>CM024702.1:24680087-27522587 GCA_014182845.1 Corymbia calophylla | reverse complement strand
AAACCCTAAACCCTAAACCCTAAACCCTAAACCCTAAACCCTAAACCCTAAACCCTAAACCCTAAACCCTAAACCCTAAACCCTAAACCCTAAACCCTAAACCCTAAACCCTAAACCCTAAACCCTAAACCCTAAACCCTAAACCCTAAACCCTAAACCCTAAACCCTAAACCCTAAACCCTAAACCCTAAACCCTAAACCCTAAACCCTAAACCCTAAACCCTAAACCCTAAACCCTAAACCCTAAACCCTAAACCCTAAACCCTAAACCCTAAACCCTAAACCCTAAACCCTAAACCCTAAACCCTAAACCCTAAACCCTAAACCCTAAACCCTAAACCCTAAACCCTAAACCCTAAACCCTAAACCCTAAACCCTAAACCCTAAACCCTAAACCCTAAACCCTAAACCCTAAACCCTAAACCCTAAACCCTAAACCCTAAACCCTAAACCCTAAACCCTAAACCCTAAACCCTAAACCCTAAACCCTAAACCCTAAACCCTAAACCCTAAACCCTAAACCCTAAACCCTAAACCCTAAACCCTAAACCCTAAACCCTAAACCCTAAACCCTAAACCCTAAACCCTAAACCCTAAACCCTAAACCCTAAACCCTAAACCCTAAACCCTAAACCCTAAACCCTAAACCCTAAACCCTAAACCCTAAACCCTAAACCCTAAACCCTAAACCCTAAACCCTAAACCCTAAACCCTAAACCCTAAACCCTAAACCCTAAACCCTAAACCCTAAACCCTAAACCCTAAACCCTAAACCCTAAACCCTAAACCCTAAACCCTAAACCCTAAACCCTAAACCCTAAACCCTAAACCCTAAACCCTAAACCCTAAACCCTAAACCCTAAACCCTAAACCCTAAACCCTAAACCCTAAACCCTAAACCCTAAACCCTAAACCCTAAACCCTAAACCCTAAACCCTAAACCCTAAACCCTAAACCCTAAACCCTAAACCCTAAACCCTAAACCCTAAACCCTAAACCCTAAACCCTAAACCCTAAACCCTAAACCCTAAACCCTAAACCCTAAACCCTAAACCCTAAACCCTAAACCCTAAACCCTAAACCCTAAACCCTAAACCCTAAACCCTAAACCCTAAACCCTAAACCCTAAACCCTAAACCCTAAACCCTAAACCCTAAACCCTAAACCCTAAACCCTAAACCCTAAACCCTAAACCCTAAACCCTAAACCCTAAACCCTAAACCCTAAACCCTAAACCCTAAACCCTAAACCCTAAACCCTAAACCCTAAACCCTAAACCCTAAACCCTAAACCCTAAACCCTAAACCCTAAACCCTAAACCCTAAACCCTAAACCCTAAACCCTAAACCCTAAACCCTAAACCCTAAACCCTAAACCCTAAACCCTAAACCCTAAACCCTAAACCCTAAACCCTAAAAACCCTAAACCCTAAACCCTAAACCCTAAACCCTAAACCCTAAACCCTAAACCCTAAACCCTAAACCCTAAACCCTAAACCCTAAACCCTAAACCCTAAACCCTAAACCCTAAACCCTAAACCCTAAACCCTAAACCCTAAACCCTAAACCCTAAACCCTAAACCCTAAACCCTAAACCCTAAACCCTAAACCCTAAACCCTAAACCCTAAACCCTAAACCCTAAACCCTAAACCCTAAACCCTAAACCCTAAACCCTAAACCCTAAACCCTAAACCCTAAACCCTAAACCCTAAACCCTAAACCCTAAACCCTAAACCCTAAACCCTAAACCCTAAACCCTAAACCCTAAACCCTAAACCCTAAACCCTAAACCCTAAACCCTAAACCCTAAACCCTAAACCCTAAACCCTAAACCCTAAACCCTAAACCCTAAACCCTAAACCCTAAACCCTAAACCCTAAACCCTAAACCCTAAACCCTAAACCCTAAACCCTAAACCCTAAACCCTAAACCCTAAACCCTAAACCCTATCAAAACCCTAAACCCTAAACCCTAAAAACCCAAATTTAAACCCTAAACCCTAAACCCTAAACCCTAAACATTTTAAACCCTAAACCCTAAACCCAAAAACCCTAAACCCTAAATTTAATAAACTCATGAATTTGAAAACCCTAAGACACTTGATGGTGAAAAGCGGGGCATGTTGTTGTTAGCCTCTTTATTTGAGTCATGGAGCACTTTACTCGATTCACTATTGCGGGGGCGTACTATGATTAAACCCTTAACCCTAAAACCCTAAACCCTAAAACCCTAAACCCTAAACCCTAAACCCTAAACCCCTTAACCCTATCAAATGAGGTGTTAATAGAGGTAGCTTAGGCGAAGGATGCTGCAAATTTATGGGCAAGACTTCATGCGCTCTATGTAACGAAGGGTTTGAATAACCGCTTATACATTTTGATGAGGATGTTTCTGTATATATATATATATATTGATGTTACGTGTATCAAAACTCACCTACCTGAATTTAATAAACTCATGATGGATTTGAAGAACGTCGGTAAGATACTTGATGGTGAAAAGCGGGGCATGTTGTTGTTAGCCTCTTTATTTGAGTCATGGAGCACTTTACTGATTCACTATTGCGGGGGCGTACTATGATTAAACCCTTAACCCTAAAACCCTAAACCCTAAAACCCTAAACCCTTAAACCCTAAACCCTAAACCCTAAACCCCTTAACCCTATCAAATGAGGTGTTAATAGAGGTAGCTTAGGCGAAGGATGCTGCAAATTTATGGGCAAGACTTCATGCGCTCTATGTAACAAAGGGTTTGAATAACCGCTTATACATTTTGATGAGGATGTTTCTGTATATATATATATATTGATGTTACGTGTATCAAAACTCACCTACCTGAATTTAATACACTCATGATGGATTTGAAGAACGTCGGTAAGATACTTGATGGTGAAAAGCGGGGCATGTTGTTGTTAGCCTCTTTATTTGAGTCATGGAGCACTTTACTGATTCACTATTGCGGGGGCGTACTATGATTACCTTGGAATTGGTAAAGTCCTCTCTATTCTCTAAGGAGTAGCAGAGAAAGTTGGGTGATGACAGTCTTATGCAAGGAGTAGCGCAACCATTAACGATTCGAGATAGAGATCAACATCAAATGCCTAGCAACAGTAGAGGCAGAAGCATTTCAAAGTCAGGTAATGAAACTCCGAGGGACGCGTGAAATGCTTTGAGTGTCACGAGGATGGGCGCATTAAGAGAGTTTGTCTGAAACGGATAAATAGAGGTGATAGGCAGAATGCCGCAAACAGTGTGGCAAATGTAGTCAAGAGGAGCACCAGTGACGGAGAAGCTATTTTATGTGTGACTACTACTTTGTCAGGAGACGAATTGGTGCTAGATTCATGGTGTTCTTATCATATAATGCCTCACAAGAACTTGTTTACTACTTACCAGATTGCAGATGGTGGTAGCATTCGTTTATAGAATAACATAGCTTGCAAGGCTTTGGGGATAGGGACAATTCGAATTCAAATGCGCGATGGGGTGGTGCGCATATTGACAGACGTGAGGCATGTACCGAAACTCAAGAAGAACCTTATTTCTCTGGGGACACTCGATGATATTGGGGTATAGGTACACCGCTGAAGGTGGAGTACTGAAGATCTCTCGTGATGCCATGACAGTGATGAAAGTGAAAAAAGTGAATTCTCTATATCATCTACTGGGAGAGACTGTGACCAAAACCGCTGCAATTTCATCAAGTAAGTCAGACTCTGACTTAACTCAATTATGGCATATGCATTAATGACACATGAGTAAAGCAGGTATGACGATACTAAGTGAAAAGGGGTTACTAAAAGGTCAAAAGACAAGAAAGCTGGACTTATGTGAGCATTGCATCTTTAGGAAGCAGCGTCGAATTAAGTTTACTACAGCTATTCATTCGACCAAGCGACCAATTGAGTATATTCACTCAGACGTCTAGAGCCCATCCTCGGTTCCTTCAAAAGGAGTTGCCCAATATATATTGACATTTATTGATGATCATTCAAAGAATGTATAGGTATACTTTTTGAAGTACAAATATGATGTGTTCGATCGGTTCAAGAAGTTTAAGGTATTGATTAAGAAGCAGACAGATAAAAATATCAAGTGCCTGAAAACCAATAATGGCATAGAGTTATGGGGTAAAGATTTTACTGATTTCTACAAGAAAGAAGAGATTGTGAGACACCGTATAGTACTTGAGACAACACAACCGAATGGCATAGCAAAAAGGAAGAATAGAACTTTACTTGAGCGAGCTCGATGCATGCTTTCGCATCCAAGACTTGGCAAGGAATTTTAGGCCTAAGTAGTTAATAGGGCATGTTATTTGGTAAATCGATCTCCATCATCTACTATCAAGTGAAAGACCCCTGAGGAAGTATGATCAGAGAAACCTCTTGATTATTCCAAATTACAAATATTTGGATGTCCTGCGTATGCTCATGCGAGTGATGGTAAGCTTAAGCCGAGGGTGAAGAAGTGTATATTTCTGGGTTATGCACATGGTGTACTAACTGTGGTGTACTGATCCCAAATCACTCGATTTTCTAATCAGCAGAGACGTGATCTTCAATGAAACTCAATGCTTCAACAGAGGAGTTTTATAACACAACCGGCAAAGCAGACAGATCATGGCATCATTACTGAGGTGGAGCATCAAGTGGAGACTCCGAATACCTTGAAGGTAATAAAAGTTAAGACTGCTGAAGAGGTTGTAGTTCCTGAAGTTGATAATAGTGAACAATCAATACAACCACTGCACAATATAGTCGCACACAAACAGAGAAGGCAAATTGAACCACATGTACGTTATGATTATATAGATATTGCTTATGCATTGACTGTACGTGAAGACGAGGAGACGGATCAGCCTTCGTCTTATTCTGAGACAATGGCTAGTAGTGAATCATCGCAGTGGCTAGAGGCTATGAACGAAGAGAAGGAATCACTCCATCGGAATCAGACATGGGAGCTGGTCAAAGTTCCCAAGAGCCAAAAGATTGTCGAAAGTAAATGGGTCTTTAAACGGAAAGATGGCATTCATGGTTTTGCGACAACGAGGTATAAAGCGAGACTTGTGGCGAAGGGGTATATACAACGAGAGGGCATTGACCATAACGAGGTGTTCTCTCCTATGGTAAGACATGCTTCTATTCATGTTTTACTTGCCTTAGTTGCTTCCCAATATCTTGAGCTAGAGCAACTAGATATGAAAACAGCGTTTCTTCACAATGAGTTGGAGGAACGGATTGACATGAGGTAGGCAGAGGGATTTACTATTCTAGGTAAGGAAGATCACGTTTGCTTATTAAAGAAATCTTTATATGGCCTGAAACAATCTCCTAGGCAATGGTATAAGCGTTTTGATGCTTTCATGGCTAGTTGGACTACTCGAAAAATCGTATGGATAGCTTTGTTTATTTTAGGAGATTGGAGAATGATTCTTTGATTTATCTACTCTTATATGTTGATGACATGTTGATAGCAGCTAAGATTATGTCTAATATTGATGTGCTAAAAAGGCAGTTGAGTACTGAATTTGAGATGAAAGATTTAGGTGCTGCAAAGAAAATATTGGGTATGGAGATTTTACATGATAGGACTGTAGGAGTTTTACATTTATCTCAAAAGAAACATGTTGAGAATATTGTTGCACATTTTAACATGTAATCAGCAAAATCTGTAAGTACACCTTTAGCGAAGCATTTTAAACTTTCTGATAAATTATCACTACTAACTAAGGAGGAGGAGGAGCATATGTCCCGTGTTCCTTATTTAAGTGCTATGGATAGTATTATGTATGCTATAGTATGTACTATGCCTGATATTTTACAAACCATAAGCATAATTAGTCACTATATGAAGCATCCTGGTAATGCTCATTGGGAAGCTGTGAAGTGAATCCTCAAATATTTGAAAGGGACAATAGATGTGGATATAGTATGCCGAAAGAATAGTAATGGCAATGAGACCATTGGTTATGTGGATTTGAATCACGCTGGTAACTTGGATGATTATAGATCTTTTGTAGGGTATGTGTTTACGCTAGAAGGTGGTGCAATGAGTTGGAAAGCATCCTTACAATATCATGTTACCTTGTCTTCGACTAAGGCAGAGTACATGGCATTAACCTTTACAGCAAATGAGACTATATGGTTATGAAGTTTGCTCCCGGACTTTGGGCTAGATCAGAAAAGTGTTGATATACACTGTGATAACCAAAGTGCAATATATTTGGCATATAATTCAGTTTATCACGAGCAAACGAAACATATCAATATCATGTAACACTTCATCCGAGATGTCTTAACAAAGAGTAATGTTATCGTGAAAAAGATTGCTACGGCAGAAAACTCGGTAGACATGATAACTAAGTATGTTCCTTTGGCAAGGCTCAATTAGCGTCTATGGAGAGTGAGCGCCCATCGGGGCGTTGGGAGAGCAACATGGATAACAAGCACTATAACTTGGCTTCAAATATTAAGGCAAGGTGGAGAATTGTTAAATTATATCTTAAACTTGAATTCGGATAACGATTTATCAAATTGAATTTGTTGAGAAAGATTTTCCAAACGTATTAGAATTTCTCCTTTAAAGAAAGCAAGCCACTACGTGACAAAAGATTGGGTTCATTTATTATAAATTTTAAATATTTTTGTTTTGAGGGGTAAAAAGGGTAATTGTCACAAGAGGACAAAAGTAAGGGTTTCCTCTTTTATCTGCAGAAAAAATCGAGTAGTGCGTGGTCTTCAAATATACTTCCTGTAGGTGAGTTGCGCATGGTGGGCCCAGGTCAAATATGTTGGCTCTGGACACACATAAATACGTGGGTTTTCTTTAGTGAGAAACCTAGACCGCCACACAAGAAGAGCCGCACCAAGCCGAGAACACAGAAGAGAAGCTGTCGTTGCACAAGAGAGACAAGGGACGTGCGAAGGCAATGATATTTTTTACTTTGAGTTTACACTAGATTTAAACTTAAATCTAGTTGTGGAAAACACTAAAGTGTGTGAGCGAGTGTAACTCTGATTCTTTGATTATAATGGATTATTTGCTGACAACTCTCCTCGTGAATGTAAGTACCAATACTCGGAAAAAATCACGTAAATTTCTAGTATCTTTATTATTTCTCGTTTATTTCTTTGGTATTATTTTCGCGTTGGCATAAATTGCAAAATCCTATCATTCTCTTGTATTATTATATTTCAACACTAAGGATACAGTCACATTCTAAGGATATTTTCTGATTTACGAATTAAAGTACTTCATAAAGGAACTTGGATAGTTGCAATAGTGTCTCCAGTAATGAATTTTCTTGCTTCTAACCCAAGGTCAGCCTTTTGTTATAAGGTTTTGGGTTCCACCACTAGGTAAAGTCCATATAGAGGCTCGTTACCATCCGGATGATGTCAATACAAGTTGCAATTTCCTCCGATACTAGACAGTAAGGGATGGGCATGGGTGAGGCCGGGACAGCAACCGCCTTCCTCGCCTTGCGGAGAAAATCATGCCGCATCACCGTCCCCATCTCTGCCGACATTGGTTCTTCGCAAGCACAAAGTCGGAGTTTCTCCGTAAATCAAAGGTGGAGAGAGAGAGTGAGTGGGGATGTTTCGACTCTGGCGATGAGTGGACTTGACATGATTGGTAGTGATGGAGGAAATTGCAATACTAGTAAAGTCCAAGCAAACGCATCTCCACTTGATAATTTTTTGGATAACAGCGAAGAGAGAGAGAGAGAGAGAGAGAGAGAGTTACAGAGGCGGGTACGAGCGGAGTTGGGGCCCAGCTTGCCCACAGATTTTAATTTCTGGTATCCGCGGCGCACGGGTTGGAATCGGCAGAGGGCACGGAGATCGTGCCCCCTGTAACCATAATAGTTAGAATTCCTATTATGATCGTCACGTGGCCTGAAAGTGGTTCGGAAGTTTATCAATGTTGTTATCGTAATGCTAAGGAAAAGTAATAAAAAAATCATTAAAGAAAGTACTTTTATAGAAAGTTACCTTTACTAATTTGCAACGTAAAAAAACTCATTAAAACTAGTGTAATCAAATGAGATAAGCACTTAGGAGAAACAAGGGAATCCCAATTGAAAGCAAAACGCGGGGAGAACCCGAGCAAATTTCTCCTTAAAAGGAGAATAATCTTTTACACTTGCATTATTTATTTAAGAATACTAAAGGGTAACGCCCTGTGAGAATATATTTATATAGACAAATGGATTAGATTCGTTTCTTTTTTTTTTCTTTCCTTTTTTTTTTTTGGGGTGGTTCAAGATAGAGAAATGGATTTGATAAATAGCTGGCTATTCTTGGAAATGTCTTTTTTATTCAAAACGGAGTTATATGTGAAAAAGAAAAGAAAAGTGTTCATTATCATCGAGACCTGAATAAATAAATAGTCTGAATCAGGCTGACTTTAGGTTAAAAGGGGACGCACCTCGCCGTCAGCATCATCTCTCCCAATCCATATCCATCTCCCCCGTTTACACAGCCTTTCACTCTTCCTCCAGCCTCTCCAGCCCACTGCCGGTCACCGTCGTGTCCGCCGCCACCGTCGCTGTCGCTGTCGACGCCTCTGCTTCTTCTCAACGCAAAGTCCAGTGAGTCGTCGACCTCCTCCTCTTCCCTCCTACTTCTATTTACTGTCCAGCTTGCTATTGACAAATTTTCGCACGCAAAGCCCCTACTCTTACACGGGAAGCTGGATGATGTTTTAGTATCCGAGCGAAACAGCCGTTGACATCATCTTGTAGAAACGGGATAGCAGCAAGCAACGAGTAGAATTTGGTAAAATCGAAGTTGATGTGAAATGATGTTGTTGTCGCAACAGGACAGAGCTGATGAGGGATTTTGCTTTTTGCTAGTAAACGCCTCTAATGAATCGACTTTCAATCTGCTCCTCAGAGAAATGCTTAGTTTTGCCTACTTGGAGAGACCGAGAAACGATCGTTTCTTACATTCGTTAAGCTAACTCGTTGAAATAGTGAAGGTACCAAATAAGCATTTCTTATTTCACTTCCATTCTTAGTTTTAATGCCTTAAGAAGGTCGTCTATGATTTTCCGGTGACAAAGATTATCTGATGTAGGACAATCTGGAGATAATGTTTCTGGCCTCAAGGGCTTTAGGCGTCTCAACCAAAGCTTCCTAGGCATCACACTTGGGTTCCTAAGCAATCCTCCAAAGAATTGCTGAAATATTTATTTGCTCAGTCAATTGATGAATTGACAAATAATACGTACAAAGTGCGTGTTAACTTAAAAGATTCTAGTCGTAAGAGGAAACTCTTACATAGAAAACTTAAAACCCTGATTCAACCGATACCCGACATGTTACTCAATGTTAAATAGTAAAAGAAAACTAATAGAATCCTACTAGTACTCCTACTCCTAGTGGATGAAGCTACTTATTAAACTGGAAGACAAATCATTATCCTTTTAAGACTCTTATTTGAGTTTCAGATTAATGCAACAGTCCACTTCAGAAGAACTTGACACTAATGAAAATATTATGACAAATATCGACTAGTTTAATCTTGAGTGCATCATTATCCTTTCGGGGATGGAGAGTCTGGCTGGGTGAGGCATGGGTTTAGGGGTGATCAGAATATAAGAGAACATGACATTTTGTTAAAGCAGGAATGTCTTGATTGGAATGGATCAATACAGATTTTCAGATCCTTGCTTGTTATTGTGGAGTGAAAGCAAATTGTTAGGTTAGTTCTAGACTGAAAAGGCTGGAGAGTTTTCGGCAGGTCAAAATGCAGATCCATGATTCTAATTGACAGCAATAATTTTCAACAGCGGCTTAAGTTTTGTCATTGTGGATCATCTACTTTTACCAAGCCATACTCATTCTTTTAAGGAAAAACAATTCTGGTACTGCACATTATTCTCTCATTGGTACTAGCAGCACACTTTGTTTTTGCCATGTAAACTCACAAGGAAATAGTTTTGACAGCAGAAATGCAAGGAATTCAATCATTCTCATTGAAAGCAAGCTTGATCAAAAGTGCAGTTCTGAAACACATCCGTCTGGCAAATCCTCAGATTGTTTCATTTTCGCGCTTCATGTCTGTTTCATCTGCACGAATGGAAGAGCATGGCTTTGAAAGCACTACAATTGCTGATGTACTGAAAGCCAAAGGTAAAAGTGCAGATGGCTCCTGGCTTTGGTGCACTACAGATGATACTGTGTATGATGCTGTTAAGTCGGTATGTATTCCCCGGTAAATTGTGCTATTATTATTGGTATGACTGGTTTTATTATTTAACAAATATCTACAATGTGGACCACATCTGTTACTGTCCTTATAGATGACACAACATAATGTTGGGGCCTTGGTTGTTGTGAAGCCCGGAGAACAGAAATTTATTGCAGGAATCATTACAGAGAGAGGTAAAAAATTTCAATTATATTATTGGTAAGAACCTATATGACATGGATATTACTCATGGAACCAGGAAGTTCTACTCTCTTTGCTTATATAAGAATTTAGAATTCAAAGCATTATAAACACCAAACAAGAATCTTAAATATTTCTGAATGGTGAGGTGCATAGTCATTGAAACAACGACTTGGTAGTTTAGGTCAAAGTGATGCAAATGAGACTTTCAAAGTTCCAGACTATTTCAGGTTAGAAAGGTGTCTTTGATTCATTCTAATGAAACACAGTTTTTAAAGATCAGTGTAATTTAAGAAGTATGGTTTCCTGTAAACAACTAATCAAAATACTTTGGCATTTTTATTGCCGTATTTTGTACTAATGTTGCTTGATAAAAGCATGAAATTGCCTCTTTGATGCTATACATTATTAAGATAAATTATGGGTTAAAAAGGGGCAAGCAGAAGGCAAAATTTTTTTTCTTTTACGAGTCAGTTCTAACTTATAGTTTCATTCATCTGCATTCACTTAAGGTTCTTGAGTGATTGGCTTTTCGCTTTTAATCATCATAATTTTGTGAAAGAATGAGAGGACTATGCAAGTGTGTGGAAGTGTGTGTGGTATGTATAGATTGATTGTATCTCGATACAAAGTACAATATTGTAGGGGAAACCCTCATCTTGGCGAGTCATAGGCATCATCAGTAGATGAATTTTAATTGTCTTTCTGCAATCTCACAACACTTTATTTGCCACGTTACCTCCTTAACATGCTGGTCATGCATTGACTGTCCTAATAAAGGGGCTGAGATATATTACTCTTGCCAATAGGAAAGTGATTGGTTAGGATATGCCATTGACATTCTTGCGTGATAAACTCTAGCCAGGTGTAATTTTCCAGGGGATTTTGCTGAGAACAATTTTAAAATAAGCAACTCATTGCTATGATGTTTCACGTGTTCTATCTGTATTGTGCATTGGTAATAAAGCATGGAACTCTTATATTTCAATCAATTTAGGGGTCCATACCTGTACAGCGTTTTTGTTCATTATCTGGTCTGTTTCCAGATTACCTCAGGAAGATTATCGTACAGGGAAGATCATCAAAATCGACCAAGGTTGGAGACATCATGACTGAGGAGGTAATTACAGCATCTCTCTTATAGGAGCTCATACTGCCGGTTAAGATTGCTACTGCTGAATGCAAAGCTACAATCTGATTTTTTCTTTTTTTTGGGGGGGGCAGAACAAGCTGATCACGGTTACACCTGACACAAAGGTTCTGAAGGCAATGCAGCTGATGACTGGTACTGTTGATTTTGGTAGTAATGTCCATATATTTGTTGCTGCTGCTAATGAGGTTATTAATGGCACCAATTCAAGCGCCTCGTGCTTCATCAAATATGATTGTGGACGAACCCTGCATTTATTTCATTGCCTAGGGTTTTGTCACTGCCCTTCCAATGCTTGATTGTCTGAAATTGTAATTGAACAAGTTGAGTTATTGATTACTCTGAAATACTTAGTTGAGTTGGATGATGTTTGGCAGATAACCGCATCAGGCACATTCCAGTGATTAACGAAGCTGGGATGGCAGGCATGGTTTCCATTGGAGATGTGGTTCGTGCTGTTGTCAGCGAGCATCGTGAAGAGCTGGACCGCTTGAATGCTTACATACAGGGTGGTTATTAGGTGTTGATGGAATATCAGATATCACGGCCCTGTTTAGATCTAAGTTTCCAATGGTGGCCTCGCTTTAATTATGAAGGAGTGCTTGTAAATATGGGTTGTTGTGTGCACCTGCTTGGACTTATTTGTGTGGATCTCCTAACTTGTCTAACTACCCGCGAGGACAGGCAGGTTCATAATGACTATGCAATAAGAAAAAGGCAGCTGCAGTATAATCTCATCCAACTTTCATCTCTTGCAATGGCAAAGCCAAAATGATATTTCAGGTCGCTTCGTGTCTGGATGGATGATGATTGATACCCGATGGCTGCTGTCGCAGTAGTTTTTACAAATGACATTGCCGAGAAACTCCCATGCGGTCAGGTTGGGTCTTTTGCTTGGAAGAATGGGCTTTGCTAATGCTTATGTGATCATTATATGTCGGTTACAATCCATAATTGCCTGAAATAGCTCTTCTTTTTATATGTATATATTGAAGTGTACGCAGGAAGTTGCGAGACGTGCTTACACTTAATAGTTAGGTTATTTACATGATAGACAGATCATGTCATGCTCGGTTTAAACATACACGAGAAGACACCGTAATCCCACACCCTAACATGTCGTGAGTTTAGGGAGATATATTTAGCAAAAAACTAGGTGAATGTGCCTTAGTCAGAATAACGATTGTATCTGATCTGCAAAACAAATGAGCTTCTAAAAAATGTGGCATATTGCCGCTCAATATCTTTGGGCTTTACTAAAATAACATTCTTTGGACTATTGTGAGTCGAGTCCAAAATTCTTAAAAGACTGGCATTCACAATGATTTTTTATTTTTTATGGCTCAAAACAGGTTAGACATTTTTATAATAGATTTAAGATAGTCACGTAAGCATTTCTTATTGCATCTCACTACTGTAAGCAAGTGAAAGTCAACAGAACATTTACTTTTTGGGTCAAGCTAAATCATTCCAAGGAGCGTTTAATCTGCATTTTAGGTTAAGAGAAGGTGGAGGTTCTTCACCCATCATCATCCAGTCTCTGAAAATACATGCCGATAAGAGTATTGTTGCTGTCAATCTAATTTCACCGATTCAAGGTGACATCTTGTCTTCCTTAAGTCATACAAATTTTCTTTTATTTTCCTTTTGACCGGCAGTTATTCATATAAATTCGCTCTCTCGGGTTCCACGTGCGCTGAACGTTTTCTTTTGCTATGATGCCGTCACCTGAAGAAGATGATGGGTGCGTTTAGTATGGCATTTTGAAAGCCCCTTGGGGCCCCAAAGCCCTTTGGGGAAAATTTGGAGTGTTTAGTAACCCATCCCATCCAGAGAACTTTCAGTGGCAGGCGTTTTTCTTTGAAAGCTTTCAAAGATTTTTCTCTTTTGAGCTTTCAGCATTTTCGGAATGCTGAAGACACAAAATAATGAAAAATTATCGTTTGTCTATTTTGCCCTTAAAATATTATTGAAAACTCACTTTTACCCTTCTTAAAAAGGTGAAACCCTAGTTCCTCTGCAACTCCACGTTCTCTCCCTCTCTCCCTCACGACATCAAATTCTGCTCCTCTTCCGCGCTCTCTCCCACGCGACGGCTGCCGTTGCTCTTCCGACGCTACGCTCTACTACTCCTCGCTTGATTGTGCCGGCAACAACCTCGGCTCCTCTTCCGAGGCGACGATTGCTGAAAGAGAAGGTGGCGTTGGGGTTTCTCCATCTTCTCAGAACCTCTGTCCTTCTTCCAAGTTCGCTGTAATTCCGAAGCTTGATCTCGCGACAGCGAAAGACATTGCTTCGGTGCGAGGAAGAGGACGAGGACGAGGACTTGATTCACCATGAGTTCGAGCTCGATAGAATTTTCGATCCCGCGGATCCGGATTAGAACGCTCCCCTTCTCCTGAATTCGCCACTGCAGCTCTTAGCCTCTTTCTGGTTGAATTCTCGTGTCGGCGAATGAGTCTTTGGGTCTTGATTTTCGCACCAATGCCAGTCTATCAGTTGCGTGTTTGCTGTTTGATTGGTTCTCCGGGTATTCGTAATTGTTCGAGAAGGGAAGAGTCAATTTCGCTCTACCTCAGTTATTGGGAGAGTTTCATTAGTCCCCTGTAAGATGCTAGTGCAAATACGATAACTCTCTCAATCGAGTTTGAGATATCTGTTCATGTCCTGTGTATTGAAAGATCACTCTCGGTTCGGTTCAAGTTGGAGGCAAATTTATGATTAGCAAAGAAGAAGCAGCTTGTAGCATATGTGGCTATCGCTGAGGATGAGTGAACTGCTCATAGTTTTCAAGTTTTTGGTTCCCTTATCTGACTTGTGATTCTTGTATAAGATAGAAGGGAAACCGAGTTAGAAGCATTTTGGAGCAAACTAGCCATTCCCCTTCTTCTCGTTGAGGGAGTCCTCCTTCTCTCTTGCGTGCTTTGAACTTTAATTGGTGTTGATCACCATTTATTATGTCAACTGCAGTGATGTGTAGATGATCTGGAAATTTTGTTTGTTGTTATGAAAATGAAAGGCATAGTTGGGGAGGACCTGTATGCCATTCTCACTGTCTTACATCCCGTCCTGTCTGTGAATGCATTTCGACTGATGTAAAAGAAAGTGTATTACGTGGAGTCATTTGGATATGTGAGTTGATGGGAAGAGTATTATTCGTGCACTCAATTAACTTTCTAGTTGGACTCCTTGAGCTTCTTGATTATTAAACACATGTGCTGCCCAAAATATAGAAGGATTCATGATAAAGCAGTATCTGCTTTGCACTTGCCATCCTCAATATCAAAGTATAAAGACTAGATTCCCTGTCAGGTCATCAACACAACATTGATGCTGTTAAGTCTGTTCAACTTGAAATGAAATTCTTTAAGAAGATCCCATCGATGATGTTTAGGGAATGAATAGTGAAGGCATGCGTGTGCTTCTCAATATTTCTGGTGATTTTGTTGGAAATAGTTAAGGATGTTTGTAATTTTTAAAGATAATGAGTTTTTTTCCTTGAAGCATATGTTACCACGTTTATTATAATGAAAGTGTTCTTCTTATAATTGAGAAAGAGGGTACATGAATTTTTTTCATTCGATATTTTTAGCAAAAAGAAGATTTTATTTTTAATTAAATTATTTGCACAACATCTTTAACATTGTTATCAAATATAAATTTAAAAAAATCCACATTTTTTTAAATTTTAAACAAGTAAAAATTAAAAAGCTTAGATTAATTAGCAAATGGGTTTTTCAAAGCAGAATTTACTAAACAAAGATTCATTTCAAAGTTGTTTCTCAAAGCGGAATTTACCAAAATTTTTGCATTTACCCCAAAGCCCTTTAGGCTAAACTGCTTTGCATTTCGCCAATGGGCTTTCTAAATATTGAACCAAACGCACCCGATGTCGTCGGGCTACTTGGGCAAGCATTTCCCACGCCAGATTTAATTAATTGAATATTACCATACAAATCTTTTGTAAGGAGTATAAATTGACAAATACATACTCTTTTTTTTCAATATGCAAATCACTAATCGCAATGACTTCATTTGATTGATAAGTTGGCAATCATCCTTTTTAAATAGAAAACTTTGGGCAAATACCAAAAAAAAAAACTCGATTGTCTAAATTTTTCTTATGTCCCAAAAAATCCTAAACTTTTCTAATATGATACTAATATTCCTAATTTCTTTTTTTAATCAAATTTATACATGTGTAACATATATACTATCTATTTCAGGTATATTTATTATATTGATATAAATTTAAAATTTCTTATAACACAAAAAAAATTGAAGATATTTATATCAAAAATGGATAAGTTTAGAATTTTTACCAATACAAGGAAAAATTCAAAATATTTATGTCAGACATGATTTGAGTTTTTTTTTTAATTAACTCTAAAACTTTACTAGAATGAGGATTGATTTTCAGCATATTGCTTTTATTCGATCATAATAACATCTCTAAAGTCTAAATAAATATCGGTCATAATAAGTAGACTACTTCCCCCATCAGCCAGGGTTAGTCCTCTAAATCACGTGGAGTGAATCAATTGGACTTGGTTTTGAGTATCGGTTCAACAAAAGTTATCATATCCTGAACAGCCAGACTTTGAGGAAATCAAATTCGTATGAGTTTAATTTAACTTGTGGTTTGTACGTGATGGTCAATGCAAGTTCCCAGATTCCATTTTAATCATGGGTTGGTAGGACTGATGTTGATTGGAATTGTTAAGAAAATTAAACGACTCACGATAAATTGGCCGGTGGATTCCCTTCAATTATGAATCCTTAGATATGTTTAATGTTCAATATTTAATATTTTTAAAATAAACCTGATACATATGTAAACATAGAGCATATTAGATTAGATACTATCACATAAATTGTTAAAAAAAATTTACAATTAAATCAACAATTTATGATTAAATTGATCGCCGTAAAATAAGTTAAATGACTTTTTAAACAATTGAGCGCCTAGGCTAATCATTAGACCAGTTGAGGAAGCAAAAGTGTGCAATGATAATCATAATTAGAATGCAGATAAATTACGTATATCGCTAATTTTCTATTTCACAAGTGAATAAGCAATATTTTAAAGAATTTCTATCAATGATTCATTTTTGATATGCATATCTATTGAATAATATCACGCTATCAAGAAATCAATGATTCATTTTTTTTAGATGCTTATCTATTGGATGATATCTCTCTATCATGATCGCAACTAAACCAGCAAAGCAATCTAGAGATAGTGCTAAAAAGAAAAGAATCTCAACCAAATCCTTTGTATCCTAGCCAGCTTGCTGCTTTTTTAAGTTATGCGCCTCATGGAGAATTTCTACCTTAGAGGCTAGCCAGATAAAATATATATAATTTATATTTGAATTAATTTTCATATGATAAAAAAAATGAAACTATATCTCCTTTTACGTAAGAATGAGAATATGTGCTTGAAATTGAAATTTCTTTTCCCTAAATTATAAATCTGACCCGAAATTTTTATGAATTATATTACTTTAAATAGAAATTGTACATAATCATGAATTAATTTTAGGACAATTGGATTATCGATTCATTTATAAATTTAACCTATCGACCCCCTAAACAAAATCGATTAAACAACAACTGTCGTAATGGGAACGAAGCAGAAGATATGTTACCGAAGGAGTCGTAACAGGGGATACGAAGGTAAACCTTCATTGGGAAAGGGAAAAAAGAAAAGGAATTAAAAAGAAGCGGGCAGAAAGGCCGGAAGGAAGTAGGAAGTAGGAAGTGATCAAAGCTTGGAGGGAAGGGAGGAGGAAGAGGAGAGAGCCTCGACCTCGTCGGCAGCATCATCCACCATGCGAGAGGCGGCGGCAGGGGAGAGGATGGGGAAGACGTCCACCAAAAGCTGCTTCAGTCGGTGCAGCGGCTCCAACACACCAACCCTCTCCACCGCCTCCGGGGAGACAGAGACACCCTTCATCGCCCTCAGCTTCTCCAAGACCCTCTCCTTTATCTTGTCATCCCTAGTCTTACTCTTCTTCTTCTTCTTCTTCTTCTTCTTCTTCTTCTTCTCATCTCCCGTCGTCACTTGGATGGCATGTTCCGGGGCGTACAGCTCTCCTTGTCCCTTCCCACCATCCTCCTCATCCTCCCTGCTTCTCCCTGCTCTCCCTCGTGTCATCCTCTCTCGACTCTGAAAAACCAAACTGATCAACTCATCATTGGATGGCGTTTCGTATATTATACGATACGTGTCCCCTCGCGGCGACATGCAAGCATCTGCCAGGCTCCTTCTGAGTATCCCTCGTACGCAAAAGGTCATCAGACTAATTCCGCTTCTTTGACACGTATGTACGAGCACTAGATGAGATGGGGTGAGGTGTGATAAGTGATGAAATATATAAATAACTCTGTAGTGTAAGATTCGAGCCAAACGAAAGGCCTATGACTCTATCGCGTGGGGGCCTTTTGTAGCTGGGACAGTTTCACTTCTTCTGGATTTGATTTACCAGTTGTGGTCTGTCAATGTTCTATTGCTGCAACGTCACTCTCCCAGAATGGCTGCTCATATTTGCAATCCATAATAACATTCTTGCATGGACAATGGATATATGCATCCCAGCATTTCTCAATCAGAAACCACTTCATTAACCCCTCGAATATGTATATAATCTCTCTCTCTATAGGCGTGAATTGACGTCCTCCGCGAGCTGAGCAGTAGACGCGACGAGATGATGATTCATAATGGCTGTACTGTCGTGTCGGTGCGGGTCAAATTATCTAAATAGGAAGTAAAACTGGTGGAAAAGGCGCATCCCATGACCAAGGTTGAGATGACAAAAGTTTCCTGTCTGAAAGAAACAACACATGAATCTCACTTGTTTTCCAACATCATTCCGGGACTTGGCTATTGGAGGTGAGGGTTGATTAAGTTGTAAATATGCTTGGATCTGATCTTCTCATTTCTATTGATGTGCTTCATGTGTGAACTTTCAGGTAATGTGCAAGATCCCACGAATTTCTGCAGAAATCTATGTACAAGCTAATGTGCTGACGTGATATAATCTGAATGAATGCGTATGCAAAAGAATTTAAATATAATAGATTAATGTATGATTGTACTAAATTTTGTAAACCATCGAATATACCTAATAATAAAAAAAAAGGAAGTGCTTTCGTGATGTATAGGGCATGTCCTAGGAACCGACATTTTCTTATTAAATTTACTTAACAAAATTGCATTAAGATTAACTAAAAGTGTTACCTTTTTCTACATATTTCCGAGAATTGCTAAGCAACTACATAAGAGGAACTACCAAGATTCTATAGTAATACAGAGAAAAAGCGACCATGCAAACAAGACATAGTACTTGAGAAAATTGATGTGCGATCCTCCTGCCTAAAGCAGTTAATTAAGACTCATCCAATACAATGGATTAGACGTGTTGTTTATTTTTGCATAGCAGTCCAAGCCCTTGAAGAAATATCGTTTTGGTACTTTCTAAAGGGAAAAGTGTCAAAAAAATCCTAAACATTTTGCATTAATATTAATTTAGTCCTAAACCTCTTAATAGTGCCAATTTAGATTTAAACCTTTTGATTTAATGCCGATTCAATTCTAAACATTTTAACGGTGTCAATTTAGTTCCTAAACCTTTTGAATTAGTGTCAATTTAGTCTTAAATCTTTTGATTTAATGTCAATTCAATCAATCTGGTTAATTTTGGCTAGATTTTACTGACGTGGACACCGGCCTACTTATATGGTACCGCCAACGTTGATGTGCACAATTTTTAATAATATTTTAATAATTTTTCAAATTTTTTTTTTTTTTATTTTTTTGTTCTCTCTCCTCATGGCTGGTGCGGGCTGGCCTTGCCTAATGCCATTGAAAATGTAGACATCAGCAATTGTCACCTTGGAAACTCTAAAGGGAGCTTATTACAACACTACTAGTCATGATCTTGACAGAAGCGCTCGGGATTTTCTTTTAGAATGAGTAACCTTCGACACAGAAGAATTTAAACTACCAAAGATTCTTGACATCATAAGAGTCTATTTATTTTTTGCGGACAATCAAATGTTCAGTTTGGTTTTTGCCTTTCCGTTTTGAGATTGTTTTTCGCCTTATTGGAATTATAGGAAGAGGGGAACTGCCGCCGCCACTGCCCACCTTTATCTGCTGCCCTCGTCGGGGCATCGAGCAGCACACCTTCCCTTACAAGGAAAATGGCGAGGGCCTCCTGCCCTTGTGCAGATCTGGACAACAACACTGAAGTCATGGCTCAAGTATGTGATGGAGAATGTCATGGACTGGAAGTTTTTAAGGCACAATAAGCTAAAGAGGTGACTAAGATAACTGAATATTCCTTAAACCTTTTAGGGGTTCAGTATCTTAAAACTGTAAAAAGTTCTCAATGATGAAGAGAAATGTATACATGTATTCTAGAACGTTCTTGTGATAAATTGGGGGTAAACGATAGATATAGAAATTGGATCTCCACATTAGATTGAAAGAAATTCTACGATTGTAATTAATCTCCCCTCATTTGTAGCAACCCATATCCAGCTAAACAAGAAGCAATAGAGCATTTTCTCTGAAAAAATTTGCTCTTGAGATTCTCTTTATGATTTGGGTTAGACTAAGGGAGGAAGCGGGCGAATGATCAAGAGGAAAGCTGAATTTATAGTAAGAGGTGAATGAGTCAAAGGAAGTCTAAATGTCGTAGGGTTACAATCTCAACTATCTGTCAATAACACGTGCCTATTCGAAATAAATATAGTATTTATCATGACAGAACATGGATATAAATTTCAAATGTGATGATGTGCGCTCCATAAAAGAAGGAATATTTGTTACATCGAATTTCAATCCATTATTGACATACAATGCCCTCTTTACTTTTTTCTATATAACGAGATTGACAATAGGCAAGTGAACACCAAATTTAAAAGTTCGCTTTACGTATGCTATGGGTAAAAGAAGTGGAGGGACGAAATTGTCCTAAATCAACATATTTTAGAAAATCAAAATCTGATTTTACTCACAAATATCCCAATTTGTCAGGAAAACCCTACATTTATTTCTTAAAATACAGTTTAGTTTTAATAGCTGTATTTCTTAAATCGTTTAAAATATATTCTACTTAATTAACTAGAAGAAAACAACTTTCATAATTCCCTGGATAATTTGTGCTCGTATCATCACAAAGCAGAATATCGGAGTAACAAACGAAGACTGAAAGTAACATGAGGATTATTGTCTCTATAGTTTAGCCGTAAATGCAAAGGGTCCATCTTCAAATTACTTGTTACTCTGTCTGTCCTTTAAACCTAGGAACAAATAACACTTCTTTCTTATCTAAAAGAAAAGAATGTAAATCTCCGTTTGTTACATGAAATTTGAATGATTTAGAAAATGTTTTTTTTAAAAATGACCGCTTGACAACAATTTATAATCAAATGTTTTCATAAATGATGAAAATATTTTTCATTCATTTATTTTTATAAATGATATAAAAGATATTTTTTAGGAAAATATTTCTTAAATTATTCATTTTTTGAGAAATAAACACACCTAACTGTTGCCAAGAACTCCAATATCTATCGAAGACCAAGTCATGCACAAAGAAAACACAGTCAAGAATGACACGGTGAATTATAACTTACCAAGATTAGGGTTTGGCAAGGCGGATACCACTCCGGGTAAGGACATGAGCACTATGGTTGCGACGAAGATGCCCATCAACACGCCTCTCAAGGCCTTAATGATGCCATTTTATGTCCTGAAAGATGACACTCAAGAAGTCTAGTTTTTATGAAGGAGTTTTCGTCTTTTGGGTTGCACCTTACGAGAAAATATTGGGTACATTAGTGATTTACACCTAAGCAAAATACTAATCCATCCATTATTCGACACGTGTCCAATGGGCCCACCATTTAGATTTTCAAAAATTGTTTTCCCAATAAATTTCTTTCTTCCACAAACGCCCCTCTGCTCTCTCCTTCCTCTCTCTCCGTCTCTTTCCCTCTTTCCTTAAAAAACAGAGGCAGATCTTGGTGGTTTACGGAAGTCGGTCTTCCTTCGCCAAGACCATGGCCTCCGTCGACCGGCCGGCGACGGAGTAGTCGATGGAGGCCTACGTCAGCCCTGGCGACTTGAACCTGACCCAAACCATCTTCAAGCCGATCCCCGCAACCGTCGCCCTCCAAGCACCACACCAAGATCGCTGTCGTCGGGTCGGCAACTTCGGCATGGCCATGGCCCAGGCCATCCTCAGCCAAGACCTCGCCGACGAGCTAGCTCTCATCGAGGTTAAGCCCATCAACCTTCGCGGCATGATGTTCGACCTCCAGCACGTCGCCACCTTTCTCCACCGCACAAAGATCTCGGCCTCCGTTGACTACTCCGTCGCCGGCCGGTCGAGGGAGGCCAAGATCTCGGTGAAGGAACCATGAAAACTTAGATCTGTGTTTCTAAGGAAAGAGAGAGAGAGAAGACAGAGAGGAGAGAGACGAAGGAGAGAGAAGAGGGGTGTTTGTGGAAGAAAGAAAGTGCTTGGGAAAATAATTTTTGAAAAATCTGAATGGTGGGCCATATGAATACGTGTCGAATAATGGATGGACTAGTAATTTACTAATTGAGCACAACTAATGTAGCCAATATTTTCTCGCACGTTTATAGGGAAAATCGGATTGGCTGACTTTTAATTTTTCTGTTTTTTGTTAATTTGCTTTGGCGATGACTGTAATGGACGATTCCCAATGAGGTTGAGAAAGAAAAGAGACAAAAATAGATGTTGAACGGCTGTCGTGTATGCTTACTCAGTCAAGCGCAAGGCGAAGTAGCGACATTTCTTCATGCGAGATTAAAATAAACTAGGCCCAACATATCACTTCTTCAACCTTGTTTCGTCAATCATCTAGATTGATAGGGACGCACGAGAATTTTCCAAACAGACTTGGTCGTACTCAATTTTGTACAACGTAGACCTATACTAGGGAAGTGCGGTCCTTTTACGAGTTAAAAGGAAAACGACCAAACGGAGGTTCAATATTCCATTTCTTCGGTTAATAATTTAAATGATAAAAGTACAACTCAAGTGCCAAAATTTGATACGAGAGGACACTTAAGTGCCAAAAGTTACGAAAGGTACACTTTTAAGTACCAAGATCGGAGCAAAAAAGATTCGTTAAGTGTCAACGGCGAGAAAATCCGACCAAAATACTAACGTGGCACTTTTTCGACTAATTGTGGTCGAAACGGCGTAATTTTGGGTGTTGATATGACCAAATAAGCCCAAAACAACGTCGTTTTGAGTACTGATGTGGTTAGATCAACCCAAAACGACGCCATTTTAGCCAAATTTTATTTTTTTAATATAAATGTTAATTAAATAATATTAAAAGCGAAATTTTTTTAAAAAAGGAGGCAAAGCGGCGTCTCTCTGCCTGTGGCCGCCGCCCCATCGCAATGGGGCGGCGACAACGACGGCGAGGGTCACCAACACCTAAGCATGGGTCGGTGACCCTCTCTGATTAAAGGCGAGGGCCAGATGACCCTCTCCTAGATCTGGGCGAGGGTTGGCCGCCCTCACCCTAGCCTGGGCGAGGGTCGCCAACCCTCTCCCCAACACCGGCGGCCCTTGCCCAGCACCACTAGAAACTCAGCGATGCTGGGCGAGGGCTGGCAACCCTCGCCCAAGGTGAGGCGAGGGTGGCCGACCCTCGCCCAGATCTAGGAGAGGGTTGCCACCCTCTCCCGGCGTCTGGCGAGGGTCACCGACCCACACCCAAGCGTCAGCAACCCTCGCCATCTGTCGTCGCTGCTCCATCGGCGATGGGGCAGCGGCCATAAGCAAGGCTACTGCCTCTTTTTTTTTTAAAAAAAATTCGCTTTAATATTATTTAATTAATATTTATGTTAAAAATTAAACTTTGGCCAAACGACGTCATTTTGGACTGATCTAGCCACATCAACACTCAAAACGACGTCGTTTTGGGCTTACTTGGTTATGTCAGCAGCCAAAACGACATCATTTCGACCCCAACTCGCCGGAAAAGTGCCATGTCAGCATTTTGGCCGGATTTTCTCACCATTGGCACTTAACTGATCATTTTTACTTCAATCTTGGCACTTAAATGTACCTTTCATAACTTTTGACATTTAAATGTTCCCTCGTGTCAAGTTTTGGCACTCCAGAGGTCTGGCTGTCCAATTTAAATTAATGAAAACTAGTCTAAATTATTCATTTTCCGCAAGATAAATGCCTTATTAATACGAAAACTAGTTCTGAAAAAATATTTGAGTTGGGATATTGAATTTCAAGGAAGCATTTCGGTTTAGTAGACTACGTTTCAGATTTTGATCAATTAAAGGGAAGGATTTCTTCGAGACGGTGTCATCGATATTGCGTTTGTCCCATTTTCTTCTTTCTTTATCGTCATTTGATTTTCACTGCCTGGCTTTGAATTCCCCGGGGAAACATAAGAGCATTTGCACGCTTGACCTCTGATCTCTGATAGGAAATGATTGTCCCGTCGGAGTTTTGGAGTGTGAACGTAAACAATCCAGGTGAGATTAGATGATGATTAACCAAACCACATGAAGCCGCCATATGTTTTTTGGTGGAGTGAAATTGGATAGTCTGTGGGGACGAATAATATACTATATCTTTTATGGGAAATTTTCTACAGATAAGATGAATGGTTGTTGAGGAATAGTCATGGAAGGAGTCAAGTCATCATCAATATCACCATTTGGGCATGTATATACCCGCTCGTCTTCAAGCTCATTCCCTTCCATCTTCTCCGCTCTCTATCTCTCTCGATCTCACCATAAATAGTGAACGAAATGGGTGCAGTTGCAGGTTCAGGCGGAGAGTTCATGGTGAAGTTGGGCAAGAGAGAAGTGGTGGCGGCACCACTGCCCGTGCAAGAGCATTGGCTGCCCCTCTCTAACCTCGACTTGCTCTTGCCTCCGCTTGACGTAGGCGTCTTCTTCTGCTACATCAACCCGACCACCCCCACCTCGCAGAGGCTTGAATACGGGTCCATGGTTGGTATTCTGAAAGCCGCCTTGGCCCAAGCTCTGGTCTCCTACTATGCTCTCGCCGGAGAGGTGGTCCAGAACTCAGTCGGTGAGCCTGAGCTCCTGTGCAACAATCGCGGGGTGGAGTTTGTCGAAGCTTTTGCAGACATAGAACTCTACCGTCTCAACCTGTATAATCCCGATGAAACCATTGAAGGGAAACTGGTTCCTACAAAGACGCGAGGCGTGCTTGCTGTTCAGGTATAGTTAATAGATCCAGCCATACTATATAACGTTCATATATCTCAAGAGATTAGATCACTTTATATGCGCCCATTTTCATCTTCATTGCACCTAAATCTACAATTCTTTTTCTTTTAAGTCTTTTGTATATGCATGGACGTATAAGTATAACCAGCGTCGAATGGAATAGGGTACCATCTATCGGTAAGTCTATGGATCAGATTCTCCAACCTTACTGGGAGTGTTTCACAAAGTTGGTTCATTCATCGATGCTGAAGTTCCTTCATCAGGTGTCAAAATAAAACCTTTCGTTTACATCACTTGGTGTGCAAATTTTACAAATGAAATTTTGATACTATTTGGCATTATTAATAAGGAAATATGATGTTTAGACTATGATCATATGACTGACAATAAAGTCTGTTTTTCCACGTTATCAAGTGCTTCTTATAGTTTACTATTTTCCTTGAGATTATGCATATGCTCTTTGCGTCCCGTGAGAATAGTGAGATAACAATAGCGTGATGCATGAGTGATTATATATAAATGGAGGAGATTATCATTTTGTCTATTGTGGATGGAATTGAATGAATGGAAGAATCTTGTGAGGGAGGACCTTAAAATTAATAATTAACTCGATGAGACGCCGTGAAATTATGGCAAGGTTCCCCGGGGACCTCAAGCGTAAAGAATTGATATTCATGGGAAGGGTGGGATTTCCCTTTCCCCATCAACATCCTTCATATAATTAATGCGCCAAAGTAAGTCATGCTAGAGCGTTGAGGAGTCTGTCCTCTCTGTTGCTAGTCTTGTACGAAATAATTAAATAATGAATAATGCATATTTCATTGTCATCTAGGAAAGAAGTAGGGTAAATGATAAAGTCATCTCGAAGAGATTAGTTTAAGTAAATGGCGGATTAAAAACAAGTTGACACATTGAATGAACTGCCTTATCGAATGGGCAAGAGAAAACCATGGTGTTGCTGAAAAAAAATATAGTATGGTCGATAGATTATGAAGATCGAGTCCACCATAGGATAACTTTTCGGTGATTCATGAGTTAAGTCTTCTATGTGGACGAAGTCTATTAGATCAAGCTGCCAAGTATACGTCAAGAATTTGTGGAATACTAGATCTCATCAAGACATAAATAAGTTCTATATTGGCATAGATTGTGTCCACTACATAAGTTGCTAATAGACTAAGATTTGTACAAATTTTCTCGATGGAAAACGTTCAGGCAACGGAGCTGAAGTGTGGGGGGATAGTGGTGGCGTGTACGTTTGACCATCGGATAGCTGACGCCTACTCGGCCAACATGTTCATGGTGTTTTGGGCAGATACGGCTCGCTCCGATGCGCCCATCTCGCTCCCTCCTTGCTTCCGCCGCTCTCTTCTCAACCCAAGGCGTCCGCTCCGCATTGACCCTTCTCTAGATCGCATGTACGTGCCCATCTCCGCATTGCCTCCACCTCCCCAGCACAAGCAGCAGGTGGATGGTGAATTCAAGCCAACGACATCAAGGGAGGACGACCGTCTAGTAAGCCGCATCTACTACGTGACGGCCACCCAGCTAAGTCAGTTGCAGCAGAGCGCCAGCTCCAACGGAGGCAAGAGGTCTAAGTTGGAGTCCTTCAGCGCTTTCGTTTGGAAGTTGGTGTCCGAGTCCTCCTCGGCTGCTAATGACGAGGACAGCAAGGCGATATCGAGGATGGGGATCGTGGTGGACGGCAGGTGTAGGCTGATGAGTCAGGACAGGGATGACAAGCCCACACCCATGGCGTCCTACTTCGGGAACGTGCTTTCGATACCATTTGGAGAGAAGAGAGCGAGGGAGGTGGTGGAGAAGCCGCTGAGCTGGGTGGCGGAGGCGGTGCATGAGTTTGTGGAGAGGGCAGCAACGAGGGAGCACTTCCTGGACCTGATAGATTGGGTGGAAGAGCACCGGCCGGCACCGGGGGTGACAAGGATATACTGCAAGCTGGGGAGCGAGGAGGAGAAGGAAGGGTCAACGGCATTTGTGGTGTCATCGGGGCAGAGGTTCCCAGTGACCAAAATGGACTTCGGGTGGGGGAAGCCGGTGCTGGGGTCCTACCACTTCCCGTGGGGAGGGGAAACCGGGTACGTTATGCCCATGCCCAGCCCGCTCTCCAACGGGGATTGGGTGGTCTACCTCCACCTCTCCCGGTCTCAATTGGCCTTCATTGAGTCCAAAGCTCCCACCATCTTCAGGCCCTTGGACCCTTATTATCTTCACCTGCTTTGATTCTTCTTCTTCTTCTGCTTCTTTCTGGATTGTACACATTTACGTGGCTCACCGCTACTGTCGGTTGTTGTTGTTTGTCCTGTTTAATCAAAACCTTGTGTTCCTTGTGTAATTTATTTCCCTACATACATCCTACTTGGTCCTTATTTTCCATATCGATCAAATTTGAGGCATATGTCTACTTTCTGATGCTAACACTATCACTAAAGTTTTAAGCAATTTGATGGATGTTAGCATTTTGAATCGCTCATTATATGCACATGACATAAACGTCATGTAAATAACTTCCCGTGCAAGAAAGACAGCAGAATTAATTAATTAATGATGTCATTGTAACCATCTGCAATTATCCGAATCTTGTCAAATTTTCTAATCGCATTATGTTTGGTGATTTGACATTCTACCTAGAAACTCGTTCAATTTGGATCTCTGTACATGTCCCCAACGAAAGTTTTGTCGCTTTTCATCCTGTTCAACCATGAACGTGGCAGGATTGGTTGCATTATTGGGTTGGTGAAGAAAAGACTCCATGCAAGCAATTAGACTACGTGTACCTGCGTCGAAACTACAGGAATTTATCTTTTATTTCCTAGCTACACCTTCAATGAACAGTGTATTGCTGACATTGAGATGACGTTCGTCGTTTTCAATTCTTTGTTTTTGGTTCACCGATCTTTATCCTTGAGAGCAGCCACAATCTATCGTCTTCAAGAGCAGCACTATAATCTTCTATCGCGATCCCAGATTTGTGATGAAAAAACGGTAACAATTCGAATAATATCGAATTAACACAACGAAATAAAATAATCTCATTTCTTGTGTAAACCTAATAGGAACCGATATAGTAGAGTAAAATAAATACCAAGCACGCAAACACAAGACGATTTTTATGTGGAAAACCTCCTCGATGTGAGGAAATCAAAAACCACAGGACCGGAGTCCACCCGAAAATCTTCACTATCAACAAAATTAGGTGAACAATGTTCTTCTCTAACAAATACTAGAGGTACATAGCAGCAAAGATCTCAAGAACATAATTCTTGGCAATACACATGAATTTCACAAGAGATCAAGAATAAATCTGACCAAAAACGCAGATTTTCATCAATCCACGAAAAACCTAATGTAGGGAGCTTCAAACAAAAATCAAACCATTCAAATTCGAGAAAATTGCGCCATGAACACGCTGACAAAATTTCAGTTCAATCGGACCTCGAATCGACCTCCGATGCCAGCTTGATATAAATCAGATTTTGCGCCAGACCCCAGATTTTCTGCTTTCTCTTTTTCTCTTGTTACTGCGTTTTTTGCGGCTACCACTTCAAAGATAGTGAGAAACCCTATTTCTCCATATAACTTATCATATGAGCTCAAACCCTTTTGGGCTTTCAACTCATTGGGCTACTTCCTCCACATAGGAGTGAACCCAACTAACAAATCTTCCCCTCACGACAATGTGGAGAGATTCACCATCCCTGCTATCAATCGGCAATGTTCAAGCTTCTCTCTTGGTAGAGTCTTCGTCATCATATCAGAGCCATTATGGTCCGTATGAATTTTCTCAAGTTCCAACAACTTTTATCTAGAACATCTCTTATCTAATGATATCTAACATCAATATGTTTTAATCTAGAGTGAAAAGATGAATTCTTACCAAGATGAATTGCGCTTTGATTATCACAAAATAGCACACACCTCTTTTGCTTGAACCCAAGTTCTTCCAAGAACTTCTTCATCCATAGCATCTCTTTACTAACTTCGGTCGCTGCAATAAATTCAGCTTCGGTTGTAGAAAGTGCAACACACTTCTGCGATCTTGACTTCCATGACACAGCTCCACTCGCAAAAGAAATCAAATAACCAGAAGTAGATCTTCGAGTATCAATATCTCTTGCCAAGTCGGAATCTGTGTATCCAACTAACTCAAGTTTTCCGGTCCCGAAACTGAGTTTCAAATTTGAAGTTCCCCGCAAATACCTCATAATCCACTTCACTGCATTCTAGTGCTCTCTGCCTGGATTTGACAAATAGAGACTAACAACTCCAACTGCATGTGCTAAGTCTGGGCGTGTACATACCATCGCATACATTAAGCTTCCTACAGCTAAGACATATGGAACACTTTCCATATCTTTATTCTCTTTATCAGTCGTAGGACTTTGTTTCATATTTAACTTAAAGTGGGCAGCAAGAGAAGTACTAACCACTTTAACCTTGTCCATGTAAAATTTCTGAAGGATTTTCTTGATATATTTCTCTTGCGACAAAAACAACTTCTTAGCATCTCTGTCTCAGGTAATTCTAATACCAAGAATCTGCTTTGCCGAGCCCAAGTCTTTCATGGCAAAGGACTTGCTCAATTGTTTCTTCAATAACTCAATTCTTGAAGCATTCCTGCCAACAATCAGCATATCATCAACATAAAGCAAGAGAATAATAAAGTCATCATCAGAAAATTTTTGGACAAACACACAGTTATCCGAAGAAGTCTTCTTATAACCCTATTCTGTTATAACCGACACAAACTTTTTGTACCACTGTCTCAGTGCTTGCTTTAGGCCATAGAGATTTTTCTTCAATTTGCACACATAATCCCCTTTCCCTTTCACTTTAAAATCTTCAGGTTGTTCCATGTATATCTCTTCCTTCAAGTCACCATGTAGGAAGGTTGTTTTGACATCCATTTGCTCAATTTCCAAATCTAGGGTAGCTGCCAAGCCTAGTACCACACGGATAGAAAACATTTTCACTACCGGAGAAAATATATCATCAAAATCAATACCCTTTCTTTGACCGAATCCCTTAACAACCAATCTAGCTTTGTACCGTGGTTGTGAAGTATATTCATCTTGCTTCAACCTGTATACCCACTTGTTCTTCAAAACTCTTTTACCTTTAGGTAACTTCACCAACTCAAAAGTATGATTATCATAAAGTGACTGCATTTCATCTCGCATAGCATCAAACCAATTGCTTTTATACTCATTTTCTATTGCTTCTACATAGCACTCTAGTTCACCTGCATCAATCAATAATACATACTCATCTTCAGAATACCTGGTAGAAGATCGTCGGTCTCTAACGGATCTCCGGATTGGAATATCCAGTGGAACATCTAATTGAGCATCTGGTTCAGGAATAATATTATCCGTTTCAACATGTTCAAGAACATGTGCATTATCTAGAACATTGACTTCCTACTGCTCTTAATCAACCTGTGTAGGAATATTTGTAAGAGGAACTGGATCCAAATCATCACTAACCTGTGGTGCTGAAATCATCTCTGATTTCTCAATATCCTCTATTATTTGATCTTCCATAAACACAACATCTCTGCTTCTTAAAATTTTCTTTTCAACTGGATCATAAAATTTGTAGCCAAGCATATCCTGTCCATAACCAATGAATATGCATTGTCATGTTTTCACATCAAGTTTAGACCTCTCATCTTTGGGAATATGCACAAATGCTTTGCACCCAAAGACACGCAAATAATCATAAGAAACATCTTTGCATGTCCAAACTCTATTAGGAACATCAAACTCTAAAGGAACACATGGAGTAAGATTTAATACATATGCAACTGTACTTAAAGCCTCACCCCAAAAGGATCCAGGTAGTTTTGACTGTGAAAGTAAGCATCTTACCCTTTCAACCAATATTCTGTTCATTCTCTCAGCTAAGCCATTTAACTGAGGCGTCTTGGGAGGTGTCTTTTGATGTCAAATACCCTATTGTTTGCAATATTCATCAAAAGGTCCAATATACTCTCCCCCGTTATTAGTCCTAATGCATTTCAATTTCTTTCCAGTCTGTCTCTCAACTAAAGCTTGAAATTACTTAAAAGCATCTAATACTTGATTTTTAGCTTTCAAGGTATAAATTCAAATTTTCCTTGAAAAATCATCTATGAAGGTAACAAAATAAAGAGAGCCACCAAGTGATTTTTTGTTTTCATAGGACCGCAAACATCAAAATGCACTAAATCCAATATACCTGACTTTCTTGAAGGAGGGGAGCTTTTAAATGTAACTCTATTCTGTTTTCCTGTTAGACAATGAGCACACTTTTTTAGCGCCGAACTTTTCATTCCTGAAAGGAGCTTCTTATTGGCCAATATTGATAAACCCTTCTCACTGATGTGACTGAGCCTCTTATGCCATAACTCAGTTGCATCTTCGCTGTTTACTGCATTAATTTTTTATGTGGACAACTTTGCCTGCATAAGGTACAACGAAAAATATTTTTCACCTTTAGCCACAACAAGAGAACCTTTGGTGAGCTTCCATTGACCATTACTGAAGATGCTGCAATACCCCTCATTATCCAACTTGCTTGTAGAAATCAAATTCAAGCTGATATCAGGTATATGTTTAACATTATTCAATACTAACCTCGTGACATTGCTGGTTTCTAGGCACACATCACCAATGCCTACAACTTGAGCCAGCTCATTGTTTCCCATCTTCACAGATCCGAAGTCGCCTGACCTGTATGATAGATAGAAATCCCTACGAGATGTAGCATGAATAGATACACCACTATTAATTACCCAACTGGTCTCATGAGATACAAAATTCACCACATCGCCATCAAAAATAATAAGAAAGTCTTTTTTAAGTGCAGCAACACGATTGTTATCACTATCATCATCACTTTTTTTCTCTTTACCTTTCTCCTTTTGTTTCTCCCTTTTTAACTAGCGACAAAACCTCTGAATATGTCCCTTTTGATGACAATAATGGTACTCAACATTAGCAAATTTATTATACTTACTTCTGCTTTTATCTTGACTTTTATCTCTATTTCTCGAACCTCGAGACTTACTTCTTTCCCTTTTCTCAACAACCAAGGCATCAGAATGTGAAGAGGACGATCCTTATGTCTTCCTTCTCATCTCTTCATTCAAAATACTACTCTTGGCCAAATCCATGGTAATCGTACCATCTGGGGCAGAATTAGACAAAGACGTTCGAAACGTCTCACATGAGTCTGACAAAGTATCAAGCAACCATAGTGCTTGTATCTCATCATCAAACTTGATTCCCATCGCAGCCAACTGATTTATAATTCCTTGAAAAAAATTTAAATGATCAGTCAAACGAGTACCATCTTAATCTCTCAGAGCCATCATCTGTTTTATCAAAAATAACTTATTATTCCCAGACTTTCGAGCATATAACTGTTCGAGCTTATTCTATAAACTGCGTGCATGTGTTTCCTCAATAATATGGTTCAAAACATTATCATCCACCCACTGCCTAATATAACCACACTTGACGATGAAATATAGACCATTCAGCATCAGTTTTATTCTCCGGTTTCTCCTCGGCAAATACGGGCAAATAAAAATCTTTCACATATAAAAGATCTTCCATCTTCCCTTTCCAAATATGATAATTCGAACCATTCAGTGTAACCATTCTACTCGTATTCGTTTCCATTGTTTAACACAAGGCAGAAAAATCAAGCAACAACCAGAAACTCTGATACCACTCTGATGGGAGAATGGTAACAATTCGAACAATATCGAATTAACACAACGGAATAAAATAATCTTCCCTTTTGTGTAAACCTAATAGGAACCGATATAATAAAGTAAAATAAATACCAAGCACACAAACACAAGACGATTTTTACGTGGAAAACCTCCTCGGTGTGAGGAGATCAAAAATCACGGGATTGGAGTCCACCCGAAAATCTTTACTATCAACAAAATTGGGTGAACAATGTTCTTCTCTAGCAAATACTAGAGATACATAATAGCAAAGATCTCAAGAACATAATTCTTGGCAATACACATGAATTTCACAAGAGATCAAGGATAAATCTAACCAAAAGCGCAAGTTTTGATCAATCCACGAAAAACCTGATATAAGGAGCTTCAAACGAAAATCAAACTGTTCAGATTCGAGAAAATTGCGCCATGAACACGCTGACAAAATTTCAGTTCAATCGAACCTCGAATCGACCTCCAATGCCAGCTTGATATAAATCAGACTTTGCCCCAAACCCCAGATTTTCTGCTTTCTCTTTTTCTCTTGTTACTACGCTTTTTACGGCTATCACTTCAAAGATAGTGAGAAACCTTATTTTTCCATATAACTTATCATATGGGTTCAAACCCTTTTGAGCTTACAACTCATTGGGCTGCTTCCTCCACATAGGAGTGAACCCAGCTAACAATTTGCTCCAATTGCCTCTAAGAGCAGCTCTATCTCGTAAGTCTCTAATGTCTCCACTCTCGTCAAAGGGAGTTATCGTTTGCTCCGCCTATGTCAATCTTGTCACGATGCCAACCATGGGCATTATAGTTGTGGGACTTTTTTTCAATTGTGAGCATCATCGAAGTGCAAAGTCGCCGTCATTTGTCTAAGCAACTGTAAGCACGAAGTTGAGTGCAACTCCATCGAGTAGCCAACGTTCAGCATCATAAGGTGATGCAATATAATTTGCTGCAATTGAAGATGGTTTCCACACGGTTAAATCAAATTCATGTGACATAGATGTGTCAAATTTCCGATCATGTGTTTCCTTGGCACTTGTCTTAAATTCGATTTGATGTATTAATATCCGCTGTCTAATGTAAGGAGGCTTACATGATACTTTGGTAGCAAACATTGGAAGAAAGTTGTACTTGTCATATGCAAGCAGAATGACCCAGCTTGAGGGGAGCGTTGAAGAATATTTATTGACATTATTAAACGATCATATATAAGGAAATTAAGATTTTGTTAGTGTCTCTTAAACTACACTCTTCCAGTAGTCTCACTCGTATTTCATGGTGATGAAGTACACATATTTATAGGCAAGTTACATATAGTTTCGTGGAGACTTAAAATACAAAATAAGACACAAAAGATTACATATTTTAAAACAGTTAGTAATGATCCCATTAAATCTCACATGATATAATAGTAGGAGGCCTAATCAAATTTTTCGAGACCCCATTTGCTTTCCCAATTAAATATATCCACGCTTTTACTAAACAAAAAAGACAAACCTAAGTGTAAGAGAGACTGATAGAATATTTAAAACATTAAACTGCACATTCATCTAAAAGTATAAGTTTTTAGAAAAGTTGATTGTCGTTCCATGAAATCTCACGCTCACTTTACTCCCTAGTCCTTTAAACATTGGTCATGTGTTAACTAACCTAAATGAAGTGGCTGTTATTCTTGCCATTTTGAGAGTGATTGGTTAGGTCTTGTGTGATATGCATACATTCCAAAGTTGTTTTGTTTAGTATAATTACGTGATTTAAACCAAATAACTAGGTGTGATTCCCCCACTGAAGACTTGCAGGGGATTTTGCTGAGAAAGATCTTACAATGAGCAACTTCTTGCTATGATGTTTCGTGTGTTGTCATCTGTACTGTGCTTTGGTGGGAAAGCAAGGCATCCTTATTTTACAATCAATTCAGGGCTCCAAACCTGTACAGATTTTGCGTTCTTTCACTCGTTTGTTTCCAGATTACCTCAGGAAGATCACTGTAAAGGGAAGATCATCAAAATTGGACCCAGGTTGGAGACATCACGACTGAGGAGGTAATGACAGCCTCTCTCTTTTAAGAGCTCATGCTGCAGGTTAAAGATCACTACTGCTGACTGCGAAGCTATAGACTAATCACAGTTACACCCGACACAAAGGTTCTGAAGGCAATGCAGCTTATGACTGGTACTGTTGGTTATGGTAGTAACGTGTATGGGTTTGTTGCTGCTGCTAATGTCGTTAAGTGCTGCGAGCTTGTAAAAAATGATGGCAGAAGAACAGCGGTAATTCTTCCATGATTTGATGATATTATGTTTAGATACTTTTGTTTTCATAAAATAATATTCCAACCTGGTACCGATGATATAATTTTCAGCCGCTTTTTGATTAATGGGCTTGGCCATATTTTCATTTTATACGAGCTTAGTCAAATTAATTCAATTAAGCTCAAATTCTCCTTTGCTAAGGTCTCTTGGCTCCAATTCAATGCAATTATATGGGCTTAATTAAAATACCCATAATATTTATATACAATGTAACAAACATCTTTTCTTAGGAGTCATAATCAATCCCTAATTTTTTGCAATGGATAAGTTAAATAATGATAAAGTGGAAGACAGAAATAGGGAATTTTCTATATAATTCAATATATTAAAAGAGTATATAGAGAGCCTATTTATAGGTTTACATAGAGGAAATCAAAGGAAATCAAATCAGATATACATAATCAAAATAAATATAAAGAATCAAAAGAAATATCATAAATATCTTTTAAAGATATTTAATTTCCTAATATCGCTAACATCCCTCTCAAACACAAGGTGATGTGGAAGAAGTCAACTAGAGTTTGAATTAATATTGCTTAGTGCCATGAAAACCTATTACACCGTGGGGCATCGGGCTTGTCAATCCATGTTGTGTGAGACAATCTTCTAAATCTGACGCTTCGGAGGGTGTCGAGTATTGAGTCTAGTGGTGGTGTTGACTTCTCGAAACAACACGTGAAAGGTCGAGAATTGAAGGGAACCGCAAGTGGCCTATGTGGCTGGCTTGCAAAATAGTAATCGAGCAACGCGGCCTATACGGCTAATGTCGTAGCATCAAGCGGCCTATACGACTGGCTTGGAAAATAGTTATTGAGATGCTGTAGCCTGTGCGGCCGGCATCAAAAGAAAATCACCTCCATTAAAAAAAAAAAAAAAGAAAGCTTGACCAAACGACATAGTCAGTGCAATTAGCATCCAAACACGACTATTATAAAAAGGACTCAATTGAGTACTTCCTCATATAAGACTTGAGCACACAAGGTAAATATTGTTGAGTAGCGATAATGGGGATGGATTTATTTGGATGTGTACCAAGGTGCAAAGCTAGGAAGATAAAACGGAAAGATTAGGGAAATTTCTTGGATGCACGGGTGCAAAGTGCTCAAGAATGGAAGCTCTAATACCAAGTAAAATAATGATAAAGCGGAAGACAGAAATAGGAAATTCTCTATATAATTTGATATATTAAAAGAGTATATAGAGAGTATATTTATAGGCTTACATAAAGGAAATCAAATCAAATGTACATAATCAAAATAGATATAGAAAATTAGAGAAAATATCCTAAATATCTTTAATAGATATTTAATCTCCTATTATTACTAACAGGATACCTAAATAGGTCGCTAAAATTTAGGTGTCAACACTATAGTATGAATGTCAATTTAATTCTAAACCATTTGATGTTTTTGATATAGTCCTTTCAAGCACTAACATGGATAAATTTAACATTTTTTGAAAAAAAATTCTAAATTTGTTTATAATTTGTTTATATTTTTTCTTTCTTTCTTTCTTTCTTTCTTTGTTTTTTCCTTCGTTCCTTCAAGCGAGGGCCAATGAGGGTAAACCTTGCTAGCTTCTACCAAGGCTCCTACTAGGTAGAGGTCGGCTGTGGCAAGGTCAACCCTCTCCTATGGCCTATTGTCAACCATCATCGAGGCCCTTACGACTGTGAAAGGAAGAAGGCAAAAATAAAAATAAAAGTATAAAGAAAGATAAAAGGAAAAAATACAAAAAATTCAGAATATTTTTTTAAAATGAAAAAAAAAAATCATCCACATTCGATTTTCCAATGTCTTTAGATTAATTACGTGATATGTAAACCTCTTAAAATGGCTCATAGGCTCATTTTTTTTAACTCATATTTGAAGGGCTAAGTTATTGTATAAATTATTTATATTCCATAAATGAGTCATAAATAGGTTTAAAATGATAAAATCCAATATATTATAGTTGTTAAATCTCACGTGCACTTTGCGCTCTCACCTTAGTTCATGTATGAGTTTCCCTAAATTAAATATAAAAATAAAAGTGTCTTAATAATATGGGTCAAGTTGAGTGTGATTTGAGTCCATGCTAGGTCGAGAATGAGAAAAATTATCAAAAAATTTTAAACCTATTGCAATTGTGCTAATTCAATCCATCTAGCTAATTTTGGCTAGTCGGCGCTGATGTGGACACCGGTTAAATGACCAATACTGATATGGATAATTTCTAATAATATTTTATTATTTTCAATTTTTTTTCCCTTTATTATTCTTTCTTCTTCTTTTCCAATTTTCCCCATAGTGACCAGTGAGCGAGGACAGCCCTGCCATGGCCTGGTCAGTCGCTAGTGAAGGCGGCCTCTCGCGGCTATCAAGGCCATGGCAAGGCTGGTCTTGCCGGCCACTTTGGGGAAAAAATTGAAAAGAAGAAGAAGATAAGAAAAAATCAAAGGAAAAATAAAAATTCAGAAAAAAATTATTAAAAATTATTTACATCGGCATCAGCTAGACAGTCATTGTCCATGTCAATGCCGACAGGCCAAAATTGATATAATGGGCTAAATTGGTGCAATTACTAAATGTTTATAACTGAATTAGTAAAAAAAAATGGTTTATGACTAAATTGGCATGCTTGTAATGAGTTTAGGATTTGTTTTGGTAACTCTCCCATCGAGAATGGGTCGTTAGATTTGCATCATATGGAAATTAGTCAAAACATGTTAAATGAGTTGATTTGAGTTGGATCATTTTTTACTCGACTTGATCTAATCATTTGACAAATCAAATGACATGTATGTATTAGCATCACATTAGAGGGGATGAGATGGGATAGTGATGAAATGTAAGTAACTCTATAGTTGGAATATGCGAGCGATACAAATGGTCTCTCGCGTGTGGGCCTTTTGTAGCTGGGACAGCTTAATATCTGGATTTGCTATTAACATCTGCTCTCTTGCAACGAGGTTTCGGTGTGAATTAATTTTCCAGTGTTCTGCAAAAGGTTCAGTTGATGGCCAACGTCGATATGCCAACTAACAACTCCAATTTGCGGTCTGTTAATATTCTATTATTGTATCGTCGCTCTCCCAGATTGGTTCTCATGTTTGTAATACATTACCTTTCTCTTTCCTAGCGGAATGAGAAACCCCTTGACCATCCGTGGAATTGTTACTCTCTGTAGGTGTGACTGTACGCCCGGTGAGGTACTGACGTCCTCTGCGCGCTGAATGGGATACGTGAGGGGTTGACAATTCATAAATGGCTGTCCTTTTGGAGCAGGTTAAAGGTTGCGTTACTGTTCGACCAAAAAAGAAGTTGGGGTCACTGCCTCCCTCCTCCCTACCAACCCAAACTACTATCTTTTTCGAAGCTCCCAATGAACGACAAAAAAAATCGTGGAAAATGAGCTCAGAAATTCGTATTTTTTAGCACATTTCTCATTTGGTTTTTTTACTTCGGAAATGTCCAAGGGCTTTTAGATACTCTTTTCAGCAAACACGAAACTTTCCTGACTTTTCCAAGTTGCAATGTGTTTGCCGTGTCAAAGCTCCATGTGAGAAAACATTTTTTGGTTATATTCAAATCATATATATCTTTCTCATTATTTAATAATTACATATATATCTCTCCTACTGCAAATATCGTTTAATCATTAGAGTTTACTCGAGTGGTCACGCTTCTCACATAAAAATGAGAATATAGGATATTCGAATCCCCTCATTCTTAAAAAGTTGAAATGGGAACGATTTATTTCAAAAGTTTTTAAACAAAATTCTCATATTGAAATGACTGAATTGTCCTCCTTGCAAACTCATTTTAGCATCATGCTTAGTGGTTGGCAATTTAATTTTTAATTTTTTTTAAGTGATCTGAGAGAGAAGTTGGCTGGGTCTTAATCTTTACTTAGTCCCTTCCTTTGCACGCTTGACCTCTTCCAATTTCTGCCAAGGAACGTGAACAAATCCGGGCGAGAGTAGATGATGATTAAACCAACCCCAAGAGGCCCACACATGTTTTTTCTTCCGCGCATTAAAACTTGAAATGACTCTGGAGACGAATAAATAGACTCGATCTGCGGTGAGTATTTTCCCACAGATAGGATAGACGGTAGTTGAGGAATAGTCTTTGAGGGGAGTCGGTACGACAAACTTTTGGGCCTACAAATATCGGCTCATCTTCAATCGAACAGGTCCATCCCCTTCTTCAAGGCGCTCTCTCTCTCTCTCTCTCTCTCTCTCTCTCTCTCTCTCTCTCGCTACATAGTACATAAAATGGGATCAGTTGCAGGTTCTGGCGGAGAGTTCGCGGTGAAGTTGTGCAAGAAAGAAGTGGTGGCGGCAGCACTTCCCATGCAAGAGCATTGGCTGCCCCTCTCCAACCTCGACTTGCTCTTGCCTCCGCTTGACGTAGGCGTCTTCTTCTGCTACCCCAACCCAACCACCATCGCCTCACAGGGGCTGGGATATGGGTCCATGGTTGGTATTCTGAAAGCCGCCTTGGCCCAAGCTCTGGTCTCCTACTACGCTCTCGCCGGAGAGGTGGTCCAGAACTCGGTTGGTGAGCCTGAGCTCCTGTGCAACAATGGGGGTGTCGACTTCAGCGAAGCTTCCGCAGACATAGAACTCCGCCATCTCAACCTGTATAATCCCGACGAAACGATTGAAGGGAAACTGGTGCCCACAAAGAAGCGAGGCGTGCTTGCTGTTCAGGTATAGATATTAGATACAGCCACATCATATATTGTTTATCCCTCTCAAGAGATCGAATCACTTTATATGCGCCCATTTTCAGCTTCATTTCGCTTAGACCGACGGCCTTTTTCTTTAATCTTTTATTTGTGCATAACCAGCGTCGAACAGAATAGTGTATCCTCTGCCTCGAAGTCTATCGGCTTTATTCTCCGACGACGACTGAGAACAGTTCACAAAATTGAGTTGGGACCTCGTTAGCGTAATAGTTTTTGGATTATTATGGGAGTAAAAACAAGTTGTCAACCGCAAAATATTGAAAGAGTGGATCATAAAATAATTTCTAATTATTTATTAATTATTTTTGTTGTAGGTCAAGATAGATTGTTATTCTCATAAAGGATTAAAAACAATCAAATAAGCATTTCTCTTTGACCGATCAATTTGGATACTCATTTAGCATCATTCAGAAAGAAGAATATTATTTGGACTTTGATCATGAGTAACATCATAATCTGTGATTACATGCATCAAGGATTTCTCATACGAACCATAAAGATGTAGAAAGATTTATTGCTAAATGTCCAAAGGAAAGAGAATCTCAAACTTTTCACGAGTTCCTCTGATTTTATTCATGTGATCAATAAGATGACACATTGTCTTATTGCGCCTATAGAGAACAGTGAGAAGATAATAGCATGATACATTGACTGATAGTAATACAGTGAAGGAGGAGATTATCATTTTTCTTTTTCATATTTATTGTGGGCGGAATTGAATGGATGGAAAAATCTTGGAACGGGGGGCGGCTCAGATGGGACCGAGGGGTCATGGCTGGGGCTCCCAGGGCCCTTTGGCACGAACGATTGATATTTATGTGGCAGAGGTCGAATATCTCTTTCACCATCAAATTCGCAGAAAACGCGCTAAGACTCTTAAGGAATCTTTCCCCTCTAGCGTTAGTCTATACGATGAAGTCATCTCGATTCTCGAAGCGATTATAGTTTAAATTAAATGGAGGGTTAAAACATTGTGAAGTTGTTGAACTGCCCCAATGGATGGGCAAGAAAATAATGTGGCGTCGCCGAAAAACTACTATATGAAGATACCATTAATTATGTGTACCCATATTGGGACACACATAATTTCTTATTAAAATATTATCGTTTCAGATGGTCTATTTGTCATGTGGTAACTTCCCAGCTAAGCTGCCTAATGTATGTCAAGATTATGTTGAACTTACCTTACATCTCACGGAGGCACAAGTTCTTTTATCCAATTTTCGCACTATGATTAATTCTGTTCATTAAGACAAGTTTTTCATTTGATGGAAAACATTCAGGCAACGGAGCTAAAGTGTGGGGGGATAGTGGTGGCGTGTACGTTTGACCATCGGATAGCTGACGCCTACTCGGCCAACATGTTCATGGTGTTTTGGGCAGAGACGGCTCGCTGCGCTGCCCCGACATCGCTCCCTCCTTCCTTCCGCCGCTCTCTCCTCAACCCTAGGCGTCCGCTCTGCGTTGACCCTTCTCTAGACAGCATGTACATCCCAGTCTCCGCTTTGCCCCCACCTCCCAAGCAAAAGCAAAAGGCAGATGAGGAATACGAGACGACAACGTCGAGGGATGACAACTGTCTGGTAAGCCGCATGTACTACGTTACTACCGCCAAGCTAATCGAGTTGCAGCAGAGGGCCTGCTCCAGCGGAAGCAAGAGGTCTAAGTTGGAATCGTTCAGCGCTTTCCTTTGGAAGATGGTGGCGGAATCCTCCTCGGTCGCTAATAACGATAACGGCAAGACGATGTCAAGGATGGGGATTGTGGTAGACGGCAGGTGTAGGTTGATGAGTCGGGGCATGGACAGTAAGCCCACACCCATGGCGTCCTACTTTGGGAACGTGCTGTCGATACCATTTGGAGAGAAGAGGGCGATGGAGGTGGTGGAGAAGCCGTTGAGCTGGGTAGCGGAGGCGGTGCACGAGTTTGTGGAGAGGGCGGCGACGAGGGAGCACTTCCTGGACCTGATAGACTGGGTGGAAGAGCACCGGCCGGTGCCAGCGGTGGCAAGGATATACTGCAAGCCCGGGAAGGAGGAGGAGGAGGAAGGATCGACGGCGTTCGTGGTGTCTTCGGGACAGAGGTTCCCGGTGATTGAGATGGACTTCGGGTGGGGGAAGCCAGCGGTGGGGTCCTATCACTTCCCGTGGGGAGGGGAAGCCGGGTATGTTATGCCTATGCCCAGCCCGCTCTCCAACGGGGACTGGGTGGTCTACCTCCACCTCTCCCGGTCTCAGGTGGCCTTCATCGAGTCTCACGCTCCCACCGTCTTCAGGCCCTTGACCCCTCGTTATCTTAACCTCCTTTGATTCTTCTTCTCCTTCTTCTTCTTCTTCCGCCGCCGCCGTCGTCGTCTGTATGTACCCTTGTGTGCCTCATCGCCCCTTGTCAGTGTTTGTCCTATTTAATTAAAACCTTACGTTCCTTGTGTATTTTCTTTCCCTCCATCCGTCTTACTCGGTCCCTATGATTTGATCAAGCCGAGGCACACGTCTAGGCATCTAGATTGATCAGTCTTTTAATGTCAGAAGCAATTTGATGAATGCGGACATTTCGAATCGCTCATAATATGAGTCCGTGACACAAATCTTGCATAGGGATAATTGCACCACAAGATAATTACAAACAAATATGCAGACTACATGACTATTGTACCATATAAAATTTTGTTTGATAGTAATTAATTATGACGCCAGCCCCATACATGACCATTTGAAATAAGTCGAATCTCATCAAACTTTCATGTTGCCCCATGTTCGTTTATCTAACAATGAAAGATATTGGTGTCTCTTGGTTCCCCTCTACTTCCCCCTTTAAATTGGTCGAAGTTCGGTCTAGTGCTTCTCTCTCATGCAAATATTTTGTCACTTTGTGTCCGATTCAAACATAAACCTACTGGTATTGATTAATTTATCCAGTTGGTGAAGAAAAAGCTCCACGCAATTGCAAGCAGTTAGACTCCATATACCTACATTTAAACTTTGAAAACTTTTAATATATTAAAGCTATGCCTTCAATTAACAGCATTAAATATCAACTGAGGTTGTTAACATTGAAAATCTAACTACGATTTGTGAGGTATTGATAAAATAAAAAATGAGATCGAGGATTGTATGAATAACTAATTATGTCTTTGCCTTAGACCTTAGCTTCATCTTTCTTTTTGCGTTAGTCTAAGTAGAAAAGAAAAAGAAAAAGAGGCCCATCACCGTTATCATTGTTTATATGCTGACATTACGACCACACGTTCGTCGTTCCAAGTCCTTTATTTTTTGTCCACCTGTATCTATCCTCGAGAGCATCCATAATCAATCGTTTTCAAGAGCAGCACTATTCGGGGTCTAATATCTGCTCCGGTTGTCCTTGAGTGCGACTCCTTCTCGTGGAACGCTAGTTTCTCCTTCACCATCAGGGGGAGGTATCCTTTCATGCGGCCAAGTCAATCTTGTCGTCAGCATCCTTTTAGTGGGAAGTCCACCTCAAGTCAAGCTTCTTCTTGTGTTTGGGAGCAAAGCACCTTGTAAGCCTCCTTACACTAGATAGGGGATGAGGATAAAATTAAATCGAATTTAGGACAAGTGCTGAAGAAACACATATGTCACAAAGAGACAGATGAAATCAAACTCATGTGATATCTTTAGCTATCATAGGCCGCTATCAGATGAAATCGAACTCATGTAATATCCATTTTGATTTGGCGGAGGGCTTACCCAAGAAAATTGATGGGAAGAGAGAGCCTCCTGCGCGCGCTATTCATTCATTGCCAGTTGCCACTGGTGTCTCAATTGGAAGCGTCCTTCTGACCCCAAAATAATAAAAAAATTAAAAATAAAAATCGGAAGCGTGCGTTGATTCTTTTGCATACGGTACTACTCTTTCAATGGTCCCTTTCCACGTTTTTAGTGTTTTTCTTTGTCCTCCCTCTCTTTTCCCATGGACGGGACTTGTCCCATTAGTTTCATTCTTCAGTAGAGAACACAAAATTATCTTTCCGATATTAGTCAATCGTCATCGAAAAGTTTTAGGATAGGTTTGTTGAAGTAACCAATCCTTCCATCAATCAACTTAATGTTTTCATTGGAAATTCTAACAAAGCTAAACAATTTTTCAAAAGTTTGCAAGTGAATTGCGTGGCTCCTATTTCAGAGTCTATAATTTCCTGCACAAAGATATTCACCAAATATTTTCTTTGGTGTCCACCCGGTGGATGACTACTTATGTTGGGGAGACACCAAATTGGGGAAAATTATCCAAAAAAAATCCTAAACCTATTGTACTTTTGTCAATTCAATTCTAAATTTTTTAATTATACCAATTGAGTCATAAACCTTTTTCATGTTTTTGCAAATTGAGTCAATCAGGCTAAATGTAACAAAAAATTGCTAACGTAAACGTCAACCGTTCTATATGGTGCGACCAACGCTAATAGGGAAAATTTTAATGTATTTTGAAAATTTCAAATTATTATATATATTGCCTTCCCTTCTTCTTCTAGCTAGTCATCAGGCCTCGGTGATGGCTGATGACTGGCTAAAAGCAAGGCCCTGCGATTGGCTAGAGGAAGAAGGGGGAAAAAGAATATAAAGAAAAAGAAAAGAAAAAATTCAAAAAAATATTAAAATGTTATTGTCCACGTCAACACCAGCCATGTAATGTAGGAAATTCGATATACATGTCAGCAATTTCTCCTAAAAATTAGCCGGATTAACTCAATTGGAAAAATGTGAAAACGTTTAGAACTCAATTGGTTTAATGAAAATGTTTATGACCGAATCAGTAAAAATGTAATAGGTTTATGATTGTTTGAACAATATTCTTGACCAAATTGAATTCTAGCCCGTTTAAACAAGGAGATGTACTTTATACGTTTGAGATACGTCACTGTAGTGTGATATCCCTTAGTTAATCGTGATTGTTTTTGTTGTTGACATGATCCGTATTAAGTATGATAATTATAAAGTTGTGAAACACGTAATTGGGTGAATAAAGTCACATTAGCATAACATGATTTGGTTGGATACACGTTCAACATTCTCATTGGCAAGAGTTGCTGGTAGTTAAGAATAATGCAAAGAATTGGGAATTTTATGTATATTTTATTGTATACCACTGAAAAGTACATGAGCTTATTTATAGCTTTGTAAACTGATTCTCTGAAGTAACAAAATATGATAGATTATCTAAAATAATGGCATATTACAATATTTATTATAATCAATTAGAAAAGTATCCATAATATCCAAAATATCACTAATATCCCCTCAAATTCAAGTAAAGAAAGTCAATTGGAGTTTAGATAAAAGATCTTTAAAAATGCCAAGGTGATATGCTTTTATAAATATATCAGTAACTCTGATCAATGGATGAAGTGAAAACGAATCGCACAATGCTACAAGGCACGTGAGATTGTATAAAATAACAGAACAATACAACATTAGATACAATTAATTAAGAAGGTATTTAGAATATCTTAAATATTTGAAATATCATTAAAGATTAAATGATGATCCCGACCTACCACACGGATGAGTCCAAGGCTTGGAAGCCTCTGTTCATTTTCATATCTACCTTTGTCAATACACATCACATATAGCCATTATTTTATTTTTTTGGTCAAAATATATAGCCATTATTTGCTTCCTGACATTCAAGGACATTAATGTTGAAATCATGGGACATTTCTCTTTTGTCACGGCACTCCCCCCGTCGTGTCGATTCGGAAAGAAAGAAGCAGACACATCAATTGAGAGTTGGCTTAATAGCATCATACGTGGACAACTTTTCCCCGGAAGCATATTGCAGCCCTGTAACAGTTGGATAATGTATTTCGCAATGACAATCACGAGAAATCTGAACGCTTTGAACATGATGACATCCAAATTTTAAAATACCATCGGTGTATAATGTAGGCTAGATAATTCAATCTTGGCGGTGACTGTGCGGGATGTCATGGCGGGTCTCTGGAGGTAAACTGAGTCCATTACAAAATGCAGGACAATGACCTCGGAAAGTGAAAGATGACGGAGACATATTGACTCGATATGTTCTCTAACCAACCCTTTTGCAGCAGTTCGGTCTTCTGCTTTGAGCCGAACAACCCCCAAAAACACCAATTTTTTTTCGGCCACATCGTCGTGTGGTTGGAGTTACTATATAAAATGCAGATTAGTTCACCTCTCTCCGCGACTTAACATGATTTTGGTTTGTATTCTATTCCCAAGGGCAGAGCAAGGATATAAAAGAGGCATCCTGGGTTCCGCGACTATATTTGATGATCGTTGGAGCGGTTCAGCTGGGGACGGGCTAACAACTCTCATGCATTTTGCAATAGAGGTGTCTTCGCACCAATCACAGCAGTCCCAACTGTCCAAATTCAAAGGAAATCAACCAAAGACGCTTCAGAAAAATAGTTTAGTACTGCCGGTCGCATCATGAGTGGGCTCTGGAAGTGGTTTGGGTTGCAGTCGCACCACGAACCTTGTAGCCCTTTTCCCTGGGGAAGGTGTAGGACAAATCTACCCCAACGACGCAAGGTATAAAGAAAATAATTGAAGAAATCGCATCCATTATTAAACAAGCATGCAGGAGAATGCAAATGTTGAAACGTGGCGGTAGATATAGATCTCCTGGAACGTATGGATTATCGGTGCATTTCATATTTATTGCTACTTGATGTACTCGTTGACTAATAGGGTATGCAATTTATGACAACTCTGAAATGATAGAATTAGCTGGGAATTAAGATCATCAGATATTGCCCCCAAAGGATGTACTCCTCGTCAATCGCGGGGTGAGAACTCTCCTGCGCAGGGCGAAGGAGAATCGGCCAACACTTTACCACGATAAGAAAAGTCAACACATGATAGCAGTCGCCGGTGGATTTGGATCAGGTTCCGCAGTATTGACCTTGTCAGCCGCATATAGATCGGAAATGTTTGAAAAGGTAGGAAGCAAAGAATTCCTGGCCCCTTTCTCTCCAATAATAACACATCTTGCGGCTAAAATATGCTTTTGCAGCCCGTCAACTGTGATGCATAATTTCCCTCGTCTGTGTTAGGTTTGTGTTCATTTAATAAAGTAGGAAGACCCGATGTATCACGCCAGGCACCGTAAAAACGTTATAATAATACGCCAGCCGGCGTGAACAGGACGACGATCTGATGGAGAGTTGTGTGCTCTAGTGTGATGACACTGGAGTCAAACTACAACCGATTCTTAGGGTAATTGCGTTACGTATTTGGTCTTCAACTTGGTCAGTTGTCAATGGGTTCAAAGAATGATACCCTCTTTGCTACCCGCGAGAGCTAGTACGCAGAATCGATTTTGACCAATCTCCGAGACCGGCGGTTGGTAAATGTTGTAGTCCCAAATGGCCGTCGGTGGATGCTCAGGGCAAACAAACGAGAAGTAACCATGCTCAGCAATCCCTGGTGTTCCTGCGGCATTCTCTGGGATCTCTTCGGGCTTAGCCAATGGTCCGGCCACACTCACCATGCTCACATGAAGCCAACCTCCGATTTTCCAAAGGTACTCGATTAGACTCATCCGTAATCTCATCCATTGAGCTATGTTTTGGCAAGCTCAACTTAATACGGTATTTGAATAGCTCGAGCTCATGCAAGTTGAACTCTCGTATAATTATTGATCAAGTTGAGCAAGTCAAGAATAGCTCGACTTGGTTTCACTCTAGCAGTGACCATTGTAGAAATTATATGTAGCAAGGTTAATTTTCATGAGACTAACAAGTACATGCTTTAATTCTTTACATGTGAAAAGAAAATTATGCCACATTTAATAAATGGACATCACATGTGATGAATTGCTAATCGTGATAATAGTTTTTCCGCTCTCAAACATATCAAGTAGAAATCGTTTCACACATAAACGCAATAATGGACACTACAATGTTTAAATTTAAGGTTGATTTGTTTATAAGGTTCAGATGAAGCATGTATATTAACTTATTTGACAAACCAAAAAAGAAAAAAAGGGTTAGATATTAGTGTTGTTATTTGGATTAATAAAATGATTTATGTATTAGAGCTCATGGCTATGGTCCCCACTTAGTTACCAACTCCAAAATTTCAAAATAACAAAAAAAATGTGAAAAATCCTCAAAAGAGGCCACATCGCTTAGTTAGTAGTCCCAATCCAGTCACTCTCATATATCTAAAAGTTAGGTAACCTCAGCTTCTTCATAAATTCAAGGTTTCTGAAGGTATCACTTTCAACATTACGACTTATTCATTTGTCTCGATGGAAAACCGTTGTCATGTTATCATTGCTATTTCAGTTGACATCCCCCCAACCAGTACTCCAAATGTGAAGTGAGAGATTCCACATAATTATTCTTACCATGGACAATCAGTCAATCCTTAACTACTTACCATATTTAACCTGCCTTTGCACGCTAGCTAAGAGAGGATTGGTTGGTGGAAACATCTTATGCACCCACGACTGATTGATCGATTTTTTGGAATTCCAAAATCGATAATTTTCTAATTACTACAACTCGCAATCGATGTGGTCCATTTCCTCTGCACATCAACCACATAATTAATACTAGTTCTCCCGCAAGCGCTAGGGACGTGCACAACTTTTTTTGAGATAACATTATAAATTACATCTATTAAATTTATTTAGTAATACCATTCTAAGTTTAAAATAGAGAACCCTTTTATGTAAAATTGCAGGTAATAAAAAACTTTTAAAATGACATTCATGTCCTTTGTTTTTCCATTGTGGTGAGGAGTTGACATTTATGAAAAACTAGATGGAATGGTGGCTACGCAAAAAAATAAAAGGTGAGACAAATGACTCTTTTGGCATGATATATGTAGATAAATACAGATATATAAAATACCTTTTCTGAGTGAATAGATTAGCATGAAGTGGGAGGCCCTTTCTCAGGTGTCAAAAGCAACGAAATAATGAAATAATCTCTCTTTTCTTTTGGAAAACAAAAAGTGAAACAAAACCCATTTTTGACATAAATGTATTATTATAAATATACAAAGTATCTCTTTGAGTGGGAAACAGCGGGTTATCATGAAGTAGGAGACCCTTTTTCAGCGGTGAAAGAAGCGAAGCAATGAAATGATCTCTCCTTTCTAGTTTCTACTCTTAGCTCCATAGGAGACGACCCTCCAAGAATGTCATGATGTCATTATAGGAAACGGCAAGTGCAACTATAGCAATGATTGGGCCTAATGGTGTAGGCTTTCGCACCAGTGGTGTGGGGCCCTCTCTTGTCACGGGTTCCAATTTTCCCACCCCGCTCTTTGGTTTCAGAAAAGCTTGACTTGTGAATGGCGGTCTTACCATGGCGTGAGATAATCGCAAACTTTTGCTCCTGTCTCCCTAGTACCATGGTAGGGCGATGATGACAGACTTGCTTAAAATCAACAATAGCTTTAGTGGATCATATCGAGCATTCCATTGTGGATGTAAAAGTCTTAATAATAATGCCAGGAGGTCCACTCCCATTCTTCTGTTGATAAAAAGAGGAAATTGCAAGAGAAACCAGTAACCTGATGCGCATTAATTTTAATTTTGGGCCAACCAAGCAAACTGTGTAAGCCCACCGATTCTATGATTGGGCTTCTCTTTTGGGTTGCCCTTCTGGTCCTGGACCTCCTTGATTCTCTTTATTTAGGGAGATTCAGTCTTGATTGATCGCTCCCATCTTTTTACTACGTTGTTATGTCGACATTCAAGCGCTTCCATCTCATTTCTTTGCAAATTCCAATTGCTGAGTCAGCGCCTTTCATTGAAACTGGCGTCTCCCTATGAGCTCTTTACATGTTCAATCTCCATAACTGAAGTGGCTTTCAATATTAGTTCACTCATTCTAGTTTTTGCTGAGTGCTAACGGTCACTCCATTCTTGGAGACGATTTCACTAATTTTTATCATGTTTCCATCTCGACCCAAATGGGATTTTGGGTCACCACGTGTCATCATGTGAACATTGACGACCTCCGTAGCCCTAAAACAAGGAACTTCCGTATGTTAACGTTATGCGACTCTTCCCCAAATGGAGCGTCCTTGAAATCTCTGCCGGACTACTACACATTGCTTCTCTCCCCTGCTTACACCCTCATGTTAAATAAACAATAATAAATAGATGCATCAAGAAAAGTTAATCTTATAATGTTTGGTCCACTTAGAGAGAGGATTTGAATTTTGGCAACTTTCTGAAAATAAGAAAGATTTAAATTTAAGTTTCGAAACTCCTAGAGATACATGAGAACGTAATTTTGAAGTGTTAAAGATTTATTTTAATTTTCATGGTTAATCATTCGCGAATCTTATTCCATTGTAATCCACCATGGACTCTTTTTAGGATTTCTTGGAATTCAAAATTAAGATTTGGATCATTTTTTCATGCTTGTTTTATTATTATAAAGAGAAAATTAATGTTGTGGAAAAAGAGACAACCAACAAGAAGAAAACGGGCGTAAGTTGTAAGTTTTTCTAGAAAAAAAAAGAAGAAGAAGAAAGAATCAAAGTGGAATCATTAATGTTCTTTGGTAGCTATGATAAAGTCATGATAAGATAAAATTTATCATATCTTATATTTACTTATTGCTCAAAATTAAATAAAGTCGGATATAATGGAATATAACCTAAATATAAATATCCCAAGGGGGAGGTGAAATAAAGGTGAATGTGATTTTTATATCCATAACATAAAATATATTTCTCTCTAATAACAAATTTCTTATATTAAAAATAAAATAATATTTGAATTCTAATAGAAGAAAGAAAATTCAAAATAACAAAAAAGGACAAATTTTGTTTTTTATTTATACATTTAAATTTCTTTCTATTCTATAATATATTCTGTAAATGTATTTATTTAGTGTCAATATTTGTTACATATTTTAGGTATATTAGTATAGTTTATTACTTAATAGATTTATTTTATTAAAGAATGGTGGAAGGGAATAAAAAAGAGAGGAAAAAATAATTAAAAAGTAAGTAAATAAAAATGAGGGAGAAGAACATCGATTTTAAATCAACAAATTCAAACTTGAAACAAATCTTTTTAATTCACTCTGTCTCCTTTTTCTTCGTATCTCTAGTTCATATTGACACGTCACGGCTCCTTTGTAGTTCTTTGTTCACATCAAAGCTCCACAAAAATGAGCGAGTTTAAGTTCCTTATGCTCCATAGCTCTCTAGTTCACATTAAAAGCCCACGAATGTAGCAAAAAACTTGAAACTCCTCTTTTCCATAGCTTTTGTGGTTCATGTTGAAGTTTCATGAAAGTAACGAGAGAGTCAAAGAACTATACTTTTTGGAACTACAAATGTGAATAATCATGCTTTCTATCATTTACTAGATGTGGTGTTTACTGCCTAATCCATCACTTACATTTTGTCGTTGTCAAACCTATTTAACATAATCATACAATAGTTATGAATATATTGATGGATGTTATCTTTGTTTGTGCATTTGTGATTTTTTATCATGCGGTTTGGTCTAAATGGAAATATGAATTGAACTGAATCATTGACACCTCTAGTCATGACCTAAAAACGGAGAAACATTTACTAGAGTTCGCTGGACAAAAAGCTAATCATCTGATAGAGTGAATCACTGTTAAGCCTGAAAAGAAAAATTCCCAATTTGAGGTTTTCTAGTTTTACTAGGTTTGCCAAAACAGGTTTCCCTTTTTTTTAATACAACTCTTGTCTATTATAAGAAGTATCTTCTTTAAAAAGAGTATCTAAGAGGCTGTTTTTCGTGAATTACACCGTGAAATAATTTGAGAGTGTTATAGTCAATTCTGTGGTAAAATTTATGAATTCTTTTGTGAGATTGAGAAATTATTTTGTAAGAAATTGTAGGGCTAAACACTGCTTTCATTGTTAGGTGTATCTAAGGTTGGGAATATTGAGAGTATTTGACTGACACTACTGTTGTTATCATCCCTATTGTATCATATGATCTATAGTGAAATTTCACGCCGCTCTCCTCGTAGTTATTGGTCACACCAATCAAATCATGTACATTTAAGGTATGAGTTTTTTTTTTTTTTTTATTGTTCAATCACTTATTTTTGCAATAATTAGTATCAAAGTTACGGTTGAATGAGTTGAAATGAATTGATGGCAATAGAAGAAGAAAAAAATGAAAATCAATAGTTTTGATGGAAAAATTTTGGTTTCTAGAAGATTTAATTTGAGGATCACCTGTATCAAAGGAAACTACAATTACTCCTATCAAAGAAGAAACTAAATTTGATGAAGCAAGATGAGTGGAAGTTGTTGGATAAACAAGCACCAAATGTTATTCAATTGACGTTGGCTCTTAATGTTATGTTTAATTTTGTGAAAACTAAAGTGGGACTAACATGTATGAGAAGCCCTCCATGATCACCAATGTCTACTTAATATGAGATTTATTTCACTTAAGGATGAGTGAATGTGCATCGGTTGCAGATTATATCAATGAATTTGATATGGTTGTTGGTCAGCTGGATTAAATCGAGATTGACTTTGATGATCGGGTTTGTACTTTGATTCTATTATCATCATTGCCTAATAGTTGGAATGTTACTGATACTATTGTGAGCAATTTCCCTATATCAACAAACTTGATGTTTGTTTGATGGAGTTTGCAATTTGATTATGAATGAAGACATTCATAGAAGATAATTTGGGGAACCCGTGCTTACTACTTTAGTAGGTGAAGATAAAGGAAGAACTAATACCTATATTAGTATGAGTAGAGCAAACCTAAATAGATGAAGTCAATTGGAGTTGTGGCAAGAAGAAACATCTAAAAGGATTACCTTAAATTAAAGAAAAATAAAGGTAAGGTTATTAGAGTTGAGGTTACAAATGATGTTGCAATTATGTCTTATAATAATTCGGATAGTGCTGATAATGTCTTATTTTTCATTGAGGATTGTTGTTTGACAGATGAATTATGGATTTTGATTGTTTTATTTCATGCTACATCAAATAGGAGCTGGTTCACTATTTATCATTGCATGGATAATGATAAAGTGTAGTTGGGAATATATGCTATGTGCGATGAATTGTTATTGGTGATGTCAATCAAAATGATGGTATTGTGAGAACATTGACTGTAGTAAGCCATATTCCAGAATTATTGAAGAACATGATTTCCTTGAGTGTTTTGGATTCAATTGCACACTATTATATTGGCATAAGTACAGTGGGAGTGCCAAAACTTAGCACGGAGGGACACTTAAGTGCCAAAACTTACAAACGGTACACTTAAGTGCCAAAATCGGAGCAAAAGAGATCACTTAAGTGCCAACGATGAGAAAATCCGGCCAAAATGCCACGTGGCATTTTTCCGGCGATATGGGGTCGAAACGGCGTAGTTTTGTGGCTGATGTGGCGAAGTAAACCCAAAACGGCGTCGTTTTGACTAATATTAATAAATATTAGTTAAATAATATTAAAAGAGCAAAAAAAAAAAAAAAATTTTAAAAAGGGAGGGGGAGCAGCCTCTCGCCGGTGGGGCGGCGGCGAGGGTCGCCGACGCCCCACCGGCGATGGGGCGGCAACAACAACAAGCTGCTCCCCCTCCTTTTTTTTTTTTTTTTTTTTCAATTTTTGCTCTTTTAATATTAGTTAAAACGGCATCGTTTTGGGTTTACTTCGCCACATCAACCACAAAAACGACGCCGTTTCAACTCCATATTGCTGGAAAAATGCCATGTCGGCATTTTAGCTGGATTTTCTCGCCGTTGGCACTTAAGTGATCCATTTTGCTCCGATTTTGGCACTTAAGTGTACCGTTTGTAAGTTTTGGCACTTAAGTGTTCCTCCGTGCCAAGCTTTGGCACTCCGGGATCCATACCTCCTATTATATTTCATAAGGTGGATTTTTGAAAGTCATTAGAAGATGCCTTGGTGATAATAAAATGAATTAACCATGGTATCCTATATGAACTTTAAGGTGTGATAGTGATAGATTTTGTTGTGGAGTAGTTATATGCATTAGTTCAAGAGTCTAAATTGTTGCATATTTGTTTGGAGCACACTGAGCTTGAAAGTTCTATGTGAAAGGAATCCGTTATGTGGTTATGTTGCTGAAGAACTGAATATATACATTGCTATAACTTAGGCAAATGATGGAAAGTACAATTCAACACAATCATCAAAGAAAATATGGAGATTGTAGAGTTCATTCACTTGGATGTTCATAGGATATTGCGGTTTGCTTTGAAAAAGAGTGCTAAAAGTATGCTAATAGTTGTGGTCGACTACTCAAGGGAGACTTGGGTGTTTGTGCTGAGGTACAATATGATGTTGTTGTCAAGATTAGACAAATCAAAACTTTGATCGAAAATGAGGCTAGTATAACAATCACGCATGTGTAGGTTGAAAGTAGCATGGAGTTATACTTGGAACTATTAAATGAATTTGCATAAAGAAATGCATAACAAGACACCACACTAAATGCCATGTTTAACAAGTAGCACAGTTGATTAACAGAACGTCACTATAGACAACCTATAAAATGCTCTCTAAACAAATATAGTTAAGAAGTTCCTAGCGGATGTGCTTAATACGATGAGCTACCTAGAAAATAAATCCCCATCAAGTACATTTGGATGTCAAATTTCTAAACAAGTGTGGTAAGGTAATCTTGTTGATTATTATTACAATTTTCGATTACTCGTGTTATATTTGAGATAGTGATGATAAGGTCAATGGAAGGACAAGAAAGTGTATGTTTGTAGGCTATGCATAAGGTGAGTGAGACTATCGAATATGGTGCCTAGAATTTATCACCCTTTTTTCCGCAGAGAAGTTACATTTGACAATTCTGCAATAATTTTTGGGTAAGGGTAATTATAGCACCATTTCCATGAATCTAGACGGTTTTTAGCTCAATGTTGAGTTGCAATTAAAAACTCCTAAGGTAGCAAGTACTAGTGTGGTAATCGATGCAAATGCTGCTTATAGTGAGATGAAGTTTGTAAAGGTAATAGTTATTGTAGCTGCTAAGTTAAATAAGGTGTGTATTTGATCTCTTAATAGATATGAATGTAACAATGGTTTTTCTTTATCTATGGTAGAGGAGGTCGTGTCTAAGAATCCTTATGGAGTAACTAAATGTGCATGTAGTGTTGGTGTTTTGATAAAGTTCATGGTTATAACAGAGTTCAAGCAAGGCTTGAATTTTAGAGATGCCTATGGCAATTGAGTACATCATAGGCTATGGGAGAGTAGCAGCAAAGTTCAGATTTCTAGCAAAGCGATTTTGACTTGACTTAAAAATCAAGCCAACTGAAGATTGTTGAAAATATTTCTTAAGCTTAAGCCCCAAAAGGAAATTTTCCTAATTCAAAATATATCGAAGTTTGAGAGATTTCCTAGTTTGACTAGGTTTCCTAAAGGGGATTTCCTATTTTGAATACAACTCTTGTCTATTATAAAAAGTGTCTTCTTCATGAATTTCATCCTGAAGCAAGTTGAGAGAGCGTCAAAACCAATATGACTTGTGGTAAGATTTATAAATTCTTTTGCAAGATTGAGATTATTGGGTACAATTGGGAGTTGGGAAATACAAAAAGTGCTTGAGTGATTCGAAAATGATTGTAATCTCTATCGCATTAATTCATCTTTAGTGGAATTCTATGTCATCTTCTTTATGGATGTAGGTAGGTCACACCAATTAAACCACATAAAACTAATATCTAATTTATTTTCTTATTCTGCTTATTTTCTACGACAGTTTTTATGTATGAGGTTTGCTCCCCATTGATTAGATATGTAGGCATATATACTAGGTTTATATTGGGAAAGCACAATCAATTAAAAGTGAAAGGGGGCACTTTCTAAGAGAGAGAGAGAGAGAGAGAGAGAGAGATATTTCGTCCACCCTGGATCCAGGCATTAAGGAAAGCAATTGAAAATCAAATGACGACAACGAGGGGATGCCACACCACAGAACGGGATTGGGAGAGCAACCTCCCTTCTAAGTTGTAATAGTTTGCGTTAGCCTTGCTTGAGAGAACAGAAGACACGTGGCCCCAAATCCGGTTGGGCGCTGGAAAATTGGAAGGAAAGAGGGGTGGGGAACCAGGGGGGAGGTGTTGTTGAAAGAGGAGGCTCCGAAGACTTTCATTATTTTTTTTTCGCTTTGAATTCGGGGAAGGAATGCGTTTCTGCATCTGCATCTGCATCTGCATCTGCACAAAATCGGAACTCCCGCCCCATCTTCATCCATCCATCCATCCATCAGGTTCTCTCTTCTTCGTGTCCTGCACCCCGCTATCCATGGAGATGGAGAAATGGAGATGCACGTTCCTCCTCTCTTTGCATATCATTCGACTTTCCTGCTGCACTACGCTTTTATCATCATCATCTGCTTCCACCGTCATCCATGGCGATCTGTTACTGATTCGCCTCTTCAATTGAATTTCGCATCTTTTTCCTTCTAAAGGAATTCAATCTAATACATCCCCTCCCCTCCCCTCCCCATCGGTTTGTGTATTTGCCTCTAGATTTTAAGGGGATGTAATAATATTTTCGTCGCTATCAAGCCTGGGAACAGTCATTGTTGGGGGGACTATTCTCGTACCAAGTTTCCTAATTTCGCCTGATAAAAAAGATAATCGAGTGATCGGAGCCGGACCGAACCGGAAATGCAGCCTTGGAGTTGCCGTGGAATCCCCTCATATTGTTTTTGTGCCTTAACTGACTTCCGTTTCCCCACTCCAGATTCCCTGCTAATAGTTTAGATGATACCCTAACCAGGATCAGGGGATCCTTTGAGCGTCTGTCTTGCTAGCTAGAGATTATGCAGCTTTCTTTATCATACAAATGAATAATGCATCTCCTCTGATCACATCTGGCTGATGTTATCCTGGATTTAGTCATGATGTTTTTTCTTAATCATATACGTAACAGGCTGCTACCCATCCCATTGAGGAGGTCTTTTCTAGTTCACTCTCTGCCCAGACTGGAGCAACTCACTCAGTGCGATATACAGCAATCTGTGTCTTTAGGCTAACCCCATGGGAGATGGAGACCTTACGGCTACGTATACGGTTGACGAAGCTCTTGTTACCATGGGATTTGGCAAGTTTCAACTGCTTGTTCTTGCTTATGCTGGCATGGGTTGGGTTTCAGAAGCAATGGAAGTGATGCTCCTTTCCTTCATTGGACCTGCCGTTCAGTCTCTCTGGGGTCTTTCTGCAAAAGAAGAGAGCCTAATAACCAGCGTAGTTTTTGCTGGAATGCTCGTTGGAGCATACTCATGGGGCATAGTGTCAGATAAGCATGGGAGGCGGTGAGTGTCTTGCCCTGTCTGCTCCTTAAACCAGTTGTGACGAAGATGTCCTCCCCAGTGCCTTCAAGATGGTCTGGAATGGTGCATACACTAATTGTAGTCGAGTCCTAAATTTTGTAATTGTTACAATTAAATCATAGGCTTTTGCTGAAAATACAATTAAGGCCTAAAACTTATGTAGAAAGTGAAATTTAAGGGTGCCACTTTGGCATTTCCTAAGTGACACAGGCAATTTTAGGTATGTTCACCCAAAAACGTGATTGCACTTTTCTGTGGAAAAATTTCTGGAACTTGTATTGTGCCCATGGACGAGCGCACCGTGCCTTGCATTGTGTCCATGGCTGAGGACCATGGCTGAGAGCATCGATCATGGTCCAGTTGCTACTTAATTGAACCATTTGAAAGGTTTAGGACTTTATTAAATTCTGTACACAAGGTTTAGGAATTCTGGTGTACTTTTCCCGCTGCATAGTGATAAGCCCAACTTGATTTGAATAGACAAACTTATAATGCTGAGGATGTCTTACATGTTTGGTCACCAGATAATCAGGATTCCTGCAAGTTTCTTCTCATCATGAAAACCTGGATAACAAATTGGGATTACAGGACCATATGCTAAAACACTAGGGGTGCTCTTGATTGACACTTTAAATCTGGTTTCCTTAATATAAAGGCATAGATCATGTACTCCAGCATTTCAGGCGATGAAAAATAAGAATCCAGATTGCGGGTCCTGGAATGGTAGACAACTCTGATAACTATTTGGTTAGCAATTTTGTGACCTCCATGTAATTTTTAATTTAGGTCACTATTTCTGACTGCAGAATTGTAACTCATTGCTTCATTGGCTGCTTATTTATTTCTAGGAAAGGTTTCTTAATTACAGCAGTAGTTACTTCTGGAGCTGGTTTCCTGAGTGCCTTCGCCCCGAACTATCTTTCATTACTTGTGCTCCGTTGTTTAGTTGGTGTTGGTTTGGGAGGTGGTCCTGTCCTCTCATCGTGGTTCTTAGAGTTCATCCCTGCTCCAAATAGGGGTACCTGGATGGTTATTTTCTCTGCCTTCTGGACAGTAGGAACAATTTTTGAAGCTTCAGTTGCATGGGTATGCTAATCGTTTCCTTATGTTCCAGTAATTTTGTTTTTCTTATGTTGGAAATTAATATCCCCTATTATATGTTAAAAGGAAAAGTCCTCATTTCTGCTAGAATCTACTGTGCCGGATTCATGTTGGGGACAATTTGGCTTTCACCTCTTAACACCATCCTCTTCTCTTGGCAAAGGAATGAGGAAAATTTTCTTCCAAAGGCCTCCTTGAAGTCTGACTTCTGCTTAAGTACCTTCTAGTTAATGTAGAATGTTTTAGGAAGTTTGAGGAATTGGTTTCTCAAATTATCAGCTTGAGTTCCTAAGTCCAAGCATTTTTTAAGCCATAGCATTGTCATATGTAATCCTTACAGACACTCAATGTGCTCCCTACGTAAGCTCTCCTTGAATTTAGGCGTTCACTTACATAGTGTGTGGGTTGTTATTGCATTGCTAAGATGTCTATGGGTCATTCAATTTCTTTCTAATTATGTTTTTCAGATATTGTAACGAGGGTGAGGTGTAAAAGTCACCTATATGAATATAGTCAAGTCTTTTGTCCATGTCATCTTTTAATATATGGAGATAATTTGTCCGGTCTCTCAGAGAAATGGTAGTACCTATTTAACTTTGCAAATGATTCAGCCGTAACTGTAGCTTGCAGAAGAAGCTTTGGAAAAATTAAATGAGAATGTAATCTCTAAGAGGGGTAGTGCAGTAATGCTTATACTGAAATGGCTAATCCAGTGTATCTGTTTGTATGATTTAGATCGGTTATCTTGGGAGCCCATTCTGCTTTTCTTGTGTTAAATTAGCAAACTGACATGATTTGACAGTGAAGTAAGTTTCTTCATCTCCAAATTTTCTTTGCTTTTCTGCAGTTTGTCATGCCAAGATTAGGTTGGAGGTGGTTGCTTGCTTTGTCGTCTCTACCTTCATCTATTCTCCTGTTATTTTATGTTGTGGCACCTGAGTCTCCCAGGTACTTATGCACGAAAGGAAGGATAGCTGATGCTCACAGAATTTTGAAGGAAATAGCTAGACTAAACAAGACTGAACTGCCTGCTGGAGTTCTAGTGTCTGATTATAATGTTCAATTGCAAGAGAAGAGCATTCCATCTGAGGATACCCAGTTGCTCACCCCAAGGAGAGAGGAAGATAGAACTCATAATAGCTCAGAGCAGAGTATGGGAGGCTTCTCTTCATTAATTATGCTTCTTTCTCCAAACCTACTTAAGTCAACTACGCTCTTGTGGATATATTTCTTTGGGAATGCTTTCGCATATTATGGACTTGTGTTGTTGACTACTGAGTTAAGCAATGGACGCAATAAATGTAATCCATCTCAGTCACATCTGAAAAAAACTAGTGACATCAATTATGGAGATGTTTTTGTCACTAGTTTTGCTGGTAAGGTTCACTGCCATATTTCAATGTTTCTTTTACTTATACTTCTGAGATGCTCTCCCCTGATTTGAAATTAAATGTTTAACCATTTCCTTTTACCTGCTACTGTTGCTTGCAGAATTTCCTGGGCTCCTTATATCAGCTGCAATTGTTGATAAACTTGGTCGTAAGCTTTCAATGTCATCTATGCTCTTCTTGTGTTGCATTTTTATGCTACCCCTAGTTGTCCATCAACCGGCAGGTTTGACAACAAGTCTTCTGTTCTGTGCTCGCATATGCATCACAGCTTCGTTCACTATCATCTATATATATGCTCCAGAGGTAAATTACTATTTCGCACCTAATAACTGGTGAAATTTTTTTTGTCATCTCAGTTTGATTTGTGAGATAGGGAAACTAGCTTGAATTCTTTAATTGTAGAATGCTATAGTTATCCTCTTTAGTGGTCAGAATTCTTTTGAAGGAAGGTAGCCAGCAGCAGTGCTCAATTTTTGGAGCTGGCTTGTCCAACAATTCATGCATTTTAGCCCTTATTGCACATAATGAGAATGCACTTACGAAGAGATTGACTAAATAGGGTTAAAAGGGAAAGAAAGAGAGCTTGATTTTGGCATCATATGAAAAGATACAAGCCCAATGTTCATTTTCTTAAGTAATCATGGACACTGTACACATTTTTAAGCTTATGTGTGGCATCTGGCATCTGTGAATGTTTGTGATCGTGTGATAGTGATGATGGTCTAAGAGTAAATCAACATGGTTGGATCTTTTGTACTGATCACCTGTGGGTCCATGCTTTCTCTAATGAAATCTTGTATTTGCAGTTATGTTGTCTTAGCAGATGTCGGTTTCACTGAGAGTTTGTTTCTAAACAAGCATTTGATGTCAGCAGCATTGGCATTATCGAGTTTAGAAAATACTAACCAACATGTTATCTTTGGGATTTAATGGAAACTGTAGGTATACCCAACCTCAATCAGGACAACTGGTGTAGGGGTTGCAAGCTCGATAGGGAGGATTGGTGGGATGGTATGTCCTCTCGTGGCTGTTGCATTAGTAAATGGATGTCAGCAAGCTGCATCCATAATTCTATTTGAGATTGTGATCTTTGTCTCTGGAATTTGTGCGGTGCTCTTTCCCTTTGAAACAAAGGGCCGTGATTTAACTGACACCATAGCAAGCTCAACAGAAGACATCAATTCAGCGTGAAGTTGTAAAAGGCGCCCATTTATAGAATGACACCCTTGATGTATAAAAGAAAACTTGGGTGCACTTTCCGAACTTTTGATATCTGCCTTATAACAGTTTTCTTACCACATGCGCGCGGGTAAAATTACGTATGTATACACTTGAGCTAGACAACTTGTGTATGCGAAGGTATTCTAAGCGGAAAGTCTTTGCTCGTGTTCTGTTCATATGCCTGTTTATAAACATTAACACCGTCAGGAACGTCTTCTGGTCAGTATCTTTCATCGTTCTTGGATTACGAATCATATTAAATAGCTGAAGCCTGGAGGATGAAGGAGTGATGATGCACCATTTGCTCTTTGACTCGTGTGTGGTGCGACTGTCCTGGTCCGAGCTAGAAAAATACACGCAGAGCCTCCATTCTGTCTTTTTACGCTTGTTTTGGTGCATAGTGGAATCACGCTCAACTTATGTTACAGATCCACATGCATTGCTAGTAACGACTATGATTAACAAATGCGAGATAAAAGTGACACATAGTTCTTTAAATTTGAAATTTCCTCTCCAACATCTTTATATAATTTAATCACACCAGTTTATGAGCATGTCTTTGACATTCAATCTCGACACCTGAAAATACGACTCTTAGCATATAGGACTTGTACAAAGGATGATTGGTTGTGTCAATCAGAATTATCTAGATCGATGATCAACAATCCATCTGGAGACCTTATTGCTTCATGCACTAACCTTCAGAATTAGGAACTTCTCAATAACTTATATGTTTGAGATGCCTGGACTCATGAGAGAGTCGGATTGGTGTGTCAATAACTTAGTGATTTCTTTGTAAATAATTTTCATCGAATGCTATAGTAATATCATTGCCGTTATAATAAACATCACGCGTGTGTATGTGACGTCAAGCACACCATCAACTTGGAGGTGTTGGTACAGTGGACGCAGGAGAACTAGATTTCGCAACTTGAGAAAGGCAAAGAAGAAAAGTCATAGAATCAAACAGTACCATTAACAAAAGTTAGAGAACTAACAACCGAGTTAGCTCTTTTGACAAATTAAATGAGATTATTGAGATAAAAATAGTCGAGTGTCATAACTTTCGTATGATATTCACTTGAAGGTCATTGATATTTTTTTATTCACTTGACCATCATAAAATGAGATTATTGAGATAAAAATAACCGGAGTGTTATAACTTTTGTATAATACTCACTTGAGGGTCATGGATTTTTTTTTTCACTTAACCATCATAAATTTGAAAAATCAATCACTTCAATACCATCAACAATTTGTCTCACTCCAATGTGGACACCACTCATCTTATTTGGTTTCACCAGCACTGGCGTGGACAATTTTTAATTTTTTTAAAAAATTATTAATATTTTAAGATTATTTTTAACTATGATTTTGATTTTGATTTTGATTTTGATTTTCCCTTTTTTAGGGTAGGCGAGGGTCACCACGCAATCTTCATCGGCCGTGAAACCCTCATCCTCGACCGCAAAAAGCCTTCACAACCACATTGGGCTAGGGTGACCTCGCCCTTAGTCACAAAGGCCGTTGCTAACTTTAGGCAACCGCAGGCAAGGCCACCTTGCCAAGATTTGGCAAGGGCCTTCACAGCCTCGCCCATGGCTAAGGGCCGTGATGGCCTAGCCGGGCACTTTGGCGCTGAGGGCAAGGGTTTCGCAGCTGGCCAAGATGGTCAGTGACCCTTGCCAGCTTAAAAAAGGGAAAAAAGGAAAATAAAAACAAAATAAAAATTCAAAGAAAATTCTAAAAGTCCATATATGATGATTTGCTAGAAATAACAATTAAATAATTGATTTTACTCCAATGTCATATTTAAGTGAGCCAAAAAAAAAAGTGATGGTATTCCTACTATTTTTACTCACAAGATTATTTATGTCATGATATGCAAATGTTTGAGATTTCCTAAATTCATTCATTCAATTGGAATGACCTATTTCATGTCTCTATTTTTTTTTTGGTGAACCCAACTCCCAAAGAAGAGGTTTTTATGAGACAATCTCTAGGAAACGTTAATCGAGATTGAGGATAACCGAAAAGTGTGTAGTGTTTTTCTTGGGCAACGTTGTGAAAGTCTTATGATCATTACACAATATCCATTTTAAATCATGGTCAGATAATACCATCCAAGCAAAGTCATAGCAAATTTGAAGAAACGAAAATTGGAACAACAACAATACGGCGGACGGAGAAAGTACAGCAGAAAAGTCCCCCCAAAAAAGGATGAAGAAAAAAGAAGGGTTGTTCCTCTCCCATCCGATCATTCATCAAAAGATGAAAGCCTTTCTACAGTAAAATAAGCAGTGAATGACTGTTTGTATGCTTTTTTTTTTGGGTGACCTTTATATGGACTGAATGTAGTGGGTTTTTTTGGTTCTCTCGACATAATATTTTTTTCGTCAGTAGCATTCCCTGTTTCGGTGAATGTTTTTATATACGTACTTTGATCATATGGTAACACCGAGTTTTTACCATCCCCCCATAATCTCCTGCATCTGACACCTACCGATGGATACCCAAATGGATACTCTGCACCCTCCTCTTTCCATTGTGATGCGGTAGATTCTGGGTGGCGGTTTCTCGAATTGAACAAGATCCCGAGAGAGCGAGCGAGCGTGCGTGCGTGCGTGGGAGAGAGAGAGAGATCTACCCCCACACCTACACCCCCGGCCCCCCCCTGTCCATGGCCGCTCCTCAGCCCCGACGTCCCGATCGCTCCGCCGCTGGTACGTCCCTCCTAATCTTGACTTCCCTCAATTTTGATCCCTCGATCCTCCTCATCGTCAGCCCTTCGGTTCATCTGGCGGGCTGGCCTGTCCGCCTAATTCCACCTCTTATTTCGAGGAGTTTAGTCCTGATGAATTGAGCGGGTTCTGTCTTCTTTTTAGATGCCGCGATCAAAATAACTTTTCTTCTCCCTTTTGCTTCTGTCGACTCTCTTGGATGAATTTTCCCCTTTTCTCGGCCGCAAAACAATCATTAGTCAATGACTTCCAGACTGGGTGCATGATTTCTGCACAGCAATGAAGGGTAAAAGCAAAAAACAAAAGAAAAAAAGAAATCATACCCATCTGTCAAGTTCATTTTCCTTCCCCCCAACATGGCTTTGCAGAGTTGATGGAATTATCTCATGATCCTTTTATGTGTTGTTTTAATTAATATGGGTTTGTCTCATGAACTGTTGATCTTTATGTTCACTTGGTGACGGCACGCTGCCTTAATTTGCTTGACTAAGTTGGTACTTGGGCAAGAAATTATAAGTGCATAGACGTCAATCAGTTGGGCAAATGATTACATAGGCATAGATGCAAAGCTTGTCAGCACTGGAAGTTGGATAGGTTTGGTTGATTACGAGTATTGCCTTTGGTTCCTACGATACTGCATCACTGAGCAAACTGATTGTGGATGCAGAAGAGGGACCTACTGATCCAGAAAACATGAATCAGCAGTTAACTGTGAGTCTGATGTGATGCATCTTTGTTCTCTCATTGTGCTTACTCGGTAAGGTTCCATGGAATTGCTTTAAATGATAACGTTTTACTTGGGAATGTCTTCCAGCATCCAGCAAAAGGGTCAGTTTCTCCTAATCCTTCCCAGGACGGTGCTGCTGCAGGTTCTCAGAAGGAACCAGTGAGTCAATCAGTATCCATTGGTTTGAGCAGCGATGGTGCTGACGCACATGCCCATCATCCACAGACCTTGCATTTCAGAGGTTTGTGAGACCTACTTGATAGATCTTTTTTTTTGGGCAATGAGGAGCCCTGTAATTTGTTGTTCTTTTCTATGATTGAATAGTTGCGTTCTGTATTTTACTGATCTAAATATCAGTGGCATGAGGACTGTACTGCTTACTGCTGTGTCTTTGACTTTTTAGGCCAATTACTAGAACTAACCAGGCAGTGCAGGTCATTTATTACGGCTATCAAAGCATTTGAGTTGTGCAGACATTTCTTTATCTTACTGCAAAAAAAGATCTTATTGACGCCACTATTCAAAGTTTCAGTGAGAGAGGTTCTAATAGATCTAATTAGGCATTTGTTTTAAGGATAAATTCTTAGCTAAATATATAGTGTGACAACCATAAGTCCCTGTTCTTTTCTTTTGGAAGTGTCCTGACAATGTCATGTGAAAATCCTATTCTCGAAATATCTAGATTTCTTTCCCCTTTTTTTTTTTGAGCCCAAAGGTAGCTGAGTGTATCGGCTGAGAAGCTTCCTTTATTCCTTATCTCTGCCATTGTTTGTTCCTTTGAAGCCCAAGTCTCATCTTCATTAGTTGCTGCTTTGGCCAAAATGAAATCTCCAAAATGCTAAACCAAATTCAACAAATGTCCTCCCTGGCTTTTTTTTGAAGAAGCAGATGGTCTACTGACTTCCCTGCTGTTTTGCGGAGGAAGCATCTGTTTATTATTTTGGATTATGTCTTTTGCAGATTGTTTATTGCTTAGTATATTGCCCGAGTTGCCTTCAATATTATTAAAGCCACTTTTGAAGGTATTGGGACTTTCCAGATTAATTTTTAGGGGAACAAGTTCTTGCTCTCTCCCAGACCACCAGGTAGGATGCCCCATTTTTAGTTTGTGTTTCTCGTTCGACGATTATTACTACTTTGGACGAATTGTTGGTACTTCTCAATTCCCAGCCATGAGGGAGCTTCCAATAGAAAGATTCCAAAAGGCACTCCTCTCGCACAAAATTTAGAACACAGAAATTGTTCCTTCATGCTGGTTCACAATTTTGATTCCGATAGTATGTACTTGTATTGGATGGAGGAAAGAGCACAACAGAATGCAGGATTCTCTTCTGTCCACCTAAAATAGCTGAATCAGGAAATTTATGAGGTTGCAAGGGTGAAGATGTAGCAGCTTCCCTAGATCTCTCTTACTATCACTGAAAATAGGTGAGATAGAAAAACTTTGAACGAGGGTTGTAGTCTTGCTACGACTCTGATGCCAAAAGGCACCTGGAGTCTTCTGGTAGGACACAGTGAGAAGACTGCAAGCGCATCTGAGCACCTTTTCCTGCGACAATTTGTTAATTCCATTGATGCTAGGGCATTCCTTGCTCATTCTAAATTAAGTAATTTGTGAAAACTCTTTCTATTGGTGATATTTTCATAAATGGGATAATAATCTTTTGAGGAAACCATGCATAGCTATGTGCAACAGCATGTTGTAAGGTTACGTCATCAATTACAAACTGATTAGACTGATTTCAACATCAGCAACTTGATTTCCGTTAGCTTTTGCAATGCCTGGAGATTACATGCAGTATAAATAAATGAATGCTTATCTTCATGAACTTCAGGACATGGCAGTTCTACTGGGGAGTGGGATGATTTTTCTCAATATGCTGGTGCCAAAGGGTTGGAAGTAGCATCTCCAGTATGTTAATTATTTTATATTCTAATTTTACGCTTATTCTTGCTCAGTCACAATGTATTCTATTGAACTTTTTTTTTTTTGGGTGGCATTTAGGGAGTCTACAATGACAATCATTCGCTCGTTTTCCATACTGGCTATGGGTATAGTCCACATATGCCATATGGACCATATTCCCCTGTCACAACACCATTGCCTTCTGTTGGTGGAGATGTGCAGATGTATTCCTCACAGCAATTTCCTTATTCAGGACAACCTTACTTCCAACAACTATTGCCTCCAACTATGCCATATATTTCTTCACCAACTCAGGTTTCACAACCAGATCTCACAATGTCGATGAATGTTGACCAGCAAGGTGATGGAGTGCTTTTTGGGCCAAGGCCTAATTATCCTTCACCAGTGGGATCGTTTGGTAGAGGAAGCTTTCCCGGTAATGCTTGGACTCATGGGTTTCATGATCAGCAAATAGGGTTGGATGGATTGAGTTCTGGAGGCCTTTGGTCAGATTGGTCCAAACCAGCTGACAGGCAACGGTCATTTTCCCCTTTATCGCCAGCAGCATCTCCCCAGCCAATAGGCATAGGGTCTTTTACCCAAAATATTGGAATTGTATGCCTTCTTGCTTTTCCATCTGTATCTAATAGACATGCTGTTGAGTTTTTCACCTTTTGTTGTTTGGGGTAAATAGATTTTTTTTTTTGGTAAGGGGGTAAATAGATATTTTGGTCTCTTTGTTGGTTGAGAAAAGTGGTGGTTGAAAATTTTCAAGTGCACATCATTTATGATGGCATGCATTGAGCAGATTCTTGGATTGATACAAGATTAGTGCATTAAAAAAACTTAAATACATGATGATGGATGTTCACATATGAAGAAAATCAAAACACTTTGAGGAATTGGGTGATATTCAGCAGGGTGGACATAGTAGTAGTGGGGTAGTTATTAGACATTTATGAGGTGGGTGGTTATAGTAACAGAGGTAACATTGCAATGTCCAAAAACTGAGAGAAACTCATCTTTTTCCCTTATTGGTATAGATTATGAGATCAAGAAGGGATTGAGACTGTAGCCAACGGACTGCTCTTTCATTTCTGAATGATAAGCTGTTTCTCATTTGGTAGTTCATTTGACTTTCCTTGCCTGCATATGACCATTTCCATAGACTCCATGTTTTTGCATATGAGTCTTCTAGTTGGTTCTACAGCAGGGAAGGTATTTTTTAATCTTACTGATATAAGCTTGTGAGGATTGATAAAGGATGTTGGACCTTATTGACTATCATTTATCTTATTCAGGCTTCTGATCTGCAAAGAACATTGTCTGGATATGGATCTTCTGATCCATATAATAGAGACTTTCTGTACAGTGGTATCAACAGGGGAGCTAACTTTGGGACTACATCGATTCCTGGTTTAGGACTAAATGGTCAGGGCTGGCTTTCAATTGATAATAGACGGCGCCGTTGGAGAAGCAATGGTGCTATATGCAGTTGTAATGGGACATCTGATATCCTTGGTGACCAAAACCGTGGACCTAGAGCATCAAAGCTGAAGAATCATGCTACTCCTGAACACGGTTCCTCCATTGATGATAGCAAGCTTAGCACATCTACAATAAAGATCCCTCATGGGTCGTACAATCACATAGATTTCATCACAGAACACAATGATGCCAAGTTTTTTGTGATTAAGTCATATAGTGAAGATAATGTTCATAAGAGTATCAAATATGGGGTATGGGCTAGTACACCAAATGGGAACAGAAAATTGGATGCTGCTTACCGGGAGGCAAAGGAGAAGCAAGACGCTTGCCCTGTCTTCTTATTCTTCTCGGTAAGTAGAACAAGATATTTCATTATTGATTTTGCTATAGTTGATCAGTCATCATTTCCAAGGGGAAAGTTTTTAGAAAATTCTGCTATTTTGAAAAGTAGAGTGAGAAAAGATGGTGTTGCTACCACGAGGATTACAATTTTAAAGACTTTTAGATGTAAGAACTTGACTGTAGCTGTCCATTTAGTCTGTTTTTCTGTTGATTAATTGGAATTCCTAATAAATGGTCAACTCACATGAGGCTGCTGGGTTCAATGGAAATTACTTCTGGAGGATCTTTCTATCTCATAGTGAAAAGACATAGTAATCAAGCTGCTGTAGTAAGTGTCAATAATGGGTGAAGACTTATGAAAGAAATCTCATACTTGAAATATCTCAACTGCCTGAATATTTTTATCCAGAGTACATGTGTGTGTGTGTGTGTGTATAGCTTGTTAATTTCCCATTCACTAGCATGCCTGTTTCTCACTGTGCTTGGAGAATCTGAATCCCTTATTTTAACATTCGCATCAGGATGTTTTTAGTCCAGATCAACTTTGCATTATTCCACTCATAGAAAATTTGCTCGCTTCTTTTGGCTTAGAGTGACTTCTCTTATTATATCTGTTTCCATCACATGCAGGTGAATGCTAGTGCTCAATTCTGTGGGGTTGCTGAAATGGTTGGACCTGTAGATTTTGACCGAAGCTTTGATTATTGGCAACAAGATAGATGGAGTGGGCAGTTCCCTGTGAAGTGGCATGTTATTAAAGATGTTCCAAACAGTCAGCTTCGTCACATTGTTTTGGAAAATAATGACAGTAAGCCTGTAACGAACAGCCGAGACACCCAGGAGGTACATTAATCAGGGATACTATTAATCCTCAAAAACTTGGAATGATTGTACTTTATATGCTGGGTCTCCTTCACGTGTTGCTGCACAGCAGTAACCTTTCAGAAAGACATTTCTTCATTTTTTTTAATATCATTTATTCTAAGAGAATCCCTTGGATCCTTTAGAGAATAGAATATCCTTCAATGGTTTTGTTACTTGTGGTTTCATCTCATTGGTTTATTGTTAAGTTTTTCCTTATTGAAGTTAAGGCGACCCCACTTGATGGTATAAAGCTTAGTTGTTGTTTTTGTCATCGACTTAATGGTTCTTTTTCTTGAAATTGTCTAGGTGAAATTGGAACAAGGTATTGAGATGTTGAATATCTTCAAGAATTATGAGACAGATACATCTATTCTGGATGATTTTGAATTCTATGAAGAACGTGAGAAAGTTATTCAAGAAGGAAAGGCCCGACAACAAGCCAGTCCACCTGTTGTAGGGATAGCTGGCAAAAATGAGCAGAGGAATCAAGTAATGTTATCCAGTGACTTCATCGATAAAATTTCTAAGAGTTTGGGCGAGGTCATGCGTGTGGATGAGGATAGTAAAGATGATACAATAGCTGATATGGCTAGTCCTGCACATGATAGCACCACTGGCACCAGAGTTGACTTTCAAGATTCTATGCCAGCGTCCATTTCTTCTGCTCAAACCAGTTAAGTGTCATATTGCTGTATGGTATGTAAAAGCGGCAAATTGTGACTTGAATATATCTACTTCTTGATTACACTGGAGAAGGGAGGCTGTGTCTAATGTCTTTGGGATAGATTGGGTGAGTGTCCAAACAAAGTGTCTTGCCTAGTTTTAGGAATCTTGCATGTTTGTGTATGATGTGCTTTCTCAGCTTTGGTTTCCAGTCATCAGTGGTTCTCTTGTTCTCTTTCTGTATATTACATCGACATTCTGGCCCGATTTATCAATGTTCAGTTAAGTGCCTTGTACTTGCAGGAAGTTCAATAAAAAGCAGCAGTTTACAAAGAAACTGAAAAAACGTCCTTCCCTTATGTAATCGCATTCATATTTTCGTTATGCAACTTCGATGATTTCCTCCCCTTTGGGACGCATAGTATGTATAGAGCGCTGACTTCTGCTCGGAGGTGGCTCTAGTCTCTCGTGGTGGTTGTGTTCATGTTGCCAGTTCAGTTTGGCGGCGGCAGCAGCAGTGGCCGAGTCTTCTCTTCTGGTGGTGTTGTAGTGTGGAGCGAGGCAGAGGGGTTGCTGGAAGAGTGATTTCTTTTTACCAAGAATGAGGGTTTTGTTAAGAGACAAACAACTGAACTAAATGCTTCATGGGACTCCAAGCTATCTATTTATAATAAAACAAATAGGCCAAAATTATAATGTCACCATTATTGCCGCTATACATAAAATAACAAGGAAATGGACAAAAACGTTCGACACTTCCCCTCATGTTGAAGCATATATATTGCAAATGCCCAACTTGACTAAAACAAGATGAAACAATTCACCTCATGCTCTTTTAATAAACACATTAATAAGTTGATAATTGAACTGAACAAAGGACATATGAATTAAGCCACTCTTCAACTTCTCCTTCTGTCAATCTTCACATGTTTTGTATGGTAATGCTATATAGGATAGTGAGCAATAATAACAGTAACCTTATTATCACAACACAGCAGTATAAGAACGTGAATAGATATACCAAAAGCCCTATGCCATCGTATGAAATCTGCTTTAGCATTAGATCGAGCAACCTTAATTTGCTTTTTGTTGTGCCAAGTCACAAGATTCCTTCCTATAAAAGTATAATATCCAGAAATAGACTTCTAGTCAAGAGATCTAGCCAAACCAACATTTATGAGGCTTCAAATTTTTTGTCATCATGAAGAAACAAAAAAAAAAAAAATTCCCTTTCCCTAGAATACCGAAGGATCCAAAAACATCATCTATATGAGTAGAGTATGAATCATGCATAAGCTAACTCGCTAGGCTCACAACAAAAGCAAATTAGGTCGGGTGTGATACAAATAAATCAACTTGCCCACTAACCGCCGATATAAAGATCAATAACATACTTCATTTGAGATATAAAGATACCTCTTGAAGATCTAGCAATTTTAATTCCAAGAAAGTACTAGACTTTTACAAGATCCCTTATCTTGATTTCTTGTCCAAGATGCTTCTTCAAAAGCTAACCGATCTCATCATCATCATTCCCTATGATAACAATGTCGTCAATATTGACAATGAGAATAGTTTTTAACACCTAGTCTCTTCAAAAACAAAGTATGATCAACATTATCCAATTTATACCCAACAGTGACCATAGCTTTTTGAAACCTCTCAAACCAGGCTTAAGATGACCACTTTAAACCGTAAAGTGCATGTTTCAGTTTGTACACTTTACCTTGAGTTTTGTCACAATAAAAACACAAGGAATCTCTATATACACCTCCTCTTCTATCTCTTCTCTCTATAAAGAAAAACATCCACCCAAAGTTAACAGCACATAAAAGTAACACTTGAATGGTATTCAACTTGGCAACATAAGCAAATGTTTATCGATAGTCAATCTCATAAGTCTGAATAAATCCCTTTACATCCAACCGTGCTTTATTTCTGTCCATAATATCATCCATTTTTTATTTGATTGCAAACATCCACTTATATCCTATTGGTTGTCTCCTAGGAGGAAGGACAACAAGATCTCAAGTGCCATTTTTCTTCAAAGCAAGCATCTCCTCCACCATTGCTGCCTTCCATTTTTCATGTGCAAAAAATTGTTGCCAATTTTGCGGAATAGAGATAGAAGTTAGAGAAGACACAAAAGTATGACAAGATCTAGAAAAAAGAGTCATATGAGACAACATGGAATATAGGGTGTTGAGTATAAGTTCCAGTATCCTTTCAAGTGCAAAAGGAAGATCAGAAGGAGAACCCCCACTAGGAGGAGAAATAGAATCCAGATTCGAAGATGACAACCAAACATATAATGTATCAGCGGTCTTAACCGGTGTGTTGATAGTAGCATCCTACATAGTGTCTTCAATATCTCAACATCCGCCTTTAAAAGATACCAATATTTTGCCTAACATGTGTGGTCTCTCTCTAAAATGGTTTCTCTGTTATCTTCCCTTGAGGTTATGTATTATCCTCTTCTTGTGTTGCATTGCTCTCCTCTTAAGAAGAAAGAAAACCATCAGAGACTATTGGAGGAGGATAGAAAGTAATATCCTCAAGAAAATCTAGAATTAGCAATACCTTTACACTAGGACACTCCCCTTAGAAAGGTGGAGCAACATATAGGAATTAGACTTGTGAAAAATCACATTTATAGATACAATAGTGCGCCTCGAATGAGAATAATAACACTTATAATCATTTTGAGTAGCTAAATATACAAGAAAAATGCAACGGAGACCATGGGTTTCAATTTTCTCTTAGAAGTGGTATTGCGAGCAAAACAAACACAACCAAAAAAATTTGGGGAAGAATAAAAATCAGCAACCCCTATAAAACATCGATAAGTGTGAAGAAATAAAAAATTCTAATCGGATTGATTAATTAAATAGGCACCATTAATTAAATAGACATTTTGTTAGAGATACCGTAATGTCAGTTTTTTTCTTTTAGCAACACCATTTTGCGCTAGGTATCAACACAACTGGTCTGATGAATAATATCATGGTCAAAGAGATATCGTTGAAATTGACCCTGGTATACTCAGTGCCATTGTCACTTTGAAGTATTTTGACAATAGCATTGAACTAAGTCTGAACCATTTTGTGAAAGATTTGAAAACATTAAAAAAACATTAAAAAAACATTACTCTTATGTTTTAATAGATAAACCCAAGTTTTACAAAAATGACAATCGATAAAAGTGACAAAGCATCGATAACTGGAAAAAGAAGTACGCTAGGGAGGATACTACACAATAGCATGAATCACATGAAAAGAAACAACTTTTATTTTTTGAAGTTGAATATGTTGAATGAGTTTGTTTAGCCAAAATACAGGCTTCACAAAAAGAAAATTACTTTATTATAAGTCGAAACAAGACAAGGAAAAACTTTTCTAAAGTTCTTAAAGGGGAATGACCTAATCTGCAGTGTCATTGATGGAGTTCTGTCAATGCTTAATTAACTTGATGAAGGGTAGAAGATAAAGTAGAAGTAGAAATTTGACAACCCTCAAGCACATAAAGACCACCATCCAACCTACCATATCTAATCTCCTTCTTCGTTATCAACTCTAGGAAAACACAATAAGAAAGGAAAAAAAAGGTTAATTTACAGTTTAAGTGTCGAGTCAGACTACTAATAGATAAGAATTAAAATGAAATATGTAAAATAGAAGACAAGGGAAAGGAGAAACAATTGATAGACCCTTTTCAGAAATAGGAAAGAGGGTTTCATTAGCTATGCTTACTCTATCTCGGCCAAAAGTAAGAGTGTATTAATGAAAGAGACTAGAATAACCTATCATGTAATAACTCCTGTAGTAATAATCCATTGGCTGGAAACAACAGATGTATTAAACCTGAAAATAAGATACCTGAAGTGACTAGATTTGAAGCAAAAAGGGAGATGAATTGGCAATTGTGGAGGAGGCAATAGCAGCAAAAGCTTTCAATAGATGCCAACTTGCCTAAAGTTCTTTCAAGGATAACTCGATATTGGTAGTAGGTGTAATAGGAACAATTTCATTGTGGCTCGCCTTGTTTTTTTCACCTTTCTTTATACGATTTTTTGCTTGAAAATCAGATTTTCCATATAACTTCAAGCAGGTAACCTTAGTATGATACAACTCATGATAATATTCACAGCTCACAAACCTCCTTAGAAGCATCTTTAGATCGAGAGGATGAATCAGATTTGACAATAGTGCTAGTATTGGTTTCTAAAATAGATTGATCAATAATAGAGGGATGGAGAATTGTTGTTCTATGGCTTTTTCAGAGTGAACTAGGGCATAGGACTGTTCTAGAGTAAGGAATGGAGACTAGCTAAGGACTTAAATATGTATTTAATCATATTCAACATTTAATCCTATTAAGAAATCATAAACACTAATCATGTCCAAATGTGTATTCCAAGTAGCAATGTTTGCAAATATGGTTGGCTGATAATTGGCACAATGGTCTAGACCTTGCCACAAACTCCGAAGCTCAACATAATTTTTGAATATAGTCATTTCTTTCTTAGTGGTGCCAAGAACCCTTTTTTGAAGTTCACACAAGTATCACTTGCAACCAACATAATCCGTGCCACGGTATTAAGAAGCAAATATCCTTTTGCAATATGTGGCTACATCAAATTAAGCTAAAATGATATTACCAAAGAGTCATTCGAGATCTACTTATCTAGAGCAATATCATCTAGCTAGTTTCATAGAAGTTCCGCTAATATGTCCTATAAGTCCACGGCCTAAAATGGTTAAGAATGCATATCGAGACCATGTCAAATAATTTGTGCCATCAAGCTTCATAAAGATCATAGCAAAAGTAATGTAATTTGTATAACTATCTTTTGCAGGTGCAAAGCTCACCATTGAACCCCAAACATTGTGTCTTAGAGATCAACCTGAAAAGTGTGGAAGGAGTAATTAAACCATCAAAACTTGTCAAAAAAAGCCAAAAAATGGATCTAAATTCTCTAGTAGTAGTTTGAAGTTGTCCCAAAAAAAATCAGTCAAATCAAATCAAGGGAAGGAAAATTTTGTTTTTTTAAGGTTTTGAAAACCTAAAAAAAATCCATAATTTTGATTTTCCCCAAAGAATCTAAAATAGAAAGAGAATATAATGGTCCACGAAGTGTAGTACTTGGGTCTTCACAAATGAGAGAATTGTAGGTCAGTGAAAAAGAAGGGAGAAAAAAAGAAAAAGGAAAATCAAAAAAATCAAAAAATTAAAAACAATTTCAAATAAAAAGATTTAAAAAATCACAAAAGCGGTTAAGCCACCCATCGCTGACTACAAAGAAGTTTTAGTTTATCTTGTAGATGTGAGATTTAGGGCAGAGACTAAATTCAAAGAATTACCTCTTTAGTACCACCCTACACTGTGAGGGCAAAGGAGAATGTGTGAAGCAATTGCAGTGAGAGAGGGTGAAAGCGAGAAGAAAGTGAGAAAAGAAGAGTTGCGCAAAGAAGAGATTGGAATTAAGGTTATGGTTTCAGTTTAGCCTTTATTTTAATACCATGTTGAGAGATAAAACTGAATTGAATATTTAATTAGGTTGATGTAACCCAAGCTATCTATTTATAATAAAACCAAGATACCAAAATTATAATATCACCCTTATTGACAAATAAAACTGAACTGAATTGTTAGGTAGTTTAAGATCTATAATCACATTAATCATACAATAAGAAGGAACTCAAACTCCTTGAAAGGTGACCTGGTCATCTTTTAAAGGAAAAAGTATGTTTTGTGCCTTCTGTGTTGGGAAACATGATTGTAGGTTCATATCAAAGATCAAATCTTAACATTACATTCGAGACATAAATATGAATACTAACATTACCTGTTCTCAAAATAGTACGAGCTACAATTATTCAATTGTACTTTCAATGACTTATTAAGGTTCTCTTACTTTCACACTGTTCAATTTCATTTTTCCCGTGCGTAGTGCTGGTTGCAAAGTAAATATCAACATTTCATCGATTAGTCTACTTCAACGGGACAAATAACTTCTCATGAGGAAATCAAAAATTTTGACCTGTTAATAGTTGATGATTTCGCACATGTTGAACATGGTGACTATGATTTTGAAAAGGAAGAAAAAAAAAGTTGGTAACTATTACTTTTTTACATGACTAATGAATTTTAACGTAAAAATGATACTATTATTTTTTACTAATGTTTATGTGTTAGAATGCGCAGCAAAAACTCAATATCTCATTTTAGGGAGAGGGATACGTGAGAAGCACCGATTTGAACCCATTCACAAAGCCTAATTGGACTACCCTTTAGTGAAAAATGCAAACGACAAATTATCGGTCAACTAGAATATCCTGCTACCTTATACCACACCAAGATTCAATAGGAAACTTATTTAACATCCCTTGTACATGCACCTTAACAACAGTTCGGCAATGATAATTAACAAAGTGATGGGACATTTTTATGGAGCAGATAATACATAGACAGTAGAGAATAATAGAGGGTAGCAACAGTTCGTTTGTTATGAGCCTACGGATCTACAGATGGTGGAAAAACCCGCAATGTAACTAGAATATCATTGACGCAAAGTGAAAATGACATGTAGCATCATCGCAAGTGATTCTATTGTTGGTAATGAATAATGATGGTCTCTGTCCCGTGGACTGACCATATCATTCTTCATGGCGATTCCCAAGAAAGGTGAACCAGTTAAAAGGGCCTGGCCCTCCTAGACTTTCGCTAACTGACCCTTGCCTTGACTCTCTACTTTCTCCTTCTCCATATTTCCATTTTTAGGTGCACTTTGCAACCATTCCTCATCTAAGTTTAGAAATTAGTTCCAGGGTCTTCTGCGCAAAAGAAAAATACCAGAAAAAGAACAGGATGCACTCATCTCTTCCTGCCCAGGAGAAAGGAAGAATAATCAAAGAACACCCACAATCAGAAAAGGAGAACGTAAATGCAAAATGCATGAAGGATGGAATGGAATGAGCATCTTATGAAATCAGACGTTGCTATCTCTGTCCCTGCTTTTTGAGCAATCCTCAGCCTCCACTGCTTTCTTCTGTCTCTTTCTGAGCTTTCCTGATCGTTTGGTTCAGAAAGAATACTTCAAGAAGATATGTATCATTTTAACGTGCTTGCTCTCATAGTCACATGTATCGGGACTCTGACCCCCTCGGTTCATTCCAAGACCAATGCTCCTGATGGTATGTATACTTGTGTACCCTTCCCTCCTCTATCTCTTAGGCTATTCTTCCTGGCAGTTTTGTCGTCATTTTTTAGCCCATATCCACGTAAGTCATCACAAGACTCTCTCTGCTCATTATGGCATCGATATTTATGTGGACTAATGCTTACGAATATCTATATCTACGTAATTGCTTGACTATGGTTTATGGTCCTAATAAAATGTTCGCTTGCCAATATTTTGCTCTCTTCAATGAAGATGGATGCCCAAATACTAGGAAATCTCAAGATTCTAATATATATATTTCAATGTAAATTGCAGTCTCTGCCCTTAATGTGATGTATAGCAGCCTAAATTCTCCTTCAGCACTGACTGGCTGGAAATCGAGTGGGGGTGACCCTTGTGGCGAATCATGGAAAGGAATCGAATGCTCTGGATCATCAGTGACTGAAATGTCAGTGTTCTATGTGGTCATGTCTGCTTAATTGTGCCCATATTACTCTAATGATTTCGCTTCATGCTCACGTAAGTTTCTCCATGTTTCTGAAAGCACGCTAATTTTTCTTTGAATTTCTTGCAGAAAATTGTCAGATCTAGGCCTCACTGGATCAATGGGCTACCAGCTATCAAGCTTGAAATCTGTGACTTACTTGTGAGGCTGACATATTGACAATAAGTGCATTTATCTCTATGCTGTCTTTCGCATTGATTTTATTGTCATCTGACAACAGTGACTTTCTTTGTCATAGTATAGTGATTTAAGCAAGAACAACCTCCATGGTGACATACCGTATCAACTTCCTCCAAATGCACTTCACATGTAAGTACGCTTTCACACATCTACTTTGAATAAAAGCTGCATCTTCATCCTTCTGGAATGATCTGGATCTGCAGAACAATAGTATTCAACCTCCCTATTCATTAGTTTCTCCTCATCTCTTTCACTATATGTGAATTTGTTCTTTTCCATTTCTACTCTCCCAATAAAGAGAAGGCATGGTCAACCTCGGTTGAACTCCTAGAAGCCTCCAATGCCATTCATGGCGATAGCAGTGAGCATTTGTATTAAAGGAGCTCTCCATGTGGCCTATGATTTTTGGAGTTAAAATGCAGTTTATTACTCTTATTCCAAAACTACCTTGGTTGTAACATGCTTAACATGGGATTTCACTATTGTTTTGGCCAAATTCTCCATGCCTAAACGGATTTCTGACTGAGGTCTGATTTTTATGATAATCCTTGCTATCATCGATCTGGCATTGGCCAATGAACAAAATTCAGTTGATTGACATCAGATTCTCCATGCAGTGACCTTTCATCCAATGCATTCACTGGAAATGTTCCTTATTCGATTTCTCAGATGACTGATCTCAAGTACCTGTAAGTATTTTCATTTCAATAATGGAAGAGGCTTCTTGTTTGTCCTGCCCTTTTTTAGTTATCTTGTAGTTGTTTGCAGAAATCTGGGCCATAATCAGCTCAATGGACAGTTAAGCGATATGTTCGGAAAACTCCCCAAACTTGCCACTCTGTAAGTTAAAGTAACTTGCAGGAAGTATATTTGCAATTGAGTTCCTAACTCTTTACCTGCTCTCATTATGTATACACGTGATAAAATTTGTAGAACAAGAAATCTACAATTTCCATCTGCCTTGTTATGTCATGTAATGTTAACTTTTGCTTGTCCTAAATGTAAACTTAGTATATCTTAAGCGTGATCTCTTCATAATGTAGCAAGAACCTATGTTTTTTAATGCTTTAAGTTTCGGTTAGGTGATTATGCTTAAGAACAGTGGCAAGTATGACATTGTCACAACATCGACCTTTGAATGTCAACAACGTGAGCACTCTGATGAAGTTTATTTTATTTTCTAGAATTATATAGGCGTTTACATAATTTGATAATTAAATTAATGTCATTATCAGAATCCCCTGTGTAATTAGCAAATAGCATTCTTAGAAACAAGAGAATACATCATAAGTTTTCTCTCCATTTTCGGCTACCAGAGAGAGCAAAAGAGAAATGCCAGAGTTTGCTTCCAGAAATAAGATTTGCGTGGCTTTAGTAAGAGATAGACGGATAAAGGAACTTGCAGTACTTATTATTTCTAGATCTTTCAGTGAATGTTCCATGTAAGCAACCTCTTGGTCCATTTCAGAGAAAAACTGATTAAAGAACAAGTAAATGAATATAATATTAAAAATACGCAGTGGCCTGACAATGAGGAGGTTGACATGTGTTTACTTTTTTACCTATCTTGTTGCTTAAAGATGAGTATTCAAAGGGTGGCTTATTCATAATGAATCAGGGATCTATCTTACAACTCATTGTCAGGGAATCTGCCTCAGAGTTTTGGATCACTGTCAAGTCTCACAAAATTGTAAGTTGCCAACAAAATTACTTAACGATCTTCAAATCTCATGTTTCTAACTCTGGCTTTTTATACAGACATTTGCAAAACAATCAGTTCACAGGACCTATAAATGTCCTTACAGACCTTCCCCTTAATGATCTGTAAGCAGTTAAGCTGACTTTTTGTCAAATTTGGTGATTGCTAGCATTCAGTTTGTAGAGAGTTAACAGCTTGCTTTCTTATAATGTAGATCTTTTTGGAGGATTATGATCATACTTTGTGTTTTGTGTTCCTGTACACTCCTTTCAGGCATGTGATCATGCGTTGCACATTTTGAAATACATATCAGTGCTTCTATTTATATACATTAATTTTAGACACGCAATTTAGAGTTTCTCAAGGGAGTGGTCAATGTCAATTGGTGTACATACCACTCTCTACTTCATATGTTATGCCAAGTTTCTGTTGAAGTTGATGGTCTGGAGCCTGACAGGATATTCTCAATATATGATCAGGAATGTTGCGAATAACCAATTCACCGGCTGGGTCCCAAATGCATTGAAGGATATCGATAACATTGAGTAAGTTTCTGCCTGTTTGCCTGAAGATTGTCATGAGTTGTCTCCTTGACCGGATATTTATTTTTGTGAAGGACTGAAGGAAATTCTTGGTCCTCTGGCCCAGCTCCTCCGTCACCTCCTGGTGTTTCTCATGCTAAGAAAAGCTCAAAAGAAGGTGATGGCAAGTCTGGTGTGAGTGGACTAGCTATAGCTGGAATTGTTTTGGGTGTGTTAGTGGTGCTGGCAGTTTTAGTTGCTCTATTTTCTAAGCGATCTTCTTCACCATCTCCACATTTCCTCGATGAAGAGAGGGCTAGCCAACGCAGAGCATTTACTCCCCTTTCGTCACGAGAACTGGCCCATGACCTGCGTGCTGAGTCACGTAAAAGTTTTAGAGGTAGCCTTTTCTTCTTTTGGTTTTCATCATTAAAGCACAAGAGAGTAACCCACGTGGTTCTGAAATGAAGATTGGCCAAGCAATTTATTTGGTTTTGCATTCATATACGTACTGAAATTGGTCTTGCTCAATCATCTGTTACATGGATACTGCAAATGTTGAGCTTATGAATAAGTAAAATCAGAAGCATTCGAATTTATCGCTCCTCTCTAAAAATTCTACTCTAAATAGACAACCGAATGCCAACTGTTTCGAATTTTCTTGACACGTCATCATAAATTTCGTGTAAGGGTCTATTGGGTTTGTTGCCATTCCCAAACTCAAGTGTCCTTCTCGATATATGGCTGACTTGGAACCAATAATACAAACAAAAATACAAAACGGTCTACTGCCCAACATACTCTAAGAGAAGCTGAGCACTCAGTTGATCAGCCCTCACTCTGCCTTCAGTCAATAGAGGTCCTTCAAAACTTTCAAAGCTTTATAATTCTTCACAACTAATCCTCCAACCGGAAGCAACCCAAATAAATAAAATGAAATAAATGAATAACATCCACAACCTAGTGTCACGGGATTTGTCATGTGGCTTGCTGCTTCCTGTCATTATTAGGTCCACAAGTTTGCTAAAGTCATGGCCTTATTTTGCATTGGCTTCCTCGAATTTCCTTTCTGGAGGATACTTTGGGCTTCAAGCTTCGTTTCAAGCATCTGATCTACTCTTTCTTTTTTTCTCCTTTAGTGTTAGATATGGATCGTAAGTCAGAGGAATCATCTGCTTCCATTGATGTGAAGGCTTTGGAGAAATCGCCTTCAATTGGATTTCGTTCTACACTTCATGACCGCATGGAGTCCCTTAAGGATAATGAATTTGCAAACCGTTTGAATGCAAGAAGAAGCACATCATTTCGAGCTGCGGCCTATAATTTGGCCGATTTGCAGAGTGCGACTGGTAATTTTGCAACAGGCAGACTTATTGGTGAGGGATCCATTGGACGTGTTTATAGGGCTAAGTATGCGGATGGGAAGGTATAATATGCCATATTTTTCTTCTTTGTAACCTAATCATTCTTTTCTTGCATGACTTATGCATCTTCGTAGTGAATTGTTAGGATCAAATGATTTCTATGTCTTGGGAGTGTCTGCACAAGTTTCCCATGAATCATAGGTCCTAAGATATCTGTTTCTTTACTGCACAATAGATTAGACTACTCAGGCTCTCAGTAGGTTTAGGTGTTTAGCATCTAAATAAGAGAGTCATTAACTTTTTATCTCGTTATCTGATTGAAGTATCTCGCTTATCCAGCTGTTACTTTATAAGTCATCAGGCAAACGTCAGAATGACTCATGCCAGAATTAAATAGCTATTACTGGTGTCTATCTGCATGAAAGCTTGTCTTAAGCTCACATTCATTCCTGAATGAAGGTTGCAAGAGCTCTTGCAAATAGGGAATTCTAAGCAAGATCCTTCACTTAACATAATGTATGCCTTTGCTTCAAGTTTTGTTTTTTTATCTTGAGTCTTTGAGATGGAGGCCAAACCTCAGAAGGATGAGTTTAGCAGCATTCCCACGTGAGCCTGCAACATTCTGCTTCAGTAGGATAGGCCATCATACTTGTACTTATTGTTTGAGCAGCCTCCTTTGGGTGGGATTTGCTGATAGGAACAGAATCCAAAGGACACTCAGTCATGCCCACACCACCCACATCTAGTAGCCTCTGTCAATTATCTTTCGGAAAAAACATTTCGTGCTGGGCAGAAGTATAACTGGTCTCTCAGGACAATTTAAAAAACAAATATGGCATGTGTTAGATTTACATTCTGAGTGACCTTCTGAGAGTGTAATGTGGATGCTCAGAAGCTGTCCAGGTTATGTAAATAGTCATACTTTTTTCATGTTATGACACACGTCCTCAGATAATAAGGTCATAACCTAAAAATTGATTCAACCACCATGGCAAATCCTGAGATTGGAAAACCTTTAGGAAAATCTTTATATGCCCGGCAACATCATTCAGCTTTTGCTCATGTTTTCATTAAAGCTCTTAGTAGCTTCATGTGAGAGGACATTGCATCAACTGATGTTGTCATCCATACTTTCAGCTGAGAAATTTTAGTCTTCCATTTCTACACAAAGTTTTCATTCTTTATGCCACATTCTGTTCCATTTTCAATACCTCTACTCTTTCAAAAAGAGTAAAGTTCTCTTTGATCTTGGAAATTTAGCATGCTATACAATATTCTTGGGTAGGAACAACTGTCACTTAGAAGAAATAAATTGTCTATTTCAATTCTAATCATAACATTTCTTTACTCTATCAGGTTTTGGCTGTTAAAAAGATTGATTCTTCACTTTTCCAAGGCAGGAGGGCCGATGAATTTTCAGAAATTGTTGCAAAAATCTCGATGCTTCACCATCCGAACATTGCAGAACTTGTTGGTTATTGTTCCGAGCAGCGGCATAACATGCTGATCTATGAATATTTTAGGAATGGCTCCCTTCATGAGTTTTTACATTTGTCAGATGATTACAGCAAACCATTGACTTGGAATACTAGAGTCAGAATTGCTTTAGGCACAGCGCGAGCTGTAGAGTAAGTTCTATACCAACAATATCATCCGCTAGCCATTAGCAGTGTCAAGCTATTCCCAATCTTTCTAGCCAATTATTAACATTTCTGGTTCCTTGACTGATGTGAAAACAAATGACAGTTGACGAAGGGGCTGAAATTTTTTCTAGTTAAAGTCCCCTTTTAATCTCTTACTATTTCTCATGCAGGTACCTCCATGAGGTTTGCTCTCCCTCTGTAGTGCACAAGAACATAAAATCGTCTAATATTTTGCTTGACGTTGAACTTAATCCACGACTCACCGATTGTGGTACGGCTACCTTCCATCAGGTTACGTATTGAAGCAAACTCTCTCCCTCTATCTCTTTACATTGGACATCTGAACGTGTTTGCATCAACTCTTATAACTTGGTAATCATATACATCACTTCAACTATGGGGCCGTGACACCAACTTACAACTATTGTCAAGCACCACTAGACCTGACAATAGCTACAATCTCTGTCCCTCAGTCTTCCTCTGGCTGCTTCTTGAGCTTTAACAGGAATTTATGACTTTTCCAGCGGACAAGTCAAAATCTTGGAGTTGGATATAATGCTCCAGAATGCACAAAGCCTTCAGCTTATACTCTGAAGAGTGATGTTTACAGTTTTGGAGTTGTCATGTTGGAGTTGCTGACTGGTCGAATGCCTCTTGACAGGTAACTTCAGTAGTTCTTGTAAGTGTGTGAATAGATTTGAAATGGCAAAGGCAGCATATCTGACTGCTCTACTATCCATGTATTAGTTCGAAACCAAGATCAGAACAATGTCTAGTGCGATGGGCTACTCCACAGCTTCATGACATCGATGCTTTGGGCAGAATGGTGGATCCAGCACTGCGTGGACTGTATCCTCCCAAGTCAGTCTCCAGATTTGCCGATATTATTGCTCTCTGTGCTCAGGTAATACTTCTCTGTCTGCAGTCAGACCCTTGGTGAGGGAACAGAACTAGTAACTAGAACTTACAGGTAGGTCATATTATGAGTACGAGAGAAGTAATCTGGCATATATAATTTAGACTCAAGGAACATGTCTGGGTCTGTGTCTCGCATGGAATTTAACTTGCCTTAAGTTTCTTCTTGCTGTTTAGCAGTTGAGTGTTGAAGACTGACTAGGATATTTTACCTTGTCTCTGTCTTTTGTTTCTGGTGGAGAGACATCTAACCGTACGCATTTTGTTTTAGTCGGAGCCTGAGTTCCGACCTCCCATGTCAGAGGTGGTGGAGGCATTAGTGCGATTAGTTCAGCGCTCTAGTATGAACAACAGAGGAGAGAGTCCAGGCGCTTCTCGTCGTATGGATGACTTTGACTATTGATTGTTCGTCTTTGCACAACGAAGAGGAGAGATTATTGTACTTCAATTCAACTTTGGATTTGTTTTTATGTACATGTGTGCCCATCAAATGACTGTGTGTTCAAAGAGTAGTCTCCGCCAGTCACTTTCCTAGTGGAAAAAACATAGAACTCATAGATAGCAGGAATGCTACAATGGCTCGGCATTCATTGGGAAAGAAGCTTATGTAAATATACCAGAAATCACATCAGAAGAAGACACCTTGCTGCGGAAGATTACCATATAGGCAAGAGATGGTTCAAGAATCAGAGAGGACCGAGTTTTGACATTTTGGTTTTGATGGAGATGGGATAAAGTTGGCGAGATGCCGGGCGAATGCGAAGAGCCTGCAGCCTCACAACAACTGGAGCTAGGCATAGCATTTGGGACAGGTTTGGAGTTTGAACAAAGTGTGTCTCCCCACAAAAGTAGGTATGTAAATTGCATGGGGGACTTGAAGTTGCTAAACGTGAATTGACAACACAATGACAGTTAAGAGCACGAGCACTATACTGATCCCGAGATGTTGCCAGACAGTCGAAAGGCAGTCACCACTTGATAAAACTTGATGCAGAAGAGAATATGACAGTTTTAAAGTCTCAAGTGCGATGGCCGAACGCGACAACCTAAAGGTGGCATTTACAGGTCCATATATTCCTAATCAAACTATCTGCATAACGTTCTTTTAGTTAATCTACCATAACTACTAATTCTTTAGTAAATCAATAAATCGAAATCAGTTTTCAAAAGATAATTTTGCTCACAGGCCATTGCATTTTAACAAGCTTGAGTAAATTCATGTGGCTTGGTACTTAATCCCGTAACTCAAAGGATATTGGTGTGATTACACACATGATAAACCCCAATGCAACTTTTCAAGAGTCGGCCTAGCAAAATTATGAATATTGTTCTCTGCTGGTAAAATATGAAATGCGTCTATAACTATCAAAACCCATCGACATCAAACTTTTGAATGTTAACTTGTTCAGTGGGTAATACATTGTTAAATTATCAACACTGTTGCGAAAGTACCAATGGTCATTATATTGTTTTAAATTACAAACTATTTCACTGATTTACCAACATTTATGTACGTACCTTATTTTATTTTTTTGGTAAAGGTAATATGTACGTACCTTATTGATTTGTTGAAGTTTCTAACTTTAATAGAAAATTGCCAACTCTTAATTGAAATCACTTACTAGCGTCAATTGTTTCAACAATACCAATTATTGCAAAAAATTACCAATATATATATAAAATTATCAGTTTTGATTGGATTAATTTACCATCTTTTCACGGGTTTAGTTACCAACAAGTTTTAGCTATATAGACTTTTATTTGAAAGAGTCATTAACATTTATTTGATTGTTTTTGAGATTACAAATGATTTTAATAATTCAACAGAGCTTATCAGTGCATTAAATTTACTATATCTTATAGGGAATCGCCACCTTTTATTTGAGTATTTACCAATGTCTATTTGATTGTTTGAAATTACAATTGCTCCAATATTTTGCCAACATTAATTTGTTAGAAATATCAAGATGTTAAATTTACCTACCCTTATAGAAAATTATCAACTTGTGTTTCAGTTATTATCTACATTTGTTTGATTGTTTCGAAAATACAAATTATTCCAAAAAGTTGCAAACATTTAATTGTACAACCTACCAAATTTGTTCAAGTTACTAATTCTAAAGGAAATTACCGATTTTTACGACTTATCAACATTCATTAGATTCTTTTGAAAATCAATAAACGTTTTGACAATATACTAGTATTTGTTAGAAATATCAAGATGTTAAATTTACCTACCCTTTCAGAAAATTGTCAACTTGTGTTTTAGTTACTATCTACATTTGTTTGCTTGTTTCAAAAACACCAATTATTCCAAAAAATTACAAACATTTAATTGTACAACTTATCAAATTTGTTCAAGCTACTAATTCTAAAGGAAACTACTGATTTGCACGACTTATCAACATTCATTAGATTATTTTGAAATTCAATAAGCGTTATGATGATATACTAGTGTTTAGTTATTAAAATTACAAATGCACTAAAGTTACTAACTTATACAAAATTACTAACTACTCCAATGATTTACCAACATTTATTTGTGGAGTTCAATCAACCAACTCTAACATGAAAGTACTACCTAATATTTGAGTTATTTACAAATGCTTATTTAATTATTTAAATAATTATAACCGACATAATTCAATTAATCTTTGTGGCAACTTCCGACTGGTAAATGGTTAAAAACTCCAATATAAAGTTGTCGATTCTTCTTTAACTTTGTTGCCAACATTTATTTTATCATTTTAAAATTACAAACTATTTCAATAAAACGACAATGTGGAGAGCTTACCGCTCTAATATGAAGTTACCCACTACTTTCAAAATGAACAACTATGTTTCAATAGTTTACTGACAGTTATATGTAGAGCTTGAATTACCAACTCTTACATGAAATTATAAAGTTCAAATTAGATGGTAATCTAATTGGTAAAAAGTTGATGAGTCACTTGAATTAATATTGCTAAGTTAAGCAAGTAATTATTGTCAATTTGTAAATAAAAAAGGGGCAACCCAGAAAAATCAAATAACCGATACTCTCGTGATGTTATTGGTAACTTATTGACATACTATAGGCTATTTTGGTATCTACTAACATATTATATGCTAAATAAGTTGACAGACAAAATTAGCTAACGACACATTTTTGAAATTTACCATCGTTTTCTAAGGATTTTATTCGGAAGGTGCATATAATTCTTTGTGGACGAATAATATTAACTCGGAATTATAAACAGAGAGAGAGAGAGAGAGCATGGCAGAGCCCCATTAAGATATGGCGAGCGACTGAGGGGGTTTTCATGCACAAGGAAACCTCGGGACCCGTGCCACGTCCCCTTCTCCTCTGCAGTGCAATTACATCGCTCTCCGGGATGCTTGCTTTTCGGCTGCCGACAGCAGCGCACAAAGACGGGGCGGGCCTGGGTCCTGAAACGTGGAGGTATCGACAGAGTGAACGTGTCCCCAGTGCAACTTCTAGTTGCCCTCGGTTTCTCCTCCTTTTCGCGTCTGCTCCTCGTTGCTCTAGTATTTTTCCATCTTCTTGTGGGAGCGGCACTGGAAATGGGTCAAGGCCAGGAAGTCAAGACCAGAAATGATTCCCCGGTCAAAGTTCAGGTTCTAAATGTGCTTTGTCATTTTCTCTTCTTAATCAGGTTGGGTAGCAAGTTGGTTGGGGAGGGTAGTGAGCCAGTTGTATTTGCAGGAAAGAGGGGAGATGTTCTTCTTCTATAGGCCCAAGGTGGAGAGAGAGGCGGCTCACAGCGGCGACGACGTGCAACGCCTTTTACATAGTCCTCCGTCCCGAGTCGGGCGAGAGGCCCGTCCAGGAGAAGCAAGATCCCCACGAGGCTACTGTCCAAGGTGGTCACAGTAGTCAGGTAATGATGGTCACAAGAACCACAACCCCCCCACCCCACAATTTTGTCTAGATCATCACCTCGCAAATATCACATGCCCTTTGTAAATGCCAAACGCAGGAAGTGGACGTCATCGAGAAGCAGGCACTGTTGAGGCTCATAGTGATGGGGAAGAAGAGTCTTCCGGACCCAACCAAACGGAGCCTTCCTTACTGGGGTTTTGTGGAGATGGTCACCACCAACATCGATGATGTCAAGTCGGCTCTTAAAGCAGGTGCTCTGCCCTTTCTCTCTCTCTCTCTCTCTCTCTCTCTCTCTCTCTCTCTCTCTGATTCAATTGAATAATCGGACTTGCTTATTACAGAGGAGTACGACACTTCCACGAGGGGACACCGCTACAAGGCTGTGGCCAGAGCGTGTACCGCATAGTCAGACACACATCCAGCGGCAAGAAAGCGCACACGCATCTCATATACAGCCTAGAATTCCCTCCAGAAGAGGAGAAGCAGGAGCCCCAGGAGTCGCTGAATATCCACAGAGGAGGATCCTTCCTCATCCAAATCAAAAACCCCGAGCAGCACCAGCAGCAGCACGGCAAGCGCAAGGCAGTGTTCTCTGCGCACCTGCAGGGGCGGTTCGGGCGCCTGAGGTACAGCCCAGCAGACCCGCCCGACTTGTCCTGAACTACGAAGGGTGCGAGTTGCTGCTGATGTCAGCATATCGGACGACGTAGAGGAGGAGCTGGGGATAGAGCTCATAGCAGAAGGAGAGGGCGATCACGTCCTGTTCCGATCTGCTCGAGACGTTCGGGGACACGGCACCAGTGGATGCTCTCCTCAGGGGCACCTGGGTCTAGAAAATTCAATCTTTTGGCCCATTTGGTCCCTTGACTCATGTGACTACTGCGGTTGCGTTTCATGAGTGCAATTGGGCCCCTAATGCCAATGTTGCAACGGAATTTTACGTCATCAGCCCAAATGACTGTAACCTACTTTAGGAATGGAATGCCAATTTCCAACATGTATTCCATGATTCACATATGGATCCAAACATGTGGGGGCAAGGGATTGGCCATTGGAATTGGGTTGCGATTCCTTTCCTATCCATCAATTCATGCAAATGCAACATGGATTCATGTGGACGATGAAAGGGAGAGGGAGATTAAGGGAGAGACAGAGAGATTGAGAGGGACAAATTGTTCGTGAATGAGCATACAAAAAACACGGATATGTCCTTTTGGAGATTCTTATAAGCTCTTTCTTAGGTACCTTTGTAAATTTTTGAAATTTCGATTTTAGTTATCTGTATTTTCATTTCTTTTTTTCTTGTTAAATCGATGCTCAGCAAGTCGGAGGGTTACAATGAATTTACGAAGAAATGATTTAATTGGACTTTTTGTTTTGGGGGTTAGTAAAATTGCATTGTAGAGATTACGAGAGAGCGAGTCTACCGACCAATACGATGCCCCCACACAACCGGGACGGGGGGGGGACGTTATTTGGGTTTAAACGGCGGTTTTATCTCAATCAAGGCTCAAACAAAGGGATTCCTCTGTCGCTCGTGGTTTAGGGTTTAAGGTGGGGGGCGGGTCGATCCAATGCTGGAGCGGTCTGCATTCTCCTTCTCCATCTCCATGTTCGTCAACCTCTCCTCCTTCCCACCTGCACTTTGGAGACTCCAACCTCCTCCTCCTTCTTCAGTGTCGGACACCACCGCCGCCGTCCCGCTCTCCTCTGCCCACTTCAGCACCAGAAGCTTCCATTGCCTCCTCCTCTCTCCCCTCACTACCCGGAATCGTCGTCCCAAGCTCCCTCCCCTCCTCTCGATTCCCGGCGATGTGCCCTCCCCTGAAGAAGAAGAAGAAGAAGATGAAGAAGATGATGAAGAAGATGATGATGATGATGATGAAGATGACTCCGCTTCCTTGGCGCGCGACGCCTTGTCTCGCCTCCTTCATCTCGAATTCGGTCTCTCCTTAGAAGATGCCTCGAGGGTCGCTTCCCATGCCCCCGATTACATTCGCTCGTTGATCGACGGGGTCCGGGAGCTGGACGAGCTCTCCCTCTGGGATTCTTCCTGGCAGTCCACGCCTCTCGTCGTTTCCCCCTCCCCGCCGCCGCTTTTCAGGAGAAGGTGGTATTTTTGGCCAGGCAAAGAGGTGACCATGGCAAGGTCGCTCTCCTCGAGAGCATCGGCCTCCCCCTCTCCTCTGCCCTCTTCGTCGCTCGTTCCGTCTCCTCCTACTCTCTCCCCACTCTCCTTCGCAAGGTCAGCTCCTCGAATCATTCCTTCATTCTCTCTTTCCCTCATTTTATATATGTATCAGGTCATCCTTAAGCCCCTGTTGATTTAACTATATACCGAGCAAATCCTTTTGGAATGGGCGAGATTCGGGCAAAATATTCCTTCTTCTTTACCGTTTTTATGTCTGAATTGAACCGTGCCATTCCAAATTGCCTCTCTATGGTCACAGACCCCTTGGCTGACTGAGAGCAAGCTGGGATTCCAATGACTTAGCTTGCTCCATACCCTTCCATGCTTTCTTAAATATGAAGTTACAGTCAGTATTCTCCGCAACACTAGTCCTGTAACCACTGTGCTTCGAAGCTTGACACTACTCGCCCTCCCCATCAGGCATATGTTCTTGATTTAAGCTGGGGGACATTATTTTGACAATAGCTCGAAGTATTGTGCTTAGAAAGTATTGCTTCATCAGTCATCACACAGCACTCACTGACACAGAAAAGAAAGTACTGCCCTGTTTAATTGTCCTTGTCTTGATCCTTTGCATATTTCTGCCCTGGTATTTATTTGAGAGTTTGCTTCTGAATATGACATTTTCCTGGAAGATTATGTGTAAGTTTGTTTAGAGACAATTCTGTTACGCTTTAGGAGTTGGTTTTTTGGAAAACACTCAGAATATAGTAATCATCTTTGCATACTTCTCTCATCTATTTTTTCATGTCACTGTGGTGTCATGGCTTATTTTGTTTCTGGCTTATAGGTTAAAGTGTTGAAGGAAATCTTATTTTCTAGCAGTGATGTAAAAGGTTTGCTCGGGAAAAATGCTCGTCGAATGATGATGCACTTATCAATTCCTGTGGATGAAGATGTGCAGCTAACCTTATCTTTCTTCGAAAAGGTATGGCGACTATCTTGCTTTTATTGAAAAGTGTGATAAATGTCTTTTGACCAGTGGCACTTCATTTATCTAGGGACACCTTTCATGGATAATTATACTTTGCAGATTGAAGCAAGGCGCGGGGGTCTAGACATGTTGGGCAACAAAGATGCCTCTTTTGTATATTTGGTTGAATCATTTCCGCGTTTTCTTTCATTGCCGATAGAATCCCATGTGAAGCCTCTGGTACAATTTTTTGAAAGTATTGGCATTCCTCTTGGACAAGTACGGAATATTATTCTTCTCTTCCCACCAATCATCTTCTACAAGGTTGATGACATCAGCAAGAAGGTTCTGGTGTTTGAGAAGGTATCCTGATTAATATTGTTAAATTGGTTTATTTGGAATAGCATTCAACGTATTGCTAAAGAAGCAAGCATAGGTTCTTTATGTCTATAACTTGATTGTTTCCTTTCATGTTTTTCCCATAGATTCTTGCAGATAGTCATGATATTGGGAGAATGCTTCTGAAATACCCATGGATGCTTTCCGCTAGCATCCAGGTGAATTACCAGGAGATCCTTTCATTCTTTCAGATGGAAAAGGTATATTATTGGAATACTCGCGTTTTTTGTCCCTCTCCAGGCTATATCCTCATTAGAAATGGGTTTCCATCAAGCAAATTTTTAGGTGAATTTAAATGCAAATTTCGTTTGATGCTGATGGATTTGGTGGATTAATTTAGTATTTGTTTGTTACTATGTGTTAAGAAGCATTGATCAAATCAAACTGATTTTCAGGCAAAATGACTTTTGAAAGAAAAAAGGGGAAAGAAAACAAAAGAAGAGAGTGATAGCCTATTATTCTCAATTTCCCTTTTGATCTTTAGGATGGGCCAGGGTTTTTGTTTGAGAGGTTTGTAAATTGTAGTATGTATCTTGGTGTTTCAAATAAAGAACTGTGTTGCTGTTTTATTACAGGTACCAGAACCAAGCAGTCACCGTGCTATTAGATGCTTGCCTCATATCATGGGGTGTTCAACTAGCAAGCTAAAGTTGATGGTGGAATCATTGGGTGAACTATCTGTTCGAAATAAGAAAATGGGTAAGGTCATTGCTAAAAGTCCTCAGCTACTACTACGGAAGCCTGAAGAATTTTTCCAGGTAGATGGTGAATTCTCTTTTATTGGGTAGATGCTTTCTTCTTTTTCTTTCTTGATGTGATAGTAGCCTGGCTTGTAATCTTAGATGCTTACTTGATTTTGTTGCATCTTCAAAGTACAAATGCTGTGTTTCTAAAATTCCTTTGCCACTTGCCTGTCACCTAACCACAATGCATGTCTTTGTAATCAGGTGCCAGTGGCACCTCACTATGGCTTACTAAACTGTCCTTTAGGCAGATATGAGAAAATCATCTACCTGTCAGCCGTATCGACTTTATCTTAGCTGCAATTATTGGTTTCCTCTCTCACCACCTCCTTCCCTTGTCCTTCCACTGCAAAGTATAGCAAGAAAGGCTTTGCTCTATGATTTTTTCACTGACAATGCCTATATATAATTCAGTCCCTCGAGGCTTATCATCGATATGGAAAGTCCAGGCGCTGGAGACCCTTTTTTCTCCTGGGCCATTGAATGTTGTCCATCAGAACTTAGTGTGCTTGGTTATCTTGAAATATGAGATTCAATTCTCACTCTGTTATCCAATTTAATTGCTGGATCCTTCAATTGCTGCAGATTGATGAGTGATGCTAATTTATAAAAGCATTGCTTTCTGCAGGTGGTTTCTTTACTCGAAAATCTTGGATTTGATAGGGAGATGATGGGGAAGATTGTTCTTCGCTGTCCTGAAATTTTTGCTGCTAGTATAGAGAAAACTCTAAACAAGAAGCTTGAATTCCTTAAAAATATGGGCATTTCCAATGATCACCTTCCGCGGGTTATAAAGAAATATCCGGAGGTTCTTGTGTCCAATGTTAACCGCACTTTGATCCCTCGGTAAGGATTTTTTTCCCCTGATATATTTTAATTGAATTGCTCTCTTTTCTTGAGCATCTTTTTGCTGTTCGGGACGAACCCAAGAGGTGATCTGATGCCTAAAGTTTTACTCAAAAGGTATATTGGCTGTTTTCGAAATGAGGAGAGTGGATAAAATTGCATGACAGGATCTTAAGTGTCTGAGTCAGCTGTTTATAATCACTTTTTATTGTTCAAACTGTCGTCTAATAATAGTGGTGTCAAGTTATTGAGTAGGATGTTTGAGCAAGTTCTATATTATTTTTTGTAAATGAGAGAGTTGGCTCTGCTGTACGAGTCATGTTATGTGGTAAAAAAAGGGACCTGGCATTGAGAATCAGAATTCCCTTTAGATTTTGTGGGTGCAGTATTTGGTCTGTAAACAAATTAAATAGCAAATGGGTTATGCTCTCAGTAATATGCTTATAAACCTAGAGAAGCATACCAAACTGAATACCGAAACATGAGAGGTAAGACCTTGCAAGGTGATTTATTGTCTGTTTGGCTTGAACTGTGAGGCTACAAACAGGGAAAGGAGGAAAAATGAAAAAGATACAACTAGGATGACTTAGTATGGCTGAGGTAGAGTCAAAAAGAGCAACCTCAGGATGAAGCTGGAAAAATGAATTCTTTAACTGCATTAAGGATGTCTGTTGGTTAAAGTAAGGCTCATGATTCTAGGACTAGGAGGGGACCCTAGTGATATGAGCAACATTCCTTGCTCTTGACTTTTCTGTCTGGAAAGAGTTTAATGTTGTGGTGGTGTATTGCGGACAGGATAAACTATCTGATGGAGATAGGGCTTACAAAGCGAGAGATTGCCTTCATGGTCCGTAGGTTCTCACCATTGTTGGGTTACAGCATTGAGGAGGTGTTCATACCGAAGCTGGAATTTTTAGTGAAGACAATGGAGAAGCCTCTGAAGGAGATTGTGGACTACCCGAGGTACTTCAGCTATTCACTGGAGAAGAAGATAAAGCCTAGATATTGGGCGTTAAAGGTTAGGAAAGTAGAATGTAGCTTGAAAGATATGTTGAGCAAAAATGACGAGGAATTCGCTGCCGAATTTTTGGATGTTGAAAGGATGTTCGTTCCCCGTGCCCCTTCTCATCATTGAAATACCCTCAAAAGTCGTTGTAACACAGAAAGCTGGGGTGTTGTACATATATATGAAGAAAGTGCAGTTAAAAGAAGAAGAAAAAAAGGGTTTGTTGGGTTTTCCTAAATCTTGGATAATTTAGTGCCTCTTCCATGGAACACAGGTACACGGGGAAGACTCATCCTGTCGAGGCCTCGGATATGTAGAGTCCATTCGTGGGTAGCGTTGGACCATTAGATTTCAATGGATGGCGCTGTGCCATTGGATCATAGGTTAAATAAAAGAAACGGGCAACTGATTAAGTTGGTTTTCGTGTAACTTTGTACACCTTACACCGATTAGTAACTTTTCTCAACAAAATTACTAGCACTAACGTGTTGAAACTTAGTTTTGGTAAAAGAAAATAGGAATTCGGCTAGCATATATTAAAGTTTATTTATTCTCGATGAGTGAGTACTTATTCTTTTTCAATTTGAAAATCTAGTGCATCAAAGAAGTTGCTTATTTTAACCATTGATTAAACTGAACAATTTTTTTTTATGAAAAGTTAATAACCATATATAAAGGAAAATCACTTATTTTTGGCAGGTTGAAAAGTTATTTCTTTTGTAATGTAAAGTTTTAGTGGCCATCCAGTTACCACAGTGCGACGGTGGCTTAGCTAATTGCCATGTACTCGTCTCATTACAAATTAAATGCGTGAACGAGTAGCTGATTTGTAAACTCATTATAACTAAATTGAAATTACTAGTAACTGTAGGTATACACTTGCTTTTCAAATAAAAACTTTGTAATTGAAAAGGCTAATTTTTGTAAAGAATTGATATGCTAAAATTTGTTTCTCCGTTTGAAAAGTTGCTCTCGACCATGTTATGCTAACGTGTCAAAGCTAACTAATCTATGAAAAAGTTGCATCACATGAAGAAAGCTCTAATTTCCGATAAAGCACTAATGACTAAAATCTGGCAAATGAATACTTTACCTTTTCCAATACAGGAAAAAATTACTAGTCGCAACGATTTGATGCGATAAGTCTCTTACAACAAGTGATCATATTTGTCACATAAAAAAAAATTTCTAATTGAAAAGGTTAATTTTTGCAAAGAACTAATATGCTAAAATTTGTTTCTCCGTTTGAAAAGTTGCTCTCGACTGTGTTATGCTAACGTGTCAAAACTAAATAATCTATGAAAAAGTTGCTATTACATGAAGAAAGCACTAATGACTATAAACTGGCAACTGAATACTTTATCTTTTCCAATATGAAAAAATAACTAGTCACAACGATTTGATGCGATAAGTCTCTTACAACAAGTGATCATCTTCGTTGCATACGATAACATCTTTGAATCAGCCATGGTAAGTAGACTACGAGACTCATCAGTCACCATATGTTCTTTCACTCTACGTGGAGGGAACGGATTGAAGCTGTTGTTAAGTAATAATTAACATAAGCTGATTATATATGCTGAGTGGATATCAATTCGACTTATGCTTTGGACGTGAGGCTTAGTGCTGAGTCCCCCAAATTCCTTATCAATCAAGGATTGGCCGGACGGACGTTGATGGGAATTGCTAACAGAATGGAAGCGGGCGGACCCCTCCAATTTGGGGAAGCATGACAGAGACTCGTGAAAGAGAGCGGGTGAAGAGGACTGCGACATCGACCGTGGGAAAGCAAATGACCAGATCATGACATCGAAGTTGGTTTCACTCGAAGCGAAATTCATGGGTCCAAGCCTGTGAGAATCTCGTTGAAATTTGGAACCAAGGAATCTGGAATCTGGTCTGTGTTTTTGTGGAACTCGGCTTGTTCCACTGCTAAGCTGAATGAACGGTTAATGTATTTGAATGCGATGTGTGACTTGCTGCCAAGAAGCCCAGGTTTCTTCTCACTCACGGCATGTTTGGGTCGAGGGAAGGGAAAGGAAGTGAGCAGAAAGAGGGAGGAAACGTAATAGAAATGGTTATGAACGGAAGGTGGTTACCCTCATATCGGGGCTCGCCTTCTATTCCCTTCTAAAAGTGGAGAGAAATGGACGGAAATGCAAATGCTGCTAACTGGCTTACTTTCATTTGGAATGTGAACAAGACAGAGGATAGCCGAGTGTATTCAGAAAATAAGCGCTGCGTTCGATATGCATCCAAACATTAAAGGAAATTTGATATCCTTTCTCTTGCCTTGCGTCCATTTGGTTGCATAAACTTTGAGCGTGTTTGACAACGAACAAAATCGAACCTTTGTGAGCGGTAAAAAGAAAGTGGATCCTTTGCAGGGTCAGAGGAGCGAGTACGCAACCTTATTGAAAGGGGGCGTGCACAATGGTTAGTTTCGAGTCATTAAACTCAGTAGCAGCAAGCGTCACCCCGTTCCAGTGCTCGAAAAGATGACTTTAGTTTTGATCACATGTCATCTGTTGAAAAGAAGAAGCGATATTGGTGGTGCAGCATTCATGTAAAGCTGGATTGTTTGTGGTTTTGTTAATTAGAGGGTGCATTAAACTGAGAAGCATATGAGGAGAGAGAGAGAGATGCCTTTCTTTCTCCTCCACGTCCCTTCGCTTTTCCTTCTGTTTTTCCCTATACCCAATTCCTGCTCGTTTGTTTTAAGATACTCATAATGCAGCAAAACCGTATGATGCAATAAGATTGGATTGTCAGATGGGAAGAGCTAGCTAATATGGTGTTGATATCACCGCCATCAATGACCTCAATCAAAGCTTAATTTTTAGTCATTTGTTTTCGATGTGCTTGATGTGGCTGACATTAAAAAATCTGAAGTACATTCCACGCCTATCACCTCACCTGTAAAACCCAAAAACATCTTCATCGTATGCCTTGTTTTTGTTTTTGTTCAAGAAAGTCCAAGGCAGCAAGAAGGAAGAGCGTGCAAGCCAACACCCACAGAAATATGAAGATGGAGGAGGAAATGGTTGTATTGGCCGCCTTCGAGAAATGACAGGTCAAGTGGACCCCAAAGCAACCAAACCAAGCAGCAAGAAATGCAATTTCTCACGACTTGCGATTAGGAGCACCAATAATTCCTCAAACTACTAAAGCATCTTTCCAACTCCTTTCGTTGTAAAAGGAAAGAAAGATTAAATATTCTTGATTTACAACTTCTCTCAAATACAAAACAAGAGAAAGAAATTACCGGTGCTTGTTTTGCCGTGTCGATCACTCAAGACTTTTGGTCTCCCATGAAAAAGATTACATGACTTCTCTTATGGACTCATTGATAATGATTCGAATTTAGTTCAAGGCTTATTAGAAGTAAAAGATGCTCTAATCGGACCTTCGCAGATAGAAAAAGATTACAATCAATTTGATAACGATCGAGTGATATTTTTCTTCGGCGCAAATCAATGAATCTCTTAGATATGGCGCATGATGTAACTTACTTTATCATCGACTAGAGATTTCTTTATGAAAATCTCAAATCGAAGATTGAAAAAGGGGAAGGAAAAGGAGTTTTCGGAGGACCCATTCAATCACATATTTTCAGCCCCAAAAATATGGAAAAGAAGAATACAAAGATCCAATTTGATCCCACCTGTCCACTATGAATATTGATGTCTTAGTGGATCACTAAATCCACAATCAGCATTTGTAACAAGATGGGAGGATATGTCTCACACACTATCTCTTCGATATCCAGAAACCAACTTCCTCCACTCGCTGTTTCCCGGAAAGCGTCCAGCCATATGAATATTGGTTGCTTTTCTTCTCAAACCTTTAACTACCCTCGTCAGATAAGATACTCGAGGAGATTAGAAAAGTCGATTCTTTCTGGTTGCCAATCCAGTCGTGGTCTTCTAAAGCTGAGGGAGGGATGGGAAGGAGACCCACCCTCTAGTCGCTGCATGATGCTTCCATATTCTATTAACAATCGCAGGCCACGTCTCTGCAGGGTCAATGTCTAAATGATGAAGCGCGTTATTGCCTCATGAATTAGACTGAAGGTTTCGTTTTCGAACGGGGTCAAGGGGAGTGATCCCCTCTTTTTGACCAACTGTAAGTGGGGTTTTGCCATTTAAGTGTCCATTGGAACCACACCCTTGTATACTCTAAACCACTAATTTTGCTGCAACTAGTTTTGTCTAGTGGACTTGACTCATCTCACTCACTCTCATCTCCACCTTTGTCATGTCTTTCACATTTGTGAGGTCCGTTTGTTTGAGATAAATTCAAAGCCAAAAAGAGAAGAAAAACTCTCTACTTTCCCGCGAAAATTTAGAATATTTTGTAAATTTCAAAAATTATAAAAGAAACATATATGAATTTACATGTCAATCTCTATACTTATGAAAACTCAAACTGAGTAAAAATAAAAATAAAAACCCTATTAAGACAAGTCCAAAATAAACTTTTATTATATAGATCATCACTGAAAATATCTATCTTTCTTAAATGCGTTATTTAATTGAAATATTTGTATATATGTACACTTTCATATCAAATCAAATCTAGAAAATGCACATCCTAGATTCTGAAAAAGAAATTTCTTGGAAGATCATCAAATGCTTTTTTAGACGATTATTGCCCTCGTACAAGAAACGTGCTTCTCATTTATGTCAAAGAATTAGAAGTCCCACGCATACAGGAAACCGTGCAATGCAAAAGGAAGTTCCGACTGAAGGAGTTGGCAGTGCGGTCTTTTTAATGATGTGACGATGATGATGGGGTGAGTCGTTGGCAAGCAAAAACTAGTCCAAGGATTTAATTACATGGTCCCAAAAAAAAAAAGCACACAAGACTCTAGTGTTGAGAGATAGAAAGCCACCACCTTCAGGGACCTGTGATCAAATTGAGCATTATATTTGCAATTTTTAAGGTGTAAACCTGCGCAACATCGTAAGCCTACCAAAGTTGAGATACTGTGCAAAGTTGTACTCCATCTCTATTTAGGACTCGGGTTTGTCTTGATGCCACTTGTGGATGGAATTTCTTGTGATCTCATCGTGTCACGAATTGCTCTACATCCTTCGGCGTGGCCTACAACACAGTTTGCTTCGTAAAGTGCTCCACGATTAGTCTCCATCCTTCGGCATCTTCTTTATCGATACCCTTATTATCTTCCGTAGGCACATCCTTCTAAGCATAATAATTACCGTGTAAAGGTTAACTTATTGAGTAATCCGTTAAAACCCAGAAAATGACCATAATGAAGCCGACGATGAAGGAGGAGAGTATTGTCTTGGCATGGGGGGAGCATATGTGAAGAACTGTGGGGTGCCGACAAAAATCCATGGAGACAGACTTCGGTCGTACCTTTCAAGTCTTCTATTGGAATGGGGTCATCGAATTCCCCAATGAGGAGTTGCCATCAAAGTCCCCACGCGCATGAACTCCCCTCACTCCCTCCCCTATATAAATCCCTCCCTCCCATCCCACACATCCAAACCATCCTCCTCAATCTCATTTCTCATCGAACTCTCCATCGGGATGATGACGACCTACTCATTTGGCAGCCTTGTTCCTTTCCTCCTCCTCATAGCATTGGCGATGGCGTCTGTGAGCGAGAGTCGGAGGAGCTTTCAAGAAATTGTGTCGCAGTCGGGTGCGGATGCTAGCGGCATTCAATGGGCTGTTCTAGTCGCTGGATCCAACGGTTATTACAATTACAGGCACCAGGTGATTCACCACCTGAATTAAGCATCATCTATAGTTTATTATCATATTCTTATCGTATATCCATCTAAAATATTATGGGTAGTTAGCTTGCTGTACTCACTTCCGTACTCCATAATTAGCACGTAGATACATAATATATGAATGGATTGACCTGTGTGATGTTCGTCTATACAGGCTGATGTTTGCCATGCCTACCAAATTCTTAAGGCAAATGGGTTGAAAGATGAGAACATCATCGTGTTCATGTACGACGACATCGCCGAGAATGAGCAAAATCCCACCAAGGGTATCATCATCAACAAACCCAATGGCCCTGACGTCTACCATGGGGTCCCCAAGGTCTTAGTTCAACACTCTTGTCTAGCTACTATATGCATCCACTAGGAGGATGCATATTGGCGTGGTTCACTTTCGATTTTAATTAACCAATTGGGTAATATTACAGGATTACACCGGTGATGAGACCACAGCAGCCAACTTGTATGCAGTCCTGCTCGGGAACAAGACGGCCCTTAGCGGGGGCAGCGGCAAGGTTTTGAATAGTGGCCCAAACGACCATGTCTTCTTTTATTACACCGACCATGGGACCACGGGATTAGTGTGCATGCCTGTGGGGGATTATATATATGCGAATGACCTGATGAAAGTGCTGAAGCAAATGCACGAGGCAAAGAAGTACATGAACATGGTGATATACATAGAAGCGTGTGAGTCCGGGAGCATGTTGCAAGGGCTACTCCCCAAGGACATGGGGGTCTATGCGACCACGGCATCCAATGCCAACGAGAGCAGTTGGGGCTACTATTGCCCTGGAGACGATGATCCCTCCAAGTATGATACTTGTTTGGGGGATCTCTATAGCATTGCTTGGATGGAAGACAGGTATTATTATGTCGCTTCACTATTATTAACATTACATGTACGTGCACATTTGACAATAAAATGATAAGGCAAGAAATGACTCTCTTTCAGAGGAAAAAAAAAAGTTAGCTAGATGGGCAAATAACAAGATGAGCACGTGTGTCTATCTCCATATGTGGTGTGGGGCATGCACGGCACTCAACCTCTACAACATTTCTGTCACATGTACATATACTCATTCTCTATTCTCTGTCTCTGTCTCCATCAATCCGAATTTGGGCGTGTGAGAACAGTGATGCCCATGATTTGGGGAAGGAAACATTGCAGGAGCAATACTTAGCGGTGAAGAAGAGGACCAATCTATCCCATGTGATGCAATATGGGAACACAGTACTGAGCAAGGCCTTCCTCTCTACTTACTTGGGCCAAAGCTCTAAGAAAGTCTCTTCCGTTCCCTTGGACGATCTCTCTTCTTCAAATTCCCTGGCAGTTCCCCAACGGGATGCTGATTTGGTCTTTTTCCAGCGCCAGGTCCGTCTCCCTCACCGTTGATTATATTGCATATTCATTTTCACCGGTAATTAAACAAAGGAATATGGTTCTTTTTAACTAGTGTTTTCTGCTATGTCTGTCTTGTCTCTTGTTATTGGGACACCTTGTCCATTTACTTGTTGTGGGTGGTTGTAGGTACAAAAAGCTCCAAAAGGGTCTGCTGAAAATGCAGAAGCACAGAAGAGACTGGACGAACAAATTGCTCGCCGATCGCATGCTGATTACAGCATCAACCAAATTATCAACCACTTGTTCGGTGAATCCAATGCTGCAAGCATGTTGACTGCAGTTCGACCTGAAGACCAACCTGTTGTTGATGACTGGGATTGCCTCAAGACATTTGTGAGTCTCGATGATCTCCTCATCAATTACTTTTCCAATCCCTACATTATACATGTGTATTTGCAGCTAATTTATCTCGCAAATAGTTTCTAATGTTGGATTTATTCATTGTGACGTATAGGTGAGGACTTACGAGCAATATTGTGGACGCATGAGCGAGTACGGAATGCAATACACCAGAGCCATGGCGAACATGTGCAATGCTGGAGTAGATAAGGATCGTATGGTAGCAGCTTCTATTCAAGCTTGTTCTGGGTCAGCATAGTGAAAACGATGATCAGTGTTCCAATAATGCTTTTCTGTACAGTTTCTGAATTACGTATATGGAGCATATATGCTACTACTAAGAAATTGGAATAAATTTACATTGGCGAGCCCTCTATGGATCTTGTCAGTCAGTCGGCTCGTCAAAATGTTCAAATTTGTTGGAAAGTATGTCAGCATCTTTTCAAATGGTTAATGGTCAGCTTCTTTCTTTCTTGGCAATTGTCGTGAATCATCTTTACAAGACAGGTAATCAGATTTGCACCATATCCTTTTCAACCCCATTAACCTAATTGCGACGACTGGATGATGACCACTATCAAGGGTAGGTTTCGATTGATGAAAGGATTGACGTCAAACAAGAAAAGCACCGGAGCTAGCTGTTTAAATGAAGGGATGGCATTGCTTTCACTTGAGAAATAAAGACAGGAAAATATATCAAAAACCCTTTGAATAAAGTAATAGAGTTTCCGATTGAGGGGGGATTACGGCATTGTGGATATATACTGAGAGTGACGATTTGCTTCTTTGTGAACTTAATTAATCATCCGGAGACAAAACGACTGACAGAAAACAACCAGCATGCAGACAAACGTGTATTTAATCTAATGCATCACTCATATCCTCGGCTTCATCAAATTGAGCTTATATATACTTTACAATTTTTGAGCTTCCAAGGATACATTTGTATGTATTCGCTAGCTTTATAAATATGTATATATGTACCTTCCAATCATCCGAAAGCCGTGCAGCTAACTCTCTTCATTGAGTGGGCTTAGATTGTTGGAATGAGCTCAGTATTTAAGAAAACAGGCAATTGAAATATGACGTGATACGAACTACCATGAGTCTGCGAGATATGATCGGACTGAATAATTACATATTGTTTCACTAGAAATTGGGATTTGTCCCGTTTAGTGAAAAAAGTTTGATCTTTGATTTTCTGTTAAAAGAGCTCAGGGGCGATTCAGACATAAAGTGAATCGCATAACAAGGATGAAGAACAATGAATTTAAAGGAAAAGAACTGCAAATACAGGAAATTGGATATATAATGATAAATTGAAAATACATAGAGAATTTGTTCTTGATTATCGTGGTCCCTCTTACAATCGCTACACGCTGTCTTTTATAATCTACTAAATATAATCTACTAAATATAATAGCTTACAAGCAATTAATATTCTACATGCGGTGACAAGCGGTTACAATTGCAACTCCACAATTCTAGGCCCCACGATTGCACGTCGACCTTATCCCGTAAGCAATGAGGACTCCTTAAGTGTCATCGGGTTAACCGTCGATATCTTCGTCTTCAATAGGTATCTTCACTTATGTCTCCTTTCTCCATTTCCTTGCATCCACACTTTTTTTTTTTTTGCAAGATGTTCCTTCTACCTGCAAATAAAACATATGTTTCCTTTCTTCTTCTTCTTCTTTTTCAAGGAAACTTTGATTTGCAAAGGAACTTGTGTCTCTTCTTCTTGGAAGACTTGTACTCGGATCTTTTTGTAATGTTTCTGCTTCTTGTTTGAGCAGTCACAATCAGCATTTTGGATATTTGATTTGTAACTCAGGCTCCTGACAGGCCTTATCGGACTGAGCATTCACCTGGAGATAGGATTTGATGGTCGGACTTTTGTGGCAAAGATCATCAATTGCTAAATGAACTTTTTGCTGATTTTCTCTGAGCATAGCGTCCAAACTTCTTTTTGGCTTAATTTGAAAATTTCTTTCAACAACATTGGCAAGTTTCTTTGAAATTGACGTCAAGAAGACTAGCTTAAGCGCCAGATCAGCTCTTATATCATAAAAGAACTTCATAATTTCCTTGAAGTACCAATTTCAAAAAATTTGCCTTTGTGGGAACAGCATTTCCTGTCAAATAATTCGTGCCGTTTATTCTTTATGATACTTAGTATCATCAATGAATATTTATTGAATCAAATTGAGCGTTTCAAAAAAGTTTCCAAATGCCATGAAATTGTTTTGGTCTGCCGAGGTTGGACAATTTTATCATCCTTTCAGACTTCCTGTGAATCCACTTACAAATTCGGATAAAACATCCAAATATGATAGTTCGGGATTTAATGATCTAGTGGGTATCCAATCATGAAATTCTTGAAGACGATCTATCCATTGTGAGTATGGGAGATCATCCAAGGTAAACCCAACCTTTAGGAGGGTTGTGTTTTTCTTTCTCCTTGGAAAACATTGGATGAGCATGGCTGGAACTGTTCTGCAATAGAAAATTCTTTATCATCATTGTCCGCCATCATTATTCTGGACTAGAGTAGTCCCGTTAGATGGTAATGATACTGATATTTCTGACAAGTATCTGAGTCACTCGAGCATTCCTCAAATTCATCAGCATCGGACACGATTGTCGTGATTGCTTGCTAGTGTTGTTGTCATAAGAATGACTCAATAGGATTGGAAACCATGAAAGACGGAGGATCTCTGTCACTGGGACCACCCGTAGGTTCTTGTATTTAACTTTTCCTTTTTGGGTCTCTGATGTGGTCCCTGAGCGTTCTGATGTTAGGATGCTGAGGGATGAAGTCTTTCTGGCAGTTGTATGACTTTGGGCAAGAGGAAGACCATGTTCCTTGAGCTCAACAATCAGCCGTTTCGCATTTGCATTTTCTTCAAGTGGGCTTTCCCAGTAGTGATGCCAAATCCTTCCAGCTTCAAGATTGGCAAGTCTCTTCTCAAGATTCCTGATCATCCCCTTCTATTTTAGCGGATGACCCAATTCTCTGATGTACACTATCAAACCTTTCGTGCATCATGCCTAGAGTTATTCCAATCTGCTTAAGAGCTGTTGTATAAGAGGCAAGGACTTTGTTCTGTATAAAAGCATTTTCAGTTTGCCAATTAAGGACAAATCCTCCTGTAGAAATCTTTTTAGGATTTCCAGCAGCATCTACTCTTGAAGGATTTGGCACCTTAGAAACATGTTTAAATCTTTGGCCAGAACTAATCCTTTCAAATTCTTGTGCTAGCTTAAGGGTAGGTATCAAAGGAAATTCAACAGGAGAGAATATAAGTATAGCCGGAAGTCCTGTGGCTGTGTTTAATCAGTCTGGAGGGGTTCATGAGTCTTTTGGTCATCAACTGGAGGGTCTATAGGAGGGTAAGCTTCTCCTGGCCCTAGCTCAATTGGTTTACAAGGTGAGGTTCTCTTGATCAACTTCTAAATAGGCTTGTAAAACGGGGAAATAGGTTTTTGTCTCAATCTTTGTGGCTTCGCCCCTGAGTCTGATTATGGAGGTAAATCAGGCTGGAAATGAGGGATTGGTGGTGATGGTGTTGGGATTTTCTTTGGGAGAGCAATAGGGATTGAATAAAACACCATGAATCAGTATCTACCATCTTCTTCGCCGAGAGGTCACACGGATGAATCTTTACCTTGGTACTTTGGTAGAAACCAACGTTAATACTAAAGGGTGCTAGTTTTTTTAGACCTAGTTAATGAAGTATAGTCAAGGTAATTTTGCTGGTTATTTTGTTCTTACGTTATCTAGTTATCCGTGATATGTTCAAGTGAGTGATGGTAAGTTCGATGGAAGGATAAGAAAGTGCATTTTCCTTGGCCATGCACAAGGTGAGTGGGCCAATCAGTTATGTTGCCCATAATCAAATTCACATGTTATCAACAAATAAAGTTACATTTGATGAGTCTGCCCTACTTCTAGATAAAGGCATTGTGGTAATATTTATATGGATTTGGACGGTGTTTAGCTCAAGATGGAGTTCCAACTAGAAACTCTTCAGGTAGAGGATAATAGCATGGTAATCAACATCAGGTGCTTGGAGCTAGGTGGAGCCAATAGTTGTTGTAATAGCTGAGTTTAACAAGGGGCATGTTTGATCTCAAGATAGACAAGGATACAATAGTGTTTTACTTTATCTATGGTTAAGGAGATTGTGTTAGAAAATATTTGTGAATTAGTTAAAAGTGCATTTGGAGTTTGTGTTCTGATGAGATCCATCGTTGTGGCGAAGTTCAAATGCAAATTGAACTTGGAAGATGACAATAGAAATTGAGCTCACGAAGAGATTTGGAAGAGTAGCAGTGAAGTTCAGATGTTCAATGAAGCAATTATGACTTGGCTCAAACGTCGAGCTAAGATAGAGATTGTTAAAATATGTCTTGAGTTTAAGTTTATGAAAAACACAACCATAGTAAATTGTTATTTGTGGATCCAAATATATGTCATGGAAATCCAGATTCCTCTTCGGTGTCATAGTCCAAGTTGGAGTAGGATTTTTTGTTTTGTGCAAGAGTTGTCGCCAAGCAAAACTAGAGAAAGGAAATACATGGAAATTAACTTTCCTACTGTTCGTTGGAGTCGTGGAGCCAAAATTGGGGAGTCCAATTGGATATATATTGTTCAAGTCGGATTATTTCAGTGAAGCGCCGGTTATTGAGGAGTGTCGTGAGTGTAAACGTGTGAGTGAAATTCCAATTGGTGCTAGGTGCTTGGTGGTGGGTTTTTTTTCATGAAATTACAATAAGAATTCAAGTGTTGCGGTCAATTAAAATGATCTAATAAAATTATATAATTCTTTTGTGAGATTGAAAGATTGTTTCACGAGGAATTATGAGAGCCAAATATTGTGTTCGTTATTGAGTGCAATTGGAGGCCGATGATCAAGTGACTCAAGTATAGTTATAATCTTCATTATATTGTTTAATCTATATTGAGATATCCATAATGCATCAAAAACGTATAATGAGACTGTTGGATGGGAAAAGCTAGCTATCATTAAGGGTGAACAGTTCCAGATTCTTTACAGATTCCGTCTGGAATCTGAAACCTACTCTCGAGTATAGATTTCTCAGTTTTTAGAACCCGAAACCTACCCATCGGAATCAAAGCCTATTATGGTGTTGATGTCATGGCCATCAACGACGTGAATCAAAGCTCAACTTTTAGTCATTTGTTCTCGATGCAGTTGATTACATGAATGCAAGATCCATTCCACGCCTATCACACTTGGACTCCATATAAGCTTGCCTCACCTATGACTCACTAAATACATATTACATACCCATTTTAGGTATTTCGTTCCGTGCGTCGAGAGTGTGCGAGTCAGCTTCTACTAAAAGAAAGAAGAGTGTGCAAGCCCAGCAACGCATGAATAAGAACGTGCCAGAGGAAAAGGTTGTGTTGGCCGGCCGCCTTCGAGAAATGACAGGTCAAGTCAACCCCACAACATTCAATCGATTCCACAATCAGAGCTTCTAGAGTATGAACAAGAAACAATTAGACCTAAGCAAGTCTTTAAAATGTTTAAGGAAGACTCAGGAGCAGGTCACTTAGTCAACTTTGGACAGACAAGAGAAACTCTGTCACCTTTCATGCTCGAGACCATGAAACAATAAGAACGTGCCAAAGGAAAAGGTTGTGTTGGCCGGCGGCCTTCGAGAAATGACAGGTCAAGTCAACCCCTCACCACGAAATGCAATCTTTCGGGACAATTCAATCGATCCCAAAATCAGAGCTTCTAGAGTATGAACAAGAAAAGGTGGAGAGAGAGAGAGTGAGTGGAGGGCTCCAATCGAATATGAAAACTCGAGTCCTTATTCTGCCCCACTAGTCCACTGAGGATTACTGAGCTCTTAGTGGGGCACTAAAGCGATGATTATCTTTTGTAACAATACAGAAGGATACGTTTCACACGCTCTCTCTGATACTGAGAAAGCAACTTCCTCCACTCGCTGTTTCCCGGAAAGCTTCCAGTCATAAGTTTATATTGGTTGCTTTCTCTCAACCCTCGTCTGATTAAGTTATTCTCCCACGGGATGCATTCGAGGAGATTAAACAAGTTGATTCTTTCTGGTTGCCAATCCAGTCGTGGTCTTCTAAAGCTGAGGGAAGGATGCGAAGGAGACCACCCTCTCATCCTGCATGAGATGCTCCCATATTTTATGAAAATCGCTGGCCACGTCTTTGCAGGGTCAACATCTAAATGATGAAACGCGTTAGTACCTACTGAATTGGACAGAGTTTTTGTATTCGAACGTGATCAAAGAGATAATACCTTCTTTTTGACCCACTGGAAGTGGGGTTTGCCATTTAGGTGTCGTGCGGAATCACCCACCTGTATACTCTCAATCACTAATTTTGCCACGATTATTTTTGTATCCTCACCACCACCACCTTTGTCAAGTCTTTCACATTTGTGAGATGTCCATTTGTTTCAGTGAAAATAAAGGCTAAAGAGGAAAAAAAATATTTTTGCTTTTTCCTGAAAATCAAGAATTTTAATTAAAAAATTTCAGAAACTACAAAATATCATATGTTAATTTACATATCTACCTGCTTATTGTATGGAAACTTCAAAACTATGTTGAATTTTAAAAAGTCCAAATGGATAAGCAATATGATTTTCACTAAGTAAAAGTAAAGTAAAACTCAATCAGAACATGCCCAAAACAAACTTTTACTTTGTATTATATATATATGATCCACATACTAGATTATAAGACGATTTGCTTAGGATATCAACGAGTACTTTATTTGATGATTATTCCTCTCGAACAAAAAAGGTGCTTCTCATTTATATCAAGAAATTAAAATGTCCAACACACAAAGGAAACCACGCAATTCAAAAGGAAGTTCTGACCAGAAGAGTTGGTATGCGATCTTTTAATGATGTGATGATGACGTGAATCGTTGGCAAGCAAAAACCATTACAAGGGTTTGATTTCTTCGTCCTGATCCAAAGAAAAAGCACCTAAAACTCAAGCTGATAAAATAACTAAATATTAAGTCACGCATTTATATGACAGTTTAAAATTTTAAAATAATAGGTAGTGGTCTTCCAAGAATCACACACTAGTGTTGAGAGATAGAAAGAATCTTAATGGTTATGTGATTAAATCGAGCATTATATTTGCAAATTTTAAGGTGTTAACCTCCGCAACATCATAACCCACCAAATAAACAAACAAAAGACAAATTGTTTGTGTGTATATACGTATGTGTGTGTGTGTGTGTAACCTGAAGATGATGTGCTATGAGAGCAAACTCTGGAATAAACGACAAGGATATACGTATCAACCAAATGACAAATTGAGATCATTGAGTTAGGAATATATAGGGAAATCTTTCTATATGCCGCATGCAATTCCGCAAGAAATTGCAATATGATCCAAAGTTGAGATATAGTGATTTATACTTCATCTTTGTTTAAAGACTCGGGTTTGTTTTGATGCCACTTTTAGATGGATTTCTTGTGATCTCATCGTGCCACAAGTTGCTCTACGTTCCTCGATTTTGTCAACTACGCAAATTGCCCCTTCAAGTGCTTCTGGATTAGTCTCCGTCCTTCAAAGATACCCTAATTATCTATAATAAACACATCCTTTTAAGCGCAAAAATTATCATGTAAAGGACACACCTAAACCACTGGAGGTTATTCCAATGACCATTTTTCCCAAATGGAAAATGGGAGAATGGGAGTTTGATTTCCCACATTTTCAGGAGGGCTAAGGGCGATGACATTTAGTTTTAAGTATAGGGTTCGACACCCACGCTCTGCAAAGAAATTGGATAAAAGTCTTAAAATAAGTTAAGAATTAGTGTATAACAAAAAGAAAAGCACATCAGAATGGAAGGAACTCATTAACTACTTCTGACTTATTGAGTAATCCTTTAATACCTTGAAAATGAGCAAAATGAAGCACTAAAGAAACTATCCAATGAAGGGCAAGAGAAGATAGCGATGAAGGAGGAGAATTTTGGAACGGGTGGAGCCTAAGTGAAGACTGATGGGTACCACTGAAAATCCCGTAGTACGTTGGCCGTATCTTTCCAGTCTTTTAAGGAGTGGGGTCATCGAATCCCCCCAAGGTGGATTTGCCATCAACAGTAACTCCATATAGACACACTTTAGTCATATCATTGCGCACTGAGACCCCTGACTCCCACCTCCATTTAAACCTCCTTCCCATTCCCCTCATCCAAACCATCCTCCTAAAACTCATTTCTCATCAAACTCTCCATCGGGACGATGATGACCTCCTTATATGGCAGACTCGTTCCTTTCCTCCTCCTCACAGCACTGATGATGGTGGCCGTGAGCGAGAGTCGGAGGAGCTTTCGAGAAATTGTGTCGAAGTTGGGTGCTGATTATGGTGAAAGTAAGGGAACCCAATGGGCTGTTCTAGTTGCCGGATCCAACGGTTATGATAATTACAGACACCAAGTGATTCCCCATTTAATATCCATATTAGCTACCGTATATCATCATATTTTCATTGTATAAAATATAGTATGGACAACTTGTTGGTTGTACATACTTCCGTAACTCATAAGCAGCATGAATTGACCTGTTTGATGTGTATGTAGGCTGATGTGTGCCATGCCTACCAAATCCTCAAGGCAAATGGATTGAAAGATGAGAACATCATCGTGTTCATGTATGATGATATCGCCCATAGCAAGTATAATCCCACCAAGGGTATCATCATCAACAAGCCCAACGGCCACGATGTCTACCATGGAGTTCCCAAGGTCTTAGTTGAACCCTCTTTATTTAGTTACACATCCACTATATAGGAGGATGCATATTGGTGTGATTGATGTTCGACTATAATTAACCAATTGGGTAATATTGTAGGATTACACCGGTGATGCGACCACAGCAGCCAACTTGTATGCAGTCCTTCTCGGGAATAAGACAGCCCTCAGTGGGGGTAGCGGCAAGGTTTTGAACAGTGGCCCGAATGACCACGTCTTTTTCTATTACACTGACCACGGGAGCACTGGACTAGTGTCCATGCCCGTGGGGGACTACGTATACGCAAACCACCTAATGAATGTGCTGAAGCAAATGCATAAGGCGAAAAAGTACATGAACATGGTGATATACATAGAAGCATGTGAGTCAGGGAGCATGTTGCAAGGGTTGCTCCCCAAGGACATCAGGATCTATGCGACCACGGCGTCCAATGCCGAGGAGAGCAGTTACGGCTACTACTGCCCTGGAGATTCCACAGACGGTGATCCCTCCAAGTACGACACTTGTTTGGGGGATCTCTACAGCATCGCTTGGATGGAGGACAGGTATTATTATATCATCTCTCTATATTTGAAAGTAACAGTACATGCACATTTGATTGTAAAATGTAAAAGTGAGAAATGACTCTCTTTAAAAGAAAAAAAAAAAAAAGGCCAGCTGGATAAGTACGTGTCTGTCTCTATATGAAGGGTGTAGTTTCTTTGCCAATTGTACATGTAATCATTCTCTGTTCTCTCTTTTTTTGTCTCCATTAATCTGAATTTGGGCGTGTGAGAACAGCGATGCCCACGAGTTGGGGAAGGAAACATTGCAGGAGCAATACTTAGCAGTCAAGAAGAGGACCAATCTGTCCCATGTGATGCAATATGGGAACACAAGTCTCAGCAAGGCCTTCCTCTCTACTTACATGGGCCAAAGCTCCAAGAAAGTCTCTTCCGTTCCCTTGGAGGAGCTCTCTTCTTCGAATTCCGGGGCAGTTCCCCAACGGGATGCTAATTTGGTCTTTTTCCAACGCCAGGTCCGTCTCCATCACCCTTGATTATGTTGCATATTAATTTATCTGTTCTACCTGGTAATTAAACAAAGAGATGTGATTCTTCTTAAAGCGTGTTTCTTGCTATGTCTGTCTTGCCTCTTGATTGTGGGACACCTTGTTGATTGACTACTTGAGGGTGGTTGTAGGTGCGAAAATCTCCGCCAGGGTCTGCTGAGAGTGTGGAAGCACAGAAGAGACTGGACGAACAAATTGCTCGCCGATCGCATGTTGACCGCAGCATCAACCAAATTGTCGACCACCTGTTCAGAGGCTCCACTGCTGCAAGCATGTTGACTATTGTTCGACCTAGTGACCAACCCGTTGTTGATGACTGGGACTGCCTCAAGACATTTGTGAGTCTCCTTGATCTCCTCATCATTTACTTGTCAAATCCATATAAGATACACGTGCACGTGCACCTAATTTATCTTGTGAACAATTTCTAATGTCGAATTTGTTTACTGTCATGTATAGGTGAGGACGTACGAGCAATATTGTGGGCGCCTAAGTGAGCATGGAATGCAATATACAAGAGCCATGGCGAACATGTGCAATGCTGGAGTAGACAAGGATCGTATGGAAGTAGCTTCTATTCAAGCTTGTTCTAGAAAAGCAAAGTGAGTATGATGATCAGCGTCATCATAATGCTTGTGTAAGGTTTGTGAATTACATGTATGGAGTATATGTGCTGCTTTTAAGAAATTGTATAATTTGTTATATTATTTGATATCTATTAAATGAAGATTCATCAAACAATATGAAGCACTTTACAACATGTGCTTTCAAGATCATATTGCAATCTTAAAAGAAACATATAACCAATAAAAATATCATAGTCTTCTCTAACATAAGAAAATATCATATAAAAAATGGCCACGTCGAGTGGTGAGTCTGCTGAGAGTGTGGAAGCACGAAGAGACTGGACGAACAAGTTGCTCGCTGGTCGCATGTTGACCGCAACATCAACCGAATTGTCAACCACATGTTTGGAGGCTCCACTGCCGCAAGCATGTTGACTGTTGTTCAACTTAGTGACCAACTTGTTGTTGATGACTAGGACTGCTTCGAGATATTTGTGAGTCTCCTTGATCTCCTCATCAATTACTTGTCCAATCCATACACGATACAGTGCATGTGCAACTAATTTATCTCGCAAACATTTTCTAATGTCGAATTTGTTCATTCTCATGTATAGGTGAGGATTTATGAGCAATATTGTGGACGCCTAAGTGATTATGGAATGCAATACACGAGCCATGGCGAACATGTGCAACGCTAAAGTAGACAAGGATCGTGTGGAGGCAGCTTCTATTCAAACTTATTCTAGAAAAACAAAGTGAGGATGATGATCTGCGTCGTCATAATGATTGTGTATAGCTTGTGAATTACATGTATGGAGTATATGTGCTACTTCTAAGAAATTGTAGAATTTTATATATAATTTGATATATATTAATGAAGAATACATCAGCTTATTTATAAGCTTTGTTAGACAAATATTATAAAATAATATCTCAATTAAGACATGCACAATTAAATAGAAATATATATGAATTATGTGCCATATACGGGCAATCCACATGCCTTATGCGTGCAATCTCAAAACATACAAATAACCAATAGAAATACCATAGCATTCTCTAACATAAGAAAATGTCATACAAAAAAAATGACCATGTCAGATTTATGGCAATATTAATTGAACTTAGCACATAAGTGGTCATCTTTTAAAAATAATGGCACTTAACTAATTTGAAAAAAAATTGACACTTAATTGAGCGCCGTATAATTCGTTTTGCACTTTTATTGTCCTTCTACCTCTTAAGGCAAAAGGATTGAAAGATGAGAATATCATCGTGTTCATCTACGACGACATTGCCCATAGCAATTATAATCCCACCAAGGGTATCGTCATTAACAAAACCAACGGCCTCGGTGTCTACGATGGAGTTCCCAAGGTCTTAGTTCAACACTCTTTATCTAGCCACTTTCTACATCCATTTTTTAGGAGGATGCGTATTAGGGTGATGCAATCCTAATTAGCCAATTGGGTAAAATATTGTAGGATTACGCCGTTGATGTGACCATAGCAGCCAACTTGTATGCAGTCCTTCTCGGAAACAAGATGGCCCTTAGCGTGGAATGACAAGCTTTTGAATAATGGACCGAACAACCACGCCTTATTCTATTGCTGACCACAGGAGCACGAACTAGTGTGCTTGTGTCACGGCTCGAAGACATGAACAATCCAAAAGATTTTTGCACGACGCCGTGACTGATCATTTGGAACGAACAACCTCAACTGGTATCCCTAAGTCCTAGGGTTAGAATACTCATGGGGGCTAACAATACGGTAATTGTACACTAATGTAATAAATGTAGATAGATGGTAGTTTGGGAGATACGATCTCTACCATATGATCGATGAGAGATTTACGGATACGGTGTGTCTTGTACTTGTATATATAGGAGTCTCATCCCCTCATTTGTATTATCTCATTCACAAGATAAATATAATATGAGCTTTTCTCTCTAGAGTTTCTCTTTCTAAAATCCTTGTGAGTTGAGTGGGAAAGGTTGTTTGGGAGAAATCCTAAAGCCACATGGGTTGAAGGGAACGCTAGATCAATCGCCCGTGACAATTGCCTATGGAGAACAACGTTTATGCAAACATCTAATGAACGTGCTGAAGCAAAGGTATAAGGTGAAGAAGTGCATGAACATGACAATATATATATAGAGAGGGGTGTGAGTAGGGGAGCATGTGGCATGGGTCGCCCCAGTGAGCAACCAATGGCCCTTGGCCCGACTGGGCAAAGGGCCGATGACCCTCACCGAATATGGGAGAGGGCCGGCAACTCTCACCCTAGATGTAGGCCAGGGTCACCGGCCACTACCCAAGCCCCAATCACCCCGATCAACCCTCACCCCACTGTTACCAGTCCTTTCCAACGATGGTGGGTCAGCGACAACAAAGGCTGTAGAGGCCCTCACTGAATCTATCTCTTTCCCTTTTTTGACTTTTATTTTTTATTTCAATTAACATTAAATTAATAAATTGGGTGCAAAACAACATCATTTTGCACTTTCATTGCTAAGTAAGTTTTCCGGCAAGCCATGTAGACCACTTATATTATTAAAATAAGTCATGTTAGATTTTTGGCTACTTTCGCTAGAGTTGACAATTAAGTATCCCAATTTTTTTTTTATAAAAAAAGGCACTTAAATATACGTTTAGAAGTTTTAACACTTAAATATTCATCCGTGTCAAGTTTTGACATTTACGGAGTACTTTAACCCATGTGCGTGTGTGCGTATGTAAAATAAGGGATGGTGGATTGGACCATGATGGTGAAAGGCAAGTATTCTATCCCAATGGGACAGCCATCATGCCTTTCACTGGGGATTGTCTTTTAGTCTTTAGTTCAAGATTCAGAAGTCTGATCCATAGGATCCACAAAGTAACAAGTTGAGAGGATACTCACATCCAGAAGATTTCTTGACCTAGGGGAAAGGAAAGAGGAACTTAGGGAGCCATGAAAGGAGGGTGTAAAGTGTTTGCGTTGAGAAGATTACACCTTATTGGGAAGGGTGTGTACAAATCAAAAAAAAGGAGATGACAGCTAGGGTCCCCCGTTCAAATGCTCAAATGAAGATTTAGGTTTTGATCACATCCCATCGGTTGAAAAGAAGTGATGTTGGTCTTGTGGAGATAATAGTAACAAGTCACTAGCATAAAGCTGGATTGTTTCTAGTTTTGATAAGAATTGGTGATAAATGACCAGAGTCAGAGAGGGTGCATTAAGTTGAGAAGCATGCGGAGAGCGAGAGATGGTTTCCTTCTTTTCCACGTCCAGTTTGCTTTTCCTTCTGTTTTGCTCTACTAACCCTATTCCTGTACATGCACGTGTCTGAAAACAATAAATCGTACGTTCGCAATGCATCAGAAACGTACTATGGGATTGTCAGATGGGAAAAGCCAGCTATTATGGTGTCGATGGCACTGCCATCAATGGCGTGAACCAAGCTTCAATTTTTAGTCAATTGTTTTCGATGCGCTTGATGCGGTTGATTACATAAGCGCAAGATAGATTCCACGCCTATCACACTTGGATTCCCTCTCAGCTCACCGCAACTCTAATTCACAAAAACATCCCCATTTAAGGTTTTTGGCCCCGTGCCTCTACCGCGTGCGAGTCAGCTTCTTCTAAAAGCCGAATAAGAGGGTGCAAGCCAGAAACGTAGAAGTGAGAACGCGCAGGAGGAAAAGGTTGTGTTGGCCGCCTTCAAGAATTGACAGGTCAAGTGAACCCCACAAAGCCGAACCATACGACACAAAACGCAATCACTCGGGAATATTCAATCAATCAAGCAATCTGCACTTCTAGAATATGAACAAGAAAAGGGAGAGAGAGAGAGAGAGACGAGGGGCCCCAATTGAATATGAAAATTCAAGACATTAATCTTTGAATATACAGTATAGCATGCTTCTCATTGTACCCCACCAGTCGACCATAAAGAGGTCTCACCCACTATCTCTTGATACTGAGGAAGCAACTTCACTGGCTGTTTACCGGAAAGCTTCCAGTCAAATGTATATATTGGTTGCTTTTTCTCAAACCTCGTCTTATTAAGTTATTCTCCCACGGGATGCATTCGAGGAGATTACAAAGTTGATTTTTCTAAAGCTATGGGAAGGATGCGTAGGAGACCACCCTCTGATCCTGCATGAGATGCTCCCGTATTTTATGAAAATCGCAAGCCACGTCGTTGCAGGGTCAACATCTAAATGAAGAAACGCGTTACTGCCTAATGAGTTGGACTGACGTTTAGAATTCGAACGTGATCACAGGGCCAATACCTTCTTTTTGACCCACTGGAAGTGGGGCTTGCCAATTACTATCAAGCACTAATTTTGCCGCAATTGTTTTTGTCCGGTGGACTTGACTCATCTCAGTCTCATCTCCACCACCTTTGACAAGTCTTTCACGTTTGTGAGGTCCGTTTCTTTCAGCGAAATTAAAAGCTGAAAAGGAAAAAAAAATAAGCTTTTTGCTTTTCATGAAAGTTCAGAATTATAATTTAAAAGTTCAGAGTCTACAAAATATCATATGTTAATTTACATACCTACCTTAGTATTGTACGAAAACTTCAAACTCTGTCGGATTTGAAAAAGTCCAAGTCAATAACAAAATATGATTTTGACTGAGTAAAAGTAAAAAATAAACTCAATCAGGACACGCCCAAAACAAACTTTCATTTTGTTTTGTGTGTGTGTGTGTGTTTATAAGATCCACATACTAGATTATATGAAGGAATTGCTTAGGAGATCATCAAGTACTTTATTGAATGATTATTGCTCTCGTACAAGAAACTGCTTCTCATTTATACCAAAGAATTAAAATGTCCAACACATAAAGGAAACCACGCAATTCAAAAGGAAGTTCTAACCCAAAGAGATGGTAGGGTGATCTTTTAATGATGTGACGATGGGGTGAGTTGTTGGCAAACAAAAACCATTCCAAGGGTTTGATTTCTTAGTTCCGATCCAAAGAAAAGCACCTAAAACTCGAGTTAATACAATAACTAAATATTAAATTATGTATTCATCTAACGGTTTAAATTTTTATAATAATTATTTGTGATCTTACAAAAATCCCACACTAGTGTTGAGAGATGGATCTGTGATTAAATAACAACATCGTGGGCCTACCCAAAAAAATACAAAGACAAATTGTGTCAGTAAGCCAAATAAATGTTTATGTGTGTGTAACTTGAAGATGTTGTGCTGTGAAAGCGAACTGTGGAATATGTGACTAGGGTATACATAACAACCAAATGATAAATTGAGATGAGAGAATGAGTTAGGAATATTTAGGGAAATCATTCTATTTGCTGCATGCAATTCTGCAAGAAATTGTAATATGGTCCAAAGTTGATAGATTGTGCGAAGTTGTACTTCATTTTTATTTTAAGACTCGGGTTTGTATCGATGCCACTTGTGGATGGATTTCGTGTGATCTCATATCATGCCACAAGTTACTCTGTATTATCCCTTGACTTTGTCAGCTGCGCAAATTGTTCCATCGAGTGCTTTCTTGATTATTCTCCGTCCTTCAGCATCTTATTTATCAATACCCTAATTATCTACGATAGACACATCCTTTTAAGCACAACTATTACCGTGTAAAGGACGCGCGTAGGAAGGGAAGGAACTTATTGGCCACTTTGACTCATCAAGTAATCCTTTCACACCCAAAAAATGAGCCAAATGAAGCATTAAAGAGACAATCCAATGAATGGCGAGAGAAGATGGCGATGATGGAGGAGGAGAATTTTGGAACGAGGTGGAGCCTATGTGAAGATTGATGGGATACCAACGAAAATCCATTTAGTACGTTGGCCATATCTTCCAAGTCTTTGATGGAATGGGGTCATCGAATTCCCCCAAGTTGGATTTTTGCCATCAATAGCAACTCCATGTAGACACGCTTTAGACAAGTCTTTGCGCACTGAGTCCCCGCACTCCCACCACTATAAAAACCTCCCTCCCATTCCCCACATCCAAACCATCCTCCTCAATCTCATTTCTCATCAAACTCTTCATCGTGATGATGATGACCTCCTTATATGGCAGCCTCGTTCCTTTCCTCCTCCTCACAGCATTGATGATGGCGGCTGTGAGTGAAAGTCGGACGAGCTTTCGAGAAATTGTGTCGAAGTCGGGTGGTAATTATGGTGATGGTGAGGGCACCCGATGGGCTGTTCTAGTTGCCGGGTCCAATGGTTATGAAAACTACAGGCACCAGGTGATCCTCCACCCATAATCAGCATTAGCTACTGTATATGTATAAAATATGTTATGGACATCATGTATGTTTAGATGTATGTGAAATTAATCGACCTGTGTGATTTGTATCTGTGTAGGCTGATGTGTGTCATGCCTACCAAATCCTCAAGGCAAATGGATTGAAAGATGAGAACATCATCGTATTCATGTACGATGACATCGCCAATGATGAGTATAATCCCACCAAGGGTATCATCATCAACAAACCCAACGGCCCCGATGTCTACAGTGGAGTTCCCAAGGTCTAAGTTCAACACTCTTTATCTAGCTACTTTTTACATCCACTATATAGGATGATGCATACTGACGTGACTGATTTTCAATCCCAATTAACTGTTTGGGTAATATTGCAGGATTACACCGGTGCTGCAACCACAGCAGCCAACTTGTATGCAGTCCTTCTCGGGAACAAGGCAGCCCTCAAGGGGGGCAGTGGCAAGGTTTTGAACAGCGGCCCGAATGACCACGTCTTCTTCTATTACGCTGACCATGGGAGCCCGGGACTATTGTCCATGCCTGTGGGGGCAAACATATACGCGAATGACCTGATGAAAGTGCTAAAGCAGATGTATAAGGCGAAGAAGTACATGAACATGGTGATGTACATAGAGGCATGCGAGTCGGGGAGCATGCTGCAAGGATTGCTCCCCAAGAACATGAGGATCTATGCGACCACGGCGTCCAATACCAAGGAGAGCAGCTATGCCTACTACTGCCCTGGAGATTCTACGAACGGTCATGCCTACGAGTATGACACTTGTTTGGGGGATCTCTACAGCATCGCCTGGATGGAGGACAGGTATTATTATGTCGATTCTCTATTTTTTTAAAGTAATTGTACGAGCACATTCAATCATAAAATGCAAAAGCAAGAAATGACTCTCTCTCTCTCTCTTTCAAAAGGAAAACAAAAGGACTAGTTAGATGAAATAAGCACGTGTGTCTGTCTCTATACGAGGGGCATGATTTCTTTGCCAAATCTACATGTAATCATTCTCTGTTCTTTATGTTTATTTCTATTGATCCAAATTTGGGTGTATGAGAACAGTGATGCCCACGATTTGGGGAAGGAAACATTGCAGGAGCAATACATAGCAGTCAAGAAGAGGACCACTCTGTCCCATGTGATGCAATATGGGAACACAAATCTCAGCAATGCCTTCCTCTCTACTTACATGGGCCAGAGCTCTAAGAAAGTCTCTTCCGTTTCCTTGGAGGAGCTCTCTTCTTCGAATTCCCGGGCAGTTCCCCAACGGGATGCTGATTTGGTCTTTTTCCAACGCCAGGTCTGTTTCCATCGCCGTCGATTATGTTGCATATTAATTTATCTGTTCTGACTGGTAATAAAACAAAGCAATGTGATTCTTTTGAGCTAGTGTTCCTTGCTATGTCTATCTTGCCTCTCGTTATTGGGACACCCTGTCGATTGACTAGTTGAGGGTGGATGTAGGTGCAAAAAGCTCCGAAAGGGTCTTTTGAGAGTGTGCAAGCTCAGAAGAGATTGGACGAACAAATTACTCGCCGATCCCACGTGGACCGCAGCATCAACCAAATTGTCAACCACCTGTTCGGAGGCTCCAATGCTGCAAGCATGTTTACCACTGTTCGACCTGAAAAACAACCTGTTGTTGATGACTGGGACTGCCTCAAGACATTTGTGAGTATCCCTGACCTCCTCATCAATTACTCGTCGGATCCATAGATGATACAAGTGCATGCGTGGCCAATTTATCTCGTGCACAATTTCTAATGTCAAATTTGTTCACTCTAATGTATAGGTGCGGACTTACGAGCAACATTGTGGACGCCTGAGCGAGTATGGAATGCAATACACAAGAGCCATGGCGAACATGTGCAATGCTGGAGTAGACAAGGATCGTATGGAAGCAGCTTCTATTCAAGCTTGTTCTGGGAAAGCAAAGTGACAACGATGATCAGTGTCCCCATAATGCTTTTGTGTAAAGTTTATGGAGTATATGTGCTGCTTCTAAGAAATTTAAAAACCCTTACTTTGGCAACAACCCCTTTAGGTAACTTGCGAATGAATCAGCTGGTCAAAATGCTGAAAGTTTGTAGCTAATTATAACAGCATATTTTCAGATTGTTATTGATATGGTCAGTCTTTTGTTTGGCAAATATCGCGGATCGTCTTTACAGCACACGCAATTAGTATGTTCCATATCTTTTTGAACCCCTTCAACCTAAAAGAGACGCCTGGATGATGACCACTTTCAAGGGCTGGTTTCAATTAATATAGATCCAGAACGAGGATTACGGAATTGTGGATATATATGGGAAAAGAGTGACAACTTATTCGTTTTTAAACCTAATTCTTCCTACTTCTAAAATTATTGCAAGACAATGTTCTTACCAAATCATGATCGAACAACTATACTGGCGGATCACAATAAATTCTTTTTTACTTTGTGTGTATAGGAATTTGAAGGAAAATTATTCAAAAAATCATAAACCTATTACAGTTTTACTAATTCAATATTAAATATTTTTAATTGTGCCAATAGAGCCTTATTTCTTTCCACTTTTCACCATTTGAATCCATCCAATCAATTTTGACTAAAAATTACTGACGTGGATGCCAATCGTCCTATGTGAGACAGCTGGCAATAACATAGACAATTTTTAATAATTTTTTAATTTTTAATTTTTTTCTTTTTCATTTCCTTTCTTTACTTTTTTTTTATTGTTAAGGGACCACAAGCTGAGGCCCAACAACACCACCGACCACTGGATGAGGGTAGCAACCCTCACCCAATGGCCAGCAAGGGCTCACTGTCCTCGCACATGGTTCCCCTCATGGTCAGCAACCCCATGTTGTCCCTTAACAATAAAAAGAAAATAAAAATAAAAAATATTAAAATTATTCATGTTGCGCCGGTAGTGTCACATTGGATGGCCGATATTCATGTTGACAATTTCTTGCCAAAATTTATCAGATGAAAGAGAGCCAAAAAAACATGGGCGCCTCTACGCGAGCCTTATTTAAAAGGCCCTTGACTATAGCTCGAACATTAGAGCTTTACTAATAACATACAAAGGATTCCAACCAAAACCTACTCCTAGTAAGTTGCTGAGTTGGGCTTTCAGGACTGCTTAGGGCTTATGGTTTATACAAGAAAGGGCCCATGGCCTTCTTTCTTGTTTTAGGGCTGCTCAGCTTTTTGAATGGAAGGAAGTAGGATGGCGGAGGGGTTTTGGTAAATTGATGCATGAGCTGAGCCTCTCATGGCCCGTCGACCCTCCGAAAAAGACAGGCCATAAAATGGCTCATAGGGAACCAGAAACAAGCAGAGTCAAAGGCGGGTCAAACTCACGTAAGCATAGGGGAGACACATTCATCAAAATAGTTTAAACGTGATATAGTTTAGAACTCAATTAACACACTTATAAAGTTTATGACTATATTGAAAAAGTTGCAATAAGTTAGGACTTTTAAAGATATTTTTTAATAATCAATTTCTATGCAATATCTATATAATTATGAATGAATGAATCAGTGGGGTGTTAAAACTTAAAAGACAGTGTACTTTGAGTAATAAAACTGATCAGGATGAAACTCATGTACTTGTCCGAAAGAAGATCATTATTTCCAAATTCACTAAGATTTGCTTCTTGTTAAGCTTACAATACTTTATAAGCCCAGAATTTTTCATTTATATTTTTCCATGATAGGAGCATTTATCATTTAATAATAATAATAATAATAATAATAATAATAATAATAATAATAATAATAATAATAATAATAATAATAATAATAATAATAATAATAATAATAATAATAATAATAATAATAATAATAATAATAATAATAATAATAATAATAATAATAATAATAATAATAATAATAATAATAATAATAATAATAATAATAATAATAATAATAATAATAATAATAATAATAATAATAATAATTTAATAATAATTAATAATAATAATAATAATAATAATAATAATAATAATAATAATAATAGGCTTATATGATTACGTTTTAATTGGACCAATGCGGAAAAGATCCGAGCCTAAGTAAATCAATTGAGAAAGCCAGTTAAAATTCAGCCAAGCCAATGTTTCCTTCTACATGGCTAAACTTGGGATGAGCATAGGACATGGATGTCTTAAATTAAAGGGTTAATATCATGAAAAACCCCAAACTAATACACACATGATAAATTTACCCCTAACTAAATTTTTTACTATGAAAATTCCCAAACTAATATATTTATGATAAATTTACCCTCTAGTTAGATTAATACCATGGAAAATTACAAGTTAGTATACATGTAACAAATGAAGAGTAAAATCCCAAACTAGTACAATCGTCAACTGTTACGTATCATCTAACCCGGCAATTTGAAGGTAAAATTTAACAAAAACTAAATGAGAGCAAATTTGTTACATTTATACTGATTTGAGATTTTTAATAGTCAAAAAAATTAGTTTGGGTAAATTTATTACGGATGTCTAGATTTGAGATTTTTCGTAATATTTACCCTAAATTAAAAGTGAATTTGAAAGAGAGGGAAAATAATAAGAGTGAAAAAAAATGAAGTAAGTGAGAGAGTCGAATCATTATACTTTTTTGGAATCACGAGGGTGAATTATCATGTTTTATTCCTCTTATTAGATTCCGCATTCCTTGCCTATTGTAGGTCGTTTACATTTATTATCAAAGTCGAATATGTGGCTTTGGAATGTTACAATGAGCATCTTTGTTGTTTAAGGTTTAAATCATATAAAAATTATTGATTTACTGATGGAGATTATCTCCACTGGTGCATAGTTTCTTTAACAGTAAACCTTGAGAGATCTTTAATTCCATTCGTCCATTTTCAGGTTCTTTTACATTGATACATTGTTCATACCAAACAATAAACAAGATAGGATATAAAAACATATGATTTTATTAATGAAATTTATTAAATAATGGATAAAATATAGCAAATTCCCTAGATAGTTACCAAATGAAGCTTAGTGAATTTGGAAAGAATGATCTTCTTTGGGAAATATTCAAAGTAATTGTTTTGCAACTACTTTAATGGAAATTAGGCCAATCGATTTGTAAATGCTTTTGCAACATTGGTTGGATTTATTTCTTTATTAACCTTTTCATTTATTTGCTTATAAAGAAAAATTCCAAATCCCAATATAAACCTACCAAAATAAGAAATTCTACTCTTTTCTTTCGATTTATTAGCTGGGTTTATTGTTGTTCGTACTCCCGTTATATATTCTATGCGGAGTATTGAGCAGGGTCTCTTGTATACTCAGAAGATAGCTGCTAGAGCGTGACTAGTCTGAGAGCGGAATTATCTAGATATTTTTGTTCTTATTTTTCATCTTCTCCAGCTCTCCATCTGATGATGATGCCCTCCTTTTATGGCAGCCTTGTTCCTTTTCTCCTGCTTGCAGCACTGACAATGGCAGATGTGAGCGAGAGTCGGAGGAGCTTTCGAGAAATTGTGTCGAAGTCGGGCGGTGATCATGGTGATCGAAAGGGTGCTCGATGGGCTGTTCTAGTCGCCGGATCCAGCGGTTATGAAAACTACAGGCACCAGGTGATCTACCGCTCGAACTAAGCATTAGCTAAAGCACATTATCATATCCTCCTTGCATATTTCTAGAATATATAATAACATCGGCACCATATATACCATGAGAAGATAATCGCGTTACAAGTCCTAAAACTTGTCACGAAAATACAATTGAGTCTTAAAATTTTTTTAAAAGTGCAATCAAATTCTAAAACTTATTACGAAGATACAATCGAATTCTAAAACTATCAAAAAGTACAATCAAGTCCTAAAACTTGTAATGAAAGTGTAATTGAGTCCTAAACCTTTCAAAAGTATTATCAAACAAGAGACTTGATATGACCAATTTGATAATTTTTAGGATTTAATTATATTTTTTGAAAGTTTTAAAACTCAATTGTACTTTCGTGACAAATTTTATGATTTAATCACACTTTTTGAAAGTTTTAGAATTAAAAATTTACTAACAAGTTTTAAATACTTTTGATACAATTATCCCTATTATGAAATGGATTGACTTGTGTATTGACTTGTGTGATGTGTGTCTATGCAGGCTGATGTATGCCATGCCTACCAAATCTTTAAGGCAAATGGATTGAAAGATGAGAATATTATTGTGTTCATGTACGACGACATTGCCCAAAGCACGCAAAATCCCACCAAGGGTACCATCATCAACAAACCCAATGGTCCAGATGTCTACCATGGAGTTCCCAAGGTCTCAATTTAACACTAATCATTTAGCTACTACATAGATCCACTGTATGGATGCATAATCGCGTGATTGATTTTCGATCCTAACTTATCAATTGGGTAATATTGTAGGATTACACCGGTACCGAGACCAGCACAGCCAACTTGTATGCAGTCCTTCTCGGGAACAAGACAGCTCTCACCGGGGGCAGCGGCAAGGTTTTGAAGAGTGGCCCAAATGACCACGTCTTCTTCTTTTACTCCGACCATGGGACCACGGGACTAATGAGCATGCCTGCGGGGATTATATATACGCAAACGACTTTGTGAATGTGTTGAATCAAATGTATAAGACAAAGAAGTACAAGAACATGGTGATGTATATAGAGGCGTGTGAGGCGGGGAGCATGTTCCAAGGCTTGCTCCGCAAGGACATAGGGATCTATGTGACCACGGCGTCCAACGCCGAGGAGAACAGCTGGGGCTACTACTGCCCTGGAGATTCTACTGTCGGGGATCCTGACAAGTATGCTACTTGCTTGGGGGATCTCTACAGTATCGCTTGGATGGAGGATAGGTATTTTTATGTCACTTCTCTAGTTTTTGAGAGTAAACATTCAATCATAAAATGCAAAAGCAAGAAATGACTCTTTCAAAAGAAAAGAAAGCTAGCTCGCTAATGAGTAAATAGCAAGATAAGCATGTGTGTCTGTCTCTATATGCGGGGCGTGATCCCTTTGTCGAATGTACATGTACTCATTTTCTATTCTCTTTGATCCTGTCTCCATTAATCTGAATTTCGGTCTGTGAGTATAGTGAAGCCCACGATTTGGGGAAAAGAACATTGCACGAGCAATACTTAGCGGTGAAGAAGAGGACCAATCTGTCGCACGTGATGCAATATGGGAACACCAATCTCAGCAAGGCCTTCCTCTCTACTTACATGGGTCGGGGCTCCAAGAAAGTCTCTTCTGTTCCCTTAGACGAGCTCTCTTTTTCAAATTTCCAGGCAGTACCCCAACGAGAAGCCGATTTGGTCTTTTTCCAACACCAGGTTCATCTCCGTCACTGTTGATCATGTTGCATATTAATTTATCTATCCTGACTGGTAATTAAAAAGGAATATGGTTCTTTTGAACTAGTGTTTTTTTGTTATGTCTGTCTTGCCTTTGTTATTGGGATTGACTAGTTGAGGATGGTTGTAGGTGCGAAAAGCTCCGAAAGGGTCTGCTGAGAGCGTGGAAGCACAGATGAAACTGGACGAGCAAATTGCTCGCCGATCGCATGTTGACCGCAGCATCAACCAAATTGTCAACCACCTGTTCGAAGGCTCCAATGCCGCAAGCATGTTAACTGCTGTTCGACCTGGAGACCAACCTGTTGTTGATGACTGGGACTGCTTCAAGACATTTGTAAGTCTCCCTGATTTTTTTTCTCATCAATTACTTCTCCAATCCCTCTATGATGCATGTGTATGCACATCTAATTTATCTTGTGAACAATTTCTAATGTCGAATTTGTTCATTGTGACATACAGGTAAGGACTTACGAGCAATATTGTGGACGCCTGAGCGAGTATGGAAAGCAATACACAAAAGTCATGGCGAACATGTGCAACGCTGGAGTAGACAAAGACCGTATGAAAGCAGCTTCTATTCAAGCTTGTTCTGGGAAAGCAGAGTGAAAAACAATTATCAATGTCCCAATAATGCTTTTGTGTGCAGTTTCTGAATTACATATATGGAGCATCTGTGCTAATTCTAAGAAATGGGAACAAATTAACCTAGGCAAACCCTCTAGGTATCTAGTAAATTAATCAGCTCGTCAAAATGCTCATTATTTGTTAGGGGTGTGAAGCCAAACTGGGTTTACGTGGGAATTAGATCGAACTACCTAAAAAACCAGTCTGGAACCGGTTCTAGTTTTTGGAAACCGGTTAAAACTAGCCCAAAAACCGGTTTCAAGCGAAGACCCACTTGGAACCAAACCAGTTTTGGAACTGGTTGCTAATGTTTGTGCAATGTTAGGATTTTGGTTTGTCTTATAATGTTTGTTTATGATAATTAGCCTTGTGGATCCTTAGTCAAAAACTTCATGTACTTATTGATTACATGTGCTTTATATTTCAATACAAATTAGGAGGATTACGTTGATGTTTTCTTGCAAATTAATATAAAATTTGAAGCCATATAGGATATCGGGCAATTGCAAAATAGGCTCCAATGGAAACGGAGTAGACCTTATTCCCGGATCGAAAAAATAAAATCAGGTCCAAAATAGAATCCAATGCAAATAGGATAGGTAAAGGTCCAAAAAAGGGAACCGGTGATAATAAGATCGGGTATAGAGTCTAGGTCCAATTCCACGGGCTTATTAGCTAAATGGCAATTGGCACCTACCCACGTGGATTTTCATAACCCTATTGTGCAAAAATGGGATATGCATTTGAAATGGACCCTATAATATATATCATTATATGCAAATTATGTCAAAATCTCTTCAAATTGTTTTGGTCCAATCATTGATCCCGAAAATTTCTACAATAAAAAATCCACAATTCTGCTATTTACCTCCCTGTAGGGTAGAAAGAGTAAGTACGTCACAACTTGTTTATTGTAAACATGTAATTATTGATATGGTTAGTCTTTTGTTTGGCAATTAACACAAATCGTCCTTACAACACATGTAATTAGATATGGACCAAGGGAAGAATATTAGAAGTGTTAAAAATTTTGTACGATGTTCACTTTAGTGCAAAAAAATTTTTTTCAAATCACTTAAGTGTCAACTCTGATTTAGATCGTCGAAAATCGGACATTGATATATTTTATTAATTTCTAAGTTTTAAGTGGCTTGTCAGCATGTTCGGTCAACATAAAATCCCTAAACAAAGTCATCTAAAAGTTGTAAATATTATTTAAAGTAATCACTTTGGTGCCAATTGATATTAAAAAGCGAATTCAATGCCAAGCATGCCACATTGAAATGAAACGTGAATTGGATTTTTTAATTAATATGCCAAGTCATATAAAATTCACCGGTTATAAAGTATATGTATGCTTTACAAGAAGCAAATCTTAGTGAATTTGGAAAGACTGACCTTCTTTAGGAAAAGTATTGAAAGTAGATTTCCTTCTAACCCCCAAAAAAAAAAAGATTATGTACTTATAAAGTATCTGTAAGCTTTACAAGATGCACATCAGAGGCTTTGGTAGTTGGGACTATTAACACCTTAATTTTGACAACCCATTTAAGTATTTATTGCATAGAAAACTAAGAGTCAATCCCGACCTCAAACCAAAAATAATATTAAATTGCATGATAATAGCATTAATGATAATAAGCCTATATGATTGCATTTTAATCAAACTGGTACAGGGAGATTCTGAGCCCAAGTGAATCAATTGGACAAAGCCCATCGGAATAAAAATTCGGCAAAGCCCATGTTTCCTTCTATATGGCTGAACTTGGCATGAGCATAGGACACGGACGTCTTAAAAAAAAGGAAAAATACCACCAAAAACTCTAAACTATGCCCGTTGGGATAATTTTACCCTAAACTTTTTTTGCATTTGAAAAACCCTAAACTATGCCACTTGGGACAATTTTACTCCAAACTTTTTTTGTACCACCAAAAACCCTAAACTATGCCATTTAGAACAATTTTACCCTGAACTTTTTCTTGTGTCACAAAAAATCCTAAACTATGCCACTTGGGACACATTTTCCCCAAACTTTTTAATTAAATGGCATTTTCGTCTTTTCACTTTTTCCTTTTTTTCTTTTTTCTTTTTTCTTTTTTTCCTTATCTTCCCCCTCTGCCACCGGCAAAGGGAAGTCGGCGAGGGCCACCCTTGCTGGCGGCGCGTCGTTCGGCCGGCCCTCACCCGGCCGAGGGCGACCCCGGGCGGACGACGCTGGGCGAGGGCCACCCTCGCCGGCTCCTCCTCCGTCGACGGCAGAGGAGGAAGATAAGGAAAAAAGAAAAGAAAAGAAAAAGTGAAAAAACAAAAATGCCCTTTAATGAAAAAATTTGGAGTAAATGTGTCCCAAGTGGCATAGTTTAGGGTTTTTAGTGGCACAAAAAAAAGTTTGGGGTAAAATTATTCCAAGTGATATAATTTGAGGTTTTTCATAACACAAAAAAAAATTAGGGTAAAAATTTCCCAATGGGCATAGTTTTGGGTTTTTGGTAACATTTTTCCTAAAATAAATTTGAATTCTTCAATCGAATTTGGAAATCAAGAAAACATTATATGTCCAAATCTTGGCGATCATAAGGAAAGATGAGACACACATGGTCAAAATGAATTAAAAAGAGAGGAAGATTTGGTGACCAGGTGGACGACGGGGGCATCGGCTGGATTAAAAAGAAGAGGAAAGAAAATTGCAATCAATCTATTCGTATTCGGCCATGCAAAGATATATTCCATATTTTCCTTAAAGAGCAAAAGGTCAATATATGATTATTATTCTTCAGAAGGAAAAAAGGGATTGCAAGAGAGATGAAGAAGAGGGTGGTGGGCCTATCAAAGATATGTGAAGGTCTTCATTTGCGGGGCAGGAGGCCGAGAACACACGCAGCAGCAGCAGCACTAGGCAGAGAAAGGAGACGGCCAAAGAAGAAAGAGAGACACATTCACGCAATAGAAGAGGCACGGCTTTGCCGGAGGAGAAATCACGATCTTCGAGAGGCCCACTTCCTGCCCCCGTGCTCCTGCCACTTCCTAGTGAATTTTATGACATGTTTAGGTTGGGCATCCATTTTCTTTTAATTAAAACCTTGCAGATTGGTTGGGGGTACAATCATAGTTGAATTATGCTTTTGCTTTAGATTGACGTGTTTAGATTCTTGCTCTATTCTGGCAATTTATTTATTATTTTGATTTCTTAAGTGTTAAATTCTTGATTGCATAACCAAATCATCAGTCTTACATTTTAATAGCTTAGGCTTAAAATTGACCAAGACCACCTGCGAAATATTTTTGAAATAAGAAAAGCTATTGAAAAGACATTAAATTTATATAGCGCAATAAAGTCCCATATCCATAAATCTCTGATATGTAGAAATATTGTGCTCTCCAACACTATACGTATCATCTAATCGACCTATCAATAATTGATTAGTGGCAATTCCTAATTGAATTGATTTGCCCGTTAAATCAATTAATGCAAAACTCGAAAGTTGCCATTGATATGGACTTAGGAGATTTTGCGCTAAGTCTTGGGCTTAGTTATCCACTAGCTTTTTCGCTCATGGTTTACCTCTGGGAATATCATAGCAAGGATAAATTAATCATATCATACGTTTGGTTCATGCCCAACACAAGATAAAATTAGATATTTTCTGGCAAGCTCTCTATGTGTCTCATGAGTCAATTGGATCATTGAAAAAGTCAAAGTTGGTTCAAAAGTATGGAAGAATCTTTTCAGATGGTTAATGATATGGTATTGGAGGAAGTAACTGGATATGCATCGTCACCTTTTCAACTCCATTAACTTAAAGGAGACGACTTTGATGACCACTTTCCAAAGTAGGTTCCAACGAATGTAAGGATTGACGCCAAACAAGAGAAGCAACTGAGCCAGAGTGGAGAGACAACTGCCTTCTTTATGAACCTAATTCATCATATGGAGATGAAACGGCCGTCAGAAACCAGATAGCATACTATAACGAGGCACCACTCAATTCCAAGGATGCAGTATTCAGATTCTTTTTAAAATCAATGCGTCGTTCACTTGACGTCCTTTATTAGGAGATGCAACAGAAAAATCTTAACTAAAGATAATTTGATGAAACGGTATTGCCGAAGAAGGGGGTTTGCCAGTGGGCTCAACTAGGTTTTAAGGCCCAATTATTGCTTCGAAGGCAAGGCATGCGGTGTTTTTCAACTCAATTATAATCATTCAAGCCCGCCTAAGCACCCCGTGGATTTGCTTTGATCAGTTATACTCGGAACATATGCATGTACACGAATGAACGCATATACATACATTCCTTCTAAAAGTAGGTTAGGGATTTACTTTCTCAAGTTTAGTTTGAAGCGAAATGAAACAAGTAGATGCATTTTAAAGAGAATTTGTCAACTAATACTGAAATGTATTCTGTACTTTTCAAAGTGGTCATGTAAAGTTTTTTTTTTTTTTTTTTTTTTGGGTGGGGGGGGGGTTTTGTCATAAAGGGCATTTAAGTTGATCGAGCATAAAATCTTGGTTTTTTTTCTTCAAATTTTTTTTTTTTTATGTCAAATGGTGACGACTCTTCCGCTAAGGGAGAAAATGCGATTAGGAGGCAAGTGTTTTTTTGGACTTTTGCCCATCTCAGCCATCAGATATGATGCCGCACGCCCCTCTTATTGATCATGTCATCAGAGATGGAAGGTACCCCTTTTTTTGCACCTCACCGACCCCTATTTCCTTTGTGCCAACTCTAATTCATCTCCGGTCATCTGTCAAGTGTGCTTAATTGTCACATTTGAAACTGTTTAATATGTCAAAGTCAAAAACAATGGAGCGGTACCACTCACAAACTTTCTTACTCCGTGTAGAAATTATAATCGAACGATATTCGTTATTAACCAATTCATAATTTTACATCCATCCCAGTATACGTGTATAATAATCTCTCATCTCAACGTAAACATCACATCAATTCATATGATTCGATTGGAAATGTATTCATGTAATTTTTTTTTTTGTCAAAAGAAGACCATGATTCCTTCCACATTCGCTAAAATTTGCTTCTTTCTAACGCTTGCGCAGACAAATACTCCATAACCGTAGAATTTTTCCTTTTTTATTTTTTATTTTTTTACGACTACAGAATTATCCAGAACAATTAAATAACGTATTTTCAACCGGGAAAGAGAAAGAAGAAGGAAGAGAGAGAGGGGGCAGAAAAGATGACATGGCAACCAACCCGATCGAGCTTCCCAAATTGATTAATTACGTGTCGCGACGCTATTGGATGTCGTGACCTGTCCGAGAAGCGAATATGCCGAAGCGAGCGCATCGTTTCAAAACTTTTTAATTAAAACACTCAGTAAAAAGAACGCAGCCAAAAAAAAAAAAAAAAAAAAAAAATAAAAAAAGAAGAAAGAAGGAAGAGAAATCAGAAACTGAAGAAGACGAAGAGAGGAAGAAAGGAGGAGGAGGAGGAGGAGGAGGAGGGAGCTGTAGTTTCTTTCGTCGTAGCACCAGGCACCAGGCACCAGGCACCAGGCACCCGCCCGTTTGCTGAGTTGACTCGGATTCCGATTCCGATTCCGCACCTCCGTCCCACTTCATTTTGCAGGCTGAGATCAGTGGCGTCTCTCGGCCTTCGATACGCAGGCGGTCGCGCATTCTCCCACCGTCGCTCCTTCTCGATAGCCCCCAGCTGACCAGGTGAGTTCCGGATTCCCTTCTTTTCCTGTACCGCGACTCGAGAATGCATGCTTCCTCCATGTGCGTTTCCTCCTCTCGATCTGCAATTCTATCCTGACCGACCCAGTTGCCGCTGTTTTAGATCTTGCCTCGTGAGTTTGTCGTGGTCGCTTTGACTGGTTATGTGGTTCGGTTGGTCGTGTCGGATTTTAACAGATCTTAGGGTTTCGTGTCCCTGTTTTGCTTCCCCCGGGTCAGTGCCCCGACTGTGCCACTCGTCTGCTTCCCACTTTGGTTGTCTGCTAAACTCCGAGCGGGCTTTTATCTCGTCTCTTTTCCCTGTTTTATGTCATCTGGATATGTTGGTCGAGACGATCTCGAGGAATTTGACCGCTAGATTTCGATGGTTTGGCCGCGATCGTGGATTTGGGGTATAAACCTCTCGCTATTGGTCATGGAACTGTATAGGGGTCATGCTGGGCGTTGTGCTAGTTTGCTTTTCCTTATGTCGATTGTTAGTTTCCTTTTTTGAATGCGATACATACTGGATACTAGAGTGCCGTGGACAATGTTGTTAATGACGAATTGATGTTCGATTCTTCAGGCATTGTCCTTGGCTGGAAAAAACCGTGTCTAATGTAGTTTTGCCTTTATTTGGATTTCTTGGTAAAGGACAAGGGAAGAAGCTGCTTTACTAGAAAGAGAGCAAAGCTGTACTCTTTTTTTAAACTTGAAAACTCATCTAAGATTTGGGCTTGCAGATTCTACTCCTGGTGGCTGAAGCACAAGTGCCAAAATTCAGCGACCAGGTTTAGGGGGTGACTCGCCCCAAGTTGGTGAGTACAACCCTTTTCCTGTTGCACGGAGAGTAAACTCCTCCCAAATGATGGCCATGGATGATGACATGGAGAGTGGAGCTTTGAGGTCCTACCAGGACAAGCCCAGGACGTTTCCAAGCATGCGCAATAAGCCTTACACCCCACGAGTGAGGACATACTGTCTTCTTATCTGCAAGTTTTTCCGTCAAAGTGTTAATTTTCTTTGGTTGTATGTGATTGTTTAGCCCGTGTATGCTGTTAGTTTGTCAGGTCTTTTCCTTTTTCTTCCCTAGGTGTATCCTCCACCCACCATTGACTTGATAATTACTCCATTAGAACAGCATTTGATGCATTTTCTAGGTCGGCTTAACCATACCACTTTACCCAATTTCTTGTTTCAGCATTGGCTCATGAGAATTTTGTGTAAAGTTTTCTTAAGGATATGTGTAGCTTTTCTTGTAGACCCTCTTTTAGTGGTTGACTCTCTTGCCCGATGAATAATAAACTGTATGTTGATTGTTGAGCATCTTTATTTGCTTTGTATAACTTAAGTTCAATCTCAGGGATATATTGACCCCATTCTATTCTTCAGATTATCCGCTTGTTGATGGGAATCAACGTTCGGGTTCTTCTTATCTTGCTGCTTTTGGTATTCGGAGGGATCTTTTACATTGGTGCAAAAACTTCTCCAGTCATAGTGTTCGTCTTCTCTGTTTGCATTATCAGTTTCCTTTTGTCAATATATCTCACAAAGTGGGTACTTTCAAAGGATGAGGGCCCCCCTGAGATGGTTCAGGTATATTGTTTTTGGCAGTTACCTCATCTATGTGTTTTCTTTCTTATTTCCTTTTATTTATATTCTTTATTCCAGGCATAATTTTTTTTCTTGTCTGACCCTTCTGAACTTATGATATCACTTGTTTAGATATCAGATGCTATACGTGATGGTGCTGAAGGTTTTTTTAGGACCCAATACGGGACTATCTCGAAGATGGCACTATTGCTGGCTTTAGTCATCCTCAGTATTTATCTGTTTCGCACTACATCACCACAACAAGAAGCTTCTGGTCTCGGGAGGTGATTTCCAAATATAAACTGGTTGAGTGCAGTCTTTTCCTCTTCTTTTTTATCTATCTATTGACAAGCATATTCACTGGGCTTGTTGGTACAGGTCAACATCTGCTTATATCACTGTTGCTGCATTTCTTCTGGGGGCTTTGTGTTCAGGTATTGCAGGCTACATTGGTATGTGGGTGTCTGTTCGTGCAAATGTTCGAGTCTCTAGTGCTGCAAGGCGATCGGCAAGAGAGGCATTGCAGGTTTTTCCATCTTCTTTTGTGTTGATTATTTCTTGGAAAAATAATGGATCATGTCACTATCAATGAGAATTATGTACAGATAGCTGTCCGTGCGGGTGGCTTCTCTGCATTGGTGGTGGTTGGCATGGCTGTTATTGGAATAGCTATCCTTTATGCTGCATTTTATGTTTGGCTGGACGTGGACTCTCCAGGTTCCATGAAGGTTACTGAATGTATGTCTCAACTACTCCTTGAATTTTTTACAGATCTAGTGCCTTAAAGTAAAAAAACGTATGCTCTGTGTTATTTTTTAGTTGATCATCTATGGTTTAGCTCCATGATTGTTTCATAAATCAGGGGCTATTTTATGCATGGAGCATTCTTGTTGTTGTTCAGGGCAGAGTGCGATTCATTCCTAAGACCTGTTTATTATTACATCAGGCCATGAATGCCAATAGGGTATTCTAGCATGTGCGATGTATGGTATCAATATTTGTTTACTGTCCTGAGAGAGAGAAGGGGGGGCAATGATTTTATAAAGTCTGTGACATGACTTCTATGTTTTTATTGCAGTGCCCCTTCTATTGGTGGGATATGGTTTTGGAGCATCATTTGTGGCTCTGTTTGCCCAGCTGGGTGGTGGAATATTTACAAAAGCAGCTGATGTTGGTGCTGACCTCGTAGGCAAAGTAGAGCAGGGAATACCGGAAGATGATCCACGGAATCCTGCTGTGATTGCTGATTTGGTAATTGGTTGTTCGCTTGTGCTTTGTAAGACCAATGACTATTTGCTTCTCGGTATTGCATGTATTACTATCGTTTTGCAACTTTTCTTTATTAGCATTCTAAATTTTTGTTTCTAGAGGTCAGGACCATTTATATGGTTGGTGAGACAGTTTCATGATGTTATTTTACTTGCAATCCCAATTTCTATTTTCTTTACACGTCTCATGGAGAATAGAATTGCACATTTGGCTTCTTCTTTGGAAGATAGGAGGTTGGTCTGTCTTTTTTAGTCATCAGGTGGGGTCCGATATGATGCGCCATTTGCGCTCCTTTGTTGACTGAGTTTCAAAAATGAAGATTGGGGATGATTGTTTGGTGAGATGCTTTGTTCAGTTGTGGCATTTGGTAATATTGGGGAAGAAGTTCACTGGCTTTAAGCTCAGGTTTTTAAAAATATCCATCATATATAAGTAGAGAATCGAGGCGCGTGATGAGTAATTCACCAAAAATGAACATTTTCACAACTTTTGTGCTGAATGAATGTTTTAATGTAATGAACCTGATTTGGGATCCTTAGTTTAGCAGCTATTTGAAAAAGGACTTGAATTGTTAGTTGCTCATAATGCGAGTGTCATTGGAGTCATGTTACTTTATGCTGTTGATTTGGCATCCTTGTGTTACTTTAGATATGTAAATACATTAGTTTGTGGGGTAGCATTGAGAAGCAAGCCTTTTTCCTTCACAGTCCTAGACCCTGTGCCTCAGATAGATGCCTTCTGTCAATGTCACCCTTTCTTTTGTATGTTTTTTTTCTCTTCCATTGGTGTGTGTTGAGATAAGAATCCTAAAGCTGCCTTCTAAGCATTCAATCAGCTAAATATGTCTGTTTGCCAATTTCTTTAGCAATTTTGGCTCCGTGGGTACGAACTTTTCCTGCGAAGCAAATTATCTTCTGAGGAGCTGACTTAAGTTTTGTCAATGCAGGTAGGAGATAATGTGGGTGATTGTGCTGCTCGAGGCGCTGATCTTTTTGAAAGTATTGCAGCCGAAATCATTAGTGCTATGATACTTGGAGGAACAATGGCCCAACGTTGTAAAATTGCAGGCAAGTGTTCCTGCCCCAACAGAGAAATAATCAGGTCTTTTAGCCCCAAAGTAAGATAGACGAAGAAATGACATGTTTCTTGGTATATCTACTTTCTGGTCATACACTTGTGTTTAAATTTAAAGTTACACATGTTTGAATTGAGCAGTTCCCTCAGCATGATATTTAAGCCCATTTTAGCATGAATTTAAAGGAGCGCAACCCAACTACTTTCGCAATATATAGGAGAGAGAGACCTCTCAAGTGGAACATAATTTTCATTTCCTTTTTTCAACCGTATGTGACTATGATTTTTATCTATTTACTCTCCAAACTAAAGTTTGGTGTGTCTTGATAGTTTTAGTTTGGAAGTTGTGTTGAAGCAAAGTTCACTTAGCCATTGTGTAAGTGCGAATAAGTGAATTTGAATTGGAAGTTTTGGTAATCTGATCACACTCACAGTTAGTTCAATGATTGAATTACTGTGAGTGGAGAAAATTTAGGACATGGTAGTGTTATTTGTTACTTTAGAGCTGGAAAGATTGGTTAATGCACGGCATCCAGTTTGATTGGAGACAAATGCTTCTGCTGCTTCAGTATTGACTCTGGTTAAAATTCCTTTTTGGCATTTGTGACTGCAAGCAGAATCGTGAGACATTTAAAAGGCAAATGACCAGTGAAGTCTCCCTTTAATGGGAGAAAATTGAGCTAACAATTGGGGAAAGGTGCTTTCTTTATGGGTACACAATGCCTTACAGCTTAAAGTTAAAAATGCCAAACTCTTTAAGAAAATAGCATATAAGTATAATTCTCAAACCCTACATCCTACCAAACATAAGAGAGGACCTCTATGAGACAATAAGTTGGATAGTTCATCCCAAAATTCTCATCCAGAGCTCACTGAACAACCTACAGAGGTTGTTGTGGTTTCTCTGAGTGAACATGGAAAATAACAAAGTTGTAGTGATCTGCTCTTGTTGATAAAGTGATCCCTCAACTTTGCTGTTGCATTATGAATGCCAAAACAAAATGGCTGTAATATTTTAAGAGTTTCATTTTTGAAAATCAACTCAATGGAAGTTGTCACACAATTCTCCAAGCTGAAGACCTTGGGAAATCACAGCTTGAAGTGACAACCACTGCACTTGTTTGCTTATTTACAAAGACTAATTTGGCAGTTTGCTTTCATGCAGATCCATCTGGCTTCATCTTGTTTCCTCTTGTTGTCCATTCCTTTGACCTGGTTGTGTCGTCAGTTGGAATACTTTCGATCAGGGGAACACGTGAATCTGGTCTGAAGGCGTCCATTGAGGATCCAATGACAATTCTTCAGAAAGGATACTCTGTTACTATAGTATTAGCCGTTCTCACTTTTGCCGCGGTATTGTTTCTCTGACTGTTCTCAGGTTTTTTCCTTTGCTGTGAATATCCATTGAAGGATAAAAAGCTTTCTTGTAATTATTTCTGTTGTTTGTCAAATTTAAAATTCACCAACTTGCCCCTGCCTCAATTTTTGGTATAAGTCATGTTAATAGGTTCTGACACTTGATTTTACTGGATTGAAATCTACAGTCTACACGGTGGATGCTTTATACTGAGCAAGCCCCTTCTGCATGGCTGAACTTTGCTTTGTGCGGACTGGTTGGTATCATGACAGCCTATATTTTTGTATGGATCACGAAGTATTACACAGACTACAAGCATGAGCCAGTGCGCATGCTAGCTCTTTCTAGCTCCACAGGTCATGGAACTAACATAATTGCTGGAGTAAGCTTGGGTTTGGAATCAACAGCTCTTCCAGTCCTTGTCATAAGTGTATCGATAATTTCAGCTTTCTGGCTGGGCCAAACTTCTGGTTTGTTGGATGAGACTGGCAATCCAACTGGAGGTCTCTTTGGAACAGCTGTAGCGACGATGGGCATGCTCAGTACTGCCGCCTATATTCTCACTATGGATATGTTTGGTCCAATAGCTGATAATGCTGGTGGAATTGTGGAGATGAGTCAGCAGGTAATGACCATATTTCTTCCAAATTTCCATCTCATTAAAAAAAAATCTAACTTGAAGGAAAGTTGAAAAAGCCTTGTTGAAAGAACTTTAGACAAATTCCTAAGTTTGATTGGTGTAGACCCTCACGTGCATGCATTATTTCATGCAGCCAGAAAGCGTTCGGGAAATTACTGACGTTCTAGATGCAGTGGGTAACACCACTAAAGCTACAACCAAAGGTTTTGCAATCGGATCAGCTGCACTTGCATCTTTTCTTCTGTTCAGTGCTTACATGGATGAGGTGTCTTCATTTGCTCGTGAATCTTTCAAAGAGGTAGGTGATTTCTCGATCATTATAAATCCTCCTATTTGGATAGCTTTTGTGTGTAGCATCTCACCCTGCAACTTTTATTTGATATTCAGGTTGACATTGCAATTCCGGAAGTATTTGTTGGTGGGTTGCTAGGTTCCATGCTTATTTTTTTGTTTAGTGCATGGGCCTGTTCAGCTGTTGGCCGAACTGCACAAGAGGTTGTTACTGAAGTGAGGAGACAATTTATTGAGAGGCCTGGTATAATGGTGGGTATCTATTATGAGTGTGCTCCCAGAAGCCTTTTTTGGTCAGGTTACTTGATGACCAAATCCTTCTTTTGTTGGCTCAGGACTACAAGGAGAAACCTGATTATGGTCGATGTGTTGCCATAGTAGCATCTGCATCATTGAGGGAGATGATTAAACCCGGGGCTTTGGCTATTGTTTCACCTATAACAATTGGTGGGTCATAATTGTTCATATCGTGTGGACTAATTGTTAGTTTGATGATAAGTAGGTCATGACTTCTTTTTCTGTTGTATTTCCTCCTCGGTTGCTCTGAGCTAAGCTTATGTGGTGTAGGCAATGAGATGTCGCCATGGTTGCTAACCTTTGCATGTATCTTTGCAGGTCTTGTTTTCCGGATTTTGGGGCATTACACAGGACATCCTCTTCTTGGGGCAAAAGTTGTGGCTGCCTTTCTAATGTTCGCTACAGTTTCTGGTATTCTTATGGCTCTCTTCCTGAATACAGCAGGTGGTGCCTGGGATAATGCGAAGAAGTACATCGAGACAGGAGCTCTTGGAGGCAAGGGGAGTGAGAGTCATAAAGCTGCAGTCACTGGAGATACGTGAGTTTGACAAAACTTTGCCATTTTGCTTAAATAAGGGGAGAGCATCTTATAAAATAAGTGGTGATTGGGGTTGATGGCATAGCATAAAGATGCATGGTCATGTCCTCCTATGTGTGCTTGATGTGCTTGTTATGACACTCTCATTTGTGCTCTTGTATGCTGCTACTGCATCTGCCACAATTTGAAAACCTTGCAATATTTCCCTCTTTCCACATGACTGCAATAACCTAATTGCTTACTGATTTTGGTCTGTTGGATGCAGTGTGGGTGACCCCTTCAAGGACACGGCTGGACCATCCTTGCATGTGCTGATAAAGATGCTTGCGACTATAACGCTTGTCATGGCTCCTGTGTTTCTGTGAGAGTTTGTCCATATATACCGGGATTTTCAACAGTGAATCCAAGCCGGCACCCATCCTCGTCTGACTAGAGTATACTTTGCCAAATGCATTAGATAGGAGTTTTTGATTTGATGTATATCCCCAGGGTGTCGAATTGAATGTCATACTAACATCTGTGTTTGAATAAAGAGACGTTTAAGTTGCTATTCATTCTAGTACGCCTGGTGTAGCATAAAATCTATTGGGGGCCTTAAGTTAGGAACGAAGGCTACTTTAGTGCTGTGAGTTCTGGCAGCTTAGTTTTGTAATTCTCTGCTGTCATGAAATACTGCTTGATTGAGATTAGGTAGCTTTCTTTGGAATGGCGTTGATTCTGTTCTTAATGCAGTCAGACTAGGAATTTTGCTCGTCTCTTTCTCATTTTTGAGTTCCACTCTTTAACACGAGAGTATTCAAGGAGTGAATCTCGGATGTGCTGAATCGATAAAGGAGCCGAAAGCTGATCTAGACATTCACCGAATCACATGTCTCAAAAGACTTTTGAGTAGTACACTGGATTTCAATTGCAGAGCGCTGAACTCTACGGTTCTGTGTGACCGATGCTCGCCAATCAAATGGTAGTTCATCCGTGGCATCCATGTCTGACAGCTGACTTTTCTGAAGGAAGTCAATAACATTAATATCAAGTTCGTTTTAAACGGAAAGACAAGGCGAGGTGGAAAAAGTTACATCAAGAGTAGACGACCACCGTTCATGTCTTTCCTTGAGATGTGGTTTTATAGCGGGTTAATTGTGGCCTTGTTCTTTTTTCTTTTTCTTTTTTGTGAATCTAAGGGGAAGGCGGGAGATGATGTCCTGCGATCAAAAGAAATGGCCTCAGCATTCCGTGGAGCAATAAGCTTTTGACATTCGAGGAAATCAACCGACCATTCTTTGTGACGTGAAATGTACTGGGCCATGTCTCCGTACGGCGGTAACAAACAGTGGAGATAATCTACAATGGGCCCAAGCCCAAGCCCAAAGTCCAAAACCCACATTGTTTTCCGCAAATCGGAGCCGGCGCACACTTCAAAAGAATTAGCTTTCGCCTCTGTTGTGGTCTTTTTCAGGTCCGGTTGTCGTTCTCTCTTTTATCTCTCAGAAGCCCATCCATCCATCCATCCCGTAGCACCGGCAACAGCAAAGCGCGTTGCAGGCTTGCAGCTCTACATTCTTAGGGTTTTGGCCAAAAAACTCTCTCTCTCTCTCTCTCTCTCTGTGAAGAAGGAGGAGGAGGAGGAGCATGCAGCAGCCGGGGAAGCCGGGGAAGCCGATGAGCGCACTCCCAGGGCAGGAGAAGACGAAGGCCCCTCCGCAGCAGCAGAAGAAGAAGACCAAGATGCCCTCCCCTCAGGAGCTCGTCTCCCACTACGAGTCTCAGGGACTGGACTCCACCCAAGCCTCCCTCAAGGCCATCGACGACCTCCAGAAGCTGCTCCTCCGCGCCGTCTCCTCCCGGGGCCCCAAGAACGACAAGGTCCCGCCCGACGCCGCCCGGAAGCTGGACGCCTTTAATGCTCGCCTCGCCGTGCTGGAGACGAAGGTGGACTCCAAGCCCGGCTATCCCGGGGCCTTCGCCATCGGGTGGCTTCCGGAGCCGCCCTCAGCGGCATGGGCACCCTGCTGACCTCCCTCTCTCAGATTTGGAGCTCTGTCGCCAATCCTCCCCAGCAACAATGATAAGCAAATTAGAGTAGCAGACGACTGATCCTTTGTTGCTTTCCACCATTGCGCATCATTCCAATTCCAAACTCCGGGACTATTTTGTTTTTCGTTGTTGGTTTTTTTTTTTTTTTTTTTAAATCTTTCCATTTCCGTCTTTGGGGAACGACAAATTTGGCCTGTTCAGCTGGAGCAAGAACAGATGAGGTAAGAGAATGAGGTGAAAACAGGGGAGGAGCAGTTTGTGTGTCATCGTTGCCAGCCCCTTCCCTTCATTATAACTCTGTGGATGACAACGGAGGGAGCACGACGATATCCGACATATCATTCCTAAAGACCCGAACTTTAAGAATGAAACGCACTCGTGTTCCAACTCTTAAAACTCTTATCATCGTTGATGTCGGTCCGTTGAATACAAATGACAATCCGATTTCTTGGGAAGAAAAATCATTAAGCGACATGGGAATCTAATCAGCTCTGAAAAGATCCAAAAAGAAATAAAATCATAACATCGACCGAGACCAGGCGGTTTCTTTGTCCCAATAGTGCATTGTTCACGCGACGGAGAGCTTTCACTTCATCGAAAGTGTAAAAGTAACAAGAGCTTTTATGACATCAACAAGAACTCCAGCGACATATAATTCTAGTCTCCGTGTGGTTGTTGTTAGATGTAATGACTCTTGCTCCCATATTATTATTATTGGCGCATTCTCGAGAAGGGAAAGGTTAGAATTTATATTCGAGATTTAGGTTCGGACACCTGATCTGGTAAAAGAACGCCATTGGATTGCTATGCCCGTTAAGCGCCATGGCTCAAGTGAATTGATGGGGAAGAGTAATTCTAGCATTTGTTTTACTCAATGTCAGCTCCCTCCTCCAGGAGCACCTGGGTAGTCCCTGTCCCAGTGCCACGTCGACGACTGAGTGACGACGTGGCGGCCGAAGGATATAGATATGGTTTTGGCCAATGGTTGGGATCTTGTCAGGAGATGAACAGCAGCTCGCTCGAAAGACGGACAGACAGGTAAGGCGAGCGTGAACTAACACGACGACTATGGCGATATCATAGCGGTCGTTGCTTTCTTCCTTCATCGCCTTATTCTAGCTCGACTTGTGTGTGGCGTCATTTCGGAGTAAAACCACCGGAGTTTCGTACCATCTTGAAAGTGATGATGCTTTGATGATTCCCAGAGCTCCGGAGCGACGAAGAGGCGGGGTCCTTGGATCATGTCTCTCGCGGCGACCCACTCCTCCACTATCTACCGAAACTTCAATCCATTCGGCGTGCGACGGATAACATGCTCCTCTGAATCCAACCCGAGGCGGGGCTTTGGGACCAACAAGGTACGCACCTTCCCTCCCTCTTCGTGGTCTGTACGTGCCTTTCCATACGAGTTCGAGTTGGGAGTGAACTTTGCTTTTCTCAAATTCTCAGACCAACAAAATCTCCAAGGACAGCGATCCCTCCACCCAAAAGAGGTATACCCAAGATCGCCTGCAGTCCCATTTTCTGGCTCTGCAGTTTTTAAGCTCAATTCCAACTAGTTCATTCTAAAGCTGTTTGCTTGTGACGGCCCATTTGTTTTCTTGCTTGCTTCTGTTTCTTGCTATATCCTAGGAGAACTGTTCCATCCTGACAGGCTGTTTCCCAGCATTGGTTTCACTTATCTCTTGTCTTTGCTCAGTACAGGAAATCCACGCCCAATCAGCCTGGTCCTCTACGTAGCCGTAAGTCCATGACTCTCTCACTTGCGTAGCCAGCCATATATGGATGTTTTGCTTTTGCCGTCTGCTTGGTAAAACTGAAGCTTCCGAATGATATCCCCAGATTGTTAGATTTGATTTTTCTTGCTTAATGGTGCCACCTTAAAAGCGCTAAATCAGTAGAAAATCATTGTAGGATCAAAATATTAGGACAAGTCATCACATAGAATGAGTGCTTCAGCTGGAAATATCTTTTCCTCCTTTGACAGAACGTTCATCCCTTGTTCTTTTATGTATTTCTTCAGGCAACATCACATGCTGCACTTGTGAAGTCCCAGCTTGTGTGTTTTTGAGTATTTGCTGGTGTTACGTCATGCCTATGTGTATCTCACGATTCACTGTGTTTAAAATGGATGTTCGTGAAACCACTTTGTCTTTCTGTCTTTTGTTTCTTCTCTATTGAGTTCTAGATAATGCATTTCAAGGCACAGGTGGTTTTGATTTCATTCATTTTCTTGATCCCCAGCAAAAGGCCCATTTGCCTTGTATGTAAAGAGTAGTGCCTTTTTTTTTTTCCTTTTTTGCTTTTGCTTATGTGATTAAGGTAGGAAATATTTCTTTCATTAATTGTGCATCATTACTCTTGCACTTCTTGTAGAGGCACCAGGTGTAAGTTCCAAATTCGAGGGGGACTATAGAAAAAGTACTTCTATCGACATTGACTTTGAGGAACGGCTGAAAGCAGTTAGAAGGTGCGGCCTCACTACATAACACCTTGCTTCATGACATGTGTCATTATGTGAGACATTATCTGAAGATTGAGTTGTACCCAAGATGCTACATGCATCATTACGACATTCTCTGTCTGCAGCAATTGAATTGTATAACAACTTTTAAGTCATTTTTGTCACTTGGACTTGCTGGAAAAGTGCCGTTCAAATGTCCAGAACAGACATATTACTCTGTGTGGTCACGTTCTCTAGTTCACATGTTGTGACATGTTGATAGAGCTCTCCATAATGGTCGAACTGGACACTTATCTTTCAATTGATAATTCTCTCAGGGAAAACCTTTTCCGTGTATCTCCTCAATTTACTCTTTCCTTTTCTTCAAATAGAAGATATTAGGTTCTTTCATCAACCTAAGCATCCTCTTCAGGTCAGCGATCGAGCAGAAAAAAGCAGATGAAATGAAAGAATTTGGAGCTATTGACTATGATGCACCGACTGCAACAGATGATAAAACCATTGGACTTGGTACAAAGGTATCATTGCGATCACATGTTAAATTTAGAAGTTCACTTTTTGGAATTGCGGTCAGCTGATCCTTAATCTCTGATTTGAATTTCAATGTCAAATAGATTGGAGTTGGAGTAGCAGTAATCATCTTTGGTTTGGTTTTTGCTCTTGGAGATTTTCTTCCCTCCAGAAGGTATGCTTTAATGAAGGCCTTCACTGCATCTTTGAAATTGCGGGTGTGTTGGTCCCTTTTTCAGTGTCTCTTCTATTTGGATGAGACTTCTTGACTTAAGACAGGCTCCTGTGTGTCTGCACTTGGCAAAGGCTAAAATATTGTGTGATTTCCCTGTGCAAATTCACATTGCGGGATTTCTGAGTGTTGTAGACTTCGATTGTTGGCAAAGATGCTGTTTACTAATTTCTGTTGATGCTCTTATATTCCTTGTAGGTTTTCTTGAACTATTTACTCTATAATAAACCATCCATCTAGATCTTCCTCCTGTTATTCCACTCAGTTCGCATGCTTGTTCTTTTTATGGGCTTTCTTGTGACTCAAGGTGCTCTTAAGTTCCCCATTGTCACTAACGCACTTTTGACATCAGTGATGGCTATCTACTCATTTCTGGCTGATATGCATTAGCTTGGCTTAGGCCTTCTCTTGCACTTTACAGAAAGCTAGACTTAGTTTTTCATTTCTCCTAAAATGATTTCTCATAAGTGAAACTAATAAAAGTTGAATGGCCAAAAGCAATTAAAAATTGCTAATGGTGAGAATATTCACAAGTTTCTTTTTAGCTATTTGGAATATAGACTGAGAAGTAACCACGGAAATAATCTGTCTATATTTTACACAATGAACTTTTAGCAGCACGGAAAAAGAAACGGAGGAAACTCATTAAGCCAAACCAGCTACGGATTAGCTAGCCAACAAGGACCAGTGGTAGTTATGTGCCCTTGGCGTCTCTTAAAACCGCTTTCCTCAGTGATTGATCTGCAGTCCGCACACCATTATGGTTGGAGTTATTGATCTTTTTAAACCTTTATGTTCCAGTGATAGTCCCTCTGAAGAAGCAGTGGTGGCCAACAAGAAGCTCTCAGAAGAAGAAAAAGCTACTCTTCAGGTGCTCAAGGCTTGATATTTTCACTGAAAGTATTATTTTTTGCATGAAAGAAGCCAATTTTCAGTCTTAAGGAAAGTTCACATTTTCAACAGACTTTGACTTCAAAAGCAATGAAATCCTTGCATACCACTATTTACTTGCTGAAAGTAATCTTCACTGCACCTAGTTCAGTGTTGTGAGTTAATTGTTCTCTTGAGAAGAAGTATATGAGGGAGACGAAGTGTAAAAGAATAGAGTTGAATAATATTTTGTTTTCCTACACTCAAAGCTAAGGTAATTAAATTTTTTGTGAGTTGCATGGCCCATTTTATTCGAAATTCTTTTGAATCCGAGCTTTTGGTCATCTCATATTTACTTGAATTTACCTGCCTTTCCTATTCAGAGTCTGGTAGGATGACAGATACTATTGTCCTTTCTCTTCAGCTTTACATTGAATAACCCAAGAGAAAGCATGATTATTCAGTCATAGTTAATACTCGAATTCTTTTATTCCGTTGGGATCTGCTACAGAAAAGGCTGGAAGAGTTTGAAGTCATACTTAATACTTCTCCAAGAGATACCACAGCACTTGAAGTAAGTAATGAGTCTAATATCAGCTTTCCTTTTGCATTTTGCTTTCTATACTAGATTTTGACTCATAGGTTTATATCTGCTATGCATGGCTTTGACTTTTAATTTTACAAAGAAGAGAGGATCTGTGCTACTCCTATAAATGACAATAGGTGACCCTGAAAGGTATCCATTTATTGAGTTAGAATTACAAACTTTCAGCTTGTATGCTGGTTGAAACACTCACAGGTTGAAGCATGTATATAATATTGAAAGGTGGTCATTCTATAAACTTCTACGTATATCTGTAAGCCATGCACCATGGCAACTGAACAATGAGATATACCATAAGTGGATAGAAAGCTGTGCCATTTGTCTTTCTTTTCTCTGTGTATGCATTTTGTCTTTTGGTATATTAATCTAATGTGCGTTTGTGAAATTGCTCCATCATCTATTCTGCTGCATCAGTTTCTTTTATGTCTGTAGGGAGCTGCAGTAACATTAGCAGAACTAGGGGAGTATACTAAGGCAGCTGCTCGGCTGGAGGAGTTGGCTAAGGTTTGTCGATAGGCCAACATGCTTCTTAGTATAATGTGCACTAACTAGCAAGTATCTTAGGATCCAACTTCTTTGCAGGAGAAATCTAATGATCCTGATGCTTTCCGTTTACTTGGGGAAGTCAAATTTGAACTAAAAGATTATGAAGGGAGTGCTGCTGCATATAGGAGCGCAAGCAAGGTGTTCTTTTAATCTTTTTCAAAATATGCAGGACTGTTGTCTTGTCATTTTGATTTTAAAATTGAACTTATTAAAATTGAACTATTTTGAGTTTCATGCCTAAATGTGTATTATTTGTGTACAATGGCCTGTCAACTTGGACACCAACAGAAAAGGCAACTTGGCTGGTGTCGGTCTTGCCCTTCTAGAAAGCTCTAAGGGCTGATCCCAATTCAACAGACTCTTCTTTTATCATAAGTTGGCTGTGCAAACGGAGTGGGATAATGCTTAGTTTTTTCTGGTTGGCACTTACACGTGAAGTAACTATTAGTAGTTACAGGAGGAAGCATATGAAAAAGACAATTGCATTTAGCTACATTTTATGTGTAAAAATAAAAATTGGATTCCATGAATACCTTAACCCATGAGATCTGTCTTTCTTTGATATCATCAACTTATCCTTTTAATTGTCTGCAGTTGTCCACAGATATCAATTTTGAAGTTCTGCGTGGCCTTACAAATTCACTACTTGCTGCCAAAAAGCCAGATGAAGTGAGTCATAGATGTCGTTTGATTTGTTATGTTATAAGCTAAGAGCATGTTGGTGAAGCTGTGTTTTAGGATTAAAGGTATACCAGACATGACATGATCTAGCATAAATTATCTATGATGGTATTCCTGGAATTCACAGTAGATAGCCTGCAGGCCCTCTGATGCACTCAGAAATGGACCTTCCTTCTTCTGAGGCGCTAGGAGACTTCTGATAAGGATACCCTGCCCTGCCCCACAGATGATGCTTTAAATTTTAAGCAACTTTTTGCTTGGATGAGTCTTCTTATTTTCAGCAAAATGAAAAGTTTGTTAGAGCATTTAAATAGTAAACAACACATCCATTTAACAGATTAAGCTTTGCAGTATCCAATTTTCACCAGGCTGTAACATTGTGGTCTCCAATTTTCACCAAGGTGTATGCTTTGCTTCATTTATTTTCAATACACAGATCGCGGTTCTAATTACACAGATTGTGTAGCTTTAAATAACCATGTGAAACCTTGATTTTAAAATACATAACTTTATCAGTAATGTGGTTTCTTAAAATAAAGCAAGAATTTGGCAAAAGGTTTTAATTATGTAATGGATATAGGCTGGAATCTTGAGAAGTTCATTTAAATCATACATGTAGGTCTTCCTCTTGATATCTCATCAGAAGAGTAGGGAGTTCATTGTATATTGTGAGAAGTATCGGTATCTCAGTACTTGCACCGCATCAGTTTGAGTCTTATTTTCCCTAGGTCTTATCTGCACCTGTTTTAGCGTATTCTCAACATAGATTGTGTGCCTATTCATCTATTCAGTAGTGTTCAAGCTATTGAGGTTAGTAACCTACAGCCATTTATGAATTTCTTTGATGAGGTGATCTGCAGGCTGTTCAATTACTCCTGGCCTCTCGAGACCTCGTGAACTCAAAAAAGCCAAATGTTGAGGCAGATAGCAATACAATGGAAAGAAGTAAGCAAAACGTGGATCCTATTCAAGTGAGTTCAATTACATTCTTATCTTCTAGCACAATGAAGTTTATGCAAACACCCGTTTGGCTAGACATGCACTAAGAACATTAAGAAAGCAAATGGCATCAACTTCTAGATCATGCATTACCTGGAAAAAACCCTGCTTGTGGAGACCCATGATTCGAATGTCTCGTGTTGTTGTTGACCTTCACTTCTTTATGCATGATGCTAATGCTGGTAAGAAGCAGTATGTTTTGAGGTGAAGATTGGCCTATGCTCCACCTAGAACATTGTTCTTTTCAATTGATTGTCTTTACCTCAATTTCCTTTTCTTGGTTTAAGGGGAGGTAAGAAAGTTCCTCTTTAAAGAGCTCAAAGTGGCATATCCCATGATCAGGTGTCCCTGCAGATGGAAAATAGCCAACTAGAGACAGATGAATACAAAAGTTTTAGTAACCAGATTAACTATCTGACCAAGTTCTTAAAATTTTAACTAACTCTCCTTGGCTGCACTTAATTAAAGAGGGATCACTTAGCCACATCTCAAATATTAGCAGAACACTTAAGTATCTCCCCTTGCTCCGCAACTTCCCTGCAGGTTACAGCTCAGCAAGAGAAATAACCACAGCACTCATCATGCAAAAACTTCTCACCTGCCATATGCAATTTCATTTTCGGGATGCCCTGCAAGCTGATACCAAACAGCAGGCTTTGAAACATAGCATACACTGCTAATCATCTGTGCTACAGCCCGGTAGCATAACAGTGTGATGGGTCATTGCATTTACGTCCCATTTTTTAAATGAAGGTGAAAATTTTAGTTATAATTTATTAGGGGAGGTATCAACAATTTTTAAACATTACAAAGACAGCAGAGCATAAGATTCTGCCACATGTAAGTCCTTAGTTTCTCCATAGAGACAGTAATGATAATTATGCTGAATTTGTGTCTTCCTGTTGAATTGTGCTAAATGATCCCAAACTGTACTTGGTGCTGTTTGACCACCAACTGCAGTTAGCCTAGTGATTCTGGCACTCATCTGTAGTCAGTTAGGGCACAAGTTCAATTCTCAAGAGTGAGAGAATTTCATAAGGAGAACAGCCCATCCTCATGCAGAAAAAGTTGCGGTCTGCTAACATGCTAGTGCTACCACAATGATTAGCTCACTAACCCTAGACCATTGGTTCATGAGTGGTGTGAGTAGCTGTGGCTCAATTTGAACATTTTGTAGTGGGTGTGGGACTTCTACATCAATGTCCCAGGAGATTGCTAACATGGACCGACCCTTCCTACCCTTTTAATAAAGAAAAATTGTGGCAGCGGTGGACTGCAAATGTAGGTTACTTCCAAATTACCAGTAAGAACTTAACTCATCACAGAGGGTGTTTAGCAAGTTCTTGTGCAATCTGTCAGTGCGCATAGTATGTGTGTAAGTAATTAGTGCTAAACCTTCTTTTAGCCATCATTTCATCCTTTCTGTCAAGTCTCTATATTCAACATCTTGTCAATACATTTCAGGTTGATTTACTTCTTGGAAAAGCCTATTCAGATTGGGGCCACGTTAGTGATGCAGTATCTGTTTACGATGGGCTCATCTCGAGTCACCCTAATGATTTTCGGGGGTACCTCGCGAAGGTCTCTTTTCTCATCTAGTAATCTGCTGTCTCTTGTTAGATTATCTGATGCAATTATCATGGATATCAGTGCTGCATTTATTTTATTTATAACATGTACACATGCTTAATATATTACCTTTACAGAAGCTTTTTTGTATTTCATTCCAAGAATATAGCTATTTTGTTAACAGAGGGACTCACACAAAAAAAAATCAAAATCAAAATGGAAAATAAAGATTATGCTAGAGAGAGCTACCTCACAAGATATAGCTAAGCCTGTAAGTATGTGCTTGCTGCTTCCAGTGTGCATCAGACCAAATGTAGTCTACATATTTATTTTTAGCTTTACTTGGCATAGTTGAGGTGGCATATTTAAGTCTCTTTTAGTTACTGAACATGAGAGTACATTAGTAATGTTTATTACAGCTCCCCAATGGGTTTTGGCTAAAAAAGGCAAGATAAAAAAAGGAGAAGAAGAAAAACTGCCAAGTTGGTTAAGCTAAAGGACCCCCTTGTTTTCTCTTTCAGGATTGAGCCAAATTAGTTGTAATTTTGAACTTACAGTAACTATTACCACCTAAAAAAGGCTAGGGATGGGCTCGTTGTTCTTCAACGTGAATTTTTTCATTCCATAGGTTAGCCTGAGTTCCTCCCATTTTTTTCCTGGTATAAAAGAGGCTCGAATCATGGTTTTTTTCTTTCTGTTATTATTCTTCCTATTGACTTGTTTACTGTTTGGCTTATGTGACCTCGAAAATCTAACTGCTGGACAACATATTTCTCTCTCCTGTTTTCCAGGGGATTATATTGAAAGAGAATGGTAGAGCTGGAGATGCAGAGAGGATGTTTATACAAGTGAGTATAAAAGTTTGGACAGCCATAAGAATGTCTTAATGGGCATATCCATGTGGTTTTTGCAGTCTACGATGAAGTGGCTGGCCTCTAGTTAGAAACTTTATCAATAATGATGCACAAACTCAAATCATCATGCGATATAGCTGGTGTCATGCTTTTTGCATTTAATGCAATGGTAATTTATTAGGCAAGGAAGCAACGTACAACCAATATGAGTCGTCACCTTGAGAATTAATTTTACATTTTTAAGCCAAATCTTTTGAAATATGAGTCCATCGCAGAGGATCAAATATTCTTATTGTGGAGGATGTAAGAGGCAGTATTTGACCCCATTTTAATTGTATGGCGCGAAGAGTTTGCTTGCTGTCATAGTTGGACTGGTTGTTGCTAGTAGAGTAAAAGTTGGATGTTTTCATTCTAATCTTTTAGCATTAATTTACTCAAATTATTTTGTGAACTTCACTCGATTGCTTACTTTTCAGGCACGATTTTTTGCACCAGAGAAGGCCAAGGCACTTGTGGATCGTTATGCTGGACAGTGAGTGACTTTCTCCACTGCATTCACTTGTTAGGGATGGGAGCCTTAACTTAAAAGTCCATTTGGCTTTATAGGATTGTATAGACATGAGATAGATGACTGCCTGTATGACTTCATTTGAGTTGTTTTATATAACGAATGGAGATTAAAAAGATTTTTTTTCTCATAGTCTGTTGAAACCTAGAGCTACAAAGACCAAGGTTATGCTGTTCCTTTACTTTTGGCTCCCATAATTTGGAATTCCATTTAGATGGATTAATTCATACCCTTGATGCTTTGTCGTGTCTCTTGGTTTATTTTCTCCTCTATTTGATAATAAACTGCATAAGCTCAGTCCAAATCTATATATTGCATAATATGGGGCTTGAACCACTTGCTTGCTGAACTTGGACTCCATATATTGTTAACCAAAGACATGAGCAGGGGAATGGACTGAAGCTCCTGCTTGAACCACCTCTCTAAATGTCATTCTCTGGGAATTGATGAGACTATGAGACTGACTATGAACATCACACACACTAGGAACCCAAGGCATTAGATCTTTAAGTTCAATTCAGGTGAACGCATAGGTCCTTCGAGGGAGTGTGACTAATTTTTCAGAGGTCTGCAGTCCTTATTGGAAAGAATAAGACATGATGCGGTAAAATAATGGATATTGTATGTGCCCTTTATTCTAATTCATGCAATTTGATAATGATCTAGAGAGTTATACTAGACATTCATGTAGGATAACTGTGTTTAGCCACAGAAGTGGACTGGAGTCGATCTTAATTTCAGAGTACATGTAATGGCATAACAAGGGAAAGAGCATTGATTAGCCAGAAGCATCAGTGAGCTGCAAGGTGGTAATAGTTCGATTTCTGCTTCATTTAATGGTAGATATTATTAGTGGAGAGCAACCCTTGGTTTTTCTTTTCTTATGGCCAAAAGCAACGCTTGGTCTAAAGCCGCCAACTGAAAACTATTTCATACCAAAACAAGTCTTGCCTTTTTTTGGCCATCAAAGAAAGCCCACCCTATTCACTCCTATTTTTATGTTGCTCTGTCCTTCATTGCCACTCCTACACTGCCTTTAAAATAAAAGTAATATCATTCAGAGGACCAAAATACATAGAGAAGGAAGTAAAAGAGAAACATGAAAGCAGAAGTTATCTGCACATTTGGGGGTGATGAGAAGGTGTGAGCTCACAATCAGATGAGCCACAGCTAATGGCATCTTTCTCTACATACTCATGCGAGAAGAATGAGACGTCTCTTTTTTCCTCGACAGCCTTCAAGATCATCTCGAAAACGCGTACTTCACATGGAATCTTGAGAACTCCTTCCTGTTGGAAGCCAAACTCTTCTTCTGCTTCTTGCAGAAGTATCCCGAATGCCGGGTGTCTTAAATGTTCGGTCGGGATCACAAATCTCTTCAGCTCTTTCCCCACAGAGACGGCCAAAAAGCCTTTGGGGACAACGTCACTAGACGATGCCATGACGTCTGAGAAGGAAAGAGTTCTCTTTAGAAACTTGATGCTTTTGCTGCCATTACCCGCAGAAGGGGTAGTTGAACCGGAGTTGCCTGTGCTGCTGTTGCCACTTCTGTTGTTCTTGGGGGCGTTTGCGACCTTTTTCCACTTCTTCAGGATCTGTTGAAGCCTAACAATGTCACTGATCTTGTTAGACTTCTTAGAATCCATGAAGTTGATGTGCCCTTAGGAATATGGGATTTTCGCAAACTTCTCTTGTTTGGGGTGGAACTCAAATGGTGGTGAGGTTTCGGGGTTTATAAGCTAGTTTTTTTTTTTTGGGGGGTGGGGGGTGTTTGCTTGGTCAAGGTGCATCGGAATATTCAATTCATGTTCTACTCCGTTATTTAAGCATTACATTGAACTTAAGAGTCCGTCGGTTGCTGGTTGCAACTGCCTCTGATGAATAATAATTAAAGGAAAAAACTGATGCATTTGGCCTTTCTATCTTGGTTTCTGTGGCCCCTTTTTACTATATTGTCTTTCCGTGCCTCAGATGGATACAGATCCACATGAAAAGTCAGTACTGAACTACAGAGCAGAGCTCGGCTTTTCTTGCGCTATATTTTATTAACTGTAAATGTGTGTTTGTGAAGCAAAGTATGCGGTGCTAGACATTAGATAAGCTGGTGCTCAGTCTCCTCTTCCTCACGAATATTACTGGTTTCTTTCTCATTCAACCGTCTCAACAGTCAAACCGCCTAGACAGGTGCTCCTCGTAATAATTGACCCTGCACAGCACATTGGTGTTGGTGTATGGAGCTCTGCTTATTAATTAAATGCACTAATTGATGATATATTAATCATTGGCGAGCTTTTCATGCACCCCTTTTGTTTAATGGATTTGGAATGGCCGAGCGGATCCTAGAAGCAAAATGGCTCTGGAGAAAACCCATGTGGCCTCCCCATTCTTTTTCTATTGATTGCAAAGTGTGGAATGATGTTAGAATTAACCCTGAAGCCCATGGGGTTGACTTCTTAAATAGAACTGATGAAGTTAAGGGAACATGCAACCCCTTTCTTCAGCTTGCATCTTTGCATGTTCGACATCATCGGAGCAATACATTGTCACCTTGCCAAAGTTAATCAACTTCATTTCTTCGTAAAGTAACCTTGATGCACATGATACGATCGTACTTTGAGATGTATGATTATCTTTCGAGGATTAAAAATATGCTCTAGGAAGATCTCTCTGTATAAGAAAATGCGGAGATGCGGAGATATCTGGTGTACGTTTTTGTACCTTAGGAAGAAAAACATAACAAAATGCTATCTCCATGTATTGTCTGGATAGTGCTGCAAAAAAAGAGCCAAGTCCATGTGGCTTGATCAGATACCTCAAAATCAAGAATATATAATAATTTGAAAGGAAAAGGCCCTAATGAGAATTAGTACAATTTGTATAGTATAGCATGATTAGTGGCGGGCCGGAAACAATGACAAAACATAGTTGTGGAGCATCTTAAGATAGTTTGACCAAGTGGAGGGCTTTTTTATGTGTCAGAACCAGATAAAACAAAATGGTGCAGCAGTTAATTAAGGAAATAAAGCAAGGGGCACTTGCCCAATTTGCAAGGGAAGGAGGAGATCTAGTTGCTCGGTCAAACTTCGGTGGAGACGAACAATTCGTACAAGTCCCATTGAAAGCAAGGCTTGGAGCTCCAAGCTCATGCTCTCCGAGTCGATAAATAAAAGAGGATTCCATCGGAAGAAGCGAATGGCTAATTAAGTTAATCAACCCATGATTGCAGGGCTCATGATGAAATCCCACCTCCCGAGGAGGGAGAAACATTTCTTTAATCATTTTTAGTTTGGCCTCTCATGGGTTTCCCATGGCTTATGCTCTGCCTCTGCTAATAATTTGGATCTGGTTCACATGACCCTCTTCATTTGAAAAATACAAGGAACCTCATCAAATGCATGGCTACAAGTACTTCTCTCTCTCTCTCTCCCTCTCCCTCCCATCATCTCATCTGAGTACTCGCACTGTACGCATGTGCTTGTACGTAACGTTTGACAAACTGCAACTTGACCAAGAACAGTGGGCAATGATGGGTCGTTTCCATCGGCCATTCCTAGATTAGTAGGGTTCGAAAGCCAGAGCCGTTCAGTAGCGTTTAGCTTAACCTGAAACTGAAAGTCTTTTGACCCAGTACTTTTAGATAACTCCCCATTGTAGCAAGGAACCAAATTAAATTAATACCGTCCAAATCGCAATACGACGTCATCGCAATAAAAACTGTTTTTAGACTACAGGCAATCATAATTTATTTTTGAATCAAGACCTCATAGCAAACCAAATTGAATTTTCTTGGTCGATTTGTTTAATCGTTTGGTTTTGTTTTTGCACAACTCCCTTTTGTTGAGTCATTGATTCGAACGACCCAGATATCCAAATTTTATGGTCCTCTTAATCGTGTTAGCTACTGTAGATAAAGTGATTGACGGCCCTCCTCTCAGTCTAATCTTTTTTCTTTTGTGAATCTTCTTTTTTTTTCTTTTGTTTTTTGCTGTAGAGTGTACTGCATTCTTCATCGTCCGTTGGGTGTATAATCCCTTTGACATCGTCTCTATCAAATCAACCTAGAGCTGGAAACATTCAGTATGCACCCAAGAATCCAATATGACTTGTCTAGAAGCTACGGCCTGGAAGGACTACAATTCAATATACATTCCACTGAATTAAAAAGAAGAAGAAGAAAAAAGGGAAGCGAGAGAAATCATTGGGAGCGGAACCGGACGGATCCAGCAGCTACGGACAACAAAAGAGGAGATGAATCTCTGCCCTGCTCTGGCTAAAGACCATCATCCACTCACGTGATGAATATAAGCCTCGCAGTTGAAAGAACTGAGGAACAGTGATGGGCTTCCACTAGCCCAGTCACATGTAAGGCCATTGCGCTGTGCAGGAATCCAGTGCGGCGCATTCCCACATGCGGATGGAAATCATCGCGTTCGAGTCGTGAACATAATACCATGGGCCAGGAACAACGAACGTCAAGATCACGGGTACGAATATCTTTTGGCTCCTGCAACGTTACTTCCTATTCAGAGGCGGACAGAAAGGCAAAGGTCAAGTGGGGGGGGCGGTGGCAATGGCATCTTCAACTTTTGGAGGGAAAACAACAGGCGAGCCTCCCTCGTCAATTCCCCAATTTTTGTCTGCCACTGCAAAAGCCTTCCTTGACTTGCCTTCATCGTCCACGCTGTGGAAAATGGATGGAAAGGATGGTCCCTCTTCCCAACATTTGAAAGAAGTGTCTTCTTCTTGGGGCAATCTGTCCCACTTCCTACTTTTAGGATTCCCATGTTCATCGAGGCAATGGCCCTCCATGCGACTGGTTCCATTTTCACCCATCTACCGGACAACAACTCCCTACATCTTCACCTCCATCACCTCAAGCTTGCTTTTTGATTCTTGCCAAATGTACTTACAACCTCCTTATAGCAAGCCATCAACTCCGTTGTCTCCGCTCATTGCAACATAAATGATTGGGTTTGTTCACGATGTTAACTTGAAAGGCATGTGATACCTTGACCATATAATACAACATTAAGGCCGATATTTAACATATGAACCGTATAAATAAGATGCTCACTAAAAGTTGAACCATGCATAAATATGTATTGTAACATGATAGCCTTTGTTCGACAAATAAATCTTATTGGTGCATTAACAAAATATTTTATTAATCATCCCAAAAGCATTATATTCCATCCTTGACAAATAGACGAATATTAGAAAATTAAAAGCTACTATTAGCAACTTATTAGAAAATATCTATGCATTATTGCGGAAAGTCCATAGAACGAAAATGAAATTTGTTTAGAGGATTATACAACACGGTCGATCATATATCATAAGTAAATATAATTAAGAGCATAATTATTGATGACTCTTATTATAAAACCTTATGTACCCGGTATATTTCGATTGCTCTATAGTTGACAAAGACACAATCCTACACTTGGTATCGATCTTATCTATCACTTCACAGTGGATGAGCACAAAGTAACATGCGGAACCATTTGGTAAAGCATTTTGCTCTATTTTACTATGATATCAGTAATATGTTAGATGACATGATAGCAAAAGTTAAAAAGTATTAGAAAAGTCTTTAATCATTTGAATTTGGTGCCAATTCAGTCGTAAACATTTTAAATTAATGTCAATTTAGTTCTAAACCTTTTGACTTAATCCCAATTCGATCATTTCGTCTAATTTTGACCGTATTTTGCTAACATGACACCGTTGGTGCTAACGTTAACAATTTTTAATAATATTTTAATTAATTTTTCATTTTTTATTATTTTCTTTCTTTCTTTCTTTCTTTCTTTCTTTCTCTCTCCTTAAGGTGGTGGCTAGCCAGCGGGCACTTCTACTCGGAAAACCAGATCGAACTACTAAAAAAACAGGTGTGGGTATAGGTTCCAAAATTTTGAAACTAGTTCGGGAACAGATTCTTGGGAACTGGAATAGACTACCTTGTTTTGAAATCAGTTTCGAAACTAGTTTTCTAAGCCAAAACCCTAATTTCTTATTTTCCTAAATTTGAACCTCTACACTCTTTAGTCCTTTGTCCTTGTTTGGAACTCCTTACTAGTCTTTCCTCTTCCCCTAAATTTTTATGTATGAATGGTAAATGGAGTCTTAAAATTTATATTTTATGTTACATGTTTGAACTTTTTATTATTTTTAAGTGTACATGATTTCGTGTTTATCTTATAGATTGTTGTTTTTTGTGGAAATGGATTTCTATTGTTCATTTTTTTTAAAATTATTTTGTTCCTCATAGCATCATATGATTTTGCTATAAAAAATAAACACAAAAAAGAGGTCCAGGAACTAGGCTAGAAAAACAGGATAGGTTCTAGAATCGATCCCAAACAAACAGGCAGTTTCCAAAGTCCAAAAACTGGGAACCAATTATAATATGGTAGATTCCAAGTTCTAGCTCTAGAGCCTACTCACCCTACAATTGATCACCCTTGCCTAAGCCCTCACCTAGTAGCAAGCAAGTGTTAGCCGGCCTCACTCCAAAAAAACGATAAACAATAAAGAAAAGGAAAGAAATAACCAAAAAAAATTGAAACATTATTGAAAGTATCCACACTAGTGTCGATCATGCCACGTAAAATGACAAGTATCCACATTAACAATTTATGATCAAAATTAGTTGGATTAACTTAATTGGCAAAATGTGAAAAGGTTTAAAATTCAATTGATATATCAAGAGATTTAAAACTAAATTAGCAAAAATGTAACAAGTTTATGACTTTTTGGACAAATTTTCCACAAATTACCTATTAACATGAAGAAAGAAAATGCATTTAAAAGGGCTCTAAAACATGACAGTGCATGTTTCATAAGTATATGATGTTAGAGGATAATTAAAAAAGTTATAAGACAAATAAATGATACAAGAGGATCAATTAAAAAAATCGTTACTAAAGAATTGTGGCTAATCTCTTATGGTTATTGTGAATGCTATCAAATTGAGAAAACAGATGCTATTTGATAAGTAAGAGAATCAATCGTGGCAAAGTTTTATAATATCTATTTTGCCAAATTTTCTTTCACAACAAAATATCTTTCATCAAAAATTAATCTTTGATTTTTATTAGAAAAGACAAGTTCTATGGAGATTCTTCATTAAAAAACATCACGAGTAATAACTTTACTTTAGATAAAATTGTATAAATATAAATCGTACTGGAATTTAATCAATGACAAAGTTTGGGAAATACAACCGCTTTTATGAAACCAAACATGAACAACCGTGCCGGAATTTAATTGACAACAAAGCTTAAAAACGCAAAAATACTACGCCAAAATTTAATTGACGATGCAACACTTAGGATAGGATACATTATGGAATCTAATCAACAATGTGGATATGGAAGTTACACCTAAGAAATATGAAGAAATTTAATCAATGATGGAAGTTAGTAAATTAAAAATGCAGTACAAGAAAGCAAAAATTAATTGAAAGACTGTAGATTTTTTTGTTTTTGTGTGCATAGGGTCTTCTAGTAGACGAACTATGGTGTTCACAAGGGTTATGCCATAACCGTTTATGAGCAATTCTCTTGCGGTTGCAACCATGTTCCCTTATTTAAGAGATTTTTGTGCCCATACTCTCACGACATCATGATCTTGTCTTCAAACATTAGCTCCTCCCCATTTTATTTTCCAGTGGCTTCAAGCCTATAACTACGTCTTGAGAACCTTCATGCATTCAACTCTCTCTTGATCTCTTAATCGACGATTTGTTGACCTTATTAACCAATACTTTTGTCAACCATCCCCTATTGCACATCAACAATTGACCAGTAGTGGTTATCGATGTGCATTAATATTCATACAAATCGTTGTGGTTGTTGACAATAGACCTGTGCTTAATGATACTCTATATTCTAGTCACATGCTTTTATCCGACAATTTGACCACTTTTCGGTGCAAACACTATCATTTTTTGCCTTTTCCAAGGTAGTATCGTGTTGAAGGGCCATCTTACTTGATCATGCACATATCATGAGTAAGAAAGACTCGATAACCCTTAAGTGCACATTTGGAGGTAACACTTGTTGGTTTGCAATTTAAATAATTGTAGAAGATTTAAATGATATATAGATGCAGAATATTACAATATATCTACCAACAATTGATTTTAGACAATCATCAAAAGAAAAAATCTGTATATCGCGTGATAACTTATATTCGAAGGATAACGACGTTAGAGGATAATTTAAAAATTACACGTCATTTTTACACATAATTAAGGGCAAGAAAATTAATGAAAATATTTTTCCAGACATACGGCCTTAAAGTTTGCTGCATCTTGCTAACTTCAATGTATAATAATTCATTTGTTTTTCACCCACATTAGGAGGGCCCTCTATAACTAGGGGTCCTAATAAATGCAATGGCTAAGCACAGTAAAGTGGAGCCCACTTGGCCTCTTTTGCCAACAAATCAGAAGACCTCCCAAATTTGCCAACTTCTCATGTAAACCCTAAAAATCCAGCAGGCAAATGAATTCCCTCCTGAAGTCTGACTCAGTTGAAGCTTGATATTCCCCAAAAAGGGGAAAAGGTGAAAAAGAGGAAGAGGAAGAGGAAGAGGAAGAAGAGGAAGAACCCATCAGAAAATATCATCTCCCTCTCATCCCCCCACCCCCAAAATAATGAACGAGTTACCATCCGATTCCACAGAGCAGGAGGAGTATCTTTGTCGTTGAATTATCAAAGTGCCCATCATCGCACGACAGGGAAGCGATAAAAGAAGAGGGAGAGAAATATCTGCTCCTCGAGCCCGTCCAATGACCCCCAAGTCTCCTTCCCAGGCATGCCAATCCAATCTTTGTCCTCTTTGTCCTTAATTTCCTCACGCTTTTTGTGCTTTGCTCATTTGGGTCTGTGAATATCTCTCTCTACGCGCGTCGTGGTGTGAATCTTTGAAAGAAGAAAAGGAAGGGAACCCAGAAAGAAAAACATAAAAAGAGAACAACTTGCATCTTCTCTCTGTTCCTGCAAAAGCTTTAGATGTAAAGTTGCTTTGATACAGATAAAGAGCTTCGATAACAAAAATAATAACCTGGGCATGGAATCACAGTCGCAGAAGAAGACTTATGGAGGGGTTAATGCGGGCTTCGGCGACGTCTATGGAGTCTTGATGCTCTCCAAGGAGATGATCGACCTTGACAAGGACCCTCCTCCTTTTGAGCTCCGGTTTCAAGTTCCCGACTTTAAGCTCGTAGTCAGAGTAAGTGGAGTGCTTTTTTTCTCTCTGGGTAGTTATTTTCTCTTTTGCAGTCTGGACTTTTGGTCTCCAGGAAGTGTTCGATTGCGGATGAACACGGGATATTCTCTTTCCGTGAATTGCCTTTTGAGTTAATAAGGAGTTACCCATGATTTACTGAGCTTATAGATGAAGTTTCTAGGAAAGCAGAAGCCACTTTTTATAATTTGGGTTCCATGACACTCCGTTTCTTATGTGTTTGGCTGATTCGTGGGAAATTCTGACCCTGAGTGGTCTTTGTTCTCCTCCGAATTCTGCTCTATAAAGGCTGGCTGCTGAACAAATTGGCAAATGGCTGCGCACAAATATTCAACTGTTACTGCAACTTGTAACTGCTTTCCCAGAGCAGAATCTTTGATGATCTTTGTTGACTTATGCGAGATTGGTTGTTATAGAGTTCCCCATGGTTTGAGTTGACATAATATGCTGTTGTCCCATTCTGGGGTCTTTACTACCCAGCTGATTTTAGTTATTGGTGATAGCCTACTCAGTCGATTCTGTGGTGAATTTTTTCTGCAATAAACCTGAGTGAGCTAAGAAACAGCGGAAGTATAGCTGCTGGCTTCATTGGAGATTACTGAAAAAAAATGTTTTAACATTATTATTCTGGATCTGGAAAAGCAAATTACAAATCAAGCTAAAAGTTACTTATTTAAAATCTAGAGTATATGTGCCATCTTTGTTTTGTCCTGGAAAAAGAATGCTTATCCAAGGGTTAAAGTTATCTTATTATGCTGCTTGAACTCTTGGATTTCTCCATCGAGATTTCTCAGGCACCTTCTCTCTCTTTACATAAGCATCTGTAGGTGCTCCTTTCCTCTAGTCTTGCAGTATTTGTGGCTTACCATTGCAAAAGTCATTTTACCAATTCTCTGGAATTTTAAGTCCCTCATTCATTGTGTAAATGCAGGATTTGTTCAGGACTAGAGAAGTTGGCGAGTTTATTAGTGGCGCTTTGGCTGGAGCCATGACCAAGGCTGTCCTTGCTCCTCTTGAGACAATCAGGTTCAAATAGTTTTTTTGTTGTGGAGCATGTTACTTGCGTTTTTCTCACAAAATGAAATTTCAGTTGAGGTGTTTTCAGGATTACAGATTTACTGTACTCGCTATCTATTAGTCTCATGTCATGGTTTAACTTTATGGGGGACATGTTTGTCCAGGAGAATCTGTGAAATTAATAATTGTAGTACTGTTGTGATCACAATTTGCAAAACCCAACTATATTTCCAACTCCACCCTCTTAATCCACTGAATTACAGTCCTTTGTTCTTTGAAACATTCGTCTGGTGAGCAACCAAGTGATAGTTGTATTCCTACCCAACCTTGGCAGCTAAGTTGTTGAAAGTATTACCCCTGGCTGCCTTAAGAATTCTCATATGAAAATATTCAAAATATTTGAGCTCAGTTGTTACTTGTAATTTGCAGGACAAGAATGGTAGTTGGCGTTGGATCAAAAAACATTGCTGGTAGTTTCCTTGAGGTCATGGAGCAGCAGGGATGGCAAGGACTTTGGGCTGGCAATACAATCAATATGCTTCGCATCATTCCTACCCAGGCAATTGAGCTTGGAACATTTGAGTGTGTCAAGCGAGCAATGACATCTGCACAAGAACAGTGGAAGCAGAATGAGGGTCCCAAGTTGCAATTAGGTAGTCTGAATCTTAGGTTGTCCCTTTCCTGGATCTCTCCAGTTGCTGTTGCTGGTGCAGCTGCTGGCATCGCTAGCACTCTTGTGTGTCATCCCCTTGAAGTTCTGAAGGTACACAAACTTATGCTTCCTTTCTATGTGCATCAATGTCCTCACTTACTTTTGCTTTTCATTGTTTGAGTTGTATGCAGACGGTTATCTATTCTTAATTCTCATGGTATCATGATGCCATATGAGCTTTTCAAAACTGATTTTGTCCTAATTCTCTTGTAGGATCGGTTGACTATAAGTCCAGACATCTACCCTAGCTTAAGGGTTGCCTTAAGTAAGATTTATCAAAACGGTGGAATTGGGGCATTTTATGCTGGTATTGCACCCACGCTCATTGGTATGCTTCCATACAGTACAAGTTACTACTTTATATATGAGACGGTCAAGAAGTCTTATTGTTCAGGAAAGAATAAGAAGTCCTTGAGCCGTCCCGAAATGCTTCTAATTGGAGCATTGGCAGGTGAGAATTCTTTGTTAGTTATAATGCTGGTTGCTCGATGCTGCCCTTGTCATTTTCTTCTGTTATATTTTCAGTGGTCTCTTGTATTTATTAGAATTTTTGTCATTTAGGAGTTGCAGAACCATTGGTAGCATTTTTACTAGTTCACATGTCTGAACAATTTTTCTTTTTGCCCTTTTCTCTACTGCTTGGCCAGGTTTTACAGCTAGCACCATCAGCTTCCCATTGGAGGTGGCAAGGAAGAGGCTAATGGTGGGAGCTCTGCAAGGGAAGTGTCCGCCCCACATGGCGGCGGCACTGGCCGAAGTCATTAGGGAGGAGGGTCTGATAGGGCTGTACAGAGGGTGGGGCGCAAGTTGTTTGAAAGTTATGCCCTCATCAGGCATCACCTGGATGTTCTATGAAGCATGGAAAGATATTTTAGTTGTTGGTAGACGTCCCATGTAACAGCTTGAGAGCAAGTCCCGTGTAACAGCGCGAGAACAAGTCCGGCCATATTTTTATTGATCAGGGCAGGGACTCTATTTTTGAGAATTTTGCTGATGTAACGTGGGCTATTTCTTTTGCCCATTGATTAATTTGTTCCAGCAAATTTTTATTGGAAAGAATTGTTTCCTTCTTTTGTTCTTCTGCATGATTTCTTTGCAATCCATAGATTTTTGGTGATGCTTTCTGATTGATTTCTTACATCTCCAAAGGAGGGATTATGCGCTTGGTGGTGGCTGCCATGTTTGTTTTTTTGATCTTATCATTCACTTTTTTTTTTTTTTTCAATTGTACTCTATTCCTATTTTAATTCACTTTTAGATTTTTGTTTTGTTTCATTGTGGAGTAGGAAAATCAAAATCAACATTTGAAATTAAATCATCTCAATCCCAAATCCCTTTGAGGAGATGGGTTCGATTCCTCACTTCCCATATGAGAAAGATAATCAGATTTGATCCCCTAATTTCTTCTTTTCATATGATAAAGATAATCATTAGGACAAACTATAGTGTTTATCTTGTGACAAGTGGGATATCGGGGAGATTGAATCACCTAGATTTTAATTAAGCACCATGGTTCTCCAACACTTTGTTTAGTGAAAAGTTTGAAGTGAAGTGAACTCATGGATTAGAAAAAGTATGCAAAAAAGGCAAAAGCCACCAAAGAAACGTGGTAACTAAAGCCAAGCTGACATACTGCCAATTAATTACAACATTTGCAATGGTACGCAGTCAATGTGTTGTTTCCTTCAATTTTTCTTTTTGATGGGTAAATCTTTGACTGAGTATACGGTGTGGTATGCATCATTTCAAGAAACAATATTAACTTTTTTTCTAACTGAACTAATCATCTTTAGAGATCACCAGTCACATTAGTCAGATATGTCAAAACAGGAAGCGGCTCAAAGTAGAGACTAAGATAGGCATGGCAAAATCTACATGCTTTTAATTGAACAAGTTTCTCATCACTGCACAGGACAGGCGACCCTGTCGGGACATTGCCTCTCTCCCTCATTTCCCCATTCAAATGCAAACCCAGAACTCCTTCAAAATTTCAATTAACAGCCACCAGAGCACTAGCATTGACCGACCATACTCTACAAAAATAAATCTATGACCCACCAATGACTGTTGAGACGGCTGCTGCATTGCCCATTGAAACAGACGCAAGTCTTTTCGAGTATTTTTGTCTCTACACCAAGTCTAATCACCTAAACAATCCCTCTGATGGCATTCAACAAGGAAAAAGAATAGGAGAGGGATCCCTATCCAACTTCCCATCAGACAAATCCAGTTTCTTCATCTTTTCTTCGCACCAGAACAATTGTCCCTTGTCAATCCTCTCCATCTTAAGAACCATAGAACATAATTTCAGGTCTATGAGGGCAAATAGCAGCTGAACGTCATCATCTGTTTGAGGCCATGATTTCTTCTTCCACCCTTTCCTCTTCCTGCGCAGTTCCTTCAATTTCACAGCTTTCTGCATATGGCAGCAGTCAGACCAAAGCAACCACAAAGTTTGAAATTTTACTAGCAAGTTGTATTCACTGCTGGTTAACAAAACACAAACAGCGGCCAGTTTATTCCATCTAACTGATGCATAGGTCCTAAAATGCAAACACCAATCCTGCTGCAATAACAATTTTTTTCAAGAGCTTAGCCAGTCAGATTACAGCTGTACCAGTCATCTAGCAGTCTACAGAGAGTAGCAACATGGGAAGATTTTGAGGAGATTCCAGCAGCAACAGCCACTGGTTACACTCAAGAATCTAAGGGACATCAAATGCCAAATTCAAACCTTTGCTGGTGAACAGATATAATAAGCAAACAATTTCAAGAAATATACAAATACCTATCCCAGAGAAAAATGAAACACATGTTAGGAACTAATTAAGCCCATATATTGGAAATAAGAATGAATCAAAGACTAATGCTGTAAAGCGATATGTGATGAGTGATGAGAGAATCTCACCTTCTCAAGAGATGACTGGACCTGCTGTAGGGGGCTAGCAAAATGGTTCTGATTTGCAAACAAATTTAGAACTCCAGTGGACTTCCTCTTGTCCATTTTCAGGAAAAGATGAAAAGTGAGGATTGTATTCTCCATGATTCTGAGGAGATCCGGTGCAAGGACCAATTTATCTGAGCCACCTTCCTCTGCTGCTTTCTGCTCCAATCCTGTTGTAGCACAAGTGATAACATAGCTTTTACAAACAAAAAGTCTATGTCTTCCAGTTATGTTATCTAATTTCCATGTATACCAGCAAGGCCATTACCTTGAATATTTGGAACCTGAAGAAGTTTAGGCAAGCTTTTTCTTGCACGTGCATAAACTTCTGGTCGAAGACCCGGTTCGAAAGGTTCGTTTTCGATAAACCTTTGGAGCAGAACATGAAATTGTTGGAACTGTTGAGCACTACGGCTGTAACATGTCTTATTTTCAGGCTGGCCGGAGATCTTTTGGCACAGTTGAGTGTATTGGCAATGAAGTGCCTCCCATGTTAAGCAAGTCTGAGCTAGATAAGCTATCTCAAGATCATCATAAGGATTACGCTCCGGCTGTTGCAGCTTCTCCATTTCTTCATCAGGCTCTTCAATCTTCTTCAAAGAAAGGCAGCGAAGGGGAGAAGTAAGTTTCTTAGATGCAGTTCTGGGTGATGGTGCCAAGGGAACCTGCGGAACTGCAATACAATAGAATACAGACTATATAATTGTTATCAAACTTGCAGAAGCCACTTCAGCAATGAATGGACATCTCTATACAAATGAAAATTCGAGTTTCAGCATACAATTAGCAGTTCACAGTACAACTTGAAGTACATCCAGATGCCATACCAATCAACTATGATTGTGTGTGCTCTTTCACAAGAATAAATGAAACACCTCATACCTCATCCAATTTCTCTCACCAACAAGCAATAGATGAGGAACGCAAATCCTTTCTTAGCACATATTGATTCAATGCAATACTAAAAACACCTATAATGGCACAAATGAAAGTAACCAACTGCAAGACTCGTAATATAGAAGTCCAATAGAATCTAAGGGGAGTTACTAATGAAATGATTGGGAAAAAAGGATCCCAACGACAGACAAAATCATGTCAGTTCCTGTAAATGTAATCACGGTGTAAAACCATCAGCTGACACCAAAGTACCATGTTTCACATAAGCATATAACAAGCCTAACAGGAAAAATATAACAAATTACCAGCTTCGCTGAGCTGCTTGTCACTCAATTTATCAAAGGACAGCATCCCCTCACAGTACTTTTCATAGAAAGCTTCAAATCCACCCCACCATTGTCGACCTTCAGCTTCGACATCTCTCCACTCACTAGAGCTTGTCTCACCCTCTTCTCCCTCTTCCTCATCATCCTCAGGGCATGAGTCCTCCTCAGGAATCAAAACCAGGAAACTGTTCCGCCGAAGTTCTTTCAACCGTCTCTTCACTTCATTTGTTATAAAGTCGTCATCGTCTTCATCCTCCACATCAGCAACATTATCCGTGGAGACTGACTTGCTAAAATCATCAACGCCATTTTCATTGTTTGGTTCCTCATGTGGCGGAATGGACTTACCCTCAGTGTCCTGCTCCGAGATAGGTTTGCGTGCTTTCCTGAACTTCTTAACTTTGAAAAAATCCATCACGACTCTTCTTTTATGTTGAATCAGATCGAATCCTCAGGCATTAGCTGAATGCAGTTCTTACCAGTACCAAGCCTTATGTCCTCTGGAAATAATATTCGATTAAGTTAGAAAGAACGCCTCATTTCCTCTTTTTCTTTTTTCCTTCAGAACTTGAAACAGACCTTCCAGGAGAAATCACAGACCTACCAGATGGGAAAAATCAGTAGGCAAAGCTTACCTCAGCTCCACTATCTAACCAAAAAAAGCTTTGGTTTTTGAACAGCACTCGAGTTAAATAAACGAAATTCTCTCTCACAAACTAAAGTAACAGGGAAGACATAACCCATTCTTCCAAAAGGAAGACTACGATATCTAACGACTCTTTTAAACTAGGTCCATCAAGCTCCAAAAGACAGATCAATAAGCATTTAAATGGATCAGTAATCACTACAAAACGGCATCTCCTAAGATCCAGCAGTTTTTCTAGCAAGCTTACAGCTTTACTCACGAAAGCAAAAGCACGAACCAGGGGGTCAAAAAATTCGGCATTTTTGGCGTGCCCAAGATTCAGCATTTGCGTCGCCAAATCTCAGAATCATCCACGGCTTCAGCACTCAGCAGAAATCTCCATGAAACGAGAATGCAGAAAAGGGGGGACCCATGACCTTCAAAAGATCCGGCTTTCGAGATCCCACCACCTTGTCGATGGACCAGGACTAGCAGGCAGAGAAGATCCCTTCCAATAACCTAGACATTGCCAAAATAAAGAAGAAGAGAATGCGACCAAGAAAGGAACAGATAAACGAGAACCGAGAAGTAGGGTTTGAGGGAAAGAGAAGAGCAGTGGGGGGGAGGGGGGGTCTTGGTCCTTGGAGAACCCAAAACAGAAAGACAGTGAAATGGAAAAATGGAAAATGAAAAAAGAGCAAATGCAGAGTAGGAGAGTAGGGGGAGTGATTACCGTGCATTGGTGTTGGCAATAAATGGTCGCTATTTTCCTTCCTACGATAAAAGTTGGTGAAAGGCGTCGTGTTGTGATTAGGGGGAGAAATTGAGATGAATGGGGAGGATGCCAAAGCCCGAAGCCCCAGAGGAACAGTGGGAAGCAGTGCTCCAGTGTCAGGACCTCGTACAGAGAATATTGTCAGAAGTGTCCTCTACTCTCCTCTCCCCTCGCAAAAACCCAAAACCCAAACCCAAACCCAAATGAAACCCCGCGCGCTTTCGGTTCAGCGAGCTCGGGAGAGCGAAAACACATGCTTGTCCTCGGGGCATTCGCATAATGCCAACCGCGTCCCGACTTTCTCGAGGTCAAAGGTGGAATCTTCACGAAAGAGAGAGGACAGCCAACCCAACCCAACCGCGAGTTAAGGATCTTCAGGTCAGGCCCTCCATCATGTCGATCTTGCTTTGTCGCCCTCACTCGAGGAAGAAAGTCCTTTTCTTTCGCATGTTTAATTAACTCTACTTATTGCCCTATTCTTTAATCATACCATAAACAAAAGGAGTGTTAAGTCAACATCTGAGTTCGCGGGGATCCATTGAAACCTTGGATAAATACCGCGACAAGATTGGGACAGCAATGCGTGGCGGTTAGACAGTCAAATCTCACACTTTATAACGATAAAGCAGGAGGGAAGGTGAAATGATGTCACTGCTGTGCAGGTGGGTGAATCCCACTTGGTCCACGGTCAAACATTACAGATGCTGCCAGCGACATCGAAAGGAATTGCTGAGTTCAACGTCGTCTAAGAAAAGCCGTTCCTTGAAGAGACCATGATGAATGTATAAAGAACATAATTCTAATCGAGACAAAAGGATACACCAACTAATCTTTTTAATGAATTAGACTTGATAGAGACACTCTTCACATCACTCGGGCAACACGTGCCTTTCAATTAGTTGCAAAGAGACAAGAAAAGGCTAAATGAAGATTTGACGGAAGTCATGGGTAAACAGCTACAGGGGGCTCTCGCCGTGGAGCACCTTCCTCAGCAGCGACTCCCGCCCTGGAAATGGGTTGTATATGGGCTCCGGCGCCGCCTCCTCCTCCGGCGCCGCTCCTTCATTTCTCACTTCCCTCCGGCTCCCACCGACGATTGCTCGGTTTTGACCTTCACCGGATTCTCTCTTCAACCTTAGCCTGTGTCTCCTCTCCCTCCTCCTCCCCTCTCCTTGAGATGGCGATTCAGCTTCAGAGTACTCCTTCCCCTTCCCCTTCCCCTTCCCCTTCTCCATTCCCTCCATTCCCTTCCCCTTCCCCTTCCCGTCATCCGATTTCCTGGGGATCCTCCCGCCCTTGGAAGTCCCCAGAAGCTCGAAATCCACCCGGCCCCACCCGGCCTTATCCTCGTTGTCCCACCCGAACCTCTCGCTTATCTCCAGCAGCTCCGACACCGCGCTCCCCGACCCCCTGCCAGCACCCCCGCCATTCAACACCCTCTCCGCCGACTCCCACTCCATCCGGTCCCGGTAGACGGGGTCTTGCAGCACCTGGTCGGCCAGCTGGGCCCACTCCTCCGTGTCCCGGGCTCGGAGGTTTTTGGAGACCCACCTGAGGTAGCTGGAGGGCAGCGTCCCCAGCATCTTGCCCTTGTTCCTCCCGAAGTCTATCACCCGGTCCCTCGCCGGCGTGGCTCTGCTCCTGAGAAGGGGCCTTCTTGTTGGGGAGTGAAGACTCTGGCGGCGGAGGAGATTCCACTGGTTGTTCTGGCCATTGGTCGAAGGAGGAAGGCTCATCATCATCACGCGTACCCCAATCATCTTCGACTCGACGAAGCAGAGCACCAGTCCCCCTCCCTCCCCTGCCTTATGGCCGCGAAAATGGAAATGTCGTCCTTAAATTTATCATTCGAGAAAAATACAAGGACTGAACCTGTAACCAAGTAAAAGTGTGGGACCGTCACTTTGTAATTTCCCTCTTCTTTTGGGCCAGTAACCCAAATAATTTTTTCCAGAGGGAGGCGAAATACCAAATCAGCCCCTGCCATGTCCATCGTAATTTCCCATCACTGCCATTCCGGTCCGCGATTAACCATCATCTCTTCTCTCCCTGCAAAGATTTGATTTTCCAGGCCACTCTCTCTCTCTCTCTCTGTGTCTGGTCCGAAAGGTCTGAATTTGCGCAATTTCGTGGTTTGGCGTAAGCGGGCCTCGATCGGATTCTACCAGTTTTCAACTTGTCGCCTTCCGTCGGAGGATCGGTTGCTGCTCAAACCGTCCATAATGCCGTCCGTCTACGGAGCTCGTCTGACGACCTTCGAGGATTCGGAGAAGGAGAGCGAGTACGGTTATGTCCGCAAGGTGCGTGCCATCTACCATCCCCTTTCAATCGGTTCGAGTAAATCCCCTGCCCTTTCCTCCTCTTCCCGATTTCCTCTGCTTCGTATGGATTGGGGGGATGTCAGTTTATCGGATCAATGATCCGCCTCTTTCTCTGTTGTCGTTGGTCATTTCGCTGTCTGTTCCAACCGGGTTTTCTCAGATCGGGAATCGTCCGTGTTGGCGACTATCGTGATCCCGCCTCTCTGATCTAGGATCTAATGACTTGCGCTGCCGATTGGTTGATAGGAATGCGATCACCCTGTTGCTGTTGGGTAGTGATTTCAGTGGCGAACAATTAGAACGAAGCCGCGAATATTGTTTGGCGCTGTTGCCAATTGGTTGATAGTAATGCGATCGCCCTGTTACAAGTCGCAAGATGCTATCTCTTTTTCGGGAATATTAGATAGCTTTTTGGGCATTGATGAATTATAGCCATGCTTGGTTTGTCTCCAATACAGAACAACTGGTTCATGCTGAGAACTCCAGCTAACTTCACTTCAAATGTCGTCAGTTTCGGAATTCTGAGGCCTCGTATGAATTGACATGCAGGTTTCAGGTCCAGTGGTTGTCGCCGATGGCATGGCTGGGGCGGCAATGTACGAACTAGTTCGTGTGGGTCACGATAACCTCATCGGGGAGATTATTCGTTTGGAAGGAGATTCTGCAACGATCCAAGGTTTATTTTATTTTATTTTCCCTTTCTCCTTAGTGCCTGAATTCATTCGTCCAGAATTGTCATCCATGGGTTATTTCTACTCTTTTCTCAAACCCATTCAATGGTTGCAATGCATTATAACTAAGTTATCTTCTTAATGATAGAATCTATGAGAAAGCTCATTGTTTTTCTTTCATTTGCAGTTTACGAGGAAACAGCTGGTCTCACGGTGAATGATCCTGTTTTAAGGACACATAAGGTGACACTTCTTCATCCTAAACTCATATGTCTCCTGTATCTTTTCCAGGTGGCAAGTGATCAAATTCAATGCGTCATCTGCTCGCTAACCATGCAATGTTAATGCCATTGTAACAGCCTCTGTCAGTGGAATTGGGTCCTGGCATTTTGGGAAATATTTTTGATGGAATTCAGGTTCGCCTCAGGCTTCACTTGCATCTTAAATCTCTTGCCCTTGATTTTTTAAGCTGTGAAAATGTTTCATTGGTCTTGTCGAGCAGAGGCCCTTGAAAACTATAGCGAAAAGGTCCGGAGACGTATATATTCCCCGTGGTGTCTCTGTGCCGGCCCTTGATAAAGACATACTTTGGGAGTTCCAACCTAAAAAATTAGGTGAATCATGGAATTGCATTTTAATTTCATCTAGAGGCAGCTACTGTGGTCTGAGGTTGACTAATGTTTGTACCTTACCTCATCTCGTCATCTGGGTTTATTTTGCTGGTATCAGGTGAAGGAGATATTTTAACAGGGGGAGACCTATATGCTGTAAGTTTTATCAGTTTTCTTCTTTGTTTCGTTAAGTTATTCTTTTGAAAAATGGGTTCTTTCTATCATGTTAGGCTGCAAAGCTATTTTTCTGTTGCTAGATTTGCTATTGCTTTTGTGTGATATATTTTTGTGATGTCGTCTTCTCTTACAGACTGTCTATGAGAATAGTCTAATGCAGCACCATGTTGCATTGCCTCCAGATTCAATGGGGAAAATTACTTACATTGCTCCACCTGGTCAATACTCTCTAAAGGTATTGTTGAAGTCCAGCTCTCTCTTAGTTTGCAGTCTGTCCTTGAAATTTGATGCAGTCACCCTCGGGTTGGTAACATGGGTCATCTGAATTATTAACATTACTGGAGCTGTTATTGTGATATTTTCCTGTATTGCATTGCATGCATGCACACTTGGTTTTTTCGCTCAAATGAGAAAACTTAAGAAATTGTGCAGACACTGTTTGTGAAGGGACTTCACTTCCCATGGAAGTCTTCTCCCACCCTGGAGCAAACTTATTCAAAAAAATGTATGAATGAAGAAAATTACATTTTGTCAAGGAAAATGCATGATTGAATTGATAAAATTGCCACTTCATGGTCGAAATTTGAACGATTTGTCCTTGCTGTTAACTCTGAATCTTTAAAACATTTCCATGGCCGATCGAAGAGAGACTTCTCCTTCGACTTCTCCTTCATTTTTTATTTTGTGTCATAACAGCTGCACTAAGAATGTGCAAATTATAAATATCTTGATCTCCATTCACGGTATTAAATGGCTAGTTAGCTGTCTTCTTAGTTTTATCTTGACACAAGGAAATAGACATTCCAGATTTTAAGAAGAAATAACATATGGAATCTCCATCTACATTTTCAGTGGACAGTATGTGGCTGTGGATTCACTTTTGTTAATTTATATGCAATTGCAGGACACTGTTCTGGAGCTGGAGTTTCAAGGTGTGAAAAAGCAACTTACTATGCTTCAGGTTTGCTACTGTTAATCCATGCTTTTTCGAGCTTGAGCAAATAAAAGTACAAGTTTGTAAATCTGAAAACCTTCTGGAAAATTTTGGTATTTGGTCCTTCTCAGACTTGGCCTGTACGCACACCAAGGCCAGTTGCATCAAAGCTTGCTGCAGATACCCCTTTGCTTACCGGTCAGGTAACAGATTGAAAGTTTAATTTCGGATCGTGATGTCTTTTTTCCTCTGTTTATTTTAGTTCATGACATTTTTGTCACATGACAGCGTGTACTTGATGCACTTTTCCCTTCCGTTCTTGGGGGAACCTGTGCTATTCCTGGGGCATTTGGATGTGGCAAAACTGTCATCAGTCAAGCTCTTTCCAAGGTGATCTTTAGCATTCTTCACTGAAATTGTGTATCTAGTTTCATTGAATTGCTGATGCTATGAGTTATTGACTTTTTATACTTTTGACTCATTTGCAGTACTCTAACTCTGAAGCTGTAGTTTATGTTGGCTGTGGGGAACGTGGAAACGAAATGGCTGAGGTGCATATCTTCCCATCAAATTAAAGAAGTACTTTGTTAGAGTGTGAGTTTGTAAAATTCTCATGATGCAGGTCCTTATGGATTTTCCACAATTGACAATGACATTACCTGATGGTCGTGAAGAGTCAGTTATGAAGCGTACGACTCTTGTGGCAAACACTTCTAATATGCCTGTGGCTGCTCGTGAGGCATCAATATATACAGGTAATTGTGTTAGCTTTTGTGGTTGGCTTGATTTGGTGATTGCGGAAGCAAAGTTTTAGAAATAGGTCCGCTATGCGTTACACCCTAATGTTTAGAACTGATAGTTCATCTGAATATTTGGAGATTGTTCGATGGTTGTAGTTTGTTAAGATGTCATTTTTCAATTGTGGAGGACAAACTTAACATGGTCTCCATAAAGAAAAGGGTATCCTGTTTTGCATGCATGATTGTCTCCTTTTTTTGCCCTTTTCTTTTTCTGTCCATTCTTACGACTAATTCAAGTTCTTGCTGAAGACTGCATATGATTGATTCTCGACTTATATTTGTACGGATTGCTAGGTATTACGATAGCTGAGTACTTCAGAGACATGGGCCGCAATGTCAGTATGATGGCAGATTCAACATCTCGTTGGGCAGAAGCACTTCGTGAAATCTCTGGACGATTGGTAAGCATTTCTTCTTGAGCTTCTGGAAATCACTATTTCCTGAATGCTGCCAGTTTTGTTGGCAAGCTTCCTGTCCACTGTTATGATGGCTTTCTTTTTTCTGGACATTTGTGAACTTCTGATGACTTAGTCATCTAATAGATTACTATCCTGTTGTCTTCTTATGCAGGCAGAAATGCCTGCGGATAGTGGGTACCCTGCTTATCTGGCAGCACGTTTGGCATCTTTCTATGAGCGAGCGGGTAAAGTGAAGTGTCTTGGTGGTCCAGAACGAACTGGTAGTGTTACAATTGTTGGTGCTGTCTCTCCTCCTGGAGGAGATTTTTCTGATCCTGTAACATCTGCAACCCTTAGCATAGTGCAGGTATAGTTGGACCTCTCATTTGAATCAGTAATCTTGATGATGCTTCCATCACATGAGTTCACTTGTATTATGGAAAGTCAGAACTCCAAAGAGCATGGGTGTAATAACCTGGAGAATTTGCCGTTCTTCGTGAAAGTACAGATGTGAACTCTTTATTTTGCATCAACCTCTATCAATATTCTTTTCACCTGAAAGACATAGTTTTTCTCAAAGTGGAGGAGATAAAATATATGCTCAAATACTACTGAGTTTATGCGGAACCACAGTACTGCTGTTGAGTGGGTGGGAGCTGCGTAAGAGAAGGAAGTTTCATAGACCATGTAAATAGGCCCTCACAATGACACTTGCATTGGTGAAGTTTATCACTTTGGAAAGTAGCCCTAGATCCAACTAGTCTTGGAAGACACTATCTGGAGGGGATCATTGACAGTCTTAAAAGAAGAGAAGTTTGAATTTGTTCTAAAGTCACCAGTGGAGATTATATACTATTGAAATGCAAAAATACTTTCCTAAACTGTTACAGACTGCTTACCTGACATAAAGTCTGAGACCTATGCATTTTGCGCCAGTAACATTTTGTTCTAACGTCACCATTAGTCTGTTCCCATGTACATGCCAAAGTTGGGTAGGATAGCTCAAGTTTCATCCAATCAGGTGCTAAATCTTCATGCTGATGATTATCCTGATGGGTTTCAGGTCTTCTGGGGTCTGGATAAGAAACTTGCTCAAAGGAAACACTTCCCATCAGTGAACTGGCTCATATCCTACTCGAAGTACTCAACAGTGAGTTCTTGAGCTGTTCTCTCATGCATGCAAGATTTTTTGTCACTGGTAAATTCCAGCCCACCTAATGCGTTCTGCCAGTTGTATATAATCATTGGGATTCTCATATATAGGCATTGGAGTCCTTCTATGAGCAATTTGATCCAGATTTTATCAACATCAGGACAAAGGCTCGTGAGGTACTGCAGAGAGAAGATGACCTCAATGAAATTGTTCAGGTACCTTATTTGTCCAGTGACTAGAATGACTAGGCACTAGATGAATCATTATACAACTGATCCAAAAGTTGTTCGTAAGGGCATTACTGGTTGTTGTTGCATAAAGGACCTAATTTTGGGATTTTTTTTATCCGGTTTTTCGGCTTGCACTTGCAATTCTGTGAGGAATGATGAGAAATTGCATGAGTGCAATAATACTGAATTGAACCTTTAAATAGTTGTCTTCATTAGTTCTGGCCATGCCTTGCAAATTAGACCAGTTTTCACTCTTCATGACTTCTGCAGCTTGTAGGTAAAGACGCTTTGGCTGAAGCAGATAAAATTACACTAGAGACTGCAAAACTTCTGAGGGAGGACTATCTTGCTCAAAATGCCTTCACCCCGTAAGAGGAAGCAATTCTTATGCTATCAATTAGAATATATATTCATGCTTTGTTACTTTTTTTCTCAAACTCTTGCTTTGCCCTTTTTTTCTTTTTGTAATAATCTATCTTACTTGATTGCAACAGATATGATAAATTTTGCCCCTTCTACAAGTCTGTGTGGATGATGCGCAATATTATCCACTTCTATAATTTGGCCAATCAGGTAGAGTTGTACCCTTTGCTAGTTCGCCTCTATCTTTTTCATGCTTTCTAAGTCACAGGATCATGGTTGAAGAACCTGTCGTATCTTTGGGGGAAAAGGTAGACGATATTGGAAGGAGAAATTTGGAAAGTTTTTCAACACCAGGGACTTGTACCTCAGAAATAGTGTCATTTCCTACATTAGATCAATCTGCACTTCCTATATCAGGATTAATCTTAGTTTAATTAATAATGTGATTAAATGTGAAAATCAGAGTTTTGCATGGGGAAATATGCAAAAGGAAAATGCCTTTGCTTGCTTGGAGGACAAACTTTCTAAGGAGTTTTACATAGCGAGCAAAACATTAATTTTTTAATTCCTGTTGACACACAAAATGTTAATGCAGGCTGTTGAAAGAGCTGCTGGTATGGATGGGCATAAGATAACTTACAGCCTTATCAAGCATCGGTTGGGAGATCTATTTTACCGTTTGGTGTAAGTATTGTACTTTGCTAATTAGTGATGGAAGGTTTTTCCTCCATGGAGCTTGTTCTAGAAACTCAATACTCTGTAATTCAATTTAATAGGTCCCAAAAATTTGAGGATCCAGCTGAGGGGGAGGAAGCTCTAGTGGCCAAATTCAAGAAGCTACATGAGGATCTTACTGCAGGTTTCCGCAACCTTGAGGACGAAACTCGATGAATTGAGTTGGGAACTTCAATTCCTTATGGATTTTCGGCACGAAGTCACTTGGTTACCTTTTCATTCTATATCCCTGCTTTCTGAGTGCCTATGAGGGAGGGATCAGAGTGTTAGATTTTTGTGCATCCCGCATTAGAGATTGCTTTGGTGTTCTCTTGGTGTTTATTCAATTGTACCTATTATTTTTTAATGTATCCTACCTTTTATCTTATAGTTATGTCTTTACTGATAAGATTTAAAGAAATATAGTTTCCCATGGATAAATGTATTTATGCAGTGTAGTAATAATGTCGCGGGATGTTTTTTGTTAGTCTTTGGAATTGACCTTATTTTGGCTGTAAAGTTCAATTCCCTATTTCAAGTCTTTCACTCCTGCTTTGCTGAGTGAAGACAAAGGTTGCATTACCGATACCTGCTTTATCTTATTCAAAATGAGTAGTACCTTTGAATCCATTCCTCCTATGAAATGTATAAAAATAGGAGTTTTTGCTGAATTGACGAAGTAAAGCTAGCTACTGGACTCTATAGGCTTTCATGTAAAGGAGGAGAAGGAGAGTATATGATAAGAAGGCCTAGGCTATTTCCGATGAAGGATGAACTTTGTAGTCAGTTATAAATGGCGAAATACCATCAAGATGACATGACCTATGGGTGTGGGCTTCATTGTCTCAGCAGCTTATTCGTGCGATGTAGCACAATCTCAATCTCGTTCATCATTATCATGTAAATAGAGTGCCTCTAGTATATTTTCTCATGATTTGGGACTGTTTATCTTTAAGGAGGCTGGCGCAATTCTGCTTGGGATACCACAAAATATGACTCTTGGATATCAAATTATTTATTGAGATGCATTTCACTTCGAGATGTCATTATCTCGTCAGTGTAAATTGAGTCAAATAAAAGGGACCCATCCTTTTTCTTTTGATACTAAATTGAGTCAAATAAAAGGGACCCATCCTTTTTCTTTTGATACTATGGCCAAGAAAAAGGAACTTTCTTTTCATATCGTTACCATTAGGTTGTATGAATGGTAGAGCATTAATAGTAAAGACTCTATTTAGTAGGTTTACATGTCAGCTACTGAATGGTCAGTCTGCATAGAGAATGTCGTGAATGTTTTTGGCCCTAAATAAATCAATGCATGGCAAATCACCAACTAGCTGATGATGACTGGTTGGCCCATGACCGTTAGGTTATAACTAAGAATCAAAAACTGCCGGGAAGCTGCAACTCCTTGTAGCTGGTGCAGCTTATACTGACCAGTCAAAAATTGAGAAAAGAGAAAAATGAAAGAAGGAAAGATCAGAGCTTGCCAAATTCAGCTCTTCCCGAGCACATCCATTCTCTCTTTCCATTAGTTTAAAACCTGGCAATCCGAGCTACAATTTCTCTCTCCCTTTACACACCATTTTTGCCACCATTTGCCAGTTTGCATATGCACGGTTCTTCAAGTCTTTGCCTGAATGCTACTCCCGGCAGTGTCGCCGGCTCATAAGGAAGTGGATGAATTGGAAAATAACAGAGTTCATGCTTTGAGGACTTGTAAGCTCTTCCCTCCACTTTACTTTTTCTTGATAACTAGACGGAATGTACTGGTACTACAGCTCTGCATAGTTTGTTTTTTCATAAACTCCTGTTGTGAGGAAAATGAAACCTGAGCCTGACTTTAACTTGTTTAGAAGCACTTCTTCATCCGTTTGGATTTTATGGGAAGGAGTAACGCATCTGCTCTCTCACTTGCAACGAATGCAAATGCTATTTTTCTTTTGAGCTTTATAGCTTGGAATACATTATAAACCATACTACAGTGTTGTCGCGTCCTTCTAGGACTTAATTAGCTAGGAGATTTTTGAATGGAATGAGAGAGTTTTAGAACCCTATTCTATTGAAGTTTCAACTAGCCAGTCGTATAGACATTTGGACAGGAAGCATCCACCCACCAGTCAAAAACTAAACTAGCAAAGTGGAGAGTAAATTCCATCCCAAAGGTCAGCACAAGCAACGCTGCAAAGCTTCTAAATTGGAGGTGGAGGTATATTGTATTCTTTTTGCAGGTTTGCATATGCAATTTATTTGGGTACTGAGGTTACTGCCTCTAATTTTGATTTACATGCTGTTGGATGCCGCATGACGTTCCATTGTTTCAAGTTCTTATATTGATGAACACAGGTCAGAGTGGTTTATACTGATATGCTGCAATTGTCGGATTGACTCTCGAAGTTTCTTGCGACACTTGCTAGAGTCTGGTCATGAAGGTGGCTGAGGATCATCTGTGTCCATTATACTTGAAGGCTTCTTGACTTTTTTCCCCTTTTTCCACATTTCAGGAGAGATCTTTCTCCTCTGACCCAGCTCAAATCAACCCATCGAAAGAACAAAACGATAGAAGCCAGGAAAACATTGGAGATTGCCGAATGCAATGGAAGATGTGGAAGAGGATGGCCACATCTCTCCAAGTTCATCACCACCAACACCGCCATCACCTCTTCCGATTAGTACAGGACCTGGCAATCAAAAATACTATTTCTCACCGTCTCCAAGTCTATCCCCGCCATTTTCACCACCGCAGTCCAGTCATACCTCTGCAGAAAACCTCCCCCTTCTGCAGGAGTCATCTGGTCCAACTCGAACGCCGCCTTTGGCATTTTCCTTGGACGGTAAACAGGTGGATGAAGCGGAGGATTCCAAAGTTCCTGCCTTAAGGACTTGTAAGCTCCTCATCCTTTACTCTGCTAATTAATAGGTGGGCATCAATTTTCAACAGGATTAGTATCACCTTCACCTCTTCCTGGGACTTCAATGACTTAGGAGATCTTTGAATGGTAGGTTTTTAACAATTGAAACGCCAATAACTCGGCTGTATAGACAGTTTTAAGCTGGAAGCCTGTAACTACCAGTCAAACCTAGCAATCCCGTCAACACCAGGGCATTAGACCTGCTGTTGCTAGCAAGCACATGGAATACAAATACTAACTCGAGTCGCATGTTTCAAGAACTTAAAAACTGAAAAGCTTTTTCTGAACACAGGTTGGAATGGTTTGTTCGAAGATGCTGCAACTGCTACATTGAGTCTTAAATTTCGAGGAATCATCAGCTACAGTAGCAACGGCAAGCGATTGTTTGTAACCATTGTTTTTTTTATTTTTACTATTTCTCAGGACCAATTCGATTCTTCTAACCTGTAACCTGACTCAAACGTCAGAGATTGTACACATTACACGTTCATGTGTAACCACCCATACGAACAAAGACATCATATTGTTTTAGAAAACGCTCAAATTTGACCAAAAATGTAGAGAATTGTGGGGAAGATCCGAGTTGGTTGGTCCAGAAAGTCCCTTTCCCCCAATCATTTTGACGTTCCTTATGCCAGCATTCCGTCTCTGTGTCCGAAATAACTTTGGCCCACTTTGCAGAAAAAAAGAAGGAAATCACAAAAACACACTGCGCACAAAACTGTGAAGCAAAGATTTCCTTTTCTTTTCTATTTTGCCAAAAGTGAAGATCATAATATCCATCTTTCTATATGCACTACTATGCCTAGAAGTTCCACCCTCACAAGTAGCGCTGCAGTAGGCCATGCATCAATCTAAGAGTACTGAGATGCTCAAGCAACTGTAAATATCACCATGAAACCATTGTCTCACTGCTGATTTGGCTGCCTCTGTTGTGAGAAATTGGGGTGATTCTGAGACGTGTTTGGTAGGGTTACCATACCAGACTGCAGACCCTGAGCATTTGCCGCCATGTTACCAAATGCACCCTGTGAACCAGACTGCTGCTGCTGCTGCTGTATAGGAATCATATTTGTTGCATTGGCTGCTCCCATATTATAAACTGCAAATTAAGAGGTCCATCACACATTATCGCCATATTCCATGTTTGACGCTTTGAATCCAAGGAACATTTATTTGATCATGCAGCATCCTCTTCCTTATACAGTGAGTGAATATCAAATACCAACAGAGAAGAAAGCAAAAGTTCGTACTTTGATCATTCAACATCTGGGAAGCATGACTCCTCTGGGGATTGGTTCCAGATAAGCCTAACTGAAAAAGAAATTCCCAACAAAGAATAAATAGTGACAGAAATAGATAGGCCAAATAAGAGTTCTGCCTTGAATATTACACCAAAACATCAAGTATATCATGAGCTAACATTCACAAGTGAAGAAAAGGCATCTTGATCAAAGTATTGCATGTAATGAACAACCAATCGTGTCAAGATACCAAAGTGAATGCAAGATTATCATTATATAAAGCTCAGTTTATATAAAGCTCAGTTCTGAAGTTTCAGCACCAACTTCATCCAGAGCACGCATTCGGCACGATCTGACAGAAACAAGACTTAATACTCAACCAAAGGAACTTCTGACTTAACAAAAGAATTAAATAAATTGCATTTGACCTCCCACAAGTGTGAGTTTGCGATACTTACAGCCAGAATATTGGCTACCCTGAAACTATCATTTTTGCAACAAACATCCTTCTCATTATATTTATTCATCAATTTCAAATGAATCCAGGGAAAATGGCGCAACAAGATTGTAAAAATTTTGTGAAACCCCTATCAACTATTCTAAAAACTTAAATGATTAAATGAAGATATGATTTAATTAAATACATTAATAAACAGCTCTTTTTTTAGTTATATCTTTATCCTTGGATTGAAGTCATAATTATTTGGTTACAAGATCTCCATTTTAGGAGAGCATAAACTACGAAAATGTCTCTGTTGAATTCTACCACCTGTGAAAGAAAGGTGTGGAAGATGTTAACAATGGCATTCCCACCGATTGAGAAGAAAGAGCCAACCCCTTGATCAGATAAAACTGCCCACCCGAAGCACGCCCTAGGACCCACAACTCAAAATAAGCCTCACAACAAGATGCGGACATTCCCCATGATGCGTTTCCTCCGGTCCATTCGATATGTTTCAATGCAATAACAAGATATTATTTGTAAATAGTTTTGTTGGTTGGTTAATTGGTCACATTTTTTTCATGAAATGGGTTGAATTGGTATTAGTCTAGACACACTCCATAAGCGCATGTCTCAGCAACACAAAACGAGGGTTTCACTCCAAAAATTTTGTGAAACCCCCCCCCCCATCAACTATTCTAAAAACTTAAGTGAATAATTGAAGACATGGTCTGAGATTTGAATAAATACAGTAACCAACCTCCTCGAGCATAAGCTGGACTTTAGCCTAAGACTAAAGCATGGAAATATATAATAGGTTAAGCATATAGAGGGTCCTAGCTCCTGCTTTGATAACTCGTTGTAATCTTATGAACACCGTTATGATATTTAAATAATAAATCACACATTCATCTAATAGCTTAAGCTTTTAGAACAATTGATAGCAGTCCCACAAATTCTCTCATGATATCAAAGTTGGAAATTCTGAGTCCAAATCTTTCGGGGCCCCATTTACCTCCTTAATTGAATTTCCATGCCTAGTACTAGGCAAAAGACAAGACTAAACATGAGGGAAGTGTTAGAATATTTAAATTATAAATCACGCATTTATCTAACAACTAAAGCTTTTAGAACAGTTGGTAACAGTCCCACAAATTCTCTAACAATTCTAAAAGTTTAAGCTCAATATTTAATTTAATTCTTACGGGCATCTTCTTCAATCCATAATATTTGTCCTCTCTACATCCATAAACTTACACCTAGCGATCTCTTTTTTCTTTTGCAGGATATATTCTTTGCAATTTACTTTTAACGTAGTATTCGCTTTTCAAAAGAGGTCTATCATTTAGATTGAAATGGACCCAAAAACTTTCTATCGGGATGAAACATTGCAGCTGAAATAAACTTTCAAGGAGAGTTATTCATGTGGTAATTCTGGTGACATTCCATCCCATGAAGAAAAATAGTTAAATGAAATTCCTCTCCTACTTGGAAGACAAAGTAGAAAGCTCACCTGCATCCTTGGAAGAAGAGCCTGCGACTGCATTGTAGAAATATTTGGTATCTGAAATAAAATAAACAGGGTCAGTGTACTTCATCAGCAAAAACAGAGTGAAGAACAGGCCATGATTGAAAGGTAGTGGAATGTCTGGACTAAGACAAGGAAAAACAAATGAAAAGATGATGCCCACAAAACAGAAATTTATGCATCCAAATAAGAACAGCCATACACACCTAATTGCATGCCTGAACATTTAAACATACTAAGCAAATATGCAACTGCCTGAGGCATAATAACTGCATAAGTATGGTAAAAGGTACAAAAGTGTTCTTCAGTAACAACCACTGGTAAGCCCACGGAAAACTTTGAGCCAGACTGGGAGTATAGTTAAAATAATTCTCATGCAAATTTTCAGTTTTGGCCACCACATTCGAAATTAACCATCACAAGTTTTTTAAAGGAAAAATTCCAGATGATGCACTTTATGCTCAAATATGTCCACTGAAGCTCGTGATAGAAATTTAAAGTCATTAACTTGTTTGTCTACACAGACAGAAAGATGAAAGAAGAACCAAGGAAAAAGCAATATCTGACCATCGGGTTATTTGGTGCTGTCTGAGCAGCATTGAACAATGCACTATTGGCGCCAGAAAATTGGTTTAGATGACGATTCATCAGGTTTCCTTGATTGAGTTGGCTCTGACCAATGCTATGCTGCAAAGGTCCAGAAGGCAACTGCCTGCCTTGAAATTGTTGGTGCCCCAGTGTCTGAGAATACTGCATCTGAGGTTGACCCTGAAACGGCTAAAAATATATGAGATTGAGGCAAGCATAGAAGAGAACCCTGGTCCAGCATTAGCAGAAATGGACACAAGCTTCTCAAAGTTGGCCAGAGCTGCAATACAATTACTGGACAAGAGAGAATAACATTCGGCCTCTAGCACTTGCATGAGTGTGCATTTTGGATGTTTGATTTACAAAAACTGCTCAGCAACAAGAAAAAGGGGGGATTGTTGTGGTGAGCTGGAAAAGTTTAAGTAGACAGACAAGGCCTTTGACAATTTATAAGAGTTCTGCTTAAATCATGAAGGCACTTCCCCAATAGTGTATCAAAAAATGACATCAATTTCAAGTACACACGCATCAGCCTTTACTTGGAGCTTGGTTCATAGCTTCATTATACAACGAAAATTAACACTTGGTAAGACTAAACATGTTTGGTAACACTAATTAGTATTAATCTAAAAATTCAATTAAGTCAAAGATCGCTTAATGTGTTAAATTGAGCGGGAGTGTTAAATGTCAAGAACAAAAATGTCCCACACTTCTTGTCCAAGGGGTTTGCATAGACATTTTAACACATGAGGTGAGGAACTTAAGCTATTTGCTGCATGGACATTTTAACACTCCCTTAGCGCTTTGCATTTACCTATATCAAGTACAAAAAATGCCGTTTTATACATGGGTTTCAACTAAAAATTATAGGCATGAATCAATACTCATTTGAAATCTTCTAGAAATCTATTTCATTTGGCCAAGAATCTATAATATGAGGCAGTTTATGTGGAGATCCATGTAACTTAACATCAAGTCCAAAGAACGAGGATAATTATCCACTAAGACACAAACAAAGAGTATTAATCTGTTACCACCTAAGTTTTGCTCTTAATCTTAGAAGTTCTTCCCCATGTTACCTTCAAAATATACACATGTAATTATTATTTAATGCAGAAGTAGAAAATTAGCCATAAACCTCACCTGCCCCAGACCTGACATAGTAGGCTGGCGGAATTGTTGTTGAGCAAGAAGAATTTGCTGATTGTGAGGTAATTGCATCATCTTCTGCCTTTGTTGTTGTTGCTGCTGCTGTGGTTGCAGTTGTTGCGATTGTTGTTGAGGAGATGGTGTATTCATATTTGTACCAGACCTAGGGGAATTGGCATATGGCATTGGAGATGCAGAGCTGTTATCAAAAGAACTGGCACCCGGAGAAGCAGCAGATCTTCCAAGTAGTTGTGTCCCCGTGCCCTGCTCAATTTTAGGTCACACGAGAAGCTCTAGGGATAAGAGGAGAAAGTCCAAAGACTTCAAAGGAAAGGTCAAGCTCAAAGAAGACGTTGAACATTAAATCAAGCTATTTGTCCCAAAAGTCCATAAAATGGGACTCATTCTAAGACCAAGGGAACCTTCACAAAAAGATAAGGAAGGATGTCTTGCTAAAGCATATACAGAGAAGAAGCAGTTGCCTCTGTGACTAAACAACTATTTTCTCAATGACAATCTCATTTCACAAGGATTCACGAAATGACTCAAATTCTTGAAGACAACAAGTTAGGACTGTCCATATTGCCTAATTAGGATCTTTGCTTCATAACTTCTGCAGAAAATATACAGCATCAACCATTGAAATGGGAAGAGCAAAGCATATGGGCACACCTGCAACAAAGTTCCCGTAGCACTCATGTTGTTCGATGATACAGAAGCGCTCTTTTGGTATATCCCTGAAAAAGAAGCTTCCAGAGTTGCTCAAGAAGCTATCTATGTGCCAAGCAAAAGATGATAGAATTCGAGAAAAGGCTTTCCAAAAATAGTAAAATCTGAGAAAACAGCAAAATACTTCAGTGTTGAGTAACAAATTTACCAGATGCGTCAGCCAAATTTGGCATTCCATCACCTACATGGAGCACATCTGTGAGATGCATGGGAAGTGCTGGTGTCATCTGCCTCTGGTCTCCAGATGTTTTTAATCCTTCATTCACATATACCGTCCTCTATATCAGTGTGAGAAAGCACTCAAAGGAAGTGCAAGAGCACCAAGAACTGACACCTTTGACATTAGGAGAAACCCAAAGACAATGAAAGAAAGACCTGGAGAAAATAAAACAGCTACCATCGCTATATACATGTGGCTTCCAATGTTATCATTTTGGTATCACAGGAAAAAGAACCATGAATAACATCCCACCTTCCGAATTGATGTGTTTTATGTGTTGACAAGCAACCTGTTGTTCCTCATAGCGGAGTTATTTCCCCATATGCCTAACTTACCACAAATTTTGAAGAATGCATCATCTACTTCTCTATACAGTTCAAGAATATGTAAGTGCTCAGTCCAAGTTGTATAATGAACCTTGAGTAGAGAAAGAGACAAAGGAACAAAATGCAGACATGATCGACCACGACAATGGATGAAGATAGAGCTTTGGGGTAATTTGTTAACACCTTCACCATAATTTACAGCAGCTCTCAGAGTATTTTCTTGTTCTAGAATTTTAGCCGCCTGAGCCTTTTCCAGGGTTGGAGCAGTTGTTCGGACCTTGACGAGTTCCAAAACCATAAGCTTTACGTGTATCCGACAGAACTTTTTCGGCACTTTCACATGCAGCAGCAATCATGTCGATTCTAGCCTACAAATGAAAAGAATGAACATTTCGTACTTAGCGCAAAAGGTCATTCTGGAAGGCATGTGTATATCAACCTTTTAGAGATTTCAAAAAAGCATATTACAAGTCGACATCTATATCACTTAACTATGAAAAATTGGCATTTATATCAATCATTTCACATTTTTAATGAATTTAACCTAAGACAGCATTTGGGGAGGCAACTAACAAATAGTTGTTGATTTCCTTAAGGCTTATGTATCTTTTCTATTGCTTTACTAGTGTTGACTGATTGATTAAGGTACCCCAGGGGTTTGCAGCAGGCTGCATGACTAATCCCCCATGCCTATATAAATTTAGTTGAGGAAATATTGCTTATAAGAAGAACAAGGTCAAGACTGAAGACATAAGTTTAAGAAACATGAAGAGAAACCATCTGATAACCACCTTCAATTTCTCAATCTGCGAGGCAACAGGCAGGTTTTGCATCCCCTGCAGTAACTGCTCTCTCTTTGAGTTATCATCTGTCTCCATCTCAGGTAATAGCTTCGAGGACAACATTACAGGAAGAACTGTAATAGCAAAATTTCCACAGTACTTCATTCACGGACCAAGTGCTTGTGCAACACGTAGGATTGGGTGTGAAACAGGGTAATAGATTGGACAATTAGTTTTCAATGGCTATATCCGTTTACTGTGGAATCCAAACAAATTTCACTCTAAAAAATGTTCTCCTATTTTCACAAGTTTTGGTCAGTTTTTTACACCATATAGGAAATTCTCCATTCAGATATGCTCACAACGCTGTTTTAGACAATATGAGATATTCTGCCTTATAGCATCCCTAGCATAAACGCACGCATTGTCGCAACCACTATAGTTCCCTCCATGATTTTGACATATTAGAAAATATTCCTAATTAAACATATACAAACAATGCACTTTGCAATTATTATTAGTTCCTTTTGAGAATTATCTCAAATAAACAACATTTTAAGTTCAGTGATATTATAAAATGGATGATATCATGCTATATTTGAATGTTTTATTAGTAGAGATACAAAATTCCTTAACAATAAACCCTAAACTCTAAAGAAAGTAATTAATTGAAATTTTAGAAAATAAAAAGTTAAAGAAAAAACTATAGATCTTCCGGTATTTAGGTTATTGTTAGATAGTAATTAACAACCATTACCTCATACAAAAAGTATTTCGGTTTTCCATGGAATGATGATAGTACCAAAAGTTTGTAAACTTTTTTCTAAACAAAATGTCAGTTTTATTTACACTTAACTAATAATATTTTTGTATCAAATTAATAAATGAAATAAAACATGGAATGTGTTCCACGAAAAAAGGAAGTGAAGATGTGACCTTTATAGATTTAAAGAATAAAAAAGGTAAAAGAGTGAAACAAAATAAAAAAATGTGGGCGTGTCTCAAGATTTGGGATGGAGGAATGAGAAGCCCAAAAATTAGAAACAAAAATGAACTAGAATGAAGAAAAAACAAAAGATAAGTCAGAAAATGGGGGAAAAATAACGGTGCCAGGTTATGTTCGAACCTGGCATATTCAGTACACTAAAAGAGGGCCATGACCGCTTAGCTGCCCATCACTTTTTGAAATGAAGTTAGATCGAATAGTGCATATTAAGAATATGTAGCGGTGATGATGAACCAATCACGTAAATACATTTCAGGATCCACAAGCTAGCCTGACAAGGTGCAAATGAATTAATGTAGTGTAAAATTCTTTCATAGCTACAGAAAACATTTGCTTAGCAGAAAGAAACAGGATGGCCTGGTGTATATTGGCATGGTTCTGCAGAATCAGGAACTATGGAAAATCATAAACAGTGTAGTCACGCATGCCTATGGAATGATGAGAATACCATTTCTACTCTAAGTTGTCAGACACTTTAGCGGAGATCAGTAACTTAAAGGCCAACAGAATTTGGAAAAGGAAGGGGAACTTATCCCCAGTTGATGAATTGCCCTACTCAAACTCAGAACACCAAGATAACGTGAAGGAGATATGTACATACTTGTAGAATTCTCTGCATTGACATTCTTTGGGTGTACAACAAAAGCCTTGGAAACCTTTCTGATCTCCTCCACAATGTTGAAAAGCTCAAGATTAACCATAGAGTACTGCCCCAAAATATCTTGCCTGGTAAACAGCACAGAGATTTGAATACAACTCAAGAAGGGAAATAGAAATTGCCCACGTAGCTGAACAATAAATCGTGTCTAGGTCTTTGCCACCTGGGTGATCACAAAATTCAACGAAAGCCAGATATCAACGCGATTGTAACGGTGTGATTAGGCCTGTACAAATCCACCGTCTATACGAGTATGTTTAGGCTCGACTGAGCAACTTAACTGGAAGGAAATTGGCAGTCAAACCGGAAGTAGACAGAGAATTCAAGTCTTGGACGTCCAATGACCCTAATCCATATTCTGACTAAGCAAGAATTCATCTTTCCAGTGCGAGGCGAGAATAAGGTGCACGATGACGGAATCGCCAATCTAACACGTTACACCATCATGTGTACAAGTTGGTCTAGCCTCATTATGAAATCAAATTTCTGAGCAATCAAATTGGAGTTCCTCATTTCGAAACCGCGTTAGATGTCCAAAGAAGTAGCTGGCCGAGAAGAAAAGGGATGGGAACAAAAACCGAACACGAACACGGTGAGAGAGAGAGAGAGACCATTTAGGAGTGGCGTTGGTGCGGGCATAGGCGTCGAAGTCTTCGAGGATGCGGGAGATGGCTTTGAAGAGGCTCATGGCCCTGATCTTGACGGCCTCGAGGTGCAGCTGCTGCTGCACGGCCAGGTTCAGCCTCTCCACGGCGGCCGGCGGCGGCTGCTGGGGTTGAGGTTGCAGCTGAGACTGGTTCGCGGGGATCGCCCCTTCCATGGCTGCCATCCTCCAACCTCCTGCTCCTCCTCCTCCTACTGCTGGATCCCTCTCTCTCTCTCTCTCTCAGTTGCTGCTTCTTTTCAACGTCGCCATCGGCGCTGCAGAACCTGCGCGTATTCGCTTCGAAAATTCGGAATTGGCGAAATTAAATTTGCAGTTGGGGGGCCCCCTTTCTTTTTCATTCGGCGAGGGGATGAATCATGAATATGATGTATTTTCTCTATTTTGTATATATGATGTATTTTGCAGTAGCCGATTTTATAATAAAATTCTTTTCTTTTCTTTTCTTTTTTTTTTTCTTTTCTTGAAAAATATGGCCAATAGGAACTTAATAATGATGCATTTCTTTCTTTCTTCTTCTTCTGGTACAAACCCAGGGTTGCCCAATATAGGAAGAAAAAATATGAGTGTTATCAAATCTCGGAAAATAAGCCTTTCATCTTTACTTATCGGTCTCTGAAATTAAAAAGTTAACTCATCGCATTCTATATAATTTTAAATAATAAAATGACGATGTTACTTATTGAGAAATTTATAATAAATTTATTTCACCTAACTATTTCTGAGAAAATATTGAAAGTAGCAATTGAAATAGTGAATTTAAATAATGAAGAAGTGATAAAGCACTGTTGCAGTTTTTTTTTTCCTAATTGTTTAGCTTCTCTAATGTCACACTTTTTTCATCGCATTCTTGGTTATAAATGTAGTATTGCATATTGTGCTATTTAATTAAGAGAAGTGATTCGAATATTACTGAGGTTATCTTACCTCTTGAATGGGATTTCCTAAAGTTTTGATCGTTTTCTTATATCAAGCTCTTTGTTTTATTTTATTTTTGGTCAAACCCAAGCTCTTTGATTAATGTGCTTATGTTCTTACCATTTCTATCATAAAGTTCATATTCCAACGCATATGATAAGAGACTATATTTTTATTTAAGATGGATTGGGGAGTATGAGTTACATTTTGCTGAAATGGTATTTTTACAATTTTGCTTTTCCAAATTGAGGAGTGATAAATTATATATCATAGTATTAGTGAAAGATTAGAACAGGACAATATGGGATTAGAGATATTTTCTTCTTCTTTTTTGTGATTTTCTAGCCAAATATAAAGCCTGACCAATAAATAAGGTAAAAGATGACTGGTGTGATGCGATGCCGATTATGCAAAAACTTTAGCTTTGTCATAACTATGTCTTTCTCCTCTTTAATTTTGTATATCACTCTTTTCACTACTACACAACACACTAAGAAAGTTACACGATGCCTATCTTATAATTTTGTGTACGTCACCTTATCTAAATTCAACCGCTTATGATACTTCATCATGAATTTTACAATAGATTATTTTTTCAATAGCTAGATCATATAATGTATTTTACGGTAATATTACTTCATTAACATTTGCAATTTGCACAAACACACATCAATACGATTAACAAGCCATTTTGCTCTTTAGCGTTATCCATATAAGGAGTTTCATGAGTGATAATCTTGACACAACTCAAATAACGAAATATGAATTTTTAATACATTACTTTTCATAAATGAACAATACAATTGTATTGTTGACTTCTTACATTGAAATTATCAAGATAAAAATTATTACAAGAACAAAATTTGTCTAGTTGACTTATGGACACTTCTTTTATATCTCAAAATAAAATGAAAAATGCATTAGATGGATTTGCTATTCTCTAGACATATGATTTGCTTGTTCCCAAAAAAAAAAAAAAAAAGGACAAATGATTTGGATTTTTGCTACAATTATATTCATTTGATTTTCTTTATATGTTTAATGCATCCCGTGTATCATGAAGTGCTATTCTAGTTTCCCTCTCTCGAGGGCGTGTCGCAAGATAATTACCACGACACTACTCACCGTCAAGAATTGACCTGGACACCATCTAAATCGAACGAAAATCATAATAATTTTTTTTTAAAATATAGGGAATACCGTTTCGAATAGATTTAAATGGACAGAAAATCTAAAGAAAATTTTTTTAGTTTCTATTTTGACGATTTTTTTAATCTTTTAAAAAGATGAGGGAGTTAATATGAAGTAGGATACACATATCAAGCACTAAAAGTACGATAATGCAAAAAAAAAAAAAAAAAAATGACAAAAGCTAACCCAAAAACATACTCTACCACACCTAGTGCCAAAATCCCAAATAACACACTAGAGGAACTTGAAAAAATTACATTTTTTTACAAAGCAGACAGAGTTCATGAGGATTAGATTTTCCTTATCCAAGTAAGTAATCATGTAGGGTGAACCATACCCAGAATTCCCCAGTCCATTTCATAATGAATTGTTGTCTGAAACTCTGCATGATTTAAAGATGGAATTATCACTTTATAAGCGTGGAGTGGACCAATCTCGTGCTGCAGATCTGTGCTAATCACTGTGCTTGGTCGAGGAGTTTCCATGTTCAGTGTTCATCGCGGGCTAGCATAGCCAACAACTACATCTCCTGCAATAAGAGGACTAGAGTTCTGATAGCGTCTTCTTGACTTTCTCCGCGGCCTTGTGGGCAGTCGCATCCGCCATCTCTGCGGCGGATTTGGCCGAATCCTCCACCGCGGACTTTGCCTTCTCCACGCTTTGGGCCACCGCCTCTCTCACCTTCTCTCCCACTTCCTTGGCCGCCCTGCCTCCTTTCTCATCGTCCACCGATCCTCCCCTAAAACTTCAACCCACAGATACGTTCCACATGAATTTAGAAATTCAAGGAATGGAGTCGCAGCGAGCTGCAGCATAACTTACTCGAGGTTCGGGGGGAAGAAGTAGGCGTAGGCTTGGCGAGCGAGGGCGGCAAGCTTTTCCCAGTTGAACGATGAGGCGCTGCTCATAATCTGATGAACCACCGACCGAGGTTTCCGCTCGGGATGACGATCATCCGCTACCGAGGGATGCTCCGCCAGTACAGACGAAAGCACAAACAGCGAGCAGAGGAAGATCAACGTTCCTCTCATGGCTTTATCCACGGTCGACCCCACAAGTTGATTATGCGGAGGAGCAATGAAGAAGAAGAAGAAGATGATGATGAAGAAGATGGCTTTTCTTGACACGTCCGCGTTTTGGTGAGAAGCCATGCAGTGCAGTGGATGTTGTGGAGGACGTGGGCGGTGTCCACGTTCCTAGACGTCCTTGGGGGAAGCTTCTTAAGTTTCCTACGTGGGACGAAAAGAAAAGAAAATTTGCGTAACATTTTTAACATTGAAAAATGGAAAAAGAAAAGGATATTGTCCCTAATCCAATGAAATCAAGGGCAGTCATAATGACTTCGCAATTGGTGTACCTCCTCTCTCTGAGCATTTTACCTCCCAATGCTCGTGTTGGGTTTTTGTTCTTAAGCCCACCGGACACCATTTGTCATTCCATTTTTGTTTAGTAAACCAGAGAAATGATCGCATAACCTCGACTTCTTGAAGACTTACCAAGCATCACTCAAGCCCGTATGAACTGGTTATGCGAAAGCACAGCACTTTCGTTTCGAATTGGACGTTTTCCTGTACTTTTTTTCGAACCTGTAATTTGCAGAAGCATATGGTTTAGTGCAACTATATATTCCGCCTCGAAAATTTCATTTTTGGTGGTTTTTGCTCGTTATTGGGTTGGTTTTTGTAAAGCTCAGTGTAAGAACTCGTGTTCTGAAACTCTCTTTTAGGGGTAATTTTTCTCCCTTTTCTCTTTCCTTTTGGCTTTTCTCATGATTGTTGCTAGTCGCTAGTCAGAAAAATCTAGCTACAACTGTAATGAAGCGAAGCCAGAGGCATCAAGATCTCTCACCTGAGCTTGTCGATCGACCGAATTAATGAAGTGTGGAAGCAAAGTCGAATTCATGCATGTGGACGATGGCTTGCTTTCCTTGTTTCAAGTTCTTAAGACGATCTTGTTGCACCTCGTAGAAGCCATTCCATGATACCGACGACTCCTTTCCATCTGCGTCGACTGCCATCAATTCATTTGTCTTTATGCTACATTTATCATTAGTTTATCAAGAAAAAAGAGGAGAGTTATATAAAATCTAGAAACGTTACGAACTTCATAAAGGCTAACTTAGCAACAAATGTCAAACGATGGTGGTAAGTAAAGAATAGGAGACTCTTCGACTTGAGTATAGCAGATGATGATATGATACGAATACGCGATCGAGAAGCTTGGTAACGCTGGAATTCGAACATTGTAACGTAAGTTTTCCAAGCTTAATGAGAAACAAACTCGGAAAAATGCATCGATGCAGCCCTAGTAACTGATAAGAAGACTTAAGAAATTAATGGGGTGTGCCTGGGTGGTTTTGCTTCCAATTTTACCATTCTCTCTCTCTCTCTCTCTCTCTCTATATGGCGACGGTCAACTCCTCCTTTTGGCTGGCAACGCATTGCAGATCCCAACTTATATACGAGTGGTAAGTACCCCTCGCATCGTCTATAAACTGCAGAGGTAACATAGCCCTGATCTATTCTTACAAATAGCAAAAGTCAAGCCCATAACAAATTAACAAGATGGCTCGGCCTCAGTACCCTCATCTGTCATCCATGATGCTCGAAAGTCTTGCATTGATGACGGTTCTTTTCTTTGTCATTGCTGGCGGCAACAGCCACAACAGTGGCGGCCTCCACGGATGGGATTCTAGCGCTCATGCCACATTCTACGGCGACATCCACGGCAATGGGACCATGAGTAAGCTACATTAACTACAAACTCCATTGAATTTGTCTCTCTTTCTCAAATCCCTCGACTTGACATATGTATGTTTCATTCTTGTTGGCTTTTGCCCAAAGTGGGAGCTTGTGGGTATGGAAACCTGTTCCAGCAAGGGTACGGACTGAAGACGACCGCCCTAAGCACGGTCCTCTTCGACGATGGAGCGACTTGCGGAGCCTGCTACGAGATAATGTGCATCAATTCTCCCTGGTGCTTACCCGACCGGCCCGTCATCCGGGTCACTGCCACCAACTTTTGCTCGCCCAACTACACCAAGACAACCGAGGTCTGGTGCAACCCGCCCCAAAAGCACTTTGACCTCTCCATGCCCACGTTCCTCAAGATCGCTCGCTACCGTGCCGGGATCGTGCCCGTGGCGTTTCGCCGAGTGAAGTGTGGTCCGAGGCAAGGAGGTATGCATGCATTTGGTTGCGAAAGCACTGAAAAGAGGCGTCGGGTCGAGTTCGAATCCCGTCTCATGGGTTCTCTTATTAATGAGATAAGCGAAGTGATATGGGTGAGCATATGAACAGGGATGAGGTTCGAGATGAAAGGGAACGAGTGGTGGTTGCTGGTGCTGGTGTACAACGTCGGGGGAGACGGGCAAGTGGTGGACGTGAAGATGAAGGGGACGAGGACGGACTGGGTGGCCATGACCCGGAATTGGGGTCAGAATTGGCAAACCTGGGTCGTCCTCAGAGGCCAGGCCTTGTCCTTCCGGGTCACCACCAGTGATCGGCAGGTGCTCCAGTCCGACGATGTGGCGCCGCCCGATTGGCAGCTTGGCCGGACTTACGAGGGCAGGAATTTCGCCGATTAATAGTCGTGCTCGAAGTCTGAATATTGCCTTTGTAATAATCCGAGATGATTTTTGTATTTTTAGGAGAGAGAGGTGAGGAACGAGATTATCAAGAATCACAAGTGTTGAGCCGATTTGTGATTTGATGACAATAGCCCAAAAAAACCAAACCTGGCGGATCGCAACCGTTCTCTTTTAACGAAAATCAGACTGATTTTTGGGACGATTCTTGATGTGCTTCCCCTCCCTAATTTTCATTCTTTATATATTTTATATGCGGTTCTTCTGCTTTTGTCTTTTTTGAGTCGGAGTTTTATAAATAAATATAAAGCTTATGAAAACTGATTAAACATTCATAATAGATATTACAACCAATTCCTGTGACACTAATTACACGCATAAAAAAAGAGAGGAGCCGAATGCTATTGAAAACTAAAACCATATTGATTTGGCTGGTCAGTGAGTATCAATATCAAGGGTGAGCAATCGGGTTAATTTATCGTGAAATTATCAAAATGGATCACAAACCCATATGTTAACCATATTTATTTAAATGAGTCAAATATAGATCATCTTAAACTCAAAATATGGATTATAAATGAGTTTTGAAAAGTGAAGCCCAAAAAAGGATAGATGTTAGTGGGTAAGTTGGTAGCCTACTTTTAATCCAAATTAAATATAGACTCGGTCAATAGAGTCCGCCAATCTTTCTTTCTTTTTTTTCAGTCAAAAGGTTGGCCACCCTTTTTTTTCGATCTTACTCTACTTTTATTATATCTCTTACTTGTAGATTTTTACTCTACCTCCTTATACTTTACCTTATTAGATGTAGGAGTCAAAACCCATACCTAAAGTTAAATCGTCTCCACCCTAATCCCTACGAAAAGATGGAAATTTGAATTCCTCATCTCCCCATTTTCATGTGAGAAGGATGGTCATTAGGGCGAACCCTAGTGGTTTAAGGTGCCCATTCTTCAAATGCAATAATTTAAAGAGAAAAACTGCTAAAATATGGATCTAATTTGGGCATAGGTTGGGATTGGATCTAGTGCGAGTCATTGAATTTGCATTGTGTATAAGGTCAAAATGAATTAATGGATCAATTTAGGTCGGAACACTTTCAACTCAAATCAAACATGACCCGACCCACTCATTTAACATGCCTAATTTCATCAAGGATTGAATCAATTGGTTTCAGGTGAATTTGCATGGGGACCAATTTGATTTCCAAGTAAAAAATTGAGAAACCGGCTTTGATTAGTTTTAGTTGAAAAGCCCTAAACTGTCGTTTTGGGAGAATTGACCATATAATAGTTTTGAGTTAGTCTGAAAGAAAACTCACTGCAAAGAGTGTCATGACCTAAAGAAACAACATGACTGAAAGGGTTTTTGAACAAAGGACCATGGCCGATCGATGAAGAATCGGCAAACCTCTTAGATTCTAAGTCTTAGGGTTTTATTATGTATTTTAGAATACTCTGGGGTGGGCATTATTGTAAATGTATACTCTTATAATAAATCCGAATAGTTCATAGATGGGGAGATGACCGCTAGATTTGTTTTTTTGATCTGCCTTACTCTGCTCCTATTCTAATGTTCATTTTGGCATTACGTCTTTATAGGACATGAGAGTTGAAATGTACTCTTGAAACTAAATAGCCCCCACCCCAATCTCTTGAGAAGATGAGGATTCAAACCTCCCACCTCCTCCTTCTTGTGTGAGAAGGGCTGTCATTGGGGCAAATTCCAGTGGTTGATGACTGTTAGATTATGGAGGAATACACTACTATGGTTAGGCCTGTACTTATATATAGATGCGTCTCCTCCCCATCATCTATATCATCTTATAAGTAATAAAATTCCAAAACTTCTCTCTAGAGTTTATCTCCCTAAATATCCAAGTGTAAGTGAGAAAGGCTAATTTTGGAAGAAATTCATAAGGCTGCATGAGTAAGGGAACGCTAAATCAATCAACATGTGATAAGTGGTATTAGAATAAGTCAATCCTACACACAATGGATCCACGTTTTGATCAGTCGACCATCCATGGTGAGGACCACCGAGATGGGAAGGCTGTCAAGGAACAAAATCGAAGGACCACTAAGCAACAAGGTGCCAAGGCAAAGAAGAGTGTCTTCATGGACCTGATTGCGACAAGGCAGCAAACACTCACCCGGAATATGGTTGCAGTAAGGGAATAACCCATCCGCTTACAAGTTCGGTAAGGAGTGGCATGAGTGACGTGTTTATAGAAGGTCTCGAAGTACATGAAGAAGTGGGCCGATAAGAAACGATGGCATAAGGAGTACCAAGTTGGGACATGGTGTTGACCAAGCTACACTTTGTCCTTCAATATCGAGACGTGCACAAAGGGTTGACCCGTCTCTACATGAGGACATTCCGAGTACTTTAGCAAGTCAAAATATCGCATTACAAGCTGGAACTTTTTGCCAAAACTAAAAGTACATCTATGTTTTGTGTTAATGTGATTAAACCTTTTTATGTAGACAACAAGGATCCAGATTGAGGGGAGTCGCAACATGCACCACTCGAGGCAAAAAAGACATCGACTTCATCATGACAAATTGAATCATGCAAAAGCGATACCGTGTGCTGAAGCAAGAATATTTAATTCGATGAAATGGTCTTCGAGAAGCAAATTGATTCATTTCATGACGAAGTGCATTGATTTGGCAAGGGAAAATTTCATGGCTCGAGGAAATGGCACGATTTAGAAAGTTTTCGAACAAAGCACCCCAATTGATCCATGAAGAACAGGGTGTATTTTAGAATATTATTAGGGCAGGTAATATAATAAGTGTACACTTTTGTAATAAATCGGGATAGGTGACGGATAGGAAAATGCAATCTTCACAATTCTGTGAGATGAAACAATAGGATCTCATCTCATAAATTCAGAGCTAGACTTTGCATCATCACCCTTCGACCTCCTTCTCTCTATTTTCTCGTTAGATGAAAATAGGACTCCAAACGGCGTTATTAGTGTTGCGGAGAGATGTGAGACGAGGTGTAGTCAGGGCGGCGGAGAATGAAGTCCCTCCGAATTTTAAAACAATTTCTCAATCTTCCCTCTCGGTCTCGCGGGTCGCGGCTTCACCTTTGTCGGTCGGCCTCCAATCATTTACAGCCCCACTCTTTACAGGTTTACTCTCTCTCTCTCTCTTTCAATTTCGATTTCGATTTGTTCGTCGAATGTTTCGATCTCGCCAATCTGCGATGTCGGTTTCTTCCTTGTCGATTTCGACGCCCGGGCGGGTTGCTTTCGTCATCTGATTTTTATTCAGTAAATAATCGCATTTATTTTGTGAAATTTCGCGTATTACGTCGTTTTCGGCTTACATTCGTTTTCTTTTTCTTTTTTTAATCATTGTAATACTAAATTTCCATGGCCATGACAGAGAGCACGTGAGAGCTGGAGCTCAGCAAGAGGAGGCGGAAGGCGAAAACTTTGGCGAAGCAAGATCTTCCTTCCTTCTTCTCCATCTCCTTGTTCTTCATCTGCGGGTGTGAATGCAATTGCTCGCCTTTCGAGCTCTGGATCCGTTGGTGTGGCAGTAGATTCCAATCCCAGCTGCGCATCGTCGCATCCTCAGATCTCCAGCCCCATCGGGAAGAGATGGGGAGGCCAGTGGGGAAGCATAAATCTGCCAAATTGGTGTTTGGATGCGTCTTCCTTCTGGGGTGCGGCCTGGTTTACGACTACTTCTGGGCTGCTTCTCCGCGTTTCTCTTCTTCTTCTTCCTATTCTTCTCTTACCTCCAATTGGGCCGCCGACCAGCCCCCCTCCGAAATAACCGTGCCCAGTAGCGCTGATCGTAGCTCCCTCGAGGTACCCTATTCTTGCACACTTCCTCTTTCGATTAGTCGCGGTTACTTTCTTTGTTTCTTTACTGGGGAAAGGGCTAGCTCACGAGGATGCCTGGTCCTCCGATTTGATTCGGCTCTTGCAAATGCCGAGAGAGACTGCTCATTCGGGATTAACGATGAGGAGTGCTTTCTTGTTGATCTATATGATTAAAGGCCAAGAGGGTCATGTTCTTTTTGTAGGGACAACCTGCGGAGAGGGATGATGCTCCCGGGAGAGTCTTGTCTGCAACTTTTGCAGATTTACCTGGACCCGAGCTGAAATGGGAGAAAATGGCTCCTGCACCGGTGCCTCGATTAGATGGGGCGGCAATTCAGATAAAAAATCTTCTTTTCGTGTTTGCCGGATACGGCACTATTGATTTTGTAAGAACGCCACCAACTTCCTTGGTTCGACATGTTTAATCTGGACTAGGAATCAAGCTATCGACTTAAATGTCTATATCATTCTCGTACAATGTTAACTGGGCAGCTTTGCTGCTTCTCCTTGGGAACTTTTCTGATCTTGTCATTGCTCTGTTACTTTAATGATGCGTTGCGGTGAACTTTGCACCCAATGCAGTTTGAAGTTCTGTTATGTTGACCTTGGAAATAGAACTATGCCAAACGAAAAGCAAGAGACTTTTCCTTTTAATCTTGGGTACATAGTGAAGGGGTTAGTCAGCTAAATCCTGAATATATTGCCATGGAAGCATGATTTAAGATTGGTTTAAGTCCCAGAAATGCTGTTTAGGCCAGCCTCCTTGCTTGTTTTGTCTAGTGTCTTGAATTGCCATATAAAGAACGTGCAAAGATGCCGGGAGTATGTAGTATTAAAGTACTTGGATCAGCATGATTGCTTCACTAATTTGTGAGCCATGTGAGTTGATTTCTGAGGCAAATGAGCAATGTTTGGAATTAGACTGGTGAGACTTGAGTTTGTGTGTGATCACCTTGAGTTGGATACCTTGTTTCCCCTGTTAAATTCCTCATGAGATATTTCATGTCATATTCTTAATATGCTCATCGCGAGTGCTCTCATAGTATCGTCTATTCTTCAGACATGTTGCCTTCTCATTTAGGAGACATATCTAACCACAGATGTAAAGTTGGTGTGTTTTGCATTGTATGGTACAGTATCTGAGCCTGGAGGTTCTGACACTTCCTCTTTTGCTTTATTTTGGTTGGCCGAACAGGTGCATTCTCATGTTGACATATACAACTTTTCAGATAATACTTGGGGAGGAAGATTTGACATGCCAAAAGAAATGGCTCATTCACACTTGGGAATGGTGACGGATGGGAGATATATATATGTGGTCACAGGACAATATGGTCCACAGTGTCGTGGACCTACAGCACATAATTTCGTGTTAGATACTGAGACCAAGCAGTGGCATGACTTGCCCCCTTTACCGGTTCCTAGGTACGTTATTTGTTCTCTGAATCTTAAGTTTTAGGCCTTCCAGAGAAACTTCTTATCATCATACCCTTATATTTTGGGGTAATTTTCTGGAGGAGTACTTTAACAATCTTTATTAGCGTGATGTGCTTTTACAAATTATACTGAATATGTGAGATCCAATAATGCTTGTTTTATTTTTTTCCCCCAACTCATTTCCTTACTGCAATTATCAAATTTTTTTCTTTGCAAATGGCTCCAATTGGATTTTTCTCCCGTTGAGATCAGTGGAATTGTTCTTGCTCCTCCTTTAAGGACGTTTTTTAAATATGTAAATTTTAGGTATGCACCCGCAACCCAACTTTGGAGGGGTAGACTTCATGTGATGGGAGGCAGCAAAGAAAATAGGCACACACCTGCAGTTGAGCACTGGAGTCTTGCTGTGAAGGATGGAAAAGCATTGGAGACAGAATGGAGGAAGGAAATACCAATTCCCCGTGGAGGACCTCATAGGTTCATCTCCCTCTTCTCTTCTTTTTTTTTATTTTTTTTTTCCCTGGAGATATCATCTCCTAATTAATTTCAGTGCGTGGTTATCCATTGCTATGATTGTTTCTGCTGCTCTTATGGATTGGAAACTTGAAAATTTTATATATTTGAGTAGCAATCTTGTAAAACAAGGAGCGCTTGATCACTGTAGGCCTAGAATCACTCTCATAAATGCGGAGGTCTACTTAATGGTTTTCCCTTTATCTTTGACAAATGTATGGATTCAGGGTAAAAACATCGAGTACTTGGAAACAAGAAATTGAAGATTACTTGGAAAACCTTTATCCTGTGCAATTTGTTAGAGGCATTTCCATTTCCAAATATCCATTGGATTTTCACATAAGCATTCTATTGGATTTTCACATAGGCATCATCAACTTTCCGAAATGTTAAAAGACATTTAATCATTTCTATGCCGTTTCACCTTGAAATTATTTCCATGCAGGGCCTGTGTTGTGGTTGATGACCGATTGATGGTTATAGGTGGTCAAGAAGGTGATTTCATGGCAAAACCTGGATCGCCTATTTTCAAATGCTCCCGTAGAAAAGAGGTAGCTTGATTAGCGTCCCTCTCAAAATTTCTTTAAATGATGGGAAAACTTCTGTTGTTGACCTGGTCAACGTCATTGGATACTTATTGTATAACATATATCTATTTGCGGTTTCTTAGTTCATCTGTTCATGTGTCTCATATAATGTACTTTTTTTGTTTTTTGTACTCTGAGGGGACAGCGTAGCTATAGCATCTATTTGATAAATTTAGTTTGTGCTTCACCAAGGCAATTCTTTTTTCATTCTGTCAGGTTGTTTATGGAGATGTTTACATGCTAGATGATGAGAACAAGTGGAAAGTATTACCTTCGATGCCAAAGCCAAACTCTCACATCGAGTTTGCTTGGGCTCATGTTAATAATTCTCTTTTCATTGCTGGAGGCACAACAGAGAAGCATCCCGTGACAAAGAAGATGGTGCTTAATGGGGAACTGGTCCAGTTTAATTTAGATACACTGGTATTAACTCCTTTCTTCATAATAGTTGGAAAGAAGGTGTACCCATAATTATGTCTACACTTGCCTAGGAACATAGATGGGTAGATAAAATATTTAACCATGTGTGTCATCGTATCCACTGTTACAACACTGATCATGGTTAGAAGCTCTGCCTAATTAGTCATTTTTTATGGTCAACATTGCTTGTATGGTTCTTTGCCTATTCTCCTTGTATGCCATTGGCCCATTGTTTATAAGGTTACTTCAAAACTTTTCAAGCTATTCTGCTCTGCAAGTTCTTGATATTTCTTGAATCTCATGGTCATTTGGTTCTCTGTCCCTTTTCATGCACTGGAAGTATAGTTCTTGCATTGGTTACAATTCTGAATGATTAAATTGTCAAGTTTAAAGCATAAACATGTTTTACGAGGTTTCTCCTTTGACATCCTCCAAAGCTTGGTTTTTCGTCAAATCTCAAGCATAAACACATTTTGCAGAGTTTCTCTTTTGACATCTCGTGAAGCTTGGTTTTTTGGGTGCTTTACAAGATGGTACTACCTTTTCATGTCAAAGAACTTCATTCTCATTCCTCTTTTGGGTTTCTGTCATGTCCTTTTTCTGGTCATGCCACTCCCTTTACCGAGGTGCATTCAGCAACAATGCCATCACATGGTTTATCATCCCCAGTTTCCATAATTGTCTTCCCATTCCCCATCCTACTCATCAAAGAACTAATCTGTTCAAGATAGATGTTTTCTCCTGGGTCAATACAAAGGGTTTTGATTGCTCTAGCTAATGTACAGACCTTGATACTTTCTCATCATTCAGAAGAGCTCGTTTTATTCTATACACTTCGCTAATTGTACCTTTTTGCCTTTTACTGATGCAGAAATGGTCTGTGAGTGGTAAACTCCCTTACCGTGTGAAGACTACACTTGTTGGGTTCTGGGATGGGTGGTTTTACTTCACATCTGGACAGCGAGACAAAGGACCGGCTGATCCATCACCAAAGAAGGTCATCGGAGAGATGTGGAGAACCAAATTAAGATTGTAATTCTTTTTTTTTCCAACCTATTCTTTTATTGGGCATTTGGGATGCAATTTTTTGGTTATGATGTGTTATGACTAGTTCAGTGGGAACGAGGGGTGGGAATGGTTTCTCCCCTAACCATGTATAGAAATACAGGCTTCATGTGACAAATACTGTAACTGTCGAAGTTCCATAGCGTTATATCTCCATTGATTCTTGAGGAACCACTCTGGTATGAATTACTTTGTGGTGGAATTGTCCACTGGAGTTTGACGCGTTGGGCGCAGCTTACTTTGTGTCTCCTACCAAGAGCTCTAAAAAACATGGTCAATGCAATTCAATGCTCCCCTATGATCACCGACATCCCAGCACCTATGGTCGGGCATAAGCCATTTAAAGACTTATCTTTCCATGCTTTACGGTAGACCTCGCCAATAGAAGTGGGTGCGTTTGGTTCGGCATTTAGAAAGTCTCTTGAGGCCCCAAAGCCCCTTGGGAAAAATTTGAGGTGTTTGGCAACCTACTCCCGTGGAGCTTTCAAGTGAAAACCAATTTTGGGGAGGTTGACTTGCTTTGAGCATTCTGAAAATGCTAAATGGTTGAATTAATAAAAATTGGTTAGTTGCCTATTTTGCCTCCAAAACCTTTTTAAAAACCCGATTTTGCCCCCTTTTAAAACCTTATATCTTCTCTTCACTCGTTCTCTGCGTCCTCTTTGCTCCTACTCTCCACTGTTTGCCTCCACCTCTTCTTCGGTTTTCCTTTTCCTCACTTGAGCAATTTGTTCGCTCCGATCGGCCTCTTTAATTTGCTCGCTAGATCTACCCCATGCATTATGCAAACTTGTCGCGCTCAATTCTCTCTTTGTCTCATTCTCTCTCCATCGATGGCTTCTTCTCCTCCTCTCCTTCGCCTGACGGTTTGCGTCGCGATGGTCACGGAGTGATGATTGCCGGGGAGGCTAATGAAGGAGGCAACCATAGAGAATCCGCTTACTAATGTTGCAATGGTCAGGCCCTTTCTACCGGCGGCTCGCCATTGCTGCTCCTCCAACGCCTGTTGCCGCGGGTAATTTGTAGTTGTCATTTGTTTTGTTAATTCCATATTCTTGGCCGTTGATCATTGGCTCGTGTCTCATGCTCTGTGTATTTGATGTTCAATCACTTTTTAGTTGGGGTTTCGTTGGGGCAGTCTGCGACTTGTGTTGTCTGCATGCTTGATTATTATGCTAGTGTGGTGATCGAATTTGAAATTGCTGGTGAATTTTAGCTGTGTCTTAGTGTTGACAGCCTACGAGTTCATTAGAACACTATTATATCAATGCGTTAAATGCAGAACTAGTGGTGTCAAACCTGCCTTAAATACCTGAAGATAGTGCTATATCTATCTCATTGAAGCTTGAAAATATCATATGCATGAATGGAAATCTTCAGGTCAATTTATCGTGCAACGCATTATGTGTTTATACTGAAGCTAATGACGACTAGTGCTACTAATGACAGATTTTGTATCTGTCATCAACATGATCCATGTATGTCTTTTTACGGGTTGCGACAAAGAATTGATTTTTGTTTGTCCTGTTTTGCATAGACACTGTAAGAGATCCAGAATGGTCAATTGTCAATTGCAATGGATATGTACCAATTGAATGTGAGAAGGGGGAGTTAACTGATTGGTTAATTGTCGAGTGCAATCCTATCTTAGGACCTTGGAGATTGCTTATTTGTGTGTTAACATGATTGATGTTCGTCCATTGTTTCCCTGGGAAGAACAAGTCAAATTAATTAGGCCTATCCCATTTTCCTTCCAAAAATTGTGTGTAAACTGTGACATTATTCTGCAGATATGTTGGATTTAAGAGAACCGTTCTCTTAGATCATAAAAGGCTTGTGATTTACTGGATTAGCATCAGAATGGGACACTTTCACAGAATAATTTTGTAGTTGCTGTACACGTGGCAAATGAGAAGAAGATGGCACAGCTAAGTCATTGTAGAGTTATTGTCGATGAGCCCAAGGAGGAGGATTACTTCTATGCAAATCCTCTAGTGCGCCTTTGTGAGAAGCCTAATTGTGATGATTTACAAGGCCCGAGCAAGAGGAACTCCAGTCAAGTCTCCAGTTGATTGCCAGCAATGATAAACTATCGTCATCTGAACATGTTCCACACAATATGTTCATGGACTTGAGCTTCAAGTTGATCTCTCTAGAAGTTGCAGCGCACAGTACAACTGCTTTATTTTTCCTTACAAGGAGATATGAAGATGCTCTTAAATTTTGATGCACGAGCTATTCTGCTTTCATCATCGTGAATGGCTTTTCTTTTGTACAACAAGAAGCAAAGAATTCTTACCTTTCTTTTAGGGCAGCTACAAAGATAAATTTATCATTTTTTTCGTGTTCATAATTAACAATTGTAATCCATCAAGAAGTCACTAAAAACAAGTGTACATTTTGCTCTTCTTGTGACAACTAAGATTATTTCAGTTCATGTCTATTATTTCGATTGGCTATGGATCGTTTGAGATGACAAATTCATTTTAATTATGGTTCAGCTCCAGAAATAATTTCTTATGGCAAAGTAGTGCTATAACTTGGATACAAACAGAAGACTACGAAAGTTTGGTTATGTGCCTCCTTAATGAAAATTGGCAAATCTAATACAAATCCTATAATTTCTTTTATCCCCTCAGAACTTCAAATGAATTGGAACTCGCTCGCACAAAGAAAGATACATGATTGTTGATGATGTAAATGAGGAAGGTAGTGCTTTAAATAATGATGAAGCTTATGACATGTACATTTATGTGATCAAATAGCTATGAGTTTAAGATATACTAAAGATTATTTGTAATTTTAAGGACAATGAATTTCTTTTCTCAGACATATGTTATTATGTTTTTTTGTAATAAAAGTAGTCTTTTTTTAATTGAGAAATAGACCACTTTGTTGTGAACTTTTTCCATTTGAATTTTTTTAGCTAAAAAAATTTGGTTTTTAATAAAATTATTTACACGATATCTTTGCATTGTTGTCAAAATATAAATTTAAAAAGTTACAAAAATTATTTTTTTCACTTTTAAACAAATAAAAATTGAAAAACTTAAATTAATCATTCAAATGGGTTTTTCAAATGTAGTTTTTACCGAACAACATTTTTCTCAAAGCAGAATTTATCAAACAGTATTTGCATTTCCCAAAAACCCTCAGAACCAAACGCACCCATAGAGTCATGTCTAATTCCTTTTATTAGATGCATGGATATCATTTAATCATAGAGTCGGTGGTACATACAAGACCAGGTAACGACTAAGACAAATGATAAACTGCACCTATTCTACTGGTCTTCAGAAATGAAGCATTAGTTCCGCCAGGAAGAGCTCCCCATCAAACCTGAGGCCGAATGCTTCCGCGGGCTGTATCAAGCCATCCACCATCCCCCCATATACATACAGGTATCTTCCAGAATGATCAGCACAAGTTCGATGAAATGATCTACCGTTGGGTTTGTAACCTTTGGAGTTCAATCTTTTCCACGACTTCGCTTCAATTGGCTGGAATCTGATGGATGGAATTGCTTTAATGTCCAACACCCAAAAGTCATTTTTTCGGTGTCTTTCTGAATCCTCACCCCCATGAATTAGCAGGTGACCTCCTAAGACGAGGTTAGCCGAGTGGCCAACTCTTGGAAGGCAAACGCCTTCAGGTATATCACGTAACTCGTAGAACAATTGCACCCATGTCCCATTGCCCTCGGCCAAATCCAAAAGCCACACGTCATTAAGCACATCATAGCCCATCCCTCTCCCTCCAAATAGCACTGCTCGGCTTCCCCCAACGCAAGTCAGTGAGTGACCTGAACGAGCAGCAGGCGATGGCTGAGTCACAACCTCATACCATCTTCCTAAACAGAAGTTTTCAGACAGTTCCAATACCCATGTGTCTTCCAATCGAACGCCATACAACCCTATTCCTCCATGCACAACCATCTTCCGGTCATCGATGCAACATGCAGAATGTGCTCCGCGGGCCGGTGGTACGATTGAACCCACATCAAGTAGCCTCCACAGTAACGTGATGCCTGGAGTCTCATGCCCTGCGACTTGCCCCACCCAAGTATCATTTTGGCGGTTCCCATGGTCATTGATTCCTCCAAACAGAACAAGGAAATCGCCTACCACCACACATGTATGCCCAAATCTTCCACTTGGAGAGCCCGAATTCACCCTCTGCCATTTCAATCTCCTCCTAAAATCTTTTCCAATATATGCCACCCATGTGTCATCCAGATGACGTCCTAATGTGATCAACAAATTAGATAAAGAGAACAATATTTAATAGTGAAAATATGCACTTGCTGATCTACTTTAGAGGTTTCTGGCACAGCATTCCACTATGGCCAAAAAGGTTTTACTCCGTTATTGTATGCAAATGATCCACTTTCTTAAGCCAGCCATAACACATGCTCAGCTCCAAGAACCATCTGATATATGAATTTACTCTCCCTTTTAGGAAATAAACAATAACAAGACCATTTTTCAGTTTTTCGAAATAGTCATTTGGGATAAATCTATCCTGTATGACTCTTACAAAGGGAGAGTAAATTCATATATCACCAGCAATCAGGCCATAGACAAAAGATATGAACTTTGTATGTCACTCCTCTCCTGAATTAAAAGATCCTTATAAAAAAAAATAGTTAGAAAAAGCTAGGATAATTTATCACACCAGCAATCAGGCCATAGACAAAAGATCGAAGCAATAATGTGGAGAGTTAAATGGGTGAGGAGATACGAATGTGCAAGGCAAATAATATTGGATTAATGATTAATATCCACATAAGACAAGCTAGTCAACGGAAAATACTTTGTATTGATATGACATATCACTGAAGCACATTCACCATAGAAAAGAGAATCAAAACTGAGCAAAGATTTTGTCAGTAAAGGATTTCTATAATACAAATGCTTGTATGGCAAAACCATCAAAATTGAATACAGGGAAGACAGTAATCAGCTGTTAGATTGATGTGAACAATTCGAAATCTTATTTCATTCTATGAGGAGGTCGGTCAGCAAGGATTTCTCATGAATCAGCAAATCTGACTGTTCATATACTGAGAGGGCCAGATAAGAAAACCAAAAGCTATCCTCCCCTCCCCACTAACTATCCAGAAGATGGAAGGACAAAGGCTACGCTTTGGGCGCCCCCTTCAATCATATGATTAAAGACTTCAGGACAAATGGTCACCTGTGAATATCTATTCCACATTCTCTCTCTGGCTATCTTCATTGTTTTCACAATGGTTTGAGCCATTGTAACAATGCTGTTGGAAGGAAGAAAAGTTGCCGTCATGATGCTAACAGAATCTCCTCTTGGAAAAAAAGTACCGCTCTATTTTCTTAGGGAGACAAACAAGTCTGCAAGAGCTATTCTGATGCTCTACCCCTTCCATTGGGAGTTTCATCTTGGTAGAAAGCTAAGGAATACTCATTATGGTCATGGTCAGTAGCAAGCTAAGGAATATTCATGATGGCCATTGTCATTAGCAAGCAAAAAGGACTCCCTATATTAAACCAATGACTAAGCTAGTTCACTTCAAATGCTTCTCAGACGGGAAATTTTACACTTCGCATCCCTGGCTTTACATTGTTTTGACGGTGTAATGATCATAATCAGAGTCTGATTATCGCTAGCATTTCATTTGGAGTATAAAAAGGCGGGTAGTGACATATTCATGCCTTGTCGGTCATATACATGAAATATGTAAAGCCGGCACTTGAGCACCAATTAAGGAATCATAAAAAATGTACTTTGGGCAGTATCCTGAGCCTGGAGGACCATCAATCAGTGGCAAGTTTAGGCAGTTAAAACAGCTCCATTCGTACAGGGAGCTCCGAATTGGAGAAAAGAATCAAACAAGAATAAATCACCGGGCAAGAAAACAGAATCCAAATTCTACAAATCTTTCAGGCAGACCATGGTAGTGTATTTCTGCTGAAGACAACAGAAACCCAAAGAAGTGAACTCCTCCAACATCTTACAAAAATTTCACCTCAGAATCGACAGTGATCCTCATCATATTCAGGAAATAGAAAGCACAGTTTATTGAATACTTGAAGTTTCAAGAGCAAAAAGAGACTTACCTCCCTCACATCCACCGCCAAACAAAACCAAGCAATCGGACACAAAGTTGAGAGAGTGAGAGGCCCTTGGGCTGGGCAACAGCATCTCACCACCACCCGTCTCTGAAAGATTGTGACACACGACGGACTCAAGATGAAGCACATGGTTGTATATCTTCATCCATGGAAACTCGCCCTCACGAAAATCTGAGGATTTGAGGGCATCGACTGTGGTGGGTCCCCAGTCTCTCCGGCATATAGACTCCCAGAGAGCATCAGAGCATGCTAAAGTCCGGAACTTTTTGCAAGTCATGGAGAAAGAAACGATTGAATCAACAGGTAGGAGAAGCAAGATTGAAAAAAGATGGTCTGGGGCTAAATTGCTTATGGGAGATCCACCACTGGTGGTGCTGCTGCTGGTACTGGTACTGGTACTGGTCTCCGCCATGGGAAGGGAGCTCTCTAGATGCTACTGGGCACTGTGAAAGAGTTATGGAGAATCAATCATTGGGGATGCTCTGGTGGAGAAGGAGGTAAGTGATGAAGCTGGTGGGCTGATTTTGTCAAGAAGCAAAGCCAAAATGACAAAAAAATGGTGAAACTTTCCTAATGGACAGGATGGATGATGATATGGGGGTGATGGGGGTGGGGGCTCCCATATGTTTTGTCTTGTTTCTGAAGCCATGAGCTCCACTTGGGAGCATCTCGTACAAGTTTAAACATCAAACTCCCTCCCTCCCCCCTCCCCAGCCCCCCCAGCCCCGCCTGTGTTTAGTTTCTCGGTTGAACCAAACACAAATCATGCTCCACCAGTCTACATTTTCACTGAAGAAGAGAGATGATTAATCCATCTCTTTTTGGATGAACTCTGGTTGCACCTTCAGTTTGTTTTTGCCAGTTGAACGACAGTCAGAAAAATAGAAAAGTTCTGATTTTGAGCAGCACAAGGATGACTTTTAGTGGGAAGTTACCAATTGCTAGCAAGATAATTTGTGCTTTGAATATATCCAAGACTGTATTTTTTTTTATATTATTCAAAGTATTTGTGCCAGACATATGTTTTTTTTTACAAGAGAAAAATCATAATATGTGAAGGACTATAACAAATCAGTTATTCACATCAATAAATTTTTTGATAGAATTTATATGGAATTTCTTTAAAATAGATTCCAACCCCATCACGTAGGCTCATCTTTTGATTTATTGTAAAGCATCTCGTCTTAGCTTTATGACGAGAGATTTATTTATTGATCCTTTAATATTATTCATTCATAAAAAAATATGAGTCCTAAATAAGATTGATCATTTTATGATATTATTTCTCAAATATGATTTTGATATTATATATGTGCTTTTTGATATATTATTTGTCAAATATGAGTCAAATCTAAGATGGCTATCCTTACATTATCGAACTCTTTCAAATAGAATTATGTGATGATTTAAATATGAGTCAAATATAATTAATGATTTATTTTTAAACATTTATTACCAAATTTTTCCAAATTATCGATAAGAAATTAAATACCAAACTATGCATAGATATTAGATGCAAGATTAGAGATTTTCTTGAATTAGGGCATGGCTAAAGGAACCATTAAAAACAAATTATTTCGGTAAAGCTTACATGGAAACATGTCACGTGACTTGATCTCGCGTGATCAATGACATTAAAGGACGTACAGATACTTTCGCAGGGAGAGTTGAATCCTACCTCAATAAAAGAATTAAAATAAAATATGAATATGTGTCATTTATCTTTAAGCCAAAACCATGTTTGGTCTCGCACTTAGAACTAAAAATCGCTTCTTAGATTTAAAAACTGATAATGCCCATTTGAATACGAGATAACTACATGGTTTGAGTATGACGTGAATTATTTTGGCGTCGAGTAGCCCTTCATAATGGCTGAAAATAATTAAGAATAAAAATAAATAAATAAAAAAACAAAAGAAAGTTGATCTTCCAACAAAGGTCTGATGTCGATGCTTTGGCTTCTAGATATTCTTAGGCTCTCCTTCATTTCTTACTTCTCTGTTAAATTGAGAACAAACTGACAGGGTCAGTGGCAAACATTGCATGTATTTTCACGATAGTAAAACTTGGAACTATGAAATTGACGTCCCAAGGATCAAATCCAAACATTTCCACGCTAGACTAGAAATAATTAAAAACACAAAACAGCGGGGGAGAACCTACACATCCAGCCGGTTTCAAAATATATACAAAAAAACAAAAGAGGACAAGAATAATATAAGTAGAGGCGTAGGATCGGCAAGCGATAACGATACTTGTTCAGCCATTTTAACACAAAAGGGCTATTTCGAGTAATGAAAATCTAGAGAAGACTGCAAAGAACCATCTCACTTATTTATACGCAGTTTAGGTCAAGATATACAAAACGAGGGAAAATTGCAGTTCCTCTGTAACCGAACAACAGGAAAACCATCCCAAAACCCAGCGGTTGCTTAGCCAGCGTATGAGGAAATTTTCCAAGGCCTGCATCCATCTGGAAAGCCAGAAAGGACATCCTATGCAGTAAACTCAGTATGTCGTCATCTGAAAGGAAGTCTCTTATAAAACTCCTAGAGTGCTCCCTCAAAATGTCTAACATCGATATCTTTTAGCTGGTTCAGCCAAGACTGTAGTCATGATGAATCACTAGCATTTTCTGTGATTCTAAGGACCACTTAATCAGCCCCTGGGTTTGCGCTCTGCATCTATCAGCATAGAGAGGATATTTAACAAGTGAACACAATCCCAAGTAGAAAAACAATTCTAAAGGACTGTCCCATTATTTAATGGAACCAGCAACTGGTTGCCCACCTCGTTCCTGTTTAAGGAAGAAACTTGTCCACCTGGTTGGGCTGCCTTCGAAAGATCCCTTAAAGTTCCCTAAAGATCATTAAGAAATTACTCCAGTAAGCAAATGCTTTTCAAAATCTTTTAGACTCAAAATCCATAGAGACAAGTCAAGACATTTCTTCTCATTTAATTGCTAGTGAACATGCGAATATTAATGTGGAAAGACACAAATCTAAGGCCTCACTTTTACCATGCCAACACCTGCCAAACAATATCATAGTGTCTACCCTAGCCAATAGTAAAGTCTCAAAAAAAAAGAAAAAGAAAAAGAAAAACCATTAGCATCAGTCATCTTTGCTTCACCAATGTGTCAAATAAACAAATAAAGTATATCACCTAATTTTCTAACCAGGATTCACTATAACATACTAAATCTTTTAGCCATAAAATATTTCCTCACATGGTGTTTATGCCATAGTCATTGTTTATATTGCATCTTGAGAATGCGAACTGGAAAAATATGATTTGAACAAACTCAAAACCACATCTCAACTAGACTCTATTATTCACCTTGTTTGCCCACATCAATCCACATGCATTGCAAAGGGTCCTCGGTCCTCCAGGGCCACGTCGCATCATTAGGAGTAGATTTCTCACTAATCCCACAGTGATGACATCTGCACAGATTTTCAGACAAGCATTAGATTTATCAAAAACTGAATGCAATGCAAGGCTCAACTTATGCAATGTGCGCTACCTGATGGCAGCAATTAAGCTATCATGAAAACATATATACATGAAGAGCTAACTGGCTACTGTTGTTTGAATAAGGTAGCGCTTCATGTATTACAAGGGACTGCACATATGCCTTCCTTCTTCCATGCCCCTAGATTAAATCCTAGAGAAAGAATTTGCTCCCACTTTGAGAAAGTTATGAGATAATCCACCATTTATTATCATGAACAAGTCAATGCAAATTGCGGAATAGTTGGCATAACTCTGTTAAACTGTTTTAAATTATGCATGTAATATTTTTCAGGATAATCAAAACTTTTCTAGATTTCTTGTCATAAGTATGTCTTTTTTCTTCAACACGGGTCGCATTAATTTGAGTAACTTTCTCACGTAAGTATCATTATGTTTAGTTTACCAGAGGCTCATTAGAATCTTACAAATTGATATTTGTTGGTTCTGCAGTATTAATGGATGATTAAACAGCCAATACAACATTCAAATAATGGCTCTGACATAACAGTTACAAAGCAACTATCTCCCACCATGAAGTGTGAGTTAAAGGCAATTTGGTGACGATGGAGTTATGGAGCCTGATAGAGGAAAGTATTGTTAAAATGGTATATCTGATTTTGAAGAGTTTTCCATGTAAAAATTTGTGTGTTTTCTTCTCTGATTTCTTCACTTTTACATTTCTCGTCCTTAATAGATGGTGTTAGATCTCTGGTTTAACAGTATAGTGGAAGTGATGGCGATGGACAAATGGAAGGTGAAGATCGACTAGTTCAATGGTGAGGACTTTGGTACGTCAGAAGAACCTGCATCAGCCTCTATTGAAAGCAAAGAATCGATGAAGCAAGAAGACCAGGAATTGTTAGATCGGCAAGTCCTAGATGTAATTGTCTCGTGTTGGCAAGGAACATTGCCTTCAACATTGCCAACGAGAAGACGACAGCAGAATTGATGAGGGCTTTGTCCAACGTGTACGGGATGCCACATTAAACAAGGTATATCTAATGCATCGTCTCTTCAAACTAAAGATCAACTGAGGCGCTTCTGCGACATAACACATGAAAGAATTTAATGCGATCACAACTTAGTTGAGTTCAATGGAAATCAAATTCGATGACAAGGTAAAAGCTTTGATTTCATTATCTTCTCTACTTCAGCTAGAGCACAACTATGACTGCAGGGAGCAATTCATCAGATCAGAAGAAGTTGAAAGCTTCAAAGAGGTTTGATTCTTAGTAACAACATTCACAGAAAAGAGTATGGTGAATATTTGGGCACTGTCTTCAGAACTCAAGATAGAGGGAGAAGCGATCAATAAGGTCAGAATCAGAACCATATCCAGTGATGGTTTTGACTGATGCTAGGAACCATAATATTTTTCAGAAGCAATGTAAGTTAAAAATTCTGTTAAGTGAAAGTTGACAGTGTAGAATAAGTTGGAATCACTCAAGAAAAACAAGATAAAGTTGCTAACTCAATCACTGGATGGGAAGAAGCATTGTAGAAAAGTAGGTGTATAGGGCCAAAAGAACCTGATGGCAAAAAGAGGTGCAAAGCCAGGTTGGTGGTGAAAGGTTTTTGCAAAAGAAAGGAATTCACTACATAGAGATTTTCTCTCCATTTGTGGAGTGGACTACTATCAGATTAGTGTTGAGTAGTAATTGCTGAGAATTTATATCTAGAATAATTTGATGTGTAGACTGCATATGGTGACCCAGAGGGGGGATATCTACGAGGTACAATTTGAAGGTTTTCAAGTTCTTGGCAAAGAAAATTATGTCTGCAAGTTAAAGAAAAGTTTGTATGGTTTGGAGCAAGCTTAAGCAAAGCGGTACAGGAAATTCGACACATTTATGTGTTTTAACGAGTTCACTAAACATTTATTTTGATATTGAACGTGAATGACATGCTCATTACACAACCTACCACAAGGGAGATCAATAGACTAAAGCAACAATTGCCAAAGGAGTTCATGAATGACGTGGGAGTAGAAGATTGAATTTTTGGTATGAGGATCACGTAAGATATATCAAAAGGAATTCTAAAGTTGTCTCAAGAAAAGTACATTGAGAAAGTGCTAGACAAGCTCAGTGTTCGGAATACAAAGAAGAAGTCACCTCAAGCTCTCAAAGGAGCAGTCACTAGAGACAATTAAGGAGCAGGGATTCCATGGCTAAGGTTTCTTTCCAATCAGTTGTCAACGGTTTGATGTTTGTTATGATGTGTACCAAACCAAAAGTAGCTCATCCAGTGGGAGTTGTAAGTAGATACATGGCTAATCTGAGATTAAAGTATTGGGAAGCTAAGTGGCTACTAAGATACCTAGTAGGCACCTTAGATATTACACTTTGTTTCATGAAAAACAATGTGACGTTACAAGGCCTTGTCGATGTAGATCTTAGTGATAACATGGACAATAGCGAGAGCACCTTGGTTATGTTTGTATCTTAGGAGGCACTGCAGTAAGTTGGATGTCTAGACTACGAGAAGTGTGTACCCCTCTCAACCATTAAACCAGAGTAGTATATCGCTATATCTAAAGCAGGTAAGGAGATGATTTAGTTGAAGAATTTTCTAAAAGAGATAAGCAAGGAGAAGGATACAAGTGTTCTTTTCAAAAAGAGTCAGTGCTGTTTGTCTAGCCAAGAATATGGTATTTCACTCAAGGACAAAGCACATTTGACTGAAGTATCATACTTTTGAGCTGATAAATTATCGAATGTTGCAATTGAAGAAAATCCTTAGTGCTAAGAATCCAACAGATACATTAACCAAGGCGTCACCAATTAAGAAACTGAGATTGCATTGTCTTGGTTGGCCTTCATGGTTAGTGATAAAAATGTGCCACTGCACTAGGACAATTTGGGTCATAAAGATGAGAGAAGACTATGATAGATTGTCAACCTTTAAGAGGGAGATTGATGAAGTTGCGGAGTCTGATAGAGGAAAATTATGTCAAAAGGGTATACATGAACTTCTAGCATAACTTTGTAAGCCCCAAACTCTTGTTATATGTAAGTGAGATCTCTCTTGCAATCGTAACTTAATATTGATAGTAAAAAGATTGTCCTGCAAAACACTCTGGCATTTTCCTTTCTGATTTTGAAGGGTTTTCCATGTACAAATTCATGTGTTGTCTTCTTTAATTCTCTCTCATTTACGTTTCTTCTTCTGAGTCCACTCTTGCTCTGTCCATCCATGAGAAGAGCAAGCTCCAGTTAGCCTAATACCTGAAGGCAGCCACAAGCTCACCACTCAACCTCATCCTAATTCAGTTGTCCAATGAGAAGAGAATCTTCTAGGTAGTACCTTATCATGCTTCAGGAAACTAATGGTATACAAGTCCAGAGATCAGACTCAATGTGAAATTTCTTATCCACAGGTGTTACTGTTTCTAGGCATGAGATGCGTGATCATTTATTAGACACCAGATACTGACAACATAACAGAAACGTAACTTACAGGATCTCTGGATGCTGGGATCCATTACTCTCAGGTCCCCAACTCTGGTTTGATTCCCATGTCGTCACAGCTGAAGAAGATTCATCATTGTTTGATTTTGAAGATGAAAACTGACCCTTATTTCTTTGCATCCTAAGAACATGTCAGAAAAGACAGTAGGAAAGGTAGGAGGATTGTTACTTCTAGGCCAACTACCAAAAGTTTGATAAGAGAAAGTAACACGTGAAAAATTATCAAAAATTGTGTCATACCTAAGTGCCACCTCTTTACGGACTGCATAGCGAATTTTCTTGTCAAAATTTCGTTCTTTTCTCTTTTCACGAAATCGAATGAGTGAAGCCAGCCTCTGTGGGACATTCAACCTTTGGGGAGTACCCATAACATCCTGGTAAAATGCTTCACTAATGTCAAAGGCGAAAAAGATCGTAAAAAGAAGTATTCTTCAGATACGTTCTGATACCTGGTTTTGGTTGGCTGCTGGTGGGATAGCAGGTGGATTAGGTGTCACTTCTCTTGCCCCAAGTAATAGCAGCACTGCTTGTACCTGAAGTGTGCAAAAGAAACTAATGCATGACCTCAATCAAGAAATTACAGAACAAATGGCAGCTCAATGAAAATTGATGCTTATGCTCCTGCAGAAAAATTCCAATAAAAGCTATCAAAGGTGGCATTAGGCAGAATGTTTCGGAGCTCTTTTTTTCTCCAAGTTCTTAGTTTTGGAGTTCCAAAGATTTCATGTCAACCACGGCAGCTACTTCAAAGTTCAAATTTAACCAAGTAAAAAACGAACAAGAGGCAAAACAACCGCACACTCTATGTTTGCTCAACACGTGCAATCACAAAGGGTTATCGTCTGTCGAAAAACGTTATACGAGGCTATTTTAACATGGAAACTGAGTCTCGTTACGACAGACCAAAAGAAAATTCGAATTGAGAAAAATCACCATCCGAAAAGAAAAGGGAACAAGGGATGGCTCAAGACCTACCTTTTGAGGCGACACGGAGTCAAAAACATAAACTTGGCCCTGGAAGGAAAGAGTGAGCTGGTCCCCATCATCACCTCCTCCGCGATCCAACAGAGACCCGCGATTGTCCGAATCGTTTCCGGCGTCAGAAGGGACATCCCCTTCAACGCCCTCCCCACCGCCACCGCCACCGCCACCGCCGTCGTGATCGCGATCATCATTCATATCATTCCCATTGCTCAAATGCTGCTGCACCGGCAACCCATGATGATGCCGGTAATGGGCTTGCATGGGATGCTGATCGTGGGTCGGATCCCCCATATCCATCATCCCATCATCGCCCCGATGAGACCCATCCATGTTTCTTCACGGTCTTCCTTCCCCAAATGCATCGAAGGCTTCTTTCTCCTTCACATCCTCATTGCCAGAATCACCTTCGTGTCCATTATGATAACTAAACTAATCAGCCGAAGAGGGAAGTAAACTGATGAACCATTCAGCTCAGTGACCAAGAAATGGAATGAGCGAGATGGCTTCTTTTGCAGAATATAAAACTGCACCTTACGAGAGAAACCAGAGCGGAGTTTGCGCAGGCGTTAGACGCAGGAAGTGAAATTTGATGGGACCAGAGGGCAGGGCTAACTCCTCCTTTTATAGGGCTTTCTTGAAAAATACAAGAAAAGTTTGGGTCCCTTCTTTTAGGGTTCTTGGCTCACTTCATATTACGCAATGTCCCTTAATTATTGTTGTTCTCTTTTGGGATGTTTTGAGCACGAACAAATCGTTATAAAGTGAAAGGAAAAAGCAAATAAATTTGACAAATTGCTTAGTGTACAAGGTTAGGTTGGTGTATAAAATATGACTATTTTTACTAGGAAAATCACCTCATTAGCTTTAAACTTATTATATAGATATTGATTTAGTTATTAACTTTTCGATTTTACCTAATTTAATTCTAAATATCTGCGCGAAATTCCAATATGGTATTTTAGTTAATTTTCATCGGAAATTGCTAACATTATAATATTGTTATCTCGGCCATCCTACGTAATATACCGTCACACCAGCAATTTTTCAACAAAAAAATTAACCATAATGACTATATTGGAATTTTATGTAAATGTTTGGAATTAAACTGATAAAGTTGAAAAGTTTATGATTGAATTGACATTCGTGCACTAAATTTAGCACTGATAGGTCAATTTCGCAATTTTTATCCTAATTTTAAGTTTGATTGTTGTCTAACATAAGGCTCGATATAAAAGAGATATAACCTAAATAAAAATATCACATTTGGAAATTGGATAAAGGTAAATAAGTTTTCTAATTTTTGTAATATAAAATTTATTTAAAAAAAAAAAGACTTTACTCTCTCCTTCTTCTCCTCTACAACTTTGGTTTACGTTGAATTTCATGACTCGTATGTATGTAGCTCTTGGGTTCACGTCGAAACTCCATGAAAGCAATGAAAGAGTTGAAGCTCATTCTCCTCCATAACTCTCTTGTTCATGCCAAAGCTTCACAAAAGCAGCAAATGAATCAAAACGTCTTCTTCTCCATAACTTTCCGATTCACGTCCAAGCGGCACAAAAACAATGAGAAAATCAGAACACTATATTTTTTGGATTCATGAAAGTAATTGATCATGTTTCTCTCTTGCTAGTTATGGAGTTGTGTAACTGATCTATCTTGTCAATGTCACTATATTTTGTTTACATTTGTGTCAAATCAAAATCACAACTGCCCCAAAATAATAGAAATATAATGAGAGATTTTTGAAAGTCAAACTCAAATGACAGCAATATTTATCCTATTACCAACGAGGATCACTAACAATTATTTGTGGGCTACTTACTCTCAAATGATTTAGACCTTAAGATCACCTGTTTAAATCTCCAAATTAGAGGCGGCAAAATAGGTTAATACCCCATATTTTAACCCACATTTAATGGACAGGGCAGAAAAAGAGTTAGTTGATACTTTAATATGGGTCATAAATGGATTTATTATAATAAAATTTAATTAAAAAATTGTTCATAAATAAGTCTATCCAAAGCCCATGTATAATCCATTGATAACTTAACTTACACCCACCATTTTTCAATTTCCTTTCTTTTTTCTTTTCTTCATTGGCCAGTAGTCGACCACAGCGGCGGTTGACGGCCAATCACAAACGAGCTCAAGCTTTGCCAGCAAGGCTTCGGTGAGCTCGCCCAAGTCACTAGATCGAGCGAGGCTCGACCTCATTGAAATCTGGCAAGCTCGAGTCTCACTGGCCTAAAGAAGGAGAAGAAAAAAAGGAAAAAATAAAATAAAAAATAATTTAAAAATCGATTTTAACAAAATATAATAATAAGAAAAATATTATTGAAAGGGATGCAAGAGGAAAATATTTTCCTTACTAAGTAACAGAAAATATCTTAAACTTTAATTTCAATTTTAATCAAACATCAAAAAATATGGTTATTTTCCTGAAATTTGATTTTCCTAGAATATTGATTTGTTTTAATAATACAAGTCAAGTTGGGTTCGGGTCAAGTTGGATATGAGTCATTAAATTTACGTTACATGAAATGTGCTAAAACGGATTAAATAGGTCGATATAATCAAATAATTTTCAACCTGACCCAGAATGACCCACTCATTTGACAGTTCTACTTCAAATCACCTCAATTATGGTAACACGTGTCGCTGGCCCATTTTTTACTTAGGAGAAAAAAAAGAAACGCGAAAGCTTGTCGGGGAGAAAAATACTTGCAGAAAACCAAAGCTGATAAAAACAAATTCTACATAGTTTTTGACTTAATATTGACTTAAGCTTATACGTGATGGCATAATTTCTGGAATTAGCGTTTTGTATGCATACAGTTCGGAAGACTACGCACTAGTAAAGGGGCTGAAGATTTTTCTACCACACTTCATCATGAATAGAGGAGGTACCCAAGACTTCCAAACTAAACAAATTTACTACTTTTAGAAAAATAAGAATGCTTTCGTTACGGCCATCTGGTCACCACCAGATGACCTCGTGAATTTGCTAGCGCAAGCAAATGAGAACTCTGTAATGCTCGCTCTTTGGTCTTATCAGAACAAAGAAAAATTCGGTCATGCTTATGCACACATCGTTGGCAAGCTTGCAAAAAGGGTCAATAAAACCAGCGACAGGATTCGTGAAAATGGGGATGACAGATGGGGCTTTCCAAAGAGCATCCTGTCGCGGCTTAGAAAACCATCGTTTAAGAAAAGCATCCAATATGTACTAAGCACAATTATTCTCCGATATATCATACCAGTTCTAATCCTCTAAACCATCTGCAACTTACCAGTAAGGAATCAGGAAAACACGTAACAGCCAAAAGAAAAGCAAAGGATGTATCTCAATTGTCATAAGATAGGATCTCCAACTGAAGACTCTGATTTCAAAACTGAGCAGTCCAAACTCAAAAACAAATGTAAAACCAACCAAACGTTCAAAATTCCACATTGAATTTGATCACAGTATAAAAAGTTTAATTCATTCTACGGATCAATTCATTGATATAGTTCTCACGGTTGCCAGCATCTCCACCTTCAACATAATGGTTCCTCTTCTTCTTAAGTCCACCCAACGGTGCCTTGAGCTTAAAGGGCCATAGGAAGTTATTGGCTTCCCTAAAATGAGGTCCCACGGTCATTATCTCATGGATGAGATCTTCTGTGCAGATAATTCCATGTTTACCCAAAGCCTGCTCATCAAACAGAATGTACCAGGTTTCTCATAAGTCGAGAGAAGCACAGAGGTCACCCCAAAAGGCACGAGATGAGATAAGGGCAAAAATGGACCTGTTCAATGATGGAGTTGTCCGTCAAAGCAATTCTTTGCTTGTTGAGCTTCCCGTAGCCCCTTTTGTATATCAGTTCCCTCACACTCTTTAAGTTGGGATATCTGAAAATATGCATATTCACTCAGCAGCCTGACAGGCAAAATACATCTAAATCCAAATTATGGAAGAGAATCACGCACCCAAAAGTCACATAGGGCTCAACCCTGTGAAGCATGTTCACGGTTGCTTTGTTAACTTTAAGAAACACCCCATTGAAGATCTATATCCAAAGAAGAATAAGTCAAGACAAAAAGTAATAAATAATTTGACAATTAGAAACACTTAGCTTCTAGCCACCGCACAAAAAGGGAAACTCCATCAGATCAAATTAATCTATGACAACAAATGAGCCTTCAGGTGAGGCTATTTCACTGCTCAAATAACTTCTGCATATGCCACCAGTAATGCAAAGACCAATCTCAATAAGTCATTCAAGACTTGAAAAGGTTACCTGTCTTAGTCTCAATAGCTGCAAGATCTTTCTCGTTTTCGGATGCATGGCATTGATACTGAAAGTCAAAGATACTCACATAAGAAATTCTGGGAAAAGTGTTATATTCATAATCTGTAAGACACAGAAGACATACCCACGGATGCGAATGATAAACAAAAGTTTAGCTTCTGGGTCAACATAAAATCCTCCTCTCAATTTTGCTTCACGCTTCAAATGAATCAGCTCCTTTTCCTGGAAAGCCAACACCAAAAGGTTAGCCCCATGGTTGGAAACACCGGGGGTTATGCAACAACCATATGAAGACTAATGTCCATGTCTATACCTGCTCGGCATACTCCTTGGCATATTGCTTTGCCCTGCTGTAGATCAATTTCCTGCTTTCAGCATTCTTTTTCTTCGTGGCTTCGAGCTCTTGCTTTTTAGCCAATGCCCACTCCTCATTTCTCTTCTGCTTCTTCAATACCGACTCCGGAACAAAGACCTTGACTTCTTCCCCACCCATTTCTCTGCACTCACTAATGAAACAACAAATATCAGCTACGGTTTCGTTTTCGAGGTGGCAAATCAAATAGCTATTCATCAAACTACGTGCAGCAGACAATAGAATAAGGACAGGATGGCGAAAATTCACAAGTGCATCCTATCCAATTCATAATCACACTTTGCAATCGGTATGCTCTGCAAGCAACCCAAAAAGTCCATGAAAATGAGCTTCGCGAATGGAGCGAAAACCCGACAACTACGAGCCCTTTTAACCATTACAAGTCGACAGACATTGTATTCGGGCAAATTTCGACTTTTCTCCGTATTCAGCCCCGAGAAGGAACATGGAAGATAACAGAGCCTACTACACTCTGGCGCACCAGAAACAGAGGACAAACCGAACTAAAACCACAAGCTTATCGACAATTTCACCCATCCACCAACTGCCCGAGCTCGGCAACTCGAATATACGTAAGAATCATCAGGTAAGCCACCAACCAGGCGCGAAGAAAACGATACGCAGGCAATCGAGAAAAAGCAGGGCAATGACGTCGCGGGTACTAATCCCCCAGCCAGACTGATCACGCGAGTGCAGACTACGAAACTAAGCGAGCAAGACATAGCAGGAAGGCGAACGAAGAGTAGCACACGTCAATCCATCAGCCTGGAAGCACGAAGCTGGTGATACTCACCGGGTACGCCCTCGGACCTTGCGGTTGTCTCGGTCGGTGGCCACAGCAGATGCTTCTCTCTCTCTCTCTGAAAGGGGAGTCGCCCTAGGGTTTTCGTAGCGGTTTTTATGAGGTGGGAGGGGTCGGTGATCGGACGGCCCTGGATTGCCCTGTGGCCCGAAGGCGTGTCGCGGGCGTTTGTTTGAGGACCGATTTGGGCCTCGAGCCCAATTCAAAGGCTGCAAAGGCCGTTTTCCCCTTTTCGTCCCTTTCTTCTTAAGGATGGAAGTGATTTTGAATGTGGTGCAATCTGCAAAATTCTGAAGTTTGGGCCGAGGAGTACTCCGTGCCAGCCCCAGGGAGGCTTTTCTATGCGGCCGAAGCCTTACAATTTTATTTGGGTCTCCTTAATGGGTGCTCCACAAAATACGATGGTTAATCAACAAAATTTTCAAATTTTCGAAATATTGAATCGACATAAATTCGGGGTTACCTCAAGACAAACCTGGAAGATACGGATCATGGCTAAAAGCTGAGGTCAAGGACGTAAGTCCCTGTTGGAAAACCTTCTTTGGAGAAGTGGAGAATGCAGGAACTAAAGATGAGATGGTGCCCGAAACCCCCCTTTATCCTACAACAGAAAATACAGCCAAAATTATATCACCTCCAAATGAAAGAGCTCTTATTCTGTACAACCCAGCAGTATATGAAGACGTCCAGGAGGGGTATCTCTTGACCCCAGCCCCCCACTCTAAAGGAAAAAGACCCCAGCAAACTCAGCAGATTTCGTTACCTAAACCTGCCCAGGCAAATAGCCCAGTATCCAGTAAGAAAGGTAAAGCTATACGCAAAATGCAAGTGGCCAAAAAACAGAAGAGGTTCATCCCTTATGCTCTGAAAGGGAACCAAGATTTACTGATCAATGAGGAACACCTCCTAGATACACTTATACATTTGTGGGAAGGGGAGAACACTCGGGCTTTGGTGGCTAGCCCTAATAAGCCACCAAAGACGCTATGAAAATCATAAGCTGGAACTGTCAAGGGCTGGGTAACCCCTTGACAGTCCAGCACCTCCGAGCCCTAGTGGCTCGAGAAAGGCCCAACCTGGTTTTCCTTATGGAAACTAAAAACAAAGAAGAGGTGATCCAACGCTTAACTAAGCGTCTCAAGCTTAAATTTGTGAAGACTATAGATCCTATTGGCATTGCGGGCGGACTGGCTTTATTGTGGAGCGAGGAGGCACATGTCCAAGTGGAAGCTAGCTCTGAGGAGTGGATGGGAGTGCTGTGTAGTGACCTGGAAAGTAACGTTATGATGAGAATATCCTTCCTTCATGCCCCTACGGCTTTTCAAGACAGACTTAAATTATGGCAATCAATAAGGAACTTCAACTGTCCTCATTCCCTCCCGTGGTTATATGTCGGCGATTTTAATGAAATTTTGTTTCACTGGGAGAAGAGTGGTACGAGAGAGGTAGACCGATATCGAATGGTGGATTTCAGGGAGTTTGTAGACTCTTGTGCTCTAATTGACATGGAAAGCAAGGGCTGTGCATATACCTAGACAAACAAAAGGGAAGGTGCTCAGCTTGTTAAAAAACGTCTAGACAGGGCTCTATGTAATTTAGAATGGAGAACAGCGTTTCCAAGTGCCGAGGTATACGCTCTTCCAACGATTGGGTCAGACCACAGCCCATTTCTCCTTACATTACACCCACCAATTTCCAGCAAGCAGAAACCTTTCAAATTCGAAGCATTTTGGCTAAACAAGCCAGAATGTTCAGACATCATCCGGAAAGCCTGGGAGGAAGTTGCTGGAATTCGAGGGGATATCTCGGGGAAAATAGAAAACGTCGTTCATATGCTGCAGCTATGGAATAGGAAGACTTTCAAGAATGCTTCTCGGCAAATAGAATCCCTCATGAAGAAACTCACTGTGTTAACTAATACTAAAGAAGGGGCATTAACCGGGGAAGAGTATGCTCACCTAGTCGGGCAAATAGATGAACTATGGAGACAAGAGGAGATGTATTGGCACCTGAGGTCTAGAGTAGATTGGCTGAAATGGGGGGATAGAAATACCAAATTCTTCCATGCTACAACTATTCAACGGCGGATAAAGAATAGAATTTCTATTCTAAGACTCGATGATCAAACATGGTGTCAAGACCCGAATGCTCTCAAGAATCACATTTCAGAATTTTATAAGTCTTTGTACTCATCAGTTGGGGCTAGAAACTACGGTCCAGTTTTGGATCAATGTCCACAGCAAGTCACAAGAGATATGAATACAACCCTAACAGGAACCGTTACCAAGGAAGAGGTGCAACTAGCTGTTTTTCAAATGGGACCCACCAAGGCACCGGGACCGGACGGACTAAACGGACTGTTTTATCACAGCAATTGGCAGATCATCCAGGAGGATATATTTCAAATGGTGGAGTCTTTCTTTGAGCAAGGTACTTTTAACCCTACAATAAACAGCACACAAATAACACTCATTCCGAAAGTCTCGAATCCTGAACATATTTCCCAATATAGACCCATCAGCCTATGTAACTTCAACTATAAGATCATTGCTAAAGTCTTGGCAAACAGATTAAAACCATGGCTCCCTCAGATCATCTCCCCAGAACAAAGTGCTTTCATCTGTGGTAGACAAATTCAGGATAACATTTTCATAGTGCAAGAGGTCCTACACCAGCTAAGGATCAGGAAAAGGAAGAAGCGATTCCAAGCGGTGCTGAAGTTAGACATGCAAAAGGCCTACGATAGGGTGGAATGGGACTTCCTATGTGATTACATGCTACAAATTGGTTTCTGTGATAAATGGGTTTCGCTCATCAAATGGTGTATCTCTTCAGCATCATTGTGCGTTAAAGTAAATGGGGAAGTGACCGAACAATTCCAGCCAACCTGCGGCATTAAACAAGGTGATCCTTTATCCCCTTACTTGTTCATTATTATGGCAAACGCACTATCCACCCTTATTTCTAAGGCTGTGCTAGACGAAACCTTTAAAGGGTGTAAAGCTGAACCCTCACTGTCCTACCTTATCCCACCTTCTATTTGCGGATGATGCCATTTTCTTTCTAGAAGGTACCATTAAAGAAGCACAAAACCTATCTAGCATTCTCAATCAGTATTGCTACGCATCAGGTCAGGCTATAAACCTCAACAAGTCGGGCATTTTCTTTGAGAATAGCTGCCCACATAGCCTAAGGACCAACCTTGTTGCTGAGTTGCGTGTGCCCGTGATGGAAAAAACTGGGAAGCATTTAGGGATACCTTCGGACTGGAGGTCCACAAAGAAAGAAATGTTTGCATGGGTGCTAGCTAAGGTGGATAAGAAACTTGAAAGCTGGAAAGAAAATCTGTTATCAAAAGCAGGAAAGGAGGTCTTATTCAAAACAGTCGTCCAAGCGCTTCCACAGTATGCTATGTCTATGTTCAAAATTCCTATGTCTATTTGCAGAGCAATTGAGAAAAAAATCTCAGCTTTCTGGTGGAAGCAACATATGCATCGAAAAGGTGTTCATTGGAAGAATTGGGACTTGCTGAAAGAGAGGAAAGACAGAGGAGGTCTTGGCTCAGGGATTTAATTGACTTTAATAAGGCCCTTTTGGGGAAACAGACTTGGAGACTTAGTGAGTCCAAAGAGGCTCTATGGTGTAAAATTTTCCAGGGTCTCTATTTTCCTAGAGGCAGCATATGGAATGCCAAGAAAGGACCTCGCCCATCGTGGGGATGGCAAAGTATTTTAGTAGGAAGGGCTGCCATAGAATCGGATATAAAATGGGAAGTGGGGAATGGGGAGAATATACGCATTAGAGAGGACCGTTGGCTGGTTATGGGAAGGATTGGCGGCCCGGCTAACAAAAATGAACCCCACCTAGTAGCTGACTTTATTAATCATGAGACAGGGGAATGGAAGTCGGAGCTGTTGAACGAGACATTTGGTGAAATTTTTACACGGGAAATCCTAGCTACGCCCCTTAGTATAAATCCTGGGCCAAACAAACTACTCTGGATAGCAAACAAGTCCGAAACGTACAAGGCGAAGAGTGGATACAACAAACTCAGGCAACTACATAATTTATACCAGACTCCCCCAGCCTCATCATCATACCAAACCCCCAAAGTCTATGGAAAGAAATTTGGAAACTACACACTTCTCCTAAAATCAGATTTTTCATATGGAGCATCTGTCATGAGGCTATTCCTACGAAAGCGAATTTATACTGCCGGAGTTTAATACTTGAATTGCTCTGCCCCGTGTGCGGACTAGAGCCGGAGTCCACCGAACATCTCTTCCTCTTATGCTCCTGGACAAAACAGGTTTGGTCAGCATCGGGGCTAGCTGTGGATGTCTCCCCGACGAGAGTAACGTGAATGGACAAATTCATTACCGATTTCCTCACCTCCGGTGTGACTCCGACAACCAAAGCTCTCTTTGCAACCCTCCTCTGGTCTGTCTGGAAGTCCAAAAACAGATCCACGTTTGCTGGTTAGCCACCAGATCCACATAAAACTAGAGATGAAGCTCTCCTACAGCAACAATTAACAGGAAAATGGCACCCGCAAAGACACACCAGCAACTTACCTCTGGCAGAAATGTGGGAACCGCTTGATGTGGGCACCCTGAAGTTGAACATGGATGCCGCGTGGAGAAGCGAATCGACTGAGGGATCCATAGCCGGCGTCTGCAGAGACGATGAAGGGCTCTTGATCGCTGGCTTCTCGCGTCCGATTCGCGCCCCGATAGCTGCAGTAGCGGAAACCCTAGCTCTTCGTCAAGCGTTGAAGTGGTGGAAGGAAAACTGCCCAGTTCGTGCAACTTCACTTTCCAGTTCAGTTCAGCAACTGACCATCTCCACAGATAATGAAAGTGCGGCAAAAATGGTGCTGGGCCAAGAGGAGCCGTCGTGGGCCTTGAGGCAGGTGGTCTTGGACTGCCAGAATTTGCTGGCCCAACTTCCAGGTATAAAGTTATTGCATGAGCCCCGAAGCAGGAACAAGGCCGCCGACTGGGTGGCAAAATCCCACTTAGGTGGAAAGCTCTCGTCAAATTGGGTTTCTTATCCCCCGCATGCCCTTTTTTCTATCTTATCTCTTGACTTTGGATCTACTTGTAATCAAATGCGACGCTAGTAATGAAAGTTCATTTCCGACCAAAAAAAAAAAAATCAACATAAATTTCGTAGCTTATTTCGGTTGCTTCACAAGTCCTTCCAGGATAATTTTCTCCTAACGTAATTTGTTTGCGTTCAGTCAAATTATTATAATTTACTCGATTCTTTTCTGATTATGATATTTGGTGCATTACGTATAAATCAATTTCCTTATTTTCCCTCATAAAATTTTTAATTTATAGAGATTTTTTTTCGAACATCCAAGATGTACATACACAATGATTAACCAAATGAAGGGCTTCAATATCACATGCTGGTGCGATAGTCTCATTTGGTCCGTTGTTGCTCCCCTCTTTGTTTCAAGTGCATTTGATTCAGCATGCATAAAGGTCTCTAGGTCTCCAAATGCCATTAAAACGGAGTCGAGGTACTTGGTTCAACATTTGAGTCAAAAGTAGCATTTTTAAAGTCCATTAAAGGCACATAATGACCATTCTATTTATGTTTTAATATTATTTTTTATTTCGGACTTGTTTTTAGAATAAAAATCCATTTGGTAAAACAATTTCATTTTTCCATTTTTGAAATAGATTTCTATTCTAAAATAGGTTTGGAATAAAATTAGAAATTAGAAATTCGAAATTGTTTCTTTCTTTTTACTTTTTAATTAAAGGATTCTCTTCCTAACCCCTAATTGTCTTCTGCCCATCACTAACCGCCATCACTGCTACCCCCACCGGTTGCCAATTGCCGTCATCTTCTCTTGCTGTTGTCGCCGTCGCCACCACCCCCTTCCCCTGCTGATTGCTAGCCACTGCCACTTGCCACTGTTGCTATCGCTGGTTGCTAGTTACTATCGCCTCCTCGTTAGGAAATGAATTTTTATTTTGATAATATAAATTTTGTGTCATTATTAAACACATATTTTTGTTTAAAAACTCATCTAAGAATAAAAATATGAAATTCTATTTCTGTTTCCAGAAATGAATTTATGACCAAGAATTTCATTATTGGCGTGCCTAATAAAGTGTAAGTCCTACCTAACATTAGTCTTTTGATATTTTTTGGAAGGCTGCTTTCAAAATTAATGAATTTTTTATATTTTTCTTTCAAATTTGCCGTCACTAAATTATCTAAAAAGTCCTACTTATTTTATTTTTTCTGTCCATTCTACTCAAACTCTCAATTTAGTCTCAAACTTTTATCCCGTCATAAATTAAAATCCATATTTGAAGTTAATCATCTCTATTTTTAACTTATATACCTTCCTTCTCACATGGGAAGAATGACTACAGTGGTTAAAAGTCCTACTTGTGGAAAGGGAGGATTGGGTGCGTTTGGTTCGGCTTTGGGGAAATGCAAGTATCTTTGGGCCAAAGGGGTTTTCCGAAATGTAAATACCGATTGGTAAATTTTGCATTATAAAACAATTTTGGCCTAAATGCCATTTGGTGAATACTACATTTTGCTAAGGGACTTTTACGAAATTTTTTAATAATTTTTTTTTTAAAATCCATTTTCCGGCGGCCACCCTCCAGTGGCCAAATTTGGGCGCCGGAGCTGACTGGCGGCCAGATCTGGCCACCGAAAGGCCCGCCTGAGGTCACCCGACCTCAGGCGGCTGTCGCTGGGTCCGACGACCCAGGCGATGGCCCGACCTCAGGCCGCCCCGCCTGAGGTTGTGCGACCCAGGCGACCGCCTTTTTTTCTGCGACCTCAGGCGTGCCTAGGTCGCGTGATCGCCTGAGGTGGCAACTCAGGCGACGGCGATGCCCGGGTCGCGCGACCCGGGCGCGCGACTCAAGCGCACAACCGCCTGAGGTTGCCGCCTCAGGGGGTCGCGCGGCGGCCGCTTGGGTCGCCGGACCCAGGCGACCACCGCCTGAGGTCGCACGACCTCAGGCCGGCCCTCCGGCGGCTAGCGATCGCTGGCGAGTGGTTGCCGGTAGATGAACAGTAGTACAAGTTGCATTCTGAAAATGCAACTTGCAAATGCACCTCTGGACCTGCATTGAGTTAAGGGACTTTGAGGACACTTGGAGATGTAATTGCATCTCCCCAAAGTTCTCTACAAAGCTTAGCCAAATAGGTTTGTATTTTCCCAAGGGCCTTTCGGGGCTGAAAGCCCCTTGAGAATGCTGAACCAAACGGGCCCTTGTAATGGAAGAAAGCGCGTGGAGACTTTGGGCAACGACCACACCCGCGTGAATCATGGGTCTTTTCTTCACGCGGGAAGCAAAGTTTTCCTTGTCTGCTGTCTCGAAAGTCTCGACAACAGCATCCACGAGTGAAAGTAAAAGGGGGCAGCACGCGCAGCACGTGTGCACTTCACTGTCAACTCTTCTATGGGTGGTGGCATGACTTGAGCATTCACGCGCTTTGCTTTCTACTTTCCTCTTTACAGCGACAGCGGGGATGTCATTTTGCTTTGTCCTTCATTTCTTTTTAGCACCACCACTTTTGCTGTCCTCCACGCAACGAGGTAAGAAGAGTGACCATTCACCTTTTTTCACTTGTACCAAAACGCGCAAGCAATGAACTAGCGTGCGCATCGACCGATTTGATTCCAACTTTCTTTTGAGAGAGAATCAGTTCTCGATTCTCGATGGCGGGAATTAGACGCTACTAGAGCGGAATCCAATTCCTTTTTCTTACGTCATAATTGTCGATCAAACCTCTCAGACAAATCATTTTTATAGCAAAATTTGATTGTTTTGGATCAGTAAGACTTGAGATACAAACTTTTCTCAAGGGAAAAAAAAATTGATCTTACTATGTAAGATTCACCAATATTAATGGAGATCCGATATTTCATTATTTATTCTAGCGTCGTTGTTTAGAAGATAATGTTTAATGAAATTTTCAAAATAGAAGATTTTGGAGGAAAAAAAGAAAAGAAAGAAAATGACATGCCCGTGCAATTATTGATTTCAAAACTCCTAGAGTCTATTATAGGCTTGAAGAGTGTATTGCCTCTACTTTAAGGATTGGATGGGTCTTGTCTCCACTTTAAGGATTGGATCACTTGCCATGAATGCTCTTAGAATTGAATGACGTTTGTCTAACGTTTTCAACGTACATTACAGTTCATAATTTATTCAGACTCAATCTACTCTATGACTCTCTTTTTTCATCACTTGATTTACACTTGCTCTCTCGACACTATTGCCTTCATTTGAGTCTTTGGTTGCATTTGATCGTTCAGACTTAGATTGGGATATGATAGGATAAAGTAGGATTTGAAATCCTCCAAATATCTCTCCAGATAATAGAAAATCCTATCGCATTTTTGGTATGATTTAGGATAGGATTGAAAATCTTTTGAAATTATGAAAACCGAATTGAGGAGGTTTTGCATCTGTGAGGTGCGTGTGAAAGAGAGAGATGCCAAAGAGGACAATACACATATTCTGCATTCGCGTGAGGGTGAACCAAGACGGCGCTCCTGATGGTCCTGACTTCGATTTGTTTGTTTACTATTGCAAGCACTGCAGCTTTCACATCCTCTCTGTCTTGTGTGCTTGATTTGGTATTCCCTATGGCTTTGAATCTCTCGGGGAACTAAATTATATTGGTTAGATGCCATGAGGTCGAAGCCACGGTGAAGATGGAGAGGTTGTAAGGGACTATCTTGATGGACGACTCGAGGAGTGCATCCTTGGAGGGGCAGCAAGGGGCAAGGGAGTGAGTGATAGAGACGGTCGTGGTGGAGGTTTGCACGTGATCTATTCGGGTTTATCCAATTCGGAGGATGTTGCCAAACACCGAATAGGGTAATTTGTTATCTTAACATAAATCCAAATTACCAAATGTACCTTTTGAATTTTCTTATATAGAGTTAAATAAATATATAAATATTTTGATAATACGGATCGGATCGGAATTGGGTATGTGTTGATTGCTGATCACTAGTCAAAATGGAGCATAATAGGTCAATCTAAATTGGATTATTTTTTATCCAATCCGAGCTCAAATCGATGGGCCCTGAGAAGTATCATGTGGTCATAACATGCGAATAGCCAAGGGTCGGGCTCCAGAAGCATGGCCGGTTTAAGAGGGGACAAAAGGGGCCAGGCCTCCTTGACACCGGAGGTCTGCGGGGATACCCAGAGAGAGTACTTGACAGTTTTTCATTGGGAGAGGGGTTGACGTAAATCTTCGTGCATGGATTTTTACATTAAGCTCTATCATTGACCTACCTTTGACAACCAAACCCCGTCTTACTTAAATCTTAAAATACATTTAACCAAAAAAAGAAAAAAGAAAAAACCAAACAAACCAAGAATGTCGACGTTTTATATATATATATATATATATTTTTATTGTTTGAGACGTTGTGGTTCCACTAAAGGATACTCGGTAATTAAAAAACCAAAAAAAGTAGGAAAAGGCAACATCAAAGGGACGCCCGACATTTTGGCGCGCGAAGCTTCGAGGAAGTTTCGCCTGCCTCCCACCCAGCTCGATGCAAAGAAAATCAGCTTCGTCGTCTATTTTTTTTGTTTGTTTTTGGGTTTGGTTGTTTACGCGTTGGGAGATGTATTCGAAAGCAGGCAGATCGTCTTCTATTTTGGCCAACCATTGCTTCGAGCCGGAGACCTTGGAATTCTCCTCCATTTCCGGTAATCTCCAACTCCATTATCCTCGCCGGCGGTGGGTTTTTCCCCTTGCCGCGGCAGCTCAGCTCGCGGCTTCTGCTCTGGTGGGTGGGTGTGTGCGTGTGGATTTGTTCCTATTTTCGCTCCGAGCCCTAAAAGACATCCGGCGGTGCTCCTCGTGCTCGTCGCTTCCGCCAAATGTTGGCCGATTGCACCCCTATTCCCCTCGTTCTTCTATCTTTACGTGACCGTCCGTTGCGCATTTGCCGTTACTTCTTCTGTGGGCTCCGTTGCTTTTCTTCTGCTCCTGCTCGTTTCTACTGCTGGTCTTTCCTGATTCGTTTTGGGTTTTTCCTTCTTTTTGTTGCCCTTCTCTCGTCCCCGAGGTGGTGGTTGCCCCGATCCTGAATGAGCCGTTAAGCAGCTTGTTTATTGCCTGGGGTGTGCCATCTCTCCTTGCGACAGTGTTCCAGCCTTTCCGGGGATTCCATACGACATGAATGCCTCGTCGTCGAACGGGCTCTTGCCCCCCTTCTCGACCTCCCGCCTGAAGAACGACGTGGAGGTTGGCCGATGCCCCCCCAAGGAAGACGACGACGACGACGACGAAGTTTCGTCCCCGCCCGGTCCTTTCGACATCACGCATACCAAGAATGCCCCCATAGAGACTCTCAAAAGATGGAGGGTAACCCTCATTTCCTATATTGCTCCTTTCTCTTTTATTCGTGCTAGTCGTCCATGTTCATCGTGCGCACGTGTTTTTTTTTCTTTTTCGATATGCCATTGTCCCAATGACAACGTGTCTGCTATTGAGCTGGAGAGTGCCTCCAGAAATCGATTCCAACGATTGCAGTCCGATCAATGTGAAACTTACCGTTATGTAGTCAATCTGCCTGACTAGGCAAAGGGCCGAACCTCATTCATTTGCATACATTTTGTATGAATGGGTATGTGCGCACCGCATGCTCGGTACATGGCATGTAGGTTGCGCACCATTCAGTTGCAATGTCTCACAACTCAATGGGAGTGTAGTAGGTGCAAATTATGATATAACACTTGTTGTTTGCTTCATTGTTAAGTGGCAATGATATCACAAGTACCTGAACTTTTGCCCATCTCACACTAGAGTACCCGAACTTTCTTTTATTCAATCAAGTGCCTCAACTTTTCAAATGTGGATCAATATGAAACTCCTATTAAAGCCACAAAAGGAATGCCAGTAAATAGCCGCTGAGTTGCGTTTGGTTCAACTTTCCCAAGGGGCTTTCGTCCTCCAAAGCACCTTGGAAAAATGTTGGACCGTTTAGCAATCATTTCGAAGGAGCTTTCAGGCGAAAGCTAGCATTGGGAAAGGTTGAAAGCCTAATGCTAGTAGGGACTAGCACTGGGCTTTCACTACTAGCATTAGGCTTTCAACAATTGGCCAAATACTAAAACTAATTTTTTTCTTCCAAAATTATCCTCACCAATTCTTCAAATTTCTTATTTTGTCCCTTGTTATGCATTTTTTCTTTTAAAAGCTGGACTGGTGAAAGGCTACAGCCGTCGGTGAGCCAGATATGACACCGGCGGCTGTTGATTGAGTTTGCCCAACCTTGGGCAACCTCTGGAGAGGGTCGCACGACACGGGTGAGGGCTGTTGGAGGTCGCACCACTAGGGTTGCATGACCCTTGCTGGTGGGGTGACCTCCGGTGCTAGCCCAGATCTGGGTCGCTGGCGGTTGCAGCCCTTCACTGGACTGGTGGAGGGTTTTGTCCCTTTTTTTTAAAAGAAGAGGGACCCAAAGTCCATTGCAAAAAGTTTTTTGCCAAACATACTTGAATTCAAAGTCCATTTGCAAAGAGTTTTTACCAACCACAATTTGCATTTTCCCAAATAGCTTTGGCTTTCTGCATTTGCATTACACTCAAAGCTTATTTGCAAAGCTGAACCAAACGCACCTATATACATTGTGTTTGATGTAGCCTCTTGGAAAAATGCCACATCAACTGGGATATATTGGACGGCCAAGATCGTCCAAGTCAGTACTATCTCTCTCCTCATCACCCAACATCTAGATGTGGAAGAAATAATCTTTGCTTAGTAAGTGAGCCATGTTAGCGATTGGGCTTAATCTTTGTAAAGCGAGCCACCTCAGTAAAATCACATGAGATGGCTTATTTAACAAAGGCCTCGCAAATAGTCAAATTTCATGATTGAACAAAAAATAAAATTCGGGTACTTGATTGTAAAATGGATTAATGTTCAGGTGCTTGCGGGGCCATTGGCCTGAGTATTGAAGAACATATTGGCATGCTGCTGTAGATGCTACTTCAGGGGACCCGACCCATTCGGTAGAAAGATAGGAAAACACGACTGTACAGGGTTTTTTTGCAATTTGGCATGTGATTATTCTGAAGAGCATCTGTATAGAATCTGTTCCTTAGCTTCGAGTTCTCTGTGTCTGTAGAAAGAATGTAAACGTTTCCATGGGCAAGAATTAGATGAAGACACACTTTGGTTGCTAAGGGGAACTGATGACCGCTGAGCTGGATCAGCTCATAAATCCTCAAATTTTGCACAGAAGCATTGTGGAAAATCCATGAACTATGAATCTTACTTCTAAGTTTCATAGGCTCTATGAAACTTAATGGTGAGGTATTAATCTAAAGGAGTATATGATCAATGTTGCACAGATGACTGGACTTCTAGTTGACTTTATATTGATGTATGGGACCATCTCTTTGCCTCCTTTATTTCTCTTTCCCCATGCATGTTACTACGCTCATAGCAAAAATGAGTATGTTTGGGGAAATATGTGCAAGATTTGATTAGTAAGTGACTATCTCAAAGTTGGTGTGTCACTTTATGTGTTTTAAGATATGGGACGTCTTCTAGGAGCTTTGGACATTTAAGATGACAGTTTTTTTTGCTGCACAATGAGAAATTATGATATTACAAGATTGACTCAAGTGGAAAAATAGTTTGGACTAGCGGAGATCCTTGAAGTGTCAATGCAAACTCCAAACAAGAGCTTTGGAGCATAAGGGCATAGAAAAATATTAGGAATGAGTGTATATCATTATTATAGTTGACATTGTCCAAATGGACTGGCTAGAAGTATTGGAGATTACATATGGACTTCAAAGTGATTGAATGAAATGTATTAGCTCTATGCCGGCTCAAGATGTTGTTCAATTTGCTATATGCTCGTTCAAGAGATTCGATTCATCAATTACACATGAAGAAAAAATTTTCAAGAGAAAAAGAATAAGGTTCACAATGCTGTACAGTCTGGAGCTTTGAGTTGTCAAGCATCAGTTTGTGCACAAAATGAGCTCGTAGAAATGGAAATGCTCCAAAGGATTTGCATACACCAAAAAGGCATACAATTTGGAATGACTGCATCTGGGGAAAAGTTGGCATGGCTTCAACTGAGGAAAGATTAGAAAAACTCATCCGACTAAGATAGATTGGGACATGTGAAACAATGGAAGGATCTGGTAGGATGATGTGACGTCATGATGGAGACATTTGGAGAAAGTGGAAAAATATGTGGATGGATACGCTAAGGTTGGAGGGCCGAGTGCAATGGCATAACTAGATCTAATTACTTGACCTAACTAAGTGAGAAAATGGTTCTTTTGCCATGGCTGTGGACTGAAGTGCACACTGGTTCTTTTTCCCTGGTTAGCTTAAACCATATTCAAAGTAGAGAGGAGTGGTTCGAGGTTTCGTACAAGTTCCATCTCGAATTTGGAACCTACCTGTTGGAACAACTACCTCATTTTTTGGAATATGGAACCTAACCTGTATACTCTAGAACTCGGGGTTCTAGGGTCTGCCCAATTTCTACCTATATTATTAATTGAACAATTGCAGTGAATCATCATCTTTAGTGACCACTATTTGTTGCTATAATTCATTGATCACAACTTCTATTTAGACATATGAAAAAATATGTAACATTAACAAAGTGAAAGTTTAAGTCATAACATGGAAGCTTAGACTGGTGGTTTTAGATTATGTACTCATCATCATAAGCCATGAAATATAACAGGATCGCACAAATTCATAAACCCCAAGAAAAACACAAAAACTTGCTTCTTGCTGCAGGTTCTAAGTTATAACTTTTAGGTTCTAGGTTCTACTTGGAACCTACCCGTTGAAACAGTTTCCCCACTTATTGGAGCCCATAATTTATACTATATACCTTGGAACTTAAAACTGAATAGGTTCCCACTGGTCTGGTTCTTCAGTTCCAGATTTTACACTAAAACCATGCTCATCTCTAATTCAAAGGATGGTACCAACTTGCATACATCCTCTACAGTTGAGAGTTAGAACAAATTGTGTATAAGTGGAATTTTGTCATTGGGGAGAAGGAAATAGAAGGCAAGAAGTTGATTGTAGTTTTAACACATAGAATGCTAGGCAATGGTAGGTAGATTGGAAGGATTGTCAGTTGCCTTACTGTCGGGGATTTAGGGTGTGTGCAGTGACATTTTTGCTTTCTATCTCTTGCTCTTTTCTTTTTTCACCTTTTCTTGTATCGCTCTAAATTTTGACTCGTATTAACTTCAAAAAATGAAATCCTTGAAAATACAAATAACGATAGGTAGAGTCATTTAGATTTTTTTTTTTTGCATAATTTGAAAGTTAAGTAATATTTTCGTTTGAAAAATCTAAGAGGCAAAGCAAAGGAAAACTTTCTTTAAAACTTAAAGCAGACATTGAACGATTAGCTTCTTATAAGTTCCTAGTACGGCTGCCAGAGGCACAACCAAGGTAGTGTTGGGGGGGCCATCAATTAGTAAATCAACGAATCTTATATTGAAAAAAAATGCTATGTTTTCAATCTCAAGTATTAGGCAAAATATTTCTCTTGCTTTTTGTGGCCTTGTCACCTTGCCCTCATGACCTTAAGTCACTCGTTCACTTCTAGGCCATGGCCGACCCTTTTGGCCACATGTTTTTGCATCTTCAAATAAAAGAAAGCAAGTTTTTCTTTCATTCAATTTAAATAGCTCTTCCATTTTAAGAAATATACTAAAGGAGTTGTTAGCAGTAACAACATGCATTTAACGCCTTCATCTGATGGCTTTGTTAGAAAATCCAATCGAAAAGCTTAGGCCCTTAGCTGAAGGGAGACTGCAGGTGTCATTATAAGCTCCATAAACAAGCGATGTGAGATGCTTTGACATGAACGGGTTTGAACTGATGATCCTTCAACTTTGCAGCAAGCAGCTCTAGTGTTGAATGCATCCCGGCGGTTTCGATATACATTAGATTTGAGAAAGGAAGGAGACAAGGAGCAACGGCGAAGGATGATTAGAGCCCATGCGCAAGTCATAAGAGTAAGATTATATTGGTGCAAATGTTTCCTTTGATGTGTTTGAGAGATTTTGGTTTTAACCATCCACTAAAATTGCATTAGGCAGCCGTGCTTTTCAGATTGGCAGGGGAACGGCAGATTGGTAATAAATCTCTCTTTGCTTATCTGCGCATCTATTTCCGAAGGGTTTATGTTAACAAGTTTGACTTTGCATGAGGTTCAACTGGAGTTGGCTGGTAATTGAGAAGACGACATTTTATCAGTCACTGGTCAGACTTATTCTAAATAAGAATAATGTCATCTGAGCCATTCTTGGTGAAAGATAGTGGCTATCTATATTAAGTATTGTGTTGACTTTAATATGGGCTTTCCACATATTACTGCTCTTGTATGAGACACCTAGCATTTCGCAATAATCATCTACATTGGGACGATCGTTTATTCAGAAAATAGCTCCTTTAGTTATAAAAAGGCTATTCGGAGCTGCAAATGGTTTGGACAGCCTGGTGTTCTGTGGACAGCCAACTGTTCTGTGGACAAGATGCATCAAGCTGTATGCACCTAAAAGGCTTCCTGCTTCTCTCCTCCTTTCCTGCCCAAAAATGGTCAGAGGGCCAAGACCAAGAACTTTCTTTATCACAAGTTTATTTAGTCCTGTGAGCCATTAGTCGGTACCTCAGTGTTAATTAATGTAGTTAGGGTTTGGTGTATCAAATGTGTCCCTCTGTGCTCTATAACTAGAGCTTCCATCTAGACTTGCATTAAGTCAATTAAGCAAAGACATAGTCGATTGTGATTTCTCCTCTTCCTCTCTTTTGTGATCCTACAATCAAAACAGTTATACATTTTCTTCCTTACACCTTGTGATTGCTGAAATTCTCTTATTCATCTATTGCAATACAGGGGTAGGTCCAAATGTGACACCTCCTACTGTAATTGGTGATTATGGAATTGGACTTGAGCAGCTTGCATCCATGACTCGTGACCACAATTTTTCAGCTCTGCAGCAATATGGAGGGGCAAGTTCATCTTGCACAATTCTTGCTTTCTGAAGCCAATATTTTCAGTTTGTTGATGTGTCGATGGCCACTTCATCAGGTTAAGGGTTTATCCAATATGTTGAAGACAAATTTAGAGAGAGGAATTTCTGGGGATGAGACTGATATATTGAAGCGGAGGAATACATTTGGTTCCAATACATATCCTCAAAAGAAGGGACGGAGTTTCCTGGTACTTTCACTTAAAGTTCTTATCCTTGACATTTTCCTAAGGACTTCTACAAGGAATGGATTTCGCCTCTTCAGAGTGTCATAACATTTGTTTTCTTCTCTAGAGGTTCCTTTGGGAAGCCTGGCAAGATTTGACTCTCATCATTCTAATAGTAGCGGCTGCAGCATCATTGGCACTTGGAATAAAGACTGAGGTAAACTTTGTCTTTTTGCTTTTCCTAGAATAGATGTTACAGCAATATTTTTTATTTTTATTTTCAGGAGCTTGGTAACTTTTATACAATAAACCTTGTTCTTATTTATGGTGACCATATGAACTATATTCTGATACATGTTATTTTATTTGCACATTTCACGTGTTCTTGTTCATTTTTTCGTATGCCAATGCATGCTTTTAACAATGCTCAAAGCTCATGGCTTTGGATAATTGACGTGAGAGTACACTAAATGGGACTCTGTAAAAGATGAAGATGACGTAGTTATTTTTCTCTTGGAGATATTTTACACCAATATGGTCTGTAGTCTAGTATTGGAAGATGGGAGGTGAACTTAAAATGATCCTTTCAGTATTTGTCATTAAATGGATTGTCATATTTTATTAGAAAGAACTGTCTGTCAAGGTTTTATTGTGGTTTAGCATTTAGAATGTTGGTTTTGGGAACTTCGTATCTTTTGGCATAATATAGGGGCAATCGTTGATGCATGTCAAGAAAAAGCAGTCTATTGCTAATATGGAATGACACTACATAGGGAGTTTTGATCTCTCTTTGTTCTTATGTGTTGCTTTATGCTAGATTTTTCCACTATGACTTTGTGATGTTGTCAGTTTGTACTGCTACGGAAGTAAAGTAAGTGTCTAAACCGTGAAAAAAAATTAATCTCTTTTGCTTCTATCTATTGGGGTCCCAATAAGAAGTTTATTTATTTTAAATCCATGTATAGAGTATGCGTTGTCCTTCATTTTTCCTGCACATGCAGTTACCCTCATATATGCGCTTCTCATTATGAACTCTTGACAGGGTATAAAGGAAGGCTGGTATGACGGAGGAAGCATTACCTTTGCCGTTTTACTTGTAATTGTCGTAACAGGTGTGGAAACTCTTCTTTGGGCTAGAGTTTTAGGGTTTCATTATTTATGATTATGCCATTACAGTTTGTTAAATACCCAAGATTAGTGTTTTTGGCTTTCACAGCATATTTTATCACGAAAGCAGTGCACTTATAGTCTAATGGTCATTTCCATCTTTTCTAAATCAGCTGTCAGTGACTATCGACAATCTCTACAGTTTCAAAATCTAAATGAGGAGAAACGAAATATCCAATTAGAGGTACATACATCTGTCATTTTATGCTCTTATTGTTAGTTTCTATTCTCAATGATGGTTGATATACTCTTTGAAAATTTCACAGATAATGAGAGGTGGTAGGATGATCGAGGTTTCTATTCGTGACCTTGTTGTTGGTGACATTGTCCCTCTGAACATAGGTGATCAGGTGAGTGCCTCAGGTGCTTCTATGACATCTTTCAGATATGAGCCTTTATTTTCTACTCAATTTTGGCTCTGGATATTCCAGGTTCCTGCTGATGGAATCTTAGTCAGTGGTCACTCTCTTGCAATTGACGAATCTAGCATGACTGGTGAAAGCAAAATTGTGAGCTATGCATACTTTGACATTCTCTCAGGAACTTTTGTAATGTATTTTTCTAAATGTGGTATTTTGGCAGGTTCACAAGGATCAGAAAGCACCTTTCTTGATGTCTGGTTGCAAAGTAGCTGATGGTGTTGGCACTATGCTGGTAACAATTTTGCTTTATCATGTCATTTCCTCTTTGCAATTCCCTATGATGCTTTTTTATCGCCATGAAGTGGTTGATGGATAGAAGTATTAGGAATAAAATGAGAATTTACTATCTAGAATGTTTATCTGGAAATCCAAACCAGACTGGTGGACAAGCTTGTCAAATATGAGAATGAAGATTTTCTATTGAATGCTTTTTTGGCTGCATAGAAATTGCTGATTATATTCATATTTGTCTGGCTCTTTCTCATTTAGCTTCATCAGCAAAATTGTACAAGAGTTTCTTCAGAGCAGGTTGAGCTTTGTTGATCTCGCATTATCAGTACAAATTGGGCATTATAATAGTTTTGCAGACTTTTCTTTACTGCATTCAATCTTTATTGAGCTCCAAACTCTTGGTCTTCCCCTTGATCTGTTACAAGTAGAAGTTTTGTGAAGGAAAAAATACTGAAGTATGTATTAGTTGTTATTTGTAGTTACAATAAGGGCCTGCATGGTAACGCTTCCGGGAACAGCTGTTTCTGTTCTTTTGTTCCCGGGAGTAGATTTTTTGTTCCTGGGAACGGAAATGCATTTGGTAAATTTTTTGTTCCCGGGAACAAATTTGTTTCCCGGAACAGGTTTGGAGTAGAAATCAGAAAAAAAAAAAGTTACTAGAACAATTTTAAGAAACAGTTTTTTTTTTCTCTTTCCTTTTCTTCTTCCTCTTCCTCTTCCTCTTCCTCCTCCTACCCCTCAGCCGCCCCATTGCCGCTGCCGGCAATGCGAGCTAGGCCAGGGCGAGGTCCGGCAAGCTCGCCGGAGCCTCGCCCAGGCGGTGCGAGGCCAGCCTCGCCTCGCCTCACCTAGATCTGGGGAGGCGAGCCTCGCCCGGCCACCAGCGAAAGATCCTTTCATGCATTATGTTTGATATCAAGGAAAATCAATTCTGGCTTCAAAAGATACGCCTCTTTTGATGAAGAAATGGAAATATTACCTTGTTAATTTATGGCAATATCATTTTTATGCCTGGTTTCAATCAAGAAGGATCGATATAAACCAATTATGCAAGTATTCTCTTGACTTTTTGGGCTATCGTTCAAGCGTGCGACTAAATTCTTCAGTGGTACGAAGTCAAATGCTAGAAAATTTATTTCTAATAAATAATGCTATGAAGAAGTTCGAGACAATAGTTCCAATTATTCCTATGATTGGATCATTGTCTAAAGCGAGTTTTTGTAACACATTAGGGCATCCCATTAGTAAACCGACCCGGGCTGATTCATCAGATTCTGATATTATCGACCGTTTTTTGCGTATATGCAGAAATCTTTCTCATTATCACAGCGGATCCTCAAAAAAAAAGAGTTTATATCGAGTAAAATATATACTTCGACTTTCTTGTGTTAAAACTTTGGCTCGCCGAACCTCGCCGGTGGCCGAGCGAGGCTCTGGTGAGGCTCTGGTGAGCTCGCCGGAGCCTCGCCGGCGGCGGCCAACAGAAAGAAGGGGAAGAAAAAAAAAAAAAAAAAAAAAATTAAAAGAATCAAAAGATTGGAAATTTTTACCAAACGCATTTCTGTTTCCGGAGTAAAATTTTGAACAGTTATCAAATGCCTTCAAATGCTCAAAAATTGTTCCCGGGAATAGAAACAAAAAGAATCATTTCTAAGCAGAAACTGCTTCCAGGAACAGAAACGTTGTCATGCAGGCTCTAAGTCTCTTTATATACATTGGGAACCCAATTAGAGATAAAACCTATTTTATAGGGAGTTGGTAGCTAACAGAGTTGATAGCAGGATGACAATTAACACTAATTAATAGCTATGACAGCTAACTCTACAGCTAGCAAGTAACACATTCCAACACTCCCCCTCAAGCTGGCGTGAAGATATCTTCCATAGACAGCTTGCTCACTAGACGGTCAAATTGCCTTCTATGTAGTGCCTTGGTTAGAATGTCAGCAGCCTGTTTATCACTTGAAATATACGACATACAAATCAGCCCGCTATCAAGTTTTTCTTTGATGAAGTGTTTATCAATTTCCACATGCTTTGTTAGTTCATGTAACATGAGATTGTGAGCAATTGCGATTGCTGCCTTATTATCGCAATATACTTTCTTTGGGGTGGAATTGGGGATCCGTAGTTTATCCAAGATACCTTTAATCCACATAACTTCGCAAACACCATGTGCTACTGATCGAAAATCAGATTTGGCGATGCTTCTTGCCATCACACTCTGCTTTTTACTCTTCCAAGTGACTATTTTCCACCAACAAACATGCAGTAGCCTGAAGTAGATCTCCTATCCATAATGCTTCCAGCCTAGTCTGCATCAGTGAACACCTCAATTTCCAAATGTCCATGTTTCTCAAACATTAGACCCTTACTAGGACTTCCCTTCAAGTAGCATATAATTTTGTATATTGCTTCAAAATGCCTTGGGCCCTGGTGAGTACATGAACTGGCTCACCATACTAACAGCAAATGCTATGTGAGGTCAAGTCTGAGATAAGTATATAAGTTGACCAACAAGCCTTTGATACCTTTCTCGGTCTGTCACTTCTTCAGTCTTGGCTGGTTCAAGTTTCAAATTCGGCTCCATGGGTGTCTCCGCCACTTTACATCCTAATAAACCTGTCTCTTTGAGTAGATCAAGCACATATTTCCGTTGGTTTACATATATGCCCTTCTTAGATCTCGCAAATTCTATTTTGAGGAAATATTTCAAGACACCCATATCCTTAACCTCAAACTCCTCAGCTAGCTTCTCTCACAAGCTTTCAATCTCAACTTTGTCATCACTAGTCGGTATTATATCATCAACATAGACAATTAGAATGACACCCTTACCTTCCTATGAGTGTTTATAGAATAGAGTGTGATCTCCTTGACTTTGGTGATGGTCAAACCTTTTAATCACCTTCCTAAACCATTCAAACCACACTCTTGGAGATTGTTTAAGTTTGTACAATGACTTTTTTAATTTGCAGACTTTCCCTTCATTTTCTGTAAAAACCTGGTGGCAAACTCATAAACATTTCTTCCTCCAAGTCACCATTCAAGAACGCATTCTTCACGTGTAACTGGTGCAAGGGCCAATCAAGAAGAGCAGCCAAAGATAGTAAAATCCGAACAGAATTTATCTTGGCAACTGGAGCAAAAGTCTTTTGATAGTTGACTATATAAGTCTGAGTGAACCCCTTAGCCACTAGCCTTGCTTTATACCACTTAACACTCCCATCAGGTTTACATTTTACAAATACCCATTTACAGCCAACAATCTTTTCTCCTTCTGGTGCATCAACCAGTTCTCGGTTGCCATTCTTCGTAAGTGCCCGCATTTCATCCTTAATTGCCATCTTCCACTTTGGATCCTTCAAAGCTTCCTAGACATTTTTAGGAATAGATATGTGAGACAAGTTTGACACAAGCGCTCTATGATGATGAGACGAAGAGACGATTTTTAGTATGACACATGTTTTGATATAGAATGCTGAGTACATGATCTAACCCCTTTTCTAAGAGCTATGGGCATATCAAGGGTAGAAGTATTGGTATCAGAATTTGAGATTGGAATGGAGGGAAAAAAGTACTACTCAGATCACCTGATGACGAAGGCAAGGAATCATCTCTTGAGGTTGTAGACGGATGAGGCTCCAAGACAAAGTTTTGATCTGCAACCTTTTGAAGGATTTTTCTTCTAGTATAAATTTGAAGCTCAGGTTTGTTGATCACATTGTGATCTTGAACCTTTTCTCCCCGTCTTTGACACATCAAGATTCGGCAAAGATGTTTCCGAGGACTCAAACAAAGGAGTGGGAAAGACATGAGAGTTTGAGTGCCACAAATCTCTTCACTAACTTAAGCATTCTCCCTCTGAAGAGATTTGTTGGAAAAGAAAATGGTTGTGACTCTACAAAGGTGACATCCATAGCAATATGAGTTTTGCTAGTATGTGGATTGTAACACTTGTGACTTCTTTGGTTAGGTGCATACCCTATAAACACACACTTTTCAGCTCGAGGATCTAATTTGAATCAACATTAACTTGGGAGGTGGATAAATGTAGTGCGACCAAACACCCTTAAAGGAACATCAGAAAAAATATGGGCTATGGGGTGCACTCGTTTGAAACAATCTAAGGAAGTAGTGTAGTTTGATACTCGAGTAGGCAGCCTATTAATTAAATAAGATGTTGTTAACATAGCTTATTCCCATAAGTATTTAGGTACATGCATTGAAAAACTGAGGTAATGGGATACTTAAAGGAGATGACAATTTTTGCGTTTGGCAATGCTATTCTGTTGGGGTGTAATTCGGCAAGTTGACTGGTGAAGGATGTCCTTTACTCGCAAAAAACTTCCCAAATACGAGTTATAATGTTTAGTACTATTATCGATACGAAGGATATTAATAGTAGTGCGGAACTGGGTTACAATTATTTGATAAGATTTTTTAAATAGGGACTTGACTTCAGACTTGGCACTCATCTAGTATGTCCAACATAAACGAGTATGATTATCTATGAAGGTGACAAACCATCGTTTCACGGTTTTTGTTGGCACAGGTGAAGGACCCCAAACATCACTATGGATTAAATAAAATGGGGATGATGCACAGTACTGTTTTGGACTATAATAACTTTTAGAAAAAGACAATTGTCATAGTGTAGTGTAAAGAAACATCCACTCCTTTGAACAAATGAGTAAACAAATGTTTCAAGTATCCAAAACCAGGATGGCCTAATCTATGGTGTCAAACCATTATTTTTTCTTGAACATGGGAAGAACTTAAAGTTCCATATGCCTGAGCTTTTTTTATCAAAGACAAACTCTTCAAAATAGTAGAGACCATTTCTCATCCTCGCATTGCCAATCATCTTCCCTGAGATCTGATCCTAAAACTCACAATGGGAAGCAAAAAAAAACAACACGAAAGTTAGACTCTTTAGAAAGTTTATTAATGGACAATAGGTTACAAGCTAACTTAGGAACATGCGGTATATTATGAAGTGTAATAGAATCAAAAAGTGGAATTGATCGTTTGCTTGCGATAGACGAAAAACTCCCATTTGCATTCCGAAATTTCTGGTTGCCGGGACAAGGAACATAGGATGTGAATATATATGGAATATTAGTCATATGGTCAGATGCCTCTGAATCAATGATCTATAGTGCAGGTTGCAAACAACAGGAGAGGACTTCTAGATTTCTACTTTGGTGGACAATCGAAGTTGTAGGATTACCTGATACTGACCTAGCCTGAAGGAGCCGCAAAAGATAGTCAAGTTGTTCTTTGCTGAAAGGGAATGTGGTGGCCTCATTAGCTGTAGGAGGCACATGTTGAGATGGCTTATTATCACGGCTGAACGAAGCTGGTGAATCCTCTGATAGGTCTCTCATGTATGATGGGGTTTGTTGCAGACATCACACCATTCACGAGGTCTCCCATTTGATCTTCGCAAGTTAGTAGGGATTCTGCTTACATTTGGAGACCATCATTGCAGGAACGCAGCTCTTCTTGTCTTCGGAGGTAGCCAATGCTGCATCTTCCAATGATCCATCCTTGATCCATCCTTTCCACCAATAGCTGCCTTGCCAAGCATTATTCCTCATCTGCTTTCTTCTCTCCGAACCTCTGAGAAGACCTCTCCAGTAGATGGAAAAGGCTGCTTCCCATCTATTTTGCCGTGTACCTCATCAAACTCATCTCGAAGAGGAAAGTGTAGACACATTATGTTTCTACAATTTTCCTATACCGATTACTATCTTCTATACACTTCCAGTCATGGTCATTGAATAAATCTAGCTCCTGCCACAATTGTTTGAAAGAGTGAAAGTATTTTGTGACAGTTTCCTCTCCTTGCCACATCTTCACCAGTTTCAAGGTTAACTTGTAGATTTGAGAATGATTATCCAAATCTGAATTATCTCACACACAGCATCCTAGAGTTCCTTGGCAATATGATAGCTCAGATAGTTTGCACCAATATCTTCTTCCATGGAGTTGGTCAACCATGTCATAATCGTCAAAATCTCCGCATCCCAAAGAGTCCAAGTGGGGTCATTTGTCACTGGTTTTGCGATATCTCTAGTCAGATAGCCAATCTTTCCTTTGCCACGTATACACATTCGAACGGATTGAGACCATCTCCATTTAGTTTTATGGAAGTGATCTGAATAGGGTGAGGGTCGAAGGACTTTGTGAGAAGTGCTGGGGGGTTAGAGTGGTTGGTTGATGATTCTTCTAACATGGTGATCAAATGATCAAAGGGAAAGACTAGAAAAAATTACCCGAGGTAAATAGCTAAAGGACCTTTGGGCTTTGATACCATGCTGAAGGAAAAAATACTAACATATGTATTAGTTGTTATCTATAGTTACAATAAGTCTCTATCTATGTAAGTTGGGAACCCAGTTAGAGATAAAACCTATTTAATAGGTAGTTGGTAGCTAACAGATAGTTGATAGCCGGATGACAACTAACACTAATTACTAGCTATGATAGCCAACTCTATAGCTAGCAAGTGACACATGTCAACAAGTTTGAAAATTTTTGTCAGGAATAGGATTGAAAAGTCATGCTGTTTATTGGAGTGCCAGTCTCTCAATGTTGTCCTGTCTTTAAATTTACAAGCTATTGAATAATTGGAGATCTATTCACTCAGATGGCATATGTCAGAATCTTTTTTCATTAATGATTTCATTTGGGGGAAGGGGTTGCAAGTACCATCTGTTTTGGCAATCTTATTCATTCCACCAGCCAATGGTCTGCAATAAATTTCAGTCTCCTTTGTCTAGTGACTATCGATTTAACTATGGGTCCTTTGCCTTTTAAATTCTTTTTATTCTTTTTAGTCTGTTTAATGTTCAGATATCATCCTCTTCATCAATAATTTGGTCATAAAAGCACGTACCAGTACTTATAACTGCAAGTTTGGTGTGGCTTATTGTTACTCGCATTTCCATCTACTGGTTCTGGTAGTGTTCATAAAACAGACCAACTGCCTTTAATTCTCACCCTTTCATCATTAGCAGTCACATTGATCATTACTCTTTATGTGCGCTTGCATGTGAGTCAGATTTGTGTGCATGAGCAATTTCCTCTGCCATAGAATGTGATAGATGGTGTCATATTATTACACAAGATTCCACGGAGATTGTTTTTGAGTCAAAATACTGAATTAAAACAGATCTATTTGCTGATTTAACTGAAATATGTCAAATTAAATATTTATGATATGGTCCAGCTTGGTCAAAAACAATTTAGTTGGTTTTATTGTTGCTGAACTGTCTTGATTTTGCGGTAACAATTATTTTTTCTTAGAATTGGGTAAAATACCTCCCCTTCCTGTTACGCTCTCTGTTAGTCAGATGAGTACTGGCATGTGGTATTTGTAGGTTCTGTTTGCACTATCATCTCATTCACATTTCTAAGATAAGTTCACTAGATATTCTTTAAGGTCTTCATTTTGTTTTTTGTTTCTGACCTCTTACTTATCTTCAGGTAACTGGTGTTGGAATCAATACTGAATGGGGATTGCTAATGGCGAGCATCTCAGAGGATACTGGTGAAGAGACCCCATTGCAGGTTTTCTAGCATTTATCCTAGCTTAGCAAATTATCAATCCCTATATTTTAACGTTCTTGTATCCCATCCTAATGTGTTATTTTAAATGTCCTTCACTAGGTGCGCTTGAATGGTGTTGCAACATTTATAGGCATTGTTGGTCTTGCAGTAGCTCTTTCTGTGCTGGTAATCCTTTTGGTGAGGTCAGTTATAGTTTGTCAAGTTCATTAATTTAGTTAGGAAATATCAAATTTTCGTTAAATTTCTGGTTTTAATATGATACGAGTTTTCAGGTACTTTACTGGAAATACAGAAGATGCTAATGGAAATGTCCAATTTATTAAGGGACGGACCAGCATCAGTCATGTTGTAGATGACATCATTAAGATTGTTACTATTGCAGTAAGAACAATGCCTTGTTCTTCTTTTGTTCATTTATACACTTATATTTATACACAAGTTGTCTTTACACCCATATATGTTCATAAATAACTTCTGTAATGTTACTTCACTGACAAACTGTATTCAGGTCACTATTGTGGTGGTCGCCGTGCCTGAAGGACTTCCCTTGGCTGTAACCTTGACGTAAGTAAATTGCTATTAGATATATAGAAACTTTACAGCAAGAAAGGATTGTCACTCCTGTTTTTCCCTTTTCCTTTTCCTTATTTGTTTTTAAATTCTCACTATGGTTTATTGCACAATTGATAATGTATATCAGATTGGCGTATTCGATGCGGAAAATGATGGCCGACAAAGCCCTGGCAAGTCCAATTTCCTTGAGACACTAGTGATTTTTCCTTTGCTTAATGATTATAGATGGGAGTGCTGTTCGATAGTACAGTTATAAACCGTATTATATCTGTAGGTTCGTAGACTCTCAGCCTGTGAAACTATGGGATCGGCTACGACCATTTGCAGCGACAAGACTGGGACATTGACCTTGAATCAGGTTAGCGTTGGAAGCCTTCTTCTGACACCATCTGCTTATTTCCTGAAGTTCTCGTCCTCCTTTACTTTTTGGTTTGTGTGCTTGTGTGTTTTTTCTTGCTCTTTTAAATGTGTTTCTTTCTTTTTTTTTTTTTGGGTGGTGGGGGGGTGTTTGTGTTCCTCTTCCTTTCTTTTATTTATTGATGATCAGAACATTTTTGAGTAATCTTCAGCTTCCGTGTCCTGTATAGATGACAGTGGTTGAGGCTTATGCTGGTCAAAAGAAACTGGATCCGCCAAATGACTCCTCACAATTGCATGAAGTGGTTACATCTCTGTTACATGAGGGTGTTGCACAAAATACTCAAGGCAATGTATTTGCACCAAAGGTATGGCTATCTATCTGGAATCAATTGTAATATATAATGAGATGTTCCCCCTTGTTGAAGGTAGTTTAATTCCACAAAATCATTGCTTGTGGATTTTTAATCAGGCTATTTAACTTTTTTGACATGCTCTATTTGTCATTTAACTTTAAGAATTATTCAAATAGGACCAACCATTTATGACTATTCTTCTTTGTTATTGTTTTTCTGGTGTTAGCTATATTTTCTGGTTAAGAAGGCATTGTAAGAACCTCACAATATCGTTTTTCAATTTGCCCATTTCCTTGTTCTGTTAATGTGTTTTGTGGAGCTTTCCTTTAGCTTAACATGTCTGGTTTACTCTAATGACATAATAGGAAGTGTTGCCCAGTCGACAGACAAACACATGCTTACATTTGTTAAATCTTAAAGGAGCTAGAATTGAAATGACTGATGAAAAACCTGTTATTACATGAGACTTGGAGAAGCAATATTATTTATGAATCAGAAGAAAGTCCTACAACTGCGATATGGGCATGAGCTAGACTTTCATTACTTGTGAAGGAAAAGAAATCATGCTTGCTTCTAGAAGTGCTTATGAGACAATGGGTTTCCATTTTAGTTTGCAGCAACATCTCTCTGCTTCCATTTTCTTTAGTGAAAATTAACGGTTGTTTTTCTTTGAACTGAAGCATTGACAGCTGATTAATGTTTGGTTTTGGGTCTGGGTTTCTTGATAATGCTACAGCTTTTAGTGCTAGAAAAATGAAGCTTTCCTCATGCTGTATTGTAAATGAGAGGGGCCTTTCTCTGAATTTACTTCGAGTTGAAATTAAAAAATAACTGGAGAGAGAAACAATCCAGAGAGGAGATAGCATCCCGTGTGTAACTTGCATCAGCAAACTTGATATATTCAAGCTCATTGCTTGTAGGGTGGAGAGGATGTTGAGATTTCTGGATCGCCCACAGAAAAAGCTATTCTTTTGTGGGCAGTTAAGGTACTGATGTTAGCATTTTTGTTTTTGTCTCTGCTATGCTTTACTTGGGAGTTTGTTGAGGTTGTCTGTAATTATGGTGCAGTTGGGGATGAAGTTTGATGTAAGCAGATCAGAGTCTACAGTTCTCCATGTTGTCCCATTCAACTCACACAAGAAACGTGGAGGTGTTGCCATCAAACGGGTATTCCCTAGTCAATCAATGTCACCCTTTGTTCTTGGTAATCTATGTGTGGTTCCTGCTCCTCATATTTTCTCAAATACGATAGATCCAGGAATGTTGGCTGGCTAAAGCATCGAAATATCTTTCCTTGGAATTATGTCAGGTCCTGTGGCACAGGGTGCCACTCGGATATGACTATTGAGCAGAGGGGGGAATTCTTTTAGTTGAGGAGTTATTGTCATTTGAGGAGGCATTTTTGCAACTATCGCACTCATTAGCACAATTCTGAAGCCCCAACCCATTGTATATAAGTAGAGCTCTCTAAGAATAATGGACATGGTTAGTTCCCAAAAATGACTTTCAAAAAGCTGAATGAAAAGCGGTGAAATGACCATAATTTAGACCTTATGTTAGAGTTTACTCATGGTTTGTAATTTCCAAAATAACATGGTATTCAACGGGCATAGGAAAAATAATTCACGAAGCAAACTCTACCTGACAGTGGAGATTTTAGCTGTTGTTGTTGAATAGTACACGGCCAGTAGGATCTTTTCACTCTAGCTTAATGCTTTTTGAGAACAGAGATAATGTTGGATACTCATTTTTATGAGTAGAAAGCATACATCTTTGGCCAAAAAAGAAAAGAAGAGAGGAAAATTGCGAAAAAGAAAATAGAAAAAAGAAAAAAAGGGAGAAGATAAATTGATTATGCTTGTTGTGGTTATCTCATTCATCTAACGCGTGATAATATTTGGTACTTTTTTCCATCAAGGGTGCTTCATCCTTACATTTGTTAAAGATACTAAACTTTGAAACATGTTATACTGTCTAGCATACTAAAGTTTTCCATATTTCTTCTCCATTTGTGAAAGAGCACTTGCTCTGGTCTCTCTCTTTCTTTTTGGTGGAATGAATTAGGTTCTTGGCTCATTGCTAACATTACTGTTTCCACCCCTGATTTCGTTAGCAATTCTAAAATTGACTGATGAAGTTCACAATGATGTTATTTAGACTCTTCTAAATCAGAATTATTGTTTCAAGCTCACGATTTTATATTCATGAAATTGCTATATTCTGTAATTTGGGAGAATTAGGATTTTGAGTCTGTTACATTCGATATTGTCTTTAACACTTGATTTAACCAAAACTCATCAATTTGATATTATCTAATGTTGATTAATCAACCATTTAAATTCAAGTTTAGATAATGTAACTTTTTGCAAGTTTTGTTAGAATGTTGTCTCATTTTGATCAATAGTCTAACATCATAAACATGATCCTTGGTGATGTTGATGTTACTATAAACACTTAATTTCGTAAATATCTAATGTTGATTAATCAACCAGGTGAATTTGAGTTTAGATAACCGTAACCTTTTGCAAGTTTTGCTAGAATGTTGTCACATTTTGATCAATAAGTCTAACAACATAAACATGATCCTTGGTGAAACAAAAGACATGACATTTTGCTAAGCCAAAATGGTAGAACAATTCTTTGATCACAGAGACTTGTTTTCCTGCAATATGGTTACACTGGCTTTTTGGAGCTAGTGGGGTGCAAATTATGTCGTTTGGTGCTCTTGACTTGTGCATTGAGTTTAGGCATGTTCAAGATTTCATCAATCGGGAACTCATTGTATCTAGATCTAGAGATTAAACAAAGCCATGAGTCTGTTCTCCTGCTTTTTAAATAAAGATTTGCTCGTGACAGACCCCAAAAAAAAAACAATTGGCTTGTGAAATTTGGTGTTCAAGATGTCGTCAGTTGGAAACCAGATGATGTTTTGAAATCTTTGGAAGTGTAGGTTTTATTTTGTGACTCTCCTACTGAGATTCTATTTCTATCATACCTGTAATTTTGCAGAAAAACTCTGAAGTTTATATACATTGGAAGGGAGCAGCAGAGTTGGTCTTAGCTTCATGTACGAGATATATTGATTCAAATGGTGAATTCCAACCCATTGATGAAGAAAAGGTTGAAACAATGTTCTTTTGCCTTAGTCAAGTTGAAACATTAAGTCACTACAATATGGGAAAGACAAGTTTTGGTTTATCTTCTGGTTGTGACCTACCTATATATGCTGTTCTACCTCATCAATTTCTTTTATATCAGTTACAAGTCACTTCTTGTAGATGCTGTCTAATTGTGTAAATGACTAGCAGTGGATTAGCGTATTTGATAAATTTTCTAGCACGTTTCAGCGTAAATTGAGCTACTTTTGAGCCTGTCTCTGCATGTCGTGGAGTGGCCAGGAAATTTATTTGGTTAGCTTCAGACTGCAATAGTTTGTTTGATATCTATGTGATGCTTTAGTAACTATGTTGAGGCTTTTGTGTGCTCTGTGAAGGCATGTCACAAGGTTATGTGGAGAAATAGCCCTTCCATCCTTCTATTGCTTAAGAAATGGAGGATTAATAGTGATGCTTCATTATTTTTTATGTTTTAAGCAACAAAATGTGCATGGAGTTTTCATTGGATACTTTTTCCTTTTAATTCGTACTGTTGCAGGATTTCTTCAAGCAAGCTATTGATGACATGGCGGCAAGAAGCTTGCGTTGTGTTGCCATTGCTTTTAGGCAACATGATCTTGATGGCGTTCCAGCAGATGAGGAGAGTCTTGACAAATGGGTGCTCCCTGAGGAAGACCTTGTCTTGCTGGCAATTGTTGGTATAAAGGTATGCACAAACAGTTACATCTCTACATACAGGGATCTTCCCTTTACATTGTTTTCTGAATATTTGTGTTGGAGTATGTACCACCATATGAGTGGACATTGGCAGTCTTGGATGAGTACCTTGAGGTTAAAAAAATTGTAATCAGTGAGTTACTTGAACCAACTTCCGGTGCTTCCATATGAAGCTGCTACATACTTCTTAATCTGTGACAGAGATATAGAGAAAGTTCCAATAGTACGTGCTTAGCTTTTGGCAATCCATTGCTTTGTTTCTGTATTGTTACATCATTTTTTTTTTTTGGGAACCAGACCAAGCAGGCATATCATAGCATATACAATCATATCATTAACTTATCACTTTGCCTATTCCATTTTAGATTTTCCATCCTTTGTCGATTAGGTAGTGATATATTTATGCACATCTGCATGCCATTTAACAGATTTAACTTTTCAATAGCTTTGAACTTTGATGCATATAATTGCATTTACAATGCCTTTTTGACTATGATGTCACTTGCAGGATCCTTGTCGTCCAGGGGTCAAAGATGCTGTGAAAGTTTGCGTAGAAGCTGGAGTCAAGGCAAGTCTTTTATAAATGGCTGCTTAATTAAAATTAGGAGGGGTGTCATACATTAGCTGGATTCTTGGGAATCCCTTATCTAATTGATCAGAAGAGAACTCTTTAACCCTGAGTATTTCTGTCACTAATCACTTAAGAAACAAGATTCGGCCTAGTGGTGGTCCACCTTCCTGATCCACGAGGATAGTGATATATTATGGCATATGATATGTATATGCTCTGTGTACATGAAGAATGAGATCCTTAATTGATGAAGATAAGTGCCAGCTACCTAATTGTGGTGAGACCTGCCGTAACCATATGCATGTGATTTAATAGGTGCGCATGGTCACAGGAGACAATATCCAAACAGCGAAAGCGATAGCTTTGGAGTGTGGAATACTTGGTCCTAGCGATGATGCCTCTTACCCTAATGTTATTGAAGGATGTGTATTCCGTGAATTGTCTGAGAAGGACCGAGAGCAAGTTGCGAGAAATATAACGGTATGGATGACTTCATAGATTCTCTAGTAAGGTTGTAAGGGCATTTTAACTCCATATTCGTGTTTAGGTGATGGGGCGGTCTTCTCCTAATGACAAGCTGTTACTCGTGCAAGCATTACGCAAAGGAGGTGATGTTGTTGCTGTAACAGGAGATGGAACCAATGATGCTCCTGCTCTACATGAGGTCTGACAACAAGTAACTTGATGTAAAAAGCCTGCATGCATGCTTGTATATATAATTGTGTACCAATATTCAGAAAAAAACATGTCATTTATGGGCCACTTTGTTGCTTCTTATTAGCTTTTAGTTTGAAAGATGAGTAACGGTTGGATGAAGTCTAAAACATGTTAAATTTTAAGACACGTGAGTGAATACATGTTCTATAAATAAAAAGTCCGTTTCCTTATCATTAATTAGTATTGATGGACAACTGATTGGTGTGAAATGGTCTCTCTTTTTCTCCGTGGAAGAATTTATGCAGATGAATATGGTCATTCTGATCTGATCCTAATCTTGCCTCTCTTGCTATCTCGGTGCTTTATGTGTGGGACTTTTTTATCAAGTTTGAAATGTTATGTTTAGTTAATTTAGTAATTTAATATCTTAGTGATTGCATTTTTACTATATTGTTGTTTAGGCAGATATTGGTCTTGCCATGGGCATTCAAGGGACAGAAGTTGCGAAAGAGAGTGCGGACATCATAATTTTGGATGATAATTTCGCTTCTGTCGTTAAGGTTAGCAAACTGTTAACTCTTGACCACAGGATATTGGCATAGGTTATCTTCAGTAAATGTTGGTGTTCTCATCTCTAGATGTGGCCTTTGAGTCATCGGAGATCTGAAATGGCAAGGTAAAAGCACCATCCTCTGCATGTGCTTTTGAGACAATCTTCAGCTACAGAAATGGTGTCCCTGTACTACTGGTTTCTTTTGACTGCTACACCTATTGGTTTTCAGCACCTGTACTTTCAGCTATATAAGGATGAGTGCTGATCGTTGTATATTTACATCTAGCAATGGTTATTGGGATTTTTGTACTTTGGCTGATTGGGATTTTTGTGCTTTGGCTGATTCAATTATTACGTCAACAGATAACATTTTAATTTTGTAATTTTGACATCTTCTGTGTAATAGGCTGAGGAATTTGATGGAGGGGGACTTTGTCTAGAATTTCAAAAGATTAAATTCTATAGTTGTTTTTGGCCCTACAGTTGAGTTAATTCCAAGTCTTCTCAACCTTGGTGTACACCAAATTTATAATATCACGTCCATTTCCTTTGTGCAGGTTGTGCGATGGGGCCGTTCTGTATATGCGAATATTCAGAAATTTATCCAGTTCCAACTGACAGTCAATGTTGCAGCACTGGTTATCAATGTCGTAGCATCGATATCGTCTGGCGATGTTCCTTTAAATGCAGTGCAGGTCTGTAGCTCTGCTGTCTATTTACCATGAATTATGTGCATACCAGTAACATTTATTAGAACTGTGTAATTTTCTAGCCCTTAAAGTTGGTTCTTTTGGAAAGTTTGGATGTTGGAATTGGGGTATGAAATAGGGAAAGGGTAGACAAGAAAGAAGCTATCCAATTTGAGTTGACAGGTAGTCAAGGCCCTGAGCATTAGATTTTTATGCCTACTCATCCACCTTAAACCCTTTTGTTTTAGTCTACATACCACTACTAGCCTTAAAGCAGAATCACAGGCTGTGTCGAGAGTTTTTGCTACTTTTCTTCGACTGACATGACTAGTGTATTGCGTTCTAGCTATAAGGAAGTTAACATTACTTCCTTGGTATTCCTAAACCTACATGACAAAGTGAAAATCACTCCTTATCATTTTCCGTCTCACATGTATGAGATGAACAATTCCCTTGTGCCTTGAAATTTTTTTGTGTAGAATGGACAGAAGGAAAAGGATACTTATTCTCTTTTTAGAACTGTAGGATTAGTGAATATCGACATTATTTCTTCTGCATACCAGGAGACCTTGTCTTTTGGGTATTTGATTCCATTATTGCAAATAAATATGGAACTTGTTGAACAACCATGAGGAGCACCTTGACAAAGTGTCACTATTCCATTTAACTTCTATTTTATGGCCAATTGACTAATTTCTTTGATTGGAAATGCAGTTTATTGACCTGCGGTGCTTGTTATGGCTTTCTTATCAATGCAGCTTCTGTGGGTTAACCTTATAATGGATACTCTTGGAGCACTTGCATTGGCTACAGAACCTCCAACAGATCATCTTATGCATAGATCTCCAGTTGGTCGAAGGTTTTCTCTCTGGCCAATTCCAATATGCTGTTATATATGAATAAACAGGGAAATGCAAAATCTGGCATTTTGTGTTTCATGTATTATGCATTCTGTTACTCTTGCTTAGTTTGATTAACACATATAGCCTGTTGAAAAATATTAGTTTACTGGTCAATGCTGTATTGCTTAGTTCGATTAACACATAGCCTGTTGAAAAAAATATTAGTTTACTGGTCAATGCTTGGTTTGATTAACACATATAGCCTGTATTGCTATTCCCCAAAACATACTTGGGTAAAAGAGAGGTCCTTTGAGGATTTTGATAAGACAATTGCTCTTGGCAATTTTTCATGATGTACCTTTTTCTTTGTCCTAGCAGCAATATCCAAAGCACTAGTCAGTGCTTTAGGACTTTGCTATGATCGAACCGTTTATTATTGCTGATTTTGAATTATCAATCTTATTATTCTGGGATACTGAATATTTGCACTGAGTGCTTTGTGATTGCCATGGCACCTGTCAGTCATTTCTGTTAAGTGTACACACATTTGGCACTGAGGTGATTCACCATGCTAAAGGCCTGGACTTAACCAGTTCATGGGACTTGCAGGATGCTTCATGAGTCTCTAGGTAGCCGGGCCATTATGCTTCTGTCTTTGGATTATTAAAAAAAGAAATTCATGTTGTATTGGTTTTGCAAGATATAATCTATGCACAGAGATGCTAGGGGGTGTCAAATGTGCAAATGGGTGCACAAAAAGGGAGAGCAACATGCTTAGCAGGAAAAAATTAGGGATATATTTTTTGGGTTAACTTTTACTTTGACAGATTATTCATTCATGTCAACTTTTGTGTCTTCCAGGGAACCTCTCATAACCAACATAATGTGGAGAAATTTAATCATACAGGTATATTTTCTCTCCACTTGTCTTTTGATAATATTGATTTTCTACATCGAAGTTAACTTTTATTTTGGCAGGCATTTTATCAAGTTTGCGTACTTCTTGTGCTGAACTTCTCGGGGAAAAGTATACTTAAGTTGAATGATGAAAGTACGCAACGCATGGTGAAGAATTCTGTGATATTTAATGCGTTTGTCCTCTGTCAAGTAAGTATACCAACAGTTTGATACTTCCATGCTCTTACTCCTTTGGTTTATACTTACCATTTAACTTGGGTAATTAATTAGGATGGCATTTGCTATCTTAATTTTCTTTTATTCATTATATTTCTAGCCATAAAGCTCAAATTGGTGGATTGTTGTTGATCGCAGATCTTTAATGAATTTAATGCTCGGAAGCCTGATGAAATCAATGTGTTCAGTGGAGTAACTAAAAACCACCTGTTTACGGGCATTGTAGGAATGACCATAATAATTCAAGTGGGTGGCATTTTCATGTCATTTTTTTGTTATACTTATACATATATACTGTGAACTGATAGTGCAGTTTTGATTGTTTTCTAGATAATCATTATTGAGTTCCTTGGTAAATTCACTACCACAGTCAAATTGGATTGGAAGATGTGGCTGGTGTGTGTTGGGATAGGCTTTATCAGGTTTGTTCCATTCCTTGGCCTGTCAATAAGAGTTCGTGCATGTGTCTGTGACCAATAAAGTTCGCAGAATGGAAGGTATTTGAAGTATAGGTGTTGAAATCTCAAATGAATTATTCGTCAAAATCTTGAATGGATTAACTTGGGATGTTATTCTCTTCATAAGCTTTATCAAAAGCTCGGTGATTGTATACCATTAAGATGGAGATTGAACATTTTTCTTACTATTTCAGACATGCTTTAGAGAAGTTAATGGATATTTGAGACAGGCCAATTTTGAGATCCTTTAAAATTTTTGTCCTGAGTTTGAACATTAGGGACCTGAGAAATTTCACTTGTCCTCCTTGTGCTAGATAATTGAATCCCAGTTCATCATCTTTCCTTTCTCAGTAACATTAACTATCTGTCCTTTCTCAGTAACATTAACTATCTGTTCATTTCACTGAATATCTTATTGTCAATGAACAGCTGGCCGCTGGCTATAGTTGGGAAACTCATTCCAGTTCCTGAGACTCCTTTAGCGAAGTACTTTGTTAGGCCATTCCGCCGATGGAGATGTGCTTGAAATGGTTGTTGGCCTCTGTATGCATGACATGAAGGCTTCAGCTTGAGGACTTGTTCTTCTAGACAGCAGACATGTTCAGTTGTAAGGGATGTTTTTTTAATGGAATATCCTTTATGAAGCTATACAAATACAACCTGAAAAAAATGTGTTGACATCTTAACAAGTGGGAGCAAGATGCAACATTTAGTCTGCTGAGAGTTCTCTGTACAATTTCTAGTCAAATTTGTATGCGATGATATCTAAACACTTGTGTGCAAGCTGGTGATGTATTGTGAGCAGTGAAAGGAGGGGATCAGTGCTCTCAGAATCTGAGGGTAAATGTTATTTTAAAATGAAGTTGACAAATGCAGAAATTATTATTTCATAGGATGATGCTGTTAGGAAACCAGGTCTATGCTACCAGATATGCAAAATTGATGACAGTTTAAAGATGCATAGAGAGAAACTCGAGAGTGCATCAATTTTGACCAGCTTAGAAGTTTCCAGATAGATGCTTGTCCGATTGGAAGTTGTTCTGCTCCTGCTGATGAATGGAAATGAACTGGGAAGGGTCACCTTGTCGCTGTGGCGATGCGTGGTGTTGTGGGTGTGCAGAGTGATGCGCTACCATTTCACCCTTAGTCTTCATTATCTCACTCTGAATCTGGACGATTTGTTGTTGTAGTTGAGTGATGATTCCAACGCATCCGTAGACAGGTTCTTGAACCCTGGCTATTGCTTCATATGAAATGCACTCTGCTGCCTCCGCCCGTAAATGCTCCGGGACTTGCTGCTCCATCATTGCCATGGAATTACAATTAATCACCAAAAATTATGAAACGGATGGACAAATTGTCAGTCAAAGAGATGCAGAAAGCATCTCCCATCTTCGTGCTATTGTAGATTTCGCTATCCTCTCCCACAGCAAATAGGACTACTTAGTCTAAAGGACATGACTGGAATTTAGAACATGAACTATTTCATCAGACGTAACAGCGGACAATCATTAACTTCTGCGGGCTTCTGTTTGGGTACCATAATCATCTAGTATACGAAGAGCTGCAAATATATTACCACTCTTTTGCACGTCGAACACAAGAAACTTCATTTCATTTTTCTTTAGCCAGAAAGCTTAGTTGCATGGCATAATTATCACCAGAGAGATGGACGCGGACGTCTCTATACCATCATTGAAATATATGCACAAGTGAAGCATAATATGGAAAACCTGTACTGAAGAAGTCGTCAACAAATCATTGAGACGTTGCCTTGTATAAAAGAGAGATTTGAACCATTTGTTTTTGGGGGCTTGATACTCAAAAAGCATATGAACTGACCTGAAGCATTTTAGTGACATTGCTGGCACCAAAGATCTTATGGACACAAGCGAATCTTTGTGGATTCGAGGAAGGGAAATAAGGAGCCAATATGCAATCTTGAGGACATTTTCTTCTCAAATACTTGCAGGCGGCACACCTACCAAAGCTCGACATTTGAGATTCTCAAAAGATTTTGCACACCAAAAATCTCCAGCAAATCACACCCGAATTCTGATTCTGATGAGGCCATGTAGATCTTCTACTGTATATAATGCTAAGAGTGAACATTGTAGGATCCATCTTATGATTTGGTCGATTTAGAATTCTAATACAAACATGGAAGGTGAAAACGGCTACTTTTTCAAAAGATCCTTGGCAGATGTATGGAAAGTGGTGGGGGAATGGAAGCAATTCAACCCAAATTCCTCCAAATGATGAAAATTTATAAGCCAATCATACCGAGGCAAGTGTGTTGTATTTTTAGAGAGATCTAACGGTAAAACCAAGATGAGAGGATTCCCTCGAACAAGAAAAGAAAATTGATTTGGGTGCATGTCAGTTGGTGATGTTAATATTTAGCCACAACCGAAAAGAAAAGAAAAGAATTTAAATCAAGAGATTGCCTTTACCTACACTACACTGGGAGTGCCATTTCTTCGCCAACACGTACAAAATAAAGCAACTTTGAGTTGCTACTTGCTAGTCCCGTAAAATAGTTATTTCATACCAGCGAGGTCACGCAAATCCTAACACTTCATTAATTGACAATACAAACCTCGACTTGCTTCAAAAGTTAAGCATGTACATGACTCAAACCAGCGAATGCACATAAGCAACAACGGACATATCGCTGCATGGAGGAATCAAAATATCACCGGCCTTTCCGGATGAACAAGGATGGCTTCACAATCTTAAGGAAAGAAGATTCGTAGTGAGAGTCCGCCTAAGCTCAATTTGAAGAGATGCGAGTAATCAAAAAATGCTCGAGGTTGGTTTTATTTGGTCAGCTTGCAACGCCCCTACACTCCAACTATTTCTCGTAAAATTGCAAGATGCTTGGTAATATCTCAATTCCAAAGTAATCAAAGAAATGGCGTCTTGTAAGGCCACCTTCTAATTCCAATTACGTAACTTTTGAATGGCATGGTTGGTGCCAGGGATAACCATGCAGGAGGTTCTGGCTCATAGTATAGAGTTGGAGCACACTGTCATTGGGAATCACTAAACATTTGAAGATCATATTGAAAAATCACCTTAACAAAGACTTCAGAAGGGTTTCTTGGTACAATTGTAGGGGACCATACGGTATAACCAATCATTCTGTCTGCTTATAGAAAAAATGATGAGGCACACACACAAAAAGACCATGTCTGAAGGGCCTCCTTCTGTCTTGTGGCTTCTTTTTTTACAGACACCTAGCAAAAACATGAATAAGCCAAATGGTTCTTCTTCGAAACATAGGTGGAGATATAATTGGCGGCTGATGCAGATGAACCCTCGATGTTGGCTGGAACAAGTATTTGAGTCTTTCCAGATGCAATCCTGTTACCGGCTACATTGGCGTAAAACAAGCCTGAGATTGCGGGTACAAAAATGTCACTTTGAGAACATATGTAGTAGTCGATGACTTTCTCATATTCTGAATCTTCTGAATCAAGGAACTTTGACTTCTTGTCCACAGGCATTATCCCTTCCTGCTCAAAGATTTAGAGGCCAAAAAGGATCCGTCAGAACAATGACAGTCTTTCTAGAACCTAAGATATATTAGCTGAGACGGATGTGTGGAAAAAACATTATTAGTAACTTGAGTGTCTACCAAAATAATAAGGTAACTTTTCAATGACCAACACACAACTCTCCAAAGAAAGCAGGTCATATAATATTCTTATACTAGTAGTTTGTGGAATGCTGCCATAGTGAACAGATCAGAACGCTCACTGAAAGGAAAACCAGAAGTATCTCACCTTTGTGTAAGTTTTCGGGAAAAACTTCTTCAGAGCATTAAGGCTGCTATCCCACCTTGATTGAGTTAGATAGATTGTAGTATCCTTGTCAATACCAATCTTCTGCAGAAACTCCGAAATCTCTTGTGCGCCAAAACAACTTTTTGTCCCTTGGCAATTCTTGTTGTCCAACATGTCGACCCTTAGGTCCACAGCTAAGAACTGACCATCAGATTTCCGACTCAATGTTCTCAGACGCTCAACCATTGAGTCAACAACTTCATTTACTTCGGGCTGCAACTCCAAAGTTCCAAACATAGCCAAACATGAGGTAGAATCATGTTCACTCTTTTGACTTGGCTTTTTCATGTTTACTGAGGAGAAGTAAGTTGCCAGTCTTATGTTACCCTTGGCCTTAAATTTAGGTTCAACATGATCAACAATGTACTCTTCTGTCACTGTATTTGGGACCTTGACAACTGCAAGATTCCGTGCTGATATTCCAGAAGGTGGTTCTTTTGCTACTCTGACTATTCCATCCAGGCTTCTTACAAACTTATCAACATCATATATCTCTCCAAAGCTCCTGAAGAATGGATGCATGTCAGGCACAAACACAGTGAAAACTTTCTCTACTATTATCTGGAAAACTCATATGTTAAGTTCTATTTGTGATACTTAAGATAAGCCTTGTCCTGGATCCTAGAATCCAATGGGACCTCAGTTTAATTGGACATATCCATGAGACGTGGTAATTGTGCTATAGAAGGATTAACTTTGTTTTTAGTCAAAGGAGGTTGCTTTTCTAGAGATTGCTATTTTCCTCAACAATAATTTTTGGAATTGGGGTATCCACGTGAAAATCAGAGAACATAAGTGCACAGTGCTACAAACCTCCGATTGCCCGGTTGGCTTCCTCTGATGTCAGGGAGTACTAGAGTTGCTCCTAAATATTTTGCTACTACCACTGCAGCTGCAATCTGAACAATTCGTACAAAATAAGGCCACTTGAGAGAGAGAGAGAGAGAGAGAGAGAGAGAGAGAGAGAGAGAGAGAGAGAGAGAGAGAGAGCATGATGTTATTTCCTATTAACTGGTACAGTTTTCTATTTAGTCCAAAATCAGCATTGCCTAAGAGGAATGGCCTCAATCTCATTTAACTCAATAATCTCGGAAAATGCTTCTTCAATATCAAAACAGCTGACATACTGTCTTTGTTGCTAACATTAGATGAACCTCAGTTTGAAAATGCAGCTGAAACTCTGCTAAGAAATGGAGACAAGATGAGGATTCTTTGAAAATGCAAAAACAGATTTTAACTTTTAAGAACTGGCAAGAAGTTAGGCCAAAAAAGTCCTTTCCAGTGAACCTTGGAGTGCATCAGCGCATGGACAGTTTATATGTACGAGTTGAGCAGAAAACCACAAAGATTGAACATCCACTTATAGAGGAAAATGTAAGAAAAAGCATCATTAGAAATGCTTTGACAAATTATCTAGCCGAAACTATTTGGATGGTGAAATTAGGAATTGCAGATGTCCAGCAAAGGAAGCACTGCATGAGAAGATAGTTCCACATCATGAAGTATACAGTTGACTGAGAAACTAATATTTATGGAACAGTGAACCGGTATGATAATTCAATCCACTAGATGCATGAGTTACCTGGGAGACATGGTATTCGGGACCATTGGTCAATGAGAAAGTGACGAAGCCCTTTGAGTCCTCTACTAAGTCTTTAAACCGAAATAGAGGCAAAAACAGGCAGAGACACAAGCACTTTCAGTCAGCATCAACACAATGGCAGGAATAGAGTGAATCGTTAGGACTAAATGCAATCAAAAGTACCTGAAGTAGGTCTGCTCCAGCATTGTTTCAGCTCTTGGCTGTCTTCTTTCCAAGGACCCTTGTTCCTTTTAGACAGTGAAACCAGCGACTTTGCCTCTAACTTGCTATCATCAAAGCGGGCATCATCTGACACTCCCGGAAGTTTTTCCTTTGACAGAACATAACAAACAACATCAATTTATCTGCAAACACAGAAGCAGCCAATATGTCCACGTTGCAATCAAGATCCAGAGTTTGCATATGGGTATATGGGCATCTCATTTTATGACTGGGAACCCACAGTTCGAGGTGCATCATTTGTCTTCCTTTGATGCATTGACGCAATCATTCTAGGGAAAAAAAGAGACAATTTTCGAAATCTCTTCAGCAATCCTCACTATCTCTCCAGTACCCAGATGTAAACAGTACGATGCGTGTAACGTAGCTCAAAGACTGAACTTTTACCAACTAATTCGCCCATGAGCTGATAACCACAGCAATGCCAATTGAAAAAGTGAGTTATGGGCTTATTACAGATAATTCTTGGGAGTATCTGAGAATCAGAGCCTGAAAAGAGGGAAAACGTAAATCTCTAGACAACACGCCCGTGCATGTCTAGCGCCAAAAAGGAGCAATCCGAAAAATAATTGGAGCAGACACAGAAGCGAAAGCCAGAGATCAATGCCAGAGAATCAAACGTAGGATTCGTACTTACTTCGACTGAATCAAAATGGTCTCTTTTGATCATCTGACCCAGCATTACGAACATGGTTATGGTCAGAATTCCAGCCACCACTTGCCTCAAATCTACACCCATCGCGCTCTCTCTCTCTCTCTCTCTCTAGATCCTGTCTCACTCTCACTTATCTCAGGGCTCTCTCAGTCCAAGGAGATGAAGGGAAAGGCGAATGGGGAGAGCTTCAGCTTGAGAGAGAGAAGAGGGATAGGTGAATGAAAGGTTTAACAACAGGGGAAGAGCAACCAAAGTCTGCTCTGTTCCTTTCTTTCTTGCTTAGGAGCTTATAACACCACCGACACTCTCCCGGAAAATGATGGGCTGCCTAAATTTCCTGCTCCAATTTTGTTCCTTGCTAATCTCTGGATAAAAAAACGTCATCCCTAATTTTCTTCAAAAAAAAAAAAGAAAGTAAAAGAAAGAAAAAAAAATCAACCCCATTAAATATTTTCCCTTTCCTCTTTTTCTAAAGTTGGATTTGGGTGGGGACACCTATAATATGATCAATACAATATGCAGTATCAGTGTAATGTCTCCTCTCTTCTTCCCTCTCTATAAGAACTGGAAGTAAAACTTTATCAACGAGAAAGTAAATTCCTGGCCAAAAGACAAGGACCCAGATTGGACTATGGACATGTGTAATTTCTGTATGGTGTACCTGTTCCTGCTTGGGAGATGGGGTGATGGGATCAATTTCCAAAACAGTCAAAAACCATCTCTCCCTTTTAGTCCCCAACCTACTAAGCAGGCATTAATGATTGACCTATACTTTCCAATTACTAGATGCTCAGACAGACCAGATGACCAAGGATTCTTGCCGACTCAATTGGTGCCTGGAGCTAGAGACAGAATTCGAATTAGCTGTACAACCTGGTAAGTTAAGAGGAAAAAAAAGGGTTTTTTTGAGTGTTGCGGGACAATTGGGTGATAATTACTCCATCATGAGTGAGGAACCATGTAAAAGGTAATGATTGTCATGTGATGGTTGTCGTGTCAAAGGGGGCGAAATCGATGTTGGACAAGAGAGCCAGATGGTGAATTCCCATCTTCATTGGCCTTGGAAAAGAGGGTCCTGACCCAAGAAACGGAAGGGGTTTATATGTACTAAAGATTGATTCCATTTGACCAGAAGGACACGACCTACTAATTGCATTGGTAAGCCACGTAAATCCAAGATCCTTACGGGTCGATGCAAGTCCAAACGATGGGGGGAATGAGTGCAAAGCTTGTGTACCATGGAATATTCCCATGACAATAATGTCCCCACCAAAATGTTTAATATACATATATATATATATATATATATATATATAGGAAATTTGTACATAAAATCACAGACACTACTTAGCTAGATCTTTTGGTAAATGTGCATATCTCAAATTTTATTATTGCTTTTTAAGAATTTATCCCTACCGATTTGCCTGATGATCACGTTAGTCTTGCTTGTATTAACATCTAAAGTGCTAGTATTCCGACCATTTTAACTGTCCGACCTTATAAGCAAGTGGATTTTGTGAAGTTGTTTCTTACCTTTCAACTGGTATCAACTCAGCGAAGAATTAACATAATTTTGGAAATTCAAATTTCTGCATATTGAGCAAAAGGAGCGTCTCCCAAGGAGTAAACAAGGAAACGGCCAAAAGAAGGAAAAAAATCAACGCCTCTAATCAGGAAGAAAATACCAAAGAAAGGGAGCGTAAATCAAGGAAAGCGAAGAAAGAAATGTCAAAAATTGGAGGGCAAGCTCACCTGCCAATCCGCCTTAGACAATGGATCCCAAGTCAAGATACATCAGAACTTTATCAATTAGGACAGGAGGACCACACGATATATTAATCAATAATTTATTCTTTTCGCGACTAGATCTGACCAATTAGCATAGATAAAGTACGTGCAAACTTGTACTAATCAATTTCTCCGTTTGTCAGGCTCATCGGATTAATCAAACCAAATCATGATGATAATAATAATAATATTGAGTGATTGAAACTCCCCAACTTAAAAGACGGTAGAATAGAAATACTAGTAGTTTTCAAAGCACGCTCGAATCGAGATGGACTTTCGATATCTAACAGTAGTTTCCATGGAGTGTCAAGACCGACTGAGAAAAAAAGCTTCTCAAGTTAATGCAAAAGTGAGCGGCTTCATCATTGCTTGCTGCTGTCAGTGGGAGTTAAGAGGACCGAGACTGCTCATCAACCTTCTTCCATCCAGTCCATCGATCGATAAAAGGGGGAAGAAGAAAACCCATGATGGATGGATCAAGAAGACCTCAGCAGAAATTACTAATCAACCAATCCCATCCATCCATCCATCCATCCATCAACGATTAGTAAGGCGTGGCCCGGATGGTCATTTGAATTTCGGGTCCATCACGTGATCTTCTGTTTCCGATCCTTCTTTCTATACTTTTAATAACTTTGAGGACCCGTTATTATTGCAGTGGACAAGAGGGCTCCTCAGATTTTCTATTTTTTTCGACAACATGTGCTTTCTTTGTTTATTTTAGAAATTTGGGGCAGGTATAGACAAGAAAAAATGAGGACAGAGACAGGATTGTGATATGTGGACTCGGATGAACAATCACATGCCCCCATGAGAAAGATCTGACGAGAAACCCCCCGCACCCCTTCTGTCCCAATAAAGTAAAGTTTCTCAAATTTCGCATTTATTTTTCGCAAGAGAAAAATGGGGAATGTGATTTGGGGAGCACATCCGTGGATTTTACAGCTCCAAGTTGGTCCTCTCTTCCTCTTTCTTCTTTTTTTTTTTTCCTTTTCTGGGCCTAGCTCTGATCGCTTCATTTTCAAGCCAACTTTGTCGTGGCAGGGGATCGAGTGACTCCGATTGACTGTTGCAGCGTGTCTTGGTCTTGGGCCGAACCGGGGATGCTCTGAACTGGAGCCAAGAAGCCATCCTAGAGTCACACAACACACCAGAGGAAATGTGACCCACCTGATCATATCAGTTACTGATGATGTACGAGGCACGTTAGAGTCTGGACCTCGTCGATCTGTTCAAATTGCCTTACCCTCTCTGGCTATATGGACTCTATAAGAAATGGAGTTCCATCTCATGTTTAAGGATTGAGATTCATATCTGTTTTTTTTGGGTCGGACTAAAACTTTATTCAATTACTAAGCAAAACCAATAGAGCCCATTGAAGAAGCTTCATTACAGTTAGTTGAAATCTGCGACTTCAACGATACTTGTTTTGTCCATGGACAGAGCTAGAAGATGTGCTCTGTTGTCTCCGCATATTGCTTGCGAAGAGCCTTGAAGAAGAACAAGCCATCGCCCTCCGATGAACGGGTCAAGTTTATATCTCTTTATGGACAGGGAATCAGAATATGTTACCTTTAATTTCAGAGAAGCAACACATCTAAGGGGTCTTCTTGTTGACTTATGGTTTAATATCTTGTTCGGTGAAGTTTCGTTCTCATTTGTTTTCTCTACTGAGTATTTTCCAGCTTGATTACATTAGATTGCCTTCAGCCTGGTGAAGCTCATAATTGTAAAAATAAAAAGAGAACTTTCGATTTCATTATGAAAGGACTTGTCCTTAGGTGCTCAGGTGACAATTATAATTTGCATATCAATCTTGCGGACAGATTAATATGGCCAGATTTTCATGTTGTTACGCTACTTATCCAAATGTCAGCTTTAATCGAGCAGGGATTATACACCTATGTAGGAAAGCACACAGCTCTAGCTTCTCGAACAATATGAAATGCTGTTCAAAATGGCTCTTATTCCTTGGTTCTGCCATTCTGAATTAAGGCTCCACCTTTTGACATCCTCCTAGGAGAGATGCATGAGCTACATGAAAGAAGCATGAATGCATGAAGCGGCTATCACCGGCAATAACAAGCCCTCTCTGCTCAACACCCAGAGTGGGCACAAGCTCGTCCATGAGAAACGAGATACACAACACGCATGCATTTCTTCAGAGTGGGGCCTTATTCAGATGCAAATATATCTTTCTGCTAGTAAAGTCGCATAATGAACATTGAAGCAAGCAATTACTACTACCATCCTCACGACCTAAATTTAAATATCTCTTGCTTCAACCCTCTGAATGAGCAAGAGCTTCTAGACGAGATGGAAGATATTGAGCACGCTCATCTTTGAGTAGCTTTATTACGGGCACAAATTCCTCTAGTTGTGCTTTCAATATTTCCTCTTGTTTGCATAGAGTTGCAAGCTCCTTGTCTATTTTGTGAGGTACGGATTGGATATTTATCCTGTGGATTTCACATCATTCTGATACTGAGCAACTAGGGAAGGCGGCACCTGATAGCGTGGGGAGAGAGAAAGCACGCCATGGAATAGTATAATTTTGACGAGTTAAGCATGGCCGCTGGCAAGAATAATAACAGGCAAAGGTAGGGCTTGATAACTAATAAATAGCTGCTCTGCATCAACTTACTAGGCCTTAACCGCATATTCTGCTACCAGGGAATCGATGGCTTTCCATTTTATCTCCCGCTTTAGTGCAGTGTTTGTGGTGACTGTGTTATTATAGCAGGAGTTCATCAATTGTGCCACATTTGGAGTATTGCATAAACGAATAACTATCCATCATTCATTTGGCATATGCCAACTAACAAGATAAAATCACATGCCAGAAGAACATAGAATTCTGGATCTATTTTTACATGCAGACACCGAGGGGATAGCTGCACTGGGGACGTAGAGCTCCATCCTTGTCCAAAGGGAGCTGGTGTATGAAACGCTGAAACTTTGCCATGTTCATGCCCACCCAGTTTGTCGAGGATATGAGGCTGAGCTACGTGATCAGCATTGATCCTTCGCATAGTTTATGTCCATCCTTTCTCAAAGGGGTGGGAATCAATTCATCATTTGCAGTGAGCCTGTGCTAGTAATTCTTGGATTGAAAGAGTGAAAACAACGTACTTTGAAAATGCCACCGCAAACTTGTTTGAATGGTTGAGTCCAGCTATATTATATATATATATTACATATAGGAGCGAAGCCCACATTCTATGAATCGATTAATGAATTGACCACGGGGTTTGAGCACTAGGATGAATAAAAGAGAGAAAGAAAGTGAAGGTCAGACGAAGATAAAATGAAGAATTCAACTGTTTTGGGTGTTTCTTCTAGTTCGAGGTTTTGTTGATGGACGCAAGGACTGCGGCTTCTTTTGGCCCAAGAAGTGTGCCCAATTGCCCCGAGAGCTCCCAAACCCTCATCACCCACATCGACCTCTCGTCCCCAGAAGTTAACACAAACTCTGCTGACGCTGCCACTTGGTAGTATGCGGTTTCTGCTCCCACCGTGAGGAGAGTCATCTCTGACTGCTCCCTCACCGTGCAGTTAATTACTCCACCCCTGAATGCCCCGCTAGGATACTTCATGATGATGATCACGCTTTAGCCGTCGCTGAAAGTATGCTGGGACAGAAGCACGTTATGCCTCGAGAGCACTATGGCTACCATGATGATGGCGATGGCCAGATCTATCAGTGTGTGCTATCCTAGTGTTTCAATTATCATGAATTAGTTTGAATATGAGGAAGCATGTAAGTCTACTTTAGGTCTACATCAGGCCAGCAAGACTTACTTTGCCAAAACTATTCACACATGAAGGAGAAATATGGCGCGATTAGGCTTCAATACATGTTTTGTTTCTACTTAGATACCACCTCCAAGTTCTCTCTGGAAACAAATAACAAGAAGGAACCTATCTATCTAAGCTCTCTCTTTTACTTTTTCTTTTAGGAAATTAATCAAGCCTCCCAAATTCTTGTAAGATGATCCACCCTCCTTCTCCACAGCTTGCCTTGCCAATCTACCAATCTCTCTTGCCCTGTCCCTAGCCTGCCTTCCTCTCTCCCCTCCCATCAATTCTTTAACTTTATCCCTTATCACCTCACTAGCAATTGTCCCTCCGAAACCACCTTCTCTCAACATCACCCCGGCCCCGAGTCCCGTCACCACAAGCTTAGCATTAAATGGCTGCTCAGCATTCATCGGCCATGCCAGCATTGGCACCCCCATGGACAAGCTTTCCAAAACGGAGTTCCAACCGCAATGACTCAAGAAGCCGCCTACCGCTGGGTGTGACAAGATGCTCTGCTGGTCCACCCAGTCGTGCAAGATCAAGCCCCTCCCTTCCAATCGATCCTCCCATCCATTGTCTGGCGACACCCACGTTGCCGATTTCACCGCCCATATGAACAGATGCCCTGCCATCTCCAGTCCACGAGCTATATAGTCCATCTGTATGTCACTCAAGTGTGCTTGTGTTCCGAATGATACATATATCACGCCGCTGCTTCCAACATGCTCGTCCAGCCACTTGATGTAGGAATGAGATGGGTCTGCCTGTTTGGATGTGACAGGCCGCTCTATTTGATTCTGGTCGTAGAGCAAAGCCGGCCCAATGCACCAAGCTCTTGCCCCCTGGCGGTAAAATCCTTCCAGGGCAGCAATATAATCACCTTCGAGCTCTTCAAAGCTGTTGACGATAACCCCCTCACTATTCACCACCGTCTCTTCAATCTCCTCTATCATACGCAAGATAGGGTCGTCCAGGTCTTTGCACAGCTCCAAAATGGTGATGTCGCCCTTATAGACTGTGAAAGGAACGCTCAACTTCGGCAGTTCAATAGGATCGGAATCATGCCTCGCCAAGATGGATGGGATATCCTCGTGGACAGCTTTCAAGATGGACATAGACAAAACCCCCATCCCATGAAAGACAATCCTAGGAATTCCGAAAGATCGACACACATCGAGCGTCCATCCTAGGAAGAAATCAGAAATCACGCAGAGTGGGCGAGACTGGGCTTCAGACATCTCCCTGAGAATACACTCAAAGGCGGGTCTCATGGACTCGGTGGCTTTGATGAAAGGCGTAGTCAGAGTCACGGAGGGAAGATCGGCAGTGTTCTCGCATCCTTCAGGAATCTCTGGGACTCTAGGAAACTGTATGGTGCGCAAGGAGATTTCAGAGTAGTTCGATACCTTTGACTGGATGAGCGGGGCATTCTTTGGGGTGATGATGATAGTGACTTTGACGCCGAGGCTTGTGAGGGCCTTGCATATGTCTAGTAATGGGAGTGTGTGTCCCTGAGCCATGAAAGGGAACGCCACCACATGAGCACAAGGCGATGGCAACGGCAACCCTGTCATGGCTTCTACAATTCAGTCGAGATCAAGATGGACAAATTATATTGGAAGGAGAGAAATTGCAAATTCGCATTTCTACAGGAGCTCGCTTTAAATAGAGAGACATTGACAGAGAAGGCAGCGTGTATAATGCTGTGATGGAAAATTCCATATATGGAGGCGTAAATTGATGAATTACTCACGTTCATCACGTCCCCAAGATTTATTACCTTTTTCTAAATAATTGAGGATCACGCAATAAATATAAGGCCTAACTTTCTAAAAAGTTCCAAATTTGTTCCAAAGATTTGTTTTCTGTACATAAAAATTTTCAACTTTCGCTCTAGCCTCAAATGTGTCCCATCAACCCTTTGTGCAGAAATCACCATCAATTTAACGTGGCAATTCAACGCTAGTACTAAATCCATGTCATCAAGCTGACATGGAAAATCTCCACAAAAACTAGGACATTCCTTGCTCTGAAGATTAGGAGCAGTTAGGAGTAATTAGGGCTTGCTTCTTCGCTTCTTCAATTCACGCTCAGAGAGAGAATGCTCAGTCGCTCTCTTCATGTCAGATTAGCTCTCTCAACAACACAAAGCTGGAGCTAGCTAGCTTTTCCGTCCCCTTCTCCGTGCATTAGCGTCTCGATTCGTTTCGCTCGAAGGAATTGATCGTGGACAGGAGGGATTCCTCCGTGAATGGACTGATTACAGTGAGTAGTGGACTCCAAAGCGCTTGGTCTTTTCCTATCTTGTACCCTCGCGCAAGCTCCCGCTTGATAGCTCGGAGGAGAATGTGGTGGAGAATGCGAACAACTCTCATGACAACCAAGTATTTGTGTCTTTTATTTTTTCCTCCAAATTTAACTTTCATACGTCTCTGTTTTCGGTTTTTTCCATTCTTACCATGTGTCATGTCATTCATGAATCGGAACAGGACTGTCGTTTCCTGGAAATATTTTGAGATGTCTGGTAGTTAGCACCTTTTGCTCTTATATAGGATTCATGGTTTCTTCGTGATCGTCACCATCACTTCATGCATAGAACATAACAAAAGATGTGCTCAAAATCCTCAGATTCTTGGACAGAATTTGATCGCACGGGAATGATAGTTGACTGGTATTGTGTTGTTTACGGTTTGCTTCAATTAGTGTGACGGGTCCGACATTAAATTTGCATATTGGTTGTCATTTTGCTCGAGTGTTCATTCCCAGTTGGAATAAGAAGAAACTGTGAATTCATTCTATTGCTGACTCTTTATGTCCAAATATCACTAATAGTTTTTAGTTTATGACTGTGTTTTTCAACGGAATGAAGTAATAGTGATGATAGTTCATTAGACTGGAGTGATTGTAGTAAAGCTAATGATAAAAAAAATAGACAAGTGCAATAAAAGTCCGAAAACTTGTTGTCAATGAGCGATTGAATTTTAGAATTTTTTAAAAATATAATCAACTCCTAAAACTTGTCAAATTAGTAAAATCAAAATCCTTCCGTTAATTCCGTTAAATTTCACTAACAAAAAATGTTGACGTGATTTTTTTTATTCTCTCCCTTACATAGTGTCCTACATAGCATGTTATAGTTAACTAAAATCTCAATTTTTAACCTAAATTTTAGTTAATAGGTAAAAGATAAAAAGAAAAGGAAAAAGAAAAAGAAAATACATGCACATGGGCTACGGCCAGCCCTCTTGCCTATGGCTACTGCCCCATTGTCGACGAGCCTCATCCAAATCTGGAAGAGGGTTGTGACCCTCACTCGATTTGGCAAGGGTGGTTAGTAGACCTGTTAAATGGGTGGGTTGGGTCAGGTTTGGGTCGGGTCATAAATGGTCTGACCCAAATTGACTCATTAACCCGTTTATGACCCATTTAAACATAGTATAAAATTTTTGACTCATACCCAACCCAACCCATACCCGACCCATACCCGACTCAACCCATATTATTAAAACACTTCCTAATCTAACTAAACTTAGGAAAAATTATTATTATAATCTTTAAAAAAAGATTATATTCCTTTAATATTCTTTATTTTTTTAAAAGTCGAATTCTTAATAATTTTTATTTTAAAATTTGTAAATTATTTTTATTTTTTAAAAATCACACACACATATGGGAGAACGAGACTTACTTGGGTTTTGACGGTCAATCAAACTAGCAAGGCGGGGCGACTAGGGTTGTGCGAACGCGACTAGGGTTGTGCGAGCGCGAGCGATAGTCGGAGATTGAGAGAGGTCCAACGATGGTGTTGATCGCGTGCGACAGCACCGCCGTGCGAACGAGAGGAGGAGTTGCTGTGCGAGCGGTGGGAGCGAGACGACGCGTTGTCGTGCAATAAAGAAGGTTTGGTCGTTTTGATTTGAGAGAGGAGAGGAGAGGAGAGAAGTCCTCTCAAATGATTAAAAAGTAGTTGGATTCTAAGTAGGTTTAAACTTTGACCCATTAACGACCCATGTATTTTTTAGTCTTTTAGTTTTAAACCCATTATAACCCATTTAAAAAGAAAGCATGACCCATTTATGACCCATTTAATATATAAATGGGTCATAAATGGGTTATGCACCCATTTTGACAGGTGTAGTGGTTAGTGAGATCGCTTGTCCTCACCAAGGTGCCAATGCCCCATTAGCAATGGGGTGACGGTCATAGGTGGAGGGGGTCTCCTTTTGTCGGTGGTTTTTTTCCACTCTTTTTTGTACTTTTTCTTAACTTTCAGCCTTTTTTTAGTTTGTCTTTTTTTTTTTTTGGGAAAATTTTTTGGATTTATTAAACCTAATTTAATTCAGATTTGGTGGAAAAATTAGGATTTGGATCAAAATAATATTGTTTTAGTGCTTAAGTTAACTTTAACGCCACGTAGAAGAAAAAAATGAGAAAAAATTAATAAGAAAACCACGTCGACATTTTTGTTAATCAAATTGGATGAAATTAAAGGAATAACTTAATTGCAATTTTTCAAAATTTTAAAACTTCTACTAAACTTAGCTCTAAAAAAAAAGAAATTAATAAGGTAACTTTTGTGTTACAATCTCAACTCATATAGGTCTTTTGCCCACATTAGAAACAAATAAATCGAAAATGGGAAATAGCAACAAGATACTTTGCATCATCTAAAACACAACTTCATTTCAGTAACTTTCGTATCACAAGATCAGCAAGGATTACAACTCAAATAGGTATTTCACCAACATTAAAAACGAATAAATCAAAAAGAGAAAATGGGAGATCCTAAAAAATAGCAACAAGACGTCGTGCATCATCTAAAACACAAGTTCATTTCAGTGATGAGCATCTCAATACAAAAATCATAATATAACACTCAGTTTAAAATTCATGAGATTCTTACTCCCATCTTTGGTAAACCAAAGAATGCTTATTCTTAAGCAAAATCTCCACAAAGTAACTCCACAACGTCCTCGAAAATAAGCCGGCTTATAGCAGAAAAATGGCCGGACTTAACTACTGGTCATTATTTTATTGGAGAAATTTTCAATTACAATGACAAATCTAAATAAATATTGAAGAAAATTGATTATTAGTTTAAAAATAGCATGTGCACCTATTCATCCAAGTAGTAGAGCAACCTTCAACTGAATTAACGATTTCCCCAAACATCCCATGCAGCTTTGGAGTCCACTACTTAGTTAGCTAATCGTCCTTCGATTAGGGCTCGATGAAGGACAATTTCATCAATTTCTCTAATCTTGGATGCTTCCTCACCTAGCCACCTAGCATGATGAGTGCGAGATAAGAAGAGACCGAGCGCTTTGGAGTCCATCACTCAGTCGATTTCAAGAAGGAATTACTCCCGTCCGCAATGAATCCCTTTGAGTGAAATGAGTTGAGAGGCTAACCCACGAACAAGGAGCTGATGCACGGTGGATGAAGAAGCTCGGTAGCTCCAGTTTCGTGTCGAGAGCGACCGAGCGTTCTCTCTCTCTCTGAGCGCGGATTGAAGAAGCAAAGAAGTAAGCGTTAATTACTTCTGACTTCTCCCAATCTTCAGTGCAAGGAACATCGACATTGTTGTGGCGTTTTTCCAAGTCAGTTTGATCATGTGTATTTAGTGCTGACGTGAAATTGCCACATCAGAAGACTTAATTTTGATTTTTGAACGGAGGGTTAATGTGATAAATTTGGGATTAGAGTGAAAGTTGAGGAATTTTCTTAGACAAAAAAGGGCAAATTTGAGAGTAAACTCAAAGTTTGGAGTTTTGTTTAGGGAATTAAGCTATAAAAATAAGGATTTTGCAAATGAATTAAGCAATCAATAAGACAGCGTGTAGTATTCAAAACAGTGGCTGTCTCGCGCTTAACGCGATCTCGAAATGAGACAAAGTCGCCTGTCGTTCGGGCGGTGATCAATGAAATCAGAACAAGAACGAGAAGCATTTCTCCAAGCCCTTCCTCGCAACAGGTTGCATCCCCCTAGGGGAAGACGACAGGGGGCGATGCCATACGTGGCCGATTGAACCCATGTTTGATCAAAATTGGATCGAGTTACCTCAAAATTCTCTCTTCTTTCTTTAAATTTGGATACAAGCTGAGTGTCATCATCTCCTTCACGCGGACACAATACAGAAAAATTTATGCCGAGCTTTGCGTCAAACGTTTGTACAGTAGAAGCGCAAGGATTTCTTTGGCATTGTTTTGCCGTAAAGTATCGACCAAATGCCTTTTGAAATATTAATTGATGAATCAATTGACAAAGGATGTGAGTGATCCTTTGTTGATTCTTGGATAGAAAACTGGATTGATGAGAAAATTAAAAATAGTAATATTAAAAATAATCGTGATCAACCTTGTAAAAGGTTGTTGAAATGTAAAGATAAATTAGAAGTAAAATCGGATAACTAGTGTTTATTGATTAATTGGCCGTATCATTCACGGATTACAATTTAGTTATCAACAGTTACAAAGAAATCCAATGGATTCTATATGACTCATAGAATTCAACAGCTTGTATTAACACACGGTTGATCAACACCCAAACACACACACTACTCGACCGTTATTCTTTGCCCATCTATCCTTAGTGCCTTCCGGGATCCACAACATTCACCACCCGATGATTGTGTCGGTTTCACTTCTTCGCAGCTACGTCAATATGCCCTAATGAATCGCGTCCGACATTGTCGTCTCCATCACTTAAGTAATTACTTTGTATTCAGCTCATCATAGATATCGTCAGTCATGGCTTTTATAGACTAAATCGAGCTTCGTTTGCGGTCAAAGACTTTGGGCATTTTTTGGCGCGGACATCAAACGCATCAGTCATGACCAGTCCCCTCAGTCAAATGACAAATGTGGCAGGTCTGTATTGGGAGGTGTCCGGTCATATATGGCTATTTCCATGAATTATTCTTTTTATCATTTTGGCTTTCATTAAATAACTTGAACGCGCGTGCACGCACCTGTTATTTTTAGCGGGCAAACGTTAGTGATAGTTCCCATCAGTAAATCTATCTTGTCACCCCTTTGTTGAAATATTACAAACATCATTCTCTGCATTCAATCTGTTCTCCCCCGAAAAAACCTTCCCTCATTTACATATTTGATTTCATTGAATTATTTCATCACTTTGATTACATCAGTGATTAAGATATAGAAATAAGACATGTCCCGCATGCCACAAAGCTTTCCAAAACAACATAGATATGCATATGCTATTGTCAGTTCACACATGTTTGATCGTTTTATTAGTTTATTATTATACCTAAATTTTAACGATCCATCGAATCATTCATTGTGTAAGAAAGTTAAGGATCGATCCCAATCCCCGGAGAAAAATATGATTAATTTGCATTTGCATATTAATAATATTTTCATAGGCCCACATACACTGCATTGTAACTGGATTGACTTAAGCAAGGGGCAATCCTAGGCTAATTTAATTATCTAGACTAATCTTGCAGGCCTCATGAAATTCGGCCAAAACCCTAGTCTCTTTACTAGCCGAAATTGGCATTTACATAGCACATGGATATCTTAAATTTTCTAATTCTAACATCATTAACACTCATAGCATCGCACTCAACGTTATTCCGCAATTATGTTTAACCACTTTCTATGCATTGGTAAATAGTAAGCCCATCCTTAATTGGTGAAGCATGAAACGAATAATTAGAATTTATAATTTATCTGTTAAATGACAAATTCTTAGTGATAGATTAGATATATTATTTGGAATTTTTTTTTTGGTTGAAGGTTATGGATGGAAACGTGGTCCCAGAAGTTTCCTCTTTCTTCGAGAAATATGTGATTGAAAATTTAAATTTCGTGGAACGTGTCCTTTTGACCTGGATAATAAATCCTTTTCGACTACTTGCTAGTTTAAATGCAAACTCTTACCTCGCCGGAAGACGTTTTATGTTCTACATGGATTGGAGTCGAATGGATGAAGTTCACAAAAGCAAGGAAGGGTATTTTCTGCTGTCCTTTGGTTCCATATCTGGTATCTCGCGAACTCTGTATTTCATGTTCCAAGTTTTTGATAGGATGGCTATTTAAGAGTCATTGTTTTTGGAGGATCTCCCGTAATCCATACGCCATACCATGTATCAGTCTAATAACATAAAGCCTGCCATGGTCAGGTGCTGCCTCAATGATCACAGAATATGAGAAGAAACCGAAGACCAGAGTCTATGTCACCGTTCTAGAAAAAACCTTATCAAAGAAGTAGATGCAAAGACGGCGCAAATCTGCAAAGAAGAAGATGGGTGTGAGACGTGAGTAATGCCAAGGATAAAGACACTTGAGAGTGCTGCACTAAGAACACAAAACCAACATGGAAGAAGTAGAATATGACAAGTTGACAACGCAATGATGATGACGAATCACTAATCCTTGAAAGTAAATCTTTTATCATAGAGTAATTCTGTGTTCTTTATTTCATGTCCCTGGTTCTGGATCATGGCTGAACCGAGATAGCCATATTTTAATAGAGCGTTACGGTGCGAAGGCTGGAGTTACATTTTGACCTTCTTTTATGTTCTTATGATGAAAAATCACAATGAAGTCTGAGAGGCTTAAGGAAACCTAAGAATCTACAAGATGATTTTATGGACAGAATCACGTATTCTCAGCAAGGCCCCCTTGCCATCTTTCCAAGATTAGTAATACCATGCAACATGGTGAATGTGCACAGCTCGGGACATCAAACTGGTGATCAGCGTGTTTTATCAACACAGTAGAGATGGTGGGTGGCTTCTTGAACCTTAATTTAAAGGTTGAGGGAGACACGGTTGAGGAGCTAAGATGTAACCTAGGTAAGATCAACCTTTAATACATTCTGTTGAGGAAGTTACGTTTCTGCAAACTTTTTGTTAAGCTTAGCATGCAGCAGGCCAGCTTCCTGTCCATGAGAAGTTATGCAATCCGGCGACAATTTCTGTTCATGAATTAGTATGAATTTGAGGAAGCACGTAATTTTTATTTTTATATCTACGTCATGGTGGTGAGATTTCCACTGCCAAAACTCGTCACATATTGAAAGAGAAATAAGGCAAAACATTTTGATCGGGCTCTGTTACATGTTTTATTTTTACTTAGATACGACCTCCATGTATCTAGTTCTAAGCCTTATGGTGCCTGGAAACAAATAAAAAGAAGGAACCTATCTAAACCTTCTTTTTAACTCTTTCTTGGAGGAATTTAATCAGGCCTTCCAAATTCTTGTAGGATGATCCACCCTTCTTTTCCACAGCTTGCCTTGCCAATCTACCAATCTCTCTTGCCCTGTCCCTAGCCTGCCTTCCTCTCTCCCCTCCCATCAATTCCTTAACTTTATCGCTTATAACCTCACTAGCAATTGTCCCTCCACAACCACCTTCTCTCACCATAACCCCAGCCCCGAGCCCCGTCACCACAAGCTTAGCATTCAGTGGCTGCTCAGCACCCATCGGCCACGCCAGCATAGGCACCTCCTCTGACAAGCTTTCCAGCACCGAGTTCCAACCACAGTGACTCAAGAACCCGCTTATCGCCGGGTGCGACAAGATGCGCCGCTGGTCCACCCAATCGTGCACCACCAAGCCCCTCCCTTTCAACCGATCCTCCCACCTGTTGTCCGGCGACACCCAAGTTGCCGATTTTACCGCCCATATGAATGGATGCCCCGCCATCTCCAATCCATAAGCTATATTGTCCATTTGCATGTCACTCAAGTGTGCTTGTGTTCCGAATGATACATATAACACTCCGCTAGTCCCAACGCGCTCATCCAGCCACTTGATGTAGGACAGAGATGGGTCTGCCTGTTTGGATCCCACAGGCCTCTCTATTTGATTCTGATTGTAGAGTAAAGCCGGCCCGATGCACCAAGCTGTCGCCCCCTGGCAGTAAAATCTTTCCAGGGCAGCAACATAATCACCTTCGAGCTCTTCGAAGCTGTTGACGATAAGGCCAGCGCTATTCACATCCGCCTCTCCAATCTCTGCTACTATAGGCAAGAAAGGGTCGTCCGGGACCTTGCAACGCTCCAAATCGGAGATGTCTCTTTTATAGACTGCGAAAGGAACGCTCTTTGGCAGTCTGATAGGATCGGAATCGGGCATCGCCAAGAGGGACGGGAAATTCCCGTAGACAGCTTTCGAGATGACCATAGACAAAACCCCCATCCCATGGAAGACAATCCTAGGAATTCCAAAAGACTGACACACTTCGAGCGTCCATCCTAGGAAGAAATCAGAAATCACGCAGAGTGGGCGAGAACCAGCTTGAGACATCTCCCTGAGAACACACTCAAAGGCGGGTCTCATGGACTTGGTTGCTTTCAAGAAAGGCACTAACAAAGCCATGGAAGGCAGATCAGCAGTGTTCTCGCATCCTTCAGGAAGCTCTGGGACTCTAGGAAACTGTATGGTGCGCAAGGAGATTTCTGAGTGGTTCGATACCATTGACAGGATGAGTGGGGCATTCTTTGCGGTGGTGATGATGGTGACTTTGACACCGAGGCCTGAGAGGGCCTTGCATATGTCTAGTGATGGGAGGGTATGTCCATGAGCCATGTAAGGGAACACCACCACATGAGCACAAGGTGATGGCGAGACCAACCCTGTCATGGCTTCTGAAATTCAGTCAAGATGAAGATGAACAACACTAGAGTAGGAAGATATGGGAGAGAATTGTGAGTAGACATTTCAACAGAAGCTCTCTATTAAATAGAGGCATTAACAGAAATGGCAGCACATGGATGCCACGCAATATAATTCAATATGGACCGACCCATGTGCTGCGATGAATTAGTCAACTTCATCAAAGTAAGATTTATATCTCTCGTTTCGAGATTAACGTGGACTACGCAATAAAAGAAGAATTTCTGCTAGTATGAGTATCCTACAGGCATTTCTAGCTTTCTATGCATTGACTCTTCTGGTGCTTAACATGAACCTCGAATGAAACAGAGTTATCTGCTGTATGGGTAATCAATACCATCAGACCAAGAAGCAGGTCTCTAACCCTTCCTTCTTACAACGTTGAATCACCCATGGGGGCGACCAGAGACTAGTGGGGAGGACTGTTACCATACGTGTCTGATTAAACCCATGGTTGAGTTTCGATTGTACCGAATCACCTCAAAAATGGTATAGTCAGAATTGGATAAAAGCTAAATTTCCTAAGCTCCTTCATGTGGGCAGACGACAGAAAAATTTCTGCAAGCTCTGCATTAAACGCGTATACAGTAGAAGCGCAAGGACTTCTATGGCACCATCAGACATCCAAAACGCTGGTCATGACCCGTCCCCCTCAGTTAAATCACAAATAGGGCAGGTTATATCCGGATCTATTGGAGGGTTCCCGATCATGCATAGCGTAGTGATCCGAGATTACATTTATTTCAATGACTTTCTAGTTTTGTTTCATGTGATTTGAATGTGCAGACTCAGCGTGCACAAGCAAATAGCTAAGCTCACCAATAGATGTTCTTGTCCGTTAAATAAACTCGTCCATGCTCGAGGAAATTGTCAACCCAGAAAGGAACACAACGGTAAGATATGCCGCCGTGGTGAATAATGGAGATAATTAATTGCTCTTAAATAGCAAGTGTTTTTTTGGTTAGCTGCCCATGTGCAAAAAATCTTTGAAAGACGATTTGCGGACTCTAGGTCCATATGGAAAAATCTATGTTTATATACCTCTATGCGTTGCTATCGAGCCATGTCATTGCAAAACGCTAAATTACTGTGAATTATGCTATAAAACTCACCTAGCTCGCTCTGTAACCTTCCATTGATAATTTGATATTGCACTACATTTGCACTCCCTAGTCTTCTTGAACTGACCGCAGACCCAGTTGAGCAGATGGATGCGTGTAAGGGAGGAAGCCCACGCCGCGCTCGTTCCGGTCCACGGGTCGAATCTGGTCTTATTGGGTCGGGCTGGGCTGGACGAAATCGGTGATGCATGCGAACACGACGTTCCACTTTATCAACGATTTCCTTGAAATATTCCTAACATCAGATACGTTCTCCCCTGGAAGCACCTCCCTCAGTCGAGTGCTTCCTCGCTTACATCTCTAGAATTTATTATCTCGTGCCTCGATCACATCGGTGATTAAGATATAGGACAGAGAGCCGGAAAGCCTTTCAAAACAACACAGACACGCGTCTTTCTCCTACTGGTCACTTTAGTTGGGCATGCTTCTTTCCCTTTCTCGTCGTTTCAGATGGTTTTCTTGTCCATCTCTCTGTGCCGTATCAATCCATCTCTCTGATTTAGTAATCAAACTTGAAATAAGATGCAGGATGTTTTGTTCCCAGAAGACATAGCGTCACAAGATACTCCATCAAATCCAGCTTCTTTAACCTTTGTTTTTCTGAAACATATCCTCCCCTTGAGCCAAATATTAAATCGATGTCTTGAAAATAACCCATCTCATAAACTCACCTACTTTTAACACACATTAATTTACTCGAGATATTAGACAGGCGTATCCACTATTGACCTCAAAATATTCCTGTCCACTAAAAGGACAAGTGCCTAGAAATTCCATGTACTTTACTGTACAATAAGGTGGAAAGGATCTACTTATCTTTCTACTCAAATAAATATCACGACTTGGGGTTATCATCATCTCCCACACTTTACCTTTTTGTTCAGCAGCAGAGTCCAACCAATACATGGCAGATGACGTTCTTTCATCACCGGCCATTACTTCGCCTCCGGCATCCACCGATGGGTCCGCTCATCGGCCGGGTGTCATCGGCACGATTAGAGAAGCCATCGAGCTACCAGCAAGGAATCCCAAGCTCGTGATCCAATTAATGCTCCTGATTTTCTCTCCCTTCTCTTTCCTAGTCCTCCTTCATTATGTTGTAGCAGGGCCACTGATGGAGAAAGTAGAGGATGGCTACGAGCGCTCCGAGTTAGATCCGCGTGATTTAAGATCGTTCGTGGGAATTGAGTCGGTATTCTTGCTATCTTCCTGCATAATTTTTTTCCTGGGAATGCTATTGATAGTCTATGGATCGGCAATCATTTATAACAACAAATCTATTAGCCTCAAACAACTGGTGTCAAGGATAAAGTCCACATGGAAGAAGCCATTCATCACATGGTTTTTTGTTTGCATTTTGACAATTTTGTACTGGGCTCTAGCTTTGGTGATAGTTCGATGGGTTAATCTCTACGTATGGAGTTGGATGTCGGGAATACTTGCTGCAGCTTTGTACCTGTTCCTGGATGCCCTTTGGAGTCTTGGTTTAGTTGTTTCAGTCTTGGAAGATGATGTTTCAGGACCAAAGGCCTTTTTAAGAGCGGAAAAGCTGATGAGGTGCAAAAAAATGGAAGCTTTCAGGCTAATGTCGATGGTGGAGCTAATGAGTATTCCGATCTACGTTGTGTTCTATGTCACGTCGGCAGATGATGATGACAAGCTCGGCATTGTCGCTCAGTTTGCCTTTGGAGCTGCTGCGACACTTCTCTTCTGCGCAGCGAAATTTTTCTCCTTTATGGTTTTCACTGTGTTTTACTATGAATGTCGACAGAATCAAGGGGAGCAAATAGACCTGGAACTGTGTCAGGGGTACAAGATGGCTCCTACGGTAGCCCAATAAGATCGTTCTCTTCCTTGGGCTATATTATAGTTGTTATCCATGAACTACTATTTGAATTTTGTTTTTAGATCTCCACATCTTCACTCACTAGCATGGAGACTTGGAATATGTATATGTATGCCAGACTGATTCGCTTATTATTTCCACATCACCAACAGCAAATTCTAGTAGTAGCAAGCATATGAAGAATCTGTCATTTTCACCGCCAATTAGCGTGAGGAATCAGCAAGTCACAAGATGTTGGAACATCATGGCTACTCAGACCTAGGCGGCCAACCGGATGTAAGCTGATTCCACTTGTTTAGATAAATCATATAAGTTACATCTATGGGGACGGATAACCAGCTTCAGTATCATGCATAAGAATGATGTTCGCTCCTTGGAGAGGGTGTATTCACTTCATAAGGAGATTCACACGTCTCTCTTTAATCATCAGATTCCGAACTCGCAGAAGTAGGTATGATAAGCCTCTGTTCATCAATGAATCCATGTAAAACTAATAGAGCGCATAACTCTGTTGGGCAATGGTACAGCAGCACCAAACACTCACCCATTGCTGATCTGAGGGTCTCATCTTGTTCTTCCACCTATATCCTGATCCGATCCGATCCACGTGATAATAGTATGTTGCAGCCGCTCTTGACTTAAGCATGACTCTGCAAACAAAATGCGATAGATAACGACAAGCACGTGAAAAGGGTTAATTCAGATCTCACAAATCAACAGAATCCATAGGCATCTACCCTTGGAGAAGAATGTAATGCCTCAATCGGCAAACACTATTAAGAAAGAAACTGCCAGAGTCCTAAGCCTAGAATTTAAAGGGAAAGAATGGCCAAAGGTTTCATGCGGATTCAAGCCTGTTTGTTAACTTGCCTAATAATCACTGATTTTATTTTCTTGCTCCTGAAAACAAAAAAAAGAACAGAAATCCGTTCGGTAAATTTTTTATTTCTTGTGAATAGATTTCGAATAGAATTAAGAAGTAAAAAAGTTGCTTCTTCTCATTTTTTCTTTCTTGTCCTTTTCTCTTTCTTCTTCTCTTTCTTTTTGTTCTTCTTCAATGTTTGGTGAGGGTCTGCAGTGAGGCCAAGCCTCTCAAGAGGTTGGGCAAGGCTTGGCCTCATTAGGCCATCGCGAGGTTGGCATCGCCCGACCAAGGTGAGGTCGACCTCATGGTGGTCTGATGAGGCTTGGCCTTACCTTGGCTAGGTGAGTTTGAGCTTGCACAAATTTGGTGCGGCTGAGCTCGCCCAATTGCTGGGCGAGCTCAACCTCGTCGGGCCACCGTGAGGTTGGCCTTGTTTGGCTGATGGCCGACCATCCTGAGGCTAGTGATCAGTTGAAGGTCGAAGGAGGAAATGAAAAAAAGAAAAGGAAAAAAAACAGAAAAATATAATAAAAGTATTAAAAAATTTAAAAATTTTGTAAGTTAAAAAAAATCTAAGATTCCTACTAAACACATTTCTATTCCGATAATAGAAATTTTGGATAATTACTTTACTTTCAAATGCTAGAAACTCGTGAAGCATATAAAATAAAATAAAAATAATTTCTTAGCATAAATTATTTCCAAGTATAAAATAGTTACTGAACACACCAAAGGTGGGATTTGGCCCTAGTCGCTGTGCTTCGAGACTTCCCTCACAATGAGAGTGGAAACTTCATCATATATGGGCTCATTCTTCGGTCTCCTTTTAATGGGCTCAGCATGTGATACATCGAAAGAGCCCAGATACTCGCATTTTTTCTTCCATCTTACGAAAAAGGGAAATATGACACAAGCACTGTATTATATCGGACAAAGATATCGCGTGACCTTCGTGATTTTTACACCCACCCTGTATCGTCTCAGAAAGGAGAACTCTCAAGACGGAAATCCTTCTTCTCCAGACTGAATCAGGAAAGTTCAAAAAGGAAGCAGGCCATCTGCATCCATCATGTAGAGACTCGGGTCCCAATTCACGCGACCCAACTCCTAAAGGAGAGTACTCAAGTGAAGATGCACAGGCCAATGCCCTTGCCTTGTCAGCGTAGCCTGACCAGGCATCATTCAGTAGCATTTCTCGGCAAGTTACCGTATGAGGGCGTCAACAATGTTGAATGTGGTGATCTAGACCAGAGACGTTGAACGTGGAAAAGTCCTGTTTTCCCAGAAATTTCTGTGTACTAATGTGAATCCAACATGGGTGAGGTCGTGATTGATTCATGATCAAGCCAAGGCAGTGCCATATGAAAGAATTAGCTCGTTTTTTCTTTAGTCTTCAGCAATGGCATAAATTTGTCCTTTTGGTAGCCCTTTCCAGTTGATTACAGAGGCTTCGACTTTTCCCGTGATAAGGGGCGTCCATAATGACATGAGGGTTATGACTAGGTCCATCACTGCTACAGCACACCGAGTATGTTTTAAATGTCAAAGTCAGCTATATCCACCGTCTTTGAATTGCTTAGAGGAAATCCCCTCTGCTTTTTCCGTCTTCCCCGGGCTTCTCTTCGTATATATGGCTGAATAATGATCCTCTCCCAACATTATCTTGCTCTTGATGCTTTCATTCCCCTAGTTAACACAACGATCACTCCAACCCTCAAACTGCACAAAACATGAACCCGAGATCTTTGTTTTCCATTTATCTATTGTACATCCTAATAGGCTTGCTCATGACGCCATCAACGTGTCAGAATGTAACGGCAACGATGATAGATGTCGGAGTCATTTTAGATATGTATACATATGTTGGAAAGATAAGCAAGACATGCCTTGAGATGGCGGTTGGCGATTTCTACTCTGCACACAATGATTACACTACAAGATTAGTCCTTCACACGAGAGATGCCAAGAGCAATGCGGTCGTGGCTACATCTGCAGGTACAGGATGTGGAGTTTTCTTCTCTTCGACCCCTGATTGTGTTTCAAGTTGTTACTCGGTGGCATAACTTATAAAGAAACAAAATACAATTAACTGCAGCAATGAGATTTCCCGCTAATGCAATAACTCAGAAATCATTCATCATCTCTGAAAAATGAATTTATTTCTATTCTTCCACCCATAGAAGTCAGCGTGAAATTTTCAAGGCGAAAGGCTTTTCTTTTCAGGTAAAATACATGAAACAACTCCTTAGATTACTGTCTTAAGATGCTAGCAAAGTGTACGTATGTGGGGGACAATGTGATTAATTTTCAAAAACCAATATACATACTGATGTTCAATATGTTCTGATTTTGCAGCAATAGAATTGTTAAAGAATTATCAAGTCAAGGCCATTCTGGGGCCTCAACAATCAAGACAAGCAGATTTTATAGCTGATATTGGAAATACCACTCAGGTCCCTATAATTTTCTTTACTGCGACAAGCCCTTGGCTTTCGCACCTTGAAACTCCCTACTTCATCCGAATGGCACAAGTAGACACCTCTCAGCTAAAAGCTATAGCTGCAATTGTCAAAGCTGTCGAGTGGAGGGAAGTTGTGCCTATTTATGAACGCTCTCATTACGGAAGTGGGATCATCTCTTATCTTGCTGATGCCATGCAAGGTATCGGTACAAGGATACCATACCGATGTCGAATCTCTCCTTCAGCTACAGATGCTCAGATCCTGAAAGAGCTCCACAAGTTAATGACTATGCAAACACGGGTTTTCATTGTGCATATGCTGCCAAATCTTGCATACCGACTTTTTCTCAAGGCAACTGAAGCTGGAATGATGAGAAAAGGATATGCCTGGATAGTCACAGATGGGATAGCAAGCCTTCTCAGCTCCATGGATTCCAATGTCATCAATTCTATGCAAGGAGTTATAGGGGTGAAGGCTTACCTTCCTCAAACCAAAAGGCTAGACCAATTCACGGAGAGATGGGAACGGCGATTTCATGGGGAATATCCAGAAATAGACAATGTTCAGCTCAATGCCTATGGCCTAGGCGCCTATGATAGCATTTCTGCTTTAGCAATGGCAGTAGAAAAGGCTCATATAGTAAACTCACAATTTACTGAACCAGTCATCCAAGATAATATGACTGACCTGGAAACTATTGGTGTCTCAGAGTCGGGACTGGAGCTACTCCAGTCAATTTTGAAAACCAAATTCCCCGGATTAAGTGGCGGAATTGAATTCATAAATGGACAATTACCGATATCTGCCTTTCAGATTGTGAACTTGGTGGGAAATGATGCAATATCAATTGGATATTGGACAGAGAATGGCATCACAGACCAACTTCCTGCCAGTAATGAGAACTCAATCAGAGAGAAGAATTATCTGAAGAAAATTGTTTGGCCTGGTAAATCAAGAAGAACCCCAAAAGGTTGGGATGTTCTAGCAAATGAGAAAAAGTTGAGGGTTGGGGTCCCGGTAAAAGCTGGATTTAGCCAATTCATAAATGTGGAAACAGATCCCCTGACAAATACTTCCAATGTTACTGGTTATTGCAAAGATGTGTTCGAAGCTGTCATGAATTCATTGCCGTATACTGTTCTTTATGAGTATGAACCCTTCGAGACTAGTGAAGGCAGTGGAGAGAGTGCGGGAAGTTATGATGATCTCGTGGAAAACATCTCTACTGGGGTAACGAATTCTGAACTCGCATATCATATGATTAAATCAAAGTTGCGTGTTTTACTTGGAACAGTTTGCTTCCTGACCCCTCTCTCAGTTTCCAACCTCTTTCTTGTATCCTCCATTAAAGTGCTTCTGCTTTTCAAACCAATATGCAGCGTTATGATGCAGTCATTGGCGACATAACCATTAGGGCGAACCGAGCCAATTTTGTGGATTTCACCCTTCCTTACACAGAGTCAGGTGTCTCCATGATTGTTCCAATCAAGGGTGATGATAAAAAAAGTGCATGGGTCTTTTTGAAACCGTTGAAGACAGAACTTTGGATAACCATAGGAGCCTTCTTTGTGTACACTGGCATTGTAACATGGGTTCTTGAGCACCGGGTGAACGAAGAGTTTAGGGGACGTCCATCCAAAAAAGATTGGAACGATCTTGTGGTTCTCCTTCTCTACAATGGTCTTTGCCCACAGTAAGTCGCCTCATCCTTCTTTCTTCAAGACACATAGTCAAATGAGTTGTGAAAAAGAAAGTTTGATAACAAAAGATCATTAAAGCTTGGTGATATTATACTAGGAAGCAATTTCTTCTATAATAATTGCAAAACTGCAAGATAATAAGGTCGAGCGACCTTATACTGAATAATAGGAAAGATTACTCCTTTTGTCTTTTGATAAATGAAACAGAAACACTGATGGGTGCTGCATATACAAAGAGTGGCTCTCTAACTGTAGCTTCTTATATTTTGCAGAGGAAAAGGTAACAAGCAACTTGTCGAGATTTGTGTTGATCATATGGATCTTCGCTGTCCTAGTACTGTCATCGAGTTATACGGCAAGCTTGACCTCTCTATTAACTGTACAACAGCTCCAACCGACAGCCACAGATATCAATACTCTCATAAGGAATGGAGAGCACATTGGGTACCAGGATGGTTCTTTTGTTTTGGATTTTTTGAAAAGCTTAGGGGCAGACGAGTCAAAGCTCAAAGTGATGACGACTTTAGAGAACTTTCATGAGAATCTTTCTAAAGGCAGTAATAATGGTGTGGTATCTGCGATTGTGGATGAACTCCCTTTTCTCAGGCTTGTTCTCGCGAAGTACTGCTCAAAATATAAGTTGGTGGGTCCAACCTACAAAACTGTAGGCTTTGGATTTGTAAGTGTTCTCACTCTCTCGCCCAAAATGCACCCATACTTAAAGTACTTGCACCACTGTGGAAATATTACCTAAGCAAAAGGTTGCTCTATTGAACTTTTTGTTGGCATTGAACCAAAGTGTGCTCTATCATAAAATAGTTGCCATAACAATAATAAAAAATCTATGGCCACTCAAAAATATTATGATTATAACTACTCTTCTACACAAAACTTTCAGACAGAAATCTTTTCCTAACAAAGTTCGTTCATTCTCTCTTTATTGATAGATAAAAGGCGATCCTCTCATCTGTATTTTCCTTCTATGTCTTCAGGCATTTCCAAAGGACTCACCACTAGTTCCTGACGTTTCGAGGGCAGTCCTGAAAGTCATGGAGTCGTCCAAAATGAATTCAATTACAAAACATTGGCCTAGGGATCAGGACAAGTGTTCGGAGGAAGATGAGACAACTGTAGCCTCCAACAGCCTCCCGCTGGACAGTTTCAGAGGCCTTTTCCTCATCGCAGCACTTGCCTCAACCTCTGCGCTCTGCATCTTCTTGATCAATTTCTTCTATGAGAACAGGCACATCTTAGCCTCCCAGGAAACGGTGAAGCAAAAAGTTGCCGCCATTGTGAAGACATTTGACCAGAAGAAGGAAGATGCCCGTGAGGCGGCAAAGAAGGAAAAGAGAAGAGAAGAAGAAATCGAAATGGCTGCTAGAGGAGAAATCCATTCCACCCCAGGTGCAACCAGCTTTTCCAATCATGAAGAAGGGCTGTTCTCACCGGATGAGGGCTTATTATCCACGGAACCTGGAACTCCGAATCACGAGTATGCTATTGTATGAATGAAGATGGGCAAAGAAAGTATTCTTTTCACTCCAACTCTGATTCTTTCTCGTATTATAAAGCCTAATTGCACTAACTACTATAGCAGAGTCCATAGTTACCCTTCATAATCAGGGTGAAGGTTTTTTCTTTTTAATCTTCTATTTATATTCTTCACAGATGTAATGATTTACGGCTGGTGTGACTCTGATTCCTTCTTGTATTATAAAATCTAATTGCACTAACTTCTATTGTTGTGTCCATAGTTTCCCTTCATAATCAAGGCAGAGGCTTTTTCTTTTCAATCTTCCATGTATATTCTTCACAGATGTAATGATTTACAATTAGTGTGAGATATCGTGATACCACAATCGACTATTCTAAACTATTGTAAAAGTTTAAGCTATTAAATGTAACACAAATATCATGATATCACAATCGACTATTCTAAAAATTTAAGTTCTTAAATGAAGGTATGCATGTGTGGTTTATTATATAAATATTCTAATACTCCCCTCACTCTAGATATTTAATCGAGGAGGCAAATATGACTTGGAGAAATTTGAACTCAGGATTTCCAATTTTAATATTATGTGAGATTTCGTAATACTACAGCTAACTGTTCTGAAAGCTCAAGTTATTAGATGAATACGTGGTTTATTATTTAAATATTCTAACAGTTAACTTGGTAAATCAAGGAAGTTATGTTGATTCATGCGTCTTTGCAGTTAGAATGCTCTCAAGACAATTGAGAGGGAAAATCTGAACTCATTGAAGAGAAACCTCTGGAGAAATTACTTGCCATCATCTTGCATCTAAAAAAAGTTTGCATGTCACTTATATTGTTCATGCATATCCCGATCTCGTCTTACATCCCCATGCAAAACATCTCTTTCTTATTTTAGTTTAGCAAGAATATGAACATCTAAACACCTAACATTTGCAGCTACAAGGACCAATCATGTCCATTCCTTCACCTGTTAAAGAGAATAATGTGGAAATAGTTTGTTTTCATGAAAAGAAGTGATTTTTGACATGAAGAGGGGTGATGATTTGATCATTAAAAGTGGTGATGGCGGGCATAAGATATCCATTTCCAAGAATTCTTCACAATACTCTCTTTGCTACTCTTTACACACAAGTTTGATTTCAAAGTGAAATTCTAAGAGAGAAATTAAGTAATTGCTGAACTTGTTTTTTTGCAACAACAATAATGGTGAGGGCAAATAATACATTAAAGACAGGGATCATCATCACGTATCAAAACGTCAAAAATTTATAATTGTCATTCTGTCTTCATTACACATCAAATTTCCCCAACAATCTGTAGTTGTTATTTTCATGGAGATGGAGGTTGCATCAAGTGCTTGCAGTCTTGACTAATAAGTATTACTAAAACTTTTGTTTCCGTTTATATGCTTGAGTATCTTCCTTGTAGTATAACATATTATCTCATGATGGCTATAGTACTTTGAAATGAATAAAAGTGATATGATATCATGTGATAATCTTGACAAGAAATGATGATGAAGGGAGATGCTAGGGAAGAATTCCCAATACTCCGTCAAATCGTCTATATAAATTTTTCAATTTTACACAAATTCTAGAGACATTTGGAATCCTTTGGAGATCAAATACAATGTCTAAGGCATATGGTAAAATGTACAATAGAAAATCTAGACATTGACTTGTGACATAAGTATGTTCAACAATTAATTACCGATAGAAGTATTTCGGTAAGTTATGTTTAGACAAATAATAACATGACCGATTCATTCGCTAAGGGACTCTCAAGAAGTTTAGCTAGCAACATTGCTAAAGGAATGGATCTTATACCAATTGAAAGTAGTCAAATATAACAAAAACCCAACTTTACAATTTTTAACAAAATATCAAAGTTTAATGGGTAACAACAAGCTACTGTATCTTATCAGTGATTGAGTACTAGAGCACAAGGTTTATACTAATGGAAAGTTAGATGAATGTAAGAAAACACTCTTAATGAAGTACAAGGTTTTTAGCAAGGCAATATTAAAGTAATAAGTTAAGAACTTCGTCTACATGAACATAAAAAGTGGTGCTGCTTTTAACAAAATCAGATAAACTTTTGTATATATTCATGAATGCAAGAAGAAGCACGACGCTATTAAAGTGTTAAGGCATAGAAAATTTTCAAACCGAACGTGTGTAAACTGATAAGATTACTAAGCTATAATAATGGACCACGTGCAACCTTGATGTTTTTTTAGACCCACCCTGTATGCCTCAAGAAAGGATAACTCATGGAATCCTACTTCTTCGGACTGAATCGGAAAAGTTCAAAAGGAGCCGTTCAGGAAAGCCGTCTGCATCCATCATGTACCGACTCAGCCCAATTCACGCAACCCAACCCCATAAAGAGCGTACTCAAGCGAAGATGCACATGCCATTGCCCCTGCTAGCGTAGCCTGACCAGGTACCATTCGGTAGCATTTCTCGGCAAGTTACCGTGTAAGGACGTCAACAATGTCGCACACAAGACCGGAGATGCAAAATGTGGGAAACTGCTGTTTTCCCCGAAATTTCAAGTGTTAATGTGAAGTGAACATGGCTGAGGCCGTGACCGATTCTTCATCGAGCCAAGGGTGTGCCGTGTGAAAGAGAATCACTCATTTTTGTCTTTAGGAATGGCGTTATTTTGTCCTTTTGATAGCCTAATTCAGTTTTTTTTTTTGGTAAGGTAAGCTTGTATATAAACAGAACAACCACTGTACAACCTAGAGGATAACGGCACCTATTTACACTCAAATAGTACAGACTACTGAGTGGAAGGGTGCCAGAATCCGAGCAAATCTACATTACAGCAACAGAAAGAAGCCACATTAGATATTAATCATGAAAGATAGAGGCTTCAAATCCCCAAGTTCTTTGTAGCCTTCTATTAACCATATTGTCTTGAATCTTCGGCCCTGCAGCCACTTTGTCCCTGACAGATTTAATAATTTGGTGCTTCATAGAAGGAAGGGTCACCACTTTGTCCCGAAATAAGGCATCATTACGAGAATGCCAAATAATATAACATAGAGCTTCAAAAGAAAACCTAAATAACTCTTTCTGGAAGCCTTTGCCAGTCAAATTTCTACAAGCCCACTCAAGGGTATTGCTCCATGATCCTCCAGGCCAGGCCAAATTACACTTCCCCGCTCAAAAAACAGCAATATCATGCATTAATATACATCCAAAAAACAAATGATCAATAGAGTCCGGTATACTCTTTCAAAAAGGACAAACGGCACCAACAATCCTTCCAAAAGATAATAAAAGCACTTGTGTTGGGAGGCGTTGCCTGGTAATCAGCCAAAGCAAGAATTGGTGCCTTGGCACCATGGCCTTACTCCATACGAAAGAAGCCCAACTTACTCTCACAGACCGACTCCTAGTAATATCCCAGGCCGAAGCCAAAGAAAACTCACCCGAGGAATGCGGTATCCAGGTAAGCGTGTCTGGCCTGTTGTTGGGAATAGGAATTGGAAATGGCCAGCTTTGTAGTTGTTGGAGGACGGCGGTTCCAGCCGGAGAGAAAAGATCCGATACCGTAGCTTCCCTAGTAAGGCCAGATCGATAGATGTAAGAGTTGGGGAAGAAACGATTTAATGGACCACGAGGTGTCTGTGGATCAAACCAAAGCGGCGCGTCTTCCATTGTCAACCCGCCATCTCACAAGAGGCAGGAAGGTAGATCTCAACTCAAGAATTTTCCTCCAGGCCCAGGAACAGTAAGTAGGTGTGGAGGTAGTCCAATTCAGTTGATAACGGAGACTTTGAATTTTCCTGGGATCAAGTCCGAATAGAATGGCATGAAAATGTACCTATTAATATCATCTCTCTTGTGCGTCTGACTTGGTTCAATAATGCTATAGTACGCCGTGTACGTCAAAGTGTAAAAGTCAGCTATGTCCGTCGTCATTGGAATGACGACGAAACCCCCTTTTGCTTGTTCCATCCACGGACCAACCAAGCAAGTAATGTTAAGCGAAGACTTTGGAAAAGGACTGGATTCTGGTAATGTGGTCCCAGAAATATTGAATCATATGGCTATCATTTGAATGGCAGCTGTATCTTTTTCCGGCCCGGACCACCGCCAGTATGACGAAAAATCCGAACATTTAGGAATAATCCTTGTCATCTTTTGGGCATGGCATGGCATTTCCCTGCACTCTAAGCTTAAGCTTTCATTTTGGTGGAATAGTAAGGTTAGATTATACAAAAACTACAGCCAAACATGATGACTTCTTCGTTTTTTGCCGAATGAAGCTCCACTTGAATATGAATTCAGTGTAATAGTACTTGTCCCAGTCAGTTGATATAATGCATGTTAAGACCTTATCTTTCCTCTCTTCATCGTTGCATTTCTCGTAAAGACCCATTCCTACTAATTCAGCTGATATAAACTCAGTCTTCCTGGAGCATATCCAAAATAGGCCTTTCTGTAGGAATAATGCGGCTGAGCTCACCTAGCTGCTCCACGAAATCGAACTCGCCGGGCCACCATGGGGTTGGCCTTGTTTGGCCGATGGCCGGCCATCCGAGGCTAGCGATCGGCTAAAGGTCGAAGGAGGAAATGAAAAAAGAAAAAGAATAAAAAGAATAAAAGTATTAAAAAATTTGTAAGTTATACAAAAAATCTAAGATTCCTACTAAATGCATTTCTATTCCGAGAATATAAATTTTGGATAGTTAGGGCTTATTTGGTAACTTGCCAAACAATGAAAATTTCTATTTTTTTGTTCTCAGGAGTAGATTTGGAACAGAAATCCGTTTGTTAAAATTTTTGTTCCCGGGAATAGATTTGGAACGGAATCAAAAACAAAAAAAGTTACTTCTTTGTTCTCGAGAACAATTTTAGAATCAGCCAAATCTTTTTAATTTCTCTCCTCTTTCTTTTCTTTTTCTTCTTCTTCCTTTTGATCGGTCACCAGCCTCAGCCATGGCCGCGGCCCTCGGCGATACCGAGCACGGTGCGGCGCGAGCCTCACCGTGGTTGGGCGAGGCAACCTACCTAGATCTAGTGAGGCCGAGCTTGTCCAACCACCAACGAGGCTTGACATCGCCGGCCCACCACTAGGGCGGTGTTGGCTTGGCTAGGTGACACCGGCCTAGTGATGGGCTGGTGAGGCCAAGCCTCGTCGGTGGCCGAGCGAGCTTGGCCTCGGCCAGAGCCTCGCCTAGCCACGGCGAGGCCGGCCTTGCCAAATCTGGGTGAGGTCAGGCGAGGCTCGCGACCTAGCCTCGCCGTGGCTTCGCGTCGCCGGGGGCCAATGACGCTCCAGCAAGGGTGTCGGCCCTCATTTGGCTGGTCGCTAGCCGCCGACGATTTATTAAGGAAGAAAAAGATGAAAAGGGAAAGAAAAAAAAAGAAAATTGTATTTAAATCATTAAAAAATTAAAAAAATATTTTGGACTAGAAATTTTCAGGTTTTACCAAACGCATTTATCTTCCGGGGATAAAAATTTTAGACAGTTATCAAACGCCTTCAAATGCTCAAGAATTGTTCCTGGGAACAAAATAAAAAAGAATCATTTTTAAATAGAAATTGTTTTTGGGCACAAAATCGTTACCATGCGCACTCTTACTTTACCTTTAAATGCACAGAAACTCGTCAAGGGAATAAAAAAAAAATTTAGCGGAAATTATTTTTGAGTATAAAATAGTTACCGGACACACCAAAGGTGGGATTTGGCCCTAGTCGCTGTGCTTCGAGACTTCGCTCACAATGAGAATGGAGACTTTATCATATATGGGCTCATTCTTCGGTCTCCTTTTAATGGGCTCAGCATGTGATACACCAAAAGAGCCCAGATACTCGCATTTTTTCTGACGTCGTACGAAAAAGGATAATATGACACAAGCACTGTATTATAGTGGACAAAGGTATCGCGCGACCTTCGTGATTTTTAAGACCCACCCTGTATTGTCTCAGGAAGGAGAACTCTCAAGACAGAAATCCTTCTTCTCCAGACTGAATCAGGAAAGTTCAAAAGGGAAGCAGGCCATTTGCAGCCATCATGTAGGGACTCGGGGCCCAATTCACGCGACCCAAACTCCAAAGAGAGAGAGATTACTAAAGCGAAGATGCACACGTCAATGCCCTTGCCGTGGCAGCGCAGTCTGACCAGGTATCATTCCGTAGCATTTCTCGGCAAGTTACCGTGTGAGGGCGTCGACAACGTTGAATGCGGTGCACTAGACCAGAGACGTTGAAGTAGGAAAACTCTTGTTTTCCCAGAAATTTCTGAGTACTAATTTGAATCCATTTAGCAATGGCATAATTTTGTCCTTTGGTAGCCCTTTTCAGTTGATTACAGAGGCTTTGACTTTTCCTGTGATTAGGGGAGTCTAAAATGGCATAAGGGTATGGCTAGGTCCATCATTGCTACAGCACGCTGTGTATGTTTTAAATGTCAAAGTCAGCTATATCCACCGTCTTTGAATTGCTTGGAGGAGATCCCCTCTGCTTTTTCGTCTTCCCCCGACATTTCTTCATGTAATATATATGGCAGAGAAATGATCGTCTCCCAACATTATCTTGTTCTTGATGCTTTCATTCCTCTAGCTAACACAGCGATCACTCCAACCCTCAAACTACACAAAACATGAACTCGAGATCTTTGTTTTCCATTTCTCTATTGTACATCCTAATAGGCTTGTTCATGACGCCATCAACATGTCAGAATATAACCGCAACGACGATAGATGTCGGAGTCATTCTAGATATGAATACATATGTTGGAAAGATGAGCAAGACATGCCTTGAGATGGCAGTCGGCGATTTCTACTCTGCACACAATGATTACACTACAAGAGTAGTCCTTCACACAAGAAATGCCAAGAGCGATGCGGTCATGGCTACATCTGCAGGTACGGGGTCTGGAGTTTTCTTCTCTTAAACTCCTGATTGTGTTTCAAGTTGTTACTTGGTGGTATAACTTATGAAGAAACAAAATACAATTAACTGCAGCAATGAGATTTCCCGCTGATGCAATAACTCAGAAATCATTCATCATCTCTGAAAAATGAATTTATTTCTATTCTTCCACCCATAGAAGTCAGCGTGAAATTTTCAAGGCAAAAGGCTTTTCTTTTCGGGTAAAATACGTGAAACAACTCCTTAGATTACTGTCTTAAGATGCTAGCAAAGTGTACGTATGTGGGGGAAAATGTGACTAATTTTCAAAAACCTATATAGATAATGATGTTCAATATGTTCTGATTTTGCAGCAATAGAATTGTTAAAGAATTATCAAGTCAAGGCCATTCTGGGGCCTCAACAATCAAGACAAGCAGATTTTATAGCTGATATAGGGAATACCACTCAGGTCCCTATAATTTCCTTTACTGCGACAAGCCCTTTGCTTTCGCACCTTGAAACTCCCTACTTCATCCGAATGGCACAAGTAGACACCTCTCAGCTAAAAGCTATAGCTGCAATTGTCAAAGCTGTCGAGTGGAGGGAAGTTGTGCCTATTTATGAACGCTCTCATTACGGAAGTGGGATCATCTCTTATCTTGCTGATGCCATGCAAGGTATCGGTACAAGGATACCGTACAGATGTGGAATCTCTCCTTCGGCTACGGATGATCAGATCCTGAAAGAGCTCTACAAGTTAATGACTATGCAAACACGGGTTTTCATCGTGCATATGTTGCCGAATCTTGCATACCGACTTTTTCTCAAGGCAAATGAAGCTGGAATGATGAGAAAAGGATATGCCTGGATAGTCACAGATGGGATAGCAAGCCTTCTCAGCTCCATGGATTCCAATGTCGTCAATTCTATGCAAGGAGTTATAGGGGTGAAGACTTACCATCCTCAAACCAAAGAGCTAGACCAATTCACGGAGAGATGGAAACAACGATTTCTTCAGGAATATCCAGAAATAGACAATGTTCAGCTAAATACCTATGGCCTAGGTGCCTATGACAGCTTTTCTGCTTTAGCAATGGCAGTAGAAAAGGCTCATATAGTGAACTCACATTTTAGTGAACCAGTCATCCCGGATAATATGACTGACCTGGAAACCATTGGTGTCTCAGAGTCGGGACCGGAGCTCCTCCAGTCAGTTTTAAAAACCAAATTCCCCGGAATGAGTGGTGGGATTGAACTCATAAATGGACAATTACCGATCTCTGCCTTTCAGATTGTGAACTTGGTGGGAAATGATGCAATATCAATTGGATATTGGACAGAGAATAGCATCACAGACCAACTTCCTGCCAGTAATGAGGACTCAACCAGTGAGAAGAATTTTCTGAAAAAAATTGTTTGGCCTGGTAAATCAAGAAGAATCCCAAAAGGTTGGGATATTCCAGCAAATGAGAAGAAGTTGAGGGTTGGGGTCCCGGTAAAAGCTGGATTTAGCCAATTCATAAATGTGGAAACAGATCCCCTGACAAATACTCCCAATGTTACTGGTTATTGCAAAGATGTGTTCGAAGCTGTCATAAAAAAATTGCCGTATGCTGTTCTTTGGGAGTATGAACCCTTCGAGACTAGTGAAGGCAGTGGAGAGAGTGCGGGAAGTTATGATGATCTCGTGGAAAACATCTCTACTGGGGTAACGAATTCTGAACTCGCATATCATATGATTAAATCAAAGCTGCGTGTGTTTTACTTGGAACAGTTTGCTTCCTGACCCCTATCTCAGTTTTCAACCTCTTGCTTTTATCCTCCACTAAAGCGCTTCTGTTTTTCAAAACAATATGCAGCGTTATGATGCAGTCATTGGCGACATAACCATTAGGGCAAACCGAGCCAATTTTGTGGATTTCACCCTTCCTTACACAGAGTCAGGTGTCTCCATGATTGTCCCAATCAAGGTTGACAATAAAAAAAGTGCATGGATCTTTTTGAAACCGCTGAAGGCAGAACTATGGATAACCATAGGAGTCTTCTTTGTGTACATTGGCATTGTAATATGGGTTCTTGAGCACCGGGTGAACAAAGAATTTAGGGGACGTCCATCCAAACAAATTGGAATGATCTTGTGGTTCTCCTTCTCTACAATGGTCTTTGCCCACAGTAAGTCACCTCATCCTTCTTTCTTCAAGATACATAGTCAAATGAGTTGTGAAAAAGAGAGTTTGATAACAAAAGATCATTAAAGCTTGGTGATATTGTACTAGGAAGCAATTTCTTCTATAATAATTGCAAAACTGCAAGATAATAAGCTTTAGGTCGAGCAACCTTTCACTGAATAATAGGAAAGATTACTACTTTTGTCTTGTGATATATGAAACAGAAACACTGATGGATGCTGCATATACAAAGAGTGGCTCTCTAACTGTAGCTTCTTAAATTTTGCAGAGGAAAAGGTAACAAGCAACTTGTCTAGATTTGTGTTGATCATATGGATCTTTGCCGTCCTAGTACTGTCGTCGAGTTACACAGCAAGCTCGACCTCTCTATTAACCGTACAACAGCTCCAACCGACAGTCACAGATATCAATACTCTCATAAGGAATGGAGAGTACATTGGGTACCAGGATGCTTCTTTTGTTCCGGATCTTTTGAAAAGGTTAGGGGTAAACGAGTCAAAGCTCAGAGTGCTGACGACTTTAGAGAACTTTGATGAGAAACTTTCTGAAGGCAGTAGTAATGGTGGGGTATCTGCAATTGTGGATGAACTCCCTTACCTCAGGCTTGTTCTCGCGAAGTACTGCTCAAAATATAAGTTGGTGGGTCCAACCTACAAAACTGCAGGCTTTGGATTTGTAAGTGTTCTTCTCTCGCTCAATATGCACATATACTTAAGTACTTGCACCACTGTTGAAAGATTACTGAAGCAAAAGGTTGCTCCATTGAACTTTTTTGTTGGCATTGCACCAAAGTGTGCTCTATCATAATTTGCTCGTACAAATAGTTGCCATAACAATAATCTAATCCAATGGCCACTTAAAAATATTATGATTATAACTACTCTTCTACACACTTCAAAGCAGACAAAACCTTCAGACAGAAATCTTTTTCTCAAAAAGTCCGTTCATTCTCTCTTTATTGATAGATAAAAGGCGATCCTCTCATCTGTATTTTACTTCAATGTCTTCAGGCATTTCCAAAGGGCTCACCACTAGTTCCTGACGTATCGAGGGCGGTTCTGAAAGTCATGGAGTCACCTGACATGAATTTAATTACAAAAAAATGGTTTGGGGATCAGGACGAGTGTTCGGAGGAAGATGAGACAACTTTAGCCTCCAACAGCCTCCCGCTGGACAGTTTCAGAGGCCTTTTCCTCATCGCAGCATTTGCCTCAACCTCTGCGCTCTTCATTTTCTTGATCAACTTTTTCTATGAGAACAGTCACATCTTAGCCTCCCAGGAAACGGTGAAGCAAAAAGTTGCCGCCATTGTGAAGACATTTGACCAGAAGAAGGAAGATGCCCATGAGGCGGCAAAGAAGGAAAAGAGCAGAGAAGAAGAAATCGAAATGGCTGCTAGAGGAGAAATCCATCCCACCCCAGGTGCAACCAGCTTTTCCAATCATGAAGAAGGGCTGTTCTCACCGGATGAGGGCTTATTATTCACGGAACCTGGAACCCCGGATCACGAGTACGTTGTTGTCGGGATGAATGAAGATGGGCAGAGAAAGTATTCTTTTCACTCCAACTCTGATTCTTCCTTGTATTATAAAATCTAATTGCACTAACTACTATAGCAGTGTCCATAGTTACCCTTCATAATCAAGGGCAAAGGTTTTTTCTTTTCAATCTTCCGTATATATTCTTCACAGATGTAATGATTTACAGTTGGTGTGACTCTGATTCATTCTTGTATTATAAAATCTAATTGCACTAGCTACTATAGCAGTGTCCATAGTTACCCTTCATAATCAGGCCAAAGGTTTTCTCTTTTCAATCTTCTATTTATATTCTTCACAGATGTAATGATTTGTAGTTGGTGCGAGATATCGTGATACCACGGTTTATTATTTAGATATTTTAATACTTCCCTTCACAATGGATATTTAATTGGGGAGGCAAATATGACGTGAAAAGATTCGAACTGAGAACCTCTAGTTCTGATACTATGTGAAATTTCGTAATACTACAGTCAATTGTTCTAAAAGTTCAAGCTATTAAATAAATGCGTGATTTATTATTTAAATATTCTAATAATTAGCATGATAAATCAAGGAAGCCATATTGATTCATGCATTTTCGCAGTTAGAATGCTCTCGGGATGATTGAGGGGAAGATCCAAACTCATTGAAGAGAAGCCTTTGGAGAAATTACTTGCCATCGTCTTGCATCTAAAATAAGTTTGCATGTCACTTATCTTGTTCATATATATCCCAATCTCCTCTTGCATCTCCATGCGAAAAATCTCCTTATTTTAGTTTAGTAAGAATATGAGCATCTAAACACCTAACATTTGCAGCTATAAGGACCGATTACGTCCGTTCCTTTACCTGTTAAAGAGAATAATGTTGAAATAGTTTGTTATTGTGAAAAGAAGTGATTTTTGACATGAAGGGGGTGATGATTTGATCATGAAAAGTGGTGATGGCGGAGATAAAATATCCATTCCCAAGAATTTTTCGCAACATTCTCTTAACTTCTCTTTACACACAAGTTTCATTTCAAGGTGAAATTCCAAGAGAAAAATTAAGTAATTGCTCAACTTGTTTCTTTGCAACAGCAACAATGATGGGGGCAAATTATATATTAAAGACAGTGATCATCATCACACATCAAAGTATCAAAAATCTAAAACCACTGCTTTATCTTCATCACACATCAAATTTCCCCAACAATCTTCGGTTATTATTTTCATGGAGAAGGAAACAATAGTTGCATCAAATGCTCGCAATCTTGACTGATAAGTATTACCGAAACTTGTTTTTGTTTATATGCTTGAGTATCTTCCTTGTGGTATAATAGATTATCTTATGTTGGCTATAGTACTTTGAAATGAATAAAAGTGGTATGATATCATGTGATAATCTTGACAAGAAATGATTATGAAAGGAGATGTTGGGGAAGAATTCCCAATACTCTGTCAAATTGTTTATATAAATTTTTCGATTTTACACAAATTCTAGAGACATTTGGTATCCTTTGGAGATCAAATACAATACTAATAAATAAGATATTAATATATCAAATACAATGTCTAAGGCATATAGTAAAATATACAATAGAAAATCTAGACATTGACTTGCGACATGAGTATATTCAGCAAATTAATTACTAATAGAATTATTTCAGTAAGTTATGTTTAGACAAATAATAACATGACCGATTCATTCGCTAAGGGATTCTCAAGAGGTTTAGCTAGCAGAACTGCTAAATGAATGGATTTTATACCAATTGATAGTAGTCAAGTATAATGAAAACCCAACTTTACAATTTTTAACAAAATATCAAAGTTTAATGGGTAACAACAAGCTATTGTAGCTTGTCAGTGATTGAGTACTAGAGCACAAGATTTATACTCATGGAAAGTTAGATGAATGTAAGAAAACACTCTTGGTGAAGTACAATGTTTTTAGCAAGGCAATATAAGTTAAGAACTTCATCTATATGAACATAAAAAGTGATGCTGCTTCTAACAAAATCAGATGAACTTTTATAAATATTCATAAATGCAAGAGGAAGCACGAGGCAATTAGAGTGTTAAGGCAGAGGAAATTTCTAACCAAACGTGTGTAAATTGATAAGACTACTAAGCTATAATAATGGAAAACGTGCAACCTTGATGTTTTCAGACGCGTCCCGTATGTCTCAGAAAAGAGAACTCATAGAATTCTACTTCTCCGGACTGAATCGGGAAAGTTCAAAAGGAAGCCGTTCAAGAGAGCCGTCTGCATCCATCATGTACCGACTCAGCCCAATTCACGCAACGCAACCCCATAGGGAGCATACTCAAGCGAAGATGCCCATGCCATTGCCCCTGCTAGCGTAGCCTGACCAGGTACCATTCGGTAGCATTTCTCGGCAAGTTACCATGTAAGGACGTCGACAATGTCGTGCACAAGACCGGAGATGCAAAACATGGGAAACTGCTGTTTTCCCCAAAATTTCAAGTGTTAATGTGAAGCGAACATGGCTGAGGTCGTGATCGATTCTTCATCTAGCCAAGGGCGTGCCGTGTGAAGAGAATCACTCGTTTTGGTCTTTAGGAATGGCGTTATTTTGTCCTTTTGATAGCCTAATTCAGTTGATAACGGAGACTTTGAATTTTCCTGGGATCAAGTCCGAATAGAATGGCATGAGAATGTACCTATCAATATCATCTCTCTTGCGCGTCTGACTCGGTTCAATAAGGCTATAACCCGCCGTGTACGTCAAAAGTGTCACGGACCAACCAAGCAAGTAATGTTAAGCGAAGACTTTGGAAAAGGACTGGATTCTGGAGATGTGGTCCCAGAAATATTGAATCAGACTGCTATCATTTGAATGACAGCTGTATCTTTTTCCAGGCCAGGCCACTGCCGTTATGACGAAAAATCCGAACATTTAAGAATAATCCTTGTCATCTCTTGGGCATGGCATGGCATTTCCCTGCATTCTAAGCTTAAGCTTTAATTTTGGCAGAATAGTAAGGTTAGATTATACAAAAATTCAGCCAAACATTTACGACTTTTCGTTTTTTCTTGCAGAATGAAGTTCCATTTGAATATGAACTCAGTGTAATGGTACTTGTCCCGTTCAGTTGATATAATGCATGTTAAGACCTCATCTTTCCTCTCTTCATCGTTGCATTTCTCGTAAGGACCCACTCCTGGTCAGCTGCACATTCAAATCATTGTGCCTTTCATTGAAAGGAATTAACCCAGATTAGGGCGTGGATTTTGCGTGTTCGTTAACATAGTAGTCAAACTGTGGAATAGTCAAGAGCTGGGCAAGAGCATGACTAAGCCAAACACAAGCACAACCACAAGTCCTTCTCTAATGATTTCTCCATCGTCCTCACTTCTGATTCAAGAAACTTGAGCCTGACATCTTCCCCTGACCTATCTTCAGTTATATGGCTTAAAAATGATCTCTCCCTATATTATCTCATTTCCGTTGCTTACATTCCCCTACATCGATTATTTTCTTTTCATTCCCAGACTTTTCACCAGTTACTCCAAACCTCAAACTGCACAAAACATGAGCCTGAGATCCTTGTTTTCCATTTCTTTATTGTCCAGCCTAATTTGCTTGCTCATGACACCATCAACATGTCAGAAAGTGACAGCAAAAAAGATAGATGTCGGGGTCATCTTAGATATGGATACATATGTTGGGAAGATGAGCAAAACATGCCTTGAGATGGCGATCCAGGATTTCTATGCTGCACATGATAATTACACTACAAGATTAGTCCTTCACACGAGAAATGCAATGGGCGATGCTGTTGTGGCTACATCTGCAGGTACAGGATGTGAAGTTTTCTGTCAAAGTTCTTTCACCTCTGAATCTGTTCCTATTTGTTACATGGTGTTATATATTATAAACAAACAAAATCCAATTAAGTGTAGCAATGAGATTTCCAGCTAATGCAATTACTCAGAAATCATTCATCACTGCTGGAAAATGCATTTATATCTGTTATCGCCTCCATAAAAATCAGTGTGAAATTTTCACGGCAAAGGCTTCCTTTTAGGTGAAGCATTTGAAATAACTCCTTAGATTAATGTCTTAAGATGCTAGCAAAGAGTACACATATGAATGGAAATGTGACTAATTTTCAAGTACAAACATAGAACCTGAAGTTCAATGAGTTCTGATTTTGCAGCAATAGAATTGTTAAAGAATTATCAAGTCAAGGCCATTCTGGGGCCTCAAAAATCAAGACAAGGAGATTTTATAGCTGACATCGGGAACACAACTAAGGTCCCTATCATTTCCTTCACTGCGACAAGCCCTTTGCTCTTGCACCTTGAAATTCCCTACTTCATCCGAATGGCACAAGTGGACACCTCTCAGCTAAAAGCTATAGCTGCCATTGTCAACACCGTCAAGTGGAGTGAAGTTGTACCTATTTATGAGCGCTCTCATTACGGAAGTGGGATCATCTCTTATCTTGCTGATGCCATGCAAGAAATCGGCACAAGGATACCGTACCGGTGTGGAATCTCTCCTTCTGCTACAGATGATCAGATCCTGAAAGAGCTCTACAAGTTAATGACTATGCAAACCCGTGTTTTCATTGTGCATATGTTGCCGGATCTTGCATGCCGACTTTTTCTCAAGGCAAAGGAAGCAGGAATGATGAGCAAAGGATACGCCTGGATAGTCACAGACGGGATTGCAAGCCTTCTCAGCTCCATGGATTCCAATGTCATCAATTCTATGCAAGGAGTTATAGGCGTGAAGACTTACCTTCCTCAGACCAAAGAGGTAGACCAATTCTCGAAGAGATGGGAACAGCGATTTCATGAAGAATATCCAGGGATAGACCATGTTCAGCTCAATGCCTATGGCCTAGGCGCCTATGATAGCATTTCTGCTTTAGCAATGGCAGTAGAAAAGGCTGATATAGCAAACTCAAAATTTAGTAAACCAGCCATCCTGGAAAATATGACTGACCTGGAAACCATTGGTGTCTCAGAGGCGGGGCCAAAGCTCCTCCATTCAGTTTTGAACACTAAATTCACCGGATTAAGCGGCAAAGTATATTTCAAATATGGACAAATACCAAAATCTGCCTTTCAGATAGTAAACTTGGTTGGCAATGATATAGCACCAGTTGGACTTTGGACGGAGAATGGCATCACAGAACAACTTCCTGCTAGTAATGAGAACTCAATCAGAGAGAAGAATTATCTGAAGAAAATTGTTTGGCCTGGTAAATCGAGAATAATTCCAAAAGGTTGGGATATTCCAGCAAACGAGAAGAAGTTGAGGGTTGGAGTCCCGGTAAAAAGAGGATTTAGCCAATTCATTAATGTAACAAGAGATCCTCTGACAAATGTTCCCATCGTTACTGGTTATTGCAAAGACGTGTTTGAAGCTGTGATGAATTCATTGCCATATGCTGTTCTGTATGAGTATGAACCCTTCGAGACTAGTGAAGGCAGTGGGGAGCCTGCAGGAAATTATGATGATCTTGTTAAAAAGGTCTCTACTGAGGTAATAATTCTGAACTCAGATTATACATGATTAGATCAAAGCTACATGTTTTACTCAAAACAGTTTGCTTCATGACCCCTATGTCAGTTTCCAACCTCTTGCTCATATTCTCAACTAAACCGTTTCTGTTTTTCGGAACAACATGCAGGAATACGATGCTGTTGTTGGTGATATAACCATTAGGGAAAACCGGACCAATTATGCGAATTTCACCCTTCCTTACTCAGAGTCAGGTGTGGCCATGATTGTTCCAGCCAAGGGAGAAAGAAAAAAAAGTGCATGGATCTTCTTGAAACCCCTGAAGATGGAACTGTGGATAACCATGGGAGCCTTTTTTCTGTACATCGGCATTGTAGTATGGGTTCTTGAGCACCGGGTGAACGAAGAATTCAGAGGACCTCCATGCAAACAAGTTGGAATGATCTTGTGGTTCTCTTTCTCTACAATGGTCTATGCACACAGTAAGTCACCTCATCCATCTTTCTAGTCAAATTAATTGTTTGAAAGAGAGGTAAAGAAAAATCAGTAAAGCTTTGTGATATTATTGTAGGAAGCAATGTCTTTACTAATAAATGAAAACTACTGGATAATAAGTTATAGGTCAAGCGACCTTATACCCAATCATGGAAAAACAGGAAAGATTACTACATTTGTCTTGTGATGAATGAAACAGAATAACTGATGGATACTGCAGATACAAGGAGTGGCTCTCTAACTGTAGCTTCATAAATTGTGCAGAGGAAAGGGTAGTCAGCAACTTGTCGAGATTTGTGTTGATTGTATGGATCTTTGCTGTCCTAGTACTGTCGTCAAGTTACACAGCAAGCTTGACCTCTCTATTAACGGTAGAACGGCTCCAACCGACAATCACAGATATCAATGCTCTCATAAGGAATGGAGAGCCCATTGGGTACCAGGAGGGTTCTTTCATTCTGGACCTTTTGAAAAGCTTAGAGGCAAACGAGTCCAAGCTCATACCCTTGAGGACTTTAGAGGAATTTGATGAGAAACTTTCTAATGGCAGTAATAATGATGGTGTATCTGCGATTGTGGATGAACTCCCTTATCTCAGGTTGCTTCTTGCTCAGAATTGTTCAAAATATAAGTTGGTCAGTCAACCCAACAAGACTGCAGGTTTTGGATTTGTAAGTCGTTCTCAGTCCCTCACTCAACATGCAGACATGCGCCCATGAATAAGTACTTGCACAACTGCTGAAAGATTACCGAAGCAAAAGGTTGCTCGGTTAAACTTTTTTGGTGGCATTGATCCAAAGTCTGCTCTATCATATATTGCTTGTATGAATAATGGCCATAACTATAATCGAATCCTATGGCCACTAAAGTTATTAGGATTATGACTAGCCCGCAACATTTCAAAGAAGACAATACTTTTAGACACTTCTTTTATTTTATTTTTTTACTAATGAAGTTTGCTCATTCTGCCCCTTTACTAACGGATCAAAGGCGATCCATTTTCCCTCTCTATGTCTTCAGGCATTTCCAAAGGGCTCACCATTACTTCCTGACGTATCGAGGGCAGTCCTGAAAGTCATGGAGTCGCCTGATATGAATTTAATTACGAGAGCATGGTTTGGCGATCTGGACAAGTGTTCAGAGGAAGACACAACAACTGTGGCCTCCGACAGCCTCCCGCTGGACAGTTTCAGAGGCCTTTTCCTCATCTCAGCACTTGCCTCAACCTCTGCGCTCTGCATCTTCTTGATCAATTTCTTCAACGAGAACAGAAGCATCTTAGCCTCTCAGGAACCAGTGGAGCAAAAGGTCACAGCCATGGCAAAGATATTCGACAAGAGGAAGGACAACGCCCATGAGGTGAAGAAGAAGGAAAAGAGCAAGGAAGAAGGAATCGAAATGGCTGCTAGAGAAGAAATCCATCTCACCCCAGGTGCAACCAGCTTCTCCAATCATGAAGAAGGGCTGTTCTCAGCGGATGAGGGCTTATCATCCACGGAACCTGGAACGCCGTATCACGAGTATGCTGTTATAGGGACGAATGAAGATGTTGGGCACCGATAGTATTCTTTTCACTCCGACTCCAACACTTTCTTGTATGATAAAATCTAATTGATCTGACCCCAATAGCAGAGCAGTGTCCATAGTTATCAGTGGCAAAGGTTTTTTTCTTGTGAATCTTCCATTTATATTCTTCAGATATTTAATGATTTACAGTTGGCATGATAAATCAAGGAAGCCATAGTGGTTCATGCGTCTTCGTAGTTAGAATGCTGTCAGGACAATTGAGGTGGAAAATCCAAACTGAATGAAGAGAAACAAGCCTCTGGAAAAATTACTTGCCTTGCATCATCTTGCATCTAAAACTATGCACGTCACTTGTGTTGTTCATTGAATATCCTGATCACATCTCGCATCTTCATTCGAAAACGATCTCCTTCATGTTCCAGTTCAGCTAGAACAAGAGTATCTAAACACTTAAACATTCACAGCTCCAAAGAGCAAACGCATCCCTTCCTTCAACTGTTAAAGAGATTAGTCGATTAAGCATCAGTTGGATGGAACCTTCCAAATGGCCATCCCAGGAGCATGAACAATCACAAGCCAACCGAGACTGAAACTTTTGGATCACCGATGCAGCATAACGTAGCAAATACCAGATAGATGAGCAGTGGTTTCTCATGGAATCCAAATACTCGGCGGGCTCTTCCCTGATTCAGATGTTTGGCAGGCAACGAAGTGGATCGTTGGTGGGAAGGGACAGCATCTCACCACTTGTAAAATGGGTTGCTGGTAATTGGTCAGGTGCATGGACCAACCATGTAAATCCTTTTCGATTCCATGCACGACCACTTCTTCGTCCTTCATGCAACCTACGAACAAGATAGGCCACATAAGTTAAGAGCTTCCTACGTTACTTATTAAACGTTTCCGTCGATCGGCCTCACGTTTCCTTCCGGATTGCCCTGGGTTAGGAAGCCCCGGTCGACGAAGGCAACAACACAAGTAAGGAGTTGACAAAGGGTTACTGCCCCCTTGTTCTCAATCAAACTTGTTCTCAATCCAAATGAGCATGCTTCCCGAGCTGAATTTGAACCAGTGAGGATATACAGTCCATCCCCACTAGGTGGATGAGTGGGTCGGAATTCTTGGTCCGAGCTGAATTTGAACCAGTGAGGATATATTACCATACCCGACCCGACCCATATCCAACCCATACCCGACCCATATTACTAACGCATATTAATATTTAACTTAATTTAAAAAAATATACTCCCACTTATTTAGTCCACTTTAAACTTTTCACATATAAATTATTTGAATAAAAATTTCACATCAAATTTATAAAGTAAATTAAATAATAAAAATTAGTAAATAAAAAAATGTGGATACCTCTAAATTGAAATAGTTTGAGGAAAATAATTTTAAAAAAATTGATTTTTTAATTATTGTTGAGTGAATAACCCGTCGGATTAGCAACGGAGGTTGAAAACGCGTAGAGGAGGGGGATGAAAGGAGAGAGATGATGGGTCTATCTAATAACTCACTTAATCCATATTTGACTCATATTTAACTTTTACTTGACCCATATTTGACCCATATTTGAATTTAGACCCATATTTCCATCCCCATTAATTGCTTACTGTTAAGGAAACACAAGCATTGTTTTTTTTTTTTCTCCCCTCCTCAAAACATTGTCAATTAGTAATTCTGTTTTATCTCTAGTATAATTTAATCTTCAACTTCAAATGTTTTCCATCTTATGAGAAACTAACAAATAAATTTAATTTATTGAAATAATTTTCTATTTTCGTAAATATATACATATTATTTTAATATTGTAGCAATACAATTTATGCATTACCTAACCGTTCAAATATTTTGCAACGAGATAGATTTTGCAAAATCTTTCAAATATCTACTTTCTGTGTACATGGGTTGGGTTGGGCCTGAACTCTATAAACATTCCCATCATGGGCTCGGCCGTAAATCCTGCTACTTCCCCATCCGCTAGGGTTTTTCGCATCCCTCCTCCTCTTCTTCTTCTTCTTCTTCTTCTGCACTGCTTCCGGTTTCAGTTTCCCTCTTTCAAGTCCTGATTTTTGCATCGCCTTTGAATCGAAGAAGGGGAGGGGAAGAGCAATCCGCAGCCATGGCGTCCTCCAAAGTGCAGAGAATCATGACCCAACCCATTGTACCTTCTCTTTACTCCCCTCATAATCTCTCTCTCTCTCTCTCTCTCTGGTTTTTCGGGTGCTTTGAGCTCTCTTTTGTTCTTCGTTTGTCCGAAGCAATGACATATGCTGCGTTTTTCTTCGTTTCAGAATCTGATCTTCAGGTTTCTTCAGAGTGTAAGTACTCCGTTCCTCTACAGGATCGTTTGGTTTTGTTTTCTCTGCTACTTCGAAGCGATAAAAAAAGAGTATTGGAAATGAATTTGCTGATGTGCATTCGATTGCGTTGGTTGTGCTGATGCAGAAAGCGCGGATTCAGATTTGGCTGTTTGAACAGAAGGATTTGAGAATCGAAGGCCGTATAATTGTGAGTATTCGCTTCGCATTTGCTCCTTGCCTTTGCTTACTAGATGAGATCAGATGTTTAGTTATATCGAGTTGAGGAATTAGTACTTTACTCGTCACCCACCAAGCATCTTTTGGGCCGGGGTTTGGTGACTGCTAATGCTGTAGATACTGTTCAGAAGTGGGGTTTCTCGTGATAATAAATCTTGTTAGTGCATTCTTCGAGTTTATATAGTGAAGTAAATTGGTAAGGATCAGTTTGATTATATTATAGATGTATTCGATGGATTCACCTACTTAGGTGGGGAAAAAAGGGATAGCTTCAGCTAGCACTTTAGACCTTTCGATGCTGGGACTCCTTTACCATAGTAATTTGTCTCTTGCAAAATGTAGAGATTGATTTTATGGCTACAGGGCCTCTTGGGATGCTGAGTAAATTGAGGTTCATCTGCTTGTCAGAATTGCAGAGTGAAGGATGTGTAGAGTGGAGTATGGTGCAGAGCTAAATTATGCCCAGCAAACCTCATTAGTTACTAGTCTGATATAATGATCATCTATTCATTGTGGAGTCCGTTTAATAGAGAATATATGGTGAAAAAGATGAAGTAAAAAAGAGCTGCCTACCACTGCTTGTTTTAGCTGATATTGTCATCCACTGGCATGGGGATTCTATTAGTATCCCTCAGAGATTAACCTAGTTTTTCTTTCACTGAAAATCAACCAAATTTGATTATTTGAGGGGAACAAAAATGAATCTGTTGTCTTGTTTAAGAATGTATATTAGGAAACGTGGTACTTGTAATAGAAAAGGTGGGTAAATTCTGATGCTATGCAAGATGTATTTTAGGCATAGAATCCACAACCTGTTGTTTCCCACTAAATAGAGATGCTACCAGGTTAATTGCTTTTGCACTTAATGATCTTTAATGCATCTGCAAGTAGTCATTTTTCGAAGAACATTACAGATTGACTATTTTGATAGGTGCTTTATATTTTCTTTTTTTATCCTCTTCGTGTTTAGTAATACCAGATTATGAAAAACTTTTTCAGGGATTTGATGAATACATGAATCTGGTTTTGGATGATGCTGAAGAAGTCAATGTTAAAAAGAAGACCAGAAAGACTTTAGGTTGGTCATGGAGAGATCATATATATTTTTCTTCTGCTTGCTGAGTTTTTCTGTTCTCTTGCCTGAGCTATATATGTTTTCCACAGGGAGGATCTTATTGAAAGGGGATAACATAACACTGATGATGAACACGTAAGTGAACTCTGTTTCTCATGTATATATGTAGATGTGCATTTGTACAAATATATGATATCTGCATGGGTATGACTCTGAGTTCTCTTCTAATTTACTTACCGCCTGACGTATTCCAGCGGCAAATGATCAACATGAGGCAGCCACTTGGGTGGAGCTGTTGAGGCGGTGGACCCAGAATATGTGGGAGTTTTATCTTTAAATAGTTTGGATTTCGATCATGTCGATCTCCTGAAAATCAAACTTGTATTAATTTGTACATGTATCTGCATCAGTTACTCTTTAGTGCTCTTTTGCGGCTGAAAGTGGTTGCTGAACTTCAGCTCAGATTTTGTAGTTAAATGGGAAGCAATGGCTCTGTCAAGTAACAAGCAAGTCTATTCGTGCCTGCCTCACTTAAATATTTATGAGTGAATAGCATCACTTCACCATGAAATATGAGGTTAGAGTTGCGCCCAATGGGTGTCATCCTCATTGCTAGGGATGTTAGTATGCATTTTGTAGCTATTGGCAATTGACAACCCAAATAGCCATTAGGATAGGAAGTGCATTTCAAATCGTGCGTCTTCTTCGTCAGACCATTTTAGATGGAAGGGTCACTGGTCACTCGGACATAGGTGCCCATGCCAACATTACATTTTAAGGGGCTCCTTTGCCTTGTCATCTTATTTGTGCTGTTTCCGATGAACCCGTGTAAGAACATGACCTAAGGAAGTGAACGAGACAGACCCAAGAAAACTTTACTGAGAGAGATTTCAATCGTCTGTTTAGAATCAACATGAATGGTGGAGTTCCGACTTGCTTCTCCACATGCTTACATCACTCGTTAGTGCAAACATCCCTACTATTCCCTATTTGCGAAAGAAAGAATAGGTGAAGTCAAATGCCAAATGACAGGTTTCCGCACCGAAGATACGCCTGCGTTAAGGTTGAAGCAGCATGAGAGCCAACGAGCATTTTGACTCTTCTCTTCTGGAATCACTTTGGTCCCGATCTCTCTTTCCTCATCTTCAACCCCACGTATCTTCCAAGCATCATCAATGTCGCCTGGGGGTTAGTCCCGGGGGATACATTCAACGTGGAACCGTCCACAATACGGAGTGCATTAACTCCAAGCACCCGGAACTCTTTGTCGACCACCTTCCCTACCACACAGCCGCCATGGTAGTGCCATATGGTCGTCACCGTCCGCTGGCAATGCTCCGCCATTTGTGTGTTGTTTGATAAATCTGCCGGGAGGGGAGGCCCCACATACCTGAATTCTCTATTCCCGTACCAATCCCTGAACTTGAAATAATCCAAGGAATGACTTCTCAGCACTTCACCAATCTTGCGTGTGCCGCTGATGCAGCGTTCGAGATCCGCCGGGTTGCTAAAGTAATTGAACCGGACGATTGGATTTATCCTAACATCTGTGGAAGCGAGCCTCAGCGAGCCCCTGGAGAGTGGCCCAGCTATCTTCCCCATTAGAGTGGCCACGGTCACATTCAGCAGTGAAGACGGTGTGTGCAGGAAAACTGCACGAGCAGGCGACGCAAAAGGGATCACATTCGATGCTGCTTCGATGTAGGCTCCTGATTCGGTGATCCCGACAACCTGAATGAGAGAATGCTCCAACGGCATCGGAGGCACGATCGAAATCCCATTCCTTGGATTGTCATACAGGAACTGCCCGACGTATGGAAGGTGGTGAGCCACTGGAATTCCCCAGTAAGAAAGATAGGGCCGAGGTCCGACGCCGCTGAGTAGCAGCAGCTGTGGACTGCCTATCGCGCCAGCAGAGAGGATCACTTCGCCATGGTCACGCACCATCGCATGATGGTAGCGACCTACTTGGTCGCGATAAACGACTCCGATTGCAGATATCTTTTGTCCTGGATTCGCCGAAGTTGAAGCTAGCAGCACCCTTTCGACACTAGCATGCACTCCCACTCTAATGTTGGAAGGTTTCGCGTAGCTTAATAGATCAGCGGAGGTGTGTCTTCTCCCGAACTTGTCGAATGTGGAACCGCCGATCTTGGTCCCGACCACGTGATCGAAAGTGAACCCGTTGGATGGATTAACCCCTGCCTCCAGGAGTCCATCCCTGACAATGGATTGCCAGCTCCTCAACTTAGGCCGAAACACGACAGCCTTCTCAATCCAAGCGTAAGACGTGTTGACGGCTCTAAGATCCCACTCGACCCCTGAGTTATGAAAGAAGTAGGTGTCAGCCCGGCTGTAGAACCCGGCATTGATTGCGCTGCTGCCGCCAAGAACACGGCCTCTGGCACTGGGGACTCCTTCTTCTGATGTGAACGCTTGAGCTGGCGAACGGAACATGTCGACTTCCATCAGAGTCCTGATGAAGCCTTCTTGCGACATGAGGTTGGGATTGCCATAGCCGACGCCTCCACGCTCAAGTATGAGGACTCTGTAGGATTGAGAGAGCGTTGCCGCCAAGGGGCACCCGGCAGTGCCGCCTCCAATTATGATGTAGTCGTAGTAGTCCTCCATAGGGAAGTCCGTGGCATTCGACACAAACTTGAGATACAGTGGCTCTGCCCACATAAAGAACAGAGAATTCACAGTAAGATTGACAGAAGGCACTTCAAAATGTGCACAGAAGTAGCCGATGGTGATAGTGAACAAATGCGAGCATAAATAACCCTAATGCGTTTTGCCATTTCTTCGAAACAATTTGCCAGCAAATCAAAACGAACGCAACAAATATCGCAAAAGAAACGTTTTCTTGACACCTCGCATACTCAGAAGAGCATAAAGAACTAGAAGAGCGGAATGAACTCGAATATCTCAGGGTTAAATTTGGGGATTACACTAATCCATCAAATGCTCAGACTGCACGATGTTTCATAACTAGGAAACTGAAGATGACAGCCATCTGTCATCCACTTCTTCCAACGATCACATCCACTTCCTCTGAATGCAATGCTCTTGAGCAATCAAACAGAAGAAAAGCCAGATCCGACGGAACAAAGTTGAGTATATCAGCAAGTTAGAAATCAGAAGGACCTAATGTTGGATATAACCTCCAACACCTAAGACCGACCTTCTTGGGTATGTGGCCAGGCAGATGAGAGGGCCGCCCTCAGGAGCACCCAGAAGAACACGACGTGGAGGAGGAAGCAGAGGCTCAAGGTTCTCGCCATCAATGGAGCTTCTTGGAGTCTCAGTATCAAACTCATTCAAGAAGAGAGCTTTTGCAGAATCCTTTTTGGCTCTGAATTCGCTGGCTGCTAAGTGGGTGCGCATTCTTGAAGATACAGTTGAAAGGACGTTATATATAAAAAACACGTAGCGCGGGAACAGTTGATGGCGGTTGCAACTGCCTCTGATCTTGATGCAGTTATTAGTGAATAAACGTGATTGATGAATATCAGGGGAGAATGGGAAGCAGAGATGGAGGATCGTGAAAGCTTGTTGACAAATGGTGAGGAGGGAGCGACCGCTCTCTGTCCTCGTCCTCATTGACACTCGTTTTTGGGTGATGTATATGCGTGGTAATGCATGCACGGAGTGATTATTTAGCCAATGATGATGCTATTTAGTGGGCTAATTCACGATCATAAACATTTTCTTTTACCCTGATAGTCAAATTGAAGCTGCTCAAACGGCCCGATATTTGTTTCGCATAAAACATTTTCGATATTTGATTCGCTCGGGAAAATAAGTCAACGAAAAATATTTTCCAACCAAAACTTAAATTCAGGAAAATGATTTTCTTTTTAAAAGAACCTGGAAATCATTTTTCCAAAATATGACTAGGTATCAGCGTTTGGATCCGAAACTCTACCCTTAAGCATGGAAACTTTAACATTGATTCTCGGGTCCTGGCATTTAGGACCAAGTCTTCAGTGGCTGGACTAGGGGCCTCGATGCTTAAGCTTGAGCCCCGATGCTTAGGTTGGAGCCCATCAAGGCCAGGCTCGAACTACTGGTGCCTGTACATAATGTTCTGGCACCCAAGCTCAGGTCCCTGACACTCAAGCTTCAGTCTCAACTCTTAGGCTTAGGTCCTCAAAGTTTGTACATGGTTCCTCGATGCTTGAACTCATCCTTGGTTTAATGAAACATTTAAAAAAAAATCAAATTTTTAATCTTTTCATTTGTAAAAGAAAATGGAACTTTTATATGTTATTTTTATATATCTTTTCTTTCTTTTCTTTTTGCTCTTTCTTGATTGATTGTTGGCCAAGGTGACAATCGGAAACTAGCCATTGGTGAGATTGAACTTGCTCGAGGCCTCACAAGTTGCAACAAGCTTGAGCCTCACTAGAGGTCTCTGTTTAGATAAGAAATGATGCTCACTCATGAAGATAGCAAACAACTAAATCTAACACGTTGAAGCAATCTAGGGACTTTGATGTGTCGGAGCAAACGGTTGTTGGCCTATGGCAAGGCTCGAGTTTGCTGATCTGGCAAGGCCTCAAACCTCATTGGCCTATAGTAAGGTCAAAGCTCATTGATTTGACAAGGCTCGAGCTTGCTAGCCATTGCTCTTTTTAGGTGTAAAGTAACATCAAACCAAAATACCCAACCTGAAAAGGAGGTGTTTCCCCATGGCTGGCAATCGGTCAAATAAGAAAAAAATAAAAGAATAATTTAAAATAAAAATCATTAAACATTTTTTTGATAATTTTCCCCATCAGATTTTTCTTATCAAAAGACGGAAAATTATTTTTCATTTTTTTTTTTTTTGTTTCGGTCAAACACCGAAAAATAAAGTCATTTTCATGGAGAGTAAATTTATGAAAAGTATTTTCCAAAAATGGTACATTTTTTTGAGAGAATACGTTTGTTTTGCTGGATATTTTGTAATAAAAGGAAAATGAATGGTTTTTTAGTTATATAGATAATTTAAGGAAAGTGACTTCCTTCTAATCGAAAGAGGAAGTCATTTTTTCCATGAATCTAAATTCGTCATTTTCGGCCCATGGGAAACATCATATGATTATTAGCCCGACAAGACAATACGAAGCGCGACCGCGCAATTCACAAGCGTACATGCTCATGCGTATGATGGGGGTGGGTCGAGAAGGAGTCTTCGACGTGTGATGGGATGATAAACAAATCCCCTTTTTTTTGCGGGCGGGGGGGCGACTTGGTATACATATTAAAGACTTTGGATGATGGAACGGAATCCCGACTTCGGGATTCGATGTCGTAAATGGCGTTCAGCTCCAACGACGAAGGGACGCGTTTCCCCAAAATTTGTATAAAGTGAGAGAAGGAGCGCCAAATTGGAGCTTGGCCTTCCCTTCTTGACTTCCCTGGGGTGGCGGGGACCGCGAAGGTGCGTGGAAGGAGACGACTCGTGTCGTTTTGACGTGAAGATTAAGACACGCCCTTCTTAAAGGATAGAACCGACATTTCCTCCTCTTGCCCCCCTCCCGTCATTTTCTCCTCTCTTCGTTTATTATAAATTTTCTTTTCTTCTTTTTTTAACTCATGGAAACTTCCGAAGCTGCTTGTACTCTATAATTACGGATTCTCTGTATCCATCGATTAGATAATAAGTTAATTAATATACCTAATTGGTGAGAATCCATCGGCATGGAGGATTGTCGTATTTCAATGTGTGACATCAAATTTGGAATCGGAATCCATGTTCTTAATATTAATCTCTCATACCATTTCTTCTAGATTGTAAAGAAATTTAGATGCATTTTTTGCTTTGTGGTTATCGAGTGCACCTCCTGTATCTTTAATCTTCTGAAATTCACAATTTGCACCTAGATGACTTCAAATTGCATCTAGCACCACTCGCTTTAGAGTTTTTATTTATTTATTTATCAAATTGTCATTTTTCTTCTAAAAATGCCCATGTCTCCCCTTTTAACCATAATTCATGAGTGTTAAAGGCATTGTTTGCATAGCATCTTGTAGTCGAGAGTGTTGAGTCAATGAGTCAATTATAAGACATTTTGTGAAGCACATATCAACCTATAGAGAATTCTTGCGAATTTCACCTCCTCGCCTCAGGCACGACAAGCAATCATACTTGCTTATTCAGCAATAACCGGTATCAAAATACTAAAGTGGTGTCTACTTTTACCACCAAAGACCCTCTTGTTCCTAGGTGGATTTTTTTCTTCCTCTCCTAAGAGGGAATACGGAAGGTGAGATTGCGTGGTCTTTCACCCTAAAGTAGATTTCCTGCTCATTTCCTCTCTCTTGAACATTTTTAAAGACCTCCTCATGTCCACAATTTGACTTTTATTTTGTGAAATATTTGAAACTTTTCAGGAATTATATATACTAACACAATATTATTTTATTGTAACCCTTTCATAATGATCAAAAATGAAATTATTTAACCCTTATCTATATCTTTTCTAAAAAATATTTACGAGTAATGATAAAATAAAAAAGTCCGTTCACTTAACAAGTACATGCGTAGTACTCCAAAAACCTAGGTCATGAAGCGTGCGATTACACGTTTGATATGAAAACAAAGGAATAAATAAATGATTTACCCAACACGTATTGTCCTCGATCCAGTGTCAAAGTTTTAATTGATCTCATGTCACTTAGTGTGACGTGTAGCACCCGTCACGAAAAAATTGTTGACGCTTGATAAGATCTCTGATATTTTCCAGCAATTATAGTGCTCCGATAATTTAACCTCCATTGCGATTTGTTCGTTGTCAACTTAGGGGACCCGCAAACTTGTATAGAGAATATAGAGTTGACAAGCCATGATGTCATCTTAATCGATAAACCATGCATGGTCAAGGAACCGCTTGAGCTAAGGATCGAACTAGACCTTAACAATATTAGGGAGAAGTGACAAATAAGAGACCATAGCAATCTAAGTTCAACCTATTTTTGAACAGGTCTACTTGAAAATGAAATCATTGTCATGTCACATTCGGCAAAAACTAATTGGACGTTCAAAAAGTTTTGCATACTTCATTTGGTACATAAAAAATACCAACCATAGATTTTTGTCTAGGCCCCAAACTACCTTGGGATTCCAGAATCTAGCATTTTCCTGTTGTGGGAAATTTTGGGTTGAATTCCACGGGGTGTCCTTAGATGGCAAATGATGGCGTTCTCATCTAATCAATTTTGTGTTGGAATTTAGGTTAAATTGGGAATCCCCAAAATTGAGCAGGAACCCTTGTTGTGTTTTTTACCTATTCCAAAGAGGTACACGGTTTTTGAGGGGAGTATGCAAAATTGACCCCGAGGGAGACATTGAACAAGATTCAAATTGGGACGTGGGCTTTTAGGACACGGAGACCAAGTCGAGTGAAATCCCATCAACGAGAAATTCCGACAATCAATCAAACGGAGAACCCTCATGTAAAAACGTCGGTCGTAAGGACGTGAAGAGATGATTAATTAGACTCTTGGGGGGCTCTCGCGGGTGGGAAAGAAGAAGAAGAAGAAGAGGAGGAAGGAAACAACATTGTCAAACGCACATGCACTCGGCGTACGTCCTCCACTGAAGTTGACCCCGTCAGTTTTGCTGCCTCCTCCGCCTCCTGCTCCTGCTGACGATTTGACCTCCTCCTCCCTCCCTCCCCTCTTTTTCATTATTTTTTTTTTCTATCTTTTTTTGCTGGATTTGACAACGTCATGCTCTATCTTTCAGTCCCCTCCAATCATTGTTTACAAAAAAGAAAAAAGGAAAGGAAAATCTCACAGAAAATCTACCCGAATGAAACTGGACCATCATCATCATCATCATCCACGCTTTTCTCGGTATTTACCGGAAATCGATCCCCCCTCCCATGTTATTGTCGCCATCTCGACAAATACAATCTAACCCAACATCGATGTTGGGGATTAAGAGGAGATGAGCCCCTTGACTCTCCGCCGGTTCAATCACGCCACCCCGCCTCCCCCCGTTGAACCGCGTCCCTCCCCTCTTCCTCCTCTATTCTTCATCTACTTGTACTACCTGTCGAGACTGTTATATATATATACATAAGAACACGCGGTTCTCGGTGAAATCAGATCAAACCCGTTGGATCGGCTCCATCATTTGAGCCCCCTCCCACTCAACTCTTCCAGTTCGTGCCTGGAAGAAGAAAAAAAAAAGTCTCTAAAGAGGGAAAAAAAAAGAAAAAAGAAAAAAAGGGAAGTGGGGAAAAGGGGAAGGATCTCGTGCTTTGACTTTTCGACAAATTTGGTGCTTTCTCTTCTCTCCTGGTTACATCAGAGTGTGAAGGCAGGACGGTATCTATATATACACCTCCTCCTCCTCGCCCCTTCCCTCGTTTTTGACTTGTAGCATCTCATTTCCTGTTTTTATCATCATAAAGCTCGAACCAGAGGTAGACACGCGGACGGACAGCAGCAAGCAGTGTAGCATTTGATCGACTCCTGGTTCAGTCGAGTCATGAGACCCGTCCATCCCCCACCGGGCGGCTCCGGCTCCGGTTCCGGTTCTTCCGGCTCCGGCTCCGGCCGCACTGGCCACCGCTCCCGCCGGCGGACCGACCTCACCCTCCCCCTCCCCCAGCGCAACACCAACCTCGCCGTCCCCCCCCTCCCCCCCCCCTCCTCCCCCTCCACCGCCCCCTCCACCGCCCCCTCCACCTCCACCGCCCGCCCCCGCCCCCTCGACTTCTCCGAACTCGATCGCCTCAGCCGGATCGGCAGCGGCAACGGCGGCACCGTCTACAAGGTCGTCCACCGCCCCACCGGCCGCCTCTACGCCCTCAAGGTCATACACGGCGACCACCACGAGGAGTCCGTCCTCCGCCAGATCCGCCGCGAGGTCCAGATCCTCCGCGACGTCGACGACCCCAACGTCGTCCGCTGCCACAACATGTCCGACCGCCACGGCACCTCCGCCGGTGAGATCCACGTGCTCCTCGAGTACATGGACGGCGGCTCCCTCCACGGCGTCCACATAGGCGACGAGCACCGCCTCTCCGGCATCACCTACCAAATCATCAAGGGCCTCCATTACCTCCACGCCCGCAAGATCGTGCATCGCGACATCAAGCCCTCCAATTTGTTGATCAACTCCAGGAACGAGGTCAAGATCGCCGATTTCGGGGTCAGCCGAGCGCTGTCGCAGACCTTGGACTGCAATTCCTCGGTGGGCACGATCGCGTACATGAGCCCCGAGAGGATCGACACCGATATCAACCACGGCTCCTACGACGGCTACGCGGGGGACATATGGAGCCTCGGGATCAGCGTGCTGGAGGTCTACCTGGGGAGGTTTCCCTTCGGGGTCGCGGGCGACTGGTCGAGTCTCTTCTGCGCCATATGCATGGCGGAGCCCCCGCAGGCGCCGCCCAGCGCGTCGCCGGAGTTCAGGCATTTCGTGGCGTGCTGCTTGCAAAGGGACCCGGCGAGGAGGTGGACGGCGGAGAAGCTGCTGAGGCACCCGTTCGTCTCGCGGAACGGCAACGACCAGCCCAATCTGCATCTGCTGATGCCTCCACCCCGCACCCTCTGATTTCTCTCTCGGACTCTGGAGGGCGTCGTCTGTCAGCAGCATCTCCCTTTTTTTCTCATTTCTTTGGGACATAAAAATGTCGAACCTGCTCTTCTGGTTTCTACTACAAAGTTTTTGGATTTGGGTGTCAGTAACGTAGATTGTAGAGTTTTCTACCTTTTTTTTTTCTTCTTTTTTTGGGGTTGGGGGGAAGAATCATTGGGGAATCAGGATCAATTTAGCAACTGATTTTGATAGGATGACATATCCAGCTACATTGCTATAAGAGGCAATGCTCATTTGTCAGATAAAAAGAATGATGCAAAGTTCAGCTTTTTTATTTTTTTCCCAATCAGTTTCGCATAATTTAGCTGTAAGCATCATGGTTCACAGAATGAGTGATGGATTTGTGGGGAGATTTTTATGGGGAATATGGGATTTTTGATGGATTTTTGGTGTTGAGGATCTTAAAAGGAGCGGCACGATCCCATGTAGAAACTCTTTGAATCTGGAGCGTACATGTCCTGTCATCACGTTTTCAATGGGAAAAGTTGCAGAGATTCCAGCTGTGCGGACTTGTGTGTCTGGTATCTGATGCGCTGCTGCTGCTGTTGCTGTTGCTGCTGCTGCTGTTGCTGTTGCTGCTGCTGCTGCTGCTGCTCCTGGGTTGGGGCTGGAGCTCCCCGGCACCCACACCTTCGGATCCCCTGTATCTAGACCAATGCCAGATGTTCGTGCATGTTGGATCTTTGGAAGGTTTGTCCAGGCGGGAGATGGATTGTGCATTTTAATTCGTGTCGAAATCTTTGTATACAACCCGGACAACAACTCCTACGGGTGCGAGTTTAGTATTCTTTCAGTAATGCTCATGCGAATGGTTATTAAAGAAAAACTTAGACGATAACGAGATTAATGCACTGAGAATCATATATGGAAGTTACGTGATCAAAGTGGAACTCAAAAGAGAGAACAGTAAGGGGCAAGATGGTCCATTTAAGGAGGAATCGCTCTTTAAAATCTCCCTCTTTTTATAAGCAGTACAGATATGGCTGAAGCAAGAAGGGGACCAAGTAATTCTCACTTTTAGCTTACTGTGGTGCAAAAGGTCGCAAGCCCTAGCAGCGAGCTGCTGAGCCAAACATCTTTCAGCAGATTGATGATGAGATGAGATGATTCACGATCCCCATGTGTTGCTCTGTTAGATTTCTTGGCCATGGTCATGTTTAAGGTGTAACTATAGCAATTGCATTGATCCACTTGTAACTTTATCATGGTATCAATATGTACACTTCATTGTATGAAGTTGAATTGAAATTTCACAACAAATTGGGGACACATTTTAATGGGTCTCTCTCTCTCTCTCTCTCTCTCCATTGATGAAATTATGGCACGAACATCGGAAAAGATGAGGGACAGAGCATCCGAGAGACGATCCATTTGGAAGAAGATTGGATCTGAAAGATGATCAAAAAATGAACGAGCCTTGGATGCGTCCAAAGGTATCACGAAGTGAGGAATCGTTGGGGGGTTTTGGGCAAGAAGCCCAAGTACCGTAAATCAAATATGGAAAGAAGAACCCAGTCAGTAAAGCCCAAGCCTCGCCCACTCGGCCTAAATGATATCTCCCCCCAAAGCAAAAATATCTTAAAGGCTCACATTTTCGGATTCCACCCCCATCGAAATCATTGCTGTCTCGTCTATTTTTCTTTTGGGACATTGCTTGCTTGTCATTACAGAGAGAAAAAACCCATTTATTTTTTTTAAATTTCTTTTCTCAAGTTGTTGTGAAAGAGAAAATGAGGTATGTATCTTTTGAATTTCGACTAGATATATAATATAATTCATATGTAATAACAATTCCAAATTTAATTCATAAATTTTTCATAATATATTTAATTTAATCTTTAGATAATATGAAAATATTCAATATTATCTTTCTATTAATCTAAACTTAAAGATGATATTATACATCTTTATATATTTCAAGGAGTAGATTGAATATAAATATAAAATTAAATGATCATATTGAATAAATTAAAAATTTAAAGACGATATTACATAAAATATATACATAATTTGTGTCATCGTCGCATGATGGGAGGGTTTGACGAAGGCGGAAGGTGGCTGAGACAAGTCCATGGTTCCGGTTTCGAGAGGACTAACCAACTTTAAATACCCCTTTACTTGTTGTAAGGAAGCTTCGACACAATTCACCTTGTCCGAACGAAACCCTCCCAAAAACTTCGATTGTTCTCTCTTTTTGGCATCGTTTGTGGGAAGGCTCTTATTCGGATCTAATGGCATCGCATATCCGAGGCCGAATCCAGCGGGGAGATGGGGATTTCGTTGAATTAGGAATTGGATTGCGCTGTTCTTCTCCTGCTCTAAGTAGTGTTGGTGCCCCCACTCCACCGAGAAAATATTGGATACGTATGCCAACGTGACAAATAAGAAGGGCCACAAGCTTGTGACACGTGTCCTGGGGGCCCACGCATCAGACTCTCCTCTCCTCTCTCTCTCTCTCTCCTCTCTCCTCCCTGCACGCTCTCTCTATCCTCTCTCTCCCTCTTTCCCACCCCCTCCTCCAACTGACATATCACCGGACCGATGAACTTCGCGACGGTGAAGTCGAGGCGGAGGCGGAGGCCGCGCGATGGCTCGACCATGTGTCCGACCATGGTCGGTCGAATGAGGAGGCAGCAAAGGAGGAAAAGGATTCTACTGTAATAGTGGAGCTTTAAGCATTCATTTACATTGTATTTTAGTGGTGAGAGGCCACAGATGAAAGCACTACCAAAATGGAGCCCTTCTAATGGGAAATTATTCATAAGTTTCTAATGCGTTACACAAGATAGGCAAACATTTACAACCACCGCAATCTGAATCTGGATTGCATCAAGTTCATATCCTAAAAATCTGTACATCAAAGTAACAAAGAGAGTCATGGTGCTCTCTATTTGCCAAAAGCATTGTCTCTGGTAACAAGCTTTATACCTCGGATCCAAAGTTCAGCCTCCTCTGTTCCAGCCTCACAAATGAAGTGAACCTCCTTGTTCTCGGCAGTCACCACCCTGAAAATCCCAGATCATCGGCACCGCCCTTCCTCAGCCTATTTTTCTGAAAGGCTGGGCTCGGCCCGACCTCAACCTCTCGGCACGTTACGTTTCTGCGGCTTGATCTCCCCCACCTTAGCACTCTGGGGTTTCTGACCACCCTCACATCTTTCTGGTGTCGAGTTCCTTTTCCTCCTTTGGTGTGTTTCCATACTCTGAGTACCGCCCAAAACAACATTACGGGCAAGCTCGACCGTTGAATGAGGAGGCCGCGCGGTGGTTCGTCGGACACGAACACATGGTCGGACCGACCCATCCCCTCCGAGTCACGACCGAGCCCTCATCCGACAAGCCACTGTGCGGCCTCCACTTCCGCTTCGAAAGGCTGCCTCCGTCGTTCAAAGGCTCAGTGCGGAGACATGGGGCAGCGAAGAGAGAGAGTGTGCAAGGGAAGAGAGAGAAGAAAGGAAAGAGAAAGTTTGCAGAGGAGACCGGAGAGTGAGCGTGCAGAGCGAGGAGAGAGAGGAGAGTCTGATGCGTGGGTCCTTCCAGGACACGTGTCGCAAGCTTGTGGCTCTTCTTATTTGTCAAGCTGGCGCATGAGACGTACCCAATATTTCCCCCCACTCCACCGGTCACCGTTCTGTGCTTGCGTGCGGCTTCGTAATCAAAAACACTAAACGAAAAAAATTATTATCGGAACAGCCAGAGAGGGAGAGAGAGAGTGGGGGAGGATGCTTCGTGGAAGCAGAGAGGAGGATGCTTCGTGGAAGCAGAGAGTGGAGGAGGAAGCAGAGAGAGGAGGATGCTTCGTGGAAGCGTGGAAGCAGAGAGTGGAGGAGGATGCAGGTATCCTTTTTCAGCTCGAACCCGGCGGGCTCTCGCCTTTCATTGCCGGAAAAAGAAAATAGAAGAAAACCCATCGAATGTCTCGGCCACGATTGACATTGATGCAGATATTATTGAGGCACTCGTCAATCTTGGCAAACTGGAACTGCCCTTTGTAGAAACCCCATCTCCTTCTCCTACTTCTTCATCTTCTTGTTCAGTTACCGGGCCCCATTTGTCCCCAGCTTGATGCCTTGCGGATTCCCTTCTTGATCTGCCCAGCTTCTCTCTCTCTCTCTCTCTCTCTCGTCCTTGTTCAAACACAGAAGGTTGGTCTCTCTCGAGAGAGAGAAATTACTCGTTGGCTCGTTTGTGTGTGTTTCTTTTGTCTGCTTTAGGTCGATTTAGAGCGAGTCCATTTGCCACCCTTGGGCGCGAACTTGCAGTTTCGGATTCTGCTTCATCTGTTGTCCGTATATTGGCATGAAAGGCCTCTCCTTTTCCTTTCAGTCATGGTGTCGTACGACTTGTCTCGCCACTGTTAGCGCACGTGCTGGGAGTTTATTTAGCTTCCTCGTGTTCCCTTTGTGTGGCCATTGTAAGGATCTTCAAAATGAGGCATTGATTTGCCGAGAGGTTAAACGTCTGATTTGGATGGTGAAGAGCTCAAGTCGTGCCAATTGGCATACGAAGTGAACTTGATTTCGTCGATTGTGTGGGCATGTAATTCCAGACAAGGGTTCTTGTTTTCCTTTCCTAGTTAACTGTGCTTTTAGCTAATGCCCCTTCTTGGTGGGGTTCTTGAGCTCAAAGGGTGGTATGTCTGCATATCTTGGCCAAGATGGTGTGAGTAGGATTTACAAATCTCACATCTGCTTGTGAATACTGCTGTCCTTTAGAAGGGAGTGATGTCAAGTTCAAGAGGAGGTTCAATCTTCAAAATAGCGACTGTGGGGATTGATGATGGTAATAAGTCTTGCCCGGTGCCCGACATACTTATATCAACAGCCAACCCTCCATTTGTGGGACCTCTAATATTTCAGGCAGGACGCATGTATAGTCAGCAGAAGGGCACTCAGTTCGTTTTTGCAGCAAGGAGTCATCACAGACCTCCTATGTCGTGGCAAGTTATATTAGTGTGGATCCTGTGGCGTTTGGTAGCAAGTAAACATACCTTAATTTGTTTGCCGTAGCAGAAGTTGAAGCTTTGGCTTGAACAATGACATATGATGGCCTATAAATTTATCTTCATTGGGTGCTTTCTCCTATTTATAGCTGTTCTGCCCTTTGACATACCATTATAGGAACTTTAGAAAAGTTGGCTTAAATGCACCTTGATGATGCCATATCGTGGGGAATTTATTTTTAGATTGAACATGGTTGAGATGCCCCTGAATGCATAGCTGAAATCTTTAACTCCACTGCAGGAGCTTAAATTTCGAGAATTCTGATGATTATTCTGTGCTTGCAGATGGGACCCATGAAGGAGAGAATTGACCTTGATTCTGATGAGGAAACCCCTTTGAGTTCATCTCCAAATGCCAGGAAAGTTCATCCATTACATTTTGAGGAAGTACATTTAGCACAACGTGTAGGTGTTGTGAACTCATGGATTCATAAGCAATCATGGATCAGACTACTCAGAAGTATCCATATTGTGTTGATGACAGCAAAGATAAATATATTGCTACCTTTTGGCCCACTGGCCATACTGCTACATTACCTCACCGGAAAGGGTGTAAGCAGAGCTCTGACCATCTTTACTTTGTCCTAAGCTTCTGATGCTTGTTGATAGATGCCTTTTATGTCTTTCCAAAGCAAAACACGCTTCCCAGTCTAATCCAAGATGATCTCGGTCTTGAATTGGATCTCAAGCTGCTTCATTTGATGTAGGTTCTGGTCTTCTTCTTAAGTATGCTAGGCATGACACCTCTTGCAGAGCGGTTGGGCTATGCAACTGAGTAAGGATCACTAATTACATGAAATAGTAAATAGCATCAAATGGCTCCTTTGCCTCTCTTAGCTATTGGTGATGCTTATAAGCCGTTCACTGTCATTCGTGCAGGCAGCTTGCATTCTACACGGGACCTACAGGTAATAGAGCTGTCTTTATCTTTTGTTACAGTACTTTTGTATTTCCTTTTAAAAGTTGCATGTTTCGGAATTGATCCGGGTGTATATTAGGTTGTCGATTGGTGGGTGCTGTTAAATGGATAGACTGCCTATGGGTCTTATCGTAATGTAATGAAGAGTTTCTTTGATTGTCACACAGACGTGTATTTGTGTATGTAATACATATACATGCACATTTTGCATATCTTTAGTAATACTTACATGTGAATGTTGATATAGCTAGCAGGAATCACCTAGAGGGGGGTGAATAGGTGATACTACAAAATCTTGACAAATTAAAGCGGAATAGAACGTGTCAAGGTTAAAGTCTGAAATAAGGGTCGGATTTTGGAATGCAATAGAATATACTTTGTAGATAACTTGTGAGTGTACAATAAACTATAGCAATAAATAATCAGAGTTCAAAGTTGAGAGAAAGTTGCACCCAAGTTTTATAGTGGTTCGGTTTGGATTAAGTCTACATCCACTCTTCCACGCCAATAGCCTACTGGCTGGATTTTACTATATGATCAATAAGAGATTACATCTTTGAGGGCAAATACTCAGTTGATAAATCACACTATCTCACTTAGTCACTACTGAGTTCTGGCTTTATGCCAACTCTATTGTATATAGAGTAGATCTATCTTTTTTCTAGTATCCTAGTGAGGTGTCTGATTTCAGTCCCTAATAGCCTTGGTGAAGTGATCTATGGTTACTGCAGTACAAACCCCTTCAAAGCTCCATCTTTCTGAACAAAATTTGGGAATTTCGGATGTGTCAGCCATGCCTCTTTGTGTACTTCTCTCATGATCACAAACTTTTAAGCTCACAAAAGACAAGCGGATCGAAGTTTGCTCAGACTTTTGAATTACAAATTTTATGCTTCATCTCTACTTCACTCCTCGGCTCCTTGGTCTCTTTAAATACTCCTTCATTTCCACGCTAGCCGTTGGACAATCTTTGGAGGATTATCTTCCAATCTACCCGTTGGGCAGAACTATATCAAGGAGATTAGATGGCCGTTGAGTGACATAAGCTGAATCCTCATTTGATTCTGGTCACCCATACCCATATAATCAGAATCTAGGTTTCCTAAATAGAGCTTTTCTGTTTGGAAAGTTCTTGTCTCAGGATTGATTTTGTTAATCAAATAGATTGAGTCAATCAAGTTTATTTATGGAATTGAAATCCAGACCAGATCACTAGCTGTTACTCAAACTGAACTATTCTCATTCTGGACATGTCTTGGTTCTGAACTGGCTTCATTCTGGACCAGCCATGTTTTGAACCTTATCAGGATGGGAGTGAGAATATTATTCTTGATCTTCATCTCCAAATGTAATCTTGATATAGATTCTAAGAGTGTAGGTCTAAACATGTACGTCTGAATGCATCCAGGATAGTGCAGACTTTGCTAATTGTCTTTTTAAGCTTGAACATGTTCTCTTACTACTGTGTACCTAAGTCAACAAACTTCAAGACAATTATTAGTGTTTAAGAACTATTAGAAAGTTTTGTCAACTTCAAATTTCGATTGGAGTTTACTTAACAAATGTATATATAAGTATATAGAAAGTATATAGGATAAGGAGCGATTGAACATTTTAGATGAAGGGCGATAATATGTGTGACTTCAGACTATTTTTTGGCATTTACGTAAGATGTGGTGTGATTGACCTTCATCCTTTTTCTAGATCTTTATGAGAACTCTTGCAATTTTGCAGTTGGAGGTCTTCTGAATGCCACATTTGGAAACTCCACAGAATTGATAATATCAATTTATGCATTGAAGAGAGGAATGATAAGGATCGTTCAACAATCATTGCTTGGCTCTATTTTATCTAACATGCTTTTAGTACTTGGATGTTCCTTCTTTGCTGGTGGGATCGCACACTATAAGAAGGTTCAGGTGTTCGATGAGGTAGATCTTAGGTGTTGCTCTGTTTATCTATGTCGAAGTTGAGAATAGATGCCTTGTTGGTTTGATGCACTAAGTTTGAAGTTAACGGGATTACCTTTGCAACAGGCCGCTGCCTTGGTGAACTCCAGATTGCTCTTGATGGCAGTAATGGGAATAATGTTTCCAGCTGTTCTCCACTTCACAAGCACTGGGGCTCACTCTGGAAAGTCAGAGCTTGCTCTGTCGAGGCTTAGCAGCTGCGTGATGCTTGTTACATATGCAAGCTCTATCTTTTTCCAGCTAAAACATCAACCCAACCTCAATTGCAATGTCAATGAGGTCGGTGTCTTTTCTAATCTTTCAGGATAATTTGGCATGTAATTGACTGCTATGGTTTTTGTAGTTTTATTAACTGAAATCACTTTCAACCGAACTTTCAAGTGAAAGGGAACCTAATTGTCATTATTCTTTGCCTTTGTGACAGGAAGGAGTCTGTGAAGAGGAGGTTCCAGAAATAACCAAGTGGGAAGCAATTGGTTGGCTAGCTGTTTTGACCCTGTGGATGTCTGTATTGTCTGGCTACCTAGTAGATGCAATAGAGGTATTGTCTCTTGATGGCCTCCGATGTTGCTTGCACTTATTGTGCCATCTCATTTATTTTGCCAAGGAGGTGGATTTTTATTTTTTTAAAAATATCTGGCAGTGGGATATTAGGTCATCACTTGATTTGACCCTAGGGATTAAATCATTGCATAAACTAGTCTAGGAGGAAGGACAAGTTAGCCCGAGCTCACAAAACCGTCTAGTCGTTTTTGCAGTGCTAGGAGGCGAGTGTAGCAAAACTTATCCCTTGGATTAGCATTCTGTCTTTGCATTTGATTTTAGGCTTTGGGTTTTCACCTGTTTATTCCCTCTTTAGAGACTCATTTGGTGTTTATTGGACCAGAGGAAGTCATCGACCACAATCATGTGGAGTCTGCTGTGTGATGTTTTCTTTACCAGAAAATTCATTCATCAATTTGAAAGCTTTTTTTCCTCTTTCCAGGGAACATCTGATGCATTGAACATTCCTGTTGTGTTCATTAGTGTCATCCTTCTTCCAACTGTGGAAAATGTGCCCGCAAGTGCTATAATGTTTGCAGTGAAGGATAAGCTTGTAAGTTTGCTTGAAAAATGTTTGTTTTATTTTATTTTGCTGCCTACTGATTCCACCTGCTAACTTTTTACAGGACATTACACTTGGAGTGGCAATTGGATCATCTACGCAAATATCAATGTTTGTGGTACTTCTGCCATACTAATTTGTATCTTATTTCTCATTATTAAACTTCTAAATTTTATATTTGCAGGACTTGCCGTGATTTAATCTTTGTGCCCATGACATCTTTGTTTGTTGATAATTACAGATACCCTTCTGTGTTGTTGTTGGGTGGTTGATGGGGAAACCAATGGACTTGAACTTTCAACTCTTTGAGACTGCCACACTATTCATAGCTGTGCTAGTGGTGACATTTATGCTGCAGGTTAGTGATTGAGATCCCTTGTTTTCTTCTCTCCACTAATGCGACTATTTTTTTTTATGAAACCCATTCTCTATTTCCCATTATATTAGTATGATTTTGTGCAATCATTGCTAGCTGATCTATAAACTTAAGTGCGGCTTAATTTTAAAATGCTCCAACACTCCCTACGACCCCTAGGCTGATATTTGGCCTAAGATTAGAGCATTGAGATTGATAATTGGGGATGAAAGCTAACAGTCTATACACATGCAGGATCTCCTGTGCTGTTCCTATGTCCAATTTCTTGAAGATTGCCAGCTGATCCATTAGTTTAAGCTAACAGATTTAATTTTTAAATGGTCTACTAGTGTTGTTAAATTCTTCTTTCTGGGGCATAAATGTGCCATTGACATTTGCATCTAAGGCCATATAGCTTGATAATAGGCTTATCATAATTTATGACTCCACAAACTTTGCATTCTTTCTTGCAGGATGGGAAGTCAAATTATCTGAAAGGCTTGATGCTTATCCTGTGCTATCTCATTGTTGCAGCGGGTTTTTTTGTGCATGTGGACGCTTCAAATGGTGAGTATAATGTGTTTTTTTTTTTCTATCCCTTGTTCATCAAATAAGATCCGTTTTTCTCATTGAATTGGAGTAAAAATGCGGTTCTACACTGAATGCTTCTCTTGGAAATAAATCTGGTGTCTTCAAAAATGAGCGCCTGAGTAGTTAGTTCCTAGAGTGTTGGATGTCCTTTCCAACATATAATGTTGTAGTTCAAGGCTGATGCCATCATAATGGTCGTTCTCCATTAATTATGTGCAGATGATGACCGATTAACGAAGGATGGCATTGCTGACAAAAAGCTTGCCGTGTAACAGCTGCCGTGCTATTCTTTCACCTTCCACCTCCAATAATTGCAGCGGCATTCTGGGCTGGGAAAGGAGCTTTAGGCTCTTGTACATTCGAGTGAATCCCGTAATTGAGCAAGAATCGTCGTGTACATCCTTCTCAGTTCTTGTTACTTCGTCATCTATTCCCTTCATAGTAGCCTATGCTTCGCGCTAGGTCACAGGGCGATGAAGTTGCACGGCCACTATGGCGTTATTGTAGAATCCAAAGTTGTTAGCTTCTTTTTTTCTTTCGCAAAATCTGCAGGCTTTCACCACGATTATTTAGATGGTGGAAGTGAGTTGAAGGGACATGGCTGCTTTGTATTTGATTGGGGGCACTCCCGGTATGTGCGCGCCACGTTGTCCGCTCACGTGGTGTGCATTTGCCACTTAGATAGATATTGACACATGTCCTGTAGGTGGGACCACTTGGAATAAAGAAGGGCTGGTTCTCAGCTGGCTTGGCTTGGCGCTTAAAAAATTTCTCTCCTTACTTGAATAATTTTTCAGGTTTGTTATGTTTCTCTCTCGTTGTAGAAGAACAACCCAACCCAAACCTTCTTTCTCCGAGCGTCCCATCCTCTTCGCTTACGCCTCTGCCTTCGCCTCCCCAAAAGCCATCCGTCTCTGGCACGTCGCCTCCTCTAAGAGCCTCGCTAGTTGCAGCTGGGTCTTGAGCCCCTTCCACCTTCGACTGTTTCCATCATGAAAATGCTTAAAGCTATGCTGGCATCTTAGCATGTCAATGATTTATCCGTTCTAAAAAAATAAAAATAAACAAAGCAGAAGAGACTTGTGAGTAAGAAAAAATTTCATGAAAATTACATTCAATGAACACTATTCAGATTTATAATTATAACATGCAAACTACAACGATTAATCTTTAGATTCGACAGTAGAAAGTACTATATCGCAAATGTATATCATGAACAATTTGTCAAATTGGTCATGTCCACTGTCAACACAAGTCTAACAGTCAATATGGATGCAATTTTTTAAAAGGATCAAGCATGGAATTGCCTCTTTGAGGTTTCCAGACACAAATTAGAGAAGAACTAGATCGTTCGCATTTTTTCCGGTACACAAAACACAAAGCATGGCCAACGGCAACTGGGGAAGGCAAGTGACGTTTGACGACGGTGAGAAAAAAAGATCCAGAACTTGATTGTTCGTGTTTTTTCTCGAAGCAATTTTCTTTCTCTCATAAGGATGCACAAAATCAAAGGCAACTAATCGACCCAAAATTAAGGGGAACTCGATTGTTCGCGTTTTTTTTCTCAAGCGATTCCCTCTCTCTCACTCTCTCAAGGATGCATGAAAAATGGTCGAGCCCAAAGTATCGGGGATGTAGCTGAAGCTCTTAAGGTGCTCCTTGAGTTGAGCGACATGGAGTCGAGCAAATTGAGATCGCTACCCGCAGTCGACACACATTGGTTTAGGCACTGAATGAAAATACCAAAAAATCAATCGGCTAAGAAGAAGGAAAACACGAGACTCAAAATAAAAATCATCTCGTGCAACTTTTCTCGGCTCAATATCCAAAAGAAATGCAAAGTAACTAGTGGTAGCAAGTGAAATGAAAAGAGATTCAACTCAGTGATGCGATTCACAGCTTCAATAGCTAGATAGAGAGATGGGATGACGACCAATGGATTGCTGGGCATGACGTAGTGGTTGCAAAAATGGGTTCCCCAAATCTCGGCTGCCCTAGCAGGTTAATGCACAAAGGAAAATTGTGCCGGAGCATAGACGGAGCAAACACCGGAGCAGCAACAACAAGCAAGGACTTACTCTTTCCTTTGTCTGAGAAGAGAAATCAATGGGAACACAAACCTTGTGCACAATCTCTAGATGGAAACAGTTGGAGGTGGAGGCGGAGGCGGAGCGGGCTCGGGACCCAGCCGTGACTGGCGGGGCTCTTGGAGGAGGTGATGTGCCAAAGACATAACCGGCGAGGCTTTTGGGGAGGTGGACGCGGAGAGGCGGAGGGGGAGGGGGTGGGATACGTGGAGAAAGAAGGTCTGGGTTGGGTTGTTCTTTTACGACAGAGAGAAACAGAACAAAGCTTGAAGAATCATTCAAGTAAAGAGAGAGAAATTTTTTAAGCGCCAAGCCAAGCCAGCTGAGAACCAACCCTTCTTTATTCCAACGAGTCCCACTTATAGGACATGTGTCAATATCTATCTAAGTGGCAAATGCATACCACGTTAGCGGATATTCTCATGGCCGATAGAGTTGATGAGCCAAGCAGAATGGATTGGCATTCTATGTCGAATGGCATTCATGTCTTTTTTTGTATTACTCGTTCTTCACTTGATAACCTTAAGCATCACTCATAAGTGTCATTGTTATAAGTATTGGATGATTCACGAATCATGACATTTTCCCGAGCCAATTCCATAATGACCTTGTTGCGATTTATTCTGTCGCTTCCTTGTAGCTCTTTAACTACCGATGCGCCACTTTTGGGATTCTACGTCAAACTGTCCCACTTGACCAACAAAACAAAGTTTGCTCCATTAATAGTTTCTTTTGATTATAGCCGTTCGAGCCCTTTGTGGTTACTTGCACTTTTCTTGGCATCTTTCACCAACCGCATCTTTTTTGACTACTAAGTATCTTGACCCCAACAAAATAGAAGCTCTTTTCTTATTGAAAACTTGGCAACATACCTCTTCTTAACATTCATCGATCAATCCAGGAATATTATCCCTATTCAATGAGGAACCAAACCTTCCCTGTGCCCTTATTGCTATCCTAGAAGCTGGTCAAGAGTCGTGCTTCGTCTGAGCGCCTTTTGCCCTGACGATTCACTCTTTGCGGATTGAGTAGACCATAAGGTTGTTCCAACTCAACCCACTTACTAGAGGGATTTCTACTCTGATACCATATTTGTCATAAGTTAGCAAATCCTTGGTTGCGAAATGACCCATGTAGTGCTTGGCGAGCGAAATTAGCCAAGCTAGCCTTCGTCACACTTGACTCACAAGGATCTTAGAGAGACTCTAGAAAGAGAATCTAAATGAATAGGTGCCCTTCAGAATTACCTTGGAAAGCATAGTCTTAAGTGAACGGATGGAACGAAGGAACCCTAGATGTTTGCCACCTCTAGCTGATGTGCACTATAATGAGTTCAAATGCTTTTGTCTTGCCTTTACTTATATGGGCAATAACTCATTCTAGTCTCTATCCATCTATATAGATATTATATTCCAATAGGTAAGAGGATAGTTGGGATTAGGAGAAGTAGTGATGGCGAAGATAGGAAGATTACTTATAATACTAGATCAACCAATAGCAATAAGAAGAGGTTTAAGTAGAGGTTCAGATGGGACATGTTTGAATTTGTATTTCACTTGTGAATGGGTTGATACCATAAGAGGGAGGAGACTCCTATATATACCAGTACAGGATAAACCGTATTCATAGATCTTTCTTCGATCATATAGTGGAGATCGTATCTCATCAATTATCATATACCTAGATTTATTATATATACGTATAATTACTGTTATCGTCCGCCTCTAGAAGTTTTAGAAGTATTCTAGAATACTCAAGAAAACCATAAGACTTAGGGATACAGATTGAGGGTCACTCGTTTCAAGGATCGGTCACACTCGTCGTCCTAAACCCTCTTGGATCGCTCCTTTTTTCGGGCCATGACAATCTCCCCCATCTAATTAGGTGATGTCTTTGTTGTGTCTTCGACATAGAAGGCATCGATCTGCTTCTTAAACTGCTAAAGAGCTCCTGCAAGTTTCCAACTAACTTCACTCTCCACCCTCATAGGACTAGATAGACCATAGGGTTGTTCAGCTCAACCCACTTACTGGAGGGATTCTTGCTCCAATATTATATTTATCACAAGCCAACAGATCCTTGGCTGCCGAATGACCCATGTGACACCTAGCAAGCGGAATTAACCAAGCAAACTTTCGTCACACTTGACTCATAAGAGTCTTAGAGAGAACTTCTAAAGATAGAAGTTATGGATTTGTATTTCACTTTTAAATAAGTTGATACGGGGGAGGAGACTCCTACATATATAAGTATAGGATAATTGTATCCGTAGATCTCTTCTCGATTATATGGTGGAAATCGTATATTCTCAATTACCACCTACCGGCATTTATTACATATATGTATAATTATCGTATCGCCCACCCTAGAGTATTCTAAAACACTCGAGAAAATCTTAGGATTTAAGGATATCGGTTGAGAGTTGCTTGTTCCAAGGATCGGTTACACCCGTCGTACAAAACCCTCTTGGATCGCTCCTTTCTTCGGGCCATGACACTTGTCTTTCTATTTACCCCTCTTTCATACTTTGTTCAGGTACTCAATAATCAAGTGGGAAAATACACGTTCGCTCTCTAGAAAGCTCCCTCGTTTATAAGTAGTGCAGATATGGCTAAAGCTAGGCGGGGACTGAGTAATTTTCCTTTCGGCTTATTGTAGTTCAAAAGGTCATAGGCCCGAGCAGCAAGCTGCCGAGCAAAGCATTTTTCTAACAGATAGACGATGCGATGCGATGAGATGAGATGATTCACGATCCCCGTGTGCTGCTTAGTCAGATTTTATGGCCATGGTCAATGTTTAAGGTGTAGTTGTAACGATTGCATTGAACGACCTGTAAGTTTATCATGGCATCAATATGTAAACTTCAACGTATGAAGTGAAGTTGAAATTTCACAAAATTGGTGACACGTTGTAATGGATCTCCCTCCACTGATGAAAACATGGCACGAACATCGGAAAAGATGAGGGACAGAGCATCCGAGAGATGATCCACTGGGGAAGAAGATTGGATCTGAAAGATGATTAAAAGATGAAGGAGCTTTGGATGCGTCCAAGTATCACAAAGTGAGGAATCGTTGGGGGGTTTTGGGCAAGAAGCCCAAGTACCACACGATCAACTATGGAAAGAAGAACCCATTCACTAAAGCCCAAGCCTCGCCCATTCAGCCTGGATGATATCTCCCCAAAACAAAAATATCTTGAAGGCTGACATCTTCGGATTCCAACCCCACCCATCAAAATCATCGCTGTCTCGTCTATTTTTCTTCTGGAACGTCGCTTGTCACTCGAGAGAGAAAAAACTCATTTTTTTCTTTTAATTTTCTTAAGTTGTTGTGAAAGAGAAATTGACATTCATGTATAATGTGATCTATAAATTCTGAACTTTCACCTAACGTGTTACATTTGTTCAATTTGGTTCATGAATTTTTGATAACATGTTCAATTTAATTTTTATGATAAAATATTTAATATTATCATTTTATTAATTCAAAATTAAAAATAATATTAAATATTTTCATATATTTAAAATTATATTGAAAAAAATTAAAAAATTAAAAAAGATATTATATATTTAATCAAAGTACATAAATAATTAATCTCGTCATCTTTTCAGCATGAAAACAAGGGAGACTTTGACGAAAGTACAAGGCGGCTCAGATAAGTCCATGGTTCCGGCCATGAGAGGACTCACCAACTTTGACGCCGCTTACTAGTTATAAGGAAGTTTCGACACAGTTCACCTTGTCCGAACGAAGTTCTCTCTTTTTGGCAATTGTTTGTGGGAAGGCTTTCATCGGATCTCTAATGGCATCGCATGTCCGAGCTGTCCGATTTGGAAGCCAGACCGAATCCAGAGTGGGGGGAAGGGGGATTTCGTGAATTAGGAAATGGATTGCGCTCTACTTCTACTGCTCTAGGACAGTGATGGAACCCCACTCCGCCGGTCGCCGTTCTATGCTTGCGTGCGGCTTCGTAATCATAGCACTAAACGAAAACAATTATTATTGGACGAGAGAGAGAGAGAGAGAGAGAGAGAGAGAGAGAGGACGAGGATGCTTCGTGGAAGCTTCCTCTTTCAGCTCGAAACCCGGCTGTTTCTCGCCTGCCACAGCCGGAAAAAGAAAAATAGAAGAAAACCCATCGAATGTCTCGGCCACGATTGACAATGATGCAGATATTATTGCAGCATTCGTCAATCTTGGCAAACTGGAACTGCCCTTTGTAGAAACCCCATCTCCTCCTCCTCCTCCATCTTCTTGTTCAGTTACCGGGCCCCATTTGTACCCAGCTTGATGCCTTGCGGATTCGCTTCTTGATCTGCCCAGCTTCTCTCTCTCTCGCTCTCGTCCTTGTTCAAACATAAAAGGTTGGTCTCTCTCTCTCTCTAGAGAAATTACTTAGTTGGCTCATTTGTGTTTGTGTGTGTGTTTCTTTTGACTGCTTTAGGTCGATTTAGAGCTGGTCCATTTGCCACCCTTGGGCGCGAACTTGCAGTTTCCGGATTCTGCTTCATCTGTTGTCCGTATCTTGGCATGAAAGGCCTCTCCTTTTCCTTTCAGTCATGGTGTCGTACGACTTGTCTTAGCCACTGTTGGCGCACGTGCTGTGAGTTTAATGAGCTTCCTCATGTTCCCAGTGTGTGGCCATTGTAAGGATCTTCAAAATGAGGCATTGATTTGCCGAGAGGTTAAGCGTCTGATTTGGATGGTGAAGAGCTCAAGTCGTGCCAATTGGCATACGAAGGGAACTCGATTTCGTCGATTGCGTGGGCATGTAGTTCCAGACAAGGGTTCTTGTTTTCCTTTCCTAGTTAACTGTGCTTTTAGATGCCCCTTCTTGGTGGGGTTCTTGAGCTTAAAGGGTGGAATGTTTGCACATCTTGGCTAAGGTGGTGTGAGTAGGATTTACAAATCTCACATCTGCTCTTGAATAATGCTGTCCTTTAAAAGGGAGTGATGTCAAGTTCAAGAGGAGGTTCAATCTTCAAAATAGCAATGGTGGGGATTGATAATGGTAAAAAGTGTTGCCCGGTGCCTGACATACTTATATCAACAGCCAACCCTCCACTTGTGAGACCTCTAATAGTTCAGGCAGGACGCATGTATAGTCAGGAGAGGAGTACTCAGTTCGTTTTTGCAGCAAGGAGTCATCACAGACCTCCTTTGTCGTGGCAAGTTATATTCATGTGGATCCTGTGTTGGTAGCAAGCTAAACATACCTCAATTTGTTTGCCTTAGCAGAAGTTGAAGCTTTGGCTTGAACAATGACATATGATGGCCTACAAATTTATCTTCATCTAGTGTTTTCTCCTATTTATAGCTGTTCTGCCCTTTGACATACCATTATAGGAACTCTAGAAAAGTTGGCTTAAATGCACCTTGATGATGCCATATTGTGGGGAATTTATTGTTAGATTGAACGTGGTTGAGATGCCCTTGAATGCATAGCTGAAATCTTTAACTCCACTGCAGGAGCTTAAATTTCGAGAATTCTGATTATTATTCTGTGCTTGCAGATGGGACAAATGGAGGAGAGAATTAACCTTGATTCTGATGAGGAAACCCCTTTGAGTTCATCTCCAAATGCCGGGAAAGTTCATCCATTACATTTTGAGAAATTACATTTAGCACAACCCGTAGGTGTTGGGAACTCATCGATTCATAAGCAATCATGGATCAGACCACTCAGAAGTATCCATATTGTGTTGATGACAGCAAAAATAAATATATTGCTACCTTTTGGCCCACTGGCCATACTGCTACATTACCTCACCGGAAAGCATGTAAGCAGAGCTCTGACCATCTTTACTGTGTTCTAAGCTTCTGATGCTTGTTGATAGATGCCTTCTATGTCTTTCGAAAGCAAAATGCGCTTCTGAGTTTAATCCAAGATGATCTCAGTCTTAAAGTTGGATCTCAAGCTACTTCATTTGATGTAGGTTCTGGTCTTCTTCTTAAGTATGCTAGGCATCACACCTCTCGCAGAGCGGTTGGGCTATGCAACTGAGTAAGGATCACTAATTACAAGAAATAGTAAATAGCATTGAATGGCTCTTTTGCCTCTGTTAGCTTTTGGCGATGCTTATAAGCTGTTCACTGTCATTTGTGCAGGCAGCTTGCATTCTTCACGGGACCTACGGGTAATTGAGTCATCTTTGTCTTTTGTTACAGTACTTTTGTGATATTTCCATTTAAAAGTTGCATGTTTTGAAATTGATCTGGGTTTATATCAGGTTGTCAATTGGTGGGTGCTGTTAAATGGATAGACTGCCTATGGGTCTTGTTGTAATGTAATGGACAATTTCTTTGATTGTCACACAGATTTGTATTCGTGTATATGTAATGCATATACGTGCACATTTTGAATATCTTTAGTAATACTTATGTGTGAATGTTTATATAGCTAGCAGGAATCACTTAGAGAGGGGTGAATAGGTGATATTACAAAGTCTTGAAAAATTAAAGCGGAATAGCATGAGTCAAGATTAAAGTCTGATTAAGGGTCAAATTTTGGAATGCAGTAGAACAGACTTTGAAGATAGCTTGCGAGTGTGCGATAAACTATAGCAATTAATAATAGGAGTTCAGAAATGAGAGAAAATTGCTCACAAGGTTTATAGTAGTTTGGCTTGGATCAAGCCTATATCCATTCTCCCATGCTGAGAGCCTACCGGCTAGATTTTACTGTATGATCGACAAGAGATACAAATTTGGTGCAAACACTTAGTGATAGACCACAGTATCTCATTCAGTCACTCTGTGTACTCCTCTCACGATCACAAACTTTTAAGCTCACAAAAGACAAGTGTACGACTGAAGTTTGCTCAAACGTTGGAATTGTAGATTCTAATCTTCGTCTTTACTTTACTCATTGGTGCCTTGGTCTCCTTAAATACTCCTCCATTTGCGCACTAGCAGCTGCACAATCTTTGGAAGCTTATCTTCCAATCTACCTATTGGAAAGAACTACATCAAGGAGATTAAATGGCCGTTGAGTGACATAAGCTGAATCCCCATTTAATTCTAGTCACTCATACAATCAGAATCTAAGTTTCCATAAATGAAGCTTCTTCATTTGGAAAGTTTTTGTCTTAGGATTGATTTTGTCAATCAAATAGATTGAGTCAATCAAGTTTATTTGTGGAAGTGAAATCCAGAACAGATCACTAGCCATTACTCAAACTGAACTGTTCTCATTCTGGACCTGTCTTGGTTCTGAATGGGCTTCATTTTGGACCAGCCATGTTCTGAACCTTATCAGGATGGGAGTGAGAATATTATTCTCAATCTTCATCTCCAAATGTAATCTTGATGTAGATTCTTAGTGTTTAGGTTTGAACATGTATGTCTGAATGCGTCCAGGATAGTGCAGACTTTGCTAATTGTCTTTTTAAGCTTGAACACGTTCTCTTTACTGTCTACCTGAGTCCACAAACTTCAAGACAATTATTAGTGTTTTAAGAACTATTAGAAAGTTTTGTCAACTTCAAAATCGGACTGGAGTTTGCTCAACAAATGTAAATATAAGGATATAGAAAGTATATAGGATAAGGAGCCATTGAACATTTTAGATGAAGGACGATAATATGCATGTCTTCAGGCTGATTTTTTGGCATTTATGTAAGCTGTAGTGTGATTTACCTTCATCCTTTTTCTAGATCTTTATGAGAACTCCTGCAATTTTGCAGTTGGAGGTCTTCTGAATGCCACATTTGGAAATGCCACAGAATTGATTATATCAATGTATGCATTGAAGAACGGAATGATAAGGATCGTTCAACAATCATTGCTTGGCTCTATTTTATCTAACATGCTTTTAGTACTTGGATGTTCCTTCTTCACTGGTGGGATCGTACACTATAAGAAGGTTCAGGTGTTCAATGAGGTAGATCTCAGGTGTTGCTCTGTTTATCTATGTTGAAGTTGAGAATAGATGCCTTGTTGGTTTGGTGCACTAAGTTTGAAGTTAACGGGATTACCTTTGCAACAGGCCGCTGCCTTGGTGAACTCCGGATTGCTCTTGATGGCAGTAATGGGAATAATGTTTCCAGCTGTTCTCCACTTCACACATACTGAGGCTCACTTTGGAAAGTCAGAGCTTGCTCTGTCGAGGTTTAGCAGCTGTGTGATGCTCATTGCATATGCAAGCTATATCTTTTTCCAGCTAAAACATCAACCCCACCTCAATTGCAATGTCGATGAGGTCGGTGTCTTTTTTAATCTTTCACGATAATTTGGCATGTAATTGACTGTTATGGTTTTTGTAGTTTTATTAACTCAAAATCACTTCTACTGAACTTTCAAGTGAAAGAGAACCTAATTGTCATTATTCCTTGCCTTTGTGACAGGAAGGAGTCAGTGAAGAAAATTCTGAGGAAGAGGAGGTTCCTGAAATAACCCAGTGGGAAGCAATTGGTTGGCTAGCTGTTTTGACCCTGTGGGTGTCTGTATTGTCTGGCTACCTAGTAGATGCAATAGAGGTATTGTCTCTTGATGGGCTTCCAATACTGCTTGCACTTATTGCGCCCTCTCATTTTGCCAAGGACATGGATTTTTTTTTTTTTTTAAAATATCTGGCAGTAGGATATTTGGTCATCACTCAATTTGACACTAGGGATTAAATCATTGCATAAACTAGTCTAGGAGGAAGGACAAGTTAGCCCGAGCTCACAAAGCCGTCTAGTTATTTTTGCAGTGCTAGAAGGCAATTGTAGCAAAACTTATCCCTTGGATTAGCATCTTGTCTTTGCATTTGATTTTAGGCTTTGGGTTTTCACCTTCTGTTTATACCCTCTTTAGAGACTCAGTTGGTGCTTATTGGACCAGAGGAAGTCATTGACCACAATCATGTGGAGTCTGGTGTGTGATGTTTTCATTTGCCAAAACATTCATTCATCAATTTGAAAGCTTTTCTTCCTCTTTCCAGGGAGCATCTGATGCATTGAACATTCCTGTTGCGTTCATTAGTGTCATCCTTCTTCCAATTGTGGGAAATGCGGCAGAGCATGCAAGCGCTATAATGTTTGCAGTGAAGGATAAGCTTGTAAGTTTTGCTTGAAAAATGTTTGTTTTATTTTATTTTGCTGCCTATTGATTACACCTGCTAACTTTTTACAGGACATTACACTTGGAGTGGCAATTGGATCATCTACGCAAATATCAATGTTTATGGTACTTCCTCCATACTAATGTGTATCTCAGTTCTCATTATTAAACTTCTAAATATTATATTTGCAGGATTTGCCGTGATTTAATCTTTGTGCCCGTGACATCTTTGTTTGTTGATAATTACAGATACCCTTCTGTGTTGTTGTTGGGTGGTTGATGGGGAAACCAATGGACTTGAACTTTCAACTCTTTGAGACTGCCACACTATTCATAGCTGTGCTAGTAGTGACATTTATGCTGCAGGTTAGTTATTGAGTTCCCTTGTTTTCTTCTCTCCACTAATGTGACTATATTTTTATGGAACCCCAACTCTATTACCCTTTATATTAGTATAATTTTGTGCAATCATTGCTAACTGATCTATAAACTTAAGTGCGGCTTAATTTTAAAATGCTCCGACATACCCTATGACCCCTTAGGCTGATATTTGGCCTAAGATTAGAGCATGAGATTGATAATTGGGGATGAAAGCTAACAGGCTATACACATGCAGGACCTTCTGTGCTGTTCCTCTGTACAATTTCTTGAAGATTGCCAGCTGATCTATTAGTTTAAGCTAACAGATTTAAATTTTAAATGGTCTACTAATATTATTAAATTCTTTTTTAGGGGGCATAAATGGGCCTTTGACATTTGCATGTTAGGCCATATAGCTTGATAATAGGATTATCATGATTTGTGACTCCACAAACTTTGCATTCTTTCTTGCAGGAAGGGAAGTCAAATTATCTGAAAGGCTTGATGCTTATCCTGTGCTATCTCATCGTTGCAGCGAGTTTTTTTGTGCATGTGGACCCTTCAAATGGTGAGTATAATTTTTTTTTTCTATCCCTTGTTCATTAATAAGATATCTTGTCTCATTGAATCGGAGTGAAAATGTGGTTCTACACTGAATGCATCTTTTGGAAATAAATCTGGTGCCTCCAGAAATGAGCACTTGAGTCGTTCCTAGAGTGTTGGATGTCCTTTCCAATTGTAAGATTTTGGTGGGATAATTGCCAACTGCTCTAAAACTTAAGTTGTTTAATGAAGCTGTTCTAAAAGTTTAAGTTATTAGATGAATGCATGGTTTATTATTTAAATATTCTAACACCGCCCCTCACGCTTAGTCCAGTCTTTTTACTTACTACTAATCGTGAAAATTTAATTGGGAAGGTAAATTGGGCTTGTAAAGATTCTAACTCAAGATCTTCAGCTTTGATATCATGTAAAATTTTAATGGAACTATTGCTAATTGTTCTAAATTTTAAGTTGTTAGATGAATGGGTGATTTATTATTTAAATATTCTAACACCAACAATTATCTAGTAATTTCGACTGCATAGATCTGATGCCATCATAATGGTCATTCTCCCTCTACTTATGTGCAGATGATGATTAATTAACGAAGGATGGCATTGCCCGCAATGCAGTCAATGGCTTCCTGTGTATGCCCGCATAACAGCTGCCATGCTATTCTTCCACCTCTGATAATTGCAGCGGCATTCCAGGCAGGAAGGGAACTTTAGGCTCTTGTACATTAGAGTGAATCCCGTAATTAAGCAAGAATCATCGTATTCATCCCTCTCAATTCTTGTTACTTCGTCATCTTTTCCTTTCATAGTAGCCTATGCTTTGCGCTAGGTCACGGGGCGGTGAAGTTACAGGGCCACTACGGCATTAGTGCGGGATCCAAAGTCAGCTTGATTTTTTTCACCAAATTTGCGGACTTTCAACACAATGATTATTTAGATGGTGGAAGTGAGTTGAAGGGACATGGCTGGCTCTGTATTTTAATTGGGTCACTGCTGACTGAGTAAAAGGGTAGACAGAGTTGATGAGCTAAGCAGAATGGAATGGCATCTACGTTGGATGGCATTCCTGTCTTCTTCGGCCAATTGGTTTTAAGTCTTGTCTGTCTCTTTACCCCTCTTTCACACTTCTGTTCGGGTACTCAATAATCAAGTGGGGAGTACGCGTTCGTGATGACGTGACTCCGGGTTTGACAAGATTGTTAGAACATGTGAAACTGATGGTTTGATGAGACACCTATGGAAAGAAACCGGTGGTCTTTCAATGGTTCTTCCTCGTGATCATGCTAATATTTTCTGATTTTCAAGGTAATAATCTTTATTTAATGAAGTATAGAAAAAAGAATTACCAAATAAGATGGCGAGTAAGCTTTCCACTTGCCATATTTTGAGGATTTTCAGAAAGCTTCCGAGTGCCGAAAGTTTTATAGTGTTGGTTAATGGTTTCTGGAGGCTAAAAGATAGGAGTCCTTGGAAAGGCTGAGGATCTGGTCGTGTTGTGCGATACCATATTTGTCTCACAAATCTGTCAGTCCGTACGGTTGCACACCTTTGGTTGGTGCAATGGTAATTTCTTTTGATAAAATACAAGATAATTGGCAAATTGTATAATTGATCACCATTTTTTATAAAAAAAAATTAAGTTATCACCTTCATTCATGATATATAAATATTGTTGATATGAACCTAGCAAAGTTATCAATTTAAATCCAGCTTCTTTCATCAACATCTTGTCGATCGCAGACTCTTCTATTTGCATTTGAGTTTTGTCGAGTGGTCCTCAATTTAGTGGTTCATCTATCTTTAATTTTAAAAATTTGTTAAAATGTATTTGTTCTATACGAAATTATAGCTAGTGGTATGACGATGGTGTTAGCGAAATTTAATGATGTTTTTACATCAGCACGTGAGAACGTCGACTTCGCGGATTGGATGGGCACACGCACGATCGGACAGACCACAGCGTCCATTCTTAGCCAAGCGCGTCGCCATCGCACCCCATCACCAGCTCGCTATCCGTCGAACCAAGATGATTTGCAGACAAAATGGGGAGAGAGAATTCGCGTCATCATCGTCGTAAAAAGTATTTCTGGTTTCTTACTTCTTTACGAATCTACGGTTTTCCCGTTTGCGCGAATAAAAAAATGGGAGGGAATTATCTATGGGAGCACGCACCCAGTTTGCTTGTATAGATAGGGGGGGAGATGCTCTCCTTTTCTATCTCCATCACATGGCGGATATTGCAAGAGCTCTCCCCTTCTCCTCCACCAACGGATCACATTCTCATTTCCTCTCGGGAATCGTGACACCCTTTGATCTTTTGCATCGTTTTCTCTAGTGAAAATTTCTCCTTTCCTCTCCAGCAAAGAATTACTTGGGTGGGGTTGGTTTGGTTTGGTGAAGAGTGGTGGAGTTGGGAGGTCTCGGGAATGGCTGTCGCTATGGCCTCTGCTAGCCTCGCCACGACCCTCTCCGGTCTTAATAAAGTATTTGAAATCTCCAGATCGAGTGTCGCTTCGGTTGCTGAGTTTTCCTCTTCTGGGTTGAAGACTGCTCGTTCTTGCCCTCTTCATGGCCAAAGGTATGGCTTTCTCTGTATTCTTGTTTTCTGTTTTAAGCTAATCTTTCATTGAGCTTCTAGATTTTAGTTTTACTGCCAATGGGTTAGTTTCTCTGCCTGTTCTGGTTTATGTTGTGTATGAATTTCGCAATGCCTGGAGAACTCAAGTGCTGATCTTGCCAGCGCCATTCCATCATATTTTGACTACCCGCCTTTTTCTCTTTCTTGACTTATGTTGGGTTCTATTGATTTGACTATATTGGACTGCTATGTGGAAATTGACTTCAACCGTTCTTTGTTGATCTTTAAATTTTCATCCTTGTTTTAGGTAAGTGTGTTCTGCTTTGATTTGATTCTTCCATCTTTTTTATGTCACAAGGTTCTCTCGCTTATCCTTGTCGGATCGATATGGCCGACTTCATTATTATGCATTCCACGCTCTAATTCTATCCCAGTAGGAATAGTATTGCGCCATTGATTTCCTATTTGCTTAGTTTTAGCTCTATCTGCTTTTTCATAGATTGTCATCTTCAAGAACAGTCATTAGACAGGCATCAGCTGCTACTACTCTGGAGGTATTGACCACATCATGCTGTCAATCAGTGTCCATGCTTTATTATTGTCGATCAGTATCGGTGCTGTGTTATTGATGGGAAGTTCGATGCTACTGGCAGGATGGAAATCAGAGTGAAGCTGACATTGTTCCAACCCCTAAAGTTATCATAGATCAGGACTCTGACCCAGATGCCACTATTCTAAAGATTACCTTCGGGGATCGCCTTGGAGCTCTCCTTGATACTGTATAGCATCATTAACTGCCCTTTTCTTAGTGGAATGATCATTTGTTGGCAATTGCTTAATCCTGTTTGTTTAGGCTCAACTCCATGTTTCAATCATTAAAATTTTGTATTTGGCCTGTAGATGAATGCATTAAAGAACCTTGGCCTGAATGTTCTCAAGGCAAATGTATATTTGGATTCTTCAGGAAAGCACAACAAGTTTGCCCTAACCAAAGTGTAAGTGCTTGGCAATTTCCTTGGACTGTCATGCTTTGATCTTCTTTTTTGCTTGCATCAGTGTCAACCGCTGCCATCATATAGTTAATGTCTGACATAAGTTACAATGGAAGCCCTCTGGTCATATTTCAGGATCACCTTCAATTTAGTCTCTCTGTGTTCTGCTTCTGCTTATAGCCATTTTATTTACCCCTAATATGGGGTTCGAAATTTTCTCTTTACATGGTTCTCTACTCCATGCCAATTAAAATGTACTTGAATCAAGTTTGATTGCATAAGGCACCTACTACCTGGAGAGGTGGGAAAATCTTTTATATTCTTGGTATAATTCATGTGTAAATGGAAATTTTATTTTCTTTTAACTTGATCTAGAGCGATAGTGCTTACTTCCTAGCTCCTACTACCTTGTATTTTCTTTACCTGCCATGAACTGGTTTTATCTTGAGTTTGCTTGCAGTGATACTGGAAGAAAGGTTGAGGAGCCGGAATTGCTAGAGGCTATTCGATTAACAGTTATCAATAATCTGATAGAGTATCACCCGGTAACCCCCTTTTCCACTATCTTCTTCTGTTCATCATAACTACATCCTAGCTTAAAATTTGGCTTGGGACCTATATTATGAGCTTTTGATAGAGCTCTATTGCTGCTTCAGGAATCAAGTGCTCAATTAGCAATGGGAGTTGCATTCGGAGCTGTACCACCGACGCAGCAGGCATGTTCAAAGGAGATGTCTGCTTGGTTTTATAGCACTGCATTGAATGTTGTTTTGAATTGATAGCAATTGTTCCCTGGCATAATTCCACTCAGTGTCAATGTTCATGGACCTATGCTCCCGTAATGGGAAGATAAGTCGGAGGTTTTGTGATGACACTGTTGTGTTCTTTTATCCTTTTTATTGTATTCTTTTCATGGTCCAGGAAATCTAATTATACAAACTATCTGCTCATCAGATGAAGCTTATGTCACAAGCTTTTAACTCAACATAAGGATGCCATTTTGTGTTCTTCAGGTTGATGTAGACATAGCTACGCGCATAAATGTTGTCGAAGATGGTCCTGATCGAAGGTAGGGTGTCTCCCTTTTCTTTCTTTTATTAGTTGCGTCTCATTTATTTATGCCAAGTTAGGTAATGTCTCTTGCAAGCAAGGACATTGGAAATGTTTGTTGACCCCTAAAATATATCTCGTCACAGTTTGCTGTTGGTGGAGACGGCTGATCGTCCTGGCTTACTGGTGGATCTTGTGAAGATCATAACTGACATCAATATTGCTGTGGAATCAGGAGAGTTTGACACAGAGGTTACTATTCAGATCATTGCTTAACTTTTATTTCCTTGAGTGCTCATAACAAATGCAAACTCAAAATATCTTTGGTATTGTTACCAGGGGCTGCTGGCTAAGGCAAAATTTCATGTCAGCTACAAGGGCAAAGCCATCATCAAGCCTCTCCAGCAGGTAAGATGATGCTAATGTAGAGGCTGTGCCCATAATGAAATGCTTTTGAGATTAGTGAATTTTGGGTGTCTTATGGGCATCTTCACATGTAAGTGTTGCATCCGTGAGTGCATGGATGTATGTTTGGGCCTAATGAATAATGTGACTGTGCTTGCTTATTTCTATGTGCTAACTTGTGCACGAAAATGTGTATCTTTGAGGGGGAGGGGGGTGATTTTCACATGAAAAAAGTGTTCTAGTCTTCGAAGTTTACTTGAGTCGAACTGCCAGAGTAGATTTGGGTTGATTTGAGTTCCTAAGTGGACAGAGAAAAGGAAATTGACTTTGAGTTAAGCTGCCATAAAATGAATATAGATTTATCTGTGCAATTAAAGTGAGACTGTTCAAACCACATTCTCTGTTTGTTTTGTGGAGAATGAATGATTTAGAAAATATTTTCCTCAAAACGATCGCTTATATTTCATAAAATAATTAATCAATGGAAAACGTTTTTCTTATTAACAACAATTCATGTCTAAACATTATCGTTAATAATGAAAATATTGTTCGTTCATTCACTTTTTTAAGCGATAAAAATGATCATTTTTAGGAAAATAGGCACCGTTTATTTAGTGGAAGATGAATGATTTGAAAAATATTTTCCTAAAAATGATTGTTTGTATTATTCAAAATAATTAACCAATCTAAATTGTTTTCATTATTGATAATTTATATCTAAACATTTTCGTCGATGATGAAAATATTTTTTGTTCATTTATATTTATAAGCAATATAGAGATCATTGTTAGAAAAATGTTTTTCAAATTGTTCATTTTTCATGAAACAAACAGAACCTAGTATTTCCTTTATCCCCCACACATTGTTTTGTTGACCTGTTTCATGCATGGGGATCTCCTCACTTGGTGATTTTACAGGTCCTTGCAAATAGTCTGCGGTACTTCTTGAGACGTCCATCGACTGAGGAGGCGAGTTTTTGAGCTATTGTACTGCAGGGTACGAATGGGAGAGTGTAAAGCATTGATCATTCTGTTCAACATTTGAATCTGGGCCCATCATAGTTACATTTTTCAGTCTTCTTACTCACTAGGATGATATGTATGCAGAGCATAAAATTTAAAATGTAGAGGAATAAGCTTCTACTAAACTGCTTCAGCAGTGAACTGTAACTTTATGTATCAAATTGTTTCCGAATGAATGCTGTTGTACACTAGGTCCATGCCCTTCGTTTTTAGCTGTCATCAGTTGCATTGTCCTGTTGGCTTGAAATGTGAATATACAATGTTGAATCCTACTTTTCAGAGAATTTATAGAAGTTTAAAGTACAATTCTTGTTATGACGAGGGAGATCCATATTTAGTGCACGAGAGCAGCATCATCTTTACAAGCAGATGATTGGTATTATGCGTTCAGCAAATGCTCACTCTGCTAAATCAAGCTCCGAACTGCAAGCTGTTCTTGATATGTTGAGGAATGGCAGTTATTGAACCCAAGAGGTTGCTCCAGTTGCAAAATGCATCCCTTCCTATGTGCTCTGTTATTTACCTGTTCTGCATTGGATGAAGATTGCAAAATCCAACGAGAATTTGTAGTAGCAATTGCTCAAAGATTATTGTGTGCATCTAACTCATTTAAGAGGAACACACGTACACTGAGGGATCAACGCTGTCATAAATAGGAATCCCAACGCTCGTGTACTAGCTATTTGGGAAGTTAGGGACGTTTAGAATGGTTTGTTTTGCCTCTTGTGCGGTTATCCTGAGCAACAAGTAGGATGCACCCATTTAGTAACAAGATTTAAGTTTGCAAAATGAGAAGGCTAGTCAGGGAGAAAAAGAAGGGGGATGTATTCATATTCAGCAGTTGTGGTCTAAATGCTTTGCAGTTTCCAAAAAAATAAAAGATAAAATTGAAGGTCCACTTTATCTTTCATCGAGATATGGCCAAATATGGTGCACATCATTACAAACTTTAATGCCACAAGCTGCCCCAAGGACATAGGGGCAAGAGTCCATACATGCATGATTGAAGGGAGTATGGGCAAACATCCCTATGTAATCCCAGGAAACTGCATTTTCGACCATAAAAACGATGACTCAAAAGGCGGATATGGAACCCCGCCAAAACTAACACCTTCCTTGGAAAGAGAGAAATGGATAAAACCCCACGACCCATTTATCCATTTCTTCATCCTTTATTTATCAACTAATGATTTCTCCGGGGATTCCATCCTTCTGTATTGAAAGAGATTCAGAAATGGCAGGGACATTCTCCAGAGGAGCACAGACCATGAACTCCATCTTCTTCAAGCAAGCCTCTCAATCTTTTACTCATTGTACAAACTTTTTGCGCATGCTGACAGCTTTTGATCCTCTTCAGCCAGTAGACCCTTTTTCTGGATGAGCTCAATCTGAAGGCTCGTAAAGCTTTCTTCCACTAGGTGTTCCTCCTCTCCTGTTGTTGACGATGAACTTTTGAAATGGCAGGCCCATGCTCCGGAAAGCCTACCATCGGAAGAGTTCAGCCGACACAATGCGGGACACGGTGAAGCTGGAAGGCGAAGAAGTGAAGAGCAAAAGCAACGCCGGGAGCAGCGATGGGGGATGCTGGGTTCCCCATGAACGGACCGGCATATACTGTCCCAAGGGCCAAGAGAAGGTGATCGAGGATATCCCTCCCGATGCTGTGAAGGATCTTGGCGTCAACTGGATTTCCTACAACGGGGATTGATCCGATTTAGCGGGAACGACGCCCTCATCATGCTTTAATAGCTACCTAAATAGATTTAAGATCGTCGTCATGGAGAACAGCCTTCATTCTTCCTTTCACCTTCCTTTAATCATGAATGTAACTTAAAAAATAATTCGACTACTTTCATGTCATGGACCGTAGTCCCTTTCTCCTACTTATTCCTCAGTCCAGTTTTCACATTCCTCGAGCTTTTGAAGGTGCAACATTGTGCCATCGGTCATTATCACATTCCTAAGTCGAACGGACTTCAGCTGTGGTTCAAACTAATAGAAAGGACGAATTGGTATTCGTTGCAATTACAGAGTTACCGAAGCTTAGACAACGAATTCGCGATTGAGATATTCAGTCATTTTATCCTAGATGTGGTGGGATTGCTGATGGCTGTGGCGTTCTCTGTGCCATAAAGCTAGGATGAACAAGAAACTCCGGATGGAGTTGTCCTTTTAGACGCACTGTTTCCTTTGCATGCGTGGTTGATCAAACAATTGTTGAAAATAAAATACGCGGAAACGACAGGATCTTGTAATTTATGTTAACATGAAAATACTAGAGAAATAATAAGAACACCAGAAATTTACGTGATTCGGTCTGAGTATCGGTATCTACATCCACGGGGAGAACCAGCAGCAAATAATCCACTATAATCGGAGAATCAGAGTTACAATCACTCACACGCTCGAGTGTTTCCCACACCTAGATTTAACTCAAACCCAAAGTGTTTACAAATAAATAATATAAACTCATAGCACAAAATCATCGAGTGTTAAAGCGCCTGCAATTCGCTCACGAACATACGAAAAACAAGAACTCCGTTTTTTCTTATACAACAACTGCAATTTCTTGGCTTGACTTCTATTATTGTGCGGCGCTCTCTTCTTTTCTATGCTGAAGAAACCTTTGCATTTTATATATGTGTAAACCTAACACTACTAGTTTCTTCTATAGATAAAAGAGGAAACCATCGTTTCTATCCTTTTGTGTAAAAATAATCCTAGTGAAACTTGAAATAACAAGAAAACCAATCTTGAATAGGATAAGAAATATTTTGAATAAATCAAAATCCTTCTATGGATCGAGTTCATGAAAAATTCAAACTCGAGGCATCATAATTTAACAACGATGTCTTGTTTGCATCATCAAGCTCTCTCCGACTTTTTCTTTGGGTTTGAGATTGAGACTTGCTGGTCTCTTCACTTCCTAGTAAATTTACTTTGTATTCAGCAAAATTCGAGCTCATTATTTTATATATTTCGTCTCTAGCTTCACATTTCAAAAGCTAACTCATCTTAATAAGATCGGTCCATGAAAATTTGTTCTTGTATCTTGATCAATGTCAGTATAATTTCTTAGATTAGAAATGTGTTCTATTTAGTTTGATCTCCTTCTATAAAATGTGTTTTTCGTCGTATATTTATTAATCTAATTGATTTAATTTAGAGTTATGATAAGGGCAGTTACACAACAAAATATTCGAAAGTTGTCTTGACTGCACAGTTGAGTGCCCAAAATTCATTTAATCAAATTGTATGCACGAACTATTCTGACTTCCAAATAAAACCAAAAAGAAAAAAGAAAAGGAAAAAGAAAAAGAAAAAGAAAAACCGGAGCTGAACTTGTGGCGCCAAATCCACCGAAGCTTTAACGATAAAAAAAAGAAAAAGGCGGCGTCGGTTGATCCAACGTCCGCGCTCACCTCGCCACTGGAAATGGCGCTCTGCAACATCGTCGTCAACAGACCATCCCTCTTCAACTTCACTCCCTCCTCGCTTCCTCCGATCAGAGCTCCACCGCTCTCCTCTCCATTCGCCCTCTCTTGTTCCATATCTTCTTCCCCGCAACCCCAGAGCATCGGCGACGGCGACACGTCCGGCGAGCTGAAGCCCAAGAGACTCTCGGAGCAGTCGTCGTGGGAGGCCAAGGACGCGGAGGGCAGGGATTACCTGTACCGCCTCGGCCAGGAGGCCGACAACATGAACATCGCCGTCGGTGCGAGGGCTGGCGTCATCGATGACGTCTTTGCCGGCGATTTTCTCGGCAAAGACTGTACGTTTCGCTCTCCCTTCAATTTTGCCGCAGATGGGATTATAGCTGCAACACGTGATGCAGTGTTAGTGTTTTGACTTCAGGGCTAGGGCATCATGTTTGCCGAGTTCATCTAAACTAGAACTCTGTCGGTATAGCAGGTTGTCAGTTTGTTTTCCTTTTTAGCGTCCAATTAAGATTGCTCTATGTCGATCAGGTAAATTAGATAATTTTTAACAGGTCAGGAAATTTGGAGGGTAGTAGTATGGATTGCACAGCAAAGAATTTTACAGGAAAAGATTACATTTGAAGGATTCTAAAAGAGGAGAATCCGTAAGCCCGTGGGTGATAAATGAAGTTGATAAAGAAAGTGTCACGTAGCGAGTTAGATGTAGCTGAATTTTGTTCCTCTTCCTGAGTGTAATAATCAGTCGAGTGCTTTTTCAATGATTGTTGCAGCCGACATTGTGTTCGATTACCGGCAGAAGGTCACAAGGTCATTTGAGTACCTTCAAGGAGATTATTATATCGCTCCTCTATTCATGGTAAATTATATCCCCCAACTGTCGTTTATATTTCTCTTCGATAAAGTTTAATTCATTTACCTACAATATTTCCTAAGTTCACTGTTGTTAATGTCGAGGCTTGTGCTGTTGCGTAGCTCCTTTTGCATGCTACTTGTTAAACGTTTTAGCTAACGCCAGTTGCTATTTTAGTTCATTCACGGGTCTTAGTATACTAGAACTCATTGATAAGGCTATGTGGAGAGGCATTTGACATTTTCATGTATTCGCATGTGTACTTACTGAGGCTACTGCATTATGACCATTTATTTAAGCCAAAGCCTGTCGATGGTTTCTTAACTTGCTGTCTTGCTATTAAATATGGACTGCAGGTCATTTAACTTTCGTTTTTGCTTCATGTCTTCCTTTCTCCAATTTATGTTTCCCGTTCTTGAATATAATTTGCTTGTTGTGACATATTTCGCCTTTTTTTTCACAGGATAAAGTTGGTAAGTTCCATGAAACTTGATATTGTGCCGTAACAACACATGGAAATGAATACCCCTGGTGACCGTCCTGTCCTTTATTTGTCTGTTTGCATTTTAGTAAATAGGAACGGTCATTCTTTGACCTGGATAAAAGAAATTAATTCTAATTGATATTCTAGTGTTCCTCTTTCTTGTCTTCCTTTCTGTCTTCTTCATACATGTTCTGCTGATATTGCAGTCTGTCACATTGTCAAGAACTACATTGCCCATATTCTCAATGCGAAAGTTCCCCTGATCCTTGGTATGTATGGTTACAAATGAATGGTTTGATCACCACATTAATCTAACCTTATTTATTTATCAATTTCTCTGTAATCAAATTTTTGCACAAAAATGTCATTGTTCCTGATGTAGAAATGAAAAACTGTGTGTTAGTGAAGAATGATTCTTTTTCAGATGATATAGAGGGGAACCTTCTATGACGCTGGGTGAATTGACTTCCATTCTCTGTTTTTCTAAGCATGATAATACTACTTCCCAGGTATTTGGGGAGGAAAAGGTCAAGGAAAATCATTCCAGACAGAACTTATATTTCAGGCCATGGGAGTTGAGCCCATTATTATGTCTGCTGGGGAACTAGAATCAGAAAGAGCTGGTGAGATGGTTTCTTCCATCCTTTAGTGTTCTAGCATGCGAATTGGGACTGTTACTTCTTGTTGTTGCATTGCTGATTTCTTGAAGCTTTGCTCTTTCTATGGCTAAATGTCTATTTTGAATGAACAGGAGAACCAGGAAAATTGATACGTGAACGCTATAGAGCAGCTTCTCAAGTGGTTCAGAACCAAGTTAGAAGCTTTTCCACTTTTTGACTATCAATTTATGTATGTCGTGTGACTATTTTTCATGTCTGGAGATTAATGCCTTTCTGCTATTCATCAATTGTCATTATCTACCTGTTTTGTGGCATCTTTTAAACTGTTAGTGCCATGCTGAATAATTAGTTTATTCATTTATTTCTTTTTCTCTGCCTGTTACCTAGTCTATTCCTCACTGACATCCTGGCAGTTTTTATATACTGCTGCATTTGACTTTCAAAGTTCTAATGCCATCCTACTCCGGGATAGCATACTAGCAGCTCGGTGAGAAGCACCAAGTTTTGTTCCATGCAGCAATCTCACAACATTGTTTCCTACAAAGTATGACACTTAGATTTAAAATGACAGCTTAGATAATAATTTCATTCCATGAGAGAAACTTAAAATGATGGAGTAGTTCTTCCAGCCTGGTTGTACTTAATTGCTCTGTCTGAATGCACTTTGAAGTTCAAGAAGTTTACTATAAATCATTAATCCGCTATACTGTATATGACGTTTCTGAAGTTCCATCACCGGTGTTTGCGAAGCCCTATAATAAGTTGTCAAGGAAGTCTAATTTGATTTCCTTGGGGAATGCAGGGTAAAATGAGCTGTTTAATGATCAATGACATTGATGCCGGCCTTGGTAGATTTGGTAAGCTGCAGTTCATTTAGGCAGGTTCAATTTCAGCTTACCTCTAAGCCTCGTTATGGGGTTATATCCTAAGTCTCCCAACTGTCATCTTATTAAAAGAAAAAAAAATCCATTCATCTAGTCTTGGTCCTTTCATATGAACCTCATATGCCATGCCCCATCCAGGAAATACTCAAATGACTGTGAATAATCAAATTGTTGTTGGCACACTCATGAATTTGTCGGACAATCCAACAAGAGTAAGCATTGGGCAAGATTGGCGAGAATCAGATGTCACAAATAGAATCCCTGTTATTTTTACTGGGAATGACTTTTCAACAATATATGCTCCTTTGATTCGTGATGGAAGGATGGAAAAGTTTTACTGGTATGTGATTTTTGCAAGCTAGGGTGCAGCCCTTCCTCTAGTTACTTTTGAATTTGGATGCTGGTGCTGATTGTTTTATCGGTGGGCACATTAGTGATTATATCTCTTTCATGAATAGGCAGCCTACACATGAAGATATTGTAAATATTGTTTACAGAATGTATGAGAAGGATGGGATCTCAAGGAAGGAGGTTGTACATGTCGTGGATATCTTTCCTAATCAAGGTAACAATCTTAGAGCATACTATCCTTTCTTGCCATTATTTTTGTATCATTGACACCATGATATCACCATACTCCTCTCAAATTTCTTATGTATCCATGCAGCTTTGGACTTCTATGGAGCTCTTAGGTCCCGGACTTATGACAGGTCAATCTTGAAGGTATAAAATAATCCAAGTCCAATTGAGGAGACTGAACAATCCATGTCCCAAACTTTGAATTTGATGTGATGAAAAAGATGAGCAAGTTCCATTGCTCTTTGCCCAGTACATATCAATTGATTGATGGAGGAACTGTCGCCTATGTGGCAAATATGCTTTGAATTGCTGTTATGTCCCAAACAAACCAATCACCAGGACATTCAGAAGTGAATTTTGTGTGTAAACTATGTACTGTGCTATGAAGGGGCAAATTCTCTGACAACCTGGCCAGTTAGCTTAAGTGGATCTTAAGTTGCTATTTTCTTATCTTTTTGAAACATTTAATGCTCTAGACATGTATAAACCACCTTTGGTTGATTTTCGTGGGGATGATGAGCCTCTCGTACTTTAGATGGCTCAATTTGTTTTCATAGTGATTGGATGGCTGAGGTAATTAAATATCTGTAGTATATTCTTGTACCGGACAGCAGACCCATCACTTGTACAGAGAGTGTTGGCTGTTGTTTTTAAACAGCCGGTAATTCAGTGAACATCAAATTTTTTCTCATGTTTCTCATGAGCATGACTAATGCTTAGGCTTGGGGCTAAATACTTCTGAAGGGCAAATTCTTTTTCCACAGTTCTTTTCTAAGAGTTTTTATGCGTTATTTAACTCCTTTTGGATCACAGTGGGTTGAAGATAATGGTGGGCTTGAAGATCTTGGAAAGAAACTCCTAAAACGAAGAAAAGATGAGAAGCTTCCAGTGTTTACACCCCCAAAGGTAAGAGTTATTGTTGGTCTTGGTTGCAGTTTACTTCACTAAAATCAAAGTAATATGTTGTTTAAGGGAGTGAATGTTTTAATGGATACAACTTGATATTTGTCATTGCCTAAATGGGTTTAGTTGCATGTTTGAGCAGCAAACACTGGAGGCATTACTTGAGTCTGGGTATTCTCTTCTGAAAGAGCAGCAGCTGATAATGGAGACTAAACTTTCTAAGGAGTATATGAAGAACATAGATGATTAGCGGATAAGCAGCAATTGCAATTTCCATGCATCTTATTCATTTTTAGCCATTGATAAAGTTCCTGTCCTTACAAGTATTCTTGCATCTGTCAATGAAGTTCATTTTTATTGCTAATAGCCTCAATATATGCATCCGATATTGCAAACGTTGCACTAGAAAATCCGATTGAATCGGAAGCTCTGGAAATGATGATGTTGGTAATGGAAATACTAGATGAGCGCTTGCTTATGAAGGCAAGAGGCCTTACGGTTTTGATATTACCACTCGAGTATACCATCTTTCTCAACCATGATAGTCTTGAAGGGTAGTCAGAGCTGCACGATACTTTGCAGAATTTCAGTCCGTGAATGGATTTTGCTATATGTTAGGATCTGGTGTTTATAATGTCTTCCCTCATCATTTAAAATTGTTTCCCCTTTCTTCCGAGTATGCTCACATTGTTGGTGCAATAATTACATGCCAAAACACAAGCGACTGCTGCAGAAATCTACCTGCATAGTAGTATTATTTGGGGTGCCTGCATGGGCTGTACATCCATCTGTATTTTTACTATTATCATATCGTTTTAATGTTCCACTTCTTTTTCTTCTTGATGTATCATTCCTCATTAAATTTATGTGCATGGAAATGAAAAGATGGAGTTAAACTTTTAAAACTTCATTCGGGGTAATGATGTAAGTGGGTGGTCTCAGCAAAGAAAGATTCTTGGGGAAACTGCTGAAGGTTGACCACTCATTTAGTTTAATTATAACCGAAATGGAAGAGTACTTAAGAATAAGCAAAAAGCCTCTCAGTCACTTGCAGGATACAAGATCTCTATCCACTCCTCATGAGTTGTGATTATTGACTGCTGTACCAATGGTTGGCTTAGAGATAAAAAGTGGGGGGAAAGAATAGCATTACTTGATCGGATGCCAAAATAAGTAGGAAAGAGGGAGCACTAATGACGGTTCTTATCTTGTTCGTTTTGCTTTAGTTGGAATTGGATTAAAGGATTGAATATGATGCTTGTTAAAGGGAGATGGAAGATTCTGGTTGACAAAAAAGAAATAAAAAAAAGATGGGGGGTGCTCGCGTGAATTTGATTCCAGTAACCGAGGCCATCAGATTTGGGATAGTGGGCTTTTGTTCTCTTCTGACCTCTAAATGAAGTGACTGGTCAAAATGGCATATTTCTTCTTAATGCACCTCTAATATCCACTGATCTTTACTTTGTGGTAGGTGGAATTTGCTTTCTATTATTCTTAGTGGTCACCCAACCTTTGAGGCTATTTTAAACTTCAAAATTGTGGTGGTGGGAGAGAGAGAGAGAGAGAGAGAGAGGAGAGGGGGGAGATGAATTGGTGGAGGATGATGTCTCATCTGAACTATTCGTCTTCTATCTCAATCTCAAGCAGCAGTCATATGCCAAAACTAGAATCTCCTTTGCCGATTACTGAAAAAAAAATATCAGACAAGTCGATGATGTTATGGAAAGTCTTGCATGTTCTTCAGGAATATTCGAACATAAATTTTCTTTTGTTTCGAATTCATTATTAAGGCTAATTATGGGGAGTTCATATGCAGACGTGAGACTCGGATTATGCTGATCAAAGACATTGGGCCAAACGGACACTCGCATTCAAATACAAAAAAAAAAATGCACATAAGCTTCTGGAATGTGATGATTATGCCGTAGAATAGAGGCACGAAGGTTTGAAAAGTTCATTAAGCCCCCACCAACCCCCACCACCTAACCTATCTTCCCCCCCTACGCTTGAGAAGCTCTTCTGCCTTTTCCCCAAGTCACACCGTTCCACATTCCACAAGACGTCCCTTTCCTGTTGTGAAAACGTTGGAAAACCGTCCACCTTGGGGTCCACACCATGTCCTCTGATTCAGTGTCCCCTGACGTTCACTCGCTCCACAGCCCACCGTTTCATGTGCACCAAGCTTCTAAAGCCCTACTGGCTTCGCCAATACCAAATCAAGAACTTTCAAAACTCGTGAGAGAACAAACACCTGCTCTTTTGGACTTTCAGGATCTCTCCTCTCACCAACTTTTTAACACTAGTTGCTCCTTCTTTTTTATCTTGTAACTTTAATGTCAGATGTATTCTGTCCCAAGATCCATAGATAACGGCTAGAAATGTATGGTACCACCAAAGCAGAGAAAAAAGGGGAAAGATGGGGTAAGGTCAACACTCAAAAAGAGGGTAAAGCATGCTAGATGACTGCATCACGTCACCGTGTAATTGGTTCACATGAGTAATTTTTTATCCCTCAAAAAAATATCTCCGTTTATTCAACTAATCTTTTTTTTTTGTTGTTTTCCAAACCCTTCCTTGGACCCGGCTGTTGCCGACACTGCATCTTACACCTTATGTATAAACTAATAGTGAGAAAACTTGAATATTTTTCGTCCGAATTTTTAAAATAATTGGAGCCCAACCGCCCTTTACTGAGCATCTTGTGAACTTCCCTAGAATGCAAAGACCATAATTTTAACTTTAATTAGCCCTTAAGACATTAAAGAGGAAAAGGAAGTCCACACGAGGCGGTTGTCCACATACATTGTTCCACGTGTGGCTTTTCAATATGAAAATATTTAGGAGGAAGCTGCATCGACAAGACAAGTCGTGATGATTCGATTGATTGAGTTCGGAATTGTTTGGCTTGTTATAATTATCACACAAGCAGTTAATTAGTGTTTTATTATAGAGTTGAACTTTGACAGGAGGGCTCGATCAGTCCATCACAAGTAGAATATGCAAATGATACGATACTTCAATCCATAACGAAACAAGTTGTCGATTCTCGCTTATCTCTCGATTTATTGATAAATAATTTTTGAAATTATGAACATTTCAGCTTGAATTAAAAAAGCAAAATGCTTCCAACTATGTGTTATGGTCCATGGAAGGGTACAATTAATTTTATATTATCCATATTAAGGAACAACCACAAAATATACTTGTGCCCCCACATTTTAATTATTGCAAAAAGCCCCCGTACTCCACGAATCTATCTCAATCAAGCGCAAACTTATTAAGGCATGAGGAGATGAATGTGGAATTGAAATCGGGTAATTGAACAAGCCATACCAAAGAGTTAAAAGGGTGAAAATTGTTATTGAACTTATCTGTCCTATCAAATGATAGGGTGGCCTAGACAGTATTCTGGTTTCGGTTATAATTTATCTTAAAGTTTTATCTAGTAATTTAGAATGTGTCTATGTCGTGGAAAATAAATGATTTGAAATATATTTTACTAAAATATAATCACTTGTATTGTTTTGTAAAAATAAATGAACAAAAAAAATATTATTCACAAAAATGTTTAGACGTTGATTGTTATCAATAATAAAAAAATTTATTAACTAATTATTTTAAGCAATCAATTACTTTTATGAATACATCTTTTAGATCATTTATTCTTCGTAAAACAATTAGATTCTGAACTTCACCGAGACAGATAAGAGAGTTAGAGTGGGACAGGATGGTACTTGTCTAGAAAATTGAGAATATAGGGGCTCAAATGAGATAGAGCAAAAATATCCATGGGTGATACTGAAAAATATTGAGATGACATGTCTCTGTTGAAGGAAATTCGGTTATAACAGGAGCGCGAGGCTAGCCCCCCTAAGAAAGTGATAGGCAGTCTCTCTCTCTCTCTCTCTCTCTCTCTCTCTCTCTCTCTATAGATGCCAAGTTCTTTTTAGCTCGTCGCCTTAGCTATCTTGGGGTTGGAGTTTATATATATTCAGAGGGTGATGGAGACTCCCCAGGCTCTGTTTTAGCTGAGAGAGGTGGGGAGAGAAAGAGGAAGAGAGCATGTCTTTTGGGAGGATGGAGAAAACAGTTGGGTGGTAGTTGATGAAGTGAAACTGTGGGATCGATGGTGTTGTGGTGGAGATCAATATAAGAGGAGAAGGAGAAGGAAAAGAAGTGGGATGGAGTGGTGGAACAGGCTCCTCTCCCCTGTCCGAAGGGCTTGGCTCGCTCTTTCCTCTCGCCTCAAGCCTCGCCATCGCCGTGAGTCACCTCTCTCTCTCTCTCCACCACTGTTGTTTCGGTGTGGTGATATGATCACAGACAAGTTAAACACATGCTTCAGATCTTGATGTCTATTTTTCTGGTTTCATTTGCTGCTCAGTCTTTTTTTTGGTAACCCGCTGCTCAGTCTTTTAACTCTGTAAATTTTGAAAAAAAAGAAAGAAAGAAAGATTTTAATCAGTTACTTCTTCACAAAGTAAACATCTCTTCATATTTCCCCTTTTCTTTTTATTGAGTATATTCTGTTCTGGAAATAAATATTGAAGATCTAGGAAGACTTTCGTGTTGACTTAACATCAGTAGCGTATAGGTAAGCAGCTTCTGTTAATAACTCCAAAACCCACATTGTAGAAAAAGGACCTGTTGTGTCAAAAATCAAAATGCCACTGAGCTGAACTCAAAAGTATCATCTGCCTATTGCTATTTATCCATGGAATTAGACTTACAAACTCGCTGGTTTCGGTTGAGTTGCATGTTATGTCCCTGAAACTCTTGTAATGGCCATTTATATCCACTTTCTATATCTGTGCCTCTGATGTATTTGACTATACCCCTGGAAGTTACTACTGATCCGTGAGCAGAAATCACCAATATCTTTATCCTTCACTGTTTTTTTTCTTTCTTTCTTTCTTTCCAATAGGTTATTGTAATTTTCTCAAAAGTCCTAGTAATTCCATGTTAGTGGTTCCATTAGTTTCGGACTTGTTAGCAAAATGGTGGGTTTGTAGAATCTTTCCTAAATCCTTGGAACATATGCGAAAGAAGAAGATGAACTTAGCTTGATTGCACCAAAAGCGGTGGATTCTGAGATGAGCATCGGCAAAATTCCTAGACCAGCTACTATTCCCAGATTTTTCTCTGTTCACTTTTTCTGAGAATATATATTGTGCATCAGGATCAATCTTTTGTTACGATTGATTAACAACACACTGAATAAATGCGGACAAAAGTTGTTTCTCAACCACAAGGATAAGCTGTACTCGTTTTTCTTGGTCACTCAAAAGTTTTGCTCTCTCTGACTTCAAGTTCAAGCACATAAGGAGATTTTCTTCTTTTGGTTCGAATCAGGTGATGGACTTTTGAAGCTTCACCATGACATTCAAACATGCGAGTACGAGGATGTGCAGGTCATGTGGGAAATGCTACAAAGATCAGAACTGGAGCAGATTGCAAATAATACCAAAGGCAAGCAACGCCCTTTCTGGAGAGTCTTTGTATGGTCTAGCCACAGCTCATCGATAGCATTATCTGCAGATCATGCTTAACAGGCACAAAACTTCATCTATGACAAAGTTTCGGCATGGCAACATCGCCATTTGACAGAGGAGAGAGAACTGAGACATGTGTACACTGTATTTATGGATTAGATTTGTAAATATATGTGAAAGAGAGAAAGTTCTGTAGATATATATGTCACATTGTCATAAGTCCACATTCAACTTGATCCACACACATTGAGAAGTGGCTTGTTACAAACTCCATTCTTTTAGTGCTGTATACTGAAAATCACAGAACAGAAGCAACGCGTGCAGACAACTAGCATACCATCACTGGCACCACTTCAAGTTAGCTTAAATGCTTCATTTTTCTTTGCAACAATCAGCGTTAGCGCTCACCGTTCAGCAATCTGTCATTTTGACTTGACCAGAGAAGAAACAAATACATGAAAGTAAAGAGCATACAAGATATAATATGCAACCAAGGCAGGCTTGCTTGTGGAAAGTTTTCCTTAGAAGTTTTGAAGCCATTACTTTCGTCTGAAGTTATATATCTTCCTAAGTCTAATGCACCGTAGCCTGCACTGGTAAGGGAGCAAATCCAGAGAACAGGCCATAAATGGGCCAAAAGTTCGGCATAGAACAGAGACTCGAGAAAGCTGCATACATATACATATGCAAACGAGCACACCTGAAATATGACCACTGTTGCTGCACATCAGAGCAACAAAAAACAAAAACACCACAGCAAAACCAGCAGACAAAATATAAAACGCTCTGCAGTATAAAACTCTAAGCCAATTTTGGGGGCCGGCTCCTCTGTTCACAATGACATCGAGTTAAGATCGCATCCACCTGATATAAAAATTTACTTGCACCGAGTATGTGCAAGATTTTTTCCAAGTCAATGAACTTTATCGCGGATTTCTAGAAGTTTACACAGTCCTGGACTTGTCAAGTCGAAAAGACTAAGCTTCAGAATTTTTTTCTTCTTTTCTCGCCCTTTCACTCGCCAAAGAGTCAGTTTGTGCTAGAAAGAAGACATCAGCTCCCTGCCGCGACTTGTAGCTGACAAAGACAGTATTGACGATGTGTGTACTTCTTTTGGTATAAAATACATACCATTGTTGTGAGAGAGAGAGAGAGAGAGAGAGAGATTCGCATTTCAACAGCAAATCAAACTCCAATCAGGAGGGAGTACAGAATAAATTCCTTCTAAAATCAAGAAGATGCATCTATGCATTCCCACATAAATCCTGCACAGATCTTTGTATACTCCAAGTAATTCCTCCCTTGAAACTTACAGTTGCTTTTGATAATTCACTAGATTTGTGTATGTTCAATCCTCATGTCCACCTCTTTTCAAACTTTTAGTTTGATTGCAATCATTAGAGATCATTAAAATCCATGTTAAAAGTCAGCTTTGAATAGTTTACAACATTCATTTTCTAACCCGTCTTTGGTCCTGTTTAGTTTCTCCATGATGATTAATTGTAATCTTAAACAACTAGGAAGTAGATAAGCAATTACCATTATTGCTAGCAGTCACTCTAAGTCTGACATGGATTTTCACATTCACCATGAAATATAAGAGACGCCATTAGGTGATAAAACAAACACATGGCAATGACCAAAAAGATACTGAATTAGCGGTAGCATTTTTTGCAGGAATGGTATTTCTAAGATGAAAAATCGTTAGGAAAAACATGTAATTCGGAAGATTTAATAACGATATATGTAACAGCTGACTACATCACTTTGAAATGTAAAAGGGCAAGCAACTAAGCTCCATATTTACTGCAGGAGACAACATCTTCTAATGTTTCTTCCTTACATATTCTACCACATTGTCAAAGCCAGATACCAAGTCATTGTGGCAAACAGTCCACCTCCTGCACGGTCGACACCATAACGTCTAGGGGTGCCAGATTTGTTTCCTCCTGGTGCATCGGCTGCCGGATCATCTGCTGCAGGCCCATTGGCACCTGCAGGCCCATCGGCACCGGCACCTGCAGGAATGGGAGGTGAACCAACCGGAGCATCTGCTGCTGGAGCATTGGCATTTGTTGGTGAACCAGCACCCACACCCGTTGGTGAGGTGGCGGGTGAGGTGGCTGGTGAGATTGCTCCACTCCCGTTAGATGGGGGTGTTGCTGCTGCAGCCGGAGTTGGTGCCTTTCCAGACTTTGGTGGTGCAGCCCCAGGAGACATTGTTGGACTTGAAGCTGGCACTGGGGACTTACTTGGGCTAGGACTTGCTGGCGCTGGGGATGGGGGTGAGGAAGTTGAGTTTGAGCCAGAACTAGAATTAGTTTTCCCCATATTAGGAGGCACTATTGCACTGCTTATTTGTAAGACAGATATATTGTACGGTTGAGCTGTGACAGATTTCACTAAGTTCGAATGAACACTCGATCCTTGCACGGCCGAGCCAAATACAATCCCACCACTGCTCGAACTGGTCACATTGAGAAAACCCTGTAGGCCGACAGCCCGTCCACTTGCCTGTAAAAGCGTGGTGAGAATTGCTGTTTTATTCGGTAATTGTTGAAGTTTTTGCGGATCATAATAGTCGAGCACCACAAGGAGACTCAAGATGTCTCTGACAGTTTCTGCTGGTTGCCCTGACAATGAGGACATGCCGCTGTTGTCCACCACCAGGACGGTAATGGATTGTCGCGCATTGATCGTACTGGCAACCTGAGATAGTGTGAGGTCATTGTTGAAGGTGCTGAATTCGGGGTATTTGCTTAGGATATTGGTGATGTTAAAGGCAGTTGTAGAAGATGGGAGAAGGAAAAATAGGAAGAGCAAAGAATGCAAGGGATTGAGAGACATGTTTAAAATTTGCTGTAAAGGGAAGGAGATAAAGCATGATGGAGATGTTCAGGCAAGCTTTATATTGGAATTGGTGGATTCAAGACGAGCTCCTTTAGTTCTTTATGCCGAATATGAAGGAAGTTTGTCCGGATTAAAATGAGCAGATATGGAGATTATTTAGGTAGTTAAGCCGGGTGGCCATTCAACAAGTGCATTCGCAACTACCACCTAAAAATAAGCTATCTTGACCATGGAAACTCATCCACCTTCTACTTTTAGCACCTCATCCATTGCCATGTCGTCCTCCTACAGTCAGGTCGATAATTTGCCGGGGGCACCAGGTGGAAGGAACAAATTAAACGCCGAGCCAGAACCCTCAACGAAATGAACGCATAATGGTGTATGAGCAGGATGGTTTTGAACCGTATTTACTTCCGCCATACAACACCATATGATGTAAACCTATGATAACCAAACCAATGTAATGCAACGTGCACTAGCGGCAAGTGGAGGCAAGTTCTGCACATTTGGGCAAAACTTGGTTGCCATTTGCCACCGGCCTCCGCAGCCTAATCGATAAAGACCTCCATCTTCTGCGGACTGCAGACCATCCTAAAGAAACTTGCCCATTAGTTTATGTGGGGATTAAAGTCACGGTGCGCTTTCGACTTGTAAGGACTCCACTTATGCCACAAATCACTCCATAGGTAAGAATGATTAGTCGTGGGAAACCATGTAATTGTATGGATGTTTCTTCAGAAGAATTGAATCTGCCATGCCACGGACTCTCGAGCTTATGTCAAAATGGTTCCTCCAAAATTATGCTGCTATAGGATTAGGACCTGCATTGGCCGCAAGATTTTAGCGCGCATGCATCGTATGACAACTAAGTCTATTGAAGATTTATCATTGAATCTGATATTTGAGGGAATACTTGTGCCTGGAAATCAACTTATGCATATCAAATACGTCTTGAACTTGATAAGCCAATTATAGACCCTCCAAAACTGAAACATTCTTACAAAGATGGCATCCCAATTGAGGATGACAATCCTAGTCGGAATGCTTCATTTGGTATCGAAATCTCGCTCTCAGCCTACATACTTGTTGATTTACTGTATTTATTGGTTTTTAGGAAGTCAATAAAATCTGTATGCAAACATTTCAGGAAGGTGGTGGTGATGATTTTGTGTGGTGAAATGTTCATAAACTCATTAGTCACACAATAGAACGAGCAACAAGCCTAAAAGAAAACAGATAAAAAGAGAGTGAGTTTTAATCCTACTCTTTCATGCAAATGAATCGATACTTAGAATCTCTTCTTCTTTTCTTTTTGTTTTTGACAAGAATGTAATTTTCAAGAGATCCTCTCAATTAAAAAAAATTAGAATGTTTGTGATCAAATCAAACCGTATTAGATATTATTTCTTAAAAAAAAAAGATAATTGATTAAACTGATTTGTATACTCATTTTCATTAATTCATTTTTATAAGTGACATGAATGATTATTTTTGAAAAAATAATTTTAAAATAATTTATTCCTCGAGAAATAAATGGAGCCTCAATCAATTAAAGGTGTCGACTTGCTCTGTTGTAATTAATTAACGTAATGTTCCATTTGCCCTAAGAGGACCGAATGGCGTGGTGCATTCGTGCGCGGCACGTGCGGGGGCCTCCTCTGCTTCTTTGCACAGCGGGGGCAGGTCACACATGGCAAGGACATACATTCATACATACACAACATACACACGCTCCTTCCCCTTCTCCCTCTCTCTCTCTCTCTCTCTTCCTTCTCTCTCTGCTGTGGGACTCTGAGTTTCTAGGGTTCTCTACTTACTTCCATAGCAAGCCAAACCCGCAAGCGGAATTGCGCCCGTTTCGGTCGATCCCCTTCTCCACCTGATTCGGCCGCCATGAAGCTCACTGTCAAGACGCTCAAAGGCACCAACTTTGAAATTAAAGTGCAGCCCACCGACACCGTGAGTTCTTCTCCCCGACCCCCCTTTCCTTCCTTAGGTTTTCCAATTCCCGCTGCCCGAACGTGGGTTCGCTTTGTTTCCGTTGATTTCCTATCGGGAAAATGCGAGCTTCGAGAAAGATTGAGGTTGTCCGTAATCTAGAATTCTCGGACGTCCGCCGGAAAATGAGTTTTTTCTTTTTTCTTTTTTTTACTCAAGAGGATGCAAAAGATCGTTTTGCCTCCCCGAATCAGTGCAATTGCTGGGTGGGGACAATGGGTAATTGATGTTTTTGCGGGTATTGCATTGGTACGCGTGGATTTGCCATACGGGTAGTTTTGCCTTGGGAGTTGTTGTTGCTTGTGTTCTGATTGAGAGTCCTTTTTCTTTCTTTTCCTGGCTAATGTAGATAATGGCTGTCAAGAAGAACATTGAAGATGTACAGGGAAAGGACAACTACCCGTGTGGGCAGCAGTTGCTGATTCACAACGGTAAGGTATTGAAGGACGAGACCACATTGGCTGACAACAAGGTCTCTGAAGCTGGCTTTCTCGTTGTCATGCTCAGCAAGGTACATCATACCAGCCTTAAGTTTAAGTATATGAAGCAATTTGTAACTTTTTTTAATGTTTCATGCGTTGCATGTGCCAGCATTTGTAAGTCGCATAGAATTGATTTACGTAATGTTGGTGTGGTTGCGACTATAATCTGGCAAGCCTTCTGGATTTGCTCCCTTTGCCTTATCTTTGAAGTAAAGTTTAGTTACTCTTTGAGCTTAAGGATCACTGGGTAATTGTTGTCCATTAAACATGGTTTTAGCGAAGTTCAAGATAACGGCTCCATTTAAGTTTTCAGGAGATTATGGAATTGGCTCTTTCTTATTTTATTTTATTTTTTATTTTATTGAGTTGAGGTGTCTGGCCAGTTTAGGTATCTGATGTTCAAGTATGTTCACATCACATACATTCGGGAAGATTTCCATGGATCGATTTCCTGGAGGGCAGGGTAGCACGTTTATATCATGATGTCTTGTTTCAAACTTATGTCCTCTGAGCTTGACTTCTAAGCTGTGAATGAGACGATGACCATTTTCTTTTTGGGTGGGGTAGTCCTTTCTGCAACAAAGTTGCACCATAATCTTCCCTGGTTATGTAGGAAGCTGCCAGCTGTAGCTACGTTGGCTCATACTTGGTGTTGCAGAATAATTTGTGCTATATGAGAAATCTTGATTTCTTTTCTTTCCTTCCTGACTTTTGATGAATTAAATATCTATAGATATATTTGCATGTTGTCTCGTGTGCTCTTGTCTTCTTCCTTTCTAATCAGAACATTATCTTGCATTTTGACTGATCTGAGTTATTATGTCGATGAGCAATATTGACACTAGTTTTGTCATCTCCTAGCTCCAGCTTGAATGACCTATGACATCCTTCTTCTTTTGTTTTTTTCTTTTTTTATCATCATTTGTTTAACAGAGCAAGAATTCAGGCTCAACTGGCACTTCATCCTCACAGGTATACTCTTGTCTGTCTTTCTTTTTTTCGGATAATGTAGTGATTCAGTGCTTGGTATATGAAGGGTTTTTTTCTTTTTTCTTTTTTGGTCAAAACAGCCTGCTTCTACCACTGCAGCAACCACTGCAGCGACCACTGCACCAACCACTGCACCAACTTCTAACCCCTCTCCAGTATCTGAAGCCCCTGCACAAGCACCGTAAGATTACATTTGCTTGACAGTAATGTTTTGTTCAACTTGCCGGATCAAGCTCATACCCTCTTTGACAATGTTTACAGTACTTCAAAGAGCACCTCCACTTCAGAAGGGTCAACAGCTAAGTATGGGAGATCTCTCTCTCTCTCTCTCTCTCTCTCTCTCTCTCTCTCTCTCTATATATATATATATATATATGATTCCCTGATTCCTCTAATATTGCAAACTCATATACATTGTAGTTGGTGACATGCGAAATTAAATATATTTGTGAATAAGCAGCTTTCATGATATTGATGGGGATACCAGTTGTTATTCTGGCATAATTAAAACTTCCCGATATTAATTCCTGTGAAGCTGGTTAATGTTGGCACAATCATTAAGATGAGTTAATATCCAGATCCTTGTTAAAGATTGTCGTAAGACAACACGGCTTTGTGTTTTATGCTACCTTGGTTTGGTCGTAGCTTGGTGCTTGTCTTGCTCATAGCCTCTGTCTCTCTCGCATGCTGAGAGACTGCTAGATAGTTTAAAGGGGTTTCATGTTAGAATTCAATGGAAAAGAAGCTGAATATGAACACTAGCATATCCTTGAAATGCGACATAGGCAGTTTGAGGATCAGAAGTTGAGGAGCAATTGCGAATTTAAATAATCAATTTTGCTGTCCGTTTTGGCCAAGCAGGATTAGTTAATAATAGGTGGAATGATAATGGGGAATACAATAAATTCATAATGGAAAGAGAATATGTGGAGGCAGTGATTGGTGTCATAGTTGATTTACAATGGCCTTATCACAGTTTTACCTGATTACTTGTAAATCACTCTGTTATCTCTTTGTTGCAGTGTGCCTTCTGATGCCTACAGTCAAGCTGCTTCCCATTTAGTTGCTGGCAATAATCTGGAGGAAAGCATCCAGCAAATAATGGACATGGGTGGTGGGACCTGGGACAGAGAGACAGTTGTACGTGCTCTCCGAGCTGCATACAATAATCCAGAGCGAGCAGTGGATTATCTATATTCTGTATGTCTATTGGGCTTATGATGCTTTTGCTTTATTTTTAGTCTTCAATCAATTCTAATGTCTTCCTGTTTTCAGGGTATACCGGAATCAGCTGAAATCGCTGTCCCTGGGGTTCATCCTGCTAGTCAGGCAAATGAAGCAGATGCAGCACCACCTGCACCTGCATCTGGTGCACCAAATACATCTCCTTTAAATTTGTTTCCCCAGGTAAAGTTCATTTTCTTATTGTGCCTGGACAATTTAGGCTTCAGAAGCACAATAGTTTCCAGAAAGTAAATTGTTTTGCAGGAAGCACTTTCAAGTGCTGCTGCTGGTGGACTTGGAACACTCGATTTTCTTCGAAACAATCAACAGGTATCGTTACCGTTGAGCATCTCCTAATGTATAAAAAAGTACTGGTAGTTTCACTTTGAAGAGCTGAAGCTTAAAATTTTCTTTTTACTGGTCTTTATTTTGTCAATGGTCGGTGACTATATAATTTACAGTGGGGGAAGCCTACGAAAAATAAAATCTATGTTAACATAATGTGTAAGCCTTGTGCATTTATATACTGGATATCAAACATTGAAGGTTGGTCATATGGTGTTCATCTTTTCCTTTTCCCAAAAAAAAAAAAGTTTACACAGGTACAAATATGTATAATACTTATGGGTAGTTATGGATAAGGTAGTAGGATATTTGAAGTGGTCTGATATGATTCTTTCTTTTCCTTATGCATTATAGTTCCAAGCATTGCGTTCTATGGTGCAAGCAAATCCCCAGATTTTGCAGGTCTGAATTTGCTATTTTCTTGTTTTTTAATTAATTTCTATTGGACACAGCTCTAGTTAAGTAATTCTTGTAAGATAATGACGCCTGATGCGATCTACTTTTGTGCTTGATAACAGCCCATGCTTCAGGAACTTGGAAAGCAAAACCCTCAACTCTTACGATTGATACAAGAGCACCATGCAGAGTTTCTTCAGTTGATAAATGAACCTCTTGATGGGTCCGAAGGGTAAGTAATATATGTTCTGGTAACCGGGCTTGTATAGGTCTTCTTTTGCCAGACTAGAATGCAACACCCAAATCTTGGGAGACAAGCCGATGACCATGTTTCTGAGATTAGCCCCGTCTCCCCTCCCTCACCTACAAATAAAAAGCGACTTCGCTTCTCATTCTTATGTTGTTTGGGAGTTGGGTTAATAAAATTTGCATAGAGTGGACTAATTTGCATTTGTTCACCCTTAATTTTGAAGCATTGTGAAGCCTGTTTGATAACATTTACTGACGGAGAATTCTATGGAGTGCCCCTTTGCATTTGAAAAGAGACTACCTATTTTTGAATATATTCAGTGGGGGGTTTCACTTGGAAAATTCTGATGGTTTGACTTCCCTGTAGGGATATATTTGATCAGCCTGATCAAGATATGCCTCATGCTATAAATGTAACGCCAGCTGAGCAGGAGGCCATAGAGCGAGTATGCTTCCAATTTGGATTTGCTTTGCCAGTTTTGCCATCGCACCTTTGTCATAGCATTGTTCTAATTTTGTTTGTTCACAGCTTGAAGCAATGGGATTTGACAGAGCCCTTGTTATCGAGGCATTTTTGGCTTGTGACCGGAATGAGGAATTGGCAGCGAATTATCTATTGGAGCATGCTGGAGATTTTGAGGACTGAGCAGTGACTTTTTTCCTTCAGTCTCATAGTTTTTCCTTAGAGTAAATTATATCCTCAAAATTTTTTTCTTTTGGGTCTAACGTGTTGACTACTTGGCATTTCATTGGTTGTCCGGATGATCTTCCTTCTTCTTCTTCTTCTTCTTCTTCTTTGGTTTTTGGGGAGGGCAAAGGCAATTTGAATTTCTTTTTTGGCTTTCAAATTGGTCTTGGCATTGGAAAGATTTAGTTGGATATGTATGGAATGATTCAATGGACTTCTTCTTTTGATGAAGGAAAGATGGAAGAGGTCACATGATGCTGAGTATTCATGTCCTTAGTTTCATGCTGGATGACAAGTAAACGATGAAGGGACTCATCTTTGCTGGGCGCTGTTAAAGGGTGAACTAATGTTGCCAACCTGACATTGTTGGTTGGACTAGTTTGTGTCTACATGACTGCTAAATATGAGAATTCTGGAGATTACACTGAATCAATGAATTCTGTTTTTGATCTGGATATCAAGTTGCCATGCCCGAGTCTTGATGCCTCTGCCTGATTTGACAGTTTTCTCCTGCTGAGTATGCCCTGGAATTTGATGTGCACCCTTTGGCCTACAAGGAGTGTTAAATAATTAACTTCCTGAATCTCAAAATTCACAATAACATCGAGATAATGGTTGGGCACTTATTTTTGATGCGGATTGTTTGTGTATGTGGCAGTAAAGGTATGAGGAAGTCTTTGAGAGTGATCTTTGTGGGTCGCCCTGTTCCTCTAATGTTACAAAGAAGTATGTTGGTGAAGCTGAAACGGCTAGAGAAGTATCCTCTCAAATGAGTTTACAAGAGACAAGGATCGGTATTTTTGGCGACTCGCCTCAAATAGGATCCGTTAAACTCGATACAAAGGGGGCCACACGAGGCAGCCCGGGCAATGCCTAAGCAGGGGGGGCTCGTTCGAGACTTGGAGAAGAGGCTTGGCCAAATCTGTAGGCATTTGTTCTTCAGTCAAGGCTGAACTCTGGGCTGTTCTTTTGGGTACCTCCTTAGCCATCTCCATCGGTTTCAGGAACATAATCTTGAAGTGGATTTGCAACCTTTACTGGACATGTTACCACATCGGCGGCAAGAGGATCTATGTAGCAATAATCTATTCATGTGGATATGGAGTTTGGTCGTCGATCTTCCATGTCTGCAAGTGGCCCATGCCTGTAGAGAAGGCAACCGATGGGTTGATCAGTTGGCAAATTTTTGTGACGAGTGCTAGCGCAGGACCATTGGTTTGGGGACACCCGTCCAATGGGCTGCTTCCTTTCTTGTTAGGCAATTGGATAGGAGTTAATTTACCCTCCAGAGTTATCACGTAATTAAGGGCTCAGGTCTTAACTCTCCTTTATTGCATGAAGTTTCATTTCCTTATAATCACGAAATGCATTAATTAAGCAAAGCCAGAAACATAGCGAAGGACCCGGATTGAGATCAGCAGAAGGAGAGTAAGTTTCACTTGCTTGTTGTAGTCGTAAAGATCGAAAGACTCCAAACCAAAGCTAGTTATGACAAACCCTGAAAGTCTATTCTTACTCCTTCATAGCCGTAAACGACTTCATTTATTCAAAGAAGTGATAACATGGATGAAGCATGAAGGGCAGACTTTTGCTCCGGAATATAGGGAAAAGCGACCTGGAACATGTAAGACCAGAGCACGTTTGGACATAATTGTGGTGAATCACTATGCGGTAACTATGAGGGAAGCCTCAAGCAAGACTAGACATCATAGCTTACATATAAGCTTCGTCAAAGCTTTTTCTGCTTAGAATGACCTATCTGGAAACAAGATTGGAGGGAGCCATGAGAGATCATAAGTACGATGCGGCAGTAGCCTAGTCAATAAAGACTCGTATGGTAACTATATCATTTCTGAAACTTTGGACGAGACACCCTCTTTGCTCTATGATCAGAGCGGCTGCCAATCCGGGTAATGGCGGGTCTCATCTCAGACCGAAGTTAACCCGGCTGTACGATAAAATAAAAAAAACGTAGTGGATTCTCGATGGAAAAATCACTCATTGTTCTCGCGCAAACGAACAATACCAGCTCTCTCTCTCTCTCTCTCTCTCTCTCTCTTTCCCCATTCGACCCGGAAGGCCACCCTCCCAACTTGGCACGAACGAGCGAGAGCGGGAAGCTGTGGATGACGGGAAACGAGAGAGTTGCCGCTCGAGCTTCCCATTCTCGTCCTTTCAAGAAACGCAAGCGAGGTACTCCTATTTTCATTTTCCCTGCTTACTTTGCTCGCTTATCAATTTCTGCTATCCTCCATTTCAGCTTTTCCTGGAGTGAATTCTCAAGCAAAGCTATTCCCTTTTCTTTTCCCCTCTTCCGGGTTCGGTTTACTCAGTTGATCGAGCAGAAAATGTCGAAAACGCTCTCTTTTGTGGAAACCCAAATGATCTGACCGACTCGGTTGCTAGTTGCTACAGGCTATAACCCTCAAAGCAATGGCCTTTTTCTCTCAATGGCGACCCTAGGAAAAACAAATGTCTTCTCCTTGTTCTGTTGCTCGCTGTCACTACTTTTGTTGATATAATCAATCGGGTTGAGGTCAATTCATTCCATGTTATTCCAGTTAAGTTGAAGCGAAGTAGAGGAAAGCGTGCGGAACGTGCCATTATCGGTCCTCTGGTCAAGAAGTACTGGTTACAAAGATATCACCTGTTCTCGAGGTATGATGAAGGTGTCAAATTGGACGAGGAGGGTTGGTATTCCGTCACTCCTGAGGAGATTGCTATCCGACATGCAGAGAGATGTCGCGGAAGAACCGTGATTGATTGCTTTGCTGGTGTTGGTGGCAATGCCATTCAGTTTGCTTTACTGTAAGTTCTATGGCCACTGCTTCGCTACGCATTTTATCTACTAATTCTCAATGGGAGTTTTAGCATTCTTGATAATGTTTACATGCTTGAGATACTTATATAACCTTACTTGAATGTCTGTTGAGAAAGTTTGTCATATTTCGACTTTTAGGCCGAATTAGTTTATCTCATCAGTGGGGGTTTTCTTAGATTTATGACTTGAGATTGCCTTTACTTGCTGTAGATGTCACCATGTCGTTGCAATTGACATTGATCCTCAAAAAATTGCATTGGCTTTTCATAATGCCAAAATATATGGGGAAGAAGACTGTATTGATTTCATTGTTGGGGACTTCTTCCAACTCGCTCCATCACTGAAGGTAATGATACAATATACAAGAGATGCTACTTCATTCTAATCATGCTCAGTTTTCACATGTTAATCCATATTGTGAATGTAGTCGAGGAAGTCTGGTTTTACTGTGCTGTTTACATGCCATATGTAGTTAGAATAAGCTGTTACAGTTGAATTGTTACATTTTGTTGAGTTGGAAACACTTATATAGTATTAATAATGGTTATGCAATATAAGAAGAGTAGAGCAAGTGATGCCAACCATTTGGCAGGTGGCTTCTGCAATGATTTGATGCTTCAGATTGAGCCTTGCTTTTGTATTATGAATGCATCATATAATGCTTGGTAGGTGCCCTTGATGCTAGTCCTCCAATATCACTTTGCAATCACATGTCTGGCGTAATTATTCAGTTAAAATTCTTTCTTTGTGCTCAAGGCACAAGTGTGTTGCTTGGGTTTTTATCATTCAGGGTCAAAACTTTATTCTGCATTTTGCTCAACTATAAGTAAAATGCCCCTTGATTTTATTTTGTCAGGGTGATATTGTTTACCTTTCACCTCCGTGGGGTGGCCCATCATACAAAATGATTCGGCAATTTAATCTTGATCTGCTCAGGCCAAAAGACGGGTATGCAGAACCTCTTCATGCACTCTCTTGTTCAATTCTAATTGAAAGGCCTTTTCACATGATGATAAAGTTACTGGTTGCGTGTAACTTAGAGGAGTAAAAGTACCTACATCAATTTTTGCTTGAAAATAATACGAATGGTAATGCAAATGTTTTTTTTTGGTAAGAATGGTAATGCAAATGTTTCTCTTTCTTTATCTAAACAAAGAGGAATTCTATTCTTTGTAGTGGTGTCATAGGTCAATGGTATGAATAACTGAAAGAAGAAAGGAGGTCAAACACTATTTCCTCTGAACTAACTACAGATGCATTCTTTACATATCAATAGTTCTCTCATGTGTGCGTGGCCTGAGTGATATCATGAAACTCAATCAAGATGAATATGGTCTGTAGGCAGTACAATTCTGCAGTTCTGTTGTCTCCTAATTCTGAGACTTCCATTATTGTGGCTAGGCAAAAAATTATGACCTTCTTTTCCAAAAAAAAATGTATCTGATATCCATCTAATGACAGCTATTCAGTATTTCAAGCTGCTCAGAGGATAACACCAAACATCGTTATGTTTCTTCCCCGCAACATGGACTTAGACCAAGTGGAAGAGCTCTCTTGGCTTTCTTCTCCTCCTTTACATGTTGAGGTACTGCCTTGTTAGATTATAACCCTTTTCGATGGACTTGATTTGTCTTCCCTGCATAACATGATAGTAAAGACTTGCAGATTGAAGAAAATTATGTGGATGGCAATTTCAAGGGCATAACTGCATACTTCAGCGATGTTGCATGGAGGCAGGCCTGACCATCATGCTCTCCCAGGCCGTTGCCATGTCTAACTTCATAGCCGTAAACCACTTTAGATCATAGTATTCCAGCGCCATGAGGCTGATGCTCAGAGAATTTTCTCAGCAGTCAATGACCAAGTAGAATTTTGACATGCCTTGCCAAGATTAGATTTTTCCTGGATGGTCATTTTTGTAGGGATTGCTTTGAGAGTCTTGGCATTTGAAAGCTTGTCTGGTGAGTAAAACTCACCTCAAGTGGCATTCTCAAAGGGTTTGACTTTGAACAAGGTGGTGAGAAATTGCTGAATGTTGACCGGTGGTAGGAGAAAAAGCTATCAGGCCGAGTTTGGTAGTAACGATGGTGACTGAAGACGAAAATGTAATTTGTACAGTAGCTGGTATTCGTGCCGCTAGTCCAAATGTGTATGGTTTGACCATTTGAGTGACTTCGACGACTTTATCAATATGCAAGGGGGAAAGGCATGTAAACAATTCGTAGTCTACTAATAGAAAAACAAGTTTATTTGTAAAAACGGTTGATTGCCTGTGATCTATACGAGTACTTAAACATGATAAATCGATCATTTCGCTAGCATGCAAGTGACAAATAAACATTTGCACTTGTAAGATCAAAACATTAGTTCTAGTACAATAAAAAATCGTAATGATAAATTAGTTATTTGGTTTGTAAGTCATAATCGTTAACGGACATTACTACTAATCATCTAAGCAATTCATAATCATTTGTAAGTAATTTATTAACAAATAGGGTGATCATTTGAAAATTTTAAAATAATCGGTAATCCATTATCGGATTTTGAAGATGGAAAAAATTATTATTTGTTTTGTAATTAATCCATATTGACAAATTATCGATTCGTACCAATTATATTTAAAATCTATGATTGATTATTCAAATTTAATCGACCCATTTTTGGCAAATAGAGAGGCGATGATTGCTCGAGACAGATAGGCAGAATTTCACGGATGAAGTAAAAACCAACTTGAAAACATGAAGGCAATGATTGCACCCAGACACTTTTTTCTCTGGGGAAGCATCCTCAGCTGTGTCTGACTTGACTCCCTCCTGAACCCGAATCAATACTCAGCCGAGATTACACGCCGGGCAATATTCTCTCTCTCTCTCTCTCTCTCTCTCTCTCGCTCTCGTGTATCTGACATTGAGACGCTGGAAGACGGCGGTTTGAGTGGTGAACCCAGGATACTGAAACATGGCGGAAGCTTCAGCAGACTCTGGAATTGAGTACCTTGACGTCCTCACCAGGAGCGGCGAAAAAACCGGCATTAGCAAACCCAGGCACGCGCCTCTCCCTCTCTTCATCCAACCCTTCTTTAGTTCTTTGTTTGCTGCCTCGAAAATTGATCGAGAACTTGATGAGGAAACGCGTATATGATTTGCTTCCGTTCAGTCATGGGTTCTTGATGATGCGATTCTTTTCGAATGCTAATGGGACATGGAAAACGGGATCGTTATGAAAAGTACTCAGCTTTGAGTGTATCTTGAGTCCTGACAAACCGTAGTTTCTCTCTAGTCTCGATATCATGGATGGTGAAACTATGCTATCTTTTTTTTCTTTTTTTGTTATTCATCATCATAGCACTGCTTTATGTTGGGCGATCAAGCTGGTAATTTAACTGCTAGAACAAGTTCGTTCTACACTTGTCTCTACCATTACGTATTCAAATCATTTTACCAGTTTATAGCTTTACTCTCCGGTACCTTTTTCTTTTTACTGGAAGCAATAGCTTTCATCTAAATCAGCATTGTTTGCTCATAAACATTAAGACATCCTATTGAAGAACTTTTATTTTTATTGCTTCAAACATCTTTATTGACTGGTCCTTTTGACCCTTTTTCCCTTCCCCTTATTTGCATACTATTGCTGTTATCGTGTGCAGGGGTGATGTTCATCGTGACGGGGACTACCATCGAGCAGTTCATGTGTGGATATATTCAGAGAGTACACAGGAGCTTCTCCTCCAGAAGCGCGCTGACTGCAAGGACTCATGGCCAGGCCAATGGGATATTTCAGTGCTGGCCATATATCTGCTGGCGATTCCTCGCTTGTGACAGCCCAGTTAACAACCTCAATCCTTAAAATACGCTTCATTCTCTGCTTCTGGGTTTAGAGCAATTCTATGCTTCGAAGGAACTCCTATTAGGGTTTTCATCTGTGTGGCATCTACAATAAGATTTGGGCCTTATATCTTGATTTGGTTCAAGTTTTATACATGACTTCTAGCAAGTTGTGTCTAGTTCTTACTTGGGTCCATTTTCTACATGCAATGCTCCCCACAGTATTGTTGCCTAGATAGAAGTGAGGCTATAGTTTGTTATCCAGCAATTACAGGTTACCTTGGGAGAAAGTTAGTTAGCCTTAAAAAACACCATTTTGATCTATATTTTACAAAGTTCTTGTAATCATGTTTTTCTACTGGCGACAATTCTGATAGAGCTGCTTTTGATGTAGATGACCACCATTACAATTTTTTAACTCACTTTGTGTACATATTCGTAATTTTCATTCATTAGCATTTTTTCTTGAGACTATTTGCAGTTGCTGTTCATCTTGCCATGCCCATGATAACATCTGTAAATAGTAATAACTGACTAAAGTACTCCTGCCACTCTAGAAACTAACTTACTGTTAGCTATTAGCAATTTAAAAAATATGCATGATTTCTCTTCTTATCTTCATGCCTAAGCCAAATAATCTGTCTTTGAGTCTGAAAGTGCAGTTCTAAACCGACTGAGCTCTAGTTCTGACTTTGCCTGTCAGAAAAGGAAAGAATAAGAGGATGCACCTTGGCCAAGGCTTTTACAACCATGAATGCTTCAATTATGTATAAGACCATGTCTTAGAAATCTAATGAGAATTCAGGAAGTTGAGTACTTTCTTCCTTCAATAAGGCGATAATGTCGATTGTGGCAAGAAGATGCTTCGTATATGACTGTAAAAACTGAATTTGGAGACCTGGCTTATGATTGTTTATGAAGGCTCCTGTGAGTTGCAGGCCTGCTTGTGAAGAAACTTTTTACAATTCTATCGGTCAGGAATCTATTTAATAATTTAGATCTAGAGAAGAAACTAAATATACAGAGAAATACGTGTCATTTCCTTTACATTTACTGAATTTATATGTTCCTGGCTTCATGTTTTGTGGTCTTTAAATTTTATGCTTGCTCTGGCCACCAAAAAAAGAATTACCTGCTTGTTCAATCATGCTTATTCTGAGATAAACTTTGTATGCTTCAGGAGGGAACTTGAGGAGGAGCTAGGGATAGTCCTTCCGAAAGATGCGTTTGAGTTGTTATTTATTTATCTTCAAGAGTGGTTAGTGACCCTTACCTCCATTTCTGCAACTGTTTCCTTTCCCTCTGAAGGTGCATCAACCAGGCTAGACATTTTCAAAATTCTGTATTCGTTCCTCTTCATATCAATGGATCAAAGCATTTTCTCATGTTTCAAGTTAATAACTGTAGCGCTGGTACCCACGGAACATTGTGTATAAACTATGGGTTACTTGGTTTTGACTTGTTCATGTCATGTAATGGAAGTTCCAAGATAGGATGTCATGTTGTTGTTTTAAGTTTTAGACTTTATTTGAAAAAGACACACTTAATACTTCCACAACCTCTCTTAAGTGCTTTGTTGGCTAGTCATTTGATGTCTTCTCACTTGCAGCACAGTTGCTTTTGGCAGTCACACTCTGACTGTCCTCCTCCATTTCCATTCTTTACTTGTACAAGATCTTGCTTCTGGAATTTGGTCAATTGAAATTTAATATTCTTATGTTGAGATTTTATAAAACCAAATTTGAACTAAAAATTAGCAAAATTTAAGTTTTTATTACCTAGAATGAAGAAATCTGGTTACATATTATGAGAAGCATGGGATCCAGAAGTTGCATCATCAATAACTAAATAAGTAGAAGGCATCCTATCTATTTAGTGAGCACTGTGCACATTTAGATGATATCTTCATGAGGTTATTTTAAGATAAAGTGTGAAAAGTCGGTTTTCTCCAGATCTTCAATAACAAATGATTTTAGAGGTTTTGGCCAGCTAATAATATTTCTTTACGTTCTCTTTTATTTTGCTCATCAGAAATCCAGGATATCCTCAATTCGTTGACTTCTTATAGTGCTTTCCCTTGCAGTGTGATAAATGATGGTGATTTCATCAATAATGAATTTAATGATGTCTACCTGGTGACCATTCTTGATCCAATTCCATTGGAGGCCTTTACGCTGCAGGTACCATGCTCTTGTCTAAAGTGAGGTTTGTAGTTGCCCACTTAGAAGATTGTCTTCCTTATAGTGGTGTATATGTATAAATTGGGGAATCATTGAGATCAAAGCATGTATGAACTATAATCATTATGCATCTAGGTAGATATGTGCATGAACATTTGCATGGAAACCTACAAATATAGATGGGAACATATTCATTGCCAATTTGTTATTTGTTAGAATGTTAAGTTGTCCAGGGTTATTCAGTTTCATGGAGAACTTAATGGAGAACGGCAATTTTGTTTATCCCCAAAACAGAGCTTCATATTGAAATGATTGCCGGCATCTCCAGGATTTTGCTCTTTCACATTAATTGAGTCTATTAATTCGAGTACTTGTTTACTGTAATTTCACGACATATATGTTGTTAGGGTCTCGTTAACAAGTGCCCCTGAGACACTTTTTCATAGTGCTTTATAAGGAAATGTTTTCATTTCTAATGCACTGCTTACCTGTAACACAAAAATGAAAATGCATTCAATTGCTTTTTTTTTCTAATTTGAGATGTTTGACAAGTGCCCTTAGCAACCTTCTTATTATCTGCCATAGAAGAGGTTGTCAAGAACTATACCATCTGAGATCTTTTTGTTGCATAGGAAAGCGAAGTATCTGCTGTTAAATACTTATCTTATGATGAGTATAGAAGTTTTCTTGCTAAAGAAGATCCTGAGTACGTCCCATATGACATAAATGGGAAATACTGGCAACTATTTGACATAATTACACAAAGGTAAGCTTCGGAATAGATGCTTGCTTTGAGAAAGCCTAAAGAACTTTTGTTATTTCATCTGGAGAAGTTTTAGTTTAGGCTAGATATCCTATCATTTAGTTTATTAACTCCAATTATTAACTTGAGAAGTAATTGAAAAAATATTGGGTAATCTTCTTTATGGTCATTTGCAATGTTTTATACCACTTACATAATCTATTTTATCTAAATTTATTGAAGGTACAACCAGAAGGCCATTGACCACAGCATGGCCCTACAAAAGAAAATCCAACGCTATGCTTCTGTTACTCTCAAGGCAGAGGTTGTAATCCCTTTGGTGGAATTTATGTAGATCTCTTTTTTCATATCTTTCATAATTTGTGACAGCTAGTTTTGGATCTAATTGTTTGTATGATTCTCATGTCTTTTTTTTTTTATTTGAAGGGGATAAAGAACCATAGAAGTTGCTTGCAATTCTTTTAATTTTATTTTATTTCATTACTAACTCACTGCGCTAATTGTAGACATAATTGCTATTTGATGTGAGTTCACTTTGTTTTTGCTTATTGCCCATGATTAGGACTTATTTTTTGTTCTGTTGTCCAACCATGTTCATTAGGAAGGACTATATACATGCCACCCAATCCCAGTATAAGATGATTAGAATTCCTGGGTGTTACACAAAGAAGCTCATTTTCTACTCTTAGAGAATTTAGAAAGAGTGCAATGTGTAATGTGCAGTGGTCTAGGTGACTTTTTCTTCATATCTATGTATCTTATATGGGGAAAATCTTGTGAGGAGTAGTTCAGTCTTGGTTACATGGTGTCAGCCAAAATGTCCTTTGCACTAGATTGCTCAAAAGTAGTAGTGGAATTTACTTCTTATTCTTCAAGATTCTTTTTTACATCTTTTTTCTTGCATACACAAGACACAGTATTCAACTCTTTACTTATAAAAAAAGAGACGATATTCACCTTTTCATTTCATTCTCGCATTTTCTTGTGCAGCTTTCAGGGCTTTCAAAGGGAGAACGGGAAGCCCTGCTTTTAGTAATTGAGGCTGCAAAAGTTATCGATGAGATCTTCTACCTGCAGGTTGGTAAAACTGGACATGTATATCTACAATTATATCTAAATTGATGCTGAACTTTCTTAAGTGAAGCATACTTTACCTCTACCTTTGATTGGTAAATGTTAAGATATGGTGCATGTGTTCTTTCTATCGATTGGTAGTTCTTCACCATAAAATGGACCCTTAGACTAAAGGAACTAGCCTATCTTGAGTCAAGTACTGGTATCATTTTTTCTATTCAGTCATTTGCAACATCAAAGGTGCTTCAATAGTTGCATAATGAGAAAGATAATGTTAGCTAAGACATTCAATGGCATGATATATAGTTGATGCAGCTATGGGGGAAAAGATTTGTTGTTTTTTCATTAAAAAACTTTGATGAGTCATAATTTAATTGCTTATCTACTTAGACTGGTGAAAGGATATCCTATAAATTTCAAATGCTATGAATATAGTCCTTACTGTCAGGCTGAATGATTCTGCATATTTTTGGCTGCTTTCATAAATCATTATATGCCTTGTTCAGTTCTTAAAGGGAAGGTTGGTGTACAGCACTAGGATCATGAAGATAATAACCATTCTTTTCTAGTCAAACTTATTGTCATAGACAGACTTATCAATCCCTAAATTGTTAGAGGGTTGAAAATCCTTCTATACCACAACTTAAGCAGCTTTCTACTTGATTTGATTTCAGTGGGTAACTTTTTGTGTATTATTTTAGGTATGGTACAACAACCCAGTTCTGAGAGATTGGTTGAAGGAGCATGCTGCTTCGTCAGAGGTGGACAAGCTTAAATGGATATACTATTCAATAAATAAAAGTCCATGGTAAACCAAGATGGAAAGCTCTGACTGACATGTCTCTTGTTGCTTTAATTCATGTCTCTCTTATTTCTTTCTTGGCTAGCAAAAATGGCAGTCTCATACATGTGTGCAAATTTTGACAAGGAAGGAGACAGTGTGATTTGAGTTATTTTAGGAAATCCATTGAAATGCTTGTTGGATGTGAAGGTTAATTTAAATTTAGAGTTTGTGAGAGATTTATCAAATGAAGTAATAGTTTGTCAACCCTTTCAAATTATTATTTTTCCCATATACAACTTTCATTCATTTTATCTTTCATGGAATTTTTGGGTGTAAGTTTGAGATAGAAAGTCGCCTTTGAGTTTGATTGATGATACGGAGGGATAAGAACCAGTCAAGACTAGTGATCAGTTGAGAGACATTTATCCAGTACAGGCACCATACTCAATTTATTAAAACTCATTAGATGATCTTTATAATATTTGTGTTGGTTTTGGAAGAGGTTATTGCCACGAATAATTTTCTTCCATGGAAGTTTCAGAGTGTTCATTAGGGGACTGACATGATGTTAATTGCATCCTTAAAACACTTCCATTTGATTTTGCATTGGGGGTCACCTTTTTAATTTTTAATGTCCTTTATGACATCTAGAACTGTCAAAGAATGATTGTTTCAACTATTCTATGTCCACAGGTCTTGCCTTGATGAGAATGAGGCATTTTTGACAACTGCAGATTCAGCCATTAAGTTGCTTTCTAAACCCGCAAAGCAAGTAAATGGGTGGAAGGGTATCGAATATAAGGCTGCATTTCCCAGGCAAAAGCCACCTGGTGCAAACTTTTATCCTCCTGACATGGACAAAGAGGTATCTCTTTAAATTGATCCAAATTCAAGAATGACCTACGCCAGCTAACATCCATTCAAGATAGGAATTTGTAATCATTGAAGCTGTCTATTCCTTATATATCTGCCAGAAGTTGTTTTAACTGCTTGCGTGGAAACAGGAATTTGATTTATGGAAGAGTAGCTTATCAAAAGATGAAAAGGAGGAGGCAACTGGCTTTTTCAACGTTATTAAGAGGAAAAGTCAATTTAGTTTGGACGAAGCCTTGCCTATAGCTTCTGATGAAAGTAGTAATAATACAGTCAAACCAATCAATGACCTTTTTATTGTCCCTTATTCGCAAGAGTATAGAGCTTTGCTTACAAAAGCTGCTGAACTGTTGCATAAAGCTGGAAATTCAACTAGCTCCCCAAGGTATTGTTGGTTGAAGTATTACCATTTATGAATCGTCGGGTCATTCTTTATACATGAATATGCTAATACTGGCTTAGTTGTTCATAAACACCTGTACTTTCTTGTTTTGTGTAGCTTGAAGAGACTATTGCATAGCAAGGCTGAAGCCTTTTTGTCCAATGACTATTATGACTCAGACATCGCCTGGATGGAGTTGGTTAGTATATATTGCCTTTTGTTTCATCTTTAATGTTGTAATTCTCATTGTGAATAGACAAGTTACTTCTGAGATTGAAATTTTGTGGTAGCTGGCCATAGTATATCTACAATGGTAGAGAGGACCTAGCAAGTGAAAGATGTAGTTCTGGCTGGACAAGTATTCTGATGACATTTTAGCATACCTGTTAGCTTTATCTACTGGGGGAAAGAGAGTCTTCTGTCAATCTCCACCTATTAGGAATTAGGAAGTATGGAGTTCGCCTTAGCAGTTAAATATCTGGACCAGAAAATGTAGAAGCTTGACTAAGAGAAATAAGGGTTGCCTAGACTGCTTGCCACCATATTTAGGAGTAGGGTGATAATTTGATAATATTGATAAAGTGTTTTGGATGGAATTCTGAGATAATATTCTTTCTCGAAGTCTTTGAGTAAGAATTTCACCAGCTGAGTAAGATGAGCTTCCTTCCACTGGTTGCAATGGTGCTGCTGCTATCTTTTCCTCTAAAATAAAAGATTTATGATGAGAGACTCTTTTTAACAAATACTGATCTTAAGAATGGTGTCAGTTTACTTCTAATCATATCCCATTCTCAGAGCTCTTTGCTGCTAACCAGTGATGATTTTGTCACTTCTCCTGTTGGTGTTGAGAAATGAATGCTTTAGAGAACATTTTTACGGTCTGGAGCTGGTTCTGTTCTCAGTTGTTTAATGTTGCAATGTTTGATTGATAGTGAAGGTCACTGGCCTAGTAGTTATACTGATTTTTTACTCAGCTTGAGCACAAGCCAGGTTATGGCCTGCATGGACAATCGAAAAAATGGTCATTTGTTCAATTTTTAGTGGTGATATTTTGTGAAGTTGGGTATTTCATCATCTAGAATTGCTGGGAAAGAATGAAGATGCTTATCTTTTAAAATAAAGTTCTGGAAGTATTCCTACATTACTAATGTGTTGATACTTTCACTTTTGCCTAACTTGAAGGACTCCGAGTTGGATGTGACTATTGGTCCCTACGAGACTTATGAAGATGCACTATTTGGCTACAAGGTATTATTCACCCTGAATCTTTCTTCTTGCATTTTCATCCATGCATTTTAGGTTCGTCGTGCATGTACGTCATAGAGCCTGCCTATGAATCACTCTCATAAAGGCTGTGTTTTTTTTTTTGGTTCAGATCGTAAAGGTTGTTTAACCTATAACATTTTTGAATACTGACCTTGGACAACTTTTTAATTGCATTAGCAGTCTAAAAATGTCCACTTTCTTCATGGAACAGCAATGAATGAGGTGGTTGTCTTCAGAGATGAATAGTAGACCATGACATTATTCATATTATTGATAGGTCTCGGTATATGATTCGGAACAAAGAAGAACATGATCTTCTGATATTCATCCTTCTACTAGGCAGACAAGAAAAAACATCTCTTGCTATTATTACATGAGAAAAATCTGAAAAATTACTGCAATTGACCTCAGAAGCATGCAATCGCCAAACTGGTTGGAACCTTTGTAAATGATGACTGCAGAGTCTGGACTCCTAAAGTCCTGTCTTTACCTATTATGTACAAATTGTAATTTGTGTAGCTGATAAAATTGTTGACATTCCTTCATTGGACAGTACCAGACTTCCATTAGAAATCTATGTGCATTACATTCACATTGATGTCTCAGTACTTTCTGAAGTTCTGATTAAATTGTGTCCCTTTCTCTTCCTTGAAGTTCTGATCTTGCTATTCATGCATCGTAATAACTCCACTGGTTGTTATTTATTTCCTCAGTAGCCTTTAGATGTGTCCCAATCACATGCACTTAAAAGACATTCACAGAAAAAAAGTACTTTCATGATTGAAATATTAAAGATGAACGAATATTTGATGAGACTACGTGTAAATGGTGCAAAATAATATATGAGAGTGAAGAAGTATGGAAAGGGAAGTAAAAGTTATGATGTTACTGGTGATTTGTTTTTGACTTACTACTTATTGCTTATTATTTATTTTCTCTAAAAACTTTCTATTTCATGTATCTGTCCTCAATCTAATAGAACAGTTATCAAAGCAAGACATGAATTATTTTTAAGTAGGAAAGGGAGAAAATGTGCAAAAAAGAGTACCCACTTTTGTCTATATAGCAGGGAATACCATATGCTACATTGTCGATATGCCTTGTGCTAATGCTTGGGAACACTTTAGGTGCAACTTAACACCATTTAAAATGTCCATGGTCTCATACTAATATTTGTCTCTACTTCTTTGGCAATGCTACTAACAATTCACAATTACATTAGGCGACGTTTGAAGCATTTATTGGTATTCGAGATGACAAGGCAACTGCTCAATTAAAACTCTTCGGAGATAATCTTCAGGTATTCTTGTTCTTCCACAGAGACACAACAAATGTAGTCCAACTTGACTGAAGGAGGATACTTTCTTATGTTTTGTAACATCACACTAGGTATTGGAACAAAATCTCCCTCTGGACAGTGTTTACAAATCACAAGATGTGATTGCTGCACCAATACGTGTCATTCAGCTCATTTACAATGGAGGGGTGAGTTTTTGTTACTCAGCAGAATGTGAATCATTACACTTGCCTCTGGACTTCTTTTTCATATAATGGTCTTAAACTCCTGTTAATGATCATCTCTTTCTGGCATAAGATTGTGAGCAGGTATTTCCCTTTGCCAGCTAAATAGTAACAATTTTCTACTCATCGTTTGACATTTTGACTAATAGTTATGTTATCTTAGACACCCTGATGCTTTCATTTTCTGAAAACTGATTGATGGATTGATATCTAGGATGTCAAGGGCCCTCAAACTGTTGCTTTTAATTTACCAAATGATGAGCGTATTGTGAAGGATCGAGGAACGTCGATGGTTTTGCTCAAGAATGTTTCAGAAGCAAAGTACGACTTCCTTGTTGTCTTTGTGATTGTTGTATTTCCTTTAGATTACAGCGTTATGTCTGCATCTGATTTTCTATGCCCTGATTGCTTGTTTTGCTTCTCAACTCTCTTCTTATTAAAACCAGGTTCAAGCATATTCTCCAGCCCATAGCAGCTGCATGCATTTCAAGGGAACAAAGTGGGCTAGTAGATTTTGATTCTTTCTTTACTCACACAATTTGCCATGAGTGCTGCCATGGAATTGGCCCCCATACCATAACTCTCCCAAATGGTCAGAAGTCTACAGTTAGACTAGTTAGTCCCCTCAACTTTACCTTGGCATACTTTTTTTCCCATTTCCTTCTCATTGTTATCATAAATCCTTGGTTAAATAGATTTTGAAATAGTAAATTGTGTTTTTTGGCTAACACATGGCAATAAACAATGAAGATTGTGCTTTTGATGCTACACACTGCAATAGACAGTGAAGAGAATCCCACTTTCAGGGTCCTGCACAGCAGCTCCAAAATGCCTAGGCAATTTTAAGTAGGATTGATTTAATGAAACCTCTTTTATTCACAAAGTACACCCAAGAAAGTGAAAGTATAGACTTCAAGAGCTACTTTATCCTCATTTCTTTTTCACCAATAAATCTTATAACTCATGATTTCATGTCCATATATACTGTGGGATACTATTGTGTAAATTGCTCATTTTAAAAAATTACTGCCGTGGGATACTATCGTGTGCTTGTCGACAAGGGAGTGTAGACAGACCCTTCCATATATGATATATGAACTTCATGTAAGAATTCCAGAATTATTCTCTCTCGGCTTGAGTGACGTTCTTCTATCTACAAATGCAGGAGCTTCAAGAACTTCACTCAGCTTTGGAAGAAGCAAAAGCTGATATAGTTGGTCTCTGGGCACTTAAGTTTTTCATTGACCAGGTAATGATGTTGTTTCAGGTTCTTGAAATATCTAAAGTAAGGCTGATTTCTTACTGTTATGATTTGCTATGGCATTCAGGACTTGCTTCCAAAGGATTTGGTTAAATCAATGTACATTTCTTTTTTGGCTGGATGCTTTCGCTCAGTTCGTTTTGGTTTAGAGGAAGCTCATGGGTAAGCTAGTTATACATGGATCCTTGTTTTGTCATATGGACAACACCCATTGAGCCATTTATGTTCCTGCTATATTACCAGAAAAGGTCAGGCGTTGCAGTTCAACTGGTTATTTGAGAAAGGAGCATTCATGTTGCATCATGATGAAACATTCAGTGTTGATTTCACAAAGGTACTATGGTGGGCATTCCCCACATCCTTAATGTCATTTTTCTGTTTAGAATAACCAATTGATTGCTATGAAACCTTTGTAAGGTTGAAGGCGCTGTAGAAAGCTTGAGCCGGGAGATACTCACCATACAAGCAAAAGGTGACAAGCCGGCTGCAAGGTCTCTCATCAACAGATATTGCAAAATGACTGATCCACTCAAAGCTGCTTTGCAGAGACTTGAAAACATTCAGGTAGAATTCTATGACTTTCACATCTATGAACTTTGTCATGCTTTTCCTTGGGTTCAATATGGACATCCTATGATGTTAATGAGCCGCACTAGATCAGCCAAATAAAGAGAGAGAGACCACGTACGTAGCAGTGAAAAAAATGTCCCTCTAGAGTATATTATGATGTGATTTCTAGGTGATGCTCCGTACATTAATAACCAAGGTTTTGAAACTTCGCCATTCTATACCAGTCCGGCATTTTATGAGTTGAGACTATTCTTCAGTATGCTGTTGTACTTCTCACGTGTCTTTGCGTAATGGTTTCAGGTCCCAGTGGACATTTCTCCCATATTTCCAATAGCTGATTTGGCATCGGAGTGAAAGGAAAGGAGTACTGGCTGCCCGGCTTGTCTTCACAGCTATCGTGGCATTTTATATTAATTCATGAGAATCGGGCTTACCCCCCACAACAAGAATGAAGAAACAACCGGAAGAGTCCCTTCCAAATGACCTTGAGGCATCTTCCATCATTTAATTGGCAAAATGCTTCATGCTTAATACAGTGATCTGTGATTAGTGTAGGAGGGGGAATGTCTTTACATTACATGTTCAGTTAGATTACTAGTTCTAGAAAACCCTGAGGCAAAGCACTAGAATGATAAATGATATGGCGTTTTTTCGGAGTATTTCAATAATGAGTTTTCATTGAGATTTCAATTAAGGAAATTTTCCAGTTTCATGAATCGTCCTATGTTATAAGGCAATCATTACTTCGAAAAGTGAATTATTTGAAATTAAGTAAAATGCCGAAGGGTATCGTCACGATGTGTTTGCAAATATTTGGAAAGTGAACATTAAATGAGCACAGTGCAAACATAGGTCTTCGACTAAGCCTATCATGAAATATACCTAATGTATTTTGGGCTCATTTAAGTATTCAATAATTACATGACCCAAATTATTGACGTAACGTGGCTTAGAACTGCTAATGTTATATTGTCGAGAGGAACTTAAACAAGTACTGGACCTAAAATTTGTTGTAGCCTAATAGTCATGGATAAAGTGAGTATGGAAATGAAGATGAAATTCCAATAGCTCATTCTTTTTCGGTGGTATGGAACCTCCATATCTTAGTTAATCAATCTTATTCATGCAAAGGACTCGCCATCCCTTCCACGAGGAAAGCAATTTCCCAACTTCAACTAATTATTAGTTAATTTTGATAAAATTTTCAGATAGATTTCAATAAACTTGAAAATATTCTCGTAAGGTCAAAGTTGAATTTGAAATTTCACACTTAGCAAGATAAAAAGTCTATGAGCTTGAACTTTTTAGTTGGCAAGTCCAATAAATTATCGAGCAAGTCAAACATGCATGCTTATCATGATTGCATAACAATAAAAAGTACGATTCTTTTGAGGTCTTGCACTTAGGACAAGCGTAATAAATACTGCTCATATATCATCGAACGATAATAGCTAAACATGCCTTGAAGGCCCGTATAATTGCTTAGCAATAAAGTGCAACTATCAACCACTCTCTAAAAGTCTTGCATTGCCAAAAAGTCTGGTACCCCCCAACCCCCAATAATTGTGGCCACTTTTCCATTCCCGCAGCTTTACTCCACTCCACTCAAGAGGAGACATCAAAACATTCAAACGAAGCTCCCGCTGTTTCAACCCGCAAACTTCCAAGGAGATGCGCACCAGAGTCAAAAGAGACCCAAAAAAAGCCCAGTCGTTTCGGTCCCCAAAAACGCACGAAACGACGCCGAGCTCCCCAATGGTTACCGACCGTTAACTCTCCTCTCCGCAAAACCCGCCCGCATCCAAAAGCCGCATTCCAATTATCCATGCACAGTTTTCCATACATTTTCAAATTTAAACTCCATGGAACTGCCCCTCCCCCTCCCCCAAAAAAAAACTAAATAAACAAATAAAACACATCAGACCCAAAAAACGCCTCTTGACCGCCACGTCAGATTGACATGCGGGACCCACCAGGCGGGTTCCGACGTGGCAAAAGATGACCGGCCCCAGATTTCTGCCCCTCCCAATACCATCACCCTTTGTAATTTCACCTAATCATATTATATCTATTAATGTGATTTTTAAATCTAGTAATGATTTTTTTCCTACATTGTTTACAGATCTTACAGTAAAATCTCCATAATTAATGATTGATATGATATCATTCTATATAAATCATGTAGCAGCTTGCAGTAAAGTCTTCGCCTTTCTTTTTCTTCTTCTTCTTCTTCTTCTTCTTCTTCTTCTTTTTTTCTCGAAGCGTCTGCTTTGCAAAAATTTCAAAAATGGCTTCTTGTTCCTGGGTAGATATCTGAAGACCCATCCAAAAGTCTCCTCATTTCCAACGCAGAAACATCACACCCCAAGCCCAACCCCACCAGAAGGAGATGCCTCGTGACTGATCTCTTTCTTTCCCCAGAACAGGGTCAACAATCAAATCGTTGATTTTCACCACACAGACAGACACAGACACTCTCCGTTTCTTTCCTTCTCTTTCACCTTCCGACAACGCTCACCACACACGGCCACGGATACTCTGTTTCTGTCCTTCTCTGGGAAAAGAATGACTCCTACCAAGACCATCCCTCGCCAATTCTCGTACAACACCCTCTACGTGAACCCCCTGAACGACACCAAGCACGTCCGGAGCTGCAGCGAAGGAATCGCCCTCGAAGGCCGCTCGAATCACAGCCCTGTTAAGCTCTGCGACCGCAAGGAGAACGCCCATCCCAACCAAGAACGAAATGCGGCGTTTGGAGATGATAAAGAAAACGCCGCTCCCAAAACCTGGTCTTCGGCTGTTTCCAAGCATTCCTCGAATCTGAAGTCTTTGTCCACCGGAAAAGCTTTGAACTTGAAGCCGTCTTCTCTCCAGTTCTGCATGCAAATGCAAGACAAAGATCTGAATTTGGCGTACAAATTAAGGGACCCAATTGGGTCGGAGAATTCGCACTCTGTGAATATTTGGGATTACTCTGATTCGGAGGCAGCTCCAGCTTCGTCTTGGTCTACATTGCCAAATAGGTGAGTCTCGGCTCAGATAAAAAGTAACATTTTTTATTCCCTGAAGTCTCGAATTTGAGAGGTGTGTTCGTGTTCATGACTCAGAAATTGTGGGTTGATGGAAAAATTGATGTTTGGTGTGGTTTCAGGACTTTGTTGTGCAGACCGTTGCCTGTGGACATTGGGAGGTGCACTTGTGTTATTGTGAAGGAAACTTCCATAGATGGAGTTAGTGGTGGCACTCTGTATTCTCTATATACCAACGTAAGTGAATTTTCTAGATGAGCTTCATTCTGTGTTATGTCCCTGTTTTATTGATATTTTAAACTTAAGATTCGTTTTCTTTTTTCTATTTTTCTTTTTATAGTCAACTTGTTGGATGAAGTTTAATATGTGGAAGTAAAGACATGGTCAAATCAAATCGAAAATCATGTTGGGACTAATGAAATACTGTTAAGACCATAGTGTACACAACCTATGAGAAGTTTAAGGTAGCTTCGCCGAAGTTGGACCCATAGAATTTCTAGTTTACCCGGGTTCAATGTTCCTAGATGCTGCATTATAAACTAAATTTTTCTGATGGGTAATGATTCTGTACCTTGGGTACTTATCAGAAGCTTCCAAAAATTTCATTCATAGGTTTGCCCTATTCACAATCACAGACAGGGCACAATTAATCCATCACAAGCATGAATGGATCTTTATTTTCTTTCAGGTATCAATTTGTCCTTATGATATAGGTAAACCTTGTGCTTTTCTCATAATGACACTGCTAGATTGGCATGTATCTGCATTACCATGGGTTTCTAAATGCGGTACTGTATGCTTGTTTTTGTTTATCAGCTCAGATTCTGCTGAACTGAGCATACTTTCATCACATCTTGGATGTTCCATTGGTTTATAATTTCTTAGTTGCATTGAAAATTGCTCTGACAACCAACGGAAGAACATCCAAACAATGATTTTAGAAGGTAGCAGTATTAATTGGTTATAACTTGTCGACTGGACAGATGCCAATCTTTCTTGATAAAATCTGAAGATCTAATGCAATTGCAGCTTTGGCTAAGTAAAAGAACTGTGAATATTCATAGCTTCTCTTGAAGTGGAGCATATGATTGTCTCGGTGATGGTGCACATTAACCATTTGCTTCATTCTAGATTTTCATTGTCGACTTGATGTACACTTGCAGGAAGGTAAGGGACGACAGGATCGAAAACTAGCTGTTGCCTTTTGCAAGCGACGCAATGGAAAATCCATCTTCACCATAGCTCAGTCCGTAAAAGGATTATTATCCAATGGCGATGATAGTTACATTGGTGCAGTAACAGCCAATATCATGGGTTCAAAGTACCATATATGGGATCAGGTTCATCTTCTTGAAACTTTAGCCAACATAACACCAATAACCAAAGCTCAGTGGACTCCCTAATAGATTCAAAGTACCATATTTGTTTGGAATAAATTGGGCAACCCGGATTAATTCGGTCCTTTTTTCAGGGGGTCTCTTTGAACTCTGTAGCTAGACGAACTAAAGCTCTTTTAGCAGTAGTAATGTGAGCAATCTCTCTCTCTCTCTCTCTCTCTCTCTCTAATGCATGCACGCACACGCACGTGCGCACAGTGTGCGCACACAGTGAAAATGCAAAACTGAAAATTGAGAGTCGGATTACCTCTGGTTTTGCAGATTTGTACCTACCATAGCCACTTGGACAGGAAGCCACAGGACTATGAGAGCTTACATACCGAAGCATCAATCAATGCAGCTGAAGAACACAACTCAAGTGAGCTTCATGGAATTCTTTTAACAAACTATACCTTGTTGCTTGTTACTATTTTCCTTGATCTCCATTGAAAAGGAGTGTTGATCTTTTTCTGCTGTCAGGTTCCACACATCAGTGGACTCCCGAAGGACTGGGAGGAAAGAACAGATAGAGTCCATCAGCTAGTCTCAAGGGTTCCACACTACAATAAGGTAATATAGTGTGTCCTCTGTTTTTTATCAATAAAGAGGGTTGCACGTGTACAGGAAATGTTCTTTCAAAGTGATCGGCTTGGATCAAAGTTTTCGTTCTTTGCCTTGAGTTAGGTAGCTAAGTTTCTTCTGTCGCTTTTTGCAATCTCAGATTTCTAAGCAATACGAGTTAGATTTCAGAGACAGGGGAAGAGCTGGACTTAAAATTCAGCGATCGGTCAAGAATTTCCAGCTTAAGTTGGAGGTATACACAACTCCGGAATTTTATTTTTGGTAGGAGAACCACGAAAGTTTAATTCATATAAATTTGAAAGTGAGCGAGGAACAATAATAGATGATCATGCTCAAACCTTGCTCATGGATTTTTATACACCTGCTGGCACCTCATCTATGGTCTATAATGCAAAGAGAATGTGCAAGATGGTCCCAAGCAGGTGATTATGATGGCTGATGTTGACACTTTTTCTTCAGGAGAATGGTAAGCAGACAATCCTGCAGCTAGGACGGGTGGCAAAATCTAAATATGTCATGGACTACAGGTATAAATTGCAATTTGAGTTACTTTGACTTAAACCAATTTACGCAACCAAAAAAATGAAAATTTTAGTAAATTCTCTCTCGTAATGCAGGTACCCTTTGACAGGTTATCAGGCATTCTGCATTTGTTTGGCCTCCATAGACACAAAGCTATGCTGCACAGTGTGACGATACTATGCTTGCCCTCCTGCATTTGTAGTTCAATCTCTGAATACAGATGTCAGATGTTGCATCTTCATCTTTCCGGTGCCATCCCACTACTTCATACAGAAGTAGAATGGCGCCATTTTTTGTAGAGGCAAACATGTCGAGAGGATAATTATGGGCCGTTTTAGATGCAAAGCGCATGTATCTCTTATCGTCCCATTTCCCAAATCAAAAGAGGACATTTCCTTCTCATTTTCCTTTTTGTTGTTTACTATGCATCTCATGTTTGTCGATCAAATGAGCCTACAATTTGCAATCCTCTTTCAGAGTTAGATGCTATAAAGAATGAAAAGGCCTTAAAGTGGACCTAGAGAGGCGTTTATAGAGATGATTGCCGGTGTGACCACTCCCGGAAAGGCCGAAGCATTCGGGTGAAGATGATCAATTAATTTAGCAATGCCTTAACTTGCAGTTGCCCATAATTTAATGTACAAGGAATTTTGTACTAAATCATAACCTGTTTTAGCAATTTGAAATCATTCGTTAATTCTTTCAAGCAGAAGGTAAAAAACAAAAGAAAGAAAGTGAAACTGAGATGAAATTCTATTTTATCAAACGATACGACCAATTGCGAAATTGTCACTCGTCGGGGGTCCATCATTCGACGGTTGGTCCGGATCCCGAACGTTGGACCCTGCTTTTGACTCGTGTGTGCGAGAGCAATACGATATCGCTGCAGAGTAGAGTCGGAGTTACGTCAATGGGCGATGGAGAAGAGCAGGCTGATACGGATGGTCTCAAAGCTTCAATCTTTGAAGGAAGCAGAACAAGCCCAAGCTTCCATCATCAAGACGGCCCTCTGGGACCACTCCAGTATCGTTCCCAAGCTCATATCCTTCGCTTGTCTCTCTCCCGCAGGTAGCCTCTCGCACGCCCAAGCAATTTTTCAAGAAACCAGCATGGACAATCCCTTCGTTTGTAATACTATGATTCGAGCTTACTCCAAGAGCGTGTTTCCCACCAAAGCTATACTCATTTACAACTACATGCATAGCGCGCGCGTTGAATGCGATCACTTCACCTACAATTTCGTACTTAAGGCCTGTGGTAAAATACTCTGGTGCACTAAAGATGATGCGAGGGCTGTTGAGCGCGTTTATATTGCTTCCAAGGGAGCTGAGATTCATTGCAGAGTCTTGAAGGTGGGGTTCGATCAGGATCAGTATATTCAGAATTCTTTGCTCCATGTGTATTCTCAGTGTGGGTCGGTGAGTCACGCCCGCTGCCTTTTTGATGAAATGACGCAAAGGACTGTCGCTTCATGGAACATAATTATATTGGCCTATGATCTGTTGGGTGATTATGCATCCGCGGATCGTCTTCTCGAGTTGATGCCTGCAAAGAATGCGGTTTCTTGGAATACATTGATGGGACGATACATCAGGATGGGCAATCTTGCAGCAGCAAAAAAGGTGTTCCTGGAGATGCCCAAGACAGACACGGTTTCCTGGAACTCAATGATTGCTGGTTACATTCAAGTTAAAGATTATAATGGCGCATTAAGTCTGTTTCATGAAATGTCAAATGCCAACATTGAAGCTACAGAGATAACGCTTATTTCTGTTCTGGGTGCTTGTGCGGAGACAGGTGCTCTGAAAGTGGGTGAGATGATCCATGAGTCCTTAGAAGCCAAGGGATATAAAATTGAAGGTTACTTAGGTATTGCACTTGTTGACATGTACTCTAAATGCGGAAACTTGAGTCGTGCTTGGGAAGTATTCAGTCAAGTGAAAATGAAACCTGCTAGTTGCTGGAATGCAATGATTGTGGGTTTGGCCATCCATGGTTATTCTGACGAAGCTTTGGAGTTGTTTGCAGAGATGGAGAGGAGGGGTGATGAAGTTAGACCAAATCGGGTCACCTTTATTGGAGTCCTCATTGCTTGTAGCCATAAGGGCTTGGTGGATAAGGGCCATGAGTTCTTTGGTCGCATGAGGAAGGAATACAAGATAGAGCCTGACATGAAACACTATGGGTGCATGGTTGATCTACTAAGCAGATGGGGGTTGTTAAGTGAAGCTTATGAGATGATCAAGAATATGCCCTTCAAAGCAAACTCTGTCTTGTGGAGAACGTTACTTGGTGCCTGTAGGGTAAATGGCAATGTTCAGTTGGCTGAGTTATCCTTCCAAGAGCTTACAGATTTGGAACCTACTCAGGATGGTGATTACGTACTCTTATCAAACATTTACTCTGAAGCACAAAGATGGGGCGATGTGGAACTATTGAGAGGTGAAATGATTGACTTTAGGGTCATAAAGAGACCTGGCTCTAGCAACATTGAGATGAAGTAATTCCATTTCACTTGTTTACTCACAGAAGTGATCAGGACTTGACGATCTGTTTCTGGGAGAACATTAAGGAATTTCAGGGGGGACAATTGGCTTAAAAGTGATGTCGTTGAAACGCCTTTTTAGGTCAATATTGTAATTTGCAATGCCAAGGAGGAGCTTTGGGAACACAGAATGGTAGGATGGCTTCCCTGGTTCATTTTGTAACGTGCCATGTGTTGAAATGAGCTGACAATACTTGGAACACAATTTCTGTTGAGTTAGGATCGAAATCTTTTCCTACAACCAGTATTAGTTTTAACAGGATCTTCTGGGAGTAGGAAAGAAATGCAGAAGTACTTTGTCAATTTACTCATCTCCTTACCGAAAGAAACCCAGTAATGACAGGGCCATTTTCTGCATAATACGTGTAAAGAGGATGTGCTAATTCTTGTTTCTCATTATTGGATGATTGCTTCTTCAAGTGATCGCAATTTTCCAAGAAGCTCTTAGCAGGTTAGCATACTCTTGATGTAAAAGCATTGCAAAAGAGATTTTCTTCCCCTTTTATCCTTTTGCATATATAACTCTTAGCGATGTGAAATGTTCTATATCCTGCATAATGATTGGTGATCCTGCAAACAACAGCAATTTATATTTCCATAGTACCTTACAAAATGTAAACATCTATAAGAAATTTTATTGTTTGCTATAATACTATAGCTGTTAAAACCTTCTTATTTTCATGATCATAGATTATGCCTTTATTCTTTTTAGCTTTAACTATCTTTCTAAGTTCCTTTGTAAAGCAGTCTCATATGCAGAAGAAGAATAGTACCACCATTTTATGTATTCCATGTTAATAACTTGCACCCTGCTTTGGAAAGTAATATTGTATGTCAAAGACATCACACAGAAACCACACTCCACTCGAGTTTCTAATACTTTCTCAGTAGGTAATCAATACCACTTTAGTTTACTGTGGAACAAGACAAACCACTTCCTGTTCTTTTTTGGCCAACAAGCTTCTTGGCTTTTCCTCTTGAATATATTCACAACCACATACTTATTGCTTTCAAGGTCCTTTCATACGAAGCTACAAGTTTCCCCTGCAAATCCCAATTTAGATCTCATGCTGTCATATACAACCCTTTGGTTCTTCTGCTGATAATTACCAATGATGCCGACCTCATCTTCATATGTGAGGCTTGCAAGGGCCAGGCACACCTGAGATGCATCAGTCTTTGCAAAATAAAATATCCCTTCCACATCAACTTTCAATTTGGCATCACCATCAAAGTGCATGTCTATTGTAGGGATCTCCACTTCTTGATATGCACTCAGATTAAAGCACGTATCCAAGATCGAGAAGCCTGTCACTGGAGGATACCCAGTAAATTTCTTCAGGAATTCTTCCCTCAGAGCCCTGTACATTGAGGGAGGAAGTCTTGAAATCACTGTACCAGAATCGATCAGAATCCCAGCTTTACCAAAACTCGGAGACTGTATCGCCACTCCACCAACACTAATACCAGTAAGATTAAGGAAGTAGAAGGTAGGCAGCTGCAGGCTCAGGATCATTGCAGTGTAAGAAATGGGAGTGGAGTTCTTGTAAACTGAAAAGTCACCACCAAAAGCTAAAGATCCCGACGCTGCAACTTCTGCAGATGGCAAACAATATGAGAAAATACCACCAAAGATGTTTGAAGTTTGAGAGACCATTGAAAGAGAGCTTCTCCCCAGACCCATAAGACCAGAAGCACCTCCAAAAAGGCCTTTGTTATTTCTCCCACACCCAAATACGAAATTGTCCACAGGAATTGCTCCAAGGTTTAGACGTTCCACACCAAGCTCACCGCGAGTGTAGGAACCGTCGCCATAGCTAACATAATAGTTACATGTCGGGGTTCTGGTACCACACACTCCTAAGTTCCCAGTGGCATATTCTAGGGACTGACAAGAAGATGAATTGCAGAGAACTGGTTTGTAGGAAGGAGAAGCTGAAGAATTGAATAGAGGGTCTTGTTGGTTATAGCATGCTCTGCAAGGTTGGCACTGGACCCATGTGAGATCACTCCCTGTGTCTAAAATCACACTCATCTTTCTACCACCCAGTTCCAAAGTGACTATGTAATTTAGAGTCTGAAGGCGTACACCAGAAGTTAATGGAAGTTGAGTTTTTGCAACATCTTCTTTAATGTTGCCAGAGTTTGCATTTTTGATACGACGTTGGAGCATTTGGACCTGGGCATCATCCAGGATTAGGCGCTTCTGCAGCTTCTGGTTCCAGTTAACAGTCTTCCCTGAGCAGTGATCCTGGTGTACTATTTCCAATATGTTTGCACCATCCTTTTGTACTACAGTTCCAAACAATCAAGCAAGAGTTTCTGAGAAAGGCTTCTTGATTATGAGGACTATGAGTTGCACGATGTGGAAATAGTAGCAAAAGGTAGAACTACACAGTTCTTCAATTAATTACTTAAACTATAGACATTGTGTTGACATGAGGCAGACAAGTGAATTAATTGAAAAAGCATGCCATTCTGATGTTGTGAATGCAAAACAGTAAATGTAAATGGAGGAAGCAAGAGAACAGCCGGTGCTTTGCTAAGTAAATGGTAAAGCAAAGCAAAAACCAAAATTGCTTTATCAAATACAGCTGGTTCCTACTTCCCACACGCGCGCGCACAGAGAGAGAGAGAGAGAGAGAGAGAGAGAGAGAGAGAGAGCAGTGTGGCTGCGTTTCACCCATAAAAGCAAGCAATGATGAACAAAGCTCACATTCTAACAAAAAGAAGCGGTTCTATGTTGCAAATCCCGAAGTGGAAGAATAAAATGAGAAAGAGAAAGGAAAGCCATGTCCACGAACACAGAATACCAGCCTTCTTTTTAGATTCGAACTCACTTGATTTCTGAGAGAAGCAGTTTGGAGTGCTGGTCATCTGATCCCAGAACAAGTTCCTCAAGCTGAGAGTTTTCATGCCTCCATGACCGTGAACCTCATGAGCAGTGCCAAGAAGGAGCACGAGAAGAAGGAGTGACACTTCTAGTTGAGGTGGTTGTGTTGCTTGTGCCATTGTTCAGAACAGTGCAAGAGTTCCCAATGTGCAGATATGCATTCAAAAGCAAAAGAAGAAATAGCACTTCCCTCTGTGTCTGTGTGGGTGTTTGTGCGTGAGTGAGTGAGTGAGAGAGAGAGGGGGGGGAAGGGAAGGAGGGAGAGGGAGATTCTTAGAAGTTGGAGTTTGGGACGAGAACAAAAGAAGAAGGGCTGGATGGAGGACCCACGGGTGCATGAGAAATTATTGGGGTTTCACGTGCACATTCTTTGCGAGAAAAAAGAAGGAAAATTTAATATCAAAAAACACTTAATGACAACCATTAACAATGACATTTGAGTTTACACATGCATGGCATAACCCACAATGTGTTGCTTGTGACTAATTTTCTCTTTCAAATGTTACATCGCCATTGAAGATAATATTTTCTATCCTCAACGATGATGGACACATGGCTCGTAAATGCATCATTCCCTGACTCATAGATGTGCACTAAAATTTACCTTGTAAATTTATAATTTTTTTCAAGATAAATGTCACGGAAAAGTTCTCATCTCGCCTCCTCCTAATGTTCCTTGCCCCCTCTCAATCTAATTTCTGCATCCTCCACCATTGATCCAAAGAAATGAAAAAAACTCGTACGGTGCTTTTTGTGTTTTTCTTTGTTATTGTCAAGTGGGATTGAGCGCTTGTGATTTCAAGAAGATTTTTATTGTGCTTGCTGAGCTTTCAAAAGATAAGGAGTCTCTCTCTCTCTCTCTCTCTCTCTCTCTCTCTCTCTCTCTCTCTTCACGGAATCAACTGTCACAACTTCCACTCTGTGAGGGCATTTGAGCTTGTCCCTTGCTTCAACTTGACTTGCATGTAGCTCTAGACCATGTTGGTCCTTATATTCCCTTGACAGGCATGAGGGGAATATTGATAATTAATTATTCCAAAAATGCACTGTTTGCTTCAGTTTAATATTTGTATTTCATCGCAAGAATCCAATCAATGCATTCAAATCTGACATTAGAATCCGGTTTACTATTAAAGATAAGGGAATGTGAGCTCATGCTTTTCTCTTTCCCATGCAATGAGTTTCTTGTCCTGTGTCAAATTTGTCTTCATTTCGAAATAGAGATCGATCTACTCGTGATTCACCCTGATTGGAACTTAAGAATTGGTCTTTTCATTCTCCATCAAGAGAGAGAAATATGACCCCGTGCTGGCTTTTTCCTCATTTCCTCGTTGTAGTGATGCATTGACAATGATTTCTCTCTTCACCCGTCATGGAGGAAGTCGTCTGTAATGATCTTTACAGTGTCCATTATCAATGATGTTTCTTCCCTTACAAATTCCAGACAGGTAACTCATGAAATGAAATGTGTAACACAGCAAGCAGATTTCTCATGAGAGTGGGAAACGAGCAAATCTAGTTTGCATTTTATCCGTGGGAGATGTGTCTGTTTTGATCACATGCTTGTCACAGCACTTCTCTGCACACGACTATAATTGTGATGAGCAACACATGAAATCATTGTAAATCACATCAAGACACAACCACTACATTAGGAATATCACATCATCACTTTAACAACGTTCTATTTCATAAGTTGCAAGCAATCCTATGTATGACGGGTTGTGAAATCAAACTCCAAGGCCCCCATTGTATATTTCTTGACAGTTCTACTTGAAGCAAATCTACATTTCTTATCTTTATTGCAGTCGCCATTGTCCCTCAGGTGGTCGTCACTGTTAGTTTCTAGGAGTTGAAGCCAGTAGAGGGAGAAAGTGAACAGCAAAGATTTCATTACCAAGTCTTGATTGACCCCCACAAAAGAACAATTTCACGAGAGAGTATCATGCGGCACGTTTTCTTTTCTTCTATGATGACTACACAGATCTTTTGGAGGTACTGCATGTGTAATCTCGTAATGGACCATACTTGATGCGAAGGATAAGCTAGGGGCAGCTTCTAGGGTTGCAGTATCAGTGATAAAGGTTGGCGAATAAATTTTTTGTTGGGATTGCGAGTGCCGTGATGGATTGGTGCGGAAGTGGCACCACAAGTACCACCACTAAACAACAAGTGCAAGACAGCTTTCAAGCCAAATGAGGTTTTGCTTTGTCGGATAGGACAGGAGGTGTGGCTCTTCTAACATAGCCAAAACTCTCTTGAATTTTAAAGGTGGTACATGTTTACCATGGTTAAGTAGAGTTTAAAAATACTTTCATATCCAAGCAAATTTCAAAATTTCATTACACAATTAGCCATGAGACAGGGCCTTCTAATGAGGCCAAAAGGAATACTTCCCATAAAAAAAATTACATATCGAAATGATAATAGAAGAAAATTGATCAATTTTAGAAGCAACTATGAATATTTTTATCTGTATCCATTATAAGCAAATTTTCACTTTCACTGGTTTTTTTAATAGAGACACCAAACTTATCAATTGATTTCCTTAAGCCAAAATTGTATTCTATTTTCCCTTTATCCAACATCGAATTGAACCACCATTTTTTCTTCTGACCAAAAAAAAAACCACCAATTTTCCATAGAACCTTTTTTTTTTTTGGTCGAAATAAAAGCTTGCATAAAATCAACCCAAATTTGGGGGACCAAAAGATGGGCACCAGTACAAAGCAAATTCCAGAGACAGGAGAAGGGGATTGTACCTGGTTCAATTTTCCATAGAACTTATTTGCCCCTATTTATGAGAAGATACAGTAAATAAATAGTCATTCGATTTAATGGTTTTAAGCCTCTCGCGGTGCTTGAGGCCTTGTCTGCTACCTATCCAAATTAGCATAAAAGTCTTACTTTAGATGATAGGCCTAGCTGAGCTCTCTCTTGGGCTATGAAAGTGATGCGAAAAAAGTGGGTTGGGTTGCCTTGCCTCGAGAACTTCTCTGATGACTAAATCTGTGATTTTATTGGTTGTATTTGCCTCTATCTCAAAACATTCTTTCATGATTGTATGTGAAAAAGTTCTCAGGCATAAGCATAGACATACGATGAGTTTAGAGCTTGAGAGGTGGGGAAAGCTATATATAAGTCTAGGAGCATATTGTCCACTCTTTTTTGTGTTCATTCAATGCTTTGCTTTTGGATTGGAAATACGATAAAGTCAACCCCTGGCTGCTAGATATCGGCACAGCTTCATAATTCAACTACTTGCACATCTGTTTTGAAAGTGATTTTTCCAGATTAAGATACAGAATATGGACAACCTGCTTCCCTAGCAAGAACTTTGATCTTGTTACATAATGAGGTTTGGTTACCAACCAAAAAGAAAAGGTAATGAGGATTGGTCTTGCTACAAAACGAAGTGATATCCAACCCAGTAATAGAATCAGTCGAACATGTGGAATAGGCAGAGAAGGGCGCAGGTAATCTCTCAGAGTTGCTCTCTTCTTCTTGGGGACTGGAGCATCGAAGGATCTTCCCAAAGGAATCCTCGGAAAGTTTCAGTGCAGGCCGTTGAGGATTCTTTGAGGAATCAAAGTTCAGTTTCGAGCATTATCAGAGCCCGAGTGCAATCTATGGGATTGGTGATGTCCAAATTGTGGAGAATTAATTGACCCATCATATAAAAAGTCATAGAATATTTTTCAGAACTTTCTCATATGACTATTTTCACAACAGAATTTCATCATTATTCTGATAAAAAAGAAAAAGAAAGATGAGAATCCATCCATTAGTACAGCTTCTGTCAAATAGAAGGAGCATAAAAGAGAAAGTAGCAGTTCATGGTTCTTATCCGAAAGCCCAAGTGCTTCAGAGAGTGAACTCCATTCTTGGAGCTCCTAAGGAAACGAATGCGGCCTGGAGGTTGAGATTCAAGAAAAAGGAAAAAAGAAAAGAAAAAAGTTAAATATCTTGTATCTTAACCTAAAAAGTAGAAGGTAAAAATGCATTCATTTAACGCAAACAATAATAGGAATGAACAGGTTTCTATGTCATCCAATAGAAACTTAACTTTTCCTGAGTTTTAGTATTTGCAATGGCAAAAGCAGGCCCATTTTAGCACTCGCAGGGTGATGAAAAGTCCCTTTTCTTTTCACCTACTCGAGCAACATGAAAGCAATAAACACTTTCCATCTGTAGGGCATTAGCCATATCTAGTCGTGAATACCCTCCCCATTCGGTTCCCAAGCTTCACAGAAATTTACTTCTAATCACACATGGCTCCCTCGACTGACGCTTTCGCAAGGCCATGCATTCTGTCGGCAATTCAGCCAACCATGCAACCCCGTCCGCAAAATTGAAACCAACAACTCTGAAACCCACTGGAACTGCCATGGCTATCCAAAAGGGGACTTATAAAATAACTTCACGTTGATAAAGCTATTTATATCACCATTCACCGTTGCATGTGTATTTCATGATGCCAAATGGTCGGAAAGCGCACAAGGGATGGAATCTCAAACCAAGATTCTGGTACCATAAATTCTCTTTGCGTAGGACGTGAGCTCTCAAAACAAGAATCACTAGTCACGCGCAGCACAGATGAAGTCAAGGAAGGAGTCTGGATAGTAATTCATATCACAGGCAGTCCCAGAAACCAAACTAGAAAGGTCTCATCTCCTTGACTTCCTAATCTCAATGTAAGTCCAGAAGTGGAAGAAAATGCTATTTGATCTATCTTTCTTGTTGTTCTATAGAAGTACGATAATCCATAGGAAACTAACAACTTGACTTGTAATTTGAATATTTACATGGGATTCAATGAAACCAGGTACAGAATACACAAATCAACAGCGCGACAAATGTATGTTTGGACTACTACCAGAGTTAAGCATATACAAGCTCACTAAAGATATGATATGCACAAGGATCCATTGATGATATTACTAACATATGCATGATCGATTTAAGCTATACAAGATGAAAACTAAAGAACATGTACCCAGAATTGAGAAAACTATATATCAACTAAGACTCTGGTGATTATGGCTCGCCTTGCCTTTCTTCATCTATTGGGTCATTGTCCTGTATCATATTCATCAGCATTGATATTTGATCCTGCAGCATTGCATTTTCCCTCTCTACTTCCACGCGTTTCCTCTTTTCCTCCAGGAGCTGTAGCTGAAGATGTTCCAGTACCCGAGAGTCCTCTTCCAGCTGCTCATTTAAACCAACAATTTCCCGGTCCTGCACACAGAAATTGCAGGCAAGTGCTCCTTAGTACTCTGTTTCAGACCTTCTAATATAATGAACAAGCAAGACCAAGGATGACTTATGAGACAAAGAGGAGTTGCACCTTTCTATTCATCTCTTGAATGGCAATTCTTCTCATGCTTTCGACAACATCCACATTAACTAATTTGCGCTTCTTTCCAACTAGCCAGCCGCGTGGATAGCTTGCAGCGTCAAAATCTGGTGGTGGGAGCAGGGATTCAGCAGATGGTCTTCTACCATTGATATCCTTTTTTGGTTCTAATGGCTCAAAAAGAGCCTTGCGCTTCACAGAAAGAACCGAGAATGGTGTCGAATCCTGCATGTTCTCCTCCATTGTCATCTCTTCTTGTTTAGTAGGTGCATTATCAGCAGTGTCGGCCATGGCCTTGTCTATATTGCAGGCATTTGCTGTGGAAATCAAATTATAGCATTCACAGTCCTAAATAATTGAGAATCAATTCTAACTCCAATCAAGCAACATATAGAGTAACCATAATATTTGTTACAGGTATACTTCATGGTACCAAGTATCAACACCATATGTTCTTCTGTGGGGGCAAAAGTGAGCAGGATTTCATGAGAGGAATAATCACAGATATGATGATTGGGCAAACCATTTATTCCGTACCCAACAATTACAAAAGAAAAATCCCACTGAGAACATGCGAACATTGATGAAAAATGTCTTCGTTTTATATTCTATTCCTCAAGTCCCACATTGACTTGATGCCATCTTCATGAACGAGAATGCCCCATAGATATTTAAAAACAAAAGGACTTTTCGTGCTTTAGATTTCAAAGAATCTTCAGGAGATGTTGACGCTTAAGATGGAAGATCGTGCAGCTCAAGATGTAATGACATGATAGGTCACGCTTCACTAAGACTCGCAAACAAATGAAATTGGTGGAATCCGTATTTCTTTAGGAACACCAGAGCTTTAGTTTAAAAAATGGGGAAACTTTCCCAATTATGAGTTTAAGGAATCGCATAAAAGGAGAACATGAAAAGTGCAGGTGATGAGTAGACAATCCTGCCACTTGTCAGTCTCATCCTGCACTCCAATAGCCTAAATTTAGCAGAAGAACTCAGAATAACATCATACTGAAGTCATCGTAATGAAAATGGAGGGGCGGCAAAAAGTTATTAAATATTCAACTCCTAACAAATTTATTGATCTGTCCAGAGGAAAGGAACTAAGGAGCAGGGTAGCTGCAACTGCAGAGCACTCGTAATCTATTGACATGACAAAAATTTGTCAAGGCATAAAGTTAAAGGAGAATTGCATCATTTGTGAAATTGCACTTGAATTGTCAAGATGACTCAAATGACACGGCCGTTAGTGACTTAATGTTACCTGCTATTATACAGCAGATCGAATCAGAGAAAATGCAACAATAAAACGTAAGTTGCACAGCATGACAGACAGAGTCCTAGACAATGCACATTTTCAAGCACCAGCGTTCCAGAGGGAACAATAAAAGGTGAACCAGAAAATATTTCAGCAAGAGATGGTTCTTTTTTATCTTCTTTTTTTTTCCATCTTCCGGGTGGATGGAATTTTCTGAGCAAGATCATTACCCTCCATTGTGGAAGCAAATTAAGATGCAATACAATGCCCTATTCAAACAGTCTTAACATAATTCAGCTAACGGCAAGTAGGAAAGCAAGTAAAACCATAATAGAATCCTCCACAAGATCCTATCTTCCGCGATCATGCCTCGCCCCATTTGAAAACCCAAATGGGTTCTGCTACAGTTAGTTCCCGAACGAAATCCCCCCGGCATGCATGCATCAATCAATCATCAGTTTTCTTCAACTGAAACCCTTATTCCAGAAACAGAGAAGAAACAAAGATAAGTAATTGTACTGTTTAGGCAGTCGACACCTGATCTCTTTCGAGATTTCCAAAGAACTGGAGCATCGGTCACACGAGAGAAGCCTTGCAGAGTCCCATCCGGGCTGCTACTAGACGCTTGCTCCATTTGAAGAGATCAGAGCAACAAAATCCAAAGATCCCACCTCGTGCTCCACGAAAGAGTTCATACAAAAGCGCCTAAAGAACGGATTTTTATTGTGCAGATTGCTTCCGCATCAGCGTTCTTGGAGCTTCAGCTGCTCTCACCAAAACCCGAGAGAGAGAGAGGACGATGATTGTCGATGCGGTCGTGTCGGGTCCATTTCAAGTCTCCAGAGTAGGAGGGACCAGGCACAGCCAGCTTGAATCAACGGCCAATTCTAAGAAGCCGTGGAGCTTGCCACGGATTTTCACACGTGCCCATGCAAACCTTTATACTAGCTAGTATTTTTTATTTAGGATCTTTACTTCATCATATAAGAAATTAGTGATAGCCCCGGCCTAATTTTTGTATTTATATATTTCTAAAGCATTAGATCTATTGCCATATACAATAATAATCAATTATAGATTATAAATTGACAAGTATAAGTAGTCATATATTCGATTTTTATATTATGAATCATATGCTTGAATCACGCATCTCTTATTTATAGCGATTTTAAGAGTCATTCCCATCAACTTATATATTTATTATAATATTTTCATATTTGTAATACATGATCAATGTATACGATCTTAACCAATTATAGACTATAGATAATTTAGTTCCATTAATGAGTGGTCATGCACTTAATATTGGAAACAGCTCTTCTTGTAGAGTCTCCTGTTCATAGGAATGTAAGGGGTTATGCCCCCATCGATTGGCCTTTGAGCAGAATCATCGACATGTGTAAAAAAGAGCAATTGCATATTTTGAGATTAGTAAAGTCAAAAGTTTGATATCTATATAAGTAAAAACAATTGTCATGCTGTTTGCATCAATTTCAACAATCAAGATTTTTCATTTTGACATTGTTGAACAAAAATAGTCCCATTGTTTATAATTGCAAAATTAAGAAGTTCTAACACGGGGCAAAACCACTACGAGCCTCACTCTTTTTCCTCACCCGTTTTTCATTTAGACACTATAAACTCATCTTTACATTAGAAAATTATTGAAGCACATGGCATTACTTTTTTACTAATTTTAGTGAAGATGGGAGAGCACAGATTCGTAAGTACATGAGATTATTTTTACTTATGAAAATGATGCTCGCTTATTGTAATTATACTTAGGAATAATAAAAAATTGAAAAAGAAAATTGAAAAATGAAAAGAGATCCGACTTTTCTCTTTTTAAGAAAAGGTTACTGAATTTAAAATGTGCTTTATAAGAATTGCTGAAAAAATATTTTATTCTAAAATGTCTGGTTTTCTTTATTATCTCTTCAATCTTGTGTGGTGCAACAAAAAGAGACATTCTTTTTGCCTATGATTAGAGTATTTCTTTCAAGTGCATCGGTGAAGAAATGATTTTATATAATATTAGCACTTACGTAAGTTGTAAAGTTACCATTAATTTTCACCACGGAGAGAAATTACTTTTAAAATTTATGAAGTTACTACTTAAGTGAAAAAGGTATTTTGTATTGTAGATTACTTACTTTTGCATTTGAAAATTTGCTATCTAACTCATGACTGATGCACTAACTTTGACTTTGACAAATTACAGCAAACATGGAATAAAACAAATAGTTTATAGATCTAGCTATACTTCTTTGACGGTAAAACTCACTAAAATAATGTAAAGAAGGCAAAGAAAAATCATCCTTTTCATTTTTTGCGTCCCCTTTGTCGGCGAGCGCAGGCCAAAAGATTAATGGTCAATTACTCTTGATCCTTTCGTGGAATGAAGTTTCTTATTTCTTTGCTCACTTTTATTGTTTTTGCTAATGGTGAAAATATACGTATTGGTAAAATACCATGAACATTTCAAGCCTCGCTCAATCCATAGCTCAAAAACTAGTTCTGCTTGGACAAGATTCAGACAAACATTTGGTTGGAGATTCGTTAATGGGATCCAGAGTATGTATATACACCGAGTAGAACATTGAGATCAAGATGCAAACACGTGATTGTGTTTCAAAATACGAGTTTAGTTAATCGACAATATTCAATGAGAGCTCCTCAACTCCAAGTCTAATTAGGTACCTGAAAGTCCAAACCACGAGCGAGTCGATATCTAGAAGATGATGGAGATTTTCTTGGTATAACCGGGAGAGCCAGTATATTAATCCATAAGCATGTTTTTCTTTTATTGGTGCAAGTTACGTAAAAACATATATAATAATGGCATGAGCCACGCAGCTTAGCTGGATAAATACTCTTAGAATCTTAGTCAACTCTGACATATGTACCCAACTAACTGTAATTTGGAGCTTCATACAGATATGAACTGATCCAGCTGAACTTCCATCTGATTCTGACCACAAAAAAAAAAAAATTTCCATCCGATTACAAAGTACAGTGATTAGCTGCTACTTTACAATATTAGACCGTGAAAACACTTCATATTCACATCACACTCGATGAAAAAAAAAGTTCAGCAGCTACAGATTCAACTAATCAACACACCCAAAATTAAAGGCAGGTCTTAGAACTAAGGACTATGAAGGGAACTAATAAGCTGAATAATAAGACTCAGCAGAGGGCGGGGATCTTTCGGAATTAATCATAATAAGTCGACCAAATTCTTTGGTTAACTGGCGGGTCGAAGGCGATGAATTCTGAGATTGCCGTGGAGATTTATATGTCCTCTCGGAATTGTTAATACGGTGGGGTGGGGGTGCTACTTTCGGGGGTGGAGGTGGTGATCTTGATGGCGCCTCAAAATCTTCGTTCCGGGGTTTGTGTGGGGGTGCTACTTCTGGAGGTGGAGGTGGTGGCCTTGATGGCGCCTCAAAATCGTCGCTCGGGGTTTGACTGGGGGTGCTACTTCTGGAGCTGGAGGTGGTGGTCTTGGTGGCGCCTCAATATAGCCAGTCCCTGGTGTCCGTGGGGGTGCTACTTTGGGAGCTGGAGGTGGTGATCTTGATGGCGCCTCAAGATCATCCTTCACTTGCTTTGAAGGAGGAGATACTTTTGGAGGTGGAGGTGGTGATTTTGATGGCGCCTCAAATTCAAAATCGGTAACCATTGATATGATTAAACCATCGTCTGAAGGAGGAGAGCTTAAGCATGTGATTGGGTGGATCGGGGGTGCTACTTTTGGAGGTGGAGGTGGTGATTTCGACGGCGCCTCAAGATCATCCTTCACTTGCTTCGATGGAGGTGATACTCTTGGAGGAGGAGGTGGTGATTTTGATGTTGCCTCAAAATCAAAATCAGTAACCACTGATATGATTAAATTGTCGTCTGAAGGAGGAGAGTTTAAGCTTGTGATTCGGTGGATCGGTGGAGACACTTTTGGAGGAGGTGGGGGTGGAGAGTACGTCGCTTCCAGAAGTGCGTCATCACTATCATTGTTTGTTGTCGTCGTCGCCGCTGTTGCAGGCATCTCTTTGCATGGCCTGATTACAGGTGGTGATGCCGCGTGTCGCAGAGGCAGTGACCTCAATGACCATCCGTAGTCTTCAATTGTCATCCTCAACCTCTCTGCAGTTCACAATAATTCTTCAGCTACCGATTTCAGTTTTTCCAATGAAAATCAAGATAGTCCTAAAAAATCAAAAGCTGTTTATTAGCGGCCAAGCCAGCTTTTGATCTTCTTTCTCGTCATTTATATGTAAAAGATGATATTTCTTTTTCTTTTTTTTGTGAAAAACTGCATGCAGCAAGACTATCATGAATGAAACTTTTCACGTAATATAAATGCAAAGAACCCCAACTAAAATGAGAGCATCGTCCACCAAAAACATTTAACGCGAACCGACGCAAGTGGAAGCGAAATGGACAAAGTCGGAAGGGCTACCTCCAAGCATAGGTCTTGCTCGAACTTGAGCAGCAATGGTTAAGAGGAGGAAGAGGAGGAGGAGGAGGAGGAGATTAGAGAGTGAGCGAGCAAACGAGTAATGAGAAGCCCTCATGATTGCAACCCTTACGTCCCAAACGGGGGGTTGCTCCTTCATTAATGGTGCCATCACGGTTAATTCCAAGTGGCTATATATAGAGACGAGAGCGTTCATCTGTAGTAGGTAAACGTTGACGTCAAAGCTGTAAAGCAGCAACCATGTTCTCAGTTCAACAAAGAGTCGCCACAGGAGACAAAAACCTTTTCTTGGTCTTCTTCTTTCCCCCATTTTCTGTGGCTCCCCCTACTGTATTAATCAAGCACCGTTTCCCAGTATTGAACTGAGGATTGCATTTATTATCGTGCGCAGTCTACCCTGAATCAAATCGGTAATACAAATACCTGCTCTCTCTCTCTCTCTCTCTCTCATTGGATGAAGACAATCACTCGGTAAACAAGACCTTGTCCTCGGTGCACGGTCTTCCTGCTTTCCCATTCTAAAGTCTTTTAAGTTTTTCAGCACCTTGGAAAATGAAGAACCCGCCAACAGTCCCGGTCGGCGCTCGTGTCTTCTTTGACTCTCTGTTTGCTTTTTGGGGCAGAATCTTATGTCTCTGCGTGTTGATCTCGGTTGGAATGGAGGAACGAGAAGCAAGTTGGACGGGGTTGAGTTTGAAGTTAGGTGTCGCACCACGTGTGGAACCAGCAGCCGGTCGTAGCGGCACGTGGTGCATTTCACATGCGTCGTCTTTTGGTCTTGTATTACGGTCATTACATACTAAAGTTTCTGTTCAATTTTGGCGACATTAATTCGCTTTTCCAGCGTATAGAACGAAACAGATTTAGGGAGAAACCCATTATCGAATTGTCCATATATCTCATGATTTGTATGTGATTTATAAGAAAATAGGAGGGAATAGCCAGACTCACTCTTATGATAACTTCATTAGCAGATTAATTACAACATAGAAAACATGGAAAAATTACACACACACAAAAATCATAAACTTATTACATCTATATTAATTCAATTCTAAACTTTTTGATGATTTACCAATACAATCATTCTAATCAAATTTTGACTAGAAAACGCTAATGTCGTATAATCAGTATCAACCGTCTCTTGTAGCATAACTGGAGTTGACATGAACAAATTTTTTAAATTTTCTATGAATTGTTTTGTTTTTTCTTTTCTTTTCTTTTCCTTTTTGAATGTGGCCAATCTCAAGTGATGACTTAAAAGAGTTGGGCGAGGGTCACCCTTGCCTTATCTAAGTGAGGCCACCCTCGCCAACCTTAGGTGAGGCTAGCCCTTGCTAGATCTAGGTGAGGTAGCCTCGCTCGCAGCTAGCGAGGGCTTGCAGATCCTCATCCAGTGGCTAGCAAGGGTCACCGGGCCTTTGCCAACTATAATAAATTAAAATTAAAAAATTGTCCATATCAACGTTAATGATGTTGCATAAAACAAATGGCATTCCCGCATTGGCGATTTCGAGCTGAAATTGGCTAGATGAGCAATATTGATAAATTATCAAAAGGTTTACAATTAAATTAACCAAATTAAAAGGTTTAGGACTGAATTTGTATGGATACAGTAAATTTAGGATTTTTTTAGTAATTATCCCAAAAATATGGGTGGTAGATGTTGATTTGATTGATCACATATCCTAGGATTTTGATTAGGCCCAAATGTTTTCCTAACAAATGATTTGATAGTCACTTCTCAATGTACTATTTTAAATTTTTGTTTAGCTTTAAAATATTTACAAATCTATCTATAATGATAGTTCAAGCACTTCTGGTCCTGAGGATGCTCTTGACTAAGTATGGCATCTCAACCAATTGGCAGACCGACCAAAAAGAAAATAAAAAACCAATTGGCATTACCTTTACTAATTGAAATGTGTCATCCCTTTCGTCATCTCAACCATTTCTTTCTAAAACAAGTATACACAAAAGGCGCATAAATCTATTAAGGATTATATTCAGTATACCCCTAGTATAAAGTATTATTTACGTAAATAGTAATGAAGTGAAAACTCTCATCAACAAATGCTATAAAGTTAAAATATTTTATTAGAATTCCTTTACTGCGTGATTCTACAATGATATGTGTTGAAAACTTAATCACTTTGCACAGTCTCACACATTTAAATATTCAATAAATACGATCTCACACAACTCAAATACTTTATGTGATGCCTTTTGCCTATATATTCTCCCTTCGATTAGTGGTTTGGACTTTCTAACAAATGCACTGAAGACAAACACTTATTTAATATTAATAGTGTGTGTGTATGCAGACACATACGGACATGGATGGTACGTAAGAATGGAATACAAAACTACCAGGTGATATGAACGGCATATAAACAAGTCCAAAATCCTTTACTACGCACTCACTTCTCTAAATACTTAATTCGCATCAAGCAATTTATAGTCTTCTCTACATTAGAATACAATATTTCTATCCCGTTGCATCGAGAAAATTCTCTTATAGATGGGAACAATTATAAATCCATCTTCTCCGAATGTCAGAAGATCCAAAACAACAGAGCTCAGGGCTGATGAGGTCCACAGATTGCCAATGAATCTAAAACCATATCTATCTACTACTAGCTCAGAGATTATGGGATTTATGGACCACACAGTTAGCTAAGAAAATACTTCTTCTCAATTATTTTTATCACAAACTTTTGCGATTCTATTGATGTTTTGTGTTGGCATCTTCTCCCGCTTGCTCCTGGCCATATGCATGAGGACATGGATGTGAAGTCGGTCATCACTCAGTAGGTATCTTACTTACATAGACATTACAATAAAGATGAACAAAGTAAAGGGAAAAACATGGAAGAAAGGAAGGAAGGAAGGAAACCCTAGACATTCAGGTGTGCCTAATGGTCATTGGTGAAGAAAGAAAAGGTTCATGTTTTCTTTCCTCACCTCACAGCAAACCCGAGTGGTTGCCCACCTGTTAGGGTCGCTTGCTGTAACTTTCTTAATTGGGTGCCCTACTAAGCTGCATTCCTTATTCTAATGTGTTGGTACCTACATATTTCGTACTCCCTCGTTAATAGGTGGGGAAGGAAATATAAGAATTGACATTACAAGGTTCTCACCTTAGGATGGATTTCTTAATTGTTTATTCTTTTTTGAACTTTCTAAGGACTTATTTAGGTCCATCGTAGACACTACAATAATAAAGAAAAAGCATAGGGAAAAAGACAAGAGAAAGGAAGAAAGGGATGAAACCCTAGATCCGACAATGGTCCCAATTCTCACGTCACGAGGAAAAAGGATGTACAAAGGTACGTACGGGTGTTCCGTCTCTACTTTAGGGTTTCTTTTATCACCTTTTTATAAGGACATTTTCATAACCATTAGGTTTCTAGAAATAGAACCATCGCGATTTTTAATGACTAATTTAGATCATGATAAATCTATTGCAAACATGCATGTCCAATCAAACTTCTTCACTACCCATTGATCTTATTTAAGTTTGGATTATTTATCGTACTCCATTTATTTTACAAAAAATGAATAACTTAAAAATATTTTTCACAAAATTATCAATTAAAATGCATGTCCAATCAAACTTCTTCACTATAGACCGATTTTACTTAAGTTTAGACCATTTATCGCATTCCGTTTGTTTCACACGAAGCGAATAATTTGAAAATTAGTTTTTTTTAAAATGATCTTTTGTATCACTTGAAATAATTAATTAATAGAAAATATTTTCATTATTTATGACAATTTATATCTAACCAATTGATAATGTTTTCATTATAAATTATATATTTTTCATAAAATAAACACGCCTATGTCACTAATTTGGTTGTCGCTGAAGGAAAATAAGAGAAGACACGGTTTTCAAATTCATCTGTTTGTGAATGGTGGCCGGTAAGGTTTACTCCCTTACAAGCTCAGGAGAAAAAGGTGCATCACCAGAAAGTCACATGGGTTACCAACCATTCCTTAATCACATGTCATTAATTGATAAATCCATTTTTTTGCTGAGAATTGTATAAGAAATAGTATATTTCGATGCTTGTAAGGACAGCATTCCCTTTTCTTTATGCTTGCATGAGGTGCACAAGCATTTTTTATATGTGGTTAGGTTATCACCATATGACGCCGGAGAGTTAGGGTTTACTTTATTTTCTTGAGTTAATACTAACAAAAATTCTAAATTAATGTATTTATGAAAAAATTATCTTAAATTAATTTTTTGACCATAAAAAATCCTGTTAATTTTCATTAAATTGGATTAATACCAAGAAAAATCACAAAATAAGGAGAGCAAGATGCCAAGTTGGTATACTCATCAACATCATAGCAAGAGAAGGTTATAGAGGTAAATTGGATTTAAATAAGTTGTGAACCCATTTAACACTCATATTATTTTCGGTTTTACCATTTAAAAATTTATTTATGATTCATTTAGTGAATATAACTTACTTATATAATAACTCAACTCATCAAATATAAATTAAGAAATAGATTTATGACATATTTTAACAGGTGTAACTTATATTCATGCACAATGCATATGCTCTTGACTCTAATTTTGTTTAATTTCATTTGAGACACATAAAATGAAACGGTTGTGATAGAGTGTGCTCACATAAATTTGATGCACCCTATAAATGCACCCGATCTTAAGACTTACGGATGAAAGTAAGAACGTTTGCTGGCTACGGGAGCGGGACCTAATCATGTGGTTCCCTAAGGGAGTCAGCTGCTCTGCAAGTCTTGTGGCATGGATTCTCTCCCGTGCAATTTTGTATAGCACATGTCTGAAATTTATTCAGAACGGGGGTGCTTCGGTTCCAACAAAGTTGTTTTGCATGTTGGCTTGATTGGCCCGCTAGTCCCATCACATGCCCATTAGTACACATGAGAAGGCCTTTCCTCTTTTTGGGCCATGTAATGGAAACATCAATCAAATAAAGAGCTGAATTATGACCCCAAGAGATGTACCATGAATGTGGACTACTGTACGGGTTCATCTTAAAAATTAAAAAACACATTTCATACCGATATACGTCCGTAAGAGTTGGTAAGTATTAAAACATCATTGTGAAAAAAAAATGAATCGTCAACCTGATTTTTTGGGTAAATTATTAATAACTTACTGATACTTTTATGAAAATACTAATTATTTCTTTACAAACATTTTACTTATTTTATTTGTCTTTTTCTTTTAAATGCCTCAATTTTACCAACTCCTATATAAATTTACGGTTGAGTGACTTAACAAACTTTTTTGTTAAAATTACCAATTACTTTTGGGTTATTAATTTTTGTTTGAGTTACTTACCAACGTTATTTTCACTTTTTTTTTAATTTACTAACTTTTGTTGTCTATTATCAGCTAGCATTTTTTTTTTGTCATAATCAACTAGCATTTGTCTCTCTTGTACATGTCACAAATTTATCAAATCTTACATAAATATAGTCATCTTTATTTGTGTGGCTTAACATTTTCTTTTTGTTAGCAACTAGTTTTGATTTGTCAAGTCTCATTTGTATTGCTTACCAATGTTATGTGTTTTTTTAATTCACCAAATTTTCTATTAAGTTACCAACTTTTGTATATCTTACTTTACCCACTCGTTGAATTTATCATCTCTTTCAATATTATCGATTTTCATTTGCCTTATAAACTGATAGCTTGTTTCTCCACCTCACCAATTGAGATATTGATTGCGGTTTTTTATAAATATTTTCAACTTCTCTTATTTTTTTATAAAAAAATAATTTTTATTGACGATATTTTCTTTACCTTTCTTATTAATGCCATAAATTTACCAATTATTATCAAACTTCATTTCAATGACTTATCACTTTTCTCCCATTAAGTTACTTAGGTTATCAACTGAGTCGCTTATTGCCAATTGTATTTTTTATTTTTTTTATTTATCAATATCTCAATTGAATTACCACTTTTTTTGTTTTTTACTTGCCAACTTTTTAATTTTTTTTTAACTCTTCTTAGGAATTGTCAGACTCAATTTGAGTGATTGCTAGCTTCTCCAATTAAGTTACCCCCTAATTTTGCATTATAAACTTGTATTTGACTTATTACGAATATTTAGTTATTTTTAATATAAATTTCTTTAATTTCTAACAACGAAAAGACTTCTCTTATAATTTACCAATTTTACCAAAGGCCATAATATTACCAAGTTTTATTTATTTTTCTTAAGATCCATATGTTTCGCGAAAAACATCGTTTAACATTTGGTTTGCTTGAGAAAATGAGTCAACGGAAAACCTAAGCTTAAATTTAGCAAAACGGTTTCCTCTTTGAAAAATCGGTGAAAAATCGGAAAACATTTCCAAAATATGACTAGGTATCAGCTCTTGGACCCAAAACTCTACACTTGGGCACAAAAATCCCAACGCTGATTTTGGCGTTCAGGACCAAGTTTTAGCACTTGAGCCCAAAGCCCTAGTGCTTGTGCCCCATGCCCCAACACCCGAGCCTAGGTTCATAAAGGCCGTGCTCGAGTCTTCGATGCTCGAGCTATAGTCCCTAGCAATCAAGCTCGAGTTCACAACGTTTGATATTTTTAAAAAATTGAATTTTTATTTTTTTTCTTTCTTCCTTCTTCCTTGGCCTGTCATCGCCACAACAACAGTCAATGACCGGCCACTGGCGAGAGATGAGCTCAACCTCATCAGCCTTGGGCGAGCGAGCTCATCTTTCACCTACGGCTGATCTTGCCCAAGGCCAATGGTTCAAAAATATTTTCCTTCTTTATCAAATTTTATATTGAGTTACCACTTAATTCACATTACTTACCAATACTTTTTCTACATTAAATTACTAACTAATTTTGCATCGCTAGCTCTTACTTGAGTTACTTACCAACTTTTTTTTAAATTACCAAATAAGTTGTCTATGACAAGAAAACTTATCTTATTTTTTTTATCAACTTTTATCTAAATTTCTCACAAGCACCTTAAAATCAGCAACTATTATATGAAATTATCAACTATTATTTGGTGACTTATCAATTTTATTCCCAATTAAGTAACACAATAGATCCGTCCAAACTAAAAAATAACACAATAAAAAAGTTGATAAATCGAGAAGAAACAAACAAACATTTGTAATTAATTCAAAAGAGAGTTAGTAGTCTAAAACTAGTTGATAACTTAATTAAAGAAAAGTTGATGAATCACTTAAATGGAAGTTCATAATTTATACAATAGTTGGTAAATAAAAGATGTAATTTAGGAAGGTAAACAAAATTGGGAAAAGATAGGAAAAGTTGATAATATACTAAAAAATAACTCAAATGAAAATTATTAATTCAAAACTATATCGTACACTCCTCAGAAAAACATGGTAAATGACTCCAATTAAGGTTGGTAAAGCTAAGCCGCTGCTTAAAAGATGCAAATGAAAGTTTTTATAGGATAAAAAAATGTCGACAAATGAGATAAAATCTGAAAAAAGTAAGTAACTTAAATAACAATTGGTAAATATAGATAAATTACCAACTAGTTGATTGAAAAAAAAAAAACCATATGTTATTTTTTGACCAACAACTCTCGACATTTATCAAAAATGATAAAATATCAGCACAGAACGAAAAATCTTTATTTTTGTGCACGAAACAATCCAACTTTGTCCAGTATTGTTGGTTGTAGAATAATTGGGAAAAGTACCAAAAAAACCATAAACCTATTATATTGACACTAATACAATTTTAAACATTTCAATTTGACCAATTTAGTTGTAAATATTTTCACATTTGTACAAGTTCAATTCAATTTAAACTGCAAATCAATGACGTGGATGCTATCAATCCTACGTGATATTACTGGCACTAATGTTGACATTTTAAAATAATTTTTAATAATTTTTTTATTTTTAAAATTTTCCTTTTTTTTTTTTTTTTTTTTTTTTTTTCTTTTGGCATGTGGCAGGTACCGATCATGACCGGCAACTAGCCACAGGCAAGGGCTGGTGAGGGCGTTGTGGCCCTCATCGACCATAGGCAGGGGCCGACAAGGCCGTCGTGGCCCTCATCAGATCTGGTAAGGGCAAGACCCTTGTGTCTAGGGCGAGGGCAGCCTTCAATGAATTGGATGAGGGCTCAACCCCTATCGCCTTGCCCCTGCCGAGTTTGGCAAGGGCCGCCCTCGCCTAGGCAACGAGGGTCGTGCCCTTGCCAGATCCAACGAGGGCTACCCTCCCTCGCATGTGGCTAGTTACCAGCCATGGGTGATATTGGCCATAAGCCAAAGAAAATGAATAGGAATAATAAGAAAAAAGGGATAAAAAATCGAAAAATTATTTAAAAATTTTTAAAATGTCCACTTCAATGCCAAGTGATACCACGTAATATTACCGATGTCCATACCACCGATTCTCAGCTTAAATTAGTCAAATAGATTGAATTGGTACCGATATGAAAAGATTTAGGACTAAACTCATCCAATTGAAAGGTTTAAGACCGAATTAATATTAATTCAATAGATTTATGACTTTTTTTTTTACTTTTCCCCAAAATAGTTCAATTGGTACGTGTCTAAATACCCAGTTGTGAACAATTGCCTATGAATATAAGCTGTGGCTTCTCAGAATTGCCTCGCAACTGCAGGGAGGATGACTTGTCTTGACAGAAAATGCAAGCCATTGCTACGACTGTCATTGTCCTCGATTTTTAAGAAACAGCCGAGAATACAGAGATGTTCTCTCTGAGTATCATGTGTCTGTCTGAGCGATTAAACACTTTCTAAAAACGAATTATGCAAGAGGCACAATACTTGTCGGAACCAGTCTCTATTAAAAGGCTCTTTCAGCATTCAGATATGACTTTTCTGCTGTGGAAAAATTTCCCGAAACAACACCGGTTTGGCTATTAGCTCGTCATATTCCTCCAAATAGTTATTTCCAGAGTCATCATTCGCTTCGCAATTTTACTGCTCCTGATGGGAGTAGAAGACAGGCTTCCCTCTTTTTAGCTAACGGGAATACTGACCAGCCAGCATGCACCATTGCAATCTGATATTGAGATTTTCTATATTTTGGTAGTATGAAATGATCCGGAACCTCTTTGCATTTGTGCTGAGAAACTTGTACAAGCCAGACATAACAGGCAGAAATTTCTGTTGTACTTTGATCCTAGAAATTGAGAACTAAGAATTTAAATCCGCTCCAAGAATGAAGTCACTAGACCCCCACTAAATTCTTTGTTCAAGCAGTGTGCCACTGTGCTTTTAACAAATTCCCAGATGGACACAAGTATAGAAGAATCGCTAATGGGACTTCTCGGCGAGTACATGCTTGCTTCTGTTCTTCTGTATGGTTTGCCTCAACAGGGGAGCTCTGTAGTATGCGGGCACTGAGAAAGGAAAGAACATCTCCCTAATGCCTTCAGCTTTGAGTATGGGAAAGATAATGCCCGATGCGCCCTGATGATTTTTTGTCACAAGCAACCAGAAACCAAAAAATGAGAGATCTGACATGATTTGTAGAGAAAATTCTTAGTCAAGTCTAAACATGGATTAATGTATCACTCACTGAAATCAATCTTGCCCCGGTATAAATGCGGTCTGGGGAAGGAAAAGGCAGCATTAAGCGCCAAAAGCCATACACAGCCACAGCAAAGAAGTGGAGAACCAAGCTTAGTGGGCGAGGATTGAGTCCAGAGAGTAGTGCAATCGGTCCGAGTGAAAATATGCCTCCAAGGCTCAGATAGTCGAAACATGCTTGGCGCATTTCCTTTCTTGCCGGATCAGGAGATGCACAGAAGACCTTGTATAGGGCACCTGCTAGTGTATTTATTGTTGATGCCACAGGCTGCAAAAACAAAATGCTTCGAGATTGATCCAATCTTTCCATGACGACATACAAGGTGTTTTAATGTTGCTTAAACATGAACCCTATGCAGTCATTAGAGACAAAAAATAGGAACAGAACTATTTTTGTCACATAGCTATTTATACTAAAAAAGCCTGCCGCTCATTGCTCACCTTACGAATTGTATAGAAAGATTCAAGATATCGGCACAGGGTTGATGCATCATTGAAATCGCTTAAAGGTCTGAGTAGATCTCGCAGAACAACAACATCAGATAAAGCCACAGTCATTCCTCCACCTGTTAAAGGATGTCGCATGTTAAATGCGTCTCCCAACAAAAGCGCCCCAGGAGTGGGACAAGGATCGGCCGGCATGCTTCTGTTGGCCATCGGTTTTACATTCCCTGTGTCAATTGCAGTGATGAAGGAATCGTGCAGCTCAGGAGGCACCTGAAGAACAAGATCTCTTTACTTTATATATGCAAATAGGTTCAAGTGCTCAGAGACCACTGGAAGTAAAATTGCCAACACAATTGCTGATAGGTCCAAATCTCAGCAATTGCCAGTGAAAAATGCTAGTGATCAGTAAGTACCTGTGGCGCCACGACAGTCTTCAAATACTGTGCCAATTCACCATTAGCGATGGAAGGCACTGTTTGGCCAGGTACATCAACTAAACAGCGAATCTCATGACTACTTATAGGATAAAACAGGATGGGCGAAGGGTCTGCCAGAACGACATGCCCATGATTTTCAAATGGAAGTCGACAGTTCTCTAGGACTAAACCAACAAAACACGAAGGCACATCTACCTGCATGAAGACAACGCCATTTTCAGGGGATGAACGCGCAAGTCGGCATATCCATGACATTCATGTTTGAAAAAAAGTCATCCTTAAGAGATTAACCTAATTCCCTGACCTTAGGATTACAAAGTGACCGTCGGAGGTTCGAGTAACAACCATCACACACAACCGTAAGGAGAGCATATGCAGTCGATTCTTCACCATTCCTTGTCTTGTAATTCACCCCTTTGATCATCCCATTTTCCTCAAGCAGGGATGTTACCGTACCTTGTTCTAGTCTCACACTGCAATGGGGACAGAATGATCAGATACTCGCCGGAGACAAGAAAAACCACTATTCGAATGCTAAAACTATATGTAAGAAAATAAAAACAGCCATTTGTGATTATCGCACAGGACAGATATATTGAACAAGACGAAGATCATATGAAAGGAAATAATGCAAAATGAATGAATTGACAATTGAAAGTAGGTACTTTGATAAAGACGATGCTTTCTCCCTTAATCGCTGGATAAATCTTCCATGGTGGAAGCTTCTCCCGGCAACATCTGAGCGAAAATTCTCCAAGGGATATGGGATTCTTGTCTTCTTTCCATCCTTGAAAAGAGCATATCCGAAAACTTGTTGTGCATCGATGTCCTTCACACAATCTGGAGAGAAACATTCATGTCGGATAGTATCGCAAAGTAAAGATGAGAAGTTCCATAATCGCTTCTTAAGGGTGCTTTGAAATTCCGGCTTACCCTCTAGACCCAACTCCACTAATTTCAAATAGCCTCCCGGTTGAAGAAGTTCGCCAACAATCCTGTCTGGTTCAGACAGGTCTCTTTCGATCACATGAACCCGACGCCCTTCCTGTAACCAGTAGAAATGGTCATTAATGGTATAGAAGATGCGGGAAATATGTCTGTATATCAAATTGCCATTGCCATTCATGGGCTTCCGCAAACATGCCTAATGAGAGAATTTGTGAAAACTGATATCTCACTCTGTTCGTAAAGCAGATTTTCACCACAAAATATTTCATTTAGATGATCGTGCTCGGGTCACGATATTACCTTGCCAAGAGCATAAGCAAGAGCAGAGCCAACCACCCCGGCACCAACAATAAGGACATCGTCGCTTGCAGCAATGTCCCGATGTCCGTCTCCATTCCCATGTTTCTGAAACCCAATTGAGCCGCCTTTGCTTCGCCTCTTTCTCCCCAACATTCGCCACGAAAAACCGCATCCTAGTAAGAGAAGAGCCACGATAGCTCCACTTACATACTGAAACTCCATCTCAAAATCAATCAAGATCAAGGAAGATTAGTACTTCGCACTGAGAGAATGACAAAGTTTTGAGTTCAGTTTGTCTTTCAACTGAAGTTGGCGCCTTTTATAGGCGCACGTACAGCAGAAAATGGCTTGGTTTTGGGATATTCTTGTGATCAAGTTGTTCATTCACCTAACACTAGAATTATTCTATATGGGAACTTACCCAATACCAGCATTTACAGATAGATTCGATTAGGCCATTTTCTTTTCCCCTCCTTAAAATCACAAGCGTATCATTCGAAAACCAGAAATCGGAATGACAATGCCCCCCGCCCTCCCCCAAAAAAATCCCTGATTTACTAGTGCCTTCTATAAAAAGTTTACTAACGAAATGCAAATGATCATGATTAGCACAGGATCAGAGCTTTTAACAATGCTTTATTGCCTAAGTAATTTTCTCAATAAACCATGATCAGCAAAAGGATCATGCTGTATAACTAATTTTGGTCCGTCTAAATCATGAAGAGGAGAAGAGACATGATGAATGTAGTTTGTGGTCAAAGGGTCTTGCTGGAGGAGCCCTCCAAGTAAGACTAGTGCGACCGTGAATAATTAAAAACAATTTTGTTGACGTTTTAGACCGGAAATGAATTAAATTTTATCAAAAAGTCAAGTAAGGCAAAACTCAGCTCCAAGTTTCTAAAAAACCAGGGGTGCTAAACCATGGGTGTCGAGCAGTTTGGCTGCTGCAATTTTAACAGGAATAGGAACAAAGCTCTGACAGATCAAATCTCTTAAGCAACAAACAAATTACAGCATAAATCCCAGGAATTTCTGGATAAACTATTTGATGTATAAACCCAGGGTCACAGGTCAGCACTCTCAATGCCATCGTTTTTGAATGGCGAATCGACTATCAAACTTTACAGCACTGATCTTTATGCTAATTCTTGTACTGCTTGACCAAGTCTCTCCGTCAGTTTTAAATCCGTCTAGTAGGAAATTCCCTATGCAAATATAAAGCAATTCTCCTTCATCTTTAATTAATTACACTTCTCTTTACACGAAATTCAAAAGGACTCGTGTAAGGAACAAGGGTACCCGTATGAAAATACATCAGCTCGTGCAAGGGAACTATTTCTTGGCAACTTGGACCACTTGCAACGGTGTTTAGTGCTAGTTGAACGTAAAGTAACGACGCTTGTACAATGTCAAAAAGGTCCTAGTGGCATCGTTCGGATTGTTACAACCTCTAGCATATGCATTGGTCAAAGTCGGTTCTAAAAGAAGTAATGTATGACAGCAATAGCGGTACAATCAAGTTGAGACGATGGCAACTTCAATTCTTTTTTGCAATATGGCATTTGCGACAAGTTAAAAGTGAATGTCCTGCGAAAACCTGGCAGCGAATATGCGCCTCTCTTTTACATACGCTGTTGGTCCTATGAATTGACTCCTCTTTGCGAATCGATGCTAAGGTTTCTGATGTAATTTCAAATTCCGAATGGCGTTGGACCCATGCTAGATCAGATGACGCAGTGGCTTTACAAGCTGCCCCCTGCGGTATTTTGTGGTTGCAGATTCAGCTACTGCGGTATTGCCTTGGCGAGGGGACTAGGAGGCTCGTGAATGCGGGCAATGATAGTGATGTTTATGCTCCGTGGCCTGGACAGCGGTCGGCGGCGGCGGTGGCGGCGACGGCGGCGACGAGGCGGTGATATCCAAGGAGATCTGCGCATGAGCGATTGATGGGTGTCGGCTTTCGAGGCCGAGGAAGGGCAGTCGGAGGAAGAAAAGGGCAAAAAAGTGGAAGAACGGAAAATAAAAGGAAATTGAATTGGGGTTATTTTTCCCGGCCGGAGGCACAATTAATTACATTGTTCGCTCGATCCCGGATCTTTTATATTGTTGTAAAAAAATTCAATAGTTACAGGATTAATATCATGAAAAACTCCGAATTTTTAGTATTATGTGATAAATTTATCTCCAAATTAATTTTTTGACAACAAAAAACCTCAAACTAGTATACTTGTAATATGTTTACCCCAAATAATCACAAAAAACCATAAACTGGTACATTTATAACAAATGTATCTTAAACTAATTTTTTTATCTTCAAAAATCCTAAACCGGTATATTTGTGACCAATATACCCTCTATTAAATACAAAACCGGTATAGTTATGACAAACAAAGAGTAAAATCTCAAATAATACATCAGTTAACTTTCACGTGTCATCCAATTCAGCAATTTAATAGTAAAATTTAACAAAAACTAACGAAAGGTAAATTGATCACAAATATACTACTTTGAGCTCAATTTGTCAAAAATGTACCAATCTAGATTTTTTTGTGATAAAAAAATTAATTTGGGATAAATTTATCACAAGATATATTAATTTAAAGTTTTTTTGTGGTATTAACTCCAAATTATATCATTACCGAATGGCCTTGCATAAGCATTTCACTAAAATATTTGTTGAATTGCAATTAAAAGCATACAGTATCTTAAGGCTCTTTCTTAATTTCGTTTTCTTTTTCAAAATTTTGGCACTTTCATTTTTTGATGAAATTTAATTCCACTAAGAAATTAATACGACAAATTAAAATACTGAGTTAAAGTACTTGAATCGAAAATTTGTTAAAAAGAAGAAGAAAATATCACTTTAAAAATCTAATGATTGGCCCAACGCATGATGTGGCCATCTTGTGGAGGATTATAGGGAAAATTGTTCCAAAAAATTATAAATTTATTGTACTTTTGTTTATTCGGTCGTAGACTTTTTAATTTTGTTAATAAAATTCTAAATATTTTCATCTTTTATCAATTAAATCCATCCAGCCAAAATTGACCAGAAATTGCTAATATGAATGGCCAATGCTGACATATATATTTTTAATAATATATTAATAACATATTGAATTGTTTATAGTTTCTTTCTTCTTCTTTTTTCTTCTTTTTTTCTTTTTTCTTTTTGAAGTTAGGGCCAACGAGATGGCCAGCCAACCATCACCGGCCAAAGCGAGGGCATGCGAGCCCTTGCTCAGCATTGGTGAGGGTCATGATGCCTTTACTTAACTAGATATGGTGAGCGCATTGCGGCCCTCACCCAAATCTGGCAAGGGTCGCCAGCTCTAACTCCAAAATCCCCCCCAAAAAAAGCAAAGAAAAATAACAAAAAAATCATAAAATATTATTTAAAAATTGTCACATCAATGTTGGTCATCCACGTCAACGAATTCCAGTCAAAATTGATTGAATTGACTCAATTAGCAAAAGGTAAAAAAATTTAAGATTGAATTGACAAAATCAAAAGGTTCAGGATTTTTGGACAATTTTCCCAATGAATACATTATTATGATTGCATCAACACATCCTTATTCCCCTTATTAAGCAAAAATCAAACCAAGCAATGATTCATGTTTCAACATTCCCCTTTCATTGTTCTTTAGGTGTTGTTGAAATATGGAGTTTGAATAAATCACGGATCATATAAAGCATCTTCCAATTAAAGTTATATAGAAAGGTCGAAAAATAAAAAGTAGTACAAAGACCTATGCAAGCTCATATGATGAAGCAAATTTATTGATGATTCGATTATTGAGAGACATCAACAAGAGTTGCTTTCCACGCACCGACTAATTAGGAATTTCGACATCAACATTAGAGGAACCAATTACTATCCATCCAAGACACGAACATTTGTAAGTGAACATATTGCAAAGTGCCACCTTGCCTTTTGAACATTGAAACAAGCAATCAATGTCTTGTTGGCACGATGCTTCGACTATCATCACTATCCATGGCTTATTTGGAAAAGGAAAATAAAAATAAGAACAAAAATTCGAGATATTGTCTTTTTTTTTTATTGCGCACAACGTAAAGCAGATAAAAAATTTAGCAAATAGATGAGTATTCATTGTCCTCCCCTAGCCTTGCGTTTGCTTGTGAAACGGGAATGTTAAATATCCTCCTAACGGCTATCAAGATGAGATCAATTGCATAAAGACATAAGAAAATCATGAATTAGGGTTTCATAATTGAGAGAGAGAGAGAGAGAGTATGTTACAAATTAGAGTCACCAAGAGGAAGACCAACATCAACTTGGAGGCTTGCTTCATGATTCCTTTGGGGTTCAAGTTTCCACAGAGTGACGAATGGTTGATGGTTTGGTTAGGCTGGACAGGAAGGGCTCTGCAATGAAGTAATGCGCACTACTTGTCCTTATTTATACACTTGAAATAAATGCACTTGATGGATAATGTTATGATCAGATTTCTTTCTTATACCTTTGGTAATTTCATCATTGAAATACCCTCGTGACATGTTTCTGTTTCTGACGGGTCCTTGTAATTATTTTCATAAATGTGTTCCCAACTGACAATATATCCAGTAATACCAGAAACTAAATTGTTTATGTGATGATGTATTAGTCTCCGGATTATAGATTTATCTTCTATGTTTTTTTGGGGGGTGGGGGGCGGGAGAGAGAGCCTAATTCGAGATCTTGGGCCAGTTCAACCAGCCCAGTAGAGAGCCCAATCGAGAACTTGGGCCAGTTTGACCAGCCCAGTATGCATGGATGATTCGGCCCGAAACAACGGCGACTCTCTGGAACACTCTCGTCCCCGCTTCGCTGTCCTCTCCATCAAGTCCACGGACAGGAAGTCTCTCTCCTTCTCCACCCGTCCTCCCAGTAGTCTCTCCCACCATCTCCATTTCTCCATAACCTTCTCCTCCTTCGCTTTATCTCCATATATATATACACACAACCCACACGACCTCATCCCATTCCCATCAAACACGTAAGAAAGAACCAAACAAATCTCATCACTGCTAGTTCAAGCTCTTTCTCTCTCTCTCTCTCTCTCTCTCTCTCTCTCTTTGCCAAGCCATAACCCACCACCAAAGCTCTGTTTCACCTGCGACAATGGCCTCCAAAGCCATAGGCATCGACCTCGGCACCACCTACAGCTGCGTCGGCGTCTGGCAGAACGACCGCGTCGAGATCATCGCCAACGACCAGGGCAACCGCACCACCCCCTCCTACGTCGCCTTCACCGACACCGAGCGCCTCATCGGCGACGCCGCCAAGAACCAGGCCGCCATGAACCCCCACAACACCGTCTTCGACGCCAAGCGCCTCATCGGCCGCCGCTTCTCCGACCCCTCCGTCCAGGCCGACATGAAGCACTGGCCCTTCCGTGTCGTCCCCGGCCCCGCCGACAAGCCCATGATCGTCGTCACCTACAAGGGCGAGGAGAAGCAGTTCGCCGCTGAGGAGATATCCTCCATGGTGCTTACCAAGATGAAGGAGATCGCCGAGGCTTTCCTGGGTCACCCCGTCAAGAACGCTGTCGTCACCGTCCCTGCCTACTTCAACGACTCTCAGAGGCAGGCCACCAAGGACGCCGGCGCCATCGCCGGCCTGAACGTGCTGAGGATCATCAACGAGCCGACGGCCGCTGCGATCGCCTACGGACTTGACAAGAAAGCAGGGAAGACTGGCGAGAAGAACGTGCTCATCCTCGACTTGGGTGGCGGGACGTTCGACGTCTCTCTGCTGACGATCGAAGAAGGCATCTTCGAAGTGAAGGCGACGGCCGGCGACACGCACCTGGGCGGCGAGGATTTCGACAACAGGTTGGTGAACCACTTCGCCCAGGAGTTCAAGAGGAAACACAAAAAGGACATCAGCGGGAACGCCAGGGCCCTGCGGCGGCTCCGGACTGCCTGCGAGCGGGCGAAGCGGACGCTCTCCTCAACCACGCAGACCACCATAGAAATCGACTCCCTCTACGAGGGGATCGACTTCTATGCGACCATCACAAGGGCCCGGTTCGAGGAGCTCAACATGGACCTGTTCAGGAAGTGCATGGAGCCCGTCGAGAAGTGCCTGAGGGATGCCAAGATCGACAAGAGCCAGGTCCACGACGTTGTCCTCGTCGGCGGGTCCACCAGGATCCCAAAAGTGCAGCAATTGCTGCAGGATTTCTTCAATGGGAAGGAATTGTGCAAGAGCATCAATCCTGACGAGGCCGTCGCGTATGGAGCTGCAGTTCAGGCCGCGATCTTGAGCGGTGAGGGCAACGAGAGAGTCCAGGACTTGCTGCTCCTCGATGTCACCCCGCTCAGCCTTGGGATCGAGACCGCGGGTGGTGTCATGACGGTGCTGATCCCGAGGAACACCACGATCCCAACCAAGAAGGAGCAGGTGTTCTCGACCTACTCAGACAATCAGACCAGCGTGCTGATCCAAGTGTACGAAGGCGAGAGGGCCAGGACCAAGGATAACAACCTCTTGGGCACGTTCGAGCTAAAGGGCATTCCACCAGCGCCGAGAGGCGTGCCGCAGATCAACGTGTGCTTCGACATCGACGCGAATGGGATCCTCAATGTATCAGCGGAGGATAAGACGGCAGGAGTGAAGAACCAGATCACGATCACGAACGACAAGGGCCGGTTGAGCAAGGAAGACATTGAGAGGATGGTACAGGAGGCAGAGAAGTACAAAGCAGAGGACGAGGAGGTGAAGAAGAAGGTCGACGCCAAGAATGCGCTCGAGAACTACGCGTACAACATGAGGAACACGGTGAGGGACGACAAGTTCGCCGGGAAGCTCGACCCAGCGGATAAGCAGAAGATCGAGAAGGCGATCGACGAGGCGATCGAGTGGCTGGACCGGAACCAGCTGGCCGAGGTGGATGAGTTTGAGGATAAATTGAAGGAGCTAGAGGGGCTGTGCAATCCGATCATTGCCAAGATGTACCAAGGTGGACCTGGTGGCGGTGTGCCGATGGGCGGTGCGGACATGCCCGGTGGTGGTTACGGCAAGCCAAAATCCGGAGGCAGCAGCGGCGGTGCTGGCCCCAAGATTGAAGAGGTCGACTGAGCATTTGTCTAGAAATTGCTGCTCTGTTCTAGTTTTTGCCAAGGGTTTTAGCTATTGCTCTGTCTCGGGCTTTGGGCACCTTGAAACATATATACTTCCGAGTGGTTTCATGTAACATATAAGAAATGATGTGAGTGCGGTGTGATGTGAGCAACTAGGAGTTTTCCTTTCTTCTTTGTAATTCTCTTCTGCTTTGTTGTAATCTCAAGTTTTACCTTGTATGAAATAAAGTCATCTTTATGACTCCTTCAGGGGTGTCGGAACTGAAATTTCGATCTCGTCCATGATGTTGTTACGTTGCAAGGTTCAAGCTTTTCTTGCTTTTTTATCATAATTCGAGAGAGCAAATGAATAGGCTTTGACCCATAAATAAAAGAGAGGCTTCTTAGGCAGAAAAAGGCCCAACACGAATCCAGCTGCATGCCTGCAAACGCTTCAGATTATTAGCCAGATGTTAGGCTGAAACTAAAGCATCCTTTTAGAAGACGTTGGCGTGACCTCAGAATTATACCTTTTCTTGTTTTGTTACTGACCCTTTGGATGGAGATAAGTTGCTACTCTTAGCAAGGACGATTCATAATTTTGACTAGTTGATAGTAGGTGATCATTGGGCTAATTGAAGAAAAATGAATTGGATTATGCCCTGCATGCCTATTATTCATCCAATCAGCCTCTTTTAGCTTGGCCATTGATAGCTTCTCTAATCCAAGCTCAAATTCCAATGGCAACATTACCACCTCAATTGGTGCCACGAGAGTACAAGAAGCTCACGCTTTGGTATGTGATCGCCTCTCTTCTCTGCTTATGTTAATTTGACTATGAGTTTGAAATAATATTTTTCCGCGTGCATGGTTGCTTGCACAACACGTATGAAACAAGCTGTTCTAGACCGAGATTCTTGGAGTCTTGGGTGACAACACACCTGCTAACGATCACGTTTTGTTGTCCATTTTTTGGGCCAGTAACATGCTGCATTACATATGCAGGTTCAAACGGGTTAGGTAATGGATTGCAACATGCAAGAGAGGCTAACTTGAGATGCGAGAGAAGGCACAAAATTTCCTTCTAAAGAAAAGGGAAGTGTGCTGGTAAGGGAGGCAAAGGAAGTGGGAATATCGTTCATCGGCAGAACACCAAAGTGAACCATCTTTGTCGATGGCTACTTCCGTCTTCTGTTATCCTTGTATCAATGGTCTGGCGTGTCATGCTCTCTCATTCCTGCTTTGGTTATAAGTTTCAATGATGATCTACGGTTGCTTCTCCATCTGAATTTCGCAGCTTTTTCTCCTGAGGAGTGCTTCCGAGGTTTTTTCTATTCAAGGAACAAACTGTGTAATGTGACCAGAGGTCCTCAAAGGATTAATCAAACAGGTAAATAAGGCGCACACAAGAACCAACCGAACCGGCAGAGGTAAAATAATAATACAATTGATTCAAGCGCCCTTAAATGTGCACTTCGTATGACAAAAATAGTCTGTCGTACAGGAACATTTGGACTCACACAGAATTAACATCAAGATTGCATCTTTAAGGTATTAGGAAACAAACCCAGTTGCCCAGTGGAAAATCTTTTTGATGCACTTGATCCGCCCAGCTACAATTTATCCAACCTGACAGGGTTCTCTTGAACCCTCCTTAGATTTCATACAACAGCTTCTCGAACACCTTCATATGCTCGGTCTGCAGGGAGATGGCCACCGACATGCTCCCATCATTGGTGGGACTTGGCAATATGAACGACAATCCTTCATACGCGATTCCACCAGGCCCCATAAATATAGGCCTGCCCCAGCCGAAATCAGCGTCATGGATCGGGAGCCTAGCCCAACTAGTTATGCCAAGATTTGGACACCTAAATGTATGGGCCCCGCGAACAAGGGCTGATAGATCGGGTTGGAGCTCTAGATAATCCAAGGCAGATCTGAGATAGTCGTTGTCCATGCGAACCAAAGCATCATGGATCCGGCTTGCCGCATACCATGTTGGTTTGGATTGGAGGTCACCTGCAACAGCAAGTGGCGTCGCGGTGAAGATCACATTGCCAAAATAACCGGGCGGAAGGGGCGGATTCAATCTGGACCGTCCATCAGTGGCAATATACAATTTGCTCTCTTGATCATCGGCGAGCTCACGTGCCTTGCATGCACTTCTCCAAACATGACCTGCCAACATCTCATAAGAGCTGTAGTTGACAGTGTTTCCATCTTCCTTTGACTTCCCTTTGAGCTTGTTAAGCTGCTCCCTAGTTATTTTGAAGATGGAGACCGCTGTGCTCTCAGCACCGGATTTAGCAGTTTGTGACAGCGGTGCTTTAAGGGCAGGTGGAGGCTGATATTCAATGTGCTTAAATTGAGGCTGTGGCGGATCACGAGCACGCAATAGGGTGCGGTCAATGAAGGGTGGAGTCGAGAGGTCAAGACCACGAGCCATGTCTGACCATGTGTTAACAAAGTGAAGGCCAGAAAATCCATCTGCTACATGGTGTTGCATGCCAACACCAAGCGAAACTCCTCCACACTTAAAGTACGTCACCTGCATAAATGTTCGAGATAATTATGTTATAAGCGAATTCTTATGAAGTGCTTTGCAACTCAAGCAATTCAATCTGTAGCCATATTTTCAGTCTCCGGATGGTGAAATTTCATATAATAAATTAAGTATGAACCACGGATTATTATTATGAATGGTTGGTCTCTTATGCATGTTGTATTTGCTTGTAAGCAAGCATCGAGCCTAAGGGATGACTGAAAAAGTATTTTTCTGATAAGTAAAGATAGGTCAATGAAGAGATGAAATACAGATAGCAGGTCCTTACCCAAAAAAAAAAAAAATACAGATAGCAGGCAAACAAAAACGTAGAACATTATAATAACCAAACACAAACTCGACACAAGTTCTTAAAATGTTATTTTTGCATGAGAAAAGATGGCGAAAGGACAAGGGTCAATTTTCAATTTTTTATTCTTTAATTATCTGTCTTACCAATCAAGTCAAGTGATAAATGCGACACACCCAATTACTGCATATCCGTGCATTTTATTACCATATTTTAGCTGCAAAAAATGTTATGACGTCTTTCCAAATGTCTAACATAGTGCATGCCCAGCATAACAAAATTGAGACAGCTGCATGCATGGTTTATAACCTCAAAATATAGCCATGGCCTTCTTCATACAACCAAAGGAAAATGCTTATTAACTAGTGAAGAAACTTTGCTTATATAGTATAAGAAGTTTCTGCATCCGTGAAAAGAAGATTAATGTGAGAGAAAACTTAGTGGTAAAGACTAATTGAGAACAAAAGGTTTCCTAAGAGAAGAACTGCAATGACATATCATTTAGTTTGCTGAGGGACACCACATTCACAAACCAGTCACCCCATTAACAGGCTCTTGCTGTGAAAATCCTTTTTCAGGCAATTAACTGTAGAAGGTGAGATGCTGGGGGCAAATTAACAGTACTTAGATGCCAGGACAGGAAATACCGTCCTCTCAAGTTACGTATGTAGAATGTCTTGTTTTACTAGTTAGACCTGAGTAAACCAAAATATGCAAGCACAATGATAAAATTGGTCTTAAGGATCATTCATGCTAGAGAATCATTTCTAATTGATGCAATGCGTAAGTAGTCATACTAGGACATTTACTCTAGGTGAGTTGGTAATGCACATGACATGACCCCTACACAGAATGGTTGGTGACCAACTAGTTCATAGGTCACTGCAGTGAATAAGCACCACAAATCTCACATCTCCAGCAGGACATTCCAATCAGTGCATCATATTTCAGCTTGGGTAAACCAAGTTATTTATTACACAGTACAGAAGAATTCTACTAACTGAGGTAGATGGTCAATCTTCACCTTTGTGAATTTATTAGAACTATTGCCTTCAAGGCAGACAGAACTGTCGACACCCCAACTTCTTTCGCCAGTAGTCTAAGATATCTATGAATTTGACTTCTTTCAGTCATTTATTTTCTCCTAGGACCACTTGTTTATGTGGAACAATTGAACGGTCCAAATCTATAACTAACTTGGCATCAATCTGTTAATACAAAACCAATAAAGGAGGGACGTTCCATTGTATCCTTTTGCACCCATCTACTTGAAATAGCTGTCTTGTCACATGGCATTGGCTCAAGCACTAAGAACCACCATAGACTTCTCCTGGTCCATACGGTAATCATGAGAGAACTCACTTCCTTCAGCTAGATGTAGCCTTAAGATCCTGAGGAAACTAGAATGAAACTTATCCTTCAGCTTTTCCCCTCCAATGGAGCTCTAGTTTACAGATGATCTCTAGAGATGCTACTGATGAGACAAAAGGGAACTTTACAACATACAATTTGATTTCTCATCCCTTCTCATTCTTCCTTTCCTAAAGGCAAAATAAGACGTGAAGAAGGACCCACCACATAATTACAGGGCATCTCCACAACTACAATTTCAGCATTTATTACGATTTTTATCCATGGACCGACAAGTGCTATCAATGCATGTGAGAACCATGCAGAGGCTTTTCTTTGTTCGAATCCACGCTTTTTCCTAAATTGTAAGTTGGATCAATAGAACATAACTCTTTCACAAATATTTCACAAAATTAGATGAGAATATGTTTTGATTCCTACAAATTAAATTGATTGAATATCTAAATTAAACCTAACAATGACTGCGGCTATGGATTATCAGACATCAGAAAAGGGGGAAAACAATCTCCCGAAATCAATAATGCTAAGACAACGTTCAGGAAAAGGACAATACCTGCAATACCAAAAGAGGATATGAGGAAAGCCCTGCCGAATAGTCTACAGCTGGAATGAGCTTCCGAAGCTCCAACGTTGGGGCGAAATCGCCAAAATCATCCACAGTGGAGCTCGTTTCTGCCTCCACGAAGAGCACACCTTCAGCATTGCAGTTGATCTCGATGCGACCATCCTCGTCCCGCCTCAACCGCGCAGCCATGGGATAGAAAGGCACAAGGGCCTTGCTGAGCCCTTCCTTGAGCACCTTGGGATCGAAGAAGTCAGGGGAGCCGTTCGGCCTGTAGAAGTAGACGCTAGGGGTGTGCATGCTGGGCACCACCAGGTCCACATTGGAATTCCACAGGGCGTGCATCGGTGTCTCCCTGGCCGGGCGCACCATCGTCGACTCTCGCACGTTGACGATCATATCGAACCAGACGATGTTTCCCCTAGTATCGACCGGACGTCCTGCGAATTCCCCAGAAGAGCAAGCTCAGCCAAAAAAATTCCGACTTTATTACAGCCCAGTCGAACTGGGTACAACTTATCCTAAAGTTAAACCTATTCAGCATTTAATGCAACCAGCTCGCCCATCTCCCCCCATATCTTCTCATGATTAAGGCTCTTTCATTTTTGCAGGTGAGGCCAACCTGAGCAAGTAGTTGGTCCCCCTCAAAAATCAGCAACATGTGCATTTGCAGGCGACTAGTCACCCAACCGTCGATGCTAATACCTTTATTAAATTCGTCACATCGTCATCGACGCGTTAGGCTCTAATCAAAGCAGTCCCGTCACCTTTTTCATTTTCTAAAGACAACCCAAAAAAAAAAAAAAAAAACGGGTTTTTTGATAACCCATTGAGCAAAATCTGTTCACGCGAGCTCGAAGATCACATTTTGGGTGCAGACGCCAAGCAAACAAGCGATAACCGAGCGCAAAAAGGGCGAAAAGCGACGGGGGAGGAAGACCCAGAGAGCAGCATTACCTGCAAGCGCCGCGAGCTGATGGGCAGTGGGCGGAGATCACCAAGAGAAGAACGGAGAGGGAAGAAGAGGAGGATAACGGGGAAGGCGGAGATCGTTGTTGATTCGGTGAGAGTACGTTGCAGAGAGAGAGAGAGAGAGAGAGAGAGAGAGAATGGCGTTGTCCTGGTCTGAGCAAATATATAAATTGAAGGAGTGGGGGTGGGAAAGAAGAAGGAGAGTCGAGCTCGGGGGCGCAGCACTGTCACTCACCTACCGCGCCTACTGACGTTGACCACTGCCCAGCCGCCACGTCATTTCTCTCCTCTTCTCTCTCTCTCTTTTTTTTTTTTTTTTAACTACCTTTTGAACTAAAACGAGACTCTCTCTACTCATGATTCTCCGATGCTTTTTTCGTACGCTGAAAATTAGAAAATTAGGATTGCAGTTTACGTTTATCGTTCAGTCGTTTTCCCTCTCATAACTCTCAACGGTAATACGCGCATCCAAATAGGCCTTTTTTTCTTTTTTTTAATTTAATCTAGATTTTGCGATGAACCCATTTGGGCTTTTTCAATTCTCGAGACATTAGAAACTTTGGTCATATACGAAATATTCACATCTAAATAAAATCAAAAATAAAATCTTTTAAGTGTGGATAAAGAGACTCTAAATATGTCCCTCCTATTTTGTAATTGTGGATGAGAAAATAAATGAGCAATAGCCTATGGATGAATCCTGAAGTCTCCAGTAATATGACTAGGTCGGTTCGAGGAAGAAAAATCTTAATTACTTTCGGCTTACCTTATTATAATCCAATAAAAATGCGTTCTTCTTCTTCATCCTAATTGTACTGTCCCAGTCAAATTCGCAAATGAATGTACATTTACATTGCAATCGATGGGGGGAAAAAAGGGAAAGGAAAGGCTAAAGGCATGTGGGTGAAATTACATTTATCATGCGTGATGTGTAAATGCAATCTTTCGAGTATTTAGGGTCTATTTGTTTGCTTTTAAAGGAGGGAAGCTCAATTGCAATCCCCGAGAGAGAGGTCGAGAGAGAGAGAGAGAGAACAATTCACGAGATGAATGGAGAAGGGTCGAGAGAGAGAGAGAGAGAACAATTCACGAGATGAATGGAGAAGGGTCAAAACCGAAGATCGGATAATGGAGTGGTGGAGGAGGTTGGAGAAAGAGTGGGGAATTTGACCTTCTTTTTGGGGGGGAGGAGGGGGAGGGGTGGTTGCTAAGATAAGATCGACATCAGTGGTTTTGGTCACGATGATAAGAACGGACGATTCATGGGAGAGCTGGGGAGGGGGAGAAAACAACACCGAGACGAGAGAGACAGACAGAGAGAGACAGGGAAGTTGGTGAGACAGCGACCTAATCAGAAACTTCCCGTGCTCTTCATGTTGTACCACCCCCAGTCCGAAGCAGCTCCATCGGGGGACCGCAACACGCTTGCAAACTCATTAAATGTGACATCGTTGCGGCTTCCGAAATTATATATTTTTAAAATAATAAGCCAACATTTTTTATATATTATGAAAATAATAATTTATTTTGGACCATAACAAATTAAATAATAAATTATTATAAAACTCACTCGTTCAAAAATTTGTGACTTATTTTTTGTTATGTTAGCAAGATCCGTTTTATTTTTATCAAAATAAATTTCTATTCATAACTAAAACGATGCATTTCTATAAGAAATATCAAAAATCACTGTAAAAAGATAAGCCCATGACAAATCAAAAATCAAGATATATCATCAAAGCATGATTGATAGAGATAATCACGAATTTAGCCTTTAAGGACGGATCATTCAAGCGAAAGAATCGCCATTTGATTATCGAATCACACATCATCATAAGTGATTTTCACATGTAGTTATGATTTTGCTTTTCAACGGTGATCCCAAAAGACATATTGAACTAGCACATATTTGATATCAAATTAACTATAAATATCATAGAAATTGGAGGGAGTAGTTATTCATAAATCTATAATTAAATTATAGAAAACATCTCCCAGATCTAAGATTGGGAGAGCAAAACTCCCAAATCTAAATCTAAATCAAGAGAGCAAGAAATTAGAAAAATTTTAAAAAATGAAAGTAGATTCAAACTATATAATATCTTCATATAGCATATGTTCTAGGGGTAAGTAATTCTAAGTTTCATACGTATTTTACTTAAAACCTGTAAAATTTAGATTTCTCATTTTTTAGAACTTAAAACATACACTGCATATTTTGGAACCCGTAGCCTACCCTATCACGAGTTCTAAGGTTGGTTCCAAGATATACCGAGATTCCACATGTATTATTAATTGAACGATTGCAATAAATCATTGCATTTATTTTTACTGATCACAACTTATATTTAACCACATAAATAATATGAAATATTAATAAAATAAAAGTCTCGGTCATAAAATAAAATCTGAAACTAATGGTTCCAGATGATACATTCATCATCGGATATTATGGAAGACCATAAGATTGCATGAAGACATCAATCAAGAAAGATTCTAAAATCTATTTCAGATTCCAAATTCCATCTACTTATGATGTATAACCTACTCGTCGAAATAAGTTTTCAAATTTTTGGAATACGTAAATTACCATACATAACCATAGAACTTGGAATTGCCCATATTACTATCGGTTCGGTTTTTGGTTTTGAGTATTCTCTTAAAATCATGCTCACCTAATATGTTTTAATGGTGTTAGGGAAATTCAAATTTTTGTCGCTGAGCACGATTTCCGATTACAAGTGCGTCGGAACATGACTTGTGTCGTGGTTGGAGGACAAAAGGGAAATTGGACTCCGCGCGGCATTGAGTGCAATCACCTTAGGTACTCCAGAAAACCCACAAGCAACCACCCCACCCCAAAAAAAAGAAAGAAGAAAAGGTCTTTGGGTGGGGCCCACCTGGGGGTTGGTGGCGTCCAACCGATCTGCCCCAGCCCCTAATCCAATCAGGCTTCTCCCCCGCCACGTGTCGGTATCTGTGTTGCATCCGTCGTAACGGCGGTTGGTGGGTCGCCCCCACGGTCGGTCCGTTCGTGAGATCATCAGTGACGTCATCAAGTCAAAAGGCCCTGGTTTTTCTTCTTCTTTTTTTTCCGCTTTTTCTCCTCTCGTCATCAACACGCGAGATTTCGTAGCCGCTGGAGTTTAATGAAAATATTCGAGACTACTACAAAATGGCGATTGCTTTCGATTTTTTTTTTTTTTTTTTTTTTGGGAACTGAGTATGACGCACAGAATTCGACAAAAATAATATCTAATTAAATTAAACTAGATAAATATTTCACGTCAAACCTAGACCTCATAATCAATCATGATCAATGTTTTTAAAGTCAAACCTCTGCATTTGGAATTACTGTTACGGAATAAGATTGTTTACGAATTCAAGTTATATCATCAATCAGAAAAGATGGCGAGGAAAAAATATGAATAAAAAGATAAAAGAATAGACTAGTGCAGATGACGAAGTTTACACGCGAGCATGGTGACCTGAACAAGACCTTAATCAATCCGATCGCATTAGATTGGGAATCTACGCGGGGAATGAAGATTAGACGAAGTCAACTGAACCTGGTCAACAAAAGACCAAAGCATTGATCGGTCGTCCCTAACAGCTATCCGCTCTCACCTGCTGCCCGAGACTTTAGGTGAAGTATGGGACTTACACAAATTCGGTGCGAGAGGGGAAGTAGTCAAAACCAAACCCGAGTTTCTCATTCTCTCACTCAACCTCTGCGTAAACCGACCAAAAATTTATTAAAAAAAGAAGAAGAAAACCTCAGCATAAAGAAGACAACCCGAGACGAGACGAGGATGATGTTCCTCGAACGAGATATTTGAGTTACTCGTGATTACTTGACAATCAATTCACTCTGAGCATTGCATGTAAAAAATTCTCTTATGCTCGTTACGCTTGCCACGCTTGTCGGCGACAATTCAAGTGGGTGAACCCTGCTACTAGATGACTTGGTGCCTGTGAAGTTTGCCTTATACAATGTTGTGTAGAGGTACTAATGGTTCAGTTCGATTTGGATTTTCAGGAAACTTGAATCGAACCTTTTGGATGCGCATTGGCATTGAACCGAACTAGGGACCCAAACCGATGCTCCGTTCAGATCAAATCGATTGAGTTTTTCGATTTTCTTTTTCGAAATATAAAAAAGATGTTTAGCGAAAAATGAGAAATTTGTGTAAATTATAATATCAAGAAAATAGGCGATTTCTCATTCGGTCAAATTGAGAAAAGCATGAAAATTCAGGTAAGTTTGAATGGGTTTCAATTCGGTTTTTCAATTCGATTTTGACGACTCTATAAGCACGTAGACAAAAGTACAAGGAATACGTGGGGAGGGGAAGGGGGGCAGTCGAAGGGACCATGGGGAATTGAAGTTGGAATAAATGGGGGAAGATGGTCGGCCCACCAAAGACGTTGTGGATCCGGAATTCAATCCGATGTTTACCTTTTCCAGTCCTATCAACCTCCCCAACCGTAGACAAGAGAAACCCACTTTTAGGAGCTAAAGTCCTTCGATTGGACGGCAAGAATTAAATAACGTCACGGCGTTCCGACTATTTAGTTTCCCTCCTTTTAAAGACACCGTTTTCAATAAAATGGAGGCGTACTGATGAAGAACGAAATCCTCATAACAACCCATTTGCAGACGTCGATCTCGATTGAGTTTAATGTAAATTCGAATAATGCTCGACCCATGGCTCGAATAGCCTAATCGTGAAATTGTGTTTTTATCATAATTAGATGGACATAAATTTGTTCACAATTATGGATGAATAGATAAAAGGGATATTATCTTGTAACATTGGTGAACTTATGAAATCCGAATCTAAGCTTGACCCGATATTTAAGGCGAAGGTCCCAATGACTTAAGTCTAGCCCGAGCAAATTGAAAACATAATCGAGTGGAGCTCGAGCTCAAAAATCCCAGCTTTATCGAGGTCGAGGTCGAGGTCGAGGTCGAGGGCCAAGAGAGGTTCGAAAACGCAATCACCCGAGATCAGCATAAAGTTCCCAATCACGCAAGTCCGTAATCGAGTGGGCTTCGAGCTCGAGGGCCATGAAGAAGAGGTTCGAAAATGCAAAGGGCTACTCGGGGTCCTATTCTACAAAATGATGAACCGAAGGCCCAATAAGAACGGGCTTTACAGTCAAGCCCATTGGGCCTCGATGGTCGGGGCCAGATCTCGACCCGAGATTAGAAAAATCGGGACTCGTGTGGGGGCGGAGTAGCCACTGAGACTGCACACTGGCCAGGCAAGTAGCAAGTAAAAAGGTAACGAGCAGATCGCCAATCACCGAAAATCACAAATCATTCCGCACTCCTCCGCCAACGGGAAGATCTCCCCGTCTCTCTGCTCTCCTCGAGGAAGAAGTGCGGCGTCCTTCAATCTGGCGGGTCAGTTCTTCTTCAAACCCTGGAAATCTAGCTCTCGTTTGCTCTTATCCATGTGATTTCACCTCCCCGCCCTTGGATTTTGCTGTCCATCTCGTTGCATCGGGTTTCGCGATAGCTTTGGACGCCTCGCGCGGTTGTTGCGCATCTTAGTTTCCACAAATCGTCAATCGCTCGGTCTTAGCTGGATTAGCTTACTTCGGTGTGTTTGCGGTGACTGTATGAACACGTTGAGCAGATAGGGTGAATGCGCGGATTGGATCGGCTCGAACATTTCTCGGTCCGCATTCGGCCGCTCCGAGTCTCTTGGTTTGAGCCGAAGTACGATGTTGAGTTCATTCGTTGAATGCGCAGCTTTCGATGTGATGTATGCGTGTAGGGATAATGAACTTGGAGCTGTGCCGGCTTGCTGGGTGAAATTATTCCTTGGCACCCAGCAGTCAGTTCGACTCTCGATTGCAGATTCTTGGGGAGTCGAGTCGATTAAGTCTGAAAATTAGTCCTTTCGAGGTTCTTTCTCGAGTCTGAAAATTGACTCCATAAGTTGTTACAATTACCAATTTTCGATGCTACTTTCCATCCTTTTTAGAAAGGGAAAAGCAGTTTCGGTGCGGTTAAATAGAAGAGGGAAATAGCTACTTGCTTTCCTCCTTTCCTACGCTGCTATGTAATTGTGTCTGGGCCGTGGAAATGTATTGGGTTTTCATTATTAACAAGAGAAAGTCGGTTTCCAAGTTCTTCTTTTTGCATTTTAATTGGCTGCCGAGGTTTCATGTGTTTTGCAGCTAGACATGGGCATATACCTCAGCTCTCCGAAAACTGACAAGTTCTCAGAAGATGGTGGGAATGATAGGCTTTCTTATGGGCTGTCCTCCATGCAAGGGTGGCGTGCAACCATGGAAGATGCAGTTAATATTCTTTCTATGTTGCTCAATGTTCTTTCCATATCATTATGCTCTTAATTAAGATGCATATTGCTAGCTGAGGTCTGACATTTTGGTTTGCCTTTTATTCAAAGCAGCATTCCTGGTTTTAAATTAGTTTGGTGACTCTTGGTAGTTGTTTCTTTGTAGCTCAAAATTTTCTAAAGTTATTTCAAATGCTGCATCCTAGCCCTGCCCTTTGTTTTGGTCATAATACAAGTATTGAAACTGCTCGTGAGTGCTCTTAATCTGCTTTTAAAATTTGCTGGGAGAAGTTGCAATTATGAGGTGAGGTGACTAAAATTGGTCAATACCACTTGTGAAGTGTCTCTCCAACGATTGGCTTATTTTTTGTTTCGGTTGCCGGTGGTTTGTAGCTGTGGCCTTAATTTTCAGCTTTTGAAGTAACTTTTTGCTTCCACCTTTTCTGCCAGAATCTATGGCTGGGCCTTTTTAGTGTCCCCAACTCCCAAGCAGGAGCTTACTTTTAGTTATTCATGAACTCGTTATGTTATGCACTCTCAAGCTTGCTCAATCTTGGCACACAACAATGCATTGATATGTAGTCTTCTCAGCATGCAGCTTATCCAGATCTTGATGATTCCACGTCTTTCTTTGGAGTCTATGATGGTCATGGAGGTCAGAACTAGTTCACATGGTTCTTATTTTTATATGCTTTCGAGTCCAATACAACGTATGCCGAGTTATCTGGCCAAAAAGAATGCCTAGCTACATTTCATATTTTTCTTCCTGCACATGCACTATCATTTTACATCAAAGCCGTTTTCTATATATCTTGTTGACATTCACCCCTGTTTTCCTATTCTCTAGTCAATATCAGACTATATCGAATATTGGAACTTACTCAAAGTGCAGGCAGGTTTGATATCTCTAGTGTTCACAAGATGTTGTGTTGAAAGTAGATTGGTTTAGAATGGCCATGCATATTCTACTTCCCTTGTTGGGAATTGATCTATTTGCATGCCTTGTTTAAGCATTGTGTATGTCTTTCCTTTTTCAATGTGATTGGTGCTTCTTGTGAGCAATTGGAACCCATTCTATGAATTAACAATCAGGATTACCACAATTAGGTCTTTATACTTCTTGTGTAGTACAAAAGCATACCTCGCAGATTAGTCCCCATAACCACCAACTGCCCAAAACCCATTACATTCTCATAAAAGCTCTGCACTCTATCATGACTCCATCTTTGCTTATTGCACATTCAAATAGAGTTAATCTGAAAAAGCATTTGATGAAGCTTGCACTCCTCTCTTTTTTGGTGTTATTGACCATACTGTATACTCATGGAAGCAATTTGCTCACAGGCAAAGCAGTTGCTAAGTTTTGTGCGAAGTATCTCCATCAGCAGGTACTCAAGCATGAATCTTATGCTGCTGGAGATTTGAGCACTCCTGCACGGAGAGCTTTTCTCAGGTTCGTACACTGCCTTTAATTGCACCATAACAAATTTTTTATGTTCAAGGTCTTTTTGGAGCCTTTAGGACTGCTTGGTCATTAAGAAGAGTGCTATTTCGTATCATCTCCTAAATTGTTAGTTGTTAAGGTTCTGTGTCTCTCCTAAATTGTTACAATGGCTTTATGACTGCATGCAACAGTTCATGCTATCTACTGGTTTTCTGATTTCATGCTTCTCACCGAATGATCTTAATTGGTACAGAATGGATGAGATGATGCGTGGGCAAAGAGGGTGGAGGGAATTAGCCATATTGGGAGACAAGATAGACAAGTTTTCTGGAATGATAGAAGGATTCATTTGGTCTCCCAGGAGTACTGACACCAATGAGAAGACTGATGATTGGCACTCTGAAGAGGTATGTCACACATCAAGTTTGCTGTCTACCTCTGCGCCTCTATTAAAAAAACAGTAGCAAAAAGTAAATAAGGCTAATGCGATGGTTTTTTATTGTGTATCTGACTTCCAAAATTACATATTTTGTACAACTTTTAAGTTGAAAGGGCGTCGGATTCTTAAAGAAGTACTTCAAAGTGGGGTGTTCAAAAAAGCCTGCTGGCCCGAAAACCCAGTTGGCCTAAACCGGACCAGCCCGATTTTTTGGTCCCAGAAAAACTCAGTCTGGGCTTTCAGGCCAGTTCAATTTTTGGGCCCTCGAGGACATAGGCCCGAAAAACAAGGGGCCTCGGTACAAAATAACACGTGTATAATACCAGAACTTAACACTTCCTCCCAAATCTTCTCATTCTCATGCATGTTTCTTTCCCTCTCATCTCTCTTAACTCCATCCCTTTGAATCCCTCTGATCTCTAACTTCCCTCTTGTCTCGCTCAATCGAACTCTCAGCCGTCTCTTCGCCTCCTACTAGAGCCCCACTAACCCTTATGAAAGGAGCGAATTATTGAATCTCAAATACGCAAAAAGCACAGCATCTCACCCCTAATTGTCTGATCAACAAGTGTAGGATTTGGTGTTTTATGAAGCCATGATCTGCATATCTTGGCTTTAGTTTTGTTCTTTTGTGCTATTAGTGCATCAAATATTGAATGCAGTTAACCTGTTGGTTTGTCAATTGTCAATTCTCATTATTTTGTTTGAATAAGGGGTATAATCATGTCTTAGGTCTGGCCCCAAAAATGATCCGGTCTTTGACCTTTTAATTTAGGTTGTGTCTTGGTTATTTTGAGTTAATTAGCCACACCTGCTGATCTTTCATGTAATTGTTTGGGCTAGGCCCTGACTGGACCCGATCGAACAGTGATTATTTGGGTGGGACATTTTCCCTTCCATCAGTGCCGGGCCTACTGTTCAGGCCGGGACAAAATTTCACCTGATCCTGGGCAGCCTGGCCCAGGAAGACCCCTACAGGCTTCTTGCTTCTTAATATATTTACCACCTATCTTCGGAACAGTTTTTTGATGAGCTAAACTTGCTAGCGTTATAACTGCATCACTTGGTCCATTGTCTTCAATTAGACCTAAGTGTGGACCAGCATGCATTTTTTCTTTTTAACATGATCCATTTTTTGTATTGGAATCATAACTATCTCATCATCAACTTGCCATTGAGTGTCGACTATGTTTATAATGAGAGCCTTTAAGTTCTTGGGAATGCTGAACTTCATTATTTCCGTGTTAATCTTGTTCATTGACAAGAAATGATCAAATTCTGTAAATAGAAATGAGAAATTCTACTCTTGAGTAAATATGAGACAAAAATTGTTTGGATAATGAGCATATTCAAAAGCTCCTGTTAGGTTATTATAAGCTATTGTAGTGTTTCATTTTCCTTTTTTTCTTCATTTCTGCCTCCGAATTTTTTGGGGCTTATACTTAACTTGTTCAATTTCCATGTCAAAACTAGGGGCCTCACTCTGATTTTCCTGGACCCACTTGTGGAAGCACTGCTTGTGTTGCGATCATTCGAGACAAACAAATAATTGTAGTAAATGCTGGCGATTCTCGTTGCGTGCTATCTCGGAAGGGTCTGGTAATTCTTTTCGCATAAGTTAAATCATCAGAGTTCTGCATTTGATTGGAAAAATTTGAGCATGTTCAGGGAACCGTGTCTAGGACATCAAATGGTTAAATGTATTTCCCTCAATTATTACTCGCCTTGAGTAGATGGGAAAGAAATGTTGACTTGGTTTTAAGTATGAAGTCATGTTGACCGGAAAGTGCATATGTATTTGCAGTGTGAGATAGGTTTTCATTTGTACATTCAATTGGCACTTGTTCATCTATGGAAGGAAAAAGGATAGTAATGCCAAGTTAAGTCAGGATGCTTGCTGTCAATCATACCAAATGCCTGGTGGCAAGTGAGGGGAGGGGATAGGGGTAAGACATGGGTGCGAACCCTGGAAAAACCCCAACCTGTGGATTTAAACATTGATAAGCGCAGAAAAAAGAGATGCTTGCTGTCAAGGATATAGATGAATAAAGATGAGATCAATTTTCCCATGCCAGGTTCATGCACTCAATTAATTACCTGCTATAAGAGAAGTAACTAATTCCAACATCATATCTTTGCTTTGGATACAAAACTTGATTTCTGGGGGAAGCTTGGAAATGCTGTGATTGATTTTTGTGTGGTAATTTGACACCAGGAGAACTCATGCATCAACCATGTATCTGCAAACATACCTGGGTTTAGTGTGGTAGAATGTGGACAATGTTATCATTAGTAGCTAGCACTATGATAGAATAATGATGCTCTTGTTACCTTCATTAGAGAAAAAAGAACAGTAACTAAGGCAAGTGTTTCTAGCTCTATGCAGGCATACAATTTGTCTAAAGATCACAAGCCTGACCTTGAGATTGAGAGAGAGAGAATTCTTCAAGCTGGGGGTTTCATTCAAGTTGGACGGGTCAATGGAAGTTTGAACCTAGCAAGAGCAATTGGTACTACTACTAAATTTTAATCCCGATGACCAGTTGATAGAGTGGAGGGAGACTCTCTCTCTCTCTCTCTCTCTCTCTCTCACAGCATGCGTGCATGCCCACTTATGCACGTGCGTTTGTGGATATCTATTGGGTACACACTGTCTAATGTGAATTGGGGATGTAATGTCTGTTGGCTGCAGGAGATGTGGAATTCAAGCAGAACAAATCACTCCCAGCTGAAAGACAGATTGTAACTGCAAATCCTGACATAACTACTGTACGTGATAGCTAATCTAGATATAACCTTGCAGTCTTGTGAGCTTATCTACATTTCTTTAATCAAGATGGTTGAACTCCTGTTGATTTAATGCATGAATTTTAGATGATATTGTCCAATTATAAACATTATTATTTACACCTGCAGTTGCTTCTATTGTGTTTTTAATTTTTTTTCCTCTTTTTTCTCCGATCTTGTAGATTGAGCTCTGCGAAGATGATGAGTTCCTTGTACTAGCATGCGACGGAATATGGTACTTCATTACATCCTTCTGCTGATATAAATTTCTCTACCAACAATAATCTTACAGCCAACTACTTTCGTGTCCATAAGCTCCGTTAATAATGAGGAAGTGGACTTGAAACAGAACTGCTGCAAATGAAAAAGTTGTCACCTCTTGCAATTTTCATACCTTACGGCTTGTGGTTTTTTGCAACCAAATTCCCCATCAGCTAAATTAAGAAGTGAAGGGGCCATACTAGAGTATCCTTTTCAAAATCTATCCCCTCCATCTAGAGTTCTTATTTTCTATACAATAATTATTTAATCAGCTAGTTACATGACTTGGTGGAATTGTTGGCGTATATCTTAATTCAAGTTGTCTGTAATTTGCTGATTCTTGGGAATCCTGTCTGACGAAAATTATCTTGTTCACCAGGGATTGCATGTCAAGCCAGCAACTGGTGGACCATGTTAGAGAACAGTTACACACGGTACATTCTTAACCCTTTGAGATATTAGGTTCCCAAACTGACGGCAATGCCTGAAAAACTCGAGAAGAAAACTTAGGCATTTGCTAAATGGAAAACTCTGCAGGAAAGCAAACTTTCAGCTATCTGTGAGAGAGTCTTCGATAGATGTTTGGCACCCTGTGCTGGCGGTGAAGGATGCGACAACATGACAATGATTCTGGTTCAGTTTAAGAAATCATCTACATCCAGCAGTTCTGTGGAAGTGCAACCTGCGGCGTCCAATCAACTCTCCGAGCCTGTCATGTGTTTGGAAGAGTCGGAAGTGAAGGTCTGAGCACTTAAACGAATGGAAGGGCCACCTGTCCAGAAGGTCTAGGATAACATGGTTTTTAGATCCGAGACCTTCAGGTAGTGAACTATGGCACTTCTGTAAATCAGTTTCTCCTTTCTTGAGTAGCAGCGGAGCATGTGTGAGAAGTCCTGCCGAGGTTGCATCTCCTTCATGCATCACTATAAGAGTGGCTAATTAGTCTGCAGATGAGGGGGTTTTAAGCTTGTGATTACGCTGCTCAAATCTCAAAGAAACTCCATACAAGATAATGTAATCATTGACAAAAATCACTGCAATGATATTCGGAGGACAAGGCTCTCCCCTGTCGAAGAAACACTAAGGATGTTAATGGTTTTTCTATTTTCTCATCAGCATTTTGCTTCTTTTGTGTCTTGTGAGTGTATCTGCGAATTCATTTATCTTCGTTAGAGGAGCCTAGTGAAACCAAAGCATCAAAGCTGGGTTGCCCAGTTCGAGAACTATTGGATCGGATGCATCGGACCGGTTGAAAAGGGTTAATTTATCGTAGTAGCAAAGGAGCACCGTCTTCTTCTGTGGAGGGCGATGGCTTTGATCTTTCTCATTATAAGATAGGCCCTTTTACGTTGTTACAAATATCTATTGAGGTGAGGTGGTGTTTCCGACTAGGCGTTTGGCTGGTCGGTTGCCTCCCCCTCCTCTAACGGACACCGAAATCAAATGAAAATCTAGGCACGCATCTGTGGAGGGTATTCATTGTTATCATTCGATATTTTGCTTTCTCCGTCAAGGATATATTTTAAGCATCTCCGCCGAGAATACTCACGTCCGGACGGCGGTGTATTTTCACGACCATGCATACTCGTGCATCAATGTATATTTTAAACGTAATGTGAGCATGTCCTTTTAAATAAAATATGAATTTCCTCACATGTTTCTAGCAAATAAAGCATGTTCTAATAGAACAAATTCATACACATAATAATATTGCGCTAAGTCAGCACTTCAACGTACAAGCAATTTCGATTTGACCGGCCAGGTTCGAAGAAGAGGACAAGGGGCTCCCATTTTGATGCTCCTCGTTCATTTTTTTTCCTTTTTTTTTTTTAGGCGGACGTACAGGTGGCCTTAAACATCAATACGTGGCGGCGATCTCCGCGTACATAAATATTCGCTGTTCACGGCTGAGATCCGCATTGGATCCACGTGTCGATCTACGTTCCCCCCCCCTCCCCCTTCCTTATCCATCCATCCATCCCACCGTCACGAAAAGCGCAAAACCCCAGACAGATAACAATCCGCGACTCGCTGCGGTGGAAGACTCGTCATCTCTGGATCTCATCCCAATTCGCCCGTTTCCCAATTTTTCTCTTTTAGCGCTCTCATTTTACTAAAGGCGAATTAATTTCGATTTTACAGGACGAGATATGGATCCGTTAAAAAACGAACCGATTAATAGACAAGGAGGAGGAGGAGGAAGAAAGAGTCCAATCGAAAAACCCGCCTTGCATTATTGGAGCATGTGAAAGGAAGAAGAAAACATGGGCTTTTGACCCTACCAACGTACGACGCGTACCATGACCATTGGCTCTGCGTCTGACCACAATAGCCAAAATCCAATTCAGACCGCTTGATCTGACAACACACTTATCCCTCATGCGGGATCCACGTGTCCTTCCTTCTTATCTATTTGTTCAAAAGAAAACCCTCTCTAGCAACCGAGCCGACCGTGACCTTTTCCCGCCCTTGGCCCGCATAACAAAACCCTGGCTCCACTTGACCTCGGAACTAGGAAACGCTGTATTCTTTTGTTTTGTCGCGTCACGTTTTTGCTCGTCCAACGAACAAAAAGGCCCCCCGTTTTCAAAAGCACCTATTGATTTCGAAACCCAAAAAAAGAAAAAGCACCTATTTAAGACTAACTACAGTTTTTTGAACCGAAAAGAAAAAAGAAAGCAGACTAACTACAGCTCGTCGCCCACAAGTTTCACGATAAAATTACCAAACAAATTATAAATTCATTACACTTCTATTAATTCAATCCGAAACTTTTTAATAATACTAACTTAATCTTAAACCTTCAAATTTTACTAATTAAATCCAGTTGACCAATTTAAGTTAGGAATTAATCATTGGATATTGTGTATCATATATGTCATGGCTAATGTTAATATAAACTTTTTTTAAAAAAATTTCAATGATTTTTTTAGTTTGTTATTTTATTTTATTTTATTTACTTTTTTTCTTTTTACCAAATGTGTCGTGACCCTCCTTCATTGCACTGGACAGCTAAAGCTACTATTGAATTTTTTTATTTATAATTTTTGATAACTTTTTTTAGTTTTTTTGTCCCTTTTTTTAAGGGCGTCAAGACTCTCACACGATACCCTTGTCAGCCATGGCAAAGGCATCGTGACCCTCGCTAGATTGACTTGATAGATTTAATTAACAAATTTTAAAAATATTAAAAATTATATTAAAATATTTAGTATTGAATTGATATAATTATAATAGATTTAATGCTCTCAAATTCTTCTATTTCCATGCTCATTTTCAATCAAGCACCGCATTAACAATACGTACCCCGCAGTTGCAAGAAAAAGAAAAGAAAAAAAACTCCAACAATTACGGGTGAGATTGCGACCGGGTGTGTGAAGACAAAACACTACAAATACAGAGAAAGGTCGTGGAATCGATGGATACGTACGTTAGTTTTACAAAGTCAGAGACCCGAATGTTGGAAGCAGTGTGAATCCAATTTCTCTTTCGATTTTATAATCATGAGCCTCGAATAGACAAATAATTCGGTGGGTTGAAAATGACGCATTTACTTGCTTCTTTTAAGGGGGTGGTTGAAGGGAGCCCTTTTATAATAGAGTGGCGGCACTCCATCTACATAACGGTATCAACTTATGAATAAACAATACGTGAGGATTCACTAATAAATATCTCCAAATTGGAATATCCTCCAAATGTATGGGGGCCACCCCGGCAAAAGAACAAAGAGAGGAAGAATTAGAGCTGTGGGTAAACCGATCATAAAGCTTAGAAGTTAAGACCACCGAGGTGCCCGCCCTATAAGGGGATTATAGTAATTACTGAAAAATTTATAAATATAATTAACATAATTATTCTAGTTAATTTTGATCGAAAATTAATGCTGGCCATATATGGTATGGTCAACACCCCCAAGTCAGCAATTTAGACAAAAATTGATAAGAGAAAATGTACTGCATACTATTAAAATGGTGTAGAACTAAATTGATAAAATTAAAAAAATTAATACTAAATTGTTTGCCGTACGGTGAGTTTAATACATTTTTTCCGAGACACAAGGCTTGATATTTTTGACCATTTATGCTTTTACGTGTGGAATTTTTCTAAGTTAGTGTGCAGTGTATTTCGTTAAATTTAAAGTAAGAAAAACGTGCCCATAATGTGCCGTCTCGACAAAATTGGCGTTATATTTCTTTCTTCTTCTTTTTTTTTTTGGTGAAGAATCATTACGCGCAAACGAGCACAATAAAATAGTACAAATTCGGAGGAATATTCCCCAAAATTATAGGGGAAAAAGAAAAGAAAAAAGAAGAAGAGAAAACTAAAAACCCCAAAAGAAGAAGAGTCATTTTCCGATACGAAGCTGACTCGGCAACCCACGAAAAACAAAAGCCCGGATAAGTAGCCCCCCAAAAAACAAAAAACAAAAAAGAAAAAGAAAGGAGGAGGACCGCTTTCTTCGCTCCACAAAACACGACATCACACGTCAGGCATTAAGATAAGAAAGCCACCTTCACTCTCCCTCTCTCCCTCTCTCTCTCTCTCTCTGTCTCGCTTACTTTATATATCCAGCGACACGCCACCCTTAAATCAGACCCTTCTCTATCCACAGCCCATCTCTCCATTTCTCGTTGCCCATCGTTCTGACCAGATCCCATTGTGTCTGTCCCCGGCGCCCCCGCATCCTTCATTCTCGCGGATCCATTCAAAGAACCCATTTTTAGGGACCTCCCCGTTGTGTGTTTGGAGTTGAAGGTATCGTCTTTGCTGCTCCTTTTGGTCGTTGTGGTTGGGAGAGGAAGCCCAAAAAAAAAAAAAAAAAAACACGTTGCAGCAATGGCGGCTTCTGTTGTCGGCGTGATCGGAAAGAGCGGTTCTCAGTGGATTCGGGTCGGAGACCGGAAGAAGGTGAAGAACGGAGTTGGTAGGAATGGTGGGGTTAAGGTTTCCTGTTCTTATTCTTCTTCTTCGGTGCTGGATCCGTACAAGACCCTGAGCATTCAACCCGGCGCTTCTGAGTCTGAGGTCAAGAAGGCCTTCAGGCGGCTCGCTCTGCAGGTTTGCTTTTCTGGTCCCCGTCATTCTCCGTCCCGTGTTTCCCGGATCTTTTCTAGGAGACATCTGGCTTAAAGTTTGGAACTTTATTATGATGTTTGATTGAGGTTCGCCTGTTCTTGGTTCATTTTCAGTATCATCCGGACGTTTGCAGAGGAAGCAATTGCGGGGTACAGTTTCATCGGATAAATGAGGCGTACGATGTAAGGCTTCCACTTTCCTGTCATGTTTGTTTGGGCCTTCTTTTCTGTCTGTATCTGATTAATAGATGTCGTTTGAGGTGGGTCGGACATTTTTATCCGACAGCTTTCGTTCCATCCCTATGAATCTCGAGCTATTTTATCTGAAATGGTTTTAGGTGTGGTTGATCGATGAAGTCATGAACCAACAGGGTCATCTTTTAAAGGTTTAGTATTCCCTGAAAATGGTGGGTCGGGAGTACTTGGTGGTCTGTTCTGTTAGTGACTTGTTGCATCAATGGAATTTTAAGTCATGCAGAGTCGATAGACTTCGCCACTCCTCTGATGATACAGCATGTTGCCAAAAAATGTTTCATGGGTGTTTGACTATAAATTTGCACTAGAAAGGCCTTTAACGATGCTAAATACAGAGACGAACACTCAAAAAGGTTTATAAGCTTGACTGGGGGATTTTGAAGATTAATTACTTTCAAACAAATAATTAGATGAGCACTCAAAAGGATTGTAAGCTTGGAGGATATCTGAGGTTAATCAGTTCTCTAACTTAACAAACGAAGGTGATTATACTTAATTGGAGATCAGTTTTTCCCACAGCAAGCTGAAAATTAACAAGACCAAAGAAAAAACATCAAGAGTCACAAGAATTGCTTCTTCTTGAACTTGTCCCGTGGGGATTTTGCTTTATGTCTATACGAATTGCTTGCCTGAATATTTTTTGTACTGATTTGTAAATGTGTGCAGGTTGTGATGAGCAGTTTGAGGGGCGAATCGAGTGAGCAAGAGATGTATGAATCATCATCGCGTGCATATGAACAAGGAGGTGATGAGGAGTTCAGAGGGATGAACGATCCTGAATGGGACATGTGGGAGGAGTGGATGGGATGGGAGGGTGCTGGAATTCGTGATTACTCCTCTCACGTCAATCCCTACATCTAAAAATTATTTGTATCTTCTCTTTTCTTTTGTTTCTCAATCATGAATGGTGGCCCGCATTTCTTCCCACCCAAATAATGATGGGGTCTTCTTGTGAGTATGTAGTAGAAGTTGGGTGATGGGGTCATTGTTCTTTGTACATATTATGCAATCTCTAATGGAAGAAGTCCCCAAAGCATAATATGATTTGGGGTTAATCTTGTATCGAAGAGACTCGTTTCTTGTCTTCCCAATGTCATTTCTTCATTATTCATCAAAAAGACTGCTCATGAAACTATAGATATTCTGAAGGGAGATTCGAGTTGTGTGTGTTTTCTTTTCTCTGGGTCATTGTAGGCGCTAGTTGTGTCCTTACAAGTTGATTGCAAGTGAAAAGATGCTTGAACTTGGGCATGAGAGTTGGTCCTGGAATTATTCTATTCCATGCAATTGAGAGAGAATGTGGGTAGGCCAGGCATGGATTTTCAAATCCGGTGGGAATTTGTAAACAATCTCAAACACGGTGCAGGGTAGCTGCAAATAAGGAACGTTCCTTCTTTTGCTGGATGAAGGGTCTATAAACACTGGATTAACCAAACCTCTTTTGATGGTTAGGCCGAATGTATTCAACAAATTTATGCAGAAAAAATGGGCTTCGATGAGAAGCAAGTTCAGACAAGCCAGAGGCAATTATGTGGTTGATCCATGTTCCCCGATCATACTTTGAAGCTGCAAGGTTCACTGCCAAATTCCCTATTAAATATTGAGTCTAATCTCATCTTAAGAAGTGGCAGGCTTGGTAATCAATATGTCCTGTAGACTCCTGGGATGACCTGCTTGGCCACGTCTGTGCGGCTAGTGATAGTGAACTCGAACCGTCGGTCTTTCAATTAGATTTAATTGATTGGCAATCATGTATGAATATAAACCAGATAAAAATCCTGAACTATGATCGACCATATCCAACTCTCCATGATCAGATTCTTGTCCACATTTCGGTGTACCGAACTTTGATGCTCTTTTTTTTCTGCTAACTCTTCGTTGGTTAAGCTCACCGGTAGTGCTTTCCTCTATGATGCCCCCTCGTCATCGGGTCGTTTGCCTTTTTGGTAGGAAATATTGCTGTTGATGAGACTGCAAATGGAGAATTCGTCCACGTATTGTGGCCCTCAATTTTCTTCTTTTATCTTTTTTATTATGCTTTAACAATCACGATAAAGCGATGCGCCATTTCCCAGATTCACAAATTCTCTAATGAAGTAAAAGACTTTTTTATGTTGATCCCTCGGTAGATTGGACTTACTGGGATTCATTGATTTTGACTTTGACTTGGTTTTGAATCAGATGCTTGGCATTGGAACTTCAATGGAAGAGGTTATTCCTGTAGCTTCTTCATCGTTTTTCGTGGTTGAGGAAAGTTCAGGGAAATGCGCCAAGAACCTGAAGTGGGATAAAAGGTAAAAATGCCTGACAAATTTTAATCACCATGAAAAACTAACAAACAAGATGCAAAAAGAAGCTTAAGAAAAGGCACATTTAATTCTAGGATTAGCTTTGATTAGGATAGAATTAAGGCCCAATTCATTTATGAAAACCAGCTTTAGCTTGAATCCGAATTTTGACTCAACATTCTTTTTATTTCATATGAAAATAAAAAAAAATCAGGTGGGTTCTAGTGCAAATTTTTTTCTCGCTTCATAAGTTTAGGATAGCGCTCAAATCTAACTTTTCTCAATTTACATCGAGTACATATTGAATGATATGTCGAATCTTTCACTGTGATAGAAATTTGATAGAGGCTAAATTTGATACTAGCTGAAAATCAGTACTTTTTTATAAGACAACAAAAATTTGGGTTAGAATTGGACCCAATCTAAAGTTAGTGCTTCTTTTTATAAGATAGAAGAAAAATTTGAGACAAAATTGGTATACATATTAAGTTAATGCTTTTTTTTGTGAGATATAAAAGTTTTGGAATAGAATTGGAACCATTTTCTACCATTGGTGTTTTCAAAAGTAGCCAAAACATACCCTATTTTTTGGGGAAAATTATCCAAAAAGTCATAAACCTATTACATTTTGCCATTTTAATCTTAAACATTTTAATTTTACAAATTCAGTTCTAAATATTTTCACTTTTTATCAATTAAGTTAATCCCGCCAATTTTGGCTAAAAATCGCGACGTGGATGTCGATGATACGCGTAAGCACGACCAAGACCGACGTGGACAATTTTTTAATAATTTTTTAATATTTTTTATGATTGTTTTCTTTTATTTTTCTTTTCTTGTTGCTTTCTTCTTCCTTTTGTGGTGGCTGGCCTTTGACAAGAAATGAAAAAATTTAGAATTGAATTGGCAAATTGAAATGTTGATAACTAAATTGGTAAAAGTGCAATAGGCTTAGAGTTTTTTGGACAATTTTTCCTATTTCTTGTACATGTTGTGTAATCCCTTGAAGTAAATGCAATATTCTCTAAAAGAAAAGGAATTAATTCTAAGACGGGGGCTCGTTAAAATAAAATCTCGTGCGGGGTGGAACAAATGGGGGCAAAAACTCAGGCAAAATATTCATTCTGTGACGTGCTTAAATCCGAAGTTTCCTCGACAAAAACAAAAAAATTCATGAGACTAACTAGTTCTTAATTTGCACCGATCTTAAATATTCAAATGATAATGACATAAATAATTTTAAACTTTAACTTAATATAAAATATGTTATGAAAATGTTCAATATTATTATTTTATTTATTCAAATTCAGAGATTATATTAAAAATTTTCATACAATTTAAGAAGTAGGTTGAATAAGTAACAAAAATTTGGGGACCGTGTTGAATAAATTCAAAATTTAGAGATGATATTGTACATCAAAATAAAGTTATATTGAATAAATTAAAAATCCAGAGAAGATGATGCATGCTAGACTAAGATTTAGACACTATTTATATCATTTTCACAGTATCAAATTGGATCTTCTCCGGAAAACCTTTTGGTCCCCACTCCAAAATTACATTATTATAAAAACTATAGTGCCTGCCTGTTTTTCTAATCTAAACTATAAACAAAACATTCAAAAAGAATGATTGCTTGCTGTTGCTGTCTTGGGTGTCTTTCGGGGGAGACACCCTTCCCTTTTGCCGAATTCGCATCCGTCGTCTTCGTTCCCAGGAAGGCTGTTCTTTAATCTTCATGCCTCTGCTTCGTTACTTCTCATTCGATTCGATTTGGAAAAGATTCATTCGAATTCGAAAGACCCCCGACATAAAAATTCCGACTTTGTCTTTGTCCACGAAATGGTAGGTTCATCTCAGCTCCGCTCCTGAAAAAGCCACCGCATTGGGACCATACTCGTTCCGACGTTCTGGAATCGGTCCGTCTCTCTCTCCTCCGCACCTCGTGCTCGTTTGATAGCTCCATCATCCTTAACTCCCTCGTCTGTCTCTGTCTCACAGGTACTTACAGAGTCGGGGTCCTGTTCTTTCATTTAAAAATTCGATCTTTGGAGTATGCGGACTTGATTTGGATTCTTTGTGTCGTGGGCTGTGCTCTGTGTTGTTTATTTTTCTGATCAGTCCTGTTGGTTTTTGTTTTTCTGTTGATTCATGGGGCGATCATTGTTTGGTTTGGTTCTACAGTTTGCTTGAGCTGAATGGTGTCTGAGATATCCGTTGGAAAGAAATGTTGTGGATTGCTATGGATGCGTATCCGAATTATCTGTTCTTGGGATGTGATTTGTTCAGTTAAGCACTTTCCTTGACCAAAAGGCACCGTGCGTAAACACGGAATGATCCAATATTGCCAAGACTCTATTGCTGGCACCACGTATATGAGCAATGAGAACGCGACAAATTCAATTCAAAGAATAGTGTAAGTCAAGTTGATTCAGTGACGGTAATTGCGGAGTGAAAGATCTCCGTGTAGAAAAGAAAGGAGAAATAGTTTTGATTCTGTTTGCTTTGCCCAGGAGGGATGCGGGAAAGTTTTGGATTCATTTTCAGGAACGGGTGAGAAAGTGAATCCATCCTTTCGCAGGCTAAGAATTGGAAGGGCATTTGGAAGACAATGAGTCTGGTCAGTCGGAAAAGAGGAGATGTTAGCCTGTGCTCTAGATTGATACTTGAATTTTCTCTGAATCTGTCAACGTGGCTGAATAAAATTTGAGGCCATTGAGATTCATTTTTCTGGTCAGGCTTCTGAGAACAAACCATCTGTTAACAATTGTTTTCTCTCTTGAATTGTAGTGGGAACTTGGGGCAATTTGGACCATAATCACTGGCTCTTCTATTTTGCTCCTGCCACCAAGGCTAGATATATCATTTGAGGTAGACTGATATTCAGATTATTCTTCATGCTAGTTGTCAGTTGGTGATCCCCATTTGTACCCTTACCTTTACATAGTAGGGCTACCTGTTTGGTCATGTGCATACTACTATTCTTATTTTGTGCGTTTTCATTCTTGAGCCTCCACTTTGTTATATGCTAATGGCTAGGCTCATTTTAAGGCCAAATGGTTGGTTTTTCATTGGCCCCACAATATATGGTTTGTTTTGCCAATGGTTGTATTTTGGCGAGTTATGCTCTTGCTTGTTGCTTAATTTCAGCTCTGGAGCTAATCAATGGCAGACCTGAAGGAGCATCTCCTCCCACCTAAACCAGCATCAATGGCAGACCTGAAGGAGCGTCGCCTCCCACCTAAACCAGCATCAATGGCAGACCTGAAGGAGCGTCTCCTCCCACCAAAACCAGCATCTGCTATAAACCTTAGAGAGTCATCTTATAGACCATCTGCATCTGGACGCCAACCTTTCCATGCTGTGGATGTTCTAGGGCTGAAAAAGCGGGGCCAAGGCCTTCGCTCTTGGATTCGTGTCGACACTTCTGGTAACTCAGAGGTTATTGAGGTGGACAAGTTCACGATGATGCGTCGGTGTGATCTTCCTGCCCGTGATTTACGCTTGCTCGATCCATTGTTTGTGTACCCCTCCACCATTCTTGGTCGAGAGAAGGCAATTGTGGTTAACTTGGAGCAGATTCGGTGTATCATCACGGCAGATGAGGTTCTGCTTTTGAATTCCCTTGATAGCTATGTTCTACAGTATGTTGTGGAGCTACAGCGCAGGTTGACCACAGCTGGGGAGGGTGGAGTCTGGAATTCTGAGTGTGCTGACTTGAGCCGGAGAAGAGGAAGTAGAAGCTTTGACAGTATTTTTGGGAATACATCCCCAGATTATCTTCCCTTTGAATTTAGGGCACTTGAAGTAGCACTTGAAGCTGCCTGTACTTTTCTTGATTCTCAGGTTTGGGAAAGATGCTGATTGAAGCATAGATCCATACTTCATTTTTGAGAGCTTCAGTCCGATTCATTTTTATGTTAAAGATAATGTTAGTATCGTGTCTGGACTGACTTGCTTTAAATGAATCATGAGTCATTTCTCAATATCTTCTAAGCTGATTTTGTTGTTTTTAGTTTCATTAAAAGCTGTCATGGAAGGCGTTGCTTTGATTATCATAATTGCACTTACTTTCATACTGAATTAGAATTTGAAGATCTGCTTCTCCTAATTTTGACGCTAATTCAAACAATTCTGATTGATTCAAAGTTAGCTGGGCAAAGTAGTAACACCATCATATTCATATTCCATAGGCAGCAGAACTCGAGATTGAAGCTTATCCTTTGCTAGATGAGCTTACTTCGAAGATTAGCACGTTGAATTTGGAGCGTGTTCGTCGATTGAAAAGCAGACTCGTTGCATTAACTAGGAGAGTGCAGAAGGTACCGGGAAATAAATGTTATTCTTGTGATGACTTGTGCCGGTGAATGATATCAAATCTCTCTCTCTCTCTCTCTCTCTCAGCCTTATTGGGACTAATGGTTTCTATCATTTTCCTCTTGAATGTCCTAATGTAGGTTAGAGATGAGATAGAGCAGCTGATGGATGATGATGGAGACATGGCAGAGATGTACCTCACTGAAAAGAAACAAAGGATGGAGTCGACATTTTATGGTGATCAGTCTTTGTTGGGATACAGATCAACCGATGGTGCTTTATCTGCCTCTGCACCAGTTTCTCCCATTGCTTCCCCTTCAGATGGGCGGAAGCTGGAGAAGAGCTTGAGTATTGCCAGGAGCCGGCACGAGAGCATGAGGAGTTCAGAAGGTGCCACAGAGAGCATAGAAGAACTTGAGATGTTGCTGGAAGCATATTTTGTTGTGATCGATAGCACATTAAACAAGTTGACCTCGGTATGGCCTCACCGTCATCTTCACTGAATGATTCTCTTTTTTATTTATTTCGAAGGACGGGAACTCACAGAACTTTCTTACTGCCTCTTGTTTCAGTTGAAGGAGTACATAGATGACACAGAAGATTTTATCAATATTCAGCTGGTAATTGTTTCTGTCCTCTTCTCATTGCTTGTTGCATCTCATCGATTTGTATTTACTTAGGGTGGCTTATTACCTGATTGAAATTTCCCTACGGCATAGATCACTGAAGTAGACATCGGCAGATGATAACACATCCCTGGTCAATGCTATTTATATCATGTAATTCGCTCATCTTTACATTATTGAAGCCTTGTAAGAATAAATAAGTAGGCTTTGGATCATTCTGATCATTTACCGCCTTAAAGACTCTCGTGCTAGTCTTCAGAGAAGTATACTAGTATATCCCATGGAAGGACATAATTTGATGTTGGAAATTCCTCTTCTTCGACTTCATGTGGTGCATATGAAAACTTTTGTAGGACAATGTCCGGAACCAGCTAATCCAATTCGAGCTGCTGCTGACAACTGCGACTTTTGTAGTTGCCATCTTTGGTGTGGTGGCTGGGATCTTTGGCATGAACTTTCCGATACCATTATTCGAAGATGCAAGGGCCTTTGAGTGGGTCCTCATAATTACAGGAGCGACTGGGATCAGCATATTCATAGCATTCTGTTGGTTCTTCAAGTACCGAAGACTAATGCCGCTATAGACAGATATGCAAGGATTGGATTTGCCTTTAAAGGAATTGTATAATCATTCATCGGCATCATTCTTATAGTTAGTCGATGTGTAAATCATCGACAGTATAATTGGAAATGAGAATGTGCTTCTTTCCTGGGGCGATTCTTTGAATATGTTACTCATTTTTCTCACTATAGCAGGCTGGAGAATGTCTCACCCTACGTAACTCGGCGCAAAATGTCATTCCTAAATCAAATCATGTACAACAAACACAATGTCTCACAATTGATTTGCTTCTGTCCTGCGATCTCAAAATTGGGTGGGTGAATGAGATGGATTTGATGGCACTTTAAAGACAGCGCATGATCATGATTCAAGAAAATGACGCAAATGATTTTTTAACTTTGATTAAATATGCAACGTCATTTTCGAATTTTTAACTTTTTCAATATGATCTCTTGATTTAATGTGGAATATTATCCTTGAATTCAAGTTCAATGTATAATATCATCCTTGATCTTGGAACTTAATTTTGACCTCTTGATTAGAATAAACATTTATCAATAGTCATGAATAACATTGAGTAAATTAAAAGTATGAGAAAGATATTACATATTAGGACAAAGTTTAAGGATTATATTGTATAAATTAAAAGTTCGGGAATAACGTTGCGCATAGGACTAAAATTTATAAAACAATTATGCTATTATCTCTCATGGCTCACTTCATACTCTCATAAGCTTCCTGATTAGTTTTAATCTAATTTGGTGAGATCAAACTAATGTCGGATTACAAAGAGTAATGTCAATTGAGTTTGAGTGATGTCCATGGGTCCAAACTCAACTTGATAATATCTGAGTCAATATTTCAAGAATTACTTGATTTTCAAAATATAAATTACATTTTGTATATAAAAAATGCATTGGAAAATGATTGATTAGTTGACGAAAGGTAGTTTTATTATCGATAATAATTTATGTATATATGTGATTACATTTTAAAAAGTATTTTTAATTTTTTTTTTTGGGTGAAACAATCCCACCCGTCTGATTGGTTTACAAGGACAAAATCGGACAGCTTACCATAGGAATAATGCTTTCTTCCGTTTGACCTTCCTATCCATAATGGCTTTGCAGCGTTAGCGTTTAGCGACAGGCGAAGAAGCTATTTGTCACTGCAAATGGTAAGCTGATGGCAGTCCATGCCCTCACGAGAAGACTGCGTCAAGCGACATTTCCCCATGTCTTCCGTTCCCTTTCCGTCTTCCGCATCTCCGCTCTTCCATCAATTTCGCCTCGCTCGCCTCCCGGGTACAGTCAACTTCGGCATTCGCTCTCTGTGGCATTTCGTCGAACACCTTGTGACTACTCCCAAAGTTCCCATCTTTCTTGCCTCAGGTTCTTCTCCATCCAGATTTGCGGCCACCCAATTGTCGTCCCCGAGCGGCAAGCTGCAGAAACCGACTCCCGAGAGTCGACCGTGATCGAATTGCTCAAACATGTCGCTCTGCTTCCGACGGAAGCAGAGGCCATGGAATCTTTGAAGTCTTCTGGGATTGTCCCGAATGGGGACTTGGTATATTCGGTAGTGTGGGCGTTGAGGGAAGAGTGGAGGCTGGCTTTTTTGTCTTTCAAATGGGGCGATGAGTGGGGCTGCATTGACGAGAAAGTTCTCAGTTTGATGACTTGGGTATTGGGAAGTCACGGAAAGTTCAGTATTGCCTGGTGTTTGATACGGGATTCTCATCGATCGTCGGTGAATACGAGGCAGGCTATGCTAGTTATGATTGATCGGTGAGATGGATTTCTTCCGATTACTTATGTATTTCAGTCACACAACTCGAGTGCAAAAGAACTAAGCTTGAAGTTTTAATGTTGTGCAATTGTTTCTTTCAATGACTGATGCGTTGCTTAAATTCCGTAGACTGTTTTTTTGTCTGAATTAAGCCTCAGAAAGTTAAATTCAAGACCTTCTGATTCACAATTGATTATGGATCTTTCCCTTACGCCGTTCTATAGGTATGCTGCTGCAAACAATCCGACAAAGGCAATCTGGACATTTCACGTTATGGAGAAATTCAGAACTGCTCCGGATGAGGAAGCGTACCATGCCCTCCTGACCGCTCTCTGTAAGAACGGAAACATTGAAGAAGCCGAAGAATTCATGTTTCTGAATAAGAAGCTCTTCCCCCTGGAAACTGAGAGCTTCAACATTATTCTAAATGGTTGGTCTAATATCACTGTCGACGTGCTCGAAGCCAAGAGAATTTGGAGAGAGATGTCGAGATGCTGCATCACACCAAATGCGACTTCATATACTCACATGATCTCCTGCTTCTCAAAAGTTAGTAACCTTTTCGACTCTTTGAGACTATATGATGAGATGAAGAAAAGAGGTTGGGTTCCTGGACTTGAGGTGTACAACTCTCTAATTTACGTGCTTACTAGGGAGAATTGCTTTAGTAAGGCCCTTAAAATGTTGGAGAAACTGAAAGAAGCAGGTTTGCAGTCTAATCACGCCACTTATGATTCCATGATACGTCCTCTTTGTGAAGCCAAAAAGCTAGATGAGGCAAGAGCTGTTCTATCTTCTATGATAGGTGATAACATTCAGCCCACAATTGAAACCTACCATTCGTTTCTTGAAGTCACCGATTTTGAAGGGACACTGGAAGTTCTTTCTATAATGAGGAAAGCTGGTGTAGGTCCTACTGGAGATACATTCCTCTTAATTCTTGAAAAGTTTTTCAAACTGAGCCAAGTGGAGAATGCTTTGAGGATTTGGGTTGAAATGAGGCAATATGAAATAGTGCCAGTTGCTGCACACTACCTGAAGGTGGTGCATGGATTGGCCACGTCTGGTTATCTCATTAAAGCCAAGGAAATTTATTCCGAGATGAGAGCCAGAGGGTTCTTAGATGATCCAAAGTTGAAGAAAATGTTGTACAGAACTGCAAGACGTAAGAAGGATAAAAGGGAAAGGCATGCTGGAGAAGATGATAGTGGGGCTGGTGTGAACATTAAGAAGGGAACTAAATCGAGATAGCAAAGAAAATTTATGAGTTTCCAAATTAAATGTCGATGCCTAATCAGAGGTTGAAGTTGGGGTCTAACTTATGGGGAAAGAAGCACTTCATGCCAACAGTGTGGTGACAAATTGCCATCACCAAGCATGCTGAGCACTGGAGGCGCTGTCTTGAAACAAAATGAGAGGTGAATGTGCGTATATTCTTGAGGAATAGTTTATATTTGATTGCTCAGTGTAGACAATTCATGCAATGGGTGCAACTTTTTGGGCAGTTTTCCATGCTCTTGAGCATAAATTCTGTCGACTTGGTCGTGACTATCCTGTGGTCTACTTTTAATATGGTCACCTCTTGAATGAGGGATGTCAAACTTTCACTGAGGAAGCAATTTCCTCTGTCTATGAATGACAGTGTCGATGAATTTGCAATTGGAAGTCTGTGCCAACATGAGAAAAAGACCATTTGTCGAGCTCTTGAAGTCAAACTTGATGCATATACTCATTTCTTCAATTATAAAAGTGTGGAGTGGAAAACGATGACAGCAGTGTGCAAAGCAATTGCCAGTAACAGGGATAAGCAGATGACTGATGCATCCGAGACAGCATGCACCATTGTTGTAAAGTTTCATGTGTGGCAGTCCTGCTGGTGTTTTGTCTCAGGCGAGGTGAACATGTTTTTTTTGTCATAGAGATACGACATTATTCAGTAATACTCGACCTACTATAATGGCGAATTCTTTTTGAAAGTGCTGTATAGACATGACAGTTCGGTAGCAATGTATAATTTTACGATTGATGTCAGTGGGGGCTGTCGTCAACTTGCTCCTATATGTTAGCTCATTATGTTTCAGTGCGCCATTGAGCAGATCGTCCCGCTTTTGTGCTATGGCATTGAATGTGTTTGCATTGATGTTAAATCAGATTGTGAAATGTATAACCTGCTGTTAAGTTCACAATTTGATGGTCAAGAACTCCAGACGATCACTTTTTGAAAATGATTTGGGGCTTTTTAAATCAAAACAGGGAAATACCAGACACAAGCAAATGCAGGTAGTTGAATGGTAGAACACTAAAATGGTGTTCTCACTTTATTGCACCAAGGTACGAAAGAAGAGAAACAGCTTTGCTACCTGCCTCAATAGCCATTCGCAAATACAGTGCCAAAACAACCTTATTGGAAAAACCTTCATCATTTCTATCCTGTTCTAACAACAGACACTTCTACATCCTCAACAATCAAAACTGGTCAGTGAAACACACTGGTTTTACAGTGTCATTTCGAAGATGAAGAAAGCCTTTCTTGCCGAGCCTTGTCGGCTTTCTCCATGTAATCTTGATGGGACCGGTGCTTTGACCCTGCAATAGAAAGTGAACTTGTTAGGTTGATATTATGAATATATTTCAAAAACATAAAGGCTATGTCTTCCTGTGGTTAGTTCGCAAAGAAAAAAAATTAAGTTCAATGCTGTCAGTATATCAGGTTTGCAGTCCACAACAATCAGGTGGTTCTATATGTACAACAAATTGCTCAAACGCAATAATATCTGTGACCACTAATACAATGGGAATAAACAGCACCTATGTCCAAATAGCAATCGCAACATGCATGAAGCCCAGTTCTGAGAAAAACATTGCAACAATGACAAAAATGGTAACCATGCGTTGGAGGTTTTATATCTACAGGTTTCTTATCTGCATTCAAAGCCATGGAGTCCACGCAATGAATCACAATATGCTTTGATTGAATTCCAAATGGTAATCAAAGCCTCCATGAAAACCATCATGACAATGAATAGAATCTTGGGCTGAAATCATCTGAAGCTATCCTTCTTCTCTCCCACCAGACTAGAAAATATAAAACTCATCCAGAAAATCGAGCAAACAAACAAACCAACAGATTAGAAAATACAACTCATCTAGAAAATTGAGCAAACAAACAAGCCAAATCCCAATGTTACAAAGTTTCCCCAGGTTAATAACAGTATGAATACTCGGTCTACCAACCAATAGTAGCAACCACATACCTGCCCTAAACCATTTTTGTTTCCAATATGATTACGAGTCCAATTATTAGACTCCGCACATAGTTTCTTCATACCAAATGGATGATTAGGAGCCATCTTTTCGTGGATCTTAGCCAACTTTTCTCCAACAAATGTCCAGCATAATTTGCTATATCGGTGATGACAGACTTTTAGCTGAATAGAAGAAGAAGGGATGAAAGCTGGATATCTTCCTATCACACTCACATGTTTTCATAACTTAACGGGATCAATGATGTCACAAACTTCCCGAGAAAATTACCCTGCTAGTAAATCTTTCAGGTAGAACCACCTCAAAATTTCAAACTATTAACCAGAGAAGACATGAAGTTCATATCAAAACATCTAAACAGTTCCACGGCAAATATTGACAACATAAGGACATTTCAACTCATAAAACAATAAAACATCCAAGGCATGAGAGAGTTGAATAGCATTCGAGCTGAAAAGTTCTCATCTGCCCGATATATTCATTGTTTATACTCATAAAAGCACATTATAAAAGCAGGACTATGATATCCGCAAAGAGAGAGAATGGAATCCCTGTATTTATATTTTGATTTCACTTCCAATAACTGTAGTGATATAAATGAAGTATGAGCAACATGGAATTTCGGGGCCAATTCATGAAAAACAAGAGTTTGACTCATTAGGATTAAAGTATGGATCCAGGAGTTCAGAGAAATGCTGTGCCATTTCGTCAGCATCGTGAACTCCAACCCTAATTGCTTTTATATAAATCTCCTCAGCCCAACATTGAGCTACATTTTGCTTCTAAGAGAGCTTTCACATCTCTAGTCGCCTACCCACAAATTCCTCTCTGAAAGCTTTGATGCAAATCAAAGCCATTGAGGAACGGTCACGATGAAGCCGGATGAATATATGAAAATCTACTGATGACCCAAAATTTAATCTTCTCCAAACTATAGTAAAAACCATAAGCAATAAATGCGGGGTACCCAGGGCAACGGCAAACGTCCTGCTGAAGAAGAAATGAAGAACAATCTTTCTTTTCTGTTTGGTCACCCAAGCCAATGTAGCGGCTTTTTGCCTCATCTTCCAATCATTCTGCACAGGACATTCAAATTGCAGTTCCTCCCTCCAAATCAATCCAATCCATCCGAAAGGATGTTCTAAAGCTCCCACCTATAACACTCCCTCCAACGAACACCTTAATTCGATGATACACATAGAATTACGTAGAGCAACAGGAACCCCAGAAGCCAATCAAGCCCAAACACAAGACAAGGGATTAGAAACCACGAAAGGTCTCAACTTTTCGCACTATGACGCCCCACATGCAACCAAATCAGTAGTGGGAAGCTGTTAGAGAGAGAAAGAAGAGGAATGAAACCTCGATTCATGAGGAACCAGGGAGCACCGAAGACGACGGTGACGACGGCGATGCCGGCCAGGACGTGCTTCTTGTCGCCGCTGTACAAGAAGTGTTCCAACCTCGCCCTGAAACCACCTGCTCCCCCTCCGCCGTTGGTCTTCGCTTCGCTCGCCATTTTTGGGTATCAATTCTCTTCTCTTCACTTCTCTTCTCTACCGTCGCTCGCCTGAGCCAGGGTTTGTTTTGGTGGAAGCGAAAATGGAAGCTACCTCAGCCAAATATGAAGTTCGTGGGACAAAAATAAAAAAATAAGAAGGGGAAATTTGGTTAAATCAAAATCACCATGGATTTTTAATTTAGTAGATATTTTGTTTTTATTTGTGCTTCTGTAAGTATTTAGAAGAATATAAGTTTTTTTTTTCATAAACACCAAACGTACGAAGGCTCTTCTTATATAATTTTGTTTCTACTTGAGAGTACAGTCCACATTTTATTTGAGAATAATAATGTTGTAGCATGCGACCCAAAATTAATTGAACATGTCGAATTATTAAGAATTTGAAATATCTAAAGCACCTCGATTTATTAGGTTTAGGTTCCATTTATTTCGCAGCAAATATTTTTCTCATTTTTTCGACGTTTGAATCGTTTAGGTAAATGAATTAAGGAAAAGTATTTTCCTTAATAATAGAAAAATTATATTTAAATTTAAGAAAATGATTTTTTCAAAAAATCAAAAATAAAAAAAATTATTTTTTAAAATATGATTAGATATCTGCGTTTGAACCTAAAACTTTGCACTTGGGCACAAGAAGCTCAAACTCATTCTTGGGCCCTTCGCAATAGACCTGAATCTAGAGATCGAGGTTGGATCCATCAAGGGCAAGCCCTAGACCAGGTACAATGGGCCTGTGACCTCGACACTTGTGTTTAGTTCTCCACGCCTACACCTAAGGCCATCAAGCCCGAACTTAGGTTTCTGATGCTTGTGTCTAATTCCCTAACTATTCTTGTGCTTAAATAATATATGTCTAATTATGAAAATCAAATTCGATTTTCTTGTTTGAGTGACAAAAAATAATTTTCGATTATTTTTCAGATTTTAGTTAAACTATTATTATTCTAAAAATATTTTTTCGCAAAACAAACGGAGTCTTAAGCTGCGTTTGGTAAATTTTTTTTACAAATGGACTTTGAGTTGAATGTGCGTTTGGTTAAGAAACTTTTGCAATGGACTTTGAGGGGTATTTTATATATATATTTTATATTTTTTGGAAAATTGGATTAAACCCTTCGTCGGTTTGGCGAAGGGCTACGGCCGTCGGCGAGCCGGATCTGGTCTGTGGTGACCGTCGGCCCGAGGTCGCGGGACCTCGGGCGACCCTCGCCGAGGGTCGTCGGAGGTCGCGTGACCCGCCCAAGGGCGCCGGAGGTCGCTCGACCTCGGGCGACCCTCGGCGAGGGTCGCTCGACTCGTGCGTGCCGCGACCTAGGCGATGGCCGCCTGGGTCTCGCGGCCTCAAGTGACCCTCGCCTAGGTCGAGCAACCCTCGTGCGACCACCGGCCGCGGTTGCGCGACCCTCGCGAGACCCAAGCGGCCGCCGCCTGGGTCGCGTGACCCTCACTAGAGGTCGCTCGACCTTGGGCGACCTCAACTGACGGCCGCCGATGCTAGATCTAGCTCGCCGGCGGCCCGGCGAAGGGCTACCCCTTTCTTAATAAAAAAAAAAAAAACCAGAGGTAAAATCGGAAATATGAAAAACTAGTGATGATAGTTTTGGAAGGAAAAAATTAATATTAGCCTTCAGTCGAATGCTGAAAGTTCAAAGTTAGTCCCTACTAGCTTTGAGTTTTGAGCATTTTGAAGGCCATTTGAAAGCTGAAAGCCAGCTTCAAAATTGAACCAAACACACCCTTAATGTAACAGTGTGAAAGAATGAAAAATAATATTATGAAAAAGGAAGATCAATGTTGACAAGGAAAATGCTTTGAAGGGTTAGCAATTAAAAAGAGCTAATTCTCTAAAAAAGAAAACCAACTTTAAGCCAAATTTTAATTCTATTATGAACTTTTCTTTTCTAAAAACAAACCTCAACATTTACTCTAATTTCAAATCTACCCACAGGTCCAATAATCGCTACTTGTTTCTTCATGATTATCAATATCAGGAGCTTGTTGTTATTCTTCCATATGAACATGAGTATATTGATGAAAGTGCATGTTCTGATAATGAACTTTTAACCAACCCTAATGTCGATAATCTTAAAGAAATTAGTGACGATTTTTGGACTTGCGAACAAATTTGGGACTAGTTGAATGTTGGGTTAAAGAAAAAAAGTTGGAGACAAAATTGGGATTACACCTAAAATTTGAATTTTTTTTAGGGAAATTAGGTCTCTAAATTGAAGCAAGAAACGATTTTTTAAAGTAGTGTACAAATGACATAGACTGTTAGCTTCGAAATATGGAAGGGGGAACTCTAATAGATATTACCATAGACAACATCGTCATAATTTCTCTAGATGTTTATTATTATTATTTATTTGTCGAAAGAAAGTTATATTTGTTGCTTAAAATGATATGGGATCAAAAAAATTTGCTTAAAGGGATAAATGAAAAATAGATAGATTTTCATTGCAAAGCAAACCCAAGCCAAGCAAAGGCCATAATACTGCAAACAAAGCAAAATCCAGAAAACAAGAAAGATCGTTGATAATGAGCACACGCCAAAAATTCCTTTTTCAATAATAACGACGTTATTTGTTAGCGGTGCGCGTTTAGATTTGATTTCCTCGACACCATTGTTGTATGGAGACAACCAAAATAGGTTGAATAAACATAGATGTAACCTTTGGAAGAGCAAATCTTTATAGCTTAGTGAGACACCATAGTTTTTGTGATCATAATTGAACTTGGAGACGGATGATCTGTACACGGACAAAGCATGGGGTATCGAATCCCCGAAAACATTATTAAACTCTCATATCTCAATTGGAAGAGAAGAATTTCTAGGTCTAGAACTAGATTATGAGAATTCAAACCTCTAATTTAGAACTAAAATGGGAGGAAAGAGCTGACAAATCTAGATCAGGAGAGAAAAAAAGAGTAGTACAAAAAATACTCCAATAAAATCAATAATAGGTGGAGTGGAGGGTGAAACTAACTCAAACCATCTCCCATATCTGATGTTTGAAGAAGACCATAGACAAAGAAGAGAGAGAGAAAAATTAATAAGTTGTCGTCCATGTTAGCTAACAATACTAGTTCTTTTGACAAAAAGAGTACATTGGCGAAACTCGAAACATTGGAAGAGTAAATTGAAAAAAAAAAGAGAACGTTAATGTATATTTAGTAAATGTTTGGAGATTAGCCATAACATTACTCCTTGGTAAAACATAATAAATGTTGGAGAAAAATTATGAGATGCCAACACTTATCAAATTTTAGGTGTAATCCCAATTTTGTCTCCAACATTTATTATGTTTTACCAAGGAGTAATGTCATGGCTAATCTCCAAACTTTTACTAAATATACATTAACGTTCTTCTTTTTTCTCAATTTGCTCTTCCAATGTTTATGAGTTTCGCTCAATGTACTCTTCCTGTCAAAAGAACTAATATCGTTAGCTAACATGGACGACAACGCATTAATTTGTTCACTTTACTGCCCATGTGTCGTCCATTTCCTCTCTATATCTCTCTTTATAGAGGTCGCAATGTGAATCCCTACGACATCTAGTTCTTACACTATATCAATGATAAATTTCAATACCTTACGTATCCTTCCCATATGGATCTACATGTATTGATAACATTCTTCTTGCTCAATAAACTACTATCTACTTCTCGATCCAATTAAAGGTAACTCATCCATGACTGCAACAGGGATTCGCGAAAACTAATTTATAATGGTCTAATTTCAGGAGAAAAGACTGATGAAATCAAAGAGGAAACACAAGTTGAACTCTTAGTCTAGAAGTCGTGTTTGCCACCTTCATGCATCGAACTTTCCACCTTCATGCATCGAACTTTCAACTTTCAACGCGAGGAAATGCTACAAGACAACGGAAATGTCAAAGAGGGTACGCTTAGCCAGATACATAAGAAGAATGTCAAAGGCAGTACACAAAGTGGTGGTTTTCAAGTTTCAAAATCCTCCACGTGATGAATAATCTATGAATTAGAAATTCAACATCCAACAATGGCAAGAGCCGATTTGACTTCTGTTCTGAAATACAACTTCAACTAATTCCAACTTGAAATTTTCAACCCAAGCAGCAGTCAATGGTGAACTTGGACAGAAGCTGAAGCTTGAGAACTTTCCTGTTAGCTTTTTCCCTCCTAATGTTGTATGTACAGACACATCCTGGAATTCCTTTCAAGAAACAATAAGAAAATCATCCTGCTCTTGCCATTTTATAACCATTTTTCAGTTGGATATGGGCCAGCGATTTTCCCTGATATAGCTGCGGCGAGAGCTGTCGTAAAGCTTGGGTCTTTCGTCAGGGACGAGGCCATTTGTTCTATCAGAAACTGCCTCAGTTCTGGTGAATCTACTTTTGGTTGTGAATTTTTGACATCAGTTTCTGGCTCGGGTTTCATCAAGTCGAGAGTTACAGTTGGTCCAGATGAACTATGAGAGGCTGAGCGGGGAACTGAATTAAGAGGAGCATGGGCATTTGAACCGCATGTTGCCTCAAATAGAGATGAACTTGGATGGTTGTGCTCGCCTTCATAAGTTGCGACTATGACTGATTGGTCTTCAGCGCTTCTTTGCACCTGAAATCCCAAGAGTGATTCTTTGAGTACTCTTCTTAGGAACATATCATTTGCATGTTGAATTAGAAAACAGCAAGCAGCTAGCAAACAGTTGTGTGCTGTCATAATCTGAAATTTGACAAAAAGAACAAATTGGGAATGTTTCTTGGCTGACCTTCTTCTTGACAGGGCAGCTTGGTGCGTGAGCGCATTTGAAGTAAGCTCTGGGACAAGGGTTGTCCCTGGTGATCTTTTGTCCATACTTCCTCCACTGGTGTCCATCTTTCACAATCTGCAACACCCACAAGATAGCTCGATGAGCAAAAACTCGTGAAGCTAGAGCACAACTCTGGAACAAGACTGGATGAATGCACTTTTGACTTACAAGGCTAGCATTCGACCCTTCGGTCTGATAATAAACCCTCGTGATCTTCGCCTTGATCGTTTCTTCCCTTGGTTTCTTGTACAAATCATCATCATCTGTCGAGCTGCTCTCCGAGGCTCTATTAACTACTATCTCATTGCCACTGTCGTTGGTGCTGCTCTCGGACTTTCTTTTCTTGAATGACGGGCTGATCTCTCTCTCGGCATTCTTGCTCACGATTCCAATCACCTGGTTTCTCAAGGCATTGTAGTTCTCACACACCGTCATCAGCATTTGAGTGAGCTTCTTGTTTTCAGCAGCCAGCCGATTCAGTTCCTCTAGTAAAGCCCTACTCTGGAATATGGAAACAAAACATGACATAAAATTAGCAATGTGCGAAATTACAAAAACAAGGACTTGACACAAGTTGCTGCTCTGAAGAATTGAGAAATCGCTACAGCAACGGGCGTTTGGATATAACTTCAAACAGAGAGCGCGCACCATCATTGATTCAAAGCAGATTTGAGTAAAAACATGAACCTTAGCATACTTAATGTTCTTGTTCTTGTAAATATCGTTTCTATCAGGGAAAGCCAGTAATTAAGATGCTTAAGAGGAACATGACATATATACAGATTATGGGCTAAGACTCGAGTACGGCAAATTAAATACAGCAAGAGAAGGAGCTAACCTGATCTTTGTTCCCAGAACTAGTCCTTCCCAACTCCATAAAGTTGCTCTCCACCACTTTGGTCTGAAAAAGCAAGAACCCAGAAGGAAAAAAGCATCAGAGATTTGTATAAAAGAAACAAGAAAGGCCGACGCTTTTGCAAAATTGCCAAGATGTTCTTGAGCGGAGACGGCACGGGCAGCTTACCGGAGCTTCATCTGGGGCTTGCAACGGCCTAATGCTGAGATCCAAAGAAGAAGAAATCCAGGAAGAAGAACCCATGGAAAAAGCACGGTCGGTGTTCTTGTTCTTGTTGCAGAATCAGACGGAGGTCGCGAAAAGCAAGGTTTTTTTGCTGTTCACCGGCGAGGCGAGGCGAGGCGAGGCAGGCAAAGACGATGACCAAGCAAAAGCAGGCTCAAAACTTCTTCAGACAGAATCCTCTCGAATGCCCGAAGCGCCGAATTTGTCTCAAATTGACCAAGTGCGGAGCTGAAGTGGAAACCCCCATTTTTATAGCGCTCAACCCGAAAAAAAGTCTATGGCTGGCTTTGAGGAACGACCGAGGAAGGAAGAGAGAGAGAGAGAGAGACAGACAGACAGAGAGAGGTAAGACTGATAAAGATGAGAGCTGTGAAAGAGCTGTCAACGCTTTAATTTCCATGTGAACTTAAAGAGGAGGAATCCAATTTACTAAATCCTAACTTTATCTAAACGAGATTATTTCGGGTCAACCTTTTGCATATAAAATTATGAGCGATTTGCTAGATATATATACTTACATTACAATGACTCGCTTATAAAATTAATACGATTTTGTCAATAAATCTTTCTTATGGCACTGATCAAATATTTCAAAAATCATGTGTCTTGAAACATTCCTTAATCAGATCCAAATAAATATACCGAGTCATATGACAAAACAATATTTCGAGTTAAATATGGTCTATTGTTACAAATTTCTATCTACAATATATGACATCATTCTATATATTGAATTTCCATAAATGAGTCGTGATAATTATTTTATATGTACTTTTATAAGTAACAATTACATTTTTTTTAGTGTTAATATCACAAGAAATCTCAAATCATGTCCATAACAACATATATTCTCTAAACTTCTTTTTTGTGTCGCTGCAAATTTTAAATTTGCCCGTTATGACATAAATATTACCTTAATTTTTTTGTCATAAAAAATTTTGAACTTATATCAATATGATAAATATATAATTAAAATAGAGGATATATGTCACACATATATAATATTGAGTTTTTTCATGACATAAAAGAAGTTTGGAGTACTTTTGTCATTGCATGTATAAATCGTGATTATTTATAATATTTATCTAAATGGGCAAAATCTTTTCACTTTTGAAAAAAAGAGAAATTCCCTTTGGCGTGGTAAGACGTTCATAGACAAATTCGTTTCAAGGAAGGTAAAGGGAGGGATTAGGTGGAAAGGAGGAGTCGGTGGAGTCAATTCTCGGGACGTGGGGGAGGGAAGAGTCAAAGTCAAGCACGACACGGGAGACAAGTATGCGCTGCCGCTCTTCGATTCAGCATTGACCTGACGTACGGGCTGATTCAGGCAAACATGAATTGGGCAATGTGGATGGCGACGACGACGACGGCACCACGTGCTTTCTCCGCACGTTCCCTTTTCCACAACGTTTTTCGCGTTACGTCGGTTTGCTTCTTCAGTCATTCATTCTCTCCTCTCCTCTCGTCTCCTCTCCTGTTCGGTCACCCCTTCCTTTTTAGTAAACGCAAAAAAGGTCGCGTGGGATCGTACCTTGACTTTTTCGATTTTTCGTTCCGGCCAGGAGTTCGTCTCAAGGAATGAAGTTAGACAGAGGATTGGGACGAAATTCTCGTGGCCATCCATACTTTCTCTTTTGTTTATTGTCCGATTTGACCAACATGGTTTGCATTGCGCCCTAATCTTTACTTAGCCGTTTAAACGTGTCTCTCATTCTTTATGTTGTTTCTCCACCTTTTGGCTCCGTGGACTTGAATCCTCTTAAGGCTTTGTTTTGATAGAATATTTGCAAAAATCTCATACGGTATTGGAAGTAGAGGTCATGACTTTAAATTTGAAAAAAAAATCTCATTTACTTCTCCAGTTAAATATGTCCAGGCACTTATTATGAGGCAAAAAGATCGGATTAAACCTAGGACGGAGTGAAAAATTTTATTCAGAAAAAGATTGCTCGTATTATTTGAAATAATTATTAGTTAATGATAATTATTTTCATTGTCAACAATAGTACATTTTTGTATACGATGAAAATATTTTTCATTTATTTATTTATGTAAACGATATTGACAATTAATTTTTTAAATCATTTGTTTTTTGTGAAATGGCTCCGTTTGTTTCACTTAAAATGAACGATTCATAAGACTTTTTTCTTTTTCTGAAAACGATCGCTCGTATCATTTGAAATATTTAACCAATGAAAATTATTTCCATTATTGACCCATAATTTATGTCTGAATATTTTCATTGTCGATAACAATACTTTTCGTTTGTTCGTTTATCATAAGCGATACAAGTAATTATTTTGAAGAAAATATTTTATAAATCATTCATTCTTTATGAAATAAATATATCCTAGCTATTAATTGATATTTTAGTGGTGAATGTTGTTCCAATCCCGAGTCAAATCATCCAAGTCTTGAGTCAAACCCTCCCCTCCCCATTGCTATGAAGTGAAAAGTCGTAAGAAGACTAAATCGAGCCCCAATTCACCAAACAATGAATTATAATCAAAATGGGTGGTGCTGAAATTGCGTAACGTATGAAGTGAGTTCACCATTGGTCTTGAATTGATTGATCATTCCGTATCCCGGGTCAAACCACCCTTCCCGATTGTCGTGAAGTGAAATGTCGTAAAAAGATCAGATCGAGCCTCAATTCGCCAAACAATGAATTATAATCAAAATGGGCGGTGCTCAAGTTGCACGATGTAGGAAATGAGTTCACCATTGGTCTTGAATTGATCGATCATTTCATATCCCAAGTCAAACCATCACCTCCCGATCGCCATGAAGTGAAAAGTCGTAAGAAGACCAGATCAAGCCCCAATTTGCATTGAGGTTGCAATTTTTTGAGACTGCGCAATTCATGTCAAAATATAATCAAAATGGACGGTGTCGAAGTCGCGCGACGTAGGAAGTGAGGCCATCATTGATCTTGGATTGATTGGTCATTCTGTATCCCGAGTCAAACCATCCCCTCCCAATTGCTGCGAAGTGAAAAAGTCGTAAGAAGAACAAGATGGGGTCCCCCCAATTCACCGAGCAGTGACACCCACCGCACCAGCAAGTGGCCAAGTTGGTGGCCGATCCACCTTCCTCGATTGAAAAGGACGGCAACGGAGGAAAAAACGGGGGGCGTTCCCATTCAAAACCCGTGGTCCTCCAAAAGGTTCAATTGAAAATCAAACCCCTGCAGAAATTCAGCATCACTCTTTTGAATGTGGATAAGGTCAGCCATCTCGTACCGTTTGTCTTCCCTCCAAGAAAATTCTTTTTTTTCTTGCCTTCCCTTCCCTTTAAAATTTACCAAAAAAATATATTTAAAATTGTGAAATTTTGTGGAAGATATGTAAACATTCTGCTAACTGATGTCCGGAGGTTTCGCACCTAATAAATTTTCTTTTCTTGCGTCATAAAGGAAATTGTCATTTAAAAATCTTAAATTTGAGCGTACGGATGAAAGCTTCTAAAAAGATGAGAGCTAACAGAACTTGAGGGAGAAGGAGAAAGCCGACTTGAAGGAAAAAACATTTTGTCTTAGGGCTTTAGTGACCCGGTCCGCCACTCAGTTAGTTTCATGATTGAAAGTTACTAGATTGAGAGTAGACAAGAGCTTTAAATGGGCTCGGATCTCATTAATAAGCACACTCATATCTGGTCATTCTGCGGTCCATACTCGTGGAATATTTAGGGTTTCCACGAAGATTGTTACTTCAATTTGAATTGCATCCAATTAAGTCCCATCGGTCATAGATACAAAGATATTGGAAAAATAGTAAGGGTTAAAATTATTTTTTTTAAAAAAGTCGCCAATAAATATGGCGAACACGTATAAAAATAGAGGGCTTTTATCATTTACTTTGTGTTTTTTTAACATTTGAGACTTAAATTTTCGTTAAGCATAGAGCACCAGAAAAAATCTCTTGAGCGGTGCAATTTTTGTTTGGACAGTCCAAAAACTTCGACAAAGGAAAGTGCAGATGCTTCCTCTAGTCCACATATAGTTGTTACATAGTAGCCATGTCTTCTTTAGGTGGGGTGGACGAGGTCTTCATCCACGTCTTACATGATGGGATTAGAGAGCGAGACGTGCTACCCCCTTTCTCACGCGACCCGAGCAACTGTTCGATGAGGTGTAAGTGCATATACAGATATTTTAGTTCGAGCATGAGACGTATTTGGGACCATAGAGGGTGTGGCAACGACATGATGTGCCGCGCCGATGTCAAGTTGAAAACGCTCAATGTCGATCTGTCCTAATCCATCCGTTCCTCATGATGATTGGAGTGCTTATTGCCCTAATAAAAAGCATATGGAAGCGCCTTCTTCCAAGGACATATTACACGGCATAATCCGACATTTCTTACAGGATGAAGTGCACAATCTCTAACGAGCTAGAGAAGTAGAAGCAGAAAGGATCTGAATTTTCTGAAGTTGGGCTCTCGACTAGGGACTCTGGATGGGCCTTTTCTCGTTAATGGGCTTTACCAAACCCCCTGGTCAGCCTGGCCCAATTGATTTTCAGATGATTTTTCTTTAGTGATTGGTTCATTTTTGCATCTATCCATCGATGTTGGGTCCACTCCTACAAGCATAATCGTATATAAATAAGCAATTAAGTAACCGCTCCTAATCTGATAGCTTGTTTTTGGGTTGGAGTCATCTCTTTTGCACTAATTCCGGGATGCTCTATCCCTATTTCCTATCTGAAATTAGGGGTGTTCAAAAAACCCATTCAACCCAACCCAAACACGAAATAAATATGGTACATGTTTCAGGTCTTAATATTGTTCGGGTAACAATTATAAACACAAATGGAATACATATTTTGGGTTAAGTTAGGGTCGGAACATTCTTCCACCCAAACACATTAAGGCTTCAACCCAAACACACCCACCCAAGCTATCTTCTCTACAACTCTTTCTACTCACAACTCCTTCTCGTCTCACGGGTTCGTCGTCGTTGCCCCTCAGGTCGACCCTCATCAATCTCTCTCCCTCTCCCTCTCCCTCTCCCTCTCCCTCTCTCTCCCTATCTTCCATATGATTTGCTTCTTTTTCGCGGCCAACGCAGAACTTTAGAGGAGGAGTATTATCTGTCTGTGGAGATGTTCACAGACGGGTTGGACGAGGTTCGCGGCGTCACGTAAGAACATTTCGAATTCCCTTTATTATATTTTTTATTAAAAAATTATCTGTTTACGGATATGTTCACGGACGAGTTGGATGAGGCCTCGCGGCGTTACGTAAGAACATTTCGAATTCCCTTTGTTATATTTTTTATTAAAAAATTATCTGTCTGTGGAAATGTTCACGGACGAGTTGAACGAGGTCTCACGGCGTCACGTAAGAACATTTCGAATTTTCTTTGTCATATTTTTTATTAAAAAATTATCTGTTTGCGGAAATGTTCACGGACGGGTTGGACAAGGTCTCACGGTATCACGTAAGAACATTTCGAATTCTCTTTGTCATATTTTTTATTAAAAAATTATCTGTCTGCGGAAATGTTCACGGATGGGTTGGACGAGGTCTCGCGGTGTCACGTAAGAGCATTTCGAATTCCCTTTGTCATATTTTTTATTAAAAAACCTGAAACCCGAACTGACCCCCTTTTTTTTGCTTCATGTTTTATGCATTTCGGGTCGGGTCGGGTCAAATGATATAACCCTTATTGTTCGGGTCGGGTCGAGTAACATCAAGACCCGACCCGACCCGTTGACACCCCTATCTGAAATATTATCAACGTCTAATTTCGATCCACTATTCCCATCCACCAAAACCATCCACGTTTTTATCCAATTTAAATTTCAGAAGATACTAAAGATTTATTCCATATTTCAAATTAACCAATAGAATATGAGCATTACAAGTCCTAAAACCTATTACAAATATCCTTACCAAAAAAAAAAAACCTATTACAAATATATAAGTGAGTTTTAAAACTTTCAAAATATATCCTAAAACATTTCAAATTGGTACAATCGAGTTTGTCAATTTACATCGTCAATTTGCCTAACAAAAGATGCTAACGTGGCGTTTTCAAATTAACTTCTCTCTCTTACGTGACTTTTTTTTATTACTTTTTATTTAAATCTTATTTAAATAAAATTTTAAAAATTGGAAAAAAAGAAAAAGAAAAGGATAGAGACTCGCTGATGGGCATTGATACCACCACCCCTCGTCAGCCTTGGGCAAGGCTTATCCCTGATTTAAGCAATGTTGGCCCTCGCTTAGACCTAGCAAGCGATGCCAACCCTCGCCTAGGTTGGCAAGGCCTCACTCGGGCCTAGCAACAACTCCAGCCCTCACTCAAGGCGGGCAATGGTCGCTAGCCCCAAGGGAGCATCAATGTTGCCCAAATCTAGGCGCCTAGTGCTAGCAACCTTCGCCAGCCCCTCCAGATGGGTGGTTACAGTAGCACCCAACCGCGAGTCCTTGCCTATTTTTCCAATTTTTTTAAATTTTTTTAAATTTTTTTAGTTTTTTAACATTATTTAAATCGGATTGGAATGAAAATTTTAATATAAAAATTTCATGTAGGAGAGAGAAATTAATTTTAAAATGTCATGTTATCATTTTTGGTTAAACAAATTGATAGTGTTAATAGAAGAATTTGATTGTACTAATTCAATAAGGTTGAAGACTTTAATTATATTTTTTGAAAATTTTATGGCTCAATTGTTCTAGTATTACTCATATCCCTTATTAATAAGTTTACATCGTGTGAGTCCTTTTGTTTTTTTAATAGAAAGATGGGGGCCTAAATTAAAAGAACAAAATTGCGCATGGTTCGCGAGTCCTTTCTTTGGTAAAGCCCTTTGCTTTTATCATCATTAGACGGGCGCGCCCAATATGCTTTTAGGGAGTCCTTTACTTTCAGTACTTATAATTCCATCCGTTGACTAGCAAAGAATGCTCATCTTTTGAGGTGGTTCTGCTTTAGGGAGGAACATTTGCCTTGGAAAAGTAAAGATCACTTTCTCAAATTAACATCTATCTCTACCACCATCGTGGTTCGTGGATCCTCTCGGTTGCTAGATCAGCACTCGACCTGCATTTCAGATGCTTGGCCCCAACACTCGAATTGGGACCCCAAGGCCGGGTTATAGATGCGTGGACCAGTAAGTAAAGTCCAATGACACGCCCCATACTATTGTCTCACTCACCTAAATATGCCATGAATATGTTTTCCAGATGAGGCCCTAAAGTTGAGCTATCAGTACCACCCTTAATAGTCATGATTTTTATCACTGAGGGTTACTCTAGTGTGTAAGAGTTTTCCTATATGGTCTAATAGTAATTAGTCAAATAAAGTGAGATATAAGGTTTCTAGTCAGTTTAATATGGGGCTGGCTAGTGTGAGCAGAGTTAAGCCCCGCCTATAATGAGAGAGTCCGACTGAAAACTCTATAAATAGTACGTAGGTTTCTCATCTAACCCTAACACACATACAAATCCTCACATAAGAAAAAAGTTTGAGGCAATCTCATTGAGCCAGTGATATAAAGAGCAATAGAAGAAAAACACTTGAGCTTTGAATTGGCACTATTCTGCATCAAGAATGATGGATTCCAAATTAGGTGCGTAAATCTTTCTACTTGATTATACATATTCTTGTTTCTAACTATGAAGATCTTGCGTGTCATTTTTTTGCGGCCAACTCGAAAAATAGGCAAAAAAAGAAAATAGTCATGATTTTGATTGGCATCCACCTTTTTAAGTTCAATCTCACCTCCGAAGGCTAAAAGTTTAGAGGGTACGCGGCATGAGATTAGGATACAAGAGTACCCAACTTTCTCTATCCAAGTTCACCATTTGATTAAACCTTTATTAGTAACTTAAGGTGCATTTGATTCAGTTTTGCAAATAAGTTTTGAGTATAATGCAAATGCTGGAAACCCAAAATATCTTGGAGAAATGCAAATTATGTTTGGTAAAACTTCTTTGCAAATGGGCTTTGAATTGAATATGTGTTCGGTAAAAAAACTTTTGCAATGGATTTTGGGGTATATAAATAATTTTTTTTTTAAAAATAAACCCTTCGCCGGTCCGGCGAAGGGCAACAACCATCGGTGAGCCATATCTAGTTCCCAGCAATCATTGATTGAGGTCACCTGAGGTCAAGTAACCTTCAGCAAGGGTCACACGATCTAGCCAAGAGTGGTTGGAGGTCGCATGATCTTGGGCGACCTCAACCAATGGCTACTGGCGTTAGATCTAGCTCGCCAGCAATTGTAGCCCGTTGTCGGGGCGAAGGGTTGTCTCTTTCTTTAATAATAAAAAAAAATCTAACTAGGGGCAAAATCGGAAACATAAGGAACTGTTGAGGATAGTTTTTGAAGAGAAAAATTAATTTGAGCATTCGGCGAAATGCTGAAAGTTCAAATCTAATCCCTATAAGCATTGGGCTTTCAGTATTTTCAAGGCCGACTTTCAATTAAAAGTCACTATCATTTCCTTAAAGAGCTTTCAAGCTCTTTCGAAATGCTGAACCAAAGGCACCTCTCTTTAAATGTGGAGGTGCTGTGTAACAATGACTCAAAATTTCGGCTGTTGTAAAGCTTATCGACATGATCACGTGAATGGGCTCCCACGTTAAATCAAAGGGCTCCATCAGAAGTGGGGAGCAATCAAGAGCGATGGTGAACGATGACCCACATGACACATGGCAAAAAGCTAATTGATGTAAGCAACAGGAGTTCTTAACAAGCAATTCCAATGTCAGAGGGCTGGTCTTTGTTGTGGAGAAGATTTCATAACCATTTTCCAAGTCACGTTTTCTGTTGCATATACTATGTTTCTTTTGCAGTGTTAACTTGGCTGAATAAAATGAAATGATTCAACCAAGACCAAAGCTTCTGATAAGGGCAAAGAGGAAGAACAAAAATTGTGGACGGAACTGGACTTTTACTTGTCCGAAGAAGGTGAAGACGAGCTTTATCCTCTCATTTTTTTTGTTATTTCGAAAAAAAGAAAGTCAAAGAAGATTGTCCGGATAGCATGAAAAGTCTGATAATGCAAACAGGTGACAGTTGTACAATAATTCTAACTCCTGGCCAAAATTTATAGTACCAAATGAAGTGGAGTAAACTGTCATGGTAAACCCGAAGCACTTCAGAACCAGAACCAAGGAATAGAGATGTCCATAAAAACGAAATCTTTTGTGTTTCTGATAATGGCGATGTGGCATCCAATGCAACTTCCCTCCACTAGATAGGGAGAAATAGGAAGCTTCGCCGTACCCAGAAGACTAAAATGGCTGAACAGAGTCCAAGAACGTCATAAATCACTCGTGTCCCATCCAACGGCCGAGCGTCCACCTCCCAATTGGGCAAATTGTCTATTTTCTCCTCCAATTATAAATTATGAGATATTTCTGTGTGCTCCCCGCTAGCCTCCAGGTTCACCCGCCGCTCTAGAAAACCATGTCCTCCAGTGGATTCAGGACAGCAGTCGCTCCGTTTCTTTCCCTTCATATCAACTTCTCCACCAAAGGATGATTTACATCCGCCGTCGATGAACTTCGTGTCCAGTTTTGTTGTCCTGGAGACTGAAAACCCATTAGCTTTCTGCTTATTTTCACAGAGCCTCCATTAAGAATTCTTGAGCTTTTTGTCCACCTCAAGACCCCAGATGGGTGACCAGAGAGAGCCCGGTGGAGCACCCAATGGCAAAACAGAGTCTCCCAGAAACGTTCTGTTTGGGAAGTACGAGATGGGGAGGCTGCTGGGTAAGGGCACTTTCGCGAAGGTCTACTATGGCAAGAACCTGCTGACCCAAGAGAGCGTGGCCATCAAGGTCATCAGCAAGGACCAGGTCAAGAAGGAAGGTCTGATGGACCAGATCAAGCGCGAGATCTCCGTGATGCGCATGGTGCGTCACCCCAACGTAGTGGAGCTCAAGGAGGTCATGGCCACCAAGCAAAAGATCTTCTTTGCGATGGAGTATGTGAAGGGCGGCGAGTTGTTCGCCAAAGTGGCCAAAGGCAAATTGAAGGAGGATGTGGCCAGGAAGTACTTTCAGCAGTTGGTTAGCGCCGTTGATTTTTGCCATAGCCGCGGCGTGTCGCACCGCGACTTGAAGCCCGAAAATCTCCTGCTGGATGAGAATGAGGACCTTAAGGTCTCCGACTTTGGCCTCTCGGCTTTGCCGGAGCAGCTCAGGAATGACGGGTTGTTGCACACGCAGTGTGGGACTCCAGCGTATGTTGCGCCGGAGGTCTTGCGGAGGAAGGGGTACGACGGGGCGAAGGCGGATTTGTGGTCTTGTGGGGTGATTCTGTACGTGCTGCTTGCAGGGTATTTGCCGTTTCAGGAGGAGAACGTGATGAGAATGTACAGGAAGGTGTTCAAGGCCGAGTATGAGTTTCCGCTTTGGTTCTCGCCTGAAGCTAAGCAACTAGTTTCCAAGCTTCTCGTTGCAGACCCCGAAAAGAGAATTTCGATTCCAGAGATTATGAGTACCCCATGGTTTCAAAAGGGGTTCACTAGGCCAGTGGCTTTCTCTCTTGAGGAACAGGAACTGGAACTGGAACTGGAGAAAAATGATGAGAACTGCAGTTGCGAGTCGAAGCTGGTGAGATCAAACTCAAAGCCGCCTTTTTACAACGCGTTCGAATTTATATCGTCCATGTCGTCGGGGTTCGACTTGTCCAGCATGTTTGAGAGAGAACGCAAGTCGGGCTCGATGTTCACTTCCAAGTGCTCAGCCTCGGCGATAGTTGGGAAGCTAGAGGCGCTGGCCAGGAGGCTGAATTTCGGGGTGGTGAGCTTGAAGGACTTCAAGCTGAAGCTGCAGGGGAAGAAGGAAGGGAGGAAAGGGAAGCTGGCAGTGACAGCGGAAGTCTTCGAGGTGGCGCCGGAGGTCGTGGTGGTCGAGTTGTCAAAGTGCGCCGGCGACACTTTCGAGTACAAGAAGTTCTGCGAGGAGGATGTGAGGCCTGCGCTCAAGGACATCGTCTGGAGCTGGCAGGGGGGGAATGACGGTGACTAACTGGGAGGTCAAGACTCAAAGGGCCATCCATTAGAGCAGGAGCTTAAAGTAGACCGGATATAAACAGTTCACATTCCTTTCCTTGGGAATTTCGACTTTCATTTTTATCCAAGATTGTGCAGTGGTTCTGTTTTGTGTAAATATTGCTCTCATGCCGGTCCGTGCGATCAGGTATTCTTCATATCGAACTCGTTTGGTCAGTAAGCCAGCGGAGATTTTCCAAGGGGATGGGAATATAGCTTTTTCGGGTGATCTTCATTGTAATGTAATGCTTTTTTTGGAAATTGAGTTGTGGATGATAGCTCTCTTTCGGCGTTAAGTTTGGCCCCCAAGTCATGTGAATCTTATCTGGTATCTCTGGCGTTGGTTGACTTGCCGACGGACAGAGCTGAGATGCTTTGTCTCGCGTTGCGATCTGGGGCCTCCATGGAGGGCTCAGTCTTATCAATCAAACTTTCGGTGGGTGTGGTGGGATTAGATCTCCTGAAGAAGCACGCTAGTTTGAAAAATGATGCCCCTGAAGACAAACTCGCTGTTAGGAAATTAGAAAAAGATATGGCTCCACAAAGCCTAGCTGTTGATGTGTAATTAGCTAATCGTACTATCTCAGAGTCACAAGGGCGGTGCCGATCACATCATTGGTGACTTCTGTGTTCTGCTAACCTTATTTTTTATTGCTATCTTCTTGTCCTTCTCTGCTTAGACATCATTCACAGCTTCTTGGAAGGATTGTTCAGTCGGCACGTAGAAGGGGTCGTCGCTTTTGGTCATGGCAGTGTTTTTGCATATACCTCTAATCTAATGCATATCTAGAGCAGCCATATTTGTGACAACACTTACGTTTAACAATTAGTGACAACCTCCCCGGAAGATTCTAAACAAGAGCAGTACGCAATCAATCTGTGGTCTGGCCTCTTGTCCTGTTCCTTCCCAGGGCTTACAAAAAGCAAAGGGGGAGAGACACTGGTCTCCATGACTAGTAGTTGCTATTACTTTTACATTAAGAGTCTGCAGGATTGAGTGGTAGTTAATGTTTCCCTTTCGCTTTCCTCCATAATTGCTCCTTATCCTTGTTATGCGGTGGCCACTGATTATCCAGAGAATCAAAGCTTTTACGAAAAGGGTCTGGACCCTGCAAAAGGGGCCTATGAAAGAGGGGCGTTTCACTTGTCAATCCCTGTCTGGTCCATGGCTGCGTATGGGACAAAGACCCCAGAGGAAGTCAGTGGGAAAGGCTCATCGGGATTGGCCTTACTTTGCTTATCCTGAAGACAAGTGGTGCCCAACTTTGCCAGCCACGGCTGCAATTCGGTTTTCTCTTTTTGGAATTCTGAACAGTCTTCTTATGTCAATTCCTACAGTCCTTCATTAGGACGGGGATTGCGCCATGGCATGCAGCTTCATAAGGTTATTTCACTTCTGCAAAGGAGATAGGCCGTGTCTCTACATTGGAAACCTAACTGAATATCACCTTAGAATGAAAAGATACATCTATGTTAAAATGAAAGGATATTGACCCAGAATGTAACTGAACATTTTCTGATCGGAATTTATGGTTGAAAGTGATATTTAGTTTGATTCCTAACAAGGGTTCCGCGCCCATCTTTAGGGTTTAAGTCCGTTTTCCAAAATAAGTCGAATCAAAATTTATCTTCCTCTAATGTATGCTAGAAGAGTCCGTGCTTTGTTGTCGTATAACTAAATTCTCGTATAATGTTAGTTAATAAAAATGATATTTTTTATTATATGAATGTTGAGAATCCGCTTTATGATAGTTGAGTCATCTTGTCAAATTATATTGCTTTGTGTAACTGCTGGATGCTTTGTGACACTTCCTACCAGATTCCAACAAAATTCCTACCAGATATGTAACTCATGAAAGTTGTGTAATGGGAAGAGAAACGACCAAACAAGGGAAATAGTACAGATGAACACAAAACAATTTCCCTCGATTCACTGATCAGAGGTTGGTACGTGGGAGGAAGGTGCCTTTCTAACGTGGGCAAGAGTCGTATGCTAATCAAGATGGTTCTCAAAGTTTTGATCATGGAACTGCAAGAGCAAACACCTGGCGAGATCGCAATGCGACATCTATTGCAATTAATTCGTGTTTGCTAATCATACTCGTGTCGACTATATGTGTCAATCTGACGTCAATTCGTGTTAGTTTCGAGTTAAGTAATGTTGTGGCGTATTCGGACATATTGATGTTTAAGGCATGGCAGAATCAAATGTTGTTGGAGCTAATGTAGACCCGCCACCTGTTGGCGCACTAGAATCGGTGAATCTTTTGATTGAAGAAATATGCGAATCCAAGGGTCCATCAGAAACGAGTCATGACAAGCAAGCATGATTGCAGGAACAGGGCGGCAACAAGGAGATTTTGAGTTGATTGCATTGAATAAAAGAAAAAAGTTAGGAAAGTGGGGGAGACGACAAAGCCATACGCCCATAGATATGATTCGGATCAGGATATCAGTCTCATCTACCAAACGATGGCTTTTCCTTGATAACAAAGAAGAAGAATGACCACAGCAGCTCGTTTGATTGATTACCAGGGCTTTGTGTATTTGCCACCTGTGTAATCGCGACCGACCTAAATAATGAGATAACGAATGAGTAGGGCCAATGTTACCGAGAGAAATCGACATTGATGCCTGTGTTTCAATTGGGGCGTTTGGCAAAATGTATAACCCGAGAACCAAATGACATAATAGGTTAGTTAAAGTCAGTCGAGCTATTGTATAGTTCAGTTATTTGGTACGTATGTGAACCTTGCATTTGGTTTTCCATTGAGTAACTTGTTGAATCGAAGTGATTTTTTCTTTTCTTTTCTGTGAATCTCTTAATTGTGATTTGAAGTTCGACCAATTTGTCAAATATGTGAAGTTAGATTGAAATCAAAGTTCGAAGATTAGAGCGCAAAATACTATTTGGCGACATGAGACAAATAGTATTCGTGTCTAGATATAATTTGATGACCGATAAATTGTAACGAATCTTCTTGTTGTCCCTCGTCAAGACGTGAATAGTTAATAATGATTCTCTTTCTTTAAAGAAAGAACGGTGGTTGTTATCCTATCTGCAAATGATAGTGATCTAGAAAACACGAGTAACCATCATGGAACAGCCACACGGAGCTTTCTCTCGATGAGACTAGATTAGCGAAAGCGCTAACTGTTTCGAACACTCAATCCGCTGTAAAAAGAGAGGAAGGCCACCCAACAAGGCCTTACTTTCCATTGGGCTGGGCCACGAGGGAAGCAGAGCGAGTCGAAGCGGCCCAAACATCTTAATCTGGGCCGATGGCCGAGTCATCCTACTGGGCCATACGATATTGGACCTCAAAAGGGGTTACCATGTAGCAGGCATTGTAAGCCCCATTGCAATCATAAGGCCCACGCAACTAATAAAGAAGGAACGTGATCATGAACCGGCCGATCGATTTAACTGCGACAGATGCTATAGAGCAACTTATTTCATGGTTCCACCTCGGCGATCAGCTCCAAACATCATCAGACAATTTCACAGGTCCAAACCATATTTTAATGCGAATATTTTCCTGCGAAAATGGGCAAAGGCAGATTCGAGAGGAGAGTGCAAAGACGAAATTCGCGATCGCATTCAGCTTTGAAGGCATCGATTTGCATTTAAGTGGGGGTATCCCTCTCACTCCGATTTCCCAAATCTTTACAGCAAGGAGCCGTGAGGTCAGTCAGCTTTCGAACAGAGATATGCCCCAATTTCCGAACGCTCCACATGCCCGCAATTGTAGTCCACAGTGCACAATGCAGTGCACCCACTATATTAGTGATTAGAGAATCTCAAACTTGTCCAAATATTATAACGAAAGTGGCACATCTACCCCCCACGGCCCGCCCTATCATTATGATTTTGGCGCTCGTGGTTTTGTCGTGTAGCGTGCTCTTCATCGCTATCGACCCAAAATGAAGGCACGATCGACATAAAAGGAATATGTCGTCCGCATGTGAAAGAAGGAATGTAGTGACGCGACAAGAACATTAACAAACGCAGCGGCCCAGTAACAATCAAATCGGGAGACGCGATGACAGCCGCTCGTCAGCCGATCTGGGCCCCCACAACGATTCTGATCTCACGGTTCGGATCATTCGCGCTCTCTCTCTCTCTGCGCGCGCCCGTCGTCCGTGGATCCGGTGCGCTGGTGGGGCCGAATCTGGCCCGTCCTCTGGCCCAAGTACAAATCGGGTGGGCCCCGAAGATTGTCCTCCCCCACCCCCAACCCTCGCGGGAATACTGGGAGGGTCGGATGCGCAACTTCAGAGGCGGCCAGCGAACGAAGTGAAAAGAAGAGACAACTTTTTTGACTTTTGCTTACAACACTAGTCTCGTCTCGGGGGTCGCATGCCCCGGGCCCCACCGTCCAGCTTCTTTTATTAGATTATGCCCACGTGGCGGGCTCTTACTGGCGGGACGCACGCGAGCGAGCGGAGCCCGTGGCGACGCTGGAGACGATGCGCGTGACGGTGACAGGCGAGAGCTGATCTCCGACTCCTACGAGCATTCCAGCTGCTTCCATCCCTGAGTTCAAGTTCCCATGAACAGAATGAGCGAATCCCAGATAGGTTTTTCCAGACACACACACACACACACACAAATATATAGATAGATAGAGAGAGAGGAGAGTCACAGTGCTCTCTCAAATACGAGGTGGAAAAGAAGACGAGGAGGACGAAGAACACGACCCGGCGCTCTTCAGTTGATTGAGCGTCGCGGTCTCTTCCTCCACCTCCTCCTCCGTGTCCCCCTTCCGACGTTTTCTGTCCGGAGTAACCACCGCTTTCTGATTCTGGAGTTCGTTTTTGTTTTCCTCAATCAATGCCGATTCAGTTGCCATGGGTTTTGCTTGCAATAACTAGTTCGCATTTTTCCACGTCGATAGAGTCGCAAAAAGAGAATCTTTTTTTTGGGCCTTCATATTTTTGTTGAACCCGCGAAAGTTGATAGGATATATCGATTGACGAGCGAGTCTGTTCGCATGTTTGCTTTTAGATAGAGCAAATGGGTAATTTGACTAAAGCTTAGCCGTACTGCATGGTCTGGCGCTTGTTTTTTTTTTTTTTTTTTTTTCTGTTCGCATGTTCTCTTTTGGTCCAAGTCTCGCGCCTGTTTAATTGGGAGATTTCTTACACTTTGCTTCCCTGGACTTGATTCATCGTCTTGGGCTTCACAGAATAAAGCAACAAAAGGGACCGTCTTTAATGGCTTCGGCACCTGGGCAGCCGCAGTTCATCGCGAGCACGGGTAATCACAGCTTCTCCAATGCCCCGTTGATCCAGGGCTCCGAAGATCAGATCATCGTACCCGATGTGAGAGCCAATACTAGCTTTCATCCCATTTAGCTTTTTATTTTTTTCTTTTAAAGTTTCCAGCTTGGGGATGCGTGTTCACCTTACAATTCACTGTGAACTTATATGTTATGCCTTTATGCGATCTGTAGGTCAGAATGGTGAAGCACTAATTTATAGAGAATTCTGAATTCTTGTTAATATAAATAGCGTCCATCGGATAGATTGTTTTTCATTCTCATTATCAAGTCCACTGCAGAATTTACGCTAAAGGTGATGAATTTCCAACTTGAAGAGATAAACCATATACTGTGAACAAAGTGGAAATTTCGGCGTTCACATCTTTCAGTGAGTCGCCTTGAGGGGAGGAGAACTCTAGCTAAGGTCTCAATTTAAAAAACACTCTTAAAGCAGATAGAGTTTTTGTGTGAGGCATGCACTAGTTTTAGCTTGTCTATAATTAATTTGCTGAGTTCAAATAGGAATGATTTCCTGGTAGGACAATGCGTGCCCAATCAATCATTTATTCCTAGCAACTTCTAGGAACGATAAATTTGATGTCACTTAACCGCTCCATGTGCAATTTTTCCATGCAGAGGAAGAGCTGGAAGAACATATTTGCATATATCGGTCCAGGATTTCTTGTATCAATAGCTTATATTGATCCTGGAAACTGTAAGATTATCATTCGAGAAAATCTTCTTGTCACAACTTATGAACTCTTCTGCTGTGGTACTTAGAGTAGCTTTTTGTGTCCAATGATGCAGTTGAAACGGATCTACAGGCTGGAGCCCAATACAAGTATGGGGTATGTGTAACCATGAACCCTCTTTTTGTTGAACTCTGACTCCAAATTTAGAAACTTGGGAACTTCTTGTAGTGTTGTCTTAAAAAACCAAGAGTCAGGATCCCCCAGCAATAAATATATTGCTAGAGTGGTATGTAAGCATGAAGTCCCTGCCATACTTCATGCTGACTGATGATTGAATGGCTGTCTTAGGTTTCACCATTGATGAGACATAAGATGGCCTGACACATCAAACAATGATGTTGCCAGCAGAGAATCATAGGGAGCTTGATGTATGGTTCATCTGTACGTGATATATAACTGAATTTGCTTCATTCTATGCAGTTACTTTGGATCATTTTAGTGGCTTCTTGTGCCGCACTAATTATTCAATCTCTTGCTGCCAAACTAGGGGTTGTTACAGGTATGATCTCCATACAAGTTACTTTCTGCATCTTTCCGAATGCTGGCATGCTTTTCTTTCATGTCCCCTTATGTGAATTCAGAAAATTCTGTTTTTTAAACTGTTCACCACAGGGAAGCATCTAGCAGAACATTTCAGGATGGAATATCCTAAGGTGCCGAATTTCATATTATGGGTTCTCGCTGAAATTTCTATAGTTGCCTGTGACATTCCTGAAGGTAACATTCTCTGTTGGCCCCAAAAGATTTTAGTGGATCTACTTTGTGGCACTAGTCACAGGCTTTGAAGGTTGCAATTACCATGGCTTCACACCTATGCACTTTGCATGTTCAACATTCATCACTTATATATATTTCATAAACTGGACTTCTGTGTGTCATTTTATACATTTTCAGTGATTGGAACGGCCTTCGCATTGAACATGCTCTTCAAAATTCCAGTATGGTGTGGTGTTCTATTGACAGGGCTCAGCACATTGATGCTACTAGCATTACAGCAGTATGGGGTACGTTAACAATTTCTCATGTCTTATCTTATTTCAGGCTGGAGTTTATTTCCTTAATTCTTGATGCCTAATAAGAAAGAAAAAAGTACAGCAACAGATACCTTAATGCAGGTGTATATTTTGAGAATATCATACATTAAAAAGGTCAAACTTGATTTTGGGTTTACCATTCATGGGGTTTACATCTTACAGGTCAGGAAACTGGAGTTCTTTATTGCTTTTCTTGTGTTTACAATTGCGGCATGCTTTTTTGGGGAGCTTGGCTATGCAAAACCGGTTGCTAGTGAAGTTCTTGATGGGCTTTTTGTTCCCCAACTGAAAGGAAATGGCGCAACAGGACTTGCAATATCATTGCTTGGGGCTATGGTTATGCCGTAAGTTTCTTGTGCAGATAAATTTATGATCTTTTTCTGCTCGAAATTCATCTGATACCTTTTGGGTTCTATTCAGGCATAATCTGTTCCTCCATTCGGCATTGGTGCTTTCACGGAAAATACCACGATCTGTTCGTGGCATCAAAGTAATCTCTTTTGTAACTCTACAGTTTCTACATTGTAATTGTCGTAATTTCATGTGGTGATGCCATTAGTGTGTGACCATCTTTCCCTTTTAGCTTGAACCTCCTTGATTTGCCCAAAGGCTTGTTTGATGCATCATCTTTCATAGAAATCTTTTTTGTCAAACTTAAAGTACATGTTGATCTCCCCAAGATCCTAAGACAATTAATATCACTGTCTTACTCCATTTCCTTCAAATATCTTAGATCGACTCAAATCAAGTCATTCACTTTGCTCTTTGCTGACAAATTCGTGCACATCAATATACAAACAAGCATGTGTTGACCCCAAAAGGATTCGTCACTTGTTTTGGTTCATATAGCAGGTTTATTGAGAGAAATAGAAAATTTCATATTTTTTCTCAAAGTCTTTTTCTCTGCACTTTCGGGCAGGAAGCTTGCAGGTTTTATATGATAGAAAGCGCCTTTGCTCTCATGGTGGCATTTCTCATTAATATCTCAGTAATATCTGTAAGTGGTGCAGTTTGCAACTCAGCAAGCTTGAATCCACAAGATCAGGCTAGCTGCCAGGATTTGGACTTGAACAAAGCCTCCTTCTTGCTAAGAGTACGTGATTTTAGCAATGGCAGATATTAAAAAAGAAATATCTTCCAAGTGCTGTTTGGATTTTATGTTATGCATCTGTCAATTGAAGGATATATAGCCATAATTTGAATGAATTTTTGCAGAATGTTTTAGGTAGTTGGAGTTCTAAACTCTTTGCAATTGCTTTGCTGGCATCGGGTCAGAGTTCTACTATAACAGGAACATATGCAGGGCAGTATGTAATGCAGGTATTTGCGAGTTGATTCTCTACAGTATGGAGGTGAAATAATCTGATTCTGCTTCCGTTTCTGAAGTTCAGTGTTGCCATTGTAAATTCGAATATACTTGGTGTTGGGGTCGGTCAAAGTATACGAGAGAGATCAGAAAAAAATAATAATTTCTTTATATTTGCGTAATACAAAGGCTAGGAAAAGTCGTCTACTTTTTATCAGGCGGTAAATAGTTACTTTTTGTGGATTATTTTTATTTTACCTGAACAGTCTTGAATAAATATTAGGGCTTAGAGCAGTTAAAGATTCCTTTCGCAATTGACAAGCTTTTTGTTTCCTGCGGGTTCTTATGCATATTGTGATTGAGTTGTTTAGTGGCCTTTATTGAATCTCTAGCTTGTGTACTAATCTTTGTTTATTGTATATCATTGCCAGGGCTTTCTAGATTTGCGATTGACACCATGGGTTCGGAACTTTCTAACAAGATGCTTAGCAATAATTCCCAGTTTGATTGTTGCACTAATTGGTGGCTCTGCTGGAGCTGGAAAACTAATTATTATTGCATCGGTAACGTCCTTTGCCTTATAGTTCTATTTGACTGCTAATACGCTGGTCATATAATAATTGACTGGCTTTAAATTTTTGAAGTTTAGCCAATTGATGAGGTGTCCTAGAGGCATCACAACTTTGGACTCCCAAGAGAGTGGATGTGCATGAATTTCTTTAGGAGCCCGTCTCATATTCGATTGGTTGATTTGTTCTTGCAGATGATTTTATCATTTGAACTTCCTTTTGCTCTCATTCCACTTCTGAAGTTCACCAGCAGCAAGACCAAGATGGGGCAATATGCAAATTCAACAGTGGTAAAGCCTAATGGCCTGAGACGGCTATAAATGCTACTACTATACTGGATGTTTTACTATTAATTAGAGTAGAAGGTTAATAATCTCCCTCTCAAGTGGATATAGAAGTCTGTATGTTTACCTATACTAAGCATGATGATATAGGCGACTAGTACCCTCGATTACTCAAGCTTAGGCATCAGAGAAGCTACAGACTGCTCAAGCCTTTGCCATCCCCCCTCCCACCCCGTGGTTCGTCTTCCTCCTCTCATTGATTTTGTATTCTCTCCAGGTAGCTGCAGTCACTTGGATGATCGGTTCTCTGATAATGGGCATAAACGTATATTACCTTGTGACTGGCTTCATTAAATTGCTACTTAATAGCCATTTGAAACTCGGGGCCAAGGTTGTTTGCGGAATTCTGGGCTTTTCGGGGATGGCTGTGTACTTGGCTGGAATCATATACTTGGTACTCCGCAAGAATAAGGAGGCTTCTCATCTTCTGGCATTGACAATGGCCGAAAGCCGGCAATCGGACAACGGACAAGGTGACGCATCGATGTACAGACGAGAAGACATAGTAAGTATGCAGTTGCCTCAAAGGACTCCGGCTGATCTTGACTAATCATTGCTGGAATGTAGAGAGAGTATAGTTCTAACTTCTAGGAATAAAGATGAACATGACATTAGTCATTGTTGACTCTAATATGAAGTAGCATGGTTTTTCCTCTTTAGTTTCTGAATGACCTGTTCCACTCTTATTAACTTGTTTTGGCAGTATATTTAGAGGCAATCAATGAGTATCATATCTGTTAGAAGCCAGGGTCCTTTCACTTTGAGAGAACATTTCCTCGTTCCTGAAACCCTGTACTCTAGATTCTTTGGGGGCAGATGCGGCACCCTGCTCCTTCTATGCTAACAATGTCAAAGACCGTCAGATGGAGCATACGACACTTAACACGCTCACCCACCAACCGTCCTTATAAATCAATAACATAAATTAATGGATAATGATGGGATTAAATTATTCAGAATGGAGCTCCTGTGGTTTATTGTTTAATCGGGTATAGCCACTTGTCTTTGCCGTTCAATAGTCCTAATCACGTTTTCAACTACCAACACGACCTATTTCACGAGGACAACTACTGAAAATGAGGTCCAGACATTCTTATGAATGTGTAATTTAGATTTTAAGTTTAGTCAGCATTTGACCACTTAACTCGATATATTATAGTTGTATGTTTGAGAGATTAGGATTCAAGCCGTGGCCTCTGGCCTTCTTCGATTTCATCTACCCAAACAGTGGAAAATGCTTCCATGAACAGACAAATAGAGGCGATGAATCGCATGAATTTCAAGGTCTAGATCTCAGGAAGAATATCTGGACAGTAGGTAAGAACACAATAGACTGACTTTTTACATGGATATTACCTTTAGAGATCATTATATTTGCCATATCCCATTACACGACATACATGAAAGATAAGAATTTAATGTGTGAACATGCTGCTCGGGATGGTAATTGACATTCCATTTCTGCCAACCACAACGTACAATGATTGATCAATTGACAACTTCCATTCCAATGCAGAACTCGGGGTAGATATATCCAGGTTTGACTAAGAAAAGTACAAACGCATCTCCACATATCGATCTCATTTCTCCGAATTATTAATGTGCACCATGACGGATCAATAGATCATGCCTGAATGCGAACCGAATCTTCTGGCGGGGGAGGGACAGGTAGGTGACCTTTCTCCTGCAAGCTCTTGACGGTTTCATACAGGCACTGCTTCACCGGGGTGAACTCGAGCCCCAAGTCTCTCAGCTTCTGGTTGGAGAACTTGTATGGTTTTGCTCTTGGGTTCACCTCATCAGAGCACCTGCACATAGGGGCCATTACAACTTCAGCTGAGAATTACCCAGTCCTATTCTCAACCATATAACATGGATTCAACAAGCAAACAAACAAGAATTAAAGCGACTCCGAACAAACATGTGATGCCTCATAATAATAGAAGAAGGAAAGAGAGTGATCGATCAGAGCGATTCAAGTCCAAAGCACCGCCACCCAAACTACGGTCTGGGAAGAAGCGGGACAGGGACAGGGACAGGGGGTAGTTGAAGATCCTCAGTAAGGGCCCAATTTTAGAGAGAGACAGACATGGATTGGGTTGGGAAGGTAGGTGAGGACACTCCTCCTCCACACAAAGTACATATACAGACCGTGCGCTAATGCCTCGTCCTACATCTTTTCTGTGGAAAGTCAAGAGGGTTGGCACACCTACCGCCCCACTACCTTAAGAGACAGAACCATAATGGTGTCCTTAGGAAAATCATTTATCCTTCCACCACATCTTTTTCCCTTTTTCTGAAATTTTAATTTTTCCCACTTTTGTTTTCTGTCTCTTTATCCAATTTTTTTCACTTTTAATAATGATGATAGGATTGCGTCATGAATCTCTCAGCAGAATTTTATCAAATTTTCCTACCCGTCGCCCTCACCAACTAGGTTATCTGGGGCTAGAAAATGACACCAATTGGCAATTGAAACTTCTTATATATTGAACCGACACCCCACGCCGGCAGTTGGTCAGATCTTCCGTTTGTATTATTTCCAAAAAGTGTGCAAAATCGACTTTTGGACCATACCATCTTGTGTAATTCGTATTATTTCCAAAAGTATGCAAAATCTGACACTTGAACCACGTCATCTTGAGTAATTCTAAGAACTTATCTTTCAAGCTGTTTAAATATTGTAGTCATTTTAATATTAAGGGATAAGAGCATTGAATGTCCTAAAACCTATTACAAAAATACAATCGAGTTCTAAAACTTTTAAAAAGTCCAGAGACTTATCACGAAAGTACAATCGAATCCCAACGGAAAGACTTAATTGGATCAATTTTACAAATTTTAGAACTCAATTGTATTTTTTGAAAATTTTAGAACTCAATTACACCTTCATGACAAGTTTTAGGACTTAGTTTAATCTTTTTGAAAATTTTATGACTTAATTGTATTTTTATCATAAGTTTTAGGACTTTAAGTGCATGTATCCCTAATATTAAATATCATGTACACTTACAGACAGCAATCCATTTCAGGATTACCATAGTTTTAGCAATCTCTTATCGAAATGCTTGTTGCGGGTCATAGCGAAAGCATCGAGAATATAAGTGAACCGTCCATGGAAGATTGATTACTCACTTGGTCGGGAAGGGATACTCGGGGAAGAACTTGGCGAGGATTTCCACCACGTCACCGCGGTGGAGAACGCTCTCGGCGCACAGATAGCGGCCTGAGGCGGATGGGGTCTCGAAGACGAGGATGTGGGCGAGCGCGACGTCCTTGACGTGCACGTACGCCTGGACCGAGTTGGCGTAGGTCTTGGCCGACCCGGTCAAGTACTTGAGGATGTGGACGATGCTTGCATTGATCGTCGACTGCAGCATCGGCCCGAGCACGAGCACGGGGTTGATCACCACGAGGTCGACCCCTCTCTCCTTCGCCTCCTCCGTCGCGGCCTTCTCCGCCACCGCCTTGCCGTAGCAATACCAGTTCTGCGAGGTCAAACATGGGTTCTTATCTTAATTACGGGGAAGCCTTTTGGTCAACGATGGTTCGAGTGACGCGTTGACTTCGTCAACCTAGACATAAATGCGAGTATTAAGGAGGGAGGATTGATTAATAAAAAAATATGACCTTAGTGCTCTTGCAAAATTCGAGGTCGCTCCAACAAGACTCATCCACCACGACGTCCGGACCACGGTTGGGGTCCATGGTGACTGCACCGATGGAGGAGGTGAAGACCACCCGCCGGGCTTTGGCCTCCGCCGCGGCTACGATCACGTTTTTCGTCCCGATCACTGCCGGCTCCACCATTTGCTCCTTCGCATTCGAACAAAGTCAATAAATCGAGATCATCGAAACGTCATAAGTGCAGCGAAAACAACCGTATAAATGGTCGGCCATAACACGTGACGTGGAATTAATGAAATGCAACTAACGCGTGGAGACGAGGCTTTACCAGTACACGTCTCTCTCGGTCGACGCCACTATGATCGACGGGTGAGAAAGATGCCGGTATCTATTCTAAGTGGGGACCACCTTTCGAGGTGAAGCCAATCAAGCGCCGACACGTACTAGGATTGATGTCCCTAATAAGAGAAAATATGGTTTGGTCCAGGATCCTTATTGGTTGGGGTTGGTGGAGGAGATTAAAAACAGAAGAAAGAGGACACCGCGATTGAACCTTTTACTTTATTCCGTTTCCTCTCCAATGACGATAATACCACGAGAACCCTAAATCGACCCGAATCATCGTCTAAAAATCTCTCGCCAGGCATGTGTGCTCGTCAGAAGCAACGTGCGAACGAAAAGGGTCGTCTGCAATTGCCAAAAGAAGACCCATTTCTCAGGCGAATTCATCAGTTTACCCATTCTCGTGACCATATCCTAAAACGCGGTCCCCGTGAACTGGAACGGATTACAGGACCATGTCTCGGCCATCCGTATGCCATGTGTCGAGCTTAAGCACCTCACTCCAACTCTGCAAGGACTCAGTGGCTAGAACCAGAAGTAGGACCACTACTAGCTAAGAGAGGAGGACAGGGACACTCACAGGATCATCGGTGACCGGAGAGGCGGTGTGGAAGACGCCGTCGCAACCCATGATGGCTTCTCTCAAGCTCTCGTAGTCCAGCAGATCGCCCTTGAGCAGCGTCAATCTTTCGCTGGCTCCTTCCAGTTCTCTCAGATGCGCATTCTTCGGATCATCTACACGCATAACCACACCGATTATCTCCGGATAAACAAAGCCGGAACACCGATCGATTCTATCTGACGTATCAACCGCCATCGAAATTTGTGTTTACTTTTGGGTCATCTAACCTGGGTTCCTGACGGTTCCTCGCACCGCATAGCCCCTCTCGAGGAGTAGCTTGACCATCCAAGAAGCGATGAAGCCGCCGGCGCCAGTGACGCAGATGGTCTGGCCGGAACCGGAACCGGAACCGGGGAGGGCGTCGACGGGCATGGTGGGTCTTCGGGCGAGGGGGGAGAGTGACTCCGGGGAGGGAGGAGGAAGGTGCTGCTTTTTGAGAGTTGGTTGGAGAGGGGAGAGATGAGGATGAGGAGGAGAAGGGGAGGCACCTCTCTTGTCGGGCATGTAAAGGAAAGGAAGGACTTCGTGGATTGGCTCGAGTCTAAGTTGGCGCGCACTCCCGGGATATTTATAAGGGAAAAAGACAAGGCTTACCAAGACTCACCTACCACACGAAATGACCCGCTCCCCCGTTAAGAACTCTCTTGAAGAGAGAGAGAGAGAGAGAGAGAGAGTATTCCACAAGTAGCGTATTCCACATATTCGTGTTCATGGGCATGTTTATTTCCAAAAAAAGAAATAACGAGAATAAAATATATGAAAAAATATTAAACTTTGTCCGCTTTGATATATTTACCATAAATTATTTTTTATGATACAAAAAAACTTCAAACTTGTATATGTGTAATGCATTTACCCCAAATTTTTTCTATGATATCAAAATGGCAAGTAGTATAAAAAACCCCAAACTATGCCCACCGTGACAATTTCATCCCGAACTTTTTTTTGTGTCATCAAAAACTTCAAACTATGTCACTTGTGACAATTTTACTTTGAACTATATCACTTATGACAATTTTACTCCAAATTTCTTTTTTTTGAGCCACTAAAAACCTTAAATTATACTACTTAAAACAAATTTACTCCAAAGTTTTTTGAGCTGAAGGGCATTTTCGTCTTTTTTATCTTTTATCTTTTTTCTATTTTTTTCTCCTAATGGAAGGAAGTTGGCAAGGCCACCCTCGTCGGCGTCAAAGTCGAGCGAGGCTCCGGCGGCCCTTGCTAGCGAGGGTCGCCCTCGCTCGACTCAGGTGAAGGTTGCCCTTGCCAAATCTGGCCACCCACGCCTGGGCGACCCTTGCTGGCATTAGGTGAGGGCCGCCGGAGCCTCACTCGACTTCGACACTGGCGAGGGTGGCCTCGCTAGTTTCCCTCTGTCAAGAGGAAAAGAAAAGAAAAAGAAAAAAAGAAAAAAAGAAAATGATGAAAATGCCTCTCAGTCAAAAAGTTTGAGATAAATTTGTCACAAGTGGCATAATTTTGGGTTTTTGATAGGACAAAAAAAGTTCATGGTAAAATTATCACAAGTGGCATAGTTTGGGTTCAGGGTAAAATTGTCACAAGGGGTATAGTTTAGGGTTTTTGGTGGTATTTGTCCATATCAAAAACTCTAAACTTTTACTTATGTGACATATTTAACCCAAACTTTTGTTCCGTGACAATAAAAATCCCAAACTTTTTTATGTGATGTCAAATTTTTGGGGATAAATGTGTCAAGCTGGTACAAGTTTGGGGTATTTGGTGTCATAAGAAATAATTTGGATAAATATGTTACACTGTACAAATTTGGGGTAAGTGTGTTACATAAGTACAAGTTTTAGGTTTTTTGCATCACAAAAAACAATTTTTGATAAATGTGTTATAGTCGGCAAAGTTTAGGGTTTTTGATAGCTTTTTCCCATTCGCGTTCATGAGCGTGTTTGTTTCACAATAAAACAATGATTTCAAAAAACATTTTCCTAAAAATAATTGCTTATATAGTTTGAAATAATCCGTCAATAAATAACTTTTTCGTTATCAAAGAAAATGTTGAGGCATAAATTGTAAGAATGAATAACCATGAAAAGCTCCAAGCTAGTGCACCTAAGACACATTAACCCAAATTAATTTTTTGATCATCAAAAACCTTCAAATTAATGCAATTGTGACAAATTTACTATAAACTAATTTTTTGACTACCAAAAACCTCAAATCGGTATATTTGTAACAAATTTACCCTCCGTTAATTTACGTTATGTTAGATAAATACCACGAAAACTCCTCAAACTAGCATACATATAACAAACGGTAGATAAAACCATAAACTGGTGCTCCCATCAATGATTACATGTCATCCAACTTAATAATTTGATGGTAAAACTTAATAGAAACTAACGAAGGGTTAATTTGACACAAACATACTGATTTGAGATTTTTGTAGTTAAAAAATTAGTTTGAGGTAAATTTATCATAAATATACCGGTTTGGAGTTTTTCGTGATATTAATCTAAATTGTAATTGTTAAATGAAATATTATTTTCATTGAGTGTGTTTTTTTAAATGGTATAAGCAATCATTTTTATGAAGAGTATTTTCTAGAAATTGTTACTTTTATATGAAACAGACACACTCTATATCTTTCATTAATGTCCTAATTATAAGTGTTCAGCAGCGAATTGGGATACGGTTATTACTCTTGAGGATAGACTATTTATTTATATATTTATTGTGTGATCAATGTCGTATAAGTTAAACCATACCCATTTGTTAGGTAAGTTGGAGGAGTAAAAGGCAATTTACTCAAAGGAAAAAGGTTAAAGAGTACTCTTGCTCTAAAATGTAACAACTTTTGTTGTAAGAAGAAAATTAATTTCGTAAAATATTTTAATTTCCAATGTTCAAGGTGCTTCGAAAAGTGTTTTTACTACTTTTGCTATCGGACGCTTGTTAGCAAGCAAGGTTCCAATGAAAAGAAAAAGCCTATGTTTTAGCAGAAAGGGTTGGAATTCTGTTGGAACTATGGATGGTCGAGCATATAAGGAAAGCGAATCGGATGCTTTGGTCTGATTCGATTCTCTCGAACGGTATCGTCACGGGGTCATCTTGAAGACAATAAATGATGCCATGCTGTAAATGACTCTGTTATCAGTAGCCTAGCCTCGCCTCGCCTAAATTGCTTACGAACCGTACTTAAAGCGGCGCGCACATTAATGCCATTTAGGTTCTAATTGGGTAGGGGCATGTCATTTCCGTTCCCAACGAGTTCGTATGGTCGTTCTCGTTTGGCTTCGACGACGGACATTTTAAGCAATCTTGGGCAAACCCCTTCTGTTCTTGCAAGTCAAAAAATGGCCAGAAAATCCTTCATGCAGAAAGAAGAAAGGGACGGCAAAGCTGCTCGATATTATCTACTGGCAATAGCTCGGTTGGTGAAAAATTGACGTTACCTGCACATTTTCCTTCGATTGGTTTCCCGAATCACCGCCCCTAAATGATCCTAAATTGAGTTCCGGAATTTTTAGATGGTGTGAGTGAGTCCAATAAGCTTATAATTGCTTTCGTCAGTGCTGAAATGGATGGACAAGGAGAAGCCACGGGGCTTTTGAGATCGGTTGAAGAAGAGTCATTGTCGTGGGTTCCACAAATCAAATCGACAATTCTGTGGGGGAAAAGTATCCAATAAATCGTAAAAATTATTTGATTTGCGTCAATTCAATAATATAAACTAATTATCATACGAGACACGACTTGCACTATTGTAGACATTTTTTAAAATAATTTTTTGATTTTTTATAATTTTACTTCTTCTTTTTTCGATCGAGGATTGACAAGGGTAGTCGGTCGATCTTTGTCGGCTGTGTTGCGTAAGATGACGGCATTTATATTAGCAGTTTTTGATTAAAATTAGCCAAATGGACACAAATATAAACCGTTTATCATTAAATTGAGTCAATTGAAATATTTAAATTTGAATTGGAATAAATGCAATTAGTCATTTCCCCCAATTTAGTGTCTCAAAAGTAAAACTATGTTTGAATAGAGAAAAGGAAAAAAAAAATCTTAAATATAGATTTGTTCGGTCACAAAAGGAATTGACAAATCTAGGAGTGAGCGATACTTCAGTGCATGAAACTTACACATTTTTAATATTCAATTGCATAATCTAAGGCTTTAGGACAAAACTGAACTAAACTTGGAGCATGACTTTTACTGCACTCATGGCATGAATTTTACATAATCGATCAAATTGCATAAGCATTCTAGGAATGCCATTGATATCCAACCAAGAATAATACCTCGTGTGTTTCATTAGTGCTCAAACGACTAAGTATATACATGCTCCCTTTGACATGGCTAGGGTCTTTGATATAATCACTTGAATCCTCAAAATTTATCGTGAGCGAGGAAAGAAAGAAAGAAAGGGAGGGCGAGTGAGCATGTTAAAAAGAAGGGATGCTTTCATTCTTCAAGAGGCATTTCATCGAAGACAAATCAAAGAGCAAGAGCTCAATCATTACTACATTAATTATTAGGGTTTACCTCAATTATCATCATTTTCATGTGAAAAGGGAAAATGGGGAGTTCGATTCTCTACATTCTCAGAAGGCTATGGAAAGACCTTTTAATTTCAAGTATGGGTTTTGATTTTCATACTATATTATTATTCAGAGCCAGCAAATTTTTATTGTTGTTCGAAGTTCGGGGACACGAAAACAATGCAGATGGATGGGCAGCGAAAGATGAGTTGTGGTTGTGTCGGGTTCAAGCCGGAATCAGATGGGCATTTTTAATTCGCAAGTCTCAGTCTCCCGGATTTTGTTGGTGGGAGGGCGAGATCGCACTTCATCAAATCGAGTGATGGGGGAGAATGCCGTGAGGGGGATGGCACTATGGTACAACCTCATGGAAGTTATGTAGTCAGGTGTGATTATCTTATGTAATGACCCCTCGATTGATTCGTCTGTACAAAGGGATTTCGTTGAACGGGATTCAGGTGGAGAGTGTCCTATTCCAACAACAATTAGTGTCTGAAATTGCGCCAATCTTATATTATATCTCATCAAATCGAGGGATACAAGAGAAGATTGTGATGAGGAGGGCAATAACATACAACATCATGCACGCTTATATAGTCAGATTTGATTTTTTTGGAAAAATTACTCAATCAATTCTAAATTACTGTAAATAAATCAATTTGGTCATTTTTTTTTTAATTTAACGGTGTGCCATTACGATGACTGGCTATAAGTGAACCGCCACGTTAGAAGAGACTATATTGAGATTTCGAATGGAATTTTATGACTAAATTAATTAAATTAAAAAAATTTATAACTGAATTTACATTTCCACAATAGAATGATCAAGTAATTTTCTCATATTTTCTTATATAATGAAATCTAAACCCGATTGATTCATATAAACAAATACAAGGGGATTTTGTCCAATGTCACAAGAGAAATAAAAGATTGTGCTAGACACCTTGCTATTATCTCCATCAAATCTCCATCAGTGTCTACACTGGCCAACGACAACCCCTCTTATATTAATGTTTTATCAAACGAGACAACCATCGATTTACTAGTTGCGTGGAGGTTGGAGCTCGGTACGTGCGTCCCTCTTTGACCCGTCCTCCCATTCCCCGTGGCATTAATTTTCTCGGCTGTTTTTTCTCCCTCTCTTTAATTTTTTCCGGGAAAATTTCTTGGACCGGTTTGAAAGTTGATGGTTGGTGAATGGGAAGACTCGACACCTTCCGCGCCACACCAACCCCCGATCGGCGAGTCAATGAAATTTAATTTAGTGATATTGGGTTGGGTGAGCCGGTTCGGCGTCTAAAGAATTGACCCGGAGAGCTAGGGCCCGGTCAAGTCAACCCCTTATGCCTTATAATTTCTTCTTCCGCCTTCATTTTTTTCTGGTGGCTTTGATTTGGGAATTTTTGGCCATCTTTTTACTATAATTTCAACGCACAACCACCACCGCATGTGAGCGATTGATTTGAAGGCCGGTCGGTGATCACAATCAATTGGAAGAAAGGCCTGATTGAAAATCAATTGAAATTTTCTTGACCAATTATAATCTAAAGCTTTCTAGTTGTCAGTTTTGACTATCCTATCCGCTATTTTATTAAACTTCTATGAGTGATGGGCTAGTTGAATATCGTTGGGATTTGCCCATCATGAGGAGTGCCTTCAAATTTCATGGAGGTTTAGGCTTAACATTGTATTCAACATAAGCATGTGTGAACGCAAAACATGCAAGAAGATTCCAATAAACCCTTATATTCTATATATGAATATTCACAATTCGTTCCAACAACTATTTGACAGGTTATGACTTTATTTTTTAGAATGAAAGAAGGAAACAGAGCATAAATCTTCCTTTACACCAACTCTTTTTTATGCACTTTATGAAAAAAGGAAATAAATCTCTTTTTTTATCATCTATATTTTTATAATCATTGAGGTTTAGGTTAATTCAAGGACAGATCATTTATGATGATAAATGCAACCTTTAGTAAAACTCTATTCAAATAGGTTTTTCATTTTTTTCCGATTCAAAAACTATTTGAATTTAATAATTTCTCATGAATATTTGATATTCAAAGAAATCTAAGATGGTTGAATATATTCTCTCGAGTTATTCGAAGATGCAATGTAGATTTAATACAGAGAGCTTTTTTTATTTATTTCCCAATGTTTAGATATTAATAATAAATAAAATAAAAATATCCGTTCATCCAATAAAAAAAAAAGAAAATCGATTAAAGCGAACCCGATCCATTCGATCACGCAGTTGGGCCTAAAGCAGAACGAGCATTCGAACCGAACCGGGCTTGGCCCGCTCTCTCCGTCGTCGTTTCTTCATCTTCTTCTGCGAGCCCCCTTCTGATCTCTCTCTCTCTCTCGCTCGCTCTCTCTCATTGCGCCAATTAGAGGAGGATCTGCAACTCTGCATCATCAGGTAAGCTCGATTTTTCGAAATTTGGTAGACATGAATCGTTCATACGAATGCCCCATGGATCATTGTGAGGCGGCGAATTTGTAGTCTTTTTTAGTTTTAATTTTTGGCGACTTGCGGTTCTGACCGTTGCCCGCGACGCCGATGCTAGGGTTTCGGGGTGCTCTTTGATACTTTCTGCTTCGTGAATTGCTCGTGGAATCAGTCGTTGATCATAGACTGTATGGTAACGCTAATCGTAAGTTGCTTGTGTCGAGAACAGTGCAATCTCGCGTTAATTTCCAGTCCACGATGCTCTAAAATCTTGAAAATGAATAGGAGTCCATACACTTTGGTAGCCTTCCCCTTTGCTGAGCTAGGGTTTCCATCAAATTTCTTATTTTGTTGAAAATGAGGTTCATTTGTTGTATCATCCCCTGTATATTTACAGATTCTTTCTTTCATTGTGCACAGAAACAGCTGTGATTGAGGGATAACTTGGGTACTGGAGGAGTAATTACACCAAGTGGTTTGCTGGTCATAAAATTTTTCTCTCCTTCATATTGTGCTGTACAATATACACACAATGTCCGTGACGGCAGGAGTGAGTGACACTGTAATTGCCGTTAGGGATAAACTTAGGGGTAAAATTGGACAGACTAAGGTCAAAAGATATTGGCCTGGTAAAGTTCCTGAGTGGGCAGATGAAGCTGATGAAGATGGGGATATCAGGATGGCCAGGGCAGTTGCCCTGGAGAAAGCTTTCCCTACTCATGAAGGTTCAGATATTAGCAAGAAAGATGATCCCAGGTTGAGGCGTTTGGCCGAGAGCAGAATAGATAACCGTGATGAGATCAGAGCCGATCACCGTCGTATTCGGCAAGCTGAGATCGTTTCTACCATAGAAGAGGAAAACAGAAGACAGGAGGGTCTGGAAGCAGAAGAACAGGATGCTGAGGCTTTAGAAGAACGGAGAAGAAAGATAAGGGAGAAGTTGCTTCTGAGGGAACAGGAAGAGGCGGCACTCCTTCCGGAAGAGGAGGAGGAGGAGGAAGAGGAGGAGGAAGAAGAGGAATCTGAGTATGAGACGGACTCAGAGGAAGAGACGAAAGGTATTGCCATGGTGAAGCCGGTTTTTGTAGTCAAGTCGGAGAGGGATACCATTGCTGAAAGACAGCGGCTTGAGGCGGAAGAAAGAGCCATTGAGGAGCTAATGAAGAGAAGACAAGAGGAGAGAAAGGCGGAGACGAAGCAGATTGTGGTTGAAGAGATCCGGAAAGACGAAGAAATCCAAAAGAATCTGGAAATGGAGGCGAACATTGCTGATGTGGAAACTGATGATGAGCTTAACGAGGCTGAAGAGTATGAAGCTTGGAAAGCAAGAGAGATTGCAAGGATCAAGAGGGATAGAGAGGACCGTGAAGCAATGTTAAAGGCAAAGGAGGAGATTGAGAAGGTGAGAAACATGACAGAGGAGGAAAGGAGGGAGTGGGAACGAAAGAATCCCAAACCTTCTTCAGCACCAAAGCAGAAGTGGAGGTTCATGCAGAAGTATTACCACAGGGGAGCCTTCTTCCAGTCAGAAACTGATGACCATGCTGGAACAGCTGGATCAGATTACATTTACAGCCGCGATTTCTCTGCTCCAACTGGAGAGGATAAAATGGACAAAACTATTTTGCCGAAAGTCATGCAAGTCAAGCACTTTGGTCGGAGTGGAAGGACAAAGTGGACTCATCTTGTTAATGAAGATACAACTGATTGGAACAATCCGTAAGTCTTACTTATCTGTTGATTGGTTTTACTCTGATACAGCTCTCCAATTTCTCTTCCTTACGATCTGCACCTTGTGTACGCCTCTCTTGTTTGCATACTTGCGTGAAGTGCATTAATTGTAATTTGATGGCTATGGAGGGTGTTTACAGCAAAGTTTAACTGCACATTATGCTCATTGTAATTATTAATTTATATTGTCTTTGTTTTATGAAAAAAGTTGCAGCTGTTAATATGAAGCGTGGTGAGTTTACTCATGGGTCTGCTTATTTTTGTTACAAAATGTTTAGGTTTTATTAAATGCGGCGACCCAATGTTGTTCGAGTGGAATTCTATGCGAGAACTCATTTTTCATTCTTGAGTTCTTCATGGGAAAATTGAGTGCCCTTTATTTGGTCTGGACATCTAAAAAATCATTAATTGGGTAGGGAAGTTTGTTCTGGTTCTATTCATGTCATTTTTCTATGATTATGGCATTGCATCTAGTTTCAAGTGCACTACATGAAACCGGAAGTTTGAAGAGAACAATTTAGTACTGATTCATAATGCAGTAGGAACCTTAATTTGATGCTTGCTTGTGATGCAGTTGGACCTACAATGACCCTCTCAGGGCGAAGTACAATGCGAAGATGGCTGGAATGAATGCTCCTATAGCGAAACCTAAAGGAAGCAAGAAATTGAAGGATTGGGAGTCTCGATGAGTCCTGTTGAAGTGCTGAGGAGTATTACCCATAGACCAGATTTGTATCCTTAGGTGTGTTGCAGCAGAGACCATGTGTTTCTAGGTTGAGGCAGCACTGGATAATGTAGAGGATTTGACTGGCCCAAAGATGCAGATATTGATGCATTCTCGATGGTTGGAAGAAGTCCAGCTTGTTAGATATTATATTTAATTAATTACGATTAGTCTTGACATATCTATTTTCTGGCGTTACATTTGTCTGCTCGCCAACTTTCACTACCTTTCTTAGTTTGTTTGTCTATGCCAGTAAGCTGGGGAACCAGGGGAGAGAGGCCTAGGAAGCATGTCACATGGTGCTTTCGAGCGTCGCAAGGATAATTGAGAATGGTTTTGGTTTATTTTGAAAGTGATTCTCTTGATGGATTCTGTTTCCGACCTGAAAAACTGCAATTCATGGAGGAAGAGAATGCTAGCCAGGCTGGAAACAAGGCACGGCCTGGTTTTCTTTTTAAAAAATCAAACCTTTTCTTTTGAAATGTAATAACAAATTTATTGAGGAAATTGAATTAAAAACATTAGTTTAGTTAAATTTAATTGAAATATAAATACATTTTCAAATAATTTGAAAAAAGAAAAAACCGTAATGGATGTCCTGATGATGTACACAAATTACACCAAAGATTGAATTGGGCCATTACAAAACCTGGAAAACAGACAACTAAGAGTAGGAAGAAAATGATATAAACCACTCTGCTGTAGACCATCATCGAGGCAAGAGCAGCAGCTGGCCATCACTGAAGGAGTAGCAGTAAAAAGTGCAAGAAGGAGATGAGGATTGAAAAATCACATGCTCAACCAACACGGCGATAAAGTTAGTGAGATTCCTAGAGTGCTCCCATCTCATCCAATGGCCACCAGACCTATATTCTACGACCAACTAATCCTTTGGCAAGCACTCCAGACTTCTGAAAATTGTCAAGAGACTAAATGACATTAATTAAGAATGAAAGAAGGCGTAGAGCCTATGCCACGAAACAATTAGGGAGAAGTAAGAAGAAACCGAGCATCGGCACTCTTTAATAACTGTAACCACAAAATTCAGCAGGTCTTACTTCAGTTTGATAGTGAAGATGATGATCGAAGAAGGTATACTTAATGACATGATAATAAAAAAGATAATAAATATATGTCATCAGATCTGATCACTGCACGAAAACTATACTGCAACAATTACAATCAAACTCTGAATGTGCCTGTACTAGGGTTGCTTTGTCCTATGGTTGGCAGCTTCATTTTCTTATCTCTAAGATCACTGGGGACCAGAGCTGCCTCATCTCACAGTCTCCACGTCTGACTTCACTGCATTTCTTCCCTTTCTCGGAGAAACTCCAGGCATAGCTGAAAGATTGCTTCTGCTGACGGAGATTTCATTTTGGTATATAGAAGCCACAACAGGAGAATAATCATCCAGAGTGGTGCCTTTTAATTGAAGTGCTCCCTTAAGAATAGGTCTCAGCTTTGCTGCACAATTGGAGAACAGCTTCTCTCCCAATTTCCAACAGGAAGGTGCCACTTCCTGCAAGATGGTATATACCCCATGAGAGAATGAATGAATCAAAACCAAGCTACGGCTGCAGAAACGTCGAAAAAGACAGTAACCTCATTCTCCTTAAGCACACTAGCCAGGAGAGGGTGGAGAAGATCTGGGCTAATATCTTCACTTTCAGTGAGGATGTCGGTCATTATTTGTTCCACGGCCCAAAATGCATCAGCAGAGGGATTTGACCTTAATAAGGAAGAACTTGTCAAAAAAATAAGAGTATCAAAAGGTTCACACTGTAAAAAATGACAGATAAAAAATATGTTGCGAACTATCATTTAGAAAAGTCATCAAGAGAGTGTTGTTGCAGTCTGTTATAAAACAAATGTTAAGCCATGTTATAATCCAACTACTACAAAGCCATTTAGATGCCATTAATATTCACTACCCTTGAATTAAGGTCAAGCGCTTGCACAAATATCATTTATTCTCAATCTCTCTCATAATAAATTTAGCAGGGTAACATCTTGAATAAGAAGTCCTTGCTACACGAAGAAGAATATTGAGTTTAGCTTCATAAAAATTGAAAGGATTAAAGTACCAAAACAAAACATGAGATAGTCAAAAAATTCATCCAATCATGAGAAGTTTAAATGAACACTGATGTACATGGAAACCGCAATTAACTAACAATAAATATCATAATTTTGAGTCATAGGAAAGTTTACTAGACAGCAAGACAAGCCAAACTCTGATGTTCCATAAAAACTAAAATGGAACTCAAAAGAGCAATTTGATTAACTCCTGTCATCGGTCAAAGGTTAAGAAAGCTCTCCTTTCTTATGGATACAAGCGTTTCCAGTCCCCAAATATAACAGATATCTGTCAAACTATTAAGAGAAAAGAAGAAAAGAGTGCATAAAAATATTGCTGATTATAACATTACCTAATAATTACCCAGAAATGTTGACACATTTGAAGAACTAGCACCTCACATTCAAGGTCAAGCAGTAGCAGACATGCCTTGACCCTTGCAATCGTTGCAAGTGCAGAGAGGGCCTTTTCATAACATGGTGTCGATGGGTAAGATAGCATGGAAAGAGCCTCCACAATCAGTTGAAAAATTTCCTGCCCATGAATGAATATTTAGGAAACAGTGAAAGAACAAAATTTTATCTAGAGCAGAGAAAGTTCACTGTATTAGAAAAGTCTCCAGAGTTTTGTTTTATGCACCTTCATCTGCTTGTCATTAAATGGTTGTTGTGGTGACGTTATCCTCAGAATCTCACTGAAGCAAGATGCAACTGTAACTCTGACATCCCCATTAGAATTTTTGAACGGAGCTTCAGCTATGAGACCCTTCATGACAGGAAGAAGGGCATCTAGGAGGAAGTCTGATGGTTGTTGCTCCACATTTGCCAAGAGTTCCTCAGCACGCTATGTAAAGAGACGTAGATGAAAGCAAAGGTCAGTTCCTATATCTAAATAAACATTCAATAGTCATCTACTGGACGAAGAAGTGGACAGCCAAAAAACACCAAGTACAAGGAGCAATGTCATAAGAAATCCGTTGAACTCCCTAAAAGTAAAATACTGAAACCAAAGTTGTATTGTTTGGAGTTTAAAAGCCATCATATGGACTCACTCTCCTGTTCCATATGAACTAGATGCCTTTGAATGCAAGTATAATCACCAAATAGATTAGCCTATATTGACCAACTAAATGAACAAAAATCTCTGATGAGCAAATTGATGAGAAACCTAAACACAGGAATCAATAAACAACTGTCAACCACCATCGAGCGTTTCAAATTTATCCCAAGAAACACAGACAAGAACTCACAATGAAAGTAAAGCTTTATGGCTCAGTAAATCATTATATGCATGAATTGGTAAATTGGGGCAGCATACATCAAGAAGAGTGAGGAGTTGATCAATAGAAGAAGGGGCATTGAGGAGGCCATTGCCAACCGATCTAAGCTGCACTGCCAAATTCCTCTCGAATGAAGTAGATGACACCATTTGTTCTCTCTTCACTTTGGGTGGCCACAGACACTATAAAGCTCAAACACAACACAGAGAGTACTAGTATTCTCTTGCAGGTTTGCACAGAGAGTAATAAAAAAACCATCCGCAATATATAGGAAAATCAAAATTGGGCAATTCAGAGGAAGAAAAGGAAACACAGTAAATTTCCACCTATGCTATGAACTTTGGTCTTATTTCTGGGGTTCTGATTTAGCTGTCAATTTTGGTTTCTTGGTTGGGCACTGACAGTGTTTTCTTCGTTTTCATGACAAAGATAAACATGATAGATTCAAATGGTAATAATCCTGGGGACTTAGAAGGACCAATTACTTGCCATTCCATTGGCTTTTGCACTGAATTCTGTACCTAATCACTCTTAAATTGCACTCCAGATTTTAAATATTTCCGATTTTCCTAATTATTAACCTGCTCTATATTGGTTTCTATATATTACAAGGCTGAAGCAGACATAATTTCCATTTTTTTTTATCATGAAACAATATGAACTTGTCAAAAAAGAACAAGGTGTATAATATCACCAAAATAGAGAGTTAGACATGCAACCAACAAATTTATGTTTTGAAAGATTGTTATGCAAATGCAAATTATATTTTTTATTGTATCTTTGGTTATATTTTCAGGAAACATTTATTAACAATTTCAGCAATATACCCATATCCATGCACAATATTAGAATATTGGCAGGCAACACCTTTTTAGTTTGACATTTTACGCCAAACATGAACAGGTGCAAGTATCATAATTTGGTGTATGTGATGACTGACTTATAAGGTTGAAATCATATCAAATAGATTATAAATTCTTCTTTTGGAGAGAGAGACAAATTTGGTAATGGTAAAGTAGGAAAGGCATTAAAGTCCCTAGGTTTTGATTCACAGATGTGATGTAATTTGACAGGATAAGTTTTATGCATGCTCTGTGACTCATCATAGAATTACAAGAGCCAATCTTCCAGAATTAGCTTAAGATATGTATATCCGTGATCCATTTTTAAAAACAGCTTAAAAACTTTTTTTATTACCAAAAGAACTATATGCAATAACAATTCAAATTTCCATTTTCTGTGAGGGACTGATTTGTGTTATTCCACTAACTGAGCATCATAATCAGAATAACTGGATTTTTTACTCAAAAGTAGACTACCTACTTCTATAACCTGAAAAGAAAACCATACAAATAGACCACCCTAACACTAGCAAAAACCGACAAACTTTGAGGAGTTACATGATTAGGGATGTACTAAATATTTCTAAGTCACTTACTAGGAGGTTACCATTCTCTTTTTGTCAATTTGTGCCATTCCTTCATATTTGGACTGTCTTATTTCAGGGTCTGCTGGATAGATTTCACATTTTGCTTTTGGCAAATCTGAGTTTTGCAACAAACACACTATGAATATTTTCTCACCTGTAACACCGAAAAATTAATAACATTTAAATGTGGACACAGAGATTCACATATATCTTCTTCAGAATTTTTTAAAATTTGGATAATGTCTTAAATTTAGGCAGGAAAACAAAAATGCACTTTATGCTTTCACTTAATCCTAAACAAACAGGCCTTTTCTTGGTTTTGTACATCGCGGACTTCACCAAATATTAAGGTTTCGGTTAAAGCCAAATATAACGACATCAACCTATGGCTCCCCTAAATATGCTTCAAAAACTGTGAATGAATACCTCTGACGCCAGTTTTGAACTTCCCATAATATTGATTGCAAAGTCCTAAGAACCATGACTCTAAGCATTGTTTTGGAGCTCATCTGTAAACAGTTCATCTAAATTTCATCATTGGTACAATGGTGCGAGTCACAGTACAGATTTGTTCCGAGGCAATTACCCATCGTAGTCAATTGTTATTTCAGTATGTCTTTCAACTGATTCTTAAGAAACTTGTCTCATTTTGAGCTTGGTAAGTATCACATGAGTGTTGTCAGAACATCGAACAAAGCTTCATTGAAGTTCTAGTCAAGATCTTTTAAGTGATTCCAATACCTATTGATGGCTATGTAGGGTGTTTACTGTAAAGTTAAGTGGATATTATGCTTTTCGTAATTATTGATTTATATTGTCATTGTTTTATGATAAAACGCGGCTGTTGATATGAAGCGTGGTAAGTTTACTCATTGGTCTGCTCATTTTTGTTGCAAAATGTTTAAGTTTTAGTATATGCAATGACCTAATGTTGTTCGAGTGGAATTGTATGTGAGAACTCATTAATTGCATAGGTAAGTTTGTTCTGGTTCTATTCATGTAATCTTTCTATGAATATGGCATTGCATTTTGTTTCAAGTGTACTACCTGAGACCGGAAGTTTGAAAAGAACAATTTATTACTGATTCATAATGCTGCTAGAACTTAATTTGATGTTTGCTTGTGATGCAGGTGGACCTACAATGACCCTCTCAGGGCAAAGTACAATGCGAAGATGGCCGGAATGAATGCTCCCATTGCGAAACCCAAAGGAAGCAAGAAATTGAAGGACTGGGACTTTCGATGAGTCTGTTGAATTGCTGAGAAATAGTACCCATAGGCCAGATTTGTAATCATAGGTGTATTGCTGCGGTGACCATGTGTTTCTAGGCTGAGGCAGCACTGATTTTGTAAAAGGGGTTGTTGACACAAATATTGATGCAATCTTGATGCTTGGAAGAAGTCCAGCATGTCAGTTATCATATTCAATCTGATAGTGATCAGTCTTTAACATATCTATTTTCTGGTATTATATTTGTATGCCCACCATCTTTCGGTACCTTCCCGAGTGAGCAAGTTTATGTTGGTAAGTCTGAGAGTCCGGGGGGAGAGCCTAGGAAGCATGTCACGAGGCGCTTTCAAGTGTAAAGATTACGCGTTCATTTTCTTCATCCAAAGTTGCTGATCACTTATGAATATTTAGTGATTGTTAATAATCACTTTGTTATTGTAAAAATGTGAATCACCTTGAAAAACCTAACTTTTCGGAATTCCTACTTATCTAATAGTTTCATATCTTGCCATGTGGAGGAACTAATAAATACAAGAGTCACTAGTTTGCGATGTTAGAAGAAACCTGGAAAGTTGAATGGGCATTATCAATGCAGAATTAAGTTAGATAATCCATGTTCATGTTAATGTTGTTAATTTTTTGGGGAAGGACTTACTACTCTCAAAGCCTCTGTACCAGGCCATCAACTATGCAGGGGAAAGATAGAAGTAATGACTGAATGATTGACTCATACTAGCTATTTAATGATCCATCAAAAGATATAGATGGATTTCAGTCAAAATGAATATGAGCCAATAGGCTCATTTCAAGCTTGCATTTTTATTTCGCAGCTAAGGTCTATATAATCATCACACATTTACAAAAGCAAGAAAAAATCTACGCCTATGCAAGGGCTGATAACTAAAAGCTCCTGGATCTCAGGAACTTCTTCAACCTCTGTATCTTTGTACAGGGGTCTAATTGTAAGCTCTTGCATATTGATGCATTCTTCAGATTTATTATGTCTATTTTTACCAAAACTATAGGTGTTTCCCATGCTCTGCACCCTCAATTTTCAAGTTAGTGATGCCGAGATCGACTCTGCCACAGTCCCCAAGGTCTAGGCGGGCTAGCTTCTAGAGTTGAATCATCGGATGTGCTTTGTTGTCAGAATCTTTATATTTCACCCTAATATATCTAAGTGGGCTGCCATCTGGAGTTGATTCATCGTATGTGCTTGTACTAGGATTTTTGAGTTGCACATCCTTTGATTGAACCCTGATGACTCTTGGTGGGCTAGCTTTTGGAGTCAAATCATCATATGTACTTGTACTAAGGTTTTCCAGTTGTGCATCCTATTATCGAACCCTGATCTCAAAGACATTATCGTCATTGCTTTCATTGTTGTTGGACTCGTCTCCACCTATATTTTGGTTGCTGAAGTTGGGAGCTTCAACTTCTGGTAATCTAGTGGCTACTCCCGCCCTGGAAAGAAACACAGGGCATAAGCTTGTAGCCAAGCAGACGATAAAAATTGCACAATAAAGCTTATCAAATTCTAACCTCTTAACATTTTCTTTATAGTTCAATATCTTCATTGACCGAGAACTTTTGCCACTCCCACTCTGCTTTGTCAGTCTGATGGGACAAGCAGGACCAAACAAGACAAATAAGTTCTTCAGGACAAAAAGAAACATATGTAGGCACATTTATCAATGAAAGCCAAAACTTTGAAGTAATGGATTTGGGATTATCAGCCTCCTGTCGATGCTATATCCGAAAAGCACATAAGCAAGGAGTTACTTCTGACTTAATGATATGGAAACAAATTAAATCGTACATTTACTTTATCTGGCAAGTCATCCTCAAAAAACTCCCACTGTGCCTTCTCAAGGTTAAAAGTCTCTTCGTCCCCATTGTCATACAAAATCTTTAGTCCCCAATCAGGCCATGTATATTTAATACAACATCAAAGAACGTGTAGTTGCAAGATCTCAGAGGTAAAGAAAATAGGTAGCAGTGCATAGAGCAAGAGACGCCTGCTCAAACAATTCCATAATTCTAATCAATTAGCTATCAGACAGGACTTGAGGATAACAAAAGGATTGATCTGCATATTGCAGATACACGCAAGAAGCTACCAGAACTGATAAAATCAAATGGTAAGTCACAAATACAGAAGCTTCTGAAGATTATCATAGTCATCTCACCTCGTGCTTGCTCATTACGTGGTTGTAAGATTGAATATCATAGAACCTGTTAAACAAATAATTAGGAATAGGAAGAAATTGATAAAAACAACCATTAGCTCTAGACCATCATTGAAGCAACAGCAGCAGCCGCTCATAACTGAAGGAAGACCAGTAGAAAGTGCAAGAAGGAGATGGGGATTCAAAAAAAAAATAGTAACCAGGACAGAAATAAAGTATCAAGTGCTCACATTCCATCCAATGGCCACCAGACCTTTATTTGACGACCCACTAAGACTCCGTCCAGCACTGCAGACTCCTGAAAATTGTCGAGAAAATACACAATTTTATAAAAGATCAAAAAAAGGTGCAAAGACCATGCCGCTTAGTGAGTGTCAGCACTCTAATAACTGTAACCACAAAATTCAGCAGAGTTTTTGAAGATACCTCAGTTTTATAGTAAAAATAATAGTGATAATGAATAACAATTGAAGAAGGCATACTTAACAATATAATGACAGAGAATGTAATAAATATGTATTATCAGATACCAATCACTGTATGAATACGATACTGCAACAGTTACTATCATACCCCTGATGTGCCTTTGTTAGTGTTGCTTCCTCCTTTGGTTGGTAGCTTCATTCTTTTATCCTTAAGATCACTGGGGACCACAGCTGCCTTGTCTTGCACGATCCCTATGTCTGACTTCAGTGTGCTTCTCTTTCTTGAAGAAACTGTAGGCACAGCTGTAAGATTGCTCTTCTAACAGAGATCCTTCTATTTTGTGGCTGTTTAGTAGTTCGACTCTCTCCGTACAGCCAAGAAAGATTATGACCTTCTGTGGGTCTCATTAATAAACTGGGTTTTGGTTCCCTTTCTAAGGGAAGTATTAAACCCTTAGAATCTCCAGAATCAGTAATGCCTTGTTTAAGATAACCATTATTTTGATTATACTCTGTAGTAGATTCATTTTGGCATATAAAAGCCACTACGGAAGAATAATCATCCAAAGTGGTGCCTTTTGATTGTACTGCTCCCCTAAGAATAGGTCTTAGCTTAGCTGTACAATCTGAGATCAATTTCTCTCCCAATTTCCAACAGGAAGGTGCCACTTTCTGCAAGACGATATATACTATACTAGAGAATGAAGAAATTAAAACCAAACTAAAACAGCAGAAATGTTGAAAAGACAGTAACCTCATTCTCCTTAAGCACACTAGCCACGAGAAGGAAAAGAAGATTTGGACTGATATCTTCACTTTCAGTGAGGATGTCGGCCATTATTTGTTCTACAGCCAAGTATGTATCAACGGAGGGATTTGACCTTAATAAAAAAGGATGCAAAAATAAGAGAGTATCGAAAGGTAAATGCTGTAAAAGATGACAGATACAAAGAGGCTGAGAACTATCACTTAGAAAAGTCATCAAGCGAGTGTGGTTGCAGTCTGTTATAACATTACTAGCCAACTTATATTCCAACTACCACAAAGCCATTTAAGTGCCATTATTTTTCACTAACCTTGAATTAAGGTCAAGAACTTGCACGGATATCGCTTATTCTCAATCTCTCCCAAAAAGAATCTGGAAGTGCAACATCTTGTATAAAAAGTCCTTAGTACACCCAAGCAGAATATTGATCCCAGCAGGAGATTTTTTTTTTTTGGGGTAAAAATTGAAAATTGTAAAAAACCTAAACAAAGCCACATGAAATAGTTGAAAGATTTATCCAATCATTAAAAGGAAAACTAATTTTTAAATGAACTCTGATGCACATGGAAACTCATCTGCAATTTACTAACTCCAAATATCATAGTCTGAGTCATAAGAAAGGTTACTAGACAGCAAGACAAGCCAAATTGTGATATTCCACAAGACTAAATGGAACTCAAAAGAGCAATTTCAACTAGTGTCACAGATCAAATATTAACATAGTTTTCTTTTTCTTATGAATACAAAATTTCCCAATCCCCAAATATTAAAGATATCTGACAAACTATTACGTGAAAAGAAGAGAGAACACAAATGTTACTGTTCATAAAATTACCTAGTAATAACCCAGAAGTGTTGACGCATTTGAAGAAATAGCACCTCACATTCAAGGTCAAGCATTAATAGACATGCCTTGACCCTCGCAATCGTTTGAAGTACAGAGAGGGCCTTTTCATAACACTGTGTCGAAGGTTGAGATATCTTGTAAAGAGCCTCCACAATCAGTTGAAACATTTCCTGCCCATGAAAAAAATACTTAGGAAACTGTGAAAGAACAAAGTTTATCTAGAGTGGAGTGAATTCATTGTATCAGAGAAGTCTCCAGCGTTTTATTTTATACACCTTCATTTGATCATCATTATACGGTTGTTGTGGCAACGCTATCCTCAGAATCTCACTGAGGCAAGATGCAACTGTAACTCTGACATCCTCATTCGAATGTTTGGACAGAGCTTCAGCTATGAGACCCTTCATGATGGGAAAAAGGACATCTTGGAGGAAATCCGATGGTTCTTGCTCCATATTCGCCAAGAGATCCTCAGCATTCTATGTAAGGGTGTAAATGAAAGCAAAAGTCAGTTTCTATATCCATATAAACAGCATTAAACAGTACAGAAATGTTTCTGGAAATGTAAAAAGAAACGCCCTTTCAGATGCTTTAATGATTGATGTATGTCCTTGAAGAGGCAAATAAAGAGGGGATGGAAAGATGAAAAGACAAAACTAGAGATTTGACTTTGAAGCTCATGATAGCACAAGAATATCATCAACCGGATGAAGAAGTGGACAGCAAAGAAAGACCAACTACAAGGAATAATGACATACGATATCCATTTAACTCCCTTGGAGTAATATACTGAAACCAAAGTTGTATCTTTAGAAAGGAGTTTGAAATACATTATATGAACTGACTCTCCTACTCCACATGAACTAGATGCCTCAGTATGGAAGTATAACCACCAAATAGATTCACACCCATCAACCAACTAAAAGAACAAAGATCCGCCATCAAGAATTCAAATGATCCCAATGAAACACAGACAAGAATCCCAATGCAAGTAAAGCTTTACGTCACGGTTAATTCATTTATGCATGAATTGGTAAAGTGGGGCACCGTACATCGAGAAGAGTGAGAACTGCAATATCCATTTAACTCCCTTAGGCTAGTTTTGAACGTCACATAATATTGATTGCAAAGTCGTTAGAACCATGACTCTAAACACTTAAAGTACCTATATATCAATATATTTATGTTGTTTTGGGGCTCATCTGTAAAGAATTCATCTAACTTTGATCATTTGTACAACGGTGCCAGTCAAGTACAAATTTATGCTAAGGAAATTACCATCATATTCAATTGCTATTTCAGTAAGTCCTTGTAATTGATACTTAAGAAATTTATGACATATTGAGCTAGGTAAGTATTAAATATAACTGTGTCAGTAGAAAATTGACAGCCTAAATGCTTCAATAAAGCTCTATTCAGCATTTTGTCATGCAGCTTTCTCCACCCTAATACAGGTCAATCCTTTGTCCCTTTTATAAGGTATGTCCAGATAGAATGCATATAAACAATAAAGTGAAAGTAGACAGGGTTTCAGTCACAACAAGCTTAAATCAGCCACTTTTTCAAAGACAAGCAATTCAAGGGAATAGCTAACTTAGTTGATCTAACAACAAATGTAACATGCATATGCGTGCGTGTGTATGTGTGTGTTATGACACTAAAAGAGAAAATTTCAGGAAACTCACAAAAGCTGCTTCTCCAGTTATTTTGGCAATCTCATGAGAAGGTCTCTGCCATCAAGTACTTTATTAGATGTTCCATGCTTTACGCTGACTTTGCCAATTCTGAGGGGTGCAAACAAATCGAGCTGCTCATGACTACTAGAACTCACTCAATAGATAATTGACTTTGATATTTGGATTATTGTTCAATGTGCGTTATTTATGCATACTAATGCATAAGATATTAATTTACGTGAATGTACATGTCTTAATAGGTAAGATGCAAAGAACATAAAAGGATTCATGTAACCAACTCGCTTAGCATGAAAAGTCTTTCATTCAAAGCAACCCATTTCAATTCAGATGCGATTGATCTCAAACTCAGGTCAAATTCATCCAAATTAAAAATAAGTTGGATAGCCAAGTCCATCTCAAGTCAGGTTAAACTGTCGAATAGAGCTCGCAAATGAGAAATCAAACATTATCGGTTCAGGTATTAAGTTCAAGCAGCAGATTGCATTGACTCCACTTGGTTACACCCCTCAGAAGCAGACTTTAACTTGTTATTGCCTTCCTGCAACAAAACATATATAGTCTAACTTTGCCTTGATGAGTCGCATATCAGAAAAACAAATGAAATATTCAATTGTACAATTTTTAGCTCTGCACTTTCATCATATTCTTCTGTAGATTTTAAGCTACGTTATGAAGATTCTAAGGTGCATATTATGTGTCACCTAGATTTCATCAGTTACTGAATTATGGACAGAAATAGTCTCCATCAATATGATCCTTTTCGTGCTTAGAGATGCATATGACCTCAAGTTCCCAACTTCCAAAGAACTCAGAACACTAGTAAATGATTTCACGAAAAATTATACTCTGGTCTCAGTAGCAAGATTGGTTCTTACATCATGTTAAGTTTCTGAAAAGAATTAGATCTGAAAGTGATATTGATATACATTGAAATCAATAGCAATATATATATACATATGGCTCATTGTTAATAAACGAAAGCTCTCTGTGCCATTTTTTTTTCCAAATTGAAAAATCGAAAGAGAGTAGGTACTTGCCCATAGAGAGTTTCTTCTTATCTCTGTAACACAATGAGAATTGCTGCAAGGGCATTTAAAAGAGAAATAAGAAAGAACAGTGTGATAAGTTGAGTAATATTTTAGCAAACAAGAATAAGAAGAGATATGTATCTTGGCTGATTACAAAGATATTCACCTTCAAGTTTTTCTCTGACCTAATATCTGCAAACTCTTTCTTGCTTGCTTTTGGATGATAAACTGTCGTAATCCTCCTATATCTGAAGGATTTTCGATCAATGGAGTCCTTCAGCAATATTATGCAATTCAAACAAAACGTATACAAAAGCTAGGATGGAGAATCAAAGCTAGATCAGCCTTGTAGATTATCGAAGGTGCTATGTGAGAGGTGATACAGTGAGAATATAGGGGTATTTATAAGGGATGAAATGCCATAGTGCACCGCCACCTCCAATGTGATTTCTGAAGATAAATCTAGGTTAAAAATGTTTATTGGTTAACTCTGCATGTGACATGCTCACGTCAATAATTAATGCTGTGAATGTGGCATGTCATGTGACTTGTAAATAAATCATATTGATTTAGCCTTTTTGAAGTTCAACTAGCAATACCATGAAAAGCTATTATTTTAACAACTAAGACACTACCTCACATTAGCTACTGCTCCCTTTTTTTGGGTAAAAATATGCATAACAAAATTTCTATCAGTTGCATCAAGGATAAAAAGTACAACAGGAATGAGGATAGGTTTTGAAAGTTGAGGAGAAAGCATAGCATAGGGAGTGATTGCAGAAACTCTGAAGATCGTAATCCAGGATGATTGTGAATTACAAATGCAATCTATTGTCAAAACAAGACTTCCTGCTTCGAGTGGTTTTTTACAGAAAATTTTGGGACAAGACTAGTCTTTCTATTCCTAAATGAGACAAACATTGATAATGATTTTATTCAATCTTAGGAAAGATTAGTTTTAGCACCTCCATTGGTTGGGTCAAAAAGTTTTTCAACTTGCCTCACAACCTAAGATGATTTCAATGAAATTTAAACGACAATGCTTGTACAAACTGTTTAAGCCTTGATTTTCAGTGAAATTTGGATGACTCGCCTTATTATACATGCTGAAAAATTTTCAACTTGCCTCACAGCCTAAATTTGTTGAAGGGGATAATTTTCTTTATTCTACATGTTGTATAAACATTTTCATGACAAATTTCTTCCAGCTTTTTGTTTACTTTATGAAGGATGTCAGCAAATATTGAAAGGTGACAAAGTCTGACAAGGGTGCAAATCCAGCCTTTTATTGGTAAGAAGGCCATTAGGAGGAAATGTTTGTGGACAATCAAGAAAAAAATCTCATTGTTTATGGCAATTTTAAAAGCCGCATCAAAGAAACTTTATCCACCATCTACTCTTGGAAGGTTCATCAATGTTTGAATTCTAACTTACCCGATCTGGCAGGTGTGAAAAGGAAAAATAACTTCTCATTTTATTATGATATCTGAATATTTTTCCTTTCGCATGATACAGTAATATAATATGAGGAAGACCAGTTTGGATATACAACTCATTTCAAAGATGAAACCTCATTATTATAAAAATAAAATTGAGAGAACCAAATAAGCATATCAAGAAGGTATTATTAGATATCTACACCTGGAAAAAGTTTGAATTAGTACTCATCATTCTTACATAGGCCTGGACAAAGTTACACATTTCAGTCAGATTAAATTCTCTATTTTTCTGTCTTTCCATATGCATACATAAATACATCTATGCATATAGGCACAAAAACCTGTGACCTTTCATATGGACCTTCAATTCATTATGATTCTACATCTTCAAATTTGAAATTTCACATGCTGAATACAACATGCAAAAATGAATGTCTTCAAAGTATGGAAAATAGGCCATCTTGTGAACAAACCATGAATAAGTTGTTCCAGAAGCGTGTGCTAGGCACTTGGCCTAATTGCAGGAAAGTTGATATGGCCACACAATGTCACGGGTTTAAACCTCATGACCTCAAAACTAAACATCAACCGGTTTGTCACGTCAAAATCCTCATTTTGGAGAATATCGGTGCACAGGAGGGGTGATGCAGTGGTACAAAGGCAAAGCCACATAATGGAGGATTTGGCCAGTGGATGCATCTTACCAGCGCAGACCAGTGGCGCTAGTGGCGGAAAGGAAGAGTTAAGTTTTGTGCCTTACTGTTGCTCTTCATGTTAAAATCAACGAACACCTGATTTTTGAGGTGTTTGTTGACATTCACATCTGAACATTCAAGAGTTACTAGTTCACTAGAAAGTTTGGATATATCTTTTTTGGTATCCACTTCAACCTGAAGATCTATCTGTAATAGGATGGTGTAAGAACAGTGGAGAAGGGATTTCCCCCTACCTATATAGCCAAGCTACAGATTCAAGTCAACCTTTCCTCAAATCATGCGACAAAAAAACCATAATCCACACTATTGTGAGACACCATTGTGGGAAGGGATTTCATAATTCTCAGGAGAAGATCACATGCAATGTAGCCCACAGAGGAAGGACTGACTTTTTAACTTGGAGAAGCAAAGCATCAACCCATAAAGGAGACAGATGCAATTATGATTAATAACATCATGGTTGTCCTATATGGGTGTAGTTTCATTGCTTAGCGAAAAAGCAAATGTTGATGGTCTGCAATCGAGGAAACTTACATTTGACGAGTTATCCAGGCGCCAAAACAAAAAGAAGAAAACTTCATTGAACGCAATAGGAAAATGACAATTTTTAGGCATCTTTCGTTTTGAACCATGAAAAGATGAATGTCTTTCTCTTTTTCTTGATGAAAAAAAAGGAGTTGAGACAACACCAAGGTACCATTCAATGGGAGAAATAATTGATCGACACTGATGAAACTAAGCTGCAATGCCGATCGACAAAGAGAGTCCATCTAAAAAAAAGGAAAAAGGATTCACAACCATCAAATGGGAAGAAGCATTCAAAATAATTGATGCGAGATGCAAACCAAATCATCGATCTTTTGAAGAAAAGATGAATTTGAAGAGTGCACATAGCATAATTAGTAGGTATTTTTAATGTGTTTGTCGGGTGACGAATAGGACACGAACTTGGGAATACAAGAAGGCCACGAACTAGTTGAACAATTGGTTGAAGAAATGAAGAGAGAGATCGCAACGAGGCAGTCGACCGAGAGACCATCTTCATCTGCGAACTTTTCTTATAATTTCTTCTTTCTTCTTCTTGCTTTCTTTTGGCCATCGTCTTCCTCTTTTACGAGAGAGTGCAAGGATAATGATCACTTTCAACAATAAACTTGTTGTGGATGATTTTTTATTTTTTTTTTGGTTTGACATTTGAGAGTGATATTTTCTTTAATTTGACTAGCACTAAAGTGATCACTAAATACAATTTATGGCACTTAAGTAATAGCTCGTGCATGTCCTATGATATAGCAAGCATCAAACCTAAACATTTAAGTGATATTTTCAACTAGCACTAAAAGTGATCACTAAATACAATTTATGGGGTAATAGCTCGTGCATGTCCTAGGTTAACATTAAGGTTAACGAATAAGAACAAGACCTCCCTATGGCAGCAAGCAGCAAACCTAAACCAACTACATGTGTATCATCTCATCATTCTCTTTTCTTGACCTCCCTCAAAGCCGGTCGATGGTGTGGACAACACAAACACAAATAAAATAGTCTACATTTAATCCAAAACGATTACATTTATCAACTCATTTTCAACTATGACAGCTGAAGAAACTTCTTCTTATCTTCAAGTGCTTTACATTTGATCATTAAGTAGGCTATATAACAAAACAACACTATAATAAACATTTGATAACACTTCCGTTCAATTTTCATTCTTGAAACTTCATTCTTCAACAAATAATTAACGAAGATACTTCAGCTTGCTTTGAGACTTCATTCTTCAAATAATTAGCCGAAGATGCTTCAACTTGCTTTGAGTCAACGTCGTCCAAGTCGTCCACGAACATAGATGGAGGTTGACGCCGCCCATCAAGTAGGTCTAATATCACCTCTGTCGCTCGGTCAGAGAACTTCGCGTCGATCCATTTGAAGTATTTGCACTTCGACCCTTCTCTATATCTAGCGCATCCATAGAATCTTCTCCCGGGATTCATTCGAGTCCACGATGTTCTTCTTGGACTCGGCAACCCACAATAACAGAAACGTTCGCGCTCGCCTTCTCCGTCGCTTCGATGAGACGAATTCGAGCTGCTGCTTAAAATTATGCTCTCCATTTCCAGTATTCAGCGCTCGGTAACCCACAACAATAGATGAATTCGCGCTTGCCTTCTCCTTCGCTTCGATGGGATCTGGGGTTAATTGAAATAATTCGAGTGCTTGAGGGATTTTTGGGGCAAATCGAAATTAGGGTTCGAGCTCTTCTTGGGGGATTTGGCCGATTTAGGGATTTAGTCAGCAATATGAGATGAAAATGGGGAGACGACGCCGTTTTGGCCATTTTAGGGTCTTTGCTTTATCCATCTATGGAAACGGCGTCGTTTTGGGTGAGGGTTAGGCGAGGTGGATCTCCCGAGCCACGTTGGCAAGAATATTAATAAAAAATTGCCACGTAGGATTCCGGTGAGGCTCCGACGACTCAAGCACTCAAGTCGATCCATTTTTTTGAAAAGTGGACTTAAGTGTACCTTTTGTAACTTTTAAGACTTAAGTGTCCCTTTGTGCCAAGTTTTGGCACTCCCGCTGTACTTATGCCGGAAAACGACCAAATCCATTTAAGTTTGCACACGTACATGTTGAAGCATATACATTCGATTAAAAAAAATTTGCAGCTTGGCTATGTCAATAATAAGCAGCAAAAAACCCAATTTTATCTGCAAATAGCAAAAATCAGCAAATTTTTTAGCAGAACAGGCATCTTTTCGTTTTGAACTATGAAAAGATGAATGTCTTTCTCTTTTTCTTGAAAAAAAGGAGTTGAGACAACACCAAGGTACCCGACACTGATGAAACTAAGCTGCAATGCCGATCGACAAAGAGAGAAAAAAAGGAAAAAGGATTCACAACCATCATTTGAAGAATAGGAACTTGGGAATAGAGAGATCGCAACGAGGCAGTCGACCGAGAGACCATCTTCATCTTTTCTCTTCTTTTTCTTCTTGCTTTCTTTTGGCCATCGTCTTCCTCTTTTACGAGAGACTCCACGAAGTTCATGCAGAGCAGGTGGAGTGGAGGGAGAGACGCTCTTGGATCTTTCCAGCAGATGGGCCAGTTCAGGTCGTAACTCAGCCCATACGAAATCTTGCTTCATTCGCTCCAGAGAACGAGCCCATAGACTTGATGAGAGACTGCATCAGCAGATAGCCCTTGCGATAATCGCTGATTGAAAAATAAAAATAAATAAAAAAATACCATCATCGCTCAACGAGTGCAGTGGATCCATCCGGAACAAATTTAAGTTCATGAAAAGCCACCATTATCCGGGATCAAGACAATTTTTTTTTCTTTTATCTATCTTAATCTAACTCTCAAAATTTAAGATAAATGGATAAACATTAACTAATCAAGATCGTGAGATTACGTCAATTGACCTAACTAAATCCCTAAACATTTTACTATTGTTAATTAAAAATATTTAAACAAATCAAAACCTTAATCAGCAAAATAAACAAGAATAAATATCTATTTTTCGCAACAACACCGGTTTGATAAAAATAAAAAAAAAAGTCCATAAATTTACCTAACACCGCACTTGAGGGGTGAAACAACGCAAATTTAACGAACTTTGGGCTTGGTCGGAAGTTGAGTTAAAACTATCTTTATTTGTTGAAGATTGGAAGGTAAGAGCAATTAAACTTGATGTTGATATGGAGAAGTTTTGGTTCATCCAAGGAAGGAAACGGGATGATTTTATTTGTTCTCTTTTCTTATCTTCACCTTTGATGATTACTTCAAAGCATGGCTTAGTTAAATTGTCATGCATTATGTCATTTGATGACTAAGTCAAATGTCACAAATTAGAAGCATGTAATTTATGAGACGAGTGACTTGACTATGGGTGAAAAGATGAAGATATTTGATAATATGTTATGATTATTTACCGAATTTTTTATATCTCAATAAACAAACAGGAAATTGATATCCGTTTTAAATATCAATAAGTCAAAAAAATATTTTGAACCCACAAAAATCATCAATAAAAGCTATCAAACATTAGAAATCCTCAACATAGTGAATTGCGACTTTGAAAATTATCTGGTACGTGTTTCGGAACTTATTGATTCCCTCCAACAAATGCTAGCAAAGTTTTTCATCTTTGCTCAACATAATCAAGTATATATTAACATCAAATAATTTAAGCATATAAAGTTAGTAAAAATATATGCATTGTTAATTTATTTCCTGGAATTATAACTCCTCGCAATTTTATACCTAAACGAAATTGTATTTGGAAAAACCGCGCACACCAAAAATATATCTCGAATTTTTCGCATGTTGCATAATCAGTAACCCAATTGAGACTTCACATCATCCAAAAATCCAGGAGAATTATTTATTATTTAAAATACCCTAAATATTATTAAGTAATGTTGAAAGCTCCGGATGCCACGCTCAGTCAATTTCCAGCTTTGGTTGAACCGTTGGAATCTGCAGAATCAGCCTCGGATGTACTAGCTTTGGCAACAGGAACCATGACCATGTCATTGGGGAAAAGGAGGGCAGCAGTATCTCTGGCGTTCGATCCAGGAGCACCATCCATATCAGGAACAACTTCTCCAGCGGAACCCACGGTCCCATGAGCCACCTGAGGGAAAGACTTTGAATGTGAGAATAATGATTCTGTTCAGCAATTTAACAGGATCAGTTCAGCCAAGGGGAAAAGAAATCAAGGGGAAGGACTGACAGAGAGAAAGCCTACTGGAATGGAAAATTAATAAGAAAATTGTATCAAATTTAATCGTTAGCAACCAAACCCTGGAGGAAGCACTAGACAGATGGTTGAAATGTACCGGAAAAAGGTTCGTTACGGCATACTCCTTTTATTTTGTCTAAAGTCTTTTACCTTCTTTAGTATTATTTTGTCCAAAGTCTTTTCTGGTTCCTACAGCCACTTAATATGTCATAGCAGCACCTCAAAATCGAAATAATCCAGTGTAACAACATAATTGTCATCAACCATGCCAGAGACCTGAAGCAGGGTTTAACTCACTAGTCCCTATTATGCCAATCATTTTAGAATGGAGGAAAGTGATAAGTGGACAACAGAAAGATGCGCAAAGCTAGACATGAAGTAAGACAATTCCAATAAATCAAGCCCTGTAAATCAGCTTTTGTATGGCAAAGCATTGTATACCAACCATCCAAGAGAACAACAATGAGATGGAGGAGCCAGAGTAAAAAGTTTTTAAGGTTTTTTGCAGCTTATCATAGGCAATGGAAAAATCTTTATCAGAAAAGAAAGGTCAGTATCAAAGTCCATTTTCATCTAGAAACGAATTCCATGGAAGGATGGAAAATCAGAAGCAATTCCATTGTATTCAACATAAAGAGAAATGATTGGGACCTATAAAAATCAAGAGACGCACCACTCGTTGTGAAGAACCATTAGCACAATCATTCTCCATAGTTTTAGGTTCATTTTCACATATAGAAGCCACAACAGGAGAGTAATCATCCACAGTGGTGCCATTGGATTGTATAGCTCCATGAATAACAGGTCCAAGCTTAGCTGCACAGCTGGCAATGACCCTCTCTCCGAGCTTCCAACACGAAGGTGCAACATTCTGAATGACAGTATACAACCTATTAGAAACTAAAGCAAACAGAAACCACACTGAAATGGCAAAAAAGAACTAGACAATTACCTTATTTTCTTTTAGAACACTAGCAAGAAGAGGACTGAGAAGGTCCAAGGAGATATCCTCACTTTCACTGAGGATGTCTGTCATGATTTGCTCCACAGCCCACAATACATCATCAGCGGGATCAGACCTTGATGAAGAAAAAATCATAAAAAATGACAAGGTATCAAAAGTGAACACTATACAGACAAGAAAAAGAGAAAAGATAGAAATATGTCAAACTGCAATTTTTTTTTAATAAGCAATCAAATGAGAGCATTGATAGTGTCCTATCAAAGAACTGTTGACACTAACACTGGAAAGTCACCTTTTTCTCCAAGATGAATAGGATCACTACTTCACGCACAATATACTAAAAAATCCTTACTCGGAGACTGCTTCCTTTTCATTAACATTCTACCCGTATTTTCTTCATGCTCATGAAATCTTACCAGTTAAAGCATGTACTCCAACGAAAAAAAAAAAGAAAAAAAGAGCATGTACTCCTCTTGGCAAAGATGACAAAAAGTGTCATGTAGAAATCATAGACATTGCCCCATTTCACACTAGTGAAAGGTAAAATTAATCTTTCAATGTTAGCATTAAAAAAAAAAAAAGGCACATGAAAAGAAGAGCCAATATATGATACAGAAACAGGAAGACAGAATAACAAGTCAAAGAAGGCGCTGACAGAAATACCCTAGAATCTACCTTTTCTATCCAAAGAGGTAGGTTTTGTTCTTAACACTTCCCCCCACAATTCCTCCTCCTCCTCCAACCAACCTCCCCCCCATCAAAAAAAAAAAAAAAAAAAGAGCCAAAATATATACACACACACTACCATTTCCTGCACTTCAATATGTTGGTTTCAGGATAACCTAGCCACCACAAAGTCATTTACAATGGATTTTTTCGTCATGAAAATCAGCTTAAGGCCAAATGCTTAGCACAGACCCCCCTTAATTGAGTTTAACAGGAGAATCTATGCCTATATTGCCAAACAGAAGGTCCTAATAACCAAGGAAAACCATGTGAACTGATTAACCAGATTTTGCCAACCAATAAAGGCAAACCACCCTCATAGATTGGCTGTGGTGAATGTAATCAGCAACATAGTATCGGGCTTAACATATTTGGTCAAAAGAAAGGTTACTAGAAAAAAAAGACAAGCCATATTTCTACAGCAAACTTAAAGGACTCAAAAGAGCAATGTTATCCTTTAGAATTATCAATCAATTACAATAATTTTTTCTCTATTCTCATCAATAGAAGAGCTTTCAGGCTTTCAAAAAAAGTCCAATTATTATACCAAAACAAGAATATATGTTAGAAAATAAATTAATCTAGTAAGCGTTTTACCTAATGATGGCCCAGAAATTTTGAAACATCTGGACAACTAGTGCATCGCAGTTAAGGTCAAGCAAAAGAAGGGAAGCTTTGACCCGTGCAACGGTCTCAAGTATCAAGAGGGCCTTTTCATAATATTCCGTGGGTGCCTGAGATAAGTTTGCAAATGCCTCCACAATTAACTCAAAAATCACCTGCACGTCAATGAAATGGTTTAATATGAAAACCATTCAATACCATCAGGCTAATTTTTATAGAATGAAAAGTGTTGGCTCCATAAAAATAGCCATTTTAAAGTAGGACATCAGATATTACACCCTTCATCTGGTCATCATTGTATGGTTCTCGAGGCGCACTTATCCTCAGAAGCTCACTAAAGCAATATGTTACAGAAACTCTGACACCCTCAACAGAATGTTTCAAAAGAGAATCAGCAAATAGTGCTATCATGACAGGAAGAAGGGAATCTTGGAGAAGTTCTGATGGCCTCTGCTCCAAGTTAGCCAACAGATCCCCAGCATCCTGAAATGCGGTGGAAGATGTAAGGCAAAGCAAACAGTTGTTTTTATGAGTAGAGCAATAACATTAGTTGATAAGAGAATTGCTTCCAAAATCATGAGAAGAGAAGGCAAACTCATTGAAAACGATAAAGAGGTGGATAGGCGATGTCATTGAACAAATAAAATATCATCAAGTGTATGAGGAGGATGGAAAAAACAGAAGTAGAAACTAGATTTTTGAAGCTCACAGTGGCACAAACCATCATTAATCATGAAAAGAAACGCTAAAGAAACATTAACCACACAAACAATTTAATAAAGCAGCCAGGTGCCTCCACAACCAAAATAAATTATTAATCAAAAACACCATATCTGATATTTATCATTCAGGACAGAGTTTGAAAGCCACCATAAGACCTTAAAGTAGAAAGTAGATATTATCTGAATCAGGACCCCAAATAAAATCTATCTACCAGATAAATTAGCATATCTGCCTCAATTATTTCCTGATGGTTCTTGACATGTTCAATTGGCACTGTTTAGCCAGAGTCAAGACCCAGCAAGCAGCGATAAGGCATTTGACACATAGGAATTAACAAATGAGCACTAGAAAGTTAACTTGTTTCATGCCCCAAAAAATGCACCATATGGATCACCACAATGTGGCCTGAACACATAACGTCAGCTGACAAGATATATTGTATGTAGCCAGAAAGGCGATTAAATGAGCTTAAAGCTGAAATCTTGGAAGTTAAAGGACATAATCTACAAAACTATATGAAAAAAAGTACATGTGATACAGACGAATGACGGAAAAAAATTTCAAACCAGAAATGACAATTTGTTACAAAGGCAAAGAACACTGCTGAGTAATTCGGCGCAGATATGGCACAGCACCAAACGATTATCAAATACCATCAAGCTATCATTTTATCCCAATTAGCACAGCATACACAAGAAAACCCAATGCAAGTAAGGCAAGAAAAGACGACACACCACATCATCATATGAAAATGCATGAATAGGCAAATTGGACACAATACATTGAGAAGAGTGAGAAGCTCGCCAACAGAAGAAGGGGCATTGAGGAGGCCGTAGCCAACCAATTTGAGCTGAACTGCCAAAGTCCTCTCAAATGGAGAACAAGATGCCACCATTTTTTCTCAATTTACTTTGGGTGGCCCACACACTGAAAAGCTCAAACAAGCACAGAGAGTACTAGTATTCTCTTGCAGATTTGCACAGAGAGTAATCTGAAACTCATCTATAATTTAAAGGGAAATCAAAACTGGGCAATTCAAAGGAAGAAATGGAAATACAGTAAGTTTCCACCTATGCTATGAACTTGTTCAACTTTCTTGGGTTCTGGATTAGCTCTTAATTTTGGTTTCCTGGTTGGGCTCTCACCGTGTGCTCTTCGCTTTCATGACATAAAATAAACACGGTAACTTCAAATGGTATTTCAAATCTTCATGACTTAGGATTACTTGCCATTCCATTGCTTTTTTTGCTGAATTCCTTATTTAATCACTCTTTAATTGCATTCCAGATAGTGATTTTCAGGTTTTCCTAATTATTGATGTTCTCTGTACTGGTTTCGATATATTTCCGAATGAGACAGAAGAAGATGTTATTTCCATATTTTATCATAAAATGCATACGATATGATTATAAAAAAACAAGCTCATCAAAGAAGAACAAGGTATATTATATCACCAATATAAAGACTTAGACATGCAAAATATAAATTTATATTTAAAAGATTGTTATGCAACTGCAAATGAAATTTTTCCTTGTTCTTTGATTATATTTTTCAGAAACATTTGTCAAAACAGTGATATACACATATGCATGTATAATATTTGATGGTTGGCAGGCAACACTTTTTTGGCTTGATATAATGCACCAAACATGAATCGGTGCAAGTGTTACAACTTGGATTGTGGGATGAATGACTAACAAATAGATTATATTTTCTTGTTTTGGAGGTGGAGATGAATTTGGTAAGAGGATAATAAGAAAGGCATCGAAGTTTCTAAGTTTTTTTCATTCAAATGCATTTTGACAGGATAAGTTTTATGCGTGGTCTGTGACTCATCGCAGAATTATAAGAACCGACCTACCAAAATGATCTTTACTTAAGTATATCCTTGGTCCAACAGCATATAAATTTTATTATTACCAAAAGATCTATGTGCAATTACAATTCACATTTCCATTTCCTGTGAGGGACTGATTTATGTAATTCCACTAACAAAGCATCCTAATGAGAAGAACTGGATTTCACATAACCACCGTAATACTAACAAAAACCAATAAACTTGGTGGAGGTACAAGGTCAGGGATGCATTTAGAGTTTCTAAGCCACTCACTAGGAGAAACGACCTCTTTATATCAATTTTTGCCACACCTCCATATTGGATTGTCTTATTTTAGGGCATGTCTAGATAAACTTCTGCTTCTTCTTCTTCTTCTTCTTCTTCTTTTTTGTTTTTGTTTTTGTTTTTTTTGGCTTTTTGCTTAATCTAAATTTTCCAACAAACACACTTCAAACATTTTCTAAGCTGAAACACAAGAAATGTTTACAACATTTGAATGTTGACACGTAGATTCACCTATAAGTTCTTCGTAATATTTTAAAATTCAGAAAATGTCTTAAATTTTGGTGGAAAAACGAAAATTGTTCTTTTTGCTTTTACTTAATCCTTTACAAACGAGCCCTTACTTGGTTTTGTACATCATGGACTTCAACAAATATTAAGGTTTTTGTTTGATGTGATATAGAGTTTATCAACCTGCCCTATCATATAGTTGACTTATATATGCTTCAGAAATTGTGAATACCTCTTAGGCCAGTCTTGAACTTAGCAGGATATTGATTGCAAGGTCCTAAGAACCATGACAAAACACACTTAAAGTACCTAGATATCAGTACATTTAAGTTGTTTTAAAGCTCATCTCTAAAGAGTTCATCTAACTTTGATCATTTGTACAATAGTATGAGTCAGAGCATGAATTTGTCCTGAGGCAATTACCATCATAGTTAATTGCTATTTCAGTATGCCCTTTTGATTGTTAAGAAACTTGTCACATATTGAGCTAGGTAAGTATTACAATATAATGTCCTACAAAGGTTGACTATTTATAGAAATTTGTGTTATGTAGAAGCCAAAGTATGAGGCTCAAATAAGAGGACCCGCTTTCTTCCTATTTATCTGGTGTTAGCTCTTTAAAGATTTGGGCTTTTGGGTTTGGATTGGCTTGCAAAATCCAAAATTCAGAAGAAGTTGGAGGTATATATGCAAGGCTCTTGTGCAAAAAAGAATGTTACTTGAGACCAAGGAGAAACCTTTTTCCCATTATAGCAAGAAGACATCCAAAAAGGAGCATGAATTGAAATCTGATAAGAAAATAAAGAGTAGTTGGAAAAAAATTGAAGAGTGATGTAATCTGAGTGAAATGACCAGGCACAACAATAATCCAAACTGTCATTTTACACAAGCCTAAAGCCTCGCCATTAATTGGTAAACTCCAACAGATATGACTAACTATATCTAGGTGATGGAGGTAGCTGGTGTAGCAAACAAATTTGCAAACATCGTGTCTGGAGGATCAACCCCTACTAAATTTCACTAGACACATTCCACTTCTATGGCTTCTGCTAAAATGTGACAAAAAAAAAGAGATCCTAAGAGTAGCTGAACACCATTTCTGAAAAAAGTGCCATGCTTGAAGGAATAAAAAAGCAAGTTCAACTGAAACTATAAGTAAAGGTCTCTTAGCCACTAAAGTTTCAATCTAAAGCAACCATTGCTCTTTGGGTCAAGTCCCACAGCACTGAGCACTACTAACTCTGTGAAATCATTGGTTTACATGTTAATATCAACGAACACCAGATTTATGAGGTGTTCATCTAAACTCACATCTAAAAATATAATTGATTTCAATACACTAGAAAGAGTGGATAGACCTTCTTCTTCTTTTTTCGGTGAATGGTAATTTATATGATTTTCAACCATGCTATTTACAATGGGGTGAAACTGGCACCATCAAACACTCAAAGGGACCAACCGTCTCCAGAGTGAGGGGGGGCCGGGTTCACAAAGGAAGTAAAAGATACATCAAAGAAAGGAGCAATACATGCCAATCCTCCAACTAAAAACTAACCAAAAATACTAGGGTCAAGACCCCAACAATGTTGCAATCTCCTATTCCTAGGGGTATCAGCAACTCTTTGAAAAGCCAGGGCTTTATCTTTGACTGCCTTGATAAGGTGTTGTTGCATAGAGGGCACAAAAAGGCTGGAAGATCGGAATATAAGGTTGTTTCTGGTTTTCCATATCACGTAGCATAACGCCCCAAATGAAAACTTGGCAATGTCAAAGTAGAAGCCACTTCCAGATAGATACTTGCTGATCCAGAGAATATTTTGAAGCCAGGGTCGGTTGGACCATGGGAGATTGCATTTCCCAGCCCAAAAATTCGCTAGAGAGTTGGGGATTTGACATTCAAAAAACAGGTGGTCTATTGAATCCGGTCTTGCTTTGCAAAATACACACCGGCCACCGATAAGCCTACCGTAGGACATCAAGAATACCTGCGTGGGGAGGCGCTTCCGAGTGATAATCCAGAGCAGGAATTGGTGTCGAGGGATGATCGCTTTGTCCCACACAAGTGTAGCCCATGGGACCGGTGATGCTTTCCTTCTGATTGCGTCCGAGTGGATAGACCTTTTTTTAGTCTCCATATCAACCCAAAAATTTATCTGTAATAGGTCGGTGTAAGGACAGTGGATATAATTAAAATAGCCAAGCTACAGATTCACATCAGCTTTTCCTCAAAGCATTTGAGAAAAACCAGAATCCATACTATTGTGAGAGGGTATTTCATAATTGATAGAAAAAAAAAAATCATATGCAATACAGCCCTCAGAGGAAGGATTGACTTTTTAACCTTGAGAAGCAAAACATCAACCCATAAAGGAGATATATTCAGTTGTGATTACTCATATCATGATAGTACTATATGGGTGTAGTTCTTAGGCTTAGAGGGAGGAAAAAAAACAGATGTTGATGGTCTGCAATCGACGAAGCTTACATTTGACGAGTTATCCAGGCGCAAAAACAAAAAGACGAAAACTTCGTGGAACGCAAAAGGAAAATGACAAATCCAACTTAAGCTTGCAGGCGTACATGTTGAAGCGTACTGGAAAGAAAATTTTGCAGATGGGCTTTGTCAATAATAAGTAGAAAAAAACTGATTTTATCTGCAAATAGCAAAAATCAGAAATTTTTTTTAGCAGAATAGAGGTATCTCTTGGTTTTGAACCATAAAAAGACGAATATATTTCTACTTACCCGACGCGGACGAAACTAAGCTGCAATGCCAATCGACATATAGGAAAAAGGAAAAGGTTTGACAACCATCATTAGAAGAATACGAACCTGGGATGGAGAGAGGAACGAGGCAGTCGACTGAGGCAGCCATCTTCCTCTTTTCTTTCATCTATTCTTGCTTTTTCGGCCATCTTCTTCCTCTTTTCCGAGAGACTCCACGAGTTCATGCAAGAGCAGCAGAGGCCATGGAGTGGAGGGAAAGACCCTTGAATCTTTTAGCAGAAGACGGGCCAATTTGAATCGTGACACAAACCATAGATATCGCGCACTAATAAAATGGCGGTCTTGTCTTGGGCCCCGAGAAAGAAACCCACTTTTCTAGAGAGTACCCCAGCTTGTGTATATCATATATAACGCAGGCGATGATCTGTTGTTAAACGAAGGTTGACCGTTTTGATATATTTATGTTGCCCAGAAGTCAAAGCACAAGGCAAATATAAGAGGAGCTGCTTCTCCCTATTTTTTTCCGAAGTTGGCCTTACACAAAGTTCGGCTTTTAGGCTCGGGTTGGCTTGAAAACCAACGATTCATATGAACCAGCAGCTGATGCATACAAGGCACTTGGAGGGAAAGGGAATTTTGTTGGAGACCAAGCATGCAAGCACATAAACATTACGGTACAATAGACACAATTATATTTCCGCTCTGGCCTCACCTTTAATTATATAGTAAGTCAAGTCCATATACATAACCACATACATCAACGTCATGAATGACTCTAATCCGCTAGGAAAAACGTCAATTCATACCCTATCATTGAGCAATCTGACCAAATAAAGTTACAATATTTCCAAAACCATTCGACACTATAACAAAATTATCAAAATAAGATTAGAATCAAATTTCAAAGATAACTAAATCGGGTAGCAATTCTTAATGTTCGCATTATCTCCAAATCTCCTATAATTGGAGAGAAATACAAGAAAAGAAAACAATACACAATTATCCCCGAAGATTAAAAACCTGGGAATTTTAGAGGGGAACAAAGTAGTCGACCGATGGCCATCTTCTTCGTTGTTCTATTTTTCTCTTTTTGGCCATCATATTCCTCTTTCCGGTTAGTCCACAAGTGCATGCAAGAGCCGGGGAGAGAGGGAGCTGAATTTTTCACTCCGGGGTATAAATAAGCTTCACTACTTAAACTCAAGTATTAAAACTATTTTTTCTTTTAACTGAAAAAGTGACTATCATTTTGGTTACCTTATTTATTATTGATTATGCATAGTTTCACCGAAAAAAATTCCTAATTCTAGACTACTGATCACATCTATTGACAGATTATTTATAACAAAATTTATCATAAAAATGTTGATCAATAATCACCATGACATCTTAACTTTGCAGAATTCTTGCTTATTTTCCACTTTCATATCTTGTCACGTGGAGAAATTACTAAATGCAGGAGCCACAAATTTCCAATGTCTGAAGGTTTCTTTTTAATAAGACAAAACATAATAGAAACAGTGAAAAGCTGAATTTACACTATCAATGCTGACATAAGTTAGAAAATACATTAAACGACTCCATTCCAAAGCCCCACGCCATATCACCGGCCATCGTCTGATGATCCACAACCACCACTATGCAGGGGAATTGATGAGAGTAATGACTGAATGAGTTGACTAGTGTACTTCCTATTTATGACCAATAAAAGAACATAGATTCCATTTTAGAAAAAATGAATTATGAGCCATTGCTCATTACAAGCTTGCTTTTCTATTTTGTTGCTAAGGAATATAATCAACACCCATTTACACAAGCAAGAAAAAAAAAATCTAGGCCTATACAAGGGCTGATAACTAGAAGAACCTGGACATCAGGAACTTCTTCAACCTCTGTATCCTTGTACAGGGGCCAAATTTTAAGCTCTTGCATACTGATGCCTTCGTAAGGTTTATTACTTCTATTAATTTACCAAAACCGTAGCTGTTTTCCATGCCCTGCACCCTTGACTTTCGAGTTTTGACGCTGACATTGACACTGCCACTGTCCCCAAGGTGTAGGTGGACTAGCTTCTGGAGTTGAATGGGATGAGCTTTGTAGCCGGACATCCTTTGATTTTGCCCTCATATATTTAGGCGGGGTGGCTGTCAGGGTTGAATCAAACGTGCTTCAGCTAGGATATTCTAGCTGGACATTCTTCGACCAAAACTTGATCTCATATACATTATGTGCAGTGCTCTCATCATCTCTGGACTCGTCTCTGCCCACATTTTGGTTCCCAAACTGCGGAACTTCAACTTCTGGTAATCTGGAGGATGCTTTAGCTTTAGAACGAAAGCATTGGAAATAAGCCTCCAGTCAATTGCAGCAAACAACAGAAAATATATAGTATCCAGATGAGACCTTTCAGTGTTCTGTTTGATCGATAATTTCCTTGGTGACTCTGACGTCTTGCCACTGCCCTCTTTGTATCCCAGCCTGATGGAAATCAGAACCAAACAAAATAGGGGATATCACCCTGCAAAACAAGAAGTGAATGCAGGCAAAGATATTGAATGAAAGGCAAAAGTTACATGACGGGTGAAGGGTCAGGTTTGGGACCATCGGCCTCCTGCTGGTGCTATAAAACACACAAAAAGGACATTACATGGCAATTAGTTCTAAGTTTCAAACTTGTGAGGAAACATAGAGAAAACGAATTAAACTGAACACTCACTTTAGCTGGCAAATCATCCTTGATTAACTCCACTGTTCCTTCTCAAGATTTAACGTTTCTATGTCCCCGTCAATATACAAGACCTATAGTCCACAATCAGGTGATACATACTTCAATGTCAAAGAACATGCAATTGCCAGATCGCTATGGGTAGGAGCAATGTTAGAAGATAGCAACAAGCAGTGCAAGGGACAAGATGGACAAGTTCAGCAAATGTCGTCTATCTAAGAAATCCCACCAGACGGGAATTCAGGATAACCAAAGGACATATCGATCTGCACCATTTAGATGGATGCAGAACATATAATAATTGAAGGTGGAAGAAGTTTCATTATATGAAATTCAACTCACCTTGTGCCTCTTCCTAAACGGGTCATAAGATCAAACAGCACCATAATATAATCTGTAAAATAAGCAAAATGAAGTAATTGATAAAACTACCCTTAGTGCTACTCACCGTCGCTTGAAGCAACAGCAGTAGCAGATGCACGAATAAGAGGATTGAGAAAGAAATAAACATGCTAAACCCCAACGAATATGTAATATCCCAAGATGAAGGTCCTAGAGTACTCACATCTCATCCAATGGCCACCAAACCTTTATTTTCTGACCCACTAATCGTCTGCCACGCAACCCAGACACCTGAATAGAGTGAAGAAATTTGAGCTTGTCAAAATCAAACAGGGGGAAGAATATGCTGCACAGCAAAAAGAGAGGGAAGCAGTTCCGCTACCGTCTGATGACTATCAGAAAAGTTCAACGGAACTTTTTTGATATACTTCACTATGTTAATTGAAAGAAAGGAAGACCTTTTAATTAAGAAAAGATAATAAAAGTATAGCATTGAACCAATTACTATAAGCAGATTATACTGCAAAGTTACAATCATACCTCTGATACGGCATTGTTAAATTTGATCATCCTTTCCCCCACTATCAAGAGCTTTGAATTTTTCCCAGCAAGATCATCAGGGACCGGAGCTTCCTCATCCCAAGCGACAGTGCTCTCACCTGCATCTGGCTCAACATTCACCTTTTGCTGCGTCCTTCCCTTCCTCAAAGGAATTTGAGGGCAGCTTAAAGATTATGTCCATTCAGACGGACCCTTCTAGGACCAGATTTTTGCCTCTTAGCCTTCATCAGTGTTCATCAACTTGTTTCGCTTCCATTCTTTTTTCTATTGAAGCGCCTCTAAGTCAATTTCCAGCTTGGTTAGAATAGGGTGATCGGTGGAGTAACTTTATGCTGAACAAGAATGAAAAGAGATATGTATCTTTTAATTGCTGCAAGGGCATTTAAAACAAAGAGAAATTAAAAAGAACAGGGTGATCGGTGGAGTAACATTTTACAGAACAATAATGAAAAGAGATATGTATCTTGTCTGATAAAAAGGACATTCACCTTCAAATTTTTCTCCAACCAGGTAATTGCAAAATCTTTCTTGCTTGCTTTTGGACGATAAACTGTCGTACTCAGCCTATATCTGAATGATTTTGGATCCAGAGTCCTTCAGCAAATTATGCCATTCAAACAAAACGAAAACAAAACCTAGGATGAAGAATTAAAGCTAGATCAGTAAAATAGACTACCGAAGGTGCTATGAGTGAGGTGATTTAGTGAAAGAGGATATACGGGTATTTATAAGGGATGAAATGCCATAGGGTGCCGCCACCTCTAATGTGACTTCTCAAGATAAATCTAGGCTAAGATTCTTTGTTGGTTAGCTCCGCAGGTGACAGGCTCATGTCAATAAGTACTGCTGCAAATGTGGCATGCCCTGTGACTCATTTAAAAATCACATTTGATTTAGTTTTTTCGAAGTTCAACTAGCAATGCCATGATAAGCTGTTATTTTAACAACTAACACGAAGTGACAATACCCTACATTAGCCATTGCTTCTTCTTTTTTCCCAGTAAAACATATGTATAACAAAATACATCAAGAAAAAGAAGAACAGGAAGAATGAAGATAGGTTTTGAAAGTTGAGGAGAAAGCATAGCATAGAGAGAGATTGGAGAAACTCTGAAGATCGTAATCCAAAATGATTGTAAATTACAAAAGTAGTCAACTGTTAAAACAAGACTTCCTCCTTTTGATGGATTTCATCGGCAAATTTTGGTAACAAGACTAGTTTTTCCATTCCAAGATGATAACAAACGTCAATAATGATTTTATTCAACTTTATGAAAGATATGATTTAGCACCTTCATTAGTTGGGTCAAAAATATTTTCAACTTGCCTCAAAATCTAAGCTGATTTTCAATGAAATTTAGAGGACCATGCTTGTTCAAACTGTTTAAGCCGTGATTTTTAACATGCAGATCCCTGGAGTGCCAAAACTTCGCATGGGGATACTTAAGTATCAAAAGTTCGAAAATGTACACTTAAATGTCAAAATCGAAGAAAAATGATCAGTTAAGTGCTCACGGCGAAAAAATCTAGTTAAAATACTAACATGGCACTTTTTTGGCAAGTTGAGGTCGAAGTGGTGTCGTTTTGGGTGCTTATATGTCCAAATAAGCCCAAAATAACATTGTTTTGGGTTCTAACGTGGTTAAATCAGCCCAAAACGATGCCGCTTTTGGCCTTAAATAGAATTTTATATAAATATTAATTAAATAATATTAAAAACGAAATTAAAAATAAAAAGGCCACAACATAGGCGGGAGGGCCATCGTCCCATCACCGGTGGGGCGGCAACGCTGGCCGCAAACATCGCCGTCGGGTGGCAAGTGTCGCCAACCCCCGCCCAGGCGTCAGCTACCCTCGATGTCCATCGCCGCCTCCCCATTAGCAATAGAGCGATGGCCACAAGCGAGGGACCCCCTCCCGCCTATGCTGTTGCTATTGCCTTTTTTTATAAAATATTATTATTTAATTAATATTTATATTAAAAATTAAACTTAAGCCAAAACGATATCACTTTGGGTGAAAGTAAGCTAACATGGAATTCCACCAAGCTATATAGGTGTTAAAAATTATTAAAAAATTGCCATATAGGATTTCCAGGAAGGGTTGTCGAAGTTGGCACTAAAGTGATCCAATTTTTAAAAAAAATCACACTTAAGTGTACATTTCGTAACTTTTAGCACTGTTCCCTCGTGCCAAATTTTGATACTTGGCTATTCTTTTCCTCTTATTTTTATTGAAAGTTGGATGACTCGCCTTACTATACATGCTGAAAAATTTTCGACTTGCCCCACAGGCTAAACTTGTTGAAATGGATTATCTTCTTTACCATACATGTTGTATAAACATTTTCATGATAAAATTTCTTCCAGCTTTTTGTTTATGTTACAGAGGATGTCAGCAGATATTGAAAGGTGACAACGTCTCACAAGGGTGCAACACTTTGGCAATCCGGCCTTTTGTTGGCAAGAAGGGTATTAGGAGGAAATGTTTGTGCACATACCATCAAAAGAAAAATAAAATCTCATGATTTATGGCAAATTTGAAAGCCCAATCAAAGAAATATTATCCACCATCTACACTTGGAAGGTTCATCAATGGTTGAATTCTAACTTACCCTATATGGTAGATGTGAAAAGGAAATAACTTCTTATTTTAGTATGATATCTGAATATTTTTCCCTTCGCATGATATGGTAGTATAATATGAGGATGACCAGTTTGGATATACAACTCATTTAGAAAATGAAACCTAATTAATATCCAAACAAAAGGTATCATTAAATATTTACAGCTAGAAAAAGCTCGAATTAATACTTTTCCTTTTCACATATGCCTGAAAACAAAGTTACTCATTTCACAGTCAGATTAAATTCTCTATTTTTCCATATGCATACATGCAGACATACACGCATACATACATACTTATATACATTATATACACATAGACCGCTCCATGCAAACCCAACACAAAAACCTGTGACCTTTCATGTGGACCTTCAATTTACAATTCTACATCTTCTAATTTAAAATTCCAAACACTAAATACAACATACAATATATATAGTTGAAAAATCCAAAAACGGGTGTCTTCAAAGTTTTGAAAATAGGCTATCTAGTGAAAAAACTACTAATAAGTTGTTCCAAAACCATGTGCTAGGCACTTGGCATAATTGCAGGAAAGTTGATATGGCCACACAATGTCCTAGATTTAAACCCCATGACCTCAATACTAAACATCAACGGGGTTGTCACGTCAAAATCGTGATTTTAGAGAATATCGGTGCATAGGAGTGGTGAGGCTGTGGTACAAAGGGAAAGCCACATAATGGAGGACTTGGCTTGTGGATGAATCTTACTAGTGCAGACCAGTGGTGCGAGTAGCAGGAAGGAAGAATTACAGTTAGCCAGGTGGTAGTATAAGTATGATAATTTGTTTTGCATAAACCATTTAAAGAAATTCGTGTTATGTAGAAGCCAAAGCACAAGGCTTAAATAAGAGGAGTAGCTTTCTTCCTATTTATCTGGTGTTGGCTCTTTCCAGATTAGGCTTTTGGGTTGGATTGGCTAGCAGAATCTAAATTCAGAAGAACTTAGAGGGATATAATCAAGGCTCTTATACAGAAAAGAATGTTACTGGAGACCAAGGAAAAACTTTTTTTCCCATAATAGCAATAAGTCATCCAAAATGGAGCATGAATAATTGAAATATAACAAGAAAATAAAGAGTCGGAGAAAAATTGAAGAATGATGTAATCTGAAATAAAAGATTGAACTCGGCAATTATTCAAACTGCCGTTTTACACAAGCTTCAAGCATCGACATTGATTGGTAAACTCCAAAAGATATGACAACCTATATCAAGGTGCCGGAGGTAGGTGGTGTAGCTTATTTGCAAATAATGTGTATTGACGATTAACCCCTGTTAAAGTTCACTATAGGTACCACTTTTATGGTTTCTGCTAAATTGTGACCAAAAAAAAAAAGAGAGAGATCTTAATAATAGCCGAATAACATTTCTGAAAAAAATGACAAAAAATCAAGTTCAACTGGAACAATAAGTCTCTTAGCCGCAAAAGTTTCAATTTAAAGCTTTGTGCTTTACCGTTGCTCTCCATGTCAAGTCCCAGGGCATTGATTACTACTAACTCCATGAAATCATTGGTTTAAATGTTAATATCAACGAACACCAGATTTATCGGGTGTTTATTGAAACTCACATCTGAAAATTCAATAGATTTCAGTTCACTAGAAAGTTTGGATAGACCTTTTTAGGTATCCACTTCAACCCAAAAGTTCATCTGTAATAAGTCCGTGTAAGGACAGGGGATACCAATAAACTAGCCAAGCTACAGACTCATATCAGCTTTTCCTCAAAACATTTGAGAAAAACCAGAATCCATACTATTGTGAGAAGGGATTTCATAATTCGTAGGAAAAAGATCATATGCAATACAGCCCACGGAGGAAGAATTGACTTTTAACTTTGAGAAGCAAAACATCAACCCACAAAGGAGACTGTGTGGGAGAATTGCCAAAAAAGTCCTAAACCTATTGGGGTTGTGCCAATTCAGTCCTAAATCTTTTGCGAGTGTGCCAATTGAGTCCATCCGGCCAAATTTGGCCGGCCGGGTGACGTGGACGCCGGCCGGCGCGGCGACAATTTTTTAATATTTTCGAATTTTTTTTTTATTTTTCCGAATTTTTTATTGTTTTTTTAATTTTTCTGTTTTTTTCTTCTTTTTTTCCCCCTCCCCTCACCCCCACCACCGGCGCGGTGGCCGGCCAGCTCCGACGAGGCTGCGGCCCACCGCACGAGGGCCGCGAAGCCCTCGCCGGCGGCGGCCGAGGGTCGCGGCCCCGTCGACCGGCCACCCTCGCCGGCGGCCTCGCCGGCACCGGGCGAGGCCGGGGCCGCGGCGAGGCGGCCTCGCCATGGCCCGGCCGCGGGCGGCGGCCTCGGCCGCGGCGAGGCGGCCTCGCCATGGCCGGCCGCGGGCGGCGGCGGCCTCGCCGCGGCCGGCGAGGCCATGGCGACCTTCGCCCGAGCCCGCCATGGCCTCGGCCGGCGCGGCGAGGCCGCCGCGCCCGCGGCCGAGCCATGGCGGCGCCGCGCCGCCCGGATCGGGCGGCGGCCTCGCCAGGAGGCGGCCTCGCCCGCGGCCGGCGAGGCCATGGCAACCTTCGCCCGAGCCCGCCACGGCCTCGGCCGCGGCGAGGCCGCCTTCGCCCGCCGGCCGAGCCATGGTGCGGCGGCGCCGCCCGGATCAGGGCGGCGGCCTCGCCGCGGCCGGCCTCGCCGCGGCCGGCCTCGCCCGGATCCGGGCGGGCGGCCGGCCGCGACCCTCGCCGGCGGCCCCAGTGCAGGCGAGGTCGCCGGCGAGGGCCGCGGCCCTCGCAAAGTGGCCCGGCAGCCTCGTCGGCGGCGGCCGCCACTGCCGCCGGCGGGGGTGGGGGAGGGGAGGCGAGGGGAGGGGAGAAAAAAAAAAAGAAAAGAAAAGAAACAGAAAAATTAAAAAACAATAAAAAATTCTGAAAATAATAAAAAAATCAAAAAAATTATTAAAAAATCAAAAAATATTAAAAAATTGTCGCCAGCGCCGGCCGGCGTCCACGTCAGCTCCGGCCGGCCAAATTTGGCCGGATGGACTCAATTGGCACAATTGCAAAAGGTTTAGGACTGAATCAAAAAAAAAAAGGTTTAGGATCGTGCGCAGACAACCTCAATAGGTTTAGGACTTTTTGGCAATTCTCCCGAGACATAATGCCATTATGATTACTCATATCATGACAGTCCTATTTGGTTGTTGTTCTTCTGCTTAGATGAAGAAAACAAATGTTGATGGTCTGCAATCGACGAAGCTTGCATTGACGAGTAATGCAGACACGAAAAAAAAAAGAAAAGAACATCGAACTCAATAGGAAAATGACAAAATCAACTTAAGCTTGCACACGTACATGTTGAAGCGTACAGGAAAGAAAATTTTGCAGATGGGCTTTGTCAATAATAAGTAGCAAAAAACTGATTTTATCTACAAATAGCAAAAATCAGAAAATTTTTTAGCAGAATAGAGGTATCTCTTCGTTTTGAACAATAAAAAGATGAACATATTTCTCTTTCTCTTGAAAAGAAAAAGGAGCTAAGAAAACACCAAACTACCCGACGCGGCTGAAACTAAGTTGCAATTTTAATCGACAAGCTTTCATTAAATGGAGTTTCTCGTTCAAACCCACTATTTCAGTAAACGAACTTGTGAAGGGAAGGCAATTTCTCAAAGTGCTTTCTAAACTTAGTCTCTGATGACCCCGTCTACTTGATAAGGGTGCATCATGCTGAGGAGGAAAATCACCATCGTCACTTGACGAAAACAGGAGATCATCTCTGACAAATTTAAGTTCAGGTATCACCTGAAGAAAATTGAAGGAGCTAAGAATTTTCCAATGTACGAAGGATTCTTTTTAATGAAACGATACATTGGAAAGAATGGTGATTTTACACTATCAATGCAGAAATATATTAGATAATATATACATGTCATTGCTTTCCAGGGAAGGACTTCATTATTCTCTAAGCCCCAGGCTATGTTACCAGGGATCATCTGATGATTTACAGCCACAACTATGCAGAGGAAAAGTTGGAAATAATGACTGGATGAGTTGACTCACGCTTGCTATTTTATGACCAATAAAAGAATGTAATTCCATTTTAGACAAAATGAATTAAGAGCCATGGCTCATTACAAGCCTGCATTTCTGTTTTGTTCCTAAGGACTATAATCAACACACATTTACAAAGCAAGAAAAAAAAATCTAGGCCTATAGAAAGGCTGATAACTAAGAGCTCCTGGACATCCGGAACTTCTTCAGCCTCTGTATCTTTGTACAGGGACCTAAATTGTAAGCTCTCGCATATTGATGCCTTCTTTAAATCTACGCATATGATTTTACCAAAACTATAGCTGTTATGATCTAAACCCTTGAATTTCAAATTAGTGACTCCGCGCCAATCCCCAAGCTCTAGGCGGGCTACCTTCTGGAGTTGAGTCATCGGATGCGCTTTGTAGTTGGACATCCTTCAATTTCGCCCTGATATATCTTTGCGGGCTGCCTTCCGGAGTTAAATCACTGGATGTGCTTTGTAGTCGGACATCCTTTGATTTTGCCCTAATACATCTAGGTGGGCTGGCTTCCGGAGTAGAATCGTCCGACATGCTTGAGCTAGGATATTCTGGCTGGACATCCTTTGATCGGAACCTGATCTCATATGCATTAATATCAGTGCTCTCATCATCACTGGACTCGTCTCTGCCCACAGGAACTTCAACTTTTGGGAATCTGGAGGATGTCTCAGCCCTAGAATGACAGCATTGGAAATAAGCCCCCAGTCAAGTGAAGTGAACAACAGAATATATACACAACCAGATCAGACCTTTCAACGTTCTGTTTGATCAGTAATTTCCTGGTGACTCTGACTTCTTGCCACTGCCCTTTTTGTATCCCAGGCTGATGGAAATCAGAACCAAACAAAATAGGTGACATCCCCATGCAAAACCAAGAAGTGAATGCAGGCAAACATATTGAATGAAAGGCAAAACTTACATGACAGGTGAAGGGTCAGGTTTGGGATGATCAGCCTCCTGCAGGTGCTATAAAATACACAAAAAAGGACATCACACGGCAGTTAGTTCTAAGCTTCAAAGTTGTCAGGAAATAGAGAGAACACGAATTAATCCGAACACTTACTTCAGCTGGCAAATCATCCTTGATTAATGCCCACCGTTCCTTCTCAAGGTTTAACGTTTCTATGTCCCCGTCATCATACAAGACCTACAGTCCAGAACCAGGTGATAAGTACTTCAATATCAAAGAACAGACAATTGCCAGATGGCAATGGGTAGGAGCAAATTTAGGTGATAGTGACATGCGGCGCAATGGACATGATAGACAAGTTCAGCAAATGTCTTATTTCAAAGAAATCCCTATCACAGAGGAATTCAGGATAACCATAGGACATATCAATCTGCACCATTCAGATGCATACAGGAAGCTAACTGAACTGATAAGAACATATGGTAATTGACAATGGAAGATGTTTCATTATATGAAATTCATCTCACCTTGTGCCTCTTCCTAAATGGGTCAAAAGATTGAATGGCACCATAATAAAACCTGTAAAATAAGCAATATGAAGTAATCAATAACAACTACCATCAGTGCTACTCACCATCACATGAAGCAACAGCAGTAGCAGGTGCAAGAGTAAGAGGATTGAGAAAGAAATAATCATGCTAAACCCAAACAAAGACGTAATATCCCAAAGTCAAGGTCCTAGAGTACTCACATCTCATCCAATGGCCACCAAACCTTTATTCTCTGACCCACTAGTTGTCCGCCAGGCAACCCAGACACCTGAATAAAGTCAAAAGGAATTTGAGTCTGTCAAAATCAAACTTAGGGGGAAAGACTATGCTGCACAGCAGAAAGAAAAGGAGTACTTCTGTATGTTAACTGAAAGAAAGAAAGACTTCATAATTAAGAAAAGATAATAAAAGTATAGCATTGTACTAATTAATGTAAGCAGATTATAATGCAAAAATACAATCATACCTCTGATACGGCATTGTTAAAATTGCTCATTCTTCCATCCACTATCGACAGCTTTGATTTTTTTCCTGCAAGATCACCAGGGACCAGAGCTTCCTCATGCCGAGCAATGGTGCTCCCACCTGCATCTGCCTCAACATTCGCCTTTTGCTGCATCCTTCTCTTTCTTGAAGAAATCTTAGGGGCAGCTGAAAGATCATGTCCATTCGCAGGGACCATTCTACGACCAGGTTCTTCCCTCTCTACATATAGCCAAGAGAGGTCATAGCCTTCGTCTGGGTTCATAAAATTGTTTGGTTTCCATTCCCTTTTCTTTGGAAGCGCTTCTAAGTCAATTGCCAGCTTGGTTGGACCCTTGGAATCTGCAGACTCAGTTTGTCAGTACTTGTTTTAGCAACAGGAGCAATATCACTGGGGAAAAAAGGGCAGCAGCATCACTTGTGTTCAATCCAGGAGCACTATCCAGATCAGGAGCAACTTCTCCACGGGAACAGAAGACACCATGAGCCACCTGAAGGAAAGATTTAGAATGTGAGAATAATGATATTGTTCAGCAATTTAGTAGGTTCAGTTCAGCCAAGGGGAAGGACTAACAGATAGAGAGAAAGCCAACTGGAATGGAAAACTAGAAAGAAAATTGTGTTAAATAAGGGGTTTGATTGTTAACAACCAAGCCCTGGGGGGCACATCAGACAAATGGTGAATATGTGCTGGAGAAACGTAAGTTACACCATAGTTCTCTATTGACCTTCTATTTTATTTTGTCCAAAGCCTTTTCTGGCATATAGCCACTTAATATGTCATAGCACCACCTCAAAATCAAAATAGCCCGATGAATGTAACAGCAAATATAATTGTCATCAATTATGCAATAGACCTGAAGCAAGGTTCACCTTACTAGTCACTATTATCCCAATCAGTTTAGTACGGAGGGAAGTAATACATGACTGATAGATAGAAGGGCAAAGCTTGATATGAAGTAAGACAACTCCAAGAAATCAAGCCCTGTAAATCAGCTTTTGTAAGGCAAAGCATTGTGAATCCACCATCTAAGAGAACAACAGTGACATGAAGAAGCCGGAGTGAAAATTCCAGATTTTAACGGCTTGTTATAGGCAATGGAATTTTTTTTTTTTTTGCAAAAGACAGTAAAAGGTCAGCGCATCAAAGTCCATTTCATCTGGAAAGTTATTTTATGGAAGATGGAAAATCAGAAGCAATACCATTGTATTCAGCATAATAAGAATGGAAAGGGCTCTATAAAATCAAGAGACGCACCACTGGTTGAGAAGAACCACTAGCATGATTATTCTCCAAAGTTGTAGGCTCATTTTCACATATAGAAGCCACAACAGGAGAGTAATCATCCACAGTGGTGCCAATGGATTGTACTGCTCCAAGAAGAATAGGTCCAAGCTGAGCTGCACACCTGGCGATGACCCTTTCCCGAGCTTCCAACATGAAGGTGCGACCTTCCAAATGACAGTATACACCCTATTAGAAACTAAAGCAAACAGAAACCACACTGAAATGGCAAAAAGAGCAAGAAAATTACCTCATTTTCTTTTCGAACACTAGCAAGAAGAGGACTGAGAAGCCCCAAGGAGATATCCTCACTTTCACCAAGGATATCTGTCATGATTTGCTCCACAGCCCACACTACATCATCTGTGGGATCCGACCTTGACCAAGAACAGATCGTCAAAAAATGTATCAAAGGTGAATCTATGCCTATATTGCCAAACAGAAGGTCCTAAGTACTGAGGAAAACCATATGGACTGGTTAACCAGATATTTCCAACCATAAGAGGCAAACTACCTCGTAGATTAGCTCTGGTGAATGTAATCAGCAGAATTCATATCATCAGGCTCAACAAATTTGAATCAAAAGAAAGGCTACTAGAAAAAAAGACAAGCCAAATTTTACAGCAAACTTTAAGGACTCAAAAGAGCAATATTATCCTCTAGAATTTCGAATCAATTACAAGAAGTTCCCCTCTATTCTCATCAGTAGAAGACTTTCAGTCTTTCAAAACAAGTCCAAACTATTATACCAAAAGAAGAATATCAGTTAAAAAATAAATGTATTTCGTAAGCCTTTTACCTAATGATTGTCCAGAAATTTTGAAACATTTGGACAACTAGTGCATCGCATTTAAGGTCAAGCATCAGAAGGCATGCTTTGACCTGTGCAACAGTTTCAAGTATGGAGAGGGCCTTTTTGCAATATTGCATGGATGCCTGAGATAACTTAGAAAATGTCTCCACAATTAATTCAAAAATCACCTGCACATCAATGAAATGATTTAATATGAAAACCATTCAATACCAACAGGCTAATTTTTACAGAATGAAAAGTGTTGGTGTCATCAAAATAGCCATTTTAAAGTAGGATATCAGATATTACACCTTCATCTGGTCATCATTGTAAGGATCTTGAGGTGCACTTATCCTCAGAAGCTCAGTGAGGCAATATGTTACAGAAACTCTGACACCCTCAACCGAATGTTTCAAAAGAGAATCAGCAATCAGTGCCTTCATGACTGGAAGAAGGGAATCTTGGAGATGGACTGATGGTCCTTGCTCCATGTTAGCTAACAGATTCCCAGCATCCTGAAATGCAGTGAAATATGTAAGTCAAAGCAAACGGTTGTTTTTATCAATAGAGCAACAACATTAGATGATAAGAGAAATGCTTCCAAAATCATGAGACAAGAAGGCAAACTCATAGAAAATAGCAAAGAGGTGGATAGGTGATGTTGTTGAACACATAGAAAATCCTCAAGTCTAGGAGGGCGATGGAAAAACATAAGTAAAAACTAGAGTTTTGAAGCTCATGATGGCACAAATTATCATTAATCATGCAAAGAAGCAAATGCTAAAGAAACACTAACCACAATGAGCAATGTAAAAAGGAATGCAGTTACCTCCACAACTAAAATAAATAAATAATAAAAAACATCATATCTGGTATTTTATTATTTAGAACAGATTTTGAAAGCCACTATTCAACCTTAAGGTAGAAGGTAGATGTTATCTGAATTAGGCCTCCAAATAAAAGTTCATCAACCAGATACATTAGCATATCTGCCATGATTATTTCCTGATGGTTCTTGACATGTCCCGATTGCCAGCATTTAGCAAGAGCCAAGAACAGCAGCAGCAGCAAGGCATTTGACCCATAGGAATTAACAAATGAGTAACTAAAGTACAAAGTTAACATATTTCACCCCAAAATATGCACCATATTGATCACCACAATGTGGCCTGAGTACATGACATCAGCTTGCAAAAGATATCATATGCAGCTGAAAAGGCAATTAAATGAGCTTAAAGCTCAAACCTTGGAAGCAAAAGGACATAATCTACAAAACCATATGAAGAAACAGTACATGTGATACAGAGGAATGATGAAAAAAAATTTCAGAACAGAAATGGTCATCATTTTTAAAGGCAAAGAATGCTGATGAGTAATTCGGCGCAAAAACTGCACAGCACCAAACATCTTTAAACACTATCTAACTATCATTTATATCCCAACGAGCACAGCATACACAAGAAAACCCAATGCAAGTAAGGGAAAGAAACACAGCACATCAGATCATCATATGCAAATGCATGAATGGCCAAAGTGGGAACCATACATCAAGAAGAGCGAGAAGCTCGTCAACAGAAGAAGGAGCACTGAGGAGGCCATTGCCAACCAATCTAAGCTGCACTGCCAAAGTCCTCTCAAATGAAGAAGAAGATGACGCCATTTTTTCTCTTATTACTTTGGGTGGCCACACACTCTTTACAGCTCAAACAAACACAGAGTACTAGTATTCTCTTGCTGACTTCAACAGAGTAGTCAGAAACTCGTCTACAATTTATAGGGAAAACAAAACTTGGCAATTCAGAGGAAGAAATGGAAACACAGTAAGTTCCCACCTATGTTATGAACTTGGTCATATTCCTTGGGTCCTGATTAGCTGTCAATTTTAGTTTCTTGGTTGGACTCTGACTGTGTGCTCTTTGCTATCGTGACAAAAAATGAACATGATAGCTTCAATTGGTATTTCATATCTTGGGAACTTAGGAGGACCAATTACTTGCCATTCCATCAGCTTTTCCACTGGATTCTCTACCTAATCACTCTTAAATTGCCCTATAGATTTTGATTTTTCTGGTTTTCCTAATTATTAACCTGCTTAATATTGGTTTCTATAGACTGACAAAAAAAAAATTGGTATCTATATATTAATGACACAGACGAAATCATAAAAACCATATGATATGATGATAAAACAATATGAGCTTGTCAAAAAAGAACAAGTTATATAACATCACCGAAATAAAGACTTAGACATGCAACCAATAAATTCATGTTTTGAAAGATTGTTATGCAAATGCAAATCAATTTTTTTTTTTTTTATTAACTTTGTTTATATTTTTAAAAATTATTAAAAATCACAGTGATATACCTATATCCATGTACAATATTTGAGTATTGGCAGGCAACACCATTTTAACTTGACATATTATGCCAAAAGAATAGGTGCAAGTATTACAATTTGGTGTATGTGATGACTGACTTATAAGGTCGAAATCATATCAAATAGATTATGTTTTCCTTTTTTGGAGAGGGAGACAAATTTGGTAAGGGTAAAGAAGGAAAGGCTCCTAGGATTTGATTCAGATGCATTTTGACAGGATAAGTTTTATGTACATTACAAGAACCAACCTTCCAAAATATCCATTATTTTAGAACCATTAATTTTTATTTTATTTTTTTATATCTAAAAGATCTGTATGCAATTACAATTCCTATTTCCATTTCCTGTAAGGAATTGATTTCTGTAATTCCACTAACTGAACATCAAACCAGAATAACTGGATTTTTTACTTGAAAGTAGAATACCTTCTTCTATAACCTGAAAAGAAAACCTTACACATAAGCCACTGTCGTACTAGCAAAAACCAATAAACTTGGTGGATGTTCATGATTAGGAATATCTCTAAGTTTCTAAGCCACTCACTAGGAGAAATGTTCTCTTTATGTCAATTTTCACCATTCCTCCATATCTGGATTGTCTTATTTCAGAGCATGTCTAGATAGAATTTTACTTTTTACTTTTTGCTTTTTTTTTCCTTAACCCAAATTTTGAAACAAATCCACTTCTATGAAGTTCCATTCAACAACTTTTAAGTGACCCAATACCTGCAGCATTGTATACATCTTCCTGCACCCTAACACAGGTCAATCATTTGTCCCTTTTTATCAGGTATGTCCAGGTAGATTGCAGGTAAACAATAAAGAGAAAGTGTATGGGGTTTCAGTCACAAAAAAACTTACATCAGCTGCATTTTCAAATGACAAGCAAATCATTGTTATAGCTAACTTATTTGATCTAACACCAAATGCAATATATTTATACAACACTAAAAGAGAAAAGTTCAGGAAACTCACACAAGCTGCTTCTCCAATCATTTTGGCAGTCCCATGAAGTTTCTGCCATCAGGTACTTTCTGCCAAAATTAGTTGCTCCATGCTTTAATTTTTGCCAGTCCTGAGAATGCAAACAAATCGAGCTGCTCATGACTACTAGAACTCACTCAATAGATAATAGACTTGGATATTTGGTTCAATGAGCATTTTTCATGCATACTAATGCATTAGAATTTTAATTCATTTGAATATACATATCTTAATAGGTAAGATGCAAAAAACATAAAAGGATTCATATAACCAACTCCACTTAGCATGAAAAGTCTTTCCATTCAACATGTTTATTTTTTTTTAAAGAATATTAGTATCAAGCTGATAGTTCTGAACAGACAATGGTACAACCAAAATGGAGACAAGTACAGCAAAGACCACGAACACAAATATATTTTCAATATGACATGAGCACAATGACCTGCGATTTGATTTGATTCAATTTTGACTTTCTTCCTTCAAAAAAATCATTATCACCATGTGCAATATTTGTGCTCTAAATAAAGCCAAAGGATATGACTTGAATTGCAAATAAACATGACAAAACAACCAGATTTCAATTGAGATCACGTCAATCTCAAACTTGGCTCAAACTTCATCAAAATTAAAGACAGGTTGGATCCCAGTCCATCTCAACTCAACTTAAATTGTCAAATAGAGCACCTAAATGAGAAATTAAACATTATTTCTCCAAGTTTTTAAGCACAAGCAGCGCATTGCATCCACTCCACTTTGTTGCACCCCTAAATAGCAGAGTTTAACTTGTCATTGCCTTCTGCAACAAAACAAAATTAATCTAACCTTCACTTTAGCGAGTTGCATATCAGAAAACCAGTGAACTTTTAATTGTATAATTTTCAGACTATACTTTCAATCAGATTCATCTCTAGATTTAAGCTATGTTATGAAGATTCCAAGGTGCACATTATATGTCACCTCAATTTCCTCAGTTACTGAATTATGGACAGTAGTAGTCTCAATCAATCAGATTCTTTTCTTGTTTAGAGATGCACATGACCTCCAGTTCCCAATTTCCATTCAAACTTAGAACGTGTAACTGATTTACAAATCCTGAAAAATCATAACTCTGGTCTCAGTTGAGACCAGAGTTATGATTTGGTTCTTACATCATGTTAAGCTTCTGAAAACGATTAGATCTGAAAGTGATCTCCACATTGGAAGCAATAGCAATTTATATGCATGGCGCACTGTTAATAAACAAAACTCTCTAGGCTATTTCCTTTTCCAAATTGAAAAATTGAAAAATAGTAGATACCTGCCCATAAAGTGTTTCTCGTTATCTTTGTAACACAAGAAAGATTGCTGCAAGGGCATTTAAAACAGAGAGAAATTTAAAAATAGTGTGATCAGCACAGTAACATTTCAACAAACAAGAACAAAAACAGATATGTGTATCATCTAATAACAAAGGCATTCACCTTGAAGTTTTTCTCCAACCAAATATCTGCAAACTCTTTCTTGCTTGCTTCTGGACGATAAACTGCAGCATCCTCCTATATCTGAAGGATTTTTGATCTACAGAGCCCTTCAGCAAAATTATTCAATTCAAACAAAACTAATTCAAAACCTAGGATGAAGAATAAAAGCTAGACCAGTCTAGTAGATTATCGAATGCGCTATGTGTGAGGCGACACAGTGAGGACATATAGGTATTTATAAGGGATGAAATGCCATAGTGCGCCGCCACCTCCAAAGAGATTTCTCAAGATAAAACTAGGTTAAAATTGTTCGTAGGTTAACGTGGCACGTGACATGCTCATGTAAATAAGTATTGCTGCAAATGCGGCATCATGTGAAAGCATTTATAAATCATATTTTATTTAGCTTCTTTGAAGTTCATTAGCAATACCACGAAAAGCTATTGTTTTAACAACTAATACAAAGTGACACCAGCCCACATTAGCATTTTTTTCTTTTTTCAGCAACAAATATTTATAACAAAATTTATATCAGTTGCATCAAGGAAAGAAACAAAAAAAGAACAGCAGGAATGAGGATATGTTTGAATGTTGATGAGAAAAAATAATATAGGAAGTGAATGGAGAAATTCTGAAGATCATAACCAAGATGATTGTGAATTACAAAAGTAGCCAGCTGTTAAAACAGGACTTCCTCCTGTTAGTGGATTTCATTGGCAAATTTTGGTAACAGGACTAGTCTTTCTATGCCTAGATGATACCAAACATTGATGATGATTTTATTCGATGATATGAAAGATTAGTTTAGCACCTTCATGATTTTATTCAATGCTTGTCCAAACTTTTTAAGCCTTATAATACATGTTGATTTTCAGTAAAATTTAGATGATTCACCTTATTATACATGCCTAAGATTTTTGACTTCCCTCACAGCCTGAACTTGTTGAAGATGATAAACTTCTTTATTATACATGTTGTATAAACATTTTCATGATAAAATTTCCTCTAGTTTTTTTATTATTATTATTGAAATAATGAAGGATGCCAACAAGTATTCAAAGGTGACAAAGTCTCACACAGGTGCAAGATCTTGGCAATCCGACCTTTCGTTGGCAAGAAGGGTATTAGGAGGAAATCATTGTCGATATACTATTGATTAAGAATGAAATCTCATTGTTTATGATAAATTTGAAAGCCACGTCAAAGAAAAATTATCCACCATCTACTCCTGGAAGATTCATTAACAATTGATTTCTAACTTACCCTATCTGGTAGGTGTGAAAAGGAAAAATACCTTCTCATTTTGTTATCAAATCTGAATGTTTCTCCCTTCTTTGATATGGTGATATAATATGAAGAAGACCAGTTTGGATGTACAACTCATTTCCAAATGAAACCTCATTATTATCAAAACAAAATGACAAAACCACGTAAGTATATCAAGAAGGTATTTAATAATATCTACAACTAGAAAAAGCTCGCATTAGTACTCATCCATTTCACATTGGCCTGGACAACAAAGCTACTCATTTCACAGTCAGATTCTATATTTCCATATGATCACACGCACACACACACACACACAAACACATCTAATATGACCTCCTCATGCAAACCGAACACAAAAAACTGTCACCTTTCATGTGGTCCTCATTCAATTATAATTCTACATCTTCTAATTTGAAATTCCATACTCTAAATAAAACATGCAAAAATGAATATGTATAGTGGCAACTCTGAGTATTGAAAAATGAAACATACACTATCTTGTGAACAAATTAATCATAAGTAGAGTTGTTCCAAATCCATGTGCTAGGCACTTGGCCAAATTGCAGGGACATTGCTATGGCCACACAAGGACACAAGTTCAAACCCCATGATCTCAAAACTAAAAATTAAGGGGTTTATCACGTCAAAACTGTTATTTTGGAGAATGCCAGTGCATCGGAATGTTGAAGCAATGGTTCAGAGGGAAAGCCACAAAATGGAGGACTTGGCAATTCTAGTGGACACGTCTTTGTGCAATACTAGCACAGACCAGTGGTGCCAGTGGTGGGAAGAAAGAATTACAGTTAGCCAGGCAGTAGTATATGTACTGTCTTTTTTACTTTTTCCATTCACCACCTTTTTCTTATTCCACATATTCATACCTATCGTCCTTTGTACTCTGTATCAGTAGCTTTTACAACATGTGACAATATTGCTCCTCTTATCCCCAAATGACATCGTAACCCAAATATATAAGAGATCTATTTAGGCACCAGATGTTCTAATTCCCAAAACTGTTTCCTGTATGATTCATTCCTCAAATAATAAAGAACTGCAGATCATATACAAAGTTTGTGATAGTCTAATGTTCTACAAAGGCTAACTATTTACAGAAATTTGTGCTATGTAGTCGCCAAAGCACAAGGCTCAAATAAGAAGAGCAGCTTTCTTTCTATTTATTTGGTCTTGGCTCTTTAAAGAGTTTAGCTTTTGGGTTTGGATTGGCTTGCAAAATCCAAAGTTCAGAAGAAGTTAAAGGGATATATGCAAGGCTCTTACATAGAAAAGAATGTTATTAAGACCAAGAATTTTTTTTCCCATTATAGCTAGAAGACATCCAAAAAGAGCACGAATATTCGAAAATCTGATAAAAAAATAAAGAGTAGTTGGAAAAAAATTGAATAATGATGTAATCTGAGTGAAATGATTGGACATGACAATATATCCAAAACTCAAAAAGATACGACTACCTATATAAAGGTGATAGAGGCAAGCTGGTGCAGCAAACAACTTGCAAATATTGTGCATGGACAATTAACCCCTATTAAAGTTCACTAGAATTCCAATTTTTATGGCTCCTGCTAAACTGTGACCAAAAAAAGAGATCTTCAGACAATTAAATAGACAACACCAATTTCTAAAAAAATGCAATGCTTGTGGGAGGGAAAAGAAAGTGCAACTGGAACTATAAGTAGAGGTATCTTAGTCGGAAAAGTTTCAAGCTAAAGGTGCATGCAGAACTGTTGCTCTTCGGGTTAAGTCCCATGGCATTGATTACTACTAAATCCATTATTTCTTGGTTTACATGTTAATATCGACAAACACCTGATTCTTTAGGTTTTTGTTGAGATTCACTTCTGAAAATGCAATAGATTTCAGTTCATTAGAAAGTTTGGATAGAACTTTTCAAGACTCCACTTCAACCCAAAAGTTTGTCCATTATAGGTCGGTGTAAGATGCTATTAAATTAGCCAAGCTGCAGATTCATATCAGCTTTTCCTCAAACCACTTGAGCAAAATCATAATCCATATTATTGTGAGAAGGGATTTCATAATTCTCAGGAAAAGATCACATGCAATATAGCCCACAGAGGAAGGGACTGACTTTTAACTTTGAGAAGCAAAACATCAACCCACAAAGGAGACATATGCAATTATGATTACCCATATCATGGTAGTCCCATATTGGTGAAGTTTTTTTGCTTAGAGGGGAAAAAACCAAATGCCGATGGTCTACAGTCAACGAAGCTTACATTGACAAGTTATGCAGCCGCGAACACAAAAAGTAGAATACTTCATCAAACTCAGTAGGAAAATGACAAAATCAACTTAAGCTTGCACAGCTACATGTTGAAGCATATACTCGATTAGAAAATTTTGCAGATGGGCTTTGTCAATAATAAGTAGCAAAAACCTGATTTGATCGGCAAATGGCAGAAAAATCAATAATTTTTAACAGAACAGAGGTATATTTTCGTTTTGAACCATAAAGAGATGAATGTATTGTTTTTTTTTTTTCTTAGAAAAAGGAGCCAAGGAAACACCAAGGTACCCGACACTGATGAAACTAAGCTGCAATGCCAATCGACAAGAAAGAAAAAAAAGGATGCACAACCATCATTAGAAGAATACGAACCTGGAAATAGAGAGAGAGCAACGAAGCAGTCGACCGAGACCATCTCCATCATCCCTCTTTTTTCTTTTCTTGGCCATCGTCTTCCTCATTTCCGAAAGACTGCACGAGTTCATGCAAGAGCAGCAGGGACTGTGGAGTGGGGGGAGACTCCATTGAATCCTTTAGCATATTCAGTAGATGGGCCAGTTTGGATAGTAACACAGCCCGTGGGAAATCGTGCGTAATAAAATGGCGGTCTTGCCTTGGGGGCCCGAAAAAGAAACCCAGTTTTCTAGTGAATTACCCCCCTTCTGTGTCTGTCATGCATAACAGAGACGATGATTTACTGTTAAACCAAGGTTGACCATTGGGGAATTCATGCTTTTATTTCATTTTCATATTTTTTTTGTTATTGAATATTTTCATATTTGCCATGTGGAGAAATTACTAAATAGAAGAGCTACTAATTTCCAATATTCGAAGGTTTCTTCCTAATTAAAAAATACATATTAGAAAGCGTGGAACGCTGAATTTGCAGTGTCGATACAGAAAAGAAAAAAAAAATTCGGTCGATGATCAGAAATAAGTGAGATAGTACATGTATTCATATTATTATTTTTCAGGGAAGTATTCTCAAAGCCCCTGGCTATATTACCAGGGATCATCTGATGATCCACAACCACGTCTACGGAGGGGAAAAGATGAGAGTAAAGATCAATAAAAGAATATAGATTCCATCGTGGAGAAAATTTAATATGAGCCATAGCTCTTTACATTCTTGCGTTTCTATTTTGTTGCTAAGAACTATAAAATCAACTCACATTTACAAAAGCAAGAAAAGAAACTTTGTCCATACAAGGGCTGATAACCAAAAGCTCCTCCACATCAGGAACTTCTTCAACCTCTGTATCTATGTACAGGGGCCTAAATTGTAAGCTCTTGCATATCGATGCCTTCTTAGATTTATTACTTCTATGATTATAACAAAATTGTAGCTGTTTCTCTACAACCATGACTTTCAAATTAGTGACGCCGACTCTGCCACAGTCCCCAAGGAAAAGGTGGGCTACCTTCCGGAGTTGAATCATCGGATGTGCTTGGTAGTTGGACATCCTTTGATTTTGCCCTCGTATATCTAAGTGGGCTGCCTTCCGGAGTCGATTCATCGGATGTGCTTGTACTAGGATTTTTGAGTTGCACATCCTTTGATCGAACCCTTATCGCTCTTGGTGGGCTAGCTTCTGGAGTCGAATCATCAGATGTGCTCATACTAGGGTTTTCTAGTTGTACATCTTTTGGTCGTGCCCTAAACTCGAAGCCATTAACATCATCGGATGTGCTTGGTAGTTGGACATCCTTTGATTTTGCCCCGATATATCTGAGTGGACTGCCTTCCGGAGTCGATTCATTGGATGTGCTTGTACTAGGATTTCTAAGTTGGACATCCTTTGACTGAACCCTGATTGCTCTTGGTGGGCTAGCTTCTGGAGTCAAATCATCAGATGTGCTCGTACTAGGGATTTCCAGTTGGACATCCTTTGATCGGGCCCTAAACTCGAAGACATTATCGTCATTGCTTTCATCATCACTGGACTCATCTCCACCGATATTTTGGTTGCCTAGGTTGCGAGCTTCTACTTTTGGTAATCTGGTGGCTGCTCCAGCCCTGGAAAGGAACACGAGACATAAGTTTGTAGGCCAGCGAATGATAAAAATTGGTACAATAGAGCTTATCGAAATCTAACCTCTTAACATAGTCTTTGGAGTTCAATATCTTCATTGACTCTGAACTTTTGCCACTCCCACTCTGCTTTGTCAGTCTGATGTGACAATCAGGACCAAACAAAACAAATAATTTCTTTAGGACAAAAAGAAACGTATGCAGGCACAAATATCAAAAAAGGCAAAACTTACATGATGGGTGAAGTAATGGGTTTGGGATTATCAGCCACCTGTGGATGATACAAGATATCCAAGAAGCACATAAGCAGGAAGTTACTTCTGACTAAATGATATGAAACCCGACAAGAAAGATAACAAATTAAAGTGAACACTTACTTCATCTGGCAAATCATCCTCAATAAATTCCCACCGTTCCTCCTGCAAGGTTTAAGGTTTCTTTGTCCCCATCGTCGTACAAAACCTATAGTCCCCAATCAGGCCATAGATATTTAACACAATATCAAAAAACATACAGTTGCAAGATCTCAGAGTTAGAGAAAAGAGGTAGCAGCGCAAAGAGCAAGAGTGCCTGCTCAAACAATTACATAATTTGCAAAAAGTTAGCTATCAGATGGGACTTGAGGATAAAAAAAAGACTGATCTGCATAATGCAGATACATCCAAGAAGCTAACTGAGCTGATCAAAACAAATGGTAGGTCACAGTTACAGAAGCTTCTGAAGACTATGATAGTCATCTCACCTTGTGCTTTTTCATTATAGGGTCATAAGATTGAATTCGGCCATCATAGAACCTGTAAAACAACCAATTAGGAATAGGAAGAAATGATATAAACAACCCTAGTGCTGTAGACCATCACTGAAGCAACAGCAGCAGCAGCCATCACTGAAGGAACAGCAGTAGCAAGTGCAAGAAGGAGATGAGAATTGAAAAATAACATGCTCAACCGAGACAGAAACAAAGTATTCCAAGTGAGGGTCCTAGAGTGCTCACATCTCATCCAATGGCCACCAGACCTTTATTCTCCGACCAATTAATCCGTCAGCAAGCACCCCAGACTCCTGAAAATTGTTTAAGAAATACATGACTTTATGAAAACTAAAAAAAAAACGGCACAAAGACTGCAACATAGCAATTAGGAAAAAGTAAGAAATAAACTGAGTGCCAACCCTCTTTAATAACCCTCTTTAATAACTGCAAACACAAAATTCAGCAGAGCTTTGCAAGATACTTCAGTTTTATAATAATGACAATGATAATAATAAAAATTGAAGAAGGCATACTTAAGAATATAACGACAAAGAATGTAATAGATATATAATATCAGATCCAATCAGTGTAGGAAAAGTATACTGCAACAGTTACAATCATACCCTTGAGGTGCCTTTACTCATGTCATTTCCTCCTTCGGTTGGCAGCTTCATTTTTTTATCTCTAATATTGATAGGGAGCAGAGCTGCCTCACCTCGCACAGTCTCCACATTTGACTTCAGTGTAGTTCTCTTTATTGTAGAAACTGTAGGCATAGCTGAAAGATTAGTTCTGCTTATGGAGATCCTTCTTTTATGGGGCTGTTTTGTAGTTTGACCATCTCTGTACAGCCAAGAAAGATCATAACCTTCTTCAGGTCTCATGAGCGAATTGGGTTTCAGTTCCCTTTTCCTGGGAAGTATTGAACCCTTGGAGTCTAGGAAATCAGCAATGCCTGTGTTTAGGAGAACCATTAGGTCTCAGCTTTGCTGCAAAATCCAAGATCATTTCTCACCCAATTTCCAACCGGAAGGTGCCACTTTCTGCAAGATGGTATATTCCCTATTAGAGAATGAACAAATCAAAACAAAGCTAAAACAGCAGAAACGTCAAAAATGACAGTAACCTCATTCTCCTTAAGCACACTAGCCAGGAGACCAATCAGAAGATCTGGCTGACATCTTCACTTTCAGCGAGGATGTCAGCCATTATTTGTTCTACAGCCCAGCATTCACCAGCAGATGGATTTGACCTTAATAAAAAAAAGAACCCATCAAAAAATAAGAGAGTATCAAAAGGTAAATGCTAAAATTTCAAGATAAAAGATGTTAAGAACTATCATTTAGTAAAGTCATAAGAGTGTTGTTGCGGTCTGTCATAACAAAACTGTTAAGCTAAGTTATAATTCAACTACCACAAAGCCATTTAGGTGCCACTATATTTTCACTACCCTAGAATTAAGGTCAAGAGCTTGCACAGATATAACTAAATTTCAATCTCTCTTGTAAAGATAGTAGGGTAACACCTTATATAAAAAGTCCTCGCTACCCCAAGCAGAACATTGAGTTTAGCAGGAGATTCTTCAACAAAATTGAAAGGTTTAAAGTACCAAAACCAAACCACATGAAATAGTCGAAAGATTCATCCAATCATGAAAGGCAAACTAACTTATAAATGAACACTGATGTACATGGAAACTCATCCGCAATTAACTAACTACAATATCATCTTTTTGAGTCATAAGAAAGGTTACTAGACAGCAAGACAAGCCAAATTGTGATATTCCAGAAAACTAAAATAAAACTCAAAAGAGATATTTCCATTAACTACCGTTATTAGTCAAAGGTTAAGAAAGCTATCCTTTCTTATGGTATCTGGTAAACTATCATGCAAAAAAAGAAAAAGAAGGTGTAATATGTTGCTGATGATAATATTACCTAGTAAATACCCAGAAATGTTGGCACATCTGAATAATGAGCACCTCACATTCAAGGTCAAGCATTAGCAGACATGCCTTGACCCTTGCAATGGTTTCAAGTATACAAAGGGCCTTTTCATAACACCATGTGACGGTTGAGATAGCTTGAAAGAGCCTCCACGATCAGTTGAAAAATTGCCTGCCCATGAATGGATACTTAAGAAACTGTGAAAGAACAAAATTTTATCTAGAGTGGAGTGAGTTCATTGTATTAGAAAATCTCCAGAGTACTTGTTTTATATACCTTCATTTGATCGTCATTATATGGTTGTACTGGCGATGTTATCCTCAGAATCTCACTGAGGCAAGATGCCACTGTAACTCTAACATCCTCATTACAATGTTTGAACAGAGCTTCAGCTATGAGACCCTTCATGATAGGAAGAAGGGCATCTTGGAGGAAGTCTGATGGTTCTTGCTCCATATTCACCAAGACATCCTCAGCATTCTATGTAGTGGGGACATGTAGATGAAAGCAAAAGTCAGTTTCTATATCTAAATAAACAATATTAAAGAGTACAGAAAAGTTTCTGGAAACATAGAAAGAGAACACCCCTTTCAGATGCTCCAATAACAGGTGATGTATGTCCTTTAAGAGGTCAAGAAAAGGGGGAGGGAAAAGATAAAAACTAGAGATTTGACTTTGAAGCTCAAGGTAGCACAAGAATATCATCCAGCAGATGGAGAAGTGGACCGCAAAAGAACACCACATACAAGGAGCAATGCTTAAATGATATCCATTTGACTCGCTTAAAGTAATATGCTGAAACCAAAGTTCTATAGTTTAGAAAGGAGTTTGAAAGCCATTATATGAACTCAGTCTCCTGTTCCATATGAACTAGATGCCTTTCCCTACAAGCATAACCACCAAATGGATTAGCATACATGGGCCAATTAAAACAACAAAGATGCCTGATGAGCAAATTGATGAGAAACCCAAAGACAGGAGATCAATCATCCCCCAAAAAAACATCAACCATCCTCAAGCATTCAAATTTATCCCAATGAAACACAAACAAGAAATCCCAATGGAAGTAAAGCTTTACGGCTCAGTAGATCATTATATGCATGAATTGGTAAATTGAGGCAGCATACATCAAGAAGAGTGAGGAGTTCATCAACAGAAGAAGGGGCATTGAGGAGGCCATTGCCAACCAATCTAAGCTGCACTGCCAAAGTCCTCTCGAATGAAGAAGAAGATGATGCCATTTTTCCTCTTTTTACTTTGGGTAGCCACACACGGTTTACAGCTCAAACAAACACAGAGAGTACTAGTATTCTCTTGCACATTTGCACGGAGAGTAGTCAGAAACTCATCTACAATTTATAGGGAAAACAAAACTTGGCAATTCAGAGGAAGAAATGGAAACACAGTAAGTTTCCACCTATGCTATGAACTTGGTCCTGTTCTTGGGTTCTGATTTAGCTGTCAATTTTGGTTTCTTGGTTGGGCTCTGACTGTGTGCTCTTTGCTATCGTGACAAAAATGACATAATAGCTTCAAATGGTATTTCATATCTTGGGAACTTAGGAGGATCAATTACTTGCCATTCCATTGGCTTTTGCACTGGATTCTGTACCTAATCACTCTTAAATTGCACTTCAGATTTTGATTTTCTGGTTTTCCCAATTATTAACCTGCTCAATATTGGTTTCTATAGACTGACCAAGAAAAAAAAAGGTATATTAACGAGTGAGACAGAATTATAAAATCCATATGATATGATGATAAAACAATACAAGCTTGGAAAAAGAGAAAAAACTATATAATATCAGAAATAAACAAGCATAAACACCATGTTTTGAAAGACATGCAAATGCAAAAATTCTTTGGTTATGTTTTGAAACATTTATTAAAAAAAGATTTGTTGGCAGGCAATGCCATTTTAGCTTGACATATTATGCCAAACATGAATAGGTGCAAGTATTTCAATTTGGTGTATGTGATGACTGACTTATAAGGTTGAAATCATATCAAATAGATTATGTTTTCTTTTTTTGGAGGGGAAGACAAATTTGGTAAGGGTAAAGAAGGAATGGCTCCCAGGATTTGATTCATATGCATTTTGACAGGATAAGTTTTGTATATTACAAGAACCAACCTTCCAAAATAAGCTAAGATATGTATATTCTTGATCCATTTTTTTAGAACAACTAAATTTTTTTTATATCTGAAAGATCTATATGCAATTACCATTCCTATTTATTTTTCCTGTAAGGGACTGATTTCTGAAATTCCACTAACTGAGCATCATAATCAGAATAGCTGGATTTTTCACTTGAAAGTAGAATACCTTCTTCTATAACCTGAAAAGAACACCTTACACATAAACCACTGTGGTACTAGTAAAAACCAATAAACTTGGTGGATGTTCACGATTAGGATGTCTTTAAAGTTTATAAGCCACTCACTAGGAGAAACATTCTCTTTATCTCAATTTTCACCATTCCTCAATATTTGAATTGTCTTATTTTAGAGCATGTGTAGATAGACTATTGCTTTTTGCTTTTTGCATTTTGCTTAACCCAAATTTTGAAACAAACACACTTCAATGATTCTATTGCCCCAATACCTGCAGCATTGTGTCATACATCTTTCTCCACCCTAATAAAGGTCAATCATTCATCCCTTTTTATCAGGTACATCCCTTTTTATCAGGTATGTCCAGGTAGAATGCAGATAAACAATAAAGAGAAAGCATATGGGGTTTCAGTCACAAAAAACTTACATCAGCTGCATTTTCAAATGACAAACAAATCATGGTTGTAGCTAACTTATTTGATCTAACACCAAATGCAATATATTTATACAACATTAAAAGAGAAAAATTCAGGAAACTCACACAAGCTGCTTCTCCAATTATTTTGGCAATCCCATGAGGTCTCTGCCATCAGGTACTTTCTGCAAAAATTAGTTGTCCATGCTTTACTTTTTGCCAATCCTCTGAGTGCAAACAAATCAAGCTGCTCATGACAACTAGAACTCACTCCATAGATAATTGACTTGGCTATTTGGTTCAATGTGCATTTTTCATGCATACTAATGCATTAGATTTTAATTCATGTGAATATACATGTCTTAAAAGGTAAGATGCAAAGAATATAAAAGGATTCATATAACCAACTCACTTAGCATGAAAAGTCTTTCCATTCAACATGTTTATAATATTTGTTTTTTACAGAATATTGTTATCAAGCAGATAGTTCTGAACATTCAATTGTACAACCAAATTGGAGATAAGTACAGCAATGACCACAAACACAAATATAATTTTAACATAACATGAGCACAATGACTTGCGATTTAAATGATTTTATTTGATTTTGACTTTCTTCTTTCAAACAAAATCATCATCACCATGTGCAATATTTGTGCTCTAAATAAAGCCAAAGGATATGACGCAAATTGCAAATAAACATGACAAAGAAACAGGATTTCAATTCAGATCGCATCGATCTCAAACTTGAAAGATAGGTTGGATCCCAGTCCATCTCAACTCAACTTAAATCATCAAATAGAGCACGTAAATGAGAAATTAAACATTATTTGTTCAGGTTTTTAAGCTCAAGCAGCGCATTGCATCGACTCCATTACACCCCTAAATAGCAGAGTTTAATTTGTTATTGCCTTCCTGCAACAAAATAAAAATAAACTAACCTTTGCCTTAGTGAGTCGCATATCAGAAAACCAATGAACTATTAATTGTATAATTTTCAGACTGTACTTTCAATCAGATTCATCTCTAGATTTTAAGCTGCGTTATGAAGATTTTGAGGTGCATATTATATGTCACCTCAATTTCCTCAGTTACTGAATTATGGACAGTAATAGTCTCAATCAATCAGATTCTTTTTCTTGCTTAGAGATGCACATGACCTCCAGTTCCCAATTTCCATTCAAACTTAGAACATGTGTAAATGATTTACAAATCCTGAAAAATCATAACTCTGGTCTCAGTTGTTAGATTTGGTTTTTACATCATGTTAAGTTTCTGAAAACAATTAGATCTGAAAGTGATCTCAATGTGCATTGGAAGCAATAGCAATTTATATACATGGTGCACTGTTAATAAACAAAAGCTCTCTAGGCTATTTCCTTTTCCAAATCAAAAAATTGAAAAATAGTAGATACCTGCTCATAGAGAGTTTCTTCTTATCTTTGTAACACAGGGAGAATTGCTGCAAAAACAGAGAAATTAAAAAAATAGTGTGATCAGTGCAGTAACATTTCAACGAACAAGAATGAAAATACATATGTATCTCTTCTAATAACAAAGACATTCACCTTCAAGTTTTTCTCCAACCAAATATCTGCAAACTCTTTCTTGCTTGCTTCTGGATGATAAACTATAGAACTCCTCCTATATCTGAAGGATTTTCAATCAACAGAGCCCTTCAGAAAAATTATTCAATTAAAACTAAACGAATACAAAACCTAGGATGAAGAATAAAAAGCTAGATCAGTCTAGCAGATTATTGAAGGTGCTATGTGTGAGGTGACACAGTGAGGACACACGGGTATTTATAGGGGATGAAATGCCATAGGGCGCCGCCACCTCCAATGAGATTTCTCAAGACAAAACTAGGTTAAAATTGTTCGTAGGTTAACACCGCACTGCCGTGAATGTGACATGTCATGTGACTGCATTGATAAATCATATTTTATTTAGCTTCTTTGAAGTTCAATTAAAAATACCATGAAAAGCTATTATTTTAACAACTAAGACAAAGTGACACTAGACCACATTAGCTTCTTTTTTTTCAGCAACAAATATGTATAACAAAATTTATATCAGTTGCATCAAGGGAAATAAAAAAAAAGAACAGCTGGAATGAGGATAGGTTTTGAAAGTTAAGGAGAAAGCATATTATAGGGAGTGATTGGAGAAACTCTGAAGATCATAACCCAAGATGATTGTGAATTACAAAAGTAGCCAGTTGTTAAAACAAGACTTCCTCCTGTTAGTGTATTTCATCAGCAAATTTTGGTATCAGGACTAGTCTTTCTAAGCCTAGATGAAACCAAAAATTGATGATGATTTTAGTCAATTATATGAACGCTTAGTTTTAGCACCTTATGATTTTATTCAATGCTTGTCCAAACTTTTTAAGCCTTATAATACATGTTGGTTTTCAGTGAAATTTAGATGATTCGCCTTATTATACATGCTGAAGATTTTTGACTTCCCTCACAGCCTGAACTTGTTGAAGAGGATAAACTTCTTTATTATACATGTTGTATAAACATTTTCATGATAAAATTTCCTCTAGTTTTTTGTTGAAATTATGAAGGATGCCAGCAAGTATTGAAAGGTGACAAAGTCTCACACGGGTGCAAGATTTTGGCAATCCTACCTTTTGTTGGCAAGAAGGGTATTAGGAGGAAACCATTGTGTATATACCATCAATTAAGAATAAAATCTCATTGTTTATGACAAATTTGAAAGCCACGTTAGAGAAAAATTATCCATCATCTACTCTTGGAAGATTCATTAATGGTTGATTTCTAACTTACCCTATCTGGTAGGTGTAAAAAGGAATAATACCTTCTCATTTTGTTATCAAATCTGAATGTTTCTCCCTTCTGGTGATATGGTGATATAATATGAAGAAGACCGGTTTGGATGTACAACTCATTTCAAAATGTTTCTCCCTTCTGATGATATGGTGATGTAATATGAAGAAGACCCGTTTGGAAACCTCATTATTATCAAAACAAAATTGACAAAACCACGAAAGTATATCAAGAAGGCATTTAATAATATCTACAACTGGAAAAAGCTCGAATTAGTACTTGTCCATTTCACATTGGCCTGGACAACCAAGTTACTCATTTCACAGTCAGATAAATTCTCTATATTTCCGTATGATAATAAAAATAACATATATACACATGTATATATGCATATATAATATGACCTCCTCAGGCAAACCCAACACAAAAAACTGTGACCTTTTATGTGATCCTTATTCAATTATAATTCTACATCCTTCTAATTTGAAATTCCATACTCTAGATACAAAATGCAAAAACAAATATGTATAGTTGGAACTCCGAGTATTGAAAAATGAAGCATAGACTATCTTGTGAGCAAATTAATAATAGGGATAGCTGTTCCAAATCCATGTGCTAGGCACTTGGCCAAATTGCAAGGACATTGCTATGGCCACACAAGGTCACACGTTCAAACCCCGTGACCTCAAAACTAAAAATTAAGGTGTTTATCATGTCAAAACCATTAGTTTGGAGAATATCGGTGCATGGGAGTGGTGATGTAGTGGTGCAGAGGGAAAGCCACAACATGGAGGACTTGGCAATTCTAGTGGACATCTTGGTGCAATAATAGCACATAACAGTAGTGCCAATGGTGGGAAGGAAGAATTACAGTTAGCCAGCCAGTAGTATCCATACTACCTTTTTTACTTTTTTCATTCACCACTTTTTTCTTATTCCACATATTCATATCAATCCTCCTTTGTTCTCTGTACAAGTATCTTTTATGACGTGTGACAATATTGCTCCTCTTATCCCCATATGACATCATAACCTTAATATATAAGAGATCTATTTAGGCACCAGATATTCTAACTCCAAAACTGTTTTCTCTATGAATCTTTCCTCAAATAATGTAGAACTGCAGATCATATATAAAGTTTGTGATAATCTAATGTTCTACAAAGGTTGACCATCTATAGAAATTTGTGCTATGTAGACCCAAAGCACAAGGCTCAAATAAGAAGAGCAGCTTTCTTCCTATTTATCTGGTCTTGGCTCTTTAAAGAGTTTGGCTTTTGGGTTTGGATTGGCTTGCAAAATCCAAAGTTCAGAAGAAGTTAAAGGGATATATGCAAGGCTCTTACATAGAAAAGAATGTTAATTAAGAGCAAGAAATTTTTTTTTTCCCATTATAGCTAGAAGACATCCAAAAAAGAGCATGAATATTCTAAAATCTGACAAAAAAAAAAAAGAATAGTTGGAGAAGAAAATTAAAATGACGAAATCTGAGTGAAATGATCAAACACAACAATATATCCAAAACTCAAAAAGATATGACTGCCTATATAAAGGCGATAGAGGTAAGGTGGTGCAGCAAACAACTTGCAAATATTATGCATGGGTTGATTAACCCCTATTAAAGTTCACTGGAATTCCAATTTTTATGGCTCCTGCTAAATTGTGAACAGAAAAAGAGATCTTCAGACTGTGAAATAGATCAACACCATTTCTAGAAAAATGCTATGCTTGTGGGAGGGAAAAGGCAAGTGCAACTGAACTATAAGTAGAGGTATCGTAGTTGCAAAAGTTTCAAGCTAAAGGTGCGTGCATAAATGTTGCTCTTCGAGTTAAGTCCCATGGCATTGATCACTACTACGTTATATCATTGGTTTACATGTTAATATCGACAAACACCTGATTGTTCAGGTTTTTGTTGAGATTCACGTCTGAAAATGCAATAGATTTCAGTTCACTAAAAGGTTTGGATAGACCTTTTCAAGACTCCGCTACAACCCAAAAGTTTGTCTGTTATAGGTCAGTGTAAGACACTATTAAATTAGCCAAGCTGCAGATTCATATCAGGCTTTCCTCAAAACCATAAACCATTGTGAGAAGGGATTTCATAATTCTCAGGAAAAAATCATATGCAATACAGCCCACAGGAAAGGGACTGACCTTTGACTTTGAGAAGCAAAACATCAACCCGCAAAGGAGACATATGCAATTGTGATTACTCATATCGTGGTAGTCCTACATGGGTGAAGTTTTTTTGTTTAGCGAAAAAGCAAGTGTCAATGGTCTGCAATCGATGAAGCTTCCATTGACGAGTTATGCAGACGCACAAATAAAAACAAAAAAGAGAACGACTCCATCGAACTCAGTAGGAAAAAGACAAAAATCAACTTAAGCTTGCACAGGTACATGTTGGAGCATACTCGATTAGAAAACTTTGCAGCTGGTCTTTGTCAATAATAAAGTAGCAAAAACCCAATTTTATCTGCAAATAGCAAAAACATCAGCAATTTTTTAGCAGAACAGAGGTATATTTTCGTTTTGAACCATGAACAGATGAATGCATTGTTCTTTTTTGTTCTTTCCAGAAAAAGGAGCTAAAAAAACACCAAGGTACCCGACACTGATGAAACCAAGCTGCAATGCCAATCGACAAACAGAGAAAAAAAGGAAAAGGATTGACAACCATCATTTGAACAATACGAACCTCGGGATAGAGAGAGAGGAACGAGGCAGTCGACCGAGAGACCATCTTCATCTTTTCTCTTCTTTTTTCGTTTTTTGGCCATCGTCTTCCTCTGTTCTGAAAGACTGCACGAGTTCATGCAAGAGCAGCAGAGACTCTGGAGTGGAGAGAGAGAGGTTCTCTTGAATCTTTCATTATTTTTAGTAGATGGGCCTCTTCAGATCGTAACACGGCCCATAGGAAATCTTGCTTTGGGATTTTGCTTTTCAGAGCTACAAAAACATACCCATTATTTTGGAGAATGGCCCCGTTATTATTTCGTAAAATGCAATTAGCTACCTAAGTGCAGTCCTTTTCTCAAATTGGCCCCTGAACTTGAGTTTCTTGCAAATAACCCCATGTACCTGATAAATTGTGCATCAAACAGCACTGTGCAATAAATGGCCATGTGCATCTTGCATGCACATTGTGCCTAAATATTAGGGGCATTTTCGTCCGCATAATAAAGCCTAGAATAGAGAGAAGGGGAAGGGGCATGTAGGGCCGGTTAGAGGGGACGCTATCCAAGTGCCGAAGACGAGAGTACCTCACCAGACTTGTGCAAACTCACCGTCGTTGTCAGAGCTTCGAATCAGGAGATCTATAAACCAGAGGTACACACACAGCACAATTCCATAGTGACAAGGAAAGACCAATGGAAATACCAAGAACCGGTCATGATTATAGGAAGCCAAGACCAGTTCTTTGGTTGTTATTTCCTTTAGATGCATCCATCCCCACTAACAAAGAAGTTCCAAAGTGGCAACTCGCCCACCCCAGTAGAACCCCACTCCAATACCGAGCATCAACGATAAGTCCTCCACAACATCACCGTCCAACCGGCCCCCACCCCTACGCCTCTCGCCCCCTTCCTATCTCTAGGATTCATTCTTTTATTCTAATGTTCTGGCCATTTTCTATTCTAAAATAAAGAATGCCCCTGATAGGGACAAAATGTACGCATGAGATGCACACGTTCCATGGTCGGCCCATATTTTCATGCAGGGGCTATTTGACGCACTTACCGAGTACGGAACTTCATTTAAGACAAACTCAGGTTCACAGAGCATTTTGAGAAAACAGCCGCGCTTTAAGAGGCTGAATAAAATTTTCCCGTACCATTTTCAAAATAAACCACCATTCGTTTCGAGTGTATTCTCATTACCAGGGATCAAGAAAACTGGGGATATATCATACCGGAGGCTTCCCCAATTATGCAGGGAAAAGAGATCAAGCAACATGACTAAGGAACTGATCCACACTCCTAGCTTTCCAAAGAATGAATAAATACAACTTCCATTTCTAGACCATATGCAATGAACAAAAGCCATCGCTCTTCCAAGCCTCACAAATACTTGCATTTCCGCCGTTGCAGACATTTTCCGGAGCAATGACAGATCGCTGATGCCTATACAAGGGCCAAAAGACTACAAGCTCTTGCACATAGACCTCTATACTTTGTGTAAGGAACCAAACTTGTAAGAACTTGCCCATTACTTCCAATAATTCTACCACTACATAAAGCTATTCTACTTCCAAAGCAGCCTCAAAATTTTCTAAGCTGACAACGACTAAGCTTCACTTCAGCCACCAAGGTCTAGGAGGGCTAGCTTCAGGAGTCGAATCGTCTGACGAGCTTGAGCTAGGATATTTTCTCCGGACATCCTTGGACCGGACCCTGATCTCATACAAATTATCTTCAGTGCTCTCGTCGTCACTGGACACGTCTCTGCCCACATTTTGATTCCCAAACTGTGGAACTTTAACTTCTGGGACTCTGGAGGAAGCTTCAGCCCTGGAATGAAAGCATTGGAGATAAGCCTCTAGTCAAGTGAAGTGAACGACAGAAGCAATACAGTATCCAGATCAGACCTTTCAACGTTCTGATTGATCATTAATTTCCTCGGTGAGTGTGACTTCTTGTCACTGCTCTTTTTGTATTCCCGCCTGATGGAAACCACAACCAAACAATATAGGTGATATCACCACCAAAGCAACAAGTGAAAGCAGGCAAAGATATGGAGTGAAAGGCAAAACTTACCTGATGGGTGACGGTTCGGGTTTTGGGAGATCAGCCTCCTGTAGGTGCTATCAAACAACCAAAAAAGCACATTACATGGCAATTAGTTTAAGTTTTGAACTTGTGAGTAAACATAGAGAGCATAACTTAAAGTGAACGCTTACTTCATCTGGCAAATCATCCTTGACAAACTCCCACCGTTCCTTCTGAAGGTATAACGTTTCTATATCCCCATCATCATACAAGACCTACAGTCCACAATCAGGTGACACATACTTCAATATCAAAGAACGTGCGATTGCCAGATTGCAAGGGAGGGAGCAAAGTTAGGAGGTAGTGACTAGCAGCACAGGGGACAAGATAGACGAGTTTGGCAAATGTCTTTTTTCAAAGAAACCTATCAGACAGTGATTGAGGATGACCATAGAAAACATTGATCTGCACCATCCAGATGCATACAAGAAGCTAACTGAACTGATAAGAACAGATGGTAAATGACAGTTGAAGTTTCAACATATGAAATTCATCTCACCTTGTGCCTCTTCCTAAATGGGTCATAAGATTGAACGACACCATAATAAAACCTGTAAAACAAGCAATAGGAAGTAATTGATAACTACCCTTAGTGCTACTGACCATCACAATAAAGCAACAGTGGTAGCAGGTGCTAGAGTAAGAGGATTGAGAAAGAAATAAACATGCAAAACCCAAATGAAAATGTAATATCCCAGAGTGACGGTCCTCGAGTACTCACATCTCGTCCAATGGCCACCAAACCTTTATTTTCCGACCCACTAATCGTCTGCCAGGCACCCCAGACCCCTGAATAAAGTCAATAAAGGAATTTGAATTTGTGAAAATCAAACTGAGGGGAAATGAATATTCTGCAGAGCAAAAAAGAAAAAGAGAAGCAGTTCCAGACTCTTTGTTGATTGTACTAAGAAGTTCAACAAAAACTTTTCAATATACTTCGCTATGTTAATCATAAAAAAAGGAAGACTTCACAATTAAAAAAAGATAATAAAAGTACAGCATCAAACCAAAATTACAAATATACCTCTGATACAGCCTCGCTAAAATTGCTCGTCCTTACCCCTACCATCGAAAGCTTTGATTTTTTCCCTGCAAGATCACTAGGGACCGGAGCTTCCTCATCGCAAGCAACGGTGTTCTCACCTGCAGCTGGTTCAACATGCATCTTTTGTGGGGTTCTTCTCTTTCTCAAAGAAATTTTAGGGGCAGTTGAAGGATCATGTCCATTCATAAGGACCCTTCTACGACGAGATTTTTGCCCATCTATGCATAGCCAAGAAAGTTTGTAGCCTTCGTCGGGGTTCATCAACTTGTTTGGTTTCCGTTCCCTTTTCTTTGGAAGCGCCTTGAATTTAATTTCTAGCTTAGTTGAACCCTTGGAATCTGCAGAATCAGCCTTGTCTGTAGTTGTTTTAGCAACAGGGACAATGTTGGGGAAAAGAAGGGCAGCAGCATCACTCGTACTCGATCCAGGAGCACTATCCAGATCAGGAACAACTTCTCCAGGGGAAAACACAAGCCCATGAGCTGCCTGATGGAAAAAGTCAAATGAGACAATAGCCATTTAATAGGTTCAGTTCAACCAAGGGGAAAAGAAAACAAGGGGAGACTAACAGATAGAGAGAAAGCCTACTGGAACGGAAGACTAAAAAGAATTGGTTCCATTTGTTTTGAGGAAAATCTTTTCTGAGAAAACATTTTCCTCATTTTCTGTGTTTGGTTCGCTTTGGAACATAAGTCAACGGAAAACTATGCTTGAATTCAGGAAAACGATTCTCTTTAAAAAACTGAAAATCATTTTCCAAAAACACAACTAGATATCAACGCTCAAGCCCAAACTCTAAGCATGGGCACAAAAACCCCAACACTGATTCCCGGTCCCCGGTGTCTGAAGCAATTCGAGGTTGGGCTCATGATCCCAATGGCTATACCCAGATCCCTGGCGCCCTCACTCGAATGCATCGAGGCAAAGCCCAAGACCCCGGCACCACAAAGGCCAAGCGCGAGATCCCAGTAGCCAAACTCAAATCCACAACACCAAGGCTCGGGTCCATAAAGGTCGTGCTCAGGTGCATTGAGATCGGGCTCAAGACGCCGGTGCCCACGCTTGGATTGATCGAGGCAGGGCCCAAGACCCAGGTGCCCGTGCGCCAATCCCCGACACCTAGGTTGAGGTCTGTCGCAGCTAAACCAAGATCTCTAGTACCCATACCCTGTTTCCTGACTACCCATGCACAAGTTACTAGCGCCCAAATAGTATATGTCTATTTAAGAAAATCAAATCAAATTTTCCAAACCAAACAGAAAATATTTTCTAATTCATTTTTAGGTTTCGGCCAAACACCAGAAAATATTGTCACTTTCTTGAAAAATAACTTCCAGGAAAACATTCTCAAGATATGTCACATTTTCCGCGAAACAAACGGAGCCTAAATGAGGTATTTGATTATTAACAGCCAACCCTAGAGGGCTCATTAGACAAATGGTGGATATGTGCTGGAGAAAGGTACGTTTCCTCATACTTCTCTATTGTTTTTTGTCTCAAGTCTTTTACCTACTTTTGTATTTTGTGTAAAGTCTTTTCTGGCTCATACAGCCACTTAATATGGCATGAAGCACCTCAATATGCATGAACAACAGAAGATGCACAAAGCTAGACATGAAGTAAGACAATTGCAAGAAATCAAGCCCTGTAAATCAGCTTTTGTATGGTAAAGCATTGTATATCCACCATCCAAGAGAACAACAATGAGAAAATCTCAGGCAATGGAAAATCTTTATCAGAAAAGACAATAAACAGGCAGCACTGAAGTTCCATTTTTTCTAGAACCTATTCACCAGAAGGATGGTAAATCAGAAGCAATACGATTGTATTCAGCATAAAGAGAAAGGATGGGGTCCTATAAAAATCAAGAGACGCACCACTGGTTGTGAAGAACCATTAGCATAATTATTCTCCATTGTTGTAGGCTCTTTTTCACATATGGAAGCCACAACAGGAGAGTAATCATCCACAGTGGTGCCATTGGATTGCACTGCTCCATGAAGAACAGGTCCAAGCTTAGCTGCGCATCTGGCGATGACCCTCTCTCCAAGCTTCCAACACAAAGGTGCCACATTCTAAATGACAGTATACACCCTATTAGAAACTAAAACACACAGAAACCACACTGAAATGGCAGAAAGGACCAAGACAGTTACCTTATTTTCTTTTAGAACACTAGCAAGAAGAGGACTGAGAAGCCCCAAGGAAATCTCCTCACTTTCACCAAGGATGTCTGTCATGATTTGCTCCACGGCCCACAGTACATCATCAGTGGGATCCGACCTTGACCAAGAACAGGGTATCAAAGGCGAACACGACAGAAAAAGAAAAAGGAGAAAAAATGGAAATATGTCAAGAACTTCAATTTTATTAAAGTAAGCCATCAAATGAGAGCATTGAAAGAGTGTCCTATCAAAGAAGTGTTGATTTTTACACTAGAAAGTCACCTTTTTCTCCAAGATGAACAGGATCACTACTTAATGCACAACATACTACAAAATCCTTCCTTGAGAACTGCTTCCTTTTCATAAACCTTCCGCTTGTATTTTCTTCATGCTCAGAACATCTTACCAGTTAAAACATGCACTCTTCTTGCCAAAGATGACAAAAAGTGTCATATAGAAATAGTGGACATTGGCTCATTTCACACTAGTGAAAGGTGAACTTAATTTTTCAATGTTAGCATCAACAAAAGCACGCCTGATAGGAAGAGCCAATATATGACAGAGAAACAGGAAGACAGAATAGAATCCACCTTCTCCAAAGAGGTAGGATTTGTTCTTAACACCTTCCTACCCACCCCCCAAAACCTCCACCCCAGAATCAAAAGAAGAAGAGAGACTTTTTTTACTACTATTTCTTGCACTTCAATCTTTGGATTTTAGGATAACCCAGCCACTGCATGTCATTTACAATGGAATTTTTTAGCCATTATAATTGGCTTAAGACCAAATGTTTAGTGCAGACCCCACTTAATTGAGTTTAGCAGGAGAATCTGTGCCTATATTACCAAACAGAAGGTCATAAGTACCAAGGAAAACCATGTGAACTGATTAACCAGATTTTTTGCCAACCATAAAAGGAACCTACCTCATAGATTAGCTTTGGTGAATGTAATCAGCAAATATCATAGCATCATGCTCAACAGATTCAAGTCAATAGTAAGGTTACAAGATAAAAAGACAAGCCAAATTTCTTCAGTCAACTTGAAGGACTCAGAAGAGCAATGTTATCATCTAGAATATCAGTCATTCCAAAAGTATCCCTTATATTCCCATCAATAGAAGAGCTTTCAGTCTCTCAAAATAAGTCCAATTATTATACGAAAGTTAGAATGTAAGTTAGTAAAAAATGTATCCAGTAAGCCTTTTACCTAATGACTGCCCAGAAATTTTGGAACATCTGCACAACCAGCGCATTGCATTGGAGGTCAAGCATAAGAAGGCATGCTTTGACCCTTGCAACAGTCTCAAGAATGGACAGGACCTTTTCATAATGTTGTGTGGATGGCTGAGATAACTTAGAAAATGCCTCCACAATTAACTCAAAAATCACCTGCACGTCAATGAAATGAATTAATACAAAAGCCATTCGATACTAACAGGCTAATTTTGAGTAAAATGAAAAGGTGTTGGCTGCACCAAAATAGCCATTTTAAAGTAGGATATCAGATATTACACCTTCATCTGGTCATCATTGAACGGTTCTTGAGGCGCACTTATCCTCAGAACCTCACTAAAGCAATATGTTACAGAAACTCTAACACCCTCAACAGAATGTTTCAAAAGAGAATCAGCAATTAGTGCCTTCATAAGTGGAAGAAGGGAATCTTGGAGAGGGTCTGATGGTCCTTGCTCCACGTTAGCTAAAAGATCCTCAGCATCCTGAAATGCAGTGGAACATGTAAGTCATGGCAATAACATTAGCTGATAAGAGAATTCCTTCCAAAATCATAAGAAGAAAAGGCACACTCATTGAAAATAGGAAAGAGGTGGATAAGTGATGTCATTGAACAAATAAAAAATCATCAAGTGTATGATGGGGATGAAAAATCAAATTAGCAACAGAGTTTTTAAGCTCATGGTGGCACAAACATCATTAATCATGCAAGGAAGCAAATGCTAAAGAAACATTAAGCACAACGAGCAATGTAAATAAAGCAAATGCTAAAGAAACATTAAGCAGGACGAGCAATGTAAATAAAGCATTCATGCATCCACTACAAAGAATAAATAAATAAAAGATAAAACACCATATATGATATTTTATCGTTCAGAACAGAGTTGAAAGCCATTATACGACCTTAAAGTAGAAAATAGATATTATCTGAACTAGGCCTCCGAGTAAAAGTTTCTCTACCAGATAAGTTAGCATATCTGCTATTGATAATTTCCTGATGATTCTCGACATGTCCCAATTGCCAGCGTTTAGCAAGAGAAGACCCAGCAAGACAGAAAGGGGACATTTGACACACAATAATTAACATATGAGTAACTAGAAGTACAAAGTTAGCATATTTCACCCAAAAATGCACCATATGAAGCTCCACAATGGGGACTGAATACATAGCGTCAAATGACAAGAGATATCATATGTAGCCGGAAACAAAGTTAGCATATTTCACCCAAAAATGCACCATACGAATCACCACAATGGGAACTGGATACATAACGTCAGATGACAAGAGACATCATCTGTAGCCAAAAGGCGATCAAATGAGCCTAAAGCTGCAATCTTGGAAGGAAAAGGACATAATCTGTAAAACCATGTGAAGAATCAGTACAGGTGACACAGGAACGACGGAACAGATTCAGAACAGAAATGACAATCAGTTCAATGGGCAAAGAACGCCGATGAGTAAACATCAAGCTATCATTTTTATCCCAATGAGCACAGCATACGCAAGAAGACCCAATGCGAGTAAGGCAAAGAAACACTGCACAACAGATCATCATATACGAATGCATGAATGGGCAAATTGGGCATCATACTTCGAGAAGAGCGAGAAGCTCATCGACAGAAGAAGGGGCATTGAGGAGGCCATTGCCAACCAATCTGAGCTTCACTTCCAAATTCTTGTCAAACGAGGAAGGAGAAGACGCCATTTTTCTCTCTCTTTGCTCGTAGTGGTCGCTCACACACACACTCTTACGCTCAAAGAAACACAGAGATCACCGATATTTTCTTGCAGGCCTCCCAGGGAGAGCAATCCGAGACTCATGGTGGTGGATTTAAAGGTGAATCAAAACTGGGCAACTCGAGAGCAAGAGTGGAAAGGCAGTAATTGGGGATTCGAGGCGAAGTGTAGACCATGCACGCGGACGCACCCAAGAACGAAATTAAGGAACACCCAAATTCGGAATCCGCCAATACTGTGAATTTGGTCTGAATTCTTGGGTTTTGAATCCGCTCCCATTTTCGGTTTCTCGGTCGGCTCCTTCGACTGTGGGACTGTGCTCTTCATTGGCGCTTATGCGTTTGCTTCTTTTGAGTGAGAAATAATAAAAATATGAGCTTTAAAGGTATATATGTCAAATCCTTGGGGGACCTTTGGAGAACAAATTTCACTTGCCATTGCATTTCTCTTTTAGTTTTTCTTCCCCAGGATTTTGGACCCAATCACTCTTTCGTTGGACTGTGAATTTAGGTTCTTTTACGGTTTCCTTGCGTGCCCAAATCAATTAATCTGCATTATATTTATTATATTAAGATCGGAACCCAAAAATGTTAACTTTTATACTCATCACGTGATAGTTAATTTTTTCTTTTATAGTCGCCATGTAACTAACCACATGACCTATATTTCACCACTTATCATCCGTTTGATAATTTATCATGACATAATTTTAGTAATACCAAAATCACAATGTTTCTAGAGGGAAATAATATGATATGACTACCATTAGTAACTCTAATAATGACGTCATTTTGGTTTATAATTTCATGTTATTTTCTTTTTACTGTCGTTATCAGTTGCTCCATAAGATTTTCAATGTTTGTTTTGGATGAAACACCGTGACTTAGGTTATATTTATCACATTAATATAAGTTTAAGACTTTTAGCGTGCATAAAAAGTTTAAGGTATTGATATCGCAATGGAAATAGTGTAGTGTTTTTTCTAAAAAGAAATTGGAATACGACTATTATGGTCTATAGAGTTTTGATTTTTGCGGTAAAAGAAGACGTGAGGTATCAACATCACAACAGACAAATTAAGAGGTTTTAGTAATATTAAGCAAAAGAAAAGGCGAATGCTAAATCCACCTCAATTTTGGCTCTATACCAACCTTAAGAAGTTCAAAAGGACAAATATACCCACATTATGGATCCCTCGATTCCATGGAGTAGGGGTGTGCAAAATAGACCATTAAAATGAAGAACTGCTTGGACAAGTCAATTCGGTCCGATTCTTCGGAGTATTGGTGCAATTCTCAATTCCTAAAAATTGGAATCGATACTCCAACGATTTGGTCTAGTTTCAAGAGGGAACCAAATCGAATCAACTATATATACATTTTTTTTATTATTTCTTTAAAAAGTAGTAAAATGTGAATTAAATATTATCTTATCCAATAGTATCACAAGTTACTACAAAATAATTCTTCACTTTATCACTCTTTCACCGGGTATAATCACTTTTTAGTGGGTAAAAAAAATTGGTCGGTTCCATTTAATCGGACAGAAATTGACGGTCTTATCCGGCTTCCGATCCTAGGATTAAATGGTTCGATCCTAAGTTCTCAAAGTTGGAAATTGGAAACCCAGCACCCTTGGTTTGAGCAAAGCGATAGCGTGTAGAGCGCAAAGAAATGGGACTGACTCGGAAACCCGTAATTTGGGTACATTTGTCATTGCAAATTTATGGAGTGCGTGTGGAGCCAAAATAGGGGCGGATTTAGCAAAAGACAAAGAAAAACCAGGGGGAAAATGAAACATGACAGCGGCAACAAATGTTTGATTATTCAAAAAGAATAAAAGCTGTTTAAAATTTGGTTCCTCCCGTCTCATAGCCGCCTTCAAAATGAACGCGCACTGATGTTTAAATCCAACCTCTAGAAAGATGGAGAAAGGGAGAGAGACAGAGAGAGGCCATTCATTGCCTTTCTCCGCTTCTCTCTCTGTTCTTCCTCTCTGGTATCGCCAATCTTCTCCAGCTCGAGTTCTCCACGTCGACCCTTTATCAATCCCTTCGGAAGGTCGCTTTCGATAACCGCATGTTCCAGTTTTTGTTGTTTTACATGTTGTCCGTGTTTCTGCGTTGGGTTTGATCTTTTACTTTACGGATGTTGTTGGGTTTCAATCAATTTCGTTGTTCACATTTAAAGTTTAGAACTTTACATGACCTTTTGCAGATCCCGTTCGACCCAATAGGCTTTCAGATAAGTTTCTGAATTTACTTTGTCGGGCCGATCGCGAAAGTCTCTGTTTAGAGGCCTGACATTTCGTCCATTTCTGCCTCATTTATGCCTCGAAGGGATGTCGCTGTTGCCCAAGAGCGACTCGATTCATATCCGCGAGGTGTGGAACGATAACCTTGAGCAAGAATTTGAGCTAATCCGCGCAATAGTCGATGATTATCCCTACATCGCCATGGACACCGAGTTCCCAGGTGTTGTTCTTTGCCCCGTGGGCAGTTTCAAGAGCTTAAATGACCACCACTACCAAACATTGAAGGACAATGTCAATCTACTGAAGCTGATTCAGTTGGGTCTCACGTTCTCTGACGAGAAAGGGAACTTGCCAACTTGCGGGACAGATCAGTATTGCATTTGGCAATTCAACTTTCGGGAATTCGACTTGAATGAGGATGTCTTTGCAAGTGATTCTATTGAGCTTCTCAAGCAGTGTGCCATAGATTTCAGGAAGAACAATGACAAGGGCGTTGATGCAACGCAATTTGGGGAGTTATTGATGTCATCTGGCATTGTGCTGAATGATGGCGTTTATTGGGTGACTTTCCACAGCGGTTATGATTTTGGGTACTTGCTCAAGCTGTTGACGTGTCAAGATTTGCCCAACACACAAGCAGAATTCTTTAAATTGATAAACATGTATTTCCCGATGTTATACGACATCAAGCACCTGATGAAGTTCTGCAATAGTCTTCATGGAGGTCTGAACAAGCTCGCGGAGTTGTTGGAAGTGGAAAGAGTGGGGATTTGTCACCAAGCTGGATCAGATAGTTTGTTGACATCCTGTACTTTTAGAAAATTGAAAGACAATTTCTTTAGTGGATCACTGGAGAAATATGCCGGTGTATTGTATGGTCTAGGTGTGGAAAATGGACAAAGTACACAATGAACATTAACTAGAATTTAGTAGAAGGATTGTTTTTGAAGTTGTTTGTTCTACCTTGTCTTGTGCAAATGCTGCCCTATGAATTTTTGGCGGAGTTTTGTTAGTTAGAATTTTCTATATTATCTTTTGGTTGTTTTGAAATTGATGAGCTAAGCTGGTTTAGAATTGTCTTTGGGTTTGATACATCTCAAAAAGAAACTTTTCACTTGAACATGTTTGAGGAGCAAATTATGTTCAAAACGAGGTCCTCTTGTGAGTGTACAAATTATTTTCAAGAGTACAGGTTGATACAATATCTGAAAATAAAATACCTGGCTAGATTTGGTGTCTCCTGGATTTTGAAATCTGTTCTTATGATGCCAGTCGTATCATCTTCCGCTTCTCCATGACATTGCAAAAGTATCATGGATCAATTCGTGTACTAGTGAATTCTGCAGATGATGAACAAGAAATACACATATAGATTAACATTATATTTCAAGCACATTATTCAACAACTGCATGTTGGGCGCCAGTCTTGCTATCTGTAGATCTTGCTGTCTGAAATGGTTGTTCTTGGATTCAGTCATAGCACTATGGTGATATGTGTCCACTTTTTTTGCTTCCTCATCATGCAATTTACCTTGATATCTGATTGAGTAACCTATGTGGTTCAAACTATTGAATGATATGTTAGAGAATATATGTTGACGTTCACCGAGATGATAGCTAGATTGTTTATAAATGATATTCATCATTGCTGTACTTGTCCTCAGGATTAAGGTATGCTACTTCATTTGCCGTTTGGTCTTTTAAGGCATTGTTACATTACTTTGACAGAACAACTTAAAAAAATGTTGGTGTTATCATTTAAGCGGGTAATTTTAACCTTCAAGTCAGAAGTCCACCAATATCTGCCATAAAGTGACCAAGTTGAAGTTTTAAACGAAGTTCTTGTTTTCATTCTTTCTGGTGAGCTTGTAGTCCTTTCTAAATCTTTGTTTGCTCTTGAGGTTGTGTTTGTGCCCTCTCTGCTACTTCCATCGAATGCAGTAATCTCTCAGTTCCAGCATGATTGAGTGTTGTGTTGAGCAATGGAATGCAATCATTCTGTGTACTTGTTGGGATAGGATGATTTTTTGCCTTTTCTACTGTTGAGCAGGACGGTGCCTGTTTTGCATTTGTTGCTGTTGTAAGTTCACTTAGGCTGCCTATTTTCTGCTTGAAAATAGATGGTATTTAGCACCTCCCTGTTTTTCCATATGCAGATAATCTTGAGGTTCTTGGTATAGCACCTAGGTACCTTAACGAAATTGTCCCGACCCCTACAGAGCATGCTTGGCTCTATGATGTCGCCGCATGAAAGAAAGAAATTTATTTTAAAGGCCTCTTTTTGTCCAAAATGACTGGCTAGCAATGGCTTCCATTTTCTATAATTGATTTCCATATTCCTCCTCCATTATTAACATGCGCAACAATATCATGGTCTTTACAAGAATGCTCTAGGTGTTCTTTTTGTGCAACTGTTTGATTTGACAATAATCTTTATTACCAAACAGGATGTTCCTACAGTCTTGAACGATCCCAAAGCTTTGACGGAGACTGCTATCAAGTCAAAAGGGAATTTAAGGAACAGAGCTTTGATTTTAAGCTGAATTGAAGTCCAGGAGATGAGCGGAGAAGGAAACAGGTAGTCTGGGGAAGGCCACACATCCTTGAATGAGGAGAATTTATGCCCCCCTATGTTTAAAGTTCTATTCTTAGGTAAGATGTAGGTATAAACAGTCTTCTCCACTGATTCTCCCGGGATGTGATATGCAACTAGAGAATGTTTCATGGAAAGACATGGAGTCGTGGCCGCTGCTATTAGTCAAGAAGCCATGTAGATCCCACGTGGACTCGACCATGGTCAAGTGCCTGTAGCGGATTCCTATTTTCTTAAGTGGCGTCGAAATGGCTAGCGAGAGAACTGGGGATGAATCATTTTAACGTGTCTCCATGGACGTTGCATCCCAATCCCATATCCACTTTTGCTACTTAATGTAGTTGGATTCAGATGCCTATGTCAAGCATTATGGTCTTTTCATTTGACGAATTGATTGTCGACGGTGAGGCACACTTTGTTTTTTGAATGCTCAATGAAAATGTCATCCGATGAAAACCTTGTTGCAGAAACTCACGAACGGCTCACTTTTATTCTTAAGAAACATATTACTGGAGGAGAGAGAACGAGAAGAGTATCATTTCAGTGCTCGGGCTAACTTTTTCCAGATCTGACATCATAATCAGCGGTTGTCTATTAATCTCTTCTTCAAGAAAGAGACCAACAGCCGCATCAAGAAATAGATGACAAAGAGCAGAAACCAATCTTAGCCTTTAGCTTCCAGGTCCCCCATATAAACATGTCGACACGTCTGAGGATCTCGGTCTCTTGTATGGACTGATGAGGAATAATTATTCTTGTACTCGAGGTTCAAAATGTGTTGATCGGCATCTAATTCAGTTAGCTTTGGTACTTACAAATCTCTAGAATTGATTATAATCAAGTTTATTAAGACCCCTTGTTGTTTAATTAATTCAATGGTTGACATCAGTGGTGGCTAGATCACAGATGGTGTCCTTTGATTAACTATATTCAACAGATGTTAGGTGCACAATTTACGGTTCACACACTAAAAAAACAAAGATTCCCCTCATTTGATTAAACTTCCACGTTGCATGTCTAGGAAGGACACAAACTAGAAACTTGATTTACCATAGCAAATTTTTTCTCTTGTTAATATGATAGTTTGAATCAATTACAGTTAAAAAAAATGTAGTCCACATTTTCTAGGTACTTGATACAAACTTCGATTAATCCTCAAACAGTGATTGGCTGAATTTTAACGCCCGAAAAAAGGCTCGATCTGAGCTATATTTAACCAAGCAAATGCAACTCAAGATGTCATCCAAAGTTGGCCTCCCATAATTATGGCAGGTAAAGTGAAAAATGCACATGACATGATTGCAGAAAAACTTGCCAAGTTCCGTCTCCACCGCACATGTCACCTATAGCGAGATAGAAGGAAAATGAAGACAATACCCAGTCAAAAAAGCATAAAACGAAAAATGTAAACAAAGGCATTTTATGGCAATTTCTTCATGCATCTCCGGTTCCACTAATTGCTCTCCTCTTTCTCTCGCTTTCTTGGGATTCTCCAAGTCAACCATCTCTCTCGTTCTTTAAATACCTCAAGACGGAGTCATTGCTTTTCAAACTTAGTTACAAACTAGTACCCCAAAGCTTCGGTACTTACCCACCTACTGGTTGTTGCATAACCTGTTCCCAAAAGGGTACTTCTTACAGCTCATCTGAAGTGTAGTTGGAAACTTAAAAATGGAGAATGAGGAAGTCCCATCAGCTCCTTCAACTCCTGTTACTCCAGGCACTCCAGGAGCTCCACTCTTTGGAGGTGGTCAGAGGGCAGAGAGAAGTCATGGAAGGAAGTCACTTCTCAGGAACTGCTCTGGTTGCTTCACTGTGGAAGCTTGGTCCATGGAAGGAGGAATGCCCAGATCTCTGTCTAGCTCATTGCTTCACCCACCTGTGTCACTTGCAAGAAAGGTACTCATTATGCAATAAGAATTTGATTGTTAATCTGGCCCATTATTTTCATCGCCTTGTATGAATCACGTGCCTATTGCAAAAACCAGGTGGGAGCAGAATTCATTGGCACCCTCATACTAGTCTTTGCTGGAACAGCCACACCCATAGTGAACCAGAAGACTAATGGATCGGAGACGCTACTTGGCCTTGCTGCCTCCTCAGGCCTCGCCGTCATGATTGTGATACTTGCGACTGGCCACATCTCTGGAGCCCATCTCAACCCGGCTCTCACCATTTCCTTTGCAGCTCTCAAGCACTTCCCATGGAAACATGTATAGAAGTTACCAAGATATCCCAATTTATTACATTGAAAAATGTTCTACAGGTACTGACAGTTTGCTCTAATTTCTATCGGGTATAGGTGCCTGTTTACATTGGAGCACAGGCAGCGGCCTCACTGTGTGCGGCATTTGCGCTGAAAGGGATATTCTCCCCGGTAATGGGCGGAGGAGTGACTGTTCCTTCAGTAGGGGTTAGTGATGGTCAAGCTTTTGCTCTGGAGTTCATCATCAGCTTCAATCTCATGTTGGTTGTCACTGCAGTGGCCACCGACACTAGAGCTGTAAGGGACTCTTCATGTTTGAACTACTCTCTTTTGTTTTGTCTGAAATATTAGTCCTCATAAACAAGCCATCCCAACTCCGAAAGAACAAATAATTGGACTCATTGCCATCAGTTTGTCTAGTCAGTCCTCGTCTTGGTTCAAAGCGAAGGTTTCTGTTGAAGATGATCATCTTACTGAGACTGCACATGATCTTAAAATCCATGATAGCTCCCTCATGGGACGGAAGCGACTATAGCATCATTTATGGGGATGGATATTATTTCCTTATAGGGGTGCAGATCTGTGATTAGGGATACAACCTGCATTGTGTCCCCGATGCAAGACAATTTCTTCTTAGTTTAATCCGAGAAAAAGGAGACCTCTTCAGTTTTCCCTTTTTAATTTCCTCGAAATCCACCGACAATGGTCAAATGCAAAGTGCCACTTCGGCACGGTAATACTGCTAAGAAATTAAAAATCAAACCAGTGCAGAGATTGAACTCTCAGGCTTTCACGTGCCCATGGTAAAGAAATCAGGCATCTAAAAGGAGGCTTGCCCTTTCCTCTCTCTATAATCGAGGCAATTGAACAGTAATAGATGCAGCAATGCATGCTCACTTGTACTTGTAGTATTCCTGATCTCAAGTTCTCTTGTCTGCTGCTTGTTTCCCGAGTAAAACATACACAGCACATCGATTTTCGATTGGAAATGTACACGCAGGTCGGAGAGTTGGCGGGAATCGCAGTGGGAGCTACAGTTATGCTCAACATCCTCATTGCCGGGTAACTCAGAATTCTCTGTGGTTTTGGAGTTTCAATTGGTTTAAGGAACTTTTATTGTCCTGATTAAATGCCACATAAATGCATATGATTTCCAAGATTTTCACCGCCAACTCAGCTTGTAAATCGCCTTTAGATTAAGCAAAAAACAAGAAGATAAAAATCAATCCAAACTGGCAAAATTAGGTAATGTCCGTGCTTCTCTCGTATGGAAATCTAGAAGACCTCCAAAAATATCTACGCCTGAGAAGTTTTGTGTGACCCACAGAAAAAGGTCTTTCTGGCATGCCGGATATGTAGGACCTTAAGACTGCATCTGTGTATTTCAGGCAACAGGCCACGTTGATATATAAATACTGCTGTCTGTATGTTTCAAGACAATTACACTATCAAGCCAAAGGAGCTTGAGGAAAAAAGAAACAGCATGAAAGCATATTGATAGCAATAAGAATAAAAACCTCTCTTTGGTACTGATGAATAAACATGATAAAACTTACTTTTCGTCTATAGTTTATGCTCATACAAATACATAAAGCTACTAAAAGGATAGACTTCACAAACCAGAGAAAGGAAAGGGGAATATTGTCGAGTTGAAAACTATGGGACGTAGAAGTCAATATGAGTTACAGGAGCATCTCCTTTTGTTTCATTGCACAGGCCAACCACAGGAGCTTCAATGAATCCAGCAAGGACATTGGGACCGGCCATAGCAGCAGGAAACTACAGAGCCATCTGGATTTACCTCACCGCCCCCATTCTTGGTGCGCTTTGTGGAGCTGGAATATACAGTGCTGTCAAGTTGCCAGATGATGGAGGAAACAACCATGAAAAGCCTTCGACTTTTGCATAGATTCAGGAGGTGACAGGCAAAGATAACACCATACTGCCACATTTAACAGAAACTCCAGTAAAACAAGTATGACACATAGATCTACAATATCAATTATGTACTGGCAACGTAATATAGATGAAGCTAGCAATATTGTCCTCTTCATTTCTATCTTGCTTCATTCCTTTTTGCTTCAGACCAGAATATTGGTATGTAGCTACAGTGAAGAGAAGCTGTGCATACATTTGGACATTTGGCTTCTTGATCTATGTATTCGGGACCGCAGAAAATATATGTAATAGAATAATATTTGTTGAGTATAACACAGTCATGAAACAGGCAAATCTTGTGCTTCCAGAGAGTGGATTGGTGGTAATTGATTGATAATTATGGATTTCAACACATTGAAGGTGAAATTTGCAATCTTTGCGTGGTCTTAAACTATGCTTATGAGGCTTATATAACTGATTACCGTGCACAATCCATGTAGAATCTTATGCAGCTTTCTTGGGAACTCTACATGATTCTTAAGATATGACTATTAGGGTCTCAACAACAGTACAGCACTTTGAAACCACAAGTAACTTCAGTGTATAGAGGAAGTTTACAAAAAAATTTTAAATTAGGAAATATGTCACGCACTCATCTTTACTCGACTGCCTTGTTCATGAATCAAGCAAACTTCGTCTGTTTTAAATCATGCATTTAGGCTACTAGTTGGCAATAGTCCCCCGAAATTGATTGTTACAAAGGCAAAGCTAACATACTCAGCAGCGGAAAGAAAACCAAGAATCAAGCAATGACATGTTTGTCATGTTATTTAGCAAAAGAGGTAAATCTAAACCTTAGAATACATTTACTTGATTTTCATCTTACTTGGGAGAGTAAGCATCATTCTTAACATCAGCTTTTGCGATTATCACTGGAACTTAAATCAATGTAAGTAATGTCTCCATTGAAAATAACTAACAAGCCAACATCTCCTGTGGTTAACTGAAGCATAGATGACACTCTGCTGTCTTAACAGGAACAAAATGAAAAAATCGAAGCATGTCCCAAAATTCTAAGCAACACAAAATACTCAATGCCGTAAAACTGGACTAAGCTAAGCAGAAGAGTTAGATGTGCCGAATAGCACCCACCTCAAAATTCAAGCTTTCTTCGAACACCTCGCCAAAAGATCCAGCATTTAAGAGGCTCCGATGTAGCATTCAGATCGACATAAAAAAAGACCGCAAATTTTCCCCAGAACGAAGCGATCAAACGCAACTACCCGCTTAAACGAGTCAAACCATCGAGGCAACACTGGGCTGACCCGTTTCTGGCGTGGGTCGGGTCGAGGACCGGCGGCGGCAGAGGGAGAGGGCGCAGGAGGCAATAAGGACACCGAGGACGTCGGCGACGGCGTCCTGGCGGAGGCGCCGTCGGAGGGGAAGATGCCAAGCTGGTCGGCGGCCTCCTTGGCGGCGCCGGCGAGGAGGGAGGCGATGGATCCGACGAGAAGGGAGTGGCGGCGGAGGAAGGGGCGGTTGGTGAGGGAGGCGAGGCGAGAGAAGAGTAGGGTGATGAAGAGGCAGAAGAGGACGTGGTAGAGCTTGTCGCGCGCGAGCCATGGGTCGTCGCGAGCGACCATTGTCGTTCACGTCATGCTCCAGCTGCAACTCTGGGACTTGTAAAGTGGAATGAAATGGCGATGGATTTGGATGTAAGTAATCGCAAGCTCGCGAGGAATACGAGAGAGTGCCTTTTGTCTTTCCTTTCCTTTGAATTGATACATAAGAAACTAGCAAGGAGATACAATAACGGTTGTCCCCCTTTGACCTTAAGACTACAATAGTAGATACGAACCAAAAAAATCGAAAGCCAAGCCGAACACTTATTTTGCTTTCTGAATAGACAAGCCTCATAAAGAACTATATAATTAAATATGGATTTATCTTCTAGACCCGGAAGGTATAAAAATATAGATTTATCTCCTCCTCCTCCATATATGGAAAGGTTAAAACATCTTATTTCATTTTCTTAATTTATGTTGCTGTTGTCATGATTGAAGACGTAGCCAAATCCTTGTGATTTATCTCCTCCACCATATATGAAAACGTTAAAACATCTTATTTCATTTTCTTAATTTATACTACTGTTGTCATAATCGAAGACATAGCCATATCCTTGTAATTTCATATAGTACATTTTGCATCATGATGGTTTGAGAGTATATTTCTCAGTTCCGATTAATAAGAAAGAAGATTAAGATAGCTAGCTGCTGAGAAATTCCCAAATAAAAAAAAACTGGAGTGCGACCACCCACTCACTCAGCATTCCACTTGAGTTTTTATCACTACAGACAGAAGAAAGGAAGAACACTACCATTAATTTCAAAATTTAGATAAGGGTTGTAACTGTAGGACTAGTCCATGTCTGTCTTCACAAGCAAAGATAAGCCTACGCTAGTTCAGTTTGCTGATTAGTTCATTGATGTGATCCTCTCGATTGCCAGTTTCTCCCCCATCCTTGTACATTCTTTTAGTTCTTCTTAGGCCTCCTTCCGGCTTGCTGAGCATAAAAGGCCACAAGAAGCTAGTAACCTCCTTAAAATGTGGACCCACATTAGCGATCTCATGGACCATATCCTCTGCGCATAAGATGCCATACTTGCCCAATTCCTGCTCAAAACAAAATTGGGAAAGAAGGTTCTTCACACACATGAAACGCAAGACAACACATGATGATAAAAAGGGGCTGGGAATAGTCTCAACAAAACTAAGGGAAAAAGGCAGATGCTTCATGAATAAATTTCATCAACTAGATTTCAAGATGAAGTACCTGCTCAATGATGCTATTGTCCGTTAAAGGCACTCTCTGCTTGTCAATGTTTGCAAATCCCTTCTTGATAATAAGCTCCCTCACATTGGTAAGGTTAGGATACCTTCAAAAAGGAAAAAAAAGATACTCCATAAAACGCTCAGGTGCAAAGGACTAAGTTAGGTTAGGACAATCATTAAGGCATTAACAGGGGTCAAAATACTCAAGAAGCAATGTAGAAGATGGCATTCAAATGCTAATTGTGATGCTAACATTCGACTAAGGTCAGGTAGTAAACTTTACTCCAACGGCAGACCACTATTAATGACCAATAAATTTTTATTAAGAACTGTCAAAGAAGCAGATGTGGAAATAGTCAAGGCCTATGTTTTTGAATTATTGAAATTGCTTATGACTTATCAAATGCTCTTAAAGCTAAGAGGTGTTACTAAGCATCTTAGGCCAGCTCCACTAATAATCAGCAGCATGTGTTCTATGGGACCCAAACAGGCAGGGCCTGAAGAGACGATTTGTTTCTATTTCGTCTAAAAAATTTCAGTTTGTTCGACCACAAAGGGTTTTCTGCAGTTGAACCACAAGTTGAGGAACAAACCCAAAAACAGTCACCAACTCCCATAGCTGTCAGCAACAAGACAATTACTACTACAGAATCAAAGAAGGATGTGAAGCAGAATTTAAGTTGCCTACCCATATGTGACATATGGCTCCACCTTTTGCAGCATCGCCAGGATTCCTTCAGTTGCCTTCACGAAGATACCACTAAGGACCCTTCTTAGTCTCAGATTGTTTAAGATCTTTTTAGTTTTTGGATGCATGTCATTTTTCCTGAGAGGAGGAGAAGGTAGAGTTCAGATTGTAAGGACAACTATAACAAACTACCCAATAAGAAATAACACCTCCACTAGGCAAGAATCCCACCCTTGAATGCGGATAATGAAGAGCAGCTTCGAGTTCAATGGTGCTACTGGCGGCGCTCGTCTCTTAACCCTATGTTTCATTCGGATGAGATCAAGTTCCTACATGAAAAAGCAAGGCAAATGATTTTGTGTCTTGTTTCATTTATTTTCCCCATTCAGAAGTCAACAAAGGACCGCATGGACATCATCAAGAAACCAAACACAATTTATGTTTTGAAACCACTGGATATTCCCGCAAATATGAAGTTGTAGCACCAGTTAATACAATAGTAAGCATAGTCAAACATAGAAAAAGAAAGAACAAACGGGAATGGACAACGACCATGGCTGTGACATGAGGAAACAAGGTCCAACTAAGGTGAAAGCGTATCAAAGTCCATATAATAGCCAGATACCTCTAGATCATAATGGAAGCTTTCAGCAAAGTTCTCATTCCACTGATTAGGTTGTACCGTGTAGGCGTTACAACAGACATCAACCTCCAAAATCATTGTGCTTCCCAACACCCTAAAGCAGACTCTACATAGAGCAAAAGTCGAGTCTCTCAACAATAGCACTGCTGAAGCAGCCCCCATCATACACGAATGTCTCCAAAGCACCGATTGAATCGACCCCAAACAGATACACACGGAGAAGACAAACTAAAATGGCCATCCGATATACTAGCACCTAATCACAAATTCCTGTTTCCAATTCCCAGTTAATCCCACAAGTATCCGCACAAGCCACATAGGACGTCACGAACCACCTTGATGATATCCAAACTAAACTAGAAAGTTAAAATGCGCCAGTACCTTTTCTCTGTAATCTTTGATGAACTGCTCTGGCATTTTGAAGTCGCTCGATTTGGAGTGCTTCGACCTCTTCTGGCGCAGCTGGAGCTGGGCTCTCCTCCGGAGCGCCAATTCCTCGGTGCTCTTCCTCTTCTTCAGTATCGCCTCTTGCACGTACGTCAATGGCTGCGCCACCTCCGCCGCCGCCTCCTCCGCCATCGAATTTCCCAAATCAAAAAACCCTGAAGCAAGAACCCAACATAAACCCAAAACGCATCGATGAGCCAGAGAAACCATAATCATTGCAGTGAACAATCGAAGCAGGTCGAAAAGAAAATGCCTACTGATCAGCGGATGCGCGAGCAGAGTCTGGGGGCACAACGCGAGCGAGGCGAGAGGAGAACGACTGAATGCTAGAGCAGAGCCGCGGGAGAGGAGGGAAGAGGATTAGGGTTTAGGTCGCTCTTCTTTAAGAAATTATAAAAAAATTTAAAAATATATATAGTCAGTCCGGAGAAACGAAAAACAAGAGATTTTTTTTTTTTTAAAGTTGTTTAAAAGCCCGAAATACCTCAACCTCATACACCTAATTTCCATCAAATTGTATTTTGAATGAGAGGCGATGAATGTACCATTTTAGACTTTACGTTCGTTTGTCATAAATATTAATTTTTCATGATATAAAAACTACTTGAAAATAAATTTATTACAAATATATTAATTTAATATTTTTATAATAAAAAATTAATTTTGAAGAAATTTATTATTAGTATATAAATTTGAAATTTTTTATGGTAAAAAAATTTATTTATGATATATTTATCACAAATCTACTCACTAGCTTGTAATAGTTTGAAAAGTAGTTTTTGTTGTGGAAAGTTAAGAAATACGTGAGAATTTTTTAAATATTGACAAAATAAAAATATAATATTTTGATAAAGAAAAAGTAATAACATTATGTGGAAGACTAAGATTAACCACATTTGAAATTAATTAGCAAATTTATTTTTAATCAACAAAGTTACTAAACGCGTGGAAAAATTATTAAGATAGCACAAAACTTTACACATTATAAAAAAAACTTTACCATTTTCAAATTGAAATTAAAAGAAATCAATTGAAAAATTAATCTTAAATATATAAATTGTTTATTTGATGATGGCATATGAAATATTCTTTTAGATTAAACAGTAGATGCCATAATAATGATGAGGGAATCATCTCATATCATATATAGAAAGTTAGAATCTACTTATCTTAGGTAAAAAATTACGAATCACTTAACACGAAATAAAGGAAATACTTGGTTATACCGTGCGAAAGGTTTAAAGACTTTAATTGCAGATATAACTTTTAGGCCTGTGAATTTTTTTATTTATGTGAACTAGGTAGAGATAAGAAAAGACTTGCGACCGGTCGGGGGGAAAGGTGGCGCCAATTTTGCGAGGAAATAAAGAATAAGAAATCGAGAAAACCCAAAAAAAAAAAATAAGAGAAGAATTGAGGAAGAAGCGAACTGGGCCAGTTGCCGTTGGGGATCGGGCGGTCCGTCCCCGTCTCTCTCGACAAAAGCCCCGAAAGCCAAATCGAAATCAGCAACGCCAACCTCCGATCACCGCCGGTTTGCAATCCGCTGCGAGAATCAGATAAAAGTTCCGGGATTCGATCCGGCGCGGAGAATCCTCGCCGCGTTCGTCGCCCTTCTCCGATTCGCGATCCGGCGATAAGTTCATAGCTCGGCCATTCGATTCATGGAGGTGCCGAGCTCATGGGACGCCCTCCGCAAGCAGGTTCTTGTCCTTTCTTCCCTTATTGTTCTCGTCGGAATCGATTTGACGAGCTGATGTTCTTGTTTATTTTGATGTTGAGTGGATGAATTCTTTGTTGACTTGCTGGAGATCCTCTCGGTCGGGTCTTGGTTTTTGCTTGATTTTAGGATTCCATTTGAGTTGAATGTCATTTTATTATGTTCCGACGTCTGATCCACGGGAGTCTAGGACGTACGATAGGGTTGATTTTATCGGTATTAGTTGATTAAGGTTGATTGCCCGATCTGGTGAGGATTCCACTTGATGACTGGAAAGTTAGAGCCTTTGCCCCTTTGAGTATTTGACAGTCCAGATCCTTTACATGCGAAGTCGATGAAGGTGGATTCTATCACTCATTCAGAATTAGTGGTGCTTTTCATCTTGACATCCTCGATTGTGTGTTTTACAAGAGACGCTTGAAGTGCAAAGTTGCTTGCTCAGTTTTTTTTTATTTTCTAAGCCGAGGACTATGGTAATGTTGGATACGTGCGCAAGGCCACAGAAATCTTAGGAGTGTTTGGATTCCTAATCCTAATGTTTTGCAGCTGTTTGTGAATTATAATGACATTTACCATGAATGCTAACAAGAGGGGCATGACCTTTTGTTGCCAAAGTGGAAGATGGTCTAAATGTTCCCCACTAGACGAAGCCACCATTTTCCTTAAGCATCCTAACCTGTTTATAATTTCCTTAGAATCAGTATAGTTGTCAGAATGACTCAATGACAGTTCATGGATCTTAATTTTCCTGTCTCATCATGACTCCTATCAATATCCCTGCTGCATGTATCTTTCGCTTCTGATGTTTCTTGAACTTTTGAGCGTAGGCAAGAAAGCTCGAAGCTCAGTTGGATGAGCAGATGAATTCATATAGGAGGATTGTTTCTGCAAAGGCTTCTTCTAAAGCTGATGCAACAGAGACAGATGTTGAAACTGGGATAGAGCGACTACTGAAACAGCTTGAACAAGTAAATTTACAAATGCAAGCTTGGGTATCATCTGGAGGATCTGAGATGGTTTCTCATACATTGACACGGCATCAAGAAATTCTACAAGATCTTACGCAGGTATTTTTGGCAGTTTTATATTGGTTAATAGGGTCGATGTTTTGAGATTTGATTTGGCCTAAGCACCGAATGATACTTCAATGTCGGTTAATTTACAGTCAACTTGAGATCTTTGAGTCTTAGCTGTGTTTTTGGTTGCACATCCGTATATCAGACTGAGAAGATAGAATAGCACTGTGCAAGAATTTTTCTTGATTGCTATTATTTTATAAGCTCATCCTGGTAGATTGATCAAATCAGGGACTAGAAGTTATCATATCCTATCATATTTCACTGATAAGTGTGCATCATAGGATAAGTCATGAGCAAGAACTTCATTGAAAAATGCATGCGTTTTCAAAAATAGTAGAATCTTCTGTGGGAAATTATTGATTTATTGGGAAATCTTTTATACACCATCGAAATAGGCAGATGGACTGCCCACTCCTTTCTTGATTCAAATCTACTCTATGAAGGTGACTAAACATGATCATAAATCACACTAACTTCAATTGGTTACATACTGGATGGCAGATAAGATCATTATCGTTCTTGTTGTGCCACAAAATCTGGAGCTACCTCAGCATTTGGAACTCTTTTCCGTTTGAGAAAAAGTAACAACATAGCCTTCGATTATTAAGTGGTGTCAAATTTCACTCTGTATCTTGTCAATATGATCAAAATATTCTATGTTTTTTTTTTCTTTTTCTTTTTTCATGTTTCCACCTTCTTAGGTCTTTCCTTTCCTTTTCCCTTGCACCTTCACCAAACTTGCCAAGTTTGAAGACCCTGCAGATTACCATGAGTTGCTGATTTACCATGCGTCCTTCTAAATTAAAATGTTTCTTCTGGCACACCTTGACTGTAACAGTGGTCCCAATTCCATTCTTGTTCTATGTAATTTATTTCCACATGCCTAGCTGTGAATTTCATTACTTCCCTCCTGACTTTCAGATTATCCTTCATGTGAGCATTGCCAGTGTAATAAAAGTTTTGTACTGCATTTGGTCTTTACTTTTGCTGTTATTCTTGGCTGTAGGGGAAAATTTTCTTGCTAGGTACCTAGTACCTGTAATTGAAATATTCTTGTTTTGGTCAGATGGCTGTGCAATATGTCATTCTGAACAGAGTTTGATATTCTAGCGGGATATTTTTAGTAGGACATTTTAACAGACTTATCCTTCATATTACTATTGGGATTCTAGTGTATTTGGATATTAAGTAGAGATAGAAAAGGTCACTTATACTTAGAGATGAGATGCTCAAGTTCATGAGGATTACGAGACATGACTTTATTTTTTCTTAAAAGGGCATTACTTTGTCATTGTCAAGTCTCTCAGTTAAACTGAAATACCTCCTTTCTTGATCCTCTATCTTCCACTGATCTAAAAATAAAATTAGCCTCCTTTACTTTCCTTATTATACTCTCTCTCTCTCTCTCTCTCTCTCTCTCTCTCTCTCTCTTTCTCTCAATGTCGGTTGCTCTCTGTAAGAAGAATCAGGGAATTTATTTTACATCGGAATCTCCTATTTGTTGGAGATGTGGAATGTTATTTATTAAATTTTCCGGTATAGATGACAGACTTTATCTTCCCATGACTAACTTTCTTTTGTGGTAAATTCTCACGACTCATTTGGTTTTGGGGAAACTTCTCCCTTAAACTTTCAGTTCTATGCCTCACAGAATCGGCCAAATTACCTTAATTTACATCAATGCAGGAGTTCTATCGACTTCGATCCAGCCTAAGAGCTAAACAAGAGCATGCTTCACTCCTTGAGGATTTTAGGGAGTTTGATAGGACAAGGCTGGACTTGGAAGATGGCCACGGTTCTCCAGAGCAAGCCCTCCTTAAGGAGCATGCATCCATTGGCAGAAGTACAGGACAGGTATGCAAGATTGGCTTCTTAAAATTGTGGTGTAACAATTTGCTTATTGCTGATGAAAATGAAAATAAATTATGATGCACAGTGTGCTGGCAGCAAGGTTAGGAATATTCACCATTAGGTATCGGCTTCAATCATGGCTCTTTATATATTTTGCTTTTGCTAGGGTAGAATCTGAATATGTGCTGTCCCAGTTTCTTTAGTATCAATTTTTAGTTTCATCTGCTCTTTCAACATCTTGGTTTCTTTTATGTCAAATGACTTGATGGGTGTCCACATGTTCTTTTGTGTGTATCAATGGATGCACGAAGCTATATTTTTGTAAGCCATTGGCTGGATCAGTTCGGTGTGGCGTGGGAATGCTAATTTCTAACCCTCGAACGTAGGTTTAAACTTAGGTACTTTGTATGGATGAATATTGTGGCAAAACAATAGGCCTGGGTTATTTGTTGGACCACCTTATTGAGCATGTTCCTCCGCCGCAGATGGACAATGTCATATCTCAAGCGCAAGCAACGCTCGGTGCCCTTGTTTTGCAACGTTCCACTTTTGGGGGCATCAATTCAAAACTTAGCAATGTTAGCAGCCGCCTCCCATCGGTAAGTGATCATATCATTTATTAAATTTCATGGAACATGAACAAATGTTCTAAATATTTAAATTGATAGACGAATGGCGTGGTTTACATTTAAACACTCTAATACTTTCTCTGACATGTAAGCTAGACTTTGTCCTAAGACTAAAGGATGAAAATATATAAATAGGAGGCAAATAAGAGATCTGGAAAGATCTGAGTTCAGGACCATTGTGTACTGACACTGTGAGGTTTTATGGGATCACAACCGACTACTCTAAAAGTTTAAGCTATTAGATAAAAGCAAAATGTAATATTTAAATATGGTAACATCAGTATATGTATTAGGGATAATACATTTGGGGACTTGGTTACATATGAAGCCACAAAACATCATAGTGATGGCGTAATGTAAAAAGTATATTATCTTTTGACCAAAAAAAGACGTGAAGGATACCAATATTAAGAGGGTAAACATGATGGGAAGCAAAATCTATGTAATAATAAATCAAGTATGAAGGACGGATGGTTCTGTGTTTTCTTAGCTTATATGTAATATTTCTACATGGGTTGTATGAACCGATGTACTTTTCTCTGATATGTTGCTGCAGGTTAATCAAATTCTCTCAGCCATAAAGAGGAAAAAGTCTATGGATACCATCATACTCTCTCTTGTTGCTTCTGTTTGCACATTTCTCATTTTCATATATTGGCTGAGCAAGTAAGATGTCATTTTTAGCATGACTAGTGGGTTGTCAGTATGGGCCAATTTCTCTATGTTTTGTAATTAGTTGTTCTTTAGAGTGCCTCAACTGTCTTTTTATACCTTTTCTTTATCCTTCGAATGGATGTTGTATCTGCATTACTGTTTATAGAGATAATACCAGATGCACTTCAAGGCATTTGGGTCCACCATTATCTTTGTAGAGCTTTCGAACTCAGTCTCCATTACCCATTGCTTGAAGAGAATATTCTGATAATGCCATAATGGTGTTGAGGCAATCCCAACTTTGACCAACAACTGGGTACACCTACAGCACATTCTGATTAGTCATTTATTTGCCTTTGCCTGGGGAATCTGTTTTGGTTGCAAGGCTACAGGACATGTTAAATCCAATGTTTGTTATGAGGGATATTCAAGATGATACGCTTTATGAGCTGTGTGGCAATCGTGTGTATATATTCACACTATCATTTTGGAACTATGTTTTTCTTAAATGCTTTGAGTGGATCTGGATTTTGAATTTGGTATTTTGAATATGAATTGGCGGTAGGGATGATGTTGTCACTGCCTTGATTTTTTCCAGCTATAAGGATTTTATCGACATCTAGGACTTTGAAATTGATTGTTCTCGCCAGGTAAATCAATTGAAAATGCGCATTCAAACTTACTCTTATTGATGTCACACTCGAGCTTGTTTAGATTGTTTCACTTGAATGCCTGTGATGTCCATGTGGAAAGAAAAACTTTTATTTAATATCACACCACTAAAATGAGTGAAGTAGAATTTTTCTCCTAGTTGGCTATCAAGTGAGGCTGAAATTTGAAAGCGAAGAAGCTAAGAAGATACCATCCATTGCAACTGCATCTGTCTTGATGACCGAGCCAGAAAGTGACCGACTCTTAGGACCACCTCTCCAAGAAATAAAGTTGGCCAAGGTCCACTCAACTTGCAAGGAAGAGGCAAGGGAGGGGGATGCGGCGATACCTTAATGCGCGCGCGCCCTTTAGAGAAAGAGTACCATGTACATTAGGTCAGTGCCTGATGTTCAAATCTGAAAGGGACAATCCTTCTTGCATGGGGACATTTACGCCCACTGATTCTCTCCTTTTCATTACATTGCGAAAATGATTTGTTCAGTATGATTGGGTAGGGAGTACAATAATTTGAGGACTTTGTCAGAGGCATGCCTAATTCAAACGTCTCAATCTTGGGACATTCTGTTACGCTTCTGCTGTACATCTGTTCTAAATAGTCCGGGAAATTAAATCAAGAGAGAGGGAATGGCTTTCTCTGAGGGTCATCATAGAACTGCAATTTCTGTAGTTCATACGAAATTTTAGTTGTAGGATTCTAGTTGCAGAATTTATGATATCTCAGTCTCTGTACCTTTGCAGAACCTTAAAAGCATGAGATAGGTGTGAAACAGATGGAGTTCTATGTCTTTCAGGTGCTAAAGGAGAAGAGAAGTTGTCACTGCTTGGGTTGGATAAGGTTGAAGTTCCTGCAACTTTAGAACTGTCAGACAAACTTAAAATATACAAAATGAACGGACAGAGAAATTTAGAGAGATACCTCGGTCCAAATTATTAGAAAAGGTGGGCTTGACATAACCTAACAAAGGAATCATGTTTGTAATATATACGTACGGGAGAAGTTCAAACGGTTCAGAAGCAAGTGCTTTTACAACCAGTTAAGACTGTTATGCATGCCCATCATTCACTGTTTCCCGATTGATCCAACAGTTTGTCTCAGCTCTTGTTTTATCTCGGGCTTGCTTTCAGGAAAATCAGCACGAGTGATAATAATTCGTGAGGACTAACATGCGTAGGATGGCAATCCGGGAGCATGTTAAGGGCCCTTTCCATCAATTCCTCCATTCACCTGTCTGCCACTTGTTTGTGAACTAAATCTTTTGCCATTGTGAGACGACAAACGAATCTTCTGTTTCCATGTTGATTGAATTGGACTTTTCATTTGTGCACATGAAGTTTTTGATTGGGGACCACCCCCCCGAGTTGACTGTTAGTGTTGACGATAGAGACAAAAGTTTAGAAGAGAGGGATTTGTACTTCCAGTTTTCCTTTCAATCAAGATTCAAGGCCAATGAAGAAATAGTTTACTTCGAGAAGGATGCCCTAAGTTGAAGTGATGTTAGTGTCTTAGGAGTCATATTTAGGTGTTTGTCAAAATCAGGTCATCTTGGTCTGAAAAAATCACACAAAGTAGGCGTAGCTTTACACCTATTCACTCTTGACAGATACCTATTTCTCCACCCTGCTTCTAGGTCATAATTTGCGAAAGTACTGGAAGCATATAATGCTATGGGAGGTAACCAGCAATTGCAAGACAAATTACAATTACAAGCATAAGGCCCTTTACAATTTTGATAGTGGCTCTGCACTTGCAATATCCATGAAATTCAATGGAGATGATGCTCAAACTTTTTATGTAATACCTTAGGTGTCTTTGCTCCTATTTACCAGATGCAAACTACCCATGGTGAGATGAGAAAAAGTCATTTTCAAGCTGCCATGTAATTAATTCGAGCTAGATATATGAGAGCCCATAGAGTATTCTTAGCTTAAGCATGCTTCGACCACCATCTCATTGGACTCTGGTTATTGCATCCTAGTCATTCTGCTGTTTCCTATGTTCCTGAACATTAAGATCTGCACAGACGTGATCTATCTGTAGATAATTGATATTCGTATCATTAAATCATGAAATTATCGGTAAAGATGCTTGCTGCATCTTGATGGATGAAATTGAGATGATTCATGTGAAGAACCCTTGAACACTAGCTAGTTACCACGGTAGTCCTGAGAAGCATATTGATGGCCAACATCTTCTTTGTGAATTCTGACAATTCCACTCCATCTACCTGTATTTGTCTTCTTGCAAAGCTCTGGCCTACAGACTTAAAATCCAACACAGACACAAGTGACCGCTTTCTGTCACTGTCTCGTTACACAAGCAGAGAGGACGCATACCGAAAAGGAGTTACCTGTACAACCCGTGTTTCCAACTCTCAATTTGCCATCTAATGTCCGTGAATTGATTCCCAAGGAAACTATAAAGATGAAAAAGAAAGGCAGAGGTTTGTATTTAAACATCAATTCTGCTAGCTCACAGAGGATTAGATATTGACTAAAAGTTTCAGCAGATTCCTAGGTCATAGAAAAGGATATATATGTAGCCTTTACCTTCTCACTGTGGGAGCTTACCTAACAATGTGCACTGATCATTACAAATAAATGTCACTTCTATGTGAAAACAGATCGACGAACTTTCTGGTGCCACAGAGATTCGAGAGAGGAAGGAGGTTGCGCAATTTCCATTTTTTTCTATCTGCTTTAGTTGAACTTGAAATACAAGTTTCCCATGAAATGATGAAATGGCAATTTAATAAAAGATTGAGGTTAAAGGAAATCAGTTTAGCTAAGGCTGGTTAGGGCGAGAACCCCTTCGGGCGATTTCCCGGAAGGCACCTCGCAAGCAGCTGATGCGAGCCTTTATTGTCAATATGCTTTAACCTTTTAAAAAATCATCCGGTGCAATAACGAGGATATCATTGTTCTGCCCTCGGGGTCTATAATCTGCAATTGTAAAGCAACAATCATATAAAAAAAATCCCAATCAGAAGCTTGACAAGCAGAACTTTTAGAATTAATTAGTTGATCCAAGAGATTGCCCATCTGCACAAACTGTGCTGACTGCTGAGACTTCAAAATGATGACACTATCATGATCCACGACTCATATATGGTAATTATTCCATGAACAACAGCACCTGCTTTAAACTATATTTGCGTAGGCACCCACTAACTACAAGTGTGCACTGAAATACTATAGTGCAAAGTATGGACAAGCGATTGCTCCCCCAATGAATGAACTCTTACACAAGATAGGGACACGACCTTTTCTGTGAAGATATTGCATATCCTTCATTTGGGTGCCAAACTTTACAAAGCCACATCTTTTTAAAGATAAGTCCATTCCAAGACGCACATAACTCCAAAAACCAAAAGGGTGGATCTATTCGGTGTTGGATTTAATATTTGACGACTCAGCCACAGACATTCACAAAGGAGGAGCGTAAAACACAAGAATGGCCAGAAGACAGGAGTTTGAGGCAAAGAGAAGAATAAAAGTACACGTTTATAGTGCGTACATGGATATAGGTGCACGATATCGCTCATGAGTTTCAATCAAGAGTTTGTAACATCTCTCTCTCTCTCTCTCTCTCTCTCTCTCTCTCTTCCAAAGATGTCCTAGTCCTCGTATCCTACTCCTTCTATATTAAGACCTTGTAACTGCAAAACAGGAGCAGTTCCTTCCATACATAGCTCAGAGCTTTTACTACCGGCCCATCAATAGGCTTTTGAATTCGAATATATTTCTCTGCTGCAAAAGGTTATCTCCATGGCACATAACTAGTAAGCTGCTTTTGCTGATTTCCTCCGCATGTACCCTCCAAAGTGAGAGCAGGTCACTCAGAAAACCCAACATCAGCCTATCATCTGAAGTTCCTTCACTTGTGAAAACCTCACATCTCAAGCCATGGAGGGGATGCAACAACTAGAGAAAGATCATCAGAAACAGAGAGAAAGCAAGAATTCCGCTCTTGCCCTGGATCTAAGCCTATCTAGGGAAGATTCGTGTCATGGCTCAAATCTGGAACTGGATCTCATCCGAGGTTTTGACTCCGATTCACCTCGCAACTCTGAAGACACCCATCAAGGTAGTGAAAACGAGCCAAGAGTGTTTTCATGCAACTATTGTCAGAGGAAATTTTACAGCTCTCAAGCACTCGGAGGCCACCAGAACGCGCACAAGCGAGAGCGGACACTAGCAAAGCGTCACCAGATCGGTGGCTTTGCGTATGCCAGCATGGCCTCCCTGCCTTTGCATGGCTCTTGTAACAGATCTCTCGGCATTCAAGTGCATTCTATGATCCACAAGCCATCTCACACTTACGGACAAGACGGGTGGAGTCGGCAATCGCTGAATCGGCAGCCTGCAGTTGGAAGACTTGTGGTACAGGATTCTTTTCGCGCGGGAACAACCACCACAGGATCATCATCAAATTCCGGGATCGGCAGATTCGACAGAGTCAGGAAGATTCCTTCTGCTTCCGAAGGGATGGGAGGATTCTGGTGGCGCAGTATAAACCATTTGGATACCAAACAAGATGAAGTGCAGAAAATTGACTTGTCCCTGAAACTCTAAGCCGCTTTTTCTCTTCCTTTTTTTGCCCTTTTTTTGCCCTCTCCATGCAAAAAGTACTGGCATTATCTTACTTCTTCAGGCAAAGTTGGTTTATTTTGTTTCAGTATTATCATTCTGTACATGCTTTTCTGAGTATATACATAAATCATCGTGGGATGGACTAATTTCTAGAACGCTTCAACTGTCTCCTATAAGCTGGAAATCTGATATTAAGAGATTTTCATGGGTTATCGCTTGCTATAAAAACTGGTTTAGACAACCAGTGCAAAGAGCGTTTGTAAACTTACTTGCATTCACCTATAATATTTGTATTTCGCCGCTAATTAATTAATGGAGGATGCTAGTTGGATTTTAGAAGGAGAGTCGGGGACAAAGATAAGAATGAGTCTCCCAAGACAAGACATGCAGCGATGCTTTTTAAATTAAGGAACAGTAGCTTTTTTTCACATACATTATTAGTTTCAGACGGACGTGATGGTCCACACTGGCAGGGGTGTTAATCTGAAAGCTTGTTCTTGTCATCTCTTGTTGTCATAAAACACTAAATGCGCAATGCTTTTCAAGAAAGAACATATTAGAGTTGGATGGTTGTGCTTTATCTGAATAGCATTACAGATGCCTACTTGCAGTTGATTATAGACCATTTTGGTTTGGTTTGGCCATGTGAGATGGAGTAGAATGGCCCACAAAAGCTCTGCTATCACATCATTTTCCATACACAAGCTTCGGGTAAAATCTGCATATTCATTTGATTTCTCACCTAATGAGATTTCTTGACTGTGGCCATCAAAGCAGGAGGCCCACATCAGACCCCGATGTGCACTAGTTATATCATTTCATTAGTCATAATGCAACTTGGATTTTCCACAATCAAAGAGTTTATGTGACAGGAACAGTCTCATCATTATGACAGTTAATTACCCCAATAATCCGACAATAGTGAGGCCTATGATTGAGTTAGATGCAAGTCATAATGGAAAGTCACAAGTCATGAACGCTCACCAAAGTTGGCATTTCGGGTGGAAAGTCCTTTCTTGTGTCAAAAATAGGAAACAATTGTTTTGTAGTTAAAGCAAGAAACACCAAAAAAAGTACCACAAGTAGGAAGATGTCTGTGTTCAAGATGGACTCACCATTGGCTGAGATTAGGTGGAAAGCTTAACTGTAGAAAATGGTCCTCACTTTTTATATCTTATCCTAATACGTGTAAGGCATTGCTAGTATCTACAAGTTGCTCGTGACTTCTTAAATTACTCGAGGGAGACTAATAATGACACATCATCTTTTCTATATCCATCAATCAGATTGCTTGACCATGCCAGTATATATTATGTTTGTACACAAATAATCAAACGCAAGGATCTTAGATTATGCGAGACCAGCAAACTCGGTTTTCCCTCCCGCATCTCTTTATTTCTGCTTTGAATTCTCAACATTTCAGAGCATGCGTGAAGAATCATACTCATAAATGGATCAAACTGATCATTCTGTAGGACTAGAAGCACATATTCATCCATGCTTACGTTAATTGATAGCAATTCCACTTAAAGAAACATCTGGCAAGTTCTAATAGCATTCTTTTTTGTCTGAGAGGAGTTGGCATGTTTACTGCAACCATGAAGCACCAGGAAGCATTTAAAATTGGCAAGGGTAACAGGTGATATGACTTATATCACATTCAAAATGAGTATGATTCTTCAGAACCTTGTAGATGTGCAGATTGTAGAATGTAGCATTAGGGAACTGGTCACTTGATATCAAATACAAATAGAATTACAGGGAATCGGGATTCATTCACAGAGGAGGTCACTTCACTTGTTCCTTCATTCACATTACCTCTGCTCAACATCATTCTTCCATAAATCACCAGCCTTTCTTCATATGCCATATATTATGACCAAAAAAATACGAGGTTCCCTTCAGTGGCTTCCTAATTTACAAAGAAAATAAGATGGCCCAGATCACAAAATAATAGCCTTCCGCTAATTCAACCTAATTCAAATACTCATTAAGTACAAAGGACAGATGATGGACAAAAATTAAAAAAATTTAGCCCTTGGCACACAATCAACTCGTGATTCCATAAGTATAGGCTGCTAGACTAAACAACCAATCAGATCAATAAAAAAACTCTCTGAAGCATGCAGTTCCCCTATCTGTACCTTTGTTAAGCAAATTCTGGACATGATATCTGTTCAGCCAAAGCATAATCTGTGCATCTGTTTCCAGAAAAAAGAAATTGGTCTTGGCAAAAACTTCATTCAAACTTAGCATCACGGAAGTCTCATCCATTTTGAGTCTTAACAGGAACTGAAGCTGAACCACCTCCCTCTTCTTTACCACCATTGCTTTTAATCACAGGTTTTCCAGGTTCTGGTTCTGCAGTGCTGGGCTTGGCCGATGATTGAATTTCTTTCTTCATTGCATCCTCCTGCTTTGCAGGAGAGCTGTCACCTGATTGTTTCTTTGCTTCAACAACTATTTCTTTCACAGCCTCTTCCAGCTTGTCAAGTCTCACTTTTACCTCAGAAAGCACCTTTTCTGAATCCACTTCTTTTTCTTCTGGAGTTTCCTCTTCCATCTCTTTCAATTTCTTTTCTTCTTCCAGCTTCTTCTGCTCCAGTTCCTGAGATAGTGACAAATACAACAAAAGGATAAATCATAGATGTAGCAAAGATTAGGTTGCTGGAGATTCAAATTGAGCATATGAAAGAACAGATTCAACCCTTTAATTAGTCATCATCATTCTAGAAAAAATTAGTCATCATCACACATGCAACACTTCAATGAGACACAAACTATCCTCCTTTTTTCTGTTGCAAGGCAAACAGAAAGAAGCAGACTTAAGTTTCTGTTTAATAAATTACTGACTGACAAGAACAGCGCTGTAAAGTATCAGTGTTCACTGGCTAAGTATGTAAAAGAGTGTGGCTTACAGCTTCCATTCTTCTCATTTCATATCGAGCATACTGAGCCACCAAGTAAACAGCTGTCACACAAACCATTTGCTTTAAGACAGGAGCACCAAACCAACAGGCAACATTGTAAATCTGAAATTTGATAGTTGGTAGACTTTGAAATACCCAGTGAAGGCATGCAGGCAAAGAAAAGCTGCACCAGATGGAAATCAATCCTGACCACACAACAAAAGAAAGGTATAAGAAGAAAGTTCGACATTAAGCGAGAAAAAAATAATAAGATTAAAAGAATTTTTAAGTATTTCAAATTGCAGACCAAGTACGATTAAGCATTATGAAGATTCAGATAATATGCATTCCCAGTTTGACCAAAAAATATATATATATGCATTCCCAGTTTCATCGCACAGATGAGTCAAATCACATGATGGCTACTATAATTATGACAAGAACATGACCCGGGTTTAACATATCAACAAAGAGCGCCATAGTGTCTGGTGGAGCAATATAAGCGAGAAATGCAAATTCCATAATCATGAAAAGTAACATCTAAACCTAACCTACCCAAACTTCTTTTTCTTCGGGGGACCATTGAACAGGATCTGAGCAGCAGTCATGAAATCCAACTTGTCCAGCAGCTTGTAGGCCTTGTTGTAAGTGCCGATGTTCGATTCAGCATTTTCCCCATAGCTAGAATTGGTGATGGAGGTGCTGGATTTATCGCCATTTTTGCAGCCAGAGCTGCAATATGATCTCGCCTGTCCAAATCTGTATCTCCTGGTGAGATGAACCCAAGCTTTTTGGGCATAAAACATCACTAGCTACCCTCCTTCCGCTTTGAACTACATTCTGCAAAACCCAAAGGGTACTCTAATTTCACTTTCTTCAAATAAGCCACACCCGAGACATACCATTTGCTAAGGACTAAATGAAACAATCTAGCAAAACAAAAGAGGCGGCAAATTTTGCTCTCAGTAGATTCAACAACTGTCTCCCTACCAACAAGTTAAATTGAAAGCTACATTTCTCAACACGAGCGCATTGATAGAATGACGCAAATGCATCCAGCATTTCAACGGTTAGGACCGCGATTCGCATTCTGAATAACCATCAGAGAGCTAAAAGACAACGTCGAAAATCTTTCTGAGTCTGTTGGATGAATCAACAGCCAAAAAGGTAAAACATTTTAGCACCCTGCACTGCAGCCAATTTAGTAACTATGTTTACTGCATCTTCAGAGGCTAAAATCCCACTAATGCTTCGAATCAACATCAAAGGCCATCAAAACACAACCACGCCACATCAGTCGCCGATCCATCTCGAAAGCGGAAAACGCTCGGAGGTTATCGAACGTGAATAGCAACTACCCCACTTCCAAGTGACCCAGAAACTACGCGGAAACGACGAACGATATCGAGACCTACCAGGTCGCCCCGGAGCAAGGTGGACAGCGAGATCGGCGGCGATCGAAGGGGAGCGAGTTCGAGGCGTCAGCTGGGTGGTGGTGGCGGTGGTCGGTGGCGGAGTCGTCCGCTTGGGCGGCCGTGGGGGTTTGGGTATGCTTGAAGTTGGGCTTGTGGTGGGCCGAAGATTGTTAGGCCAGATTCACGAATGAAAGCCTTCCCATTTGCTAGGATTGTTTGGATCGAGGAGATTAATTTGGGTCGTTTATTTTGCGAAATATAAATAATTTAAAAATATTTTTCTAAAAATGATATCTTGTATCATTATAAAAATAAATAAAATAAAATTATTTACATCATCCATGAAGATATGAAGATATAAATCGTCCATAATGAAATTTTTTTCAATTGACTTGTAATTATTTCAAACAATACAAATAATTATTTTTTTGAAAAATAATTTTCAAATCATTCATTTCACAAAAAAAATGAAGCTTTGATCTCAAGTTGATTTCAAGATATAACTTACATGCGTAAAAATGTTTTTAATTAAGAATAGCCAACGGGCCATGTTTGCCCGGCCCTATGCAAGCTCGTGCCTAGCACGACCCCTTTGCTCCTGAGCTAATGCTCAAACACTAGCTCCGGAAGGCTTGGGCTAGCCTAAGGCTCAAAATTATTTCTTAGGTCAAGTCCACTGAAAATATGCTTCATTGGATAAGTTCAGTCCATGCCTTTAAAATTAAAATTTTGAACCCAATGAGGTCACTTTGGATTCTAATATCCATTGTATGGCATGTTTTCACTTATATTTTAGAATTTTACCCACAAAAACGGAGTATTTTTTGGCCCTTCTGAAGTTTAGTTATTAATTCCAACTTGTTTATAATTTTATTAAGATTTTCAATGAAGAGATGATTTAATTACTCAATTGTTGCACGTTATATATTCAAAATACTTCTAATCTCTAAAAATGTATGCACCTTTAGACTTTCAAAACTATTTAAATAACATATTTTTAGTCATTCCAACAAATTATCCATATAGATAGAATTTGTTTCAAATTTATGAATAAAAAATTAGCATAAGTTATATATTAATATAAGCTCTATTTCCATTCGTAAATCTTGACGTTAGATGAATCTTCAACATCGATCGCATAAGGATAATCAAGTCAAAACATTGGATTGTTACACATTAATTGGTCGACCATTTTATCAATCGATGCGCTTCACAAAGGTCAAATGGAAAAGTCAAGGTGAATACTTTATTCCATGTCTCGAAAAATCATTAAGTACATCTAACAAGAATTTATGAATTTAATAATTAAGCAATTGGTAAGAGTAGAATCGAATTTATTAATCTTTTTTCCCGTCAAGAAATAATATTAACAGTTTAAAGGGAAAATTTTAAAAAAATTGCCCAAAGTTTTCTCATTTTCTCAAATAAGAATATGAAGTGGATATTGTTTAAAATAAAGGCTTGAAAATGACCTTTGTTGTTTCAAATAAGGGCTTAGAGTGGCAATAATTGTTTCAAATAAAGGTCCCACCGGTCGCTGGTCGGCTAAATTTTCCGACCAATCGAGGGTATTTTCGTTCGAATCTTCTTCTTTTTTTTTTTTTTTTGTTCTCTTTTTTCTACTTCTTCTTCTTCCTCGTTGCTAATAGCCAGCTGACCACTAGCAATGCCCATAGAGGGCTAGGCGAGGGCAACCCTCACCCTATCCGACGAGGGCACCCTTATCGGCCATAGGCAAGGGGCGGCTTCTCTTGGGGAGGCTACCCCTTGCGGCTAACCGTGAGGCTAGCGAGGGTCGGCCTTGCCTGGGGCCAATTGACAAGGGTCGTTGAGGCCTCACCAAATCTAGTGAGGGGGCTTCGGACGGGATCGGCGAGCGGTCACTGTGCCGGTGCCCTCGTTCACAATGGGCAAGCCGGCCAGTTGGCCATGAGGGGCCGCCGCCGCCAATCCCCGCCTCCCATTATCATCACTACTTAGATGCGGTAAAAATTTTTTGATTATCAAACGAATTTCTCTTCCAAGAATAGAAATTTTTCTTGTTATCAAACGGGTGGCCCTAAACTCATCCGTAAATAGAAATAGAAAAATCTATTTCTTAAAATGCACGTAAATGTTATCTCACTTAGCTTTTAGTGGGCATCGACGGTGGCCACCCTCATGCCCTTATTTGAAACAAACATAGTCGCTTCAAGGCCTTATTTGAGAAAGTAATGTCACTTTAAGGCCTTATTTGATAAAGTAATGGCATTTCAGGTCCTTATTTGAAACAATATCCACTTCAAGCCTATTATTTGAGAAAATATATATATTTTGAGCCTTTTTGAAATTCTCCCCAATTTAAATGTCACATAGATTGTCAAAAAAAGAAAAAATGTTAAAAGGGAGCGCCTTCTATCATGGGAATTTAAATATTTTCATGACGACTTTCTAGGAAATTGGATTTTCGGAGTATATGTTAGATAGTATGGATGACAAATAAATTTGAAAATCTCGATCAAAATAGCTTCACTTTCAAGCGAAACGACCGTCGTCGCAACGACGCTACGCTCAAAAAACGCCAACCCAAAACCCAACACCTATATATAAAACGGCAGCCTCTCTCCAAAACCCCGCACTTGAAATTTACTTTTCCCTCTTTCCGAGAGAGGTCTCCGCCTCGAAGCCGCGACCTTTGCTTGCGCCCCCGCCCTCCCTCCTCGCTCCGTCGCCGCAATGGCCGCTTTCGGAGCAGCTCCGGCCGGGAACCATAACCCTAACAAGTCTTTCGAGGTACGTGTTCTTCACTGCCATGGCGTTTTGATTTTTCTGCTGCGTCGTTCGGAGTCAGATGGGCGTCGAACCCAACGACGATGTCCGATCGGTTTCAAGCTGGAGGACTAGCGTGCTGTTGTGCGCGCTTGCTGTGGTCCTTTTCCCGCGACTCCTTTGGACGCTTGAATAAGTTCGGTTTGGCTCGGATTGATCGCGGTGTTTCCGGATTTCCATTAGGGAGCGGCAATTCGTATATGCGCGTGTGATCAGGAGGGGGGAAGTAATTGAGTGCCTGATTTTGGTGATTTGATTGTTGTCTTGTGGATTTTCTGTTAGTTCTGATGGGACGGTTGGTTGTAGAGGTAGCTTGATGTTTTTGGCTAAGCTCTTTTGAATGTGACAATGTCAGGTGATTCAACCTCCCAGCGATTCCGTTTCAAGCATGAGTTTCAGCCCGAGGGCCAATCACTTGATTGCTACTTCATGGGATAATCAGGTTTGCACAGCTCGGTTTGTACTTGCTGAAACCTTAGGGGCGAAGATCAATTGCCGTGTTCCAGCTCTTAGTTGACGCCCATTTGTTTATTCCTGTTGCCGGTCTCAAAAATCTTTGTAGGTACGGTGCTGGGAGGTTACGAAGAACGGGGCTTCTGTAACTAGCGTGGCCAAGGCGTCAATATCACATGACCAACCGGTGATTGTCTAACTTTAGTTTCTTGTTAAAAGGATTTGTCTGAGTTTTGGTTTCCACGAGCTAATTTGTTTTCATATATTCTCTCTGGAAAATATCTCCTTTCCTTTTAAAAGGTACTTTGTTCAGCTTGGAAGGATGATGGAACGACTGTCTTTTCTGGAGGCTGTGATAAACAAGCAAAAATGTGGTCTTTAGCGTCTGGAGGTCAGCCAGTGACAGTTGCCATGCATGATGCACCCATTAAGGAGATTGCTTGGATCCCAGAGATGAATGTCTTAGTTACCGGAAGCTGGGACAAGACCTTGAAGTAAGAGTTATTTTTCTTTTCGTTTGTATGCATGGCATAGGAGTATTTTATCACAATCTGTTGCACTTTAACAGTCAATTTAATTGAGGTACATTAGGTGGTACAAGCATAAGCGGTGGTGCTGCAATCAAATTTTTCTCATAATTCCAATGTTTGTAATTTTGCCATAGAATTACTGAGCTGATGCTGCATTACATAGTTGCTTCGATCTTTTAATTTTCTGCTGCTATAGTGGGAATATTATGTTGAGACTGGCATTGGTCATGCTCTTCTCTCTTTGTTGCATCAATTTTGGGGGATAATGACCTTACATTATTTGCATGAAGATGTCTACATATAATTATTTGAACAATGTACCATGAGGATAAGACATGCAATGTTTCTCCCCAGTTGATCCATGATATCTGCAGCCTGATGTTATTTTTTGGAGAAATTTCTTGATGCAACTTGTTTCAAGTACTGATAATATTTTCTTTATATCGTTATGACATGATTAAGGTATTGGGACACGAGGCAGTCAAATCCAGTACATACTCAACAGCTCCCAGAACGCTGCTATGCACTTACAGTGAGATATCCCCTGATGGTTGTTGGCACTGCGGATAGGAATCTTATTGTCTTTAATCTGCAGAATCCTCAGGTAAAACCTTCTTGATTCTTCATCAAATTGAATGTTCTCATTTCTTATAACGTGTTTGTTCGCATGGACTATTACTCAAAATTGCAATTGTTATCCTCCCTAAGTGGCCACTTATATGTGTTTTATGCAACAGTTCAGGACTATATTGGCCCCCTTTTTATGGCATGCGATTTTGATGGGCATGAGAAAGACATTGGATGCTTGTTTGCATTATTTTCTGCTAATTGTGTTCCCAGACTTCATGTAACCTTGGCAACCACTTTACATGTCGACTAGAAAGGGACAGCAATAGGATACCTTTGCACATCCATTGTACTTGTACGCTGATACAGGTCTTGGAGATTGTTCTTGCTCACGTGACCTTAGACTCAAGATAATGGTATTAGGCGAAGTGTTCCTCCACTTCTGAGACCTATTTCCCAAGGAGACTGAAGCAACTAATTAATTTAATCTGTTCATAGGGCTCTCGATTGAAGTACCTTTACATCCTTAGCACATGACAATGCCATTTTACTCTGCACATAAGATGGCAGTTGATCTTTTCTACCCAGGATTATATTTCATGATAATGGCCTATCTGCCTGTTGTTGTAGACAACTTTTCTCTAATTTCTTTAGTGGTCTGAATTTGCTAATGAAAGTTATAAAACAATTTTTTTTTCTCCTTTGAGAAAAAATGGAAAAAAAGAAGAAGGAAGTCATCTTTCATTTTTTACTCACAGTTGATAATTTTACCTCAATTTTCCACTACTACTGGAATGAGTTTTAAGATATCTAAGTTTTTCTGTTGGAAATGACAACAGGCTGAGTTCAAGAGAATTGCTTCACCCCTAAAGTACCAGACAAGATGTGTCACAGCTTTCCCTGACCAACAAGGTTTCCTGGTAAGTACTTAGTTGCGGCTAGTTATCATGTGTATGATGTGCATCATTTTATATTATTCATTTGCTCATAGTGATGAGAATATGTACTTAGAGAGAATAAGCACAACACGGTTGAATTACGTTGAGATGACGAGAACGAAACAATGGTCAATTTCTTCTAAACCTTATATTGTGATATAATTCAGCTTAAACCATGCATGTCATCCTTTTTCTATTATTAAGTATATTGGTCTTTGTCACTCATTGACATTTTTATATTCTTTATCTTGTACTATATTCTTATTGTGCTCCTTTAACTTTTTGCTCCTATGGTAATGGTAAAATTCTGTTAACTCTAGGTTGGATCCATCGAGGGGAGGGTTGGTGTTCATCACCTGGATGATTCCCAGATCGGCAAAAACTTCACATTTAAGTGTCATAGAGATAACAGCGATATATATTCCGTCAACTCCTTGAATTTCCATCCAGTAAGTCAATCTTCAGTAATCAATATTGGCAATCTCATCCAGACAGTCAATATTCATCCCAGTCTTACTTTCTTACTTCAGGTGCATCATACCTTTGCCACTGCTGGATCTGATGGTACTTTTAACTTTTGGGACAAGGATAGCAAACAAAGACTTAAGGTCTGTCTGTCTGTCTGTCTGTCTGTCTCTCTCTCTCTCTTTCTCTGTGGTTGAGTTTGACGAGTATTGCTGTATCTCTCTCTCTCTCTCTGTCTTTTTCCCCCCCGAATACATCATAAGGACCATCAGCTGGTTAAATAATGGTAAGGTCCACAGTTGACATGGTTTAGGATATCATAGTATGAGGTTTTCTGCTTCTTCATAAGCGAAGAGTACTTTTTGAGTGGTCTTAGGGCTCTCCACCTGTCTCTCGTGCTGTCACTCTGGCTACACATAATGTCCTGAGTAGATCATCTTCATTTCCTTTCCTTTTAGGCCTTAGGGAGACTTTGCTTATGTTAAATATGACCAATTCCGTAGAGTCTAAATGAAATATAGTCAAGTCATCTTAATTCATCTAAATACCTTGATTTAGCTTTTGCAAACCTCTTCATAATTTCCCTCTGAAGCTCTCACTTCAAGGGTGAAGGTATCCAATTAAGTAATTTTCAAAAGCATAGAAAAATTACTTGATGAAGCTCTCGTTTGGAATAGACTGTTAATTGTTTCAGAACTACTTCGTTGCAATTTTCAGGCAATGTCAAGATGCAGCCAACCAATACCTTGTAGCACCTTCAATAATGACGGCTCAATATATGCATATTCAGTGAGTCTCTTTTTACCTTGTACATAGATTCCTAGTCCTTCCTGTTTCTGTAATCAATTTTATCTTCAGAAGAGAGATGCATAGTGAAGGAGGCAATCATACCACTTCCTCTTATGAACATATCAAGAGATGTTCTTATGTTCCTATGTGCATTTGTGTAAATAGATCCAACGTTTGACTGTGCTGAGATGTCATTGTTCTATACTTGGTATTTGCCAACTCCATCTCATGACACATCAATATAGACTAAAACTAGGGTAGATTCACTTAACTAGTCTAGTGTATGTTCACTTCACTTCATACGTGACTCATTTAGCCACCACCCCCTCTTTCAGTTTCTTATTGCGTGCCCACTTTGCTTTTAGAATGGGCTCAGGCTCAAGCTCAGGCTCATGGTGTTTCTGGTTATTTTCTTCGTAGATTCACTTCACTAGTCTGCTTAGATTCACTTCACTTCCTATGCGGCTCATTTTGGCCACCACCCCCTCTTTCAGTTTCTTCTTGCATGCCCACTTTGCTTTTAGAATGGGCTCAGGCTCATGGTGTTTCTGGTTATTCACTTGGTTGCCTATGTTTGGACTTACTCAATAGCCAAATCTTCTCATATAAATCGAGATGAAAATGGAGGAAGCAAGTCTTTGTGATAAGATTGCTTTGTCCTAATGTAATATTGAATAATTTGATCATCAAGACATTTCTGTTCTTTCTACAGGCTGTTTTTAGATAGCATTAAAGTTGTTCTCTAGTGTATGGCATCTACCTCTGTGGCTCCTTCAGCCTTCTCCTCATAGTAGTCTGTCTGTCTGTCTCTCTCTCTCTCTCAAGTCAAATATATACTGTTTGATTTAGAATTTGTACAGTGACCCCAACTACATATTTTGAATATTTTATGATGTGATTTGCACGCATGGCCAGGCAGTGCTCTCCTTTTGGTTTTTCTTATGTATGCAAGAGGACTATAATTGTATAAAGGACAATAAGGGATCTGACTAGCACTGAAATTTGTGGTTCAACTTGCTTACAGGTCTGTTACGACTGGAGCAAGGGGGCAGAAAATCACAATCCTGCTACAGCAAAGACCTATATCTTCTTGCACTTACCACAGGTATTTTTATCTTCCTTTTTACTGACTGCTCTTTTAGTTGTACTTAGAAGTGCGTGAATAGGGGGATTACTAATAAGTGGCTACATGCATCTTGATTGGATTACAGGAATCAGAGGTCAAAGCGAAGCCACGGGTTGGGTCAACTAACAGGAAGTGAAGTTGCTGACTAGTTCAAAGTAGGAAGTTTTGAGGAAAGCTGTGGCAGTGAAGAAAATGTTGCTATTCATTTGTCAGAAATTGTAGGATAGGAATGGTCCTTCCCTCTCATTGTGGTTTTTGGAGTTATAGTAATCCATTGTTGATATGTTTTCTTTTTTGGTCAGTTTCACATACCAGTGACTTTTGCTGTCTCTGGTAGTCCTACTTCTATTCATTGTGGAAGATGGGAAGAGCGGTGCTTATTTCAGTATTGTTCTCATCACGTCATGTCTGTCAGACTGTCACATTGATGTTTAAAGATTGAATACATTTCGTACTTCTCAGGAACACAAACCAAAGTTTCACAAGTATCATCATAAATAAAAGATGTCTAGGGCATGACTTGCTCGCCGTTGCATGAATTGTGTTCGTCCCTGAACTTATGAAGTACCAATAATTATCCCTGAACTTCTTTCGGCTAGTGGCTGATTACATGTCCTTGATTACTGCTTTTACCATGATCATAGTTAATAATATTGAATAATGTGCTACATCCCGTGAATTATCATGAAGGAACTGAGCTCAAGAGACTTGGTTGAGCTCGAAATAGACTCAAAAGGCAGACGCTGTAAACAATGAAATTAGTCTCGAGCTCATCTGTTTTAGTCTGGCTGTAGTTCCCCCGCACCATTATGAGAAACTATTCTATTGATATGTCCCTGTAGATTTGGATTTTGGGTTTCGATTGGTCGTAGCAGCATGCCAAAGGGTGCTAATTTTTAATCTATACTTTACCGAGATTGGCTTTAGCATCTATTACATCTGAGGTCCAGGAATGAGGTTCTCCACAATCAGAGCTTGCCATTGTGTGATTATGTTTGCTGTAAACACAGCATTGATGGTAAGGCCACTATTGTGGTTTTTCTTGCTTCGTTGAAGTTGGCATAGGGCTTTTAGATGCTCTTAATCCAGTATCGTGGTTCTCTTGCTGTGATGATCATGCATGGGCTTGTTGTCATGGCTCATGTCCGGGCCTTCTTGTTATATTTCTGGTTTTCAGCAATTGTTCTCTGCTGCTTTCCATGACGTTTGAGGATTGTAATCCTTGTTGACCTTGGTTAGAAATAAAAAGCTTAACTTACCCATACGAACAAGCTCGAGAAGCTGTCCATTGAACCCCGAAAGCGACTCGAAAGGTAGACATGATGCAACATGTTTGCTTAGTCAAATGCTCATGCCGAATCTTGGTCGGATAGGCCTTTTGCTTTGTAATTTAGCGTGTAGTCCCACTCACATTGCAACATGGCACTCGGAAATAATAAATATGACTTATTCACATGCTTCGTGATGGGAACTATCATGTGTGATCAATTGTCACAAAAATTCATAACAACATGGTATTTTGACCTTTCGATTCTATAATAAATTTTATCTATAACAATTTCATCGCTTCAAGCAGAAAATTCGAGTATACGTTGGTTGTTCAGTGCTGAATTTATTACTTCGTCCCGAATAATAGTTAAGATAAGAGTAATGCGAAAGATAAGAATTGAGAAATTTGAATATACTTGGATAGGTACGTAGAAAAGAGTACATTGATGAAAATGTAAGGAAATCAAATCAAATAAACATAATAAAATTAAATATGAAAAATCAGAGATGATAACTTCAATATCCTACCAAATGAGTCAAATCAAATCTTAGATTATGTTTTCTAAGTAATTATTCATATTTCCTTTTACTCATCCGAATCCTAATTTCAAAATAAAATTAGATATTGAAAATCAGAGATGATAACTTAGTCGAACCAAATCTTAGATTATGCTTCCTAAGTGATTACTCACATTTCCTTTCACTCATCCGAATCCTAATTTCAGAATCAGATCTTCGATTTGATCGTAATCGCTCGTTACCCCATTGATGGTCGATCTAAGAACGAGATCTCTCCTTTCCATTCAAAACGAGGAATCAGTTGATCGATCTCTATCTCGACACGCGCAGGAGAAAGCGAGAAGCCACGTCAGGCAATCGGGGGCGGGTCAAGGTCAAATCCCTCCATTAGCTCCTTTACGTCGGCCACGCTCGTGCATGTGGTTTCTCTCAATTCACGAGATCGCTCGGCACACTCCTCACACCCCCCCTGCTCCCCTCACAGCTCCCCACCGGATCGCAACCAATCACCGCCCCCCACGCAACCCGCCGAGCCCCGCGGCTCCGCGACGTGGCGTCGCACGGTTGGGCGGTCAGCGTCTGGAGCCCGACCTCTCCCCTCTCTCGGGGAGAGAAAGAGACTCTTTGCCTTCGAAACCGAATGACCTGGGCTAAACAGCTCACAAAAGTCCCGCTCGTTCGCTCGATTGGAATTCTCCATAAAAAGACGAATCAGAGTTTGTTATAAGGGAGAAAAAGAGAGAGAGAAAACACTTGGAGAGAGAGAAAGGGTGAAACGACTCGCCACTGTGCTCTGCTAACACAGAGAATACGAACCGACGAGTAGTAGTTCATCGCCCAGTCGCGTTCCTGCGTTCCCCCGACGAGATTTTTCCCGTACCGGCAAGCGGATTCTTCATCGGAGCGTGGTCGTCTGGCGTGATCGGGAGCTCACCGGCGTCGGAAGTGTCGTGTCGGCTCGACGGGGCGATGGCGGGAAACAGCTTGGAAGAGATCAAGAACGAGAACGTCGACCTCGTACGTTCACTTTTGTCCCTCCTCCTCCTTTCGGTTTTTTTTTTCGTCGCCGATCCTTCTTTGTCGCCTCTTTCCTGTTCCTGCTTTCGCGATCGCCTCTTTGCTTCGCGGTGTCGCGGATAATTCTGTGTCGAATTTACGCCTGCATGCGCTTCGGTTTTAAAATTTTTGTCCTCTTCTGTGGGTTCGGTTTAGCGTTTTGATTAAGTTTTTGGATCAGTTTTTAGCTGCAACTGCTGTTTTATCTCGTGTGATTTCACGATGAGTCCCCGGCTCCTAGGCTTCTGCTTGATTCTCTATGCGTATAGTGCTCAGCCAGTGAAATTCATGTGCTAAACTTCGTCGACCGGCTTACATTGGACAGTATCATCTTTGCCTCGTTCGGATGTGATTGCGCAAATTGCATTGGGTCTGTTGTTTCGGTCCTTCATGTTCACGAGAATCTTTCGCCATTTTGTTTTGAGTCTGTTCCCTCCAATTTGTTCAGCTTCGCATTATGTTAACACATGATTGGTTTGAATGTGTGCGTCATGCTTCTGTCAGATACTTGAATTGGGTTGTCTTAGATCACTACTTTTCACGTCAGAAAAATACACCTTATAACCATCCTCCATAACCAAATTAGCTTCTTACCATGCATGCACAGTGGCATCTTTTTTTCATGGTAAACATTACCAAAAAGTGTTGGTTAAGGATCAGAAATCTGAACCGAGCAATTTTTTAATATATTTACTGGATACTGTCTATATTATTCTTTCCAGGAGCGCATACCAGTTGACGAAGTTTTTGAACAACTGAAATGCTCAAGAGAGGGATTGTCGACTGAGGAAGCGCAGAGGAGGCTCCCACTTTTTGGGCCAAACAAGCTAGAAGAGAAGAAGGCATTGCATCTTATATGAATCACATCTAGAAATATTATTTTTTCCTTTGTCAGAAAACGACGAACTTGATTAATTGTTTTCTGCTGTAACAGGAAAGTAAGGTCCTGAAATTCTTGGGATTTATGTGGAACCCACTTTCTTGGGTCATGGAGATGGCTGCCATTATGGCCATTGCATTGGCTAATGGAGGGGTAGATCTCTCCTAAATTCTACTGTTTAAACAGGCAAAACACTCACAAACACAAGCATGCACATAAATCATAGATAATGATGAAATTGCGATTCATGCAAATGTGTGACTGAAGTCAGATGTCATGCAGGGTCGACCACCAGACTGGCAGGATTTTACGGGCATAATAGCCTTGCTTCTCATCAATTCTACTATCAGCTTTATTGAGGAAAATAATGCAGGAAATGCTGCAGCAGCACTAATGGCGGGCTTAGCACCCAAAACAAAGGTCGCTCACCTAGAAGTTGCACATGACATTTTTCAGTGAGCATAAATGTATCAAAGAGCATACCAAAACTGAATGTCTTTGTTTGCTTTACTAAATTTTAATTTTAAAGGTTCTTAGAGATGGAAAATGGAGTGAGCAAGAAGCAGCAATTTTGGTTCCTGGAGATGTGATCAGTATCAAGCTTGGAGATATTATTCCAGCAGATGCTCGTCTTTTGGAGGGTGATCCTCTTAAGATTGATCAATCTGCACTAACTGGTGAATCTCTGCCTGTAACCAAGAACCCTGGAGATGAAGTTTTCTCTGGGTCAACCTGCAAGCAAGGGGAAATAGAGGCTGTTGTCATTGCCACTGGAGTTCGTACCTTCTTTGGCAAGGCTGCTCATCTTGTTGACAGCACCAACCAAGTGGGGCACTTCCAAAAGGTACCTGTCTGAGAGAAAATTATGTCTTGACTAAGACTGCAGGTATGATAAAAACATGATAAAAATTAAAGTAGAATGACCATGGCAAAATGAGTGATAGAAAGTGCTTGCAGTGAAGGGATTGCACAAAATGTTGCACGATCTTATGAAATTAATATGCTCTTTGCTCCATTTTCTTTATTTTTTATGGTGTTACGAAATCTTGATGATGATGACAACTACGATACACTCTGGGGGCAAATTCCGGACTACAGAATTATTTTTGGGCATGACCAATTGGGAATTACATCCTTTTAGAAATTTTACAATCTGACGTGTAACCAATGGTGACAATTTAAACCAGGTACTGACTGCCATTGGGAACTTCTGCATATGTTCGATTGCCATGGGAATGATAGTAGAGATAATAGTCATGTACCCAATTCAGCGCCGAAAGTACAGGGATGGTATTGACAATCTGTTGGTTCTCCTTATCGGAGGAATTCCTATTGCCATGCCAACAGTCTTGTCAGTGACGATGGCCATTGGATCCCACCGGCTGTCTCAACAAGGTGCAATTACCAAGAGGATGACAGCTATTGAAGAGATGGCTGGGATGGATGTCCTTTGCAGTGACAAGACTGGGACTCTTACACTTAACAAGCTTACGGTAGACAGGAACCTGATTGAGGTTAGTACTGGAAACACTGATGTTATGATAATATTACAGTGTGCAAAATTCCGATTTTTAGTACCTCAAAGATGAAAAGCAGTCTTTAAGCATCTGAGAAAGCCAAAAACAAATGGGAAAATAGGTTTGAGATACTAAGTTATTCTTGAAGTATTGTTACTTTACATGCTGATAATGGTTATGGGAATCAACTGTCAGGTATTTGCAAAGGATGTAGACAAGGACGGCGTAATATTGCTTGGTGCTAGAGCTTCCCGGGTTGAGAATCAGGATGCAATCGATGCCTGTATTGTTGGAATGTTAGCTGATCCAAAGGAGGTATCTAACTTTCTGAATATAAATCTGTTAAACTTTGCTCTGCATTGCTAAAGCTCATCAGATAAAGTCTGTTTCCTGTCATCATTTCAATGATCTTCTGCCACATGGCCTAGATCTACTTTTCCAGGAGCATCATGTGATTTTCTCATCGTAAGTATTTTCAAAAGCCCAAAAAGAGCAAAAAGGAAATAAATAAATAAATTTAAAAATTTGGTGTATTATATGAAAATATTGAGGGAAACAGAAGTTTCAGTGACGTCCCTGATCATATTGAGTTTGAGTGATTGAACCAACAAACTGTGTTGGGAAATAATCAACCGGATGCACAAGTACCCCATCTTTGAAAGGATTTTATCTTGGTTTGAAAAAAACATGGAGTAATTATCAATTTCCTTGTTCCACATTACTGAAGGGCCTCCAGGTATCGTTTCTAATTTTGACATGTTATACCTGTCTTGTTGGTCATGAACTCTTGCACTCGATACAGGCTAGAGCCGATATCACGGAGGTTCATTTCTTACCCTTTAATCCTGTGGACAAGCGAACAGCTATAACATATGTGGACTCCCATGGAAACTGGCATCGAGTCAGCAAAGGTGCACCAGAGCAGGTGAACATTTTGCTAGTTAGGCTTCTTTTTTGTTCTGGACCAAATTCCTATCCAGGCTTTTTATTGCTCTCTTCTTGCCACTGTACATAGTCTTTTTCCGGTGACCTTCTTTGCATATTCATGGTTTAAACTAGTTTTTAAATGTCTTCCAGATCATCGATCTCTGCAAGCTTAGGCAAGATGTAAAGAAAAAAGTCCATGATATTATTGATAAGTTCGCTGACCGCGGTCTTCGCTCCCTAGCAGTTTCCAAACAAGTGAGCAACAAGTTTACCTGAGAGTTGGGCTTGATTACTATAGACATCAATGAATGAACTTCATGGTGATAACTTTTCTTGCCTGCAGACTGTGCCAGAGAAAACAAAGGATAGTGCTGGAGATCCCTGGCAATTTGTAGGCCTCTTGCCTCTTTTTGATCCCCCAAGGCATGATAGTGCAGAGACCATCAGGCGAGCACTTAACCTCGGAGTCAATGTCAAGATGATTACTGGAGACCAGTTAGCCATAGGCAAGGAGACAGGTCGCCGCCTAGGAATGGGGACTAACATGTATCCCTCCTCCTCACTCCTAGGCCAGCACAAGGATGAATCAATTGCTGCCCTCCCTGTTGATGAGCTAATTGAGAAGGCTGATGGCTTCGCTGGCGTCTTTCCTGGTTTGAACTTGTCATATGGCTCTTACTTTTGCCTAATAGACCTATAAAGAAAATATGATGATTTCATTATATGTGGCAAGCATAGCCATAGTCTTCGAATTGCAAGTGATTTTACATGCAAGTTCTTATTTCCCTTGACATAACTTTGCTATTGAAGTGGCTGAAAGATAAATGTCTTGTGCCAAACAAACAGAGCACAAGTACGAGATTGTGAAGAGGCTACAAGAAAGGAAGCACATATGCGGGATGACAGGTGATGGCGTGAATGATGCACCAGCTTTAAAGAAGGCAGACATTGGAATTGCTGTTGCTGATGCAACTGATGCTGCCCGAGGCGCATCTGACATAGTACTCACCGAGCCAGGGTTGAGTGTGATTGTCAGTGCTGTCTTAACAAGCAGAGCAATCTTCCAGAGAATGAAAAATTACACCATTTATGCAGTCTCAATTACAATCCGTATTGTGCTGGGTTTTCTGTTGCTTGCTCTTATATGGAAGTATGATTTTTCTCCTTTCATGGTGTTAATCATTGCCATATTGAATGATGGAACCATCATGACCATCTCTAAAGATAGGGTGAAGCCATCTCCTGTACCTGACTCGTGGAAGCTCAAGGAGATTTTTGCTACCGGTGTTGTCCTAGGAACCTACTTAGCTGTCATGACTGTTGTTTTCTTCTGGGCTGCACATAAAACTGACTTCTTCCCGGTAAGCTTTTATGTTAAATCAAAGGATAATCATCAAAACAGTCCCAGGGGATGAATGCTTCCTTTTGGACCGCATATGTATATTACTTGCAGCTTGGCCTTTCTCCTTTATGAGTGAAGTTTTAACTCATTTACCTGACTCCACAGAACAAATTTGGCGTGAGGTCAATTAGGGACAATCCCTATGAGCTTACAGCAGCTGTCTACCTCCAAGTGAGTATTGTGAGCCAGGCACTCATCTTTGTTACCCGATCTCGCAGCTGGTCATACGTTGAACGCCCAGGTCTCCTGCTTGTGTCAGCCTTCATTGTTGCACAGCTGGTGAGGAATGAAAACTTGATGGTGATAACTGGTATATTATCACTGAACAGTGACAGGTTGATGACTCATTGATCTGGTTTATGCTTTATCAGATTGCTACTCTCCTAGCTGTCTATGCAAAATGGGGTTTTGCAAGAATACATGGCATCGGCTGGGGATGGGCTGGTGTTATATGGCTGTATAGCATTATCTTTTATATCCCTCTAGATATTCTCAAGTTCATCATCCGGTACGCACTGAGCGGCAGGGCTTGGTATAATTTACTGCAGAATAAGGTACCTATTCACCAGGCTTTTCACTGATGAGAAGGAAGTTGGCAAACATGAACTGTTTGCACAGAGCTTCACACATCATGCCTCTCTTGCAGTCTATCATTTGTAGCTTGCTTATCACTGCATAAATTTTTCCCTTTGCAGACCGCTTTCACAACGAAGAAAGATTATGGAAAAGAAGAAAGAGAGGCTCAATGGGCAAGAGATCAACGCACGCTCCATGGCCTCCAGCCACCTGAAACATCTGTAATTTTTAAGGATAAAACCAACCATTCAGAGCTGTCCGAAATTGCTGAACAGGCTAGGAAACGTGCTGAGGTTGCAAGGTACAGACCTGAAGGAACAGATTATATCTAAATTTGACATTTTTATTTCCAGAAATCCTGATTTTTTTTCCCTGTTTCTATACTTCTCCAGGTTAAGAGAGCTTCATACCCTCAAGGGGCATGTTGAATCAGTGGTCAAACTTAAGGGGCTTGACATTGAGACAATTCAACAGCATTACACCGTTTGATTGAGGCTGGCTAAGTTTAGCTGAGGACTGCATTTTTATTAGGCATTGACCGTAGAGATAGAAAGAGGAACTATATTGATTGCACTATTTTCATTCTGTTTTTCATTAGAAGCCATTGGGGAATAACACATCAAAAATTGCCTCAGGCAATCATGAGTAGAACAATGGAGAGAAGTATGATGTTTAGTCAGTATGGAATGCCAATATATTTGCCTCTATTCCATGTATGCTTGTAAGCTCCGTAGTTACACAGTATCTGTCTATAGCTATCCAAGCATTTCCTCGGCAGGAGCTACTGATTTTGTAGTTTTTTATGTGAAGAGCAGCGGTGTGTCAAGAAAGTTAAGCCATTGAGAAGTTCCATGATAGAACCGAGAACACAAACCCTTTGGCTTCTTTCACTTGCTCATTGAATAAGTCATGGCTAGCTTTGTCAGCGACATGGTTGACATTGCATCCCCCAAAGCAGTGCTAATTTCATAAATCCTTGTGTCGTTTAGTATTCCCAGTCAATTTCAGAGAAAGCATCTGTCTCACCAGTTACCCTGGCCTTTAGTAAGGGTTTTCTTTCATCTAGCTGAATTTGTGCTTCCAAAAGGGAAAAAAGGAAGAAGAAGAAGACAACTCAGTTCTTGAGCTTGGGGGGGTGTTGCATCTCTGGAACATCTTCAACGCGGCAAAACCCACCTTACTGACATGGTAACTGACTAATTAAGCTCGTATGATGGTTGCAGGGATTTCTCATGTCAAGAGGTCCAAGCGTTGTAGGAAGAATGGATGTTATCATTATGTGAATTTCGTATTTCTGGAATACAGAGTGACTTGTTATTTGACTAATTATTACCGTTCTAAGCACAAGAAGAGGCAAGGTGACTGTCATTTCATGTTCCCACAAATCATAGGACGATAACTTCAATCATCTCAACGAAATGATAGCAACATTGCAACAAACCCGAGAGTTCGTCAAGGGCTAAAGTTACATCAACGAATGCCAACAGGACCAAGGAACAAGGTAACTTCCATTAATATTGTGAACTAATAATTTACACAATAAAGTAGTTTAACTTTCCTATCTTACAAGCCTAGACCTGTCATTATAACAAACCTGATCACAATTATTATTTCCAGCGGCAAGTGAGAAAGAATATAAACAATGACTAACCAAATGAATCAACTATTGCAGTTTCTCACTTTTCTTTTTCGAAGAATACCCCAGATGCTTCAGGTACCAGAGTGCCCCTTCAGCTGCATGCTCAGCGGCAGCTTTTTTCTTTGACCTAGGTGCACTAAAGCACTCTAGTACTGTGACTTGGGATTCATCTTTAACCTCTGCAATTACTTTGAACGAGAATCTGCAGTCACATCACGGCTTCAAAATTACCTTTGGAAGCAGCTAGTGCATTTGCAATTGGTAATGATGTCGAGAATAAGATCAAACATAAGTCAAAATTGTTAGTCTCTCTTTCTAAAAAACTTAAGAAGAGATCATGATTCTTTAATCCATGCCAAATCTATTATGTAACTCCCATTACTATTAACACTTGCTTACTGTCTCGAATGGCTTGGTCCTTCCTCTTTGTAGCACTCAAAGTGAGGAAGCTTCCACTTGTTTGCAGCACATAACTCAAACAACTTTGCTTTTGCCGATCCACTCTCCGCATCACCTAAAAATTAGATATGCAAGTGTATCTCTTTAGAGAGACCTTTTATCGCCAATATAAAAAAAAAGATCCCACAACCCCTTATTGGAAACGAATAAAAGCACAACTCAACTCGATCAAAGTTCAAGTAAGAAAAGCTTAAAAGGCGGTCACGATATAAGACACTCTTTTTAAAGATATGATGCAGCTGATGCGAGGAACCTCAATATAAACTTGCTTCAGGGATTCGATAGAAACTTCAGATGGGACCATCTATTCAGTACGTTAAGATCCTAGTCTCTAATATTACAAAAAGCTAATTCTGATTTAATAACAGCTTACGTATCAAAACAAGAAGATTCTAGGTAAACCCTCAAAAATTTATATCAGGCAATCAATTTCCATGCACTGAAGCTTGTACGATAAGAAGGAAAAGTATAATGGAGCAGGGTTATACCTTGAGGACTTGCCTCAGCTTCACTGGCGTCCTTCTCTTTCTTGATGATGATGATCTTGCTCTCCGTACACAGTGCAGGGGACATCAAAGAAAAATCTGGATTTATGGGTGATTGTTGTGAATCAGCTTGCTTTTCTACTGGGCTTGGGTCTGCCTTAACCACCTTCCTGTAGGGGTTGGTGCTGCTGGCTTTACCCAATTGACTCTGGAAAAGCGCACGATTCCCCACAAATCGAAACCATAATTAAGGTACCAAAAGGAGTATAAAAACACAAATAACGACACAATATTGTGACTTGCAAGGGGCAATAGATACTATGGAATTGGCTTAGACAGAACTCCAAGGAAGAGAGAAAGAGAGAGAGAGAGAGAGAGTTGGCGATAGATACTGTAGATACTCTCTTCCTTTTTAAGGTCAGCCAACACGAATGAAGCTCTTTACCTGAAGATGTGGCTCTGTATTGTTCATGATATGCTGTGGGTCGATGGGAGGCAGATTTTTCAGGTCGAAGCTTTTCGGGTGGGAATGCTTCTTCTCCATCTGCTCTTGCACCACACCACCAACTCATCCTCATCTCTCTCTCTCTATGTCAACTTCAGTGATTAAAATTTGCGTGAGAAGGGCGTGCAAGTGGCATCTTGCTTTAGTGGTCTATGTATCTGCTTCTGTTTTTTCCTAATCTGTTCTACCCCCAATTTTTTTTCTCTGACTTTGTGCTTTGTCTCTGGCAGAGCTTGAAAATCAAATCTCACACCTCTGAAACTAAACGTGATCATCCCAACCAGTTCTCAAGAAGTGGGGAGAGATAATGCAATGCGCTTGATAATGGAAAAGAGAGAAGTTCAAGCACCACCGGTCAGTCACGGGTTGACTTTGTTAATGTGGGGGCCTCAAGAAAAGGTTTCCTCTCTCCTAGTCCTTTAGTAGTATAAGCCCATCAGTTCCCACTGGACCAAGATCGGTTGCATTTCATGCCAATGGGCCCTAGCTCTGCAAATCACCTACAAAAACTCTGACACCTTACCAGGTTGTGCTACAACAAAGAATCACTGGTTCAATTCATCGGTGACTTTGGTTAATTTAGGTAGGAATAGTTCAATTTGCGTAGTTTTGTGGTCCTGTCGTAGGACAGGATCTTTAATCTCCTGACCTCGACTGATTTTGGCTAATTTACAAAGGATTTTGTTAAGCGGCCAATTGAGGACATTTTACGGTCTTCAATGGACGATAGCACTCGTGTTATTACATGCACAATTGTCTTTGGAAAAATAATTTTAGATGGAGTATTCATGATGAGTGTCCAATGACTTATTTATGCATTGCTCTTTCTCGTGTGATTTTAGCTTGATGAGGGGAATGATCACCCTTTTTTGACAAAATTCAAACGAACGAGACCAACCTTGAGAGAAGCAGACAGCATTAAACATGGGTAGAATCAGGCCCTGCTACTGCACAATCGCATTCAAAAAGAGGGTTTCATCGTCTTCAAAATGGCACATGAACCGACGCAACCCATTCGCCGTTTCTCCCAGCCGTAATTACTGAAGTTCAGCCCTCGCTCTGGCATTTGACGGGCATGCATTGAGTCCAGGTGCCTTTTTTGCAGGGCACAGAGGAGAGACGGAATCAGTCCAGTCCATATCCATTCACACGCATTTTAATCTTCACTTATTAGCTGCACTCTCGTTAATGGACATCTCTCTTACAGAGAAACAAAGAGAAAAAAACAGGAGATTTTTTTATCTCTTCGTGTATTTACTACACCAGAAATGCACAACCATATGCACATATCTCAAGACAATCACTGATGATTTTGTCCAAGTCATGAATATATTCAGCTTCGGTCAACATGCAGCTCTCATACCCTCGACTTTCAAGCTCCCTTTATATATACCACCAGGTTTCCTGCATAGTGTCTATACATGGCGAAAGTCGAAACCAGAGAGAGAGAGAGAGAGAGAGAGAGAGAGAGAGAGAGAGAGAGGAGAGAGTCATGCATGAGACATCAACAATGAGGGCTAAGAAGAGAGTCGTCAAAGTCGCAGCTCTGATGGTGGTGTCGTTCCTCCTCATATCCCCGACCACCACACAATCCATCCCTACACGAGAAGCGAGTCCAAGCCACCAAGAAGACAAGAGAAGCCGATCATCAAGACGTGGCGGTGGCCGAGGAATAAGGACGAGACCAAGTGCCAATTGCGACCCCTTTTACCACTTCCTCTTTGGAAGCTGCGGCCTATGGCCCTTCTCCATCTCCCCTTCCTCCCCTGACAACCCGTTCTCGCGTCCTCGCCCTCGCCCTCGCCCATCCCCTCCTCAGCTTCCCCCACCCTTCGTTCTCTCTCCTCCTCCCATCCCCCTCCCGCCCCCGCTAATCTCGTCCCCTCCGCCCTTCCCGCAACCCCCTCCTGTACCCTCCTCCCCCCGCCATCACCGGAACCGCAGTCGCCACCCCCGCTCGTCCCTCCATCCCCTCCCCCGCCCTCCCCGTCCCCACCCCCTCCATCCCCTCCCCCGCCGTCCCCACCCCCGCCCTCCCTGCCTCCGCCCCCGCTCGTCCCGTCTCCGCCCCCGCCGGAACTGCTCCCTCCGCCCCCTGATAATGTCCTCCCCGCCGCTGCCGTGGTTCTTGTCTCCACCTTCCGAGTTCATTTTCCCGCCGCCACTGGTTCCCTCTCCTCCGCCACAAGAAGTCCAGGAAGCACCGCCGGTGTTCCCATGGCTATCACCACCCGACTTCACCTCACAGGCACCACCACTTCCCCTGCTCTCCTCACCGCCTCCTTTCACCCCACCGGAGACGCCACCGGAACTCCTCCTGCCGCCGCCGATGGTCCCGCTCGTCCCCATTCTCTCCCCTCCAGCGCCTGGGTCGCCTGTCTTTCCATTGCTGCAGCCGGTACTTCCAGTACTAACACCTCCCGCATTTCAACTCCCGCAAACGCCGGATTTCATACGGCCGCCTCCGCTGTTCCCTGACGTCCCTACATGGTCGGTACCACCAATTCCGTTTTTGCCTCCGTTTGAGTTCTCGCCGCCGTCCGACTCCCCGTCAATCAAGAACTGATCTGTCTGCTTTGGCTTCTCGGTGTAAACAGAGTGCCTGTTTTTTTCGTTTTGCATGTCAAGAATAACTAAGTTAAGAAACAATTGCAAGCGATAGTGGTGTTTGTACATTCCTTTTTAGTTAGATGACAGTAAAATCAAATGATCACAAAGCTGAACAGTATCAAGACCTTAACGCCTTGCTAACCATATTCCAAGATGAATATTTGAAATTGCAGTGAAAATGGAATTCTATTACTACTCAATAATCGATCGGTCCATTTTAATTTCTTCTTTCTTGCCATAGAAAGGTTTCCATATATTCATAACAGAGAGAGTCAAAGTACAAACAAGCAACAACTTCTCAGGAGGTGAGAGTTCAAGATGCCAGTTGATTGGCTCCATCTTCTTCCTTCTATGGCGTTAATCTAACCAATGGCCCACGCTGCCACGCACATGTTCAAGCTTTCATAGGAACAGCAGAAAAAAACGACTAAATGACCTAATTCCATAGAAACGGCTGCAAGAACAGGCTCCAGCTACCAAGACTTTCTACCATGCCCGTGTAAGCTCATTACGAATAACGAGTGAGTTCCCCATAGCAAGAGCTTCTGTTATATCAACTCGAGTCTGCATCAACCACGAAGCCTCGGCCACCAACAAGGCTCTCCATCAGAATCCCCAGCCACTATTCCATTTCCAACTGCTGCTAATGAAGTAGCACAGTCGAAAGCCCCGTCACGATTTATTTTCTTAACATCCCCGGAAGGCTTCTTCCATTTCTGTAAAAAGATCTACTGTAGCTATAAGAGCTCCATTCCTAATCTTGCCTGTTGCTTCCACAGCCACGGACAGACTCCTTCAGCGCAGTATTAATCAGGGATACTACAACATGGGGAGGTCGTTCATCCTGGTTAAAACCCGTCTCATTTCTACTCTTCCACAATACCAGCAAGAGAAAGGCTATTTTAAACACAATATCTAGGCTTAAACTGACATCTGAACGAGTACCCTCAGTCATCTCCTTCAACCACGCATCAGAAGTAGTAACCTGCTCTTCATAAATTCTGATGCCAGCACACCCAGACCAAATAGTTCTACACCTAGCACATGGTAACAGCATATGCTCCACGAGCTCCTCTTCTCCGTAGAAAGGCAAACAAAGATACTGCTTAAATCTTCCTCAGGAATAAGTTCTTGTTTTGGTGGCTCCCAAATGATGCTGCGTTTTAGTTTAGGTGGGGATTGGGATTTCCAAATTACTTTCAACACCTGCTTCTCAACTGCATGAGAATTGAGAAGTGGAGGCCTTTTAGTCTTAACTACACCTCAAATTTCTAGTTGTCTTGCACAATGATGTGCCAGTTTGACTGAAAGATTCCCGTCTCTCTCCCGAGGGCCCTCTTAGTCCGTGCTCACTTCCGCTTCGACTTTAATTTAGTATTTTATGATAACAAGATAATCAATTCCAACTTCTATATTTCCAATGCGCATTTGACACTTTTTCCTTTGATTAAAAACCAAAGCCGACTTTAAGATTATGTTTATTTTGTGAGGAAATTTCCAGGAAATTTCTAGATTAGAAAATTAATTTTCTCAACTTTAAATATGTATATTTTCTCTTATCATAAATGGTTCTCCGTTAATTAATCATTTTCGAACAAATCAAATACTTGAAAATCCAACAAACTAATTTGTGAAAAAAATTCTCACTTAACAAACACATACTAAATCAATTATCTTCCCAATGAATTACAGGAATCGTGGATTGAGTTTCGCTCGGGTCTCTTCACATTAGTCAAGCCTATGCTGGATTCGATTTTGTAGAGGAAACCAGAGAGTTGGTCAAACCAAACAATTGAATGGAGGAGTGCGCGAGGAACGCTCCGTAGTCCCACTGTTTTCCAGTCTACAGACAGTATTAAATGTATGGCGTTGAAGATGGTACGGTGGAGTAAGTCGATTTCGACGCGAGCCTCCCCACGGCAACAAGACCTTTACCAATCCTGTCGCAGAGTCGTCGCAAGGAATTTCCACAGCCCAGAAGAAGAAGTAAACGGGAAACGAGAAAGAGACAAAGATGCCACGTGTTCCCACAAGTGGGGCCCGAGAAGGAGAAGGGGAAGGGGAAAGATCAATCAAAGCCCACAATTCCTCCACAAACGAGGACGCGCGCACACGCGAGCACACACCATCCATCATCAAACGCCATTATTATTATTATTTTGCCTTTTTCATTTTATTATTTTATTAAATCTCTTATTTTTCCTCCATGACATTCAGCACAACCTACGCTTCCATTTTCCTTGTTTAGCCTCCCACCTCCTTTTCCACCACCACCATCCCTTTTGCACTTTTCTCCCTCTCTCTCTCTCTCTCTCTCTCTCTCTGAGGCGACTCTGAGGCGACAGGCGACCGGCGACAGGCGACATGGCCGGCGGCGGCAAGGCCGAGTGGCTGACCATCGCCATGACGGACGACTCCGCGGTGGCGGAGCTCCTCCTCCGGATCCGCCGCGCGGACGGGCCGCCTCAGGCGGCCGCTGCGCGCGCTCTGAAGCTCGACTGGACCGTGCGTCAGCGGAGGTCGTCCAACTCCAAGCCCGGGCCGAAGGACGCCGGTCGGAAGAAGCGTGGCGGCGAGCCGGCTCGAGCGAGCCCGACGACTCCCCTCTCCTGGAGCGGCGCCACCTCCACCAGCGGCGGAGGCGACGAGGAGTGTAGCGTCCCCGTCTTCAAGTCACCGGAAAAGGCAAGATCTAAGGTGTGTACTGTAATCGTACTGTGCTCGTGCGCTTTCTTTCCGAAGTCGTCGGCTCCCGCGGCCACGTGTCGCCTCTCGATAGGTTCGAATCTGATTCGGCGAGGCTTGTGCGTGAGCGAGTTTGTGGTTTTGAGCCGGCGGTTTAAGGAGATCGGCGCGTCGACATGAACCGTCAGAGACGGCCTGCTGACCGTGCCGTCACCAAATTCAACGGCGGAGATCCGCGTTGGCTTTGGGCTTACGGGTGTCAGCGTCCGAGTCGAGGTCCGAGTACAGTAACAGTTGGGTGGTCTCTTTGTTTCCCAGCTGTGGACGAAAATGACCCATGTGTCCTCCGGTACTTACCTTGGGGGGAGTGGATGTGAGCAGAAGAAACACCCGGAAAGAGACGCTCCGTTGAAAACGGGATTGCTTCTTTCTTTTTTTCTCCCCCGGGTCGTGACCGACCCATTCGGATCCTTGCTTCGGTCCAATATGCTCGTATAGAAATTTTGACGGTGCGCAAAAGGGTATCTTTCCTCGTCTCTCGAGATTTTCAATTTTTTTTTTCTTTTCTTCTTTTTCTCTTAACCCGTTATCTTTTGCAAGAGGGTCGGTCAACCCACGCCTTACGAAACGGTGTCGCGAGGCGCAAGGGCATTTGGGTAAAAATGGGTATGTTGTTAGGGTGGCGTGGGGTGGCGTGTTGTCGTGGCAAAGAAATGGGAGTGCGTGCAGTTTTGGTTGGGTAGTGGTTGTGCCCTTTATGTTGAGCCTTGCTTTACAGGAACCGAATTATTCGGTGCGTTCCGCCTCACTTTACGGTCCCCTGTGGACGCATGCAAGTGGCGCTGTTTCGCCCATTGCTCGCCTCCCTGGGGAAGCATCTTCGTGTGTCGATAGCAAGTACCGCCGGATCATTTCATGAACAGTAGTTTTCCGTGTGCTTGCTACAACCCTGAAATCGTTTTCCCCAAGGAACGATCGGCTTGATCTTCATCTCGTCACGGCATGAAAATAGTCGGGTCTCCATTTCTTGCCGGTGCTCCCAAAATGGTGTGTGCGATGATAGCTCTTGCTTTTGCTTACTTTTTCACGTGACGGAGCAGTACTGTATAGCAACGGCTCACTGTCGCTTTTTGTGAGAAGTGCATCGCATGACGACCCCCCGTTACCGATTTGCACAAATGGGAAAAAGACAAAAAGGCAAAGGGTGAGTTTTTTTTAAGGCGGTCTGGCAGGGTCGGAAGTAGGGATGCTGAGCCTTTTTTGGCACGATGGACGGTCTTTGATTGGGCCCGGTTCTAGTCCCTCCTCTTTCTGGTTGGGACTCGTGATATTGTGGATTGGGTCGAAGGACGTGGAATTTCTATACACTGAGAGGTTTTTCTCGTTGCTTTTTAAGGTCAAAAAAGTACCACGGAATTTTTTATCATTCTAAATCTGAGGCATTGGAGTTGCTGTCGTTCTAGTGAAGGGACCACTTTGCGAATCTTGTTCATTTTGACACTTGCGTGGGCTCCTCTTCGTGCATGGGCTATCGGGCCCAATTTGAGCTGCCCGATATGGCCGATGACCAAAAGCATATACCAATGGCCTATCGTCAACAAACCCGGCCCGAGTTATTCAACCGTGTGCTTTCTTTTTTGTCCCTCTGGCTCTAGTTGCGAGCTGTTGTTCTTATTATATCAGATGACGCTTTCCAGTTCAAATGCTTGACATTCCCAGTTTTTCGCTTTTGCTGTCGTTTAATTTCATCGTGGACCAAATGACTGACTTGTGGGAAATGTCGTTCAGACCACCAATGGGAGCACGAACATGAGCGCTGCCACCCCAGCAAGAGACCGAGAAAGAAAAAGGTAACGCATTGTCGGTCTTATGAATTCCTTCGTGGTCCCTGTAGTACAAGTGAAGTTATTAGAAGAAAAGTGTCCACAGACATAACAGTTTCTAGAATAGTACTCGAGGTGATGTGATTGTTACATAGAGATTATTATAGGTGTTAAGTTGTGCGTTCATCTTGTTTAAAAGTGGTCTACGTTGTCATACTCCCTCTAATTTGTGCGGATATGTCTCTGATGACTGTGGCAGACACTGGCTGAACTGAGGGAGGAGGAGAACAAGCTCTTGAAGGAAAGAAGAAGACTAAGATGGGTATGTTTTCTTCTTTCCGTGTCGCGAGTTGCCACTCTTTAGCATCGAAGTAGAATGCTTTGTCTTAGATGGATGAGTTTTTGCTTTCTTGATGGGCAGGGATTGGCAAACTTGCGTCGTGTCGTTGAGAAGCAAAGACTCGCGAACGAAAGCTTGAAGAAGATGAAGGTGAGGTTTCCTGTCTCATGTTAAGCTTTTTGAAGTTATATCTTTTTCTGTAATAATTTGGAAGGTCAATTAGTCTATTGATTTGGTGTTAAGGAACTGTATCAATAATCAAGATATATTCTCTCATTAATGATCAATGCCAAACCGTAGAGTTGGGTCTTTTAACATTGAGAGCTTTGCATGTTTATTTCTCATGTCCTAATAACTTAAATCATTATTTAGCTTGAACCATTTTCGTGTTTTAATTCCTAATTGGCTGTATCTGAATCAACTATATGAATAATAAATAAAGCGAAGTGGCTACAGTACCTTGTAACTGATGACACTTATCTTGTTATGGACAACCTGTTGGGAATGGCTACAGATTCAGATTAGTGAAATATTCTTCGAATCTCGACGCTAATGGTGATTTTGTATCGCTGCACAGCTTGACATGCAATGTAAGCGGGAAGCCAAGACGACTCCAGATGAGCGACCACAGAATGTCAGTTCCTGCTCCCCGTGCAGCAGCGCATTGAAAACATGCAAGGTTGAAGCTTGCGAAAGACTTTTTGAGCTACCTGATCTTAATTTGCCAGTGGAAGATTCTGGCTGAGACTTTCGCCTGAGATATGCTGAGAGTTCGTGCAATCTTGTGCTAGGGGGGAGTTCAGTGAGGGTCGGGTCTTTAGTTGGAAAGTCCCAATCGTGTTGTAGGATGAATCCTGTAACAACAATCCATCACAAGGGTTTCACACTTGTAGGTCCATTCTTAACCTTTCTAATTGCATGTAAGTAATTTTAATCACGCAAGTTAGGGGGGAGTGGCTTGTAGATCTTAACATGTCGAGGTCGGTTTTGTCGTCTTTTAAGTTTTCGTAATGTGTAGGGAGAGTTCTTCCTGATTTTAGTCCTTTGGTTAGTTGTCCTTTAATCTGTAAGCAGATTTGTTGATCCATTTGGAGTTATGGTGACAACGATTCTATGTTACATACAGGGTCTTTTAGTTATGCGAATTTCCTGGTCAATAATTGTTTCAGGTCATCAGCTTAGAAATGAGGATATTCTTTCATTGGTGAATATCTTCCAATCGTTTGCGGGGTCTATGAATAATTGTCAAAACTCCTTTTATTTGTTTGCCTGTCAAATGTCGGATTGAGTTGGGTCGAAAATGGCCTTACTTAACTCATTTAATCTAGGTAAAATTCCAAAAAATGGCCCGAAATGCCCATATTTTCTCAAATATAAACTGGACATTGTTTTAAATAAGGGCCTGAAATGTCATCACTTTCTCAAATAAGAGAGTAGATCTTGTATCAAATAAGGGACTAAAGTGGCTATGTTCCTTTCAAATAAGAGCATGATTTTTCGGCGATCAAAGGTATTTTCGTTATTTTCTTCTTCTTTTTCCTCTTTTATGGTTCTTCTTCCTCTTCGTCGATGGCTGGTCAGCCACCGGCGATACCCATAGACGGCTGGGCGAGGGGCGGCTTCGCCTGGGGACGCCACCCCTCACGACCAACCACGAGGCCGGCAAGGGCCTGCAAGCCCTCGCCTGGGGCCAACAAGGGTCGGCCTCACTTGTGCCTCCTCGCCTTGCTTGCCCAATCATAGGCGAGGGTCGTCAAGCCCTCACCGGCCCTAGGCGAGGCTAACCCTCGCTAGATCTAGCGAGGGGGCCTCGCTCGCGATCGGTAAGGGCTTGCAAGGCGACCTCGCCAAGAGGTGACCTCTGAAGCGAAGCCGCCCCTCGCTTATAGCCGATAAGGGTGGCCCTTGTTGGATTGGGTGAGGGCGACCCTTGCCCAATCGTTTGCCAATGGCCGAACGCGGAAAAAGAACTAGAAAAAAATTTGGACGAAAATACCCTTAATCGATAGGAAAATTTAGCCAACCGGTGATTAGTGAGGCATTTATTTAAAATAATCATGATCACTTTAGGCCCTCATTTGAAACAACTAAAAATATTTCAAACCATTATTTAAAACAAAATCCATTTCATGTCTTTATTTGAGAAAATAAGAAGATTTGGGGCCATTTTTTGGAATTTTCCCTTTAATTTATATCACTATCATTTTTATGAAATACAATTTAGCAACAAATACCCGATTCAAGTTTGTTTTTGAAAAGAATAACAATTTAGAATTCAAATATTATTTATATTAAAATATAATTTTAGATTTATTAATTTTTTTGTCAAAAGATTTGTTAATTTAAGAAGTTTGTTTTTAAAAAAATAATTTTCCTATTATGAAATTAGAAATTCTATCTACTTATATCTCATCTTCCTCGGGAGATAGTTACTTTATCTTATCTTGAGCGTGCACTAAATACATGATAGGATAAATTAAATTCTATCTCGACCACTAAACCTAGTCTGATATGACAAGGTATATTTAATCTTTTTTTTTTTTTTTGGTAAGTTATTTGATCAAAGATTTCATAAATGTCCAAAAATAAAAGGAAAGTCTCTCTGATAAATTACGACGGCAATGCGTTTTAGCGGCACGACACTCCAGAATCGCGGCCCTGAATTTCCTGGTCTCCGACGACGTGCGGCTGTTGTGTCGGTTCCTGCTTCGCCAAACTGATTCTTTCTTGCCGTCGTGCGGCTGTTGCGTCCAGAGACAGTGCGTCCAGTTCGAGCTAGGGCTTGCGGAGAGTTAATTTGGCGTTGTGGCCTCCCCGCGGAATTTTAAGCGTCGCGCACGGCTGCCACTCTTCAGCGATTGAAGAGCCACAGGTTTGTCTTCTCCATCCGCCTTCCTCCCATTACGCTTGGCTGCTCTGTTCTATCTCTTGCGAATTTAGAATCGCGAGGTCCGTCGCCTCAATCGGGTGAAATTTAGTCGATTTCGGACAGGCTTCTGCTCGTGCTTTTGAAATTTTATTTTTTGGGAGTTCGTGAATTAGTTTGGTTACCAACTCGATTCCTGAATTGGGTTTTGCTTGCTGTTAGGGTTTCTTCTTGCTTTCGCTTTTCAGATTCCCCTTTTGCTGTCGTTCGAATCTTTTATCATCATAAGACTGATTACCTCTCTAGTTTCTGGTTGTTTCTGTCGAGTCGCGAATCGATGGTTTGAATCGGTTGAGCTTCGCCTTGAGTTTGCTTTCATGTTATTCTCTGTCGATGCTATGAAATATTTAATCGCCTGATTTGGTGTTTCTTGTTTACTTAAGGGAGCAAATAGTTACCTGTGCGGAACATGAAAAATTGAAACTGGAGAATTAGGTGAGCACATTAATTCAAGCAAACGGGTGTAAAATCTCTGTCAAGTTTCTGCGTGTGAGGTGCAGAAAAAGAACTTTGCTTCAATAGATAGTAACGCTAAAGTTTGACTTATGTTGATGATGGATGCCTTTGATTTTGGAAAAGTTGGGGTAATTTCTTCATCAATTAATGGGAATATCAAACTACATTGCCAAACCTGTTTTCTCGTGAAATAGCGTTTCCATCTGACTGATGTCCTCACATTAATCATCTTATACAATCAACCCTCCTTGAACAGGCATCATCAACAGCACTTGGTTGAAGGTTATAGCATTGGCATAAAGGGTTCAAAAGTTGAATAGAGCGAGGAGATGGACTTGGATGAATCTCCCTACAAAGAGAAACGCGATGTGGGGGACGGTGATTTCGAGGAAATTGGTGGGCATAAGTCTAGAGATTCGAGTAAGCATAGGAATAAGGATCGGAAAAAGAGTGGTCACCGAGAAGAGAAGGATCAAGGGAACAAAGAAAAAGATAAAGAAGCAAAAGACGATAGACTTTCAAGCAGGGATAGGAGGAAGGATGATAGAGATGAGCGTGAGAAGGATAGGAGGAAGGAAGATGGAGAGGAGCACGAGAAGGATAGGAGCAGGATTACTAAGGGTAGAGAGAAAGAGAGAGATTATGAACAGCGTGACAAACACAGAGACAAGGAGAAGGAGAGGGAGCGGGAGCGAGAGCGCGAGAGGGAGAAAGATCGAAAGGATAGACGGAAGGATCGAGAGGTAGAAAAGGAGAGCGATGACAAAGAGAAGGGGAAGGAGAAGAGTAGCAGGGAGAAAGAAAGAGAGAGGGAAAAGGAGAAGCCAAAGGAGAAGGAGAGAGAAAAATATAGAGACAAAGGGAGAGAAAAGGAGAAGGACAGATTGACAGATGAAGCAAAGGAGAAGAGCAATAGGCAGAGGGACAGGGAGGAAGATTACGACAGAGACAGGTCAAGGGATAAAGAAAGGGTAATCAGGAAAGGAGATGCACATGACTATGATAGGATGAAGGATAATAGAGTGGAATTTGACATTGCCGAAGAAAAGGAAGATGTTGGGCATGGGCAAAATCCTGATAGTGCTTCGGATGGAGCTAAGTTGTCCGCCACTGAGCTACAAGACCGCATATCAAAGTAAGTGAACATTCATTCGAGTTGTATCTGATGCTTGATTGCACTAGTTTTTCAACTTTTTTGTACCCAAGTACGTTTTGCAACATGTTGTTCTGATCCTCAAAGCTCAAGGAACATTTGGGTTGAACATTCTGGATTTTTGCACCATGGAATTTAATTAAGGACTTGCATGATATGCATCTGTTTTTTCTACTTGCTCAGATGAAGTGAAATTGTCCAAAACATCTGGACATTAGTTATGCTTGCTGGTTGTGGTATACTAGGTGCTTGTTGCTCTGAATTTATTTGATATTGGTGCAAATTTTGATTATTGAAATGTCGTAGGTTGAAACAGTTCACCTATATCATGTCTTATGAAGCACGTTCTGTAGTTACATACTTATTATCTGGAACACAATTTGTATTATGATATGTTGCTGAACTTTATGTATACTACGGCTCAAATATTTCCATATATCGTGAATTTGGACTTTGAATATCTTGCAAAACTGGTATCATTTGCTTTTATCCATTAACATGTAAAGTCACATTCTTTTTTGCACCGCTTTATTTCTGTGATGTGAAGAAAAGTTGAATATCTGTCTTCTATTTAGGGTAAAAGAAGAGAGACTGAAAAGACAGCCTGAGTCTGAGGGTGCTTCTGAGATAATGGCATGGGTTAATAGGAGTCGTAAGCTTGAACAGAAAAGGAATGCAGAAAAGGAGAAAGTCCAGCGGCTATCGAAAGTATTTGAGGAGCAGGTCAGATTGTGATTTTAGTTGCCTTTTTATTAATACGTGATTAATATAGGTAACTGGGTAACTAATCCTCTTATGCTCATTCTCAGGATGATATTGGTCATGGAGAGAGTGAAGATGAGCAAGAAGTTCCCAGAAATGCTCGTATGATTTCTTCAACTCCTAGATAAAGATTAATCTTTCATAGACCTTTTGTGAATTACATCATATAAATGTTCTGTGCTTTCTATTTTATGACTTCTCTTGAACTAAGAAGCATGTAATGAGTTAACTATATGCCCTTGTCAAACTTACACTATTGCTTTGCAATTGTTTAGGAACACTAGAACATCAGATTATTAGGACCTAATTGTGCTAGCATGCTGTTGTATTTGCTCAGCCTTCTTTTCCATTCATGCACTTGCTAAATGTTGCTTATTTCATCCAGAACGGTCTTATCTCTACTAGATTTAACCTTGTTTATTGTTGTAGGGAATGTCAATATGTATTTTTTTATTGTGCTTCAAGCTTCTATAAGATTGATCTAATTGCACATAGAACAACTTTGTTGACAGATGATCTAGGGGGGGTGAAAGTACTTCACGGACTTGATAAGGTTATTGAAGGTGGAGCAGTTGTATTGACACTCAAAGATCAGAACATACTTGCAAATGGAGACATCAATGAAGGTAAGTCTTTGGCAATCATATTATCTTTGGTCCTTATTACTTGTTTAATTTATGTTTGATTGAGTTTTGCTTGTAAATGCAGAAATTGATATGCTTGAGAACATGGAAATTGGAGAGCAGAAACAGAGGGATGAAGCTTACAAAGCTGCCAAGAAAAAAACTGGAATCTATGATGACAAGTAAGTATCCAAATGTTCTTATCCCTAGTTGTATATGCATACACTCAACTTACTATTAGTACTGTCATTTCAGATTCAGTGATGACCCTGCATTGGAGAAGAAAATGCTTCCACAATATGACGATCCGGGTCAAGATGAGGTTAGTCTTTTCTTTTATCTGATTACAAGTGTTATAACTAGTTATTGAGTTCCCACTTCTTTTGATGGTTTCAGGGGGTAACTCTTGACTCAAGTGGTCGTTTGACCAATGAAGCTGAAAAGAAACTGGAAGAGGTAACTAGTTTTTTCTGCATATTGTGGTTTGGCATTAGCTAGAATAGTAATGAGGTCTGCTTGGTTGCTCTAAAGAAGTTTCATATACTTCATATACAGCTAAGAAAGAGGCTACAGGGTGCTTCTTCAACTAGTCATTATGAAGATCTCAGCTCATCTGCCAAGACCTCGTCCGATTATTACACTCAAGAAGAAATGCTTCGATTCAGAAAGCCCAAGAAAAAGAAATCCTTACGGAAGAAAGAAAAGTTGGACTTAGACGCCCTTGAAGCAGAAGCAGTTTCAGCAGGTTTGGGAGTTGGAGATCTTGGATCACGTAAGGATGGGAGGAGGCAGGCTAACAGAGAGGAACAAGAGAAAATCGAGGCTGAGATGAGAAAGAATGCCTACCAATTGGCCTATGCTAAAGCAGAGGAGGCATCTAGGTCACTGCGGGTGGAGCAAACTCTTCCTGTTAAGACGGAGAATGACGAAAACATGGTCATTGCCGATGATGATGAAGATCTTTATAAATCTTTAGAGAGAACTAGGAAATTGGCTCTAAAGAAGCAAGAAGAGGAGGCGGTTTCTGGTCCTAAAGCGATAGCTCTTCGTGCCGCTAGTATTCCCAGCACACACAATGCAGAAAATCAGAGTCTTGCGACTGGAGAATCACAGGAAAGCAGGGTTGTCATGACAGAAATAGAAGGGTTTGTTTCAGGCCTCGAGGTTGATGAAGGTACACATTTGATTAATTCTGTGTTGGCCTGGACAATTTGTGATCATATTTTCTTTCTGAACTGTAGAACCCTTTTTCTGTTCTCCAGATTTTTTAGATTACTGCCTTTTGCTGATTTTGGGTAGCGTCGCTACTTATTGGGTCAAAACTACTTTCAAGTTTTAGTTTAGAATCCTAGACATATTTGGATGGTCAATGAGCATCATGTTTTGTTCTTTCACCGTATGCATTCAGAAAGATTGTTTGTAAGTGACTTTCATAGAACTCGCCTTTTGTGTATTTGCGAACAAGGCATGCACTTGATGCGCCTCGTAGAACAACATCCTGGACAATTTGCAAACAAGAAAACTTTTCACATACAACTTGCAGTCTGTTGCTCATGCAGTCAAGTAGCTTGTTTATTTGGGATGCATATAAACTTTTGAACTATCATAAAATTCCTTATTGCTGGTCAAGGAGATTGCTGTTTGAAGGGTGGTGGACTTATTCAACTTTTTTTGCCATACTGGAATTGCTTAGTTTTAAAACCACATATAGTTCTCAGGATATATGCTGGCTAAGAATGCTGTTGGTTCTACTGACAAGGGGAGAGGTACATGCATATTGGGCTTGCATTGTAGTTATGAGATTACATTCATGTAATTGAGATTCTTCCTCTTCAAATTGGTATTGTATCCACCAATTGCTTGATTATGGTCACTTGATAAGGTCTTTGGTGTCTGAAAGAATATGTGATGTTATTTTCTCATCAAGAGAGTTACTGAAATTCTGCCATTACCCCTCATGTTCCAGCATCCCGTAAGCCTGACAGTGAAGATGTCTTCATGGATGAAGACGAAGCACCAGTAACGTCTGATAATGAAGTAAAAGATGATGAGCTGGGAGGCTGGGCAGAATTTAAAGAATTTGGTAATGACGAAGGTCCTATTAATGAGGATAAGGAGGAAGTTGTTCCGGATGAGACAATTCATGAAGCTGCAGTGGGGAAAGGGCTGTCGGGTGCCCTAAAGCTGCTCAAGGAACGGGGAACACTCAAAGAAACCGTTGAGTGGGGTGGTAGAAACATGGATAAGAAGAAAAGCAAGCTTGTAGGCATTGCAGATGATGGACAAAAAGAGATCCGCATCGAAAGGACAGATGAATTTGGCCGAATAGTAAGTTTGTTGAAAGGAAAAAAATATATATATTAGATAATTTTTTTTTTTTTGCATATGACAAAAAAAGCCAATTCATTACTTCTAATTTTGATTGTTTTGCAACAGTTAACCCCAAAGGAAGCTTTCCGATTGATTTCCCATAAATTTCATGGAAAAGGGCCTGGCAAAATGAAGCAGGAGAAACGCATGAAGCAATACCAGGAAGAATTGAAGTTGAAGCAGATGAAGAATTCAGACACGCCTTCTTTGTCTGCAGAGAGGATGAGGGAAGCTCAAGCTCAAATGAAGACACCTTATCTTGTGCTTAGTGGCCATGTTAAGCCAGGGTATGTTTTCCTGTGTTAAAAAATCAAGTTCATTATTTCTTTATTCACTGGCAATTAAGTAAATAGCATTTTAGATTAACCTGACTATATAAGATGTCAATGTGGGGCGTCTTGTTCCATGACCAAAGTGCTCAACTGTCTTTTTGCTTTGCTCCTTTAGATTTTCTATTTATCCCACATTTTCAGAGTATGGGCTCTGTCAAGGATATGTTTCTGTTTGCTTATGTACAACTCCATATATCACTGCCTGGACAACTCTTTCCGGATTTATATTTCCCCAGATGTTTTGAGAGGAATCTCCAGTTCCTAGGCTTGTGAATTTGTTAACTTATAAATCATAGCCACTGACCATGCATTTTTATTTTTTTGGGTTGGACTCTCATTGTACTTAAAAAGGCTGTACCTTAATGCAAATTTGAGTGGTCTGACTTGATTGATGATAAACAGTGCATATCTAAGTAGACAGTCAGACCCCATCTGAGAAGTGTAAGCTAGACTTCATGCAATGTCTATTTACCATTGTAATTGAATGATAAAATAATGATTAGATTTTTGTTACTTTGTGCCTATTTATTTAATTTATTTTTTTCTTCTGGGTTGTTTACAGTCAAAACAGTGATCCAAGAAGTGGTTTTGCCACCATTGAGAAAGATGCTGGGAGCTTAACGCCCATGCTTGGAGATAGGAAGGTCAGTGTCTACCCAAGTTTGAATGTAGGATTACTCTTATTCTGTTGCAAAAAGGAAATTGGCTTTTGTTTTTTTTCGCCATAATCTTTGATGCCGATTATCAGAATGCTTCTCAGGTTCCAAGTTTTCTATGTATGTGGTGCTGCCAGGCTATACTTTTAACACCACTTGGAATAATTTCTATGAGTATTTGCCACTATCTAATCATTTTTGTACTTCTGCTTCCAGATACAATTTAGAGTAAAGTCACTAGACTTTTAGAAGAAAAGCAAGGTTTTAGGCATCACAATTTTAGTGATATTATTATCAAGCTGGGTTAGTTAAATGGTTTTAGGGCTTTTCCCTTCTCCTTCTGTTTTCTTTTACTCGGGAATCTTTTTGTCCTGGCTTTTAAAGCACTGCCATTGGTTCATACTTTATAGGTTCTGATGTTTGGCTGTATTCTAGGTTGAGCATTTCTTGGGGATAAAGCGGAAGCCTGAGCCTAGTAACTTGGGTGTGCCAAAGAAGCCGAAAACTTGAAGTGTCATTGACAGGTCTTCTATTATTTGTTGAGTTTGGAGCAACTTACTTTTGGGGGCACCAAAGAAACCGAAAATCTGAAGTGTCATTCACAGGTCTTCTAATATTTGTTGAGTTTGGAGCAACTTATTTTTGGGGCTGGAAGCAACTTCAGGCTCTGGGCATCAATTGCAGCACCACATGACATTACTTTATATGCCTTTCAGTTTTATCAACTGTGAAGATCAAAATATAGATGCTCTCGTTGCTTTTGAAGATGTACTTAGACCTGTCATGCCAATGAGACGACAAGGCGGCAATTTTTGAGAATTCTTTGTTGCCCAAGAATTCAATGGCACCTTCACTAGCGATCTTCTTCGTTGTTACTGTTCCTAGAGATGGTTGTACAAATTTTATGATTCCACAGGTGGCTATTTCACAGATGCTACTCTTGCTGTTAGATAAATGACCAAGCAAGTGAAATGCTCTGCATATGTTTATGGAGAGATAGTGGCCATTGGTGTAAACCTTGCTTTCATTTGTCGCTATATATAGGGTGTGCATGCTCGTTTGTGAATGTGGTTGAGTGTGTTCATGTCTCTGCTTGTGTACAGCTGCGCTTGCACGATTTTGAGAACCTGTAGAACACTAAAGAATCTTGCAATGGGGACATAATTATCTTTCTAAAGGAGGTAGAGGTCACTCTTTTAGAAGCCATCTGTCAATTCTTTTTAACTGTTTCAGTTCTATATCTCCACTAAATGGTGTGGGTCTGACTGGGAAAGCAAGCCCATCGAGGAATGGTTCTCAACGAATTAATTGGTGTGACGGTACACAGTGAGATGCCTTTTATCTTCGAGAGTTCTCGGTGTCAATTACTTGCGGGTAAGCCTAACTCTGGCACTGTCGGATTGAAGGTTCCAGAATTAGCAAGGTCACCGGTTACTACCGGTTACTGAATTTCTGGAAACCGATGCAGTGTGAAAGGTCGGGCGATGTGTCCTTTGTTCATTTGGCTCGCTATAAATTAACGACTGTCACAGAAGAGTCTTTTTGTCCAGGCCTCCCCAGACACCTTGTTAGGGAGCATTTTGAGGATAAAGGGTGGTTTTTCATCATTACTCTCCCCGTGGCGTTCTGAATTTGGAATATTTATGGGTCTCAAAACTATCTCTGGAGTATGGTGTAATCTTGCTCACTCAACAACGACAATCAGTGCATTTAAATGTAGAAAAATGTTTTCTACTTGATTGGATTTTATTTAGTTTCACTGATGGACACGAGAGAAGGAAAAATATAGTGCAAATCATCCATCAGCCGAGTTAGATAATCGAAGTTGGACTGAACATCCGAAGGCAGGAAATCGCCCCTACGACAATTCATTTATGTTTTGGTAACATGACGCTGTTTCAAAGTTGTCCTCAGGCTGAGATCCCTACCATCTTACGTCTGATTGATGTAATCCAGAAAGCAAAATTCAATTGTGAACTCCTGCAAGTGATAGACAATCTCCAGAACAAATTATGCATAGGATTAATGAAGTCGACAAGCCTCGCAACATGGTTAAGAGCATTCAACTGGAAATCATCAACAGGGGCTTGGCTTAAGCAACGAAAAAGAATGCAAGGCATAAACTTTTAGATGCCTTGGCGTGGACATACAACACCAGTCCAGCAACTAATAGCAGCACAACTGCTTTTTTCTCTAACCACAGAAGGCACGATTTTTTGAATCAAATACAATCTTTTGAACAGCTATAAGAAAACATATTTCTACTACTCAATCAAATAGGCATAAGGATAAAACAAGTGCCACAATGGCTTCAATACATCCATGACAAGTCTTGCCTGAAAGAAACAGATTCTGCAGCGCCTTGAAGGCCCCTTTCTGAAATCTGAGGACAATCTTCCACCACAAGCAACTCTAACTTTTGTGATCCCACAAGTGGCTTCAGGCCATCATCGGTAACTCCTAGGCACTTTACCAATCGCAGGGTGCGCAAAGAAGGAAAGTGGATCACATGCTGCAGTCCCTCGTCACTTACCTCTTGGCATCTAACAAGCTGCAAGGACTCCAAATACTGAGCAGAGCACAGCGCCTCCATCCCATCATCATTGAAGGAGTCTACATGATCAAGAGCTAGTTTGCGGATGGGGCACATTTTAACCAAACTAAGAATACCATTCAATGTGAATGAAGAAATTGAAGGAAACTCCCCATCAGAGAAGGATATCATAATCTCTTCGAGCATCGAACAATTCTGAGCCAAAGCTTTTAGACTCTCATCTGTCAATCTCAATGGGTTATTCATCAAAAGAGGCAGTGAGTAGTCTGATGGGACTCGAAGTGACAGAGAACGAAGTTTCCTAGACTTTTGTGACAAACTGATGATATCGCAGTCCCTGATCCCAACACACATGTCCAAGCATATACTCTCTAGGTTTTTACAATGACCCAGCACGGAAGCTAGACCTCTCCCAGGGTGGATGATGCAATTGACCAAGCTCATCTCCAGCATATTTTCACATGGGACCTGCTGTGTTTGCCATCGATCCACTGAGCGATCGTGAACCTTCATGTATCTGTAATTAGCATCTACTTCAAACTGTAAACGCCTTAGTTTTCTCCAACTAGCACCTAGCTTAACCAAATCACCCTCACCAATTGCTCTACAATTCTTTATTGCAAGATCTTCTAGAGTCTCAAACTTTCCAATGTGGCCTAGCCACTCGACACTGGAAACATTTAAACATCGGATAAGATGGAGAACAGTGAGATTTTTGCAGCCCATCACAAGAGATAATATGCCACAGCCAGTAATTCGGGGTGTAAAGTTCAACTTCAAAGCAGAGAGCTTGGAACATGAAGTCAAATGCCGAAGACCTGCATCTGATATGAACGTGCAGTAACTTAAGGTGAGATTGCTCAAAGAGGGACAATAGTTGGAAAGAATAGGAAGCCCTTGGTCGTCCAACTGTTTCCCCAATTTAGACATCCAACCTGCATAACTTATCTCTACCTTTGCCAAATTTGGGAACCTGATGCAGAGAGCAGTCAGAGCTTCATTTACAGGGTCCAATCCACAACCAACCCGAAGAGAATGTCTCTGTTCATTATCCAGCATGTAAAGCCTTTTACATGCTAGAGAAGTAGCATTCCTGTCTGTGGTTTTCGTGATCCTGTCCATGATTTCCCAAACCAATTGATCCGGTAAACCATCCATCACGAACAGGTAACCTCTTGCTACATGCAAGTCAAAGTAGAAATGACCTGAAAATATTGAAATATACATTCATGAGTGAAAAAGATGTGAAAAATCCATATCAATCAACTGATCACAACTAGTAATCCTAAAACCACATGAGACAAATTCACAGCAAAGTCTTGGCCAATCATTAGTTTTTTGACCAAGTTCGCTAATCATTGAACTTATCAATCATTTGATCAGTTCCCACCTCATAGCTCAAGCCAATTCTTGAAATTAATTCAGTCATTCTAGGAAGGAATAAAACAACCACTACAAAAGCAGTTACACAGGGTTAAAAAATCAAAAAAAGCTTTGACAAAAAAGTTCTGCAGCAGTCAAAATGACTAATACAACTGAGACAAACAGACAAAACATTAGCAGTCTACAAAAGCATTTAGTTGCAACTCATAAATCGAAATGATCTAAGTACTTTCAAAGCTCAACCACGCAAAAAGACTACCGAGCACTGTGACACAATGCCCTTACCATGACCAGCCCAAGAATTTGAAGAATAGCAATTCGTCATTTCAGAGATGGAAAACAGAGAGAAATCCTGCTATGCTATATCATACCAAACATGTAAGACAATCTAAAAATCTCAAATTTCTCAATAAAGTATACGTATCTTCAAACACTATAATTCCTTCATAAAGAGACACCAACAAAATTTGCAAACAATGACACCTATACATCAAGTATCTCCATTCACTGATTCAAGATGCCACCAGTTCCAACCGCGAGGAAAATCACTCATCATTTCAAAAACACGTGTAATACTTATCCAACGCAGTCTACAAAGATGAGCAACCGTAAGTCCATAATAACTTTCACCAGGTGAAACTCTCCATAAGAAGAAAGCTTCAAACTTGAAATTACAGCGCGGGCCAGTCGAAGAATTCATACACATCGCATCGATTTCACATGGTTTTATCACGATGGCAGGAGAAAACAGGGGAAAACGAGACGGTGTCGAGAAAGTTAAGGATAATGAAACACCCAACAGCTAAAGAAACGATGTTTTACCAGGAAATCAGTTGAACGAATGATGTAATTGGAGATCGCTGCAAAAACTGTCGGTGATGTCGAAATGTTCAAAGTTTTTTTTTTTTTTTTCGACAATTTCGAGCTCGAATGATTTGCTCCGATCCGAAGATGATGAACGAAGATTGAAGGGGGACGCTGAATATGAAATGTTCAGAATTACGTAAATATCCCTATCATTCTTTCTATTTGGCCTTTCTTGTTTTGCTATTAAAAATTAATTATTCTTCATAGGGGTACAATGATATTGAGCCTTAATGGCTTATTTTTCATTCCGTAATTAATGAGAACATACATGTATGAATGATTGAATCCAACTTGCAATAGCTTAGATTTTTCTTCTTCGGACATATAAATTGAAAACTATATGAAGAAAAGTAGCATTATTAAAAAGAAATATCTTATGTCAATAATTAATCTAAACTTGAATCACGTACATAATCATACTCATCTAGAATGCAATGACAACACCGGTTAGTAAAGGAAAATTCAAAAATCTCTCAAAAAGTTGATATTGCTGTGTTGACAATTGGTTGGCATGCCGCAGCCTGTTAATAATGTCGAGCAACATCGAGTTTCAATGCCCAAATATCTATATGTCTGCCTGGGGAGAATTCGGTGGAGATGAAGGAACGCAGAGGGGGCAGAATTGTCTTTTCGAGTGCCCGACGTGGGTCGAAAAAGGGTTCGAAAATATCTAATGGGTTAAATGGGGATCGGGCCGGCTGTTACGTTGGCGGGGCCCACAAAAGGAAAATATCTTTCTCCTTCTCCCAAAATAGCCCGCCACCGAGCCCTCGTTCCATTCCATTTCAAAAACCTCTCAGTACCGCCTTCGCTCCGTTGGCGATGGCGAACCTGAATCTCCTCTCTCTCTCGACGCCCAACCAAACCCTAACTACTCCTCCTCCTCCTCCTCCTCCTCCTCTCTGCACCAACGCCATTCACGCCGGCGAAACAGATCACATCCGGATCCCTCCTCCCTACTCTTCTCTTCGCTTCATCGGCCGGAACGGCAGCCGCTCTCCAATCGCCCTTCGACGAGCACTGTCCGCAACCGGTGATGAAGAAGGAGTCCGGCGACGAGAAAGAGAAGGAGAGAAAGTGGCGAAGGGAACCTCAATCGAGCTCTTCCATCTTGGGCGCTCTTCCTTATGTCGGATCTGGCCAGAAGTCGTTCGTTGAAACTGATGCGATCGCAGTGGGTTCTAGCCGCTTCCAATCGAGCAGTGGAGGTAATAATCCGAATGTGCGTGATTGCAGTAGTAGTTATGAGCCTTACCATTCGGGGCTTGATCGAAATGCGGGGGTTGCTGAGTATCATGAGGTTTATGGAAGTTATCGGACTGTTGGCGGGAGTGATGTTTCGTGCTATGGAGGATCCGAGGACTGCAGTAACATCGGAGAGTGTGGAAATTGTGCAGACTATTCAGATTATTAACTGTGGCATCGGCTGGGGTGTTGCAGGAGACGAGTGAGAGTTCAGTGACAGTTTCTGGCGACAGAGGGAGGAATGAGCTTCCAGCGAAAATAGTGGAGGTGAAGTGGGAGGAGTTGATGAAGAATCGACTTCGGGAGGATCGAGTGAATTGACTGGGATAGCTTTTGGGCCTTCCTATCAGGTACGAAGATCAGACTCTTGATTATCATTTGCACTATACCGAGTTTTTGGTGAAGGTTTATATGATGTCACGTTTGTGATTGCAACTGTAAATTGAACTTTCAGTTGGAGATCTTATGGGGCCATATGTTTTACAACAGTATCTTTAGGTTCAAATTAGGCAGATTGATGATCTGGTAATTTTGTGTAGTTACATGAGAAGCACTGCTCGTTTGAAGCATTCTGGAAAGGAGGAAGGCCGAGTTTCTCTTCCTTTGTTCGTATATTTTTTTATGAAACTTAGGTGAAGCATCTGTTACTAGTTGACGTTAGTGCAACTGCTTAATGATAACCAGTGACTAAGACAGTGGTGTTTCTTTTGTTGGAAAAAGAGAAACTAACCAATTGCAGTATCAATACAACATTAATTCAGCCGGTTACCCCTCTGGTTGGAGTTTGATTACTGATGTTTAGTGTACTGTAGACAAGAAGAATTGTATGAGTTATTTATCTTTTTTCCTGATATCTTGCATGTAGTCATTGCTGCTATAGTTTCTGGTGGCATGTAATGTACTCTCTTACATTCTGATCATCATCAATGACCATTGAGCCACATCTCTCTAAGCAGGGTCTCCTACATGGATCTGGTCACTCCATTGCATTTGACCTGAATTATATCTTTTTTATATTTAATACTCCGTATCTTTCTTGTGGTACATGCCACATCTTGAGCCTTTTTTCTCATGTCTTAATTATAACATCACATCTTCTCACGGATGCCTCTACACAGGTCCAAACTGTCCCAAACAAGTTTCAGTCCTATTATATTCTCTCATCGTGTCTTCAATTGAAGTCACACCAACTTTTTGTAAAAATACACTAAATTCCAATCATTACGTCCCCTGAGTATCCACACATCCACTAGACCATTTTCATTTTCTGCCAAACTTATTTTCCACTATTGTTCCCATATCAGTATTAAACTGCTTTTTTCTTCTGCACACTAAAAAGACTCTGCTGGAAGATATGAGTTATTTATCTTCAGTGATATTATTTAATTGTTTAAGATACCATATATTGGCTTCTCTACTGCATTTATTCTTCTAGTACGATTGGTAACATTCCCCTTTCTCATCTTTTTGGAAAATGGTCACAGGATTGCAAAAATAATCAACTCTTGGATCCTGTTGGTCTCCAATTTTAACTTCTTCCTTTACTAAATCTTCCTTTCATGTATCCTGTCATTGAACAAGTCAATTTCTGAAGTTTATCTTCATGTTCGACAATCTTACTTTTGCATCCATCTGTCATGACTTTCATCCGCTAGCACAGTATCTTCTAGGAAAAGTATATGATGGGGACTATTATTTTGGATATTCTAGGTAAGCTTTTTCTTTTCCAAGCTAAGATGTAAGGACTTGAAAGTAATCATTAATTTAAGGTTATTGCTATTGGGAAATGCTTTGTTCCTCTTAGTGTCCTGATTGAAGTCACCAGCGTTCAATAATCCGTACCCTTTATTGCTTGTTTGGTAGCAAAAAAATTCTTTCTCCTCAAAACCCTCTGAAAACATCTGTAGGAACCATGTCCTTAGCCTTTTACTGATCTATGAAAATTTTGAGCAAATCCTATTTTTTTATCTTCCTATTATTGATCCAAAGAAAAAGACCAAAAACTGAGTATAAGGGCCATTTGGTGAATGTCCTGGTTCTGAGGACCTAGCTGCAGAAAAAGGTGGTCTTCTTAATTTTTGCATATTGTCTTTCATTCTGAGTTATGTTTGTGACTTGACATGTCGAAAAAAGACTCACAACTTATCTGCCTTGTACTTTCATTTTAGCATGCCTCCAAATAAAAAGTAGTCCTTTTCATTTTGCCTAATTTGTATTTAAGAATGCAACCATACAATTGTTTGACCTAGAGTCACCAAGATCTTGGTAGTCTTTGGTTTGATTACTATTTTGCTCCTCCCCTGCCCATCTTACAAATCAAAAGAGAAGGTGTGTCCATTAGAGTTATGATGTGTTGGTTATATATCTGCTTAAAGAAGTTAAATAATGTACCATTCCTGAGTTCACGTGATTTAGTTGACATGTATCTGGCGATGGTAAGGCGTATAACAATGTTTTGAGAACCTAACTGAACTGGATGGTTCAACTAGGTATAGGAGCTGGTCCAGTTCAGTCTTATTATGTAAAATGTCTGGCTCAAGAACTAAAGATGACCTGGTTCAACCATGTTAACGTGGTTCTACTGGGTAAACCAGCAAATAGGTCAACCTTGGCCTTTGAAAATAAATAATGGGTTCTTGCTAGCCCAGGATTTGAGCCCCTGACCTTGAGTGACCTCCTGATGCTTAACCCTCAGGGAACCTCTCTTCCTATCTAAATATTGGCAAAGAAGCTATTATTGTATTATTAACAAAAAAAAACAAAAAAAAAACTTGGTGTTGAGGGGACTTGAGCCCATGAACCTTGATCAGCTGTGATCACTGTATCACTTTAAACACTTTGACTAAACTGGCTGGCTAAACTGGTTGAAACAGTTAAAACTGGTTACCACTAGCTTCATTGTCCCAACACCTGTTTTTCTTACCAACACTAGTGTATACCACAATAGCCTTATACTGTCAAATACACATCATTTTGCACATGGGAGTTAAGTAGGGCAACTGAAGATTAGATATGCTGCTGGTTAAAATCAAATGGTCGTTTATTCAACTTTATCAGTGGCTTTGCATTGTCTATTTTCAACTGCTTGCTTTGTCAACTCTGTTGTGGAGGTGTTAAGATTAATGGACAATAACTAGTTCAACTGGCAATACAGACTATATTTTATAGTAATTTAGTCCCTGATGTAATGCATCATTAAAATTTTCTGAAGAATAGAGGAAATTAGCTTAGCTTAAATTGTTGATCTCCTTTGCAGATGGTTAGAAGTTGTGTCAAGCATTACACTCCTTGCGATACTGGTGTTTCATGTTGCTGCTGTTAAATGTATGGAAATCTTTTGGAAGCAGGTCCGTGGTAAGATGATGTTCATATCAAATCACATTGCGTCACTTGCTTTTCAGAAAGTCATACCTATGAATTTCATATCCTTTGCTGAATATCCTGAAGCTCTTTCATAGCGTATGTATTTGTGTTTTTAATAATTTCTTTTCGTGCGTAAATTTTATAGCCTGCTTCAGCAAAGGCTCTCTTTTAAACAGAAGGAGATGGAGCTTGCAGAATGTCAGACAAGAGGCTTCTTACAAAGGCTCAAACACAAGCAAAGCATGGATGATGATATGCAAGGTGTGCCGTGATCGGGTATGATGTCTTAAAAAACAGTGAGGCAGGAATTCCCAAGTTCTGGAACATGTATCTTTTTACTGGCATCGGTATTGTAACTGTAATCATTGTGTGTACTTTAATTTTTCAATTTTTCAATTTGTTCTTGTTTTCTGGGTGGAAGATGAACTCAATGTGAAGAAAATTCTTGGTGGGGCAGGGCCGCTAGTAGGTCATAACAACTCCCGGTAGCTCATGGACGTGGACACTACTGCCAAGATTGTTGATAACACAGAAAAACAGGAAGGAGGCAAAAGGGGTTTAGCAGTTAGCAGAAGAGCTAAGGACTGTTTAGCAATTGTCCTGGGCCTTGTCGTGGATGGATTTTTTCTGGGCTGTTAGATGTGGTGCCTGTGACTATTTGCAAGTGTTTCGCAGGTGATGTCACTGGGTGCCAGAAAGACGGAGGTTTTCTGGCTTGCATGTGGCATGGTTCTAACTTAGTATGAGAATATATGTATAAGGTTTTGGTTGACGTCATATCCTTGGAGAACAGGAATGGGTGAGTTGAGCCTCGGCCGAGATTATTAGGCCCGCTAAAATTCCAGCAAAGCCGAGGCTACTGAACGGAACAAACGAGCAGTTGCTCCCCAAAGATTTAGCAAAACCGAATATGATAAGTTCCTCGAGAAAACCCACTGAGCCGAAAATGAATGTTAAGGCCCGTTGGGCCTAAATTCTCGCAAATGAAAGATGGCCCACCCAATATGAGAATGCGAACGAACAGGAGTGCCTGAACTTGAGGGTTAACACTGCATTTCAGCCCAGCCATGTCGGCCGAAGATGAGTTGGGCCCGAGCTAGGGCCCACAAGACACTTCGGGTCCGCCCCTTGAAAAACGATCTGGGCCCTAACTCTATGCCCAACAAGACACTTGTGGCCATGTTCGGGCTCGGGCCTATATAAAGGCCCAATTTAAGGCAGGCGCCCATCCCGTATTGGGCCCGGCTCTAAGCCCACTCACACGATTCGGTCCAGCCCTTTTCCATTAGGTCCAACTAAATTCTGACCTCCCGTATTGGGCCCAAACACTAGGCCCAGCACGACACTTGTGGCCCATCGGGCCTGGGACTATACTACGGCCCAATTGAACATTTAGGCCCATCCCGTATTGGGCCCGACTTAGCCCACATACATTAAATTCAGTCCAGCACATGTTCCATTAGGCCCATACTAAGTTCCGCCCAAGCCCGTTTTGGGCCCAAACTCTAGGCCCAACAAGATACCTTTGGCCCATCCCATGTTCGGGCCTGGGACTATACTAAGGCCCAATAGAACGCTTGGGCCCATTCGTATTGGGCCGATTCTTAGCCCATTCAGTCCAGCCCATGCTCCGTGGGCCCATTGTAAAATTCTGGCCCAGCCCATATCGGGCCCAAATTTACACCCAATAAGATTGAATTTAGAGAACAGTCAATATTTGGCCCAAAAGGCCAGTTGGGCCATAAGTATAGGCCCAATAAGACACTTCAGGTTTAGCCCATGTTGGTTTCATACTTTGGGTCAATAGTAGGCCCATTAATCGAAAAGGCCCAATTTATGTCATACTGGGCCCATATTGTAAGGCCCAGTCTCAGTACTCTGGGTCGGCCTTTAATGGGCCCAAACGTAGGCCCATTAGATAAAATTACTGGCCAACATAATTGCCCAGAGTCGAGTTGGGCCAAGACTCTAGGCCCATATCAATAGTGCAGGCCCAGCCCATGTTAGACCCTAGGACGGAAAGGGCCATTATCCTAGGCCCAACAAGATATCTCAGGCCCATCCGTGTCAGACCCAACTCTAGGCCCACTGCAAGTTCAGCACCAGCGTATTTGGCCCATTTTCTATGTCCCGAAACATTTGGGCTCATCGATAAGTTAGGGTGAGACCAATTCAGGCCCAGACGTCCTAGGCATGTAAAAGAGTTATTCAAGCACAAAGGCCTGTAGGCCCACTACAAACCAAAACACCTAGGCCCAAAATGGGCCGAAGAAGGTCCATTATAGCCAATGTAGGTCCAAAATGCTCTGCACCAGGTCCACTAAGCGCGAAACTGATGGTCCATCCACACACGGACCTAAAGAATTTTACACCCAAGCTGGGCCGACAGCCCGATGCTACTATTTAATGCCCAGAGGCGTGCCAGTCCAGATCGTCAAGGCCTAAAGCATGGGCCAATTTTATTGTATCACTCTTCCACCTGTCTTCCACCTGTCAGCTTACATGTATAAAGTATAAACCCAGGCAGGGACAATCTAACACCTTTTCTTTTAAGGGGCAGTAAATCTGCGCAAAAATCAAAGCAAGGCAGGGAAACTATACACCCACCAAACTAAGCTTATATTTACAACTTTAGAAAAGGCAAAGAGAAAAAGAGAACACGAAAAAGACTCACTAGTGAAGGATGAAGAGCTCAACTATCATATAAATTACATAAGACTCCAATAATTTAGCACGCTACGATTGCAAATGACAGAAGTCTAAGCAGCTCTCCAGTAACATCCTTATAGCTCCACTTTAAAGGGACGAGGTTCGAGTTCCTTTTCTCTCCCTTTCCTTTATCAGAAGATCTCTTCTTTTTGCCCACTTGCCAGCTAATGCTTTTTACTCCAGTCCATCATGTGTAGTACGATTGCTTGAATGGGTACCAGTTCCACAAAAGCTGCAGCCCCGAGGGGAGCGAGAAGCAAAATTCAACCCAATCTTCTCTCCTTCGTTAAAGATTTATATCAGATATGAAGTGGATAGGACAGAATAAGACACATCAGCATATGAGATTATGTTGGAGCCTAAAAAGGCTTCAAATCACCAAAAAGTCTTACATTGGACATCAAGGCGATCATGCGAAGGCTTATCCCATCAAACTCTTGTCAATGTGCATAAATCTTCGACCCCACCTTTATGGAAACTGAACAAAGGTCAAAACAAATAAGAAAAGGCAAACAGCAAGTATTGCAAAAGGCACAGAAGGTAAACTTCAGTGCACAGATGATCGGTCTAAATGAAGAAAAAGTAATACACCTGTAACGACAAACCCTAGAACTGGTTTTAATAGATCTGTAACAAAGAAGAAATAAGTACATCAAACGACTGAAAAAGATTAGAATGCTTTTAGTGTTCAATAAACTCAAAGCATCATAGATATGCCATGCCCATGCTTGTGATGATCCACGAGAATGTATAACGTACATGCTGTTCAGAGAAATGAATCACTGACTTCTCAGGACACTTCCAGACATCTCGCCTTTCCTTCAAATAGCTTGTTCACTTCATAACAGCTTGGTGGTGACTTCTTAGGGATATCTATTTCCCGAAGAGGAAAATGAGATCAATCCACTTAAGATGAAGGAACAAAGATTGAAACATCACCTAGTACATTATTCATATAGGCTGAAGTTCATATACTACATGCTGCAATCAATACTCAATTACAAGCACATTCGTGTGACGGGATATGTTTGTGGCTCATCTTTGCGACACTCATTCATCATCTCTGCACCATCTTCCCCTGAATGCAGTAAAATCTCAACTACTAGGGTACCAAGTGGTACACACCCCAAAAAAAAAAAAAAAAAAAAAAAATTCATGCCCAGATCCATGGTATCCTCTTATCAGGGTATAATTCACATAATAGGATGTGAAGCTCCAAACAGGAAAAGATTTAGCAGAAACAGATTTTACCTATGATAAGAACATCTAAATCCGTACTAGCATAAATATTCTCAGACTTCAGCTTTAACCACTTTCCACTTTAATCACCTCGCTCCCATTTGGAACCAAGATCTTTCCAGACAATTCCTTCATCTCTAAAATCCACAAGTACTTCAATTAGCAGAAACACATATAGACCATCATAAAAGTCAAGAGATGGTGAGACACTTGTCATGTGTCGTTCTTAAGGGAAAATTTTATGCCTTGTCAAAAGACAGTGAGATCACATGAAATCCTCATGCCTTATGCGGTACATTTAGAAAGAACAGAAGAGAAAATTGTTTGGGATCAAATACTATTCCCATGATTTTGCTATTTTTAAGCATTTTTGGATACATGCGCTAGCTTTATACTGTTGTTTTGTGTAGTTTATCTTTTCTTTATTATCAACTCTTGTATATTTCTCATATACTAGAACAGATTCATTTTTTAAAATATAAAGTTCAGAGTTTTATAACATGCCTCATGTGATGTTAAAGTTAACTGGAATTGATATACTCATCTTCAAAAACCTACAAAACAAAACAGACAAATCCCTTCACTTAATAAAGCTAATTAAACAAAAGCATTTCATAAGAGCCAGGCAACAGTGTCTGGTTCTTCTAAACCTCTACAGATAGCCAATCACCTTCTTTCCGTATCCCACTCAGCTAATGCTTCATTTAATTTTTCTAGATCCTCACTTACTACAGCCTATAATGAGTGTGGCTCCTTGTCAGGCTTCTTTGCGAAGAAAGCCAGAAACTTGGTCCCCACAAAATTACTACAAATGCTCCTTTTCAGGCTTCATTAAGAAGAAAGCCAGAATAAGATCTTCTGTGAAACTGAACTAAAATTTTTATCTACCAGTGGTTAGCGCTAAACAATCTACATGCTACCAGAGACACATAACATCAATTTTAAATGCCACAAGAATGAGGGGTTAAAGGAAAGCCTTATTTGAAGCGCAAACTTAAAGGAGAAGACAGCTGAAATAAGGTATGTTCACCTGTTCTCAATTGTTTGTTCAAAAAACCTCTCAACTCATCCATTGTATGAGCAACAAGAGACCAACAAAGCTCTCCTGAAAGCCAAACAGAAGGAGATGGCTGCAGGATGATAATGATAACAGTTTGGGCGTAAGGGGATAATAACAGTTTGATGATGATTCCAATAAATGCAGCTTGACAACTGTTACCAACTGTCATGTGGAAAAGAAATAATCCCATTCACTGGTCAGCTTACGCTCGTTAATAGTTGTAACGTGGTTGAAAAAGATACGGGCATTAGGTGTTAAGAAAGCTCTTAAGTCAAGTTGAATAGTTTGTAAGTTTAAGTAGTTCTCGTTTTAATCACAATATGCTGGATTTTAAGCAGCACTTCTTGTAGGTTAACCTTTATATGTTGTTGTATGATGACTTAAGTTTGTAAGTTCGGGGGTATTATTGTCTTTGTCTAATAATATCTGGACAATAATAGATATAGCAGGGGAACATGTTAGGCTCCTTCCCTTCCTCCCTCTTAATCCTTGAATCTCAAGAACAGCACCTAAAACCAATGGCTCTAAGTCACATAATTTTGTAAGCAATGTCCTCTTAAGGACATTCCATCTCAATGGGTGAAAATAACGGAAGACAAGGAGATGCCCCAACCAGGATAAAGCAGTGCTCCATTTAATACCAAGATGTCGGAGCAAAGCCCACTCGCTCTATCTCTTCAAGCAACCAAAATGACCTTGACTGGTACCTTTCCAAGATATTCCTCCCCAAAATTAAAGAGGCTAGACCATATCAGTAACCAGTAAATCCTTTGCAGTAAATTGTTTGCAATTCTCTTATCTAAGAAGTTTGTCAATTCCCATCCAAACTAGACAAAAATAATGATTTTTTTTTCACACTATATATCCAAAATTCCTAACAAGGATATATAACAGAAATGATGGTTCCTGCTAAATCTACCATGCCCGATGGTATATTACTCTTCACTGAAGAAGTTCTATGTGCAAGGAGATCTCAAAAATCCAATATTTGGAGTTCTCATCCATATGTAACATAGCAGCAGGAATTCACAACTCTCTACCATTTTATTAGATGCACATTCAACTACGACATGGAAAAACCTGATGCTTATGCTGTGGGCCACAATCCCTAGTCTCACAGACAAATTTCATATCTCAAGCGACATTGAACAAATCCTTAGCAACTGGATGAAATTCATGGAATATGCTCTTTTCACTGATGCTATGTTCAGATATACACAAAGATATAATATATATAACAATTAGTATGTATGTAAAATGCAAAAATTCTAACGAAAGTCAGAAGGCAACCTCTTTAATAATTATCATGAAAATCCACTTCACTCCCGTGCATTTGTTTTCCTTATAAAAGTGGAAAGAACATAAGTCTTTTCTGCCCTGTTCAGTAATTTTTCAAATAGAATCGGCACACAAGTGTGAATATCAATATAGAGCACCAAAAGCATGAAATCAAATAAATGTAGAAAATCTACATCACCCAAATGAGGATTAGGAACATAATGCCTTGAACAGACATTTTAATCGAAAATAAAAGCCACAAAAATATATATAGTGTGGAATAAAATTGAGCAACTTGAGAGTATAATCTTCCCGGGGAACAACAATGAGAGAGTAGCCTGCCTCTTTTCACTTGATGCCAAACAGTCGAGCAAATTGTTTAGTTCCTTATTGCTAATCCCCCATTTGCCATTCCTTGCCTACGACGCTGCAGCACCTATATGCAAAAGCGTGATCACCTTTATAGGAATAATCGTATAAAAAGAGAGAGAGGATTAAGGAATCTCACGCAAGTTGAAAGACCAAGTGAATGCTCTCCCACTTCCTAAACCAGTGAGAGATTACTTTTGACGTTTCTCATGAGGTATATGTACTCTATTTTCAGCAACTCAGAACACGGTTAAGACAGATTACTAGAGAAGTAGCTAACACACCAACATCGCTTCAGACCACAACACATGCACAAGGAGAGGTGTTGAATCTCATATGACGACCTAAACCGTAGATAGCAACAGCAGCAGAAGCAAAAGCATCGAGCGATCAAATGGCCTCTGATGAGTCCAAAACGCTATACCTCAGCGGCGAGAAGCGCCAAATCGCCTGCATCGGCACCGCACTTGTGGCCTCCGAGGCACCTAATGAAGAGGCGGATAGCGTCCTCGGAGTCGCGTGATATGCCGAGAGCGTTCGACCGGGGGAGGTGGCGAGGACGGACTCCTTGAGGCCTTACCCGCCGCGTTCGCGATGGAAAGAGGGAGGTTCGAGCGAACGGCGCCAAAGTAGTCCCTGGCCATGCGAACGGCGTCGAGCAAAACTAGCGAAACTGGGAGCGTTTCTGAGCGGCGGACTTGGTCTTCTGCCTCCGGTTGAAGAGGCGGACGAAGACGCCGGAATCGGCGTCGCCGGACATTCTCGACGGCGACGAGAAGAGACTCGTGGGGGAATCGTTCGGTTTCGGTTTCTAGGTTTCGCTGATGCAGCGATCGGGCGAGGGTTTTCAGATTTGCGATGAGATTGGGGAAGGCAATGGGTGATCAGGTTTTGTAGTTCTAGAGAGAGAGAGAGAGAGAGCGGTGGCGTTGCGTTAACTGTAGGTACGATTTTAACCGCCAAATGGAAATTGAAAAAGGACGGGCCAATGACGGTGGATCGACGGGTCGGGTCGGGTCGGGTCAGGTCTTGCCAGGTCGAAGGTAATATAGAACGAAATCATTTGTTTTAGTGCCGAGTGATTGACGATGGCAAAAGCGATTTTTATGGATGGCCCCAAAAACATAAATGGAGTAATTTAATAGACTTGTACAAAACTTCTTTTGCCAAAGAGAAAGCATTTTCAATACCCGAGTCAAGTGTTCTGTTTTCCATCTCTCGTGGGCTTATGCTTCGGACGTTCGGTGTCGTATTGGGGTGCCGAGGGCCCAAACTCCGATGGTAGGACTCAATGTCGCATCGGAATCGTGTGTGCGCATCGATATTTGAAACCGGGAGTGGGTATAGGATCGGAATTGACTCCTTGTTAGTATAAGATTAACATCAACATCTTTTCTTGAAAAGAAGGAAAGGATCACCGCACCAAGCAGTTTGCTTATTATAAAATTTTGCTGACATGATGAGTGAGTTCTCCCATCACTTTTACCTCTTATCAATAGATATTATTCTTGATGATTAATTTATTTGCAGATATTTTTGCGTGCTACATTGCTTGGGATTAACTAAGTGTAAATAACTTGGAGACTGGATCACATGAGTGGCACTAGAAAATATACGTAACTTGGGTGTGAATTATCTTATCTCATTTATCGTAATACATGTACAAATCAGAGCAATGATGATCAAATTGATAAGTGGTCTAAGTTAGTAGCGGTAGCATACTTGATAGCTTGCCGGTTTATCCTTTGATTTTACATGTAGAGTCAGCTCAACATGTTGTGACTTATAAGACATTAGATCTTTACCACACTAAGCTTTTTGAAGGATTCAATAAAGATGAAATCTGTTAAAAAAATAATATAATTGAACCTTCATATGTTGAAGGATTCAGCGAAGATGAAATTCCTACAAAAAGCTAGACCCGTACAAATGAATATAGAGCTATTAGAAATATGTAGAAAAGAAATCCAATAAACCTTAGAGAAAACTTTAATTGAAGAAATTTATAAAAAAAATCAATAATCTAATTAATAATATGATCATTTGTATTACTTGAAATAAGTAGCTAATGAAAAATATTTTTATTATTGATAATTTATATCTAGACATTTTCATGGATTGTGAAATTTATTTTGTCCATCTATTTTATAAGAGATATAAGTGAAATTTTTTTAAAATATTTATTTATTTTTCATGAAACTAATAAGGTAGTATAAAAAAGGTTGGCCTCTTCTTTAAACAAAAGATCATATATTTCTAAGGGGTGAAAAATAGTCTATGATGGTTTAAAAGAAGATGATGGAGTGCGGTTTCGAAGGGCTTAATCATTGGTGTAGCACTAAAAGACAATCTTAATCTAGTGATCGGAACAGGTTGGGTAAGATCCCGTTAGACTTTGACTGAGATTGTTGTACGTACAGACACCCTTACGATATAGTCTTAAGGGAAGCATCAGTCTAAAGGGACGCCTCAGCGCTTGAAATTCCATTTGAATTCTATGGGCTCAAACAGAGGTTTCGCGGTTCTAAGACAGCACGCTGCTTCTCAATTCGGTGTGCTCCCCATGTTTTAGTTCCAAATATGAAAAAAAAGAAAAGAAACTTTGACACAAAGAAAGAGGTAAGAACCAAAAAAAAGAGAAAGAACATTGAAAGATCAGTTCCAACGGGCTTCTTATTCACGGCATGTATTTGTGATTTGCATAATGAATTGTTAGCAATTACACAATTAGAAACTTTTTATTTAGAAAGCTCCATGATTCACTCGACATGAAAATGTATTAAATCCCATCTATACATCGGTCGATTGTATTGTATTGCATCATTGTATTTTGAGTCCTTTCGTGCTTCATGATGTCTCATTTCTCACAAAAAGAAATCGGTATTATCAAGCATTACAAATTAATAGAGGAAAATTAATCCTTGCGATCGCTAGATTTGATAAATTGGGTTAGCTCAAGTTAGTCTTTCCTATTAAGGTTCTCATGATAAGCTCCCTAAGTAGTGAAAATTCTTTATATAAACACTCCAAGTAATTAGCCTATATAACATAATTACTTAAAAAGAGAGAGAGGGAAGATTTTCGTACCAAAGACTAGCTACAAAACCCATTTCCACGTCATCACAAGCGGTTTGAATCTAATGATATGATGCCTATGCAACATTAGTAATAATTCGTAACAATTAATTAAGTTTTTTTTCGCTTTTGAGAAGCATGCAATAACTTAAGTTGATAATGCGCAAAAGATCCTTAAATTGGCAGAACTCATTATACAAATCCAAACTTTGATGTAAAACGTACTAATTACGCTTGTCGCATGACTAATTTGATGAGCACGATACTCATATGCACAATGCATGCATGCACACATATGTTTGATCATGGTACAATTTGATGAGATGTCATGCACATTTCGCTAGATATCTCTAAACTATTTGAAATAGTAATCGTCGTTTGCCAGTGTCATAACTTCTCGTACCTTAGCACACCTGCCCCTGTACACATGAAAACGACAGTGTTTCCGAACCCTCCTTTTGGTCCGTTTCTCACTTGAAGTTGATTTGGCGCCATATCACAACAGTACTCTCTCTCTTATTTTTTCCCACCATAGCGGTGGTTTCATTTTTGTTATTCCTTTCAATTCAGCCGAAGGAGCCCTCTTTTTGTCAAAGAATCATTCTAGATAATATAAAGGTCATATTGACATATACCCTACAACATTAGTTAAAAGTTTGAACTAACACTTTTGAAAACACTTTGAAGACAGGAGAATTGCGCATTTCAATAAAATACTTGCATCAAATGGTAAAGTTTGGATTGCTAAAGTAAATTCATTAAGATTTAACAAATGCTCGAAAGACAGCCTCTGACATGTTTCATTATGTTTAGATAAATATATATTTAAATTTATTAGGTGACTTGGTAAAATGTTTTATTGAATATTTAACAAGTAAGATGGTATTAGTGTTCAGCACAAGCTACATGTGTTGGAGATGAATATACAAAGGAGATTAAAAAAGGAAAACGGTAACAATATTTCAAGCGGAGGAACGAATAAGTTTAATTCTTGTTTTAGTGATGGGGTGTCCAAGGTGGTGAGTGGATTTGTTAATTCTTCCTTACTATTTTATAGATGATACTTTAAGAAGGGATAATAAGCGAGATTATTAAAAAATTGTTTCTAGTTATAATGTTACATTAGGTATCATTTGATAATTTTTAAATTTATAAAATTGTCTTGGTGTTTTCCAAGCGTTAATGTTATGTCCGAAATGGGCCAACACCACGCGAAAAGCATGGCCCAGTGGATGGAGATGATGAACATATCGTCCTCTGATATATTTGCAAAGCTAACTGTCGATTCTTGCTGGGATTTGGCCAGGACGAAGAGGGGGGCCGGCACCGAAGACTTTCAACAAGATCGAACGTATGGGGTGGGACCCGCACGAAGGCCGACTCCCTTCTCCTCTTTTGATCTGCAATCCCATAGTCTTATCAAGAGTGTCAAAATCTACTGATTAAAAAAAAACCGTACCTGTATCAAGAAATTAGATTTGTTTTAAATACATTGGTCATGTATAGAGCAAAATTCAATGTAATTTGATGTTTGATGTTTGTTTATAATAACAATTTTCTTTTAGTTTGATGTTTGTTTAGAGCAAAATTCAATGTAATTTTTTCATATATAGCACCATTGGGTTGGACTAGTTCAAACCGGACATTTTTATGTTGAGGAGATTATCAAGAAAATTTTCTGAGTTGAATTTATTAATATGTTATTTGTATCGTGTAGATTTCCGGTGTGGAAATTTTACTCAGCGCCGTTAATTTCTCAATTGATCGATTGCTAACGTGTCAATGATTACAGAAGGTAAGTTCCAAAGGAAACAGTTGGAAGAAAAAAAAAACAACGGAGGAACCAACAAGCTTCCCGAAAACGACAACCTGGGCACGAACTACGAAGGAGGAGTCCAGAGATGGCGCGAATCAACGTCCCGACACCTGGCGGCACGTGGCGCTCATCCGCTCACTGGTTTGGGATTACAATGTGCCCGTGCCGTCGAAATGGACCACAGGAATTGATCTGCACTTCGAACAACCAGGAAAGTCACCATCGAAAACGGGGGGTCGTGCAGGCTTTCGATTGGTGAGCTGTCCAACCGCATAGGTCGTTTGCCTGGCTAGCTTCCAAAGGAATCGTTTTCAATTTCTAAATATTATCCTGCTTCGTTTAGCGTTCTTTTTTAATAGAAAAAAGGGTGCTTTAGTCTTACCCACTTCCAGAGATTTTGAAAGGGACATCACCAGATTATATATCATTAAAGTTCATAATTATATTCAAAATTATCTGTAAGCGTGAAGCTTACGATTCTATCTTATTAGCATGGACCTCCGAAAAAGTTTTTGTAGTTTCTCTCCATAGAGTGGCAAAAATAGTATGAGTACTAATTTATAACATCTTATCCTTATCCTCTCTCTTTGTTATTTTACTATTTGGTTGTAGCAAAACGCATAACTACTCAAGAAATCTATTTTTTTTCAATTTTAGTATAATAACATAACCCAGAGTTATTCCTATTTTAGTTAGCAGATGAAACTTTTATTGTTAATGTGCATTTCGAAGATAGTCTAATATTCATAATATGTTGTAAAAACCACTGTGTTTGTGAATATTTGTTTTTATATTAATGAGTTACTGTACATTTCGGTGATTTCTTTTATGTATACCTTATGTAACTAATAATATGCCAAAATAATATTATATTTATGCTAAAATGTTTCGTACAAGATTTTAATAATTTGTTGGCATGACAAGCCTCTCAATACGGGAGGCAAACGTCTAGGCATCGATAAAAAGAGAACCTTCCCGAGTAGCTGATTTTTCTTTGAAAGCAAGCATCGATCCTAAAGAGCGAAGCTGTTCAATTGTGGCTGCTATTTACGGTCAACGTTCCTAGGAAAGATCTCTCCATCTTGAACCAAAAGGCCTAAAGTCTAACCATACCCCAGCGTGGTAGTGACGGCACATTCTCCATACGGACTTGAATTCTTCAAATTATATGGAGTTGCTAACCGGAAAAGTCAAAGTTCAGCAAGTGTCGGATTCTAATGTTCTACGTTCATAATGATAGAATAATCATCTCTTTCTTGTTCGAATAATGTGCAGCAATTGGGTAAATGATTATTCTAGAAAATACTCAAGATTTGAGAAAATATTACATATGTATGAGGTCTTATTAAAGAGTGTGACTTATTTAATAAAGAATGTTTTAATTTCCAAAACATCAATTACTCGTAGTACAAATACAGTGGATGCATGGAAAATTTGCAAACGAAATGACCTATATGAGACTTCTAGTATCTCCCATGCTTATTTCTTGAGTTTGATGATATGATCTTGATAAAATTTCCTCTTTACTTAATTTTAGATATAACGCGAATCGTGCGAGTGCCTTGAAATGTTTTTCGATTACTCGCATGGTCGAAAAAGAATCTATACTTTGAAAATTAAAATTTCTTTAATCAATTAATTATAAGTATTTAGCGGACAAACAAATTCCATCCGATATTTCTCAAGATACACAAGAAGTCGGCACCTCCACCGTCCTAATGGGGATTGAGTCACGCAAGTACGTGCACATCAAAATAAAAAGGAAATAAAAAAAACATATGATTATTTTGCCGGATTGAGGGAAAAGGCCGGTCGACAAAAGATGGAAACAAGCAAGGGAGCTTTTCAAAATTAGGACCGTTATTTTATTATGCCACTATGCCCCTGTATTGCTGAAGACGGGATGGGGCCCACGCGGAGCGCGGACAGAACATGTTGTTTCCGAACAAAATCCGAGGGCGGCAAGGCACATTGTATTTTTCCCTCGTACGTGGCAGTCTCGCATGTATCTCCGGATTTCGTTGGAAAATTGGCGCCATTCTCGGCGCCTAACTTGAATTCGAGGAATCCCCCTCCGTTTCATTCCCGGCGCGTTCACTGCACCGCCTGTATTATAAAAATTCTAATCAAATAACTAGTCCATAATACAATAGTGGCATTTTAATTCGACGCTCCGTGCTTCTCAAGCTTTACGTCCACCAATCGTTTGTCGTCGTGGTTCTTAGCCGACTTATCAATTGTTTTTCTAACTCGCCATGTTCGGCCTAATTAAATAAAGTCGAATTAGATCGGTTCAATTACGATGTAATTTTTCATTAAAAATTATAGTGCAGCAATAATTAGTAAAATGGAGAAAAATTTAACTAGTTATAGATTAAATATGCAGATGTAGTACAATTCATGAGTGATTGGTTCCCGGTTTGATTATCAATTTTGGGAACCAGGGACCAAATAATTTGGTCTTAGGATCAGGAACTGTCACTTTTGATCCGATCCAATGGATCAAGCTATTTTTTTTTCCCATCAAAGAATGGCTGCACACAACAAGAGAATAACAAATCTTAAAATATTGACGGAAGCGATAATATTTAATTCACATTTTATTAATATTTTTGAAGAAATAAAAAAAATATATATACGGTTGGTCGAGTCCCATTCCCTTTTGGAACTAGATTGCTTGGACACCAATGCCACTTTTATGAATAGGGAACCAAATTGACATTTTCAAGAACCGGATCAAACCAGCTGGTGCAATCCGGTCCGAGCGGTGCCCCTAGTTCAATCAAGTAATTATTAAGTCAACACAATCCATGAAATAGGGCAAATGAGTCAATACTAAATCATAAAAATCGAATTCCTCATTTATGGACCGTGTCAAATAAGTTAGAAAAAAAATTTGTTACATTTTTTGGGGGTGATTGGTTCTCAATTTGGTCTAGTCCCACCCAGAAACCAAGAATTAGGTATCAAACCAAATAGTCCTAGGATCGAAAACCAAATCGGACTACCCTATCCAGTTCAATGGAATAGTCCACTCAGCGAAAAAAATTGAAGAATTAAAAAATATTAGAGTCGTTAATGTTTTAGGGTTTATCGCTATTTTTAATAAATTAAATAAATATTTTTAAAAGAGTCGGTCCAGTTCTCCCGAAACCAGGAATCAATTGATGCCCCAAGAATCGGACTAAATCGGCCAATCCTAGCGGTTCCTAATTCAATCGATCTGATATGTTTACTTGTAATACTTTTCTTTTAATTATATTAAACTCTTGTGGCCAATATTCATTAACTTTTCTTTTAGTATTCGAAACTCTTAAGCTTTCATAATATTTAAATAAAGACACGTATAAACATATAATTTTTTTATTATGTTTTGAATTTTGAATAACATTTTAGATTTTGATGAGAAAAGCAAAAAGATACTTCTAGCTTTTGCTTAAATACAAATAAACAGGCCTAAAATAATTAATTGAACGTAATCAACACGACGCCTAAAATTCGTGAATTTGGTGTGGTATTCGTGCCGTATCGGAATTTACCGTCTTCGTTTAGGCCATTTGTGACAGTTTTGACGTTTTCTATCAAGCCTTAAATGCCTTACTAAAATCCAACAGATATAGGCTACCATAAGAACAGCTTAAGGTCTTAATTGCGTAACAATTTCTTCTCGTGAGGCGAGTTGAACCTTTTCCTCACGAAACTTTGCACCCTTAAGACAGCGACACGTATCCTCAGGACCCACACCTTCCTCATTTAACAAGCGTCGCGTGCGTCACGCTCTCCATTGAGGGCGCGTGGTTAATGGAAAGATCGGACGGGACGCGGAAAGCGAAACCCTAACCCCGTTCGGTTTCGCGCTCCATCCGAACAAACGAACCAAAGTGGCAACCGCACCATGCTCGAATCCAAAACGGGCCGTATCTTCACACAAATTACGAACGTGCCACCCTTCTCGACCCTTTATATCGCCTGCTTTGTTCACGCTGCTGTTTAATTTGCCAAATTGGAGACTCAACCCTCGCTCTTCAAAAAAAAAAAAAAAAAAACCTCTTCTTCTTCTTCTTCACTGAGTTCCGTACTGGTGCGAACATGGCGTCCTCGTCGAGAAGCAAACCCAGAGGCCACCTCTACTCCGCGTTCCACGCCTCCTCACCGTCGATCGCTTCCTCATCCTCCACGGGCTTCGCTTCATCGAGCTCGACCTTCTCCCCGCGATCGTCGACCTTCTTCTCCCGCGGCGCGTCTCCGCCGCGCGTGAGGATGTCCGGGCACTCGAGCCAGTCGTCCCCGTCCGTCCGCTTCTCGATCGACCGGCCCACGTCCCCCGGCCGCTCGATCTCCGTCAGGAACCAGATCGGCGGCGGCGGTAGGACCACGACCGTGCCGAATCAGAAGAAGACGTGCATGTGCTCTCCGACGACGCATCCCGGATCGTTCCGGTGCTCGCTGCACAAGAACGCGAGATCCAACCCCCAGCATCACTCCGCGCCGTACAATTCGAGCAGGAGCTTGAACTTCAGGAGATCGGCGATGACGAATTCGCTGGTGAGGATAGGCGGGGTGGAAGGCGACTTGGTGAAGAGAGCGCTCGCTGCTTTGATTAGGCCTTCTTCGCATCAACTCAGGCGCCGAGCCGATTTCAAGCCGAGACCGAGCCGCCTGTCGATCATGTCCTGAGCCGAGGATTCCTGAGTTTGTTTTTCTAGTGGATCGAAGCGAAAACCTTTTCTAAATTTTTTTGGCTTTGGAGTTAGTGGCAGAAAGTAACAGACCAAAAGGGTTTTTGCTAGTGTTTTATTTTCTTTAATCGAATTTGTTCCCATATTTGAGGGGATCAAATCAGTAAAGATCGTGGCTTTATGCTGTAAATAGACGAGAAACATTGCGATTTTTATTTTTTTGGCGTTAATGTGAAGGGACAACGAAATAGAAGTTTGCCCTTTTTAACTTTCATTGGTCCGTCGAGATTGAATACAATTGTGACAATTCATCAAGGTTGATTTAGCCGGTGATCTGCACGTAAAGATGGTATCAGGCTAAAGAGATTGTTGTTCTGTACATACATATATATTATACTGTCGCATGTGTTTTTCAGAAGGACGAGACTGACGTTTTTCTTGAACTGATGATGCTACATTGAAACCGGAAACAGAGTGAGATCTTCGATTTAGTTACAATTACAGAGAAAGGGCAATTTTCCTTTGGTTTGTTATCTTCCAGGGACTGTTGTTTCTTCACCTTTGATAGTCCCTCTCTAATGAAATAAAAATGGTTCTGGTTTAGAGGGAGCTTCTTTGTTAAGGGTGCGAATTATTCGTTAACAAGATCTAACTCCGTCAGGGGAGTTCCTGTTCTAGCAGAGGGGACAACGTTGCAGGTTGGTTTGAGAAAATGGCCCTGTTAATCCGGGGGACATGGCCATGCTGATGACATTAAATTATGGTTTTGCCTAGTGCTTTGTGTCTTCTGACACATGCTTTTGAAAAGAGAATCGGCTTTATGCTGTTCATAGCATTATAATAGACGAATAAGCCTATCTGGGAAAAACCTGCGCCGGAACAAGTTGAAATCAGGCTACCAAAGCAATCCATTTCACCTCCGTTTGGATTCCACCGCATAAAAACGTCGTTTTGGATTGATTCATTGCAGTCTTTGTAATTTGTGCACGATTTGATCAGACGGCTATCTTTATTGCGATGATCTAATCCTCATAGATGGTAAAGAATAAACTATGCTAAAGAATAAACTTCTGCTTTTGCAGGCATTAAGAAAGTAAATTCGCGAGATTTCAATAGCAATCCCTCCATCCTTGAATCCGAGATGTCATGCATGAGAGATGCTTAATGTTGAATGTTCGGAGGTTTTCAAGAGTTTATGTAACAGTTTAGAATTCCACTTGAGCAACAGACATTAAGCCGTAGATAGTTTGAAGTTGAAACTAACAGAGACTTTGCTGTACGTACGGCACGACTTCACTGGTGAGACGGGCACACTTCATTTTTCAGTTCACACCGCTTGACATGAGCCCAAATTAACTATGTTCTGTATTAAGACATCAGAAATGAATTGGGCCTATACATTTAAAGGCCCTGAAGAATATTCCTTTCTTCGCTAGAATTATGTCATCCCTGCTCAATTTCTCAAGCGACTCTCAGCTTCTACAGAGACAACTTATTTCAAGTGCGTGGTGTTTATTAGATTCACCACCCCAAGAAAAAAGGGGTGTGCTTATTCGAGCACTCTCCCCAACACACAGATGCTTGGTGCAGTAATTGATTCCGTTATATATTATTAATCGTTGATCTCCATGGTAGAATTAGCCGGGGGGCCAGAGAGACGGTGGTTTACTTGTGGTAGATGTCAGCAATTTGAGTCCGCTTATCTCCAACTCGTGAACTTAGCCGATATAAAGCTATATCATAGTATCCACTTTTTCCGATTCGGTAGTTCGATCTATGATTTGTTATTTATGGATGTTTATAAGATCCTTCAATTTAGCAAGCACCTTATGATAGCATAGCCTTAAAATGAAGGGCGTGGTTCAGATGAGGAAAGGCTTACAGTGGATACTTAGGCACCTAGAAACAAGGAAGGCTAAAGTAAGTGACGAAATGCTTCGGAGAGTTGAAAATAAGCGTAGATTCGAAGATTCCCGAGTAGGTCAACCTTTCAAATTACTGCTAAATCCATGGGCAGGCAAGAGACAATCTGGCGAGCTGAAACATCTTAGTAGCCAAAGGAAAAGAAAGCAAAAATGATTCCTGTAGCAGCAGTGCGCGAAATGGGAGCAACCTAAACCATGAAAACGGGGTTGTGGGAGAGTAATACAAGCATTGTACTACTAGGCGAAGCAGTGGAATGCTGCACACTAGATGGTGAGAGTCCAGTGGCCGAAAGTATCACTAGTTTACGCTCTGACCCGAGTAGAATGGGACATGTGGAGTCCTATGTGAATCAACAAGGACCACCTTGCAAGGCTAAATCTCCTGGGTGACCCATATTGAAGTGGTACTATGAGAGAAGGGTGAAAAGAACCCCCATCGGGGAGTGAAATAGAAGATGAAACCGTAAGTTCTCAACTAGTGGGAGGACACTACTAGGACTTTGATCACGTGCCTATTGAAGAATGAGCTGGCGACTCATATGTTTCAGAGCCAAAACACAGCCGACCGTGTTTCTCGGAAACAAAGATGTCTGTGGTCCTAAAGTAAAGCTAACACATGGGAGAAAGAAAAAATTCTGTTAGAAGACTGCATGGGTTGCCGTAAAGTGTAGAGTAAGCATGTCCATTTAGACAAGCTATAGTTATGCTGCATTATTAGGAAATGGATTCCAAAGCAGCCTACACTTTTTATGCTGAACTTGGATTCGCTTTTGTAGGCTCTTTGTTATGGCCAAACCCCACATTGGCTCTATGTCATATAGAGAGAAACTGTAAGTTCACATCACATATGCAAGCATCTGTATGGAAGCATTTACATTAAGTAGCTATATTTTGGTATTCTGTAGCCGATAAAAGAAGATAAATCTGGTTAGTTTGGTTTGTTCCTTAGAATCTGGAAGTGGCAACCTAATCTGAATAGGAAACCATATTCCCAGCAAACCAAAAAATTATGCTGCAATCACAAATTTACATCACCGATTTTTGATGAACTTCGTTGTTCCTAATTAATAATCATGAACATAGTGTAATAACAAGCAGCGACTGTCTTTTGAAGGGCTCAAGCTCAACCAATTTAGTGTTCTGTGCTACACCAGGCTATGTCCTTACTACTACTGTCATGCCATTGCCAAGATAAACTAATACGGGATTTGGAAATAGGAGAAAACTCAGCATCATTTGAAATTCAAAACATTTTAGTAAAGTGCAATTCATGCTTTTCACAGTGAGAGGGCACGACAAATCACCTACTTGTATTGCACATAGCTAATGATATGATTTACATACAAAATGCAGGGGGGACGATCTGATAACTGATACAGAAGCTTAAATGATAAATTATGTGCACTCCCTCACGATCCCCGCACTAAAGAAAGATACAAAAAAAAAAAAAAAAAAAAAAAAATACACAGAGAGAGAGAGAGAGAGAGAGAGAGAGAGAGAGGAGAGAGAAGGTACAAGGGATGTGAGCAAGCTAATTAGAAACACACGGACACACTACTAATTACCAAGCCTCCTTTTTGGTGGAAGAACTAAAAACCCATCTCTCACCAACTATATTAACATAAAACCCATCTTTAACAGAGGGAAAAGGAATCGAAACATTGAAATTACCAAAATCTGCAAGACCTTCATGTTGGTTTCAGATCTCGGAACATTGTATCCCACCTGATCTCCTCATAACCATTTGACCAATACCCATCATCCACATCCGCTTTGTCCTCTTTGCTCAATGCATAGACCACTGGATAGTCAATTGAGGCACTTCCATTTGTGAGAAGAAGCCTTGGTGGCTGACAATTAGTATTGGCCGAGGTCAGCTTCCTATTTCTCTTCAACATTGCACCTCTCCTTTTAGTGCTGTAAGTCGGCCTTGGGACCACAACAAGTGCTGATTTTTCCCGATGAACCCATGTCCGGACGTACTTGGTTAGATATTTCTTGGTCCTCTTGATCGCAAAAAGGAACCTGGAGATGGGCCGCGGCGAGAATTTCGATGATGACCCTTTCTCTTTCCTTGCAAGCTTGAGGATTTCTAGTCTGTGCTTGGCTATGGAGATCCCCATGCTCTGTAGGAACTCATGGTCGAAGTAGCTTATGTCTTCTTCTTCCAGCTCATTGTTGCCAAAAGCAAGGCCATACTCATAGACAAGTGAAGGGTCAAGGCCTGTTTTGGATAGCCAAGAGAACCAGTCCATGGCTGATTTGAGCAAAGGAGAAACAAGGGATGGTGTTAGGGGGAAGGCCGCTATATAGTAGAGAACCGGCGGGGGAGGGGATGAATTTGCTGGGGAGCTAAGATCTTTGGTATTTTGAGGAATGGCTTTGGTTTTCAATTTGGATGTTAGTTGGGAATTGAGAGTGACTCTTGAAAAAGAAAGGTGTGTGGGGTATTATTCAGAGTCATGTTCCCTCCAAGAACAGGCCATGTGTTATCAAACTCTTGAGGAGTGAGGCCTAAGAAAATCCTCACTGAATTTAATTGCCCATCAATTATGGCACGGTGAAAAGCAAGGATCAGAAAGAGCAAAAGAACAACTTGGGTGGGTCTCCCCAATTATACTAGCTTGTCTCATGGATATTTCGGGGTATGTGTGGCCTGAATGGGCTGGAGACTTGGATAGTAAACTTTAACAAACGAAACTTAAACCGATGACCCGCCAAATGGTTATATGTACTTGTCTGACGGAGATATTATTTGCTGATATGACTTCAATGTGTCAATAGCAGTCTTTCTCTGTCACATGATGTTCAGTCTAAATTTTAACACAAGTGTAGGGCATATTCAATTCTGACTCAGCCCAAATAGCGCATATTAAATCTCCAACTTGTTAGCCGCGCATACAATTAGTATCAGCAGTGAGATAAGCTTTGTCGTTTTCTTAATACGACCCTCAATTTATATCCAGGTTCAAGGTACCCTTTTCTGCTACCAAGCTTTTGTCAAGTCTCACTGGGCATTTTGAGTATGATTCATTAAGAAGTTTGGAGATGTGTCTAGGATTCAAGCTATTATTATAGGCATATTGGTCACCGACCAATTTGCAGAAGCTTTTTCTTCTTTTCCAAAGATTGATGTTGGCCCTGGATAGACCTCTTTTAGCAGATTGAGAATCTACTTTCTGAAAGAGAACGCAAGGTCTAGAATAATTAGGGTAATAGTATAATGCCAAAGAGGTTAGTTGGAATAGGAGGGTCATGGCATCACTTCATACCGGTTCTTCCATCACTAGCACTAACTACTTGTACTCAAGGGACTTTTCTAAATTGATGGCCTGTGAATTTAGAATATGTATTCTCAACTGCACAAAATATTGATATTGGTGTATTGATCTGTCTGTTATGGCCAGTCATCTGTACTTTAATTATTCATTTCATAGTATAATAAGAAACCATAAAAAGAAAAGGTTGAGCATGGCTTGTACTCAGTCAAAAGTTGATAAAAGAACTTGCCGTTTACTTTTTTGAGGCTGAAATACTTGACCATGTCTTTCGAAAGCAATGAGAAAACGTAGTTTTGATTGAGACTTTCGAAGTGTCTGGTCTTTATTAATCTATTCTTAGTTTCGACCCCGATAAATCCTCGTCTAGAAAAGGCTCGTGAGGCACTAAAGGTATTGCTAATGATTGTAGGCAGCAGCAACAACAAGAAGAGAATTTCTTTATGAACATCTTTCATTTTAAAGATACTCAAATGGGTTTGAATTGAACAGGGCTAACTAGAGCGGTAACACTAGCATGGTCTTAGCATTGCTAGAATCAACTTGATGGACTAAAACCGAATACGCATCATAGATCAACTTGAAGCCTTTACTGAATTAAGTAGAAAAGTATAGACGTCTCATCTAATTGATGATTCCTAATTAGTGTCGACTGTCGTATTTGCAATAACCCAAGTCTAAATGATGTCTTCTTCTGTTTCTGTTTGTCTGAATCTCAAGCACTTGCTTTATCTCAACTGAAGAATGATGGGGATTTTGTTTTGTTCTCTTTTTCCTTTTTGTTCTTATATAATTGTAGCAAGCTTGTGAGTGAATTCCATACTCCATGACTTAACCGCTTTTGTCACTTGAAGCATCGACGCCCCAGGCCTGTCCTCGATTTTGCCTACAGGCATTCACATGGCTCTATCAACTTAGGTTTTGGACTCAAAAAAGGGCCTTCACGTGACTAAACCCTCGTAGTACTATTCCCATGTGAAGAGCTCTGCTCTCTTCAACACTTTTGTTGAGTACTCTTTTAGAATTGGAGCCTTATCCGAAACAAGTAAATAAAAAGATTCATGTGCGTCACCCTTGTTGTTAAAAGAGAGTTCATTTTGCCTACAGGCATTCATTTTGCCTACAATCATGATTGTAGGCCTTCACATGATTGATTCCCAAGCTGGATTAAAAGAGAGAAAACTAGACGTGAACAAAATCTCAAATCGATTCTTTTAAGGAGGAGAGCTTTTGCCCTAATAATCTCATCCTCATGGATCGAGTTAGACATTGTTACAAACTAATCGCATCCATGACATCAATAAAATAAACTTTTGTTGGTTTTTTCTGCAGGAGTTTCTTACATATGTCTGAAATATTGTGAAAAAACTGAATGAGCCTACTTGTCTATTACTTCGTCCGACCAAAACCCTGATTGACGTTTTCGCGTTGAAAATCAATAGCCATATGAGAGGCCCCCACGTATGCAAAAAGAAAAGGACCCATGAGGTTGAGTTCTGGACGTGATGACCGGGGTAGCAAGCCAACAACTCCGGCATAATAATCTTTGTATTAGCGTTCATTTGCTTTTGCCTTTCGTGTGATGTATCGAATCATTTATCGTCGTTTGACTCAATGGTGGAGACATACTACTTACTTTTAAAAAAATTAAAAATTAAAAATAAAATGCATCAAGCGAGGAGATGCTAGTGATGATATCTGCGAGAGTATTCATCATCATGACTCTGCAGAGTTACTTTAGTGGGAGGAGCAATCATCATCCCCAACCAAACCAACTCCCATAATTCTAACTGAATAATGCGTGGAAGTTGTTAACGGTCATTATAAAGATGTGTTGTTCTAGCATTTGCTCCCCAATGCATGCGTGTGTGAAATCGAACAAGATCCAGAAATTTGTATATCATCATTACAGAGATTTGATATGAAAGTAGAATAATAATTAACATCAGAAGCATCTTCTCTCCCAGCCCCTTAAAACTCACAAAAGAAGCAACCTATCTCTTGGACGTGCTGTGAAAGCAATACACATCATGCCGGACTGGATTGGCGCAGTCACTTTCTTTCATCCAGCTTGGGAATCAATCTCGATACAGACGTGGAGGGGCTCATTTATTGCTAACACTTTTTTTAGCTGCGATACGAATATGAGGAAAATAATCCTCACGATCCAACGGAATGGTGTAGGGAATTTTATTCAGTTAAACTCACTCATGCCAACCAGTCGTTCATAGCTCTACTAAAGTGGCGTTTTGAAACGATTAAGAACCAAATCATCAAGATGAAATACCTTAGTCATCCTCGTCTATCACGAGGGTTGTAAATTTGAGTTGAGTAGGCCATAGGGATCACTCTCCTAAAAAGAACAGGACTACAAGATCCAAGCTCATTCACTTCCAGCAAACCTTAAATGGCATCGCTTGGCGTTTATTACCCTGGGAGAACAAACAGCTATGTGATTAGCCTATGGCAAGACCATGTCAGGGAATGACCAGACCATTCAGTGATGAGCGGAGATCGTTGAAGTGAAGCTCATGACAGACTTTGTGACACCGTTCTGCTGCCGACTCAATGTAGCTTTTGCCAAAAAGCCAACGACTCTTGTCATCCTCTCTAGATTTAGCCGTACATTATTCAAAGGCAATGAAGCATCAAGGGCAATTAAGGACCTAGAACACTTTTGTGAACAGTTTTCACAAGGAAATAATACCAGATCATCACATAACAATGTGTCTTTGGAAGAGCGTTGAACACCCACGCTAAGGAAGCTTTATGTACATTTTCTTTCGCACAGGAACTTATTAAGTGCAAAAGAAAGCTTCACATGGAGCATAGATAACTCAGAAGCATCCCACATGAGCCTCGAGTACTTAAGCCACGCATGAGTCCCACTTGAGCCTGCAAATATTTACAACTTACCAATGGTCCCCCACCGCCAATGTATCACAATCCCACATTTACATCATCATCCTTCCACTTGACAGCAATTATCTACAACGATGAGAGCTATTCAGGTCGGGAGTATCCGAGGTTGGGAAGATCAGTTGATTGAAGCTTCTTGATGTCGACCCCAGTCACCTTGCAACTCTCCAATGTCAGCGACCTTAAATTCTTCAGTGTCTTCAGATGCCGCAGTCCAGCACTTGTCACGCGAGAATTAGACACATTCAGCGACACTAGTCCAGTTAATCCTGCATTCACACGATAACATTATTAATCCAGTGTGGAGAACTAAAACATATTATCCAGGATGTGTTAAAGTCACAGTATCCCCCTCTCATTTAACTTTGATCCATAGAAGCACTGACGTATCTCAGAAAAGCTAAACTAAGTCCATGTATATGTAACTCAGCATGCATATGCCTCCCAATAGGAAATTAATCACTAGAATAAACTCAACCTATTAGCATATACCAGTTTCCACTGAAATTTCAGTAAATAATGTCAACTTCACTTCCACTGAATTCTAGATTTTACTATCCCTTAAAATACTATGCATTCCTTAACTATTACACAGTTTCAACTCGTTTCTAAAACTTAGGATTTATGATCTTACAGCCAATAGTTCCATGCACAAAGCACATTCAAAGCTCAACTGCGCACAAAGGTCAAGTTATTCGAGTTAACCGTTGACCATCTCAATTCTAATCTGGATGATCTAGAGTTTATATTCTTTTCACAAAGCAGGTATGAGGAAGTACCAGAAACCCATTCCAGGGTCTTGTCCGTCAAATTGCAGTTCTGCGATACGTTTAGGACAGCAAGAGATGAAAGATCTTTGATATTCTTCATGCCTGCATCAGTCAATCCCCCACCACATATTTCCAGGGACTGGAGTTTCTTGAAGTCTGAGTCAATAAGACAAATGGAAAGGTATCACAAAAGATGTGGAAGTATCAGTCAATACTCAAAATCGCCTCCATCGATCAGAATATACACAGGAAAAAGTTAAGCTGCTATTATGCACAATGTATAGATTCTTTTACATGTAATTAAATCAGTATATAGATTAGATGTGGTTTCCCAATCAGCAGCATGACAAACACTACTGCTCAGATTTGAGGTATCTGTTTCTTATCAGAACCATCTGCTTTACCAATATTTCTCAAGTAACTTGGTTCACAGGTTTGTATATGCATGCTAGTATCACAGCGTGACTATAATAGCATGCTTGATTAAAAAGGTCCCGTGAAAAGTGCTTCTCCCAGATTGTGTTTTTACCACCAGATAGTTAATTGTCCACACTCGGTAAGAAAAAAGAAGAAACACCTCAATTAGATAGGAACATACTTCGCAGGTAGGTGGTTCCAGAATCAGTGATGCGAGCTCCAAAGAGATCAAGGTGAGTCAATCCAGTCAAACCTGCATTAGTAAACGACATAAAAATCAGTAAAACATGGAAATCATGAAGTGTCGTGCAAATCATGGTTCAGTAAGTTCAGAAGGTCAAAAGCAATTCTTGAAAAACTTGAAAAATATAGCTGTTAAGACAACTCTATCTTTCCAAGGCATAATTAGCTAAAGGTAAAACAGCTACAACAAAATGCAAAACAGCTGTAACAGAACAAGCTAAATGCACATTAAAAAAAAATAAAAAATTAATACACAGAACCATGCTAGCTCTTCAGAGTTTACTCAGGAGATCATTAAGCTAAATACTGAATCCAAGCAATCTCAACCCCCAACCATAGATGACACCTATCTCATAAAATAATCCAATCTTGGCTCGAGGAGAAAAAATAAGGTCTAACATTAGAATAGTTAAAAAAAAAAAAAAAACTTGCCAGTAAGAGCAGCAAGTCCATTGTCTGTGATTTGGCGAACATCCAAATTAAGTGATTTAAGGGCAGAAAGTCCAGAAAGTTTTCTTAATCCTCCATCTGTAACTGCAGTGAAGGACAAATTGATACTCTCTAGACTAGTCAGACCTACAAAAGAAAAATATACAAATTTGATGTGAGTAAATTCAAGTAAATTAACTCAAATGAATCTCTATTATTCAACAGAAACCAGAAAAGAAATCAACTCTTCCTTCATAATGAATTGTAATAAATTAATCCGCAGTACCCGATACATTTTTGAAAGATGGACCATGGAGAAAGCACAAGCATTTTCATGGGTAGAAAGACTAAGAATGATGAACTCATCAATAAAGCACTTTGATCACTCAAAGAGATCAGGGTCAAGAACCTAAGTTCTACGTAGAAACATGGAAGACAGACTAGATTTAGTTCAAGCTTGACCATTGCCTATATGCAAGGATACAGGAGAAATGGATAGTCTCTCCTAATTTATGGCATGATTTGCTCCACTCTCAAAGAAACAGTCCAACAAAAATGCCTAAAAGGCACAAGCTAACATCTTCCATTGTTCTTGTATCCCAGAAAAACAAATTAACTCTACCGACAAGAGCACAAAAGAGAATGAATATCCGACGGGAGAAAATATTCAGTAAGACTAAATCAGTTGCTTACTTCTTTTTCAGTAAGAAAATAAGCAACTGAGACAGATCAGAAGTTGAGAAAGAATGCCCAATACAATCATGCAACACTAGAGAAAATGTACAATGCACTCAGACAAGATATCTATCATTTATTGAATTGACTTCAGAAATAGGCAATTGCCTCACCTGACAGATGGTCAAGTCCATTGCTCCCAACATCGGTATCAGACAACACCAAGCATTTCAAACGCCTAAGGTCTACGGGAACAAAATTCTCAGTGCCAACTTCAGCAATGAAGCTTGTCATAAAAGCATGAACAGAAAGTACAACAAAAAGGAAATACAGGAAATACTAGGTTAAGAAGGGCAAATCAATAAACTTCAACATTGATTTCTATTATACATGAACCAAAGCAATCCCAATGAGATTAAGGAACTTTGGGGCTTTAACTCTACATAATCCAAGATAAAGATGTATATGCATTCCAATAGAAACCAAAAAAATCACAGGTGAATGATTAAACCAGTACACAGATATATATTACTCCAATAAAAACAAGATATCACTGGTTGAATGATTAAACCAGGATAAAGATATGTATCACTCCAATATGGTGATCTCTACCCCTAAACATGACATGTGAAATTGGAAAACAATGACTTTTGTTGCACTGCTTATCCTATTTTTTGGGTGGTGATCATTATTTTATTTTATTTATTCTTTTTTTTTGGGGGTGGGGGGTCTTTCACTCCTATAGATGCTACAAGACGTTAGTCTCCAAGGGATTAGGGTGGCAGAGCACAAGAATGCAGAGATTTTGAGGGAAAAAGAGCATCAAAAAAATATCTACCTGCTAAAGAAACCAGACCTCCGTCACCAATTCTGCAAGTATCTAAGTTCAAGCTCTCCAAATTTGTCAACCCTGCTTTATCATAATAAATTATTACATGTATTGAACAGACAAAAACCTACGCTAACTCTTTTTGTAAGTAAAACATAATAATGGCTTTAAATACAGACCATTTTCAGAATACTATCTAATAAACATAGTAAATAGTACATACTTCACAAACATAAGTAGTTGCTATAAATGAAATTGTGCAATGACACTACCATAATGCATTTGACCACAAATTTTTAGTCTTCGCATGCAGCTTCTGAACAAGAGACTGCTAAAATACGATAGTTCCCAATCAAAGCTAGAAGAAGTATTAAACAAACAAGAATGACCTCAACATATTGTCAGCCACTAATGTAAGACATTTTGCATATACGTGATCTCTTAAACCAGTCTTCCGCATATGATCTTTAATACTAGGAATACTGATAGAGATTTCTAGAGAAAAAAGATTGACTTGAATTGTACAAAGGGAAAGGATGAAGTACCTCTCAGGTGCACCAAGCAAGCATCAGTGATATCATTGAACCCCAAGTTCAACACCTTTAAATTACCAAGTCCTGTGCAGGCAACAAATGTGGTTACAAAGCAATCGATATAACTGGCAACGTGATGTAACCAAAATAATGACTCCATGCAACTTACGGGAGAACTTGTCACATCCCTCATCAGTGAGATGACATCTATTAAGATTCAGATATAACAGGGCTGACAGAGCTGCATGAAAAGAGGCCAGGTCAGCTTTAAAACAAAAGAAAAAAGAAAACAATGCTCATAAACAGAGAACTCCAAATGCAAGGTCTATTAAGTGGTATGTAAGTTAACCTGTCTGAGCTGGGGAATACCTAAAGAGGAGTCAAGGACCACTTTGATCATCAAGATTATAAGTTATGCCCAAAACAACTAGCTAAAAATTTGGAAATAGAAGAATTACTTATTTTCTTAACCGTCTAACATTTCAATAAAATAAGAAGCATAACCTACCCCATACGAAAATTAGCCTTTTCTAACAGATCATCCTTTACTATTCTCATTAGAAAAGTCACTCAGCAGTCTCCAGGTTCTTATAAGGCAACGGAAAATCTATATCCTCCCCCATCATCCTGTCTCCCCAATGAGCAATTAGGGTAGGTAAAATCATTATAACAGAATTGATGAACTGCAAACCTGCCAAGGAGTCCAAACAAGCTGCAGTAACAGGACATCCCTCCAAGTTCAATATAGAAAGCTTATGGAGGCCTACAATGATAAAAGGATCATTGTATGGCTTGGGTGCACAGGTCAGGAGTCTCAGCAATAATAACATATTAATTGAAGATGAAAGCCAAACAGGACAGCTACACATATAAATTCAGATAGCTAGATGTAAGAAAAAAAATATCTAGTTAAATCAGAAAGATCAACAACTTCTTGGAGAGAAACCCTGGTTTCAACAAACTTTAAAAAGAAATTATACTTGAAAATGCAACGGAAAGAAGATTTTTGCATTATCTCTTCGTTGACAAAATGACTTCATAAACATTACCCAAAACCCATCAGTCACAGCTAGACAGTCTTTGCCTACAATTAACAGACTGAGTTTTTCATAAATCCACGCTTCATTCTATGCATTTCATCCTTTCAATCAGTCATTTGATAGCTCTGCACATTTATATTATGTTAATACATCAGTAAACAGAGTGATTGCTTATGAATTTTGAAGTTGCTCCTCAGGAAACAAAATCGTCTACTGCAGCCTAAATACTCTTTGCCTCTGAATAAAGCTTGTAGGGACATCCTAGCATGTAAATATGCTACATCAACTGCCACTCACAACTATGTGAAAAGCACTGGATCTTCTCCAACACAACCAGGTGCAAGGGTGGTTGTATATGAAAGTTAAGAAGAGGGAAGAAGCGGTTTGAATGTGTAACTCAATGCATGCATCACATATGGTTATGCTAAAACACAAAACAGAGCTTCATGCTGTCGCCTTAGTCTTTACATACAGTATATTTGGTCATCAGTCATTTCCGTATGATTAACCAGAATTACCTTTAAGATATGTGATCCCAGAATCTGTAATCTTACTGCAAGAAACTTGTAACGATTTCAAGTTTGTAAGGCCTGAATGTCAAAGATGATCAAGAAGAATTAGTGAAGCATGCTGACTTCAGCATAATTGTGATAATCTAATACAAGTGTATCACAGTACACATCTATATAATTAATCCAACTACAATTTCTTTACTATCAAGGATTTATGCTTGACTCATGCAATTAATGCGCAAAACAGACAAAAGGAGAAAGGAGCTGCACGTAATCAAAAGGGAGACCAATGAGGGTTCACAACCTCTTGAAAATATCAGAGAATGATTTATCATATCACGACAAACAAATTAAAATTAGCTGAACTAGGCATTGTGACCGACCACTTCATTTGAGTATTGATTCCAACATGAGGAAGACCTTCACCCAAGTACAACAACAAATATAGACATTTCTACAAAACCATAAATACCGGAGAGTGGCCTCATATCAGCATCTGTTATTGAATTGCACCACTTGATATTAAGGGACTCTAACTTTGATAGACCTGCCAGAGAGATTAATCATAGGAATGAGAGAGATGAGAAATAGAATAGTTCAAATCACATCATGGTTATTCTGAGAGGACATCAATGACATTAACACCAGAACCAATGAGCACTTTAAGTGCACACCTTTAAGATAAATAAGTCCACCATGAATTTTTGGACATCTCTCCAAATCCAACTTCGCCAAATTAGTTAAGCCAGCAAAGGCACTCATACCCGCACTTGTAATTGCATCATTTCTTCTAAAACTCAGAGCAGTCAAGTTTGAGAAGCCTGCAGAATGAAAAGTGTGTCACATTTATCCATGGAGAAGGATCTCCATGAACTCATATCCTCGTGGTACAAGACCAAAGCAGAAGGTCCAGAACACAGCCATCCGCAGCGTACATATTCAGTGAATTATACCACTAAGAATTCTTATTTCCTGGAATGTTCATTCTATAAGACGAACTTCAAAGGAACAACAAACTAAAAAGACATGATCATTAAATAGATTAATAAGCTACATCTGGTATTTTTGGCAGTTTAGAAATCACGTGGCATTGAGCTACACTAGTCAAACCACAGGGTCATGTTAATACAGTCATTAGGCAAGTACTAGTTGAGTCACAAGCATGCTACAGACCTTTGTTGGATACTACATGGTTATGCATGTGAGATTTAACAGGGATGAGTCCTGAGATCTTCTCTAGATTATTTACTTATTTGTTAATGCATCGCATGGAAAATACTACTTCACTTATTTTAATCAACTTTTTAAAACTACCAAGAACCATTTCTCCAGCTTCTATGGGGGAAAAACAGTCTTCAAAGGACCAAAAGAATAAGCATGGAAATTGAAAACAAAAACCTAGAGGGAAACACTGCCAGGGCCTACCACTAAGGTGTTGCACCCCTTGATCTGATATCCTGTCACAGTAATTAAAATTCAAAGATTGAATGTTTTTGCAATCTTTTAGAGTAGATACTCCATCATTAGAAACCTCAGATCCAGAAAGATCAACAGAAAGCAATGCCGATCCTTGAGAAGAAATGACATTCAACCAATTGTCATCAACTCCAGGGTACTCGCCCAAGTGCAAATCCTGTCAAATCCAGCAGAGAGAAGCATCAATTAGATATCACAGGGCATAATAACATCAACAAAGAAGGACCATTTAGGTATAAACCATGCGGGCCACATTCTAAGGTGAGTATAAACCTGGAGAAAACAATCTCGAAATGCTTCAAGAGAAACAACATTCAGACGTTGAGAAAACACCAATTGATTGAATATAAGCTGAGTAATATCCCTTGGTAGCATTGAGAAGGTCCTATGATTTCCAATATCCTGTTGGGAGAGAAATATGTGAAGAGAAGGCAAGGGAAGGAAGAAATGCGGAAGCGCACATAAATTGGGCCAATAGAGGAAGCCACGTTCCATTTTGGAAAAAACGAATTGAAAGTACCTCAGTTATCTTCTGGACACATAGGTCCATAAGAGACGGGCATTTTCCTCTGTCATGCTGCATATCACTAAAGGAACGCGAAAATGAAGTTGACAGCCACTTTGAACTCGCACTCTTGGAATATTTACTAGATACAACTCTCTGAGGTACATCTTCATCGTCCTGTTGATTCCTCTTCCTAGAACAAGCTCCCCCCATTGAGGAAATTCTTCAAGTCAATACAACAGAAGCCTCATGAATAATAGAGCACAGTGCTACCGCAATCCATTGTATCGCCCAAAAGAAAAGGAATTTATTATCCCCTGTAGAGTATAAAAGAGACACCACAGCATGACAAGTCAGCCCAAACAGTCAGCTCACAGCAATTGCCCTAAGAATTATCAGGCGCCAACAATGAAGCATTCGAACATGAAATATAATGCCCTGTTGCTCAGAACAACACAATGCAGTTGAAATGCCCCTCAAGAAAAGCTGCACATTATTACATGAACACTTATCACATGTACCGACTCCCAAACACCATACAAGGAGAAAATGAGCATTCAGCTTGTGCTAACAGCAGTCCAAGAGCGCATAGTCGTTTGACAGGAAAACTACAAACAAGGGACTCAATCTCATCACTCTCTTGAAGGCCACATATAGGATCAATATGAGGGGAAACGAAAGATTACTATTTTCTTTTTAATAAGGAAATGAATGATGACTCTGTTTGTATTGGTATGCATACTTAACAAGTTTACATAAAACTCCCAATAGAGGGCTCGAAAGAAGAGACAAATTAAATCGTCCCAGTCTGACCGGTAGACATTGGGAAAAGGTGAAGTTTCAAAATAAACCCATCGACTGACTGTAAATTCCGCATACGCAAACGCGGATTACACAGATATAGCAGAATCTCCACAGCATAAGCCCTGCATAAACCAGAATCCTTTCTTTTTTTTTTTTTTTCCCCTTTTTGGATAAGCATCAAGGTAAAAGTCACCGAAATACCACCAAAAAGGGGGAGCTAAAGCAACATTGGCCTCGGCCAAGTGAATTAAAATCGCCTTTCTTTTTCATTTTTACCTCATAACGAGGCATTTCCACTATTTCACTGACATCTTAAAACTTTTCCACGAAAAACTCGTGAAAGGAAGCAACTTTATGAAAGAAAGGAACGAAACGTCGTCCGGAACTCCGGCAGAATTCGACTAAAAAGAACACGACGCCGGCCAAGAGAGAGCTCAAAAGCCAGTTCGAACCGGTCAAAGTAGCAAAGCGTAAAACACGATGAAAAGCAAACAAACGGAGAAGCGGAAATTTATAAAAATGAAAAAAAAAAAAAAAAAAACAACGATGAACTTATGATCACCTAAGGCTGGAATGGGGAAAAAAGAAGAAGAACGTCCTCACTTTAAGGTAAAATCTGTTTTGCGATCATGGTTCCTCGGGACCTCAATCCTCCAAACCGACGAAGGAGAACATCGCGCGGGGTCATCTTACGCTAAAACTACAACCTTCTGAATAAGCGGAGAGAGAGAGAGAGAGAGAGAGAGAGAGAGAGAGAGAGAGAGAGAGAACATCGCAATCAGTCGATACCTCGTCGTGATCATAACGACTGAACTCATCGCCGGACCTCCGTCGATGGTGAGACCCAGAGAGATGGCGAAGAGGAAAGGAGCTCGAGAGGAGGACTGAAAGCTGTGGAAGAAGGGAGAAGTATCACCAACTGCGCCTCCACCCCCAGCTCTAGCTTCGGGAGTCCCGAACCAAGAAACGGCCGCCACGCGCAGCTTCGGGACCAACGCGGTGGGGGCCAGGCTCGGACTTCGGGAAAAAATGCTTCGGGAGGAGGAGATAAGGCTGAAGAGCGGGGCGGAGGAGGGGGTCCGGGCCCCACATTCGGGGGGATCGTTTTCCGTCCGCCTTTGCTTTATCCACGGGGCTACGTGGGCCCCCTCTCCCCTTGCCGGATTACGCACGCAAGATTTAATACTAATTCTTAAGTAATGAACCAAATTGGGGGGAGGGGGGCTAATGATATCCGATTATTACTACCAATCATTTTAATAATCGGGGCAACGCGGGTCGTACGAGACGGCAGGACGAAAATCTGCGTGCTGCTCAATAATACGACTACTAGTACTTGTCCTACCGTCGCTGACGTAACGCGAGCGGCACGAGCGAGCCGGTCCCTCCGCTTCGTCTCCTTCCCCGATCGTCCGGGCGGCGTGTCGTACCTTCGATGCTCCATGCTCTCTTTCTTCCTTCCAAGAAAAGGCAAAAGGCCACGAAAGCTCCGTCATCGATCGATCCGCAAAAAAAAAAATTTGAGAATGGATTGCGGATCACGAAAGCCATGACGTGAGATTTGAAATCAGCCGGTGTTAGATGTTGATGAGATTTTCTTCTTCTTCCTGTTGTTTTTTCTTGTTTAAGGCGACGAATTCTCGATTTGGTAAATTTTTGGAGGGTGATGATGACCGTAAAATTTGGAATGTATCAGTGATTTCAGATATTTCGAGCAGATGCTGCCGCTAATGCTCCGAAAGATACTCTTCAACCTGATCCCTAGAGATATATTTCTTTTTTTCCCTACCCTTTATGGCGGGAAGATATCCGACCTCTTCGCTAGATCGGACAAATGACGATGAAGGGAAAGGTTAGGCGAGAGTTTGGCGTGGCTCCAGTACTGCATTCAATGCGCATGTCTTGAAAGCTCAAAGTGAGCAGGACCACCATTTCCTCACTTCACCCACCATCTGTTCACTCTGTTTCAGAAATCTCCCTGACACGGTACCGGGTTAAATGCATGCTAAGGAAGAAAACGGTCGCTTTCGGTCCGTCCATGTGGTCGACGAAATTGGGGAGCAAAGGATAACGAGATTGCTTGTTCGACGCAACGTCCGAAAAAGTCAAGAAAGTTTTCTGGGGATGGAGGCGATCTTGTTGATTGTGCTTGGAGTTGAAGTCTTTCTCCTTCTTGGACATCCACTAAAAAATTGCACTATCATGAAACCATGGATCACAAGGCCATGTCCATAATTCTGTCCATAATTGCGTAAATTGACCATTTGGTTTGCTTTCTGTGCTTAATGATGTCTCAACCACCCGACTTTTTTCTCCCTATAATGGAGAATCACATAAATAAGTTGACACTCTCAAATTACCTTTGAAAAAGTAAATCATGTTGGCAGATGACAATAACCGAAACTAGCGAACCCATCTCTTGTACTTTCATAGATCTAAGTTGTCCCAAAATACTGGTCCTCAATAGCAAAAAGCCATAGAAGAATTTACAGTATAGACCAAAAATTTATATGGTCCCCATTTGTCACTACAGCAAGTGATTCAGGCAAGTGATGCAATTTGAAGCATATTGTCTGCTGTTCAACCTGCCCATAAGCCACCAATCGACAATCTCCGCATCAGGTCGACCAATCTTTGCGCTTTCTGACCAAGACAATTCCAGAAACGAAAGAAGAGAAACAAGTGATGCACGAGGGAGTGCCACATTTTAAGTGGCCTAAAATTTCATGCCATTTATTGTTAAGCTAAAAAATGAATGCTTTCTGCTGTTATGCAACTGAGTGATCGCCCACCATGATTGAATTCATCAGCAAGAGAGTGAAACTTGAAAGCAGCACAGCATGGTATTAATTAAAGCTATTTTGGAAATCAACTGCTACTGCACTTTGAAACTGTCATAAAGATGATTTTGCCAGCACTTTAACACTCTAGAGCATGATCCTATGGGAAAGTTATGCTAGCAAACAGAAGTATAGGAGAGTCCACCTTCAAGAACCGATTCAACAATACAATATCCACAGTTTACCAATCAAGAGCTAAAACTCCAGCTTTGCCAAACTGAGGATCTCCTTGATAATCCTCAAAATGCCTAAGCAGCTTTGGGCAATACATAGAGCTATGGATAGGTTATGAATCAGTGCGAGAATCAAATACAGAAGAAAAAGTCATCAGAAGTAGTGAATTCTCTGGATTTTTATTTCAAAGTGCATCTAAAAGGTGAAGCAAGAAGCACCTTTCCAATAGAGACAAACAACAGAGTGCAAAATCCTACTTGCATAATCAATTGTAGACGAGATGTACTCCTTTTGTTCACTAGTATTCAGAAAACAACAAGACAACCCAAGTCAACAGAGGATTTCATAAAAATCTGCTATGACCAATGCTAGATACAAAACCACAGCTGAAACAGGTACCAGGAGATCCCAAATAACAACTAAATATATTCTGATCAATTAATGAATGCTTACACTTCATTTCTTTTGCTGAAATCCCCCGTTATGGGTAGAGATATTGCTGCCAAAAGGTCACAAATACGTAAGAGACTAGATCAAACCTACATCAACTGAAGCACAATAACTGAGGCTTTTACACGGCATTCTCAATCAGTCAGGCAACTTCCTCGACCGGAAAACTGCGAACTTGTTGACATTTGAATAAGAATACCTTATACCATTCTCCTCCAAGAACCCTTCAATCAATTTCTTATCCCTCTCTGGCTCTGCACTCTCACATTCAATTTCATAACTCGTCCCGAAAGTCATATATTGTCTCATCAAGCTCCAATTTCAATCCCTTCCAATCATACACCGCCCTCACATTCCTAAATCCACCTAGACACACCAAATCCTTCACATTATACTCTTCCCTCACTCTCTTGATTATATCCGATGAATCAAACAACAAAAGGCGCCCTGGATTGTCGACACATGCGCGGCCCACAGGAGGGTCTACTGATTCTTCCTGCTCCTCAACACGGCTGATGCCGCTCAAGATAACGGGTTTGGCTTTGAGGGAGAGGACGCAGTGGGAATCGAGGTCATAAAACCGGAGGCGCAGTGCGGCGAGGTTCTTGACGAGCTCTGACCCCTCGCCGTCGAAGAAGACGTTCTCCTGGGCAAGGGTCTTGACGTGGAAGGGGGAGAGGGCGTCCGAGAGCTTCTGGTGAGCCGTGGAGTCCGGGAGGCGGAGCTTGATCTCCACCTCCATGGGAGTAGAGGAGCTCTTAGGGTTTGGAAACGATGCTTGGCTGGTAGTGCTAAAATGGAGGGGACGTGTCAAGTTCTTGATTTGGTGGGTCTTCCTCCATTTTCCCACCGACCCAACAAGGGAGGAAGGAGCTGAGCCTGATAGAGCTATGGTAGCTGGTTAGATATGATAGCAAACTGAGGCAGAGAACTGAAGAGCAAGAGCTTAGAACGGAGAGAAAAATCAGTCAAAAGGAATCAACTTCGAGGATTTTATCTGCTATCAAATGGGCAAATTCAGAATGTGGGTGCTGGAATCGAGAGATTTTAAACTCAGTGGAAGTGCGATTCAATCACTAGGACATCAAAATTACTCGAGTTCCTGCAATTTACCTGGACTTTTCAGCATCAGGACGAACAGCAAACAGGCTTGAAGGACGTCAATGCATTGAGGGCACTGTCCAAATCTAGAGGCCAGCGTTTTGATGGGTGGCGGTGAGTTCTGCCGCACAATCGCTATCTGCTTGCTCTCTTCCGGGAGATTCTCTGTAAGCAAATCGAGTTCGGCTACGTGTGTTTCTTGTCTTTCTAGAAGGCTTGGAAGGATTCCGACGGTGTCGTAGCGAGTGGCGGGAGGTGAGCAGGGAGCAGTGGGAAGGGAACACTAGTTGATCGAGTGATCTGATCACTCGTTTACACGATGAATAAAAAAGGGAAAATTATTGGCGACGTGGGATTGGGTCGGGCTAGGTTTTTTATGATACCAGACCCAACTGATGCGTCCAAGATCTGAATACCATATTACCTAAGAGAATAAGTTAGGTCGGTCTGTCTCTGAGTAGTTAGGCTCATGTCTAGAGTTTCTTGCTCATTGCACTCGCACAAAAACAGAAAAGGGGAAAGGGGAGATCCAATTGTGCTATGGGAGTGTCAAAAAGCCCACAACGGCTCAACTCAACTTGACTCGACCCTAATCCTAACAATACCAACGTCTAAATTTTAAGGTCGGGCTAATGTGGGCTTTTATGACACCCTTAGGAAAAATGATGCAAATAATCTTTGTACTTTAATGTGATTTATAAATTTTATTCAATATGATTAATGAATTTTAATATAATATGCGATATCGTCCTTAAATTTTTAATTTGTTTAATGTGATATCTAAACTTTTGGTACATATTTAAATTAATTCTAGGATTATATTTAATATTTAATATTATCTCTAAACTTAAATTAATGGAAAGATAATATTTGATACTTTCATATGATTTATGGACTATTTTGAATATTTATAAAAAATTCAAAGATCGTATTAAACAAATTAGAATTTCGGAGATGGATTGAAGAAATTAAAAGTTCGGATATCACATTATATATTAATCTAAAATTTAAAAATTATTTATGTCATCGTCCCATATAAAAATGTTATTCTAATATGATTGTTAACAAGGATTAAGAATGAATTAGGAGTTGTAGCTAATGTGTCAACACGAAGATTTAGAGAAAAGAAGCGATTTACGATGAGAAGGGAAGAAACGTAGGACGACAGTTTGGGATACACCGCAATCATAACATATTTTCTATATTATTTTGCGATGCAATTAGAAAACTTGGACCGGGTCGGTCGGTCTCCCGACCATTTAGTATTCGGGTACGGATCTCCATTCTCCAATATCCGATCCCTCTCTCCCTCTCTCCCTCTCTCCCCCGCTTTCGCAGCGCGTCGCCGCCTTCACCGATTCTCAAAGCCGCCGTCGCCGCCACTGCCGTTCCGCTCCCTTGCTCGGCCATCGAAGCGATTCGCCGAGCTCTGCCTATCACTCCAGGTGCTATCTCGTCAATACACTTGCTTCTTCAGAGGGCAAGCGCTCAACCAGTTCTATAGTTCTGGACATCGTTGCCCGGGCAACATCAGATTAGGGTTTCACGCACTTCTGCGTGGAGAACTCGACAACACTTTTAGCATGTCCGTCGTCGCGGGAGGTTCCACAGTCATGGAGGAGGAAGACGATTACGTCGAGTACGTCCCCGTCGCCAAGCGCAGGGCGATGGAAGCTCAAAAGATCCTCCAGCGCAAGGGCAATTCTTCTTCTCTCGAGGAAGACCACGAGAAGGCGAAGCTAGCAGAAGCCAAACCTAGCCTCCTGGTGAAGGCGACGCAGCTGAAGCGGGATCAACCCGAGATTACCCCCACCGAGCAAATGGTGCAGCAAGAGAAGGAGATGATCGAGAACTTATCCGATCGCAAGACCTTAATGTCGGTCCGCGAGTTGGCGAAGGGAATTACTTACACCGAGCCGCTGTTGACTGGGTGGAAGCCACCGTTGCCTATTCGGAGGATGTCAAGGAAGCAGTGCGATATGATTCGAAAGCAGTGGCATATTATTGTTGATGGAGAGGATATTCTGCCGCCAATAAAGAATTTCAAGGATATGAGGTTCCCGGACCCTATTTTGAAGAAGTTGAAATCGAAGGGGATCGTGCAGCCAACGCCAATTCAGGTGCAGGGTCTTCCTGTGGTATTAGCAGGGAGAGATATGATAGGGATTGCATTCACGGGGTCAGGAAAGACTATGGTTTTTGTGTTGCCGATGATCATGATTGCTCTTCAGGAGGAGATGATGATGCCCATTGCTCACGGTGAAGGACCATTCGGATTGGTCGTCTGCCCTTCAAGAGAGCTCGCGAGACAGACATATGAAGTTGTCGAGCAGTTTTTGGTTCCGATGAGAGAGGCCGGCTATCCAGAGTTGAGGGCTCTGCTATGTATTGGCGGAGTGGATATGCGGTCGCAGGTGGAGGTTGTGAGGAAGGGAGTGCACATTGTTGTTGCTACTCCTGGTAGATTGAAGGATATGCTGGCAAAGAAAAAGATGAACCTTGATAATTGCAGGTAAAATCCTTTAATTCATCCTTATATACCTTTTGAACTTATACGCTGCTTTCCACAACCTCTGATTGTCTCTGAATAATTCTATCAAGTGTTGGCATATGATCATGCATTGGCGAGTTGATTGGTTTTTATTGGTAGGAAGTTATTAGTGGACAGCAGACATGAAACTGCCAAATACTAATTGATCCTGAGTCTGAAGCAACTACATCGAATCTTCAATAAATCTGTGTTGAAAAAACTCAATAGCGCTTAAGTCAAGCATATTTGCGTTCTTGGTGCTTTATGTTTTTGCTCGAGTTCTATTTTGCACCATTTAGATTCCAATGTTCAATGCTGACTCAAAGGTTAAATAGCGTGGCGTGGGACGTCAACTTACTTTTGTCCTGAGGTTGTGGGATTTCACTGAACTAAGATTTGTCATCTTGAACTTTTTCCTAAATTAGCCTCAATCTCGATTTTCTGTTTATGCACTGCTATCTTAAAAATTCAAACCTGTTATTTGTGAGGACAGCTATACTGATTTGTTGCTTTCTGCAGGTACCTTACTTTAGATGAGGCTGACAGATTGGTGGACTTGGGATTTGAAGATGATATAAGGGAGGTGTTTGACCACTTCAAAGCTCAACGTCAAACGCTCCTCTTTTCTGCCACTATGCCTACCAAGATACAGAATTTTGCAAGAAGTGCTCTGGTGAAGCCTGTCACCGTCAATGTGGGAAGGGCAGGTGCTGCAAATCTTGATGTCATTCAGGAGGTTGAGTATGTCAAACAGGAGGCAAAAATTGTTTACCTTCTCGAGTGCCTCCAGAAGACTCCACCTCCTGTCCTCATATTCTGTGAGAACAAGGCCGATGTGGATGACATTCATGAGTATCTACTTTTAAAAGGAGTTGAAGCAGTGGCCATTCATGGTGGCAAAGACCAGGAAGAGAGAGAATATGCTATTTCATCGTTTAAGGCAGGCAAGAAAGATGTCTTGGTTGCCACAGATGTTGCTTCAAAGGGGTTGGACTTTCCTGACATTCAACATGTGATCAACTATGACATGCCTGCAGAAATTGAGAACTATGTTCACAGAATTGGTCGTACAGGTCGATGTGGAAAGACGGGAATTGCTACAACTTTCATAAACAAGAACCAGAGTGAAACTACACTTCTTGATTTGAAACACCTGTTGCAAGAAGCAAAACAGAGGATTCCTCCTGTGCTGGCTGAGCTGAATGATCCAATGGAAGATATCGAGGCAGTTGCTAATGCCAGTGGAGTGAAGGGATGTGCATATTGCGGTGGTCTTGGTCACCGTATCCGTGACTGTCCAAAGTTGGAGCATCAGAAAAGCGTGCAAATTGCCAACTCCAGGAGGGATTACTTTAGTAACGGAGGATACAAAGGGGAAATTTGAGGTTTCCAATATTTTTGTATGTATCATCTTGTCTTCTACTTGTTTATCGATCTTGCTGTCAGTTGTGCATTGTACGAGTTGATGGTTGCTCTGGGGCTGGTTCCCTTTAATGATCATACAACACTGTAGTTCTGTGGGAAAAGAAGCATCCCTCTCTCATACTATAGCCATACTTGACATTAACGACTTTAATTTGTTGAAGATGAAAAACAAATTTCAACAAAGTTCATTCATTCATTATGGGATAACACGCATATTTACCATATCCATTACCCTTATCTCCTCGAAACTGAAGAGTTGCTTCTTGTCCGTAGACAGTAGCATTTCAAGGAGGGTAATGTGTTCTGCAAATGCGCAATTTAAGCATATCTTGAATGGGTAATTGGCTTTAATTAATACTATATGCAGTTTATCTATTTCCTTTTATTAATAGGGTCAGGGTTTCTTTATTGTCACGTGGGAAATTTTATTTTTGTAGGGTTCCTTTTTCATGTGATGTAACGGGGCATTGTTGTATTGAATGCACTCGGTGTCACCATACGCCAAACAACGAGCGTAAAAATATCACAATTATATATCTCTGATTGGTCAAATCTTTCCAAAGCTCTAGAGCTTGAAACCACATCAAGGATAACGTGGACGGCACCTCTTCTGTTGGCTTATGCATCTAAATGCTTGTGTACAGCTTCGACAAGCAATTGATGAGGGTTTCCTCTTCATCCAAGAATCATGTGTTGCTTCGGTAGATCGGTATTGTAGTTCTACATTCTTTGCTCAACACAAGCGGATTTGAATACCGATAGAGAACTAGTGAGAGGCCTGTCCCGGTTCTTCTGATCTCCAGGTCCTGTTCAAATGCCAAAGCAGAAAGTATCGGTAAGAAAGGCATATGATGAGATTTCATATCTAGAAAATGCTGACTTCTTGAGCAATGTTCAATCTGATTACCCAGCAGATGACCTATCTGCAACAATCAATTGGGCAAGAAACTGTCGCTTATTTTAGTTTCACCAAGTGTAAAGCCTCAATGAAAGAAGCGGAAGTGTCTCCTTCTAGCTTTCCATGAAAGTAGGAGAAGTCCATAAAAGTGCATTACCTTGGTATTGCTGACAACTGAAGAAGCGTAAGTTCCTTGAAACCGGTCTCTAGAATGTAGAGAGCGATCTATGATCCAGAATTGCTCATATATCTCATCTGCCAACCCTTTCTGATCCTTCACAGCCTCAACGAATGTCCTTTTGAGAATTTTATTTTCTTCTTCAAGAATCTTTAGTTTCTCATTGAACATTTTGATATCAGCGACCCCAAATGCCCGTTTTTCCCACCGTAACTCAGTACATGGGTCGCTTCTTTGAGGAGTTGATGAACTCGTTCCTGTGTCCTTAACAACCAAAGCGTCCAAACCAGAGGATGGAGCTACACTGCCAGGTCCCTCCATATTGCTTGGCTCTATCTCCTTACCTACCTACTGCATTGCCGTGTCAAAAAGCACGGTACCATTTCATGGTCAAGAACAATATTTTCCCATTGCCACATTGGAGATTAAATGACATGTCCGCAAACATCACACGTACCTGTACTGCTTGAAGGCTCGAAAGACTTGAACTTTGAACGATTCTTCCTTGATAATGCGTAGGCCTCTATTTCAGCTGAAGTCCTCTCCATGCCTTTTCATCCAAAAGCTCCTTCTGCCAAACGCTCAAGGCATACTGGTACTTTCTTTACACCAACCTCATCTTCAAGCACTGACCTTCAACAAACCTATCACTGGTCATGATGGTAAAAGTGACTGATTGCTACTCATGTTGGTTTGAGTTACAAGTCCCGCAGAACCAGTGAACCTTATCACTGAAGATTACTTCATTTTCATGCATTTTCTGTGTACCGCAGAAGATTGTGTTGGGGGAATTTCCAAGCGGTTGCAGAAAGCAGAAGTTTGCTCTGACTGTGGCTCAACATGATGGGCTGAAAAGTGCAGCTTAATTTGACTGTATGCTCCTGAGTCGGTTTCTTCCTGATAAATCCATTGAAGCATATACAGCAGCTTTTAAATTGGCTCTTTGCCGTACTCGGCAGATAAACCCTTGGCTTCATTCAAACAGACCATGATACTGCACCTCTTGAGCTCATTGTCATCGTGTCAAATCGCTATTTAGGAAAACTACCTCAAAGTTCTAAATCTTTCAATTGAAAAACTGTAATTCTATACCTTTGTAAGGAATACAATTAAGCCTTCTCGATTGATTATAAATTGATGAAAGGGGCTTATATATAAATACTTATCTCAATTAAATATTCCAATTTTAGTCTTTGAATATTTGAATGGAATCTCACTCGCTAGAACTACATGATTATAGCATGTCAAGATAAACGAAGACTTATCTCACCAAAAAATAGAGATTCGAAAAGGTGTTCTCCTCAGAAAAGAAACTAAATTGTCACTTCGTATTAATACATGTAAACTCTCCACCTGTTAATATTCTCATGGGATTATAACTTTTATTTTAGTAACGGTGTGCATTAATGGAGCGGCGTGAACCAGCACGAATGCTCGTCCACGCCCAACTTTCTCGGATCATTTCTACAGAGCATCATAAAGAGGATCGCATCCGACTCTGGAACTGTCTGCTGAGGCTTGTAAACCCAAATAAAGACAAACTCCATTGTAATGGAAACGGTAGTTCTATGTCCAGGCTTTGAAAGCTTGGTCTCCGGCATTGAAAAATGGCAGGCAGATCGATAGTGCACGCCTTTCTCCGTTAATAAATGGCCATCGGTACAAGGAGTTGCACATATCATGTGATGAGCTACTTCTGTAATCTTAAAAAAATCAATTTATCGTCCTTTTTGTCGCATATTCACACCTAATTATAACAGAGTTTGGAATCAATGAGCTAAATTGTGCGCAAATACAGTGAAGACGATGAGGGCACGCCCCTTCGGTGTATTCTGCATCATTTTGCTAGCTACACGTGAGATCCATATCCATGTGCTGACCTCGCTTGATGGCGAGCACGCTTTTCCGGAATCAAAACGCGGAGTCTATGCACGGACACATTGAAGATGATGACCCCACATGTCTTAGTCTCTTATCGTTTCTGTAGCTACTATTTTATCTCCCTGTGAGCTTGGAGTTTGAGATTGCATTGCTTGCAATCCAAGATGGGCGCAAAAGCTTTCGTGATAGGAGTGGTGGCCGTCTGTGCAATCAATGCCATGATCGTTTCGGATGCTGTGGCCTTTTAGGAAGATGCTTCTGTACAAGCACTTTTTTCTGATCCGATAGTTCATCAAACTTCTTAAAAGTTTCTGTTCATTGCACGTATGCATGGAGCAAACAGTCCCTTTAAACACGATGAATTATCGCGTTTGGTTACTTTGGCACGTTCTTTACCTTTATATCATGAAATTCGCAGAGTCATCCCGAGGGAGCCGAGACGGGAACTTTTACAAACCGGAGGAGGTGAAGGTCTTGCGCGAAAAGCTTTCAATATTTTTAAAGACAACTGGGATAAATATGACTTGGTACAGGACGAGGTGGACTACATCACAAGCGTATGCGGTTCCAGTTAAAACGATCCATTGCTGCGCAACAACGGTGGTTTAATTAAACCAATTCTGCTTAAAATGCTGCTCCAGCTTATTGTAACCCCAGCGCTTGCAACTACTTGATGGAGTCCTCGAGGGCTTCTCTATACTCTCTGCAGTATCCCTCCCCACAGACCGTAATCGCCACGTGTTCCGCCAACCGGATCATTGGTGTCGGCATCAGCATGGGCGTCGGCTTCAATTCTGCCTCCATGGACGACGCTCTTCTTTATAATCCTGGCTTTTTGACTAGCACGTCGTCTCTATTATTAGCACCAATACACTGTTGCAACATATTAAAGCATGGTTTGTGTAGTTTTTGATTGATGATGTGCGGTGCATGTTATTCGAAATTGTTGAATGATTCTTCATCTTTACATTGGGCACGTTAACAACGATGGAAGAACATATTATGCTTTGTTCGATCAGGTTTGAAATGCATACCTTACATTAGAAACATTGCGTAATTGCCCATCTTAGACGTTGTATTAATTGATAATCAACCCCACTTAACGCTTTAAGACTATTTTTATATGGGCTTAAACATATTTGAAATTGTTGAAGTGAACTGATTTCTCTTTGACGACTCGAAGTTCTCACATTCCACCATATTCAACCACCCAGTGAAGTCAAATCTAGCTTGACAAATAAAGTGGATTCATGTTATTAGTTTTTCATATGGTTGACCCTCTTGCTAAAATCTCCGAGAATAGACAGCAAGGAGGCCATTACTAGAGAGCCAAGAGCTTCGAAGTATAAAGTTCCCTGATAAAACCAAGCGTGCTCTGAATTAGCTTTTACTTATGCAATGTCGAAAGATACGTTGATGAAGAATGCAAGGTTATGCAGTTCGTGTGAATCTCCCTGTGAAATCCGTATATGGATGACTGTGAGAGAAACAAGGTTAACATTGTGTGGTCAAGACTGGCAAGAGTGTTGTTCTTCGTCGTGATGGCGGCCAAAACTTTTGAAATTGCAGTGTGATAGGGGAAAAACTGGGGAGCAAGACTAGCCAATCTTTCCCCGCTAGTTCTCGTTTCCTACTGCAAAAAGAAAAAATTCATTGAAAATTACATTGTCGTGGTGATCTCAATGGTACTATGAATGTGGAGCCGCAGTTCTCCCATCTCTTCGACCAAGAAAAGAGCTGGGCAATTAACTGAAGAAGCAGTTGTGTGAGAAGGTTCTTAACATGGACAACCCCACATACTGCTTTTGCCTTCTCAGAAGGCACTGTTCCTAACTCCTAGCTGTCCTGCTTGTCTTACTTGCTCACAACTACTAGACCATTTAAACTAGAAACTTTGCCCATCTCCAGACATTTCATTTGCATCAATTCGAAAGACAAAGAAGGATCTTGGACATTTTTCGAGACATACTGGAGTTGTTGAGCAACTTTATTGCGTAAATTATGATCGAATTTCACCTGCCAACACAGAAGATGATCTATTCTAAGAGACATGCGGACAGTCTCGAAACTATTAGCTGACCACCTCTCCAATATACCCACTGATCAACAGATGAACGAAGATGGCCACAACCGATTGTAGTGACTGCCTTGACACAGAAAAGGAAAAATCTTTTACAACGCAGCTCAAGGCAAAGTGAATTATGAGCCGGGTGTCCTATCATGTAGCATTGTCTGGATCCAAAGGAGGTTCGGCATGTGGAGGAGCACCATTAGAGAGCAACTCCTGAACTGCGGATCTCATCATGTCCAAGTCTCTCGCCCCCTCCGCATTGCCAAACAACTGTTTCCGATGAATCTGATGCAAACGCCCAAACAGCTCATTCTGTATCGACTTGAATGCCATGTCCAACCGCTTCAGCTGCTCCATCGCGTTGTCGTTATACCGAAACAATCCATAGTACAATTCAAAGCTATCCCCCGACGTGTTCTCCATCAAATCCAACAGGGTCTCGTAACCTTTGGTATTGATGGGCGACGACTCCAATCCGAACTTCTCCAACAACCTTCCCACGGTGTGAGTCACGAACTGCGACCCGGCCACGTACCGATCATGCTCTGCACAGCTCATTTCCACCATCCTGCAACTCTCCCTGGCAAAGATACCCAAGAACTTGTCGCACCTATCGACCCTCGCTTCATCGTCTCCAATCCTAACCCTATCGTACACGAAGCAAAGCCCCGCCCACGAATGCTTACCACTCGCGGCCCGAACATGGGGTGCGTGCACAGAATGTCGAACTCGGGAGGCAGATATTTAAGCAAGAGGTCGCGAGGGAACTCCTTGACCGAGAGGACGTCGACGAAAAGGGTGCTCCTTTTGAGCCTCTGGAAGGGGATGGAGAGAAGGACGCGCTCGGTGGAGACGATGGAGGTGGAGAGGAGGACGACCTCGGGGTGCTGCTCGCAGAGGTCGTGGGGGTCGCGGTAGAAGGCGACGCCGAGGTCGGAGGCGAGGGAGGAGTAGTCGGAGCGGGAGTAGGCGAGGATGGTGTGGCCCTGGGAGACGAAGGTCCTGGCGAGGAACTGGCCGAAGTTGCCGAGGCCAAGGATGGCGATCTTCAGGGAGGAGGACCTGTGGGAGTGGGACTGGAGCTGGGCCTCGTAGTCGTAAGGCTGGACGGCGACGAGGGACCGGACGCGGAGGGGCTGCTTGCGGCGGAGAGGGAGAGGGGGAGAGTGGACGGAGGAGCGGGGGCATGCGGGAGGTGGTGGCTTGAGAGAGCTGTGTGGAGGAGGAGGAAAGTGGCAGCAGCATTCTCTCTGTGCGCGCTTGTGTCAGAGAGAGGCAGGACTCTGGCTGGCAAGATGGGAAACTGAAAGTTGAAACAGAAATTGTCGTTCACCCCCTGTTAAACTTAGTTGGATATTTATATAGCCAACAGTATATTCTAGAATATTTACTTGAAAAAAAGGAATACGTTAATTAGAAAATTTTCAAACTTATAAAGATTTTGATAACCCTATAGTTGGTTGATACACCCCCTCAAGTGGAAGAGTTACGTCGAATCTTCAATTTGTTTGGTAAAAATGCAAAATGTACTTTTGGAAGAGCTTTGATGAGAGTATCAACGAGTTGGTTGGTTTGCTATGGAGATGAACTGTTTGTTGTTAGGTGACACAATCACGGATAAAGTAGAAGTCAATTTCAATATGTTTGGTACAAGCATGGAAAATCGGATTTGCAAATAGATAAGGGGCACCAATATTATTGCACCAAAGGATGGGAGACCTTGAAGAGGGAACCCGAGCTCTTGAAAGAGTGACTCGAGCCAAATGAGTTTAGCTGTAGCATTAGCAAGAGTTTTATACTCGAACTCTATGGCATAGAGTATCCTATAGTTATAGTAGATTAATACACAATTTGTGCAAGAGACAATTGCTTCTTAATTGTAAAATACTTGCACAAATAGCTATATTAAATAGGTATTGTCTTTATATGATTTCTAATGAAAGCAGATCATAAAATAAAAAGGAAATTGTAAGGAATTTGTCAGAATATTTTAAATGGAGTGAAACACAAGCACTTGATTTGAGTTATTTCTTTTATCTCCCCTTGAATCGTATGTTTGTAACAACAGGGATAGAATTTTCTCAATTCCAATTGACTAGACATATTGTGTTGATTCTTTTGAGTAATATATCTGGAAACAACCCCTTGATTCCTTATCAAGACTGTTAGTGCGCTACGGTTCATTGTTTGTTGAAACTCCAAGAAATCAGGTGAAGACCAAAAAAAATAGCATATCATTTAATTGACTTCTTGTCATTAGAGTTACCAGTCCAATTTGCATTAGAAAAGGCTTGTAATCGAGTATCATTGGATCGAGAAAGAAGCAAACCAAAAGACTTTGTATGTTTGAGATAGCACAAGATGCGTTTTACCATTTGCCTGTGGTCTTTAGTTGGTACATGCATGAATTGACAAGATTTATTAACAGCAAAGGAGAGATCTTGCCATGTCAATGTCACATATTGCAGGGCACCAATTATAGACCGATACAAAATAGGATTAGACATTAGAGCACCCACTTTCTCATATGGTTTTGTGGTCATGACCATAGGAGTTTGGATAGGCTTGCACTTGAACATCCCAACTTGATGAAGAAAATTATCAATATAACATCCTTGAGAGAGAAGTAGCCCATTAGAGTGAGAGACAGCCTCCATCCCAAAGAAGAAATGGAGCGAGTTGAGATCTTTAATTGAGAACTCAGTAGATAATTTCTATAAAATTGCATTAATAGTAGAATATGCATTACATTTAACCAAAATGTCATCAATATAAATAAAAAAAATAAATGACATTAGTGCCTCTTCGATAGATAAATAATGAGGGATCTGTTTGTGACGCCAAGAATCCCAAATGAAGCAAAAATTGTGAAAGTCGTTGAAACCAAGCTCTTAGAGCTTTCTTGAGATCATATAGGGAACGATACAACTTGCAAACATAATCATGACGAGTCGGGTCCTTAAACTTAGGGGGTTGTTTCATGTACACTTTTTCAGAAAGAACCCCATGTAGGAAAGTATTCTACATATCTAATTGTTGCACTTGCCACCCTTGAGAGATAGTAAGGGATTATATGGAGCAAACGGTGATAATTTTCACAATTGGATTGAAGGTTTATGTATAATCCAAGCCTTGTTGATGATAAAAACCTTTAGCGACCAAGTGAGCTTTATAGTGTTCAAGACTACCATCTACTTTGTGCTCAACTCTATAAACCAACTTACACCCAACGAGGTTCATAGAAGAGTTGCAAGGGACCAAAGACCATGTGCTATTTTATAACAAAGCATTAAATTCAATGGTCATAGCTACATGTCACTTAGGGATTTTATTGGCTTGGGTGAATGAGGTTGGTTCGGTAAGGGAAGTGGTGGTTGTATTAATTTCAGAAGGACGAGAGCAAAGTTGCATGGTGTTGCAAATATAGAGAAGCGAATCAGATAAAATCAATCAAAAGGAAAGGAAAGGGAATCGGACATTGAATTTATGTAGTTCGGTTTGAATATTAGAACATACGTCCACAAAAAGAGTGTCACATAATTTCACTATAGAAACAAGCAATACAATGGGGATTATAATTATAATTACTCAAACACTATCTCGGTTTTTCTCGGTGCTCAATTACACTTAATAACTTACACCGTGTTTAACCCCTCACAATTTTTAATGAATTCTCACTCAAGAAATTAAACAAAGTCTAATGAGAATTTAACTGGTTAAAACACTTAGGTTTAATAATAACAAGCAAATCCTCATGAGAAGAGCTCTCTTCTCTCGGCTACCAAATGAGCTTGGCGCTCTCTCTTCCCTCTGGCTGCCAAAAATTTGGTGCTCTTTCAGTATCTAAAGGCGCACCTTCTCCTTTGATCCTTCTCTACCTTTTAAGAAGAAGATAATTTGCTAGAAGACAAATTAGGCTGCAACTTTCACGCCTCCAAGACAGATCTTTGTAGCAACAACGGCGCCCTCCATTTTTCATGGCATGCATGCATGTGCATCCATTTATGAAGGGAAGGAGAAAATGGGACATTGGACCCTTCTCTCTTCTTCTCTTTCTTTCTCTCCTAATTCCTTCCACGGCAGAATTGATGAGGCTTCCATGAAAAGGACAAACGAAGCCCTCAATAAATGACCAAAAGGAGGAAGAGACATTCGGTGTCTATAATTTTTTCTCTCAACCCTATAAACTTCAAAGGAGAATAACTCTGCATTTCACGTGATCTTTTGGAAGAAATGTTGTAAGATTTCCTACTCTGCGGCTATACGCTTCCCTCCAACCAAGTTCTTCATTTTTGAACGGCGCATGTGTAGAGAAATTAATGCACGAACAAATAAAATCAGGGACAAGGCTAGATAATGCTTTCATGTCATTTCTCATTAAATGCTCCACATATGTGCTCCTTCCTTGGACTGTCCACACAACACATCCAGTAGGGTTTTGTCTTGGCACAAACTCAAGATATAATTTCAACACATGGCATGGGCATGTGTTAGCCTAGGTGAGGGCAATGGCGGTAGTGGAGGTAGTGGAGAGGATGATGAGGAAGGGTAATGATAAAGGTCATGAAGGGGCTTGGTTGTTATGGCGAGGGAGATGAATGAATTGGTATTAGACAGTGCTAGGGGAGTCGGTGGAGGAGTTTGTGATCTCACTGTATTGGTAGGAGGAGGAACGCTAATAGGAGCCAAAGCCCATGGTACTATGTAGGAAGTGATGAAGAAGATGGTGGACCAAGAATAGAAGGAGTTGTAAAGGGAAAAGATGTTTCATTGAAATGAATATATTGAGCAATGTATAAATGATTGGTGATAGGGTCAAGTCAACGGTACCCTATGTGAGAGGGACCATATCCTAAGAAAATACAAGGAACGGAGCTAAAATCCGTCTCATGGGCATTATAAGTACGTAGATATGGGAAACAACGATGCCTAAAGGTTTCTAAAACTAAATAATGCAAAGGATGATGGACACCGTTTGAAAAGGGGATGTGATTATTAACCTTAGATGGTATTCGGTTGATGCAGTAGACCGCCAATTCAAATGAGTAACGCCAGTATTGATGAGGGACGGAGCCCTAACCTAATAATGTTAAACCGGTTTCAACTATATGCCTATGATGACACTCAATTGCCCCTTGCTATTCATGGTTATGAGTGGTAGAAATGCAGTGAGCCATACCAATTTTTGAGAAAAAGGCGGGGAGGGCATGAAATTTCCCACCTTAGTCCATTTGAACAGCTTTTATATTTTATGAAAAGTGACATTTGATAAGAGCTTGGAAATTAAAAAAACTAAGTAAGCATCTAACTTTGCTTTAAGAGGATAAAACCAAATAAATTTGGTGCAATCATCAACAAAAATAATGAAAGAATGATGACCATTAGTTGAAACAAAATGAGAAGGACCCCAAACATCACTATAAATTAAATCCAATAGAACTACAAGTTGGAGACAATCTTAAGGACTGGCGACTAGCCTTGCCCAATTGACAAGCTGTACATAACTGACTCAGTCGTGTTGACTGACATGAAAAATTATTTTCTTTGATCATAAACCATAAGAGACACTCATAGAATGGCCAAGACGTTGATGACGGCCATCCATGGAAGTCCGTTATGCAATATTGGCAATAGGCATTGAAGATTGTTACGGTAATGTTGTAAAAACCACCATTACTTGGACCGGAAAGAAGAATCGCCTTGGTCACTAGATTCTTAACAAAAAAGTGGGTAGGATAGAATTCAAAAGAAGACATTATTGCTAGATACAAATTTTTGAACCGAAATTAAATGTTTAGAAATATCAGGGACATGAAGAACATCATTTAAATGTAAAGAAAGATTTGAAACAGATGAGGGAATAGAAGAAGTACCAATATCAGTGATTTCAAGACTCCCATTTTCAACATGTAATTGATTTGATTCATTATAAGTGTCGTAGGAAGAGAGGGTTGTATATCAAGCGTGACATGGTAAGAGGCACCTTGTAGGATGGTGATAGGTGTAGGTAAAAGAGGGGGAAGGGCATGGCTTAGGTTGCCATTGGGAGAGTAAAAAGGGTTGATAAGATGAAGTAGTAGGGGTATGTGTAGGTGATGGGTGATAAGGCATACCCAGAGGTCAATAGTCAATTGTGGCAGCAGTTGACAAATGGAACACCATAATTGATCTTGTTGAAGACCACGGGCACCAAGACCACCAGCAAAGCGACCACCGTGACCCCAAATCAAATCGGAGACCACGGAGTGGACATTGAGATCTTCTGATTCAAGATGCTTGCCTATAGCACTCATCTCATTGGTAATGGATTTAGCATGCTGGAGGATATCAATAACTGATTCATCCTGTTTCTATTGCAAACGTTGAAAACTGAAATGAAAAGAGAGCATATGAGTAGCGGAATTTGAGCCAAAAGAGGCATTAAGAGCATCCCATATAGCTTTTCTAGTTGGTTTACCGATAATCGGAAATAAAACTAATTCTGAGAGGGATGCAATTAGAAGGCTTATGATGGAAGCATCCTACTCTTGCCAGAAAATTGCTTGGGCTGCATAAGAGGGACAAGTTGTGGTTCCATCAACATGGCCATAGAGGTTTTGTCCTTTGAAAAACTAGATAACCTATGTTTTCCATAGCAAGAAATTGGATGCTGTGAGACATAGATAAAGGAAGTGGTGAGCAAATCCAAATGGAGGACGTGTAGAAGAGGGGTTTGTAATGGGAGTTATGACGGCGGCGGCAGGGATTCTCCTAGGCCATACTGACCACCCTTGTAAAAAGAAGAAAAGAAGAAGAAATATAGGATTGAAAGGAGCGTTAGCCATCTGTTATTCATTTCCGTTAAACGTAGGTGGATTTTTATAGACCCAAGAGTGCATTGTAGATATTTACTTAGAATAAAAGAAATACATAAATTAGAAAACTTTCAAACTTCTAAAGATAAAAATTCTAAATCTTTCAACTGCTAAAAATAAGATAAAAAATCTAAATCTTCCATCTTCTGAAGATAAGATTTTATATCTTCTAAATCTGGTAGTCTTATATTTGGTTTATACTGAAAGAGTGCTGAGCATGAACACAAATCAAATGACTGTCAAATTTCACGAGCTTGTTTCGATAAAAAATTGAGGGAAAAAAAAACTTTTTTCAGAAAAATATTTTTTTTTATTGTGAATTATGCTTCAGAATTTACCCCCGAAAACTCGAGAATGGCCTGATAGCCTCCAATGTTACAAGGACTCCGAGGACTCCGGCGATCAAAGATCATTGCCATTCGCCCGGCATGAATTTGCACCCTTTCATCTCTCTACGGGAACCAATCTCTCGGAGGCCCCAGCTCCTCTAGAAATGAAGAGCGCGTCGCAATCATCGCCCGTTAGATGACCGGAGCCGGGCATGGAACAATTCCAGTAGTCGAGACCGGTGAAGATGGAAAGAAGAAAGGTTGACAAAGCAAATATGCTCTCCTGGTCCGGCACCGTCCCGCTGGAAGAATGTGGTCCCGCTCATATGCTTATTTAACTTAGTTGAAGCATTCCAAGAATGGCGCACAGTTCTTGGAACATGCCTGATGAATAAAACTCTCCAGTTCTCTGTCATCGCAGATCCATCAAGGGCCGGCTTTTGAGTTTCTCAGAAAAACCACATCTTCAACGAAGGGTGGTCGAATCAGGATCCTGCATGCTCGTGAAATACTTCGAGGAACGGTCCCCCCGGTAAGGAGAATGCCCAGAATTTCCCTTAATCTTTCCTCTGGTGTGAGGTTATCTCTCAGTACAGAAGGAGAGATGAACATACACTAAAGACATTCGAAGAATATGATAATTCCATGCACGACCATCATAACGATTAGACATTTCAAAGCCATATGGACATCAAAAGCAAGACTAAAAGAAAACCATAAAGATCATCAGCTGAAAAATGACCCCCATTGAAGGGAAAAAGGCATCGATACAGTTCTTTTCTTACGGGGAAAACATAAAAAATACACTAAAATTGAAGAATTCGCTGGTCCATGAATCAAAAATTGCCAGGTTCAACCTTAAAACGAAGCGTTGAGATTTGCATGTTAATGTAAATTCCTAACCATCATCATCATCCTTAGGAATCAGAACCGCTAAAATTATGGAGAACTAACATGGAATAGATGCCAAGGGCAAATTGAGTTCATGACAATGGTGCCGCTACAAAAGGGAAGTCGTCCAATCCCTCCCTCAGAATATCTTGAAGAGTAGACCACCGTGAGTAGCAAAGAAGGGAGCAAACACGAGCGACTCCACTGCCATGAGCTTGATGAGGATATTGAGCGATGGGCCTGAAGTGTCCTTTAGCGGATCACCAATGGTATCTCCAATAACAGCAGCCTTGTGTGGCTCTGAGCCTTTAGGGCCAAGGGTCCTCGCATGCTCTGAAGCACCAGCCTGAAAGCAAATATCAAGATATTAAGGAAAAAAATCTGTTAAGGTTACATAACTTTTCTAAGCAGGTCACTGAACCACCACAGACGAGTATATTGACAATACTAAGCTTTTGAGCAGTTGGAGCAACTGCATACCTCAATGTACTTCTTCGCATTGTCCCATGCTCCACCAGTGTTGGATGCCGAAATTGCAATCTGTTTAAAACCAAGCCCAACAAGCAATATTCATCAGGAAAGAATATACTACAAGATGAGGCAACCCATGTGAAGCTCCAACCTAGTTCAGCATACCTAGACAAATTTTGTTCAACAATGAAGAAACTACATTATCTTGACCCAGTTTAATAAGCATTCTATAAAGAGATATACCTCGAGCAATTTAAACTACCAATATAGATAGACATTATTTTGGAAAAGATTACCTGAACACCAGAAACAAGAGAACCAGCCAAAACACCAGACAGCGTCTCCACACCAAAGAAGGTCCCAACAATAAGTGGTGTAAGCATGACAAGGGCACCAGGTGGAATCATCTCCTTGAGAGATGCATCGGTTGAAATTTTGACGCACATAGCATAGTCAGGCTTCGCATGACCCTCCATGAGTCCTGGAATGCTGTTAAACTGCCTGCGGACCTCCTCAACCATCTTCAATGCTGCACTTCCCACACTTTTCATTGTCATTGCAGAGAACCAGTAAGGAAGCATGGCACCCACAATCAAACCGATGAAGACCTTAGGTGTTAGGACATCAACGGTAGAAATTGCTGCACGACTCACGAATGCACCAAACAGAGCGAGAGACACCAGGGCAGCTGATCCAATGGCAAATCCCTACATACCCAAAGAAAGAAAAAAGTTGATCAGATATTAGATTTAAATAACAGGGAAGTAAAATTTGAGTATAGGGCTAATATTAAGAATAATAGATTAACCTATACATTTAACAAAGACTTGCCCAATTCAACTATACATTTAATCATTAACGGTGATAAAAAAACATAATTGGGCAATGTGCACACAGTCTGGATGATATGAACGTGGTCTCACAAAAAAATTCCTACCCAGACAACCTTTCCTCTGCTATTGTGACAGATTTTATCAGACAACAGGACAGGGTCCATAACTATGTTCACATGCAAGGATTGCCTGTACCTTTCCAATGGCAGCAGTAGTATTGCCGGCAGCATCAAGGGCATCAGTTCTCTCCCGAATTCTGTGACTCATGCCAGCCATCTCAGCAATACCTCCAGCATTGTCGCTGATGGGACCATAAGCGTCTATGGCCAATCCAGTGGCAATGGTACTTAGCATTCCAAGGGCAGCCATAGCAATTCCATACATGGCAGCAAAACTGAAACTCACAAAAATGCTAATGGCAATGGCAAAAATTGGGATAATGACAGATTTATATCCCAAGGCAAGGCCAAAAATAACATTGGTTGCAGCACCAGTTCTGCAGGAATCAGCAACATCTTGGACAGGGCTGCAGAGAAATGATCAGTAGATAATCAGCACATGATCATCAACAGCCGTAAAGACTCATATTATTCATTAACTTTAGCAATTTTAGTACCTGTAGGCATTACTGGTGTAATATTCAGTGACAAACCCAATAATTAGCCCAGCCCAAAGACCAACACCAACACATAAGAACAGCTGCCTGCAAGACTATACACATAATTAGCAACTACATCCGCTCAATGTATCGATAAAATTCCATATAAGGCCACTGACATTTAAAGCACGTCATATGAACAATATTAGAAGAAAGCAGCATTTAGGATCAGAAAGAGACACTTGTCATCAGAGAATTTACCAATTCTTCACAACTTTCTGCGACCCAAAGTTGTAAATTGTAAATGATGAGGGCAGAGCAATCCAGCTAACAATAGCTATTCCGACAGTCATTAAAATTGTGGAAATAATAAGCTGCTTCTTCAATGCAGGCTCAATTTCCTTCACTGACTTGATTTCAAAGAAGTCAGTCGCAAAGAGAGTTGTGATCAAGCATACGAGGATACCCATAGAGCTGATAAGCAGGGGATAACACATGGCGGTGAAGTCGTGATTGATTCCAAAAGAAGAGATGGAAGCAACAACAAGGGCCGCGCAGGATGATTCAGCATAAGAGCCAAAAAGATCAGACCCCATACCAGCAATATCACCAACATTATCACCAACATTATCAGCAATCACCTGAATGATTAAGGTCAACCCCATTTATGACTGAAAGTGAATAATATACTAAGGAGATGGAACTACAGTAAGAAAGTACATACCGCTGGGTTTCTTGGATCATCTTCCGGGATATTTCTTTCAACCTTTCCAACCAGATCAGCACCAACATCAGCAGCTTTGGTATAAATTCCACCACCGACTCTTCCAAAGAGAGCCATGGAAGATCCACCAAGACCATAACCGGTAATGGCCTCAAAAAGACCTTCCCAGTCATTGCCATAGTACAACTTGAACAGATTGATTGCAATATAGAGCACAAGAAGACCATTGGCAGCAAGAAGAAATCCCATAACGGCACCAGACCTGAAAGCAGCAATGAAAGCTTTTCCAACGCCTTTTCTTGCTTCCAAGGTAGTCCTTGCATTGGCATAAGTCGCAATTTTCATGCCAAGGAAACCAGAGACGACTGACGTGACAGCACCAAGCAGGAATGAAACTGTGCTGAAAGCGGCAGTGGCAAGTGCAGGCTTGCATATTTTTGAAAGATCGTACGTGCAAGGCTGGCTTTGGGTGCTGAAGCTCTCAACAGAGCCAAGGAAGAGGAAGATCAGAACCGCAAAAGCAACCATGAAAACTCCAACATACTGGTACTCCGTGACCAGGAAGGATGTCGCACCTGTTACAATCATAAATGATAATTTAGAATTTCCATTAAACAAATAAAAGCAACAAATCTGAATCAGACATTCTACACCATGTGTGACAATATAAGGTATAATTTAGTTAAATCCAGTTACTTCATTCCGTTGCCTAGTTTGGTTCAACCTAGTTCCAAGAAATTAAAAAGCCTAACCTACAGTGCCTCCAAAAGAAAAACTTAAAAGATCATATGGTTTCTGTTACAATCCACCTTTGGCAAGCCGGACAGTGTTAGTGTTAAATCCCACCGGTGGGAGAGTGACAAAAAACATAATGAGTAGGACAAGATGAGAAAAGGAATGACAAAAGCACACACTTCTGCAAAATAATTAAATTGCATAAAAAGAACTGAATATAAATTTCATCATCCCAGACCCAGAATATTATTGTAAATATATCTAAACATTTTAACTTAAAGCATTAAAAACAAACGAAGAAACTAGAAAAATATTATCACCTACAATAGTAAACAGAAGGTTAGACCCGAAGATAAAACCGAGAGTATGGGAAAACACCAGAACTAAATTTAGAACTGAACTTAGATGTTAGAACTAAAAGAGGAGAAGGGTGAACAGAAACAGGGGAAATGACTGGAAAAAATAAAAAGAAAATAAATTTAATTTCACATCAGAACTGGTAATGCTCAACTTCGAAAAGATTATTTAAATCAGAATGAAAAAGAAATGGATATGAAACATAGTCAACTATAAGGAGTTTAGTTAGGAGAAGCAAGAATGTAACACAAAAGAGAACCTTAGAGAAATAAAGAGCAGTTGGTTGCCTATATATTCTTAACTAATCATACAGAATTAGTGCTTCGTCACAAGTATGATGAAATAAAAAAATGAGAAATCTCCAAAAATGTGTATGTTCTCATTTCGGTTAAATAGGCTGAACCTATCATCAAATGTAATTGCCTATAGATTTACGTATGCCAAAATGCGACACTGAGCTTGATTTACTCAATCAGTTCTTGGGATAATAAAACCAATTCATCTTCCAACATGTAATGATTCAGAGCATATTCTATAACATTAATCAAATACACTTTTGAAGCGGCTATATTATATACACCGTCGTCCTGCCATGCCATTAAAATAAGAAGTGCGCCTCCCAGTCCCATGGGAGCCTGCAGCTAGTGGACGACTAAAGAGACGAAAACCCAGCCGTGGCCCATGGGCCCATTACCCGTGCGTCACAACATTCACGTGCACGACACGTGCGCTTTATTAATCCAGAGAAACGGTGAACTTTTTATGTGCATAAAGACGAAAATAATTACTCTCCTCCAGATGGCAGAAAGCCGAAGGGATAAGAGCTCCACCGGTTAAGAACTCCTCCCAAGCAGAAACCACAGAGGCCACCTCCATTATTCAAACCACCATTCCCCAACAAAATATTTTTAAATTACCGAAGAAGAGATCTGCACGAGTGATGTTATGCTACTCCTGCTCAGATGCGTTACTCGAAGCGCTCTAGCAGCTGTTACAAAACCCTAAGAATTACTCACGTTACACGCAGCAAAAGCTCATGACTTTGCTCGGTTATCATCAGATTGCAAGACTCAAATTTTGTTGCTTTGGCTCAACCAGATGCGAGATTGAACCCAAAAAAATCTAGTGATGAACAGTGTGAGTGAGACATATAAAAGACAAAAAAAAGAGAGTGATTAAAAGAGAAAGACTCGCAACCTAGAAAATCAAATCTAATTCGTTCTCTCTCGTCGTTTTTTTTTCTCTCTCCCTCTCGGACAACGAACGTGGATTAAGGGCTGCGTACTTTGCTCGAAAGACCATATTACTGAAAGATCTACAAATAAAAAATTAAGAATACGAAACTGGAAAATTCCAACAAGGGGACAAGTCGTGGAGCTATAGGATCTGCGTAAAGGCACCTTCGGAGATGGCACTCTGTATCTCAGCACACTTGACCACGACGCTCTGGTCGTTGACGCCCTCCTCTTCCTCGATGAGGTAGTCGCCGTAGCCGTTCTTGTTGCTGTTGGGGGACGAGGACGACGGCGCGCGCTGCTCCGGCGTGACCTTCACGCGCGACACGAGCAGCCACTGCACCAGGGAGAACACGATCCCGACTACGGCGCAGGCCGGGATCGCGATCTCCGTCGCGAGAGCCGAGAGCAACGCCATCCTTGCCGGAACCCTAGACTACGTCGCCGGAATCCTCTGGACTCGACTCCTATCAGAGAGAGAGAGAGAGAGAGAGAGGGAGATGCAGAGAGGAATAAAATGGGGAGTGTGCCCGTTTATATGGGAAGTGGCGAGAGTTCCATGAATCGGAAGGGATACGGTAACGTGCATCTCGCGATTGAGCGAAGATCTAGGCCTTTCGTTGCCGTCCGTCGGATTCACAGGAGATGGAAAGTCGCTCGATAGTAGGATGATCGGACGGTGGATGCGAGAGTGAGTCTGATCTCGCGGCATGTATTTGACGCATCAATGTCGGAATGGGATTTCTCACTTACATATGAAAACCTGCATCCGACGTCTTACACTTTAATTAAATGCTCTTTTCCTTAGTCCTACGTATTTTTTGGGCTAAACTGCTGTGCTACTTTTCACGGATTGGATGCGATTGACGAGTAGATATATTCAGTACAAATGGAAAACCAAGCACATCCCAATACATGTAGCAATCTCTTGGTGTTAATAAGGATGACGTGCTCCAATTGCGTCTTCTCGTTAGACATAAATATTCTTGTCACAGTTCTGAATTGTTCTTTTTTTTGTCAAAAGAAAGATTTTATTCATTTCTTTGATAATATTCAAGAGGTACATAAAAGGCTTTCAAGTTTAGTAAATCCCAAATAATTACCGAACAAAGCAAATGTCATAAATGTAAATAACGAAACACAATCTGCAGCTAAAAACACACTCTCATCCCTCAATAACAAATCCATCACTGTAAGTGTTCAACGGTCAATAACCAAATTCAATAATGAGTATATGTCAAGATCCTTCATTCAATTTGTAATGACTTTTGGTGCGCGTCTAGGTTCAATATCCTTATCCCAATTGCTATGTAGAGACACACAAATCAAGTACATACAAGGAACTCTTTGATCTTGACTTAATTCTTAATCAAGAGTAAAAAACACCCAAATCTAGATCTAAAGTCTAAATCGGGAGAGGAGAACGGTCTAATCTTAGAGAGGTTGTGGAGCCATGTCACGAACATCCTCCTTGGTGGCTATTAATTGGACGAAGGGCCGAATTGGTCTCCGTGTTTACTCAAAATCAGCCATAGAAATTTACTCACAGACACAAACTCCCAAAACAAAGCGAGAGAGAGAAAGTAAAAGAAGATCAAAGCCAATAAAAAGCAAATCAAAGACTAAGTAGGCTATAGGGGAGCCTCATGAAGGGAAGAGCTTTTGGAAGATGGGGGGGTTTGTTGATGAAAATTTTAGTTTTTTTTTATATGTTCTACTTTAACTTTTATTTTATCTTTGAATTTTTATCTTGTCTTTTTTTATATGGCATGAAAATTGAAATCCACACTTAAAATTAATCATTTTTACTTAAGGAATAGGAATTCGAACATTTCACTCCGCCTTTTTCATGTTAAATGATGACTATTGGAACAAATCTGTGATTAAAAATCTAGATTCAATCATGGAGATATTCTGAATTCTTAAATGTGCGTAGGAGGGTCTTGTCTCTTTTGGGGAAGCTTCGCCCAGGGGACAAAGAGGCACCTCGCTGAATTGCTTGAAAAAGGCTACCATGGAGCACTCAAATGACGAAATCTATTTATTTGTAATACAACACTGACTAATTTTCTGAATTCTTTCATGGGGTTAAAATTTTTCCCTTTACCAAGAGTGATTTTTCAAGCTCAAGTCACGAAAAATGCGTTGATGCGTGGAATCTTAGGCGGGGCATGGAGCATGTTTTTTTCTTTATATAATAGAGTATTGATGCCTCAATGTCCATGTCATGACTGTGTTTTTTTGGGGGACGGCTCCTCGTGAGTCCGTCTGACGTCGCTAATGTTGAAGGGCGTGCAGAGCATCCCATTCCCGACCGCGATCGGATAACACGCTCAGGCCTCTTCTTCTTCATCTTTCTCGTATGGTGGGAGATTCTTTGGGGGACTCCCTCCTTCGTCCCTTGGTGATTATTCCTTTCCGGAAAGATTAGCCCCTTCCTCTGTAGGTCTGGTATGATTTCAAAACTCAGTGCCTAGTTTGAGATGATGCTTTTGGGAAATTGATACAAATCATCGTTCACTTTGATTTGATGTGTAAACATTTTCTTTAAATTTTTTTATTTATTTAATGTGGCTCTTGAATTTTAATATAATGCACAAATAATATATTTGAACATTTAATTTATTTGATGTGGCCTTTAAACCTTTTGGATATGTTCAATTTAATCCATAAATTATATGAAAATACTCAATGCAGTCTTTCTATTAATTCAAGTTTAAGAATAATAATGAAGATTTTTGTGTAATCTAGAGGTTGGATTGAACATGCACTAAAAATTTAGAGATCATATCGAACAAATCAAAAGTATAAGAATGCCATTACATATTAGATTAAAATTCAAAGGTATCGCATTAAACAAATTAAAAATTTATGGATGATATTGCATATTAGGTTAATATGGTGAGTTAAAATTTATTGGATAATATTACACGTTAGGTTAAAGTTGAAATAGATCATTTTTGTAAATATCCCTTACTTGTATTATAAAAATTACATTCACAATTGAGAAGTTAATGTCCATTACTCATTGAATTTCAACCGACTAATTTACAATCATCTCTCATTTATATCTCATAATCTTTCAATCCCGGCACTGCTTGTGGACCATGTGCAATGGGTTCCGAATGCACCAATAGTCAACTTTGAAATCAAGATACAGCCATGGTTAGCGATTTGTCAATGCACGCCCGTAAGAGAGTCACCAAATCAAATGAGAGTTTCCATCTCTTAATCGTACTGTTTCCTTCACATCAAATGCGCATGCAAGCGTTTATTAATAATGTAATTTGAGGGGGAGGGGGGGGGGGCATCTAATGGAGACGCTAAAATATGTACGGACGTGACGTGGGTAGGGGGGGCGTAGGGTTTGGTGCAACTCTGTGTTTTGGAAGTTAGCGAATAGCTGCCGTTTGTCCGCTTCGCCTTGAAGGGACGGAGACAGAGGGATGGGTGGGTGCATCTGGCAAGAAGCTGCATTGCATAGAAGGTGGTGCCGGCGGGGCCCAACCGGACTAGCCTCTCAAGGTTGGTGCGGTGGTCCCCCGCCCCACTCCCCACTCCCTCCACCCTCTGGATTGGCCCCGCCTGTACGCCGAGCTTCCAGCTTGAACCCATTACGTTGCTCGCGATCTATGCATCCGTGCCCTAACATCAACAAGATTTCACATGAGACCTAACAACATTTATTGTCGCGATGTATTGAGCTCATAATCACTTGAAATATTTATAATTTATTTATTTTATAATATTTCATTTCATCTAACTTTTAATTGTTATCCTCATGTATCATTTGTTTAAAACATTTTACCATCTCGTGTAATTTGAGATGATTGGTAGAATGACTTTATTACATCTAACCAAAATTTAGCTCAGACTCGCCCATTATTAAAAAAAACATATGTAACACTTTTTTTGTTAGTCAAATTTTCACTAGTCTTAATATGTTTAGGTTGGGTCCCTATAATTTTATGCCCCAATAAGCCTACTTGGCCATTGCGGCTCGAGGTAAGCCTATACGAACTAGTTGGTTGTCATGCTTCTAAGATTGGACCTAAATTCCTCTTTCACTCTCTGTGGCGGCAAGAAAATAAATCCTCTTTCACTCCTTCAATGGTGCCCACACTCGGGTCACCCCTAATTTTCCGGGGATAAAAGATAACATTGGCTTTTGAGGGCTTTATTTTTGGGTTGAATTGAGTAAAAAGAGAAAATGTATTTTACTTTCCCATCAAAATTTGAAACAATTAGAATCCACATGCCAACGTTTATGTTTTATGAAAGTTTGCATTAATAAAAAGTAAAAATAGGTGCTTCCTAATTTGTTGAATTCTTCTTAAGTTATATAATTCTTTTCGCGTTAATTATTCGATCAAATATACGAAAGAAAATGCTGGAGTGGAATACCATTTTCTTTTTGTTTTGTTCTAAGAGTGGAATACCGAGTTGGCGCCCCAACAATTGTGATTGGATTAATTGTCGGTGTGCTATAAAGGAAAAAAAAAAAACTTCAAATCGAACAATAAAAATAAAAAACCCAGGAGTTAGAGGGAGACATCCGTACCTCGCCAACTTGCGAGCTCGGCGGAGTGAGGCTGCAAACGTAGTTAACATGTGCTCGACCTCGCACGTTGCATGTCGCGATGAGGATTTCGACCTTTACCTGAGCACAGACAACAGGCAAGCTCATGCGCAACCACACACAAACAGACACTCGCATAGAGAGAAACGAGCTCTTCGTTTCTTTTATGGAGTCGAAGATAGCTTCTCATTTTCAAAACCAAAGCCCGCCCAGTCTAAGATTTGAAGTTCCACAAGAGTTGAAAATTTCAAAATTCTTGAAAAAACTAAAAGACCTTGGTTTACGTTCCCTTTTCATCACCCCAGATCCCATTTCTTCAATGCATTACAACATCCCCAGCTTGAAATCACAATCATTTCTGGAGAATATCATCATAACTCTTTTCACTTTTTTCATTTGAATTTTTTGCCATGTCGAGGACCAACGTTACTCAATCCATGTCCTGCGAGGAGCACTGGTGGCAAAACCATCCTCGCTTTTATCTATTCGCCTAAACTTTGGTTTTTTACCCCGTAATCAATTGCAATGATGATGACAAGATACTCCATCCCAGTCCCTCCCTCCCTCCTTCGGTCCCTGGAAAGTAGGAGAGCAAGTGGCCCCATGACATTTTTCCGGAACGGCAAGAACCGAGCATCATCGCATCTCTGCGTTCCCCGAAAAGCACACCTTCTGACGATCCGCAGCAATTTAATACTCAATCATAGGAAAGAGACAATTTTCGGCCCCCGCGCCTAATGATTCCCCTGGTCCTGGGCCTCCTTCGTGGGCCAGAGAGACTCTCTGTTTCCTGGTTCCGGGCCTCCTTCGTGGGCTGGGCCTGACGTTCCATTTCCCATCTCCCCCAGAAAGATCCATTTTCCTGTTTTGCGTACTCCATTTCCTTTCTTCTCTTCCGCCACCCCCCCGGCAAGTTACGGTAACCAGTAGATCGTGTGGATCTCAATGTCAAACGTACATAGTTTGAGGGAGGAATGTCGTGATGAAGGTTGAGCCATGAGCTGAATTGACATTCGATAAATAAGTTAAGATGATAAAAAGCTTACGCTGAATAAATTGGAATATGCAGTGGAGTTTGTACAGCAGTGGTTAGCTAGCAAGCCATAATCTTTTCTATTGTTTTTTGAAAGAACCCGTAGATAGCGTAAAGTATCAACCAAAGCCGGTGGCATTGGGTAAGGTCGTTAAGCAGCTTCTATCCCCCCCCAAAAAAAATGTTAAATAAAATTAATTGTTCAACGCTTTTTGATTGGTTGCCATGGTAGTTGAAGCAGCTCCTTTGTTATCGGTAGCGTTTATTTTGTGTTACCTTTTGTTGAAAGTGGTTCTGACTTTTCAAACGTGTGACGTCCGATGACGAGACTGCCGGATCCACTCTGTACCTCTTATTGGGCCTGATTTTTGACCTTCAGAGTTTGAATTTCGCGGCAATTCCACGATGAACGGACCCTTTAAACAGAATCCAGAAATGATCTGATTACGCTTGGATGACTAAAAACATATTACTTTGGTATATATAAAGATTTGGTTAAATACCAAACAAAAATTCAACATAGATACACATGTAATAAATATATCCTAAATTGATATTGATTTTCATGAATTTAATGGAAACTAACAGAGGGTATATATGTACCACCCACTTGGGTGGCGTTCTTTGGATTGTATTTCTCTTCCTCTCGTAAAAGGTCGAGTTCGAATCCCGCCTTCGTCATGGGGAAAGTGACTTAACCTGGTTTCACGTGTGTGTGTGGTGGTAGTGTGGGCTCCCAGGGATTTACTTTCATTTGTCGGCGGGGTGCGGAGTCCTGGATCAAAAAAAAAAAAAAAAAAAAAAAAAAACAGAGGGTATATATGTTGCGAGTGTATTAATATGGAATTTTTGGCAATTCAAATTTATATGGAGTAATTGGGGTATTAGTTTGAAGTTTTTTGATGAATAAAAAAATTAGTTTTGGATACTGAGTATACTAATTTGAGATTTTTTTTATTTATAAAAATCTAATCATGCATGTGTACAATAGATTAGATAAACGGGCCAAATGGCTAGTTGCTGAATACAATTAATAATGCAAAATGCAGAACAAAAGGGACCGTCGGATAAGGTCCAGAGTCACGGATAACAGTCACTTCCTCAATCCCAAAGGCATTGACTACACCGCCAGTCAACACCATCAGCCAATGGGGAGCCCACGTGGAGGCTTGTCCCGCCATTAATAGCACATCCTCGGATCTTCCGCCTAGGAGCGGTGTCCAACGCGAACAACGGCGATGTCGCCCCCGCCATCTGCCAGTTTTCTCCGGCCGACTTCGTTTCGAGTTAGCAGGGCGCGTCACTTAACGGTCTGATCCTTGTTGCTTCGTCACGTGTTCGGATCGCAACTGCATGATCGTCGCATATTCGACAGATTTTTGGTCGAGAAGAAGATAAGGATAAAGAATCTTTAAACGCCTCCCTAAAAAATCGGGGTTGAAATGAATTCTCGACCCCAATCAATCCTTCGCAGACTCACCATCCACGTGACGTCGACTCTCCATCTGAGTCATATCCATTAAAATTATCTCGCTAAATTTGACCCAGGAAAACGCAGCCGTGGAAACGGATGATACAGCGAAGAACATTGAATGATTGCAAATCAAGTTCGTTGAGAGAAGGGAAGATTTCTATTTTGTCAAATGCTAAAGCAGGATGAATGGATAGAGCAAGTCAACGATTCCCAAGATTTCTTTTTGGTTATTTCGGTATACTGAATTCTCTGACTGTGTAAGCTGTCATCTCCTTTATATATACTGATCGGCGATTCCATTAGCTCCCTCCACGTTCAGCACCGCTTCTTCTCTCTCTCGCACACGATCTCTGTTCTCTCTCTCGACAGCAACCGGTCGAAGGACAAGCGAAAGGCAATGTCGAGCGAGCAAGTTTATGTGGGTTCGATCGATCAGGGGACCACGAGCACCCGGTTCATCATCTACGACCGAAATGTTCGTGCCATCGGATCTCACCACGTCGAGTTCACTCAGTTCTGCCCTCACGCCGGGTACCCTCTCTCTCTCTCTCTGAATGTTCCAAATTTTTTGAAATCGTACTCTTTATCAGCGTCTGTTTAAGATTGTGTCGTCAAAATGGTTCGAGTAAGAGAAGGCGAGGATGGCTGTCGTGTGCGTTCGATACAAAGAAAAGAACTTGCCTTTCTTCTTGGCTCATATTTAAGCATGCCCAAAGTGTTTGAATTCTGTGCTTTGCGTGTTGGTTTCAAGATGGGTGGAGCACGATCCGATGGAGATCCTGGAGAGTGTGAAGCTGTGTATGGCCAAGGCGATAGACGAAGCCACAGCTGATGGCCACAATGTGAATGATGGACTGAAAGCCATTGGATTGACTAATCAAAGAGAGACTACTCTCGTTTGGAGCAAATCCACCGGTCGCCCTCTGTACAATGCCATTGTTTGGATGGATGCTCGTACTAGCTCCATTTGCAGGTAACCCTCTCCTTCATATTCGGCTAGTCTTTGGTCCTTTCGTTGTAAAATTGGACCATCCGTGGGACTCGTCGGAAGTTCGACATCATCAATGGCCAAACGCACTCCTAAATGTTCTGCGCTTCACATTTTTGTTTTTGCTTGATGATGGGAATTACACAGTTTTGATATGCGTTTAAATTTACTTATAGAAAATTGGAGAAAGAACTGTCCGGGGGAAGGACCCATTTTGTCGAGACCTGTGGTTTGCCCATTAGTACATATTTCAGCGCAGTCAAGCTTCTGTGGTTGATGGAAAATGTCGATGCTGTCAAGGAGGCTATTAAGGAAGGGGATGCTTTGTTTGGAACCGTAGACACCTGGTTACTATGGAATCTGACTGGAGGAACCACGGGTGGTTTACATGTTACTGATGTATCGAACGCGTCTAGAACTATGCTAATGAATCTCAAATCTCTTGAGTGGGATAAGCCCACATTAGATACTCTGGGAATTCGTCCAGATATTCTCCCCAGAATTATCAGCAATTCTGAAATAATTGGCAAAATAGCCAACGGGTGGCCAATGACTGGAATTCCAATTTCGGGATGCCTCGGTGATCAACATGCTGCAATGGTGGGACAAGCATGTAGAAAGGGCGAGGCCAAAAGCACATATGGCACTGGAGCTTTCATTCTTCTTAACACCGGCGAGGAGATGGTTCATTCAACACATGGGCTTCTGAGTACTTTGGCCTTTAAGCTTGGACCAGATGCACCGACAAACTATGCCCTTGAAGGTTCTATTGCCATTGCTGGAGCTGCTGTTCAGTGGCTCAGAGACAGTCTTGGGATAATCAGTTCTGCCAGCGAGATCGAGAAGTTGGCAGGACAGGTTGACTCCACTGGAGGGGTATACTTTGTGCCCGCTTTTAATGGTCTTTTTGCTCCGTGGTGGCGTGACGATGCTCGTGGGGTTTGCATTGGGATAACTAGGTTTACAAACAGGGCTCATATTGCTCGAGCTGTGCTGGAGAGTATGGCTTTTCAAGTGAAGGACGTGTTGGACTCCATGCACAAAGATGCAGGAGAGAAGGGCGAGGTTAAGAACGAGAAAGGGGAATTCTTGCTAAGAGTGGACGGAGGTGCCACTGTCAATAACCTCTTGATGCAGATCCAGGTAATGAGCTTCCCACATCTATAATCATGTTCATGACTTGTGCTCCATTATTTGTTTACACATTAGTCAACTTGGGATATCTGCTTCTTCATGTTAAAATTTTCGAGATAGGCCATATACGTGGGATCTATAGATATAAACAAATCAGTGCCACGAAATTGTTGAGGCAGCTTCTCAGGACGATTCTCTGTATTGTTTCATGTGTAAAGAGTTTGTTTCGCTCCAGCTCAGTTTAGGCATTCTCTCTTTAGCCGTTTATTCAGAAGAACTACTTTAATAGATCCCGTCAGATTAGTGGTTGGTAAGCAAATCCTACCCAAACCCCAGAACCACACCCCATCACCTCCCAAAAAGGACAATCAGTGGACCAACCAATCGAACAAAACTGCAGCTAAACTCTTTTCGTCCTAGATCTTATTGAAGATATCTATTATACTAAGTGTGGTTTTCTCTGCTTTTTAGGCGGATCTATTGGGAAACCCAGTTGTGAGACCAGCTGACATAGAGACAACTGCCCTTGGAGCAGCCTATGCTGCTGGATTAGCTGTCGGTGTGTGGACAGAGGATGAGATTTTTGATTCTGGAGCAAGGAGGAGTGAGGCAACTACCTTTCATCCTAAATTGGATGAGGAGCTGAGGAAGAAGAAGGTGGATTCTTGGTGCAAAGCTGTCTCAAGGACATTCGATCTGGCTGATCTTTCTCTCTGATGCCCCACTCAGTTAACGTTCTGTTAATCTTTTCAGCTCAGGCCATTTTTCACTTTCATAAGAGACCTGTTCGGGTTGATTATGGGGACGATTAACACTAGTTCATACTATTCTTCCTAGCTGGAGTCTGAAATTCTGAGTCATTTACCATCTCTTACTCTCCTGTGTTTGAGAAACTAATGAGAACTGCATGATGTTTAGTATGACTACTATGAAATTTTTCTTCCATTCATGATTGTACAAGTTTTGACATGTCATCTACTCAGCAATTTGAATTGACAAAACATTGCGCTCTCTGCTGCCGTGAAGATCATTACAGCAGAGATTGATATGTTGAGGAACATGTTTGAGTTTGCTCACTGGTTCAGGAATAGAAATTATCCAAATTTTAAATGTGTTCAAGTTTCAAATATGATAGTTGTTTTGCTATAACTGGCAGGTTGAATGAGATTATCATGATCTTTAGCTGCCAGAAAGAGTTGGCAGTATTCTTTCGGATCCTTGCGTCTCGAGCTCTTATTTTGTACAGAAGTGCTTTTGTACTAAATTCTGTTTCTGCTGTTGAGAAAGCAGTTTACTAATGGTGCTTACACATATTTCATGCTTCTCGCTGCAAATGCGACTTTTTGAAATATTATGAGATCCTAGTCATCCAAAAGTGAAACGTGCTCTGTTTAATGAGAAATAATGCATATTATACAGATAAAGAGCATGCGTTCTTCACAATTCAGCAGTCACTGTATCATAGTTATGCCATGAGACTGAGTTGAATGAATAATCTGCCACGCCGTTGGTGATTCCCTGAGATCCACGCTATACAAGTACTCAAGGATGGATATGTGTTTGAGTATTGGAACTTTAATCTCTGGAAATAAATCTGATTTGTCCGTTCACTGACCAATGTCCTGCATTCCACACATATACCAACGTCAATTAATGCTTGTTATTTACCATGAAGATGTGCATGGCCTTGATCTAATAGACTTTGTCAGTCACATGTCAAGTTAAAATTAAGAATTACACTGGTTCCACTGAAAAACAAATTCCGATACAGTTTTTGCACTGTGATATGATCTGTCTATTTATCCCGGGCATTTTACCTGGTTCCTTTCAGTAGTGACTAAAGCATATCTCGGAGATTCAATGAACTTCTGATTATTATGCAATTTCCAGCACAAGTCTTGGAAATAGCTTCTTACCTTTAAGAATAGCAAAAGCTTTAACAGGGAACACAATCAATACTGAAAATCTTCATAGCAAGAACATCCTCAAAGCTTCCACAACTTTTTCAGGCCTGAGAACACGGCAACTGTTAAAACTAAATATAGAAAGACAATCGGCTAAGGCTTAAATCACCTTAAGAACTCAGTGAAGCTCACCAGTCTTCTTGTGGCATATGACCTGCACCCTCTATCAACTTAAGTTTGATCATAGAAGGGTTTCCTTTCTGGAATTCCTCAGCCACTGATTGTGGTAGATACTTGTCTGATACACCCCATGCGAGCAATATGGGCTTATCCCAACTATGAGAGGAAAAAGATAGCAATATCAAGCAGAGAAAAAAGGTAATCTCAGATGGAACGATGGAAACTCACCGCAGCAGTAGTGAATATAAAAGATTGGCCATAACAAAGTTGTGGCATAGAAAAAATATGTGAGAAGATATGAAGATAAAGAAGTTCAGCAGCAAGAGATATAGGCCAGAGGATAGGGAACATCATACCTCCCAGACGAAAAGCCAGAAGCAATTTGAGTTGCTGTTTTCTGGAAGTCAACTTTTCTTGCAGCTTCAAGCAAGGCTTGTCACAGTGAAAGAAAAGAGACTTCAGGATTGGAAGTTAGAATTATTCCTGCCACATTGGCTACAAGTACAGGCATTCATGAATCTACAACTTGATGACTAAATACTCTTAAATGTAATTATTCTATCAACTTTTTTTGTGTTACTGAGAATTTGAGAGACATTCATATTTCCCGTCAATCAAATCTGACAGAAAGTTTAGAACTGATGTTTTGTATTCAGATGACATGAGTGAGACCCATGTCTCTTGCAGATATGTCAATTTGATGGCAAAATATGGTCTTTGGTAAAAAAGATTATATTACTTCTATTAAAAATCTCTCCATTTTTTACCAGGATTTTGAAGTATTGCAAAACAGAAACAAGTTACAAACCAAATCCGGGTCCACCGCTTGACAAATATGGTAGCCGGTAGACATCTGCCTTTTCAACCTTTAGAACATAACTGCAAGACAAGATATTTATTTGTTAGGTTATTTATACAAAAGAGAGAATTTTATGGTACTTCATGAATTTTATTCAGACAAAGAAAGTATGGAGGATTCTGTTTATGCAATTGCATTTTAAGAGGACTCGCATCTGTTAGTTGTTTCCACATATCATCTACATATGCTTGTGCTTAGAATTGATCTCTATATTTCCATTAAAAAATCACCAATGCAGTTCTTCTACTTTCAGGCGAAGTAAGTCTAACTAGGAGTCAGAGGATGTCTATTTTTCTGGCCAGAGCTAACTAAGGTGTCTCTGTTACAATGCCGAATAGGATCATTGCACTTATTCTCAAAGCCTTCTTAAAGCCCTCATGAACTGTTGAAAAAACTGCACCAGCTTAAGTTCCTCTGAAAATCTTTGCAAGTGTCTGACATGTTAGCCACGGAAGCTGTAATAAGCAATCTTGTAAAGCACAACATGATTCTTTAGCAAAGAAACAGAATAGAGGATCACAGTTCTTAGATCCTGGTAATATATTGATGGCATCTAAAAAGAATAAGATGCTTTCTTGGATACCTACGCGCTACCTGCTTCAATGAACCGCTCAGCCATCACAGCATTCTGGCATGTGAATTCACCAAATAGAGGAATTCTGTACATAAAAAAACGTAATATTGAGAGAGAGAGAGAGAGAGAGAGAGAGAGGGTGGCACTTAAGAAAATGCAATCGTTCAGCTAAGTCACGAAATGCAATGTTTTGGGAAAATTCAAATCTCACTTTCTGACAAGTAAAATATTTCGGTAAAAATTTATGAAAGTGGAGATAAAAATCCTTCAGACAATAGATAAATAACATCTCATTTCTAAGGGGTGCAAAATCTCACCTCAGTTTCTGAAACAATCCTGGTATGGGAGATGAAGCCGTTAATGGACTGTTTAATATTACCAGCTTCGATATCCTGCTTGGGTTATTCAAGGCCCATGTCAGTCCAAATGAACCTACAAGAAAACCCTTCAAGAAATACCAGATGCACATGTTAGAGGCAGAGTTTGTGAAGTGAAACTTAACCTTTAGTTTCTTATCAAGTCATTAGGTTGGTCTAATTTTCATCAATTTCACAGGTCTTACATGATCATAAATCAATTTGTTCAAACCTGAACAACTAGGCAGAAAGGGGATTTAACACCCAGAACATCGAGTAATTTATCAAGCTCTTCATGGAACTCCTTTTCTGCCAGGAAACACTCAATTCGTGTCAGAAAACGAGAGGAAAAACGGTGTTCCTTAATTAATCTTGTTAACTTGAAAGTCACGAACCTGTGTAATTAAAACCATATCCTGGTTGTGGCTTGTCGCTGAAACCAAATCCTATCCAGTCAGGAGCCAAACAGCGAAACCCGACGTTGGAAATCTAATCAGTCCACAATAAAGCAATCATCTTTTAGAAACCGAAATAGAATGGCAAAAGTTGAAGATCAAAGTGCATGCGAAAAGATTTTCCAGTAATGCGTGCTGAGCCAATTAAAGCTCTTTCTAGGAAGAATTTTCTTGACAGATGCTTCTGAGTATGCCAGTATGAATTCCGAGGAGAGAGCATAAGCTTAGAAAGCCTCTAAGAGTGCTAGTTAGGCGGTGAAACCAAACTTTAGCTTCTAGAAATGCAAGTCTTCACCAATGTAGAAAAGAGAGCGTCAGCTTTGTAAAGCCTCAAATATCCACCAAGCATACCAAAATCACAGGATAACAAAGGAAAGCTAGAGACCTCAGACATGATGACTCTGTAGCTGTAAGATTGTGTTGGAGCGCCATGAAGAAAAACTATCGTCCCACGCCGGCTCTCAGGTGACCCTTCAAGGAGTAATATTATTTTTCACTTATCAGAGTGTGATGTGAGAATTAAGAAAGAAAATCCAAGAACAATTCTGCAGAAACAGAGAGATTCACCTGTTTCCCTAACAAACCACCTGAACTTGCCAGATTTAATGTAGGAGCCATATTCCTTTCCCTTGTCCTCTATCCTCTAGAATCCAAGAACAACCGTATTATGGTTCCAAGAAACTCCTAGAAATGAATAAAATCTATTCGAGATGCAACTGTCAAAGCTAGAAAATAATGATGTAATACCTTCTTGACGAAATTCACTGAGCCAACAATAGAAGCAAAAGATGAAACTAACCGAAATCCCATTGCCAGTTTGAAAATATACAAAAAACATCAATGAATTCACCGTTCTTTAATTATTGAATCAACATGAACAAGCCGAACAACAATTTACTTGAATCAAGAAATGGCACTGTCATACACATACAATTGCATAAAGAAATTCACTTCACTGACATAGAGCATTTGGCCAACATTGCCGTCTTCGGCGGGGCTCTCAGGGAGCTGAATGGCACTCTTGCTTGACGGGTTATCTGTCACAAAACCAAAGGGATTGAATGCTTGGGTGTCTTGGTCAGTTTCTTGCTTCTTCTCTGAAGCTTTAACTATAATGGTGGTGTGCCTTTTCTTGGTAGTCAACTGTTTTCTGGTGTTGAGTTTGGTGGTACATGCGTAATGCAGAGACGAGCAGAGGGTTGTGAATGAAGGAGGAGGAGAGAGAGGCAGGGAGAAAGCAGCCATTGTTGGGTTGCTGCTTACCAAAGTAAAGGCACTGAATTTTGTGACTGAATATACACCAGGTTTTGATAATTGTGTATGCCGTACAAAGCTGAGTGATCTGAATCTTCTGTGAGATGATGTGAGCCATGAAATTCTGATTGCTGGGTCCTACAGAGAGAGAGAGAGAGAGAGAGAGAGAGAGAGAGAGGGTTTGTGATGCTAAATGTCTTGCTGATAGGAAAATAGAAAATGGAGTCAATTTCCCTTGTGGGTGTGTGAATGTAGTACACAGGTTTTGTGACTTTTGTCATGTGACCCTCTGGGGGTAATCACTTCTTGAAAAAATTATTAATTATGTTGTAAACCAATAAAAAGAAAATTGGAAATATTTACCCTTAGGAACATTCATATATCTATATGAAATTATGACAAAGCCCAAAAGTCAAATTGTAAATGAAATTCGATGATAAATTGCTCCTAATAAATGCCTCTCAATTCGACTTTCAAAATTTAACAGCAAAAAATCTCTTTAGATTGATGATATACTTTTCATGTATTGCTCCTAAATATGTTTCTCATTTCTTCTTTTTTTCACATGCTATATCGATAAAATATAATGTGATTTTTGAAATGAAACATATTAAAGAGATAGATAAAAAGTCATTGACAGTTATGGATTCTTAATTAGTTAGTTATCCTGATATGGAAAAATAATTCAAACTCTAAATATCTTTTGGCTTATATAATACTTGAAATGAGAATAATATAAAAATTATATATAAATGCAAACAGCAACACCATATTAAAATGATTAAAAATCCAAAATAGAGAAACATTTTCAGACAATTTTCAGCAACCGAGAACGTCATAAATTCCAAAACACGCCCATTTATCGAACGTTCCTCGTTCAACGCTGTCGCTGCGCATTTCCTTTTCTTTTTCATTTTTTTTTTCAATTTTGTGTTTTATGAGAACTCTCTCTCATTCTCTGTACTCCGTTTGCTGAGATCGGAATCCCCGGAGAGTCACCGGAGGCGGTGAGAATTCCGGCGGGAATCTGGTGGACGCAGGAATTGAGGTTTTGTTGAAGGTAATCGAAATTTCTCTAGGTTTTGAGACAGTTTAGTTGATTGCTGGCGGGTGTAGACATCAGGCTCGTTCAGTTGCCGGTTGTGCCGGTTGTGCGCGTCCGTGACGGCGGCGATATATCGAATTCCTTTTGTTTTGTGATGTGCTACTTCCTGGTGCGCAGGTTGTTCCTTTAGTTGTTCGTAGTTTCGAATTCTAATGCTGTGTTCTTCGTTTGATGTGGGTGTGAGGTGCTTCCGCAAGAAACATGCGTCACCACGGATTAGCTGTGCTTATGTAGCTTGTGATGATCATGTCTGAATAGATTCATCGTCTTTGTAAATGATGTATCAGAGGCAAATGTATGTCTCCAGTACGAAGGCTGAAATGGAGTTGTCTGTGGGGACTTGGTGCAGCATTTGGCTGAAATCTTCTGGTGCTAAGCTGCTTTTGATTTTTTTTTTTTTTTGGGGGGGGGTGGGGAGCGTGTAAATTTAGTTCAAATCTGGGAGTGTACCATCTTTTCAACAGTTTCAGAGATGCCATCCGGAACTTGAATTCTCTTGAACTGGCTCTTAAAGAATGCACATTTAGCTTCGGCGATTTCTTTCCATTCAATGTGTGCATGAGCTGATTGGACCTTTATATTTGCAGCATGGGAATTGAAAAAGATTTGTATGGTCATTGATTGGAACTTTTGAAAATGGAAGGCAAAAGAAGAGAGGAACTTGTGATAGACACTTGAATAGCTTGGCTAAATTACATACACTAACCAGCGGTTCTTTCTTCCCAAATGCCTTCTTGCTTGGCCTAGCTTCAGATGATGATCACACGATCTTAGACTAGTGTAAGTTTCACTTTGGCCTTTTTCTTTGTGTATGCTGTTCTTCTCATTTTTGCTGTCTGCTTGTCAGACATCACTTTACATCTCAGATGGAAGAGGCTCCCCTTCCAAGTGAGCAAGGTAATGATGGTGAGTGCAGCACAAGTCAAAGAGGGACAGATGGTGCCGCAGCAGTATCTGATGATCAGAATGGCTTATCTGTCGGAAGAAAGGAGTTTGTTGCTCCTGCTGTCGGAATGGAGTTTGAGTCATATGATGATGCATACAACTACTACAACTGTTATGCTAAGGAAGCAGGATTTCGTGTCAGAGTGAAGAATTCATGGTTCAAGCGAAATAGTAGAGAAAAGTATGGTGCAGTACTCTGCTGCAGTAGCCAAGGCTTCAAAAGAATTAAAGATGTAAATCGTCTTCGAAAAGAAACTCGAACTGGCTGTCCAGCAATGATTCGGATGAGGTTAGTGGACTCCAAAAGATGGAGGGTGCTTGAAGTGACACTGGAACACAATCACTTGTTGGGCTTGAAGAGCTACAGAACAATTAAGAAAATGAGTGCTGGTTCCAAAAGAAAGTCACAGTCCACTGCTGATGCTGAAGAAAGAACAATAAAGTTATACCGGGCCCTTGTCATAGATGCGGGAGGTAATGGAAACCAAAGCATTGGTGAAAATGAAGCTAGGAGTCTGTCGGACCATCTTAATCATCTGAACCTTAAGAAAGGTGACACTCAGGCTATGTATAATTACTTCTGTCGCATGCAATTGACCAACCCTAATTTCTACTATCTCATGGATCTGACTGATGAGGGGAATTTGAGGAATTTGTTCTGGGCTGATGCAAGGTCTAGAGCTGCATGTGTTTACTTTGGTGATGTTATATATTTTGACACAACGTTCTTGTCTAACAAATACGAGATCCCACTAGTGGCATTTGTTGGAGTGAACCACCATGGCCAATCCATTTTGCTAGGCTGTGGCTTGCTTACAGGCGAGACGATGGAGTCTTATATTTGGGTATTTAAAGCCTGGAGTTCATGTATGTCTGGATGCTCCCCACAAACTATAACAACAGACCGGTGCAAGATTTTGCACGGTGCAATCAAGGAGGTGTTTCCAAGATGTCACCGTCGTTTTGGTCTGTCACACATCATGAGAAAAGTTCCAGAAAAATTAGGAGGGTTGAACAACTATGATGCGATCAGAAGGGCATTGACTAAAGCAGTATATGAATCTCTGAAGGTGAGTGAATTTGAGACAGCATGGGGGGCCATGGCCCAGCGTTTTGGTGTTGGTGATCACGAATGGCTTAGAGCTTTATATGAGGATCGAGTCATATGGGCTCCGGTCTACTTGAAAGACACGTTTTTTGCGGGGATGTCTGCTGCCCGGCCGGGTGAGTCATTGAATGCATTTTTTGATAAGTATGTCCATAAACAAACTCCATTGAAAGAATTTCTTGACAAGTATGAGTTAGCTTTACAAAAGAAGCACAGGGAAGAAGCCCTTGCAGATAATGACTCGAGGAACTCAAGCCATGGGCTGAAAACGAGATGTTCATTTGAGTTACAGCTCTCCAAGATATACACAAGAGATATATTCAAGAAGTTCCAGTTTGAGGTAGAGGAGATGTACTCGTGTCTTAGCACAACACAGCTGTATGTCGATGGGCCGGTCATCATATTCTTGGTTAAGGAGCGGGTCTCGGGGGAAGGAAGTAGAAGGGAGATAAGGGATTACGAGGTCCTATACAATAGAGTGGCGGCCGAGGTTCGTTGCATCTGTAGCTGCTTTAATTTCTATGGCTATCTATGCAGGCACGCCCTATGTGTTCTTAACTTCAACGGGGTGGAGGAGATTCCATCAAAGTACATCCTCCCTCGATGGAAAAAGGATTATAAGCGCTTGCACATCCCTGACCCAGGGCCTGGCGATGCCGGCGCTGCCGACCGCATGCAGTGGCTCAATCAGCTCTACCGAAGCGCCTTGCAGATCATTGAGGAGGGGGCGATCTCTCTTGAACATTACAGGGCCGCATTACAGACGTTCGAAGATGCATTGAATAGGGTCCATCAGGTTGAGGAGAAGAAAGAATGAAGGTGACCCGACGCTTGTTGCTATATCTTTGTGTAACCCAAGTCCTGTGATGTCTCTGTGAATACCATGAAAACTCTCGTGTATATCACAAGTGCGCGCGCTGCCATCCTGATTCCAACTCAATGACTTTGTTCATTGCCTCAGCAGAATATCTGAATGTTTTGAGAATATGACGAGAAAGACTAGCGCACCAAATTCTTGAAACTTTTCTTGCCCGTGTTGAAATTCAATCGGTTTAGGGGGGACACGACCCCCCTCGTACCTTCTTAATGGGATTTTGTTCACTATTCGCCCAGCTTTTGACAATATTTCTTACTTTCCTGCCTAACTCTAAGCTATTACTCAAATTATGATGCATTCTTTGAAAAAAAATTGCATATGAACTCTCGTATCGACATTTGGATATTGTGAAAATGAGGAGCTGTAAGATTAAAAAGTTGAAATTTATGAAAAATGGAAGGTCGAAATTTGTATTCAACAGTTGCGAATCATACACGGAGGATTGACAGATGAACCGATTCTGGTGTTCAATTAGTGCCAGGGTCAAGTACAGGAAGCCTGCAATGCAAGCTGATGGACTTATCGGTTTGCCGGGTCCCCAGAATGAAGAACTGGAAGATCACGGTCAAGCACGCGCCCTGCTCCTCGATCCCATAGAAGGCGCAATCCGGCCTTGTCATGTGACACTGGAGGCTCTTGGCAAAGTGCTTCACGCTCACCTGCACCGCCTCTGCATCGCCCCTCGAGACTGCCCTCTCAGACCGGGCCTGCGCGCTCAGGCCCCGGTCCTCTGCTGGAGCCTCGGCTCGCTCCCCGAGGACCGGCAGGTTCTGGAACTCAGCGCCCAGAGTGATCAGAGTTGTTGAGATTTGCAAATGCAGGTCTCCGTGCTTGCTGATCGAGACGTTCAGCACGTCCCCGATGTGCCTCATCCTGTCCACGAAGCTCTGCAGCTGGTTCAGGTCGTGAACCTGGACGAGCGTCTTGGGGAGGGCCTGAGCCGAGTCGAGTGCTGCCTGGAGCTCCGAGACCTGAGCCCTAGACATCGGCTTCGAGATTGGCACGTCCTGTATGACGGCGGACTTGTAGCCTTTCGTCTCGAAGGTGAGGTAGGGCATCGGCTGGGTGCTGTTCGCCGGCAATTTCTTCACCAGCTTTATCTGGAGCCGCTCGGAGGCCGATCCGGCGTCGGCGGCGAGCTCGTTGCAGATGCCGACGCTGCTGCGGATGGCGCGGTGGAGGAGGGAGAGGTCGATGGCGAAGGCGATGCGGTCGTCGTTCTGGCTGGAGATGCGGTAGCCGTCGAAGAGGGCCTCGATGCGGAACTGAGCGACGGACTGAAGGCCGTCGCCATTGAGGAGGTTGTGGAGGAAGACGGCGTGGTCTCTGGTGAGGTAGAGGTGGCACGTCTTGTCGATCTTGTCCAGCGCCGGCAAGAACCGCTTCTCGAGGAGAGCCACGCCGTTGTCCGTGAGGAACGCCTTGAACTTCATCGCCGCCGTCGTCGTCGTCGTCGTCGTTTTCGTCTTCGAGCTTGCTGGTTTCCCCTGAGGCGGGAAAATCAGATTGAGGAGGAAGACGACGAGGGAAAGACGAGAGAGGGTTTTGCAGTGCGGAGAGCTGAGTAATGGGCCTTGAAGCTTGTGACAAGCCCGGCCCAATCAATTTTTTGGTACTAGGCCCAATCAATTTTGAGTGTTCATGTTTTGCTTCCTTTCTTTCCCCCGCCACTTAAAGCGATTGAATAGGACCGCTTTGTCAAGCCGTCCTCGCTTTTCAAGCAACCAATCGATTTGTCTCCATGCATTGCTGCATCTTCTAGTGTTTGGAGACTGCTCGAATCTGCCGGTTCCGTCAAGGCAATACGATGTATGATGTATCAGCTTGGCTTGATGACGAGAAAACATCCATGCTCCACCTTAATGTGACAGTTTCTCATCCAAATATCAGCAGTGACCACAATGTCGCTTTGCATGTTACAGAGACCTCCTGTCTGCGCAAGATTTCGAGGTCTCGATTGACAAACAGTCAGTCATTCCGGGTGATCTTTCGAGAGTTGGATCTTGTTCAGCATCTCATCCAATGCCTGCAGTGCCACCTTATGGCGGTCTTGTGACTTCCTAGCTTCATCCATGACCTGCAGGATGCATTTGTGCAAATGCTCATGCCGGTGAACTGGGTTGTCGACATCGATCCCAGCAGATCTCTGGTCCAGGATGTAACCGCGCTTGATATCCTTCCTCCAGCGCAAAAGCACATATTGAGGTGGGACCTCTTCTACCCTGTTTTGGCTGAGGATATATAGCGCGTGCCTGCACAGATATCCTCTCAGGTTAAATAAACCGCAAGCACAGAAGACCTCCATTTCGGATCTGTTGAACAAAACCTCAAAGTCTCTTGCTTCCCTCCGGCCATCCTCAAGCTCAACATGCTCTTGAACTGTATAAGTTGCCACTTGCCCGTCTACATGTACTTGTCTAGTGTCGAAACACAAATACATTCCTTCTACCTCTTTTTTGAACTCCATGAAGATGTAGCCTGTATAGAATTTTGAAAGCTGCAACTCATATTTACACCTCGAGTTTAGCATAGAAGTCGAATTTCTTGAATCTAGATCGGCCAGTGCTTCAAGCTGGTGACTCCTTTGCATTGCTTGATCATACTTGTCCAGAAACTCCTTTAAAGAGGTGCAGTTCCCTATATATCCCTTGAAAAACGAAGTCGCATCTTCATTTTGCTGGAGAGTAAACATTCCTGCCAAAAAGACCTCCTTCAAGTAGACTGGGACCCACCGGTTCCTATCGTCATACAAACTTTGGAACCATTGGTGATCCTGGAGTCCATGCTCATGGATGACATCCAGCCAAGCCGCTTCAAATTCTTCAGCCCTCTGGGAAAGGCAAACCGCTCTATATATTGCAGCTTTAATTGCTTCATGTTGGTATGTTTTTTCCAATCTCTCAGAGATTCTTCTCATGACCTTTGTCAAATCTATACAATGAGAAGCTCTGGGGAACACATCAGAGATAGCAGCTTGCAAAGCTTTACATTGATTGGAAATGATAGTTTGGGGAGGACGTCCCAGCATACACGTGAGCCAAGCCCTGAGCAGCCACACATACGACTCAACAGTCTCACCTGCTAACAAACCACAACCCAACAGTACAGGTTGCCCATGGTGATTCACCCCAATAAATGAGACCAGCAGGACATCAAATTCTTGTCCGAAAAATGTTGTGTCAATTGCAACCACATCACCAAAGTAGCGATAAGCAACCCTGGGCCTCGCACCAGCCCAAAACAAGTTTCTCAGACATCCTCTTTCATTAAGGTCTGCCACGTAAAAGAAATTAGGATCCACGAGCTGCATCTGACAGAAGAAATCAAGAGCAGCTTGAGCATCTCCTTTTCTTAGCTTCATTTTATTGGACAGGTCAGGATTCTTTCTCAGGTCACCATCATCAGCAGCTAATTCCCCACGCTCAGCATCTATGATAACAGTCTGAAACAATTTGACCGTTTCCACTTCCTCAGGACCTTCCAACTCAAATGGCCTCTTGGTTCCAACACCTGTGATCTTATGTGATTTATAGAATTTCCCACTAGTTGGGCTGATTAAGTGGTTGTGCTCAAGCTCAACCTCAATAATTCTCCACCTCGTATTGTCCATCAACCGGAACTTTATCATCGCTGGACAACCGGTCCTCGTTTCTGGTCTCGGGCGATTTGCCTCGCTTTTCTTCTTGAAACCTGCGCTACTGCAGCTCAATTTTCCTCTATATCTCTCCTTACTCTTCCTATACCATGTATTACTTACTCTAACCCCGAACCCATGCTCCTTAGCATAGCAACTGTAGAAGTAATATACATCCTCATACGACTCGAATTCCATGCCGACAGCAGGAGGCATGGGGTTCTCTCCTTGAATTACACTTGTCTGACCAACTAATTCAGTCATTGCACAGTCTCCCTCGATCTCAAGTTCCTCGGCTTCATCATCACCAACTGGCTCAGCATTGAGAGAAACTTCATCCATCTCTACAGAGAGGAAGGAGCTAGCAAAACAATCACAAAGTAAGATGCAACCTATAGAAACCCATCAACTTATAAAAAGTTTTCACACAGTTCATACAGTCGAGTACACAGATTATAGTAGCAAAAAATTTGCTGCATCCATCTTTACTTTCTCTCCTTCCTATTGTATCTTGGAGTTGGATCATGATTTTGTCAAAATGGGCATGCACATGTTGAATTTTACCAGATAAGTTGAGTCTCGATCTGATGTTGCAACTGTCTATAAACCACATGAAATTAACAAAAGAACAGTGCACTATGCCTCCTATGAGCAAAAAGCAGAGGGCGGTGAACATTGACCAATCTACATTACTTTCACTTCCAGCAAAGATAAGCTAAGAATTGCATGGATAACCGATCAAACCCAAAAATAAACCTAATAAACCAACAATTCGAACAATCATTTGAAGAGGCAGGACTGGTGATTCAATTTATCCGAATCAGCGATGAATGTACGGTATCAACCCTTCCTTCTTCAATCCGAGGGCAACTGTGAGTCTTGTCCCGTTCATGATGCTTCCAGGTTGCGATTAATCAGTCAACACACTCGTAGCAACCGGAAGATGGAATTCATCAAACATCAGGGGCACGTAACTTAGCACGCAGATGCATGCGAACACAAATCGCCAAAACATCGTGCTTCGTTTCTGTCAAACTTAACGGGCAATCGCTGAATGAATGTAAGAGCACTACCTCGAAGACGATGCAAAGATGCTCCGAGCTCGCGATTCGGCCGCCAGATTGCGCCGCCGCACGTGCCCTGGGGGCCCGACACGTCGTCGGCTCGAGAGAGGGATCGTTGGACGGAGAGCGGAGGTCTAGGACTGGAAAAAGTCGGAAGAGGAGGAGTTGCGGAAGCTGACGTGGAATTTGTCGCGGTGGACATACTTATGTTTGGATTTAGGATATTGACGACGGACGACGGCACTAAGTCTCGTCTTTTTTATTTTTTTATTAGGTCTCGTAAAAGGATTTTCTGTAAAAGTTTTTCCTATTATCCGCAACTGCTGTACTTTTATTTTTATTTTATTTTTTGCTTTTTTCCCCTCTCTGAGTGTTTTTCTGCGCCGAAGCTATACGGAGAAATCTTTTGTTTAAATTGGTAATATGACGATTTAAGTGGGAGATTTCAGCAATGGGTAAATCACATCCTTCGTGATGATTGTTGTCCAAAATTTTGGTATCTCTCCGTTATTTTCTACAGCGGCAAATTTAATTTCTTAAAAATGCGTAAATCCTATGTACGAAGAAATTAAACCTAATGAAGAGTGATACGGGCTCATTACATAAAACCGTCTATTCCAAAAAAATATTGAAAGAAAGAAATTTTTTTCATATGTATCATATCTTGCCATTAGCATGAAAAGACCCTCATTATAAAATGCTATTATAGCATATTAACTTATCTAATTATATATGAGATCATTGATCTAGATATTCAAAACTCGTATATAATGAAAATTACTCTCCGTGAATGCCGGAGTCGATTGCAAGTAAATGAAAAGGTATGAGTCCATAAATCATCCACGTTTTTTGTTTTGGAGAGAATAATAATGCGGCCCAATTTGCCCAAATCGTAGTTTTTAGGCGGGAATTGCATGCGTACCTCGCTTAGCTCTTCCGTCGAGATCCTCCCATCGGCACCTTTGTCTACCTTGCAATTGCATTGTTACACCGATCATTTCCTTTCAATGATCAAGAAAATGTTCATCATCTAATCAAAAAAGAAATATGCAATCACTTACATTTTGAAAAAACTCCGGATTCTCATGCGTTCCATCTCTAGCTCCTTACGGACGGTCACTCCACCGTCATCGCACGTCATGATCTCGGCGCCGGCCCGGCGCCAAGAATTCCTCCGGCGGATTCTGACATGGAAGAATCGAGAGGATAATGAAAATCGGGAGATGAAGATGATGTCGGATGAGAGGGAAAGATTTAGCCGAGTAACAAGTAGTTCTTCATTTTCTTTACGAAATAGAAGTTTCTTTATTAAGGATTTGCTAAATTCTTCCGAGCTAGGCAAAACGCGTTGCCTACAGTGGCGAAAAAATGGAGGTTTCACTAAGTAGGGGAATTATGTGCTGTTACTTGGGGCTGGGTTCTCCATGTGCATATGTTGACTTGAGACTTGATAAATTAGGGGCGTAAACGATTCGGTTCGGTTCGGTTCGGTTTTTTTGAAAAATCGAATTGAACCAAACCGATAAGGGATAATACTGAACCAAATCGAAACCGTTCTAAACCGAATACAAATCGAACCGAAAATGCGGTTCGGTTTCGGACGATTTTTCAGTTTTTCTATTTTTGCTTTACTTATTGGGACCTAAATGAAGAAAATAGATTGTTCACTTTTAATTAAGAATTCCGGTTTGGTTCGGTTAACCGAACCGAATCGAAAACCAAATCATATCGAAAAATTAACGGTTATTTTTCGGTTAACCGAACCAAACCAAAAACACACAAAATTTCGATTCGGTTCTTGACACTTCTATTTGAAGCAACGGGGCCTTGACATGTGCGAGGCCGGTACATTCCTCGGGTAAACCACCACTTGCGTGCCCATCAAATCTTAATAAACACATGTGACATCTTCATTGGTTGATGAATAGATTATTATTAATAATTTGCACCAGATAATGATGATTAGAAATATGCAGCTTTTTGGTTTAGGATTTATATTGAGATACCTTGAGAATTTTGACCAATTTGATAATGGACCTGAAAGCCCGTATCAACCTTTCACATGCGTAGAGGGTCATCGGCATTGCTAAATACATCCATGTCTGCGATAATAATTAAAGACATAATAATGACATAGCAATTAAAGAGAGGATTGGAAGTAGAGGTGAGCATGGTTGGTTAGGGAAGAGAACCCGGAACCCCGGTGGGAAAGTATGTAGGGTTAGTATGTAGGATAAGTAAGTTCAAAATTTGAGAAGAACGTACTATACCCGAGGATAGGTTCTAGATTCTCGATTGATAGAACCTAGAACTTGGAACTTGTAACTTGTAACCCGGAACCTAGAACTTAGTACAAGTTTTTATGTTTTTCTTAATCTATGTCTTTACGCAATTCTGAGGTATTCCATGGTGTTTAATGATAAGTGTATAATAAAAAACTACTAATCTAAACTTCCATTTTATGATTGAGAATTTTATTTTCGTAGATTATCAGACTAATGGAAATGTCCTTGAAAACCTTGATAGTGCTGGTGAAGGCTTGAGCCACTAGCGTGCAATTGGTGAGCCACTGATGTGTGGCTGACGAGCCACTGGCGTGCGGTTGACGAGCCATTGGCGTGCGGTTGATGAGCAACCGCCACCCTTGCATGAGGTCACACATTTAGCTCACCAGAGAATCGGTGGCCCATTTGGCTCTCTAACAGCTAAGTTTTGCTGGAAAATTTTGGAATTAAAAAAAAAAAAATCAGCAAAATTCTTTTATAAAGTGTAGTTTTTTCCAAATGACATTTTAGTCAAAGTTTATATTCAATGTACTTTTTAAATTACACTTTATAAAATACTATTTGCATTTTGAAAATCCCTTTCACTTAAAATCCTTTTCCCAAAGGGTTTGAAGAATATTATTGGTAATGTGAAGATGATAACAATTGTGACTAAAATTGTAACAATTGGAAGGAGGGAAAGGAAGCTAACCGTTTTTTGGTACCATTTATGGGGAGGTAAAGCTTGATGTGGACGAGGAGCATAATGTACATGTTGAACTTCAGTGTCTCGGTGCCACCTTTCGCAATGCAGACGCAGTAGCCCCTCACGTCAAAAGCCCCCTCCGGTATTCGATGAACTTGTACGCAAAGAGGCCCAACACAATCACCATCCACAGCCCCATGACCCACAACCTCTTCCAATTGTCCATTAGGAAGTACCTGGTGCTCTCAATTCATCGGCTAAGCAGGTTGTCGGTTGGTTTGAGCTTCCGGCTTAGGACCGTGCGGTCTTCAATGGGCTGACTTGCAGCTTGCAGAAGCAGTGTTTCCAGGTTCTGAACCTGTTTCGGGCAAATCAAGAATGCGTTACTAAGGCTGTTAGATAGGTGAGATGGATCGGATAAAAAATAATCCAACCCATATTGACCCCTCCAAAAGTATTGCTCTAGTATATGTATGGATATCTATCTATTGAAACTTTAATAGACTTCAATTGCGTATTTGCTAAGGACTTTGGGACAATACGTGACCAAAACATGCGAAGCCTAAAAATTTTAAGTAGGTTATCAAATACCTGAAATACTCATAATTTATTCTCGGGAGCAGAATTAAAAAAAAATCATTTCTGATCAGAATCTGTTTCCGAGAACAGAATCATTGTCATGCAAGTCCTTATTTACTGATGCGCTCAGGCTTATCATCTACAAACTAAGAACTTACTGTCTTTCAATATAATTGAACAATTCCACAACAGAAGGATCGGAAAAAGTTTTCATTAGCTCACTCCAACGAGTTTCAAGTACAAAAGACTAGAATCTGAAAAAAAAAAAAAAAAATCCAGTCCGCAACCAAAATAGAGGCCCTACTGCAATGGGCCCAAATTAAATCAGTGAAGTTCCTATGCAAGCGCAAGGCCTCATTCCTTGATATCTATACATTTAGGAATTTGTTAACACATCTTTCGCTTGAATTCCTTCCTCGTAATCAACAATATTTAAGGATGAAGATTAAGGAATGCAAAGAATTATTAATGGGCTAGATCTCATTCCCGATTCAAAGGAAAATTACAATGGATTCTCGAGAAAGAATCAAGGGAACAATCAAAGACCCACTATATCCCATAATTGTCCTCGTACATGTCATTTCCTTTCTGTAGAGCAGTAATGGATTCTAGAGGAAGGCCATTGCTCACAGGGATTATAATCAAATTATGCAACCGCGAGTTCTTGGAAAAGAGAAATAGAGGAGTCCCCTGGTAATAGTTTGTCCAGCATTAACCGCCATCAATTATAACAGATGGAGTCTGATTTTAATTAAGATAATGAAGAATGTTACTTGTGTGGGCATGATTTGCTACTGAACTGGAGAGAGTAGTCATTCATGCTTTTCTGCATATGCAAGCAATGCTCGAGATTGGCATTTGAACTTATAACTACGATCTCAATCTCCAGAGAAGGCTTTTAGATATCAATGATTCGATTTGATTTCCTTCAACAGATGAAGTTAACTTCCATACAAGAGCATTGCCATATCTTGTCAGATTTTTTAGCCTTTTGATCAATTTTACATCTTATAGTTAATCACCTGTAGGAAATGTAATATTTTAGCACTGACAACACCTTGTCCACAGTGAACGTTTCCGTTTTGGGCAAATGTGATCATTTCCACTTTAACTTTAAAAGCATTGGTGTACTCACTGCTAAACATTTGACAGAGTCGTTTTTATTAGGTTTCTGAAGAATAGGAAAGCATGTTATCATATATTCATTATTTTTCACACTGAGTTGAAAATCCATGGCCCCCGTAATAAAAATTGACTCCAACATAACTTCTTGGTGGGTCCTTGTTGAGAAGTAAGTCATAGCATGTAGGCCTTGTCACATGAATCTGGAGATTCTCCGGGACTCTCTCGATGGAACCGTGGTCGACGAATTTAAGATGGCGGAAAAAGGACGCCTTTCCAAAGCCTTTAGAAGGGAAATGGCCGCTCCCCATTTGCGTTGACGTATGACAACCACCTGGTTCTGTGTTGACTATCGCTCCGCCCCAACTAATTGCATCAGCTGCAGTTAGAGAATTGAAGATTTCTTTGGGCCAGTATCCTACCTCCACATCCTGAATGCGCAGCCACCAATCTCCGCTCGGGGGATTCTGAAAATTTTTTGTCAAAAGAGAGAAGATTGAAAAATATCCCATGTATATTTACCAAAAAGATTGTTCCATTACCTTAACTATGTCTATAGTTACGTCATATTGTTGTTCACCATAGGTGGAAACTGGCTGAAGCGCAGAGCCTAGAGCGATCTTGTTGCTTGTTTGTACGAATCCAGGGCACTCGAGATTGTAGCAGCCAGTATATTGATAGCCGTCACTCTAAAGTCGATCCAAGAAAAACATGTCAAAGGTTGATCTGTATGTGAAAGTTTGGTTAATTGTAAGCACTCAAAAGAGTTAAAACTTACTGTCCAAAATATGAAAATCTTTGCCGGCTTGCTGAGACTAGAAACTGTATCGACCTACAATAAAAAAGACAAATCTATATCTGCACACATTTTGAATGCCAATCATTCTAAAATCTTCATATCTGTTCTAAGTTCTTACCATCCATCCGGCTTCTATGGTGTTCAGATTCTCTGTGGGGCCTGATGAGAGCCAAATTTGAGAGAAGCTGACTTCTGGATCCATTACGGTAGGATTCCATACATTAAGTGTTGCATGAGCTCCCAAGAAGTTGCCATCGGTCAAATATAGTGCAGCATACTACTGACCAATACATAGCAGACTCATTAGGAAGTGAAACTTAAGGATCAATGCATGAACAAAAATGCAACTCACAGCTCCACAATAAGTCTTAAGCTCCCAAGAAGTTGCCGTCGGTTGAAGTTACTACAGCATACTGACCAATGTATAGCAAACTTAAGGATCAACGCATAAACAAAAGTGCAACTCAAAATCAACGCCTCAATAAGTCTTATCGTGATGTAATTGCACGTACTTCATGTTTAGCCGGTGGTGACGCAGCCTGGCTCTGATTAAGCTGCTGAAAGTGTGCAGTCAACCATTTAACATGACGATTGGTATGCTTTTGTGGTCTTCTGATGGGGATTGTTCCTTCAGGGCATTCACCATATTTCCACCAAGCTTGACTGAGCGCACCTTCCACATATCCCACTCCATTCGCTTTTAGATTTGAGCTTGGTTTCATCTATTCACAAATGGACATGCCGACTTTAGCGATTATTAAATAAGGTGGACGAACATATCTAAGGCTGCATAACGGTATTTTTGACATAGAACAAACTAAATTTCTTCCTGCGATATTGAAACAACTTTCTCCTAGAACTGCTCATCATTAAGGTACTTATATCATCGTTATTGCAATTATTAATTTTTCCTGCTAACTGCAAAATTTGCATGGGAGGCACAGGACAGAATAAGGTCAAAAAAATGAGAGGAAAAAAACCTGTATGGTATGATTCTTGAGAAGCGGATGATCAAAGGCGGGTTGCTTGCAAATGTCAACACAATCGATCACTTCACCGGTTTCATAACTCTGCAACAGGTTCTCATACATTGTCTTAGCCAAAAGAACATATTTAAAAGAGGGAAAAAAGGTGAAATAGCAACGTGCAGAGTTTAGGAACGACCTCAATGGTTTTTACCGCTCCTTTAAACTGATCCGAACCTGTTACTTTGTCTGATCCATGGACTCTTGCTCGAGCACGCTCATAGCTTATCGTACCAATGACAATCATCAAAACAAACCAGTTGGAAAGGTGCGTCCGTGGGCTTACCATTACCATTGTAGAACATACCACAGAATAAACCGTATTCCTTTGGTAGACGTCAAAATTGAACTCGAGTAATCATCATTTATAGCCTACCGAGGATTACCATTACAATAAGGAAAAAAGTAATTCAATTGCGGATTAGGCTTTTGCACGTGAAAGGAAAGGTTCGATATTTCGTAATCCAGTGAAGATAAAAAATAAAAAGGAAAAATACTGATTCTCGCCCCATTATCAGTGAAGCGGTGGCGATGGCCGGCGAGGTCACCGACGCCTCGATACTTCTATTTATTTACTTTTTTGCCTTTTTCCCCGTGTGCGTGTTTTTCTAGGCCAAAGCTGTACGTAGAAATATTTTGTTTAAACCGGTAATACGTCCACTTAAGTAAGAGATTTCAGCAATAGGTAAATTACATCCTCCATGAGGATTGTCATCCAGAATTAGTATGTCTTATTCGTTATTTTCTGCATCAGCAATTTTTTTTTCTTAAAGGTCGCAAAAACCCTATGTTTGAAGAAATCATATTAGCCCAATACCGTCTGTTCCAAAGATCACGAAAGAAGAAATTTATTCAGCTTGTCGTTCGCATGAAAAGACCCACATTTTAGAACGCTATTAAAGTAATCAAAAGAAGAAATTTTGCATTTATCAATGGATTTATCTAATTATACATGAGATCAACGATCAACCTCGCATTTAACAAAAATTTACCTCAGCAAATGCGCCAGCCGTCTTTGAAAGTCATGCCATTGGAGATGTAAAAAGAAGAGCGAAATTTGGAAGCCCCTGCTTTTTCGTGTTCTAAATCAACATCTCACATATTTGCAATCCATACGGGCACTTTGGGGGAATTCATCTGCCAATGTGCTTTTCTTAAGACGAGAAGAACATTTCAGGCCCCAACTTGGGTTCAAAGTTTGAACTCTCACTGCCCGTGTAACAATTACAAAGTAATGTACTTGCACAGATGAACCCGTTATCACCTGATCAATGGCTAAAATTTACAGTGAAAAGAAAAAAATCAAAGAATAACCACCGAGGGGGCTGTATTTTTTTATTTTCTGGAGTACTCTTGAGAAAGACTGAAGCCCAAAGCAGTTAATAGGGCCATCTTTTGCCAGCAAATTTTTCGGGGGACAGACAAAATTCCAGGGCAACTACAATGTGCAAGGCTGAATGTGACTTTTGAGATATCTTGAATTACAGGTTGTCTTTCATCCATTTTAGAGCTCCATTCGCGACAGACCTGCAAGTGAAATCTTTATTATTTCAACAATCCTTTGTGCATCTATGTGAAAATGCAGTCTCAAAGTACAACACTAGCACTTCAGACTAGGATGATCAGATCATGAGATAACTACGTCTAATGACTACTAAAGGACTAATTCTTTAATGAAACAGGTCAGGTTCCAGAGAAGTTAGGATGATTAGATCATTGCATAGCTACATCTTTCTGAACATTACTGTAGGGAGTTATCAGCAATTGAAAGCAAGGGCAAATATCTCAGCACCCACGGAACAAAAACATAAAGTATTGTACCTGCCTAGACATATGAGGGGTAATGGTACTCAACTACATCTGGAGGTCTAAAACTTCTGGAGGGCCGGTATATCAAGCTTTCTTGTAAGTATGTCAGGAAGTATGCACAATGATTTATCAAGTCTCAATATATGAACATGGAGAACCCAGCCTGAAGTAATAGCACATAATTCCCCTGCTTAGTGAAACCCATTTCATAAGAAGTGTATTTACCCCAAACCTCCATTTTTTCCCACTATATACAACTCGTTTTTTATGGCTTTGAAGAATTCAATACGATTTAGCTGAATAAAGAAACTACTCAAATTAAAGATAAGGAAGAATTACCCAGCCAAGTCTTTCAACTTCTTCCACCAGTCATTTTCATCTCCTGATTCTTCAGTCTTCTCCTCCATCTCAGAATCCACCTGCTGCTTCTCAGGAATTGGAGCTGCAGAGAAAAAGCTCTACTTTAAAAGATAGAACCCTTGCATGGGCACACTAGTGAGTGTTGCATAGGTATTGGACCTTGATATTAAGCTCAAGGCCCGAAGGTTGTTTCTCATATCCATACTGATTATAATATATGAATTTCTGTTCAAATGCAGATCCAGTATTTTTTTTTTCTTTTTAAATCACAAATAATATCTATTAGTACATTACACAATGACAAAAGAGACATTTTCAACACTAAGGAAAGCCACAATTAGGCATACAAGACTGCATAAAGCAACCATCTTACCAGGTGGTGGTGTTCTTGGGCGAGTTCTTGAGCGACTGCTGGTAGAGCCACTCAAGGAAGCCAGGTCTTCAAGTAAATCCCGTTCACTTGAACTGCAAATGTGGGCAGTAACTTTAATGTAATGACATACCTTAGCCATGTCAGGGTAAATACAAGACTACTCTCTTACTAGTATATATGAGGACAGAGGTATGCCACCCATTAAAAAGTTAACAGTGCAGAAACCTGTAAAATCTCACTAACTAAAAAGAAATTAGAGGAAAAAATATTTGAGAGAGTTAAAACTTATAATTGAACATGTTTGATCAACTTATTGACTCAGAGTAATTCAACACGGCAAAATTGCCTGATTTTGACTGACATTAAAAGATGCGCCTGCTTAAGAGAGCCCATCAATATAATGGAAAAATTTCACAGATCATTGGATGGACTGAAAACCTCCAACAAGCACCATCAATTAGATCAATGTAACTTATCCAAGGTAAAGCAATTAACGTAGAGACAAAAAACATATACAGCAACACATTGCTAAGATCCTTGTTTTGGATGTGTCTGTTCTAAAGTGTACGTGAGACTAATTGAAGTCATGATTTGGTAACCCATGGGAGAGATGCATGTTCCAATGAACAAAATATAAAATACACTGATAAAATTTTTCGACCAACCATACAAGACAAAGAAGTAATTAGATGAGATTTATATACCTCACACGCTTTGGTATAGTGACCTTAACTGTAAATAAGTGGTCACCACGTATTGAGGGTCTATTCAATTTTGGTGCACCCTTTCTTGCAAGAACCAGAACATCCCCTGGTTGTGTACCTGGAGGAATCTGTAGTTCAGAAGGTCCTTCAACTGTTTTAACCTGTTTACATTCAAGACATTCAATCAATAGGCAATTTGAAAAGCCTCAGCAAAGTACTGATATAGATGGACCGCCACATGATCCTATATCTGAAGCTATAAGATACTTGTTCTCCATTATCTCTAAGCCATAGGTGGCCCATGCATTTCAATCTGCTTCAATGTGGGGACTCGTTAGTTCTGACCATCAACAGGTATTTCATCTAGTCAGGTAACTTCTGATAAAAAATGAAGCGAAAGAATCCCAACATCCCTTAAAATTTCTTAGGCATCACTTAATTTCTGTGAGAAAAACATAAACTTTTACATTTATCAATCTGATGGTGGCAAAATTTTTCGAATAATTCCTAGAAAAACTTTGACAGTTTGGTCACAATCAGAAAAATCATCTGATCAGCATCAATTACATTACCACAAAAAAGAAAAGAAAAGTGGTGAAAATCAAGTCAATTTCCATCGCATTTAGAGAACCCTTGCATATGCCGCATCTTCAATTATTGCATATTTTATTAAAGTACTTGAGAGAGCATAAGACCGATCAATGACAAGTTTGTTGCTCTACTAGCTATTTTATGGTTCGTTTGGCACGTAATAAAAGCGTTTTTAGCCATAGTCGGCACATGAGCATTGGGGTTGTCCTGACTGCAAAGTTTTCCACACATCACAATTTAGAGGAATAAAGATTATTAAAATGGCAATATGCCTCCAGTTGTCGTACTCATGCTCCTATTTCATGTACTTGGATGGACAAAGTACTAGGAACATTTAATTCAGCATGCCTTATTCTCCCTATAACTGCATCTTCATTCTCTCTAACAATTATCTCTATTATAAATACAATATGATACAGAGTGTAAGCCTATCAAGGAAATTTGAAGTATACCTTCACCACCGCACCCAATATAGCATCAAGATAGCTAATGGTCACTGTAGAATTGAGATTTATTCCATCCCTTCGAATCTCTGCGATCTCCTCAACCTCAAGATATACAAAAAGATCACCTGGAGGACCCCTGATGATGATAACATTAAATAGTTAAAATTCTTGAATAAATTTTGCAAAGGATTTCTGGTTACCAATTCAAATACTTATCATGTTTATGGTGTCATGCAATATATTGTCAATTTCTCCATTGATGTGATGGTTTGTATATGCATAAGGAAGAAAAAAAATGCCCTGCTGTCAAGGAAAATTAAACTGACAAAAGCGTAAATAATCAAAAGACACAAATGTCTTAGTATAGACTCTGAAGAAAGAAACAACATGATAAAAAGTTAAAGAACTTTATTCTGTTCCATGAACCATGAATTGGAAGGCAGAATATGTGAAATATTACTTCATCCTCCAATGCAACAACATCAGAGAAAGAACAGTCCATTTAAATGGCAATGAGGCTGCTTCCAAACCAAAGTCCAGAAAACAAACATATGATCCACAGTGCAGAGAGACTGCACTTATGACAACCTTCCTCAAAAACTGACTGTGCAGAGGGCCTGGTTAGTGGAATAACCCTGATCCAATAAGGTTGGCAAGGGCACACAAGGAAGATCATACCACTCATAAGGCAGAGGCCAAAAAGAAGGAAAATAGCTCAAAGAGGGGAAAAAGAATCCAAAACTAATGATCGTAGAAAAGAAGTTAAAATGCCAAAGTAAACAAATTATTGAGGCACAAAATAAGATAGTGAAGAAGTTTTTGCCATTTGCATAGACATAAGCATAGAGAAGCATATCTTGTTGACTGTCTTTATGTTAAATTCTTTTGTCAGGTGACAAAGTTACTAAATTCATTAAAATGTCTTTAATTTTCAGGATTTTTCCCTTTAAAAAGGAAGCCGAGGGTAAAATTGAGAATCTGTTTGTTATTTATTGGATACAAGTGGAAGAAAGGGGAAGTACAACCCCTTGCTTATTAAGCCATCACTACTGTCTAGTCTATTCAAAATATTAATCATGCTGAAGACTATCTAGAAAACATAAACATATTAAAGATTATACCCTTTACTGGCAAATTAAAGGGGACAACATGGTTGGGGTGACAAGAAATTGACATGAGCAACTGCATGAGATATTTTCTTTCCCTGTTTGACCGCAAACATAACGACTACTTGGCCAGCTTTTGTCAAATATGAAACTGCGAACAGCTGAATCTCTAATAAAATATTCCCATCTGTTATACAAAAAATTGTAGTAGCTACAAAAAGTGATTATGCAGATATTCATTAAATCCAGGCAGAGAATTATTGTGTTGCAATTCTCAGAGTTCGTTTCCGAAAAGCCTCTATAAATTTGCCAAAAAATCCATTCCAGTGATTCATTAACAGTGCAAGATAGATTCCAAGTTTACAAAATGATATATCATACCCTCTTGGTCCAGCATCACCTTCTCCAGCAACTCTGAGGATACTACCCTTGCTGACTCCGGGTGGAATTTTCACTTTGATGTCCTTTTTGACCCGAACACGCCCTTCGCCAGAGCATTTTCGACAATATTCAGAGATGACTTCACCTTCCCCACCACAATTGGGACAAACAGACACCTAACATAAGCGTTTTTCAGTATTCTGAATTGACTCTCAGCTTGTAAAATAACTAAAGAGGATGAAAATTTGGCAAAGGATTAAATTCTTCTCTCAAGGAAGTAAGGATTAAGTAAATAAAATGGACATGGCCAATTGCACTGAGAATTTGTGGGTCAGCCCATCCTCCTGGACATAACTGACAATGCTTAGCACATCTGAAGCATAGTTGTTCTATCAATATCAGTCTATTTCACTAATGGAAGAGATAACATCTTATCTTGATGTACAAACAGTTGCATGTCCTGTTTTCTTATACACAATCATAAAAAGGTAATACTTTCGAGACCTTACAAAAACAACAGATTCTCAAAAAACCAAATATCTTTCAACAACTAATTTCTAGTTTTTTTCAAGCCAGTTGCAAGCACCAAACAACCAAACTTAGGACAAGGAAAGTCAAAAGCGTTTGTCCAATCATCCTAAAAGGACTGATATCTAGTGCTTATACCTGGGAAAACATGCCAAAAGGAGTCTGCTCTGTTCGCATGACCTGGCCCCTGCCACCACATGTTGAGCATATCCTCCTCTTGGAACCAACCTTTGCTCCAGTACCAGAGCAAACTACACATGTTTCCAAGTGGGAGAGCTCGAACTCCTTCTCCGCTCCAAATATGGTCTCAGAAAATTGTAGAGTCATGTCATAACTGAAAAGGTTTGGAAACACAAGTTAATATGTAGAGATTTATACCCCTCTCTAGGGAGACAAGGAAAAGAAAAAAGAAAACAAGAGAAAGAAAAACAGATCAACATTAATTTTCCTATTAATTATACCCTTGTGAAGGATGTCCTTTACTGACACGCATTTAAAAATGTAATTATCTGATCGACTTTCAATTCTAAAACATAAATAAGAATGGCCGCAGAGGAAAACAGAAAGAAAATTGATATAAATAGAGTAGTTCGATTTCAGTGTTCCACGCAATGGTAAAATTTTCTGAAGCAACAAGTGCACATACAGCAAGGAAGGGGCCAATGAGTAGTTCAACAAATATTACCCGCACTCACCGTAGATCTTCACCCTTCATAACAGTGCCACGTCGGCTTGCTCTGAATCCAGTTGGGTCCATACCCGCAAAACCACCCATACTTGGGCCAAAAAATGTTTCGAATAGATCGAAAGGATTAGTCTGAGTGAAGGACAATGCAAAATGTGAGGAAAGAACTGCATTTAGTGCAGCAATCATAAGATTTTCTAATGTACTATAGAGCAAGTAACTCATGTATGATTACGATCTCTCCAATACCGTATAAGCATTTGATGGGCCCCCCACTGTACTCTTTACTCCTGCTTCACCATATTGATCATACAAAGCCCTCTTTTTATCGTCGGAAAGCACCTAATTATGGCAAAGATTCAACAACATGAATAATACAACATCAGCAGAGAATGAAACTGATAACCGAACAATAGCAAAGTTGTGAGCCCTATAGAGATACATCCTAGAAAATCAATGATTAGTAAAATTCTCCAAACAACGTTTTCTAGCCCCACAAATATTAGTAATTTGAAACAGAAACAGACACACAATTGTGTTTTTGCCAAACATGAAATAACAATGCAACCAATTTGCCATCACCCAGTAAGACAATCCTTGTCCAGCGACATAATGACTATAAACTTGCCAGAACATGTTGCTTATCATCTATACCAGCGACTTCTTATGCCTTTCTTTGGCGCTTTCATTATGTCAATAAAATCACATCTCTGAGTTTGAGCATCAAAATGTCACCAATTTACCTACCCACACCACTTTAAACAAGTGCTTCTTCCTCCCTATCTTATCTACAAAAGCCAAAGCCAAAATTGCAACCCAATATGAACTGACTCAATGTGACAAATTTCTCCCTAGTAGTTGAAGAAAGGCCAAGGACCAAACTTTTAATCTACAGTCATTACCAACTACCATACACTGAACATCTTTTCCACTAGATTGTGAGATGACTCTATTCAGTATGTGTAATTTAAAAGAAAACTTTTGGGAGAACATAGGAAATTCTCGTTCCTCAAAGCTGATGCATACCTCGTATGCAGCACTGATTTCCTTAAACTTCTCTGTAGCCCCCGGCTGCTTGTTGACATCGGGGTGGTACTGCAAAATATATCAACAGAACTTGAGTTCCCAGAAGGATCAAACTAATGCGCATTTCTACCGACAACCACTTGCACATAGCTTGAATGCCAATAATGGTACAGCCATACATACAAACCAATCTCTGCATCCATTGTCCACAAACGGAGAAATCCTGAGTGGCTACTAAATTATCCATATCCATAGCTTCTAAATCGCAGTATTCACTAAAACTACTCAGAGACAACTTCTTGATGTACCACGTCCTGGAAATAACTCCGATAGCCAGTATGAAGGAGTACCAAACCCAATCTGATTGACAAAGCCAGTCGACCAAAATTCGCATTCACTAACCAATCATTCCTCTCGTCGTCTCCCAAAATTCACAAACGACGCTCCATTCATCGCTCTATCTTCGCAGAGCTCACTACTCAATCAACTCGCGCAAAGCAAAACCAGAGAAAAAAACAAGGAAAACACGGAGAGACTCCTTTTACCTGGCGAGCTAACTTTCGGTAAGCAGCCTTAATCTCCTTACCGCTCGCGGACTTGGGGACGCCGAGCGTAGCGTAGTAGTCGGCGGAGGCTCGGATCGCCGTCCCGAAGCGCCTCGCGCGGGCCTTCGAGGGGAGCCGCGAGGATCGAAGCGGCAGGGAAGAAGAGAAGCCCCCGCCGCTCCCGACGCGGATTCCGCCGGCGCAGAGGGAGGGGGAGGAGGACGAAGATAAGGACGACGGCGGCACTGAGGGGGCGAGCGGCTGAGCGCAAGGGAGGAGCGCGGCGGATAATGTCGCGGCCATCGAATCGGTCCCCGCGCGGTGCTTCCGCTCTTCGGCGACGAATCTTCTTCTACGACGAGAGGATGAAGAGCAGAAATGCGGGAACTGTGTCGTTCATGGCGCTCTGCTGAGAGCTGAGAATAATGAACTTTGGTGTGAGCTCGTGGGAGTAGGCAGATGAACACGAAAGGAAAAAAAAAAAAAAAAAAAGACGGAGAAAAAAGAAAATGGAAATATTGGCTTTTTATATGTGTGGATGAAAAGGTATATGGCAGTAGGAAAATAAAAGAAAATGGTTTGATTGGAGAAAGAAAATTGGCTTTTCAAATTTTTATTCGTGTGGTAGGATTTTTTGTTTTTTTTTTTTTTGCAATCGTACAGTACGAAATTACAATTACTACCGTCCATTGTTGAGTTGGGCCAGGCCCGTCCTACCAGAGGACCCAATTATTCATGGGCCGAACGGGTCGCACGTTCCGGGTCAGTTGGCCGACGAAGGATGCACAGGTGCTTCAGAGGTCCACCGGCCCATCGTAATCGCGTGTATATTTTTTCCTCATTATTTTATTAATCTGAGCATTATAACACGAACAAGTTTAATAAGGTTTATGATCAAAAGATGACAAATTTTTTTTTTTTTGGGTGACAATTCAAGATGAAAAGCCCCTGAAGCGCCGTGCCAATCCCAAGAATCCGTTACTATGCATGAGTTCAGTTCGGTAGTTCTTAGTCAAATTGAGATATTTCAACTGTTAAAATTTGAAATACGTTTAACTTTTCTGAATCTCAAATCAAAAAGGGTAATCTGGCAACTAGTACTTTTGATAGCATCATAAGTTTGTGAATGGATTTGAGTAAAATTTAGCAAATGATGGTTGTTGGAGGTTGGGTGGGCCCAAGCAACCACAACCAAAGCCCTGGACACGTAGTAAGTACTTTCTTTCTTTAAAACAATTTCTATCAAGATATATTTACAGGTACTTATTGCCACATGAAAATGGGTCTTTACATCAGTTTATGTCCACACAAGGAAATTCCTAACATGAGCTATATGTGGCGATTGGGTTGGGTGGATAAGGATTGTGCTACGAAGGTACCTAAATGAATTTCTAAAAGAGCTAATACTAACATATTTCCTTGATTATAATGTTTATCGCAGGACGTCTTTGACTAAATTGAATGAAGCTCGCAACCGAGTGATAAAGAACGAAAGGTCTTCACAATGATCAGAGACACATGAGAGCGGATCATATACTTTGCAAAAGCTCTTTCCTGGTTTATCCATCAATGTTTTTGGAAGCCTCTGTCTAAGTTGGAATACCGAGAATAATTCAATGCTAGGAAGCAGCTTGTAATGCAAGAATTAAGAATCCATGCATGGATTTTCTGCTTTGAAGTCCTGAAACAGGTTCTTTTGAATCCCTTTGATGAGTTGATATGCTTATTTCTCGATCTCAGGTACGTGGCTTTCACTCTATATACATATGGAAACTATGCACAAGCACTATTTTCTCATGACATATGTCATCTAAATTAAAAACTCAAAAGGTTTTCATGATGAAAATGTGGATCTCTAGTGAATTTATCCGCATTGCCCGTGGACAAAGAAAGCAGAATCTACAAAAGAGATGACGATCTCGTCATATGTAGCCCTCGACTCTCAGCTTGTTACGAGCGAAATGGCTGGAATTGCAATTAACAAATTTACTAGAATGTTGAGGAGTGCAAATGATTTAAAAAGCTTTAGGCATGATTTAATTTTCAATGCTTAAGCATTACTCTTCGTGCATATTTGGCCCAAGATTAGAGTACAATGAGTAAATATAAGTGATAAGACGAAAGAAAAAAGAACCATCTCGGAGATATTTGAATTCAGGATTTCGGATCTCCTTCTTTAAAAAAACTTTGGAATAGAGAAAATTCCAACTAAGGACCTAAAGTGGGGCATATTCGATTAGAGTGATTATTAACTCATCTCCTACCGCTAATTATCTTTGCATTACCAACTCTTATTTGATTTAGTTAGCGATGTTTATTTGATTTTTTAATCACCAGTTTCTTGGGAAAATTACTTAATCAATCATAAACCAATTATACATATGTTAGTTTAGTTATAAACTCTTCAATATTTCTAATTCAATACTAAATCTTTGTGTAAAACTTCAATATAGTCATCCCAATTAATTTTTGCTAGCTATCTTAGGTGTCACATCAGCATGTCAAAAATTTCCAATGAAAATTAACCAAAAGGACTATATTGGAATTTTGTACAAAGATTTAAGACTAAATTGGTAAAATTAGGAAATTTTATGAATAAATTGCTATCTATACGATAGGTTTAAGACTAGTTGGTCCATTTTCTCCCTACTTCTCTTATCTCTAACAAAAGAACTTATGTTATCATTTACCAAATTTTGTTTGCGTGGTTTGCTAACGACTTAAATTTACCACATATTATATGAAATTTCCAATCTTATTTAACTCTTCTTTAGATTAAGTTAACAACTAGTTACTAACTCTCATTTAAATTGCTTATCAATATTTATTTATTTATTAAGTTTATAATTTTTTTCTTTACTACTTTTGTTTGTCTTACTTACTACCATCGTAAATTGACACTTTTATAATTGGACAACATTTCGACCAAAAAAATAATAATTGAACAACATTAATTAGAGAGATTACCAATTTTTTTTCCAATTAACAACTAGTTTTTTGAGGCCATCGTGGCCGCCGGTGAGTCCAGCCTCACCTATACCATCACAAGGAGGCCTTACCCGCAGCCATGCGCGATCCCTTCGATCGACCGAGCCTATATAGGAAGAGATCGAGCGCTTTGGATTCCACTACTCAGTCGATTTACAGAGGAATCCCTCCCGTCCGCGATCAATTCCTTTGAGCGAAATGAATAGAGAGGCTAACCTTCGAAGAACGGGATGGAGAAGCTCGTTGGCTTTGGCTTCGTGGCGTAAAGAGTGAACCTGATGGAAGGATCGACTAAGCGGTTTTTCTCTTTGAATGCAAATTGAAGAAGAAGCAAGCCCTAACTTTCCTTAATATTAAGAGCAAGGAACGTTGGCATTTTAAAGGAGTTTTTCCAAATCAGCTTCTGACGTGGATTTTTTGCTAACGTGGAATTGCCACATCAGAAGACTTAATGGTGATTTTTGATGGAGGGCTAATGAGGGTAGATTTAAGACTAAAGTGAGAGTAGAGGGTTTTTTAGACAAAAAAAAGTTTATAATAGATTTGAGACTAAACCTAAAATGTTGAATTTTTTAGGGAATTGGGTCTTATTGAAATTGACTATTTTATGTTTTTAAAGCATTAGTAAATGTAAGGGGCTGCTAACCAAGGCTAATAAATGTTGATAACTCAATAGGAAAATTCGTAAATTAAAGAACACTTTGAAAAAGTTCATGATCCATCGATAGGACTTGGAATTTTGTTTTTTTATTTTTTTTATAATCCGAGGCACAAGTGTAGAGATTTGGTTATTTGGAAGCTCATGAAACACTTTACAAACACCATAAATCGGTTAAGTTCAAGATCTGTGTAGGTTGCGTAGTTTGTAATCTTTGTATGCAATTGGTAGGATTTGACCAAGTGATCTTAAGTTTCTAAGCTAGAATTTCTTAATGCTCCAATCATTTGTGCTGACTCAAAGGGTTTAATTAGTGAGAATAATATTTGTTTGATCCAGTCACTATTACTCTTCCAAGAAAAATGGTTGCCCGCGAGATTGTAGAAGCACCCGCCATTGCACAAGCTATCCGTCCTTTCGGGTCGTCAGGCCCATAAAGAGGGAGAGTTTTTGCAACTAAGCACGACTCCATTATAAGTTTCTAAAGAGAGGAAATTTGTTCACAAGACTGAGTTTTCGCCATGTCACTGTCTTGAAATGAATGGCATGAATCCTATGGGCTTTACTTGTTCATAGGAATTTCAGTTTGTATGGTTTAGTCGACGTTTCAAATGTGCAAATGATGGTCGAACATAGAGAACTGAATTAAAATCGGGCAAGACTTTCCAACTTTCGAGTAAAGACTCTTTGCCAATCTCTGCGGCAACAATAGCTTCAGCAACACTATAAAACCATTCTATTATGATGTCCAAACATTGAAAATGAGGAGGAGACAGGGTTTGAGCTTTTGGTCGTCCATAAAAAGTCAGCCCCTTCTCCAAACTTTGATGAGGAAAATCTCGAAACACTCCTTAAACATCATGATAATAGATACTCCAATTGCTGATGCATCGATATAAATGATTGTTCTTGTGATACATGTGATCAATGTTTTGGAGAAAGATAATCTCTTGTTGAATAAGCTTAAATTAATGGTTTTGGGAGTAGTTGTCAAGGCGGCCCGCAGTTGAACGGGATGAAACTGACAGGAGAGGACTCGGTGGGATTCACTCTTTAAGCACGGCTCTTACACATGCAGAGGTCGTCCTGTTAGCAGCCAGAAGACCATTCACCGTTGTTGCAGCACAAGTAATTTGAGTTACGATGTGGTTCTCTATTTAGTGTTTAATTTAATGATCTGGTAGTGCCTATATATAGAGAGACAAAGAAGAAAAGCTCAACGAGGAATTCAAGAAAAAATGGCTCGACTGCTTCTATCCTCCTCCTCCTCCTCTCTTATCAGAATCCTGTGTTTTCTCTTGATTTTCATGACCCTTCAACTGCTCGCACGAGGCCCACGGCGTCTCACGTGCAGTGGTCAGCCTTCCTCTCTATCTTTTCCTCCTGTCTTTTTTTAGCAAAGAAAAAGAAGGAATTGATTATACGGAGATTTTTCTCCCGGTTGTGAAATTGACTACCGTCGATTATTGAGTATTGTTGCTGCAGAGAATTTACATCTAGAACAGCTAGATGTTAAGACCGCATTCCTCCATGGTAATTTGGAGGAGGATATTTATATGGTACAACCGGAAGGTTTTCGGGATCTGGAAAAGAAAATTATCGCAAATTGAAGAAAAGTATGGCTTGAAAAGCAGGTGGTACAAAAAATTTGACACATTTATGTGTGGTAACGGGTTCACTAGAAGTGACGTTGTATGGTGTGTACTGACATAGCTCATGTTGGGGAGTTACAGCCGTTGTATACATAAGACGTTGATGCGTAATCCAACATCAGTTGTGCAATTCACGTTGTGTACTGTGTGTATACATGAGTTCAGTTCAATAGTTCGTCTTTACTCGAATCAAGATATCCGAATCGTAGCGGTTTGAAGTTTGTTTCCCTTTTTCAAAATATCAAATCATCAAGGGTAATTTGGAAAATAACGCTTTAATAGCATTAATGAGCCTGCGAACGCGTTTTAGTAAAATTTAGCGATGATTCATGTTGCAGGTCTTCCGTACCCAAGCCACCCAAGCCAGGGCCCTGGATGCAGTGAGTATTTGCTTCCTTTCAAAACAAACTATGTCGAGATATTTATAGGTGCTCCCGAAAGATTTGGCATTCTCATCCGCCCCCAATCAATTGCACCATGAGATGCGTCTTCATATCAATTTACATCGAATCGAGGAGATTCATCATATGTGGTGATTGGCTTTGGGAGGATAAGGATTAAGCTTCAAGAGCACCCCAAACAAGTGTTTCTCTTTTGTATCAGTGTACTATGAATTTCCAGAAAATGCTGATGTAAACATCTTTTCTTTTTCACAATGTTTATTGCAGGACGTCTTTGATTCGAACGATTGAAGCACAAAGCCAGGTCATAAAGAATGAGAGGTCCTCGCAATGGTTGGCGATGCATTATAGTGGATCATGTATACTGCAAAGCACTCCTTTGTTTTTTTTACTACCTATAAATGCATGAGAGCCTCTGGTTAAGTTAGATTCCCAAAGATATTTCAATGCTGGGAAGAAGCATGTAATGTAAGAATTGGGATTGTTATATTAATCACGAATAGTGGATTTTTTGCTTCTTAAGTTAGGGCAGATTCTTTCGATCCTTTGATAATTTGATACGCTTACTTATCAATCTCAAGTATGTGGCTTTCCCTCCATTAATTCACTTGGAAATGTACTAAGGATTTTCTTTGGTTTATTGCGGATGGATGGAACCGATTTTTAATATGTGCCATTTGATTTGAAAGTTCAATTTTTCCTTTGGAAATATGTATAGCGACAAATTCAATTCTAAAATTTTCAATTTAATCAATTTAATTCTAAACCTTTTACCATTTGTTAATGTAGTTTTTCAATTTTGATTAGAAAAACTGGACATTAGTTGCCCCACATGATATGGTCGGCTCATAGGATAAATGGAGTTGATGTGAATGATTTTTGCAATTTTTTGTAAATTTTCTGAATTTTTTTCTTCTTCTTTTCCTTTCCTTTGCCTCTAGAGACAGAAAAGAATGGGAAAGAAAGAAAAGAATGGAAAAAAAGAAAGAAAAAAACCTAAAAATTTTAAAAAATTGCAAAAATAGTCCGCCCAATGATTTTCAATCAAAATTTGTGAGAAGGACTAATGGAAAATAGTGAATTCTATTATAAAGCCACCAAATTTAGCATCACCGGTCTGGTGGTTAACAATGCTCGCTCGCTTGTACGGTTTGAGGATCGTTCATCTACTCGGCATAGGCGATGAAGAAGATTTACGTAAATATCATGGTACTATAAGATACAGACCAGAAAAAGAAAATACTGTAAGATGAATACCGAGAGGGTTTGATAATTAATTAAGCGGGGTGTATTCAGAGTGCTGTAAGTATCTTTGTAATGTAACTTTCTCGAAATGAATGCCCGTTCATAGGGAATTTCAATTTGTGGGCATTGGCTGACTGTTCAAATGGGTACATCACGGGTCAAACATAGAGAACTGAATTAAAAATTGAGCAAGACTTTCAACAATCTTGATTAACGACCCTTTGCCAATCTCTGCCGCAGCAATAGCTCCAGCAACACCATGAAAATTTTTCCAACTTCAAAATGTCAAAAGCATTGAATATGAGAAGGAGAGGGGGTTTGATGTTTTGGTCTACCAGAAAAAGCCTGCCCCGACTAAACAAACGAACACTATAGTCGCCCGTGCTGTATATATCGACTTTTTCCGTGATACATGTAATCAACGTCTTGGAAAAACGATATTCTCTTGTTTAATAAGGTTAAGTTAACGGAGTGTTTTGGTTGAACGGGATGATATTGATGTGAGAGGACTTGGGGTCGGATTCATTCTAAAAACACGGCTGTTTCGCAAGTAGTGGTCAGCCTGTTCGCTGCAAAAGACCAAGTCAGGGTTGCTACATCACAAGTAATCAAGCACGATATTGTTGTTTATAAATGTATGACTAATGATCTTGTGGTGCGTATATAGAGAAGAAAAGCGCATCGAGGAATTCGAAGGAAATGGCACGGCTGCTTTCTTCTCCCTCCTCCTTCTCTCTTATCAGAAATTTGTGCTTTCTCTTGATCTTCACGACCCTTCAATTGCTGGCATGCTCCCGGGGGCCGCCGTGCGGTGGTCAGTCTTTCTCTCTAGTTTTTTCTTTTAACTTCTAAGCTTATATACTGGATATACATAAAAGGCAGGCACTTAATCAAACATTAGTTGAGCAATTTATGATGTGTATCGTATAATATGTGCCTTCGGTTAGGCGGTTTTTCTCGCTCGAGTCGAGATATTCTGAATTGTTGTGATATGAGATATGTTTTACTTTCCCGAAATATTAAATCACCAAAGGTAATTTGGCAATTAGCACCTATGATAGCATAATGAGTATGAAGTAAAACTTAGCAAATGATGGATGTTGCAGGTGAAGTGAGCCCGGACAATCCACGCCAGAGCCCTGGATGTAGTGAGTACTTTCTTCCTTTAAAACAAGTATATCAAAATATATTTATAGGTGCTCTCGAAAGATAATGTTCTCATCCAATCCACCAACCTGTTGCCACATGAGATGGTGTCACCATATCAATTACATCGGCATTAGGGAATTTATAACATGAGGCATATGCAGTGATGGCTTGGGCGGATAAGGATTGCACCACAGGAGTACTTAAATATTTCTCGTGTGTATCGGTGTGCTATGAATTTCTAAAATTGCTAACACAGACATCTTTTCCTCATCGTGTTGCTTATGACAGGACATCTCTGACCTAAACGATTGAATCTCGCAGCCAAGTGATAACAAAATGAAAGGTCTTTGCACAGCTCTTTCCTGGTTTGTATATTAATGCATGTAACATCGTGTTGACGACTATAGAGATCAGTACGAACGATTCGCGTTGGCGCAAGCGTTGACAAAGTAGTTGAGGCACTTGGCTTTGGATTTCTCTCACAAGACATCCACGAAGTCCGACTTCCACAATGATAACTTTTGAAGAAGCTTGAAGACCTAGGCCAAAAAGATGTGGCAGGGAGAAAAAATTGTATAAATAAAGCCAAAGGTGAATATTGTATCGGTTAACTATAGTCAATTTACTCAACCCGTTTGAATCGATGTTTAGTTCTTGCTTCATTTAAATTTTAAGAATCACGTACTTTGGCTATTTGTTTTAGTTTCGAAACCATTGAAGCTTTTGCTCACACGTTTGTACATAGATTCACGTCACTTTTTCATTTTTTTATATTATTTTTGAAACATGAAATTTTTTAGATTTCGATAGGAAAGCAAAAAGGAAAAAAATGGTTTATTCATATTTCTTGTAAAGTATAAATAAACCGAGAGATTATAAGATGTGCTTTTTCAAATTTTAAACCGAGAGATTATAAGATTCAATTATATATGGTAGATGGCGCATAATTCATCCCCCAACTCTTTAGTAAACTAAAATAACTCTTTAAAAATAAACTAAAATAACCAATATTTTTCTAACCAAAAAAATTATAGTATAGTCAAAGGGAGATATATTTGCAATAACGATATTAGAGATACGAATAATTAACATTATTATCAAAATATAGGAAGTCATTCTAGAGAAAGCCTTATATATGTCTATTATGAGCCAAAAGCTCAAATCAACCAGCTCAACCGATGGTATGAGAGCGCCAGGTAGGAAGAGGTTGTGGGTCATGGTTCTATGGATTGCGATCGTGTTGGGTAGCCCCGAACCACTGATGGTTTGTGAAGGGTGTGGAGGGCATGACAGGGCTCATGGCGATCGCCTTCACATTGGCCATGCCGTGCTTCGGAACAAGATTGATGTGCCCGGGCCATTGAAGAAGCTAACAGATTTCAACGCACACCGCCTGCTCTACCTCACCAAGTGGCCAATGAGGGTCAAAATGCAATGGGCCTTTTGCTGGCCCTTTACCCTTAAGAAAATATGAAAGAATTTGCTCAATGAACCTATTAGCAAAAATGTTTTCCAAATATTTTTGTTTAAAATTTTTTAAAATTTTTGACTATTAGCTTATCTATGAATTTTATTTTCTTTTTGATGTGCTTTACTTTTCCTTTGAAAATAAATCTTCATTATTATAAACCCAAAAACCCGAAAATATTTAATAAAACTTCGATTTTGAATTATTTTTTCATAATATTTTGAAATTTGAATTATATTTTATAGTCTGCACGAAAGCAGAAAATTCACTTCACCTTATTAGACTGGATCAATCTTTATTACTATGGCTTTTCCTTTTTGGCTCATAAACCATACGATCTTACATTTTCCTAATGAGTCTTTCTTTGGCATCAAAAGAATCACACGCCCATCTTCGGGTATAAATGAAGTAAACATACGTAAAAGTCTTGGTAATGTCACTGTCTTGAAATGGATGTCGTAAAACGTAAATCCTAATGGCTGGACTCGTTCATTGGGAGTTTTATTTGCATGCTACCATTGACTGAAGAGAGCCGAATTAAGTGGGCAAGATTTTCAACTCTGTCGAGTAAAGAATCGTGGCCAATCTCTGCTGCAGCAATAGCTCCAGCAATACTATAAAACTCGCTTCAGTAAAATGTCAAAACATCTAATATGAGAAGGAGACAGGGTTTGACTTTTTGGATAATTTTGTTGAGGAATGTCCCATGAGATGACACTCCTTAAACAACTAAATAAAGTGTTATCTTTCACAGCAAGCCTAATACTGGCATGCTTGACCAATACGGTGACCAAAAATGTGAAAAAGAGCACATAAATCACCATTTAACCTTCTTTCGAAGTCTGACAAAAAAAAAAAAAACTTCTTTCGAAGTTTTCACCGGGAACCGGTCTTCTTCTTGCAAAGAAATATGGAGATGAACAACAGGGAATGAAAGTCATTGACCTCAGCAGCTTTGGGGACCTCGTCGCAGAAGATATGACACTTGATGTCACTAAGATTTGTTGAAGATATGCGATGATGGAACCAAGAATCGTGATCGATCAATCCAAGATGACAATAGATTATAAATATATTATATCAATTTGTGATCGGATTTGATTTAGATTTGATTCTTTATATCTCTTTTATTTTTTCCTTATTTAGATGTTAAATGTATTATAAATAGGAGTCTATATAATATAAAAATACATGGCTGAATATACATAAATTACAAGTCTTTCCTTTGGTCTATTCTTCAAACTTTGACAAGATTCATGTGCAGAATGATAGACTTGCGACCAAACAAAGACAAGTATAAGTGGAGGGACTAAATTGGTAAATCCTCAAAATGTTTAGGACTAAATTAGTATAATTGAAAAGTTTATAACTGAATTGGTATAATAAGTTTAAGATTTTCTTGACAATTTTCTAAAAAAACAAATGCACTTCTTTATATAAGACTGATTCAAACATTTTCATTTCTTCTTTTTATTGGGCTTATAAACCAAATGATTTTACATATTACTAACCAGTCTTTCTTTGGCATTAAAAGAACCACAGGTACATCTTTTGGTATAATCCTGTCTGGTAGTTGACGATGTATGTCACTCAATTTTTGTAGGGTTTGAGGATCGTTGGTCCACTTTGGCGTTGGCGATGAAGAAAAGTTTTGGCTTTACATTGTTGAAATCTTCAATAGGTCTGTATCATTCCTTTTCTTTATGTTATCTTGGTCAACTCATTTCTTTTGTACTTTATTTGCCATAACATGATACAATTGATAGCATATACATTACTAAATTGCACCTACGTAGAACCCTTATAGAAACAAAAATCACTTTCTTTCATCCTATAACACGGTCATCCTTCTGACTCGGTCCACTCACTAGAACAAATATCTCTCTATCTCTCTATAATACGTATCATCTGCGAATAGGATTTTCAAACAAGATAGGTCCTTGGGTCTCTAATCAAACCATGCTTGATTTATTCACCAAAGATTGCTTTAGCCCTTTTGCGCTTCAGCTATAAGCCAAACACGGTCAGTTTATTCACCAGCGATGCTAGATATATAGCACGACTAATTCACATAAGATTAATTTATCAAGCCATGCCACAAATTGTAAACTATATTGATAAGTAGGTCATATATTGTATTTCACAAAATGCCGTTACGTCTCTCTCTAAATTAGTTTTGTCCGAGAGAGTCAATAGACGAGAACAACCGGCAAAGACTTGCAAATGATTGGACATATTCGTCAAAATAACTAAATCCGTCAACCGCACATTTTTTCAAAACAAAGGACCTAATACGTGGCTCCTAGATTGTCACAGCATAAATACACGACCAATGCATTCACGAAACACGACTGATCTTTTATATATAAAGGATAAAAGAAAGTAAGTTAAATAAAGAAAATCAGAAATTTAGTCGATGAAACGTTGCTTTTCATTGATATGTTGTGCAATATATAGAGATATCACTTCCAACAATTATGGTGAAAGTTAAAATATATCAATTTTATTTACAAGGAAATTAAATGAAGACAAATCAGAAAAGATCTCCAGATGATCAACTCGTTGATCCCTTGAAATGTTATCTTTATGCTGATTTGTAGAAGATTCTGCATTGCAACCATTATCATTTTTTCCTCTTTGATTTATTACTTCAATATTAAAGACATAAAGATCGAAAAAAAAATGGTGAGCAGAGCTTTGCTCGCCGGCTTAATTGGCTATTGCTTATGGTTTTGCTGCTCCACCTCCATTTCACCTCCGTAGCTGCAAGGTCCATCAATCCCGAAAGATGTGCTGGTAAGTATATTTCATTTCTCTCTCTCTCTCTCTCTCTCTCTCTGATTGGGCGTGTGTTTTTGTGATGAGGATGATGATGATCTATCTTTTTGATGGATTATTACTACCTTCCGACACAAAAAACTGCATATATATATCTAAGCACTAGCTTGTTGATTTGCTTCACTCGTTGAACATATTGTACTATTCCGTCGAGACGATTGTGTATTATTATAAGCTGCAGGAAATATAACTAATACTAATTGTCGTGTTGCAGATGGTTGATGATGGAAACTGCGTGTTGTTCTAGTGCCAAAGTTTCCGCTATGAGCTTATTTGATATTTGAGAGTTGATTACATACCACCAACTTTTGTCCTTCTGATCAGCTATAAGGACGTTATGCTTTGTTACTATTGATGTTGACATAGACTTGGTAGTTATTTTCGATCCTTTGGTCTTGCTTCTATCATGAAGGTATAGGTGTTGCTTTTATCTTTTCATCTTAAGCTTAGCTTATTGAAAAGGCAGGAGTTAACTTTTCAATGCTTAAGCATTCGTTTTCATGCATATTTTGGTCCGAGGTTAGTGCACGGGAAGCAGATATAAATGGGAAGACAAATGACAAATAAGGGGTTGGGAGATATGGCTCAAGATCTATTACTTTAATACCATGCAAAAGGTGGTGAGACCATTGTCTGTCCATCTAAAAATCAACTTACAAGTATGGGTGAGCATGATTCCAAGGAATGTAAGGTAGATTTCAAGCTCAAAATTGAGGAACCGATTTTGACGAGTAGGCTCAAGTTTTAGAAAATAAGTCTTTTTGTTTTTCTTAATTTATGGAAATCGTTTTTATGGACCGAAAACAATAACATTAGAATGGGAAAAACAACTTCCCCTTGTGGCAAAATTGAAATTACTTTCTCTAAACCACCAAACAAATGGAAACTAATCATTTTCCTTCAAAATGATTTCAATGAAAGTATTTTCATCTATCATGAAGTTTTCAGTAAAATAAACACACTCTTAGGAATAAATATGTTGATAATTTCCATTGTTAAGTGGAAAAGCAATCCAACCATCTCAGCTCACCATAATGTGATATCTATCTAAGATTGAAGTCTATGCTAAGCATTGTACTTTATCCATAATTTGAATTAATCCTTTAGTACATGCACTTCTTTTTCATTGTTTCCTCTACTGCTTTCATTTACCATGCACAAGTCTTATTAAGATATACATATAAGTTATATTAGAAAGTCTCATATTAGATAATTGGTGTCATGTGTAATAGTTAGTATATTATTATTGGCTTATAAATTGTACGCTTATACATTTGAGCAAAGGTAGGTCCCAATATAAAAAGGCAAATATGTATCATAATTTCTTGTCGGAATTAGAATTTGACTTAGCATGCACACTCGTAAATTTTCAGCTTGGTAGCTCTAAATATTGACTTAGTTGGCAAGTTCCTAAATCACTACTGAATAAATAAAAAATGAAGAAAAAGAAGGGAGAAATATCTATCAACCGGATGAACTTCGAATCTTTTAGTAGCAGGAATTTCCAAAAAAAAAAAAAAAAAAATCGATAGCATCGGTAATTCGATATTGGCCGAGATGAGTGTGAATTTGTACACGGGATCTGATTGATATGCCTTCCTGTGAATGAAGATTTTACGCGTTTTTCCATTAAATCTCATCATTATAATTAGTCTCGACAATCTTAAAAAAGAGCCCGCAAAGCTGGCTTAATTACTTATAAAAAAGAAAAAAGAAAAGGGCACCGGCATGGGTTGATGTCGTAAAAAATTCCATATGCTCGTGTCGCGGTCCGATTTCTTCCATATCCACGTGGATTGAAAAGAGGGGTTTTATGGCATCGGGGTGAAAGTATAAGAGATGCAGAAGGGTAGATACAACAAAGGCAATGAGAATGATGGAGAGATCATGGCATCAGCATATACGATAGAATTGAAGGCGACGGCAGCGATGTGTGGTCGAAAATCGAACAAGCCAGCATTAGAGTTATGGTTCCCTTTTTCCTATGACAGCGATGGGGGCTCGGCTCGGCTTCATGATCTGAAATCGAAGGGAACCATCGCAAACCTGTTGTTTTCCTTACTGCTCAAAACTTAGGAAAATTTGACCCGAAATTATAGATTTGGACCGTTCGTTTTTCATACAGCTAGATCTCGAATTTCTTTTCATGATATAAATCTCGTAATCAATATTTTGGGAGTGTCTTGGAAAACAGGGCCACGAGTTTGAACGGGATGAAATTGATGGGAGAGGAGTTGGTGGCATTCATTCACTCTTTGACCCCGTCTCTCACGCATTTAGTGGTAGTCCTGTTCGCGCCCAGAGACCAAGTCATGGGTGCTGCATCACAAGTAATAAAGTGCAACGTTGTCTTTTCAACAATGTACGACTCATGATCTTGTGATGCGTGTATATATACATACAAGACGTCAAAGCGCACCAAGGAATCCGAAGTGAAATGGCCCGACCTGCTTTCCTCCCTCCTCCTCCTCCCCCAACTCTCTTATCAGAATGGTGCGCTTTCTCTTGATTTTCATGATCCTTCACCTGCTCATAACCACAAGGAGTTGCCCCAAAAGCGCTGGTCAGTCTGCCTCTCTAGTTATTTCTTCCTACTTCTAAGCCTATTCCATTGGATATATAAAAATAAGGAAAAGTGTCATAAAAATTATAAATTTATTATATATATTTTTTTTTTGTGATCGGGTGGTAAGCCCTCGACGCCAACTTAATCCTAAATTTTTTAATAATGTTAATTTAGTTAAACCGTTTAAACATAATAATGTCGGTTCATCTAACAAGGCGGAAGCCGCCGCGGCGGGTGGTATAAATTTATTATATTGATACCCACTTAATCCTAAATTTTTTAATAATCTAATTACGAAGATAAGCCGAAACATAATGTTAATTCAACTATTCTCATTTAAACGTAGATAACTTTTTATAATATTTTAATTTTTTTCAATTTTTTTTTCTTTCCTTTTCTTTTGATCCTTCCCTAATAATATTTTAATTTTTCAAATTTTTTCTTTTTCATTTTCATTTTTTTTGTCTCTTTCCTTTTCTTTTTTCCTTTCCTTCTTTCTTCCTCCAACTGGCTCGTTCCTCCTCGGCCTCTAGTGAGGGCTTGACCCTCACCGGCCCTTGTCTCTAACCGGTTGCTGAGGTGCGGTGATCTCTGGCGGTTGAGGAAGAAGCTAGAGGAAGAAGGGGAAAAAGAAAAATAAAAAAAAAAGGAAAAAGAAAATAAAAAATTCAAAAAAATAGTAAATATTATTAAAAGTTATCTACATTAGCACTGGTCATGCCATGTAAGCTAATTGGTATCCACGTTAGCAAAATCCGGCCAAAATTAATCAGAACGAATGAATTAGCATTATGTCTAAAAGTTTAGAATTGAATTAGCACAATTAAAAGATTATGACTAAATAGACACCAACGTAATAGGGTTATGACTTTTTTAATACTTTTACCTATATAAAAGTCGTATAAGTGTAGTCGAATGTTAATTGTACGATTTATGCTATGTATTATGTATATGTGAGTTCTTTGGTAGTTATTCTTGCCTAAATCCAAATATTTCAGCTGTTGCGATTTTGAATTATGTTTCACTTTCCCGAGATATCAAATCATAAAAAATAATTTGGTAATTGGCACTTTAATAGCCTTGGCGAGTTTGTGAACAGATTTAAGTAAAATTTAGCAAATGATGTATGTCGCAGGTGACGGAACACCAGGTGACCCACCCACAGGCCCGCATTGCAGTAAGTACTTTATTCCTATCAAAATGAGTATATCAAGAGATATTTACAACTGCTTTCCAAAAGACGACATTCTCCTCCCCCCAATCAAATGGAGGAAATTCATAAAGTTAGGTGTATTTGGGGATAGCTTGGGTGGATAATGATCACACTACAAGAGTACCTAAATGTTTCTTGTGTGTATTGGTGTAGAGGATGAAATTTCTAAAAATTCTAATATAAACATATTTGCTCTAATCCATGATGTTTATTGCAGGGCGACTTTGACTTGAATGATGATGGACGCTCGTAGCCAAGTTATAAAGAATAAAAAGGTCCTCGCAATGCTTAGAGACGCATAATAGCGGATCATATGAATTGCAAACCCCTTTGTCTTTGGTTATTCATCAATATATATATGAAGTCCTGTGTCTGAGTTAAGATTACACGGAGAACATATCGATGCTTGGTAGTAGCGCGTAACGGCAAGAATATAAAGATCTCTCTACATCAATCTATTCGCAGATTTGTCTGCTTTGAAGTTTTGAAACAGATTCTTTTGAATCCTTGTTATCGGTTGATCTGCTTATTTCTTGATCTCAAGTACGTGGCTTTTGCTCCATTGATTCACTTAGATATATATTAAGGATGTTCATTGGTTTACTATGGTGGGATGGAACCCCATGTTGGAACATTACTATTATCACGATATTTGCCATCTGATTTGAAATTTATAATTTCTCGGGACGAAAATAATGTGCAGATTGTACATTGATATTGTCCTTTAGACATGATCAAAGAACCAAAAACCCATAGAAATACAATGGTTTTGATGGAGTGAGATTGGTTGAATTCCAATTATACAAGAAAAGATTTCGGTCTTCCACATTGTCATATCGTGCATGCTTAGTTCAAGGGAGTGGGTGAGTGGGGTGCGAAATTGAAGTAACACATCAACATCTGAATGTGTACAAGCTGACTCGATAGGGATTGAGTTCGCATCCTCCGTGATTGGTGGTGGAGGAGCTTGAGAGCCTGATTTTCAGGCGGCAGGCAACTGAACCATAATCATGTGATTGCTTTCGGTCCATAACCCACCCAACGATACCCAAATCTTTTCTTTGTAACAGAACTTTCCAAAAAAAAAATAAAATAAAATAAAATAAAATATTCCATAGCATCGATGATTCGGTATCGGCCGAGGTACAATTGTGTGAATGACTTTAGCGACTGATTTATGCAAGGGATCTGATCGACAAGTCTTTCTGCGAACGCATATCTTACGCAATTTTCCATCAAATGATATGCATTACCCTCATTTCAAGCAGGAAATAGAGGACGAATTCCAATCACATTTTCGAAATTGGATGCAATTCTTTGTTGACCATAAATAGCAAAAGAGTGCTTTGCCATCTCGCATCCAGGTCCATAACAGAGTTAAGAAGTAGAAAGGGATGGCAATGAGCAACTCTCGTTCCTCTTCTCCTCTCACCATCCTCATCTGTTGCCTGCTGTCGTTGGTCATGACCTTCAACTCTCTCCCTCAGAGCTCCGCCGATCCGTGGGTTCCGATTTCGCCTTACTCTAGCAAGTTCTCTTCCGGTTTCACGACTTGCACCGTGGCATGCATCGTTGCAGCACAAGGAGCACGAGGTCAGAAAGTTGTGGCGACCAGCAGTCAGCCTCATCGAGACTCCATTGCAAATGGTAAAAGTAACACAAGTACATGAGCAGGAATTACATCTCCCATATGAGGGCCTTTTCCTTCTCATCAAATTATATTCACTAGACTCATTGCATGCAGGAAATGGAAGGACAAATTTCTATTGCGCAAGTCACTGCTAAGACTCCTTCACTAAAATGACCACGCATGAACCATAGATGTTTGGAATTTAACAAAAGCGAAAGGCCAGTCTGAAGAAAATGGAAGTAGTTATGATTAGTTTGAAAATCTCAAAAAAGAGCCCATAGAGTACGCTTAATTACTTAAAAAGAAAAAACCAACACGGGCGCAGGTCAATGTTGTAAAAAATTCCATATGCTCTCGTCGCGGTCCAATCTCTTCCATACTCATGTGGACTAAAAATTGGGGTTTCGTGGCATCGGGGTGAAAGTATGAGAGATGCAGAAGGGTAGATACAATAAAGGCAATGAGGATGACGGAGAAATCACGGCATCAGCATATACGACGGAATTGAAGGCGATGATGGCCATGGGGGATCGAAAATTGAACAAGCCGGCAACAGAGTTATGGTTTCCTTTTTCTATGTTCGTAGATGTGTTTAGCATTTGCTTTGCCTGTTTTGGTTTCAAAGCATATTCATTAAGTGTTTTGGGTCGACTTTAAGATCCAAAACCGAACTGAAAACGTCGTAAACTTGTTTTACTATCTCCTTAAAATGTATGGAAATTCACTCCTTAAGCCCGTCTCTTACTCATTTAGTGGTTGACCTGCTCAAAGCCAAAGACCAAAGTCATGGGTGTTGAGTCATGAGTACCTAAGTAGCATTGACACCGACACGCACGACACGACAGGCACGACTTATTTTTCAAAAATAGAGAATTCTTATAGATTATGACATTTTATATATCAAAAGTATATTTTTATATATACATGATAAATTATCGTTAATTTATATATCAAAAGTTTATGACTATTTCAATCAAATTAATTTAATTAAAATTAACAAATAAATAAATAATAAAAAAGAGTTTAGAATGAATTTACACTAAAAACATTAATGCACAATTTGTTAATGTCATTCATTGTTTCAATTTTACAAATTCAACTCTATTCCAATAATTCATAAAATAAAATAAAAAGAAGCTAATCTACATTCGGACTTGCATGTTATAGAATGTCGGAAGAAAAGATAAAAAAATAAACTCGAAAGTTGAATTGTGTGTCATGAAAAGTGAGTCAAAAGAAAAGAGACAATTAGGTTTTTCTTCTTTCTCCTTTTATTATTTGTATTATTTTTATCTTTTTACATATTTACATTTTGACTCTTTATTTATTGAATTTTTTAAAATTGATCCGGTACATGTCGGAATTACGTGTCAAAATTCCAAACTCACGTACCGGAAATCCCAACTCGAGTGTTGGAGAGTGTTGGGAGAGTTTGATCAAGTGTCGGAGAGCGTCGGACACATATCGAAGTATCCAACACGACATAAGCTTTTGAAAAGTGTTAGTGCTTCTTAGATGAGTACAATGTCGTTGTTTGTCCAATGTATGACTAATGATCTTGTGGTGCGTATATATACATAGACATGAAAATGGGAAAGCGCTTGAAAGAACTCAAAACAATGGCAAAACTGCTTTTCTCTCCCTCCTCCTCCTCCTCCTCTTTTATCAGGATTTTGTGCTTCCTCTTGATTTTTATGACCCTTTACTGGCTCGCACGCTCTCGTAATACGTGCGCGCATCACGAATTCATCCGAACCTGCTTGATAAACGAGCAAAGGCCCTAGTGAAAGTTGAACGGGAGAGGTGGTTCAAAGATAAGTCTCTTGATAATCTTAAAAGAGAGGCCAAAGAGGACGCTGAATCAGTAAAACAAACCTTACAGGGGCAGGGGTCAATGTTTGTAATCAATTCACTTTATAGTGAGTCCGTATCTAACCCACCTAGCTTATTCTTCATCATATTCATGGCCCCCTCAATACGGAGTAGACCTCATTTGGCAATCTCATCCTTTATTACAAATTGCAAAGTGTGCTTTACCATCTCGCATCCAATAGTCCAATACAAGCTCAGATCCCGAAAAGGATGGCAATGAGCATGGCTCGTCCCTCCTCTTCTTGTATCGTCATCCTCATCTGTTGCTCCATGCTGGTCATGACCTTCAACTCCCTCCCTCGAAGCTCCGCCGATCCATGGGTTCTGGTTTCGCCCTACTCCAGCAAGTTCTCTCTTCATTTCAAGACTTGCGCCATGGCATGGATTGTTGCAGCACAAGGAGCCCAAGGTGATGGTCATTTTTTTACATATACGGATGGCAGTCATCCTCGTCGAGACCATATTCAGAATGCCAAAAATAAAACGACTCCTTGACCAGAAATTACACCTCGAGGGCTTTTTCTTTTATGTCTTTTCTTCAAGGATAGTCCACCGTAACTCGTGTTATGACGATATTTAGTGCAGGCTAGTTGCTTCGGTTGGGAGAATCTTATCTTGCACTAGTTATGATTTGTACGCAAGGAAGAAAATCATTCATAAGAAATGGGTAATCGTACGCCGATCCAGCCGAAATCAATTAATATGTGGAGTCGCAGACCATGAATGTTGCTTTCTTATGCGCAATTATGCCATGGCTTGCTGGTTTGAGTTTTCTCATCTTATTGAACTTCTCGTACTCTATTCGAGCAAATATAGCTATATCCCCGAAATCGAAGAGGATGTTATTCCTCAGCCACGGCGAGAGTCACTACCTCGTCACTCGCCCCATTCGTTCCCCATCTAGATCGAGTTCTTCTTTCAGTGAACTACATTACCGTTCACCGAGACTATTACCTCCTTCGCTCGACAGTTGGCTCGATACGGGCGAGATCTGCACTACATGTAAAGAGGATGGACATAACCTCCTCTGCGAAGTGTCCGCAAACTGAACAAAATGGGAGTTCCATCCATCCCCAGTAAACCAAAGAGTATCCTTAATATATATGAAAGTGAATTAATGGATTGAAACACACATACTTGAGATAGAGAAATAAGCGTATAACTCATCAAAGGATTCCAAAGAATCGGTTTTAGAACTTCAAAGCAGTAAATCCATGCATTGACTAATATAACGATCTTAATACTTACATAATACGCTACTTCCTAGCATCGAAATATTCTCCATAATCTAACATAGACAGAAGCTTTCAAATACATTACTAGATAGACTAGGAAAGAGTTTTGCAAAGTGTAGGATCAGCTATCATGCATCTCTAATCATTGCGAAGACCTTCATTCTTTATCACTTGGCTGGAAGCTTCAATCGTCCAAGTCAGAGACGTCCTGCAACAAAAATTATGATAAAGAAAAGATGTTCGTAGTGGCACTTTTAGAAATTCATAGCACACTAACATTGAGGTACTCTTGTAGTGTAATCTTTATCCACTCAAACCAATTACCACATATACCTCACGTTATGAATTTCCTAATGTCGTTATAAATTGATATGATGATACCTTCTCATGTGGCAATTAGTTGGCGGATGAAAATATTGTCTTTCCAGAGCACCTATAAACATCTCACGATATACTCATTTAAAGAAAAAAAGTACTTACTGCATCCAGGGCTAGGGGGTGGGTCGCCAGGTTTCACCGGACCTGCAACATCCATCATTTGCTAAATTTTACTTAAACCCGTTCACAAATTCATTATGCTATCAAAATGCCAGTTGCCAAATTACCATTTATGATTCGATATGTCGAAAAAGCAAAACATACTTTAAATTGCAACAAAATTGCAACAAACGATTTGAATATGTCGATTCAACTAATAAGAATTACCAAATTACATACACAGTAACAGTATAAAATTACACGACTCATGTTCGACTCAACGTCTATCTATGACTTTTAAGGTATATCCAATGGAATAAGCTTAGAAGTAAGAAGAAATAACTAGAGAGCGAGACGACCCACCGCAAGAGTGACGCCCTAAGCCTCGTGCGAGCAAGTGAAGGGTCATGAAAATCAAGAGAAAGCGCAGCGTTCTGATAAGAAAGGAGGAGGCCGGGGGAGAGAAAAGCAGTCGTGCCATTTTCTTGAACTCTTTGATGCGCTCTTCCTTTCTTACGTCTTCCTCTATATATGCACCACAAGGTCATCAGTCATACACTCCATAAACAAAGACTTTGTACAGAATTACCTAGTGATGCAACAACCCTGACTTGGTCTTTGGCCGAGAATAGGTCGAGCACTGCTTGCATAAGAGCTGTGTGCTTCCAGGTGAATCCCAGTAAGTCCTCTCCCATCCATTTCATCCCGTTCAAAACTCTATAAACTTAAGCTTATCTAACTAGGGAAAATGTTTCAACTGACACAAAAAAAAAAACAAAGGGAAAATATTTTTGCCAGAACAGTGATTCCATGTATCGTGAAAAAAATCGATATCAATCAATTATAATATTTTATATAGTAGTTTAAGGAGTGTTATGAGATATTTCTCAACAAAAATCATACAAAAACGCAAACCTTATCTCCTTCTCACATTAGATGTTGACATTTTAATGAAGTTTCATAGTGTTGCTGTAGCAGTTGCTGCAGCAGAGATTGGACACGATTCTTTACTCGACTGAGTTGAAAGCCTTAGCCCCTTGATTTCGCTCTGACCACGTCAATTAAAGCGTACAGATAAAACTCCCTATGAACGAGCAAAGCCAATAGGAATCACGACATCCATTTCAAGATAGTGACATTACAGAGATACTTTCGCCCTTGAGTATCACCCGCTTCATTAATTATCAAACCCACTCGGTATCCATCTTCCGGTACCACGATATTTACGCTAGTTTTCTTCATTTATACCCAAAGATGTAAGTGTGGTTCTTTTAATGCCAATGAAACACTGATTAGTAAAAATGTAATATCGTATGGTTTATAAGCCAAAAAAAAGAAGCTAAAATACTGAAGATTGATCCAGTCTAATAAGGTGAAGTAAATTTTCTGCTTTCCTGCAGAACAATAAAATATAATTCAAATTTCAAAAAATTATGAAGAAAAAATTAGATATGAATATATATGTGGATATCTGTAGTATATTATGAAAGTTTAGGGTGTATTGGGTTAAAATAAAGTCAAAGTGTGTTTGTTGCTAGATTTATATTAAGCAATAGCTAAAAATTAAAAGTCTATCCAAGCATGTCAAAAAGAAAATAAAATTCATGGGTAGGTTAATAGCCTATGGTGAAGAACTAACGAACACACGAGAAAAATATAAAATTGTTTGGTTGGATGAGTTGAATATGCACTAATTTTTGTTTTAAAATGCTTTTAGCTAATGGATCATTTTGTATGCATCCGGGGATGCGTTAATACGCACCCGTCGCGATAAGTTGGAGATGTCTAAGTGAACATGGATATTGTATTTTATGAAGTAGTTGAAGTGTTAATGTAGAGAGAAGCAAATCAATTATTTTCATAATAAAAGTGGTTGTGTGTATCATCTAACTATGTAAGGAAAGAGGCGGAGGGAGATGGGCATGCATCCCAAGAGAGCGCACCACATGTATCGTAAGACGGAGAAAGTTAGGCACTCGTAGTGTCGTTACACATTTTCTTGACTCAATTTCTTTAAAAATCATCAACTAGATCGGATTTTCATTCTGATCAAAACTTTTTCTGTCTAAAAGAAAACTAATTTTCAGTCGAGTTCTAATTCTAGCTCGTATATTTTTTGTCCCATAAAAAAACCTCAACCTTATGATAAATCTCAAATCTGGACACCATCAAGGTTCTATACAATGATGTTCTTGAAGCGACACGTCATTCCATGTGTGGAGAGAGAGAGAGAGTGATTTAACCATTACTAGAGAAACTAAGAGACAATTTGAGAAATGATCTCAATGATCAGAACAATTTCGCTTTGTAGCTTTTGACTCACGAACGATACGCAAAAATTTAGTCGATTCCGAAAAGATTTCATCGTTGGATTTTCACGGAAGCTGGTTGCCTCTTCTCCTCTTAAAACCCTAAGCCCCTCTCTCTCCCTTTTCTTCATGCTATCTTGATCAACTCACTTCCTTTGTAGATTATTCGATAAGACATGATACGATTGATCACATAAACATTATTAAATTGCAACTAGAACACGTATAGAAAAAAATGCTTTCTTTCATCCTATAAAGCGGTGATCCTTCCAAGTCGGTCCGTTTACTACAACTCATATCTTTCTGCGAAATAAAATTTTAAATATGATAGGTCCCTTTCTCTCAAATCATCTGGACTTTCTAGGATTCATCGCAGAAAGTCTTCACCATAATAATAATGAAAAAAATGAGATTGCTTTAGCCATTAGCTCTTTGATAAGAAAATTATCGTAGAAGTCATAAACTTATTACAATTGTGTCAATTCAGTCTCAAATCTTTCAATTGTATCAATTTAGTTATAAATATTTTCACATTTTGTTAATTAAGTCTATCCAACCAATTTTGGCCGACAACCTCTTATATGGATGCTATCTATTTTGTGGCACGATCAACATTAACGCTGATATTCTTTTTTTTTTAAGTTTTAATAATTTTTTGTGTTTTTCCTTTTCTTTTTTACTTTTTCTTGATATGAGGACTAGCAAAGATTGTTGACCGACCCTCGTGGACCACACATGAGAGCTTCGCAGCCCTCGCCAGCTTTGGAAGAGGACCGCAATGCTCTCGTTGGCCACTAAGCAAGGGCTCACGGCCCCTCGCTTGATGGCCTCACTAACTAGTGAGGGCCAAGGTGAGTGTTAGGGCTGTGACACCCTTACAGACCCCTTGCCTAGATTTGGGCTAGGCGAGGGCACCGTGACTCCCAGACCCGAAAAGATAATTCCCCGCTCTTTGGCTATAAGCGGGTCAATTTTCGTATTCAACAAGAGTCCATTACGTCACTCGCTAAATTAATTATATCCAAAAGGGTCAACTGACGAGGGCATACGGCAAAGACTTGCAAATGATAGGACAGGTTCATCAACATAATTATCTTCATCATCATGCTGAATAGAAAAAAACAGAAAGGAAATAAGACCTATTACGTGGCACCTAAATTATCGCAGCATAACCATAGATGCATTCGTGAAACACCGCCTCCATTTCACCTCTGCAGCTGCAAGGTCCATCACTCCTCAAGGATGTGCTGGTAAATATATTCGACTTCTGTGCGTGCGCGCGTGATGGCCTGTGTGTGAGTGATGATGAAGGGATGATGGTGATGATGATGATTCTATTTTGTGGATGGATAAGTGGTTACTAGCTTATACTAAGCACTAGCTTGCTAATCTGCTGAACGCGTTGGACATATTGCACGGTCCAATTCTTGTAGAATGTATGTGTTGATAGCTGATCAGGCAATGTTCTTTCTCTCCTGAGCAAGTTTAATCAACAGTTCATATGAATCATTGTTTGTGGCTAAAGGTGGTGCGGGTGGAAGCAACCCAACTCAGTCCCCAGGATGTCGCAAGTTCCCTCTAAACCCTTGGGACGATTATGTATTATTATTACTGCTGAAGTATCTTTAATTATATTATTAATTGCTGTGTTGCAGACGATTGATGATGGAAGCTACGTGTTGTTCCAGTGCCAGAGGTTCCGCTATGAGCATATCTGATCCTTGAGGGTTGATTACATTCTAAGACCTTTTCCTTACACAATAAAATGTGGAGAGATTAAAAAAAAGTGGTGTGTTTTTGTGGAAGCTCTAATCTATGGCATTGGTTATGTAGGCATCATCTGTATCTTCCTCCAGAAGGACTAAGAGGATTTATGTTTTGCTTCTATTAATGTTGTCATAGACATGGTAGTCATTCTTGCGATCGTTTGGTGGTGTTTTTTACCGTGAAGATATAGATGTTCTGCAAAATTTTGTGGGACTATTGTCTGCTCATTTTAAGCTTAGCTTATTAGCATTCCTCTTCATGCATATTTTGGCCCGATGTTAGAGCACGGGAAATTGATCTTAATGGGAAGACAAATTACAAATAAGAGGTCGGTGAGACCATTGTCCATGCATCTAAAAATTAACTTAGAAGCTATGACTTGCAACAAATCTTGAATACTGAAAGGGAATAAATAAGCATGCTATGACACAAAAAATTACCAAAAAAATCCTAAACCTATTATAATTGTGCTAATTCAATCATAAACCTTTTTTTTTGTCAATCATATCCTAAACCTTTTGTTATTATGCTAATTTAATCCATTTGGCAAAACTTGATCGGCCGGTGCTGATGTGGCCACTGGCCAGCACCAGCCGTTCTGCAAGCAATTTTTTAATAATTTTCCTTTTCTTTTTTTTTTTTCCCATCTTCTTCCTCCTTGGCTTCTTCTCCACACAGTGGCCGAAGAGGCTCCGGCGAGGCTCGCTGACCAATGGGTGAGGGCCGAAAAGCCCTCGCCAATCGCCGGCTGAGATTGCGGCCCTCACCCACGGCTGGCGAGGCCATGGCAAGCCTAGGCGGAAGTCACCATTGCCTTGCCAACCGCCGACGAGGTCGCCTTCACCCGCAACCCACAAGCCTCACCTAGATTTAGGCAAGGTCGTCAATGAGGGTAAGTGAGGGCTGCAAGCCTCGTCGATGGCTGGCGAAGGCTTCGTGGCCCTCACCCAATGGCAAGTGAGCCTTGTTGGCCATTGCTGGAGAAGAAGCCAAGCAGGAAGAAGAGGAAAAACAAAAAGAGAAAAGAGAAAATAAAAGGAAAATAAAAAATTCAAAATTCAAAAAAAATTCAAAATTGCTCGTTGGACGACCGACGCCAACTAATGGCCACATTAGCACCGGTCAGTCAAATTTCACCACATGGACTGAATTGGCACAATTGCAAAAGTTTTATGACTGAATTGGTAAAAAAAAAAAAAAGATTTAGGACTGAATTGGCACAATTGCAATAGATTTAGGACTTTTTGGGTAATTCTCCCTACAACACAATATTGCTAAAAGACAAAACAATGTTACTATTAGAAAATAAGTAAAATTGATTTTTTTTTTGAAGAAAATAGTATATCTCTTTTTAATTAGTTTTTTGGCTAGAGTTTGAAAGCATGGCGTATGACGGTCCTCAAACCGCCAAAGATAGGTGATCTTCAAGAAGCCGCAAGTTGCTGGATAAGAAAGGTCAACAGACGAAAGAAAGCTTGTACTTTGGCTAGAAGGAAAATTTGCGGTTAGACATCTTCACATTGAGGACGGCAAATAAGAGAAAAAGTTCAACTTTGCTTCTTGAATTTTGGAGTTCAGGCAGTGGAAATACTTATAAATATATGCAGGTTCATTAGTTATTTAGTAGACAGAGAGTTTAGCTGAGAAAAGCTTGTACTATTAAGCTTGTAAGAGTGTGATGTGCATTCCGTATAAAAGTCTATGCAATGCATTTTGAACAATATAATCTCTCTTTTGTGTATTTGCATTCTTTCTCCATCATTCCCTTCAAAACTACTTCATCCTTTTGGTTCCAACTGTTACTGTTTGTCCACAATGACACATAGCCTGCACTTCCTTTTCATTGTTTCAACATGCTTTCACTACTTACTATCCTCAAGAACACTACATCTTCATTGGGCAATGGAAGCCATTGGGAAAACTATTCAACGAGCTATAAATCTATTGCATTTTTTATAATTCGGTCATAAACTTTTTAATTTTGTCAATTTAGATTTGAACATTTTTACATTTTTACCAATTGAGTACATCTAGTCAATTTTGACAGGGAATCGCTAAAGTGGAAATGAGTTGTTCTACGTGTCACGACCAGCACTAATGTGGATAATTTTTAATAAATATTTTAAAAAAATTGCATTTTTTTTTATCAATTTATATGTTTTTTTTCCTTTTTCTTTTTTTTCTCATTTCCTTCCTTTTTTTTTTTCCCATGGTGGTCAGCAAGGCCCTAGCAAGGCCAAACCATATGAGGCAACCTTGCCCGTGGTCGTGCGCCTCAGCAGGTGAAAGCAGCCAAGGCCTCACCCCCGACCACAATGGCCTCAATTGGAAAAGAAAAAAAGGAATGATAAATTCATTGGATCTTGCTAGAGGCTAGCGAATGAGAGCTTTGGCAGGGGCTGGCAAGGTTGACCTCGCCTCGGCGATTGGTTAGAAGGAGAAAGAAGGAAAAAGAAAAGAAAATTAAATAAATAAATATTCAAAAAAATATTATTAAAAATACCAATGTCAGCTTCGACCATGTTACATAGGATAGCTAACATCCACGTCAGCAATTTCCAACTAAATTAGCTAGATGGACTAAATTGGGACAACTATGAAAGGATTATAACTCAATTGACAAAAAAAAATCAACAATGAGTTAGCACAAATTGCAATAAATTATAAATTTTTTGGTAATTTTCTCAGGGCAAAACATTTTCAGTTACATGCTAAAATGAATGGCCAATAAAACTCCTTTTTATTGACTACGTTTATAATAGTCCGTTCAATAATTGCTAATCACTGTGCAAATTATTGCGAAAACTTCTTCACTAAAATGATACGTGTCATATTTCAATCTTTAGCCAAAATCAAACATTATATAGTAAGGTTTAGTATATCATCCGAAGTAATTTTATAGAGGATGCTTTTTTTGTCACACAAATATTATATTTTTCACCATAGGGGTGATCGGCTTTTGAGTCCAATTCGATCCCATTCAGGAATCGGGAATCAAACCAAAACGACCGGTTCCAGTTTTTGGAGCGGGGAACCAAATTAATCAGTCTTGCTCAACGAAACCGGTCACTTCACAATTTTTCAAACGAGCCAAATTGGAAGCTCTAAAATCGAGAACTGGAATCGAGTGTATCTAACGTGTTGATTGCTGTTTGTATGTTGCTTGTGTCTTCACTTCATGCTTTAACGCTAACAGCAGAACAAATGTCATTTTGTTCTGTTTCGAGGATCAACGATGGCTCATTGTGCGCTTTAGAACTCACAGAATGTAGGGACTTGGATAATTTTTGGAATGAAGAGTGTTGTTCTTTAAAAGATAAAAATATTTTCAAAATAGGTCCCATTCGATCTGGCTTATTCGATTTCCATTCTAGAATTGGGAACCGAACCGAAATTCACCTATTTCGTTTTTATAGAACCGGACCAGCACTCACTAGAATCACTCAGAACCGGCTGGTTCAATCCGGTCTGAGCAATTCTCAACATGGGTGGACTCTATGCTCAACCCTAATTCACTCAAAAGAGTTTAGTGAAGACAAGTAGAATCATAAAGGGCTGGCGAGGGATGCATGACCCACTTACAAAGTAGGCAATTCATCCATTGGGCCTTAGCAATCGAGTTTGCAATTTCGTTAGTGTCCCTTCTGCAATGGGCTAGAGAAAGGCCCGAGAAACTCCTCATTAGTTCCTGGGTCCGGTCAACAATTCAACCACAATTTATTAGAGGATTTTTTTTTTTTCTATCAATTCTACTTTACTCCTACTTTAACACTCATTCTCAACCTGTCTCTTTCTAGGACGTGAGAGTTGAAATCCATACTTAAAATTAAATCGTCTTTATCCCAATCTCTCTAAAAATGTGGAAGATTCGAACCTCCATCTCTCCCTTCCCATGTGAGAAGTGTGGCTATTGGAGCAAACTCTAGTAATTATTAGAGAATGTTTAGTATGCATAGAAATGTCTTTTTTTGGCTCTAAATTATACAAGTATGAAAAACGCAGTAAGTGAATCGAATGGTTCTTTTAGGTTTTCTTAATGCAACAAAAGCTAAAGGCGAGTGGAGTGACCTCACTCGGCAATCTCATCCTAACAATATTGCAAAGAGGGTTTACCATCCCGCATCCGAGTCCATTACAAGATCAAAAACTACAAGGATGGCAATAAGTGACCCGCCATCCTCATCCGTTGCTCCATGTTGGTCGTGGCTTTTAGCTTCCTCCCCCTCAAAGCGCGGCTGATCCCACAGGTTCCAATTTCGCCCTGTTCGGGCAAGCCCCCTCTCCGTTTGTCGACTTGTGTCATGGCACGGATTGTTGCAGCATACGAAACTCCGCACTCGTTGTGATTTTTCACGGGTGTGTGGCAGTCACTTCCATCGAGACGCTACTAAAAATTTTGTACAATCTAATACAGCTACATTGGGATAAATTACACCTCCCAAATGAGGGGAAGCACTCTTTGCTATTGACCTTGCCTGGTTCGACGGTAAACGACTTTTATATGCTTTGTATCTCAATCTTATTAAGAATGGTCTAATACTCAATCTTTGGGAATTATGGGCAGTTGTCACCCATTTCATAGACCAAAGAAAAAAAAATTCTTAGTCTTGATGCTATTTTATACGAATATGCTATTTAATGTAGGACTTGATCGGGATGTAATTTCCATCGACTTTCTTGATCAATAATTTTTTTCTATTTTTTATTTTTGGCTCGAATTCTCGAGAAATAAATTCGACGTGGAGAGAGAGAAAGTAATTGCATGAGCCCGTGCTTCGCATCGTCGAATGGTCAACTTGTCAACTAATAATTTGGCACCTCGGAAACAAAATAAGCAAGTGATCCCTAAGTTGTTTATTTAATATGCTAATGAGTGCCTATGTGAAAGCATCATGAAAAATAAAGTCATTTGGAGGCGAGGGTCTGTAAAATGCGAATCATACGAATTACATTGATATCGTATTTTAGAGTTCTATAGAAAATCATGCGGCATAGGTGATCTATAACTGTAACCATGGAGCCCCGTAGAGCGAGCACCGCCTCAAAATCTGCGGACGATGACGGCGGGCCGTATACCAAGAACACCCTTGACATATGGGATGACAGCGCTGCCGTTTACAGAGTGCAGACCGCTGGTAGGGCAACACCTTGAGGACCCCAAGCTGTCGTGTCGTCATTCGGTCCTCAGTCCTCCAGAGCAACTCGTCCCGTTTCTGGCAAGTCTCGCAGGAGCCGAAGCACATCGCCTTGCTCTCGCAGCGTCCAATGACACCAGCAAGGTGCTTCGACCGGACGAGATCGACAACGGTACACGTGCTCAAGGGCCTCAAGTTCATCACCGCCAAGATGGACAGCAGCGGCGCCGGGTGCGGGGCCTCTGGAGGGCCATCGGTCGAGAAGCGATTCGACCGGTTGAAGCCTCCAGCATTGTTCCCAGTTCTGTGAATGCGTAGGTAAATTAAAAACTCTGAAAAATGCTCCAATTTTTTGGTTATTGCACTATAACGTCTTAGTTAGAGATAATTAGGGCTTTCTTTGAAATAATTTCCTATGTTAAAAATATTTTGATAATTAGTTAAGAAATAATAATGCAGAAGGTAGAAATTGGTATATTGGTACGTATATTAACAAAGAATATATTAGCCTATTTATAAGCTTTATTAGATACATATTCTAAGACAATATTCAATTAAAATATGCATAATCAAAGGAAGATTTATGTGCGACATACGTGCAATATAAGTGTAATATACGCAAAAGAAAATAAATCCTTTGTTTGTAGATCATTAGCCAAAGCACATCAGTGAATAAACGTGCGTTTGATAACATTTCTAATCCCGAGAACGATTTCTTTTCATAAATAATTTTTTTTAGGAATATGCAGCTCTCATCATGGAGGAATTGGACCCTTATAAGAAGGGATGTATCACGGTTTATATCATTAAACACTATCATTTATTAAAGATAAGTGCTAATTAGTGAAACATTATTTTTATCAAATGTAACTTCTGACAAGGGTGCACTTTTTTTACAAAATTTAATGTTGTCATTATTGACAACAGTGTCATTTTGATCTGGCATCACTCAATGAAAATGAACCCTTTTTACTGGCCAACCTTAACTTTCACAAGGTAATACATAAATTATTTTTCGATCAGATCAAGATGCTTTATTTTTATTGTTTTAATTATGGTGATTATTTCTAATCTAATGATGAAATGATGCACTACAAGAGTACCTAAATGTTTAATGTGTGTATAAGTGTTCTATGAATTTCTAAAAATGCTAATATAAACATGTTTTCTTCATCATAATTTTTGTTGCACTCATGGCCAAGTTATAGAGAATGAAAGGTCTTCGGAATGATCAGAGAAAAGTGATAGCAGATCATATACTTTGCAAAGCACTTTCCTGGTTTATCTATTAATGCATTTGAAAGCATGTTTAAGTTAGATTACGCAGAGTATTTTGATGCTAAGGAAGTACCATATAATGGATAAAAATGTGTTTGTGCCAACTGCTAGAATCGCCGGAAAGTCACATGCTTGTTGACAAGCGAGCTCATACTCTTATTTGAAATTGAGATGAGCTATTCAGATCATTATTTAAAACAATATCAACTATATAACCTCTATTGAGAAAATGACCCTATTTCGGTTCTTTATTTGAAATTTTCTTTCATTAGACTCATTTCGTGCAGGAAATAGAGGGCAAATTCCAATCACATTTTCGAAATTAGACGGAAGTCTCTTTTTTTTTTTTTTTTTTTTTAAAGAAAGAAATGAATTATAAATGCTAGTTTTCTCTTGTAGTGGGATATGGAAAATTGACTTTCTTAAAACCCTAAAGCAGACGAGATCATGTCTCCAGACCTAAACTTATTAACTTGAGTGGCTTAAAAGCACTAAGGATGAATTGGCAAAGCACTCAGTTTTGCTCCGGCAAAAGTGCTCTCCGCGTTTCTCGACTTGGGCCGACGCGTGGATTGTTGCAGCGCAAGAAGCCCATATAGTTCTCAACAACGTTACTTAGCGTAGGACAGTAGCAGTAGTGAAAAAGGTAAAGCTACTACGACTACATGAGCAGAAATTACACCTCCCTTTTAAGGGCTTTTTTCAAAGGACAGTACGCCGAAACTCGCATTATAATAAGATTTGCGCAGGCTAGTTGCTTGATAGCGAGAGTCGGATTTGTACTGATTATGATTCTTAGTAACGAAGGAAACTGATGATAATCACTTGTTGAAGTGTATTAAGAAATGTGCCATAGCATGCCATCCAATGGAGATCGGTCAATTGGCAACCATTAATAATATATGGAGTCACAATCCATGTAGGTTGCTTACTTACGTGCAATAATGTTTAACAATCTTCATGTCGTCATCTCTCTCACCCAATGTTCTGTTATTTAAACCTTATACATATTGTGTACACGTATATATAATACAGGTTGTCGATTGTGAAAGGGAAAATCACAGCTATTTGTCTAGATTTAGATAGCTCCTATGCCTTCCGAAGAAGGGAAACTGACTCTTTCTGGCCCTTGTCCCCATTCCAAACACCCTAGTCCCCATTCCAAACCGCAAAAAAAAAAGATTCAAAGCCAGGACACCCAATCTCAACTCTCAGTCTTTTTCCCTGCCTTTTTGCCTAATGAGGTATGCTCTGATCACCTCCTTCACTTAGCAGTCAGCTTTGCATGAGTGAGATCTGCATAATATGTAAAGAGGAAGGACCTAACCTCCTGTGAAGTGTCTATAAACTGAAAATGCATAGGACTCACTTTGCCTGAAGAGTTGAACAAACACAGTATATTAACATAACTGGAGATAGCGGTTGAACAATCTTTAAGCGCATGTCAGTAGCACAAAACAGATTTATCTCAAAGCAGACAGGCCACAAAGCTAACCTGCCAAACAAACACGAGAACCTTAACAACACTGTTCTATGTATATGGACTTCCAAGTCATGGAAGAAGAGATTGCATACACAACGTACACTGGGTGATAATCAAGAAAGTAACCTGTCCTCCTAGTTTTTCTACAGTAATCTGGAATTCCCCCCAGCCACAAGATAAGCAGTCAATATCATTCAAAGAACCAAGAAAACAAGGACACTGCAGAGGAAAATGGTAAACAAATATGTCAAATCAACTAAAAAAACCAATCTATCAGATCTTCTGGGCAGCATCTTTCCTGGCAGATCTAATAATTAACACAGCCAGTGTTGCCCTGCACCAGTTTGAGTCTCCAGCTATAGCAGTTCAATTTTCAATACACAACTTCTCAGACCAAATAGCTTCACGCATTAGGATGAGTATTTTCTGCTATAATCTCATCCTTTACCTCCTTGTTCCCACCCTTATCTTCTGAGATGAAGTCTGAACTGTCCTCAGCAACCGATAACCCATCATTATACTCTCCAGGCTGTGGCCCATTGAAGAGCTCATGATTTTCTAGTTCGGCTACTTTATCGTTGGCTTCACCCTTCAGAAGCTCCAATACCTCAAGCATGGTGGGTCTCTTCTCTGGCTGGCTCTGAGCACATATTAGAGCAACAAACACAACTCGTTTAAGCTCTTCCTCTACATAATTTCCATTAATCCTTGGATCTGCCAGGTCGCTGAACTTCCTTTCACAGGCCAGTGGTAAAGCCCAGTCAACGATTGTACGCTTTGTAGTGGAATTCAATTTCTCGAGGGGTTTCTTCCCACTGGCAAGCTCAAGCAATAGAATGCCAAAACTATACACATCACAGCTCTCTGATGCCTTCCCTAGCATAGCATATTCTGGTGCCAAGTAGCCAAGAGTACCCTTAACTCTCGTTGTTACATGTGTCGCACCATCGGGAATGAACTTTGCAAAACCAAAATCAGCAACTCGGGCCTTGAAATCAGAATCCAGCAAAACATTGCTGGCTTTGATGTCCCGATGAATGATATGTGGGGTTGCATGGTGGTGAAGATACCTAGATTGTCAAAAGAAAAAAAATATAATCAGTTAAATGACACCTCTATACAGAGCCATTGCCGAAATAATATTCTATTCTCGAACTACAAAACTTAATCATCTTTGACTCAAACTATAAAACTTCATGTAGATCTTTGATATAGTAGAAAGCAGAACCATCTTACAAAAAGAAATGAAATACATATCAGTAGATTAGCTTAATTATAGAGCCAAAGTGGTCATTCAACCCCTTCATAAGGGTTTATATAAAACAAAAAAAGACAGGCAGGGTTGCTCAAAGCTTACACAATTCCCTCAGCAGAACCTATTGCAATTTTCATCCGCCTGTTCCAATCAAGAAGGCATTCTGACGAGTGCTGCCCATGCAGGTGGGAGAGTAAGCTTAAATTTGGCATGTAATCATATACAATCAGCCGCTCTTGCCCTTCTGCACAATAGCCACGAAGACTAAGCAAATTGTCATGCCGTACTCTTGCCAGTATCTCAACCTCAACAGCAAATTCCATTTCTGCTTTGTTGCTCCAGACCTTCAGCCTTTTCACTGCAATCTGCAAATATTTCACTTTAAGAATAGAAGCTAGTCCATAAATATAAAAATTTGGAGTACAATGCAGGTGCAAAGTATTAAGATCCATGGTAATGCGTGAACACAAAAAGAAAGGATCTCTTTTGATGGTGATTGAATATGCACACTGAAAAAAGCTTCGCCATAAGCACAAGCCAACAACGTCACTAGAAGGAGGAGGAGGAGGAGGAAATTTAGAGAAGAGGGCTACTAAAGGGTTCCTCTCAAAGGTTGTGCAATTTTTACACACTTCATAATCTTTCCAATGTTGAGGAAACTTCTCATGGAAAACTCTGATTTCAGCTGACTATTGATCAGGATGTCATACTAGCAAAGTCCAAAAAATTAATCGCATCCTAAAAATGTAGAGATCTTCGGAGTTAAATCTCAAAGTAGAACTACATAGTGCTTCATCTCCCTAGTCATCTTAGCCAGATACGATTACCACCAAGAGCCCTATCCAGAGAGAGGAGTTCAATTACACGAAACTTCATAATTGGCCAAAACTATCATACATTATAACTGAGGCTCTACCAAAGTTGCAGTACTTCATCCAGATCCACGTCCTAGACAAAAGTCAAAATGTACAGGACTTCACTGGTCAAGATTAATTACTTTGGGAAAGCTTCATCCAGAACAGTGCACTAAACAATGCTTTTCTACTGAGCAAGAGATTTGGTGCCTCATAATTTCAAAATTTTCACTGCAAGGAATCCAAGGATGGATAGGCAGAACCAAACAACAATACAGAATCGAAATAATCTCGACGAATTTAAATGAAGCAATTGGCTATTACTTGGGATCCATCCCATAGCTGTCCCCAGTAAACACTGCCAAAACCACCTTCTCCGAGCTTATTATCGTAATTAAAATTATTTGTAGCTGAATGTAGCTCCTTCAATGAGAAAATCCTCCATGTCGGCTGCTTCTTGCCCCGTTGATTTCTGTAATGCAACTTGCACATCAGACCATCGTTACACTGCTAAAGAAACCCAGAAGAAAAACATAAAGGCACCTCTCCAGAAAAATCAAGAGATCAACATGTAAATGGGACATCATTATACAAGTTCCTTTTGTTCCAATCAAGTCAAACAATGGATGTTGAGCTCGATTTGTGTGTCTATGCTCCTCTCCAATAAAAAATAAAATAAAATTTGCCATCTCTAGCTTCTAGTAGCAAGTAGACATTAGACAGAGGATCAAAACAGAACTTTTCTCAAACACCCATGAAACAATCAGTGAAATCCGAATCAGATCAAGAACCTGAACCCTCCCTAGATCACATTTGACTCGAGCAAAACGAAAATCCACACGGAGCACGGTTCACCCACATCGAAATCCACCAACAGAGGAAGCAAAGAACCCAGAAATCGCACGACCGGCCAGCTCCAGAACCCAAGCACAACAACCCTTTACAGAAAAGAAGAAGACCGAGCGAACTCACCGATCCAGTCCCTTCCCGCAACAGAACATGGGGAAAAACGCCATTTCAGCACCCGCCCACCAATCAAAACCCACTTCCCTTTCCCCTACCTCCCTCTCTCTTCCTCTATCAACTTGTACCTCTGCCCTAAAGCAGCTAGCTCGTAACGGGGTCCCCTTCCTCCTCACGGTTTCTCTCTCTAGAAACGGAAGCCGGGTCAGCGGAGGAGAGAGAAAGAGTGAAGCAACCGCGACTGACGAAGAGATGCCAGACGTGAGCCTCTCGAAAGGAGCACTGCACTCAACATTCGCTCGTCCTTCCTTTCCTTCCCTTTGCTTTCCTCGGCAAAAGCAGACGACACAAGCGAATGTCGCGCAGGCGCCTCTTGTCTCGCTGGAGATGAAAGTGTCTAAGTTAAGTCTCCTCGCCCGCCCTCTCTCTCTCTTCTTTCTCTCTCTAGAGACTGGTTTTTTGGGGCCTTAGCTGTTTTTCAATTTTCAAATTCGCCCCAGCTGGGCCCCACACAGGGGGACCATTTTCTTAATTGTTAATCACATCTGTACCTATTGTGCAAATTATTCCAATGACATAAAAAAACAATTTTGGTGTTCGGTTCTAAAGTTGAATTTTCTTTTTCCTTTGTCTTGCGTTTGGGCATAACCTTCTTCACAGCTTTGTCAGAAGAATTTTTTAAATAAAAATTGTTAAATCGAATCAAGAGCGTTCGAGTTTATATGTTCTAAAATAGCTGCAGAATAAATAAGGGATGATACCCTCGTGATTGGTTTTGTTTATTTATCTATAGAATATCATGTTCAGTGAATCAAATCAATACATTTTCATGATTATTATTAAATTCTGACTTCCCAATTTTTAGGCAAGTCAAAAGCCAAATTCATTATTAGATATGTAGGATAGCATTAAATTGCCACGTTAGAGTGGTCTTCGCATGCTTGCTTGATGTCTTTCTTGTATGAAAGAAGCAATGGAATTGCATACGGAGTACAAGAGATCTCGCATCCAAGAAACATGCTCACTCTACATCTTATTAACTAGCAAAACCCATTTGAGTTTAATAACGAAATGATTAGGATCTCACGTTTTATAAAGCATGAAGTCTTGAGTTCGATTCTTGCTCAACCCGTTCACTTGGAGTGAACTAGTTCGAAGCATCACATGACTGCTTTGCTTAGGAGAAAAAAGAAAAGAAAAAAGAAGCTACTTATAATCCTTTTTTCATGAGATAATCCATTTGCAACTTGTATATGTGGCATCAACGATTTCATATACAATACACTTTCTACATGCTCCAAGGAGCTAATTTGTCTTTCTATTGCCAATGTGAGGAGGAGAAAAAAAAATCCCAATTGCATTTTTTAAAATTCTCTTATTTTATTGATTTTTGGGTAGAGTTGGTCTTCCAAACGACGACCAAAAAGTTAAATTAAAATAATAATGAAATTTAAAAAACCCAAGAAGGACAGAGCAGGTATCTTGTTGGGCTACGTGCTTCTTGATTGGCTACACTCTCACTTCCCCTCTTTTAGGAATCAAATTAGCATTTTTCTAAAAAAAAAAAAATATATATATATATATTGGGCAACGTCAATTATCCAAGTGCAGCATTTGTTCTTATCAAGGAATACCTTAGTTTAATCCATACAACATCACCTGCAGTCGATCTGGTCCGAATCCTACAATGTTGTTCAAAGCCTTGAATGCATCAATGAGATGAGTGATTGGATTGAGATAAATTAGTAATAAAAATAATCGACCTATCCAGTTGGGAAATGATTCCCTAATTAAAATATCAAAAAAGGAAAAAAAAGATTTCACTGGAGAAAAGTGCTTGAAAAATATAACAAAAAATTTTAATTTTATTAATTGTACAGACAAATTGGTGAGGCGAGATATTGAAAGCTTTGCTGGAGATTGAGACTGATAGATAATTCCATTGATTTGCGTGAGGCATTTTGCTTCAATTCAATTTAATAAATCCGCTGAACGGACGTTGGAAGGAACGAATGTGGTTAGGGGTACCGATTAATATTCTATTAATGTGATTACTTAAAAATATTCAACTCAAATTAAATAAATATTTCTCCCTATGGACTTTTTTTTTCCTTTATTCCAGTGACTTTATCTTTTTTATCTTTTACGGTGGACGTTAATGCTTATTAAAGTAAAATCTCTTCCTCTTTTAATTTCCGATAGAGAAAAGAGGAGATGGTATGACTACTTTAAAGTCCATCACAAGTTCCATATTTTTTGCATTGAGATCTCTTTCGAATAATTGGTATGTCTATCGGAATTGTGAACATTAGCATTTAGGTTCTCGATCCATGTGGTGATATTGGGGCTCTTACCAATTATTCTAGAGAATCGTTCTGGTTTGGCCCATTCTAGCCAAGAAATTTTCATGGAATCTCAATCTTCTAAAACTTTGACTCCTAATTTTTTGTGAACAAATAATTATTGAGCCCTCCTATTTTTAGGATGCCACATATAAGGAAACCCTCCAACAATTGAGAAGAGCTGGTTATAGCTCCGTGTGTCAAATGATTGTAAATTCAAGACTACAAAAAAAAGGTCTCGTTAGGTATTCCCAAAAGACGAGCTCTAATTATATTTAATAAAGAAATATTTTAATATCCCAATTATTAATTACAGGTGTTGGGGCTCTTGTTGACAATTAAATCTTTATATAAATCCCAATAAACTATTTCTGTGTACGTATATCTATTATTTTTGTTGCCATTGCCTGCCTAGAAATATCAAATCAGGGTTCTTCTTCTTCTTCTTTTGTTAACATAATGAAGCAATGATGAGATGGTGGATGCTGGTGTGTTTCTTCCAGAGTAGGACGTGCATGCATGCTCAACTTTGTCTAGTTCTCTGGTTTTATAAAATGCTTCTCATCACCCATCGCAAGTGCCAAGTTGAATAATAAGTACATTGGAAGTGGGAGGCAGTTGAAGAGATTCGATCAAATCTTTCTAAAATTACATAAATATGACAAGAGTGTGATCGCCACAACATGGATTGGTCGAATATCTAAGACCAACTTTCTACACGTGCAAAGTTTGGTAATTGAGTCCATAGAATTTAAGGTTCAGGGTTTTAGTTTTGATTCCGTCTTCAGTCTATGGACACTAATAGTTTTTGGTTAGGGATATGTTTAATTTGCGCATTTGTAGCTCTCCTAATATTGCAAATTATTAATTTTTTAAATATAAATCTTATGATAATTTCCTGTCCTTTTTTTCTTTTTTCTTTTTCTTCTGAGGGAAGTTTCTCATCCTGGATTTGCAGGGCAGCAAGTTGATGGCATATTTGGACGCCCCACCACTTGCATAAGACTCCAAATTCTCTGGGCTGGTATGCCTACCAATGATTGATGTCAGAGAAGAGTGCCCGAAATATTATAAGTTTCTAATTCGTACAAGACAAAAACTGCTATAAATCATTCTATTGTGAGTTCCTCATGACGTCTTTACCAAACTCAAAAACAAGACAAAAAAGAAAGACACTGAAATTTCAGACATGTAAGTGCAATTTCCTCCTTTTCTTTTTCACCCATTTGGACTTTTTCCATTATTTAAATTGTTGACTATACCAGGAAAGTGGTGAATTAGAAGATTGTCTTCAATTTGATTTCCAAGTTCCTACTGAATTTTCGAAATTGACTCAATTTATTTTTACTATTAGGAGTGAGCACGGTTCCAGATAGAACCAGAAACCGGACTAATGGGTCCAATTCGGTTCCTAGTTATAGGGGAGAGGTTCCGGTTCCCAATTCCAGTTTTTTGGAATCGAAACCGAGAGTTCTAAACCTAAAATCCCTAATTTCTTTCTTCAATCTTCAAGTCTTCTCTTCTCTCCTCCCTATACTTTCCCTTTTGTTCTTTGGTGAGGTTCAATGGTTTCCATCATTCACTTTTTCAATAAACATCTTAAGCTTGATGATTGCATAGTTAGAACCATGGTGAATATGTAAATTTTAGACTTTGGCATGAAACTTCTATAGAATATCCATCTCATAATATAGGTTGAAACGGCATTTATTATTTATGTCCATATCTCACCATGCACAAACAGAGTATCACAGGATCATAGTTGGATTTCAATATCCATTTATGCTCCAAATGTGGATGCATTTCCTTTACCTGCTATAAGTTGTCATTGAATTGAAGTAATTGACCTATAACTTTTAATGCTCAATAGGTAAAACTATTAAAAGCTCATTAGCTTGGTTTGTCTTCACCATTCAATAAACTAAGACACTTGCTATGTAGTTTCTTCATTCTTTGGACAACCGAATTTTTTTGCTGAAAACCAATCGTAATCAAGCATCTTTGATGCATGTATAATATTTTTGTGTGTACTTATTTTTTCTTAATGTTAGTTTTCTTTTCTTTAAGGGAATATATTCTAGTTGACTCATAGGAGAGAGCCTTTGTGGGTTTTCAACTAATCAAAAGACAAAAATCTAGCAATTTGTTCTTGAAGGGAATTGATAGAGGAGAAAGATTAGGGTTTATTCGGCTTTTGCATCGCTTTCTCTCCTCCCTCTACTCCCCTCCTTTAAGTTCTAGTTTTGGTTTCCCAACATGAAAGGCCCTTATCCTTGTGCAATGCTTGAGCCCCCTATTATTGCCTTGAACACGTTTGTTGTGTATTATCTACATTCTTTTTCCTATTGCATTAGACATTGAAGGATTATCATGGTAAATGTTTATTGATTCTTGATGAGATTCCCATCAAATCATTTTCTCTCACAAGTCATAATTAATAGAAAAGAGGACAGAGAAAGAAATGATCGATAACCAACTAATGTCTTCGCATTCTGTTTGTACCTTTACATGGTTGATTCTATAGATTATTTTGGTGATGGAGAGTTTCAATGCAATGCTCAACAATGATAGAAAATTAAGAAAGATTATTTTGATGGCCATGAATTTTGTTGCGTATTGATTCATGCAATGATTTCCTATTTTAATTTTTTTTTTCTGAAATGTAATGCTAGGAAGTTTATCACATCCCATAATAAACATATACTTTGATAATTATATAAATATATATATTTAAGAGATGACTCTTGAAATAAACAAAAAAAGGCACATCTTAGACTATATTTTTTTTAATGGCACCACCTTTAGACACTTCTTTTTCTGAGCAATTTTGAAAATGTTCTAAGAAATAGTCCGGTATGGGCGGTTTCCGATTTGATCGGTCTAATATGCTCACTCTTATTAAATTGTATTTAACAAAATCACTACTTATATTATACAAATCGATTTCTTTTTCTTTTTTAAGATGACAAGTTATTCGTCTTTTGTCGCACTTTTATGAAATAGTGAATCTATTTTTTAAAAATTTAACTACACTTTTTTGTCAATTTTTGGAATCCTACGTATTGTATCCTTTTCATTTTAAAAAGAAAATTACCTGAGCAGCATTCCAGGTCCTATCATCACCATAGGCTTCCTCATGAATGGACACGGAAGAATATCACAGATCCACGTTTACGAATCTACCCTCCATTTCCTTCAATGACCTGACACACTCCTCCGCTCCTCCAATGGATCGGTTACAGGGTAGCAAGCTTTTCGAAATCCCAAAAGAAACCAGACCTCAACTGCGGATTGATTCCAAGCTTTTGATCGACGAAACCCTAAGCATTTCTCGCCCTCTTCGCGACCTTGGTGACATGCTCAACGACGACTCTGAGGGCGGAACGACTAGAGATTTGGTGATTACAACTCCAGGAATATGGGTGATGAGTTACTTTAGTTTCTTCAACAGTCTTGTAGTGGAGAGGAGATTCAAAGATCCAGACAGATTTTTAACAAGTTTAGGTGTGTGCTTCGAATGATAGGGAATGGGCCGGAATTCTTTGTTGCAGCACCTCCCACTGATCGAATCTACTTATCAAATCACGAAATCGAGAAGGGCCGCACGATTGTTCTCAAGGGCGAGATGGATGGTCATCCTGTCACAATTAAAAAAAATAGACTTTAAACATCATGCCTTAGACAAAGAAATTCAGCGTAAAATAAAAGTTAACCCACATGCAAATATTGTTCCCATTATTGAGGTGGCGGAGTTACGAGATTACAATCTTCTTATTCAAGGGGAGTGTACGTGCAGTTTACGTAATTTAGTTCTAGCACTGCTTCAAATTTCTCTATATTGACTAATGATCTATCGAGCATGGTTATATATAAAATGAAGTTGGAATCCCCCGTCACTAAAATGAAAAAATGATAAATGATAAAGTTGACCTATGGATAGATAATAATCCCTCATCTTTATTATTACCGATCCACAAGTCAACATTATCGTTTTTTATTTTAGGGCTAAGGGATTCCAACTCCCTTTTATTTAGAACCATAGTCGATGGATCATTAACCAATATAGAGTATTTGAAGCAGACGAAAGTGTTAACACTAAATTATGTAAACTAAGTACATAGTCCTCTTGAATAAGAATATCATAATCACGCAGTTCCACTACCTTAAAAATGGAAACAATATTCGTATATGGATTAATTGTTACCCTATATTGGATTTCTTTGTCAAAGGCAAGATGTTTGTTATTTATTTATTTTAATCGCAACAGGATGATCATCTATCTTGCCCTTGAAAACAGTCTTGCCATTAGTTCCTTTCCCGATTTCGTCATTTGATAGGTAGACTCGATCGTCAAAAAGCTCACTGCCCCGCAACTGATCTATTGGAGGAGTGGAGGAATGTGTTAGGTAATTGAAAGAGATGGAGGGCAGATTCATAAATGTAGGTCTGTGATATTCTTCCGCGTCGATTCATTAGGGAGCCTACGGTGATGATCAAGATCTGGAAAGCTACTCGAGTAATTTTCTTTCTAAAAATGAAAAGGATATAATACGAGGGTTCCAAAAATTGACAAAAGAGTGTAGTTAATAATAATAATAATAAAAGAAAAGAGAGTAATTGTGCAATTCACTATTTCATAAAAGTGCGATGAAAGGCGAATAACCTGCCATCTTGAAAAAGAAAAAAATTTGATTCATGTAATTGAAGTAGTGATTTATTAAACATAATTTAAAGGAGTGAGCATATTAGACTACCGAATCGAGAACCGCCCGAACCTGACTACTTCTTAGAACTATTTTTGAGATTGCTCGGAAAAAGAAGTGTTTGAAAGGTGACACCATTAAAAAAGATATTGTCTAAGATGTGCCCTTTTTTTTATTTCAAGACTCATCTTGTAAATGATAGGTGTACATATAATTATCAAAATATATGTTTATTATGGGATGCGATAAACTTCACTCGATTATATTGCTTTATCGAACTTTCTTCTTTTTTATCTGATCTTTCAATTGTGTAAATAATGAATAATGTGTCATACACTCATAGCACCTTCTCACATCTAATACTACTATTTGTTTGGGTGTTAGTGAATTTTTTTTATCATCATAATCCATGTTAATAAAATAAATAATTTTTATTTTGCTATATGGGATCAAGTTATTATTTTTATTGCTGGAAATTAAGTGAAGACAACAGATACGAGTGAAAAGTATTATGGCACAATAAATTTAAGAAAAAGTATAACTCATTGTTATATATAATATTTGCATAATGAAAGTGGTGTAATATAAACATTTACTACTAGAAATAGCAGGATATTGTTTTTATAAACAAAGAGTTTAAATAAATTGTGTCGTGAACTACCTTTTCCATCCGGATGGGAAAATACATACATTTAGGGGCATTGCCTAAATGACGGGCCTTAGGCACGGACTCTCCCAAAACCCATATCCCATGCGACATCAGGGTATACGTAAAAATCTTCTAACGAGTCGCTACTAGCCAATTAGGGTCAATTATAAATCAAGTGAGACACGAGAGTGTACTTCACTTTCTACGAAATTAGAGAATCTAGAATTATGGATTTGATAATACTAATTGATCAATTAATGCCTTTCTAATACCTAATTTTGTTCATTTTAAAAAGATTTTGGTCAAGCAGTTTGAATTAATTTCAGACCTATCCGCTAATATATGAGGTGACAATGTGAATGCGTAATCATTAAAGTAACAATCGACAATCAATGAAGTATTAAATAAATTGCAAAGGGGAAACAAGACTCTAGCATAAAATAAATGCCAATCTTAACTAAGCTAAAGGTAAACGACAATCAATCAAGGATATCATTTTCTAAGAGTAATCGAACCCTTATAATAGAGTCCTAGAGGTTTGTTCAATCGAGTACAATTTTTACTAGGGATTTTCGCACATTTAAGAACAAGACTACCCAAAAAGACTTTTTTAGCAATTTCCGAGAAATTAAAACCTTTGTTGAAAATTTCCTTGATTTTTAGAAATTTTTAAATTTTCTAAAAAAATAATTTCATTTTTCTATCTTTTAATTTTCCATAGATTTTTATGAATTTTTGAAATTTTTCTGAATTTTTATATTTTCATGATTTTCTGGATTTTTTATATTTTTTTAGAATTTTCTGGATTTTTTAATATTAGGAAAAAAGGTATTCGGACCGGGTCAAGAGACCCGGCCCGACCAAACCGACCCGGACCCTATCGGTCCGGGTTGCAGTAAAAACTGGGCCGGCCTTAGGGCCCACTCAAAATTAACTCAATTGGCCCACGGAATTTTTAAAAACAGCCCACTCATAAACCCCTCATTTACACCATTGGCCCACAATAGCCCAAAGCCCACTATAGATGGAAACCCAACCCGTTTTCTCCTATTTTCATTTTTTCTGGTTTTTATTTTCTCTTTTCGTTTTAATTTTTCTTTTTCCTTTTCTTTTCTCTCTCTTCTCCCCCCATCTTCTCTTCTGCGTTTTTCTTCCCGAAGCGCACCCAAACAACGTGTGCACTGGTGCAGACAATGTTGGCTGTATATATAGACTAAATCATACTTTCGTCTATTGAGTTAAATTGTTTAAAGCAGCAATCTTCACAAAATTCGCAAATGCCAGTAGTATGCTACTCAAACGTTTTCCATGAAGTGAATTTTCTCTCTCTACCCACTGGATTAGGATACTTTTTTTATAATGTGTTAAAAGATAATACGTCGGTGGCTTTTCTTTTCACAGTTGGATTTTCTCTTTCTGCTTCACTGGGTTAGGATACTTTCTCTAATGTATTTTTAAGAATTTTCTATGACTTAGGGACCATTTGTTTGAAGGAAAATCATTTCGAGGAAATTGTTTCCAAAATTTTTCGATGTTTGGATGACAAAGAATTCACTAATCCAAGGAAATGTTTGCCATGAAGTGAAAATAGCAAGTTTAGATTAGGAGAGAATGACTTCCATTTCTATAAAGTATGAAATCACTTTTATTAAATCACCAAACAAATGAAAACCCACTGTTGTTCTTAAAAATGATTTTCATGGATAATATTTTTCTTTATCATGAAATTTTCTAAGAGAAATGTGCCCTTAACTTGTGGAGACATTTTATCGTCCAATTTAGCTTGATCCTCATGCTATTGATGCTTTGTGCTCGATCCAAGTCACATTTCTATTTGTGTAATTAGACGGAAAGACTCAAATCTATTAAACATGTTTAACGAGAGTTGTTGCATGGTTTGTGTCATTCATTAAAGGTGAGTTGGTTTGGGTTGGATCAACCCAATGGCTAATCTAGGGACCCCACACAGTGTTGGTCCATATTTTTTTGCAATCGAGGACCAAACCAACCTTATGGGTTTAGTCTAGATCCAAGATTAACCCGGACCAACTAATTATTTTTTTTATTTCATTTTTTGTATTGATTGAAAAGACAAACATACTATTTCAAATTAAATATCCATTAACAAATGAATTGAGCAACTAAACTATGAATACCTGTACATATTATGCATAAATATAAAATAAGATAACAATAGAAATTTCACGCTTGCTAAAAATAATATATCATGAAAAGAATACGTGAGGCAAGTGAGGAGAGGCTAAACGCAAGTGAGGTGAGCCACGAGGCTGTGGCTAGTGAAAATGGTTTTTAATTTTTTTGGTTGGATTAGAGCTGAGTTTTTTTCTACTTTTCAATTTACACGACAAACTAAATTGTATAAGGAAGAAGAGAACATAGGAGGAGGTGCTAGGATTTAGAAAAGACAAAAAAACATATAATATATAATAAATAATATATCTAATATATATTATATGTAATATACATGGTTGGTCCAATCTAGACCAACCCAAAACTCTTAAGACCAAAATTCCAACACACACAGTGCAGGGTTCAAAGATCCTAAGACTAAGGATTGACCCAGGCCTCTTGAGAATCGAATTAGGACCATCCAGATTGGATCGGTCTGGGGTGTACTCTAAAGCGATGGTCACCCCCAATCATTCATCTCTCGTTGTGTCTCGGATTTGATGTCCAGTCAGCTTGCAAGTGCCCGTACGGTCTTGCGCCAAACCAAAGATACGCGTGTGCCAAACAACTTCTTGCGTTTGCAAAAGTAGCCTTTATGTGTTCTCAAATGAGACCCAGACGGTACGGCAGGCGGGTGAATATCATCGGTCTAGGAGCATTATCTTGAGACATTCTGAAGAGTATTGAGAATAAAAATGTCACATGATCCTTTTGTCGTATCGGGGACCAAAATTCGAAATTGAAAATTCTATTGTTCGCCAATGCTTCTTCTTTAGGAAAAGTCGACGGTCTTCAGGTTCATAAAATAATTTAATATAGTATGACGATGTATTATACAGGCTTAAGACGCTCCTCTACGACAAAAGTGGAATAAATACGATCGAAGCTATCAAAAACTGAGGCAAAACCAGAAGAAAACGATGGTGGGCTTCGACAGACGACGATGCCTGAACCGTTCTTGTCATGTCCCCGTCGTTTCCTTCGGACGTGTGTTGCACGGTTCTTGCGGACCCGCTTCTTGCTGCCGTGGCATCGCACAAGCCGATGCTCGAATCGTAAGTAGGGTCTGAACCATCTTCGAAGCCGCTGCCCCAATCATAGCAGAGCCCTGAGTTATTGTAGAGCCTTAGTTTCCTTCTCATCCTCCAGATCATCTCCCTCCCGAATGGGATTGGCCCCGTCAGTCGGTTGTCGTTCAGCCTCAGCTCCGCGATGCTCCTCAGATTCCGAAAGGTCTCCGGTATCGAGCCACTCAGGTGGTTCCGATCGAGGTGGAGCACACGCAGGCTCGGCAACTGGCCTAGTGATTCAGGGATCGGTCCATGCAGGTTCATGTTCGACAGCACTAGAATCGTTAGGACGTTCATGCCCGCGAACCAGTCATTCGGAATGGTCACGGATTCCATCGGGTTTCCTTTCAGTATGAGTGCTTCGAGAGACGTCATGTCCTTGAGCGACTCGGGAAATGGACCCGACAGGTGATTGTAGCTCAGGTCCAACAGAATGAGGTCTCGGAGACGGTTGATCGACTCGGGGATCGGACCGATGAGGTGGTTGTGGTTGAGGTCGATTTTGATCAGTGAGAGGCACGTTCCTAGGGCCGACGGGATCGAACCAGTCAAGAGGTTCTGGTTCAGGTCCAGTACCCTCAACGACGGGAAGCCGAAGCCGGGTATCGACCCGGTTAGTCTATTTCCACTCAAATCGAGCGACCTTAAACCGGCGACCCGACCCAGAGAACTCGGTATCGAGCCTTTGAGGTTGTTGTTGTGGAGATCAAGGACCCTCAAGCGGGTTAAGTTCCCAATTTCACTAGGAATTGGACCCACGTGCCCGTTTTCTCGGAGCACCAAAGTCTGCAATGTGGAGCCAAGTCGGCCCAAGAATGCCGGGATCGGCTGGGGATTATGGGTGAAGCAGCGGTAAAAGAAGAGGGTCCTGAGGTGAGGGAGCTTGGTCACGGACGGCGAGATGTAGGACCGGGCCGGGTCGCAGGTCGGGAAGGCGGTGTCGTCCGACAGCACCCCGAACGAGAGCGACACGACGTGGTACACGTCATCCCTGTCGGGCATGCACTCGATGCCATGCCACCGGCCGCGGCAAACATCGACGATGCCGGCTGCCCATGCGTTCCCCGTGGCGCGCATGACATCGAGGACGGCCTCCTGCTCCCGGGCATCGGTCCGGGCGCTGCTCCTCTGGCCGTTCTGCGGGGCATCGACGAGGCCGGAGTCCGAGGGTATCACGGTGAACGGAGCGGCGAGAGGTAGTAGACAAAAGAGGAGGATTGCGGCTGTGGAGACCGAGTTCGGTAGGAAAAGATCCATCTTTTTCTGTGGGGGAGGAAGGATGAAGGAATTGAATTGAAAGTGAGGGAGGGAATGATGTTTGTTATATAAGAAGATGAGGATGAACGAAGGGTTGGTGGGGACATTATTGAAGGGGGAGGTGGTAATTATAGGAATCACGAGGACGGAGAGGGTGGCAGAAATGAATGCGTTGGAATTCTCTCAAAGGGGCATTCAATGAGTTTCACGGGACTTTTGCTTTTGCTTTTGCTCCGCTTTGGGGCTTCTTCGAGGTCCCTCCATCTAATTGGGCTTCGAAATGTCCTGAACGGTAGACACAAATTAAGACCAATATGTACTCGAAAGATGCACTAAGGACTAGGGGAAATCGTCCCATCTATTCTAAACATTTTGATTTTGTCAATTTAGCTTTAAATCTTTGTGCGAAATACTCCAATGCGATCATTTCGGCTAATTTTCGCCGGACACCACTGATGTGGTGGTATGTTATGTAGGATGGCCGACAATGATACCTCCTCATCGGCAATATCTAAAAAAAATTGATCGGAATGATTACATTGAAATTTCGAGCAAAAGTTTAGGACAAAATTTATAAGATTGAAAAGTTTAGAACTGTATCAATATTTATATAATAAATTTCCGACTAATTATGTAATTTTTCCCTAATGATTGCGTTAGGGAAATTTGGCGAATGGTATGGCCAACAAGAATTGAAGCGAGCAGGCATGATTTGACTGCAAGAGTTCTGGCAAATCTTAGATCCAAAAAAGGAAAAAAAAAAATTTGGCGCACGTTTTCATCGTGCCCCCAATTGTTAAAGGTCAATGCTACTTGTGCGAGACGATCAGGAAACAATCTCGTCCAAAAAGCAAGTTTAATCAACTGCCCCTAATCAAATTGCACATGCATCTTAGGCAAGCACCGATTCTTGAATTCAGGTGGCCCGTTGTGTGACCCGCCCGACGCTAAACTTGCAAAAGTAGCCTAGAGTAAATCAGACTCATTGGATAAGGAGAAGAGATGTCTGGCAGAGTCTTAAAAGCAAAGCGTTCTACTTTGGAACTAGCCTTTAAAGTTCAGTAGAAGAGCATTCTAATGACCAAAGAAGGTCGAACCGACCGGTAGGTGACTGCATAAAGATTTCAACAGTTATTTTGAAGATTAGAAGTCTTTAAAAAAAAAAAAAAAAACAGATCGAAGAGGTTGCTGCATTTCTAAAAGCTTCGATTGGAAAGTAGCACGTTTTGTACGGGCTGTGACGGGTCAAGAATTGCACGATGGATTATGGCCTTGTTGGAATCGTTAGAGCCCGTGGAATACGCCAAGTGGAAGACATTAGAGAAATGAATAATGTCGAATGGTTATTATTTAATTTGGACATTTCGCATGGAGTGTGGAGAACAATAATATTAAAATAGGTTTGCCCCACCATGTGAGGATAGGGTATAGAAGACCCTAGCTCACTTTCTTGACATCACCATGCCATTCATTGCACTGAATCGCACGCGCTCTCCCATCACAATGACGTATATATGCAACTGTACAACATTTCATCATAACAGAATAATAAGGACTGGGTCAATTTTTCTGAAAGCAACTGATTGAGTTGGGCCAATCCAAAATTGGTCTAGATTGAGTTTGGACTGATACTTACCCCTATAAAAGAGTCATGCACTTGATATATGAGTATACCATGGAAAATTTGGACGAATTTCATAAATCATAATTTAAAAAATATTTTCCTAAAAATAATCACTTGTATCATTTGAAATTATTTGCTAATAAAAATTATTTCATTGTTTTAATAACATATGTCTAGAATATTTTGTGAACAATGAAAATCTTTTTTTCTTATTTTTTTTATGAAAGATATAAGTTAAGATATTTTTTAAATCCTTCATTTTTTTCCTTGAAAAAAATGAAACTTTATATGAAGGAGTGCGGTTCGTTCGATAAATTCCTACCTCTCTATCTATCTCTGAGATGTTTGGAATTTTCAAAACTCCATGGACATGCATAAGAGAAATGCTATCCCCACTCGGACCAAGACATAACTTTTACTTGTTCAAATAATAATTAAGGTAAAGCAGGGTCAGGAACAACGAATCTCTTTATGATAAACAGATCTATTTTGCAAGTTCGTTATTACGGGTAGTTTCTACAAAGGATCGAACTAATGACGTATACAATACTTGAATTCTCGATGTAGATGCTACATAGTTGGTTCTCATCCTTAAGAGACTATTATTTTCACTTTTTTACACCCTGCTTCTGGAAGCATGCGAATTCCTCGGACGTCCCAATTGGTGGATCGGTAGTCAATTAATATAAGTACGGAAGCATTCGGCTGAAAAGTGCGTTGTCTTATGTCACTGGCTCGTTTCCTCGTGTCAAGGGCTGCCCAAAGCGCGCGAGTCGGTCACCTTCGGCTCTTCTGAAATGTCTCATGTGCGATACTATTTTGATGACTTGGATGAGAAATAGAAGCGATTGAACGCATAAAAAATTTAACCAAAAAAATTGAAATTAAACGTTCTTGGCAATCTAATTGAGCGGTATCCTGTTGATGAAAAGTATTAATTGTACTCCAATAAATTTTTTATGAAATTTCGGTGAGTTGTAATGAACAAGTTAGTGCCTAGATTGGATCGATGACCGAGCGACCTGTTGGCCATAATATCTAGGAATTTTCAAGGTACTTTCAACTTCATGCAAAAATTCTACTATAGTAGAGAAAAATAGTAGACAATTGGGAAAGTGATATAAATAGTCGATAAATTTTATCCCAATATGTAATTTGATTCATGAACTTTTATAAATTTTAATATAATGTGCAATGTTATCTCTAAACTTTTAAATTATGCAATATATCAAAATGTTTAATGTTGTTTCTAAATTTGAATTAATGGAATGACAATATTTAATATATTTATATAATTCAGAGATTAAATTGAATATGTATTAAAAGTTCGAGGACCACATGAAATAAATTAAAAGTTCATGGATCACATTACATGTTGGATAAAGTTTAGAGACTATATTGAAAAAATTAAAAGTTCAAGGATTACATATACATTAAGGCAAAGTTCAAAAACTATTCATGTCATTATTCCATATAGGTAAAGCAATATGATGGTATAACATAAAACCCATTTTTTTTTATTGTTTTCTATTTCTATTTATCGTTTTAGCTAAAAAACTTTTTTAAAAAAATGAGAGGTGGCTTGATGGGCAAGACCTCAAGATGTTTGGGCCAAAGCAAACTTGGCAGTAGCATGCCTAATTAGCAGATCTAATAGTGCCTAACTTTTATTAGTGGTCATTTTTCTCACATGGTAAGAAGGAGATAGGGGGTTTGAATCTTTATTTTTTTAGACGAGATTGGGGTGGGGACATTTAATTTCAAGTGCAGGTTTCAACTCATACGCCCTATAAAGAGGTAAATCAAAATTCTAAGAGTGAGTTGAAAGTTATTATAAAACAAATAAAAAAAAACTTTTATTAATTTCTTTAACTAGATTTGAATGTGTGTGGTATATTTCATACAAGTGAATCCGAATTTGTGAAACTAGCATGGAGAATTGCGGAAGGTTTGGCGTGGTTACAATCAAACCGAATAACAAATATGCTTTTATTTTGGTTCTACTCTAAATAATGTTTCATTCTTTAGTTTGGTTCATCTTTTATTTTTACTTTTTTTTTCTCCAAAACTATTTTAAGGTGTAGGTTGGGTCGGTTTTGTTGTTCAAACTGAACTCAATTGCACCGTTCTCTCCCCATGTGGGAGCAAACTCTTTAAGACTCACATAAAAACGTGTCTCCTAAGGTTTGCAGCTTGTTCCATAAATTTTCAAGTGGTTGTAAGTCTCTGCACTTTTACCCCTAATTTTAATTGAAATAGTACATATCTCACGTGAGTAGTGTCCGTGCGGGCAGAAGCATTTAATATTTTCTCCCTTTTTTTTTTCGTCATATGTAACACTTGTTGCATTTTAAAAATGTTTGTTAATTCCATGCTGTCAATGTTCATGTGAATCATCTCAAAGAAACAAGCTAAATATGCCAATGAGGGAAACCTGAATCAAACCACATCGTGCTCGGTCCTTCTTGTGCCATACAAGTACATGTCCCGCCAGCAGTGTCCGACTACAGACAAGGAAGGAGCAACTGACCATTTTCCTGTTGATCCGTCATGTACAACACTTGCCGCATCTTCTGGCGTGACTGATGCTCATTGTCAATATTCACGCATATCATGTATTCCTGCTCATCTCATATAACAACTCCTCTAAAAAGAGCTTACAAAAGGTCATGCCAACAGAGTATCTCAAAGAGATTAGCTAAATGCGTCGTTAAAGGAAATTTTGAAAATTTTACTTCAAATTGAATTAAGCCACATTGTGCTCGCTCCTATACTAGAGCACACTCTCTCGTGCCATACAAGCAGAAGTGAGTGGTTTCAGGTCCCATATAAGTCATGTTCCATATTTTTTGGAACCTAAAATCTACCTTACATACCTTGAAACCCTAAACCTATTCTATCACAAGTTCTAGGGTCGATTCCAAAATCTATCTAGATTTCACCTGTGTTTTTAATACCTTTAATGACCACTACTCACTGTTATAATTTACTGACCAAAATTTATATTTAGATACACAAAAAATATGAAACATTAACAAAGAAAAAGTCTCGGTCATAAAATAGAACATAGACTAAGGAAAACACAAAAACTTATTCCAGGTTTTAAATCATAGGTTACAAGTTCTACCAACCTAGAAACTGGAATTTACTTGTCGAAACAGATTTCCTAATTTTTAGAATTTATAACTTATTTTACATACCTTGGAACTTGAAACTAAATAGGTTTCAGTGGTTTGATTCCAAGTTCTACCCTGGAATCATGCTTATTCTTACACACAATTATGTGTCTCCCACGAATGGTATTTAACCACAAACAATGTAGTTAATAATTTTCCAATTCTTCCATCATGAACAACATTTGTTGCATTTTTGAACAAGACCATTTGCTCATACAGTCAGTACTCACACATACCATGCACTCTTTCATGTCTTATGTAATAATTACTCAAAACATATTTTACAGTAAGTCATTGTAATCGATACGTCAAAGAGACTAGTTAAATCAACCATTAAAAGAAGTATTACTTTTCAATCCGAATCAAAACACATCGTGCTCGCTCCTATACCAAAGCACACTCCCTCGTGCCACACAAGTACCGTGTATCATGTGAGTAAGTGTTCGTTTGCAAACAAAGGCGAGAGCAATTAATAATCTTTTCCAATGTTTCGTCATGTGCAACACTTGTCGCATCTCCCGCTACAACGGACACTCATTGTTGATATTCACGCATATCGCACTTTTCTTCTTGTCTTATATAATAACTCCTCTAAAAAGAGCTAACGGAAGATTGCAATAATAAAACGGGTATCTCAAAAAGACCGGCTAAATTTACCATAAAAGAAGTTTTATTTATTAAAAACATTGTTCATGTAAGAAAATGAAAATTAGTAAAATAAAAGATTAAAATATTAAAAATTAACTTATGTCATCTCTCAAAAAATCAAGGGATTACCACATTTTTGTAAATTGGTGCCGCCTCGGCGTCCATGATTTCTCCAAATTCTAGGCATTTGGAAATTTCGATTAGAGGATCAATTTAGAGCAGCGTGTCGCCATAACTCCATGCAAAAGACGGGAAACAAGTACGACTTGCACGGAAACGAGGGGATCATTCAGTGCTCCCGACGCCCGTGTCCTCGATTCCATATCAACCGTCGGATACGCGCAATACGTTAGATCTGACGTGCACTGAGGAACAACGTGCCCGACCGCCCGATGTAAGAAAAATCGACGGCGTCGGACGAATGTCCAAGGAGAACGCGTGGGCTCACCTGTAACCGATCGGAGCCGCTCCGCTTATTACCTGACTTGGTTGGCGCCAAGGCTCACTCTGCTCAGCATTTTCCAGGAAAGCTTCTCTCCACAGCAGACTCCGCAGAATTCCGTTTCCACAGAGAGAGAGAAAGAGAGAGAGAGCGAGATAAAGGAACGCGAAAGGCGTACAGTCGCGACGGCGAGAGCGGGCTCGCTCGTCTCCGTCGATTTTCCGGTGAGAAAGCCGCGGCGAGGAGCCGGAGGTGGTTGTCTCTTGCAGAGGTACGGGGGCCATGTCGACGTACCCATTCCTGTTCCATTTCTTGCATGCTCTCGTCTGCGCGCGGCTCGCGGGCTCGCATTTTGGTTGTGGGTTCTTTGATCGTCGTCCGTGTTTTGAGCGGTAGCGAAATGTGGAAGCTGGAGCCCTAATTTCCGGTGGTTTTTTCTTCTTGTTTTTCTTTTTCTTTTTGGTTTTGTGGTGCAGTGAACGGAGTGGATTCGTGCGGTGAATCGAGTTTTGACCGGTGTTGAGCATGTCGTCGTCGGCGCTGAGTAAAGAGCTGGTGCTTCTGATACTTCAATTTTTGAATGAAGAGAACTATCAAGAGGCCGCTCATAGGTGAGCTTCTCCTGGGGGAGAATTTCTGGCCGTACTGAGATCGTTGTGTGTCTTGCGCTTGTCTGTGTAATTGGCTCTGTATGCTTGTTTAGATATGAGGGAAATGGAGAATAGGTCTTCTCTTTGTGTAATCATGGCGTCGATGCATTTGTGTGCTGCTGGAAGAATTTTTAGACTCTGTTTCTTTATTGTATCTCTCTTGGAACTTGGAACTCTTTAGTCTCCTTGTTCATCTGGGACGAGTTCCGGTGCTGGAGTCAATTCAGTTTTGATCATGAAGTAGCATTAGGACGCTGAAGGTTATCTGTGGACTGTCATGTTTCTCTCTGTTTGGTTGATATAAGAAGTCGTGGGAATCTTAAGAGCTGCCGACGGTTGGTTTGGTGGAAAATGAGCATTTATAGAACTTAGGGTAGTTATTTAGGGCTCCTGTGGTCCTGTCATTGATCGAACATCATAACATCATGATAATTGGTGAAGATGAAGATGCTTTAGTAAATTTGCCATGCACTAGTATATTTTGGTTGGTTGATTGCTAAGCACATTCAAAAAATACTGAGAGCCAATATTGACTTGTTTTCTTTTTCCCTCTCTGGTTCCTATTTTTCTGATTCACCTTGTTGAAGATTGGAGAAAGAATCTGGCTGCTTCTTCAATATGGAATATTTTGAGGATATTGTGACCAATGGGGAGTTGGATGAGGTTGAGAAGTATCTTTCTGGGTTTACAAAGTTTGATGACAATAAATACTCGACAAAGATTTTCTTTGAGATTAGGAAGCAGAAGTATCTTGAAGCATTGGACAGGTAAACCAGAGATTCTTCATGCATGCTTTAAGAGGTGCGAATTTTCTGGGACTATGTTTTATGGCTTCTTGACTTTGTCTTTACAGACGCGACGATGCTAAAGCTGCAGAAATTCTTCGTAATGACCTCAGAGTGTTTTCCACTTACAATGAAGAACTTTTCAAGGATATGACGATGCTTCTGTCCTTAAATAACTTTAGGTATGTTGTGTAATTTAATTGATTTGTGTGCAGCTAATTACGATTCATCATCCATGATGCAAAAGTTTGCAAATTGTAAGCTGTAGGACCAAATGTGGACGTCTACATAAAATAGCCAAACTTATCGAATAATCACTATTGGCCATTTGATGAGTGATGTTTGCAGTTTCTGGAAAATGGTTCTGGAGAGTAGGAAAAAATTTATAATTTTAACAATATTAGAAAATGAGCCATTTTATTGTCAACATAAAGACACAAATGGGGGTTAAAAAGAGGAAGAAAGAAACATCTAATCTCGCTGCTTTTAAGTCCTCTTTTCATACAGCTGTATGATTGCTCTTGCAAGGTAGGACAAACTTCCATGGGAGAGTATAATTTGCACCTTGAAGTTTTATGACAGTTTTGGTTTTTCTCCTTGGAAAATAAACTGTGTTCATTTGCCCCTTGAGGTTTACACAACTACTTTATCTTTCCCAAGCTTCTGTCTATGAGACTTTTCAGGAAAGAAATCGGCATGCCCTTCTCACTGGAATTGTTCCTAGCTTCGTGGTTGGGTACATTCATGAAAACCATCGGTTTGGTCCTGAAGATATGTTTCTTAAATTTGCAAAGTGTGTTTCGCTGTGCAAATGCTTCAATTTGCAGCAAGAGGTGAGGTAAAACGAAGCTAAGGAAGATGGTGGGATTTTGCCTCTGTTGAAAGAAGGCTGTCACAGGGACATCTTGGACTAGTGAAACCTGGGAGTCTTTTACTTGCATGTGAGAAGTTTATGGTGGAAACACCCTCCTGGATTTACATGGATCTATTGTGTCCTTGTTACCACATAGCTTTGCGGCTGTGAAACTCTACTATCCTCTTCAGTTTTACATACCTTTCTTGTTAGTATGTTTATGAATTGGCACATTAAAACTCTTCTGTTGCCTTAAGAAATGCAACTTTGGTGCCAAACCGAATGGTTTTGACAAGCATGCTTTTCTTGAAGTTGGGAATGTGTCACTTAGAGAAAGCCTCATGATGCCTCACATTTTGGGAAGGTTAGGGCAACATAAAATAGTTGCACAAACCTCAAGGGCAGACTTAAGTTTCCACTTGCTGTCATTACAGCTTGAGAATGTAACAATTAAAGAAATGACAACCAGATGAAGTATAACAGTTAGGTACTTGGTTCCTTTTTTTTTGCCTTTTTGGTATCCTGCTTCATTTCTTTCTCTGGTACAATTTCAGGGAGATTCAACAGTTATCAAAGTATGTAGATTCTAAGAATGCGAGGACCATAATGCTAAGCGAACTTAAAAGGTTGGTTCAGGCAAATCCACTCTTTCGAGATAAGCTTCAGTTTCCTTGCTCGAAAAACTCTAGGCTAAAGGCACTTATAAATCAGAGGTAAATCACTCAACAGTTACGTAATAAAGGTTTTCCATATCGCAGCTTTTCTTTTATCTTGTTTATCCTGCATGGCTTTACTGTGTTGCATTCAAAATGCAGTTTGAATTGGCAGCACCAGATGTGCACATCTCCCAAGCCTGACCCTGAGATAAAGACCCTTTTTGTCGATCATACTTGTGGGACATCAAATGGAGCTCCTGCTCCACCTCCTGTAATGAATCCTTTGTTGAGTTACACTCCTAAAATTGGTGGATTCTCAGCGGTAGAATCTCTTACTGTAATTAAGAAGTGTGTGTTTGGAAGGTCTTTGCTTTTAGCTTTCTACATTTACCTTTGCTTTGATTTTTGGAATTTGGATTTTATTTAAGATGGAATGCTAAAACTTTAAAGTAATATTATGTAGAAAATATATTTCTTGATCTGTCAGAATGGAATATAATATCTTTTCATTTCCTTGGGAAACCTAAAAGTACACTGGACATTAAGTCGAGGTGGACACGAGATGATTAGCTCTTATATGTCCTTTGGATGAAGTATGAACAAAATGCAGGTTATTTACTTTGGCTTTTATTAACAAGACATTTATTTCTTTCAGCCTTTCCGGTTCTTCCAGCTAGCACCAGCGCCAGCCACTCCAGTGGCATCTCTGGCAGGATGGCTGGCTAATCCGTCCATGACACCGCAACCAACAGTCTCTGGCTGTCCCATTGCAATACCTTCACCCAGGCCTGCTGGTTGGAATTACACTTTGAGAAACATTTCTCCTTCTCGTTATGCTTACGTTCTCGGGAATGAATTATACCAATCCATTTACACTCTTGATAAGATTAATGTGACATGCCTTTTCAAATCATAATATGTCATGTTCAATGAGCAGATATTTCAGCAATTAAATAGCTTGTCTGAAACATTTGAGTTGTTTTCCGTCAAGAGAGTTTCCCTTTTTTCCCAGCTTACATAGAAAAGCAAAGTGTGACACAAACATACTGAATATGATCATGCAAGTATGTGTTTTGTGTGAATTGAACAACAGTTGACCCAAGTGGTGTACTTCCATAGGCATGTTTTGGGAGCATCTAGCTGCTGTTGTTGTTGTTTGGGGGGGAGCTTTTATATGTGGTGTGGCTGCTTTCTGGTTCCCATTGTTGTGCATGATATAACTACTGTTTCTGAATGTGGAGGATGTCATTGCATGTGAATTCTCGATTCTTATGCTTTTTCGGATTTTTTGCATCCACTAAGTCTTACCATTTGGCATGTTACATATTGGAGCAGCACCTGTGAAACGCCTTAGAACGCCTCCTTACAGCCCAGCAACAGATGATGAGCACATTATCAAGAGATCCAGACCTATTGGGATATCAGATGAGGTAATTTATTCACTTTCGTTGGGTTGGGAATCCTTCTCATTGAATGAAAAAATTCATGTGAGCTCACTATTGTACCACCAATCTCAAACTGAGAATTGAAAAACCAGATATTATCTCTTTAAACATTGAAAAAGTGACTCGAAAGTGGTTAGAACAACCTCCATAATACAATCACTGTCAACTCACAGATTAGTTGGTGGGCCACAGTGATTTTTATGATATTAATGAAAGTAATCACTTTACTGGTTTTTGGACTGATAGACAGACATGGAACCACTAATTTGAATAAATGAGAAAACAGCTCAACCCAAACCAAACCTATATCCTGATCACACCAACTTTTGTTTTGTTAGGTTTGGATTATCTGATTTTGGTTTTTTGACACCCCTTTGATCCATGGAGTGAGGTTGCATGTCTACTAAACATACTCCATGGATGCCGCCTAATATCTATGTGCCACAAGATCCATTGTTCTTTTCCTTTGACCTCCAACCAATGTAGATTGGGGTGGTAGAGATGCAGAGGAAAGGGAGACTTGATAATTGAGATGTGACACTAGACTTGTTTTTCGGTCTAAAGATTTCCTGATTGAGTGCTTATGTGTATTTATCCCTACAATGTATATACTCATTGTTTTTCCCTTTTCTTATTTACTTATTGTTTTTCTACATTAACAATGAAGAGTGAGGTCAAGCTTTAATTGCTAGACTCATAAAAGATCAAGTTGTAGTTTTAAAAAAGTAGTTCAAGGTAATCCGAGATAGATTTTACGTTGAGGGGTTTCTTTCACCCTAAGGTTCTGGACTTTATGTTCTTAACATTGCCACCTATCTTTGGTCTGATCAATTGTTACAGTGGCTGTGCATGCTGTTAAGTTTCATTTTGTTTCTAGCCGATAACTATACACCATGCTTAGTTTGCTTTACTTCTGGGAACCATGCTTATTTTTTTCTCTTGCAGGTTAACCATCCGGCTGTGCTGCATTCTTCTGATGATTTGCCAAAGACTGTTGTTTGCAATTTGAATCAGGGATCTGCTGTCAAGAGCATGGATTTTCATCCATTACAACAAACTGTACTTCTTGGTTAGTTCTTGTCTCTGTTTAACCTTTCTGTGCGAACATTGTATCGTCATATCTTTCTTTTGACATTTAAACACACAATTGTCAAATACTCATTAAGTCCTCTAACATGTCAATTTTAAGTTGGAACAAACATTGGTGATATCAGAATCTGGGAGGTTGTCAGCAGGGAAATGCTTTATTTGCGGAGTTTCAAGGTCTGGGACCTTGCAGCGTGTTCAGTGAATTTGCAAGTATGAGTTTGATGCCTAAAATCAGTTAAATTAGTTAATTATATGATTTTCCAAATCATAGGAGCGATAATCATGCTTATTTCAGTTATCAATCTTATATTAGGCATCCTTGGCCAGTGAAAATATTGCATCAGTGAACAGAATCGCCTGGAGTCCTGATGGAGACCTCTTGGTATGCTTAAGAGTGCTTACAACTTGCTTTGATGAAAATTTGTTGATATTTCCCTTCAGATTGATTCTCATTCATGTTTATAAATTTATATTTTTTATCCTTAGCATTTGAAAACTAAATGATTTCATTCTTAGGGCAGTGTCTTTAAGGCTAATATTTCCCGTTTAGATGAAAAATGGACTTGTCCCTTATTTGCTGAGGATCTTGCTGGCTTCTCTTTTAGGTGTCGCATTTTCGAAGCACATAGTGCAAATATACTCCTATCGTGGTGGCAACATACAGAATCACCTGGAGGTTTGTTTTATTCATGTGTCAGAATATGTTCCGCACACACTATATATATTATTTTGCCTCTGTTCTGACTTCTCTTTTTCTTAGTGTTATTTCATCTTTTAGTGTCTGTTCTTCCTCACAAAATGCTTTTCAGATGGATGCTCATGTTGGCAACGTCAGTGATCTTGCTTTTTCACAATTAAAAGAGCAACTGTACTTTGTCACTTGTGGTGAAGATAGGACAGTAAAGGTTTGGCTAAAAGGACCTCAACCCTTCTGCATCCTATATATTCAAGGATGTTGGCCGTCTTAAAACTTTTTCATTGTCTAGGTGTGGAGTGCTATTACTGGCAGTAGGCAATACACTTTTGAAGGTCATGAATCATCTGTTTACTCAGTGTGTCCCCATCACAGGAACAATGTTCAGGTATCAACTCTATCTCTGCTTTTGGAGAAAATAATTGCACAGGGGGCAAGATTTTGAAAATAGGAGTGTGTATTAGGATTGGTTCCTCAAAACTTTTTTTCTTTAGCAAGCATTTCCGGACCTTGTACTTTCTTCTGGTCCAGCTTTCTAACCCTTGATCATGTGTTTTCTTCCTTAGTTCATCTTTTCAGCAACGGTTAATGGAAGAATTAAAGTATGGTTGTATGATGACATGGGTCCTAGACTTGATATTGATGCTCCTGGCCGTTCTTGCACAAAAATACTATACTCTGCTGATGGGACAAGGTACCTGTCTTCTATGGTTGTTCTTCCCTGTACGTCTGCTTTGCCCTATGATCAGATACACAAGTTCGTCAATTCCTTTCAATATTTCTTCCCTTTGGTTATGCGTTTGCCAGGGTTTTTTCATGTGGGACTAACAAGGAAGGGGAATCTTACCTTGTCGAGTGGATTGAAACTGAGGGGGTCATTAAACGAACTTATCATGGCCTAGGAAAGTGTTCGGTTGGGGTTGTCCAATTTGATACAGCTAAGAACCGATTCTTAGCTGCTGGTGATGAATTTCTGATTAAAATTTGGGATATGGATGGTGATAATATCTTGACAACTATTGATGCAGAGGGCGGTTTACCGGTATGCTTGCTAAGGTCACCCTTGATTTATATGCCAGGATTTTTTTGGGAAGGGAGTTAGAATTTTGTTCATTTGACAATCTCAAAATCTCTTTTAGGTTTCTCCTTGCATAAAATTTAATAGAGAAGCTTTACTCTTGGCTGTCTCCACAAGTGAGAATGCTGTCAAAATACTTGCAAATAATAAAGTTGTGCACCTTCTTCATTCCAATGGAAGTCGTGCTCTGGATGCGTCTAAACTTTTCCCTGGGACTGCAGCAAAGGTAGGGTGAGTTTTATATTTCTTCAACTGACCCACATTTGAGCCATCGTATTTATGCAGTTTCATCATGCAGGGTCCAACAACAGGGTCTCTGGGTGCTTCCAGTTCAACAGCTGGAACAAGCATTCCCACCAGTGGTAGAAACTCCCTTTCACCTTCAATATTTGGAATGGTAAGAACATCCTTCCCCCATTGAAAGTCGAAAATTCAAGGTTCTAATATTGAGAGCACGGTGATTTTGATTAGGTCATTGTACACTCTTTAATTTCTCATTAACTTGTGTCAGATCTGTATGTCATTTATCTGCTTTTGCTTTTATGAAGTAAGAACCATCAAATGGATAGCACTAATACAAATAATTTGCAGAATGGCAATTCCAAAAACTTTTCAGATGTCGTTACAAGAAGCAATGGTGAATTAGAGAATTCTCAAGCCTGGAAGCTAAAGGAATATGATGAACAGTCTCAGTTTCAGTCTTTACAGCTTCCAGATAGGCTGCTGCCGACTAGAGTATGTATTAGCTCTTCTGGGGACCTCTACGGAATTTGCAGTTCTTATATATATATATATATATATATATATATTTATTCATTTTGGGTTGATGTCAGGCTATTTTTTCGTTGGTTGAGCTTTTTCTGTGAATCTAGTAGATGAAATGTTTGATATACCTTCTGGATGAATGTGTGCTTGTTTTTAAGGGAGTTTGGTCATTTTCAAACATCGGCATAATCAGAGAGCTCGGTTTTGTTGGATGTATGTTCTTTTTTATATTATTTTGGGTCTCCTATTTTACTTCCCTGAAGATCTGCTCATATATAGCAAACATATCTTCTGATAATTAAGAGGACTTTAGTTATCTCATCTCAACTCAGAATATCTCCCTTTTTTGTAAATATGAATTCATCTTTTTTATGCTACTTCTTTGGATATACTTGTCGAGTTAACCAAGAGACAGGGACCACTTTTTTTAAGTTTATCATTTTGCGAACTTGCATGATCATATTTATTGACACGGCAGTGAGATCCATGCATGCTTGATGTGCACATCTGATTACAACTGTGCATGGATAAAAATTTTCATACTTAATATTTCAGATCATTAGGATGATGTATACAAGATCAGGAGGTGCTATACTTGCTTTAAAATATAATGCTGTGCACAAACTTTGGAAATGGCAACAGGATGAGTTTAACCCATCAGGAAAGGTATGTCATGTGTTTAAATAGTGGCTTAGCATGTTTATTTGTCAATCTTCCACTTAATAAGCCCTGAATTTGTTGTAGGCAACCTGTGCTGTCGAACCAAAATTCTGGCAACCCCCCAGTGGAATAATCATGACAAATGATATAAGCAACATAATACTCGACCATGCCAACCCCTGCTTTGCCCTTTCAAAGAACGACTCTTATCTATTGTCCACTTCAGGAGGGAAAATTTCTCTTTTCAATATGATGACATTTAAGGTGTGGCATCTTATGGAGTTTCCTTTCTTGGTTTGGTACTGACTAGAGAAATTATAGTACTTGTGTTTGAATTTTCTCGACTGAAGGTGAATACCCACTTTCTGTTTTTTTTTTTTTTTCCCGCTGCAGACAATGACGACTTTCATGCCGCCACCCCCTGCAGCAACGTGCCTCGAGTTCCACCCTCGAGACAATAACATAATAGCCGTAGGCATGGAGGATTCTTCCATCCAAATCTACAATGTCCGAGTTAATGAGGTATTTGGCTTCATCAGAAACTGTGGTTGATAGTTTCGCACTTAGTAGAGTTAGATGTGAATTTTCTTCTTGTGACCACTTTGTAGGTTAAACGTAAGTTTAAAGGTCATCAAAAGAGAGTAACTGGTCTTGCCTTTTCTGACATTTTGAATGTTCTTGTGTCATCAGGAGCTGATGCTCAGGTATGTTTTTTATGATATGATGGAGAATAGTGTTTTGATGTGTGTATATTCTCTCTCTCTCACATGCGCACGCACTCTGCAGCGCAGTAATTTATATGTTCTTCTCTATTTGAGCTGTGGGTGGGTGGGTTGGCATAGAGAAAAAGGTGAAATATAGATTTGGTTGCATCATTTTGCTTTAACATTGAAGTGATAGGTATGCAGTCTGGAAATTATTATGTCAAGAGTTTAGATTCCATTCTTGCTATGAGGTCAAACTTTATAGGTCACGGGGCTGAAGTCATCTTTGAGGTAATTCCTATTTTTTGAGTCTCCTACCTATTGCTGGAGCTCTGTGACTTTCATCAACTGAGAAGAACCCACATTGGTAATCTACGATTTTTGATTTCAAAATCAGGCACTTGAAGTAGTTGCTCTAGTGCTAGCTAAACCTCTAACAAAAACTTTTCCTCTTGAATTTGTGGGGTGGCTGTCTTTTTTGGAGTGATGATGTATTAGCATTTCGTTACTTGTTTTAAGTGGTGCTACGTATATGAACTAATACAAGTGATTGCCTGGATTTCTTGGTTAAATTTTCCTTTTGCAGCTGTGTGTATGGAGTATAGATAAGTGGGAGAACGAGGCCAGTAAGTTCTTGCCAATCCCAACTCGGCGTATGTCCTCTACTCTCGCATGGACGCGTGTGCTATTTCACCAAGATCTACGGCACTTACTTGTTGTTCACGAGACTCAAATAGCCATATATGAAGCTCCAAAGTTGGATTGTCATAAGCAGGTGACTACTCGCATTCTTGATGATTTTCTTTTTCTTTTTTTTCTTTTTTTCAGTTAAATGTGTTAATTATAGAACTCTTGGGGTTATAAGTGTACCCCAAAGTGTCCCCAAAAACTAATTTTCTCCTTTTATTTCCTTGAGATCTGACTGTAATACGCATCTCCATCTATTAGATCCAATCATCCAATGAAAAGTTCTTTACATTTACATTTGGTTAAGGTACCTCTCTTGTGCAGTGGTTTCCTCTGGAGTGTGATGCTCTAGTCACGGATGCTATATATTCATGTGATGGCGTGTCGATCTACACGAGCTTCGAAGATGGAAGCGTGGGCATTTTTACTGCATCAACGCTCCAATTGAAGTGTCGGATCAGTGCCACTGCTTATCTGCCTTCTAATTCCAGGTGCATTCTTTAATAATCCGAGACCTCAACTATTTTGCAATCTAAATGTACTATTACTGATGCTGCTCTATATGACAGCTCCCGGGTATTTCCAGTCGTTGTTGCTGCTCACCCTTCTGAACCTAACCAGTTTGCTCTGGGACTCACAAATGGCGGGGTTATTGTCCTGGAGCCTCCAGAATCGGAGCAGAAATGGGGCACAGATCCTCCTGTTCCAAATGGTTCGGGGCCAGAGCACATCCAGGTCTGAATCACACACAAGCTGCCCAGGGGACGTTGCTCATCTCCAAGTAAATAGAGCGAAAGTAGCTGTAACGATGATGCGGCACTTGGTGTATAGGTTTTCTCGAGGCTTACAAGGACTTCCCTTCGTACAAATCATGGATTGATACTAAAAGGTACAGATATTTTGACATAACATAGATACTTAGAAGATTAGGATTGGGAACTTTGAACTCAACAGGAGTACTAACAAAAACAAAAGCTTCTAAAAATCTCATCATACAGTGGAGATATCCATAGCAACACCTGACGAGCATTCAAATGCGGAATTCGTTTACATTTTCCTCCTTGTTGCATGCCAAACCCTGTACAGGAAGAGGATACTGTCCGACTGTCCTTTATGAAAGGAAACTCTGTTATGAACAGTTCAACTGCATTCTTTCTTGCACCCTCTTTTTATCTGCAAGTACCGACTGTCTTTTCTTATTCAGTGAGCAAAAAGAAGACATTTTCAATTTGTGAGATCCACTGTCTTTCAAGAGGATGAAGTTTATGCTCCGAAAGTTTCACCATGTGGAGAGATTGTCCAGCTCCTGATGGATGCATGACAGTCTTTTATTCTGTCTTACTCTCTCATGATTTCAAAGCTTTCACAACGAGCGTCGACCTAGTTTACAAAAGCTTCCTACATGTAGAAATGTTTGATGTAGACACGTGGATACTAGGCCAATTAAATCTATTGACAGCAAAGATCGTTTTTAAATCTCGAGGCTTGCACCGACAAGCCCTCTGATGTTTCATTTTCCCCGCGAAGCAACGTGGCAAAAGCTATGCACATCCATGCAAGTCATCTTAAACCAAGCCTCGACACGTACCTAGTTTCACGACGTAGACCGTCTTCTTTTGCATTTATCTCGTCTCCTTCTTCGATGCTCGAATCGAGCTTCTTAGTGTGCAAGTGCGGTAACTCTGCAAAAGAGAAACCGAACCCAAGCAAACGATGGCACAGATCAACAGCGCGTCACCCAAGCCACTCGCGACCGATCCAAACCAGCCCTTGAGAGACAGGAAGGTTAAGGACATAGTCATCAACGCGAGGCGGCTTGTGGAGGTTCCTTACACGGCGTCGCTCGCCCACACCATGAACGCGCTGGTGGCGAACAGCGTGGTGGCAGTGCCGGTGGCGGCCCCACCTGGCCAATGGATCGGCGCGGGCGGGTCCATGATCATGGAGACTGACAAGCAGACGGGCACCGACAGGAAGCATTACATCGGGATGGTAACCATGCTCGATATACTCACCCACATCGCCGGAGATGACCAGGTGAATGGCGGCGGCACTGGTGATGCGTCGTCTGATCTCGATCAGAAGATGACCGTTCCGGTGTCTAACATCATAGGACACTGCCTTGAGGGTCTCAGCCTCTGGACTCTAAACCCCAATACAAGGTGATATGAAGGTTTGACTTCGCGTTATTATATTGGAATTAATGTATATGAACTCAATCATTAGTTCAAGACGCTATATAATTCATGTTGCTCCAAAGATCTTTGTCATGCCAATTGCAAGAGGAAATTTGATTCTTTAATCAGTTGTAGCTCTAACTGTAGCCTGCGAAATCCCAGTGTCGTTGGAAAATGTCAAGGAGCTTTTGGGTACTAATTACTGAATTTATCAGACAAAAATTAATCCCCATGACTTGCGCTACAAATTCGCAGCATCCTAGATTGTATGGAAGTGTTGAGCAAAGGTATACACCGAGCTCTGGTGCCCCTAGACAGCCACATGGACAACATTCCAGGGGTCGAGCTCGTGGAGTCAGCGTCGAGCTATCGGATGCTCACGCAGATGGATGTGCTCAGGTTCCTGAAGGAACACGAGTCCGGGATCACGACCATCCTGTTGCAATCTGTCGAGGAGCTAGGAGCGATAAATAGGAATGTCTTTGCGATAACCAATAGGACAAGAGTCATCGAAGCCATCAAGTGCATGAGAGCTGCTCTGCTCAATGCTGTCCCAATTGTGGCTTCTGGCGCTCTTGAGGGGGAAGATCACAGCCAACTTGTGGATGTATGGCCTTCTTTCCCTGCTAATTCCCCTATCATTTCAGCTCTCTCCAGCATCACATTTTCGTTTGATGACTTAGCAAATCGAGGCCCATCTTTTCTCATTTGTCATAACGGGTTCTCTTTGAGATTCTGGAGATGGAAGATACCTCGATCGATAGAGGTTTTGGCGAATCATGGACTTAACAATGCATCACCTTTTGTGGGCATACATTCTTGCGTCAGATTCATCACTATGACATTTTTGCTGCCAGAAGCATAGCTTATGATAATGTTAGCATGGCATATTTCAGAGTATTGTCAGTTAATATAGTCCTCTCTGGACTGTGATGCACACAGGCAAGAGGCAGGAAGCTCATAGGCACGTTCTCGGCGACAGACCTGAGGAGGTGCCATGTTTCCGCGCTGGGACCCTGGCTTTCGGCCACTGCGCTCGAGTTCACTGAGTCGACATCGCCGAGCCCTTTATACTCAGCTTCTAGAGAGGGGGTTCGTTCCAGGGAGCTCGTGACTTGCAGGGACGACACTCCGCTTGCCGAGGTGATGGACAAGGCCGTGAATAAACATGTGCATAGAGTGTGGGTGGTGGATCACCAGGGTTCACTGGCCGGGCTTGTGTCTCTCACGGACATGATCAGAGTCCTCAGGGCTGCACTGCTGTCTGCATAGCGCTTGGCTCGAGTCCGACATTTTCGGTTTTTTTGTAATGCTAGTGAGGATTTTTCTGGCACACGGCTTAAAGGGCAAATATAGGTTTTTCTGACTGATTGGAAGCTTGATGTTGACCATTGGAAAGCCCTGTTAGCTTCACAAGAATCTCCATCTTGTGCAGGTCAACCTTAGAAGCATTCTGTCCTTTTCCTTTTGACCTTCTACAACTACAAGTTTCAAAGCTAGCCGGTCCTGCCCTTTTGGAGGGTCGCAATCCTGCGTGTGTTTCATGATTTGTCTAGGCAAAAAAGAACGGAGAACTTCCGGGTTTCGTTGATGATAGCAACATGTATCTGAATTAGGCGGTACGACTGACTGGAACACCACAACCGACCAATTATAGCTTCGGTACGACTGACTGGAACACCACCACCGACCAATTATAGCTTCGGTTCGTCGAGATTCGAATGTTAGATCGCGTTTATCATGTTTCTTGCACCATGCGTAAGCCAAAGTGTCTTGATCATGTCAATCACACGTTTTTTGCTTCCGGCAAACATGAAATGATGGCGAATTCAAAATTTTCTACTGTGTCTATAGGAATGTATGTAACCTTTCCGCAAGCTCTGGTTTGCTGGAGGAAGGGAAAATGACACAAAGCAAAATGGTATATGCTGAGAGACGCAAAGTCGGACGAAGTACATAAAAGCTTGGCCGGGAATGATTCACGCCCCAAGTACCTTGACTTCATCGCTCTTTGAGAGAGAGAGAGAGAGAGAGAGAGAGAGAGGCAAACGACTAACACATGATCCATGGAGACGTCTTTAGCGATAGCGAAACAGAGGGAAAATGACAAAACAGAGCATCCCCTCGTTATCCATCTCGGATTGCAAATATCTGGTTCCAATTCCCTTCCATTCCTCCCCCCCCTCTCTCTCTCTCCCATTGTCGCACCACTATAAATTATAGTGCTTCATTCATGTCCTCCTTGACCGACTCCGCAACCACAGGAAGTGCTGATAATGCCCTCTGTTCTCCCACTTCCGTCCCATTTATCACCCTAACCCCCCTCCTTCCACTTTGATACGTCATGGGTTTGCTTCAAGCCAACCCCAAACCCTCCCTTCTCTCTCCTCGCCGCCTCCCAATTCTCTCCTCAACCCATCCGACTTCATTCAACACTAGTCGAAAGCTCCATGTCTATCTCGGCCCGCCAGTCCAGCACAATGCGCTTCGCAAATTCGCAATCCCGTACAATCTCCCCAGCAGAAACAGGACGTTCCGGCTCAATGCTGAAGCCGGGTCAGTGGGAGCCTCCGAACCGGAAACCACGAGCGGGAGGAGGATTCTGCTGTCGGACGTGGTGGTGAAGACGAAAAGGCGAGTCTTTTCGGGGAGGAAGTGGAATTCCCGGGACATTGGGACTGCTGGCGTCGTTTTGGCAATGCATTTGCTTAGCTTGTTAGCGTCGTTTTACTTCTCTTGGAGCGCCCTCTGGGTGGCCGTTTCCTTGTACATAGTTACTGGTCTGTTCGGCATTACGCTGTCGTTTCACCGGAACCTCTCCCACAGGAGCTTCAAGCTGAGCAAGTGGCTGGAGTACTTGTTTGCGTATTGTGGTGTTTTGGCTCTTCAGGTTAGATAAGCAGCAGATAAAAAGGGGGAACAAGTTTTATTTTTTATGGCCTTTTCTTTGTGGGTTAATTTGTTATTTTGCTTAATGGGATTTTGCAGGGGAATCCAATAGATTGGGTAAGCACACACAGGTACCATCACCAGTACTGTGATTCAGAGAGAGACCCCCACAGTCCCCTTGAAGGCTTTTGGTTCAGCCACATGAGTTGGCTATTTGACACTGACTCTGTGGTTCAAAGGGTATCAAACATGAAAAAACTCTCTCTCTCTCTAACTCACGCATTATGAAGGGAATGATGCATGTATGAATGATATTTGTTTACAGTGTGGAGGACCGAACAATGTGGGGGATTTGCATAAGCAGCCATTTTACAGGTTCCTGCAGAGCACCTATATTGCACACCCCATTGCCCTTGCTGTTCTGCTCTACGTATTGGGAGGAGTTCCTTTCCTTGTGTGGGGAATGGTAAGTAAAAGATGATTACTCCAATCTCATCTTCTACATCTGAACAGTCATTGAGCACGACTAGATTTGTCCAAATTTTCGTCATCTTCTCTCATGGTCCTCTCCACCTGATGTGCCAGGCATTAGCTCAGTCTTGTGGGCCTAGATTTTTTTCGGCCACTCATATTGATAGACTAGTTTAGGCATCGCAGACTAATCTCCATGAGATGGATCTGTAGACTTTTTCGACTCTTCTGGTTCAAACTAAGCACTTGTTTCTTTACTTTAAGGTTTTTTGAATTGAGAAATTGCTGTTTTAAGCTAGAACAGAGAGTACCAAACATTCCATTAATCATGATTTTTCAGCAGAATCATGTTAGATTTTGGAATCTGTTGGACTATGAGCGTGCTTTCTGAATGGTTGGTTCAACTTCTTTTCCAAATTCTTATTGCTTTTTGAGATTGCTCATTAACTTTTTCGTTCTTATATGAGCATTCTTTGCTGTGTAGGGTGTGAGGACCGTATGGGTTTATCACATCACATGGCTTGTGAATTCAGCTTGCCATGTCTGGGGAAAGCAAGCATGGAACACTAGGGACTTATCAAGGAACAATTGGTATAGTAATTTTTGTCCCCAATTTCTCACATATCCATTCTTCTTGGAAATCTATTTATTCAAAGATGTGGATTATTGTTTCGTATAGGTGGGTGGCAGTTCTTGCATTTGGTGAGGGTTGGCACAACAATCACCATGCCTTTGAGTACTCGGCTAGGCATGGGCTAGAGTGGTGGCAGCTTGACATGACATGGTATGTGGTGAGGCTTCTTCAAGTTCTTGGTTTGGCCACTGATGTGAAGTTGCCCAATGAAGCTCAGAAGCAGCGCTTGGCATTGAACATGGGCATGGCCATTTGAATCTGGAATGTCTAGTCGAAGGCCTAATTTCAACAATTCTGAGATGGATTGCTGCCTTGGATTTGTTATTAACCTCCTTTTAAAAACCTTTGCAAGCAGAAAAACCCACTAATTTTTGACCGAATGTATAGATAACCTTAGATACATTACGCTAGATTTAATTTCAATAAGGCAAACTCTATGATGTGAACTTCCACCGGGTAATTGAGCTTTGCATTGATAAATGCCCCCACCATGTCGAACGCTTTCAATTACAAATGAAATGTCAAATTTGTGTAATGAGGATAGACTAATAAAACCAGATTTGCAGAAGTGAGAATAAGGAGATGTTAATCCACAACTGTTTTCAGGTCTCTAGTTTGTACAGTTGGGATCAATATTTGAAAGAATTAGATGTTACTTAAATGAATCAGATAGTTACATAAGGATATACAAACTGACAACTTAATCCTCTGGTTTATGAGTTGGCTTCAAATGTGTCTCAGGACTTGAGAAAGAACACCAGACTGTCTTCTTATTATGAAAATGAGTTCAAAAGGAGCATAGCCGCACCAGTTGTTAGCACCAACACGTAGGAAGAACTAAAGAACTCCTGAAAAACATTGTGCGAAAGAACAATACATAAGAGCAAGAACAACATATCGATGTGCATAAACCTGCCAATGTACAGGTATAATAAAAATGCCATGTTGGTATTGTCTTGTTATTAGCCCTAAATACTGATGTAACATCTCCCATTGCTATGATGATAATAAGAGTAGCAAAAGTTCGGTCAACAAGCGCCATCTCGATTTAAGAATGTGAATGCTAAATGTGACCATCAAAATTCAAGCCCTTCTGCAATTACACTACCAACTAGTAATCTAGGAGAGTCCTGGCACTCTTTGAAGACTTCATCCTGGCAATTACGGAAACGAAAAATTAAGGATAGGATAGAGAGGCTAACAGAGAGATTCTGTACCTTGAAAGAGATCCGAGTCGAGGCTGCTTTAGAAGAACAGTAAACCCAATATCGTACGAGATGCTCCCATCAGCCTTAAACAATCCGAAGTTCCTTTCGGAGGTTGGTCCAGGCTTCAAATTCTTGTTGTAACAACGCGAACAAGTATGCCTTCACGGGGATCTTAGGCCTGTATGGCGTGCCCTTTTTCTTAGCAAGCTTTTTACGCAGGTTAAAGTAGCAAGTCTTGGCGTTCTTCATGGAGGCCCCAGCTTCATCTGCGTCGCCCTTGGAAGCCCAGCCTGTTTCTGACACGATGACCTCCTTTTTTGGGAACCCGACCTTTTCAAGAGCAGCATATGCTGCATCTATCTGAGCCTCAAACATGTTGTCGTAATGTAATTTGGTCTTAGCATCATATATTTCCTCATTTGATTTGAAGAGAGGGTAGTTCAGGTCGATGTGCTCAGGATCACTCTTATATGCTAGAAAGGGATATGCGTTTATATAAAATGGAGATCCGATCCGGGAGAACTGTAGAAGAGGCTTCATGTATTGAAGGACATCTCCTTGAATGCCCCTGCCGAAGAAGGGTACGAAGTCGCAAAGAAGGCTTTCGAATGCACGGTCTGGACTTGAATGCTATCAGTCAAGCCTATACGGTGAAGAGCGCTAGAGACATTTTCAGCTGCTGGAAGCAAGACTTCCCAAAGTTCAGGATCAGTACTTCCTAAAATCTCATTTCCTACAGTGATTCCACGGATGAGGGATGCATATTCTCTTTAATCCAATTCATTGCGCAGTCCTCGCCTATGCTTATATCTTTCAAACGCTCGTTGCCAAGGCCAACAACTCTTTCAATGCCAGAGTTCTTAAAGGCGGGGTGAGGATGCTGTGATCGGCATTACAGATTCTGATGTTCTTGATCTTTGCCGCTCTGAGGAGGGTCACCACGCTCCTAGGCGCAGGTACATTATCCGTGATTCTTCCATAGCACACTCTGTATGTCCCCTTGAAAGCATGCGCTGTCAAAATAACTGACGTGCATAGAGTGTGGGCGGTGGATCTGCAGGGTTCACTGGCCGGGCTCATGTCTCTCACGGACACTATCAGAGTCCTCAGGACTATACGGACACGATCAGAGTCCTCAGGGCTGCACTGCTGTCTGCATAGCGCTCCGCCCGAGTCATTTTCGGGTTTTGTTTGTAATTTTAGGTTTTTCTGACTGATTGGAAGCTTGATGTTGACCATTAGGAAAGCCTTGTTATCTTCACGAGAATCTCTTATCTTGTGCAGGTCAACCTCACAAGCATTCAGTGTCTTTCGCGTTTTGACGTTCTAGGACCGCAAATTTCAAAGCTAGCCGGTCCAACCCCTTTGTAGGGTCGCAATCCTGCATGTGTTTCATGATTTGTCAAGGGGAAAAGAAAGGAAAACTTCTGGGTTTCGTTGATAACAGCAACATGTAACTGAATTAGGTGGTGCGACCGATTGGAACGTCACCGAGCAATTGTAGCTTCGTTTTGTCAAGATATGAAAGTTGGATCGCGTTTATCATGTTTCTTGCACCATGTGCAGCCGAACTGTCTTGGTCATGTCAATCACACGCTTTTTGCTTCCAGCAAACATAAAATGACGGTGAATTCAAAATTTTCAACTGTGTTTCTATGAATGTATGTGACCTTTCCGCAAACTCTGGTTTGCTGGAGAAAGGGCAGATGACAAATGCAAAATGGTATATGCTTAGGCCGTGAATGATTCACGCCTCAAGTGCCTTGACTTCATCGCTCTGAGTGAGAGAGAGAGGAGCAAACGACTAAACACGTGATACACACAGACGCCTTAGCGATAGCGAAACAGAGGAAAATGACAAAACAGAGCATCCCCTCGCAGAATATCTGATCCCAATTCCCTTCCATTCCCGCCGCCCCCCCTCCGGCCCAGAAAAAAGCCCCGCCTTCCTCCCATATATCACCCGAGCCACCTCCTGCCACTTTGACACATCATGGGTCTGCTCCTGCTTCAAGTGTGATGTATTGCCTTTGGAGGGAACTAGCAAAAGGAAAAAAAAAAAAGAAGAAGAAAAAGGAAAATGCGTTGGAAAAGTCAACAAAAAGCAGAACAAGGAGGCTCGGCTAAATAAGAAGCCCAAAGCTCCCTCGACCAAAAAACAAACGAAGAGAGGAAAGGAGGAGGAGCAAAAGAGAAAGGGGGTTTTGTGCGCTCACATCACGAACGCCTTACGAAGCCGGAGTTACTTTGATTCGCAACGCTCATTAATTATTCACATCCCTTCGTTCAATCGAGGTAGTTTTCCGAAAGAGGGTTTAAATTCGATGTTATGTGAAAATCGAGCCACGAGGTCCAATTTTTGAGTTGTTGAGCTTTGGAATTTATGGGTAATGATGGCTAGTGGTGTTGTAGAGTCATGGGGCTTGACGATTGTTGATATGAAGAAATGGCTTGATCGGAGCGAAATTTTGGGATTTGACATGTGAGTCCGCGTTGCATTTAGGTTTAAATAGTCGCTTCAGGTGAACAATTTATGATCACGTTGAAGTTATTTTGTTAGCGTTTAAGTTTAGTTTAGTCGAGCCGTAATTGAGATAGCGTTTTACTTGGCTTTGATACTATTTCTCACTCATATGATAGGAATGCAAGTTCATTGATTCGAGTAAGTCTTGTTGTTTGGTTTATGACATATTCAAGTGAGTGATGCTATTTTTTCTTTGAGTTTGTAAAACTCATATTCCAAAAATAATATGAATTATATATATAATGAGTTACAAAATGGCATTGTTGTTGCATAAAAAGTCGAATCGATTATTTACTACTGGTTAGAACTTGTGAATGGTTTGAGAGTGATTTTAAGAAAAATATTGTGAAATGGTATAGGTATTGCGTTACATATTAGTTTATGCAATTAGTCTACAATGATTTGATAAACTTTTTATGAAAGGCGTTTGGAAGTATCAAGTGCTTATGAACTAGATTTCGAAACGTTATAAAAAATATCTTGTGAATTGTATTTTATCTGAGGAATTGAGTTATGAAATACATTATGGTTTATGAGATTGATTATGAATTGAATTTCCAGATATTGGAGGAATGTGGATTTGGTGCTCGATATCGTTGTAATATCATTCTAGGTCGAGCCACTAACTTTATAGGCGAAATCATGCCAAGAGGAAAATTTGGTTACTTTGTCATAAGACGTTTTGTTGTGATTATTATTAACACCTAAACTTTGGACGATCTATTTAATCACTCATTAATTGCATGAAAAATTAGGAATTAATTTTTAACCCCTAAATAAAAATAAATTGCTAGTACCGGCTTGGGACTTGACCATGCCAATTCCTAGGTCGAAGCGGATCTAGTTTTCAACCGATTCTTTTTCCAAATCACGTCTCCCAAAGTAACTTTGGGGCAGCCTGGTCTTCCTTTGGGGGGAGCTTTATACGATGCACATGGATGGGTGGTTTGCATGCATCTCGAGGGATTAGTTGAGTTGAATGATTGTGATGTTCAATGTTATATAAGGGGGACAAAATAAAAACCTTCATATATCTTGGTCCATTTTGATTCTATTGGGATTCCGGAATGTTTGGAGCTTTAAGTTGAGGGCCATATTTCATTCCAAAGGAATAACTACCCTTTCTAAGCAAGTTTGGCTCCTTTTGGGTTTAAATGCTTGATCCTGCGGTTTTTAAAGCTTGAGGATTTGCATATCAGAGAAAGTAAGGCAGAGAGGAAAACCTAGACGGAAGTATTGTCAGAGATGGCTCTGGATGGATTTCAAGCCGAATAGTTTGCCTATAGATTGAGTGGTAAGATGTTCTCCTTACAATATAACCAAAAGAAATGTCGAAGGCAACTTGCTGAACCACTGGAGATATTATAGGATATGGGTGTTTCTACCCAAATTATGTGGTGCCTAGTAGGTAATTTTCATGATGTCTCATTGCAAAAGATATAGCACGAGTAAACTGTAGGAGTGATGCTTTGCTTCTTTCTTTGAGATTAGTTGGGTCTGTATAGACATTGACATTGTTGTACAGAAAGTTGAGATCTTGGCTAATAAGCCACTGAGGAAGTCAAATGCGCATTCCTCAGTCGTATTGGGGTTTGTTTTTTCATGGGCACATTTTATATGAAGCTTTCTGCTTCTCTACAACTTATACAAATCGCTTTGTGGATCTCTTCTGTTGCAGGGGAGACTCGACATACTTGACCATATTATTGAGCAAATGCATCAAGAGAAAATTCAGCCCGACCCATCATCCTGCTGCTATGTCTACACTGCATATGTGAACAATGGATTTTACAGCACAGCCATCGAGGCATTGCTGATACAGAGAGACGTCACGGAAAGTGAATTCAAAATAAAATGATGGACGAAGTACATAAAAGCTTGACCGGGAATGATTCACGCCTCAAGTATCTTGACTTCGTCGCTCTTTGAGAGAGAGAGAGAGGAGCAAACGACCAACACGTGATACACAGAGACGTCACGGAAGCGCTAAAAACCATTTTTTTTTTTTAACCGGTTCGGATTTTATCAGTTCAGTTCAGTTTATAGATCGATTAACCAAATCGAGCCGTTATAAAATATGTTTATAGTCACCGGAAGAGGAGTATTGCGATCTGGACTCCGACACGGACGACGAGAACCCTCTCTCTCTCGTCGTCCGACTGCTTCGAGGCGATCCTCCTCCTCTTACTCTTCTTCTTCTTCTCTCCTCCGTTGTCTTCGGCTGCTTGGGCGCGGCCTTGAGTCTCACCCATGCATCTGTCGCATGGCTCATATGGGAGCAAAGAAAGGAAGTGAGGTCGAGAGAGAGAGAGAGAAGCAAAGGATGGCTTAATCAGGGTGCTTTTCTGGAGGAGAGAGAACCAGCGAAGTGATGGAGAGAGAGTGCAGAGTATGAGGGAGAGAGGGAGAGGCGTTAAAACGTTTGCGGAAGGGTTCTCCTTCTTCGGCGAGGCCCTCTACTTTGGACGGTAGCCGGAGGGACCATCGCACGCGGTACGTTCGAACGAGGCAAGCTGGCACTGTCCCAGAGAGAGAGAGAGGGAGAGGCGTTAAAACGTTTGCGAAATGGTTCTTCCGGGGGGGTCTCCTTCTTCGGCGAGAGAGAGAGAAAGAGAGAGCGAGAGCGAGACAGAGCGAAATAAGTGAGCTCATACCTCTGCCGACGAACACCGACGCTTGTGGTTCCCTTTGTCAGCGCCCATACCTCCGGTAAGCCCCTGTTTTGTTTATTTCAGAGCCGTTCTCTGAAGGATCCCGGTTTCGAGACATGCAACGCGACCAGACTAAGTCCAACATAACTCCAGTTCGCCATCTATTCGCCGAGTAGGGCCATCTCCGACGACGACGTCTTGAGTTTTCCTTGAGACCTATTTTTCCTTACCTCGGCTTAGCCGAGACCGAGACTCGTCGTTTACTGTTTGAGCTCGTGTTAACACGAAGGAATCATCTTTGAGTCTACCTCGAGCATCCTTTGTCGGCTGTATGACGAGTGTAGCTTGAGTTTTTGTTTCAGACGCCTTCGGACCCCCTCAGTCGACACCCACTAGATGTTCGACATAATGCCCGAACCAAATCCACTCCGATCTCACTCGATTTTCGGTTTCCGTTTTGTTCAGAAATGTGTTTTCGTCATTGAATGTGATTCTAGTGAATTTCTCGTTGTTGTTTCCTTATTGGAGACCTTGTCGTGGTGATGTTCATCGGATGAGTTTTTTTTTTTTTTTTTTGGGGGGGGTGACGCACTAAGACACCTAATGTTTTGATATCTTTGTCTACTATATATATATATTTATGAAGTCAAAGTTCTGGGAAAAAAAAAGATGCAGACATACGAGATAAGATAAGGTTCTGTTTGGCAACTTGTTAAATAGTAACTATTTATATTCTTTTGATTTCGGGAGTAGATTTTGAACAGAAATTTATTTGGAAAATTTTTTGTTTTCGAGAATAGATTTGAAACAGAATCAAGAATAAAAATAAAAAATTATTTCTTTATTCCTAGGAACAATTTCAGAATCAAAACCATTTTTTTTTTCATTTCTCTTCCCATTCATTTTCTTTTCCTTCCTTTTGGTTCTTCTTCCTCCTTTTGGCCGGCGAGAGTCCTAACCCCCAACGACACCGACGCCAACGTCGACGAGGGTCGGCCTTACCTAGATCTAGCGAGGCTGAGCTCACCCAGCCATCAGTGAGGCTCAGCCTCATCGACCTATCACTAGGTTGGTGTCGCCTAGCTAGGCCGTTGCCAACCCGATGGTGGGCTGATGTGGTCAAGCTCGCCCAACCACTGGCGAGGCTCGGCCTCTTTGGCCTATCGCTAGGTTGATGTCGCCCAACCAAGTTGATGTGGACTCAGCAATTGGCCGGTGAGGCCAAGCCTCATCGATGGCTGGGTGAGACTCGACCTCACCTTGGTTGGGCAACGCCGACCTAGCTCGGCAAAGCTAAGCCCTGCCCAGCTCATGGGAGGCTTGGGCCGACGAGCCTCGCCGAGGGTCAACGACACTCTGGCAAGGTCATCGGCCCGAGTCTGGCCAGTTGCTAGCCTGCCGGCGATCAAAAAGGAGGACAACTGAAAAGGAAAAAAGAAGGGAAAAAAGGAAAAAAGAAAAGAAAAAGGAAAACATGTAATAAAATCATTAAAAAATTCAAAGAATATGATTTGGACTAAAAATTTTAAGGGTCTTACCAAACGCATTTATATTTCGATAATAAAAATTTTGAATAGTTACCAAACACTTTTCAAATGTTCAGAAATTATTCTCGAAAATATAATTAAAAAAAAAATCATTTCTGAGCAGAAATTGATTTTAGGCATAGAATCGTTACCATGCGCTAGCTAAGTGGGCGTTAAAGTGGCCGTGCATGGTGATTGTGTGGACTTAAATGACTATAGGTCCGATTAGCTTTGATATGTTTGGGCTCATGTAGGCTTATTGAACTACGGTATTTTTTTTCTTTCTAAGATGGGCTTGCTGAAGTTTGGAGTTAATAGGCTTAAGTTTATAATAGGCTTTGGGCTGGGTTTATTTTAGTGAAATGGTCTATAGAATTTGAGAGGGCTTGATGCAAGAGGCCCGAATTGTGTCCACGAGCCTAATTTCGTAAGACCAGTCACAGCCCATATGGGGACTGGGCTTTGCGGCCCAACTTGAGTCTCCATTTTCGAATTTAATTTTTTTAAATTATTAAAAATTTATAAATTCGAAAATATTTTAAAAAAGGAAAATGCTTGGAAATAAGTCTTCAAGAATTTTTTTTAAAAAAGTTTCAGCATTGGATTTAATTTAATTTCATTTAATTAGTATACATGTAGCCTAGTTCTAGCTAAGTATCCTTTCAAAAGAAATTGAACATGACTTGGTCACATATATTCTTTGCCCAACTTGTATTAGGTTTTCTTTTCTGCCTTTACTTTAAATTACTTTTAGTACTAGGGTGTTTACTTACCACATCATCTTTTAATAAATTGGTTGTTTATTGCTTTCTTAGAACATGTTAGGATTAGTTTAGGGTTTGATGAAAACAAATCTTATTAAAATATTTGCATGATCATATAGCAACTTTGATGCCCTTAGGATTATAATTGAATATCAAGACCGTGCGAGCACTTAGATAATGACTTTCCAAGTTAGAGGTACCAAAAGGGTTCTAATAAATTTTAGTGTAATCAAGTCTCCGACCTTAAAATCCCTGGTTGTATAGGAATCGAGATGACACCCCCGCATCTCGATTGGTTTCTAGCTGATCTCAATAGACTAATGGCGACTCCTAGAAATATTTAGGTTATTAAGAACTAAAAAATGAAATCCAACGTTGCACGAGGTATGGGCTTGGGAGAGCTTGCACCTAATTAGGCTTCACTAGCTCGAGTCATGCACTACCCCTAAGCCTATTTCTTTCCCCATCCGAACGAAGAGTAGGTCACAGCAACTATGGTTTGATATTGAACAAAAAATTAGTCGGACGTATATTTTGATATGAGATGAATCAATAGAATGGACCATTGACGTTGTCATGAATAAGATTAATCGGTGGAATTAACCATTCATATTTGAATTGTGAGAATGGTTTAAATGAGCTTTTCTCATTAGTATAAAGCTTTCTAGGAAACATCTCATATATGATGTTGCAACGAGATATGGGCTTGGGAGAGCTCGCACCTAATTAAGCTTCGCTGGCTCAAGTCATGCACTACCCCTAAGCCTATTTCTTTCCCCATCCGAATGAAGAGTAGGTCACAGCAACTATGGTTTGATATTGAGCAAAAAATTAGTCGGACGTATATTTTGATATGAGATGAATCAATAGAATGGACCATTGACGTTGTCATGAATAAGATTAATTGGTGGAATTAACCATTCATATTTGAATTGTGAGAATGGTTTAAATGAGCTTTTCTCATTAGTATAAAACTTTCTTAATAGGAAACATCTCATATATGATTGGATATGTATGTATGTATGTATGTATGTATGTATGTATGTATGTATGTATGCATAATGATTGTTCGATATACTTGGAAGATATATCTATTGCTCATTAAGCTTATGATTACTCACCCCTTTCTTTCCAAACCTTTTCAGAATCCTTGGTTAGCAGCCAATCGAGCAAGAGTGCTATCGTGAGGAATTTGGGAGCTAGACTTTTTGGTGGTTAGAGGTTGCTTCCTTCAAGTGGAAGTGGAAGGATGGCCATGTCATCCCCTTTGTTGGTTTCGAAACACTTCCTTCTCCCTCCTCACCGTGTCCCAATTCGCTCCTCAACCCACCCGACTTCATTCGACACTTGTCGAAAGCTCAATCTCAATCTCCGCTCAACAATACAACACAATGCGCTTCATAAATTCACAATCTCGAACAATCTCCCCATAGAAAGCATGACATTTTGGCTCAATGCTGAAGCTCGGTTGGTCAAAGCCTCCAAAGCAGAAGCTACGAGTGAGAAGAGGATTCCGCTATCGGACGTGGTGGTGAAGAGAAAAAGAAGAGTCTTTTCGGGGAGGAAGTGGAATTTCTTGGACATTGAGATTGCTGGTGGCATTTTGGCAATGCATTTGTTCAGCTTGTTAGCGCCGTTTTACTTCTCTTGGAGTGCCCTCTGGGTCGCTATTTTCTTGTATGTAGTTGTTGGTTTGTTTGGCATTACACTATCGTATCACAGGAACCTCTCCCACAGGAGCTTCAAGTTGAGCAAGTGGCTGGAGTACTTGTTTGCATATTGTGGTGTTATGGCTCTTCAGGTTAGATAAGAAATAGATAAAAGGAGGAAAAAGTTTGATTTTTTATGGGCTTTTTATGGTGGCTCAATTTGTTAATTTTCTCAATGGGATTTTGCAGAAGGATCCAATATTTTGGGTGAGCATACACAGGTACCACCACCAATACTGTGATTCGGAGAGAGACCCTCACAGTCCCCTTGAAGGCTTTTGGTTTAGCCACATGAGTTGGCTATTTGATACTAACTCTATTGTTCAAAAGGTATTAAACATGAATGAAAAAAGAAAAAACTCTCTCTCTCTCTCTCTCTCTCTCTCTCTCTCTCTCTCTCTCTCTCTCTCTCATAGGAAGAGAAAATTCTAAATAAAGGCCCGAAGTGCCATCATTTTCTGAAATAAGGGCCTGAGTAGACTTTATTTCAAATAAAAACCCAAAATAGAAAGGTGACCCTCGCCTGAGAGCTTCCCTCACCTACCTAGGCAAGGGTTGCCCTCACTTGAGATCATCACCGGTGATACCAAGGGAGAGAAGAGGAAGTTAATTGAGACTAAAAGAAGTATTTATAGGCTTAGGGTTAAGCCTTGTACAATTACATAAATAACTACAACTTGCTAATACTATAATATAATAGGTTGAAACCCGACAAGGAAAAAAGGAAAAATATATATATAGTTACAATTTTTTTTTACTAAAATGCCATTTCTCATATGGCTGGAATAGTCACTGGCTAGCCAAAAGCCCTTATTTGAGATGATTTGATTACTTCAGGCCCTTACTTGAGACAATTTGACCATTTGAAACCTTTATTTGAGATAATTTGGCAATTTCAGTCTCTTTTTTGAAATGATGTCCACTTGAGAAAACAATAGCGCTTTATGCTCTAATTTGTAATTTTCTCGAAGGGCAATGATGCATATATGAATGACAATTGTTTACAGTGTGGAAAACCGAACAATGTGGGGGATTTGCAGAAGCAACCATTTTATAGGTTCCTCCAGAGCACCTACTATGCACACCCCATTGCACTTGCTGTTTTGCTCTACGTATTGGGAGGAGTTCCTTTCCTTGTGTGGGGAATGGTAAGTAAAATATTATTACTCCAATCTCATCTTCTACAGCTGAACAGTCATCGAACACCATTAGATTTATCCGGAATTTTATCATCTTCTCTTATGATCCTCTCCGTCTGATGTCCTCAATCTTGTGGGCCTAGTTTTTCTTCGGCCACTCATATTGATGGGCTAGTTTTCACATTGCACACTGATCTCCATGAGTTGAATCTATAGACTTTTTTTGGCCTCTTCCTGTTCAAACAAAGCACTTGTTTCTTCACTTTAGGGTGTTTTGAATTGAGAAATTCTGGAACAAAGAGTACTAAACATTCCATTAATCGTGATTTTCCAATAGAACCATGTTAGATTTTGGAATCTGTTGGACTATGAGCATGCTTTTTGAATGGTTGGTTCAACTTCTTTTCCGAATTCTTAATGCTTTTTGAGATTGTTTATTAACTTTTTTGTCCTTATATGAGCTTTCTTTGCTGTGTAGGGTGTCAGGACCATATGCGCTTATCACATCACGTGGCTCGTGAATTCAGTTTGCCATGTCTGGGGAAAGCAAGCATGGAACACTGGGGACTTATCAAGGAACAATTGGTTTAGTAATTTCCGTTTCAAAATTTCTCATATATCCATTCTTCTTGGAAATCTATTTATTCGTAGATGTGGGTTTTTCTTTTGTATAGGTGGGTGGCAATTCTTTCATTTGGTGAGGGTTGGCACAACAATCACCACGCTTTTGAGTACTCGGCTAGGCATGGACTAGAGTGGTGGCAGCTTGACATGACATGGTATGTGGTGCGGCTTCTTCAAGTTCTTGGTTTGGCCACTGATGTGAAGTTGCCCAATGAAACTCAAAAGCAGCGCTTGGCATTGAACACAGGCACCGCCAGTTGAATCTGGAATGTCTAGTCGAAGGCCTAATTTCAACACTTCTAAGAATGATTGCTACCTTGAATTTGTTATTAAACTCCTTTTAAAAGCCATTGTATAACATTCTTAACCGAATGTTATACAATGGAAAAACTCATGCATTATGCTAGATTTAATTTCAACGAGAGAAGGAGCTCGATGATATGAACTTCCACCATGTACTTGAGCTTTGCATTGATAAATACCCCCACCATGTAGAATGCTTTCAATTACAAATGATATGTCAAATGTGTGTATCGATGACAGATTAAGAAAACCAAATTTGCAAAAGCAAGAACAAGCAGGCGTTAATTTACAACTGTTTTCAGGTCTATAGTCTGTACAATTGGGATCAATATTTGAAAGAATTGGATGTTACTTAAATGAATCAGATAGTTAAACAAGGATATACAAATTCAGAACTTAAATCCTCTGGTTTCTGGGTTGGCTTCAAATGTGTCCTAGGACTTGAGAGAATGCCAGACTGTTTTCTCTTCACGAAAATGAGTTAAGAAGGAGCACAGCCGCACCAATTGTTAGCGCCAAGACGTAGGAAGAACTATAAAGCTCCTTAAAAACATCATGTAAAAGAACAATACATCGAAGCAAGAACAACATATCGATGTGCATAAACCTGCCAATGTACAAGTACAATAAAAATGCCGTGTTGGTATTGTCTTGTTATTAGCCCTAAATACCAATGTAATGTCTCCCATTATAATGATGATAATAAGAGTAGCAAAAGTTTGGTCAAAATGCGCCGTCGCGATTCGAGGATGTGAATGCTAAATGTGATCATCAAAATTCAAGCCCTTTTGCAAGTACACTCCCAGCTAGTAATCTAGGAGAGTCCTGACACTCTCTTTTTGAAGACTTTCATCCTGGCAATTACAGAAACAAAAATGAAGGATGGGATAAAGAGGCTGACAGAGAGATTGTGTACCTTGAAAGAGATCCGAGTTGAGGCCGCTTTAGAAGCAAGACCAGTAAACCCAACATCATACGAGATGCTCCCATCAGCCTTAAACAATCCGAAGTTCCTTTCGGAGGTTGGTCCTGGCTTCAAATTCTCATTGAACAACGCGAACACATATGCCTTCACGGGGATCTTAGGGCTGTATGGCGTGCCCTTTTTCTTAGCAAGCTTTTTACGCAGGTTAAAGTTGTAAGTCTTGGCGTTCTTCAAGGAGGCCCCAGCTTCGTCTGGGTCGCCCTTGGAAGCGCAGCCTGTTTCCGACACGATGATCTCCATTTTTGGGAACCCGACCTTTTCAAGAGCAGCATATGCTGCATCTATCTGAGCCTCAAACATGTTGTCGTAACGTAATCTGGCCTTAGCATCATATATTCCCTCATTCGATTTGAAGAGGGCGTAGTTAATGTCGATGTGCTCGGGATCGCTCTTATATGCTAGAAAGGGATACGCGTTTATGTAAAATGGAGATCCGATCCGGGAGAAGAACTGTAGAAGAGGCTTCATGTATTGAAGGACATCCTCCTTGAATGCCCCTGCAAAAGGAGGGTACGAAGTCGCCAAGACGGCTTCTGAATGCGCAGTCTGGACTTGAATGCTATCCGTCAAGCCTAGACGGCGAAGTGCGCTATAGACATTTTCAGCTGCTGGAAGCAAGACTTCCCAACGTTCAGGATCAGTACTTCCTAAAATCTCATTTCCTACAGCGATTCCACGGATGAGGGTCCCGGGGAGGAACCGCCAGACATTCTCTTTAATCCAATTCATCGCACGGTCCTCACCTATGCTATATCTTTCAAATAGTCGTCGCCCAGGCTGATGACTATTTCAATGCCGGAGTTCTGAAACGCGGTGAAGATGCTACGATCGGCATCATAGATTCTGGATTTCTTGATCTTTGCTGCTCTGAGGAGGTCACCACGTTACTAGGCGCGGCTATATTATCCGCGATTATTCCGTAGCACACTCCTTATGTCCCCTTGAAAGCATGCGCTGTCAAAATAACTGACATGTGCATAGAGTGTGGGCGGTGGACCGGCAGGGTTCACTGGCCGGGTTCATGTCTCTCACGGACATGATCACTGTCCTCAGGGCTGCACTGCTGTCTGCAGAGCGCTCGGCCCGAGTCATTTTCGGTTTTTTTTTTTGGGTAATGCTCTTGAAGATTTTTCCGGCGCACTGCTTAAATGGCAAATTTAGGTTTTTCTGACTGATTGGAAGCTCGATGTTGATCATTGGGAAAGCCATGTTATCTTTCACAAGAATCTCTATCTTGTGCAGGTCAACCTCAGAAGCATTCTGTGTCTTTCGCATTTTGACCTTCTAGGATCACAAATTTCAAAGCTAGCCGGTCCAACACTTTTGGAGGGTCGCAATCCTGCATGCGTTTCATTATTTGCCAAGGGGAAAAGAAACGGAAAACTTCTGGGTTTCGTCGATGACGGCAACATGTATCTGAATTAGGTGGTACACGACCGATCGGAACATCTCCGACCAATTATAGCTTCGGTTTGTCGAGATTTGAATGTTGGATTGCGTTTATCATGTTTCTTGCACCAAGTGCAGCCGAACTGTCTTGATCATGTCAATCACACGGTTTTTGCTTCCGGCAAATATAAAATGATGGTGAATTCAAAATTTTCAACTGTGTTTCTATGAATGTATGTAACCTTTCCAATAACTCTGGTTTGCTGGAGAAAGGGCAGATGACGAATTCAAAATGGTATATGCTCAGAGACGCAAAGTTCACGAAAAAGCTTGGCCGGGAATGATTCACGCCTAAGTACCTGGACTTCATCGCTCTTCGAGAGAGAGAGAGAGGAGCAAACGACTAACACGTGATACACAGAGTTGTCACGGAAGTGGTAGAAACCCCTTTTTTTTTACTGGTTCGGATTTTATCAGTTCAGTTCAGTCGATTAATCAAATCCAACCGTTTAAATAAAAAATCATGCTTCTAGTCACTGGAAGCGGAGTATTGCGATCTGGACAGGACGACGAGAACCCTCCCTTGTCGGCCGGCTACCTTCATCTTCTTCTCCTCCTCCGTAGTCTTCCGCCGCTTCGAGGCGATCCTCCTTCTTCTACTCTTCTTCTTCTTCTCTCCTCTGCCGTCTTCGGCTGCTTTGGCGCGGCCTTGAGTCTCAGCCATGCATGCGTTGCATGGCTCATATGGGAGCACAGAAGGGAAGTGAGGTCGCGAGAGAGAGAAGCAAAGGATGGATTAATCATGGAGGAGAGAGAACGAGTGGGGTGATGGAGAAAGTACAGAGTACTTTTCCGGAGAGAGAGCGCAGAGTACTTCTGATTTCTCTCCCTAGGTTATGGGAGTACGGATACATTACGAAAAATCGAATAGATCAAGTCGGGTTTCGATTCGGTTCGGATCGCATTTGATTCGGATCAATCACTTATCCTAGCGGTTCAAAGCGAATAACCTACACCTCTAGTCGGCACTATTTTGGATAGAGAATCCAGAAGGAGAGAGGGGAGAGGGAGAGGTGTTAAAGTGTTTGCGAAAGGGTTCTTTTGGGGGGATTCCTTCTTCGGCGAGATAGAGAGAGAGCGAGCGTAGAACCAGAGAGAGAAATACGTGAGCTCAGCATCACCGAAGCTCCCTCCCGACGAACGCCGACGCTCGTGGTTCCCCTTGTCGGTGCCCATACCTTCGGTAAGCCCCTCTTTCATTTATTTCAGATCCGTTCTCTGGAGAATCCCGGTTTCGATATGAGCAAGGCGACCGGACTAAATCCGACATGTCTCCATTTCACCATCTATTCACCATCGCCGAGCCAGGAAGGGCCATCTCCCAAATAAAGGGTCCTCGGTTTTCCTTGAGACCTATTTTTCCTTACTTCGGCTGAGCCGAGACCAGACCGAGACTCATCGTTTGCTATTTGAGCTCGTTTTAACGTGAAGGAATCATCTTTTGAGTCTACCACAAGCATTCTTTGTTGGCTGTATGATGAGTGTAGCTTGAGTTAAACCCCCCAAGTCGACACCCACTTTGGTCTCACTCAATTTTCGGTTTCTGTTCCGTTCAGAAATGTGTTTTGATCATTGAATGTGATTCCAGTGAATTTTTCATTGTTGTTTCGTTATTGGAGACGTCTTTGTGGTGATGTCCATCGGAAGGACGAGTGTTTTTTTGTTTTTGTCGGGTGACGCACTGAGGCACCCGATGTCTTGATATTTTTGTGTACTATATATGTGTGTGTGTGTGTGTGTGTGTGTGTGTGTGTGTGTGTGTGTGGAATGATCCTGGGAAGAGGTCGAAGTTCAGAAAAAAATAAAGATGCAGACAGACGAGAGAAGATAAGTTGGCGTTGGAGTGGCCCTGCGTGGTGAGTTGTGTGGGCTTAAATGACTATAGGTCCGATTGGCTTTGATAGGTTTAGGCTCATGTAGGCTTATTGAACTTTGGTTTTTTTTTATTTTCCAAGATGGGCTGGCTGAAGTTTGGACTGAATAGGCTTTGGGCTGGGTTTATTTTAGTGAAATGGTCCTTAGAATTTGAGAGGGCTTGATGCAAGAGGCCCGAATTGTGTCAAGACCAGTCGCGGCCCATATGCGGACTGGGCTGTGCGGCCCAACTTGAGTCTCATTTTCGGATTTACTTTTTTTAAAAAATTATTAAAAAGTTAAAAATTCGAAAATATAATAAAAAGGAAAATGCTTGAATATAAATCTTCAAGATTTATTTATTTTTTAAACTTTCAGCATTGGATTAAGTTTAATTTCATTTAATTAGTATATATGTAGCTTAGTTCTAGCTAAGTATCCTTTCGAAAGAAATTGAACATAACTTGGATTTAACTCATGGGGGATCATATCCTGGGACTTATAACATGGTAACTTATATTCTTTGCCCGACTTGTATTAGGTTTTCTTTTCTGCCTTTACTTTAAAATACTTTTAATTCTTTGGTATTTACTTACCACATCGTCTTTCAATAAATTGGTTGTTTATCGCTTTCTTAGAACACGTTAGGATTAGTTTAAGCTTTGATGAAAACGAATCTTATTAAAACATTTGCATGATCATTTAGAAACTTTGACGCCCTTAGGACTATAATTAATAATCAAGACTATGCGAGCACTTAGATAACGACCTTCCAAGTTAGGGGTACCAAAAGGGTGCTAATAGATATTAGTGAAATCAAGTTTTCAACCCTAAAATTCTGGTTACATAGGAATCGAGACGACACTCTCGCATCTCGATTGGTTTCTAATTGATCCCAATAGGCTAATGGCGACTCCTATAAACATTTAGGTTGTTAAGAACTAAAAAATGAAATCCAACGTTGTGTGAGGTCTGAGTTTGGGAGAGCCTGCACCTAATCAAGGGTTGTTGGCTCGAGTTATGCACTACCCCTAAACCTAATTCTTTCCCCATCCAAACGAAGAGTAGGTTGCAACAACTGTAGTTAGTCGAATGTGTATTTTGATATGAGATAAATCAATTAAATGAACCATTGACGTTGTCATGAATGAGATCAATGGATTAACATTGATATTTGAATTGTAAGAATGGTTTAAATGAGCTTTTCTAATCAGTATAAAACTTTCTTGATAAGAAATAACTCATATATGATTGGATATATATATTCAAAAGCGAGATAATGAGTTTCCAATATTGCTTTATATATATGCATAGTGATTGTTTGATATGCTTGGAAGAGATATATATTGCTCATTGAGCTTATGGTTACTCACCCCTTTCTTTCCAAACCTTTTTTAGGATTATTGGTTAGCAGCCAATAGAGCGAGAGTGCTATTGTGGGGAATTTGGGAGCTAGACTTTTTGGTGGTTAGAGGTTGCTTCCTTCGAGTAAAAGTGGAAGGATGTCCATGTCATCCCTTTTGTTGGTTTCAAAACCCTTCCTTCTCCCTCCTCACCGCGTCCCAATTCGTTCCTCAACACACCCGACCTCATTCGACACTTGTCGAAAGCTCAATCTCAATCTCCGCACACCAATCCAACCCAATGCGCTTCGTAAATTCACAATCTCGAATAATCTCCCCATAGAAAACAAGACATCTCGGCTCAATGCTGAACCCAGGTTAGTCGAAGCCTCCAAAGCAAAGGCTACGAGTGAGAAGAAGATTCCACTATCAAATGTGGTGGTGAAGAGGAAAAGGCGAGTCTTTTCGAGGAGGAAGTGGAATTTCTCGGACATTGAGATTGCTGGCGGCATTTTGGCAATGCATTTGCTCAGCTTGTTAGCGCCATTTTACTTCTCTTGGAGCGCCCTTTGGGTCGCTATTTTCTTGTATGTAGTTACTGGTCTGTTCGGCATTACACTATCGTATCATAGGAACCTCTCCCACAGGAGCTTCAAGCTGAGCAAGCCACTGGAGTACTTGTTTGCATATTGTGGTGTTCTGGCTCTTCAGGTTAGATAAGAAATAAAAAAGGAGGAAAAGGTTTGATTTTTTATGGGCTTTTTATTATGGCTTAATTTGTTATTTTTTTCAATGGGATTTTGTAGAAGGATCCAATATTTTGGGTGAGCATACATAGGTACCACCACCAGTACTGTGATTTGGAGAGAGACCCTCATAGTCCCCTTGAAGGCTTTTGGTTCAGCCACATGACTTGGCTCTTTGATACCAACTTTGTTGTTCAAAAGGTATTAAACATGAAAAAAAAAAAAAACTCTCTCTCTCTCTCTCATTGTAATAGGAAGGGAAAATTCTAAATAAAGGCCCCAAGTGCCATCGTTTTTTGAAATAAGGGCCTGAGTGGACTTTATTTCAAATAAGAACCTGAAATAGAAAGGTGACCCTCGCCTGAGAGCTGCCCTCACCTGCCCAAGCAAAGACGACCCTCACTTGAGATCACCGCCGGTGATGGTAAGGAGAGAAGAGGAATGTTGTTGGTAAAAGAGTGAATAGTTTAATTGAGACTAAAAGAAGTATTTATAGGCTTAGGGTTAAGCTTTGTACAATTATATAAATAACTACAACTTGCTAATACTATAATATAATAAGTTGAAACTCGACAAGGAAAAAAGGAAAAAATATATATAGTTACAATTTTTTTTTTTACTAAAATGCCATTTCTCATATGGCTGGAATAGTCACTGGCCAGTCAAAGGCCCTAATTTGAGATGATTTGATCACTACATGCCCTTACTTGAGACGATTTGACCACTTGAAATCTTTATTTGAGATAATTTGGCAATTTCAGTCTTTTTTTTGAAACAATGTCCACTTGAGTTCTTATTTGAGAAAATGATAGCGCTTTATGCTCTTATTTGTAATTTTCTCGAAGGGAATGATGCATATATGAATGACAATTGTTTACAGTGTGGAAAACCGAATAATGTGGGGGATTTGCAAAAGCAACCATTTTATAGGTTCCTCCAGAGCACCTACCATGCACACCCCATTGCACTTGCTGTTTTGCTCTGCTTATTGGGAGGAGTTCCTTTCCTTGTGTGGGGAATGGTAAGTAAAATATGATTACTCCAATCTCATCTTCTACATCTGAATAGTTACCGAACACCATTAGATTTATCCGGAATTTTATCGTCTTCTCTCATGATCCTCTTCGTCTAATGTCCAAGGCATCAGCTCGATTTTGTGGGCCTAGTTTTTCTTTGGCCACTCATATTGATGGGTCAGTTTAGGCATCGTAGACTGATCTCCATGAGTTGGATATATAGACTTTTTGGGCTCTTCTTGTTCAAACAAAGCACTTGTTCTTCACTTTAGGGTGTTTTGAATTGAGAAATTCTGGAACAGAGAGTACCAAACATTCCATTAATCGTGATTTTCCAATAGAACCATGTTAGATTTTGGAATCTGTTGGACTATGAGCGTGCTTTCTGAATGGTTGGTTCAACTTGTTTTCCAAATTCTTAATGCTTTTTTAGATTGCTCGTTAACTTTTTTTGTCCTTGTATGAGCTTTCTTTGCTATGTAGGGTGTCAGGATCGTATGGGTTTATCACATCACGTGGCTCGTGAATTCAGTTTGCCATGTCTGGGGAAAGCAAGCATGGAACACTGGGGACTTATCAAGGAACAATTGGTATAGTAATTTCTGTCCCCAAATTTCTCACATATCCATTCTTCTTGGAAATCTATTTATTTGTAGATGTGGGTTTTTGTTTCGTATAGGTGGGTGGCAATTCTTTCATTTGGTGAGGGTTGGCACAACAATCACCATGCTTTTCAGTACTCGGCTAGGCATGGACTAGAGTGGTGGCAGCTTGACATGACATGGTATGTGGTGAGGCTTCTTCAAGTTCTTGGTTTGGCCACTGATGTGAAGTTGCCCAATGAAGCTCAGAAGGAGCGCTTGGCATTGAACACGAGCACCGCCAGTTGAATCTGGAATGTCTAGTCGAAGGCCTAATTTCAACACTTCTGAGATGGATTGCTGCCTCGAATTTGTTATTAAACTCCTTTTAAAAGCCTTTGCAAGAAGAAAATGTCATTGATTCTTAACCGAATGTTATACCATAAAAAAACTCATATGCATTGCGTAGATTTAATTTCAATGAGAAGAGGAACTCGATGATATGAACTTCCACCATGTATTTGAGCTTTGCATTGATAAATACCCCCACCATGTTGAACACTTTCAATTACAAATGAAATTTCAAATATGTGTATCGACGACGGATTAGGAAGGCCAAATTTGCAGGAACAAGAACAAGCAGCCGTTAATTCGCAACCATTTTAAGGTCTCCAGTGTATACAATTGGGATCAATATTTGAAAGAATTGGATGTTACTTAAATGAATCAGATAGTTACACAAAGAAATACAAATTCAGAACTTGAATCCTCTGATTTCTGGGTTGGCTTCAAATGTGTCTTAGGACTTGAGAGAACGTTGGACTGTCTTCTCTTCACGAAAATGAGTTAAGAAGGAGCATAGCTGCACCAGTTGTTAGCACCAACACGTAGGAAGAACTAAAAGACTCCTGAAAAACATCATGTGAAAGAACAATACATCAGAGAAAGAACAAATATCGATGAGCATAAACCTGCCAATGTACAGGTACAATAAAAATGCCATGTTGGTATTGTTTGGTTATTAGCCCTGCAATGCAAGTACAATAAAAATGCCAAGTTGGTATCATCTGGTTATTAGCCCTAAATACCAACGTTACGTCTCCCATTGTTATGATGATAACAAGGGTAGCAAAAGTCGGTCAACATGCACCATCGTGATTGGAGAGTGTGAATGCTAAATGGGATCATCAAAATTCAAGCCCTTCAGCAATTATACTCCCAACTAGTAATCTAGGAGAACTCTCTCTTTGAAGACTTTCATCCTGGCAATTACGGAAACAAAAATGAAGGATAGGATAAAGAGGCTGACAGAGAGATTGTGTACCTTGAAAGAGATCCGAGTTGAGGCCGCTTTAGAAGCAAGACCAGGAAACCCAACATCATACGAGATGCTCCCATCAGCCTTAAACAATCCGAAGTTCCTTTCGGAGGTTGGTCCGGGCTTCAAATTCTCATTGAACAACGCGAACACATATGCCTTCACGGGGATCTTAGGCCTGTATGGCGTGCCCTTTTTCTTAGCAAGCTTTTTACGCAGGTTTAAGTTGTAGGTCTTGGCGTTCTTCAAGGAGGCCCCAGCTTCGTCTGGGTCGCCCTTGGAAGCCCAGCCTGTTTCCGACACGATGATCTCCATTTTTGGGAACCCGACCTTTTCAAGAGCAACATATGCTGCATCTATCTGAGCCTCAAACATGTTGTCGTAACGTAATTTGGTCTTAGCATCATATATTCCCTCATTTGATTTGAAGAGGGCGTAGTTAATGTCGATGTGCTCGGGATCGCTCTTATATGCTAGAAAGGGATACGCATTTATGTAAAATGGAGATCCGATCCGGGAGAAGAACTGTAGAAGAGGCTTCATGTATTGAAGGACATCCTCCTTGAATGCCCCTGCAGAAGGAGGGTACGAAGTTGCGAAGACGGCTTCCGAATGCGCAGTCTGGACGAGAATGCTATCGGTCAAGCCTAGACGGCGAAGTGCGCTATAGACATTTTCAGCTGCTGGAAGCAAGACTTCCCAAAGTTCAGGATCAGTACTTCCTAAAATCTCATTTCCTATAGCGATTCCACGGATGAGAGTCCCGGGGAGGAACGGCTGGACATTCTCTTTAATCCAATTCATCGCACGGTCCTCACCTATGCTTATATCTTTCAAATACTCATTGCCAAGGCCGACAACTATTTCAACACCGGAGTTCTTAAACGCAGCGAGGACACTGTGATCAGCATCATAGATTCTGATGTTCTTGATCTTTGCTGCTCTGAGGAGGGTCGCCACGGTACCAGGCGCGGGTATATTATCCGCAATTCTTCCATAGCACACTCCGTATGTCCCCTTGAAAGCATGCGCTGTCAAAATAACTGGAAGGAAGGAGAGCCTTATGAGCCAAGCATTTGCAAAATGAACTTCTGAAAGGCTACGTTTATATTCATATGAAGACTTCTTCCTTCTAAGCAGATAATGAATTTCTATCACAGCATTCTCATCCTCTCGGTAGCATTAAATGTTGAAAAGCCACAAAGTGTAATTGACAATCGATTACAGAACTTTTCTGCACAAATTTTGAAATTCTTGACAGAACATGTGAATGCAAGTGCGACTGCTACAAAAAACTTAAAAAAAGGATGGAGATCGTGCATACCATTAGGACAGATGAAGAAGGAAATGAGAAGGAGCCAGAGGAAGAAAGAGGAGAAATCCTTCATTGTTTTGGAGAGGAGGAGGATACAAAGGTTATGCAGAGAACTGCATTCCACTTGTAGAAAGGATGAAATGCGGTGTGACCTCGTATTTAGAAACTCAAGAACTTGTGACAACAAAAACCCAAAAAACAATTCTTTGGATGATCCAAATGCTTTTCCTTGAGGCATGCCCATGGACCAACCCAGATTCTTAACCTTAGTCCAAAGATGGCGACAGAGACAAAAACACCACCCCACACGGAGATTCTTGACGTTAATCTAAAGAAGGAAAGAGAAATGGGTTCGTTTGGCTAAGCTAAAAGGGCTTGGAATAGATTCTTCCTTTACTCTCACTTTCTCCCTTTCCTCTCGGAGAAAGATACTTTATCTTCATTCCTTGATATTCTTTCTTTACTTTGGATGTCTTCATTCATTTCTCTCGTAGTTAAACCATGTCACGATTCAATCTTCGCCTGACATTGGGTTTGGGTTCATCCCTCGTGCCCCAAGTTTATATCAACCAAACAGGGGGAAAAATTATTAAATAAAACGAGATCTCGCATGGCACGTGCCCTTCTTCCTTTTTATCAGCTTATGAAGAAAAGGAGGGTACACCAGCGTACAATGATGCCCCTGGCATTGTTGATTGATTTGACCGCACGTACGAAACGAAACCCGAAATACCAAAGAGAGGTTCTTGGTTCTTGAATGAGCGCGCGGTATTTGACCACATATTCAACTTAATTCACACATGGCTGTGACTTGACCGCATGATACGAAACGAAACCTGAAAGCTGACGTTTTGAAGATCGTTCTTGGTTCTCAAACATTGCTGAGATGTGGCAGGGAATTTCAGAGAACGGTCAAGTTCTCTATGGGTACATTTTTTACTCCTAATGCTACGAAATTTCTCGCTTTTGTATGTCCGAGACTGCAGAACTTGGATCAATTACTTCCTCGTGACTAGCCTCAAGGTAGCCCGAAAAAATTCACACTTCACTCTTTTTCTTTACATGAACACGTGTGTATGGCCTGATTTCAGATCAAGCTAATTCGGCTACAAAATACATCCAGCACCATCAGGCAAAGAAAAAAGCAAACTGTTCTTTCGCTGTTTACCTTCCTTTTGTTCTTAATGGGAGAATTTGCGCCCTCTGTAAAAATAGAGAAACCTTGTTGAAACAAGTTCACTTATCTGATTGAAAGAAGACCCACGATCACAGAAGTTGTAGCTGTGAATGGAAACGTGACCAGTTTCCAAAGAATAAAACCAACTAAGTCTATGTGCACGCGCATGAGAGAGAGAGAGAGAGCTACCAAATATCTTAGTCATCTGCCAAATGCATAAAAGAATTTACGCAGCATCTCAACGTAATTAAATACTTAATTAATTCCTGTCGAACGGCATAGGCAGCTTCCCTACTATTCATTCAAAATGAGAAGCGGGGAAAGCTCAAAAGGCCAACAAACTCGGGAGTCATATTTCCATCTGATTCCTCATGGTCAGTATACAAAGCGTTTCTTGATTAGTAACTTCTCTATAAAACAAAGAATGTATGTTACAGCAGCCAGCAAGAGCATTTTAGAACCTCCAAACATCTTTTTAAGATTGCATGATTTCTTCAGTCATATAGTCCCTCCTGCTCCCAGGTGTCCACGAGAAAATCCACCGTTTCCTGTCAGATGATGAAGTTGCTCAAAGTTCAGGCACCATATACATGTCCCAAAAAATATTAGCCCGCAAGTTGAACGCTTACTGAGAGAGGGATAGGCTGCGGGAAGGGCTTGTCGCTTCCAAGTAAGTTTTCATATGTAGCATTCCAGCTGCAAAGCCAGACAGAAATTGATTCAACAATGTAGGGGCTGTACATTTCACATAAGATATCCACACATTGTCGATGCTCTCTCACAGAGAACCTGAAATGATGACAATATCTACTCTACACGGTTCCCACACATCAGACAAACTCCTAGCAAGACAATAGTAACCTCAAAAATTTGCTATTATTAAAATTCACATCCATGTAAGATGATGAGTGGCGTCCACAGATAAAGAATGTGAAAATGATGCAATTAAATGGGACAGAACGATCCAGCAATTTTAAAATTGGTCTAGTCACACATGACCGAAATCATGTGGGAAGATTGCTTTGCTTAATTGAGGCAAAAAGTTGGAAAATGTTAAGTCTAATTGGCTCTGCTAAATTGTACTTTAGTCACAAGAAACTCACTTTAATTTAGGTTGAACTTGCTGCGTCTGGTTCTCAGACCTTTTGTTACCTCTCCAGCGCTGTCTAGTCTGATTCCAAAGTATAAGACCTACAAGCAACACATTTCATGTTAGGTAAAAAAACAGACAGACATGCATTCTCTAGCAGTAAATATCCCCATATACCCGAAAACAACCCAGCAAAGTGGACATGGTGACACATTATCTTCATGTCATTGCATAGTATCTTAATGCATCTGAATTCAAGAAAATCAGAAAGCAAATTTTAATTTTCAAAGATGGTCCAACTGGAAGACAGATCATGTTATGTCAGTTTTGAGGCAACATTCTTCACCTCACTCTGATATGTCATTGTGCAATAGCAACGAAATAGCCATTCTAGCATGTGCCCTTTGTTTCTCTTGTTAATGGAAGCCTGACCAAAAGACCAAACCACAATAAAAAGAAAAAACTCGCCATGATTAATGAATTCAGAAGGCGTCCCAGGATTGCCAACTTGTGGGTCGATAGTCTGATTTGAAGTACTGATTGATGAGATGCTCCCCTGTGACTGAACTGCACTATTGTCCATATCAAACGTGCTACTGCTCCAGAAGTCTTCTGATTTGCTTGGTTTTTTCAACTTCTGATCATGAATTTCTGACCTTTTCGCTGGCACATCCACAGCAGTAGTCGGTTTGGGCTTCAAACAGCATCCAAAACAACCTCTGCTCTGTTACAAATCATATTAAATCATGTAGGAACATACAACAAAGCAAATCCAGGCTAGAAGCCATATCTGTTGATTTTTATTCGTATTCTTATGTGACTGGAGCACCATAACAAGGAAGGGGTCAAGGCTGAGAGAGCACAAGAAGCAGCTCTGATTCTTTCCCTTTTCATTCGACAGGAAGGGGTTGTTGGTGAGAAAGAATGACATCTAAATCATCAGCCACATACAAGAAATAAGAAAAACCTCCCAGAATATGTTATGTACAAGGCCTATATTCAGCAACCCTTTCCATAACATAAGGCTTAGCTTACAGTAAGAATTCCATTTTGCCATGGAATGACAAACATCCTGACCATAACCAGTAACCTTGCTATGATCTGACATAATTTACAATCTTTCATTATGGCGAAAAAGAGAGATTAAATTACAAAATAAATATTTTTCATACTTCTTCCATAGATGCATTTTACAAATATCGCAAAAGCATAATTTTCCCTCTGAGCAAGGATATAACCAAACGCTAAGTATATCACCAGTCAGAACAGCATCGCCTCTCATATCTAATGATCACTAGAGACTGAGTAATGAAAGAAACAGAGAACTTCTCAGGAACACCAGGTCCCATGAAAGTATGGACAAACACGCAACCAAAAAGAAACCTCGAGAACTTCATATGTAGCATGGAGTGCCACATGACCGCCAATACCAAACAACTTGTGAGCTCAAGTAAATTTGTCCCACTGCCAAGAAGAATTCACAACTTTCAGAGCAAATACCCTCACAGGATCAGAAAAGATCACTCATCAATTTCGTCAGCCAATGAAGCCGCAAGAATGCGATCATTACATTGCGATAATTTGATCTCCATCCCATGATTAACACATAACTTCATGGAGAGCTACGCATACAAAGAAAACCCACTACCACTGATTAAAACAAGCTGGTCTGATTCTCTTCATCCAATCCCCCAAAACGAGGGGCACCTAAAAACCCCCCAATAAGAAAACAGATTACTCGGTGTACTTCACACCCTGAACACAGTTCTCGAGCATTCATCCAGAAAAGGAAGAAACTTTATGCAAACTCAAATTCCAAAACGTAAACTTTGAAGTGGGAAAATTACCCCATGCATGATATATGTCATAAGGAAAACCCGGAAGCTGGAGCTGATTGACCTATGTATCCAGGAACGAGCGATCACAAAGGCCTGACAGAGAATCACAAACCCAACAAACAGAGGAACAGATCAACAGAAAAAATATATATATATATATATTTTGGAAATTCAAAGGGTAAGATGGAAAGATACCCACCAAAGAAAACTGTCCCAGTGATTTTTGTCTGCTGTTTTTTCTTCTCCTCTCCTGTCTGTTTTTTCCTCAGTTCTGATCACCTAACGCAGATGGGTTCTTGGATTCTCTGTCGCTCTTCTTGTGTGCTGTACTGCTATTGGGGAACGCAACCCACGCTAAAACTGGACAGGATATATATTATTTAAAAGAATAATAATAATTATCTGCCTCTTTATAAAGTCAAAACCCCTTTTATCTCACTTTTGTATTTTCCAGCAAAGCCCCTTATACACTTATTATTTTCCTATTTATAAACCAAAGAAAGAGAAAAAATAAATTTAACCTAAGAAATTTTTAAAAAAAATGGTAAAATCAAGAAATTAACCACTTGCTTTCTATTAAAAAAAAAAGAACACTTAGTGAAATTGCTTAATTTATGCAATGAATTTAAAATGCTTCTCTGTTTTATTTATTTATTTATTGAATTTTAAATAGATATCCGTTCTCAATATTGAAAATATGATGAAATGTTTGTTTAAAAATTATCTAATTCAGGAAAAAAAAATTGTATAGTTCATGCAGTTCAAATTTTGAATTTTGGTAATTATCCCATAATGTTGTACAGGGGATAAAGTTTGATTGTGCAAAATCGCGCACAAGTGCATGAAAATTAGTTCAATTTTTAGAGTAGAAGTGACCATAAACTAGCTTTTTTTTTAGAGGCAACCATAAACTAGTTCATTTAATAAAATGTTTACAATTATTAATTTCCTAATAGCATTGTAAAGAGATACAACAATAAAGAGATACAACATATACTTGTTAAATGAATTAAAGCTATGGTAAATTAGCTAAACTCTTAATAATTTGACTGCCCTTATTAAATTAGCTGTAAATCCATCAATACAAGTAGCATTCGTTTAACTTGAAGACGTCGCCATTAGTAATTATCAAGCAATAAGTAATTTTCCTCAATTAGTTGTAATGTGGGGTACTTTCCTTTTATATCGTCTTGCCACATTGTAATTTTCCCCCATAGGTCACACCTGTAATTAGTACCTTCCTTTTTCATGTCTTAATCTAGCTACATGGTTTGTAACAAGAAATTCCTATCACTTGGCAATTAGTTATCAGGATAGTATAGTACCTTAAGTCTGTCTTAAGAGATAGAACTTATAATCAATAATTGACCTCAATGACCGTAAGTGGCTTATAAATCCATGTAAATAATGGATAGCAATCTACCTTTGGAGATATTAAATTCCCGCAAGCTTTCCCAAGCATGAAGGTTTTTCATGATTGTAACTTCTCTCTAAAATTATTACAACTTTCTCTTCCCTTTTCTCAGTAAAGTTACCTAAATGATAGCAAGTACCTCTCAAATTCGCAACCAATGGAGCTTATTAAAAAGCAACAATCGTTCATTATAGCAGTTTTTGTTAATTAATTGTAAATCGCTATCCCATTTTAACAATTGATCTAATGGATGAAATTATTCAACTTGTAAATTCAATGGACCATATTTTACACGAGACCGATTCAGCAAAACACCCATGAGATCGTGGATTTGACATATAACAAACATCATGAATCACCACTAATTCAACATAAATTAATTTTTGTTTGAAGATAGATGGTTGGACCGTTGCCCTTAAATTAATTGACTACGACCTTTCTCTTCTGTGGAACTTCCTTGATGGCCCCCGAAAAATTGCGTACTGAACAAAATTTAAAATTGGATATAGTGCTGTCGAAATACAGATGTCATTATCCAAAACACAAAAATAATAAAAATAATAAAAAGAGACATAGAACCCAAAAATATTCACGCTTGTACCTCGGACGAACACTTGACAAGTGTCTCAATCTCGATCATTACTCCTTAGTTGGTGAATTGGTTCGGTGATGCTTCACGAAAATGACAAGAGGGTTTGGTCATCTCCTTGTAATATATGAGAATTCCCTCTCATCGGGAGCATCCGAAAATAAAATCATTATAATGAAAGCACCAAAGCGACGTGGAGGATTCCGCCTTGAGGATTCGGAGAGGTGACCTTAACGGAAGCATATGCGAAAGTGGACCCGGACATTATTTGACCCTCAAACAAAAGAGAATGCATCCGCAAATTCTCAAACATTCCAATAATATGCTAATTTCAACATTTCAATAGGGCATCTTTTACCAATCTCAAATGCACATGGGTCTTGGCGTCAATTCTTCGACATTTTGATGCGGCGGGTATAAGTCTACTACCTCATGCATATGGCTCTGGAATATAATGATTCAAGGAGCTTGCAACTCCATAGACGTTTGATCTTCTCTTTACAATTAAAAGCCATAATTTTCGTGTAAAATAAGATGGACGCACCATTAAACAACATGAATCTTGCATGGAGTCGGCTCTTTACAGCCCGAGGGGCGGCGAATTAGTTGCGCATGAATCCCGAATCGCGCTATTGCAACATTCAAATAAGCTGCCTAGAAGGAGAAGTGGTCCAAGTAGACGGCTTGTCATACAACTTGGAACAAACATTGACTGGACTTATATGGGCAAAAACTGGTGAGCTGCAACTTCTCACAAGGTTCCAGCTTTACCTCCCCTCTTTCTCCCTGTGGCCCATCACCATCATCTGCTGCCATCTCTTCATTACACCTTCAAATTGCCCAACTTGCTAGCCAGCTATAGTACTTTGGGAGATGGGAGGATGTGAATGGACCTCTTCTTCAGGGCAAGACTTAGCAGTATCAAAGGTACATATGGTCCCTAAAAAATGTGTGGTGTGCTCTATGGAACGGTGTCGACATAGCAGTCCTATTTTTTCGGTAGCGGTACAAAAAATAGACTTGATGCTTCATATAGTTCACATATTACTTCATTTAATATCTATATTCCAAGATCACTATTGTGCCCAATTTTTCTTTTTTGGACAAAAATAAAATGATTTAATATCACGAAAAACTTTTAATTAGTATACATATGACAAATTTATCTTAAATTAATTTTTTGATCACAAAAAATCTCAAACTAATATTTTTGTGATAAATTTACACTCTGTTAATTTTCGTTAAATTGGATTAATGTCTCGAAGAACCATAAACTACTATACTTGTGATAAACGAAGGGTAAAATCTGAAATTTTTTTTTTTTTTTTTTTGGTTATACAGCAAGGGGGAAAGAAAATAAACGGACCCACCACACACGGTAAAATGGAGATTCAAACTCTTCGACCTTTTGCGATAGGACAGAGCGCAATTGCCACCCATTAATTTCAGTAATTTAATGATAAAATTTAACGAAAAGTAACGGAAAGATTTACCACGAGTGTACTGATTTGAAATTTTTCGTGATATCATTTCAAAAAAATATAGGGGTTTTGGATATATTCGTATGTAAGCTAAATGGAGATTTACCGAGTAAATGCTGATCAGCTCTGTTGATAATTCAGATCATATACTGACGAGAAGAATATGAACTTTTGATTTCTGTTCCAGAACCATCTGAGCAAGACTTTAGTTAAGGAATGCGATGGTGGCTCTGATCCGATGGAAAGTTGGAGAGAAAGGGTCTAGAAATTCACGTGAACCAAGCGACAGCGACAAATTAAAATTATTAACAAGGAAATTACATCTTCATTTTCAAAGTCATCGCAAATATTATTTACATCCACATAAAAAAAGAAAAAGGGCCCAGATCTTTTCTTTCCACAGGAGAAGGAGCACGAAAACTTCTTGCCCGTCTCTCTCTGTTTTGAGAGCCACACATCTGTTTTACCACGAGCGAACAGAGGGGGAGAAACGTGAAAATCAAAGAAGAACTAGAGTTAGATTGTACACCCAGAAGGGAAAAGAAGGGGGGAAAATGACTGAAGTTATTGAACTAAATCTGAGATCAGTGCGAGCACTCCATCCGGTTGGCTCGATCCCTGAGCATGCCGCTGTACAGGGCGATTCTGTTCGCGGGAATTCCAGGAATTTCGCTCCTGCAACTTCTCTCGACAGGACTTGAGTTTATGGTCTTCTTCATCTTCATCCTGAACTCATTCCCATTCCCTCTTGGCTCCTTCACGTCGTCGGCAAATCGTACCTTCTTCTTCTTCTTCTTTCTTTCCTTGTTTTTCCCACCTGCCAAACAAAACTGATGATGTGAGACGAGACCCTTGTGTCGATCTTATTTTTTCATTGGAAAGAACCGGGGGAAAGAAGCCAAGGGGCAAAGAGCCATTTGCAGAACTGTCAGATAGAGAAAAGAAACGCTGCCCACCCAAGAACACAAAGGAACACGAACCCCAAGTACCTGAACATAAGCAAGATCGCAGAACTTGCTCGGGGGGCTGAGGCTCTCGGTCAGGGAAGGGGGGCTTATGCCTGGAAAAGGCAAGAAACAGGACGGTGCTGGAGACAGCAGCCATGGCCGTTGTAGCTAAGACCAGACTCGGCGAGTTCATCGCAGAAGACGATGACGACTGCAGCGATGAAGATGATGATGATGAGGGGGGGAAGGAGGAGGAGGAGGAGGAGGAGGGAAGGCGCCAGAGAGTGAGGACAAAGTTGAATCCGTTGCATGTGAAGGGAGGCGTGAACAGGGGAGGGCGCGTGTGTAATTTTTATATGAAGGGCAGGAGTTTCTTTGTCCCTTCCGCCCCGTGGAAAGGCCGATGAAAGCCTCCGTCCCGTCCTTTTCTCGACACCTCGGTTGGACTGGGGAAAAGTAGAGTTTGATTGAATGCAAGGCGAAAAATTTACTAATAGGAGAAACCAAGGACTCTCCGGTACATCGTATACCATATAAAAAAAGAGTCCAAAGATGCTCGCTCGATTCACCCAGTTAGATCACGGGAAAAGATCACGATCTCTCGACGAGCCTTTCAGCGCGGACACAGGGCCGGTCTTCTGAAAAAGCCCATTTTCCATCCTAGCGCCGGGGTTCGGGACCGAAAGTTAGATGAAGCTACTAACTTGAAATGAGGCTGGTGGAGGTGCATGGATTTGGGGAATGTGAGGGGGAGGAGTTAGGTGGGTCTTAGGTAAAAGTTGGAGGCGTGGGGGTTCAGAGAGCAGACGTGGGGGCATCTCGAGCTCTCTCTCTCTCTCCCCGAACTGGAAAGTGAGAGAAAGTGGTGGGGACGTGAATAGTTGGTGTTGGGTTTGGCTTCCTTCTCCAATGCACCGCACGCAACAGCGGAACAGGGGAGGGGAGAGTGACCCTTCAAGGACGATCAACGGTCAACGGTCAACCGTTCGTGGACTGCTGCTTCTAGAGGACGTGTGGATTGGGGCTCGGGGAGATAATCTCAACATAGGGTGCGAAGCGTGGGGAATCGGCCGGGATGGGAACAGCCAATGGCTTCGCACCATCTGGCACTTGCTTTTCCTCATATGCTCTTCCATGATTGATCGAAGTTCCAGGCCTTTCTCAAAGCTTTCCAAACAGCCCATCAGAGGATAGCGTACTCGCTTGACATTCCCTTTCCATTGTTTGGATTCGTTTTCGATTGTTTGGTTGATAGAAAGCTAAACTAGACAATTTTTTCTCAATGATGGAAAGACCTTGATCATTACTTTTGGATAGTTGATATGTGTTTTGTCTTTCTCTATCTTTTGTTTCCATGTTTGATCATATTTTCTTCCTCATGACGTTAGGACTCGAGAAGTAAGAGATCGAACATCAATTGCATTGTCGTGGCTGACCACCGTTGCCAAAAGCCCTTGTCGTTGCACCAACCCCTCACCCACTCAACTCATCTCTCTCTCTCTCTGCGCACTTGCCAAAGTCGTGACTCACGGCCATGGATGTTGGGACCTTAAAATGTGAGGTCTCCTGCCTCATGCAACCCTCAATCAATGGTTGTGAGAGGTCAACAGCCACCATGACCACGGTGGTGGGCTTGGTGTCGTTTCTTAGTACGATTATGAAGGCACAAAGAGAGCGAAGGAATCATGGTAATAGAGGTCAAGATCCTTGTTGATTTCCTCCGAAGGCGGTTGCACGCCTCATATGCAATCGTAGGTCTGTGATCACGCAAGGCTTACCAACTACATGACACATTGAGTCGAAATTCATTAACTGTTTATATCATTATTCCTTCATAATTCAAGTTTCTTTTATTGCTAGAGTTTTCTGACAAATTAAATTTTACTTATAAAATTCAAAATATAGATGGTTGTGGAATCCTAAAAATAGGTTTTGTTAGGTGATCCAATTCCACATTCTGCCAAAAAAAAAAGAGGCAAATCAAAATTTTGATTTTTTTAAAACATTAAAAAAAATTAAGAATTGAAATCCACAATGACCTAAACAATGCCTAAACTTATCCAAACATATGTTGTGTAAAATATATACTTAATGTGTCATATTTGGATTTTACCATTGTGACATGCTGATAAGCATGGACACGATATGACTATAATATGGAAAGTTGAATTATTAATCATACTTGAGATTGGCATCGCAATGTAAGTCATCACTTAAGGGAGGCATTTTAGATGGTGGTGACATTAGAGATATCACAATAATATATAAATAAAAGTTATTTACTAGTGATTGGATGGAACATTTTGTAAGTAATATTTACCTTAGTCGACTATATGATGTCATTAGTTGCACTTAGAATCTGGTGTATTATGCACCTAATCAATTGCTAATTTATGGGGACCTATCTTATTCTCACTAAATCAAATAGTGACCCAGAAAGTACCGCACCTTTTTTTCAACATATCAATATGGTAAAACAATTTCGATACTGTCAATATCACCCCTTACAATTTTACAAAACAAGTGTCTTGACACACATCATGTCTCGAAGTAAAAACAATACTCTAAAAATGCTGAAATCAAATTTACTGTATCTATTCATCTCGTACACCTCACAATTTTACAAACACGAGCATATCCTCGAACTCACGCTCATGTTGTGTGTATCAAGCTACGCTGTCATAAGCAGTAATCGATTGGAAATCGAACTCATCATCAAGCATGATCTCCACCAAGTCACCAGCACCTGATATCGAACTTCACTTGATTTTTCCTGCTTTATCCGACATCGACGGACATGAGTCATGAAGAAAAGTTTGCAGCTTGGGCCTTTCGGGCCCTCCCATACACGAGAAGGTGGCAAGCAAGGAGGGCCATCGGTCCGTGACGAAGGAGGGATTCACGTGGCTGAAATGCAATGTTTAATTATGATAATATTGCCAGCGAATGTCTCCTTGGAATCTTGTTAATCAATGACCAAGATTTCTCATCTCTGCTGCGCATAATGGATTACAGATTGATTCGTTGGCATCAACCAGAAAGGTCAAAAAAATACATCTTGCCTCGAGTTCCCATATAACCTAAAGATCGAGAGCTTTTCCTCACGGGTCTTCAAGCTTCGGGGTAAAGCAAAAAGAGATGAACCGGGTTCTGACTTTTCTCCTCTGTTTAGCTCTTCTCTCGATTCTTTCCCATGGCAGACCCTTCACTTCAGATGGGTCGGGATCAGTCCCTCATGCCCTCGAATCCTTCAAGATCAATAGCACTCAGGTACGAACACTCTCTCCGATCCATTTCGTTCTTCGTTTTCTCTGTTTTTATGAATGAATCCAGCCGCCTTTGATAAAGCTAAGTTCCGGGGGAGAGAAAGATGTGGGTCTGCAATTTGCTAGAAATTTGAGCAACCCAGAATTCTGAAGTATCTGATAAAGTTCCTATTTGCTAGAAAGATCGTCCTTTCCTTCCCCTTTTTCTTTCGTTTTTTGGGAGACTCGTAGTTCTTGCTTGAAAATCACTCCGAGTTGGAAGTGAGTTTGAGGTGTTGCATTTCAGAATAAGAACAGCTGTACTTACACGGTGAAAATAAGGACGAGCTGCTCTTCGACTTCGTATACTCGTGACCAGATCAGCCTTGCGTTTGGCGATGCCTATGGAAATCAGGTAAACTGCTTTGCCTCATAAGTCTGCTCCAAGGTATTTTGGTTCATGTAATTTCCAGTCGAAGCACAATAATATCCCTTGCTCAAGCAAGTGGTTTTTGGTGAATGAGGATGATTTAGTCCATCAAGGATGTTACCTGTTCCTGCAATAAGTGCATTGATTAGCTTAATCAAAATAGTCACAACCCATAAATCAAGAAGTCCCATATCTTGATAATTGGGTATTTTGTTACTGTCTTTAATTCTAGCCAACGGATGCAAAGCCTGTTTTCTTTTTCTATTCCAGAGGGTACTTTAGCTAAATGAAATCTGACTTCTGCGTTCATCTTGATATGGCCGATCAGGTTTATGCGCCTAGGTTGGACGATCCATCGACTCATACATTCGAGCGATGCTCCACCGATACATTCGACATATATGGACCCTGCACGTACCAAGTCTGCTACATCTACCTCTACCGGAGCGGGTACGACGGGTGGAAACCCGAAACCGTGACTGTCTATGGCTATTACACCAAGGCTGTGACTTTTTACTACAACACTTTCATCCCGAATGGCGTTTGGTTTGGTTTCAACCATTGTGGCAGCCATTTAGAATCAGGATCCTCAGCCGCAATGTAGTAGAATTTGCTTGCATTATCTGCTACTTGGTTAGGTTCTCTAGGTGGACTGCTGCTGGTTTGTATTGAGCAGGGTTGATGGTCTGAATTTCAGACTAAATGCTTCGTTTAATAAGGATGAGATCAAAACAATAAGACCTAAATCTTTCCTCTCCGCATGGGTGTTGCATCAGTTGAAATGCAATGTCAGTTTGTTTACGAACGTATTCGTCTCCGTTACAGGTACATTCTCAAGAATTTCAGGACCACAAGCAAAATCTTCATCATTTTGCAATTTCTCAGGAACGCTGTGCATTGTGTGCTTTTCCCAGAATAGACCCACCCTTATAAGCGACTAAAGTTTCTCTGTTTAGGCACTTGATCTTCAAGTTGTTTACCATCAAAAGGACACTTTTTGACGGATCAAAAAGTCAGCAATGACACTTGGAAACAAGATTAACGGGGAAGAACGGGGGCGATTGAATTTAAACTATAGAGTTTGAAACTTTGATTGTTTATGAGATGATCATGAATTATATTAGTTTAAATCGCATAAAATTACAACCATCAGTTACTTCATTTAATAATTTCACCAACACAACCCTTTTTATTAGCGGGAAACGTAACGAACTTAACTCCCATCCCACCTAAGATTCATTCTTCACCATCCAACCCTTCTCTCTCTCTCTCTCTCTCTCTCTCTCCTTCCTTCCTCGCTTCCTTCTCGGCATCAAAACTTGTCAAAACAGCCCCGTCAACCACCGTCAAAAGGGTTGGGGCCTCGTGCACTCCTCCCCTCCCCTTCTTCATGATGGGGAAGAGCTCGTCACCCCCCTTGCCGTCTGCGTCGCCATTGCCAGCACTGGACATAGAGAAGGGCCCCAAGATGCCCCGTCCTGCCCATCACCATTTTCCTCCACCGCCACCTCCGAAGCAGTGGTTCCCGTGGCTCATCCCGCTCATCTTCTTGGCCAACCTTGGGCTCTTCGTGTACACGATGTACGTCAACAACTGCCCCAGCAAGAAGCCTACGGGTTGCACCTTGTATCCTCTGCTAGGGAGGTTCTCTTTTCAGCCATTGAAGGAGAACCCTCTCTTGGGGCCCTCCGTCGTCACGTAAGAAGGCTCTCTATTATCTGATCTATCGTTTATCTTTTTCATCTTCCTCTTGTTTTGATTTCTTTCAATGCAGCAGACTGCTACATTAGTTTTAATTTCTAAAGCCTTCTGATAAGCCAACCGAAGGGTCAGGAATTTATTTTTTCTTTCTTCCATTTTTGTGTTATAAACGTTTCGACTATAGAAATTCTCTCTGAAGTCAAATGCTTTGAATTGTTCGGTGAATGACAAGAAACGATTGTCATACAGTTTCAATAATATGGTAGAGATTGACGATGGGTTTGTTTGTTTATCTCTGTTCAAGTTAACTAGAATTTGTAAGAGAGTTAAAAAAGATTTCATCTCATTGATAAACCCTGCCTAAATTCAATTAACATAGAGACGAAAAGAATGAAGAAGCTCCATTTCGAAAAGCGGTTTTCCATCCAAAGGATGGGCATAAGAGTATACAGATCGATTTAGCCTCATGTTTTGGCACGAGTTAGGCAAAAAAAGGTCTTGAAAGTGGATTCAAAGTGCCATATGCATTAGATGGGAACATGAAAATTCGAGGAGTATGTCATATCAAATACCTGGTACATTCTTCTGCGCAGCATAGTTGATGATAGGAATCTTGTTCTTCTGAGCATTCTCAGACTAGATGCCTATTTGAACAATCTAATCACAATGTGCAGGCTGGAAAAACTTGGAGGCCTCGAGCGAAAACTTGTGGTAGAGGATGCTGAGGGATGGCGAATGATATCCTGCATATGGCTTCATACGGGAGTCTTACATTTGGCTACTAACATGTTGAGCCTCCCCTTGTTGTTGGCATAGGACTCGAGCAAGAGTTTGGATTCCGTAAGAAATAGACTTTACAGAGTAGAACTCACCTGACTAATGTTTCCCAATCGTCACTGATTCTGAGTACCATACTTGTGCAGTGAAAATTGGAGCTTTATATGTGCTCTCTGGATTTGGGGGAAGCTTGTTATCTACACTTACCATCAGTGGAGCCTCGAAAATATCAGTCGGGGCATCCGGTGCTCTTTTTGGACTGTTGGGAGCTATGCTTTCTGAGCTGATCACAAACTGGACCATTTATGCAAACAAGGTAATTCTATCTTCCAGTGATTCTGCTCTAACAGTAAGTTGAACCTGCTTGATTGTAGACTTTCCAGTTCAGAGGGCAAGGATGGCCTTTAAAATAAGTTTCAGAGGGCAAGGTTTTTTAATTCTTGTCCGTTCAGTGCACAGCTCTTTTCACCCTAGTGATCGTTGTCGCCATAAATCTGGCCATCGGGCTTCTCATACCTCACGTGGATAACTCAGCCCATATTGGAGGGTTCGTCTCTGGTTTCCTACTAGGGTTTGTTCTCTTAATCCGTCCCCAATTTGGGTACGTAAGCAGGAGGTACATCCCAGACGGATACGATGTGAAGCACAAAAAGTCCAAGCATAGGAGTTACCAATATTGTCTATGGGTCACCGCTCTAATCCTCTTAGTAGCAGGGTAACTGACCTTATGTGGATATCTTTCACTTCAATACTGATGAGCTTTCATCGCAATAGTCCTCTGATGCTTTCGATTTGATGACAGATATGCTTCAGGATTGGCTAAACTGTTTAACGGCCAGGTTCTGAAGAAGATGCCGTTCTAGAGAATGGATGATGCCATTGTTTCGATCCCACCGCCTTTTCTTTGAGCAATCGCAGGTGCCCAAACTAGCTTCCCTCGCATTTTTAACCATGCCATAGCTGAAATAATGTCTATGGCATCATCAATTGCTGAAGGGCGGCAACATGCCAATGAACATCACGGAAGTTTGAGTTGCTCACATATATATGTGTCACTGGATCTCGCAACGCCAATCTATATGTAATGCTAGTACGGTGGTGTCTGAATGAATATCTGGTTTTGCTCAGCGCTTGGAGCAACGAGAGTGAACAGTCACATCTATTGCTTTCTGCAGAACATATCACTGTATCTCATCCAAGTTTTATGTCGTAACTGTGATCTTTTCAAGGTTACATACTTTCCTGAGCATACCAACAGAAAGCAACAAAATCAGAAGACTAGTGAAAGAGGCTATCCGAAGACAGTTTAAAAGGCTGACAGTTCGCGTACACAATAATGCAGAATAAATGTCTACTTGATCATGTTACGCATAATAACTTGCTCGAATTTGTTTTTTTTTTTCTCTCTCGAGGAGTGGAACTTAAAATGGCAATTTAGTCTCAAGTTATAGATAGAAATTTTACCCTTCCTCCCTAATCAATTCAAGTTCGTTCCTAGTAGCCGTTCTCACAACATACTTTCCTTTAGTGAGATGACGGCATAGCATTTCAGGACATTCCATAAGGACCAATTTGGTAGGAGTAAGCAGGAAATATGCGTGAGACGAAGTGCTCATTACAGTCAAAATGACGTGAGAAAGATGCAACCGCGATTTACACTCAAGTTTGGGATTTAGAACTTCGATTGTGCAACAAAGGCAGCTCATAACCTTTTCGATTCCAAAAAAAAAAAAAAAAAAGAATCTCAAGATTGCAATTGTTTCCTTTGCAGATCTAAATGAACTGTCAGTTAGCAGGACCATGAAGATAAATTTTACTAAGCTCATTTTGATGAAACTTGGCAACACATGTTAATGAGTTGAGCATCAAGAATGGCCAGGGCTCTAGGATCTCAACTTCCATCATCTAACAAGCTTTAAATTCCATAGGAGCTTTCATATCCAGATTCAGACATTTCAAGAGATCACAAGCAGGGCAAGAACCCAACTCAAACATGTAGCTTGTAGCCTGTAAAATCACAGAACAAAAATCAGCAACAGAAGCTATAGCTGCCCGTATCTTGAACTACTCAATGTAGTTCTGATCCCGATCTGATTCCGTAATTGACCTTCAAAGTTTCAAGATTTAAGATGAAGTATTCTCAAGTAGCATCATCCGAGCCTCTGAAAGAATCGCCAGGAAGAAAGAAACATCCTACTAAATAAATGGTCAGGTTCATACAAGGAGCACTCAAGACTTATCCTACAATGCCAATCGATTACAGAGGCCCATCCATATCAGTTCACTCGTCGTCTTCAGAGCTTGCGTCGTCGCTGCTGTAATCACTGCTGTCATCGAAATTATCTGGAAGTTCGAGGTCGACATGCCGGACCTGTATCGTCTCGGGCTCCTTATGCAATCCTGGAGGACCAACTGGTTGCAACTGTGGCTCCTCAGGCCTGCGAACAGGAAGGGTGTCTATTGGGGGCAAGGTGATCGGATCGCCCGGTTTCCATCCAGGCGGTGGAACAGGCAAGTCGGTCGGCAATTCCACTGGCATCCCGGGTTTCCAGCCCGACGGTATAATGATGTTCCCAGGTAAGCCTGGAATTGCCGGCACATCCGGGATTGCAGGCGGCTCGACTATTGATATACTCTCTCTGTGATCATCCTGGACGGCTGATTTCGGCAGCTGGATATCGTCAACACTGTACAGCTGCGAGGCGCGCATTTGCTCGTCCTGGGGAGCCGGAGGCAGAGCCCCTCTAAGAGGAGCCTGTCCCGCCCCGAAATCGGGCGGCGCGAACGTCGTGTAGCTGATCCTATGCGCATAGGACACGATGTCGGACAGATTCAGCCGCGAGGCGACCGTGGTCGAGCTGCCGAGATCATCGTCCCCATCCTCCTCCTCCGCGGCAGAGGCGGATCGCGACCGCTTCGGACGGCGATAGTCGGCGTAATCATCGACCAGGATGTCGAGGACGTGCTCGGCGTCCTTGAGGCGGTTGGCGAAGGAGAGGAGGGCGGAGTCCTTGGACCGGATCTCGCGGGTGAGCTTGTGCTTGGCGTCCTGGAGGTCGAGGATCTCCTGGAGCTCGGCGACGGCCTTGAATAGCTGCGTCTGGAGGGAAGTGAAGAGGGAGAGGATCTCCTTCGTCGAAGACGGAGGCGGATCGGGAAGGACGACGTGCGATTGAGCGGACTGCGGCGGAGAGGAGAGGAAGGTCGGGAGGGAGCCGCGGAAGGAGGAGAGCCAGAGGGCGCGATTCGGGGAGACGTCGAAGAGCTTGGAGGCGAGGGAGGACATCTGGAGGAGGAGCGATTGGGCCCGCGGGAGAGGCGGGAGGAGAGACAGGAGGGTCGAGGAGGTAGCGGGGACGGCGGCGGCGGCGGCGGAGGAGGAGGGGAGGTTGGGATGGTGGTGCGGCTGCTGGTGGGAGGCGGCGGCGGCGGCAAATTTGGTGGAATTGGGGTTTGTGAGAGACGGCGAGCTGGAGCTGGTGGGGCTCGTAAGGCCGAGCCTGGCCGGAGAATGCGAGATCTGGTGCTGAAGCATCGCCGCTGTTTAGGGTTCCGGCGACCGGAGAGATGAAGGAGAAGGAGACTCAGATTCGCAGAGACTTCGACGGAGAGAGATGAACGGCGAGTATTGCCCAATGAACAGCGAAGAACTCCGGCGGAAATTAAATTGAAATAGGGCCGTGATAATCACGCATTTAAAGTCGCAGAACATAAATATTTTCCTTTTTTCCAATTTATCAATTGATTTCCGAATGTGCAAGATAATAATGACTTGTGTTATCTTTTAGTAGTTTTATAACCATATAAATTTGAAAGAAAAAGAAAGGATAATGCGGATAATGTGCTTCAACTACTAAATTAACTAGGTTTTTATTTTGATTATATTGAATTTAAAAAATATGGTTACCGTGGATTTTTAGTATAAAAATCTTTAACTTAATATTGCTATTGCAGATTTAAGTAAATACCTTAATTATGCACGGACCATTGCACCACGGCATATTAACACTGTTCATTGCATTGAAAAGTTACGCTAAAATAGTGTCCGGCAAAGTCTTTATTAATTACGAGTTTTCAATAGAAAATCGATTTTTTTATTGGACATTTAATTTTTTTTTCCATTAATATGAGCTACTCATTTGTGAATGAAAAGATGTGGAGACCTTTCAAGAAATAATCCGAGAGAAAATTTAGCACATCCTATTGGTACTTTTGACATTAATGTCGTGCGTGAGAGGTAACTAACTAAAACTATTTGGCGATTGATACGTGGATCTAATTTGTTTAAGATGGTTTTATCAAGCCATTAGAAAAATTACATAATAAGATCATCTTGATATTTTCCTACAATATCGATGCTTCAATGGAGATAAAAGAAATTATCTACTTGAAGGAAATTTTTTTGTACCATAATATTATTGAAAATAACATTTTCCACAACATCTATTAATGTTTCGAAATAAAAATAAAAAATTGACAGGGAAAAACACGTTAATTAATTATTCAGGAAAATGACCTATTATGCAATATGATTTATGAACTTTTAATTAGTTAAATTTGATATCTAAACTTTAACTTAATCTTCAATGTAATTTCTAAGTTTTTAATTTGTTAAATGTAGTTTTTGAATTTTTGACAAATTGATTTAGTTTTAACTATATGAATATGTTCGATGTTATTTGTTGATATTGAATTAATGGAAAGATTTTATAAAATATATTCATATAATTCAAAAGTTTAGGGATTATATTTAATTAAATTACATGGGCCGTATTGCAAATTAATTCTCGGGGTACCCGTTACGCCACGACGCAATCCACGAAAGGGCCATTCAGGTAAACTAATCGCATCGTTGGAAGATTGAAAAGGAGGTCCACAGTTGCTTACCATGCACCCCCACATCAAAACCTCCCCCTCTCCGCAACTCTTCAAAACCCCTCCGCAAAAGCCTAATAAAACCAGAGACGCAGAGCGCCCACCCAAGAATGAGCTCGGGCCTCTCCCAGATCCACCACCGTGCTCCCACGGTGATCTCCATCTCCGTCTCCATCTCCCGTTGCTAATTCGCCTCTCTAGGGTTGTCATCTGTTCTCTATGTTGAGCCCGAGAAAACCCAGTTTCTCAATCCGATTCGGACGATGAATGGTTGCTCTGACCCGCCGTCGCTTCCCTTCCTTCTTCTTTTATCTGGGTCTTCTTCATTGCTGTATTCTGTTCTTTCTCGTCTGACGTTGAGGACGTTCTTGCAGCAGCAGCAGCAGCAACTGATTTCTTGAATTCTTTTTGTGTAAGATAAGAGAAAGACATACTGCTGGGCGGGTAAATGTTATTCGGCATTGGGCTCGCGGGGTGTCTTGGAAAGGAGGCATTTTTAGCGTTGTCGGGTGTTTGCGTAAGGCTTTGTTTGTTTGGGGGGGTTCGAGTTCCTGTTCTTTTTGGGTTTTATTTATGGGCAGTGAACGTTGTCGGCTGGAGTTTGTACTTGGATTGTTGAGTTCGCTTCGTGGGTATGTTTCCGTGTGAAGAGAATCCCAGAATATGCTTTCTCTGCGTCCCGTTCGCAGATTTTGCCATGCCGCCGTCGCCGCTGCTTCCATTGCATCGAACGGTAGTCCTGCAGCTGTATCAAGCCATGTTCATAAGGCAAAGACAATAGAGGAACCTGCTCTCGTGAAGCTCAAATCTGAAAGGGACCCTAATAAGTTATTTCACCTATTTAGGGCGAATGCTCACAACCGCCTCGTTATTGAGAATCGTTTCGCTTTTGAAGACACGATTTCTAGGCTAGCAGGTGCTGGTCGGTTTGACTACATTGAGCAATTGCTTGAGCAGCAAAAGGCCCTTCCTCAGGGTCGCCGTGAAGGGTTCATTGTGAGGATTATCATGCTGTATGGTAAGGCCGGAATGGTTAAACACGCGCTAGATACTTTCTATGACATGCACTTGTTTGGTTGTAAAAGGTCTGTCAAGTCTTTTAATGCTACATTGCAGGTATTGATAGAAGCCCGTGATTTAATAGCTATTGAGGCTTTCCTTAGCGAGGCTCCACGAAGGTTTAGTATTGAGCTGGATATAATTTCTCTGAACATTGTTATTAAGGCATACTGTGAAATGTCCTTTTTGTATAAGGCTTATCTAGTCATGATAGAGATGGAGAAATTTGGTATCAGACCAGACATAGTTACATATACTACACTAATGTCTTCGGCCTACAAGAGTAATAGGTGGGAACTTGGTAATGGTTTGTGGAATCTTATGGTGCATAAAGGGTTGTTTGCCGAATCTAGCAACTTTCAATGTCAGAATTCAGTACTTGGTAAATAAGCGAAGAGCTTGGAATGCTCATAAGATGGCTGCTTTGATGAACAAAATTGGGATTGACCCTGATGAAGTCACATATAATTTGGTGATTAAGGGGTTCTTCCTCGCGGGATATCCTGAAATGGCCAAGAGGGTTTATTCTGCGTTACATGGCAATGGATACAGACCCAATATTAAGATTTACCAGACCATGATCCATTACCTTTGTAAGGGAGGCGATTTGGATTTGGCATATTCAATGTGTAAGGACTGCATGCGAAAAAGTTGGTTTCCTAGTGTCGATTCCATTATTGCACTTCTTGAAGCCCTAAAGAAAACTGGGCAGCCTGGAAAAGCTAAGATGATAATAGCATTGGCCCGGAAGAAGACACCACCTTTTTCTGAGATTCAGATGGACTCTTTTCAGTCCAAATTATCCTAGGATGGATGATGAACCTCTTAAAAATTTTTTCAGACAATCAGAGCCATGATGCCTAACTTGAAACTTCAGAGCAATGTGATGTCATCGCATCAGATCAAAGGAGCTCGAGTATATATCATAATCATTCTAAGGAACGTGGGTTTCTCCAGCCTATGATCTTGGTTTTTGCTACAAATGAGTACTCCAGGTGAATGACAACCATGTGATTGCCATTGCTTGTAATGTAAGCTCTCTCTCTCTCTCTCTCCCCCTCCTTATGAGCATGTGCATGTGCATGAGCATGAGCATGAAGAGGCCCTTGCATTTTAAGGCTGTGGCTTCATAGACTTTTCCATATAAGATTAATTTGTGGGAATTAGAGGATTAATTTGTCATTAACACTAGCTACCACCTCAAATTGGTCCCAGTCCCCAGTGTTTGTCCTGATAGGTTTGACTTCTGAGTTTTCTCAGTGGGCTTGTTTATCCAGCTTTTTTCTGTGAATGGATGGCGACTAGCATGGAATGACCAGCCTTCTTCATGGCCTTGTGGTTGGACTTAAGATGACCATACCTCAAGGTCAGAGGTTCAAGGCATGGTGAGAGAGACAGGCTTAGTCAGAATAGCTCTAGCATGGTATAACTCATATTTCCCTTGCTCACTTTTTTGTATGTATGCCTGCAGCCATGTTCGATTACCTAAGTTTCCGTCCTCGATAAAAGCTCAAATCTTCAAGTACTATGTCATTCCTCTTTTTAATGTTTTTGAAAGTAGGTTCCACCCTGAGTAGTATTAAGCACACATTTAGTGGAAGCTAGATTTGTTTCTGAAGCTGAATTGCTTCTTTTAGTCTGACTCTTTATGTAGGCTTCACAAGTACCTGTGTACAAGGTCTGTTGTAACACTAATCTTTTTGTATTTGATGAAATTATTTCACAAAAGGAGAGTTCAGGTAATTACACAAGCATTTAGTTTGTGATTACGTTAACCTCTTCCATTTTGGACTGGAGATTCATTACCGAGTACAAAGATATTGAACCTTACAATTTTACCTGCAAAGTAAGAAAGCACTCATCAATAGATCATGTGGGCCTCTTTGATATCATGAATGGCTGAGACATGGTGGGCATGCAATGCAATTTCTATACTGCTATTAAACTCTCCTTTTGGAAGAAGGCTGGCCCATGCATCTGGCTGACCATATTGTAATCTTTTGACGTATTGAAAATAGGAAGTATGGGGCTTATGAACTTTTCTTTGGGAAATTGAGCAAGAGAGAAATTCAAGCCTTAAGCCTTGAAGTTGTCCTAGGTTAACAATTTTGCTGTGGATTAACTTTGCATCCTGTTAGCTGAAGCAATAATTCTCTAAGCTTGTTGGATCCACATATCTTTTGTATCTAATCCATTTACAGAGGCCAACCATGTTGCTGACTGTCTGATTTCCTTTGACTTGATGCAAATATAAGTGCAGGCGTATCAATCAACAGGACAAGATTGAGCTAGATACAACTTCCACGGGAATTGCTGCTGCCTCTGTTAGGATACTTACTGATCAAGAGCATTATAGCAAATAACCAACAGACGCAGCTCTTCTCTTTCAGTTGAAGAAGAAATGGTTGGTTCTGACTTCTCGCACTTGCTTCCTTATGACGCTCTGAGTCTCTCATGGTTGTTGTGTGGCAATTGTCCTGCCACTGCAATATGGACCTAGCTCCTCTATGAAGGTAATAGATAAGTGATTGCTACCAACCTCTTAAACCTCCTCAGCACTTGCCCTGTTATGGAGATGAATGCTTACTATATACCCCGTTAATAACTTGATGCAGGTTTGAGCCACAATTGTTTTCCATCAGTTTCAGTCAAATGGCATCGACAGATTCTTTTGATACAGCCTTTGGCTTCAAGTTGAATAATCAAGCATAAGTGAAAGTGGAAATTTCCAGAGCAATATGGAGATACTTTTTGTTGTTAGCTGTTTTATCATGAAAATGCTGTAATTCTTTGAGATCTGACCATTGGTTCAGTCATACTCTTGTTATTGATAATGTTGTTTATAAGTCATGGCTTCCCAACAGTGTTGTGTTGTCGCATTGTTTATCCACAAACATGCAACTATTCCATTTGGTATCTTTTATCTATTACTAAAGGTATATGGCGGGCATGATGATGGAGTTGCAAAGAGAATGCACCAAATAACTGGATCTGGGTAAGAATGAGCCTGTTTTTCATGCCAAGTGACCATGCTCCACGGAAGGAGCGCGTAGTTTGGGCTATTCATTTGCCTATACGAACTCGTGTTTTGTTCGGAGTCACAAGCCTTTTAATTGGACTCCGACAACTTCAAGTGTAGTACAACCCACCCATTCGGGAAAGAAATTTGATTGGTATTGACTGGATGTGCATGAAGACGCAAGCTTAAGGAGAACTTGCTAAGCAAGTTACTCCTTGATGATGAGGTAGCATAGGGAGCCTTTGTAGAATTGCTTGCCAAGGCAAATATGTTAAGTGCAGTGTCTGGATTTGTTAAATTCCTAGTCTATAACACATCTTGTTCTTTAGGTATTGCACATGCTTCTTTTTATCTTTTTGGAAAGTGTGGTTTCAAGGCATTGCTTTTAGAATCTAAGCATGTTGCAAGCCTGGATTTTGGGAGATAATTAGGAGGAAGAGGAAAGGCAGTTAGGCAAATATATGGTCGCATGGAAACTGACTGAAAATCAAATGAGTTTGATTAGTTTAATCATGAATTTTGTATCGCGTACATGACTAATTACTCAGTTTAGATAATTGAGGCTTGTGCTGTTAACTCCTTTTAGCATATCGACACCTTTAAAAGCTAAATCAATCCTTGAATTGACATATGTAGATTTTGCATGCTTCTCGCCTTAAAAATTCAAAACCGTATCTATTTCTTATGGGATTAATATTATAAAAGACTCCTAAGCTAGTAAACTTACAACAAATTAATTTTTTGACCACTAAAGACCCAAATTAGTATATTTGTGATAAATTTATCTTCATTTATTTTCCATTAATTTGGATTAGTATTATGAAAAATCATAAATTAGTATATTTTTGTGGCAAATGGAAGATAAAACCTCAAACTAGTAAACTCGTTAACTATTATGAGTCATTCAACTCAATAATTTATCTATAAAATTTAACATGATTTAAAAGATGGTAAATTTGTTATAAATATATTAATTTTGGATCTTTTGGGATGAATTTGTCGTAGATGTAGGTGTAGGGGTTTTGATGGGTTATTAACCCTTTCCTATATCATACTTATGAGGAATAGAGAGATATGTTCTAATCAAGTACAAAATTGTTGTGTCAGGTAATTATTTTTTATTTTATTGGTGGATATATGTAGCATTAAAAATTTATAAAAATTGCATTATATCATAAAAATTGCTTTTCTATATAAATATGTATTTATATAAATTTCTTTGTTTTTTGTGAATTTTAAATTTCAATTCCTATTGTGTAATTTACATCATGAAAAGAGAGTGAAGCTGCTGATTTCCCGGGCATGGACGCGAAGTTGCAGAAATAACCGGAAAAACGTCTCTCCTCTAATCGCTATAGTTCTTAACCTCTCCATGACTGAACTACTCCAAAAGGAGTCGCCTTTCCTGGCCTCTGCACACCTTCCGTCCTCCTCTCTTTTCCATGTCGAAGAACGTTCTCGCCCGAATCAAACCCCCTCACAACCCGACCACCTCGTCTTCCCTCAAACCCGGCCTCAAGCGGTTCGTCAACCAGGCCATCCGCATTCTCAACGACCCATCTCCCCGGTGGCGAGATTCCCTCGGGAACCACTTCGCCGAGGCCGGAATCCTCGTCTCCGAGGTTGCCCACCACGTGTTCGACAGAGTGTACGACGCGGGGTTGGCTTTGAGGTTCTTCCACTGGGCGTCTGACCGGCGTCGGCAACATGGGGCTCTCGGCGAGAGCGGTTACTCCTCGCTATTGAAGCTCCTCGCCAAATGCAAGCTGTTCCCGGAGATCGAGCTGGTGCAGGGTGGCATGGCGAGAGAGGACGTTAGGCCGACCCGTGAAGCCGTGAATGTTCTGATCCGCTCGTATGCGGATTGCGGGATGATTCATCAGGCGCTTCGGAGTTATGATGCCATGCGGAATGTCTGTGGTTGCTCGCCGCATGTTTTCGCTTGTAACTGTTTGCTTAATGCGCTCGTGAATCATGGGCGAACAGGGGATGCCCGTAGGGTTTATGATGAAATGCTTGCTAGAGAGAGTGCTGAGGGTGTTGACGCAGTGGATAATTTTAGTGTTTGCATCATGGTTAGAGGTTTGTGTAGTGAAGGCAAAGTTGAGGAAGGTGAGAAAATGATCCAGGATAGGTGGGGACATGGTTGTATACCAAATGTCGTCTTCTATAATACTCTTATTGATGGATATGTTAAGATTGGGAATGTAGACAAGGCCCACGCACTTTTCAAGGAGTTAATATCAAAAGGTTTTTTGCCCACACCACAAAGTTTTGGGTCCATGATCAGAGGTTTCTGCAATGTGGGAAAATTTGATTTGGTTGATCAGCTCATCACTGAAATGAAGGAGAGGGGTCTCAGTGTCAATCTGTATATATACAACACAATTATCAATGGTCTCTACAAGCATGGTGTTGTAGTGGAAGCTGTGAAAATGGTTGAAAATATGGTTCAAAGTGGTTGTGAACCAGACATTGTGACATATAATATCCTGATTGCTTCTTTGTGTAAGGATCAGAGGCTGAGGGAAGCTGAGGGTTTTCTTGGAAAGGCACTTAGAAAAGGTTTCACATCAAACAAGTTAACCTGTACTCCGCTGATACTAGCATATTGCAGACAAGGGGAATATGAGAAAGCATCCAATTTGCTTATTGATATTACAGAAAGAGGAGAGAAGCCTGATATGGTTATTTATGGAGCTCTCATCCATGGAAGCGTTCTCCATGGGGAGATTAATGAAGCCTTGACAGTATACAGAAAAATGATGGAAAAGGGAGTTTTCCCTGATGCAGAGATATACAATGTCTTGTTGAGTGGACTTTGCAAGAAAAGGAGGCTTGAAGCTGCCAAGTTGCTACTCGTGGAGATGCTGGACCACAACATAGACCCTGATGAATATGTTTTTGTCACTATAGTTGATGGTTATGCAAGACATGAAAAAATTGCAGAAGCTAAGGATATTTTTGAATTTGCAATTAGGAAGGGTCTGAATCTCGGTGTTGCTGGGTACAATGCAATGATTAGGGGCTACTGCAGGCTTGGAATGATGAAGGATGCAATGTCTTATTTCCATGGAATGTTAAAGGAGCAGCTCATGCCAGATGAGATTACTTATACCACGATTATCGATGGGTATGGAAAGCAGCAGGATTTGGACAAAGCAATGTGGATGTTCAGGCAGATGATTATGCGAAAATGCAAGCCAAACGTTGTCACCTATACCTCTCTTATAGATGGGTTTTGCCGCGATAAAAATCTTGATAGAGCTGAAGATTTATTTTTTGAAATGAAATCTTCTGGCTTAGAGCCCAATGTGGTAACATACAGTATACTAATAGGCAGTTCTTTTAAGGAGGGAAGGCCTGAAAAAGCGGCCTCCTTTTTTGAACTGATGCTGGAGAATAATTGCAGTCCCAATGATGTTACACTTAATTATCTTGTCAATGGGCTCATCAACAACATTTCTGGCTCAACATCTGAGATAGCTAATATATATCAAGGGGAGAAATGTATTCCCCTAAAACTTTTTAGAGATATGATATTGGATCAATGGGCACCACAAGCTGCTGCTTACAGTGTAATACTAATTTGTCTTTGCCAGCACAAAATGGTTAAAGATGCTCTAATGTTGCACGATAAGGTGACAAAGAAGGGATCACTTCCAGATCCTGTCTTATCGGCTTCCCTGCTTCATGGAATTTTCGCAGAAGGTCAATCACAGGCCCTGAAGGGTCTAATTCCATGTAATTTGAGCAAAGAGGATATTAAGGTAGCTTCAAAATACTCTTCGATGTTGGACAAATACTTGTATGAGGGAAGGAGTTCAGAGGCTTCGTACATTTTGCAAACTCAGGTGGCAAACCATGGATCTCCTGACATAGAGGTGCATGAAGTGGGAGTAACATGAGAGGACCTTATCCTTCAGTGTGTTTCTAGGACATGAAAGTTTTGTGACCTGGGGGTGATTCAATAGATATGCATTGACATTGCTGTCTCAGTGTTGCTTTCTCCAGAGTGAGGATTATAAATTTAGAATGCCTTTCAGGTGAAGTCAAGTCCCACCTGGTTTTAAACTGTCATCTGATGGTTCGTTTGCAGTTTTGAGGAGCTGCTTCACTCTTGTTATTAAGTTGGATTTGATGATGGTAGATGCTTTTTTTACTAGCAATCTTTCAGTGAATGGATAGAATAGCAGTTGCTTTTGTCAGAAGACTAACATCAAATTAGGGTTCTTCTTGCAGAAATTTCAATGCTGCTTATTGCAAATGATCCTCCCGTTGATACTGGAGCATAACAAATGTTGATAGCCGCCAGAAACAGCTTGTCTTTGATAAATATGAGCATTGTGACCAGGCAAGCGGTTTAGATGAAGTGCTAGCCAATTCAGGTTTCTTTGCTCAATGACTCAATAGGTTTTGAGGCAGGACTCTTTGCCGATTACATATTCAGAGCTGCTGTTCAGCTGCGAAGCAAGCGTAATCCGGGAATGTTAAGTTGATTCCTGATTAAGGCAAGCTACATTAATCGAAAGACAATTGACGTTCTCTAATATAAATGTATATAGTGTAATACACGGCTATGACATGAGATAATGTTTCATATACTGGATTTTTCCCTTTTGCTTGGAGCATGAGAATTTCTTTATTTAGTTTTCGGAAGACAAACGGCTAGGAGAGGTGAGCATAGTTCGGAATGGGCCGATCTAGCACCTGACCTAAGACCAATTCATACAGTGTTGGTCCCCAATTTTTAAGATTGAGGATCGATCCTTTTGAGCCTAGGATCGAGGAGCGGACCAATCCTATGGGTTCAGTTTGATTTCAGGATTAACCCAGGACTAATTAATTATTTTTTTGCTTCATTTTTTATATTACTTAAAAGAATATACTATTTCAATTTACATATCCAACCAAATTATAAACATCAATACATATCAAATATAAATATAAGATAAGGTAATTATAGAAATTTACATTTGCTAAAAGCAATAAATCATATTAGCGAACATGCGATGAGAGGGAACAAAGGCAAGCGGCGTGGTGAGTCATCAAAGATGAGCAAGGCAAGGCGAGTGAAGAGGGTTTTTTTTTTTTTTTTTATCAAATTAGGACTGGATTTCTTTCTACTTTCTAATTTACAAGATAAACTTTAAGGGAATAGAAGAGGCAAAAATTTAGAGTAGCAAAGCATATAATATATAATATTTTAGATATATATTGTATATAATACATATTATGTATAGGGTTAGTTTGGGTTGGATCAACCCTAAACTCCTAAGATCGAGAATCAATTTGCACAATGCAGGGTCTAGGGATCTCAAGATCAAAGCCCGACCAAGTCTTCTTAGAAACCAGACCACGACTAACAGAGTTGGGTCAGTTCAAGATCGATCTAGGTTGATTCTGGATCGATGCTCACCCCTAATCCCTAGGGCTCGAGGCTGATTTCATTCAACATTAAAGTAGTTCAACGACACTAGGTATTGGTGATTGACAAAATGAGAATTAGTGACCCCTCTTCCACCAGGTGCTAGCTCCTTATTTCCAATTTACTTGCGAGTCAGAAAATAAAACAATCAATGTTTATGTTAACAGAAACTCTTCCAGTTTCGATTATTATGACAACTTGGGAGGTGCCTTTGAAATTCTGCTGTCACATCATTTTATGGTACCCTCTTTAACTTTATCAGCTTGCACAACTGACATTGCATAATTATGTGGGTCGTGACGAGCACGAGTTCTGGTACATGGAATAAGACGCTCTCCAAGAACCCGTGAGGTTGTCACAGCTCCAATTGTATCTCAAATTCACTCACTTTCAGGCTCAGTTTCTTCTCTTCTCCATCTTGCACGCACCTTGTTACCTCTCATCATGCTTGCAAACTCTTTCACCAAGCAACAAGTGCTACGATCCATCTTCCCAGCTAGAACATCGATATGCTCCAAGAGGCCCAAACCTAGAAGTCGATTTCTCAACATCTCCACTGTTGAAGAATATGGAGGTATTCCTTCATCAATCATCATCTCAAAATATCTACAAGCCTCCTCCAATTTGCCCTTCTTCTTGCACAGTCCATGGACCATAACAGAGTAAGTCGAGACCGAAGGATAAAACCCTACCTTCCCCATACTATGCCAAACAACTTCTGCCCTATCGAATCGCCCCACTCTGATCAGCATTTTGAGAACCATGTTGTAACTGTGCCGGTCTGGCACACAATTCTCTCGGTCCATTCTAGATAACAGTCTGAGAGCCATATTGACTTCATTGTGATCGCAGTGGTAAGCTTGGATAGCATTGTAACTCCACGCATCTGGATTGACCCCTCCTTCTATCATCTCATCTAGTAATTGGTAAGCCTCCTCAACCTTCTCATTCTTGCATAGTTTATGTATTATGCAATTGTAAGTATACACATTAGACACGAGGTTATATCTCCTCATTCTGTCGAGCACCCTGAAAACTGAATGCAAGTCATTTGCTTCGCAGTATGCACGGATGAATATCGAGTACGTAGAAGCATCCGGTTCAAATCCTTTTGGACCCATCTCCCTAAAAATATTATATGCTTCATCCACGTTACCTCCTTTGCACAAAACCTCCAATAAGCTGTTCCATGCCTGAACATCCAACGAACAGCCCCTCTCCAGCATTTCATCGAACAGCTTACGTGCTTCATTCACTTCGCCTATATCGCCCCACCCTCTAATCAGAATGCTGTAACTCTTCACATTCGGTTCAAACTCAACCTTAGCTTTGTCGAAAAACTGCTGAGCATGCCTCACGTGCTTCCTCTTACATAGAACATACAAAAGTTGGTCAAAATCAGCAGTGCTCGGCTCAATACCAAACTCACTCATCCTACTAAAAGCCCTTATAGCATCACCAGGCAAGTTAGCTCTACTATAACCTCTGAAAACAATAAAAAAGATTGCTGGGTTCAGCTCGAAGTTCTCGGATTCTTTCATCTCCCTCAGAAAATCCCACAGCAAAGCAAACTGCTTGCTGCTCCCGAGTACATCGACCAAGATACTGTAGCTCTCGAGGCTGTGTTCGAAACCCGGGAGTTTCTTGGCCCAGAGAAAGAACCTGTGAGCAGAAAAGCCGAGATTTTTGCAGCGCTTAAGGACTTGTTCGACCAAGTTCGTGGATATCTGTGTGGAGAAGGCGGTCAGGGAGCTTTCCAAGTCGTGATGAGGGTTCCGATGGTCGCTGAGGACGCGGGAGATGTCGTTCACGAGCTCGGGCAATGGTGGGTCGGACGCCGAATGCAAAGTGTGAAGAGGCGGAGTGAGGAAACAGAAGGGCCGGTTGAGGAGAGTGGGGAAGAGGGAGTGCAGATTTCTTGATTTGGATGCGAGTGAAGCGACGGCCATCGCCAACCTCGTGAGAATCGAATGGTACGCTAATGCGCAAATTGTATTTTCAGAGGATCTGGGAATCTGAAAATGGCAAAAGAGTTGAACTTTGTGTGCCAATTTGCCAGTGTGGGTTTTGATTTGTTGTCAATTGTCATCAACATTATTGAGAAATCCAAATCTCACTTCTGCATATCCATAGTTTCAAACAGGAGATAACCTGTTCAATCGGATGTCCGCTTGGCAACGATGTTTATTGTCTCAATTCAACAAGCATGGTAAATACAAACATTTGATTGACCTCTCTTGTGATATCAAGTTAATACGTTACACAACGTGACATTTTATAATATGATGTAATATAATTTGTCGAGTATTTTTCATCTCCAAAATATCATGATTTTACTAAGGAAAGCTCTATTCAAGCAAACAAGCATCGCCTAAAATTGGTTGATATTTGTGGTGGAGTCGAGCATGATCAAATCATAAATCTAGCTAGGGATGATTGGTTCCCATTTTTTTGGGGCCGTGGGCCGGGATCCCAGGACGATCTAGGGCCAGAGATTGGGCCAGGACGATCCTAGACCGAGAATTGGGACCAGGACCAATGGTCCGTCTCAGTGGTCCGGTCCAATAGGGACCGACCACTTAGCAAAAAAAAAAAAAAAAAAAAAAAAATACTAGAAATATTATTATTTTAGGGTTTATTGCATTTTTAAGAAATTTTAAAAAAATATTTTTAAATAGAAAATTATCGGTCCGATCCGGTCCGGTTCTCCCTAGAACCGGGAACCGGATCGAAAATCACCAGTTCCATTTTTATGAAACTAAGAACCGGACCGATGCTCCCGGGAACCAGACCAAACCGGCCGGTCCGGTCCGGTCCGGGCGGTTCTTGGTTCAGGCGGTCCAATGTGCTCACCCCTAAATCTAGCAGCTTAGGAGCTCTCTCAAGCCGGTTTGGGCCCAAGCTCCATGGGCTGGGCCATGGCAAACCGATGGACTCTTTCAACACCCAGTTCTCCACAATCGAAGTAGTTTCACTGGATACAATTCAATGGCCATTTTGCTGCCGTTTGAGTAATAGCTATGATACGCCGTTCTTACACCCTTTGAAATGCTGCAGGATTATTTTTGTTCGTTGTAATCGCACATCCATTCTGTATTGTCTTTGTGGCCGCAAGCCTACTACTTGCTGAGAAGAATAATCTTTCTCGCCTGTTAAGAGTTGACTTAGATTGGTGTTTGATCCGAATTGAAATGCGCTAATATATTTGGTAATCATTTAATAATGTGAAACTCGCTATTAATAACCACTACCAATCAGCTAGATATAAGGATGCATCCTAGATACTGTTTTTTTGTTATATGTTAATGGGTGTAAGACTTTTTAATCATCCGACTAATCTCCATTGAGTGTGACGGTCTCTCCATCTTGTACGTACGCACTAAATAATTATCGGAGATGCTTACGATATATGCATCATAAGTCAATTCTTGCTAAACGAACAAGTGACTAAGATTGATCGAGAAATAGTATATGTATATTAGAAGTCAATTTTGCAAGTTGTTAAGTTAGAAGAAAAAGGCTGATCTTTCTTCATTGAAACTTGTCTCCACCGAATGTTGCCTTGTTACTCCTTTTTCTTTCAAGCAGCAAGTCCCTTTCTCGAAGCACTTGAGAAGGACTCTGCATATGAGGTGGACGGTTTAATATTTGTTAATTGAATTTTTTTTTTGGGAGGAATATTTGTTAATTGAATTGAGGGAATATTTATTCGACTGCTTGCATAGTGTTAGGCCAGTCGACACATCCCCAGTTGAGAACATGACCCATCTCCATCTTTCAGAGATCCTCCCAGACCTTTTTTATTTTTGAAATAGGAGATGTGCTCCTAGTTAAGATCTGACATAAATAACTTGTTTTCCAGAATTTTCTGTGCTTGTATGTAAATCTCTCGAATCTTCTGGTTGGCCATTCAATCATAAAGAACTGAAAGGCCCCTTATCAGAACAAAGTGGCGACAAAAAGCAGAAGACGTGGCCATGCATCATTTTCACCTTTTGTTCTCTGTAGTGACAGTTCCGCATATGCAAGAACTGAAAACGGAAGTGAAAACTCTAGCATACTCCAACCCCCTTTTGGATTACCAATCATCAAACACCGTCACTCACTCCCAACTTTCCGTCATTGTAGTTAGTGCACGTTGACAAAGACTGGCACTAAAACGGGACGGAGCTTTCACCAATGACATGAAAGCAGAAGAAAGCTTCGGTGTACTTTCCGAATGGTTCCGATTCAGTGTCGAATGTTGTGGAGCGTAGGAGCGCATGCAACTTGCATCGCAACATATGAAAGATGGAAAATGTCGCATTCCACACTTTGAAGCCTCTAGAAAGCTCTTTATTCAGGTCGGTAGTGCTAAATCTCACCTTCAAACGTAATTACCATGTCCTCTTTCTTGGCAAACTTCAGAAGAGATGGTTGTCATATTTACTTTCTACACACAAAGAGCAATCTTTTCCTTGTGTAAATTGAGTTCCTCAGAGAAGGAAGAAGCATCCACCACACGAACATGGAGTCTCCTCTCGCGCATGGTGGTACGGTTCAATCAACAGAGAAAACATGACAGCATCATCTTTGATTCAATGAAATGTCGCGATGAATGAAACTTAGCCAGAAAAAAAAAAAAAAACAAAAAGGATGGGTATGTACAGAGCAAATTAGCGCTCGTGTTCTTGGCTATTAATAGCAATTATTCGACATTATCATATGAGAAATAACAACGAAGCATCAAGAATGAGTTTTAGATTCACGAAGAGCAGGAAAAGGGTAATAGTCTCATATTTGATTGTTCATACTATTGAAGGTGCCAACATAAGGATGGTCGCTTCCTTTGGAAACCATACAAGAAGGAGAAACAAAGTTCATAGCTGGCATTATCGCGAGGGATGATCCCAGTACATTTGCTTCACGCGTGGGGACCTGGTCCAGCCAATTACACATGTATTCTCAGATCACAGTGATGGTGATCCGAGTCAGCCGTGGAACCAACGTGTCAACACCATCCAAAATCCTCGCGTGGCACCACGTGGCTCATGTTGAAATTTCCATGCCATGGCCTTATATATATAAAGCCTTCCACCACATCTCTCGCTCAACCCCATACATAACTTCCGTGCACTCCTCTTTCTCGGTGCATAGTTATCTGCAACAACCACATATCCCCATCTCTCTCTCTCTCTCTCTCTCTCGCTGTCTTCTTTATCCGAAAATCCAAAGCAACACCTAGTTTTTGTTGGGTTTGACTCAAAGATTTTCTGGTTTCTGGCGTGCGTCTCTCTCTTGAACTTGGGTTTGCCATTTTCTTGAAAAAGAGATAAAAGATGAAGGAAAGCTTGCAGAATCCTTTGCATCTCAAGTCTTTGAACCACATTTCGCTCGTGTGCCGATCGCTCGAGGAGTCCATGAACTTTTATCAGAACGTTCTTGGTTTCGTCCCCATCAGGAGGCCCGGATCGTTCGACTTTGATGGCGCATGGTATTCGATTTCTCCTAAAACAATGAGACTACTAATTGAAAAAACTAAAGAACAATGCAAATGTTGATCTGTCGTGTCTTTGCTCTGAGTAAAAACGAATCTTATCTCTTGGATAAGCTTTTTTTTTTTTTTTCTTTTCACAGGCTTTTCGGATATGGGATTGGAATACATCTGTTGCAATCGGAAGATCCGGAGATAATGCCCAAGAAAAGTGAGATCAACCCCAAGGATAATCATATTTCCTTTCAGGTACATCTTTCTTCAATTTGAAATAAAGTTTCTTTAATTATGTGCAAGAAGTTCATTCATGAGATTTCCGTTTCGTATCAAATGAATGTGCATTTGCTAACAAGTCGATTCTAATTTGCTCTCGAGTTTCCAAAGAAGCAACTTGGTCACGTCCTTAGAAAGGAGCCCCCGAAATTGAAGGTTGGAGTCAAATGGTCATTTGTCAGTCCTGTCTCATTATATGTCAATGTTCCTATCAAGGTTGATGAGAAAATCGATTTCTATGAAATAGTTGCTTGAATACAAATATCAATATTGATCGGAAAAAAAAAAATTTAAAATTACGTTGCTGCGGATAAATAGATGTCACCTCGCGCATACCGCATTGAAGAAACAGTTTGGAAACGTAATTTATACTGGGTATGAAACAAAAAAAGAAAAAAAGAAATATTTTGAACTTTTTGAAAGCATTTGATCACTGAAAAACATCAAAATGTGCTGTACAGTGCGAGAGCATGGGGGCCGTGGAGAAGAAGCTGAAGGAGATGGGGATGGATTACGTGCGGGCGGCCGTAGAGGAAGGTGGGATCCAAGTGGAACAGCTCTTCTTCCACGACCCAGATGGGTTCATGATTGAGATCTGCAACTGTGATAGCCTCCCCGTGATCCCTCTGGCTGGTGAGATGGCGCGGTCATGCTCTCGTGTTAACCTCCAGATGTTGCAGCAGCAGCAGCAGCAGCAGATCAAGCAGGTGGTCCAGCAGTAATTTAGTTTTCTCCTTTCTTCTTCTCTTTTGTTGTTATATCACTATTTTGTCTCAGAATGACAACTCAATTTGATCAGTAATAATTGATGGCATTCTGAGTTTCGTGTCTTGTTCATTCCCACCCTTTGCTTGTCCAAGTTCTTAGATTTGTGATGTAAAAAAGACTTAAGATGGGACCTGTTCAGAATCTCTTTCTATCTCCGGTGCTGTTCTCTTCATCGTTGATCATGTTTCTCACGTTGGAGGTTCAGAACCATGGGCTTAATCTGTGAAACTTTTCAGTGCGTGATGGCTCTCTTTGAGAGAGATTCCATGTAGCAAAATTACTGCATGAGTTGATAAGTAATGAAGTTTTTCTTTCTTTAGACATATTTATTTCACGAAAAATGAATAATTTGCAAAATATTTTTCTAAAAACGAATCGATTATCAAAATGAATAAATGAAAAATATCTTCATCATTTATGAAGATGTCTAGACATAAATTATTATTGATAACAAAAATATTTTTCCGCGAAATAAACAATGCTTTAGCATTTAATAACTTTCTTCACATAATTTTATTGTATCTGAGCAAGTGATACATGATTATGGTAAGAACAATGCATTTTGTCAAGGTGAGAGAGAGAGAGATTCCAAAAACCATGGAAAACAAACAGAGCAAACCCAATTTGTTTGCTTGGCAGAGAAGTTACGATTCACATGGAATAAGCTGCTGCAGAACAAATAATCATGCAAACCTGACCACTCTGCTTACATTTTCTTTTCCGTTCCTGAATTAAATACAGCATGAAGATCGAATTACAGCAACACAAAGTATTAGCATGTGACTGCTTAACTAATGAAATCTCTTCCATTCAATCTCATGTGAAAAAGCCACCTTAAAAGTGGGAAGATATTTACATTATCAGTGTCCGTCTCTGGTTAGCCAATGGAAGAGCCTGCTTTTATTTCCTGGCTGGCTTCTAATAACAGCCAGAAAAGAATGCAGAGTCCTTTAAACCTTGCCTTGGAGATGCATTAGCAATACGCAACCCCCAATGCAGAAACAAGGAAAAACATCATGACTCTTCTTTTAGAAGGAATGAACATTTTCAGAGCCAGACTGAGTTTCCTGTTTAATGAAGCTGTCTTCATCTTCAGATGAGAAGCAAGGAGGAGGATATACTAGACCAGAGACAGAGCCATATGCTTGCCAACAGAATGATCTTGTATTACCACCAGCGTGAGAAAAAAGATGTATGTCTTCTAAATATAGACCTTCACATGGAGTATCATCGCTGCAGGAAAATATCATAGCTTTCTCAGTAGCCGATGTCCCTTTGATCCCCAAGAATGATATATTTCCCACTTTAACAGCTGACGTCTGCATTGATTATGTAATGGGTGTTTAAACAGCATTTTTAAATTGCAGATGAAGGGAAATTAGGCCAGATTAATCAAGAAGAAATGAAATGAAAATCCATGAACCGTGATGAGGTTTGCATTGTACAAAGTCATGGCAGGCACTACAAATAGAACATGCAGACAAGCATCTGAATTTAAGACTCATCACAAAGGAAGTCCTTTTAATTGTGCTAGTTCGAGGTCAGGCAGGCATATGGAAGATAGTCCTTTATTCCCAAAATAAAAAAAAAGGTAAGCATTCTTGGTCCAATGGCAAAGGACGCAGAAATTCTTGATTCAATTTTTAGCATGCTACATGAAATAGCTCATTCTGCATGATGCCACTACTTCAGAGGCTTAAATTTATGAGAACGGTACAATTCCATTACTCGACAGGATATCTCTTTACGAAATTGCAGGCTTCTCTAGATAACAGGTGGAATTCAAGAACCACTCCATCCATATACTTCTGATTGATCCACAATATGCACTTCGTCAAGTAAGACGGGATATACTAGCTACAGTTCGCAAAGAACAACATCCTACATAGCAAACATCAAGTTACTGATAGCCATTTGCACCAGTAGAATGGTGAATTACCTGATTGGGACAAGGCTGAAAAGAATCACAATAATACTGATCTATGATTATAGGATGAGCTACATTTTCCATCCACACATCCTGGAAAATTACATTGGTGACAGAGCCCCCGCCTCCCTGAGAGACAAGAAAGTGCAGGATGACGATTCAGAATAAAAGAAGTTATTTGGCATGAGGGATTGTTCATTGAAAAGAGGTTTTGGAAAAGAAATTTTGTATGCCATGGTACATGAAAGAGAAGTTCACCTGCCATGTTTTAATCCTTAAACCATTTTCAGTGTTGGACACAAGCGCTCCATCAACAACTACATCATGAACCTCTGCCCAAGATTTCGATTTTCCCAAGCTCCCAATACTGTAGTAGCGGAGGATGATTGGCGTTATTCCTCATATTCCTTAAATTCCAGTTGACTGAAGGGAGAAGTTCTTTCTTACCTAATACCATGTCCTGGCCCACAGATAATGTCTCTGACTCTGATCCGTGAAGAATTGCTGACTATAGAGATGCAGTCATCTCCTGGATAAGGTTTCCATTATGTTTCAGAAATAATCTAAATTTTTATGAGAATCAGACATATTCATTCAGGCAATATTAATTGTTGATGAATCAGACAGGAGAAAGCTCCAAGTCAAACTTTCTTAAAGATACTAGCAAAAGAAGGAAACGAGATAAAAAAAATCAAAATTGACACACTTCAAAGTAGAATAAAGTTGTATTTCTCACTTTCTATAGTCAGTTGGAGTCCAGGAGATAGGTTTTTAACTCCGAACACATGAAATCACTCATGGTTGAACAGTGCTGTGATGAGGAAAAAAGCCAAACCTGTTCTAATAATGCAATCCTTGATCTGAACACCACGGGAAGCACTTATATGGATTCCATCAGTATTAGGGCTTGCAGCAGGGGCTATCACTCTGAGGTTTGATACTTTAACCCGTAGACAGTTGGTAAATGCTACATGCATCTGCTGACTGTTGATCACGCTAAGGTTCCTCACAATCAAATCCTTGCATCTATGGAAAATGACAGCCTGGATATGAAATTTTTAATGTTATAATCATATAAAATAAAGGTTAAATTCTTAAACATTGAAGATAAAAGTGACATCGACTAAAGCAAACGTTGCTGCTGACAGCATAGCATCCCAGAGAAACCGCCACTAACCGTTGGAGCAGGATGACAAGGCTGCATAAGAAGTAATCAGAAGCTTAGGTAGATGCATGATTTGAGAAACTCGAGAAAGATGAGAGATGTACATAAAACTATTACATTAGTCGCGTTTGTCTTGCAAGACCGATGCCACCATTCCCGCCCCATTCCATTGATTTTGCCCCCTCCTTCCAAAGTAAGGTGCTTCACTCCGTGGAAATATATCCATCTATGGGGATTTAATCCTTCCCAGGCTTCAGGATCTTTGGGAGCAACGATGCTGCCTGCAATCTATCATAAGTTTGATCTCTTCATATGCTGAAATACAGACTGATTGGTTCGCATGAGAAGCTTAGTTAGGGTAAAGTTTCAATCCGTTACAGAAATCCGGAGTTTATAGTTTCTGAGTACCTCTAAGGTGATCTTTGATCGACAAGGTCCAGCAAAATCAATTGAGTGAAACAAGTAAGTCTTTTTAGCTGACAGAAGTATTCTAGCTGGGGCAGAAAGAGAGCAAGCTGACTTCCATACATTTCCAATAGCCTGAAAGCATGAGATCATCATTACAAAAGAGGTAGGTGAACTGAAGCTAATATATTAAAAAGGGTCTCTCTCAGTTACTACCTGGGGTTCTTACTTACACCTACTTCATCCTGAAGATATAATATTCTAAATATTCTACATCAATTGCTCGTTCATAAAAAGTCGTAGTATCTCAAGCTGTTTCACAGCAGCCGGGTACTCGGACTGGACTCAACATGACAATAAAAGAAAGGCAAGACTGTTACATCAACATTTATAATAGGTAAACAACTGAAGCACCGATTTCATCAGTGACAGGGCTTTCAGATCCTGCAGAAGAAAAAAAAAAACATCTACAAATTACACGTTCGCCTTGGAACAAGAACGAGTTCCATTTTCCAGACGAACTTTCCTCATTTTAATAACCTGAGGAATCATAATCAAGCAGACAAAGTGCAGCTGAAGCAACAATCATAAAAAATAATAACCTCGCTCAACTAAATCAAAAAGGTCAATATTTGCTACGTTAATTAACTAACTACTAACTACCCACCATTTTCCTAACGATTTCAAAAGCCGTAGCAGAAGGGAAAACACATTGATCCCCAATTAATTCATAAGAAAGACACAGACATAAAGTTTAGGACTTTACCGCAGTGTCATCACTAATACCATCTCCTTCAGCACCATGATCGTCAACTGACAGAACAACTTTGGATTTGCGCCGGCTCGGGATCGACCCAGAGCGTGGCAGTCGCAGCAGAGAATCGAATCTCTCGGCAAGGACGATGTTTGAGAAGACAAACAAGAGCACATTAACGTGCAGGATGAGGCGCCCCGGTGAAAAATGTGATCTTCGCCTTCTCATGATTAGTCAGCTTGAAGAGAGGACAGAGGAGATAGAGAGAGAGAGAGATCTCAATTACTTTGGGATTTGTTCAGGCATAATCGAATTTAAGCGGAGATAATGAAATCAGGGACTCTCTCTGTGCTTCTATCCTTCGTAACTCGAGCGTCTAAGCTCGTCGTTCTTGTATGGCTAAATCAAAAGAATGAAAGGGACGATGCGCTCTGAAATTGTCGGCGAGCGCGAAACTTCGGAAACGACATCATCCATCGCCACGCCTCTTCCCCGTCGTCGCCCCCGAACCGCAAGTACAGCAACGAAGCTTCCGTAAACCGTTGGACGCACCCTGTAGCTATTATCGTCGGTGGTATCTCCCGTTTCGGGATTTTGTCGGTTCTTTTCCCCGTGTTCTTGCTTCCAACCAGGGCCAACTTCGCCAGCGAATTTTAGCAAAGTCATAATGTTTTTCCTTCCCCTCATTATCGCATCATATACGTAAATTGAATCGTTCTTCTGGTCAATATGTCAAGAACGTATAACTCAAAAGAGATGATTTTTAAGTAAGTAGCAACAAGATTGTTCCCAAAACTTCTTTACCAGTAATCCTCAAAATTTTCCACCTCGACTAATTAACCAAAATCGAAGAATTAACTTTCATTTAATGAAGCCTCGGATCTCTGAATTCTAGTTAATCGGTCCTTCTATACCAGGCAAAGAGTGAGCTTTGATATGCTTTCCAACTCATTTTCATCTGAATGTGATGTAGACAACCCAAAGCTGTTTCTTTTCTGGCCAAACAAAATCAAAAGTCGAGGGAGACCGATTCCTACGTTAAATGTATCTCGTGTCATCGTCGCTCCTGGTCCCTGCCTTCGTGCCAGCCGCACTGCTTTTTGGGATTTGTCTATTTTGGGAATCCGTCTATGCGTCCGGACGGGGCCTCCAACCGATCGAAAGCCCGATGCTGGGAGGCTTCAATGGTCCTCGGAAAGAGGGGAAAGAGAGAAAAAAACACCAAGGCCTAGTGGGCTTCGAGAGCCTCAACACCCACGCCCAAAACTTCTCGCAGATGCATGGCTTGGCGGAGGCGGAGGCGGCGGCGGCGGCGGCAAGACGACCACAGTTTTTTGTCGGCCACAGGACATACGGTGCTGGTGTATCACTAACTACACAGATGGGATGATGACATTATAAAGTTACAAGATCAGTGCATTTTGAGATGGGAGATCGATGACTCCATAGCCATGGAATCTCGTAACCACGTTCTGCATGCGAACTCTAAGTGACACGAGCTTGCCTCGACGACAAAGAGAAGAAGCCGAAGAATAGAAAGTGCTGAGTAAGAAGGGCAAGTTTCCCTAAATTTCTCTCCCAACGAAATTTTTTTTTTTCTTTGGCTTTTACTTGAAGAAATTATATTTTGTGATGATTATGACTAGGAAATAATCACGTGAATACATAAAATCAACTGTTTTTACTCCGAACGTGATTATATAGAAATCAGGTCGGAATTCAATCACTGACAAGACTTCGAAAGTACAATTGGTACCAATGAACCACATTCATGACAAATTTTATTGGAATTTAATCAATAACAAAACTTGACACTATGCTAAAATTCAATTGACAATGTAATACCTATGAAGAGATGCACTCTTGAGTCAATCTAAAGTTACATCTAAGGAAGTAAAATGAGACGTAAGAAAGATGAATTTGTTTGATTTATCTAGACTTTCCAATAGATGACTATTGGTATTTATAACGGTTGTGTAGTAATTGCTTCTTGATGGTTACCAATAATTTGATGTTTACCAACAGTTGTGTTCTTCATGATCTAATTGTTCACTGGATGGGTGCTAACCAGGCAAATGATGGTTAATTAGCAAGCCCAATTCATACTCTAAATAGTTAACCACCAAAAATAATTATCTGTAAAATTATAATTGCTTAGCTGTTATCAACTTTTTCCATAACATGATGCAATCCTTGAGGGATAAGGCAACGATAGTGATCAGCAATTGCTCATCGATAATTGTCTTGTGACTATACTGCTCTTTAGTTTTATCTTTTTTATATCCATTAATCTAATATTCAAATGACAATTGTTCTCTTTAAACACGCATGCCCATTTCTTTCAAATTTTAATTGTTTTTGTCTTGTAACTATGCCTCCGCATCTCCTTATTGATTTCTCTAGTCCTAAGGACCTTTAGACGGCATTTCACTATTCATATTACTATCAACATTCATATCGATGGTCGATGGTATCTTATCTCTAGATATTTGATAACTTGGGATAAATCGATAATATCTTTTACCGTTAGCTGATCGTATAGCATCTTCTACAATCATTAACCAAAACGCAACGCATCGAGGTGGTTCTCCTGTTACCATCGATCTTCACGTGACAAACATATGGCTGTCGATGACCCGATGATGATTAGGTGTAAACAAAGGGACATTGGAAGGCAGCAGTCAAACGGGGGGGCTTGATTAACGGTCTATTACGGCTCTAACGGTCAAACATGGCTGCTAATGTCGGCCACGCGTAATTTCGCCGCTTCCTACGTGCCCCTATCCTCATATCGGACAAGCCTTTTCGTCCTTCCGTTAGATTATTAATGGGGCCCACACGAAATTACACGTGTCGCAAGGGCGCTGTGAGGTTGGTGCCAGCATGATCTGTCCCTTTAGCCCATTTACTTTTCTTTTTTCTTTTTTGCTTCTCTCTTTTTCTTATTTTTAATTTTTAGTGGCGGTCCATTGAAAATGGTCCAGCGCACAGGGACACCACGCTAGGCAGAGACCATTTGTTCATGCCGAGTGCATCCATGTTTTGTTTATTTATTTATTTTTCAGATATGCTTTTCCCATGTCGAGGAAAATTCGAAAAATCAATTCCTTCTTTCTAACGCTAAGCAGATCTATATATGCTTTCGTGAAAAATATCATATTCACTAATTCCATAAGAATTACGGAGTAAATAAATCTAAAACAAATAACATATTTTGATAAAAGTTAAAATTACCCCAATCAATTTTAAATATTATACTGGTGTCAATTCAATTTTAAACTCTTCAGTTTAGTACTAAATCTTTATGCGAAATTCTATTATGATTAGTTTAATCAATTTTTATCGAGAATCGCCGACATAACGGTCTAATTATTAGAGATGAGGCTCGGTTTTCGAGTATATCCATTAAAGTGGTCTACAGTCACTACAATCTTGCATTGATCTCCTCTTTGTTTGCTTATAGAAAAAAAACTACTTTTGCTTAGGAAGCCCTTTTCCCCCTTTTGTCGAATTAATAAAATCCTTTAGAACCCAAAAGCTCTATATTTTAACTTTCTAACAAATTTATGTGATTCCCTATAATGCAAATACAGTTTTTCAATGTAGGCCGATCTAGGAAATTCTGTAAATGTAATTGATACTCGATTGCAAAAAAATTCCATGAACTACTAAATGACAAGCTTTAGCAAAATATTATCTAAACCCCCAAAGACATACACTCTAACTGAGATAGTAGTGAAACGAGAGAACTTAATTACCATTTCATTTTTAAGTGGTTGGATGGGTAGTTCTATATTTGAAACCAGTTTGGTACTCACTAGTGCCATTAAATTGGAATTGGAAATCATACCAATTCCATGAGAACCATCGATTTTGGATCAATTCCGAGCAATTCTCAGTTGTTTTGCAAACCTCCGTCGGCTATCTATCGTTGATTGTCACACGTGACTTCCGGCAAGGTTTGACCAAAAGGGCTAAAGCTTTTTACAAATATTTAAAATTGAATGGGTGATGTTGTCCACATAAAAAAGATTATGCAGTGGATGAAAGCTGTGTTCCCATAATCGAATGCCACGCACGCGGGATGGTCAAGCGCAGGGCGGCGGGGGATTCGACACTAGACCGACATGGATCGTCGAGGGTTCGTGTCCGTTCATGTCCATCGCTCCGCAGCAAAGTGCGGAGAGCCTGCAGGGCATGCATCCCGGAATCGAGACACGCCGGCGACCTCCATCTTGGTTTCCGGGTCGGATCGTGGCATCAAATTTTGGAATATTAATTGCTTGGGATATCACCGAAATAAAATATTAAGAAAAATCGAGATATGTCCCCCTTACCGTTTTGCAATATCCCAAGGTGGGGCCCACTCCACATTGGACTGTGTCGTGTCGAATTAAGTGAACGTGCTCAATATATTCTCATTATCCGATTTTCTTCATGGGATCGGCAAACTCTTTTTGTGATGACCATGTTCGGAACATGTCGTGTTCTGCTCTTTTTCGTGCCTTTTTTTTTTCCCTCTCAATAATTCATCAACTTATTAGCAGTGAAATGAACGAATTTCACGTGTGGGTTAGATGTCTCTCACGTTAGATAAACCACGTTTCTTAAAAATTTAAGGTGAACCGTGTAGCATGTTGCTTGACATTTTACAACGAAAAAATATTTGGAAATTGACATTCACTTCCTAAAGTAATGCTTAATGCGCCAGCTAAATCATCAACACGTGACCGGAGATTGATTTGTTTTCTCAGTGATAAATGGGAAACACACATATATTTCTAATATGGGGCAATGATTATGCAATGTGTTGAAGTGGTTCGAAAAATATGCCTCATTAGGTTTTAGGGAAAAAATTGTCCAATAAATATTAAATTTATTACATAACGACCAATTCAATCTTAAACTTTTCGATTGTGATTAATTTAGTGCTAAATCTTTTAGATAGTTTTTTAATGTATTCTTCTCAAGCAATTTTGATTAGAAATTGCCGACATGACAATCTAATTAGTGCCGGTTATCTTACATGGTACGGTTGATATGGATGATCTTTACAATTTTTAGAAAATTTTAAATTTTTTCACTTTTCTTTTCTTTTCTTATTTTTTTATCCTATTATTTCCTATTCACTTCTCGAAAAAAGAGTGGACAGGATCGCCAAGGCCAAGGCTATAGCCCTTGCCCATATCCTAGCAAGGAATGTGAACATCAGCCAGGTTGTAATTGATGGTTGCAACCTAGCCTAGCAAGGAATGTGAACATCAGCCAGGTTGTAATTGATGGTTGCAACCCTCACCTAGGCTGCAGGTGAGGGCCTAACTACCCTCGTCGACTCTTTTAGGGGAAGTGAACAAGAAATAACGGAGAAAATTGGAAAAAAGAAAGAAATGAAAAGGAAAATCTTTTTTAAATAGTGCAAATAACTAACTAGTGCTAATTAAACTCTCATGTCAACGAATTTCGATCAAAATTGACTGAAATGATTACATTAAAAAATTATCAAATGTTTATAATTAAACTGACCAAATTAAATTTTAAAATTAAATTAGTCGTTGTATAATATATTTAAAATTCTTTGGACAGTTTCCTCTCCCTCATTACTTGCTTCTTTTGTTTTGTTTGAAGTAGGGTTTAGTCCACTTATGATTAAACCCAATAATTTATAGACAATAAAATCTTGCTCGTGGAAAAATGTGTACGATCCTAATTGCATGATTACCCGTCATAATTCCTAATAAGAGTCCGTGATTAAGTGTACCGGCAAAGAGTCAAGGATCACAAACGCGCCCCAATACAATGTACCGACACTGACAAATGATGATTAAAGAATAATCCTCGAATTATTAATCGGACAATATATCATTAATCATCGAACATTTATTAAGCGGTCATTATCATGAAACCCACTTGAAACACGAGCAGAGACAAACGAAGGCATCTTATCGGACTCTCTCTTCTGATGCCGAGAGCTTGTGAACGAATCATTTTCTAGAGGAAGGAAATTGTTGAAAAAAATAAACTTATCATCTATGAATTCAATTATAAATTTTTCAATTTTATCGATTTTAAATTTTTTGATAATTTATTAATATAGTTCTTCCGATCAACGATTAATTCCACGTGATACAATTGTTTGGTCGGAAGGACTATATTGACAAATTATCAAAAGTCTAAAAATTGAATTTGATAGATGATCAAAAGATTTATGACTAAATATGCAAACTTCGAAAAACAATTTAACATTTATTTTATTGTCATATATACTGTCATATAACATATTTAGGACTTATTTGGACAATTACCCTCGTTTTCCTGTGTGCTAATAGCCGTCGATGGGACTACCAAACGGGCACAAATCGGTGTGCCGATTTTAAGACCTGTGCTAAGCTCCGGCGCCGCCTCTATTTTGTTCATATTCTATCGTTTTCTCTATAATGTGTGAACTGTAGAATGTAAGAAAATAGGTGTGGCCGGTGGGGGTGGGTGACGGTGTGGATCGTTTTCAGACCTGATCGTGACGGGGGATTTGTTAGGGAATTGTCGTCATGTGTCCCCACCTTCGTCAACTTGATTTTCGGGAGGAACATGGTCCACCACAATCTCGTCGGTGAGCCCTAGGAAGCTACCCCCATGTTCATGTCGATCGAAAATGGAAAAAAAAATAAAGAAAAATTAAATTCGAATATTGGCTTAATCATCTTTTGTTTTTCAATTTTCTGTTAATATAAAGGGCGGTTGAGTAAGTAAATAATCCTTTCGTAAGGAAGAAGTTTCTAGGAGGATTGCATGCGAGAAGATTCGACGAAGGAAAACAAATGGAAAATTAAGAAAAAAAATTAGAAATTATTCAAAAGATAAGTCATATTCTTGAAAATTTCTAGGGTTTGTTGTCGACGGAGGGTTCGATATGCAATTTTTACAAAGATTATGTGTGTCCTACGTTAATATCTTTCTTTCTTGACGGCGAATTTAGACAGAACATCGTTTGTATTGTGGTAAAATCTAAACAAGCGAAAGCAATTGAACATTGAAATAGCACTGTATAGGGAGCAACCAGAACAATATACACAACCAAAGAAAAGAAAAAAAAAAGAGAAAAGGAAAGCACTTTCAATCTCCAATTGTTCTTTCAAAAATCCTCAACCTGACTTGTGACGAGATCAAGCGAAATGAACAGCGGACCGCCCTTAGCTCCAGCACAAGAACTCGGAACATCTCCTAGAATTCACAATTCGAAGTCCTAAAGAAAAGGGTAAGGGAAGATTCATCTGGCCTTACGCTTGCCGGGCTTGTTGGCGTGCTTCCTGGCCTTGTGGTGACCCGCCGGTGGCTTTCTGAAAGCGCTGCAGAACCCGCACGCGGAGAGCCTCGGGGACGGCGGCTCCACCGCCGGAGACACCCTCCCCGTGGAGGTGCGGTAGCCTCGTCCTCCTCCTCCCCCGCCGTTGGATTGGCTTCTCTCCAGCGCTGGAGTCACGTTGATTCTCGGAGGGCGGGTGGCGTCCCTGTCGCCCTCGTCGCGACCGAGCTTGTTGTCCCTCTCTTGCTCTTGCTCTTGCTCGTGCTGCTTCACGATCTTGTTCAGCTCGCCCGACAAAAACCTGTCGTCCCAAACGAGCCCCGACGATCCTTGCCTCCTGAACGATACCTCAGATCTCTTCAAACCCATCTGGTCCATGATCTCTCTCTCTCTCTCTCTCTCTCTCTCTCTCTGGATGTTTCTGAGACGATGAGAGGAACGAGACGTGTTTTTCTTCCTTGTTTGCCTTTATTTTTTCTGCGGGCTAGTTGTTGCAAAGTTGGACTTTTTTGCGCCTACATTTATACACGAGGAGATAATGAACCATGAAGGTTTGGTGCTAACATTCCGAGTGGAAAGAGTCATCGCATGGCTAACGTAGTCAACATTTCTTTTTTGGGTTTCTAACTTCTGTGCTTAAGGCTCAATCCTAGCGATAATTATGGCAATATTCAGCAGAACTTGATCAGACCCGTTAAGCCCTAAAAAAAAAATTAAGGTTCCCCCATAAGTGGGATTCAACTAGAGATGCATGTTTCAAAGAGAAATAATAATTATGTCATTAATTGAATAATTGCACCGCATGGATGGAATATGTGCAAATTGTTTTATGCTTAGCCATTTACTATGTTCCCTAAGTTTTGGGTCTTGTCTTAGCTAATTTACGAAGCTAAATGCAGATTTCCTAGGTCGAATTTTACCCACTAAATTAAGTGACCTTAGCAATAAAATCAAACATGGAACAACAACAACAACAAAAAAAAGGGAAAGGTAATCTAAGCCCGCCGTCGTCCAAGACGCGGAAGCTTTGTCAGGGCGTGTATGTTGACGGGCTTTTGGAATCTCTGGGGAGCCTCAGGCGGTTCAACCGCACTACAACGACAAAATACTATATTCTAAGCTGGTCAGATTGGAACATCTGTCTTATGGAGAGAGCAAGACCGTGTCTTGGCAAAGCCAAATCATGCCCTCGCTCGAATATCTAAAAGAGGAGAGACATGACCTCGTGCATAGTCCTGATGATAGAAGAGAGAGTATATATCTGCATGTGATTAAAGAAGATTGGACAACTTAAGAGAGAAGTTCCTTTGAGCAACTGTGCAGTGCAGCTGGGAGCTCGAGTTTCACCTTGCTCCAAAAGTATCAGGAGAGATGGCCAGGCATAACGGGAGCTCGGGTCAAAGTGCTTTGATGGGTTGGCTTTCTTTCCAGCAATGAAAAAGACCGATGGACCATTCGCATGAAGTCATTCAATTACTTTGTCAGAGTCAACAAAGGCATATGTGTAAACAAACTGACCGACCGCGCACCTCTTTTGAAAGAGAATTAAAGGGAATGAATTTGAAAAGATGATTTATTTTATCTTGCTTGGTTTCCAATTTGATTGAAACTGATAACTGGATTGGGAAGACTGGTTCCCAATTTATAAGACTTGGAATCGGACCGGCTAATCTTGGAATAGGGAATTAGACCGATCGACTGATCTAGTCCAATGAAACTGATCAATTTGCTCATAATTTCACATAAAAAATTCAACGGTCGACACAATAAGTTTATCAATGAATTGTTTCATTGATATAGTAATGATGTCCTTATTAGAACAATAATCATAACAATGAAGAATTTGACTTGATAATAACTAAGCAGTGATCCACAAACATAACTTTGCTGTAATTAATTTAAGCTAAAGTGTTTCCATCTTCCTACGACGGTCGCAAACCAAGATTCCGAACCTATTCTGATTCAAAGTGTAACCGTAGAGCCGAGTGATCCATAGAGAACCATATTTTAACTGCCGCTTCCATACGCATTTTAATATACAAGCACTATCTCAAAGATCCAATTTCCTAATGCCAGGTTCACCTTCCTAGTTAGGAAGGTCCATTTGGTCCTAGCCGAGACACTAGCACCTCTGGCATCACCCAATCAACCTTTCTGAAAGAAAAAAAGTTCCATAACAAAATGTGTGGATAGATGAAGATAGACCATGACTCTATAGCTTGGACTCGAGCAAGCCGAATAGAGGGAAATTGGGAAATTTAAGATTTATTAAGAAATTAAAAATAAATAAATACATATATTGTCGGTCTAGTTCCCACCCTAGAATCGGGTGGGAACTAGACCGATTGACCAACGATTCCAAAAATAGAAATCGGGAACCGGACTGCCGCCCATGGGAACCATTGGACACCCGTGCTTCTGTCTATAAAAGCACAAGATTTGCACAGGAGGTTTTCTGCCTTCTTTCAAGGCGGTCTTGCAGACATGGGGTCACTGTAGTTCTGAAATTCTAGGGCAAGTCAAAGTGGGGATTGAGGTTTCACCCTTATCATGATTGAGGTCATTGAATGTAGCAACTTCCAACGATAGCAACAAAGGGAGCCCGGCAAGTCGTTTGCTTGTCTAAAACAGCATCGAGCACTAATTGAACTGTGAGTCATCATCATTATCACGATAAGATCAGCATCATCGCACACATTAAGATAAAGCAGAATAGTATAAAAATTTGTGAGGGGAAATACAAATTCTACACTGCAATTATGGATGATGATGAGGCAATCAATCAGGACTTTTGCTGCTACAGATGTGGTGGGCCTCAGAAATATTTGGCAGCATTTAGTAAGCTGACCCGACAGACTAAAGGGGCCTCTTGCCACTGCTTACTACTAAAACATTATTGTTGTGAAATTAGGAATTGCATGGAGCTTTGAAAGTGAAGTTTGATTTTGAATGGGCTAGTCAGTGTTGTGGTTGACAAAAGGATGAAACATATCTAAAATGGAGCTGAAGGATGAAAGAAAGCTGTAAGGAAGACCATTCCTTGTCTTCATCAACTCAAAATTTGGTGTAATAATGATAGATTATGCACCCTTTAGATTTCCCAGTTTCTGATCCTTGCACTGCTCTGCGTGCTTAGCTTCTTTTGGATGTTGCAATGAACAGATTAAGACTGATGCCTGATGGTGCATCAATCTGATGATACAAATGAGAAGCCCCGAATGTGAGAGAAGAGGGCTGCTATTGCATTGAAAATTTTGCTGTTGAATGACACTGTAGCCATGGAAATATACAGAGAGCTCAGACCAAGCCTGAAACATAGGTCGTGAGTCGAATAGACCAGAGTGCAGCGCAACGCAATCAATGTGGGACGAATGGACAATCATGAGATAGAAACATAATTAGCTCAAGTCGTGTTGAGTACTTCCGGGCACCTTTTAAAGCTGGCATTCTATCAGTGACTTAATGTTTGTGTTGCAGAATGAGCTTCATAACCTCGCAATGAAAACTATGTTCATTTGGCAACGTGATGAAAGGTTCTTATGAGGCGGTAGAACTTGGGGAAGAATCAGATACAGCAGCTAAGCCTGGATATTGGGACTGCTATTTGTACCAGAGAAATCATCTCCAGTTGAGCAGGAAGGAGATGCATGAAAGAATTCGAATTCCAGCTCCTTCAGTGGAAATAGTACTACCCAGTGTCAATGCTAAATATCGTAACGAAAGACGAAACATTCACATCAGCATAGAACAGGGTTCTGTCTTGGATTCTCATCCTAGTGGTGAATAGTGCATCATCCGAGGATGATCATGAAGAGCCCCGATGCAAATATTTTTAGCTAAGGTCGCTGATATTCAGCTTTGCTTCCAATGCAGGAAGCTCTACTGCACTACTGTCCAAACCCATAGTTCCAACTTATCCATCCACGAATTTAATCGGAGGAAGTTGATGACCCAACAGTCAGGGCGACTCTGTAGACATTCAAATGCCCACACTTGCTCGAATCTGCGAAGCCTTGTTCGGCCTTATCTTCGACTGAACAGGGACATTCTAAGCAGTTGACTCAATGACTTTCCCAACACTCTGGACCATCCTTTGAGACACTAGCCACCAATTCACGTCTGTCCCCGATTGAACCTTACCATTTTTCCAAGGGATCTCCGGTCATAGAACTCCAAACAGCTCTTGCGAATTTCTCGAACTTGATTTTAGACCCTCCTCTTCTCCTGTTCCTGATTTTCAGATGTAGCTGGTCTATCAGTGAGTTCAAACAGGTATTTATTGGGCAATCTTGCTGGTGGTTATGAAGCTAGTTGGCTTTTGCCAAATTTTCAAGACCATGCACGGGTTCCTCCAAGCTCTGAATTCTCTTAGGAGCTTCATCGTAACTTTTGCATACTATCATACCGCAAATTATCCGTGTGGCGGTAGAAGCAACTTGCAAAGCTTCCATATTTTCTGGTGCCAACCCTTCAACTTCAGATAAAATTCATAACATCGGTGGACCAGACCAAAGGCCCGATGAGGAACCCCACGGTACGCTTGCAAAAGGCAAGAAGGAAACCAATCGTCAATGGAATTCTAGGAGCAGAATTCACCTGCAGAAATCGAGAGGACATGATCATTCTCTTTGATTGCATAGTTGGTACAGTCATCCAAAGCTTAAGCTCAACTCCTGCAGAGATCGAAATGTACACTGTTTTGCCGCTTAACTAACACACTCTTAAGATATTCGACTTGACGGGCCATTATCTGGGCAAGGCCCATCTAAAATCTTTGACCCATGGATTTTCTGCTCGGACCATCACGTGACTATATATATATATATATAACTCTTGTGCTCTTGTCCTCTTTTTTTTTTGGTAGGTGAATTTTTTTCATAGTATTTTCCTTTTTTTTCTTTTTCTATTATAAGTGGTAAGTGATTTTTCAAGATTATATCCGTTTATATCAATCCATGAGGAATATTAGGTATCCATCTCTTACTATTGTTCCTTTTTTTTTATTATGAATTTTTTATGTTTTCATATTGATAGAGTTTTTAATACGTCTAATCAGTTATTTTTCATCTTTTGTTTTCTTTTTGGTATTAGAGTTTCTTTTTTGGAGGGAATGATTTTGGTATTAGAGTTGACAAGTGATTTTTATGACTATTTTCGTTATCACAAAATCATTGATCAATATTAGAGGATAAAATATTGCTATTGTTATTTTTTCTGTCTATGTCAAATCTAAAATTAAAAGGTTTGATTCTGCATTTGACCATTCGGGAAAATTTCTTCAAAGGTTGTTACGCCCAAGTTACCAGACGTTGGAAGTAATAAGCTAACTTTTTAGACTTTTTATATATTTTCTGATAAGATATTTACTCATCTTTCGATGATTTGAGTTGTCACGTATATATATATGTATGTTATTGGTATTTAACTATTGGATCTTCAAGTACTGGTAAAATCGACCAAAAAACAACTATTGGTAAAAACTAATATACTTTAAAAGGAACATTTCATTTAACAATTATTTGTGTAAGATGATTATATAAATGAAATTTATTCATGTGACCTAAGCAATTCTGTTTTTTTCTTTTTAATATAACAAATCGGGCGGTGCTTGGTCAACTTTCGTGTACCTTGACTAATCCATTTTTAAGGGCACACTCCCTTGTATCGAAAAACTGCATGGGGGATTTTACTTGTAGAATACTCTCAAGACCACAAGAAAAGGAACGTACTCTCTTGCCATCTAGGTGAACACCTTATTAATGAACAATTCCATTTTTAATTGCTTGTTCCCGAACCTAGTTTTACATTGCTTTAGACTGAAATCAAATTGATTGGAATGAACTAATATTGATTTTAAATAAGTACTTATTATTTATTTATTCCTCAAATTTTTGTGACGACTTGGGCGACGATGCGCGGGGAGGAGGGATGGCGGTGCGTCCGCGCCTTCGGTACTCGGACGTGCGCAAAGGAGGGGTGAACATGTCTCTTGTCCCACATCGCTTAGGGGGGAGTCTTGGGATGGTTTATAAGGCTGTGATTCTTCTTCCCGAGTAACGCGTTTTAAAGCCGTGCGGGCCCAGGTCCTTACAAATAGTATCAGAGCCGACTCCCGACAGCGTGTGGGGCCACAGCGAGGACGCTGTGCCCGAAGGGGGGGAGAATGTGACGACTCGGGCGACGGTGCGCGGGGAGGAGGGATGCAGTGCCTCCGGTCCTCGGACGTGCGCAAGGGAGGGGTGAACATGTCTCTTGTCCCACATCGCTTAGGGGGGGAGTCTTGGGATGGTTTATAAGGCTGTGATCCCTCTTCCCTGAGTAACGCGTTTTAAAGCCGTGCGGGCCCCGGTTCAAAGCGGACAATATTACTTAGCGAGCCCCAGGTCCTTACAAAAAATGTGATGGCCCAAGCGACGGTGCGCGAGGAGGAGGGATGGCGGTGCGTCCGCGCCTCGGTCCTCAGACGTGCGCAAGGGAGGAGGGGATATGTTTCTTGTCCCACATCGCCTAGGGAGGGAGTCCTGGACTAGCTTATAAGCATATGGGTTCTCTACTAGTACATACGTGTTTTAAAACCGTGCGGGCCTCGGCCCAAAGCGGACAATATGTGTACAGTGGCGAACCCAGGATGTTACAGGTGGTATCAGAGCCGACTCCCGACCGCGTGTGGGGCTACAGCGAGGACGCTGTGCCCGAAGGGGGGAGAATGTGATGGCCCAAGCGACGGTGCGCGGGGAGGAGGGATGGCGGTGCGTCCGCGCCAGGAGGGGATATGTTTCTTGTCCCACATCGCCTAGGGAGGGAGTCCTGGACTAGCTTATAAGCATATGGGTTCTCTACTAGTACATACGCGTTTTAAAACCGTGCGGGCCTCGGCCCAAAGCGGACAATATGTGTACAGTGGCGAACCCAGGATGTTACAGGTGGTATCAGAGCCGACTCCCGACCGCGTGTGGGGTCATAGCGAGGACGCTGTGCCCGAAGGGGGGGAGAATGTGATGGCCCAAGCGACGGTGCGCGGGAAGGAGGGATTGTGGGGCCACAGCGAGGACGCTGTGCTCGAAGGGGGGGAGAATGTGATGGCCCAAGCGACGGTGTGCGGGGAGGAGGGATGGCGGTGCGTCCGCGCCTCGGTCCTCGAACGTGCGCAAGGGAGGAGGGGGATATGTTTCTTGTCCCACATCGCCTAGGGAGGGAGTCCTAGACTAGCTTATAAGCATATGGGTTCTCTACTAGTACATACGCGTTTTAAAACTGTGCGGGCCTCGGCCCAAAGCGGACAATATGTGTACAGTGGCGAACCCAGGATGTTATAGGTAATGTGACGACCCGGGCGATGGTGCGCGGGGAGGAGGGATGGCGGTGCGTCCGCGCCTCCGGTCCTCGGACGTGCGCAAGGGAGGGGTGAACATGTCTCTTGTCTCACATCGCTTAGGGGAGAGTCTTGGGATGGTTTATAAGGCTGGGATCCCTCTTCTCTGAGTAATGCGTTTTAAAGCCGTGCGGGCATCGACCCAAAGCGGACAATATTACTCAGTGAGCCCCAGGTCCTTACAAAAAATGTGATGGCCCAAGCGACGGTGCGCGGGGAGGAGGGATCGCACGGTCCTTACAAAAAATGTGATGGCCCAAGCGACAGTACGCGGGGAGGAGGGATGGCGGTGCGTCCGCGCCTCGGTCCTCGAACGTGCGCAAGGGAGGAGGGGATATGTTTCTTGTCCCACATCACCTAGGGAGGGAGTCCTGGACTAGCTTATAAGCATATGGGTTCTCTACTAGTATATACGCGTTTTAAAACCGTACGGGCCTCGGCCCAAAGCGGACAATATGTGTACAGTGGCGAACCCAGGATGTTACAGGTAATGTGACGACTCGAGCGACGGTGCGCAGGGAGGAGGGATGTCGGTGCGTCCGCGCCTCCAATCCTCGGACGTGCACAAGGGAGGGGTGAACATGTCTCTTGTCCCACATCGCTTAGGGGGGAGTCTTGGAATGGTTTATAATGCTGGGATCCATCTTCCCTGAGTAACGCGTTTTAAAGCCGTGCGGGTCTCGGCCCAAAGCGGACAATATTACTCAGCGAGCCCCAGGTCCTTACAAATGGTATCAGAGCCAACTCCCGACCTCGTGTGGGGCCACAGCGAGGACGCTGTGCCCGAAGGCCCGAAGGGTGTGATGGCCCAAGCGACGGTCCTCGCTGTGCCCGAAGGGGGGAATAATGTGATGGCCCAAGCGACGGTGTGCGGGGAGGAGGGATGGCGGTGCGTCCGCGCCTCGATCCTCGGACGTGCGCAAGGGAGGAGGGGGGGGATATGTTTCTTGTCCCACATCGCCTAGGAAGGGATTCCTGGACTAACTTATAAGCATATGGGTTCTCTACTTATACATACGCGTTTTAAAACCGTGCGGGCCTCGGCCCAAAGCGGACAATATGTGTATAGTGGCGAACCTAGGTTGTTACAGGTGGTATCAGAGCCGACTCCCGACAGCGTTGTGTACAGTGGCGAACCCAGGTTGTTACAGGTGGTATCAGAGCCGACTCCCGACAGCGTGTGGGGCCACAGCGAGGACGCTGTGCCCGAAGGGGGGGAGAATGTGACGACCCGGGCGACGGTGCGCGGGGAGAATGTGACGACCCGGGCGACGGTGCGCGGGGAGGAGGGATGGCGGTGCGTCCGCTCCTCCGGACCTCGGACGTGCGCAAGGGAGGGGTGAACATGTCTCTTGTCCCACATCGCTTAAGGGGGAGTCTTGAGATGGTTTATAAGGCTGGGATCCCTCTTCCCTGAGTAACGCGTTTTAAAGCCATGCGGGCCTCGATCCAAAGCGGACAATATTACTCAGCGAGCCCCAGGTTCTTACATCTTTTACATATTTTATAAAAGCTATTGAATTGCTATATTAATGATTTAGTTAAAGACTTAAGGCAGAAAAGCCATAACTTTTGACCTCATTTTAAAGGGGTAGCTTGATGGCAATGGTGGCTACTACTATTTTGTATCTAGATTCGGATTCTTGACTTTATACGGTTTGGACATGAATATTGATATTTTAACTTTGGATTTAAGACACCGTAATGGCCTCCATGACTAATTGCCTCTATTTTATTTATATTTTAATATCCCAATAATGGCGTGGTTTCAATTTTAATATGTTGATATGCTGACAGGACAAAGGCAACTGGAAGGGACATGACATTTCCTAAGACTATAACCATGATCACTGCTTCTGATGAAAACTCATATGTGATTTGAACCACATAACGCATGGAGATCATTAGACACGGCCAAGATGTACAAGGTGAGAAACCGTCGTCATCAGCGCACGATCGCATCTGAGATAGATAGGGCCAAAACTATCTTGACAAAAAAGCATTTGATTTTCTCTATGTTGCCTAGTGGCAAGCCATGGCCCCCATTGTACAGCATGCTTTTGACTGATTGGTAAGCCGAGATGTGAATGATTAATCTGATCAAAAATCCATTCTTTTCAACCCCATTTTCTCTACCATGCTCAAATTAATTTGGAGTCTTACAATGGCTTAAATTCAGATGGATAAGAAGCAAGGAGATGGGGATGGGACAAATAGAGATTGATGGTTTATGTGTGATTATCACGTGAGATAAGAATTTGGGATTTGGATAAGCTCAGAGGGTTGCAATCTCATTGGTCCTTGGTGCATGATTTGTCCGTCTCTTATCAAGACTTGCACTAATGCCATCCTTGTTGGACCATGATGTTAAAATCATGATACTTAATGATAAGGGAAATGAATTGGATAAGTACTTGGAGCATTTCCTTGGTTAATCTTCGAGATAATGGCTTCAACCTAAAAGGGCAGGAAGGTTTGATCGCATTAGACTATTGAAGGGGTTTGATTGTTACACTTGTCAATTGATAGTCCATATTTACGAGCAACAAACATTATGAGTCTAACGCTATTAAATTATGAATACTTATTGATTGAACATATCATGGATATACTGAAATTAATATGTATTGATATGAATTAAATGAGCTTGATATCACATTACATCCACCCAAATCGGTTTATGGATGAATATATCAACATGACCAAAATTGACACATAGGGATAAGAATTTAAAATTTAGACATTATTTGTGTTATTTTTCGAAAAAAGAGAGAGGAGTGAACAGTTTCTTTTCTTGGAATGTAAAGAAAATGAATGACAGAATCGCTTGGATAGCGTTGGCGTGTGCTCGTTGCTGTGAGGATAAAATGTGGAGAGGCGTTCCTGTTGCAGAAAAGGAGAGGGAGACACCGTCATACTAGCGAAAGATTCCCTTCCACTTGCCATGTTTGGTTTGGGTCCCTCTTCCGGAGATGATTGGTCCCCGTAAAATCCCTCGGAACTTGGGAGCTTCTCACGTCCCCCTCCTACTTCACAAGTTTGTCTGTTGCTTGAATTCTAGAGAGTCTCTCTGGGTTTGAGGGCCTGGGTTTTGTTTTTGTTCTTGGAGAAGAATGTACTGTGATTCTCGGGAGCTTCTAGTGAAGTAAAAATTTTAACTTGGAAGGTGAGTTTCTTGTCACTGGGTTTGTCTGTTTAGAGGCGTGTTGCGATCTTTGGCTTTCAAGATTGAATTTTGCACGGTCATTTGCAGATTTTAGGAATTGGGTTTGGTTGCGGATGGAAAATAAGAGTACTAATGGGATATTTCTTGGTCTGTCTTAGAATCCTGAGAGTGTCTCGGCTTTCTTGATGGTCTTTTAGTTCATTTACTCTCCTGTTGCTAGAGACTAGTTTTGCAATTTTAGGGTCCCAGGTTGTTTGAGATCAGAATTCGAAATTTGTCACTTCAGTGGTTTTCTGTGGGATAGGAGAATGTTCGACAGAGGCTTCACAGTGTCTTTCCCCACCTTGAATTACCCGGCTCGGACATTTGGGTTTGTTAGTACGCATGGGGCACTGTATAGGAGAAGATCTAATCCAGATTTAGCTGTACCGCCATCTTCCGTTCTTTTACAAACTGAAGAGAGTGATAATTTACCAGAATTATGGAAGAACCAAAATTCGAACTTAGCTTCAGCGAGTTTTGGTTCTTCTGCTCCAATGCTTAGTCAAGCAGATTCGGTGGGCATAATTGGAGGAGTATCTGTTGAATCAACCCTGGACTTTGTGAGAAAGCTAGTGAATTGGAGTTCAAAAGTTGGAGAAGATTGCCTTCCTTTTGTACTTTGCTCTGACCCGGTTTTGCATCAGGAACTGTTATCACATGAGAGAAGTTCATTTCCTTCGATAAACTGTAAAAGTGAAGTTTCCAAGATGGACCATAAACTGATTGTGGATAACCTGCGCCAGAAGCGGGTCTTTCTTGAGAAATCAGGAGCTCGATGCATAGTAATGCCTTGTCATATTTCACATTCTTGGCATGATGACATAAGTCATGGATGTTCTGTTTCCTTCCTTAACATGGCTGAGTGTGTTGCTAAAGAGCTTAGTGAAGTGAAAATGAAGCCACTAGAAGCTGGAAGCCCTCTTCGGATTGGCGTGCTTGCAACAAGTGCAATTCTAGAGGCAGGATTTTATCAGGAAAAACTGGAGAATGAGGTAATTCCATTCCGTTTCTCCTCTGCATCTTCACATGATTGACAATTCTGTATCATAATTGGTCAAGGACTTCCCTTAAAGTTGTAAAACTGGAAAAAAAAAAGAGTTGGTGTGAATGTTTAGCAATTCATTATGAAATTGGAGGAAATCAGACACGACAGATCTCATTTGGTTGGCTTGACTTTTTACTAAGTCAGTATCCGCCGAGCTCCTGAAAGCTTGTGGCTTTCCAGTAAGGAAAGCGCGCCTCTTGACTATGTTGAAGGTCTGCTGCTCCAATACTTTTGCCTATTGCATCATTCTCTCACCTTTTGCTGGATATATCCATTTACATTGATTTCTTCTGTTGACTTCCCAATTTGTATAATAATAAGCTGCTTAACGGCCGTCTAGGATTGAGAAGGATAGTGGGTTCATAATGTTAACAGTAACTCTGTAATATGGGTTTTCATAGTAACAGCGATTGCAGTATATGCAATTTGATAAAGAGGAGAGCAGAGATAACTGATATGGCTCAGGTGTATAATATGATTTTTGTATGTTGTTAGATTAATAGTGAAAAACAGTGTGACGCCTGAGAACTCAAAGGGAGTTTCATTTGTTATCATGCTTTTCAAAAGCTTGGTCATGCAAATTGTTTTTCAAGTAAAATGTAATGCTACTGGTCTGAGCGTAATTCCTGGTCCTGCATGGACCATTCCTCTTGTTATGTATAGCATAATTTGTCATAATTTGTTGCTAGTATGCTTTAATTTGAAAATCTCCCATGAAAGATAATTAAATATCTGATTCATGTACAGTATTCATTTGCACCGTTTACATATTTTCTGGGAGTTCAGTATAGCATATTGTGTTGATAAGATAGATTATAGGAAATGACCCAAAATTGAAAGTTCTATATACAGTTATGATTTAGATCATTGATTTAGAAACACATAAATAACAAATTGTGTTTTAGTAAATGCTGATATTGGAGAAGTACATCCTCTTGTTGGAATTCCTCTACCATGGCAATTTACAGCCTCTACTTTGAGATTGCATCATCCATGACTAGGTTCTGCTGCATAAATACCACGATTTCCTTGCTGTGTTAATCACCACTTCTGTTTCGTCCTCATACTGACTTATTCACCTACGGACTTTTATGTACCAGTGGATGATGTTAAACATTAAATTTACGAAAAGCAGTTCTGTTTGATTTTTCTGAGATACCCAGTTTCATGAAATTTCTGTTCCCTTGACTTTAAATGTGAATCAAGCGTAAAATTTTTTGTAGAAATGTATGTTTTTTGATGGATTTTGACAGCACCATTCCACTTTGTTTCTTATGCACAGAAGATTTTCTTGTCCTCCATTGTGGGCTCAGTGTAGTTACATATATAGATGATAGCACTAGCAGGAAACCTTAGCTTCATGCCCATCTGCTTGCGCCTTAAGTTACTTGTTGAGGGAGTGGGTGGTGTAGATGAGGGCACTAAGTTTTGGTCATTTCTGTTGAACTCCCTTATTTTCTTAGGAAGTTGTGCAGTCTACCCAGATGATGGGGTGGGTATTACAAGTGTTGACTGCCCTAGTCGAAGACACATTTAGGTTCCTTGGGAGATCTTTGAGAGGTTTCACATGGACGGAGTAGCATTTCTTCCTGATTTTCTAGCACAGTCTTGGCAGCAACCTTTATAGATTTCGGGGGGTTTTAGATCCTTGCCTTGAGCACGACAGGTTACAGGACATTCATCAAATCATTTCCTTGTGATGTAAATCCGAGAGACTAAATTCTATCTGCGCTATCGGCTGAGTGGCCATTTTCATGCAGGGATTTGAGGTCGTGTTGCCAGATAAAGCAACAATGGAACACACTATAGTTCCTGCAATCGAAGCTTCAAACAGAGACGACATGGAAGGGGCAAGAAATCTTTTGAGGATCGCCCTTCAGGTTCTTATAGTAAGGGCGGTGAACACTGTCATCCTTGCATCCGATGATCTGCGAGACATTTTGCCTCAAGATGATCCTCTTCTTAAGAAATGCATAGACCCCGTCGATGCATTGGCCAGGTCAACTATCAAGTGGGCAAAAGCTGTCGAAAGACGTTCTAAAGAATAGATAGAAAATTGAATACTCATGCGTGGTTGATGCCTGTGTTCAATTAAAGACTGTATAGTTTATTTATTTCATCGATTGATATCGTGTACAGGGAACTTTGGCGATGAGAACTAGTTACTACATCATTCTCTGGCGATTGTGTCAATTACAGAGAGTCAACACTGTAATTCATTTATAAACAGATTGCATTTGAGTTAGCTATCGGTAGCTCCCTCTGTCATCGGTTTCTGTCTTGGGCGATTCAAACAGTCTCTAAGTCTCTCTTTTTACGCATACTAGGTTGGTTTTCATTACCCCATGGTCCTTGATTGCATCAATATTGAAATGTACATACAATTTCTTGTTCTTGGAATTTGTTGTTCCTAATTTTGTTTGATGGACTAGTTACAAACTCACCTAGGACCAGTTAGCAAGTTGTGCTCTCTCCCTTTGACTAGAAAACCCAAGCCAATTCATCTATTTATCAGACAATTTCTGTTCTGTGGGAGAACATATCGTGTGAAAAGGAATGCTAGGATGGCTGAGCCCAAGATCACCCTATAAGAAAGCAAATATTTATTGACTTAAAGTTTTAAATCGCAGATATGCGCAGAGTTGCAAGTAAGCTTTCATAGTCTACTCGGTCTTCGGTCCTTGGCACATAGAATTGCCCAAAACATTGATTTCACTAAGTTCGTGTAAATGGCTGTCCCTATTGCTAGACCAAGGAATTGACCAAGCATAGCAGTGAAAAGGGGCTGCTTTCTGTTAGTTTCCAAAAAAGGTTCGTGCCTGCAAACTTCGCCTTTGTATTTTCTGAATAATTCAGAACAATAGACTGAATAATTCTAATATTGATCTATTGTTGGCATAAAGGTTCATGCTTGTAACCTTCGCCTTCGTATTTTCAGCAGCAATGTGCTATGACTGTCGAGACATCAGGCTATGTCCAACATTTCTGATCTACTTGTTTCATTTGAAAAAGATGAGGGGAAAAAATTATCTGGCTGTAGTGAACATTGTACCATGAATAAAGTTGACTCTAAGAGTTAAAACAGCTAAATAAGCCGCCATAAGTACACTCTATCCAGGGCTGAAGCTACTGAAGATGCAACGCAAGGTGAAAATAACAGCATCTACTGCAGCTTCTTGATTCCAGGAAAAGAAGGAAGAATGGAGATGAGGGCATCACCATATCCAACTGGATCTGTCAATCAAACAGAGCAAGAAAATATGGGTAAAGCGTATAATAGCAACTTAAAATGACTACTACACCAGAGAAGGGTACATATAGTACGTACCACCATCCTCTCGCAAGATCTTGACAACCTCTCCCGATACATCAGACTGGAAAGGATCAATGCAGGTAGATAGATTAGAAACCAGACTACTTTGATGCCAGGATGAGCCATTTGTGTGACCAGAATTAGGACAAGAAAACAAAAGCTAGGACTGACCTCAAGTGGAAGTTCTCCACCAAGTTGTTCGATATAGCAAACTACTTGACCCTCCTTCACTATTTGCTTCTGTCAATCCATGAGAATTATTAGAAGCCTTGAAAGATGTACACAGAAAAGGACTCGCGATAATTTTATAAGCAGCTTATAAGTTGATAGTCCATAGCATCATATCAACATTGTTTTGCCAATCATGCTACTGTTTTTTTTTGGTTGAATCATCATGCTACTTTTGAGAGCGTTTAGTTTAATGAGAAACATATAAAAAAAGGGCATTATAAATAGGACATCCTATGGACTTGCTTGATGCCAAAGTTCAGACCAAACTTCAACGCTTCAGGTCAAATATCATTTACAGAAGTCATATCTAATAGCAAATTAAGTGAAGTCATTCTGGGAGCTATTGACTTAACTGCCAACCCAAAAACAAACAAAATTACTATTCACCTAATATGATATACACAAGAAAGCATCTAAATTTTTCGCCCTAAAAACCTCCTTCTCCCCAATAGAACTAGGCATATACATTTCAATGATTTAGAAAGCAGAGAAGCGAACAATTCATTCCATGAAACTATCTCCTTGTATGAGCATGCAAAAACCTACCTCTTTGCACGCAGGTGGGGCACGCTTCCCCTTGATGGTTCGAGATCTCCGAAAAAATCCCACCTATATCATTTGAATTTTAGTGCAGATATAACAGCACAAACAATTTTTTTTTTCTTTGTGTGTGTGTGTGTTGGAGGGAGAAAGAGAAGGGCAGGTGGGTTTGAAATGCTCACCCTTGGAGACTGGAGTATCATGAGGCCTGCATCAGCTGCTTTATCAAGCAAAGTTGGCCCTCCATCTGAAGAAAGTGCTTTGGAGATGGCCAAAGATGGTTTTGAAAGTGAACCATTTGTATCAGTTGCCTCAAGATTTGTAAAGACAGGTGCTGGGGCTGGGGAAAGTGGAGGAAGAGGTTTATGTCCTCCAGTTACAGCCCTTGCCACATATAGCCGAAATCCATTAAGCTGACAATTTTGAAAAATTGAAAATCAAAAGAGAGTATTGGAAGGTATCTGGGGAAAATAAAAAGGAAATAAATTTATAAAATCCAATTTGTGGAGTTACTAGCACAGGAAATGGCAGCCAAGTGCTAACCTTCAATTCAAATTCTGCGATTGATGTCTCGCATATATCTGTGAGCAGAGATTCCACCTACAAATTAAGAATGTGGAGACAATTGTAAATTCCAATAATGGAAAGAACGCACTAGTGAAAGCATCCCTCTTCTTGGAAAGACAAGTTTGGAGGCACAAGTTGCAAAAATTTCATCCATACCCACCTCATAAAACCATGTGATTTTGCCAAGAATATAGGAAGTTTGATTTCATGAAGCTGCCCCTAACATCAGGGGCAGTGTAGAAGTCAACAAGTAGTTGATCCAATCCAATACTACGTGGGTCAAGCCTCCAAAAGAAGTAAAAAGAGTGCAATTTGGCACTCTCAACTGAGTATCACATGTCAAGTTCCCTTCCCTTCTATATGGGACATTATAAACCTACCACACCACTAATGATAAAATTTTGTGCCTAACAAACATGTTCCATACACAAGTGGGTGAAGTGTAACATAAAAGGAGGGCACTTTGGGCAAGCTCTTTTCACCCTACGTGGGGAGTGTTACAGCCCAAAAAGAACATTCAAGCTAGCTGTTGCAAACAGATCAGGAGCTATACATAAACATTGAATGAAGGGTACTCTTTCAGGAAAAATATTCGGTGATACATTGCTCGAGAAGCATAAGTGATTAAGATGAACACTTTCACAGCATTTGGCCTTATGCTCAAACAACACTACATATGTGCATGAATAAAGGCGTACAAAAATGGCATATCAACTGCCCGCTTGATTCTAAAATTGATTATAGTATGATCTCATCATCATAACACTGATTTTGATGCATAAACTAGAACACTGTATCTAAAAACAAGCTATGGTGATCAATTCCGCACTAGGCAGTACATGATTTTGTACATGTAATACAAAAAGCAAATGACAGGAGAAAACAACGCAAACAAACCAGCTAACTGAAACATTCATAAATTTATCCTATTTTGACAAACAATTGCGAATGCTAACCTCAGATGAATTTGGTATGAGCTGGCTAGTTAAACTAGATGGTTCTGAATCTTCAGAATCATCTAATAGACTTGTAGCGGCTGTTGCAGGGTTAAAGAGAACCTTTCAGAATAAGCAAAGGTGAAAACTTCAAATGAAAAACGAGAGTCTCAATATAGATGCTTGCAGCAGATAAGAAGTGTAAGTATAGACAAATGCTACTTACATGGGCTTGCAGAAGATGGATGACAGCAAACAGGGCGTATTTTATTCAATTGCTGAAATAAGGTCAAACCTGCATACTTTGGTGTTTTCAACACCATCCAACTTCCACTACTGTACAAAGGACGTGATTCGCCAATTTTTAGTCTACCAGAGTTCAGGCTCGCTATTTTAACATTGGAAGCTCCTAAGCTACCTGAAAAAGCAATTATGGGAATTAGCACAGATCCATAGCTAAACCAGAGATAAAATGCACAATAACAGGCCATCTCACAATTGTTTTGATGTGTTGACCGAGAAATAAAGCTATAAACTGACAACTTGCATGATTTCATACATCTACATGTTCACCACAGAGAGAGAGAGAGAGAGAGAGAGAGAGAGAGAGAGAGACTAAAGCGTTCCAACATGAGGTCTACTCACTTGCTTTGATAACCTAAACTTCTACATGCCAGCTACATGTCTCTCTTGATTCCTTAACGTGATAAGAACAGTAACCAAGTCGTGGTCTCTTCAAATGTAATGAGTAGCAAAGACATAGCCATAGCCCATGAAAAATCCTGAGACAAATCTTAAGGACGCCTTAACAAGTAGCTTTCATAAAGGGCGAAATTTAAAATGTTCATTAAACAATCCTCTTCTGCAGTCATTATAGTAGCGCAAACCATGTGTTTAATAACCCATCATCTCCCACCATGCATCCCTACAACTAACCATCCAGCATCAAACATGAAATCAATTGGAATGGCAGCACTGCATGGATTTGACATAGATTGGCTGGTGTCAATGCACTGATTCCACATTAAAAAGAGAAAGAAGGTGCCGTATTCTCATCTGCACAGACCAGAACCAATAACAAAAGATGATAAATTGTCTTTTTTCCTTTCAAAATTTAAGTAGCTGTCTCTTCTTTCGAGCCATCTTTCATGCAAAAGCAGCGCTGCGGACGTGCACTCAGAGAATGTGCGAAAGTAAACAAAGCCCAACATAGACAAAATACAGCAGAATCTCAAATCTTTGCCTTTTCGCTTTCTTGGCGCTTTGCAAGATCAAATACTACCAGAGAGCAATATGGAAAGAGCACAAATAACCACGAAACTCGAATTAGCTAATCAAAGACGCTTCAAGGTATCAAGACACGAAAGCATGAAGATTACAGAGACCCGGATTCGCTAGACACTGAATTCCCACTTCCCCAAGATTTCATCAACCCGAAAGAACAGAGAGCACGTTGGGAAGAAAAGGACAATGAAAGTCATGGGCGAGAGCCCGAAAAGCGAGAGAGAGAGAGAGAGAGACTCACAAGAAGCCATTGACAGCAGCATTCGAACTCGAGGCGACTGAGAGCGGCGGTGGAGCTGAAGGAGAGGAACGAATTACCAGCGACGGGCGTGCAATGCGTAAACCTGGGAAAGACGAAGGAGGGAAGGCGTGGGGGAGTACTGGGCGTGCGAGAGGCGGTGGAGTGCGAGAATCTGAAGCATAAACAGTGAAAAAGTCGCGACCTTTTTTCCTATTTCCCCCCTTGCTTTGCTCTGGAGAGAGAGAGAGAGAGAGAGACACTCGTTGGGCGTGTTGGAGGATTGACCTTCCAGATTGCACCGAGGGGATGCACGAAACACCACTTCACTTACCAAGTGTGTCGTTCCGATTGGATTGGTCGGGCCCAGCATCTTCTCTTGTAATTATATAGTCTGATACGTATCTCCACAGGAAAATAAATAACTGTTTTTCCACATTAAAATACTTGTCCTAAAGATTCGTTCTTTTCACAGCTGGTGTTTGCTCTTTTTTTTTTGCCTTTTTAGGAGTTACTATAAGAAAAATACCAAAACAAATCATAAACTTATTTGTATTGGTATTAATTTAGTTCAAAATTTTCCAATTAGATTAATTTAGTCTTAAGAATTTTCACATTTGTACCAATTTAGCCTATCTAACAAATTTAGGCTAGGCATTTTCGAAAAGGATATTTAGCGTTTTCTTCATCATGATCGGCACTAACGTGCACAAACTTTATAATTTTTAATTGTTAATCTTTTTTATTTCTTTTTTCTTTTTTTAAACTTTGGGTTGGAGACTCATTAGTTGAACATCATTGGCCACGGGCGAGGGCTAACAACTATCGCCTAATTTGGACAAGGGTGTCATGACCCTTATCATCCCCCAGACCAAGCAAGGGCATCGTGGCCCTCACTGATCGGCTGACCACCTCGCCAACCCACGATTGGGAAAAAAAGAAAAAGAAAGGAAATAATTGAAAAAAGAGAAGAAGAAAAAAATAATTCAATTTTTAAAAATTATTCATGTCAATATTGATCGTACCAACCATGACAATCAATGTCCATGTCAACAACTTTTCATTTGAATTGATCAGAGGGATTGAATTAATACTAATATTACTAAATTGATCTAATTGATAAGTTCATTTGAATTGGTTAGATAAATTGACTTAATATCAATATTACTAAATTGATCTAAATGAAAATTTTCAAAGTGAATTATGACCACTTTTACTTTTCACGAAGTTATATATACACACGCATAAGATGGAAGGATAAGTATAGACTGCTAACACCTACTCAACTAACAAGCATGCTTTTTTCATTCCATCAATATCATATGATCAAAGTCCTAAATCATATTCTGGATTCATTCTTTTGTTGTTGTTGGAGATAACCACAGCATCATAGTGAAAAAGAAAAGCGGCTAAGTACTCCAAACAAACGTCAGTCATTACACATTCTTCCACTCCGAGCAATGGCTCTCAACAGTCTACACTTGACACTAAGGTACAAGCAGAAACGATGTTTAATTACGAAATGATAGCTATTCGGATGCTCGAAAAGCTTCTGGTCTCGTCTGTTAACGCACCATGTCAGATGCTTCTTAAGCAGTAGCTACAACATAAACAAAATCAGCAAATACAGAACCTTCAATCTTATATCTTTCAGAAGCAAATGGCTGTCACTTCGAATTTAACCTGTAAAATGTACGGTTTTTGCGAGGTTTGTTGGCCCATAGTCGGAGAAGTTCCTCCAATAAACATTGGCCATGAAATGAGACGTGCAGAAAAGAGTTCGTGCCCACAAGGATCCGCTTATTAGGCACTGCAGATTCCTTGGGGGGCTGAACTGAAGCGAACAGAAAACATGGAGATGCCATTACAAGAAGCCGCAGCACATGCTTCGGTGCAGCAATAGAAGCTATGCTCTTGTTAAATGGATGTGATCACAATTGTCTGAAAGTTGGTGAAGCCAATCAACATATTGCAAGATGCCCACTGCGATGCATGTCCAATGATCATCGACTAACATCGGACACAGCACCTTTTCGAGTCTCGGCAGCTTCCTTCCAGGATTCCCAAGCAGCCCTGAGTTTGTCCAACTGCGTGTCTGGAATTGGAGTGTGCTCATCCAATTTCTCAACCCATTCTTTCCAAGGCGGTCTTGAAGGGTCCAGAAATCTAGCAACTTGAGGCAACATTACTGATCTGTAAAATTTGTCGACAGTGCTCGACACAGCTTCTGACTCCACTAATGCCATCATTTCTGGCCTCACAACATCAATAGGCCCCTTTCTCATGACATAATTGTTCCCTCTAAGAATCAATACCTCAGATGGAGCAAGTGGTAGCACAACACGGGAAAATTTGGCCAGTGACAATGTAAGAATATCTCTAGGAAGTAAGTCGCGCTTTACAGCTACAGCAGTCCCCACCATTTTGCGGATCTGTTGAATGCGAGACCTCCTTATTATAGGAATCCAGATGCATATATATATATATATATATGAAGGTATTTTTCAAATGAAACTGTGCAGTAATGGAAAAAATCGTATGCCCTATGCTAGAACCAAGAAAATTTCTCCCGCAATTAATCGTATGAGCTAGATAGCTTATGGCAAGGGGTTAAGAAAAACTACTATGAAAAGGCTTACCTGATGCAACATGAAAGACTCTCCCCAGATGGAGAGCTCAACATAACTTGACCCAAGAAGATTCTCTAATTTGCCGCAAGAGCAGTGAATAATCTTTCTAAAATGGGAAGAACTAATTCTGTCTTTTGGATCAGGTTCATGTAACCATCTTGCCCTAATGACATTATCTGAACTTCTGCTCCGTAGATCATTACTCCGATTTTGGCAAAAGTCAACTAAATTTTCATCAAGGCCACTTCCCTGTAGAGCAGGTTCATCTGTTTCATTACAATTAATTGCAAGTTCATTCTCCATAAGCTCTTCATCACTTTCTTCCAGTTCAGATGCAGAAACTGCATCAAATGGTTTTTCTTCCATTGTTGAACGCTTATCTCTCCTTGACTTCTTTATGGGCAACTTTCTTCTGTACTTGGCACGTACAGTGTAGTTATGAAAAGGATGCTCTCCCTGCAAAGAGGACATAAACAACATAAAATGACCTTATGAATGCCTGTTAAAATTCCTTTTGTAATACAGACGCAACCACAGCATCAAGAACAGCAAAGATAAGATAAGTGGGCAAAAAGAGGGAAACAAGTACAGAACCTCAAAAGTCCTCAATATATCACTAAAATCTGATATGTGATTATCAACTTCGCTGGAGGTACAATTACTATTCATCCCAATAATTTCAGTGGGAAGAAGGTATGAATACTTCCGGATATTGCACTCCCGTCTTGGATCAAACCTCCTGGAGATTTTCCGGAAATAAAAGTTAGGATCGATAGGGAGACAAAATAGACACAATGTCACATAAATGGCCACTGAAAATGCTGCAGTAATGAGCAGTTCCACACTATCTTTGGAAAAGGTCATAACATGTGAATGCTCATTAAGGATTACTGAAGCATAATGATCACTATCAAGTGCATACATTACAAAATTTTGAACAAACACAAACGGCACATTATTTCCACTATTTTCAACACCTTGAAATGTGGACATTTAGTGTTAATGAAATGATACACAAAGCTTCTGATGGAAAGACATAATAAAAACATACTGAGGATAGATCCTGCAGGAAATAGTATTTTTAGTTCATTTAATTATTAGAACTCTCTAACTCCCTTCCCCTATGTCCAAAGAGAAGGTTCTTTGTTAGCCAATTCATTTTAGAGTCATCAGATCAATTTATCAACTCCACAAACAAGATATCAGTATGATATATCAAATCTAAAGACGGTTTCTCACTCAACCAACAAAGTATTAACACAGCATTATTTTACAAATCCCCACTTGGAATAACTTAAGTGCAGAAATAAAGACGCTGCCCCATCAAATCCCATCTCATGATTTTGTTTTCGGGCAGCATTTGAAGAATGCCTCAAATGCTTTACAATCTTATAATTTATTTGGCATCATTGTTTATATACTATTCTAACCAGAGATCCTCTACAGTGATATATGCTAAGATCACTCCCAGTGACAGAAATTTGAAAAAACAAGTTTAAGACCCTCAGCAGCTTTCCGCCAACTAATAATCCTAATGATTATTTGTGCTGGCTCTGCTTCAGAAAGGAACACCTGACAATATACACTTGGAAAAGAACAAGTCTGCTAGCTTAGTGGCCAATTAAATTCTCATGTGAAAGAAAGAAATAAACAAAAAATAAAGCATAAAAGTCTAGCCAAAACTATGAGGAGACAAACCTAAAGCATTCGTGACATATTGTTTTTAGTAGTGCAACTGACTGTAGAGCTGAAATTAGTATTACATCTAACCCATAGAAAAGTAATTCCTTTTAGATGAATGTGATGAATATATCATAAACTCCATTCTCCACCTTTTTGAAGGTAGAATGCTAAAAACTCTGATATCTTCCGGAAGATATGTATTAATATGACTGGCGAGATGGATACCATAAGGGTCTCCCTTCCATGCATTGTCAGGAATTTCCATCTTGAGCGATATGGTAGTTGCCAGTGAGTGAACCTAGAAAGTTTTCCACCACCATAAGGGTAAAGATATCCAAACTCCCATCCTAAGCGATGACATGAAAAGACATGAGGTACATATCAATGTCAAGGGTTTCCTGAGTACGCACTCCTTTATCGGTCCGGCTACTTCTGGCCCAGGCAATTTTATTTAGATTCCCGAAGTTACTTTCTAGAATTCCACCAGCCTTGTAGATAGCATTTTCCAATTCTTCTTCTACAGCTGCATAAGATTTTACATGCTTAGCCAGGTCTCATCTAGGGTAAACATGAACATGACCTCCATGGCGAGGATGTTTTGACATATATTAAGACACAAGCAAATAAGTAACCACTCAATAACAACATGAATTGCCACTCAATAAAAATGTGAATCACTATATTAATAAATTAAAGCAGCTATCTTCGAAGTAACATTGTCTATTTTGTGCACAACATGCTTTCATCATCAGAATCCCACTGAGATCAGACAAATGGAAGTGTGACTGAAAAATTCTCCTTCCACAGTGATTTCTGTAAGTAGAGTGCAACTCGTGCATACATGTTCATAAAGTACAGACCTGCAAAAACCTTCATTGACATGAACTTTGAAGAAGCTAACTCCCTAGTATGGCAGCAACATGAGGGTGTAAGCAATTCAAAAGAGGTAGAAAGATGTCTTGTCTCGATTGTGAAGTGGACAAAAGTTATTTCCATTTTGTTTGTAAAGGTGTAGTGGACCAAAGTTCCACAATTGAGATCTGGCCAGGAAGATTTTGTTCAACTGGTTGGGCCCCATGGCATCTTAGACAGAAGCAAGGGAAAGGATCTCAACAGAGCAGAATTAAAGAAGGGACCATGAGAGTAAAGGAGACATATTATGAAGATCAAATGACTAAAAGTCCTCATCAGATGCAACCAACCATGATAGCATTTCACATTTTGTTGTAGTTATTACAAAATGGCAAAGAAACCATTTTGCAGGCTTGCTCCTTGATTTGTAATCATAGTCGACAGTATATGATAAGGCGCAACCTGCACAAATTAAACTAGACTGCCTACACATTGGACAAACTGCTTATTCTTAGTACAATGTGTGAAAAACATCCAGCCAAATACCGAAAGCTCAGAAAAATCAGCTGACTACAAATCAATACAGGGAAAATAAACAGAGCAGTTAGTCAAAATAAACATTTCAGCTGCAAAACTAAAGGAATTAACGAAAAAAACGAAGAGAAAGCAACACAAAAATGAACTTACTGGACAGCGAATGCTCATCTCGTTGCATCTGAAGACCTGAGGCAAAAACCAAAAAAAAAAGAAAAATACAACAAGTCAGTTCATCAACAAATGGAAAAAAATGCCTCCTTTATCAGCAAATAGCATCATTGGCATTCCTCGAGCTCACCTCTGTAATTGCTGCCCACATAGCCGACCCGCATCACCACCTTCTTCTTCCGAAAGGCTTGCCATTTCAGCTGCTCTGGCCTTTCCGGCGCGGCGTAGGTTTCGAAGGCCGACGGCGACGGCGGCGAAGAAGAAGACAGGGTCTGGGCGGAGCAGCAGGAGAAGAGCCTTGCTATGCGTCTGTTCCCATCTGGGTTTGCAAAAGCGGAGGTTCTTGGGTTCGAGGGCTTCAGCAACAGCCATGGGAAGTGCAGCAGTCGATGCGAACACGCCGCCATGGCCGAAGATTGAAGAAATGAGTGAATGGAGGTGACGAGTATGGGATTACATGATGCTTATTTTATTTTATTTGGCTTTTCTGTTTTTCTTTTTTCCTATTTTCATTTTTTCCTTTTTTGGTCTAGGAAATTTTTTTCTAGGAGAATGAGTTTAATCCACATTATATAATATGATCTATGCAATGTAAGCGCATTTGCTATTAACTTATATTTGATAGAAAATTCAATAGAGAATTCACCTTAAAAAAATAGAAATATTGAGTTTTGGGATACGAGAAAATGTACTAAAACATTTTTAAAGATTAGCGAAAATTGGAACAAGCGAAATCAAATTTGAAAATAAATGGAGAGTCACTCTAAACTACCACAATTTTTTTGTAAATTCAAATTTTAATTGGTGCGAGAATGATTTCCGAATTCAATAGTTGTAAGAGCAAACATTTCTTTAGAAACTTGAGCCTTTTGGCTATCTTCTCGACGGGAGGTATCGAGCTTTCATAGCACCTCCCAACAACCATGGTGGATCATCCATTCGATTTATCAATCTATCTATTCTTATTGTAATTACTTATAAGATTAACAAAACCTTAGGAAATTACCAAAATACCTACAATAAAAATGTAATATTTCTTTTCATATCATAACTACTTCCAATCATATTTCAACATGGAGGTGTCCACATTGACTTAGTTTTGTCCCAATTATATTTCGACGTTGTCCACATTTGTTAAATTTTTCAGCAGTAGTGTCCACATAGTCATCCACACCATACACCGATGTAATTTGACAGCCACATCAACTAGATTTAGCCAAATTTAGTTTTAGAGGGACTTAATTAGAATATTTGTGAAAGTAGAGTAATATGATTAAATAATATAAAGAAAGGGGACTTGATTAGAAACATGATGAAAGTAAAGTGATAAAAAGTTGAATTCTCCCTTCTTCTTTTTTCATTTATTTCCAATATATGGTTTCATATGGCGTTGGTCTATTATGCTAAAAGTTTTATTTCAAATAACAAAGGCAATTTCTCTCTCTGTAGCTATGTGATTGCATATTTTCTTTATCACATAATATGTAGTGCCTAATATAGCCAATTCTTCTTAAAGTTATGAGCACAAATATATTCTCATTCTCATAAAGTTTATTGTACTACTCATTACGATCAAATATAATGACATTTTGATTATGTTGATATTTTGATATATTCTTCTCTTAATTTTTTTCTCGATAAAATATAAAGACTTTTCTCAATCGCATAGTGGTTGTGCAGTCTATTTCACTGCACCTCTAATATATGACAATACAATTTACACATTTGCTAACAGAGTGAGATTTTAAGAGTTTTTCCTTTAGATTTTTAATTTTCTACTTAATGCCCAAAGTCGATTTTTTTAGCATAATTGACACAACTTTTGCATTCATCTTGATATAGCTCTAGTACTAACTAAGATTTTTGTCCAAATTGAGTTGTGGCTAAAGAAATGGAGTTAGTACCATCAGAAATGACAGATTAGGGAATCTTGGTCTTGTCTGAACTTTGGTTTCCCCTATGTTTTCATCTTCATGACATGAACATCCGTATTCTCACTTGATATCCAAATTTTGCAGGAATTGATCAGGTTGAGAAATGGATTATTAGGACTGAATGACTCTGTGATCAGCAGCCCTTAATTGAAGTCATTAGTAGTTCAAACCCGGAAATGATCTCCGCAAGCATCCTGTTCATGACACGATACGAATGCTAATAGATACTTTTTTATCGCCTCTGGAAGTTGAAAGCCTTGAGGGAAACAGCGAAAATGCAAGCGAAGAAGATGGGGAATGCAACCATCACGGCGGCAGCCACGCCCAGGAAGTTGTGTCTATAACCCAGGTAGTCTTTGATGTATTGTTTCACTGAGCCGCTGAAGTCCTCGAGCGGGTCGTCCACATCGCCGAACTGCGAGGCCCCCAACCCGTATAAAGTCCAAGCTGTGGGGCATGCCCAGTAGAACCATCTCCACCAAACAGGCATCTTCTGTTGAAGATACAGCAAGGGAGGGCAGTCTCTCATTGTCAGGGGTTAATATCATGTTGGATAAAGAAAGAAGAACATCAGCAGAATCATCTAGAAGGTTGCTTGATAGAACTTACGGTTCGCGGTATTAGAAACCCTGAGAAGAGGTTCCACTGAGGGAAGACTGCAAAGGAGATGATACCGGCAATTTGTAGGTTCGGGGTCATGCCTACCACTCCCATGGCAAAGTAGTTGTAACTCAAAATGACGAAGAACATGAAGAACAAAAACCAGAAAAACTTTTCAGCCGTCCATTCGAACCCAATCATTGGATAAACTATGAGGGTGTAAGTTATGACTTGCGCAAGGATGTAGGGGACTTCAATCAGAACCTACAATATCGGGATTCAAGACATTTCATTACAGTACTGACTTGTAAGAGAAGATGGAGATCATAGTCAAGCAAAATTTTTACTTGCGCTAGAGCATATGGCAAGGCTGAGTACATCCCAGCGGCTCGCTCTCTGTAAAAAACTATTCTTTCCATTGATATAACCGGTTGCACGGGAGTTGCATTTTGGACCCCGAGGAAGATAGCAGTAGCATACATCGAGCCCATTGCATTAAGCACGTCTATTCTTCGGTTCCTGCAGGATTTGAAGGTTTACAAGCACAAATCAGTTCAACGGTACACAGGCTAAAATTTTTTACTTGTCTGGACAGGACTTACGGATCAGATCCAATATCCCAGTACATACTCCCAAACACTAGAGCTACGAAGATGGTGAAGAGGTGCCGAACAGCTGTATAGTTTGTGTTGCGCCAGTAAGACCAATGTTGCTTCCATAAGCAAGCGATGAACTGGGTGAAATTTGACTCTGAATACTTAGTGGGGAAGTAAAGATCCTTGGAATTAGGAGGTGGTACGCTCAATTCTTCAATCAAAGCCTTGTTTCTCCTGCAAAATTGCAGGACGTGTCAATGTAACTCTCAGTGATCTATGTGAGTCTTCCTCTTATGGTCACTAACAAGGCTAAAATTTGGTCCTTTGGGAATGCAGTAAACCCACCGATACAAGTCCGAACTTCTGTATAAAGTGGCAAAATCGACGCCCAGAGCAAGTTCTTGTGCGGGCGATGTGACTTCGAGCATCCAAGTTGCTGGGTTATAACCATCTTTGATTTTGCTAACTCCTTGGATTCCCTTTCACATGAAGATATCTCTTTTTGGTGATTCAAGTAACTTCGTGAAATAGGGAAATTTGAAACTGTATCGGCCGAAATAAGTACCTCAAAGTACTCAATTAGATGACAAGAATGGCGACCCAATGGACCGGCATATATCACTTGCCCACCTCGTTTCAACGAGAGAAGCTACAGCACAAGTAAAAGTACATGGCTCTTGTATCGATAGCATTATGAATATGTTCTTGTACTTTGGATGTGTAGACATTACTTACCTCATCAAAAGATTCAAATATATCGATGCTCGGCTGGTGGATCGTGCACACAACAGTTCTACCTGTATCCACCGTATTCCTTACCGTCCTCATGACAATAGCAGCAGCTCTCGCATCGAGCCCAGAGGTTGGCTCATCCATGAAAATAATAGAAGGGTTCGATACTAGTTCAACTGCTATGGTTAGCCTTTTGCGTTGCTCGGTAGAGAGACCGTTGACACCAGGCAAACCAACCAAGGCCTCTCGCAGTGGATTTAGTTCCACAAGCTCCATGACTTCCTCAACGAACATCTGTTAAGGTTTTTTGAAATACAAATGATATGATGGATAAGACTGACTCTTGATGACAGCTTCACATTTAGCGAGGAAAATGAACCAAATAGCAGTGAAGATGACCAACTTAAATCACCAAAAAGAGCCGTCACTTGGGATTTTTAAAGAAGCAAGACTCTGAATAGACTATTTCAAAGGAAAAAAGACAACTATGCTAAAAATAGATATTGGGAATAGAAGCCAACCTTTCTGGTTTCACTGTCGATGTCGGCTGGTAAACGCAGCCATGCAGAATAAACCAATGATTCATAGACCGTCACATGAGGTGAATGGATGTCATTTTGTTCACAGTAGCCGGAAATCCGAGCAAATGTCTCTTGCTTCTTTGGATACCCAGATATCATTATGTTCCCTTCGATGTATCCTCCAGTTTTTCTACCAGCCAACACATCCATTAAAGTAGTTTTACCAGCACCACTGACGCCCATCAAAGCTGTGAGAACACCGGGCCTAAAAGCACCACTTACTCCACTTAAGAGCACCAATTTATCCTCGGGAACACCTTGACTCATCATTGCCTGCCAACATAAATGAAAGCAACGAATTACTTAGCTACATTTGACATGGGGATATTTGCGTAGAAACGTTTATGCGTCCGTCATGATGAGGCCCTATCTTCAAATTTCTCATGGTTCAACCTGATCTCTGTTACCTGTGGCATGTCAACTGAATACTTGATTTCATCAAAAGTGATAGAGTGTTGCTCAAATGGCAAGACCATTCCTCTTTTCCTATTAGTCATGGCAGCCATCTCAGGCCTTGTAAATGAGGATCTGGATGAACTCACTGCAAATCCGAAAAGAAAACATCGGCAAAGACACTATGCAAGTCCTTTATGAAAGGAGTTGCTCAAGGAGTTGCTCTTTTCAGTCTATTGTTAAGTCTTTTGTTCATCACCGTCTGCTAAAGATAGACAATGGAGGCTAAAAGAAACAATAACACTGTACCTGATACTTGTTGGCGACTAGAACCCTGATATGGCAACTGAATCGATCCTCCTTCTCTATTGCCATTTTCATTGCTTAGGTGATCTTGTGATTTTACTGTCTGAGATCTACCAAAAGCTGCAAAATGGCTTACAGAACTTAGGCTAGCTCGATGGAAGGAAGCCTAAAGAAGAAGAAACTGGAATCCACTCACGGTCAAGGAAAGTGAGAGCCATTGGGAACATAAGGTTGAAGAGAAAAATGAATCCAAACATTGCCCCCACTCCTATCCAATACCAGTATTCATGGGTAAAGAGTCCACGCGACTCCAAAGATTGAACTCCTAGTGTTTTGTTTGAACTTGAATTGAAGGGAACCTATCACATGGCATAAACAACAGGAATCAGTTGGTCAGAAAATGATATTCATGGAGAGATAAAATATTTGCATCAAGCAATTACAAGGCTTCACCTTGTCCCAGTTTGATGATAACAACTCATTAGCAGCTAGCGCATTCTGGCCGTACATTAAGGGCGATATCCAATAACCCCAAATCCACCAATGCTTTATTTCCTCTGTCATTCATATAGAGAAGGGAAATTAGCGCTCCTTTTGAAGACAGAAGGCCAAGGGAGAGAGTTTTGAATTCTAACGTACACTGTACCTCTTGAAAGAACAACACCACTTAATGAAAAGATAATGAGCAGAGTAAATGACCCGAATGTATTGGCAAGAATCATGTTTCTACCCACTGCCCCCATTGTCCGAAACAAAGCCGATGCCATCTGCTGGGCAAGCAAAAGCAAAAGGTACTGCTTGAACAACCTGCAAACACGAGAAAGACACTTCATACTTTGAAACAATAAAAATTTTACAAACGCGTTGTTGGATTTGCCATCCTTCAACAGTGGAATTTATCCTCTTATCCCCCTTCTTTCTCACCTATCAGCATGTGGATCAAACCCAATGACATAGTAGGTGAGGAACACCCAAACTGCAACCTCCACGATGGAAATAGGGATCTTTGAAATCCAAATTGGAAGAGCATATGCCCATGCTGGGTAAAAAAGGAGATCTCTTTGCTTGTAGAAAACCGGGAGCCTGGCAATTGTCATGGAAATCTCCACCATTCCATTGAACATGATCATCACAAGAGTGAAGAACAATGCACCAATATAAATCTCTCCATCAGTTGTGGTATCTCGAGGCATATGAGTCCGAAAGAAGAGGGTCATCGTAATACACGCTTGAACTGTGAGCTGATAAATGAGTTGCATCGTATTAGTACATTAACTAGTTCAAGTTTGAAATTAGAATTGAAGTCGGCATTTACCTGAAAGGTCTTAAAAATGTAAACAAAGGAGTTCCTTCTCATAAGCAAGTATTCTCTTGAAGCACAAGCTCGCAGTAAATCCTTTACTCCTAGACCATATTTTTCAGTAGTCAAAGCAGCTGGGTGGTTCTTGCTTCGATCAAAAGGAGTGGAGAGCTCGTCCCTGAGTTTCCTTCCCAAGTGAAATGCATGGAATGCCTCTGCAAATTCCTGAACCGTCACAAAAGTGTAGGGCTCATCTCTATATGCCCAATATTGCTGCTGATCTTTCCGTGATGTTACCTATCAATAGAAAAGGAAAATGTGTTCTTGAAAGACAGTTGCTTTGAGAATACCTTTTGTCTCCTAAAAGCTGCAGGTGAAAATTGTTATGTTTCCACTTACTTCTTGCAAGAAGTCGGCAGCACCCTTCCTTTCAGGGCATTTGAATCCCATGGATTCGAAGAAATCTAGGATGAGGTCACGAGGACCCTGGTACACGATTTGGCCATCAGATAGCAGAATAATGTCATCAAACAGGTTGTAAGTCTCCGGAGCTGGCTGGAGAAGGGAGATAACGGTCGTCCCATTGAAAATGTGATTGAATTGCTTCAGGGACTTCACAATTTGGTACGTTGTTGAGGTATCAAGCCCGGTAGATATCTCATCCATGAAGAAGGCCATCGCAGGCCCGACCAGCATCTCACCTGGAAAATACAGGTCAGTGATCAATTTGTTGATTAGACTAGAGAAGGAACATTGAACATTAATGTCGTGATATCAACAACTATCCAAGTTGCTTCTGACCTGTGGTAACACGCTTCCTTTGTCCTCCGGAAATACCCCTGATCATTTGATTTCCAACCATGGTATCTGCACAAGCTTCTAACCCTAAAATCTGTGGAAGAAGGACGTGTTCAATAAAGTTTTATAATTCCAAAAAAGCTGGTTGAACATTTTTTTCCTGTGATTCTTGTCAAAGATTACCTTAAGAACATAATCTGTCACAACATTAGCCTCCTGACCTGGCATTGCTACAGCCTGAGGGATTTTACACCACAAAAGATTTGCTTAAGAAGACCCCAAAAGCAAAGTCAACAGTGTCTTTTGGCGATGGGAAAGAAAAAACTATGACAGAATTGGACTGATAACCTTTTTTTCCCTGTTGAGTTTTCTTATGCATAATCTGTCTCATTTACTTGTTTGATTTGGAAATGGGGAGAAAAGCAACTATTATCTTCCCTTCTTTGATTACCTTCATATAGACATCAATATCAGGGTCTGGTTTTATATTTGCTGCTTTCTCTCTTCTTGATAGCTCTGCCAACATATCTACAGAATGCCACAAAAGGATCCACCTTTTTCTCATTCTAAAAGGTCTCTAAAATACAAATCTGACGATGAAAATGATTAAAGAAAAAAGATTTTTAATTACCATAACGAGTTCCGACCCCTTGACATCTTGCAGAGAAGGCCAGAGTTTCTCTTACTGTCATTTCTCCAAGGTGAAGATCATGTTGGCTTATGTAAGCAGCAGTTCTTTGGGGCACAAACTCATTGAAGCTATGTCCATTGTAAGTAACCTTTCCTGTCATCTGAGTAACAACATTCGTGCTTTTAATGACATAGTTTCAGCAGCTAAAAATTGGAAATCGGGGAAAAAGAAACAAAAATAAGGTGTGAAACTAAATGAAAGTATAGGCAAATTAACCTTTAGTTTGGGGTCAAGCCTGCCAGCCAAAGCTAACAACAATGTGGTCTTCCCTGAACTTGGAGGACCTAAAAGCAGAGTCATCCTACAAAAACTGAAGCTAATCAGAAGCAGGTTGCTAAAAGAAAAAAGAAAAGAAAAGAAAAGGAAAGGAAATCTCCATCACTTGGTTCAAGCCAAAAAACAAACAAGCAAACTGAACTCAGAAATGCCATTCCAATTCATTTGGGTTAAAAGTTGCTTTTAATTTGGGTTGATTTGCCCACCTGCCAGGTTTGATGATCCCACTGACATCTTGCAGGATGGTCAAGTGTTTCTTTCTACTAGGAAGGACGTGCAGGAAATTCAAGATGCCCTTCAACAACAAAAGGAAAAAGATAAAAAAGAATAATAAAAAATGATATTAGACAGAAATATATTCAAAGGGCAAGATTGTGTTCCGTATTCTAACGTCCTCTTGTCTGCACACTCCAATCCTTTATTGGAGAGAAAAAAATTTCTTCCTTCTTTCTAGATAATATTCTGAATTTTATGTTTTAGAGTTAAAATGTAATAATTCAAAAATGTACTCATTTGAGTATTTGTACATAATTAATGGTCAGTCTTATGATCTCTACTAAATGAAGAAAAAGAAAAAGTGTGCATGTGGGGTTTGATGTACTAACTGATGCTGGTGCTTACCTCTACGATATCGATACTGAAATTAATGAAATTGGGCAAAGCTCTGCTTCCGACATGATTCTCTGTCCCGACATTCAAATGCTCATATCTCACTTCGATTGTAGGAAGATCAATTCCAACTCTGCAACAAAACCCAGATTCACGAGAACCAAAATTTGGACAAAATGTCACTAAAAATCTACCAACAGGTGAACATGTTTTCTAAAAGAAAAGGAAAAAACACAAACTATTGCTAAGAGAGGCTAAACTAATATGTAAAGCTGAGAAATGCTTAATTACAACATATAGTCACTTGTATGAATAGTTACTTGAGTAAACGAAGAAAACGATCAGTTCTGCTATTACATAAAGATTGGTAACTTCAGTCCCACCGTGGGTTTACAACTCCTTCAACGTCTTTTCAATCCAATAACTGAAGCTAATAAATATCTGGGACGATTCTATTATTTCAATCTAGAATAAACAAATTTATTTTACATGCTGGTAGATTTCAAAAAAGAGTTGGTAAATATCAAAATAGGAGAAATGAAATTAATAGTTCTTAAACTTTAGATCAATGTGTAATATCATTCTTGGATTGTTAGTTTGTTCAGTGTGGGTCTTCAATTATTTCTGAATATTCCATGTAATCCCCCAATTTTCATATTGTTCAATTTAGTTCCTCAACTTTCCATCAAAGTCAAATTGGTGCTTCATTATTATTTACAAGCTTTCATAATTATATAATTGCCTGAGTTTAGAATATTGCTACATTTCCATCATTTTTTTAAATCATTGAGTTTCTAACTTATCTATTGAGTTACTTCATTAACAGATCATTTTCTATAAATAAATTATCAACAATTTTTTACATAAGTAATTTCTTTTCAAATTAATAACCAACATTCATTTAATTCTTTTAAATAACCAACTTCTATGGTTAGTTTACCCATTTTTTATTTATCAAGACCTTCATATTATTAACTACCATAGGAAATAACCATCCTCTATATGGTGACTTGACCAACTTTTCAATCAAGTGTTAAAAAGAAAGAAAGATAGGTAACTAACTCAAATAAAATTGGTAGCTCAGAACTAGTAGATAATTTAATTGGAGAAAAATTGACAAATCACTTAAACTCGAGCAAATAATTTCTTATAAAAGGTAGTAAATTTAAAACGTAATTCAAAAAGGTAAGTAAGAGTTAGAAAAAGATGGGAAAAAATGGTAATTCAAAGAAATATAAACTTTGTTAGTAAGTCAATTGAACAGTTGGTAACCCAACACGAGTTAGCAGCTTAATCGACGAATTGATGGTAAGTCACTTTAATTAATGCTGGTACTTTTTGAAAGATTTAGTAAATTTAAAGTGTAGCTAAGAAATACACACAAAAAAATCTATAAAAGATAAGAAAAGTTGGCAAATTAGAAAAAGAAAAATTAATAATCTTTTGACCAGTACCTCAAATGAAAGTTGATTTTCCAGGTAAGTCATGATAATTTAGGTTGATAATCTCTACAAAAGTTAGTATATTTAATGGGTTGCTAATCAAAGCAAATAAAAATAAGTAACTCAATTGAAAAATTGGTAAATTACAAAAAAGAGACAATTAAACGTTAATAACCGAAAGCAAGTCGGTAGTTTAGCTTGACAAAACTTGATAAATCACTCTAATTTAGATTGTCGATTTCACGTAAGAGCTAATAAACTCAAAGCATTGGTAAATTCCGCAAACCTAAGCCTATAATTTAGTTCAAGAATTGTTGATGGATAATGCCACAAAAAATCTCAAATTATGTTATTTGTGATAAAATTACCTCGATTTTTTTTTTGCGACACAAAAAACTCAAAATTATACTAGTCATGACAAATATACTATGAACTATTTTTTGTGACATTAAAAACCCCGAACTATACCCATTGTAATATATTTTCCTTAAACTTTCTCCTATGACAAAAGAAAATCTTGAAATTGTACTCGTATAACACATTTACCCCCGAGCTCTTAAGGGCATTTTTATCTTTTATCTTCTTCTTTTTTCCCTTCTTCTCTCTTCCCTCTACCATGGCCAATGGAGGGAAGCCAGTGAGGGCAACCCTCACTTGCATCGAGCGAGGGTCACCCTCACTTGGGCGGGCTAGCCCTTGCCCTCGCTCTCACCAAATTCGGCAAGGGCTACCCTTGCCTGACCTTGCCCAAATTTGACATTGGCGCGGGTGGCCTTTGCTGGCTTCCCTCTGCCAGCCATGGTGAAGGGAAGAGAGAAAAAGGAAAAAGAAAAAAGACGAAAAATGCCCTTCGGTTAAAGAGCTTATGGGTAAATATGTCACACGAGTACAACTTCAAAATATGTCATAATAAGCATAGTTTGGGGTTTTTAATGTCATATAAAAGATTTAGGATAGATTTGTCATAAGTGGCATAGTTTGGGGTTTGTTGTGTCACAAAAAATAATTTAAAATAAATTGGTTACAAATTGCATAGTTTGGAGTTTTTGATGGTATTTTCCCAATTATTAATTTGCGAACTACCATATAAAGTTGGTAACTTCATGGAATTGACACTAAAACGGCTACAAGTTAGCTGAAAGAAATGGTTACAGATTGTTATTTTTTGTAACTAACAGTTTTTTACACTAACATTTATCAAAATTTATCACCACAGAAGAAGCCCTCTTTTCGATCACAAAATAATAGAATTCTAAAATTCCAAGTGAGTTAGCTATTTTCTATGTGGTAATTATTTTTTCCAATTAGTTTACTTTTCCACAAGGTCCATACCCTTTCCACTTCCGTGGATCGAGGATTAGTAATTTGCTAAGGAATCGTAGGTCCTTGGAAGTATAATAGTATCGTAATAATATGACCAATTTACTGATATATATATCACTTATTTGAAAGCTTGCTAACAATTGTCAGGTCATTTTATTTTATAAACAAATAGTTATAAACCCAACAATGTTTTAAAAATAGAATATTTAAAAAAGTGAGCAGAATATTTAAAGAAGTGGATTTTTTTAATGATCTTTCAAATCATTTAGTATGAGATTTTTCAAAAAAAAATCTACCTGTCAACGCGGTTCTTGAGCTTCAACAAGAAGCTCTCGTTGTCCTCTTCCGCTTCCCCCAACAACCTCCCCATCAGCTTCTTCCTCTCCTGGAGGTCGAGGTTCAGGATGTCGACCTCGTCTGCTCCACCGCGCGAGGCGGTCAGGATGCCCTTCCTCAGGCGGTCGAACGTGGGGAGCCTCTCGAGGGCGGCCCACTTGAGAGCTTCTTCATCATCGTCCTCATCGTCGTCGCCTCGGCGTGCCAGGGACCTCGAGAACACCTCGTCCATCCCGCCGTTCCTCCACATCCCGCGGCTACTCGCGCGCAGGCTCCTGCTCGCTCTGTAGGCATCTCCTCCCTCCATGAATGAACTGAAAAGGAGACGGTGATCGACGGATGTGTTCCCGAGCTTCTTTCTTTCATGAATCGAGCATCGTTTCTGGGGATTGCGAGAACACACAGGGAGGTGCGAGAACTGGAGTTTAAGGGAGAGATTACAGCTTTAGGCCCACAAAAATGGTGGCTTTTGATGTATCAACTCGGCACTCTATGGAATGTGCTTGCATCTGGCATTCTAGGTTGAAGATGAAGGGGAACCAAAAGAACAAGAAATTGGCGGGAGCAAGCTAGGATCCGTTTACCTAATTGATTTGTTATATAGGTGGAGCCAGTCTCAAATGGCTCTCTAAACGTTTTTCTAGGAGAAGTATGTCAGCTACTCTAGTATATTTCGTGTATCAGTCTAGCTATACATGACACTATTTCTCAGGAAAAATTATCAAAAAAATTCTAAATATATTATATTTATATCAATTCAGTTCTAAACATTTTAATATTTTACCTATTTAGCTCATCCAGTTAATTTTGCTTGAAAATTGCTGACATGAATGCTGACCGTCCTGCATGGCATGACCAATAATAACGTAGATAATATTACCCATTTTTGAATTATAAATTTATTTTTTCTTTTCTTCTCTTTACCTCTTTTCTTCTGTTTCCTTTTCCACTATGGCCAGAGAGCTCCGATGAGGCCATGAAGGCCATGCTTTGCTTAGCGAGGCTGGTCTCACCTAGATCTAGGCAAGGCAGTCTTGCCCATGGTTGCAATGGTCTAGGCGAGGTTGCCTTTGCTGTCTTTTGTGAAATAGGCTAGTCTTGCCAAGAGCTCGTTGGCCACAGTGAAAGGAAAAGAAAATAGAACATAAGGAAAATAGAAGAAAAGAAAAAAAAAAAAAAAAAAATCAAATCCAGCCATACCACGTAAGATGGTTGATGTTCACACCAACAATTTTCTATCAAAATTGGCCAACTGGATTATAATAGCAAATTATCAAAATTATCAAAATGTTTAATATTTTTTTTTTTTTAATTATCCCCTTTTTTTTTTGGTCAAACCCTTGGAACATATTAAGATTGCCACGCTTGCAAACGGAAGAGCCTTCAAAACGCGACACGTGTCCCGCGGGCCCACCCCTTGTTTTTTTTTTAATTATCCCCTGTTTTTTTTGTCAAAGACATGCCGCAATGGAGGGTGCCGCCCTAGGTTCCACGGCGTCAGGACTTGCAGAAGTGGCGGGGCTGGGAGAGGTTGTGGTTGTTGAAGTAGCAGAACTTGGTGTTGGTGGAGTTGCAACGCGGGCAGGGCAGGGCCTCCGTCTGCGGCGGCGGGTGGGGGTGCAGGCCAGCTCCCCTGGCGCCGGCCTGCGGCCGGGTAGGCCTGCGCTCGTTGGTGTCCGAAGGCATGTTGTCCTCCTTGCGCGCGCAAAGGGAGTGGTGGAGAGAGAGCTATGAAAAGAAGAAAGCTTGGAGAAGGAGGGAGAGAGAGTGAGACTGGGAGAGAGAAATGGGCAGGAGAGAGAAATGGGCAAATTTTTTGGCATGTCGCGTTCCTGGGCGTGAGAGAAAGGGCAGGAGAGAGAAAAGAAAGGGCAGGAGAGAGAGAATTTCAGAAGGGTTTTGAATTTTTTTTTGCTTGGACTGATAATGGTGGGCCCGCGGGACACGTGTCGCGAACTGAAGACCCTTCCCGTTTGCCAGCTATTCATAAACAAATCCGGAATGTTCCACGTGTTTTAACACATTTGTGTTTTTGTTGTTTTTTTGGGTCGAATTCCACATTTGTGTATGAATGGATAAGTTTCAAGAGAAAAGGTTTTTCGATCGGGTGGATTTGTAGATCTCCGACGAATGCATGGCTCACGATCAGCTCGATTAAAGTTGATCCATGGGATTGTCAACGAACATCCGCTGCAGCACTGGTTCTTCGATGCTGTCTAGAGTCGATGATCGTAAACACAAGAAAAGAACAGAAATGTCATCTAGACTCTAGAGTGGAACCGCTGTCTAAAGGTTGGTGTAATTACATAGAAATAGGCCCTACGGATTAGATTGAGCCTACTAGTTATCGTGTAGCGCCTTATAATCTTTATGAACATAGGCAGAAGTTGCACCCCACAATAAATTCTTCGAAAATAAAAAAAGAAAATGAGCAATCAACTTTAATAATTAATATCTTCGATTCTTCCTTTTTGTGGATCGTGGAAAGCAATTTTATGATCAGCAACAAATTCATTTTCTTTTCTATTTTTTTTAGTGAAAGCAGGCCAAAGAGAAATTGATCGCTCAGCAGGTGCTTTAAGTTCTTGCATTGATACAGCTTCGGGAGCCCTCGAAAACATCCAACTTAGAAGATAACATCAAGTTTTCTTTTGTTTCTATGCGATTCCATATTTTGTAAAGCTTCTTGATTCAGAACATTCCATGCTTAAATCTAGCCGTAGTGGCTAAGTTTGCAAGGAAAATTGTCCAGTAGGTCTTAAACCCATTATACGGATACCGATTCAATCCTGAATTTTCCAATTATACCAATTTACTCTTAATTCCAAGTGCAAAATTATAATGTAGTCATTCTAATTATTTTTTACCGAAAATCGACAATATAACGATATGTCATATAGGATAGGCAGCGATGGATGGATCACCATATTAGCAATTTCCGACGGAAATTAATCATAACTACTACATCGAAATTTGGCATAAAAATATATGATTAAATTAGTAAAAATTAAAAATTAAAAACAGAATCGACGTTACGATAGATTTGGCTATAAGTTTAAATTGTCCTCGTCAACTAACACGAGGAATAGGACTGCCAAAGTTGTTCAGGTAGCGACTGAGAAGAGACAATGTAAATTTTAACATTAACGAACGGACAAGAAAAAAGGGCGGCTAGTTTGCGGGCGGCAGCCACCACCACTTCGAGCCACTTTAGTATGTCATTAGTGGGAGGAAGAAGAGGGTGGTTAAGTATAGGACACAGATGATAGATATAGACCACACCACAACATATGTGGTAAAAACGGCTTGTAAACAAGACACCGTAAAAAAAAAAAAAACAGTACACCTTTCGATTTCCAATTCCGCGCTATGTCAAGGCGCTTTGCTAGTCGATCCGTCAACATCAACATTGTTCTCTAGCTTCTTATATGCATTTCTTCTTTGATGCAAGAGGCAAAGCAAATCAGCGATTTTTTTAAGGGAAAAAAAATGCCCATTTTTACTTATTGTGAAGCGACGGTTTGTTAACCATTAGGGTTTGTTCTAGTGACCACTCTTTTTACATAAAAATAGGGAAGTAAGGGTTCGAATCCCCATCTTTTCAAGGGGTTGGAATAAAGACGTTTAGCTTTAAATATGAGTTTTGACTCTATCCTGTAAAAAAAGGGACAGAAGTCTTAAAATAAATTAAGAATTAGAGTATGACAAACCAAAAAAGAAAAAATGGCGATTTGTTGCCTTAATTGCGACATCTTCCATTTCGGGTAGAGGTGATATTGGGTGGGGCCGTTGACACTAGTGTGTATTAGGGGCGTGCAAAAGAACTGAGAATTGTTCAAACTGCCTAGAACCGGCAATTCCCATGAGGATCAGTCTGGTTCCTGATTCTAGGCATGATCTTCCTACTCACTCACCCAAACTAGACTGGTATATATATATTTCATCTCAATTACTTAATTATTTTATAGTTTTTCGACCAAATATATATGTACATATATGTATATTTGTAGTTATTGGACATTATTGACTAATTTTGTCTCTTGGGTGTGTATTAGGATTAACCCTCATACATTTTTTTTTCTTTCTAATAATCCATTTACTTATTTTCTCAACCAAAACAAAATAAACAAATGAAGAGAAATGAGAGAATCAATTAGAGATGTCTATAAATGTTGCGGCGCTTTGTCGTCATGATACGAAATTCAAAGCCAACGACTCGTTTTTAAGAGTATAATTAGGTTTCTCCTAAGCCATTCCCATGATTTAATTAGGTTGACATTGAAAAAAGATAAATAAAGCGATTAATGTTTTAACTTCTGTGGATGTTAGGACTTTTAAGGTGGAGTCTAACTCTCCACATGTTTCCGGTGTCAGGAAACCCTAAGAGGACCATACCATAACATTCGAAGAAATTAAGTTTTTAGCTGACGACTATTGTCTATTCATTCCACCCTATAGTTTTCAATACTTAATCAAAATAAATGGCTCATAATTCAACCCAAATATAAAGCCAAACAAGCTTTGGTGCTCCAAATAGAAACTAGGTTCACCATTATATTATTATTATTTTTGGTTGGAGACGATTATATTAATGAATCAATGCAATTTTGTAGGGATTGGGGACCAATTCTATGGACCCTCCCGAGAATCGGATCGGACCAACAGTTTGGTTATTGGATGGATCCATATAACCAATGGGTGAGTATCGGTTCCAATTTTTTGGAATCGGTCATTAGTGGGCGATTTTCGATTCTAAGGCAGGAATTGCCCACCTAAACCATGCTTACTCCTAATTTATATAGCGTAAATTGGATAATCCACGCCTAATTCGTGGATAAAAGTTTGGTTTGCTCAAAATCATATTTGGAATTTGCGAGGCTCTATAACCCACAGACTGTATGGAAATGAGTAAATTGGATAATCCACAGGGAGAAAAATATATGCTTGTTTGAGACATAAATTATTCTTTCAATGTGATTCTCAAGCTTAAAATTTGGGAACCGAGTCTTTGTATTTGTACAATTTATCTAATCAAGTCCTTTCATCTATAGTTCCAACAAATTGGGTATATGCAAATAACGTACTCCGTCCACTTATTTTCTTTTTCTATATCAAACTTTTTCTATTTTTTGAATTACAGACACTAAAAATAAAGTTAATTATTTTTTGGGACAATCTTTTGCACAAGATTTGTTTATTTCTCAATTACGTTGTTGATAGTTTGTTGCTTCTCTCTCTCTCTCCATATATATATGTTTGTATATCATGTTAACTTTTGTAATACTTATATAGATAAAAAAGATGACAAAAAGAAATAGAAAGATGGCCATATATTTAGTTGATTTTGGAAAACTTTTGAATTTGTAATGGAAAACTAAGGGACTAGATTGGAAAAACTGCAGTTTAGGGGCTAAATTAAAGTTTGGGAGTGAGGCCGCCCTCGCCAGATTTGCCCAGGCTAGCCTGCCAATCATGGCAAGTGGCTAGCCACCTTCTAAAGGAAGAAGAAAGGAAGGAGAGAGAAAAAAATCAGAAAAATAAAAAATAGAAAAATTATTAAAATGTTATTAAAAAAATTTCATTTTTGTGCTGGCGGTGCTACGTAAGTTGGCTGGCCATCATCTACATCAGCAAAATCTAATCAAAATTAGCCAAAATGACTAAATTGGCATTTAGTCATAAGGTTTAGGACTAAATTGATACAATTCAAAAGGTTTAAGACTAAATTAGCATTATTAAAATATTTAAGATTAAATTGACACCAACTCAAAAGATTTATGACTAAATTGACACCATTAAAAAGGTTTAGCATTAAATTGATGCTAATGTAATAAATTTATAACTTTTTTAACACTTTTCTCGAAAGAATAAGAACACAAGTCTTATAATTTTTGCACAACACTTAATTGATTGCCATAAACTTTTTTGCTCACTTAAGTGCCATCAATTATTTGTCTCGTCGGAAAATCAATGCAAAATTGATTTATTATATAAGATTCAACGTGGCTCGTTAGCAAGATAATCAATGAGTGAGAAATCAAAATGATGTTGTTTAGAGATATATTTGAAGAACCCTGACCCAATTTAGAGAATTGGGGCAAAATTTTGTCAAATTTGAAAAAGTTGGTGAAGAACCCTATCTTTGACATTTGGGGCAAAATTCCATCACAACCAAAATTAGGGTTACTAAAGCAAGTGAGGGAGAGGGAAAGTGGTTCGTGCCATCCTTTGTTAAAGAACCCTAACTCAAAACGAGATTCTCACACATGCTCTCCTCGGAGTTGCCATCGCCTTTTTTTTATTTCCTCCACGAAAGTATCTTGGGATTCGTAAGATTTCTCTATGACGTCAACAATTTTCAGAGAGAAAGGAGTGAGAGAAAGATCCTGTCTTTCCAAAACACATCGGCGCTTTGTTAGCTCTTACCGCGTCCGACGAAGAATTTTCCATGTTGGACTTCCATTTCTTTTTAAAGCTCATGTCAGATTCAAAACATAAATTTAAAAAATCACCTAAGATGAATTTTCATAATAAATAGTCACATTCCATTCATTTTAGTAAATACATGCATACAAAGATGTATCTAGGAGTGTTCAAAATGGACCACCCAAATTGAGAACCGTCTAGACGAGATCACACCGGCCAGTTCAGTCTAATTATTGGGAGTGTTGGTCCGGTTTCCGATTCCTAAAAGTGGAACCTATGTTTGGGCGGTCGAGTTCCGAATTCTAAGAGAAAACCGAATCGGGTCAACTACATATACATTTTTTTTTATTTTTTCAAAAAAAATAAATAAATTGTGAACTATATACTATCTCATTCAATAGTACTACAAATTATGGCACAATAAGTCTTCACTTATTGTCACTTCCGTCAATATCTTAAAATTTATTGTTTTCTCTCGTTGTGCATGGCCACTATTTTGTGAAAAAAATGGCTGGTTTTATTATGGTCCAATCCTGTCCCCGATTCCCAAAATTAGGAACTAGGAACTAATTACCCCTAGATGTGTGTGTTGTGTGTGTAAAATATGTTATGTAAGAGAGTAGGTGGTTACATTTACATTAAAGCTTAAATTGTTTCATGAAAAATAAATAATTTAAAAAATATTTTCCTAAAAACGATAATGTGTATCGGTTGAAAAACTTAGTTAACAAAAATATTTTCATTATCGATGATAATTTGTGTCTCAAATTTTTGTGAACAATGAAAATATTTTTCGTTTGTTCATTTTTGTACCTGATACAAATGATCATTTTTAGAAAAATAATTTTCAAATCATTTATTTTTCGTAAAATAAAAAGAGCAATGTCTCAAATATTTCCAAAACTTGGTGTATAATTATGTTTACTGAAACTCCTTCTATAGCTTTTCATATTGAACATATATGTTTAATAACTTATTAGAGTTATAGCAATAACAATAAGTGTGGAATTTAATTAATTGAAGTAAATATCACTCAAAATTGATATGTACCATTGATTAAATGATTAATTCATGTAGGTTCGTTTGTCTAACATAAAAGCTCACTATTCACTTATCACACATCTTACAAGTCCTGTTTTACCAAAACTGAATTTATCACAATATATTTCTCTTTTTAATATGACACAATTATTTGTCATTTTCTAAGGAATCATCATTATTTAATTAATAAAAATTGACTATACTATTATGTTCCACGAAATTTTGTATTGAATTGAACCGAAATAATTTTACGCTCTATCTTATAGGTTTCATTCATGTTAATTATTTACTTATATTTCCTCTATTGCATACTATAATGTAGAAAGATGGCAAAATATACTGTTATACATTTCTAGGATAAACTCTACTTTTTTATTTTACATTTTCACATCTTTTCTAATGAAGTCTTTGTACTTTTGATTTGTTTAATCATGTCCAGTTTTCACAAGTTTGCAAATCAAATCGATTCCACAACAGCTGGTAAATCTAGTTGACATGGCCTCATGCTCAGATGTGGATAATTTTTTCCAACATGGACGACCATATAGGCATCTATATTAGTCTAATTTTATCTACATCATACTTTAACATTGTTCACATTGGTGAAATTTATTGACAATGATGTCCTCGTGGCTGTCAAACTTGGGTTCACTTTATCCGCCAGCCGGAATTAAGGTTGAAGGGATCCGAGTAGAAAATTTGAGTGAGTAAAGGACTTAATTAGAGACAAACTAAAAGTGAGTGAATTAAATTAGAAAAAAGTGTTGAAGTAATTGAAGGTTTCATTTTTTCTTTTTGTAATTTCCGTTATACGGTTGTTTTATAGAGTCGGTTTATTATGTTAAAATTCCCATTTCAAATGATAAGATCAATTTCTCTCTTTGTGCCTCTATAATTGCCCATTTTTTCTCAGTACCATATGACATGTCGTGCCTAATATAGTGAATTCTACTTAAACTTATGATCAAAGATATCTTCTCATTCTCATGAAGTTGATTATACTACTCATCATGTTGAATGTGATTAGACATTTACACATATTATATCTAAGACCGTTGATATTCCGAAACATTCTTCACTTAAAATTTTCTTGGTAAAATTTAAAGGCTTCTCTCAATTACACAGTTAATTGCGGTGAAATTTTATGAAATCACTACCAACTATTTTAAAGGATGAAACTGTTAGATGAATATACATAGTCTATTTCATTACTCTTATAAAGAATCACACCATAATTAAACATTTGCTTTTAGATTGAGTTAAGTGTTTTTATTTAATATTGGAAATTGCTTTAATTGTAATAAAAGGGATGATGTTAAGGGGAAACAAATAGCTGATTGGACTAGCGATGACGGAACCATGTCTAATTAACACACGCCTTCTACCTTCATCTTGCTATAGCTCCAATATAAGCTAAAATACTTAGCCAAATTGCGTTGTGGCTTAAAAAAAGGGCGTTTATGCCGTCAGAAATGACGGATTACATGATCCTGGTTTTGTCTAGTTTTTTATTCCCCTAAAATATTTCATCCGGATGACATGAACATCCGCAATCTTACTTGATATCCAACTTTTGCACAAACTGATCCGGTTGAGAAATTGCTATAGGACCGACTAACTCTGGGATCAGTTGGCCTTCATTAGAATCAGTAGTTCAAGCTGGAAATGATCTCTGCAAGGCTCCTGTTCATGACATCAGTGCTGAACTTGAGCTTCTTCGATCGGTGATGAGAATGCTATTAGCCATGCCATATGTCAATACGAATGCTAGAAGACTTTTATCGCGTCTGGAAATTGAGCACATTGATTGAAATTGCGAAAACGCAAGCGAAGAGCACAGGGAACACGAGGATCACACCGGCGGCCACCCCTAGGAAGTCGTGTCTGAAACCCAAGTAATCTTTTATGTATTGTCTCAATGAGCCATCATAGTCCTCAAGAATGTCCTCCACATCGCCGTACTGCGAGGCCACCAACCCGTATAAAGACCAAGCGACGGGGCATGCCCAATAGTACCATCTCCACCAAACAGGGATCCTCTGTTAAAGATACACCGAGGGTAGTCTCTCATTTTCAGGCACCACTATAATGTCAGAAAAAGAAAAAAGACAATCTGCAAAATCATCAAAATGGTTGCTAGATAGAACTTACGGTTCGTGGCACTAGGAACCCGGAGAAGAGGTTCCAAAAAAGGTAGAATGCAAAGCCAACGATGCCAGCGATATGATGGTTCGGGGTCAAGCCTACTGTCATTATGCCAAAGAAGGTGAATAGCATCATGCTGAAGAACTCGAAGAACAGAAACCAGAAAAATTTCTCAGCTGTCCATTTGAATCCAATCATCGGATAAACTATGAGGGTGTACGTTATGACTTGTACAGTGATGTAGGGGACTTCAATCAGAACCTACAATATCGAAATTCAAACCACATAAGGAGCATTTAATTAGAGTACTGATTCATAAAAGAAGATCGGCATCATTGTGAAGCAAAATTTTACTTGTGCTAGAGCATATGCCAGGGCTGAATACATCCCAGCAGCTCGCTCTCTGTAAAAAACTGTTCTTTCCACTGATACAACTGGTTGCACGGGAGATGCATTTTGGACCCCGAGGAATATAGTGGTAGCATACATTGAGCCCATCGCATTAAGCACATCTAGCGTTCGATTCCTGCAAGATTCGAAGGTTGATGAACATAGCATCCAGTTTGATGGTGCACGGGCTAAAACTTTTACTCATCCAGGCAGGACTTACGTTTTAGATCCGATATCCCAGTACATACTGCCGAAAGTTAAGGCCACTAGGACTGTGAAGAGTTGCCGAACAGCTGTATAGCTCGTGTTGCGCCAGTAAGACCAATGTTGTTTCCATAAGCAAGCGACGAATTGGGTGAAAGTTGACTGTGCATACTTGGTGGGGAAGTAGAGATCCTTGGAATTAGGAGGCGGTATGCTCAATTCTTTGATCAAAGCCTTGTTTCTCCTGGAAAATTGCAGGATGTGTCAATCTAACTCTCTGCAATCTATGTGAATCTGCCATTATGGTTACTAACAAGGCTAAAATTTGGTCCTTTCAGAATGAACTGAACCCACCTATACAACTCCGAACTTCTGTATAAAGTGGTAAAATCAATCCCCAAAGCAAGTTCTTGTGCTGGCTCTGTGACTTCGAGCATCCAAGTTGCTGGGTTATAACCATCTTTGATTTTGCTTACTCCTTGGATTCCCTTTCACATGAAGATATCTCTTTTGGTGATTCAGTTAGCTTAGTGAAAAAGGGGAATTGAAACTGTATCGGCCGAAATAAGTACCTCAAAGTATTTGATTAGATGACAAGAATAGCGACCCAATGGACCGACATAAATCTCTTGCCCACCTCGTTTCAATAAGAGAAGCTACGGCACAAGTAAAAGTACATGGCTCATGTATCGAATAGCATTATGAATAAGTTCTTGTACTTTGGATGTGTAGACATTACTTACCTCATCAAAGGATTCGAATATGTCGATGCTTGGCTGGTGGATTGTGCACACGACAGTTCTGCCTGTATCCACCGTATTCCTTACCGTTCTCATGACAATAGCGGCAGCTCTTGCATCGAGCCCAGAGGTTGGCTCGTCCATGAAAATAATAGATGGGTTCGCTACCAGTTCAACCGCTATGGTTAGCCTTTTGCGTTGCTCCGTAGAGAGACCGTTGACAGTAGGCAAACCGACCAAGGCTTGTCGCAGTGGATTTAGTTCCACGAGCTCCATGACTTCCTCAACGAACATCTGTAAAGGTTTTTGAAATACAAATGATATGATGAATAAGACTGACTCTTGATGACGGCTTCACATTTAGCGAGAAAAATGAACCAAATAGCAGTGAGGATGACCAACTTAAATCACCAAAAAGAGCCGTCACTTGGGAATTTTAAAGAAGCAAGACTTTGAATAGGTTATTTCAAGGGAAAAAAGAGAACCGTGCTAAAAAACAGATATTGGGAATAGAAGCCAACCTTTCTGGTTTCACTGTCGATGTCGGCTGGTAAACGCAGCCATGCAGAGTAAACCAATGACTCATAGACCGTCACATGAGGTGAATGGATGTCATTTTGTTCACAGTAGCCGGAAATCCGAGCGAATGTCTCTTGCTTCTTTGGATACCCAGATATGGTTATGTCCCCTTCGATGTATCCTCCAGTTTTTCTACCGGCCAACACATCCATCAAAGTAGTTTTACCGGCACCGCTGACGCCCATCAAAGCTGTGAGAACACCAGGCCTAAAAGCACCACTCACACCCTTTAAGAGCATCAATTTATCCTCGAGAACACCTTGACTCTTCATTTCCTGCCAATATAGACAAAACAAGATATTTAACTACATTTGAAATGGTGATACTTGGGTGCAAACATATATGCTTCTATCGGGAAGAGATGCTTGTAGCATTTATTAACCCGATTATTTAAAATAGAAAATTGATTAATTAATGTAAGCTCATTATATGAAATTTCCAATAGTATTATCTTTAGAATTCTCATCGTTCAACGAACCTCTTACCTGTGGCATGTCAACTGAATACTGGATTTCATCAAAAGTGATAGAGTGTTGCTCAAATGGCAGGACCATCCCTCTTTTCCTATTAGTCATGCCGGCCATCTGGGCCCCTGTAGATGAGGATCGGGGTGACCTCACAATTCGTAAAAGGAAAACATTGGTTAAGACATAATGCGAGTCCTTGACAAAAGGAGCTGCTCTTTTCAGTCTCCACTGTTAGCCTTTTGTTCATCACCCACCCGCTAAAGATAGACAATAACATCTGAAAGAAACAATGAGACCATTACCTGGTACTTGTTGATGACTAGAATCCCGTGACGGCAACTGGATTGATCCTCCTTCTCCATTAGCATTTTCACTGCTTTGATTATCTTCTGATTTTAGTGACTGAGATTGGCCAAAGGCTGCAAAATTGCTTACAGAACTTAGGCTAGCTCTGATGGACGGAAGCCTAAAGACGAAGAAGCTGGAATCCACTTACGGTTAAGGAAAGTGAGAGCCATTGGGAACGTGAGGTTGAAGAGCAAAGTGTATCCAAACTGAGCCCCGACTCCGATCCAATACCAGTAGGCATGGGCAAAAGCTCCACGTGACTTCAAAGATTGAACTCCTAGTGTTTCATTTGAACTTGAATTGAAGGGAACCTATCACATGGCATACATAACAAAATCAGTTGGTCAGAAAAAGAAATTCATGGAGAAATACGAAATTCTGGCATCAAGCAATTACAAGGCTTCACCTTGTTCCAGTTTGACGACAAAAACTCATTAGCAACCAGCGCATTCTGCCCGTACATTAAGGGCGATACCCAATAACCCCAAATCCACCATTTCTTTATATCCTCTGCAATTGGTATGAGGATTGGAAATTAGCACTCCTTCTGACTAAAGAAGCCAAGGGAAAAATAAGATTTTGAATTCTACTATAAACTATACCTCTCGAAAGAACAACACCACTTAATGCAAAGAGAATGAGCAGAAAAAATGTCCCTAACGTGTTGGCAACAATCATGTTTCTACCCACTGCCCCAATTGTCCGAAATAACGCCGATGCCATCTGCTGGGTGAGCAGAAGCAAAAGGTACTGCTTGAACAACCTGCAAACGCGACACAGACATTCCACACATTGAAACAGTTTTGCAAAGGCGTTGCCGGATTGGCCATCCTTCAACAATGGAATTATCCCCTTTCTTTCTTACCTCCCAACATATGGATCAAATCCGATGACATAGTAGGTGATAAACACCCAGACGGCAACCTCCACAAAGCTCACAGGGATCTTTATAATCCAATTTGGAAGAGCATAGACCCATGCTGGGTAAAAGAGATGATCTCTCTGCTTGTAGAAAACTGGGAGCTTGACAATTGTCATGGTAATCTCCACCATTCCATTGAACATGATCATAGTGAGAACGAAGAACAATGCGCCAAAATAAATCCCTCCGTCGGTTATGGTATCCCGAGGCATCTTTGTCCGAAAGAAGACGGTCATCGTAACCAACGCGATAAACGTGAGCTGATAAATGAGTAGCATTGTGTTATAGGTAGTTCAAGTTTGAAATGAGAATTAAAGTCAGCATTTACCTGAGAGATCTTGAAAATGTAAACGAAGGAGTTTCTCCTCATAAGCAAGTATTCTCTTGAAGCACAAGCTCGCAGCAAATCCTTTACTCCTGCACCATATTTTTGGGTAGTCAAAGCAGCTGGGTGGTTCTTGCTTTGATTGAAAGGAGTGGAAAGCTCGTCCCTGAGTTTCCTTCCCACGTGAAACGAATGGCATGCCTCTGCGAATTCCCGAACCGTGACAAAATTGTAAGGCTCATCTTTACGTGCCCAATATTGCTGCTGATCTTTCCGTGACGTCACCTATCAATAAAAAAGGAAAATGTGTTATTGCAAGACACTTGCTTTGAGAATACTTTTGATCTCCTAAAAGCTGCAGGGTGGAAAATTGTTATGTTTCGACTTACTTCTTGCAAGAAGTCGGCAACACCCTTCCTCTCAGGGCATTTGAATCCCATGGATTCAAAGAAATCTAGGATGAGCTCACGAGGACCCTGGTACACGATCTGGCCATCAGATAGCAGAATAATGTCATCAAACATATTGTAAGTCTCCGGAGCTGGCTGGAGAAGGGAAATAACGGTTGTCCCATCGAAAATGTGATTGAATTGCTGGAGGGACTTCACTATTTGGTACGTGGTCGAGCTATCCAGCCCAGTAGATATCTCATCCATGAAGAAAGCTGTTGCGGGCCCGACCAGCATCTCACCTGGAAAATGCAGGTCAGTGATCAAGTTTGCTGATTAGACTAGAGAAGGAACATTGATTATTAATTTCGTGGTATCAACAACAATCGAAGTTGCTTCTAACCTGTCGTCACACGCTTCCTTTGCCCTCCAGAAATACCCCTGATCATTTCGTCTCCAACCATGGTATCTGCACAAGCTTCTAGCCCCAAAATCTGTGGAGAATGGACATGTTCATTAAAAGTTTATCCTTCTAAATTTGCTTGTATGACTTATTTTTTGTGATTCTTGTCAAAGATTACCTTAAGAACATAATCTGTCACAACACTAGCCTCCTGACCTGGTATTGCTGCAGCCTGAGCGATTTTACACCACAAAAGACCCGATAAGCAAAGTCAACAGGGTTTTCTGCCCATGGCAAAGAAAAGAACCATACCAGAGTTGTACTCAAAAACCATTTGTTCCTTGTCAAGTTTTCTTATGCATAATGTGTTTCATATCCTTGTTTGATTTGGAAAAGGGGAGAAAAGCAACTATTAGCATTACCTTCATGTAGACATCAATATCAGGATCTGGTTTTATATTTGCTGCTTTCTCTCTTCTTGATAGCTCTGCCAACATATCTACAGAGTGCCACAAAAGGATCCACCTTTTTCTCATTCTACAGATCTCTCAAATTCAAACCCGATTATGTAAATGATAAAAGAAGAAAGATTTCTAAATACCATATCGACTTCCGACCCCCTGACATCTCGCAGAGAAGGCTAGAGTTTCTCTTACTGTCATTTCTCCAATGTGAAGATCATGTTGACTAATATAGGCAGCAGTTCTTTGGGGCACAAACTCATTGAAACTATGTCCATTGTAAGTAACCTTTCCTGTCGTCTAAGTAACAGCATTCGTATTTTAGTGAACTATGAAACTAAGATTTAATTTCAGCAGCTAAACGTTGGAAATTGGGAAAAAAAAGGTTGTGAAATTAAATGTAATAGTTGAATTTACCTTCAGTTTGGGGTCAAGCTTGCCAGCCAAAGCTAAAAGGAGTGTGGTCTTCCCTGAAGTAGGAGGACCTAAAAGCAATGTCATCCTGCAAAAACGGAACGCAAATCAGAAGCAGGTTGCAAGAAAGAAGAAAGGAAACCAGAGAAAATCTTCATCATTTGGTCCAAGCCAAGACAATTAAAAGTAAAAAATAAAAATTGAACTTAGAAATGCGATTCCTATATGTGGTCTAAAGTTGTTTCTAATTTGGTTTGATTTGCCCACCTGCCAGGTTTGATGATCCCACTGACATCTTGCAGGATGGTCAAGTGTTTCTTTCTACTGGGAAGGATGTGCAGGAAATTCAAGATGCCCTTCAACAACAAAAGGAAAAAGATAAAAAAGAATAAGAAAAAGGAAATATTAGACAGAAACATATTTAGAACATTGGAGCATTTGTATAAGATTAATGGTCAGTCTTATTGTCTCTGCTAAATACAAAATAAAAAAAGTGTGCCTGTTATGTTTAATGCACTAGCTGGTGCTCGTGCTTACCTCTACGAAACCGATATTGAAATTAATGAAGCTGGGCAAAGCTCTGCTTCCTACAGAAACCTCTGTCTCCACATTCAAATGCTCGTATCTCACTTCAATTCTAGGAAGATCAATTCCCACTCTGCAATGAAAACCACATTCACAAGAACCAAAATTGGACAAAATGTCACTGACAGGCTATCTTAATATTTCCAACTTATAAACGCTTAATTACAACATATAGTCACTTGTATGAATATTTACTGTGGTAGACGAAGGAGAATGTTACTTTTGCAATTTCATAATGATTGGTAAGGTAGTGCATTGGCGACTTCTATTTCATCAGTTAAGCAACTTCATTCAATGTCTTGGCAATCCAATTGTTAGAGCTGATAAATGTCTAGGACATTTCTATCATACCATTTCCAAAATAATCTTTTTTTCTGAGAGAGACGGTACAAAACACTATTGCTAAAAGAAGTGAGGAGGTCGCCTAATTTCTCAATAATTTGTTGCTAACATACAAATACACTACTAAATCAGTTTACAGACGATCAACTTTTATAATCTTTTAGTAACTTTTATTTGTATTTCTTACTAACGCCTTAAATTCACCTATTTATTTTTTTGAATTTATCCGTCTTTATTCAAGTGACTAGCTGACTTTTTTTCTAATTAAACTATCAATTAGTTTTGGAATACACACTCTCATTTGAACTATTTACCAATGTTTATTTGGTACTTTGCAATTTATCAACTTTCATTATAATTTACCAGCTTTTATGTTTTTCTATTACAAGCACTTTAATATATCAACTTCAGTATGAATTTATCATCTTTTCTTTATGCGAGTCACCGGACTTTCTCCAATTATGTGTCCAACTAGTTTCTATATAGGAAATATCAATTGTGTAGCCTGCCAATGTTCTTTTGTTTCTTTTAAGGTACCAACTTTTCTTCAGAGTTACTGACTTTTATTTGTCTTGTTTACTAATCCATCAAATTTAACAAATATTTTTATAAGCTACCAATCTTAATTGGAGGGATTACCATCTTGCATTCGATCAAGTTATCGATAAATTTTCTGCTACCAATTCTCTCTCTTTTCTTGTGCTAGTTACCAAAGTTTATTTATATATTTAAATTACCAGCGTCTCTTATCTTTGACAAACTTTCATTTGCATTTCTTATCCATGCCTTAAATTTACCAACTATTATATGGCATTACAACATTTTTTTTGAGCGAGTTATCACTTTTCTTTGATTAACTTATTAATTATCTTTGGCTTATAGACTTTCATTTGAAGTCCCTTATCAATATTTTTTTTTTAAATTACAATATTTTCCAATTGAGGTACCACTTTTCTTTGTCCGACTTGCCAACTTATTAAATTTATCAACTAGAGGGATTACCAACTTTTTCCGATTAAGTTATCAAATTTATTTTAGTTAGCCGTTGATGTTAAATTGGTGAATTTTAGTTGCTGCTAAGAAATGCACGTAAAAGTTTATAAACATAAGAAAAATTCGAAAATTCGAAAACAATAAATAAATAACTTAAATAGATTTAATAACCCAATACTATGTAGTAACTTGATGGAAAAAAAAAGTTGTTGAATCATGCTAAATTAGATTCAAATCTCTGCAAAGAGTTAATAAATTTAAAGGATTGCTAACTAAAGCAAATAAAAATTAGTAACTCGATAGAAAAGTAGGTAAATTACAAAAAAAAGAAAAAGAAAAGAAGAAGAAGCAATTAAACATTAATAACCTAAAAGTAATTGGTAACTTAGTTTGACAAAGATTGCCAAATCACTCTAATTAAGGCTGGCAAGTTTATATAAGAGCTACTACATCGGAAGCATTGGTGATATATGAAAATACCAATCAATAAGTTAGTAGATAAATTGCTAGTGTGCAAATAACCATAGAAAAGTCAGTAATTTCAGAAAATTGATAGTAAATCACCTACAAGTTATCTAGAAACTAAAAGTCACCTGTTGTTTTTCAACTTACTGTTTTTTGAACTAATAAAATAATAGATTTCTATATATACCAAGCGAGTTTGTGATGTGATTTTCTCTGCGGTAATAATCTTGTTCCAAATGAGTTTGCTTTTCCACAAGGTCCAAACCATTTCCTCTTTCGTCGATCAAGGATTAGTAATTTGCTGAGGAACTCTTTAAGTTCTTAGATTTATAAGAATATAATGATATGATGGATTTATTGCTATTAGGGGTGTCAAATGAGTGGGTCGGATCGGTTTGGGTCGGGTCGAAAATGGTCCGACCCACATCAACTCATTTAACCCGTTTTAACCCATTTTCATGCAATGTAAATTTGATGACCCATACCCGACCCATATTACCAATACATATTAATATTTAGCTTAATTTAAGAAAATCTACTCCCACTTATTTAGTCAACATTAAACTTTTCACATATAAATTATTTGAATAAAAATTTCACATCAAATTTATAAAGTAAATTAAATAATAAAAAATTAGTAAATAAAAAAATGTGGATATCTCTAAATTGAAATAGTTTGAGGAAAATAAATTAAAAAAAAATCGATTTTTTAATTATTATTGAGTAAATCTCATCAGATTGGCAACGGAGGTTGAGAATGCATGAGGAGGGGGATGGAAGGAGAGAGATGATGGGTCTACCTAATAACTCACTCAACCCATATTTGACCCATATTTAACTTTCACTTGACCCATATTTGACCCATATTTAACTTTCACTTAACCCATATTTGACCCATTTAACTAAAAATGGGTCATAATATGAGTTTATGACCCATATTGACACCTCTAATCGCTATGATTCACTTATTTTAATACTTACTAACCAGTTGCTACTTCGTTTTTCTTAATAATAAAGAAGTTATCATCATAGCTTTAATGAAAGACTAATCCCAAAGGGATCAGAGTATTTATATAAGTGGATCCGGTTAAACAAATAGTAAAATCTGACACATCATTTATGTTATGTTAGTTTGAAGGTAAACTGTTTTCAAAAAAAAAAAATTCTGACTTTCTATTATTTGAATAACAGAAAATTAATCGATTTATAGAAAATATTTTCTATGGACTGAAAACAACAAATTTAGATTGAGAGAAAACGATTATTTCCTTTGATAAGAACGAAATCACTTTCCTTAAACCGCCAAATGAATGAAAACTATACATTTTTCTTGAAAACGGTGTTCATGAATCACACATAGTATGGCATTTCTCAAAAAAATTTACCTCTCAATGCGGTTCTTTAGCTTCAACAAGAATCTCTCGTTGTCCTCGTCGGCCACCCTCACCAACCTCTCTAGCAACTTCTTCTTCTCCTGGAAGCCAAGGTTCGGGACGTCGATCTCGTCTGCTCCGCCACGCGAGGCGGTCAGGATGCCCTTCCTCAGGCGGTCGAACGTGGGGAGCCGCTCAAGGGCAGCCCATCTGAGAGCTTCTTCATCGTCCTCGTCGCCTCGGCGCGACAGGGACCTCGAGAACGCCTCGTCCATCCCGCGGTTCCTCCACGTCCAGGAGCTGCTCACGCGCAGGCTCTTGCTCGCTATCTGGACATCTCCTCCCTCCATCAAGTAACTGAGAAAGAAGACGATGATCGATGGATGTCTCTGATATAGTGTTAGGTTTTGTTCTAGGGTGGCTGTGACTTTCGCCTTTCACTTTTTTTCTAACTAGGACTGCAAATTAGATTACTAGACTTATTATTTATCATATAGTAGCACCTTGAATCTTCACAATCATAGTAGAAACCGGTGCCCGCGGTGCTCGCTAGCTAAGCTTTTGGTTTAAAAAGAAATCAAATGTAATAATTGATAATCTTTCGAGTACCGAAGAATCCCATCAAAAGGTCTCGTTGGACCTTATGTTTCATCGTGATCGTTTCAGTTCTAAACTTCAACAACTTGATCAAATGTTTTTTTTTTACCTCTCTAGTGGCTTTTCATGAGCTTTTTGGCTTCTCAGGCTTTAGAAAAAAGACAACTCGTAATTCTGATTTCTTTTTAGTACCTAAATAGTGCTAAGAGTGCATTTGATTCTAACTTTTCAAAAGAACTTTGAGTAAATGCTGAAAGTTAAAGCTATTTAGAGCAATACAAATTGTGTTTAAAAACTATTTGCAAATAAATTTTGAATTCATGTTATGTTTGGCAAAAAAAAAATTTTTGCAATGGGCTTTGGATATATTTTTTTATATCTTTTTAATTAAAAAAGGACCCAAACCCTTCGGCGTGACCCCGTGCCACCGACGCCAGATCTAGCTCATCAACGACCATAGCCCTTCGCCAATCTGATGAAGGTTTTGGGTCCTTTTTTAATAATAAAAAAATAACGAGGGACAAAATTGAAAATTTGAAGAATTGATGAAGGTAGTTTTGAAAGAAAAAATAAGTTTCAAAATTTAGCCAAATGCTAGTCCTTACTAGCATTGGGTTTTCAGCTTTCCCAAGACTAGTATTTGATTGAAAGCTACTTTAAAATGATGTTAAACGGTCTAGCACCCCTTGGGAAAGTTGTACCAAATGCACCCTAAGTTTGTAAAAAATAATGGATAAAAAACATTGTAATTTCAATAATGTGCTCGAAAGTCCCTTGGGAAAGCTATACCAAACACACCCTAAGTCATTAGAAAATAATGGATAAAACACCTTGTAATTTCCTTTGTTTTTTTCTTCCTTTCATTATTTTTCTTTTTAAGGGCGGTGTTTCCTTACCGCGTAATCAATGGTACTCCTTTGATCCTTGAAGGTTTCACAGTTCCTTACCAAGACGTAGGTGTCTTGCAACACCAACCAAGGGCCACCACCTTTCCGATGGACATATTGTCGGCGGGCTTGTTAGGATTGCACTCCTTGTTTTAACATGATGTTGTCCACACACCTCAGCTCCCCTAATTGATACAGTATTTTTATCAAGCCTCATCATCCCCGGCTCCCACCCTCTGAGTGTTTTACGTCCAGAGATGCCAAGATCCTAACAAGGCCTAAAGGAGCAGTTAAGGACCTATTCGAGCCCGAAAGCAATTGGTATAGTATTTTTATCATGCCTCATCATCCTCGGCTCCCACCCTCTTGAGTGTTTTATGTCCAGAGATGTCGAGAGCCTCACAAGGCCTAAAGGAGCAATTAAGGACCTATTCGGATCCGAAAGCAATTGGTACAGTATTATCAAGCATCGTCGTCCCCAGCTCACACCCTCTACGTGTTTTACGTCTAGAGATGCCGAGATCCTCATGATGCCTAAAGGAGCAGTTAAGGACTTATTCGGATCTGAAAGCAATTGGTACAGTATTTTTATCAAGCCTCGTTGTCCCCGACTCCCCCCTCTACATGTATTATGTCTAGAGATGCCGAGATCCTCACAAAGGCCTAAAGGAGCAGTTAAGGACCTATTCAAGTCCGAAAGCAATTGGTACAGTATTTTTATCGGGAGAATTGCCAAAAAAGTCCTTAACCTATTGCAGTTGTGTGAATTCAGTCCTAAACCTCTCTTTTTTTACCGATTCAATCCTAAACATTTTGCGATTGTGCCAATTTAGTTCATCCGGCTAAATTTGGCCAGTTGGAGCTGACGTGGACGCCGGCGACAATATTTTAATAATATTTTTAATATTTTATTATTTTTCGAATTATTTATTATTTTTTAATTTTTCTGCTTTTTTTTCCTTTTCTTTTTTTGTCTCTTCCTCCCTTACCCCTCCCCCCTACTGGCGGCAGTGGCCAGCCAACTTCGACGAGGTTGCCGGCCACTGCGCGAGAACCGCGAAGCCCTCGCCGAGGACCTCGCCCGGACCTAGGGGTCATGGCGAGGGTCGCCTAGACTTGGGGGAGGCCCTCGCGATGAGGCCGTCGAGGGCCGCGACCCTCGCCGCAGCGGCCTTGCCCAAATATGGGCGAAGCTGCCTCGCCCTGGTCTAGGCGAGGCCGCCGGCGAGGGTGGCCAATCTAACGAGGGCCACAACCCTCGCTGGCCGCCTGCGTGGGGGGGGGGAGTGACAAAAAAAGAAAAGGAAAAAAAAACAGAAAAATTAAAAAAATAATAAAAAATTTTGGAAAATAATTAAAATATTGTCGCCGGCGCCGGCGGCAAAGATCCACGTTAGCTCCAACCGGCCAAATTTGACCGGATGGACTAAATTGGCACAATCACAAAAGGTTTAAGACTGAATCGGTAAAAAAAAAAGGTTTAAGACTGAATTGGCACAACTTCAATAAGTTTGAGACTTTTTTGGCAATTTTCCCTATTTTTATCAATCCTCGTCATCCCTAGCTCCCACCCTCTGTGTGTATTACATCCAGAGATGCCAAAATCCTCACGAGGCCTAAAGGAGCAGTTAAGGACCTATTTGGGTCCAAAAGCAATTATCTAGTCGTAGAGCAAAGTCATTTTCGTTTTACGGCGAAAGTAGGCCAAACAGAAATTGATCAATTAGTGGGGGCTAAAGTTGATGTGTCCCATGATCAATGATTATCACACCAAGCTCGTCTTCCTCTCCCTGCAATTCCATATTCTGCATTTTTTCCAGATTCGAAACTGTCCTTGCTCAAACCCCAGCCGTAAGTAATGCCTAAAACTCATAGCATGTCTCGGACTTCGAAATCAATCCTGCTTCTTGTGATCGATACGAACTTTGAAGAGGGGCGGGGGTGGGTAGATTTGCCAGCGTAGCCCGCACTGCTTCGCGTCACGCCGTAGCGCGTAGTTAGTGGGCGCAGGAAGAGGGTGGCTGAATAGATCGTAGATGACAGACCATACAACAGGTAGGTGGATGGGTGTAGAAATCTAGTTTTCCTTTTCAACTCGATCAATTCGCCCTGAGGAGCCAATGAATTATGTTGATGTACTTTGCTAATCGATCCTTATTGTTCGAGAAAATTGTCCAAAGAGTCTTAAAGTTATTGTAGTTTTTGAGTTGAGTCCCAAACATTTTTCGTGTTATGTTAATTGAGTCTATCTAGTCAATTTTAGTCAAAATTCACTGACTTGGATACCAGCCGTTCAATGTGCTAACGTAGACAATTTTTACTGATATTTTAATGTTTTATTTTGGAAATTTTTATTATTTTTATAAATTTATTATTGTTTTCCTTTTTTTTTCTTTTACTTTTTTTTTTTTTTTCTGGAGCTCGCCCAAACTGGCCTGTCCGTGGGCAAGGGTGGCGGCATCTCGAGTCAAGCTCGAGCTCATGAGGTCAGGAGCTTGAAGCTCAAGTGTCCATGGCCACGAGCTTGCTCATTGGTAACTTTTGTTAGCTGAGGGAGTTCGTCAGTGGAGCGAGCGATGGCGGAAGAGAAAATCTCAGTTCACATTCCATTTCACTGAACCATGATGATCGTCTTTGCACAGTAACTATATCCACAACGGTGCTTTTGTCGCACGAGCGGTTCGTGTTTTGAGCTTTCGTTGAGTCTGGGGGTAGGCTTGGGAGACACTCCAAGGTCTCTCTAAAAAGCGATGCTAGTGTCACTGTCATCACGGAGGTTCTAATCAGCTTTGCCTACTTTCGAAAGGCATGAGTGACAATCGCACGTCTCATGCCGTGCTAGAATCACGCCGTAGTAGTGACCCGACCCACTAAATAACGTCATCAAGTCAGCCAAATCCCTCTTGCTCTCGAACCCCAAGTGATGGCAGGGCTTAAGCTGCCAAGAACCAGGCATGTCGATATGCAAACTCGACCGGACTTTGACTTGTCGGTATAGGACCTCAAGTGTCTTGAACCTGCACGATACAGAAAAGGAAGCCCTCGAGCTCCAGGCCTTATGCCTTTTGGGCATTCGCTCCCTACGTAAGGGTCACCCATGATGGACCTATCTTGGATGTCCATACGTATGATGGCATCTCCAGTTAAGAGCCGTCATCTTAGAGGCCCATATGCAGTCATCCCAGTACAAATGGTTTGGTGAATTGCGTGGATGTGCCACAAAGCTCAAACGACAGATTCATCACACAGCTAGCTCAAGGTAAATGTCACTGGCCGTCAGCTCCATTACATGATGAGGATCAGAAGAGATTCTACTATACCCGTTTCCCGATTCAAGCTGTTCATCCGCAGCTGCTGCGGGATGGAATGTCTGCATGTCTAGCATGTAAAAATGATGCCGGATGGACAATTACAATGTGGCTGCGGAAAGTCCGCCTTTTGGTGCTGTGTTTGTATAATGGCCGACCAAAATGGACCAAGCGATTTACAGCTGAAGAACAGGGACCGTGAACAAACCTCGCATCTTACACTTCGCACGGACAGTTCAAAAGATTGCAAAACCAAATCGGGGGCAAGCAAATATATCACCCGCATACGACATCTTGAAGAATGCACTAAAGATAGGCCAGCGTCGCAGTTCACTGGGGCCATTTCTTGCTTCGGCTGCGGGGGCTACCGATGCTCCTTGAATTGCCAGGCTCTAGTGCACTAGGCACGCTTCTCTGACCATATACACTTGCCCGGTGACCTGAACTCGAATCACTTCCTCTCTGGGCCTCCATCTCCAAAGTCTTCGCTTCATCTGCCAGCTTCAGCATCTGTTTCAAAGGCAAGTCTCTAACGACATTAGATGACATTTTTGGAGCAATCAGGGATCAGATCACTCTATAGCAAGCAATTGAAAATTGACTTCAAAGAGTTCCCTTTTAATTGTGAATATTGAAAAAAAAAAATTTGTCAACAGACTTGAGGTTTTTCCAGCAAGATTGTTATTCGATCCTTGCCATCCCATAATGACTGAATTTAGGAATTATTTACCCGAATCTCATTCTCTCTCACGCGATCCTGAAGTACTTGAATGGCAGGGCTTAAGCTGAAAAAAGAACCAAAGAAAAAGAGAAGTGCATTCAGTACAAATCAACACTGACAGAAAATCAACGGGCAGAAAATGTAATAGATTCTGACCAGTATTCCATTAGCTTGCACATGGAAGCCTGATACGTTGAGGTGTGATGAATAAAAGTAAGCGGATGTGCTTTCCCATCCCTAGATGGATATTAAGCACAGAAAGTCAAAATACACGCGGCAAGGAGAACAGAACAGAAACGCAATGCTTGAAAGTAGCAGTGCTCAAGTCTTACCTCATATTTTGTCTGATGGCTTCAACATATGCTGCCCTTTCCTCTTCATATATAACACGTTGCAGGTCCATAAATGAAGTTAGAGGAGAAACAAGATTAAGGAGAGAAGAGCTGGGTAACACATAGAGGGGTACTTCTTTCCTCACATACTCAGCGCCACTGCCAGCCAACAATGGAAATACTAAATTTAGGATTGAGAGGTCATGACAGCCTTACTGGAGAAACAACGCATAATGATTGATCAGTAAGCATGCCCAAGACAGGTGGAATCGAAATGCAGCAGAAATGGCCCAAAAAGGTAAAGAATGAACAAAGAAGGAAAAGGATAAATTAAGTGCCGAGTACATACTCATGTATACCTCATGTCCAAGTTTGACCTATGCATAGCCTCTTGCATGCTTTCTGTCATATCCATGGGATCTATAGCAATAATCGCACTGCTGCTTGGATTTCCATTGCGATAATTTTCCCCAACTATCTCTCTTCCCAGATAATTGGTATCAGCGTTAGCAAAGAAACCCCCCAAGTCCGATGACCTTCCGCGCCCCTAGAGGTTCAGACGAAATTTCCCACATCAAGCCACATTACCATAAACTATCATTAGATCAAACAATTGATGGACCACAATATAGTGAGGTGACTGCCTTACAGTTCCTTGACTCCAATCCTGCTGGCTTTACATTAAATACTAACCCACCTTATTGTCTCCAGCAGAGTTTCTGGAATCGCCAGTGTCCTCTTCAGGGTTCTCCCCCCTCCCAGAGCTAGATCGTGCCAACAAATTCTCTGAGGAACTCAAAGATGATTCCAAGTCTATGACTGAACTTCTATTAACTGGAGATTGAGGAATAGGTCTCAATATCTGGTTTTGCTTCCCATCTGAAGATTGGAAAGCTATAACTTGAATTCTCCCAACCTGAAAACCCATAAATCGCACTCAAATTAGTTCAAATTATCCACAACCTATTTATCAATTGAACTGCTTAACCAATATGAAAGATGCAAAACATGTTAGAGGGGGACTTAAGAGTCCACATACCTTGTTAATATCCTCGCTAAAGCAGGAAAATATCAACCCGATGAATCCAGAATCCAGGAGTTGATACATTGCCTGTGTCCGCACATCTGCAGAAAGTAGCGCTCAAAAACCATCTATAGAAAAAACTGAGAAAATGCTATCAAGTTTGAATGAAAAAGGCCTTGTTCAATTCTGGAATCAAGTAAAGTAAATTATAAGCTAGTGAAACAGTATCATGGTGAGGCCCTGGTGCAGCAATAAAGAGAGGTGTCAATGCTTTGTCCTCGTAGAAATAATCTCATGCTTGATGTGGATATGATTATTAATTAACTCCGCAAAAAGTAGTGATTCGCAGTGCTTACCAACATGGGATGGGAGAACCGTTATATGAGGGTGCGAATGGTACCATCCAATTACTCTGGTTGTTCTTCCCGTGGAAATAGTCATCTCGTGCTATCTAGTCTAGTTAACCAAGAACATGATTGGCAAGATTCAAACAAACAACTAGCAATGTGCAATGGCAAGCAATAATTACAGTTGTATATTTTTAAGTACCATAGGTATAATGGGCAAGAAACAGTTTTTAGTCCTTTTAATCAGAATAAACTACAGTAGATTCACCCAGGCACGTGTCAAAAGCAAACTCAGTTGATAAAAAAATTGCCTCGTTAGACTTCCTCCTTTGATAGACTCGCATTCATCTCCGCTCTTACGTTTGTATGATTTATATATGGTATTCAGATGTCTAGTAAGTTGAAAGCAAAAGCTCCCCTGGAATGAATCAAATCAACAAATTCAACCATCAGAAACATATACCTTAATCAAAACTTCTTACAATCTAGCCATAGATTTCACAAAAATGTTGCTCAAAACAACAACAAAAAATGATGATACATCTTATGACCTGCTAAAACAAGAAGACTGATGAAGAAACTCAAGCAATTTTTGTTCACTACAGAATAAGAAGGTTTTAAAGGGTTGACAAACGAGTAAGGAATTAGAAAGGATATTTCAGCCAGTGCTGATGCAGCAGCCAACTGTTCGGGATTTGTCTCAACACGATCTTTTTGCCGGTCAGATCGTTTTTGAGGCGATGCACCCCAAATTAGTGCAGTGATAGTTCCATTTTTTGAGCGCTGCAACATAAGAAACAAACTATCATAAAAAATCCTAGAAAACCAAAAGAATATGGAAAGGTAAGAAGAACGTGGAATTTCATTCTAAGCTATAGATCAGCTAAAAATGGTTTATTCTTTTACCAAGCAAAGTGATAAATGACCAGTTCTCTTGCATATATTGTAATTTTAGTGCAACACTCAATAAAAGCTGCTTCACAAGTGAAAAATCAAAAATGCATAAAATCAAGAACCCCATCCATCCCCCAATGAATCCATGGCAACCCGACCTACATAAGAGACATCACTTAACTACAGTTAGCTGAACATGGCTGACCACATGTTGTCAGCTTCAAGTCCCAGGGCCAAAAATGATAAGGATCTCCAAATAACAGATAATTATCAAGCATTTTTCCAGGTCAACCGAATGTCAATTTGACCACAGAAACCAACCAAAGAAAACAAAGAATAGATGAGGCTAAACAATGAGTCAAACCATCCAGGCTCCAGAAACGAACAGATCAATCTGATATTTAGACCCAACTAAGTGCCAATTTTGCATGTGGTCTACAAACTAATCCAACAGAGAACTACAAAAGTTAGAGGACAATGCTCTGGTGCATGATATGAGTCATCTGAAATTATGTCTTCCAATCTTTCTTTCTTATAAAGTGTAATATGAGCATCATTATCAAAATGCATCCCAAGCCCGAAAAGGAACCAGTTTGCACAGGCCTACTTCCAGTAAGAGGTCAAATTATCAAAGTTCACTACTCTCATCATTTAACTGACATCAATTCCATGATATACTATTCGAAAGCATTTCCCACAGCCAAAGAGTCGGTGTATCTCCCTTGTGCACTTGATGCCAACCACTTCTCAGAACGACACATAAGGTCTCATCAACTTCTTCTAAACAGAGATATTTTTGACACCATCAAGACATCTAGGGCATACGCAAGAGTTTTTCTTTTTTCTTTTGCCATCACACACAAGTTTAAGTATGAACACCTTAACTCCAGCCTCCAGTAATGCAAGTAATACCACGCAACTACTGATAAAGAAAAGAAAGGCCCAATATTCTAGATGAAAATTAGTTCAAAAGGAAATTGAGGCGGTTGAAGCAGAATATGGCCTAATTTGTCCGTGTTCAGGTTCATCCAAATATGAACTAACACTGAAGTAAGCACACCAACTGACACATGATCTTGCAAGCTAGGAATTCTTCCAAAGGAGGAACTCGACGGGAGAGTAAAAATGGGGAGAAAAAACGCGTTTCGGCAGATAATCGCTTACTGCCCTGCATCAACAGCCAGGAAATAGCAAAAGATACAAGCCCAAAATCCGAACGCTATCGACCTAGCTCAAACAAGGTGGCCTATTCACAGCAAACCAACCTCCTCTGATACGACACCCGAACAATTAAATCAAAAAATAAATTCACGAACTTTGCTATTCGATTCAACGCTTGAGGCGTAATCGAAGCCAGTAATCGGGACTAGAACACATTTCGATCAAGCTCGTCTAAAATGGAGTCCGAGGGATAGAAAAAAATGTCTCTTTTTATCAAAGAAGAAATCGCTTCGAATCCTATTTCCATTTCCGTTCGTCATCACCCAGAAACAAGCACCGCGTCATCGATTCATTTCCGCCGCAAGAATCGATCTTGGATGGAGAGAAAGGATGAGAGAGAGAAGATTGGGAGACAGTAAAACGCAGAAGCTCGAAGACGCAGAGCGCTTGAGTCACGAAAGTCACCTCGACATCGCCGAGGAGGAGGCCCATGATCTCTTCGGTCTCCGTGGACAATGCGTGCGTGAGGCATGTCAACCAGACCTCCTCCGACATTTTCACGCTCGTTAGAGACATGCCCTCTCTCTCTCTCTCTCTCTCTCTCTCTCTCTCTCTCTGCGAAAGCCCGACAAAAACCAGCTACCGGTAGAGAGGAGTTCAGAGAGGAAAAAAGAGGAAAGAAAAAGGAGAAATATTGCTCGAGGTTTCGAAGCTACAGAAGTAAGGAGGCTCTTTCTTGAAGCTTCGGTCGGGCCAGGTCTGCTTCCCTGCGTGCGGGTGTAGTTTAGCTATCATGGGCTCTCGCAAATGCATAGAATCGCTCTTTCAAATGAACAATTTTTTTATTATTCAAGAAATTATTTAGATATGAATTATTAGCGATAATAAAAATATTTTTTATTAGCTTATATTGTAAATCATAATTATTTTGATTTGTTCTAAATATGTTTTTAGCTATGATTTTTCCAAGCAATCTCAAAGGAATTCAACATTTCAAAAGGTCCCCTTTAAGCAGTACCAAGGTGAAGTTTTATTTTGATTTAGCTATTCGAATTGTGTTCGATGCTTGATAAAAGAAGAGGAGCTTCAAGGTCTGTTTATTTAAAAGACAAACTTGTTTAGGAAAATTATTTTTCTACTTTTCGATATTTGAATGACGGAAAAGTGATTGATCTACTTTTCCATGAATAAAAGACAACTAGTTTAGATTGAGAGAAAATGACTTCCTATTCTAGCAAGGAAAAAAAATCATTTTTCCTAGACCATCAAACAAATAAAACAAAAGCACCTAATTAAGGAGGAAGAGACTCAAGCTAATTGCAAAATTCTTCATCTTTGGTTTTGCTTCTTTTCATCCTTAAGAGCTCCAAGCTCTAAATATAAGAAGTGCACATTTTGCTCTTATCATTATCTTTTACTAGTTATTTTTCAATTTGCAAAGTTTCTGATGTGTAAATCTTTTGGCTCGTAAATTATTTGCATATTTCTGATGTAACTTTTCCTAGTTGTTACGTCTTCTCTAAAAATTCCGGCTATAATTACTTGTGCTCCAAATAAATGACAAGCACAGATCTATTTGCTGAGCTGAATTACACCATTCTCGTGGTATCAAAACCACAACAGATCGAGTTCAGTCTCCTCCCATCACCATGGCTTCTCCTCGTGATAAAACTTCTGCCCAGCATTCCCTCTACCACCTTTCCTTCTGCATCGGCAGAGGCATCAACTCTAAACACCCCACCTCTCACAACTTCCATTGATGCTGTCCGAGCGTCAATTACCCTATGTTCTCCGTTGGTTTCATAGCTCCTGCTCTTTCCTCTCATCCAATGTCATCCATTCCAATTGGTTCTGCTACTCATCCTTTCATTCACCAGCCCATTACCTCCATTTCATGGGCATTAGCCTCCGTTCCTCTTTCATTCCACGCATCTGCAACCCCATTCTCCTCTCACACTGACCTTATCTCAGGCTCAATCATCCCCTCACGTGTTAGTCACTCCGAATATAACCCGTCTTTTTACTCTTAAACCGGATTCTGCAAGTTTCTCTCTGTCCTAATCAGTCACGATCCTTTAGGCTATCTGGACGGTTCTTTCTTGTCTCCACCACAGTTCATTGCCAATGCCAATGCCAATGAACGGCTTACTCTAAATGCAACATATTTTGCATGGGTACGCACAGATCAGAGTCTACACTCATGGATCGGTGCAACATTGACAGAAGAAATTTTGCAAGAGGTTTATCAGCTTCCTGCTTCTCGTGATGTTTGAATCACTCGAAAGGCAGTTCGTTGATGAGTCCATAGCTAAAGAGCTGCAACTCAAACTGCAGCTCCAATCTCTCAAAAGGGGTAATCAGCATACGGATTCATGTCTTCAAAATTTGAAATCTATCGCGGATTCACTGGCTGCAATTGATTCTGCTATTACGTTGATAGAACCGGTTATCTATGCACCGGCTGGTCTTCCAACAGAGTATGAATTCTTTTTCACTGCCGTCACAAGTAATGATACGATCGTGAATTTTGATGCTTTAAGAACAAAATTATTGTCTGAAGTACAACCAATCCATGGCTCTCCTTCCACCACTCGTGCGAGGGTAATATTAGGAACCGTGGTTCTTCTCGCAGTCGAGGTCATGAACGTGGTCTGGGTCACATGTCACGTGATTCTCGTAACTCCCAACTTTAAGCCCAGCGCTCAGACCAGTATCTGTCACTTCTTCACGGGAGTTTACTAGATCACATGATTCAAGTCGAAACTAGTCGTTCTCTCAATCGTGGACTTTTGATGATATTCTGGGTCGTGCTCCTTCTGATGGCAAAATCGATCTCTGTCACAGATGCTCAATGGTATGTCAAACTGCCCTTCAATGTCAAAACAGATTCAATCACGTATATGCTTCTGACAAGTTACCAGGGTCCTTTGTTGCTATGTCAGTTGCTGAATCCTCTGACGTTGTATGGTATCCAGATGCAGGCGCTACTGCTTGCATGACTCCAGACGATGGTGTATTATACAGGCAATGACAAAATTTCATTGGGAAGACAAAGTTTGTCCGGTCTCTGAAAGAAATTGCCTTGCTCTGTCCAAAGATTACTCAGATCCTCAAACCTCCGGTCTCCGAAAGAAATTTCCTTGCACTGTCCAAAGATTACTGAGATCCTCAAACCTAACTGCAGTTTTGTAAAAGAGCAATTACCTGCAGCAAAAATCATTGGATCATAGACAAAAAAATAACTCAATTTATGGTGTCATCGTTTCACGTGTTCAAGATTTGGTCTCGTTCAAGTCTCCTTCAATACAGTATAGAATTGACCCATACACTAGACACGTAAATGGGAATACCATATGAAAAGAGGACTGAAAAATGATGGTGAATACACTGAATGTTGAGAAAGAAACTGATGGCGAGAGCACTCAGCTTTTATAGTCACGACACATTGAAGGGAGCGTGATTAACAAATATCATCCTCAGAATTTCTTGAAATATACTTCACACTATCTAATGCCAAATTCCCCTATCGTATCATGAACTTTTAGAAAAATCTACATTTTATAAGAGAGAGGATAAAATTATTCAAGTCTAATAGATGCCATTGATCAAAACGTAAAATTACATTTGAAGCTAGCATTCTTCCCATATATACTATGCCAAGCTTTTCATTGACACTTCTTCCCATGTATACCATGCTAAGCTTTTCATTATTTAACCAAGTGATTCTTCAGTGTCAAGTAAATTATGGATCGGCAAGCTATTCCAACAAATACTTCTTCATTTTTTGATGAGTTCAATGCCATAAATATTATCGTTTCAATTGTTCTACCCAACGTACCAGTTTAGAGAATTTTTTTGTTTTTTTCTTTTTCCCAAGTTGGCATAGTTCCGCAATAGTATGGGGCAGTAATGTAGAAGTCAAAGGAGAAAAATTAAATTGAGAAAAGAGGAATGGACAAAGAAGGTAATACCAACTCATGCACATCGCCAATTCCCAATTTCTAGGCAATACCAACTCATTCAACCTGTACTTCCATTAGCATCATCGAAACTTAGTAGAATTGTGTTGATCAGCTACAATAGAAACAAAGAGATGAAAATACAAGTGATACTCTTTTTCATAAATATGTTATCTTCTTTTATAGGTAAGATGATGATCATCTGATCCATGCTTCATTGTTGGGTCATAAACGAGGCAAATGTGAAGGCGACAACGTGGTCTCTCGAAAGAGGAATCTTTTGAAGAGAGAAGTGAGAACGGAAAAGAGAGAGTGTCTACACTTGAAATTGAAATTAAGAGAGGGAGAAGGTTATAGGAATGAATGGTTCTAAGTTCTTTATAACCTAAAATCTAACCTCGGGTACAACATCCTCATTTTTTAGAATTTCAAACCTACTCGTTGAAATTTGAAACCTTGGAATCTATTAGTTCTAGGGTAGGTTTCAAACCATTCAAGAAGAGTTCAAGGTAGATATAAAATCCATATTTTCAGAGGTCAGCTTGGTCTGTTATTCCGCGCGGGGCGAAAACTGTATTCAACGTTTAGACACAGGTGACATATGGGAAGGGATTACCTGGAGGAACATATGGGGAAAAAAAATGAAATGCCCCACAGCCATCGGTTGAGTATCAATTGCTGGTTTGGATAAGAAGGGTTTTTTTATGCGGATGCAAGTGTCCCCCACTTTGAATGGATTGTGCCATTCCATCGAAAATAGGAGATTTAAAGGGTCTCACTCATTTAGAAATTTTTTTTTTGGGTTGGTCCTTTTTGTTTCCTATCGATTAGGCCTCCTTTCATGCCTTTATTTTAGGATTTGATTTTCTTAGTTTGAATGATTACCTTTTCCTTTCCCACTAGATCTTTTCTCTTCATTGTCGACTCTACGTTTATGATGTAGTCTCTTTTAAGTCCGAATGTGAGATTGTGATTTTCCAATATCCATGAATGTTCCCCTTTGAAGAAAAATGAAAAAATAAATCAATCCAAGTGCAATTGAACTCGACGGCCATTTCATTCTGAGCCTTCACACACGAAGTTGATGCTATCAGTAGGGCAATGGTGCCAATAATCAGCTTTCCTGCCTCAGGTTTGGGCTGCAAGGTAGAGATACAGTCAAACAAATTCTTTTTTCTTTCATATTTAATTAAATAAATAACAATAAAAATGAACAAGGATTTTATTATCGATCGCATAAAAATGAGTTTTTATATGCACCTGTCAAATAGTATTAAGGAAATTTTACGGTTTTCAATGCATCGATTACTTTTGTATCATATATAATTATTATCTTGAAAAAAAAATTACCCAAACATAACTGTATAAAAGAAGCAATTATAGCTTGTACTGTTTTATATGGTCTACGAAAATTAAATTCCCAATTATAAAATAGAAGTTCAGACTAGTAGTTCCAAATTATACACTCATCATCAAACGCCATATGCGTAAAGATATAAACTAAGAAAAACTTATTTTAGGTTCTAAATTTTAAATTTCAAGTTTCAGATATCAAGTTTTATTAACTTAGAACCTAGAATTTACCCATCGAAACAGGTTCCTCAAATTTTAACCCAAGACTACTACTTGCCTATTTTGAAACCTAAAATCTACAAATTTCCATCGGTACGGTTCTTAAATTTTAGGTTCTATCTTGAATCATGCTTACCCCAATGTTAAGCTCGGGTGACACATGTCACTCGATGGATGGATCGAAATTTTAACACGGCAGAATCCCAATACCATCTAATATTTTCTCATGAGAGGGTAGAGGTTGGGAAAATTCATCGTCTTCAAGCTTCGTAAAATATATTATCCCCTATATTTGAGGAAATGACGAAGATTAAAGTCATAATTCGAATTTTTTTAATTAAGTTGGGCTTGACTTTTTGATTGAGGTAAAGTCGATCCTCACGCCTACGGCAGGCAACTGAGGAGAAGGTTCATTGGTAAAGTCTTCGTCGGAGGAGCCAGTCGTCGTGAGCTTTCTCGGTAAGTTCGTCTGCGTCGTCTCCTCGTCGTCTTTTTCTCGATCCGTCGCTCCTTCTTTCCAATCTGTTCTTTTAGGTTCCTTTCTCGTGGTTCTGTTTGATGGTGCGTCTTGATTTCTTGGCCTTTGCTGGTTCAATCTTCCTTACTGGGTTTGAATCGATGCGAGGAATCGCGGCTAGTTGTGTTCATTTCTTGTGTTTTTTCTGCTGTCCATCTTAGTTGTTTGTGAATGCTTGCGTTGACAACTTAGCCTACTGCAGATGTAATCATCGGGCCAATTTTAAGATCCATCAAGGGTCCTTGAAGTTCTTTGTTTCTAAGCATCAATCTGTGGACACGATTGCCTTGTTCTTCTATAGAATCCCGTAGCGTTCGGAGCAGCTTGAAAATTGTATTTTTTGGCTTTCCATCATTTGAAATTCCTTGATAACTTCAGATGTCAGTTTCTTACGGCTTTTAAGTGATTAGAAAGTGTTTGATACTAAATAGAGGTCAAAATTTCATGTGTTAAAGCAAAAGGCAAGACCAAGAGAGACGACATTTCAGATTCGCAATCATACATGCTTGGTTTACATCTGAATAAGAAATCAACTCCTTGGGCAGGAGTTCGTGTTGCATCTTACTTTTGAGAACGTATCTTTTGCTTTGTTCATTCGACTGATCCTGTCCCTTGTATGTTGCAGAGATTTTAAAAGTGCTTGGTGGGAAAGCATCAACAGTCTATAATGTCGGAGGTTGGAACAGTCTGGCTCATTGCTGACCATGGTGGGTCTTCACCAGCTGCTTATCCCTGCTCCTCCCAGCATAATAAGTTGTGCGAGTCCAACAACCCAGTTGATTCAGCTGAAAACATCAGGGAATGGGAGGAAGCTAGGTGCCCCATTTGTATGGAGCATCCTCACAACGCCGTCATCTTGATATGTTCATCTCAAGAAAAGGGATGCCGGCCATACATGTGCAACACTGACCACTTCCTTTCTAATTGTCTCGATCAGTTCAATAATGGATCGCCAGTTCCGTCTCCCTCAATAGCATTACCTCAAGAAGTACCTCCATCAGGCACCATAGAGGGACAGATGATATCTAGTAGTGTTGTTCTGTTTGGGAGTGGTGTGGACTCAAAGCTTGTCTGCCCTTTTTGTAGAGGGAAGATACTGGGTTGGGATGTCAGTGAGGCTGCTCGCCAGTACATGGATTCCAAACCCAGGAGTTGTTCCCTGGAGACGTGTGAGTTCACTGGGACTTACTCAGAATTAAGGAAGCATGCTCAATCTGAGCACCCACATCTCAGGCCATCGGAGGTGGATCCGTCACGGCAGCATGATTGGACAAGGCTGGTAGAGGAAACAGCTATTGAAGATGCCCGGAGCTCCCTAGAGCCAGATATTTTTGGAGATGAAGCGTACGCTCGCCATTTGTTTTTGGCAGAAATTGAAAGTCAGGATCAAACGTCCCTGTTTGAGGACAATTGGTCTTCATTCTTTCTGGACCTTGACCGAGGCCATAGACAAATGCAAAGCCGAATGACAGTGCCGAGGACGCTGCTGGGAATATATGGGTATGAATCCGATGGTAGTGTGCAAAGGGCCGACCCATATTTCAGTCCATGGGGAGTGGATCTGTCACCACCGCTTTATTGGCCGTGGTTGGAACAGGAAACAGAGTTTGAATTTTTCCGGAGCAGGCGCAACCTAAGGTCAGCTTTGAGCGCCGGCCATTTGTTTATGGCAGAAAATGGAAGTGTGAATCCAATGCTCCTGCTTGAGGCCGTTTGGTCGCTTAATTTATCCAGGCCCTTGTCTATGGCAGAGATTGGGGATGAGTTCCTCTCACAGAGCCATGACCGAGGCCATAGACAGATGCGAAGTCGAATGCCAGCGCAGAGGACGCCACGGGGAAGATATGGATACGAGTCCAATGGTGGTGTGCGAAGGGCAAACTTGTCGGCCATGAGGTGTAATGGCCCGAGGCTTTGGCAGCGGGATTACAGATGATCAGCATCTAGCAATAGGTGGTGATTACTCGAACAGCAAGGTCTTTTGAGGATGAGGAATTTGGCGATTGGAACATGACAGTGCCCTGTAATTAGATTTGTAATTGTTGTTCATTGTCCTCACACAACATAGAATCAATACATTGCCATACATGTTTTCATTCTCTCTTCCAATCATATGGCTAGCTTACCGGGGAACTTTCAAACGTTCCCTCAGTATACATGTTGATGTTCAAATCTTCTTGTACCAATTTACGATCTTCGTAATGGCTAAATTTCATATTTTAAGTAGGTGTAACCCCATTAGTTACTGCTCAAGTTTCTGCGTTGTTATGGCAAGTGACTGATTAGCATAAATTATACATGAAAACCAACTGAACAAGTCGCCCAGAGCTTTGACCACTTATTTAGATGCTAATCCAGTTTTCCATGGTCGCACCAAGTATATCGGGATTCATTTCCAATTGATTCGAGAAAAGATTGCATCTGGTGATATTAGAATGAAACATATTCTGACATCAATCTGTTGACATTTTTATGAAGCGCCTATCTTCTTGTCGGTTTCGACTTTTGAAGGACAATCATCGAAGTGGAGTATTATAGTATCTTGAGCTTACAGTTTGTTCTTATCATATCTTCTGTTACTTGTCTTCCAATTTGAAGGCTTGATATGCAGAATTTTTGTAGCTGTCAGTCTTTTCCAAATGGTGATATGTAATTTCTCTAGTTGTCTGTCATGCATCTTTCTCAGAACATCTAGTTGTAATCACTTGGTCCTGTAAACAAACGACAAGCACAGCTCTAATTGCTGAGCTGAACTACACCATTTTCACTAAATCCCACTTAAGCTCGAGTTAAGTAACTACGTACAGATACATATAGAACTACGATTTCACTGTACTCTCAGCAGTCGTATTCCAGATAAAAAATGAAAACTTCCTTCTTTTTTAACTAACAATATCATGAGGAGCTACATGGGGGCCCCTGTAGTTTAGTCGTTTCAAAATATCCAGCAACTGGATAAAACTTTCCTGACTGTCGTTGCGAAAGATTACAAAGCGGACCGCCCAGCAGCTGCATGCGAAGCACCTGTATCGCAACGTGTCACGGCAGGGAAGTGCCTCGATAGGCTCTTCATGCAGTGCAGAACTCTATAATTGGAGGCCAAAATCGTCGTTCTAATGGCTCACCTTTATCCTCCTCCTCCTTTCCCAATCTCTAAAAACTACAACAGTCGGTCGCATCAGCATTCAGCACCTTCCAACAATGGCGTCTCACGACCAGAGCTTCCGAGCTGGCGAAGCCAAGGGCCGTACTGAGGTATTTACATTTGTTTATCTCTGATCTTGAAGCGTTGTGACTGCTATGCGCAAGCTAAAAGAAGATGGATTCGAAGCATTGTTTGTAAGTGACTGAACTAGAATCCCGTGTGTTCCACACAGGAGAAGACGGACCGCGCGATGGGGACCGTGAGAGACAAGGCCGGGGCGGCCAAGGACAAGACCTACGAGACGGGTCAGGCGGCCAAGGACAAGACCTACGAGACTGCTCAGGCGGCCAAGGACAAGACCCGCGAGACGGGTCAGGCGGCCAGGGACAGGAGTCGCGAGAGCAAGGACCAGTCCGGCAGCTACATCTCCGACAAGGCCGGGGCCGCCAAGCAGAAGGCCTCCGAGACCGCCGAGGCCGCCAGGGACAAGGCGTCGCAGGCCGCGGAGCAAGTGAAGAGCATGGCCCAGGGCGCCAAGGAAACCGTGAAGCAGACCTTCGGGATGGCCGGCGGCGAGGACCGCGACAGGGACGACCCGACCCTGTATAGGGACGACCCGCCCCGCTACACCTAGCTCCTCCTCCTCCTACTACGGGGAAGGGAGCCGGCCTTGTCGCCGCCGCAGTTTGTGTGTTTTTCCATTGCGATTTCGGATTAGGACGTGTTTTTGTAGGTCCTATGTTGTTGCTGCTTTCCTATGTCTCCAGTTTCAGAATCGTGCGGGTTTGTCCAGCGGTGGCGAACATTGCACTTTAATGTAAGACAGCTCTGTTTTCGATGGAATAAGAATTCTTTTCCCTTTTTGTTGTGTGGGACTGGAAGACGGGGGAGAAAATAATTTTCGGGCCTTGCCCTTTATTTATATGAAAGAAAAAATTGGAGAAAGAAGCAACAAGAGTTTGCCCCAAAAAAATAATGTAAAAAAGATTGAACAAGACAGAAGGTGGAAAGAAATGCAGAAATATATCATTAGGAGTATTATCTTCTCAAAAGCCGGATCCAACAATCTCTCTTTTAGATAAGACTGAATCGGACTTAAAACGACACAGATTGCTCATCCTTTCCATCCACCAAATCGTTATCATCAATGATAAAATTTAGCTCAGTGAAACATCGTTTGTTATCAATGATAACAAACATTGTTTTTGTTTGCAGGACCATCTGCATTTAAGGATTGTAATTTTCTTTTGCTTTTTCTGAGATATCCTAATTCAATCATTTATAAATATTTAAACAATAGATAAAGTAGTGATTGTTAGTTTTATTTTACAATTTCAAAATTCTTGATTCTTTTTTTCATCTCCTAATGATCTTAAAACTCAAGTATCACAATAATTCCTCTCTCTATCTATGTGTTAATTTCGTGAATAATACAGTTTTTAATAAATTCTTGATCCGGATAAAACCCTCATGAAATAATTTTTTCAATTCGATCAAAAAAATTAATTTTTGCAAGATCTCTTTTTTTGGGTGGGTGGGGTTGGTAATTGCAAGATCTCTTTTGTAAAGAACCATCTTGCATTTGCGGCTTTACTTAATCAATTATTATTAAATCGAAAAAGGAAGGTACTAGAGCGGGTTAAGGCTAGGAAACTTCCTCATCTCGAATTTCATAAAAGAAGAGGGTAAAATTCGAGATGAATACGTTTTAGGAAATAATTAAAGATATTCTTATGATAATTCGATTTTCTATTAATTTAACGTTTTCGATTTTATTGAGGATCGTCGGTCTCCACTCCTCTGCTCGCGCCTATAAAACGCCCGCCTGAGCAGTTCGCTTCGCCGCAAGTCTTCGTCAGGATCCGGTGAGTAGTTCCTCTGCGATTTCACCTGCTTCGTCTCCCTCCTCCGTCGTCGATCTTCTTCTCGATCCTTCCTTGCTGGTCTCTTCTTTTGGGTTTTTTTTTTTTTTACCTTTCTTGGGTTCTGTAAAGGGCGCGTCTTTGATTTTCTTGGCCTTTGCTGGTTCGGTCCCTCGGCGGTTGGTCGGATCTCTCTGGATTTTGCGTTTTACCTGGTTCGGATCGATGTCGAATCGCGGCTAAGCTGGTCGCGCTCGTTGTCTGTGCTTTTTCTGCCCGTCCATCGTCGCGGCAAGGTGGGGACCGGTGTGTTTAGTGTCGTAGGTTTTTGGTTGGTGGTGAAAGAACCGGTTTTTTTATGAGAGCCAGGAGGAGAGTTCTGCGTGGTTTCTGGAATTCTGGGTCGTGTTCTTTCTTTATGTCCGGTGCAGCTTTCCTGCCTCAATTTCGTGTTGTGCGCCGTTTGGGTTTCTGAATTCTTAAGGATGATGGAGTATTCAGGAGATTGTTATGGAAGATAGGGTTTGTAATCGTGTTCTCGGGTGCTTCTCTGCTTTTCCTTGTTATCTGGCTCTGTTCGTTTATGGTTTTGGATAGCTTAGTTTGTTTGTGAATGCTTGCATTGAAAACTTAGCCTCACTACAGATGGGATCGTTGGCCATGTATAGGATCCATTGAGGGTCCATGACCTTCTTTGTTTCTCAGCATCAATCTGTGAGCACGATTGCCCTGTTCTTCTATAGAACCCGGTAGTGTTCGGGGCGGCTTGAAAAATTGTATCTTTTGGCATTTCCTCAATGACTTCAAATGTCGGTTCTTATAGTTTTTAAGTAATTAGGTAGCGTAGCATTCGATATTCAGTATAGGTCAAAGATTTCGTGTGTTAAATCGAAAGGCAAAACCCAAAGAGACGGCATTAGGCAATCCCGATCGTTACATGCTTGGCTTACATCTGAATAAGACATCAACTCCGGTGGCAGGAGTTTATGTTGCATCTTACTTTTTGAGAACGTGTCTTTTACTAGGTTTTATTTGACTGATTCTGTCACTTGTGTGTTGCAGAGATTTTGAAAGTGCTTAGTGGGAAAGTATCGACAGTCTAGAATGCCAAAGGATAGAACAGTCCGTTCCATTGTTGACCATCGGTCTTCAGCAGCTCCTTATCCCTGCTGCTCCCAACATATCAAGTTGTGCGAATCCAACGACAACCCAATTGATTCAGCTAAAAACATCAGGGAATGGGGGAAGCTAGGTGCCCCATTTGCATGGAGCATCCTCACAATGCTGTCCTCTTGATATGTTCATCTCAAGAGAAGGGATGCCGGCCATACATGTGCAACACTAGCCACCGCCATTCTAATTGTCTCGATCAGTTCTATAAATCACCAGTTCCATCCCCCTCAACAGCATTACCTCAACAAGTCCCTCCATCCAGCACAGTAGAGGGACAGATGGTATCTAGTAATGGTGGTCTTTGTGGGAGTAGTGTGGAGAAGCTCGTCTGCCCCTTTTGTAGAGGGAAGATATTGGGTTGGGTTGTCAGTGATGCTGCTCGCCAGTACATGAATTCCAAACCGAGGAGCTGTTCCTTGGAGACATGTTCGTTTACTGGGACTTACTCAGAATTAAGGAAGCATGCTAGATCTGAACACCCGTATTTCAGGCCATCGGAAGTGGATCCGTCACGGCGGCGTGAGTGGACAAGGTTGGAACAGGAAACAGAGCTCGAAGACTTCCGGAGCACCCTAGAGTCAGCTTTTCTTGAAGATGAAACGGCAGCTGGCCAATTGGTTATGGCAGAAAATGAAAATCTGGATCAGATACCCCCGTTTGCGTTCGATTGGTCGTCTAATCTATCCTGGGCCCTGTCTCTGGCAGAGATTGTGAATGAGCTCCTATTGCAGAGTTTTGACCAAGGCCATAGACAGATGCGAAGCCGGATGCCTGTGCGGAGGATACCGCGGGGAAGATATGGATATGGGTCCAACAGTAGCGTGCGAGGGGCCAACGACTTCTCTGCTGGTAGGCGCAATGCCCAGAGGCTTCGGTGGCGGGATCACAGATGGTCAGCATCTAGCGATAGGCGGTGATAACTAGAACATAGTCTTTTAATTAGATGTGAAATTGTCGTACATTATCCTCTGGGAACGTAAAATCAATATACATTGTCCTGCATGTTTTTCGTTCTCTCTTCTTGCTTGTCTTCGAGCCATTGAATGCTAGTTCTTATTCTCTCTTGTAATCATTGAATGGCTAGCTTACCGGGTATCTTTCAAATGCTCACTTTTAGTACACATTGATGTTCAGTCTTCTTGTACCAATCTACGATTGTCTTAATGGCGCTAACTTTCATATGTCAACTACTGGTAACCCCATTCATTAGTGCTGAAGTTTCCACGTGGTTTAAATATACAATCTTCGATAAATCGACTTTCCATTGTCAGTGACTAATTACAATAATATTATGAAAACCAACTGAACAATTCGCCTTTACTTTTGGTCTAAACATGATCCGATGGTGGAGATCGATTAGTCAACGATCATTCGTTGCTTAATGCAATTCAAATCCGTTCAGCCTGCTCCCCACCTTCTAAGGCAATCTGGTTCCAATCGACCAAAAAGCGTATAATCACATATAAGGGAAGTGAGTTATTAAACCCGTAGCGTCCATTGTTGAAATTCATAATGACGAATTCTCAATTGCAATGGGAAGAACTGACAAAACTCTTCCCGAATACAAAACTGTCCATTAAAACATCCAAAGAAGAAACACAATAACCCATCTACAAAAATACATGCTCAAGAGGCCTGAATTGCAGTTACGAACAATTGAAACCCGAGAAGTCAGAGGACTATTGAGCATATATACAATCAAAGAATGTGAAGTGAAGAACTTCAAGGAACGCCCCTGTTCTGTTTTGGGCTGCCGAAGACTGAAAAGATGCTTTTGAAGATGGCACTCCAGCTCTTAGATGCTGGGAGTGCTCTATGCACGACGGGGCTCTCAGCAAGATATAGTAAGGACGGCATTGTCTGCTAATGTTGTCGATAAGACAGACAACTATGAGCCTTCCCATCAAACAAATAGTCGGTAAAGTGGCTCTCATCTCATGGTGAGCCCTTCTGTCTGGTGCCTGCAGAACACAGATAGCGAAGCATATATTCATTTGAAGCACATGTATCTGCCAAGTCTTGATGCATTCTTGTGATTGCCTTTTGCAGGGATTTCAAGGCAGGAAGCAGAGTCCGTGAATTTTGTTGGATAGACTGACCATGAGCTTTGCAGATTTCCTGCCAATCAAGCCGAGCGATATTATTATTGAACGTATGAACAAGCTATTGCATCTAGATATGTTTAAACATTCAAGACCTCACATAATACCTGGCTCCACCGAAGAATAAACTCCAAATGCGGGCAATTTTCTAAAAGACCAGCGAAAGCCTCTATTAGCCTCTGCAAATATCTAAAAGGAATAGATGAAGCGAGAGCTGGAATATCCACCGGACTTGCAGCAAAAACACATTTCTTGATCAGTGAATCTTCATTCAAACGAAGACTGAGAATCAAAGCCCTCTTTATCGAACCTTCACTTAGAGCTGCATCAATAGCCTGGGAACAAAGGTCAAAACAATTATTAATGAATAAGTTTGCTGCTTCAAAATTCCATTATAAGCACAACATGCAATTTTTGCAATCACCACTTTGCCTGAGATGTCTCACAAAACTAAATTTAACCATGTGACATTCCTTCCTCATAGCTAAGACCAGATGTTACCATCCAACTGCTTTACCTCTGGTGTCACATCGATGTCTAGATCAGTTGGATCAAAGATGAAAGTATCGTCAGTGGAATAAACTAGAACCCCCTCAGTTGTTGCAGCTGCAAAACTCCTACCAGTTGGGGCAATTCTCAGGCATTTTGTTCGAATAATGGGGCGTCCATGGTTAGGCATGGATCCCGGTAAGTCATAGCCTAACTTTCCCCGGGTTTGCCTGTCAACTCCTTCTTCTGTGTCAGTATCGTCATCATCAATCAAATCTAGAGGTCCAGCGTCTGTCATTTTCTTTGAATTCAAGAAATCAAGTACTCCATCTAGAGACAGATTATGGGTTATCTGAAACCTACGTAGTAAAACCTGCGAATCATAGATAAAATGCATTAGTAGATAGCCAATACGAGGTAGAACACAAATGCACCACTCAACATAGAGAAAAGATGGAGAAACCTAAGCATGCGTCAAGACGGGCAATACAAACAGGTATTTCTCCGTGTATAATTTGAAAATAATCTGTAAGGCAATCAACTGCCAACCAATTAAACTGTCAAGCCACAAGCAGTTTCAAGTTTTGTCTACATTGGCCTAAGAAATGGGGGAAGAAAAGGTCTGTACTATTTTAACCCTTCCTGAAAAAGGTTGCTCAAAGAAAATGAGACTAGTTATTACTATATATCAACAGAGTCGAATATCTGGAGAAGTGCAGCCTTTACAGTGCAAAAGACTGCCTGGGCACTAGATTTCTTGGCCATTACACTTCTCAAGTAACAAAAGAAGAAACCTCATTGCATCAAATGCACACTAAGTTGGAGCTCCAAGAAATAAAATTAATGACATGTATCATTGACAAATTCGACCTACTTTAAAAAATGAGAGATTATTGCACATTTTCACTCGCACATGAAACTATGGCAACACGGGGAAAGAAAAAGACAACAAGAGACATTCTGCCTCAAGTACAAAGCGGATCTTAACTTGCAGCATATTGTAAGAACCATGCAAAAAGTCATTTATTCTCCCTGAAATTTGCCAGATTCAATCTCTAAATCTTCTGATCAGATTATAAATATTCCAGCAAACAAGCAATTCCATTAAAGAGTTAAGAACACTCAATTAAGGACAGGTGCACGTATAATATTGTTAATCAATCCAAGTTTCTGAAATATTACCTTCCGATCACAAAAAGTACCACAGATGCATGAATACAAAAAAACAAATAAAAACATATGACCAAGACTAGAGTTTCTTCAGAGCATAGCAACGTTAGAGCATTCACAAAGCGGAACATAATAGAACTGCTAAAAACCCACCTGTTCGGCAACATCATACAAACAAATGAATTTGCTACTTCCTCCAGCTATAATGTAACTCCCATCAGCCGAATAACATAGAGTTGTAAAGTATTTTCCAGAACTTGAGTTAGCAGCTGATCTACGATCTGTTGCAAGTCGACCCCCAGCAATGTCTCTACGGCCCTCAATCGTGTACATCAACAAGCCATCAATTGGATCCCAGAAATGAATCTGCCCATCTAATGTACTGCAAGCCAACTGCTTTCCATCTGGACGATAAACAACCGTAAGAACATCATGTGTGTGAGGAAATGTTTCAACAGCACCTTTTGCCTCAAAGACATCCCACAGTCTGACAGTCCTGTCCCATGAGGATGAAGCTAGGATTGCCTAAGATGGATGTGAAAAATTCATCAGCCAAAAAAGATGTAACAAAAACCAATTGTTAAAAGTCAAAACTACACTTGAACATTCATGAATTCAGATAAACAATCACCGAACACGCTTTAAGACTATAACAGCAAGAGCAAAGCAGTGACTTAGAAATAAGCACACCAGAGTTAATGCAGACTCAAATGATAGGTGAAAATTAAGATCATGAACAATAGTTATAGGGAAAATGGACAAAAAGCACAATCTACTTACACTGGTGGGAGAGAACATCAAACCATGAACAGGGCCTTCATGACCACTAAGAATGTCCAACAAGCGGCCTGTCTTCATCGACCACACGAATATCTGGTACAAGTGAAAAATTAATTAGGATTATAAATAACTATAGAGTAGTAATTCCTTCGCCATGAAAAAAAAAATTACCTCAAATGAATCAAGGGTTCCTGCACATACTACTTCACTGCTCTGGTCTGCAGTCAAAGAAACAAACTGCCTAGAAGAAGGGGTTGTAAATGTCCTGAAATTTCGATAGCGGAATAAATCCCAAGCACGAACAGTCCCATCAAGGGATGCACTAAGGAGGCAGTGGTTATTAGCCATAAAATGGAGAGCAGTAATTGCATTGGTGTGCTCTGAAAATGTTACAAAGCAGAAGCCTGAGGAAACAGTCCAGACCTGGAATGTGCAAAAGAAGCTTCCACATCAGGTCAAGGTGTCCATCAACACAAAGTATTCGCGGTATAAAGAAAAGACATGAGAAAGAAATCAGAACCATGAAGCTGGCAAAGTCAATTTGCCAAAATTCCCTTCTATCAATTCTTACGGGGTGGGACTACTTCCACCCGCATTTTCAGTGGAACCATACCTTTTGTTTAAAGTGACACAAACATCCTCATATCATCAATACTCATTAAGTAATTTCCACCCTTAATTTTGAATGGAAAGTAAGTAAATTTTAATAATGCTATTATTACTTAACTGAGTATCAATGGCATAATGGCGTTTTTGTCACTTTAAATAAATAAGTGGTTCCATCCAAAATTGGGGCGGCAATAGTCCAGCACTACTTAGGGAGGTCAAGTTTGATTCCATGCTTTGAAAAGAGAACCTATAAGTAATGCAAGTACTCAGACGCATGAAAGGAAGCATAACGTGCAGTTCAGTTGGCAAAATATGAACAGAACTTTTAAATGAACAAACAGAAACTCTTGTCTAGGTTTAAGCACACACATCTTATAGCACACATATCTACCCAAATCACAAGACAACTCCAAGGGACTTCAAGCATGCAAAGAAAACGATTTTTTCATAGAGAAAATTGAAATTACCTTCACTTTGTTGTCATCTGCTCCAGTGGCCAAGAGCTGCGAATCAGGTGAATATGCAAGGCAGTTCACGTCGAAATAATGTCCTTGTTGCTTCAGTATGTAACTCTCAGATTTCCACTCCCATACAAGCAACTGCCCCAGCTTCGCACACCCAAATGTCAACCAATTACCAAGATCATTGAATACTGCAGTCGTGATCTTCTCCTTAGAGATTGACAACAAGTGGATGCAAACAAAATCAGGCATTTGGTACAAGCCAAACACCCCATTAGAGAAACCTACTACCAGGAGGTCAAGTCCACGATGATAGTCGCAAGATGTCAATCTGGCCGGTGCTTGCATAAAACTGTCTTTCCTTAGCAACTCCCATTTACCTCTATGCAACAAACACTCACCATCCTCCACACCATCTTCGTCATCATCAAGCTCCTTCCTCTTCTTGACATTAACTTCCAAAGTACTCTCATTGCTTTGCTCTGGAGTTCCCGGAGCAGGCGGCTCCTCGCCGCCTATATTTTCCACATCCCCGCTGTAACCCCAGCTGAATATATAACTATCACGAGTTAACGTGTAAGCCCTATTGACCCTGTTCGTTCCTTTCTCCACACCAAAGAAACAGCCAACAACGGAATCTCTATGACCCAAAAACAAGAAGGGCTTATTATAATCACCCTTCAATTTCCTCACACAAAACAACCTCGCCGTCAAATCTTTGGACCCGACCAGCAAATACTCCGAATCGGGGCTCCACTTCAACGACGTCACTTTATCATTGCAATCAGCGAAAGTCCTGACCAACTCAAACGGGAAGAACTCCTTCCTAAACCCGGGGGACCGCCATATCTGGACCAACTTACCGGCGCCGACCGCGATGAACTTGCCGTCGGGGGAGAACTCGAGGGCGTTCACGGGGTGCTTGAAGGTGATTCGGTGGAGCACGGCGCGGCGGGGGAGATTGATGAAGAGGCAGCGGCGGTTCTCGTCGACGGCGAGGAGGAAGGCGCCGTCGGGGGAGGCGGCGAGGCGGGAGACGTTGGAGGAGCACTGGATGGGGAGGGTGACGCTCTGGGACTTGAGGAGGTCGGTGACGGCGATCCGGTTGCCGACGGGGGAGATGAGGTGGGTGTTCTTGGCGACGACGGCATCGCCGCCGCGGTAGGGAGCGCCGAGGAGGTTTTGGAACCTGAAGTTCATGTCGGGCCGGCAAGAAAGCGAAGGAAAAATGGAGGAAAAATTTCGACTTCTGATTTCCGCCGGGAAGGCGTTGGGCACCTTTAGGGGTTTTGGGGAGGGTTTGCAGCGAGTTATGGCCCATAATCTATGGGCCCAGAGGAAAAAAAATGCAAAGACTGAGGCCCATACAGAGGCTTCTCTCTCTCTCTCTCTCTCTCTCTGACTAACAGCAGCTCGGATGAATTTTACAAATAATTCCTGGACTTTGACCTAATATGTAACATGGTCTCTAAATTTTAGCCCAATGTACAACGTCATTTCTAAAATTTCAATTTGCTTAGTGTGATTCTTGAACTTTCGATATATTTTTAATCCAGTTCCTAGATTATATAGAAAATGTTTAATGTTGTTCGTGAACTTGAATTAATAAAACGACAACATTGAACATTTTCAAATAGTTTAAGGACAATTCAAATATGTATTAAAATTCCAAGGACCGCGTTAAACAAATTAAAGGCTTCAGAGACCACATGATATATTGAGTTAAAATTCATGGCAATATGTGTCATATATTCTTTCCCAACTTGGATTTGACCCACTATTTCAAATGAAAGATTTGTACCAATTCCACGATGGGCCTAGGTCTGCACGATACATTTGTTTTGGGCAGACATTAGAACATACATTATTCTAATGTTTGGTACTCGTATGTTGGCTTGTTCTAGCGCTTAACATGGACGCTCGCAACGGCGATCCAGCCGAGTCATCAGATGCTCCTCCTTCCCAAAGAAGTCCAGGCTCGCCAGATTCTCGCTAGCCCTTGATGAATTGATTTCGAGTATTCTAATCTGTCTTCAGTTTGCTTGGTTTGATCGGTTCAATGCGTTTCCATTGCGCTTCGTGTGCCTCTTCTCGGTTCCTGACTGGTCTATCAGAATGTTTTGAACTGTTTTGCCGTTCTAAGAATTCCCCCATCTTCAGTTACTTTTGCAATGTTTCTCTCCCGACTTCATCTAAGGCGTCGTGCTATGCAGAACGATTTTCAGGAGCTGATTTGCCCCCTGCTTTTCCCGTCTTATGAACTGACATGTTTTCTCAACCGGAACATAGTCCGGGAAAGAGGCTTTGATAAATTACCCTAGTTGGCGCCTTTCATTTTACATAGTTTTTCCTACTTGTATTCTCTGTTTCTGTCATTTCCTAGAGAAAGAGAGTTTGAGCAGGTTCAAGGGTGGATTTGCATTTCCCTACTTTGGCCAGTGTCCTCCTCATTCCTTGCTCAGGAAAGGAAGCACCAGTCCTGTAGTCGTGTCTGCATTCAGGAATATGTAACTGAATTTTGCAGGAGTCATCTTCCACCCGGCAAAGTCGAACCTTTACTATCCTAGAGGACTCATTCAACTGTAAGATTTTCCCTTTCATTTACCTTTCTTGCAAATGAACTTGGAAGGACCTCTTCAGCTGTTGAACTCTCCAAATTTTCCAGACTTCCATGACACACTTGAAGATCGAGATTTGTCCATTCCTGAGCTCACTCAAAAGAAGAGTAGGATCTATTTGAAGTTCATGAGTCGCACGGAGTTTTTGTCCATCGATCTTGCAGCGGGGCTACTTGCATTAAATAAGACCTCATTCTTTATGGAATCAAGCTCATCGCCTATCCATCAACCTAAGTGTCGGATGAACGAAAAAGTCTCTGCTATGGTTTCTCTAGGCTACTCATGCGTGCTTCTATGGAGAGAGAAAGGGGGGGCGGGCGGAATGCCACATGAAAGATGAAACATAACTCTTATTTCGTAAAGAATTCTAAATTCCAGAAAAAAGTAGATCTCTACTACCCATTACATGCTACATATGTGTAAGCAGCACTTCCAAAACTTTATTAGGACAGGCAAGAAGAAAAAAGCGAAGGTGAATTGAACTATAGCGTATACCCCCTCTCATCCACTTTTCCTTGTATCGGCATCCATCCTACTTTTCATTTATTCTCTCCTCTCCTGGTAATATGTTGGTCATCCATTCTTTTTCCACCAATGCCCGTGGAAACTGAAGCTTCAGCATTGAATCAATTATGAGCCATAACCCTCGAGCCCCAGCCTAGCAGTTAGCCACTGACAAACGTCGTCCATCTCTTTAGGGACTGTGTAATGACCGAGCCTGCACATTCATGCAGAAGCATTCATTAAGGCATAAGTCTGATAGTCCAGTGTATACTTTTTCCAAATATAAGGTAATCAGCTCAATACCCGTCATAAGACTTGAATGAAACATATCGGAATCCTGCTGAGCTCAAGTAGCGGGACGACCTCTCTCCAAAATTGAAAGCGACTACATCATCATCTGTGGCAGAACCGAGAATGCCTTTATTTCCCATCTTGAGGGGCCGAAAATCACTAGAATTGAATGACTTGTGAGAGAGACTGAAAGAGCAAGATGTACAAGAAATACTAACTTGTGCCGTGGCAAAGAAAAATGGGCAAGGATGAGGCACGCCTCGCAGCATCACTTGATACCTCCATTTTATTTCTCAAGCTCCTGGGATAGAAAGCGAGAATTAACTTGTCTGAAAGAACATGTTTGGATAGCCCTTCCAACTTAATCAACTTAAGGCTTCCTTCGGACAACATGACTTTAGCAGGGTTCATACTGTTAGTAGAATATGCTAAAATTGAAAGTAAGTCGGATATGCTGAAGAAATAACCGAATCAGGTCCTTTCTCTCCTGAAAAGAAGATGCTTTGGTATGAACTATGCAGAACTCTGGCTACTAGAGACTTCATGATATGCTTTTGACAACAATAGACACAGTCTCGTAAACCAAAAGAGACCACTTGATGCAATTGCTCCCCAAATTTTTTTTTGTCTAAGCAGAACTTATGGAGAAAAGAGTATGGACTGACCGTTTACGTGGAAAATATTAAAAGCTGTGATTACCTTGAGCCTGGAAGCCAACCACTCAAACCGATAACTGCCCTTAAGTTGATCGGGTATGGACTTCCATTGGCGTATTTACCCAGAGCGAAACAGGTTGCCGAGTAAAGAGCTGTGGCAGCACCCATACTGAAGCCTCCAACACCAACTTTCACTGCAAAAACATGACAAGCAGTTACTAAATCACAGAATATTATTTGAGATGGAATTGTTGATTGATCAGCAATTTTTTACTAGTAAATATCAGAGGAGCACATGGCACATACAATTAAGCATACTGTCAGCCAAAAAGACAGAGTGGCGTTATGGTTATATGGACTATCTATCAGTAATCTTATCTACTTTTTTTTTTTTATCAGTATTCTTTCCTACTTCAAAAGTTGCGCAAATGTGAAGTTCTTATCCCAACTTTCTGCTTAATTGACAATCACAGTCTGGAAATTAGTTCCAGAAGGTAATCCCGGGTAGAAAAAGTTAAAGATTGCACATATTAAAGAAACGCTTCTTCTACAAAATTTTCTCCTGGTCTTAATTACCATCAGCTGGTTCTGTCGACAGAAGATTGGCAATATGTGCTGCTGAAGCATCTAAGCCTTCCCAGTCATCTGGACTATCTTCTGAAATCTCTCGAACATCAAACCCTGGGAACATGCATCAAAACATACTTTTAAATTACAATATGCATAAATTGATCATATTGGAAAAAAGAAAACTTAGTAATAGATAAATCATCTTACATGCAGTACAAGGAAACCCGCCTAACAAAGCCACAGGACGGGTGGGAGCAGTTGGACAGATCCACTTAATCTGCTTGAGGAAAATTTTGCCTAGATGTATAAGCCTCTTGCTATCAAACTAATTCTTATTTTAAGCAGCAAGATTAAGGAGGAATGCACTTACATTAGGAAGAGCGAGGGATTCCAAGTGCTGGGACAAGCTGAGGCAGCCAAAGAAAGCAGATTTAGAGTTTACTTCATCTTGATATTTTCATGCAAACGGAGGACATTGAAATATGCATAGCCTTAGGACCAACACAGTGGGAAAGTTTCATCTCAAGAACTTGAGAATCAACAAAGGACACCCCCGAAAAGTTCCCGATTTGGACATTCCTGTCTGTCGTGATCATTTAAATAGCTATACTGTAGTGAGAATTATCTCTATAACATCATCTGAGACTGAGTATCCATAAAAGTCTCTCCCAGATCACTGTATTTGTTTAAGTTAGGAATATTCTTATGCAAAATTAGCGAGCCATTGTTCAGCTGCAGTGAAACTCAGTGGATTAGTGGTCCCTTATCATTAAAAACTATTACAAACACCCTCTCGTTCAGCCTAAGCTGTAGCCTTAGCTTAGCTTCAGATAAGACAAGATGAGAACATACATACATACACCTATATATGTCTATGATATATTGGAATAAGCACGAGTTAGAATCTTCAAAACAAAGTTGCATCATCTGGACCACAGTATCCCGTGAATTGCTGAACATGCCAAGACATCGATATTCTTTAATACATGCTCGTTCTTTCTCGAGCATGAAAATAAAAAGTGACCATGTACAAAGTACAGCATGGCTTTTTGGGAAAAAAAACTAGGGAACATACTCGAACAATCTTGGAAATGAAACCGGGCATAAACGAGAGACATGAATGTCTTAGACTAGAATGCGTTCTTCTCTCCGCTGCCATAATGATGGCATAATGAAGAATGAAGAACAACACATTCAAAAATTAATTCAAGCAAATTTTAAAAGGAGGGAGCTCTGTCTAAGAAGAAAGGGCTTCTTCCTCAACAAAAGTTTCTTTTTCTTTTTTTCACACAATTTGGCGTAGAAAGAAACCTCACTACAAGAATTAAAGCAGAGTGATGATGGGCAAGACTACCTCGAGCCATTATCACCAAGGCCATGCAGCCAAACAATAGTGGCCTGGTGTTTCCCTCTTGGCCGCACCACATGCGTTCGCCCAAATTCAAATGTTCTTCGGGCCATTCTGCTACCTGAAATTAGTTGCAAAAACAAGGTCGTTATAAGGGGGCAACAATGTGGAAAAAGAGGCATATTTCCACTTAGGACTGAAAAGATAACTCCTCTCGTGATAATGCCGCAGTTCTATGCTGGTGAAAGCAGTAACCAGAATCAATATGCTTCTTATGCTATGCACTAAAAAGAAAGAAAAATCTAGCTCCTGTTCTCATGCTTCTTTAAGAATGACAGAACATGAAGGATGAAGCATTAGTCGGACTAAAGATGGACAAACCAGAGCTTGATGAATGCTGCTGATAGCTCATTCCCCTAGCTCTAGAAAAGCACACGGGAAGATAGCACTCAAGCTGCGATGACTGCAAATGAGGAGCTGCAATGAGGAAACAAAGGGCGACTGTGTGTATTTATAACCAAATGAACCGAAGGCGACGTGGGAAAGGAATAGAACATTATGAATATGCATCACTAAAAATGTGTAGCCACCGCACCAGCTCACATTGCTCCAAAGAAAACGCCTAGAAACTCACGAAAGAGAGAGAGAGAGAGAGAGGTATCCATTGAAAAAGATGGGCAAAGACAACAAAAAGCCAAAAGGAAAACGTTTAAAAAAAAAGCAAGATATCTTTTTGGGGCTCAGAGAATCAAAGCAGGGCAAAGCACCATCGTCCACACTCAAGCCAGGCCAGCTTACCGATTTACAATGTTAGGGAGGAATAAATGCCTTTGCAAGCAGTGGCAGAGGGAAAAACAAACCCAAAAGCAAGCCCCACAGCAAGTGAGGAATATTTCTGAATGCAAGAAGGAATAACCCGAATTGGTAAAAAGAAAAAGGGAAAAAAAAATCTTTCTTTTCGACTGTCATTTTTAGTTTATGGATTTCCTGGTGACTGATGGATACCCATTAGTCGGAAAGTGAAGTTCCATCCCTCCAAATTACATTTTTCAGGGACCCAAAATGGAAAAAGAAGGGAGGAAAAATGGAGACTTTGAGAGAGAGAGTTTCCATTGAAGTTTTGAAGCTTCTAGTCATTATTCATGAATCACCAACCTGTTGGGAGGTTAGACAGAAGACACAGGGGACCTGAACTTTCCCCCTCTCCTTCCCCCTCTCCTGCTCCTTGCCTTCTTACTCTGTTTTTTGGGGTTATTGCCATTAGTGGAGTCCCGACCTTTGTTCGTATTCCCACTGAACTGAGCCCGCGACAAAATCCCCAGACTGCACAAAACACAATGTGACAATTGGTCTCCTGACAAAATGATGACTTCATCTAATTTTCTACTTAAATCTAACTGATCTGCTGTGCTTTGGTCTTTGTGTGCTGCATAGAACTCTTTACCTCAACCGATCCATCTCGCCCATAATGTGCTTGGAAGAGGTAATTTGCCATTAATCGAAGTGGCTCAAAGGTCAAATCTCAGAACCACATATGATGACTCCTGTTTTACCAAGCTTTTTCCAAACTAAAAATGCCTCTATTTTCCCTCATTCTTTTTTTGCCTTCTTCTGATGAGAAAGTCCATCTTATCTCCGTGCAATTCAATTCACTGACTATAATTACGGCCGTCAAATGAATTATTGATGAATCCAATTTATGAATTAAAATCATTGGATGCTCGTTCTATTTATCTCGCATCCCAGGAGTATTTGATTGTGATGTTAATGTCGTAAAAGCATGTTTGCAGCTTAAACTAGTTTTGGTCGGAAGATGAACGAATCGAATGTAGTCACTGCTCACAGCCACTTGTAACAGCAAGAGTACTAGGGAATGCCTCCGCGATGTTGCGAATTTTTCCCTCTTGTTACACCGCATTTTTAATAATAATTTGTGTCGTCAGGCGAAATTGCTTGATCGTATACATCAAGCCTCGCCAAGAACACCAACACTTTCCCCTTCTGGCCCCTTTTCAGTTAACTAAATTGACTTCCGTGAAATGCGAATAACTTTTAGCAGGAGAGTCATGAAAGAAGAATAAACTACCTTTGTTTCTTAATTAAACTCAGCGGTATCACATCGCCCTCTTAAGCAATATAAATTGCGAAGGGGATGACAAAGCTTATGCTCCAAAATGACGTAATTGGTTAATCTAAGTGTGAATATGGACAATATTAGCAACAACGTCGAAGATGCAAAGGGGGAATTTATCCTTCATGTGCAAGAAGTCAAAAGGGCAACTCTTTTCGTTCGTCAACTCCTTTTTTAAATAACACGTTCCTTGAGAAGAATCTGTGAAATTTTCTTTCCACAAAAGAATGTTTTCGGCACAAAGTTTCAGATTAATTAAAGATTAGACAACATATGCTGTTGGCACTAGACTCCAATGTGTGCTATATTAATAAAGCCGCATCAACATAAGTAGGCAAATAGGCAATGTTTGCCATCTTTTGTTCAAAGAAAAGGATGGAAGTATGGAACTGGAATCTGATTACTAGGCACCCATTAGCACGTTCTAACTCCAGAATTGGCAGGCCCCTATGTGAGGTACTGAATGGGAAACTCTTGTTTAGAGACTCGTATTTAGAAAATTTACATATGGACACTTGCTCACCATAATGGCATAAGAGTCCCCACATCTGCTCACCATAATGGCATAATGATGGCTCGGTTTTCGTCACTCAAGGACAGTCATATCTTCAGCTTCAAGAGAGACTATGGAAAAGAATAAGACATAGCATTCTCTTTAGTTCAGTGAGGCACATCGACAATATGCCCCAAACTCAAAACAGACGTATGACCCAGCCAAGCATTGCTTTACTTACTGCTTCAGAAAATGCATTAAAAGACTAGGGTTTCATTGGCTGATAGCAAAGAAGGGATTCGCACAGTCGAATCGAAGGCTTTGATGGCTCTTCGAGAGTGCACGCAACATGCACAGTGATATTGACAATTTAATCCAAATGCAAGTGCGATTACAGAATTTCGACAGATTTATTGTGTACCCACAGAACTCCATGCATTACTTCTTTTTAGGAAAAAAAGCTGATTTTGTTCTCCTAATGATATGCAAGATTTTGACAGGACACTTTGAATCTATTCCCTTTTGATTCTCGTCACGTTGATGCACATTTTGGTGAGCCAAGATGATGAACGGACGGACTGCTCAACAGCCTTTATGAGAATATATCTAATCATCCCCCATTTCCCTCACCTACTCGCCCCCACCACTCTGTCGCATAAGAAAACGACGTAAACGGTGGGTGTTTTTCTTTTGATTCAAGAAAAGACACCAGTTTGTTCTCGAAAAGCTTGTGAGCTGATGAAGCTAAACAACTTTAAACCAACAAAAGAAACTCCGTGGATGAGACAGTAGAATAAAGGCAAGTAACTTTGAGAAGGGCCTCTTCTAATTGAAATGGTTAATAGATAATTTAGCATGACAAATCCACACCTGGCATGCCTGCGCTCCATTGCAAGTTCTTTGCATCTGTTCCACATCCACTTCACCAGTTCTTCCCAGTTGTATTTGTTGTTTAACTCTTGGAATTTGGTGAAGCAGGTATCTAATAGGTGTCACAACTCCAAGATAGCATAAATATGCACAAAAAGATGAAACAAACAACAAATGTTCTGTGATTCCCTCATGGATACTGATGAATTTTCACGAAAGAATCAATATGCATCGATGGATTATTGCAATACTTTTGAGGGGGGAAAAAATAAAATCTAACAAGATTCTCATTTCTAATAGTGACCGCCTCATGTCTTGAAAACCATGAAAAAGAAAAAGACTGACCAAAATGTTGCCAAGCAACAGCCACAAAAAAACCAGATCAATTAGAAACTGACTGAGAGCTGCCAATTCTTACTCTGCAGCATGTATGGAAAAGCTTTATTCCACTAGGAAATTGAAAGATGAATCAGTGATGGTCCCCATCATTGCCATGCCCATCCGGTGGTCCTCCAGGGCCCACAACCTCCAACTGTAAATCAAAATGGTAATATAAGAAAGTTATGCAATTGAAATTCCTGTTTAGTTATGCAAGTCCAGTTTGAAGAAGTCCCTACTAAGAATACGATTAGGACACAATAAGAAAATTGAAGAGCTCTCACTTGACACTTAAATGTACATATGAACCACAACACTGATCCAATGATTTACATGTACTTGAACAAGGTATAGAGTTGAAAAATCAAATTAATTGATGTCTTTGCCAATTGTCCACTAATTCCACCAAGAAAGAACATAATCACGCAAACTTCCTCCTTAAGTTACTTCAAATCACACTACAAAAAAATGTATTTCATCCACAGAAAGTTTTCCCAACTAAGGCACATCTCATACATTTAAGCTGAGTAACCTATGTTATACAAAGGAAAACAAAACAGAAAAAAAAAATGAAGAAAGTGATCAATCCATTTCCAGGGTAGAAGCAGCTGACATTGAAAAGGAAATTTTCATCCAGTCAACAATCTAAAAGACAGAAGCCCATGTGAGGCACTTAGCAAGGAGTTCTTTCATAACATATACGACATAAATACATCTGCAATAATATTTCCTTGAAGACTCATGCTACCTGTACACACACATCATTCTAGTATAGTAGGATCAGGATTTCAAATTATGCACTCAGTCTTCTCCAGTCATAATAAGATCCAAGGTAAAGGAAAATACTGAAATCTGCTCTCCCACTTACAGCAAAATACTGTGTGCACACTGGGCATTCATGCGACTTGCCTTTCTCCAGCCAAAACCACACAACGTCATGCTCATCCTCTGCAAGCGAAAAAGAAAAGTCTATAACCTGACAGAAGCTTCAGTAAAAAAGTGCCTGTGCATGAATACGAGTATCTCATGGCTGAATGGAAGAGGATAATGAAAGCAAAAGGACTTGCCATCTTCACCACCAGGGCATCCAACTATTCTCTTGTCATAATAGGACTTAATGACAGCTGGAGCTTCCTGCATATATACAAACGATAAACTCAATTATCACAAAATAAAGTAAGTGATGCAGTTAGAAAGTTCACAGTGCTTTGCCAATCAAACAATACAAAAAGAACATTCTACACCCCTAAATAGCAAAGACGAAAGGATTGGACAGAGATTCACAATATCTCTGCCAATAAACAACTTCAAACATTTCAATTTCCAAAAACCATCTCATATTGTGTAAGCCAAAGAAACTCAAGACGCAAACTAACTAACTCTAGATATCTGTAGTAATTAAGGAACTATTTTCTCCAGAAAATCCAGGTTCATACCTGAACTCAATAATTATTGGTAAACAACATTGCTTATCAACATTTTACTCACAAATGAACTATTAGCCTCCAAGCAACATGCCTTACAATTTTGTAAACTCCCAGTACCGAGATGCTTTTTCTGTTTACTAAACTATATCATAATAATGAATGTTAAGCCTCCAAATTACACTGTCACAATGCATAATTGACCAAAATTCTATATTGGTCTGACGAAAATTATCGGTCAGTGTAGCTTAACTGGTCTCATCGAGTCAATGATTTCACTTTGTGAGAAGCACTTAGAAAATAGAAAGAAAATAGTCAATTGTACGTGTTGCTTTATTTCAGTGGATTGACAAAACTGAATGTAAAGTGGCAGCATGAGTTTGCAGCAAATGCTCCTACAGAAACATAAAAGAGAAAACATCCGAACCATTTGAACATATACCGATTAACTAATCCAACATCGGTTTGCACAAAACTCTCCCATTCAAACATTTAGAAGTGCCTATAACCACAGTTTTCTGATTTGAATGTCTCCACAATATAGAAAAAAACTCATCAGCACGAAGATCCATATGTAAACATCAAATGGGAGATGTCACTCTAGTGCATTAAACGAACAATTATTAGATCATAAGTAAAATATAACTATCAAAAGCAGCATGAGACCGATAATGTACTCCAAGTGTTAAACAGATCAGTCTATAGACACTAACAACCACAACTTATAATAAGAAGACATGTTGAAGAGATAAAATGCACGTTTAGATTCGCAATCCCCTCTATGAGACTAACCTTCGTACCAAAAGCACCAACAGGATAGTTTATCTCAAGAAGTTTCCTTCCCTGCACGAAGTAATAAATTTAGGAAAACAAACAAACATCAATGCTTTACCAAAGCCATTCAGCTACAGAAACGATTGATAAAGGAAAGAGAGAAAGAGCACCTGAAGCTCAGCCTCAATCTCCTCGCGCTCATGTCCAGTAGCAAACAGCATCACATCTTCAACCTTCTTCTTCACTGCATTTTGCACTAAACAACCAAATGAATCCACATAAATTTCACATGCCTCCGCCTAACGAAGAGGTCAACACCTCATCCCTCGTTTTTTTTCTTTCATTTTTTTTTTATCATTTTGCTCGGGAACCTCTTCCCGCACTCATGGTACAATCTACATTATCAAACCACTACCAACAACGATTAGAGAAACAAACTAATCCAATCGTGCATATACATTGTTCCTGACATTCTTTCCTAATCGATCACCAGCATCTACCGGCACACGTCAAAAAGAAGCCAACAGAGCCTCCTCCTCCTCCTCAAACAGGCATCGAAGCCAACAAAAATCGACATCGATATCCACAATGCGACCAGCCAGCCTACGCGCAATCATCGATCGCAGCACGGAGGATAAAGAGCACCTACCGGAATCGACGCTGAAGCGGCGAACGAAAACAGATGCAGGAGGAACGAGAGATCGGCCGCCCACAAACCGAGAGGCGCTGGCGGCGGAGGAGGATAGGGCGGATCGGCCGGAAGTGGACGCCGCGACGGCGGCTAGGGCTGGGAAATGCGAAGAGACGAGTCTCCTCCACATGGTTGCCGATTCGTCGCGGCTTGACGCGGGAGTTCGGCTGATGGACCTGAGCAGACGGACAGTTCGCTTCGGCTCTGTGTTGGTGGACTTTGTCGCGGGATGGGAGGATGGCGACCTGAAATCGGGGAGCTCCGCGCTGCACTGCACTTGTGTTTTGGACCTGACTTTGCGGCTTTCCACGTCAGCACGGCCCACCTGTGACCCGCCGTCCAACCGAACCGGCCTTTTTTCCCGCGTAGGGTATGTTTTCAGACCCGGACTAGATGGACGGTTTGACAGGTTTAAGCGAGTGAATCGATCGGCTTGATAGCATTGGACATGTCGACCATTGCACCATATTGGATTTAGGTCGGGTTGAAAAAGTTCCGATCCAAATTTATCTATGTGACCTATTTCGATCAATTTTCATGTAATACAAATCTAATGACATATATCTAATTCAATTTATACTTGATCATGGCCCTTATTATTAAAATTCTTCTAGTCTAATCCAACTTAATAAAATCCATTCCCAAATTAGGGTAAGAGCATGGAATGTGCAAGTACGAGATCGAATAAAGACGAGAAAGAGTTAAAAAAAGAGTTACAAAAGTGAGTTGGATTTAAATAAGTTGTAAACACATTTAACACATATTATTTTGGACTTTACCATTCTAAGTTTATTATTTGCAACCCATTTACTTAATATAATTAACCTACATGATAACTCAGCCAATCAAATTTTGGTTAAAAAATGGATTTATGATCTATTTTAATAGGTTTATTATTCGATTAGTCTCAAGTTCGAAATGCAAATGAGATCATCCAGAGAATTACATATATAATTCACTTGAGCCACTTACACTTATAGGTCTATTAACACGCTTATGCGCGTGGAGGCTTTTCCCAACAATTTTACTTTATGTGGTCATTTTAATAGATCACTTTGTCATACATTATCATGAATAAACAGACATCAATTTATTCTTGCTAAATAAAAGGATAAGCATCACACGGTTGCAGAAAGATAATAAAAAGGGAGTGGGGGGGGCAACTTGCATTAAAATAAGTAATTTGAAATATATGGAATTAGAAAACAAATCTTTAAGAAATTACTCAAACTCTCTCTATATATTTCAATAGATAGGAGCAAATGAGGAAAGAAAAGAAATCATTCATATTCTAAACAGGACACCACCCAAATTAGTCTGATGGAGTCCCCCCAAAAAAAAAGTCAATGACTCGTAGGTCAAAGATTCCGATGGATGGAGGATTCATATTTTATGTTTCTTTGTCATTCATATTAATTTACGTGCTCGGAATATTTCAGATTCACTTTAAAGAAAATTCAAAGTAAACTCTAATAGAAAATTTAATCGGTGTGAATACTTATTTCTATACAATTTTCTGCATATTTTTTTTCTTTTGTAAAAACGTCACGATTCCAACATTTAAAATAATGCAACAATTATAATCTTGGAAAATGCAGCAATCATGAATGTGAATTACCACTTCTATTCTCTGATTCTAAGAGATCTGCCAAATAGGCTAACTTGAAGCTTATCTAATGAATTTCACATAGAAGATGAAAGATCCTCCTGCTGCAGAGAGTTATGGCATGAAACTACTTCTGCTCACTAGACATATTTACAAGCAGCTTACCAAATCGAAGAGCTCAACAGTCATCAACCAAGTCAGATGCTATTCCGGTTACAATCAAAAGTAGTCCAGTCGATCTGTGTGACCATAACTTCCGTATTCAGCATAAATTTAGATGCATGACAATGCTATCCACGACAGATTTGTCACCCTTGCCGGTAGGAAGAATCAAGTTGATTTTGAAATCAGCCACTGTTCTATCGCCTTTGCTTTGTATTTCTCAGCTCCTTTTCTTGATCTTCTTCCAGCTTTCTCCTCAGGCTCTTCAGATCTTCATCATTCACCATGCCATTCAGTCTTTGGTTAACAGCATATGCTTCAGCCAACTTCCGTCTACAGTCTTTGCTGGCTGAATCGTGAGAGACCACTGATAAAAGAAAAAGTGAGCAGAAATTGCAGAGGGCCTATGGCGTTCTCTTGATATTATTTCGACAACTATTGATAATGAGCGAATCAGGTATATGCCCAATCAAGCAGAGTAATAAGAAGATAGTTGCAGAATGCCATTTTTATCACGTCTCTTTTTATTTTGATGGAACTTGTACTAGGAAGCAAGAGCTTTCTTCTATCCAAGTATATTTCTTTCCGGACTTAGGACCTCATATTCACAAGAATTAGATCCAACCATCCCCCCACCCACCTCTCCAATTATGTAAAGAAAAAAAAGTTGTCTTAACTCAAGCCTCCCACCCAGCTCAACATCCTAAATTGTAAAAGCTAGTGTTTATGCATGAGTGGGTTGCTGGATCAACACCAACTGAATAACCATACTCTTGATCTTTGGTTGAGACTCGAGGACAGAAGCACATCCCAATTGTATCTATGTAAATCATGTTCTATATGGTTAAGCATTGCCCTCTGACTGAATGATCTATAAATGATTTCAACTATATGCATGCACACCATCACATTCTTTAGGAAACTGCAAAAATTCTGTTAAGAGTAAAACAGAGTTCAGATAACAAACCTGGATTTGGATAATCTCTTCCAATTATGCATTTTGCTTTAGTTTGAATGCTCATGGGAGCTTTCCATGGTTCATAAATATACTCTTTTGGCATATCTGATTATTTTTCATCCAGTCATAAGTTTGAAATGAGAAGCTGGCCCTCAACCAAGAAAAGGTGACAGAAATGGTCCTAATGTATACACGTACCCTTCAACACAGGTAAGAAATGGCGTATGTAATTGCCATTGGGGTCATATTTTTTTCCAAAGGTTATTGGAGAATAGATGCGGTTATACTGCACAGGACAACAATGAGTAGAACTTCAGAAACTCAAGTAAATCTTCATCTAGTTGAAAAGAATTATTCTGAAAAGCACATCCAGATTTCCCCAAAGATGATGCCGCTCCAAGAATATAAGCCTCTGATATGAGCAATGATCCAATCCAGATTAGACCGACTAAACTTAATATGAACTTAGTAGACTGCCAGATAAATAATTCATTTAGGAAATGTAAGTTGACAAGTACAAATCATAGGTTACTTGTAGCACATCACTGACATAGAATGAGAAAGCATGTAGTGTGTCCCAGAAAAACCAGCATGGATAAAGCAGTTGACAAGTATGTGATGATGCTGGAAATCTTATCGAAAGAATACAGGATACAAAGGTGAAAGCAAGTCATTTCCCTTGCGCACATTGAAAGTTTAGAACTAAGAACTAAACTGTCTCATGATTGCCATGGAACTAAGAGATGGTATGTACCTGGTAAAAAAATGAAGAACACGACAACCACAGCCAGTTTCCATTGTTGACTGCCCAGTCAGAGTCGATGAGTAGTCTCTCAAAAACATCCCGTCCTTTTTCCCAGTGAACAAACTGCATGCAGATGCTGTTTATATAAAGAAAAGAAATTGGAAGCTCTCATAAACACAAATGCTGACAGAATAAATGTCCTATACCAGATCTCCACGTGTTAAGAAACATGCCACACAATGACGAGCTAGGTGGTGCATCCAACCCCACTTGTGGAGCTACATCAGCATTGTAGATTAGGTTATAAAAGGCAAGACGAGAAGATTAGAGAAATGCATTTGTGGTTTAATTATCAGATAACTACTGTGAAAGAAATAGGTTGCGCAAACAATTGAGCAACTTTTCCCTGTCTAACCTGCACCATGATAGCATCAATCCAAGGGTATCCTGTCTTAGCTTCCCTCCAAGCAGCAAGCAGTTGCTCATCATCACTCCAAGGTATCTGAACAGCCAAAGCGTATAGTAAGTACTAAATGGTACTTCAGGAGAATATCTCCACATCACATTAGTGTCCAGCAAGGATTCAAATTGCTCTAGGGATAGAAGAGGTTTCTATTGATATCAGTTTGCCACAAGCCAATGGTTCTAATCACCTGCTTACAAATCCTGTTACCCTTCATCTTATCAAAATTAGGAGTACCAAAAGCTGCTGTGTAGAAGAAATCTCGCCACAACAACTTCAAAATGAAAAAAGCAAAATAATTAGAGATAATTATTTGGAAGTTTTTACAGATGGAACAAGAACATGTAAGATGATAGTCATTAGAAACTGACCTGGCCCAGAAGAGAAACAGGAGGTGAAGTATGCTTCTTGACATCCTTATAAATGTCTTGTAGGCTTTGGTAGAAGTATCTGGATGAGAGACAACCAAACTGCCCCAAAATTCAGAATAGAATGGGTAGAACAAACTACGGAAGGAAACTAATCTATGGAATTTGATTTTATGGAAGCAAAACCAATTGGAACGTAGAATAAATAAAAGAAGATGTCAAACGACTCTCTGTTTGAACTCACTTTCAAGTAGGGTGATAAAACTGTTGTGGCTGGCTTGTAAAAAGCAGAAGGATCGCCCTTTGGTTTCTCGAAATCTGCTACCCAAGCCTATATTACCACAAGAGGGGAGAATGCTCAGGACAATGGAAAGAATTGACATTTTACAAGAAATTCCCAACAGCAACAAGAATGACACACCAATCGCACTAAACATGTAGCATTCACCTTTCATTCAGTGAATTTGGAGGGAAAAATAACATAGCCACAGAATACTAACATCATCCTGATTAAGCAGACAAGAAGACAGCATATTACTTCCCACAGACAATTGGCATTATCTAATCAAGATTTAGATTCATAGGTTCATATCTTGGCTTACAGCATCTCATCAATCAGACATACTAGATTATTTTACTCTTACATTAGTTGCAATAGCATTATTAGACTAACAATCATACTCCGTATACGATATCGGCAGCAAAAATTGAAGGCGGAGTTATGTCTCCCATTAGGTGAGCTTATAAACTTCCAAATGAAGGAACATTAGCCAATATAAAACCTTCGACTCAGCGAAGCACCAAAGAACCCTGGATTATTGGCTAAAGTGACATTTGATGAAATGTAAGTTCCATAGTACAGGTTGACAGCAATTTTGATTCAGTACCTTATGGAACCTACTAGTTAGCAACTGCTTCTTAGCCATCAAGCATATGAATTCAACAATAGCTTGAGTGCCGAATTGTTTTAAACTAGTCAGGGACATAATTAACTATTCTGGAACCACAAAAGTACCATAACACTGTCCAATGATTAGTAGAAGACATCCACTCCAGCTACTTGAACAGAAATTGTACTTTTCAAATAGATTAGTAGAAACAAAACAATGGAAAGCACCATAGAATGGGCTGAGTAAAGTACCCTACCTTGTTACTGAGTGCCTCTTTCATTCTCATCAATGCTGCAGTCTCTCCACCTTGAAAAGGGGCCACTTCATCCTGCAAAAACATCCTTCTTGAATCTTGATGACAGTCTTAAGATAATGAAAATTTGAAGGCATCCGTAGCTTCTAACCTGCTCAGTCTCACTGTAACCAAGTTCAATCAGTGTAGGAACTTCAAAAATCTCACATCTTCCAACATCCCCAACCGGAGGGACTGAAGAAAGCGCGGTTGAAAGTCGTGACGCTTCCCATGAGGGTTTCCCAGCAAGCTTCAGAAATGACTGGTAACTCAAAGGTGGTTTTCCTCCATTCTGAGAAGTCATCCCCCACAAGCAACAAAATTAAACCAGGACAAGACCCCCACATACTAGCAGAGAGCACACGACAAAGTGGGTAGACAAGCTCAAAACATCGACCGCTCGCTAGACACCTAAACGCGGACTTACTCTTGCTATAACGTCTGCAGGATCGAACAACGTATGGCTCACAGGTGAGAATGTCTCGATGCCAGCGGCGGATGCAAAGTTCTGTCCTCACAGACACGACAATCTCTCGTTAGATAGAACAATTACAGCTGAGCAACTCGATCTCGTTGTTCACTCGAAATGCAAAAGAATCTCCACCCATCATCGCTTGTCCAGAGCTCATTACAACTGTCCGATCCCTTCCGAAACGAAACGGGCCGCCACAAAAGTATCAAACACAGTTTCTTACCTTAACTCTCCTATCCAGAGCTTGGTAATAAGGTTCAGTGTCGTGCTCGAAGCAAAGCTTGCCAACATTCCACTGCAACAGCCAGATTCCACCCAACGATCAAACAATGCGCATGCACGTAACCTCAAATTCGCATTTCATCACCGAGCAGAGCAACGGTTCGACAAAGCAACGGTTCGACAACGGCTCACCTCTTGCAAGCAGCGGATCACCACCTCGCCGGGCTCCCCCTTCAGCACCAGCAACCTGGAGCCGAGCCTCTTGAGGCTGGAGTCCAGGTCGGCCAGGCTCTCGAGCAGGAACCGGATCCGGTTCACGCCCGCCCGGGACGAGCCGGGGGAGAAGGCGGCCCGGTCCGGCTCCATGTAGCGCGGGTCGATGACGAAGACCGGGTAGAGGGAGCCGCACGCCCTCGAGGCGTGCTCGAGCGCGGGATTGTCGTGGATCCTCAGGCCTTTCCGGAACCACATCAGGGAAGACGATGACGACGACGACGACGACGCCGCCGCGGGAGCCGCCATTGTCGGCGTCGAGCTCGGAGCTTGGAAGTTGAAAATGACCTGGAGGCGGCGGTTCGCGCCTTCTTGTTGGTGAGTCGAACTTTTGAACGTGGCGATGCTAACGTGCGCTTGAGTCGTGCAACGAGGATGATCGATGATGGCTGGCTACGTACCGACGTGGGCGGTGGGAGACCACGTCGGGGAGGCTAAAGTGCGCCATGCGCTTTCGGCGTATGTTAGAAGCAACTGGTCGTAAAGGTTCGCAGGATTGGTCTACCAGTCGCCACGTTGTCAGCTTAAAATTAGCGTAAGGATGGCGACGTAAATGGTCCACGTCCTTTACCTGGCTAGTGAGCTTTTAAATTTTTAATTTATTTAATGTAATATTTTAAATTTAATTTAATGTATATTATTATTTTTAAATTTTTTATTTATTTAATATAATTTATAAACTTTTAATAAATATTTAAATTAACTTTTACGGTGTGAAAATATCCAAAGTCATTCTCCCATTAATTTAAGTTTATAGACATCATTGAATAATTTCATATTATTTAAGAAATTAATTTGAGCATATATCAAAATTTCAAGAAATGAACTATAATAAACAAATTAAAAAATACAAAATCGCATTGTACATCAAATCAAAATTCAATAATCATTTGTGTCATTTTCCCATTGCATTGCATAATTAAGACAGGCGCACATGCAAATCCAATTAGTCGATTTTATTTTTATTTAGAACTACATTCGCAACTCATGAAATCTATCATAAGTAAAATTCAACTGCTGAAATTGGAGAAGAATCATGAATTCAAGTCATGACCTTTCTCCGAGATTATATTGTATGTAGAGACGTGAAATAAGACTAAGGTATAATTAATATCCATGTAAAATGCGAATTTGGATCCCGAACTGCTCAAAAATTAGCCGATGGCCCCGCCTACTTGGAGCGACGTCGTACGCTGATCAACTTCACGTCATCGACGACCGGCCCGCACAGCGAGCCCGAGTGGTCGCTCGTCATGGTGTAGTAGGTGCTGAGGAACCTCACCCGCGTCTGCTTCTCCGCCGCCACGAACCGCAGCACGCCCCGCACGGACCCGCCCTTCCCCTTGGACTCGTATGGGACCGGGACGCTGTTACTCCCTGCGGACGCCTCCACCTGCAACGTCCCCTCGCACGAGTCCCCGGCGTCGCCGACGGCGAACGTGAGGAAGTAGGTCTTGCCCGGGATGGTGGTGACCACCTGGGACAGGGCGCTCTCCTTCCCGCCGACGAGCTCCACCGCCCGCTTGCCCTCCGGCACGGCGAAGTGGTCGGAGTCGACGTACTTCACGGCCTTGAGGGACTCGATGATCCAGCCGGGCAGGGGGCTGTGGTCGTCCTCGATGTGGGGCGGGACTAGGACGCCCCAGGAGGAGTTGGGGAAGATGTAGGGGCCTTCTTCGAAATCGCCATTCTTCACCACGTTGTCTACAGAAAAGTTGCAGAATGGATTACATGACGAGGTTCAGGACTATCCATCTGCTATAGAAATTTAGAGAGAGAGAGAGAGAGTATACATTTGGTGCGCTTAGGAATATTCAAGACCTTCAAAGCGACCGAGTCGATCAAGGGGCCGCAGGCCGGATCCTCTGTGGTGCCGGGGTTGTGGAACGAGATGTCGACCTGGGCGTCCTCGGCCGGGAAGCTCCATGCGTACGAGTCCCACCCGTTGCTGCTGTACACCGTCTGCACCGGCAGTATCCCCCAGTCGTATGCCTCCTTTTTGGGCGACACCGACACGTTCAGCTTCTCGTCCTGCGCGCACGTCCGAGTCATGGTGAACGTGACCGAGTAGTACGAGCCCTTGACCAGGTTCAATCTTTGCTTGATCACGGCCTCGTTCCCTAGCCGAACTGCGAAGCCGCCCTCGGGCACGACCAGCAGCATGTCCCCCTGCTTCTGCCCCGACTTTATGTACTCCACGTAGCCCGAGATCTCCCAGTTGGGTATGGCCCTTCGATCTTTCACCACCGTGCCATTCATCTGCCACGGCTTCGGCCCAGACTCGAAGTTGCCATTCGGTAACAACCCTGAGATCAGATGGGCTTAAGGTACATCTTCACCTTACTAAACACGACACGGTACCAAAACAAAAGGATCATTTGAGAGCTTACCATCGCTCAAGGACGTGGCTTTGTTGCAGATGGAGCTCACCAGCAGCAGCACCGCCAACATTGCCATTCGAGAGCTTACCGCCATCGTCAATCGTCGCGACTTGTGGGGATATTCTAATCCTGCAGCTGCTTCCATGATCTCTGGCTTTTATACGACTTTTCGCAGTGGAGGATCAAATCACGTTACTCGATAAATAAAAAAAACAATTTTTGACAATTTAATTGGAAGTGATATGCGAAAATCTCATCAACCCACAATTTTCGGGGTACATAATATAAAAATGCATTATGGTGTCCCTTGCATGGCAGTGTCTTCTCGAGAGGGTGCTGGACAGGCCAGATGATCCGCTTTGCATATTATTCTTTTAGTGCTATTGTCCTGGGATTCATTAATCTATCTTCTGCCCTTCATTTCCAGATCAAAATGATCATAATGTGGAGTTTCTTAAGCGATGGTTCATCAACGTGGGTGTCTCAACCGCAGACCACATGCACATTTTAAAATTCAGAAATTCCTCGGACAGATAAAACAATGTATTTCTGCCTGCGTGCAATTGAAGCATGGTAACGCGCAGTTCTGCATGTAATTGAGGAGCAGATCAATCAATAACGTTGAATTTTTCGAGAGATTGTTTCTGGGGGAGGTCAAAGACATGGTATTGATTGCCACATGCTAGTTGTGACGCATATTCAAGCTTTTGTTCTTAGCTTGCACTCTGTCATTTGAAAGAGAACTGCACAAACTTCAGTAAATCAAGTCACCTTCAGATTCCTTTCTATTCTTTTATTCATTTTGTTTCGGTTGTTCTCTGGCAACCATGTGGTTAGCAAGGCTGTAGCCTTGAGATTGTGTTATGCGGGCGACACATGCATTAGAGAGTTCCATTATTCTGAGAAGAAAACATAGACTGATACGGTATCCACTGATCGTGTTTTATTTTGATAAGATTTGCCAATCAATAGATCAGAAAAAGGCAAAAATCCGGTTTATCTTTTTTCTCAGCAGTTAGGCGATAAGAAATTGCCAATTCGAAGACAGAAGCAGCCCTAGCGAGTTCCTTCTCCTTGCTCGGCTTGGTTGGTGATGTTAGCAATTAACACAGTCGATGCAACGACCTGCACCGACCAGAAAAAGGGTCGTTGAGTAACAACCAAATGGTGCAAATTACAAAAGCATGGTTAGGGCAGGATGTTGTAACATGGGTGCATGTGTTTGGTACGACAAGTTGCACTCAGACAAATACTTTTATAAGACCAGAGAAACTGCCCCAAGCATACCTGCCTTTGGAACCAGATATGAGGGCATAGCATAGTCAACTTCACCAGGTGTACCTCTGGCTCTATTACAATGGGTGAACATGTTTTAGAGTACTTCATTATGTGTAAGAAGTTGGTCTAGTCACATCAAAACGACCCATTCGATCACGGTTCATTAGGCAAATGTCGATGTGAAAGTTAGATCGTGTCTAAACAGAGTTCGCAAAGTATGAAGAGTTTCCTGACTAGGATACTCATGTCGGTTCATTCATGAGAAGCATGCGATTGAAGTTACCACTCCTTGATCACAAAGTCTCCTCAAGCATTACCGCTCCATGATGGTTGCAGAGTCTCGCGACACGCGAAGGCTCAAGTTCCATATGAGGGAATGAGAGAAATTTGGTGTGCTACTTACCTATAGAACAATCACCTACCAGAAGAACTCCTTTCAAACGTCAAAGACATGGCCTGTGTGGCTTCAAGCTGAGTCACCCATAATAGCTGTCTGTACTGTTTGCTTTTCATATTCAGTAGATTACTGGGCAGCCCTCAAGTCAAATGTTGGACATCAACTCAGATAGAAAACAGTTTTTCTGGAGGTTCACAGGACTAGTATCTTCAATATAACAAGCCCCAATCCATGAACGATGATATTGAAGATTTCATTAGCAGTAAGATTCATTGATTTTACTGCACATGTGGACAGATGGAGAAATTTCAGGGACCGCACGCATGCAAATTTATTCGTACAGAAAATGTATCCATCAATTATCATATTTCAAATTAATGATGGTTTCCTAGAATTCATGAACTGTTGGGACTTGCAGTTTCAAAATCGACTTTGCCTGCCAACCTTTGGAAGGGTGAATATTGGAGTAATATCTGTCTCTCCCTCAGTCATTGCCTTCCACTCCCTCCTTAGCAGAATGTTTTGATAGAAATAGTCTAAAGTCAATCCTCAAGGTCGTTTTTTTCCTCTCTGCCTTCTTAATGCAAGCTCGTTTTCTCTTCTGCCATGAAATCTCACTCCAGGGAGATAGTGTCCTCTGGATGCACCTGCAAAGCATAAATAAGTTAGGAGATTTCTTAAACTCCGCCCCCCTCATTTGACACGCAGATGAGTCCTGATTTAATCAGCTGTAACTAGTAGGAGTTAAACGTAAGAAGAACATGAATGTTTTCTTACTGGACCACGTCGATCTTCGGTGAAGCTCACATTCCTAACCTTCACCTCTCCTCTGTTGGTTGTCAGCTCATCGAAAATCTCAGCATCCGTTTTTTTGTCCCCCTCTTCCACGCTCCCAAAATGCAGTATTTCTCTCTCCTAATATAATACCTAGTGAGATCCCATATGAACAGGGAGCTAATTTATGATAACTAATGACAACAACTCAACATACTTGGCGGTCAGAGAGGCTGGGAGAAAGTTGTGGGGTACGAGTGACTTCTTCATACTCCGCTGCGTCTAGTTCTTGCAGATGATGTGGATTGAACAACTTGGGTAATACATGCTGTCTTATGCTTATGAGAAGAAAGAAGGGCAAAGGGAATAGAACTCCGGCAATCGGGATTTTTGTCAATCCGAAACACAGCAACAGATACACAAACTGAAATATGGTGAATGCGGCTATATATTTGGAAGGCACTGACTCCACGTAAGAAGCATGAACCCCTTCCAGGACCCTGCCAACGGACGTAATCATAGTAACAAAAATCAACAGATTCCCCGTCAAAAAAGAGAAATCAATTTCATACTAATGGCTATTCAAGACATTTCATCCACTTGACTGCCTAAACAATGTAATTTTCTATATTAATGGTGATATACCTGTAGCGGCGGCTGGGAGTGATGAAGAGAAATAGCATTCTTTCCCAAAATTGATTTCCAGGAAGACTATCGATGGCCATGTATGCGAAATAACCCCAAAGTACTGATGTGGGTATGAGCTTAATCATCGGCATGGCGCATACCGAGGCTGCCACTAGGACTGACTGTAATAAATTGCTAAGTCTTTGCTCATTCACGCGGACAGGCAAATAGGCGTCAATTTGCTTCTCAAGATCAAATGAAGCCTTTTCTTCATCACCTTTGCTGCTTTGAATGACTGCTTCCTTCAAGTCTTCTAGCTCCTTCACCACCGAAGAAGTCTTTCATACACAAAACAATTCAAAGGGCTTAAATTAGATTGCAAATTTTTGTACTGTGAGTATTCTCATATGTGACAGCTTAATTTACTGATAACTTTTGGGTGTCAGCCATGAAATTAGCTCATATTAACCATAAAACTTACCACTGGACTGCTTTCCATTTTGAAGAAAGCATCTTGCATCTTCCCATATATTTCAGAGTTGCTAGCTTTCTGCCTGATGCTCTCCCTTGCACTCTCAATCATCTTCCTCCTAATATGCTGCGAGTGAAAAATTTGGGTCCAATCTACATGAGCCGACACCACTTCCTGAAAGCAGTTTTGAGACTTGAACTGAAAACACAATCCACCAACCTGTCTTTTGAGGACAGCAAGGCTTTTAGTGTGCATGGGGGACTGAGGCAGGACTCCATTGGATGGAGGCAACCCAATCAATCCACAAAGCAGAGTCTGGAAGAACCAAAGATGATAGTAGCAATTAACTTTTCCATGTAACATACTCAAAAATGTGTTTTAAGATATGACACATGGATAATGTATTTGTACCAGGAAACCTAGAAGAAAGATATCGTAATGGTATGCAGATGGATTCTTCAGGTTGAATTCCTTCTGTTGTGCTAATTGCGAAGCTACGCTATGGTCAAAGAAGTACAGACCGGCGATCATCACTGCAGGGATGAAGGCGGCAAACACGTATGCTGGTGAGACCCTTCCCATGTCCTAAATAAAGTTCAGCGATAGGCACATTAAATCCCAGTTCTCTCAACCTTCCTCATTTCCCAAAACACAACCAAGGGCACAAATGATATGTTACTAGAATACCTTGATGACAGTCCAGTGATGTAAGGATGCCGATTCCCATGGTAGTGGGCTAAAGAGCCTTCTCGGCACACCTGATGGGACTTTCTTCGGTATACTGAAAGACAGTGCTGTCCAGAGTAAAACCATCAGAGGGACCCCATAATCAGCAGTGAAGCTTCTGAGCCATCCTATGGAACAAAAGGAACTGTGTCAGATGTTAAAAAAAATTAAGTTGCAAAGAAAGTTGCTAGACACATTGGTGGACGATGGGGTGGTCGTGATTGCAAACCTGTGCCATACAACCAAGATCTTGCCTTCCTGCTCTTCAAAGCAGTATAAAGAAGCCCAAAGGTGAAAATAATCCCCAGAAGCCCATTTGTGTAGAGCCACTGAAACTGGTACTTCAGCAGGTTCTGATCTTCACCTTTTGGGATTTTGAACTCGCTCACCACTCCCTGCAATTCATGCATTTATCTTATATGCGACAACGGAATTGCTAACAGGCATGGAAAAGATATCCAAAATTCTCTCCTTGCAGAGCATCTTTGTTCTAATTCCTGAGTCAAGGTACCTTGATAGCCTCTTGAATGAACAAAATAGTGATGAGCATGCCAAAAAGCTCTCCTGCAACCCTTGTGAACCTATTGATTATGTTGCAAGCATTGAAAATTGCTAGGAGAAATAGCAACAGAGCAGTCCAAACGCATACCCTGCACAATATTTCTGGGAGCTTGGTCATTTGACAAGATTGAGAATAAATGCCGAAGGGGGAAAAATTCCTGAAGGAATGTAAAATTTATGGCCTAATAATATGAAGGCTAGATAGCTATTAGCATACCATCCAGCCCATGCTAAGTACAGTTCCGACCCCAAACCTTCCCTTCCTTTGGCGAAATTGTACAAATAAGTGTACATGATAACTGTCGGCTCAGCAACTCCAAGTATCAAAAGCGGTTGCCCACCGAATATCGAGTGGATGATGCCACATATAGCAGTAGAAGCTAATGTTTCTACAGTGCTCAAGCTTCCCTCTGGAAAGGAAACGAAAAACAAAAGAGTGATGATATACAAAGACTGCATCAAGTAGAGTAAAAAAGGTGTGAAAAAGAAGTCTTAAATAATGTTTCATTCTCGCCGGCATGGATGCAAAAGAATATTTTGATTACAAGAAAAACAGAGGAAATGTTGAAAGTGAAAAGAAGGTATGAAATATGCGAAGATATTCACAAGAAAAACAGGGGAAATGCTGAAAATGAGAGCTGTCAAGTATCAACGACTGACCTGTGTCTCGACTCAATTGCTCACCAAAGGCAATGACAGGAAGAGCAGACGCAAAGAAAATATATGTGGTCGGGGCTAATATGCTGCAGCCGATTTTGAGGGGGTTAAAGGAAAAGGAGCCAGTAGCATGCAAGTCATGTGATGAGAAGAAAAGGTTGAAGAACGATTGGAAAACTCTGAGTTACCTAAATCCAGAACGCAGGCCATTGATCCAGTCTTGCTTGTAACACAATGCTCTTCCTCTGAGATCTTCCCTTATGCCTTTAAATGGGTATTTAATGCTCTCCATCTCAGCTGAAACAAAGAGAATCACCAAAAATTCAGAACATCGATGATGATAAGGACGATGGAGGATTAAAGAAAGTAGTACGAGAACATCAAAACCAATGAGATGAACTGAGGGAAGAGAAAACAAAAAAACGGGTACTAATAACTAAAAGAACTTCAAAGAAAACCATTGCAACCAACCATCACAAGTTCACAACCAATAACACTTTTACGACTCCAAGAAGATTTGATCCGTCACTCCATGCAGAAACTAGCGCTCGAATTGTCTGATAAAGAAAACGCCCCTCTAGGACATAAATGACTACATCTGGTTCCACTTGGCATAGAAAGAACAAATCGTTCCAGCCATTTTTCATGCTTTCCAGACACTATAGTCGACAAAAAGACAGCCGATGGAGAGACTGGCGCGCGAATTTTCTCAGCCTTTTGTTCTCCAAGTTCGAACATAAACAACAGAATTTTTTTTTTTTTTTTTTGGGGGGCTCACAGCAGCTTCTTTTCGTGCATTAGAATTACGCAGGTTCAAAATCAAGACTCTTCGCGAGATGAGCTCAGAACAACAAAGCGGCTTCGACCATGCAAGGCTGCTTCCGAGACGCAGCTAGAGGGGTGGGGGAAACGTGACCGATTGACCCAAAAAAAAAAACAAGTTGGGTCGCGGTGCATGGCGCATGCACAAGAGAGACGGCACATGCACCTTCCAGGCGGCGGCGGCGGCGGCGGCGGCAGCCGGGGCGCGCCCGCCTTATCCGCCGGAGAGCTCAGCCGGGGAAGACGGAAAGCAAGAGCCTCGCAGCACTTCGGTCGGCGGCACGCGTTGGAGGGACAGGAGCCAACGGTTCAGTTCACTTATAAAAAAACAAACACCCAAGGAGGTGGGAGGGCCCACCCTCACAGCTGGCAGCTCCCTATTTGCTAACATCTCGACCATATACATTCTCTCCGCAATATATTTCGCAGAGTAATTAATTTTCTAGAATACAAAATAGAATTTCTAGTAATACAGCGAAATCGATTCACATATTCAAAAATATACATACGGAATTTGATTCTGCCTCGATTTTTGTGGCCCACGTAATAATTAACTGAGCCTACGCAACAATTTCTTTTCTCCTAAATTTTTATTAGTTAATTTACTTTTTTTTGACGTTTTGCTTATTTAAAAAAAAAAACAAATCAATGCGTTCCCTGATAAAATAATTATATTTTGAGACGATAAAAACGGCATGACGTTAAAATTTTAGGATATCTATAAATTATTATTGATGTATGATCCTAAATATGATCTTAAACTATTTTACCAAAGATATCATTCGAACCTTAACATCCTTCTAACGTTAAGTAATTAGAGAATATTCCCTTCTCCTAAGGAAGAAAAAGATTCATGGGGAGATTGGAGGTTAGAGTATGCAAATATCAGTACATTAAAATAAAAAATGCAATCATATTAACTCACCAACGATAAGAGGCAAGGCAGCTCTCATGATTTCTTAGGGAACTTGCTTATTGGTGAAGACAACCTAAAACTACTAAGGATCCAAAAAGTATAACTTGTTGAATTTACCCTTTCTGGCTAGAAAATTAATTTGATGCCCATTTTTTCCTTCTTTTTCTGCGTATTTATAATAGAGCAATAGCTCCATGGAAACTCTAGTTTTCAACGATATTAATGTGACAATTCTTTTAACTTGTTAAAACAAAAGTTTATGTTAGGTAAATTCAAGAAAATTACCATAACTAAATTGTCAAGGAAAAAATAACAAATTGGAGAGAATGAAGCCAAAGCCTTTTATCATCAAGAAAATAGTTTTTTTGCGCGGCAAGAAACAATTTTGGCCTTGTGGTCAGCAAGGTCATACGTCAGAACGAGATGCATACCCTAAAAATTGAGCCAAAATAAATAAATTAATTAAAAAAAAAAACAGCGAATGGCAGAAATATTAGCCAATACGAAATAGAGACAAAGTACAACAATGACAAAAAAAAAAAAAGTAAAATGAGGAGAAGGAATGAAAAAGAAAAAAAAAGGACCCAAATGTGCCAAGCGTCACTAATGTGATTTAAGGTGTAATAAGAGCCAAATTATAAAACCAAAAAGTCCAGTTCGTAAAATAAAGGTCGCGTAACGCTATTTAAATGGACCGTTAGATTTGAAAAGTTTTTCTCTCTTTTTTTATCTTGTTAATATCTTTTAAAGGATTTAATTATTTGTGTTTTGTCTATTATTTCCATGTGATATATATAGAGGATTTTAGCACTTGGGGACCAAGTAGTATTGTTCGGCAATGAATATATATTGTTCGGCAATGAATAGTATTAGTCCATGAAAATTGTGCAGTACGTTCTACACACTCTCGAGACTGCAAGCACCTCCTGGATGGCGGTGGCGGTGGCGGTGGCGGTGGCGGCAGCGGCGGGCCTGATCCGCCGGAGAGCTCAACGGGGGAGAAGACGCAAGCGTCGCTTTGTTTGGACCTTAGGGAAAAAGAGAGGACGCGAGCAGTGTGTGCGCACGCTGGTGCCTCGGCTGGCGGCATGCAATGTAAGGATAGGAACCATCTTCACTTATACATTCTCTGCTATAATTTCGTGAGTAATTATTTTCCTAGAATTAAAAAAAGGACTTTCTAGTAAAATGGATAATTTGGATTTGCATACCAAAAAATACACATGGTATCTGATCTGTGCTCAACGTGTTTACTCGAGCCTACACAAAAATTTGTTCTTATTTTTTTCTGCCATTTCTCATGCATCAAATAGATATGTAGTGAATCAAGAGTATTTCGATGAAGCAATTATAGTTTTGGAAAAATCTAAGTCGGTACCGTATTAAAATTTTAGAATAATCTCAAACTGTATTTGGTGGTACTATTGGGCTGTTTGAGCACTTAGTTCGGCGTTCTTCATTAACTCTTCAAGACACAAATGTTGGACGTCAACTCAGATAGAAAACAGTTTTTTTCTGGAGGTTCACAGGCCTTGCAGCTTCAATATAAGCAAGTCCCAATCCATGAACGATGATAGTTGAAGATTACCATCAGCACTGACATTCCTTCATATGCATACTACACATGTACACAGATGGATAAGTTTCACTGAGACCACACGTATACAATCTCACTCGTACAGAAAATTTGTATCCATACATTATCGTATTTCACATTAACGCTAGTTTCCTAGAATACCATGAACTGTTCAGGTGTTGCAGTCCATCTTCATAATCAAATTTGCCTGCCAAGCTATGGAAGGGCGAATACTGTGTAGTAAGGTCTGTCTTCCCTCCCTCCACAACAGCCATTGCCCTCCACTCCCCTCCTTGGCAGAACGTTTCTGATAGGAATAGTCTAAAGTCAATTTGTCTCTTCTGCCATGAAAACTCTCACTCCAGGGAGATAGTGTCCGCTGGATGCACCTGAAAAGAGGAGATTTCTTAAACTCTGCCCCCTCGTTTGACACGCAGATGAGTCCTGATTTAATCAGTAACTAGAAGGAGTCAAACGAAAGAACATGAATGTTTTCTTACCTGACCATGTCGATCTTCGTTGAAGCTCACAGTCCTAACCTTCAGCTCTCCTCTGTTGGTTGTCAGCTCATCGAAAATCTCAGCATCCGTTCTTTCGTCCCCATCTTCCACGCCCCCGAAGGGTGGTATTTCCCTCTCCTAATATAGCAACTAGTGAGATCTCATATGGACAGGGAGCTAATTTAGAATAACTAATGAAAACAACTTAGCGTACTTGGAGAGAGAGGCTGTGAGAAAGTCGTGGGGTACGAGTGACTTCTTCATACTCCGCCGCATCTAGTTCTCGCAGATGGTTTGGATTGAACAACTTGGGCAATACATGTTGCCTTATGCTTATGAGAAGAAAGAACGGCAGAGGGAATAGAACTCCAGCAATCGGGATTTTTGTCACTCCGAAACACAGCAACAGATACACAAACTGAAATATGGTGAATGCAGCTATATATTTGGGAGGCACTGACTCCACATAGGAAGCATGAACCCCTTCCAGGACCCTGCCAACGAACGTTATCATAAAAATCAGCAGATCCTCCGTCAAGGAAGAGAAATCAATTTCATGCTAATGGCTCTTCAAGACATTTCACCACTTGACCGCCTAAACATTGTAATGTTCTATATTTATGGTGATATACCTGTAGCGGCGGCTGGGGGTGATGAAGAGCAATAGTATTCTTTCCCAAAACTGATTTCCAGGAAGACTATCGATGGCCATGAATGCGAAATAACCCCAGAGTACTGATGTGGGTATGAGCTTAATCATCGGCATGGCACCTACCGAGGCTGCCACTAGGACCGACTGTAGTAAATTGCTAAGTCTTTGCTCATTCACGCGGACAGGCAAGTAGGCGTCAATTTGCTTCTCGGGATCAAATGAAGCCTTTTCTTCTTCTCTTTTACTGCTTTGAATGACTGCTTCCTTCAAGTCTTCTAGCTCATTCACCACCGAAGAAATCTATAATACACAAAACAATTCAAAGGGCTTAAATTAGATTGTAAATTTCTATGCTGTGGGGTCTTCTCTTGTACGACAGTTTAATTTCACTGATGATTTTCGAGTGTTAGCCATGAGATTATGTTCATGTTAACCGTAAGACTTACCACTGGACTGCTTTCCATTTCGATGAAAGCATCTTGCATCTTCCCATACATTTCAGAGTTGCTAGCTTTCTGCCTGATGCTTTCCCTTGCACTCTCGATCATCTTCCTCCTAATATGCTGCGAGTGAAAATTTTGGGTTTAATCCACATGAGATGCACCACCACTTGAAAGTAGTTTTGAGATTTGAACTGAACATACGATCCACCAACCTGTCTTTTGAGGACAGCAAGGCTTTTGTGTGCATGGGGGACTGAGGCAGGACTCCGTTGGATGGAGGCAACCCAATCAATCCACAAAGCAAAGTCTGGAAGAACCAAACACGAAAGTAGCAATTGAATTTTCGGTTGTAACATACTCAGAAATGTGTTTTAAGATATGACAAGTGGATAATGCATTTGTACCAGGAAACCTAGAAGAAAGATGTCGTAGTGGTAGGCAGATGGATTCTTCAGGTTGAACTCCTTTTGCTGTGCTAATTGTGAAGCTACGCTATGGTCGAAGAAGTACAGACCAGCGATCATCACTGCAGGGATGAAGGCAGCAAACACATATGCTGGTGAGACCCTTCCCATGTCCTAAATGAAGGTCAGGGTGAGGCACATTGAAATTAGAGAAAGAGTTGAGATCTTCTCTCAGCATAAAGTCACATATAATCTGCTAAAGTGACCTTCTAATGAATATTGGAATCAGAAGAAGGAAAGGATGGCTGTCAAATTCTCAGGTGAAGCAATCCATTGATTTTAAGTCCCAGTTTTCTCGACCACCCTCATTTCCCAAAACCAAGAAAAAGGCACAAATGATATGTTAATAGAATACCTTGATGACGGTCCAGTGATGTGAGGATGCCGATTCCCATGGTAGTGGGCTGAAGAGCCTTCTCGGCACACCCGATGGGACTTTCTTCGGTGCACTGAAAGACAGTGCTGTCCAGAGTAAAACCATCAGAGGGACCCCATAATCAGCAGTTAAGCTTCTGAGCCATCCTATGGAACGGAAGGAACTGCGTCAGATATTTTTAAAAAAAAAAAAAAAAAAGGTTAAGCTGTGAAGAAAGTTTCTAGACAAATTGGTGGAGGATGGGATGGTTGAGATTGCGAACCTGTGCCATACAACCAAGATCTTGCCTTCCTGCTCTTCAAAGCAGTGTAAAGAAGCCCAAAGGTGAAAATAATCCCCAGAAGCCCATTTGTGTAGAGCCACTGAAACTGGTACTTCAGCAGGTTCTGATCATCGCCTTTCGGGATTTTAAACTCACTCACTGCTCCCTGCAATTCATGCATTTATCTTATATGTCACAACAGAATTGCTAACAGCCATGAAAAGATATCCGATTTAGTGATTCTCTCTTTGCAGAGCATCTTTGGTCTAATTCCTGAGTTAAGGTACCTTGATAGCCTCTTGAATGAACAAAATAGTGATGAGCATGCCGAAAAGCTCTCCTGCAACCCTTGTGAACCTATTGATTATGTTGCAAGCATTGAAAATTGCTAGGAGAAATAGCAACAGAGCAGTCCAAACGCATACCCTGCACAATATTTTCAGTAGCTCTGTCATTTGACAAGATTGAGAATCAATGTCAACAAGAAAAGAAGGGGGAAAAAATTCCTGAAGGAATGAAAAAGTTATGGCCTAATAATATGAAGGTTTGATAGCTATTAGCATACCATCCAGCCCAAGCTAAGTAGAGTTCCGCCCCCAAACCTTCCCTTCCTTTGGCGAAATTGTACAGATAAGTATACATGATGACTGTCGGCTCAGCAACTCCAAGTATCAATAGCGGTTGCCCACCAAGTATCGAGTGGATGATGCCACATATAGCAGTAGAAGCTAATGTTTCCACAGTGCTCAAGCTTCCCTCTGGAAAGGAAACGAAAAACACAAGAGTCATGATTTACAAAGGCTGCATCAAGTAGAGTAAAAAGTTGTGAAAAAGAAGTCTAGATAATGTTTCGTTCTCGTCAGCATGGATGCAAAGGGATATTTTGTTTACAAGAAAAACAGGGGAATCGTTGAAAGTGAAAAATATACGAAATATGTGGAAATATTCGCAAGAAAAACAGGGGAAATGCTGAAAATGAGAGCTATCAAGTATCAACAACTGACCTGTTTCCCTACTCAATTGCTCACCAAAGGCAATGACAGGAAGAGCAGACGCAAAGAAAATATATGCGGTTGGGGCCAATATGCTGCAGCCGATTAAGAATGAATCTAGTTTAGTACAAAGAGTGTTTTGTTCTTTTGGTTAAAGAAAAAAGAAACAGTAGCATGCAAGTCAGTGACGAGAATAAAAGGTTCAAGAACGATTGGAAAACTCTGAGTTACCTAATTCCAGAACGCAGGCCATTGATCCAGTCTTGCTTGTAACACAATGCTCTTTCTCTAAGATCTTCCCTTATGCCTTTGAATGGAGATTTTATGCTCTCCATCTCTGCTGAAACAAAGAGAATGGCCGAAAATTCAGAATATCGATGATGATAAGGACGATGGAGGATTAAAGAACGCAGGAGGAGAACATCAAAACCAATGAATCCAGGTCCCAATGAAATGAACTTAGGGAAAAGGAAAAACAAGAACGGGTACTTATTTCTAAAACAATTTCAAAGAAAACCATCGCAACCAACCATCACCACCACTGACACTTGTACGACTCCAACAAGATTCGGTCCGTCACGCCATGCAGAAACTCGCGCTCCAATTTTCCGATGAAGAAAAACAGTCTCTCCAGGACATGAATGGCTGCATCCGGTTCCACTTGGCAAAGGAAGAAAAAATCGTTCCTGCCAACTTTCACGTTTTCTACACGCCAAAGGAGACTAAAAGGCAGCCGATGGAGAGACTGGTGTGTAAATTTTCTCGGCCCTTTTTTCTCCGAGTGTGAACATGAGCAGCAGATTTTTTTGTTTGGCTTCCCAGCAGCTTCGTTTCGTGCATCAGACTCACGCCAAATTTTTCTCCAAAGAAGGAGTCGAAATCAAGAAGATTCTTGGCGACTTACAGTTCGGAACGACGAAGCGGCTTCGACCACGCGAGACTGCACACAGCATGACCGATGAAAAAGACGAAAGGACGGTCGGTCTTGCATGGCGCATACACCGAAAAGAAAGACGGCACACACCTCCTGGACGGCGGACGGCGGCCGGCGGCCGGCGGCGGGAGAGGAGACGGACCTCACGTCGCTTCGGTTGGCGTTTGGGGAAAGAGAGAGGAACACGGGCAGCGCGGGGGGGTGCTCGGGCGCCTCGGGGGGTGGCATGCAACTGAGGGAATCGGGAGCCAGTGGTTTGACTTAGCTTTACTTAAATAAAGTAGGAAAATTCGACCAAAAATATACAATATAAAAATATAAATAATAAAATAGGAAAGCACCCTCCCTCTCGAGAAGGTCCAAGAGGTGGGGGGGCCCACCCTCACAGCTGGCGGCTCCCCATTCGGTAGCATTTCGACCTTTATTTTCTCTGCAATAGTTAATAGAAAACTTTCTAACGATAGTGACATCGATTCCCTTTCGATTTTGTGGCCCACGTAATTACCCGAGCCTACGCAATAATTCCTTCTTCTTCTTTTTTCCTCGCTTCCTTCCTGCGTATCAAATAGGTATATTGCTTATTCAAGAAAAAAAAGAAAAGCAAATTGAACTGTTCTTTGATATAGTAATTATATTTTGACAAAAATAAAAGAGATATATACATTACAAGTCCTAAATAAAATTAAATTCTAAAACTTTTGAATGATGTAATTAAATCTTAAAATTTACCACAAAAGTACAATCAAGTCTCAAAACTTACTTTCAAATAATGCAATCAACCCAATTGCATTTTCATAACAAATAGGACTTTCAATGCACTTATCCTAAATTAAGATTAGTATCGCATTATAATTTCAGAATGTCTTAAACTTTAATCGATTTCTAGTTGGGGAAATTTAATTTGGGTCGATTGAGCTCTTGATTTGGCACCCACTTTCCTTCCTTTTTTTGGTATTAATAATCAAGCAGTAGTAGTCTTGGAAAATATAGATTTTCGATGATACAACATGATAATTCTATTAATTCTTTAAAACGTGAATTTTTCTGGATAAAAAGCTCAGTAGCTAAACTCCGTATATTAATCCTAAACATGCATGCCACTCAATGCCCATGTCCTGACCGTCTGATGTACGTCAACACGGTATCTTAAGGTAAAGTTTATGGCGACACGTTGTGCTATCTTATTGGAAAAGCTTGTACAATGGGGGCAAAAATTGCAATCTTTGAGCATTAATTAGCCACGCGATGTATTGTTAAAGTCGAGCGAATTGCGCAAGCGAAATTCAAAGGGAGCTTAGGAACAACAACCAAATTGACGACGACACTAGTGGCATCTAGGGGTGGCAATTAGATGGAGATTTCAAAGCTGTTGACAAATGAAACACATGTAGACACGTACAGTACAACTCCCAGCAATATATATACGTCGATCGACAATTGACACTGCCTTTATTCTATTTGAAATCGGTCTCGACAGGCTCGATCTTGACTTTGCAACTCTTATTATCTCTTCAAGTTAAGGAATGAATGGAGAACAATAAGATGAATACACAGCATCCGATTGTTCATGCAACAGTAGGAACTTTTGAAAAGGATAGTGTAGGTTGCCGTACAAGCAATGAGATGGAAACCGAGGGTAAAGGAAAACAAAGAGGGGGGCTAAATTTTTCTATTCAATTCTAACTCCTTATTCATTTTTAAACTTTTATCCTACTTCTTTATAAGGTGTGAAACTCCAAACTCACATATAAAACTAAACGTCTCCATCCAAAATCTCCCTCGAGAAGAAGGGGGTTAATTTTTTTTTGTTTATCTTACTATATTTCTATTCTAATATTCAAATTTTTGACATGCCTCCTTATAAAGCGTAGAAGTCAAAATCCACTCCTGAAATTAAATTGTCTCCATCCCAACTCTCTTGAAAATGTAGGGATTCAAATTTCCACCTCTCATTTCTCATGTAAGAAGGATGATCACTAAAGCAAACCTCAATGATTAGGGGGGCTTATTCACTTGTCGGATTTTCAACGGATTTCAAGAGTTTCCATTCTAGAAACGTCGGATGTGGGGACTTTCACATACGAGGGCGGGTCACCTAAGCAGTGTAGTAGTATTCAAGGCAAGCTCATTTGACAAGTTAATTTGAGTGTATACAGAGGACCAACCACTCCTGTCTTTGGCACGTCGAAACTCTCTTCTCGTCGGGCATCGTAGCAGGCATAAAACCATCGAACGTGCCGACGCGATCGTAATATCTGAGCAAGTGTCGGCCTTTATGTACGAGCCACTTCACTTGCACTCACTCTCACAAAGACAGAGACAGAGAGAGAGAAGAGAGAGAGAGAGAGAGAGATGGCGTTAACAGAGATGCAAGAGGTGCTGGTCAAGGAGCCATGGGAGACAGCAAAGCAAAGCGTATTTTCGATGAAGTAGTTATACTTTTGGAGAAACAATAATCGGTGCCTTACTGAAATTTTAGAATCATCTCATACTGTATTTGGTGTTAATTTTGGTCTGTTTGAGCACTTAATTTGGTGTTCTCTTCTTTTTTGTTCCTAATGGCCATGGGAATTATAGTTTGAAACGATTTCAACTTGCTCGATTAATCCTTCAAGACATGAATTTTTCTAGATAAAAAGCTCAGCCAGCTAAACTTGTAACCCTACCATTAACCCTTACATACATATATAATAGCAACAATTACAATAATAATAATAACAATAACTAAAAAAAAAAAGCTTAGTGTTATTATTGCTTACTGTATCAATTTTAATGAGCCTTTTTTTCAGTATATTTAACCTCTATGTTAAAAGAGGACAAAAGTTAGTGTTCTCATTTAGAAGAATGAAGCGATTACAATACTTTTTATAATAATAATAATAAACATGCCGGTCCCTAACTAAGATCCAAAAATTAAAATTGTGGAGAAAAATACAAAATTGGTGAGAATGAAGTCAGCTAGCCTTCATGGTCAAAGATAATCTTCTTTAAAGAGAACTTGAGGGGTTCGTTGCTAGTGTAGCCTGTAGAGGCCAAGAGCAGGTGAGGATGTGTGGGAAAGGAAAACCACTTTCTCTCCACCTCATGCCATACGTCGTCAGCACGTGGAGATGCGTCCGAAATAACGGAGATCCCTAGAGCCAGAGCCAGGGAAATTATAGTCAATAGGAAAATACACACGGAACAACAACGACAAAAATAAATACAAAATAAAAGGACAAAATAATAAATATATATTAGAAAATATAAAACGATGAAAGCTGAATTGTGTATGGGAAGCCGCCGCGTGTCACTCATATGATTTAAGGTGACTTAAGAGCGAATTATAAAAACAAGGTCCGGTCGGAGAATAATGTAGGGAAGTTCGAAGGGGTCACGGCAAGCATCGACTGTAACTAGCGTAATCTGACTCGTTTTACTGCAGTCTTAGCACCAATTTCCTTATTTCGTCCGTCGAGAATTATGTAGAAATGCTCTAGCGCTATTTCACTCCGCTATTTGCATGGCCCGTCGCATGGATATCACTGGAGCCCTCCGTATCCACTTGATCTCATATCGAGAGACGCAACGGAAAAGTCTATGTAGATGGCTATACGATGAATTGGCTACGCTATCGAACGGAGATGAAAAGTGCACGAGAGCCCGTCTCCCAATTGTGCATTGTTTTGACGTGCCGCGAGGACCTGGACCAGCTCCACGTCGTCCTCGTATCTCGGGGAAAAGAACGACGGAAATCGTCGTCGTCGAGGCAATTGGGGGAGCAGGACCAGATGGACACACGATCGATGTGATGTCTGGATGGCATCAACTTGGGCATTTGTCACTTGGCTTGGCTATCTTTGAAGCTAAGACTGCTCGCTACCCAATCGCCCACGTCGGCCATATGCTTTTTGCGTGGCTATTTGCTTTCTTTTGCCATTTCATACGCCCCGTCTGTGGATCTTTAGTGATTAAGGGTTTCCTCGTTACAGATAAGGTGGCCTAAAGCTCCACACAAGACCGTCCTGTCTATCTATCGGATATACCGATGGCAAGCTAATGAAATTGCATCTCTTATTTTAACGTGTTGATACCCGCACGCCTTAATCCCTCAATTCTCCATGTATTTTTGTCTTCCCTAGGAGAAGGGAATACTCTCTTGGTTTTAACATCAAACGGATGTCGAGGTTCGCACAAAACCCCTAACGAAGCAATTTAAGGTCATACTCAAGACTAGTATGGCTATTTGCTTTCTTTTGCCATTTTAGACGCCGAAAAAATGGGTAGAAATTAGAGTTATCTCATTTTGGTTTCACATCATAGTTTGAGATTTTGAATGGTCTAACACCATTAAAAAGAAAAGAAAAGAAAAGAAAAACTCAAACTTTAAATCCAGTCTATTCGACTTTAAAATTTTATATGCCTAATTAAAAAGTATTGATTTTAAATTTAATTCCAAACTCCCCAAAACTTTTCTTTTTTGTCTCATAAAAAACCACAAACATTTACTTGAATCTCAAATCCGCTTTCTATTAACCCTCTGTCCAAAATTTATCTTGACAACTAGGGGATGGAAAAGTCCTGAACATGAGATCTCTGACCATAGGAGATGAAAGACTCCCGAGCATGAGAGATTGAATACTGAGTATAAAATTGAAGATCCCCAAGCAAGATGGAGGGAAGGCCCTCTTAAGTAAGAGCAATAGAAGAAGACCTACCCTAATTACTCACAATTTACCCAAATTTTTGGATTCAAAAAGATGTCGTTTGGGCTTGTGTGAAAATTCATCTTCAAAAGACATCTTTATTGGATTTGAAAAGCCTGGAAGAAAACTAGATCAACAAAGTAGAAATTCCACATCATTGAGGGCAATTTGGGACAAAGTATTAATAAGGCAAATATGGGATCAAGTAAAAGTCGATGGTTTTAATAAGATAAAGAAAAAGTTTCGATTGAATTAAAACTGGATCTAAAGTTGATGGGCTTTTTACGTGGTAAAACGAAAGTTCATGATACAATTGAGATCGAACTTAAAGTTGATGGTTTTTTAAAGGTGTTAGGCTAACCATTAATAGAGCTGAATTTTCATTTTTATATTGCTCTCTCCAAGTGTTGTGGGCTTCAAAAAAAGCTCTTCTTTTCAGTATCCAATTTGGGCCCGAAAAGCAGGCCTCGATTCGGCCCAATGGATCGTCAGCGAGCAGGAAGCATCGGGCCCATTGAGATCCAACCCCCCACGGAAAGAGGGAAGGGGGAAGGAAGCGTGATACCTTAACCCAGGGAAGGGGCAATTTCGCAAATATAAAGCATCGATCCTCGAGCTCGTTCTCCTCTTCCAGATCGCGAATTCTCTCTCCTCCATCTCCTTCTTCTCCAGTCCGCCATCGACAGTGTCCTGTTTCTCTTTTTCTCTCTCTAGCCGTCGCTCTCGGGAGCTAAGCCAGAAACCCTAGAGAGAGAACCGAGTTCCGGCGAGGCGTCTGAGCTCGATTGGGGGTCCGAAGATGTCGGGGAAGGGCGCTAAAGGCTTGATAATGGGGAAGTCCGCCTCCAACAACAAGGACAAGGACAAGAAGAAGCCCGTCTCTCGCTCCTCCCGCGCTGGCCTCCAGGTCTCCCTCTCCCTCTCCCTCTCCCTCTCCCTCTCCCTCCCCCTCTCCCTCCCTCCCTCTCTCTCTCTCTCTTGGTGTGTACGGATCGCCGTGTGCGTGTACGGATGGGGGATTGAGGGATTGACTCGTTACGTAGGGTGCTGATCTCGGGGATACGTAGCTCGTTACGTGGTCGGTTTCTCGAGTCTCGGTCGGATTTTTTTTCGAATGTTTTGGCGGACTGAGTGGCGCCGCGTGTCGACGACCGGCTTGTGCCGAGCGGGTTGGACTTTTCGGCTGAGACTTTTCTGCAGGCGTTTTTGAATATCTAGGACGCGAGAACTGCTGCTGTCGAATTTAGCACGTATGGTATGGAGCCATCGGTAGATTAGGTTTGCTCGCAGCGGTTATGGTTTAAACCCTAATTCTCGCCTGGACTGCTTATGGTTTCCGTGTCCCCGAGGCATTGTACTATGAGAATTTCCGAGAACTGTGGTCGGGTTAAATGTTGTTTACGGCAACACAACTGAAAAATCACGTCTGAAGATCGTAAAGTTCTTTTTTTGCCGGGAGTGATAAACTAAGTATTTCTGATTCTTTTTTCACTATGCGATGTATAGCTATATTCAACAGCCGCAAGCTTCATTTTCGTTGGGAAATTTTGTGCTCGTGAATTGTTGCCATGGCTGTTTTTCTGAGCCTTTTACACGGGGAAGCCTTCTCCCTGTTGTGCTTATTTTGATCATCCACTAGCATCCACTATGGAAAAATATTTTTGATGCAAACAAAGCTAAGGGTAGGATATGCATACCTGAAAGGATTGAAAACTTATGGACGTAGTCAGGAATTCCAGTTCCCTTATTGCATATCTCAGATATGATTTATGAAAATTGCTCTAGAAGACAGTTACCATGCGTCCATGACATGAATGGGGTTTGACTTGTTATAAGGTGCTGTAGCAACTACTGTATGCATGATAACATACACCCTTATCTCTAGCATCCTCAATTCTTTTAGTTATTGCCATCTACCTTGATTATCAGAACTGTGATGTTTCATTCTACAAATGAGATTGAACAGTTGATTGGTGTTGAGTTACAGTTGCAACTTTAAAAGAAAAAGGTGTACGTTGAGGGTTCTGATCGTAGCTTTACAGTTTCTATGTTTTCTTGCATGACATCGTGTAAAATCACTGCATAGATTGTTGATGTCGGTCATTAAGTATGGTTTTGGAGTGCTATGCATTTAAAGAACTGGCAGTAATTTCTCTGAGAGCACTTCTGCATAATTTTGGTGCTCTGTCATGTTTGCATCTCCCACCCTTGATTACACACGACTACTTGAACCATAACCCTAACCATGAAGCTCATCTCCTCCTCTTTTCTTTGTCCAGCGAATTGATGCAAATGACTTGTGTGCAATATGGTTTTCACATGCAAATAGTTCTTTCTAAGGGAGGGGACTGTTTCGACCACAAAAAAAAAAGGGGGGAGGGGACTGTGGAATCTACATAATTAGTGGGGATATCTATTAACAAGTACTTGTAATATATGCATGTTCTTTTTGTCCTCATATGATGGTGAACGGTTTATTTGGTCATTCTACAGGTGTTTCTAAAGTATTTTAATTAGATGAGTGAACTCTTTAAGGTGCTTCCTGGCGTAATCTATAGTTAATGGACTAAATCAATCGGATGTCATTGGCCAACAAAGTGGAGAAATGATTAATGGAAAGTGTACAGGATTGAGGAACTCGAAACAAGTAGTTTTGATGCCTTGCAAGTTGTCAGTAGTGAACAGTGGTTGGTTTCCTGGCTTTCTCTGAACAATTGACCAATAGATGAAAGAACACTTTTGTGGAGAAAATCTATGCTCTAGATGGGCAGGAGCATTTCTCAGATAGTTTTTAGAAAGGGGGAAAACGATCAGCATTGGCCTGATGGGAGCTTTAGACATTCGCTGGAATAAGGGGCGAGTTTTTGATAAGGGAGATAATGGAGTGTGTCTGGAGTTATCAATTTATGACATCATGCATGTTTAGGGTGGAACGACAAGCAGAGTTATTCACACTACTTAATAATGTAAAAGTCAGACAAGCTGCCAATTTTTTTAATTTTTGTGTATGCAGATGAAGTACATATAAAACTTACAGTTTTGGTTTGTCTACATATCTGATCAATTAAATTATCTCTAGGAAATCTTATGGTTGTGATTGGGTAATCTGTTAAAATACTCTGGGTGTCCTGCATTAAGGCCTCAAGATATAGGAGTCTTGAGTCTGCATGTGCATCTTCTTACTTGTATCACAGCTTTTGGTTTTCTGTAATCTTGACTGGTTAGCATGCTTTTTTGTCGACCATTGTCCTTCTATTTCTACAAGCATACATACAAAAGATGTATGACAAATTTTGGAACGGTGGTTCCATTTGTATTTTAGGCAAAGAAACTATTTTGTTTTGCTTACTAGTTTTATATACTAGAGGGTTGGCCACATAATCATGGTGTGAACATAAAATTTGAATGTGAGATATTTAATATAGCCCTTTCTGTTCCATACAGTTCCCAGTAGGCAGGGTCCACCGTCAGCTGAAATCAAGGGTTGCTGCGAATGGAAGAGTTGGAGCGACAGCTGCTGTTTATACTGCTGCTATCCTTGAATATTTGACTGCAGAGGTGCTGGAGTTGGCAGGGAACGCCAGCAAAGATCTGAAAGTCAAGCGTATCACACCAAGGCATCTGCAGCTGGCGATCCGAGGAGATGAAGAGCTGGACACCCTCATCAAGGGAACCATAGCCGGCGGAGGGGTCATCCCTCACATCCACAAGTCGCTCATTAACAAGTCTTCAAAGGAGTAGATCGCTTTGGTCGTTGCTTCGTTTGGTTCCAGTGTAATTTTTCAGTTAGAGGGAGATGAGGATATTGTTGGTCTGCTTTTTTATTTCTTTCATGTGACAAATCGGACGTACTTAGTTAATCTTGTGCTAGCTTAGGTGGTGTTTAACAGAAGTTGCGTTGCTTTTGGCATCCCTTCACTCTCTCTTTAGAGATTAACACCAGTACAGCAATTCCTTCTCAATCCTCATGGATGGTTAAATCATACTCTGGAACGCATGACCGTTAACAATCGGCCCGTGTTTCGCAAGTCGTTGCAGTTTGTATTAGAGGCATGCTTCGGCTTTCATGAGTACTTGAATATGTTGTTTTCTTTTGCTTCAACTTTCGCCCAGATTCCTTATTTGGAAAGGAAATTTACGCCTAACGGGTGATGCTCGTTATATTTCATTTGGACTCCACTCCTTTTCAGAGAACACGAGAAGCACGAGAGATATTGAGTAAATTGGAAACTAAAATTATATATATGCGATTCACCGCCGCTTCTCTCTAGAGACTGCGCTTCAACAATCTCATGGGTTGAATGATATACTTCGCTGCCATTAGAAGCCAAATTTTACCTGTGAGTCCTCTTCCTGCCGTATCTAAAGCCTACTTAAACTCTTTTCATTGCAAGAGGAACCTCACGGTGTGGCAGCCACGCATGGTTGAATGAGCAAGTCGCATTTGGATCGCCAACCCAAAATTAAAGGAGGTAGGCAATCCTTGCATTGTGATTTTTCTGGAAGAGAATGGCACACCGAGCGTTGGTGTCAGCGAAATCTTGGGAACCACCGAGCTTCTAGTTCTCGATCAGATGACCCGAAACAAAGGCTTGATTTTTAAAGCCGACCACGGCGAGACCAACGGGTACGACAGGTCTCATCTTATATGACTTGGATAGGGGACGAGCCTTTTTGCAGCGAGAGTTGGGCATAGCTTTTCCTTTCACTCCGGAGCAAGCGCAGCACCTCTTGGCTCTAAATCTACCAAGTAATGTTCCTTTAGCTTAAGTGGCTGGTGAGAAGAAAACACAATGTTTGGGCAATAAACTCTGGTCGTATTTGATCATACGACCCACGATTTGAATTCCTTAAAAAACTGTCATCCTCGTAATTGTCCAGAAATCACATTGCCAAATAGTGATTTGTACCTCTGTCCCATATTAGCAAAACACAGAAAACCCTCATTTGTTTTGTTCAAATTTTTTTCCTTACTCCCGTGTCTTGAGGATCTACAGACGAAGGTGATTGATTTGGATAAAGAGCGAGATAGCCTTCGTTATTTCGACACCTACCCTCAATCCATGACATCCATCTCGCCAACAATAAATCCTCATACCATTGATTCGTGGCACTCAAGTTTTAATTCGGCCAACTTTGGGCCTTTTCTCATATTTTTCTTCTTTACATTCTCGCATTTAAGTGTAAATGCAACATTTGTCCCTCGACTGGGGAAATTGCACCATCAGTCTGGAACCCTATTATATGGAAACCAATCGAGTACTAAAAACCTTGTAATTGAACCAAGACGAATAAATTTCATGCAAATCTCAAGTCCAAGTTCATCTGACCAGGTATCTCTCTTTGTAGCTTTCCCTCTACAGTGCCGTCGCGACAAATGACTCTGCCAACAAGCACATGCGTCACCAAAATCAAGTGAAAAGAATTAAGATAAGATTACAAATGAGGTGAGATTGCTCTACACCCTACGGAAAAAGGGGTTAAGAGGCTTCAAGCTAAAATATCAAAAACACCCAACGGAGAGACCAACTTTCTTCTCTTCCTCTTGTTGGGGCAGGTAGGACCCAAAAAAGAAAGGGAAAAGGAAAACTGAAAGATAACACCATCTGCTTCTCTATTATAATGTGAAGAAACAACCTATTGATTCGCTGATTCTAATGTTGATAAGAGTTTGGTTATAAAGGGTGATATAGCCGCCACTAATGCCTTGGGGCACTCCTCATGTGGAAGGTGGCCACAGCCGGATATTGCAACCAGTCTCTGCAATGTAGATATGTCATTAGACCACCTTAACAAGAGGATTTCTTAATACTTAGACAACACAAAAGCAAGAATCAATGGAAGATTCACATGCAGCTTTTGCTTTCCTTTATTCGTCTTGCACATATCACAGCCTAAACCAAGAATAAACAAGCAATTACGTCTAACATGGACTCTTGGGGAGGCAGTGCATTTCCTAGTTAAGCATATATGACTGCCTCAACCAAAGTTATGAAGCCATGTTTCAGAATTTACAGAATTTAATGTGCGGTTATGAGAAGAAAAACTTACAGAATTTACAAGCTTAGATGCCATTGATTGGGTAGATTTGAGAGAAATGAGGGCATCTTCAGCTCCTGCAATAACCAACACAGGTATGTTTTCGATTGCTTTGAGCAACCCTGCCGCGTATTGGGGCGACAGAACATATTCGGAAGAAAGTTTCCCGATCTCATGAAGTGCTTCATCCCAACCTTCTACAAATAGTGGCGCCTGATTGATACCAGACATGACGAGCAGATATAAGACAAAAGGAAGCACTCATGGAAAAGACCTTTCTGAGAAACATAACTACAACATAGAGTTGCTAACATTCAGAGAGAATTTCCAGATGTATATTCCGTTGATCCCTCTGATCAGTCCCAAGAGAATATGCAAGCAAGTTCATAAAGGTGCATACACAGTAAACACAGGAACATCTCAATGTTCAACTTGCTTGATTTTTCCTAGACAAGCTAGTTTTCTGCTAGTGTAAATACCCCTCTTCCGAGAAACTGCTTTGATTTTCCATTGACAAGGGACAATGTCATGCGGATGGTTTCCAAAGTCCATCATCCCATGGTATTATGGCACGCAGCAGCAAAATTTCTTGGTTCAATTATGACAGGTAGACATGTCTAGTAGAACTTCTATAGGTAAAATTGTCAACCACTAGAATGGTCTTTAACATATTGTGTAATGGAAACAGAAGTTTGCTATAAAATTACATGCAAAAGTGAAACAAAACTTACAGCAAATCCCCCTCAAGTGTTTATTGAATACAAAACCACAGCTAGTGATAATCTAAAGGAGAAAAATACCTTGTAGAGGCTGACAAACTCTGGTGCTATCTTCCTTGCGTCATACCATGCACGACGACTCACCACTTGAGTAATTTCTGCTCGCAACAAAGGACGAACCAAGTGCTTTTTGCCCAAAGAAGTATGCAAGAGGATCCTTGCAAAACCAGGAACGACTTCTCTTGACAAGCTAACACTTACCAGTACAATGCCCTCAATTACAATCTGATGCACAGAAGACAAACAGTGACAAGTCATTATGATGAGGATGATAAAGCAAGAGGTTAACGTAGATAATTTTGCAAAGAAAATGCCACCTGACAGCTAAACTCTTCTCAATGCTAAAGTACAGAACTTATGACCAATCAATGGACATATATAAAGATATAATCTGAAACATTTTTGAAGCTATTTAATTTGCTAAACTACCTTCCAAAACAGGATTCAAGAGTCGATCTCATGTGTACAAAATAATATCTACCACACCATATTATTTCCTCTTATAAATGCATTAATTATCAAATGTTAGCAATTGATAAAAACTCAGGTATCAAGACAACCAATAGTTCAGCAATTCTCTAATGACAAGTTAACTAAGGCCATATTACCATAGAATTATAACTCCATGCAATCTCCATAGCATATTACCAAAATGGAATGGAATGGTAATCTAGACAAGCGCAAGCACATAACCGAAACAATTTCAAATGTAAGAAGACAAGACCAAAAGGCTTACTTACTTTGAAAGAATTTGATGACGCCTGCACCTTTTGTGCAGCCCTTAAGGCAAGCTGGCCACCGTCATCATGACCCACAAGCACCACAGATGTAAACCCCATCTCCGAACAGAAAGAAAGAAGGAGATCTACCTGAAGTTGACAAAATCAAAACATACAGGAAAATGAAAATCAACTCATTGAGCCCAGAGTTAGCAAATGCGGCACCCTTGACACGATTGCTAATGCTGCATACCACTAAATGAAAGAATACATAATTAGAGCTATTACCTAGTACAGCCCGAAAAGAATATAAACATAGGGCAACCGGTACCCAAATGATCCTATTAATGGACGATATGTATCATTGGTTATTTTCAAGGAGAATGCAAGCTGACCATAAAAGGATTTGCAACGTTTTCCCCATGTCATCGAACTTCCAGCTACTCTATCCTATCCAAAGGTGAGAGATTTAAAACCAACACCCAGGAGCCAAGGTCAATACAATATTACCTTATGTTAACAATAATGATCTATTTTTCACAAAAGATTAAAATAGTAATTTGATAACATATCCTTGTCCATAATAATGGAAGTCATTTCTTGACTTCTACATTGTGACTTGCTAAGTAGTGCTTTGGAACTCAGGATGATAGTTAACTGGGACTTCCAGCCAATTTCTAGTGCATAATTTGGAAGACACAGAACTTCTTATTGATAAGTCATAAGAAAAAAGTAACCGTAGATTCAAACTCATTATGTCATCACTTCTTTTTTCATAATAAGGACATTGTAATCAATGCACCAAACAGGGCGAATTTTGAGAGGCTTTTGCAGGCAACTACAGGATATAATAAGTGGTAATAATTTCACTGAATTAAAAGTACACAATTACCTGTGTCTCCAGCTTGTAAGGATTAGGCATTTCTTCTTCCTCCCAAGACTTGCGACGTGGCCTGGAGGTTAATCCCCATCCAGGTCTGTCAAAGGCGACAACAGTACAACCGACCTGCCGTGAAAGCACTCCCATAACATGCCTCCAGGAAAAGACTCCTCCTCCAAATCCATGTATTAAGACAATCCCAAATTGACCACTATTGGAATCTTGCCCAAAAGTTGAGTTCAAATTTTTTGCTCGGTCCTCCACACTAGCATCATCCAGGTTCAATACAGGAATTTCTTCAGCAAGAATAGGGTAAGGTACGAAGCTGTCCAAAAGTGGAGCATACAACGAGGAAGTGTTGAATTGACTGCTATAGCTCCTCTGAAGATGTTGAGATTTTGGCAAAGCACTAAATGCTTGCCTGTCAGTATTTAGCCGACCCATCACTGCCTGTGGCGAGATGCAGTTAACACTGGGCTCAGAGAAGGGAGCCAAGGACAAAACATGAGATGGTGAACTAGGCGAGCAGAGCTTATAATGGATGGTAAGCCCTTGGCACGTCATAAATAAGCTGTCAACATCCCTGAGGAATCTGATTGGGATATCACCTTCACCATGAGCAGACTCCATTGGCCTCTGCCTCATTTCAGATTCACTTTTTGTCGTCTTCCCAGCAGTTGGAGTCGGTGACCTCGGGACCTTTTGGTAACCAGAGAAAATGGTTTTGCAGGAAAGAACCTGTTAAATTTAGAGTACGCAAGAAAACATTCAGAAAGAAGCATACTCGAGCAATTCAAACCACAAATTACTCAGGCAAATCACCAACTCATGCTTGAGAAGATACAAGTACTTATGCCACAGATAAGATTTTCATTCATAGCTGTCTCGGACAAGATTCTCTTTCTTTTATGTCATGCAACCGCAAAAATAATCCAAACTTACTGCTTCAGGATCAACCCGGTGAAATAAAAGTTTTCTCCTTGCTCGGCAGCTGGTTCTATAAGCAACCACAGTATGGCCCAAAGCAAATACGACTGAAGACAGGAACAAGACAGGCATGCCCCATGACTTCTTCAAATGAAGTTTCTGCCTTGCGGGGGAAGATGGAACTTCAGCTTCCATTTGAGAGTTTATAGAAAAAACACAAGCCTTGATCGAAAGAATGAGGATAGAGATGACGGAGGACAGAGTAACAGTTCCCAAATAAGGTCCATGAGAGAGAGCAGGACCATTGCACATCGCATAAACACCTGTTGCAGAGTAAACAAGAACAAGCGCGTAAATGCGTTTTCTTCGATTCTCCTAAAGAAATCGTCAAGGCATCAATCACAGTTCCACTCCAATTCGACATGGCAAGCATAATTATCAAGCCTGCGACACTAGTTACAAACCTCAAATAAATTTCTAGGAATGTTAAATTACAAAAGCCACCCATGACTCAAATGACACAATTTATCAATTTCAAATTGCTGCGCCCTTGTAAAATCGTTCCAGAGAGTTCATCAAAATTCGTATTAAGAGCAACAAAGCTAAAAGTTTGAAAGCCTAACATTCCCCAACCAAACAAAGAGAATTGTCCTAGAAAGAAAGTTATCATCCCTTTAAACAGCAATGCGAAAGTTGCTAATGCCAAAGAAAGGAAGGATGAAAAATCCTCGAACTCTTACCAAAAGAAACGAAAGAAAAGAGAAACGAAAGTGGAGCAAACAGGACGTGAACATACAAATGATGATCAGAGATCTAACGATCGAAACCAATGGAATGTCCGTCAAAGAGCTCTTGAACGAATATCTCCTCAAATGCTCCTTAAATCCATAGCAACTCACGCACGTGAAGCTCGGGACCAACACCCAGGGCAAGACCACGTCCCCTACAGCCACCAGCACCGGCAGCGACGACGCCAGCAGCGACGCCACCATCGCCACCACGAAGAACGCCGTCCGCGCGATCCTCCTCAGCTTCTCCACCAAGTAGCAACACCCCAGCCCCCTCGCCGCCATCTCTCGCCGCTGCGTCGTCGGCGGCGATGATCATCTAACGGCGGACGCCGCCCCAGTGATCAGGCCGGCCGTGGTCGGGTCCTCCGATCAGGTGGGGCTTGATCGATGGGGAGAGGAAAGGCGCGAGACCCTTGCCGGCGGCGCTCTGGCCATTCTCTGGTGGAGCGCGGTGAGAGGTGTCGCCGGTGCGCCGGCGATTTCCGGAGGCAGGCGAGGAAAACAGAAGAGCTTCGAGAAGATTTTGAATTCTCTCTCTCTCCTCTTTCTCTCTCTAGCTTGTCTGACGGGACGGCGTGATTTTATCTCGGGCTCTCTTTGATATAATCGAATCGCCTATTTATTTATTTATTTATTTTTATTTAAAAAAACATTTTATACGGAAATTCGGGGAAAATGGGTTAATTAAGGAAAGTAGGGGTAATTAACGCTGTTAATTAACACAGTTTTATATCGGATTCCATTTAATTTCCGCCTGTCTGGACTTTTTCCCGGTTTTAGAATTGACAGAACTACCCTCTATATTCGGGAAATAAAATAAAAAATTTCTGCCCCCTCCCCTTTTCTCGGGATGGTAATTGGAAAACGATATTTTTTGGACCGTATTGCCCCTCCGCGAACAATTCTGATTTTCATATTTGGGAGAACATGTGACATGGTCGTTCCTAATTAGGAGTTCTAGAAGGTGATTGGGGACATATTTTTTCAGAAATTGATTTTTCCCATTCTTTCTTTTCTGTGTATGGAATTTTCTATTTTGGCTTGTTCCAGGAATTTTACCCCCTTTTTTTCTATGGAGGTGAATAAAACTCGTTTTGAACTTAAATTCTGACGTTGTAATCAGTGAGAAATGAAAATCGTCATTAAATGAGGTGACTTTTTGTGAAAGTTAGGTGGTAAATGGTCGAAAGGAGAGATCATGGTTCATGATTGCATTTTATGGGCAAAAATACTTTCACCCCTCACGGTGATTCAATAAAATCAAGTGGTCCACTCGATAGGAAAGAAAAGAGTCAAATTTCCATAATATTCTTTTGTGGCAAAAGTGATGTAATGTATCGTTGCTTTTTACTCGAATTGTCCCAATGGCAAAATTGCATTTGTCAAGTTGCTTTATCAAGAGGTTTTTTTTTTTTTTTTTTTTGACCTACCTCCTTACATAATGTAAAAATCGAAATCCACATTTAAAATTAAATTATTTTCACCTTAACCCCTAATAAAGTGGAGATTCAGGATTTGAACCATCCGCCCCCTTCCCTATATGGGAACCCAGTGGTTAAAAGAAATAATTAATTCAATTGTGTGAGATAAAATCAAATGAATTCACTGGAGATATCTTCTTTCGAAAATGAAAGAATTAGTTCAATATGTAGATATTTAAAACCTGATCATATCAACGTAACGGCGTGGGCTCCGCTCCGGTAGTCATAAGTCATATATTTCATTTTTCAATCGCTACGTTCATTTGCCTTCACCTTGCGCGGAGAACGCCATGAGCCGCACGTTCGGGAATTTCGCCTCCATCATAAAAAGAAGAAGAAGAAGAAAATTCCACTTGGAAATTTAAATTAAGACAGTACTAATTGTGGCCATGCTGCGCATAGCCTTTCAACCGTTCACAAGTCAGGTTAATTCGTGCTTTAAATAGGAAAAAGAACTCTTTTTTTAACCCCAACCCAATAATTAATGAGTGGCGTGCAGCCATTGAGAGAGGGGAATTGGAGATTTAATTAATTAAATCAAATCAATTTGAAAATTTGAAAAGAGCTGCGCGACGAACGGCGAGGAATTGGAGGAGGAGGAGGAGGGCGCGAAGGGCGAGACAAAAGTGGTGGTGGTGGGGGTGGGCTACCGTTGGACTTTGGAGACAGAGACGGATCACGGTCGGGACCAGAAGATCTGCGCCGTGCTGCCCCCACATGCTCCTCCGTGGTCACGTCGCTCTCACGTCCCTCCCTCCCTCCCCGGCCCCGCCCCAGCCCCGGCCCTGGCCCCACCGCGGCACTGGCAAGGTCGGACCCTGCGCTGTCCCCCCCCTCTAGCTAGGACCGGTACCCACCCCTGTTCCTGCCATGCTCGAGCGCCCGATATATCAATCGTTGGATCGCACGGACCGTCCGATTGCAACATTAGCATGATCCGGCACATGGGTAGTGAAATCTCCCGTCTTGACTTGGCGCTATCGAATGCATGTGTAGGGGCTACTTTGAGTAGCATCAGAGCATACAAAATCTTTATTGATTCGTGACTTATGCTCGACTCCTCTCGACTTAATCAAAATGATGCATTTTCATCGTGAAAGTAGTCATTCGCGTGACATCATCAATTTTTCTGGCTATTAATCTGGCACCATTTCATATCCATGTTGACCATAAATAAGGCTAAAATACCACAAGAAAAATCTCAAACCCTCCACACTATAACATAGATATCTCAAACTTTTTTGTGTTTTTAAAAATCTTAAATTTGCTTAACTACGACATAAATACTCCAAACTTTTTTTGTATCGTGGAAAAACCCAAACGACATATGTATCCTCCATTTCGATACCATCCATGGTATGTATGTCACACCAATATTTGTTTAGAGTTTTTTATATAATGGGTAAATTTAGGATTTTCAGTGATATCAAAATAAAGTTTGGGACATTTGTGTTATGGTTAACATAGTTTAAAGGTTTTTTTTGTGATATTAGCCCTAAGAATAACTCAAATTTCAATCAATAAATTCACTAGATGCGAAAATAGGTCATTTTATAAAAAAATTGAACTGCTCCGTTTAAACCCTAATTGGGAAACAAAAAGTTTCAACTTGGAACAAGAGGTATAAAGCGTGCCAACACTAACACATTAAATTAAAGAACACACTTAGGCTGCTCACTGTAGGGACTCCTGTTGATAGCCTTCAGGTGAAAAACCCTTAAAAAGATGATAGGCCGATAAAGTTGACATTGACTTTGTTCACTGTGAGGTCAGAGATCGAAATATTTGTTCGATGCGAATATAGGTCATTTTATATTTTGGGAATCCGAAACGCATGCCAATTGGCACCATATTCCCGGTCCCGAAAGGTCCTTCCCCTTTACTATTTCTGTGCGGCTTCTTAGGACATGTCGGAATGCGGTTTGTCTCGTCGTCGTTCGGCCCGTCCTTCGTTGCGTAGCTACTAGCCACTTTGCCCCTGCGGAATGATTGCGTGCTAAAGCGTAGCATCTTATGTTGCTCGAGGGCAGCAGTGCTCTGCTTTTTTACTACTTGTTTTTAACTTTAAATCAATTATTATCATGATGATTAAGTATTTAGATCTTGTTAGCAGGCGCACCATAATTAGTTTTTAAAATAAAATTCGATCTACATGGTCCCCTTCTTGTCTATAAAAATAGATTTTTTTTTGGCAATTTGTCCATGCCTCTTCATCTCCTTATCATGCTAGAAAGTATGCTCCCGGAGAAGAGGTGAAGCGAGGGCAATTGATTTCTCCAATCTTCTTGTCCCTTCGTACATGCACTTGTACAGCATAGAATTTTAAAGCGAGGTTTCTGGATAAGGCGGCTAATACCATAAAAAATTTCAAATTATTTTCGCTATAACATTAATATCTTGAACTCTCTTTTTTTTAGTGTCATTAAAACCCTGAAGTTGCCCCTTGGATACAAATATCCCAATTTTTTTGTCATAAAAAACCCTAAAATTATACCTTGGATGAAACTAAAATAATTCGTATATATGTCACACATGCACATAAAATGGGCCTATGATAGGAACTAGGGAAAACAAAAATAGAATTTGTGCAAGTATGCTTTTCCACACTTATGGCCCTTCCTGTCTCAAAATAGAGACTGTCTGTTAATCATCGATTTTTTTTTTTGGCTCATATCATAGAAATTTTTAAGATAGCAGAATTCTAATGCATAGGTTCCACATATGGCAAATGCATAATATATTATCATGATTAATCAAAACATTTATAGTTTTATAGAATCATACCGAGCAGAAAGAAAGATTGGACACAAAAAAAAGTTGAGATATTTGTGTCACAATGGGAAAGTTTAAGATTTTTGTGACATGAAAAAAAAAAAATTAAGGGCATTTGTGCCACCACAGGCATAATTTTAATTTTTTTTTTTCTGTATTTGCCCTTTAAATAAATTCAAAAGAGAGTTGGTCTGGTGTTGTTTTTCCCCAGACATTTTCATGTCTCGTTACTAGATGAGAAAGGATTTTTATGTTTCGATATATTGTCGCATCGAAGGTTTCGACTACTCCACGTTGTACAAAAGAACGATGTAATTGAACTTTTTAAGATGTGCATGCACAAGGGATTCTTTATAGTTTTGCGCCTTTTGAAATACATAAATAGTCTCAATTAAACAAACGAGCTCTGTTCAAGCTAAAACATCCTTCGAGCGTGCAGGCCAATGTAAGATGCATTTCAATATATGATCGACAGGTGGTATGCAATGCGAGTCTGATCGCTCTCCAAGATTCATGGAGAACTCGACAATTGCCATAATAAGCTATCTCAATGTGTAGACATGTGATTTGTTTAACCAACCGCATAAACTTTTATGAGGACAATGATACAAATAGTTTTCGAACTTTGGTTCAACGTATAATTTTACCCCTAAGATTTTAATTTGTTTAATATGGTCTTTGAGCTATTGGTCCAATGTTTGATATGGTCCTTGAGCTTATAGCTTGTTCGATGTGGTCTATGAACTCATAATTTATTTAATGTGATCTCTAAACTTTGGTATAATATGTAATATTGTCATTGGCTTTTAATTCATTCAATATGGAGTCTGAACTTTGATATGTCGTCTGTGAACTTTTAAACATTTTCATATAGTCTAGCGACTATATTGAACATTTATCAATAATTCATAGACCATAATGAATAAAACAAAAGTTTATGGACGACACTGCTTATTGAGCCAAAGTTAGCAACTGCATTACACAAATGAAAAGCTTAAAAACAATGTTGCACATTTATGCTATTATCCCATTTTCATGCGGCTTCCAAAATTGAAAATTGGGTCATGGTATTTGTGAGATTCTATGAGATCATTGTCAACTATTTTAATAACACTATTCTAAAAGTCTGGTCATTAAGAATGGAAATTTAATTGAAGAGGCAATTCAAACTTAGAATTTATAGCTTTAATATCACGTGAGAATTTGATCAGATCATTATCTTTTAAAATTTTAAATTATTTAATTATACTGACAAGGGATGCATGTGCAAACGACAGTCTTTTTGGTGCGGGGTTCGGTTCTCTTTGTTTGCTCGGCCTCCGTAAGACTAGTGCCCCGTGGCGGCGTCTCGCTTGACTTTTGCTGTCCAAGCCAATGCTCGAACAGGCCGCCGGTCGAGGTCAGGTCACGATCCGGGGGCGGCGGGAAACGCTCCCTTTCTTCGTATTTGACGAAAAAAAAACACACACGGGCGTATCCAATGATGTTCAGCAGACCGTTGTTTCTCCTCGCCGAGCTGGACTGCACTGTCTGCATCGTCCGTTTTACAAAGCTTAAAAGGCAGAGGGCACCGTTGGATCACGAACGAAAAAGGTTGCTCTTTACACATCAGGACAGCTCGGTCATTCTAGTAACCATATATTTCTATTTTTTTTTTTTTTTTTTTTTTTTTTTTTTTGTCCTCTTAATCAACAATTTTTGGAAAAAAAAAAAATAAAAGAAAAGGGATTCTTGAGGAACCCAAGGGGACAAAAAGGGGAGGTTGGAGCATGAAAATGGGACGTAAGGTCGGACCTCAAAACTAAAGCTTCAAAAGCATGACACAAACGGACATGAGTCATCCTCCCTTTCCTTAGTCATTCGAACTTTGGAGGGGGATTCCTGATGTTGCTTTGGGCCCTCCACGTTCCTCTGTAAGTTGACAAGGTAGTTAAACCAAGACATCCGCGCTCTTTTTTCTGTCTTTATGTGTGAGTGATTAGGGGCCATTTGTTCGAAGGAAACTTCATAAGATAAAAAGTGAAATGGTTTTCAAGAAATCTCTTTTGTCAGAAAAATGATTTTCCCTCTTTCGGGTTAGGGAATTCATGTTCTCAATTTTTAAGCGGGTGACATTTTTTTTTTTACCATTAATGATTTTTCGTCGACTGGTCATTTTTAGCAAACCAAACATGCGAGAGTTTGGAAAGCTAATTGCGAAAAATTCCTTCGATCGAACAAGCATACCTTTAGGATCAATGTTGGAGACAGATGGGCTCGTGTCATCTTCCGCTAAAAAGATGATTTGTGCGTAAGAAGGACTTTGAAATGGAGCCATGACAAACATCCCTAGCCTCTCATACTGGGGCCGCCATTGAGTTGGAAAGGGTGAGCTGTGTGGACCAATATAGGCCTATTGAATCGCAAATCCACATCATTAGTTTGGTAGGTGCAAATTAAAGAGGCGTGCTAAATTTCGAGATTCTTGTGGAGGGAAGAAAATTTCGAATCATAACGTCTCTTTCTATATCTTTTGTTTGTAATGATTAATTTTAAACATATGACTATTACATAGCTAAAAAAAAATAAAAAAATAAGAAGAAAATAGATAATTCTCTCCCGATTGTCGTGCAATAAAATAAAAAAATAGAAAAACAAAAGGACGACTTTGTTGCCCGAGAGAATACAAGGGACCGAAGAGGTGGTCCCTTAGGGAGGACTTTCCAGCTTGGGCTGATTCAGATGATAGCCCCACAAGATTTGACGTTACTTTCATATGTATAATTCCCACACCATGTTTGAATCTTTGAGTCTTCTTTAATACAGGGGTTGGTGTCATCCAGGTTGGTACAACGGTAGGAAATCCACTTACTCTTTTTCTTGCATATCATAAGTGCAAATTAGGTGGCTATCTCATTCATTATATGTCTTCCCTTCGTTCGTGCCGATAACCAATGACCTTTCTCCTCTTTTCAAAACGATGGCTAACGTTTGCACAGCTCATCCAATCCAATCATCTGGTGGCAAAAAGAGCCAGTCGAGGATGTGAAGATCAACCTCCTGTGGCCAAAAGAAAACATTGGTCGTCCATGGAAACTTGGCTCCGTTTCAAAGAAGGGGACCTGATGCACGATGCGGTTTTGGATTTTCACTTTATGAAGTTTGAATTGGGTCAATTTGGGCTACTGACCTGACTTTTAGCTCGCGTCATGCCTAATCCGCATCCCAATTTTGGCTTCTATAGGGTGCTTTATTGTAAAGAGCACGGAGGACCCTCTTAAAGAAATTTGTGGTGTAGACTGTTTCTCCTTTCTTTTGTTGCACGAATAGGGTCCAGCCTACAAAGGCATAGCTATAACTTTTATTTTGTGGCCATACATAAAAGTGAATGTCCACGCACAAATTCATTACGAGAAAGTTCACTTGAAATATGTATATGTCATGCCTAACAGCAATTATGTAATAATTTCGCATATTGGGTAAGCGGCGAATCAAATTCTTAAGTTTTGAATTCAATAATGTAAGACATCAAGCGGGTATTGTGTGTCTAATCCACACGTCATTATGTTCCTTGGCTCCAATTGAGCCCATCTATAGCACATACAATTGGTCCAATGTGCTAGGGCATTATATCTTTAAGGGTGTGTATCATAGATATCGTTAACATGTTTTTCAAACAAGAAATTATAGATTGAAGACCCTAATGAATACACTTATCCACATTTAGAAACTATATACGTGTCACCAACTTAGTGCCGGAACCTTTCCATGCGTATGACTTTTTTACATCATCGGTGTAGTGAGTTCAATGTTTAATTTCTCATGCCTACATCAATCTCCATTATTTGCCTTGCTTGCTTGGGCACGACATTATTGACACTAAAAGCTGATAATTGCATGAGATGATGTGATTGACAATCGAAAAGAGTTGAACCGTGAATCAGATTTCACTCTTCCGAAAAAGAGGAAAGAAACAAGGACCCTTAGATAAGGGAATTTCACCACAAAATCATTTTCTACAATTGACGTGCTTGAACCTCGTAATCTAGGCATGCCACCATGACTTTTTGACCAAGGCTAATGCTTCCAATATGGAAAAATTGAAATCAAAGGTTTCACAATTGAAAATTTGTCTCCGGCTAACTTGGAAAATGCCCATTTACCTTTTTTCCAAATGTTTGGTAGATTGAAGACCCTAATGAATACACTTATCCGCAATTAGAAACTATATACGTGTTAGCAATTTAGTGTTGGAACCTTTCCATGCGTATGACTTTTTTACGTCATCGGTGTAGCAAGTCCAATCTTTAATTTCTCGTGCCTACGCCAATGTCCACTATTTGCCTCACTTGTTTGGGCATGACATTATTGAAACTAAAAGCTGATAATTTGCACGAGATGATGTGATTGACAATCCAAAAGAGTTAGAATTGTGAATCAGATGTCACTCCCCAGAAAAAGAGAAAAGAAACAAGGACGTTTAAATAAGAGGAATTTCACTGCAAAATCATTTTCTACAATTGATGTGCATTGAACCTCGTAATCCAGGCATGCCACCATGACCTTTTGACCTAGGCTAATGCTTCCAATGTGGAAAAATTGAAATCATAGGTTTCACAATTTGATAAATTGTCTCTAACTTGGGAAATGCCCCTTCACCTATTTCCCCACTAGAATGTTTGGTAAGACCTTAAGAAAAGTAAAGGGTAGGTGAAAGTTGGAATAATAAGCTTTCGGGTATGAGTTTTCTCATCGAAACAAGACAAGTGTCGTAAGAAATTATTTTGTAAGATTCATTCTCACTCTTGAACGGAAAATTCCCTCCCCATCACTATGACATAATGCGCCCATCAAGTAAATCGGTCGAGTTTGATCGGAATTAAGAGCATCTCGATACTTTTCCTTGCAATCGCCGGTGGATCTAAAACAAAACTTGTGGAGGGGTCACGATTAAAGAGAATTTATCATAATAAAGAGATTATATATATAATTGTTTTACCTCGATTTCATTAAGGATTCGTTTATGGTTTCGACAATGCTATAAAGGGATGGAGATTCTCATGCCTGAGTTTCTCGGGCCGATATGTCGGGCTAGACCCGAATAACAAAATTTAGGGCTTTGGGGGAAAGAAGGATAAGTTCTCTCGAGTCCGTAATGTTTCAATTTCAACCTCGACGTGGGCTCAATTTGGATGAGTCGGACCATGACGCCAACACTCATTTCTTGGTCGCAATTTCTGATCCCGGATGGGTTTTGCTTACCATAGAATGTCTCCCTCATCGAGTCTCTTACAAATGAAATATTAGGCATCATCGCCCTAGAACTAGTCAGGTTAGGACAGGCTTGTTAAGGAAATAATTACACAAACGTTCTCTGAACTTTAGGTTGATATGTAATATTATCCATAAATTTTTTATTTGCTCAATGAGGTTTTTGAATTTTAACCTAATGTCTAATATCGTTCATGAACTTTTAATTTTTTCAATTTGACCCTTGAACTTTTGATAAATATTCAATATAGTTCTTAGTCTTCATGGGAATATCGAATGTCATCTTTCTATTTATTCAAATTGACGAAATTTCTTGATTTGGCTTTCAACCAGATAAGCTTGAATAATGAGAAAAAAAAAGTTATGTTGATTGAACTCAAATTAGAATGTGATAACCTTTAAATTAATTTAATTTGTTCATTTTGTAAAAATGGTTGTCTGTGTTATTTGCTAATGTGATTAATATATCGTGATTTAAGTTGAGTATATTACATGAATTATTCACGCGTAACCTTTTTTTAACCATGGATTGGAAATCAAATTAGTAAATTATTATGAACTTAAATCAATGAAATAACGATATTTGATATTTTCATATGATAAAGAAACTCATACAATGGATCATATTGAACAATTTAAAAATTTTGGAATAACTTTTCATTGCATCAAATTTTCCCTTTTTTAGGCGAAACCCCTCAAGTCGTGATATTTTCATATTAAAAGTAATCGACTTTTCGTGGTGGATTAAGGCGTTGATTATCGGCGCAAGCGTGCCTTATTTGTATAGTAAAAAATGACCGGAGCTAAGCGACGATAACGTATCGGGCTGTGTGCTTCCGATTACCGAGGTGGGATGATGCCCTTTGTCTCCATCTATTTATAGACTTATTTGTTATGTTATTTTGGCTTCATTGCTTTCTAAAAAGGAAAAAAAAATCCCGACGAAAGTCCCAAGGAAGACGAAGCAATAACCGCAAGACAATATAACTTCAGTAATATAATTCTAACTAAATTAATTGATGACAAATGGAAAAAAAACTTTATGATATATTTGTTCATCAAAAACTACATAATAACCCTCTCTCTTTGGAACATCAACCGCGGGTAAGAGAGCTTGCCGGCTTAATAGGATATAACAAGTTAGACAATTTTTTAAGTACATATTCAGGAAACATAAATTAATTTAATTCAACCATTCAAGGTATGACATGTTTTGTAAATACAGAAAGATAATGGCGTGTCGTGATTTTTTTTTGATTACGTAAATCGGATCGATTAATAAGCAGGTTTAATTCTAAAATCTTATAAACCAATTATCCTATTGTTATTTTCATTATTATATCAAAATCTCGAGTCTTGGCGAGGAGCTCCATGATTCGATCGAGATATCTATTCTCAATTTGTTTGCTTTGTCGACAAATTCCTGAAAATATAATAGCCCCGAGGTTCAAGATTTAGGTAAATGCAAAAACAATGGTGCTTAGAATCCTTGCCGATTCCTATCAAACTTAAAGCATCATAATTTTATTAGAGCAACTCAAAATATTGGAACAAGATTGTAGAACTCGTATCAACGTGCGAAATGAATGTTTAGTGTTGTGTCTCTAGTTTTGCAACATCAAATCCTTCGTTAAATCAAGTCACATGTTTGGTTAATCCAAAAAATATCCTCTGAACCTAAATTGGACAAAGTGATATGTATGAATATTTGGTTCATCCAGAAACTACATATACTAGATAGATATTCTTCTTAGCTCCTCTCGAATGTTTTTTTAAGTGATCCATCTTTTGTCAATCCACCCGACAGCAATTCTCGAGCATTAATTTCTTTAGTTTTCAATTCCCCAAATCGTTTTGAGACTAACATCGACATCAAGTTGATCAAAGTCATTAGTTGCATTGGATCCTCACGTTGATTATTGAAAAATTACCAAAAAATTCTTAAACGTATTATACTCATATCAATTTAGTCATGAATATTTTAATTTAGATAATTTAATCATAAACCTTTTGATGATTTGTCAATTTAATCATTTCGATAAATTTTGGTCGAAAAATTATTGATATAGCAATCTAATCAACGTTGACTATATTACATGGCATGAAGGCACTAGTGTGACAATTTTGCAATTTTTAAAATTTTTATTAGTTTTTTTTTCTTCTTTGCTTTTTCCTTGTCTTTTTTATTTTCAAGCCTAGGCTATCGAGGTTGACCCTTACTAACCATTGGTGAGGGCCTCCACAACCATACCAGGAGAGGGCATCGTGGTCTTCATCAACGAATAGGCAAGGGTTTGGTCCTTGGTTGGATCTGGGCAAGGGCCCAACACCCTTGCTTGTGGCCTGTGAGGGCTGCAATGCCCTCGCCTACACCTGGAGAGGGTGAGCTAGTGACCTCGTCATCCTAGTATTGGAAAAAAATAAAATTTGTTCACGTCAACATTAACTGTGTTGATTAAGACAGTCGGCGCTAACTAAATTACAATGTCAACGATTTTGGTTCAAAATTGGCCAAATTAAAATATTTAAGTTTGAATTGTTAAAAAATACAATGGGTTTAGGATTTTTGGTAATTTCCTTTTGCTTATCTATTGAATGTATGTAGATGATTTCTATCATTTTCGTTCTTCATTTGCTCCTATTTTTATTTCTTCATTTGATCCTATTCACACGCACTATATATGCGCATAAAATTGATATCAATTTTTTTATCGCATTAATTTCCATTAGAAATTTCGGTGTTATTTTCAATTATTTCATTTCGTTCAATCGAATGGAGATGTTTGTTATCCCTACTCGGTGTATTTACAATGGTTTACTTTGGAGATAGATAAGAGATGATTCCTCAAAGTGTTAGATACATCATGGCCTAAAACTCATGTACGCGAAGAATTACATGTTTTCGTAACTCTAAATTATCGGATTTTATGGGATCTAAGTTTTGCTGAAATTGATAAGAAGATACTAGAAAACTTGCTTAAGTACAGTGATGGAATTAATGGTTGCTAATGCCCATTATCATCATGTGATTAATTACCTAATAAAGCACGCGGATTAAGGAAACTTCCTGTAGCCAAGTCAAGTTCTGTAGCTCAGACAAGCGAAAGGGAAAGTCGTAGAAAGCAATACTATTAAAAAACCTTAAAGGGTTTACTGTCGAATTCACCAGACAATCTGGTACTGTTGTCTATCTTCGGCCCCTTTCCTTTTTCTGCTTCTTTCTTTCTTCTTATGGTGCTGGATGCAGATGCATTTCCTTTTTCCGCTGCAAGATAATTTATCTGGGGAAAACTTGTCTCCAGTCCAAGATTCCATGGTTTGGATTTGCAGAACTTAGGAAAAGCTAATATCAGAGTCTGCTAGAGAGAGAGAGAGAGAGAGGCTGTCTTTTTGCAACATATTTTAAAGGCTTTGTGGGCGTGGAACTTCGTAAGAATATCGACGTTCTGTTCCAAAACCCCGAGGGTTTTGGACGTGGAATGCTATAAAAGCTATCATTTTTATCACAACTCTCCGAGAAATCAATCTTCTCCAGCCACCTTATCTCTTTCCTTTCCTTTCCTCGTCTCTCTTGTCTCATGTTCTCCTCTTGAAGAACCAGAGTTTTTGGAGATTCTTGTAGGGATAACAGAGAGAGAGAGAGAGAGAGAGAGAGAGAGAGAGAGAGATGGAAGCTGTTTTCAAAACCAGAGGTCTTATATCTCTCCCACCAAACCCCAGAAGCAGGTTGCTCAACCCATCTCAAGGCCTGAAGCACCGAATTTTATCCATAAAGCCACAAGCGCTTCCTGGGTTTCCTTTATCTTCAAATGGGTTTCAGGGATTTAATGGCTTTATCTCGAAACCCAGTGGAATATACCAAAAAAATAGGAGCTTTCACATTTGCAAGGCTGAAGCAGCCGCGGCAGCTGATGGGCAGCCTTTGTTTGCTGAGCCTGAGCAGCCCAAGGTCTTGGGCATTGAGGCTGTGACATTCAAGAAGATTATCCCACTTGGGTTAATGTTCTTTTGCATATTGTTCAATTACACAATCCTTAGGGACACCAAAGATGTGTTGGTTGTCACAGCAAAAGGAAGCAGTGCAGAAATCATACCGTTTCTTAAAACTTGGGTCAATTTGCCTATGGCGGTTGGTTTCATGTTGTGGTACACGAAATTGTCCAATGTGCTTTCAAAGCAGGCTCTCTTTTACTCTGTGATGGTTCCTTTCATTGCTTTCTTTGGGGCTTTTGGGTTTGTTCTTTATCCTCTCAGTAGTTATATTCATCCTCAAGCTTTTGCGGACAAGCTTCTTGGGATGCTTGGGCCAAGGTTTCTCGGTCCACTTGCCATCATGAGGATATGGAGCTTCTGCTTGTTCTACGTTATGGCTGAGCTCTGGGGCAGTGTTGTGGTCTCGGTTCTCTTCTGGGGATTTGCCAATCAGGTGAGGAAAATTTATCATGCTGTTATAAACTTAAGAAAAGAAAATTTCTCTGCCCAGTGAATGAGCTATTATTTAGTTCCTCATCTTTCTGGCTTGTGAATAGCGTATCTATTCTAGTTCTATCATCGGTTCTGGCTAATGGATCTCATTCTGTGCTGTGTGTAGAAATTTCCATTAATCCAAAGGGCATTTTTTTTTTCCTCTTAGTCTCGCATAAGTTCAGTCCTAAATAAGGAAATAGATATCACAATCTCATATGCTACGTAAGTTGTGTCTTGTCTCTGTATAATCCTAAGATATTTGAGCAAAATACTAGTGTACCTTTGTTTGACGAGGGGGCGCTTTATGTTTTGATTGAGTCACGAAAGAGTATCTCTTTCAGTGTTTGATCAATAGATTGTTTTTTTGGTAAAAGTTGATCAATAGATTGTTTGTGCTCTCATTAGTCAATATTTTGTTTTGTTATCCTAGAAAGTCTGACTTCTGCATTTTCTAGGATTTTTTCTGGTATTACTTTGGAGATTGAATGAATGATGTCCTGCTTTTGTTCTAAGTGACCAATAATTTGGGGTTATTCTGTGATTGCCTTCTCCAATTCCTCGGAGGAGGAGATTATGCCAATAGCTTAGTATAGCCAATTAATCTTACTGCTATTGCTCTAATTCTGTCATTATTTGCCATTTTGACTCTGGTTTCTGCTATTGGACACTGTGTATTAATTATGCAATTTTTTAGCTCGACATTGTGCGCTAATGTACCAGAAATGCTCTTTCTGCAGATAACTACTGTGGAAGAAGCCAAAAAGTTCTACCCTCTTTTCGGACTTGGAGCAAATGTTGCTCTTATTTTCTCAGGCCGGACAGTCAAGTACTTTTCCAATATGAGGAAGAACTTAGGTCCTGGTGTTGATGGTTGGGCCATCTCCCTGAAAGCAATGATGAGTATCGTGGTGATAATGGGGCTTGCTATTTGCGGACTTTACTGGTGGGTGAATACGTTTGTTCCTCTTCCATCTCGTAGCAAGAAGAAGAAGGTAATCCTCTACATCAGTATATTTATTACTTCCTAGTTTTCAGACTATCAGTCAAGAGCCAGTGAAGTAAGCTGATCGGACTTTCCATTAATCTTGCAGGAAAAACCCAAGATGGGAACCATGGAGAGCTTGAAATTCTTAGTGTCTTCAAGGTACATCAGAGATCTTGCCACATTGGTTGTTGCATATGGTATTAGCATCAATCTGGTTGAGGTTACATGGAAATCCAAGCTCAAAGCTCAGGTAAATCTTGATGGAGCTTCTCTCTTCCTTGTTTATTGTCAATAGGTTCTTGTGATTTGTAACTTTTGAGCCTTCCACTCTTCTTGCAGTTTCCTAGTCCGAATGAGTATTCTTCCTTCATGGGTGATTTCTCAACTGCAACTGGAATAGCTACCTTCATAATGATGCTACTGAGTCAATACGTATTTGACAAATACGGATGGGGAGTTGCAGCCAAGATCACACCTACCGTCCTGCTCGTGACGGGAGTCGCATTCTTTTCTCTGATTTTATTTGGCGATCCACTCGTACCAACTCTCGCGAAGTTCGGGATGACTCCACTTCTTGCTGCTGTACTTGTCGGTGCCATGCAAAATATTTTCAGCAAGAGCGCCAAGTACAGCTTATTTGACCCCTGCAAGGAAATGGCTTATATTCCTTTGGACGAGGACACCAAGGTTCAGATTAATTACTTGCCATTCCCACACGAGTTTTCTGTGTCACTTTCCTCTTTAAATTTCAGTAATTTTATTTATGATAGTGTGGACAGGAAATTTACTTTGTAAATATTGCCAAAGCCGCCTCAGGAGAAGATTTGGACTGTTGAAATTCATGAGAAATAGAAACATTAGAAAATTACCTATAACTTGTGCATAAATTTTTGTACCTCCTGCCTTATCATTCGCTCAGCAATTTTCAAATGCTTGCTTCAGGTTAAAGGGAAGGCAGCCATTGATGTCGTCTGCAACCCGCTGGGAAAATCTGGAGGCGCTCTGATTCAGCAATTCATGATCTTAACCTTTGGTTCTCTCGCCAATTCAACTCCATACCTTGGAGGAATACTCATGGTGATTGTGTTCGCGTGGTTAGCTGCAGCGAAGTCTCTCGATTCCCAGTTCACAGCATTACGTCAGGAGGAAGAACTCGAGAAGGAGCTGGAGAGAGCCGCTGTTAAGATACCGGTCGTGGCTCAAAACGAGAGTGGGAATGGTTCTCTTGCGAGCGATCTAACGGTGAAGCCTGCTGCAGGAGACTCCACTAGCAAATCACCATGAATCTGTCATACATGTTTTTGTACCATTGAGCAAGAAACAATAATCATCGGCCAATGCTTGATGAGAAGCAGAGCTAGAACCATAGACATAGGACGTTTCTTTGATTAAAAGGAGGAGAAGAAAGAAAAATTGTTATTCATCTGAGCATTTTTGAAGTTCCTTTGGCATCCTATGATGGGGTACTTTCTGATGTATGGATTTGTATTACATTCAATCCCAGTATTTATAATTTCTTCACTGGTAGGGATTTGAGGCTACTAGTGATTGCAGGCTTCCAGAGGGGAAAAACAGAGAAGCTTTGAATTCATGTTTTTGTATGGACTTGTTGGTTCTTATGGCAGGGAGCAATTGGTTACAGTAAACGCTCATTCAAAATGGAGTAGGACTGCCGGATAATGCATTTCTTCATTCAACTTGAAGGACCGACAAGTTCAACAGATCCTTCCTTTTTGGATGAACAAGTCTAATGTATCGTATCCAGCAAATTATATGGAGTTATACTTGAGCTAATTAATCAGAGTGATCCGATTTGTATAGACGGCACGTGGTCTTTCTGATCTTTTTACAGTGATTATGCTTGAAATGATCATGGGCTTGTTTGATAAAAACTGAAAATTAAAGTTATGAGGTTTCGGTATTGAATTTTAAGTGCCGAAAAAAAAGATGAAAAAGTTGTCTCATGATAATTGAAAAGTATTAGCTTAATTTTACTAATTCCCAACCAAAGATATAGAAATGACAATTAGTGATAGAGATAGTGACACTAATGGTTTCCAAACTTTTACCGGGTATATAATGTGATTCCTAAATTTCTAATTTTTTCGATATAGTTGCTAGAATTTTGGTATATGTTTAATTTAGTTTTTGGATTATATTAAAATAATCAATATTGTTATTTCACTAATTCAAGTTCGTGAACATCATTAAATAGTTGACATAATTTATGGGCTAAATCGAACATATGTTAAGTTGAGGGATCACATAAAATAAATTAAAAGTTCAGGAATTAGATTACATATTGAGTCAAAGTTTAGGGATTATATTGAATAAATTAAAATTTCAGGGACCACATTATACATCGATTTAAAGTTCAGGGACCGTCTGTGTTATTTTCCATAATTGGCATGTTTTAGCAATTTATTTAGCAAGATTTTAGTTGCCATGAATTAACTCAGCAATGGATTAATTAACCTCTCTCTTATTCTGGTCGAAAAAAAAAGAAAAAGAAAAAACCTATCCCTTATTTACAGATAAATGTTTGTTTATTTGTTTTGTATTTTTTATTTTCCTTTCTGTGCGGCTTTGCGGTTTTATCTTCTGTGCTCCTGGAAAAACCTCCCGCAAAACCCCCTCCTTCTTCCCCCAAGAAGAAACCATGCTCTGCACCTTCAACAATGGCTCTCCCCGCTAAGACATCTCCAATTTCTCCGCACAAGGGTCATCCCAATCCTTCCTCCCCCAAAACCCACAATTCCAGAACCGTGCGCTTCCCTCCCGATCCCAAAAGTCGTCAGCTTGGTCTAAGGAAGTCCCGGGAAGTGTCCGTCCTCAGCACCAGCTCCCTCAACACCCAGAACCCGAATTCCCACCTGTGCGAGCTGTGCCTCCGCGGCGACCTTCAGCAGGCTCTGGGATGCTTGAACTCGATGCAAGAATCGAAGTTTGGCGTCGAGGAGGACTCTTTCATCGCTTTCTCGAGGCTGTGCGAGCACAAGAGAGCTTATGACGAAGGGGCGCTCCTGTTTTCCTATGTATTGGAGGTGTATACCCAGCTGAGCATTAGGCTGGGTAATGCTCTGTTGAGCATGTTCGTGAGGTTTGGCAACTTGGCCGATGCGTGGTACGTTTTCGGCAAAATGAACGAGAGAGATGCGTTTTCGTGGAATATCATGGTTGGTGGGTATGCTAAAAATGGTTTCTTTGACGAGGCTCTGGATTTGTACCATAGGATGTTGTGGGTTGGGATAAAGCCTGATGTTTATACATTTCCTTGCGTTTTGAGAACTTGTGGTGGGGTGCCTGACTTGGCAAGGGGGAGGGAGGTTCACGTGCATGTTGTTAGACATGGTTTCGAATCGGATGTGGATGTTCTTAATGCCTTAATCACCATGTACATGAAATGCGGCGATGTTGTGAGTGCGTGTTTAGTATTTGACGGAATGTCCAGAAGAGATAGAATTTCATGGAATGCAATGATATCTGGGTATATAGAGAATGGAAATGTTATGAAGGATTGAGACAGTTCTTTAGAATGCTTGAAAGTTGCATTGAACCCGATATCATGACCATGACTAGTGTGGTCTCTGCTTGTGAGATTCTTATGGATGGGAAGATAGGGAGGGAGATTCATGGTTATGTGATAAGAACAGCATTAGGTGATGAGGTTTCAGTTGCTAATTCATTGATTCAATTTTACTCAAGTATTGGGCAATGGGAGGAAGCCGAGGACGTGTTCTCTAGAATGGAATGTAAAGGACGTAGTCTCTTGGACATCAATGATTTCATGTTTTGAGGATAATTTGCTTCATGAGAAAGCAATAGAGACTTACAAAATGATGGGAGAAGCTGGCGTGGCACCTGATGAGATCACTATAGCTACTGTTCTCTCTGCCTGTGCTTCTTTAGGCCGTTTGGACGTGGGAACTGAGCTTCACGAACTTGCAAATGAAACGGGGCTCATCTCGTGCTCAATAGTTGCAAACACTCTCATTGACATGTACTCCAAATGCAAATGCATAGACAGGGCCTTGGACATTTTCTACAGTATTCCAGAGAAAAATGTGATATCATGGACTTCTATCATCCTTGGGCTTCGGATCAACAACCGCTGCTTTGAGGCTCTGCTTTTCTTTCGGCAAATGAAACTCAAATTGGAGCCCAATGCCATTACTTTGATCTCTGTCTTATCTGCTTGTTCTCGAATAGGAGCTTTGATGTGTGGCAAGGAGATTCATGCACATTTATTAAGAAATGGACTGGCATTCCATGGTTTCTTGCCCAACGCATTACTGGATATGTATGTTAGGTGTGGACGGATGGGATCTGCATGGAATCAATTTAACTTGCATGAAAGGGATGTTGCATCTTGGAATATTCTTTTGACGGGCTATGCAGAACGAGGACAAGGGACACTGGCCTTGGATCTTTATCACAGAATGAACATATCTGGAGTATGCCCAGATGAAATTACTTTCATTTCACTGTTATGTGCTTGTAGCAGATCTGGAATGGTTGATGAAGGGTTGGAATACTTTAAGCAAATGCAGTATGAATACTCTATCGTTCCCAATTTGAAGCATTATGCATGTGTGGTTGATTTACTAGGACGTGCTGGGAAGTTAGAGGATGCATATGAGTTTATTCAGGAAATGCCTGTAGCTCCAGATGCAGCTATATGGGGTGCTTTGCTTAATGCGTGTAGAATACATAGGCAGGTTGATCTCGGTCAGCTTGCTGCTCGGCATATATTTGAAAAAGATACAAAGAGTGTGGGTTATTATATTCTGTTGTGTAATCTTTATGTTGACGTTGGCAAATGGGATGAAGTTGCGAAAGTCAGAAAATTTATGAGAGAGAAGGGACTGACTTTAGATCCTGGGTGCAGTTGGATAGAGGTGAAAGGGAAAGTTCATGCTTTCCTCAGTGGTGATAATTATCACCCTCAGAAATCAGAAATTAACACAGTTATAGAGGGATTCTATGAGAAAATGAAGATAGATGGCTTTGACGAATTAGACAATAGTTCTGTTGATAAGGTTGAAGCTTCAAGAGCAGAAATTTTCTGTGGACATAGTGAGAGACTAGCCGTTGCATTTGGGCTCATCAATACTGCTCCTGGGATGCCTATACGGGTGACGAAGAATCTATACATGTGCCAAAGCTGTCACGACATAGTGAAGTTTATTTCTAAGACGGTCCGCAGACAAATATCTATTAGGGATACAGAAAATTTTCACCATTTTAAGGATGGAGCTTGCTCTTGTGGTGATGAAGGTTACTGGGGAAAGCAAGCAACATAGATGAAGCTAGAGTAAGGTTTTCAGTTCATTTGATTCTCTGTCCTAGGACATACTGCCTCCTAGGACAAACTGCAACTATACTCGTAGCCAGCAGCTTATGTGAGTTGTGCTTCCCTGCCATCGCAGAGTTCAGCTTACTGGTAATGTGAAATAAAGAGTACCCCCAAAAGGAAGCATCTTGAAGCATGCAAAGTTCTTCAAGTCTGACAATCGTGCTGGCTCTTGAAGCTGAAACATGCTAGTATAAAAAGCTCATCAGTTTGAACTTGTATCTTACCGTTGTGATTAAGTGTACAATTCCATACTGGCTATCTAACACACATCAAATTTTGGAGGTTGTTATGCCTCCCTGTTCTTTTAGTATTTCTTCACCGTGTTATGCATCAACTGAGGGTTCGGAAGATTGGTTGGGAATCTCTGCATAGTTGCCAAAGACTGAATCTTGAAAAAAAAAATATATATTGAAATCGAACCAAGCCATTAACTATCTTACGTAACCATTTTAGAAGATTGGTTGGAAATCTCTGCGCATTTAGTAACCAAAGACTGCATGTTGAAAAATAATATAGCTAAGAACTTGGGATAGTGAAATCAAACCAAGCCGTTAACAAGCTTACACAACCAGTTTCAATGAACAAATGAAACAAAAAATCCAAACTTTTCACACGATTATTTATAGAATGGAGTCATTGCCAGCACCCCATAAAACAGAATATTCTAAGTACAAGATGAATGCATAAGGAAGCTGATGAGTGAAAGGGGTTTATAATTTGACAGCTTTCCTGACTGTCCTGAAGGATGATTTGATGAAATTGCTCTCTGCATCATAATTCTCGTCCCCATCAATGTCATCAACCACCATAGGCTTCTTTCTCATGCAGTCTACACCCTTTTTCAGCCCCAGGATCACAGATGGAGACGACGGAATCCGTCGAAGGATCCTTGCACTCTCCGATCTCACAAGCCCCTTTTCTTTTTTAGACTTCTCTCCTCTCTCTTTCCCCTCAACGTTCTCATTACTTCCAGTTGTTACAACACCGTGGCGGCTTACTTCACTCCTTCGGCCTCTAACATAAGGCGCTTTAACCAGCTCTGTTGTCTCAACAGTCTCTTCTTTTATCTCACTTTCTTTTTCTTGAGTTTCTTTCTGTGTGTTCTCCACCTGAGCTTTTCCAAGACCTGCTTCATCCTGTGAATCTGAGAACTTTTTCTCCTCCTCTCTCAGTGGGAACTTAAGGTCCATCTTCCTGATTATTTCATCACTGGCCATTCTCTTCCCTTCCTCTTCATTTCGAGGGCTCAGTTCATCTTTAGTATTCTCCAGAAGCATGTGCAGCCATCTTTCAACATTGGCTTTTCCGCGTTGCTTCCTGCTCTCTCCATCTTCCTCAGTTTCTATTTCTTGTAAAGCAGGGAATAAAATACTGTGCCTCTTCCCTTCTCCTTCTCCTGAAAGCTTTGGTTCACACTGTCTTGTAGATTCATCCTTCACTGCAGGACAATCTTCAGGACTCTCTTCATGGGAATCTTTTGCAGTTGATTGGGGTCCTTCTTGTGCTTCTTCTAGATTTTGCTCTCCAGTGAGAGAAAATCGAGCTTTGGTTGCTTTATGTTCCTCTTCTAGGAAGAGTCTCAGTTCCTTGTGTAATGGTGTCCTTGGCTTGATTCCTGGTAAATATAGGATTGGTTTTTTGTCTTCCTCATCAATCAGTAAGGCATGATCCATTCTGGACCTCTTTCTTGCTTGCTCCCACTCAGGTCGAACCTGTTGCTCAATTTCATCCTTCATTCTGTGGATTTTGTGGAGTTCTCTCTCAGATGCATCACATATTGCTTTCTGGGCTTCAAGTCTTGCCATTAGTGCATTGCTTGCAGCCTGGTTCAGTCTCACCTGCTCCTTATAGATAACACTCCTGAAGCCAAAAGGAAAGGAAAATTGTCAATAATTCATATATGCTACAAAAAAATAAAGATGTGAATTGTCTACTTTTTGATTGCTTTTGACAAATTGAGGAATGGCGTGGATGTTATCAACTGTAAAAGTATGGTCATCAAAACATTATAATCTCAAAAATCATGTTTGGTCCTCCCTTGTGCAAAATGACGATTAGACTGAAAATTATATATAACTGGATTGTAGTAAAAGGTAAGAAGATAAAGAGAGGTGCAGAACTCTTACTGATGCATAGCATCTCGAATCATCTTCTCCAGCATCGTTCTATACGAAGATTGTGCCTCCGATAGTCTTCTGCACTTTTCAGCCCTCCTCCTCCTTTTTATCAGGGTTAGTTCCAAGTCTTGAATAGCAAGTTTTTCCTCTTCATTCGTTCTCTTCATCTGGTTGACTTCTTCATCAAGTTCTGCTAGTTCAGCCTGCATTTTTGTCGCCTCTTCCTTCCGTCTTAGTGAATCCCTAGCCAAGACAATCTCCTGGTATGGATTCCTCAACTGATTTGGGTTCTCATTTTCTTTCATTGGGCTGGAATTTAGCTTACTAGCCACTGAAACAATAAAACTAACAAAGGTCATTCATCACAATAGCGAACCAAATTCATAAGAAGTCAGATGCCCATTTGTGGGCAACATTAAACTTTAATATTCTCTTCCCTCCTTGGGTTAATCAAATTAACTTTTGATCTTATCGTCTCAAACTGAACCAATTCTCTCCTGTTCACAAATAGCTTCATCTCATATCTTCTTATATTTAATCAGCTGATTTAGTTTTCAAGCGGTAATCCTATGTTCCACATAGATTATGTTCTGGTGAATTTTCTTTAGTAGGCCTGTCAGTTGGTGAGTAAGATACATAAGTTAATAATCACAGAAATTAAACTAAAGAGGTCTCATAAATTTTCCGCTATAGGAAAGGCGCTAAAAGCATAAGTGGAAGGAAGCCTACTTACCCATCATAGCCTTCTGTGGCCTCTGTTTTCTGTTAGGATCGTTCGATATATAATTCGAAAAAGAATCACGAGACTCCCTCCGAGAAACCACAATGGCAGCCGGAGCTAAGCCAACTCTCTCTTTTGATTCAATAAGGTGCTGAGGAAAAGAGTGCGATTCTATTGTTTGGGAGGCATTTATTTCTTCGTTTTCACCTTCCAAGAACAAAAACGAGAATGCTCTGTGCCTGCCAAAAAACAAAAGGATGCGTCTTGAGTACTCATAGTTTTGGCGCTTTACATTGATATGAAAAGGAAATAATGGTACAATGACTACCTGAAGTCTGAATTTGATGAGGCAAAGATCGATAAGAACTGATTCACAGAGATGCCTAATTGAAAATCCCACCACGGAATGAGCAATTCCAATTTGTTATGCTTTTTCTTGCAAGCTTGCCACTGCAATATCCTCAAATTGCTTGGAACAGTCAACCCACCTCCTGCATATCAAATAGATAGTTCATATCATGAATTGGTGAGAGAGAGAGAGAGAGAGAGAGAGAGAGAGAGAGAGAGGTTTCACAGACTTGAGCAAGGAAACCAATGATCAATGTCCCAGGCAAGAGGGGATGCCGAATCAGCGTGGTAATAGAGAACATTCCCATAAGGGTCTACTCGAATTACCGAAGGATCAAAGCCAGCATTCCTGCATCAAGAGACATCATATCTCAAAATATAGCGACTAGATGATTATACCAGGCCCTATTTTGCTAACTTATGAAAACTCCCACTTGGCACATTTGGAGGTAAGTCCATTCATAAAATTTTCTGGTAAATCCAGTGAGTACCCAAGATGGTTAAGTTGCTTCCACAGGAGGCTGATAAAGATCTTCGGCTTGGCAGTAGGCTTTGCCTTCAGGTTGATTATCGGAAACATCAGCTCCAAATCTTCTACCATTGCAGCCTTCAAAGTCAATAAAACCAAATATGAAGAGGGAGGAGCAATAGCCAGTGAAGATCTCAAAGCCCAAATGAAATAATTCATTCTTGACATAATCACACACAGGCAGCAAGACCTACTGACGACAGTCACAGTAACATTTAGGAAAATTTAACCAACGCGATTCATTTCAATTAGTAGTGAACTGAGAGACAGGTAGACATTTTAACTTGTTTTTCCAAAATCGAGAAGTTCACACATTGGATCCACTTACAAAATCCTAGTAATTAATCGAACTATGTTGGCAACAAAAGGATCGAATTGAGCTCACGGGCAGAATGACGATTCTCCTGGAAGCTGAGAGCTACTGATTAGGGTATAGTGATGTGAATTTTCTCCAAACATGCCGTTTAAACAAATTCAAAGTTCACGGACCATTTTGTTATGTGTTCTCACGTTCAATTACTGAATACTTTTAGGGACAGGAGAAGAAAAACATTAAGCCGTGTCTCCGAACTGGTACCCGTGGAATTGCTGCAGTTTTCACCTAATGAAAATTTCCTTCTCAGGACAGGTTAAATCGGCTTCATATCGATCTCTGGAGCATACAATCAAGCAATCCCTCTTCAATTCAAACTAGCCAACACCTAGTTTCCTCAATTTTCCACAGCTAACTAGTCGCGACATGCAGCTAAATCAGAGAGCCCAAATGGGAATCTTTCATCCTAGAAACCGTAAGAATTGCCCAGAAAAAATTAAAAAAAACAAGTTCACATCATTTCATTTCCACGCAAATTTTCTTTTCTTTCAAGAAAAAAAAGCTGCTGATTGAACAAGAACAACCCAGAAGAGCCATCTAAAAATTACCGTGTCCAGCGGGAGAGCGTAAGGCGTGAAGGCGAACGGCGGGCCATGGGCATAGGGGCCGGCGCCGCGGTCTCTGCAGAGCTTCGCATACGCGACGGGATACCCGAGGCTCTCGTCGACCACCATTTCGGACTCGGAGAAGGAATACTCGGCCGCCATTGCTTATCCGTCTAGCTAGCGATCCCGGCTGGCTGTCCTGCTTCTTCTTCTTCTTCTTCTTCTTCTTCTTCTGTGTTCAGACACTGTGTGAGGTGGTGTGCGGGAGAGCGGGGGGGTGAAAGCAACGGAAGACGAGAGACAGAGGAACGCAGGTGCTTTTGATGAAGGAGGAAGGTTAGGGAGATGGTAACGGTCGACTGATTTTGAAAAAGGAGTGGGAGTGGGTAATGCTATGTTTCGAAAAGTCCGGTGCCACGCTGGCAGAACAGTGGAGGCGACGAGATACGTGTAACGGCTACAACATGGGGCCCCCTGGTGATTAACTCCGTTTTGTTTTTTTGTTTTAACTTTTTTTGGGGGTTAAAAAAAGGATTTCATATGCCTCCTTTTGAGGAGCCAATCCAAAAGAGAAATGGACCACACACCTGGCGCCAAGTAAAATCACGTCAGTAATATCTCGTTATTGAAAAAACGAAATAAATGATTACCGAACTTTAGCATTCCGATGTAATGTGGTGGTTTAATGCCGTCCACGAATTTTTAAAATATATTCATGAGAATGATCAATGTCAATGTCAGATAGTTTCATATAGTTTAAATGCTAGATTGGATCCAAATGAAAAAAATTAAAACTTTAGTAATCACATTTCAAGAAAGGACTATTTATGTAATTAATCCCGTGTAATATAATTGTCACATAAAACACTTTATTTTTTAAAAATCTTTCGATGATTGACGTATACTCTTTTCTATGCTATGCACGGATGGTGTGAGCTTGACCCGTGTGACACCACAAACTCTATTGCATTTTATTTTCATTAAGTCAATCCTAGTATGTAAATGGGTCAAGCTCGAACTAGAAAAAACACTTGATTTGAGCAGCTTGTAATTCTAAAATGAGTTGTCAATTTGTTCTTTAGGGTATATGGAACGAGAAATTCTTGCTTGTATGATACTATATATTTTTGACAAAAAGGAAGGGAATAGTAGATGTCAGGCAGAGATTGGAACGACAAATTCCTGTATCCGTTCATCATAGGACCCAAGAACCTGAACCTGGGCCAAGTAAAGTGCCGTTTCAAAGATTGAAACTAGGAGATTCTGGGGATCCTAGGCAGAAAACCGAAATGCGGTACAATTTTTGGGGGTGGTTGAATTGAATCCACGACTAACGACCTTTCTCTCAATGTTCCGAAAGCAATAACACATCATATACCCCACATCATTCCCGTTTGAACATAATGGGACGATGACTTTTGTCCCGATCTCAAAAAAAGTGAGTCTTCCTTTTTTCAAATCCTCTGATTTTCGCACCTCCTGGAAGGGGACCCTCCATTTTGGAGCTCATCTTTGTCACTATGAAAAGAGAGTCTATGCTCTTTCTCTTTCTCTCTCTTGGGCCTCCCTCAATTGTTCTCTCTTTGTGTTTTCTACAAGTAACAAAGTTTTGTTCCATCAAAATTACTGCCATAAGCCCTTGTGAAAACAATTACAAACCTAACAAGTTATCCCTAAGAGCATGGCACGACGAGTAGACTTATCAAAATGGGTCATAAATCCGTTTATTAACTTATATTCGATATGTTGAGCTTTTATATGGATTAGTCATGTTCGATAAATAGGTTTGCAATTTACTTACTTAACTCCAACCCATCTTTATGACTATTGTTAATTAGATTTGCATTTCTTAACCCCAATCCACTTTTTAGACTCTTGTTTTCATTAAATTGGTTTAAATTACGTGGGAAAATGTGTCAAAATAGGTTTAAAAGATTAATTTGGGCCAGATTATTTTTGATTAAATCCACCCGTTGGACCGGAGGGAGAGTCCAGTTGCCTCTGATCAAACGGTTCGTTTGTTTCGGTCCAGCAGCTCCCCTCTTCCAAACGGGCTTTTACATCTACACCGAAAACGGGGGGGCCTTTATAAAAGCCTCTTTCTTTCACGTCCCCTCATCATTTCTCAGAGAGTCAAACCTGACGTTCCGAGGTTTTTGAAGGGCCGATGTTGTCGGGGGGAGACGCCAGCGTCCTTGTCCAGACCAGCTTTTCCCCAACTAACATTCAAACTTTTCGTGTACGCTTCTTCTCTCTCTTTGATTCGATGGCCTCTTCCGTCATCACCATCATCATCACATCATCCTGCCGAGCCACTTCCCACTATACTAGAGCCATCATCAAGTGAGGTTCAGTGCTCCTTTATTCGGTGATGGCGAGAGGAAGAGCAAACGCTTTCGGAGGGCACCTTCCCTGAGATTTGAAGGATTTATTGATTGAGGAAACTGGTCCATGTGTGGATTTGACCTGTTTGGATTGATCGTTATAAATAGAAATAACCTCATGGGGTTGTCATGAATCAAAATATCAATTCTCTCTTATATGAATCGAATGAATAATTTTTGACACGATATGACTTGGATAATTGAGCCAACCTAGTGGCTTCCAATCTATGTTAACTGTGTTCTTTACCATAATTGTGTCGATCTGCTACATATATGCAGGTGAGGAAAATTGTCCAAAAAGTTTTAATTGTGCCAATATAATTTTAAAAATTTGATCATTTGTCAATTTTGTCCTAAATTTTTTAATGAATTTGCTAATTGAACATTTTAGCTAATTTTGGTCGGAAATCATTGAAGTAATGATCTAGTAAGCGCAAACTATTATATAAGGTACGATTGACACCAATATTGATAATTTTTTCTATTTTCTAAAATTTTCCTTCTTTTTTTTCCTTTTTCCCTTCACTTGCCTTAGGTGAGGGCACTCTTGCTCTCACTAGCCCAGGGCCCAATGTCCTTCGCCCAAGGCCAGCAAGGGCCAGGCTACAAGAGGCCTGCGATTGCCAGCTATCGACAAGAATCGACAATGGCTGGTCGAGCAAAAAATGAAAAAAGAATGAAGAAGAAAAAGGTAAAAAATTATCTATATTATTAATAATCGTGTCACGTGAAAAGATAGACATGGGCTAAACCGCTATGTTAATAAATGGCTCAACAAGAGTATCGACGAGACACGTCTTCTGGTCCATGCTAACTTTTCCAACTAACATTCGCACTTTCGTGGAAGCTTCTCTCTCTCTTGATTTGATGTCCCCTCTGCCATCCTTCCGACACCACCACTAAACTAAACTAGAGATCATAGAGGTCCCGTCCTCTTTATTCGGTGAGGGGTGAGACACAGAACAAATACTTGTGAGGGCTCCTTCGAGCGATTGAAATTTGATTGATTCAGGAACGGGTTTATGCCTGGATGAGACGTGTCGAATTCCTCTCTCTCTCTCTCTCTCTCTCTCTCTCTCTATATATATATGATAACAATCTGTTCTCACTTTTCTTTGCCGGGAGTGGCTCCATGCCACGGAATTATCTTTCACCAAATATTACATCTTCAGCTTTTTTATATTAGAATCAGGTTTTCTAACAATTAGGAATGAGCGATTCTAGATTTTTTATATATATATATATATATATATATATATATATATATATTCTATTTAGAACTTGAAACCTATCTAATAAATAGATTTTTCATTTTTTGGAACATGGAATTTTCTTTGTTACACGTTTTAGATTAGTTTTAATATTTACCCAAGTTCCATCTGTATTATTAATTAAACGATTGTAATGAATCATCGCCTTCAATGGCTATCACTTACTTCTATAATCCACTAATCATAATTTATATATAGACACATGAAAAGTGCGAGTTATTAACAAAATAGAAGTCTCAATCATAAAATGAAAACTTACATGCTCATCATCAAACACCATAGAGACACATAGAGTCGCATGAAGACATAAATCAAGAAAACATAAAAATTTGTTTCAAGTTTCGGTTCCACATTAGAACATATTCTCTAATATTTTGAATATGGAATATAATCTGCATACCTTAAAACTTGAAATTAGACAGATTTTCATCGAACCGGTTCTTTGATTCAAGGTTCTACCCTGAATCATGCTCACCCCCAATCTCCGAAGTGTTAAGCGTAACCACAACAAGAACTAGCTCTAATTACTACATAGCTTTTATAGCATATCCGTGATTTTTGGCTCCATGATCATGTTTCTTAACTACATATTCATCGTATCTATAAGCAGTTATAATTTCTGATTGCCTCCATGCTCAACTTCAGCCTCCACAATTGCACATCACTCTTCTCTATTGACTATTGATAGCACCTTAATCGACATCACATGTTGATCACAACGCTTAGTCATTGGATATTTACAATCATCGACAAGCTTGTTTGGTCTTAATATCCTATTGATAGTCCAACCGCTTGACAAATAATATTTATGCCATGTCGATTGTTACTATTTATGTTTATCGACAAGCCTTTCTTCCAATGACCACTTATCGATTATAAAATTGACTAACATTGAGCTTTGTATCGATGCTGCATCGATTAAAGGAACTTGATAGTTTTTGAGTGTCTAACACTTATGTAAATCAAGTACATATGATACGATAATATGACTTCAATAGTTAGACTAAATTAGTGGCTTTCAATTTATGTTAAGCGTGTTTTTCACTATAATTGTGCTAACTTATTTCCTACAAGAAAAATGACACGAATGATCCATAAATCTTTGAATTTTTATTTGTTTAATGTAGTTTCTGAACTATATCTTAATGTGCAATGTAATTATTAAAATTTTTAATTTCTTCGTTATAATCCTTAAATTGAACTTTTAATACTTATTCAATTTGATCCAGGAACTATAGGGACAACTTGAATTGTAGAACGATAAAATCAAATATTTTATATAATTCAAGTGACTAAATCGAATATATATTAATAGTTTATGGACTATATTAGACAAATCGACATATTAAATTAACGTTTATAAATATTAAATTAAAAAAGTTGGAGCACCACTTATACATCAAATAAAAGTAAAGTAATCTTTACGTCGTTATCCTTCCATACATGATTTGCCTCATTAGCCCTGACCAATACATGAGGAGCCGCAAATTTCCGACCAACGACACGAAAAAATAAAAGGACATTTCTCCCATCCTCGCTCGATCCCGCTGCCTTTCGTCCACTCTCCGGCTCGACGGACGGCCACCATGGAGGACTCACCGTCCGACCCAAATCGCCACTCCTCCACCACGCCCCTCCTCCACGCCAGCCAGTGGCGCCGCCACCTCCGCCTGAAGACCGCCCTCTCCTCGGAGCTCTCCGGCGCCGTCGGCGACCTCGGCACCTACATCCCCATCGTCCTGACCCTAACCCTGGTGTCCCACCTCGACCTCTCCACCACCCTCATCTTCACTGCCCTCTACAACGTCGCCACCGGCCTCCTCTTCGGCATCCCCATGCCCGTCCAGCCCATGAAGTCCATCGCCGCCGTCGCCGTCTCCGAGTCCCCCCACCTCTCCCCCTCCCAGATCGCCGCCGCTGGCCTCTCCACCGCCGCCGTCCTCCTCCTCCTCGGCGTCACCGGCCTCATGTCCTTCTTCTACCGTTACATCCCCCTCCCCGTCGTCCGCGGCGTCCAGCTGTCCCAGGGCCTCGCCTTCGCCTTCTCCGCGATCAAGTACATAAGGTATGATCAGGACTTTGTCACCTCGAAGTCCGGGCCTGCGAGGCCGTGGCTCGGCCTCGACGGCCTTATCCTCGCGATTGCTGCTGTTCTGTTCCTTGTATTGTGCACTGGGTCTGGGGAGAACGTTTCAACGGATGTTCGGGGTTTGGATTGTATGGATGAAAGTGACGATGATGGAGGTGATGTTGAATTGTCGCGATCTAGGCGAAACGTCGACCGTAGATTGAGGATGTTGTCGGCGATTCCGTCGGCTCTGTTAGTGTTCTTGTTTGGATTGGTGTTGTGCTTTATCCGCGACCCTTCAATCTTTACCAGCCTCAAATTCGGCCCCTCGAAACTGCATCTGTTGAGTATAACCTGGGATGACTGGAAGAGCGGGTTTTTACGCGCCGCGATTCCACAGATCCCGCTGTCCATTCTCAATTCGGTGATTGCAGTGTGTAAACTGTCTGCTGATTTGTTCCCAGATAGGGAATTGTCGGCCACATCGGTTTCAATCAGTGTAGGGATCATGAATTTCGTGGGGTGCTGGTTCGGTGCGATGCCAGTATGCCATGGAGCTGGGGGGCTTGCAGGGCAGTACCGGTTCGGGGGAAGGAGCGGTGCCTCAGTGGTGTTTCTGGGGATTGGGAAGTTGGTGCTCGGGCTGCTGTTTGGGAATTCATTTGTGAGGATATTGAACCAATTCCCAATTGGGATTCTTGGGGTGCTGTTGCTTTTTGCCGGGATCGAACTGGCGATGGCTTCACGAGATATGAACACGAAGGAGGAGTCTTTTGTGATGTTGGTGAGTGCTGCTGTGTCTTTGACAGGGTCGAGTGCTGCACTAGGATTCGGGTGCGGGATTCTGCTGTCCTTGTTGCTGAAGTTGAGGCGAATGGAGTGTCCTTCGTCAAGGTTTCTGACATCCACATCCAAAGATTCCGGTGACCAGAGGAATGTTGTTCCCTGAGGCTGTATAATTGGGATCGTAGCTGCTCGAGAAGTACATTTCGAGGAGGTGCGGGTTCACAAATCTTGTTAGCAAGTTCATAAGGCATGCTTAATGCTGTATCAGCTAGCTAGTGTCTCTACAAGTAGTATGCATACACCTCATTCTGTATCAAATCATAAAATCCGCATATTGGAGCTTTGGTCCAAGATGAATCTTCATATGCCCTTCTTGTTAATAAGCTGGTTCTTGAAGTAGATTGGTAATCAGGAAAGAATGGTCCACTGTTAAGCGCTAAATCAGATTTCGTGTTGTATGAAGGAAAAGGACAGGTTGCCGCTGGTTCAATGTCCCTATCCTATGTATGAGCAGCATCAAGATTTTGTGCTGCTCGGCTGAGGAATATCCTCACGTCTGCGGCCCTCTTTCCACTGGGACAGATCCATAACATGGTCTGAGCAGAGGTGCATATCAGGAGGCTAATGTTTGGCCGTTTTTGAGCAAAGATGTATCTTCGCCTCGCCACCCGCAATTAGAAAATGCCTAATGCGCACATCAGTGTGCTTGCCAGGCATCAACTCCTGAACTAGGACCTACTTCACGGGTATCCTGTAATCATAAAACTAATCACAGGCGAAACAGGGTTCTGCGATGTGCATGATCAGAGCATCGGAAGCATTTGTGATGCGACGGTACCTTCTTCACCTAATCAGAGAAGGTCTCTGGCGCGACAAGGCGCAACTATCTCCCCGACTGCTGCTCTGAGCCTACTCTGAGAGCTAAAGATCAGAAGCTGCTCAAAGCCAAGTTCTGAACCAAACAAGTATGTGCAGTAGTCATTTAAAGCAAATTATGCAGCGCCTCTTAAGAAAGAGAGAACCATATAAACACGCATTCTGGTACCAACACGATCACAAAACGTCTCGATTTAATAGAAGCAATGGCGCAATCGAAGACAGTGTCTCTCCTCCTTTAATTCACGATTATACAAGACATGCTTAATATTTATTCTGATTGATCATTACAACTACTTTTCTTTCTTGTTTCCTTTATGTCAAGAAAGCAGAAGTCACTAACCTCTCTAGAGGCAAAATTACCATCCTCCATTAGTCATTATTTGGGAAAATATAAACATATGTTGTGGATGTCAATTTAATTTTAAATTTTTAAATTTTGTCAATTTAATTTTAAATTGACAATTTATGTTGGAAAAGATAGAACTTTGATTCGGGAAAAAGGTTGCAGAGAGTAAAGACAAGAACTTTTGTTTGGAAGTGAATTTACTTAGCCGAATGAGATTTTTTTTTAATTAAATTGGGCCAACATAATATAACGTGACTTGACATGTTTTAAGCTCCAAGCACTCAGGCCAATCGATCCTCACTTGATTCTGATGGTGACTGATTGTCTAATACAAAGTTGTCTATAGAACGCTTTTGTGTACGTAAAATTAAGAAGAAAATTATTAAAAAAGTCATAAATCTATTATAATTGTGCTAATTCCATTATAAATTTTTTGGGTCAATTAAGTTTTAAACCTTTTACATTTATGCCAATTCAGTACATCTGGCCAAATTGATCTTGCGGGTGTTAATGTGACATGATCAGCGCTGATGTGGATAATTATTAATTATATTTTAATATTTTTTCAAATTTGTTAATTATTTGTTAATATTTTTTTTTTCATATTTTCCCCTATTCTTTCTTCCTCTAGCAAGTCGCTGGACTGAGTCAAGACTAGTGGTAACATACATGCCAATCAAAATCAATTGAAAATGATAGGTTCGCTTTTATCCTTGTACATATATGTTGATCAACAATTATACAATCGCATAGAGAGAGCCAATCATCGTACAAAAAATTTATATTCCTTCATAGCAAATAGTCTCATGTCTTGTTCTTTGCTTTTTCTTTTTTTTCACGAGTTGATTATTGTAGCGTGAAGCCTTCTCTGCATGTAATGATCTATGACCTCATTTAACTATTATTATCTTTACAACCCAATGAAGATTCATCAAGCAGTTGTTAAAGTTTGGGGACGCCGTCCTGGCAAGAGTGACAAGCAACCCGTAATGATCGAACGCTCGAATCGATCCCGGTTTATACTAGAACTTGACTAGAATTGAGAACTCAACATTTTATGTCCGGCCCGAGCACCGACCCTGGTTTCATTTCTGTTTATGGCAAGCTTGGCTCAGCATTCGTGGTTCCATGTACTCGACCTTTGGATCCGAGTCCGGGAAATTGACAGAATGAGATTTCCTTCAGAAACTACATCTACTTCTGTATTGCAATCGTTTGTTAATCATTTATATAAATCAAGATCTAAGTATTTAGGGGACTTGCAGTGCTCCAGGACCATTTTCACTCATTCCTCTAAGCTCAACTTGACTGTTCTGTTTTTCCTAGGATATATTTGGCACTTATTTCATCATTCTATCATCCACAATACTCATGAAGGCTATCCTATTTTAACCCAAGATCCAAAACTAGCAATGTCATATAGTTCAATCATAGAAATTTAATCACTGCAGCCAGTGAATTACACTCGTGGATCCAGTAAGCACTACGGTTTTCTTGAGATATGATTGGTTTCGCGCTTATATTTTCTCATTCTTAGTTTCAATAAGGGAATTAGGTTAGTACTCACCATTAATGCACCTCTGGCCATGAAGACGAACTTCAAAGGCGACATCTCAACAGGCGACAGCGATCCATTCTCCGTCCTTGGCTACGATCTCCAGGCTGTCAACTTGGCTGTCTTGATGAAGAATGGTGGTGAAGCTCGTCGGTGTTAAGTCATCTTTAATTTCCTTTATATTTAGATTTTATTTATTTCACAAAAAATGAATAATTTAAAAAATATTTTTCAAAAAATGATTGTCTTATATTATTTGAAATAGTCAATCAATGAAAGATATCTTCATTGTGATAACATTTGATGTCTAAACATGTTTATGAATGATGAAAATATTTTTCGTTTATTTATTTATTTAAGGGATATAAATTGTCATTTTTTTTGAAAAATATTTTCTAAATTATTTATTTTCCGTGAAACAAATACAGCTTTAGTAATTAGCCCAATTCTCTAAAAAAAAACCAATTTGAGTTAGAGTTCCAATTTTGACGTTACCTTTGTTTTATCTCATAAAGTACAAAAAAATTCAGCCAAAGCTTCTTGCAAAAGTTTTTTTGCCATACACTACTTGAACCCAAAAATCTTTTGCAAAGAGTTTTTACGAAGCGCGATTTGCATTTCTCCAGCTCAACATTCGCATTATATCTAAAACTCATTTCCAAAGTTAAACTAAATCCATATTAAAGTCAGTGCTTTTTTAATGAAACAAAAAGAGGCCTCGGCTATAATTAGGACACGTCGCTCCAAATGTGGCTTTAGTTCTCGACTTTTAAGCCGAGAGAGTCACCGATTAGTTTCGAAGTCAGATCTACTTTATTGTTCAAGCCCATCCATAATTTAAAATCTACACTAAGATGTTTGGTCCGATGGAACCCTAGCCTGCACCAAACTTGGGTGGGCAAGGCCTTTCAAAGCAAGACAGTTGCCTAAATCCGGCCATTTAGCCTTCGGGGCTGACGGAACCTAACCAGCTGCTCATGTCTAATGTTATCAATTTAGTAAGGTTGAAAATGATGTTCTGTTGACTTTATTGCATGGAGGGAATTAACTTTTTTATTTGTCTTCTCATGATAAAAAGAATTCTTACTTGAGTACAACTTTTGTAAAGAACTTTTCTCATTTCCATAATTCACTACCATAGACATATTCAAAATGAAAATCATATCCTAATGAATGATATTTAGCCCCACCATCTCCCTTTATGCATGTCTCATGTCTCATGTCTCGTGACTATTTACAATTCTTCTTCTCTTCTTTACTTAGGCTCCAGACATAGTTGGTAGGATAAGTCCATATTTGACTGGGTAATACTCTCTCCTGACTTTTCCCTTAAAATTTGCTTGGAAAATGGGGGAAGTGGGGAGAAAGAAAGGGAGAAAGTTTTCAAAACATCAAATGAATAAAAGGGGAAATTTTTTAACAAATTGGCATTTTCTTTTCCGCTCTTGCCTCCATTTAATTTGATTTCACAATCTTAAAGTTTTTCTAAATCTTCTAAAATTTCCATCTACCAATTGAGCTACTCCTTATAATTAATTTATATTCTTCGTAAAAATATAGATGTGTTTAAATTGATTTTTACTTTTTACTTAATTAGAATTTTGCAACTCACGCACTTTAATTATTTTTATAATCCACAATACTTGAAAGTTTACATTGTATAGTTTTTGCTACGCAGATTAATATATGCTTTCTTTTCAATTTTTTTTTTGCAATTTCAGTAATAATTAAATTTGGCAAGAAAAAGCTCTTTTTTTGTTTTTAATTAAGTGTCAACAAACAAGCCATATTTAGTAACACTTAAAGTCTAGATAGATAGACGTAGATCTAAGGCTTGTTTGATAACACTTTTAGGAATAACGATTCTATTCTTTTGTTTAGAACGATTTTATTATTTTGTAAACTTTTTATTTCCGGAAACAAATTTGTTTTAGTGAATAGATTTGGAATAAAATCAAGAATAAAAAAAAAGTTGTTTTTCACTCCTAGGAACAATTTTGAGAATCAATTTTACTCCTCTTTTTTCCTCTCCTCTTTTTTCCATTCCCTTTCTTTTTCTTCCTTCTCCCAAGTCATTGCCACCCCATCACTGCCCCATCGCTGCCCCCTTACCACGGTTGCCACTGGTTGGGCGAGGCTCGCCTCGCTAGTGGCTGAGCGAGCATCGCCTCACCTAGATTTGGGGAGGTGAGCCTCGCCCTGACGGCCACTACTAGTGGCGGCGACCGCCTACTAAAAGAGGAAGAAGGAGATAAAAGGGAAAAAGAAAAAAGAAAGAAAGAGAAACGTAAGAAAATTATAATAAAAATTATTAAAAAATTAAATAATAAAAAAATTTGAAGATTCTTACCAAACGCATTTTTATTCGAGAATAAAAATTTTGAACAATTATTAAACACCTTAAATACTCAGAAATTGTTTTTGGGAGTAGAATAAAAAAAATCATTTCTGACAAAAAATTATTTTCGGAAGTAGAATCGTTACCAAACAAGCCTCTAATGACTATGACAGTAACAAAAAATTACAGTTAGGGCAATGTCTAACTTTCCGAAGGACCCGGGGCTATTGTGTAAAGATCAAAGTTGTATGGGTAAAATCTGTAATTCATAGAATTTGGGGGCAACTGTGTGAGAGGTGGCAAAGCTCGGGAGCCCAAGCATAATTCATACCTTTTTCCTTTTTCATGCTTTGCATCACACGCGCCCCTAGAGTAGCGAGATGGTGTGCGAAAGTTGCGATCTTTCCTTCTCCAACGTTTGTCAATCCGGACATCGCACCGAACCCGGAGCGTTACCTCTGTCCTAATTTCCTTCAACACCACTTCATATCTCTGTCTCTCTAGCACTAGAAGATTCATGGGTCCAGATCTCTGTCTTCCCATCCTTCCGAGTGAAGTATTACTTGACGACATCTTACCAGACCAATGCTTGAACTCGGTCGCGGTTGCTGCATGTTCAAGTCTTGCTGGTAAGTATCGAGAAATCGCTGTTCCTGGTTTTAGCTGTCATCTGTGGCAAATGGGTATTTGAAGGTTGCGGCATTTCTTGTTTATTTAAGTGAATTAATCTTTTCTAGGAGTGTTTGGATCTCGTGTAGTTGGAGATCATGAAGATCTTGTGCGTTGGCACTCTTGTTTTCACTGCCCATTTGTTCTTGTCCCTTGAGTTCACTGGTGGATACTGGATGGATAGGGGTGTTGTTGCAATCGAAGGCGAATCTTCCTCTTTTTTTCTTCTTCTTCTTCACCTTCTACTTTCACTTACAGTAATGATCTGATCAATGAAGTAAAGAAAGAGTGTTCGGTTACTTTGAAATCTGCTTCTCAACTGAGAATTGAAGGTAGCAGAGCTTTTAGTATTAAGGAAGAGCTGTTTTTTGTGAATGGGCATTGGGAACAAGATGTGGGTGCTTACCCAATACTCCCATTTGATGATAGCGGCCTCTCGAGCAACTCGTCGAGGGCTCCTTTGCGCTTGGTCTCGTTCTGGATCACTGACGTCGATCGGTCCCACCGATTGAAGAAATCGGTCTTTGTGAGCGGGCTCTTGACAATGGGCATAACCGTGAATGGCATGTTTTCGGAGAAGCCCTATGAGGGAAGCCATCAGTTTGAGATATGGCCGGACCATACTCAGCTTTCGATTTCGTTTCAAGGGGTTTACAGTGAATCCAATCAAAATGGTGGAGAGAGAGTGCTGTGTCTTTTGGGGAACACCATGCTGCCGTCGAGGGAATCTGATGATGCTAATCCATGGCAATGGGTGAAAAATTCGAATTACCATAATAACCAGCCCCCTCTTTTGCAGGATGACCGAATTTTGCTCATCCTCCGGTACCCTATGACATTCAGTCTCACACACAGGGTGATCCAAGGCAGAATGATCAGCCTTAACCCAAAATCTAATGCTAAGCACTTTGATGAAGTACATATTGCATCGCAGTTGGGCAAGGCGGCTCATTACGAGTTTGGTTCTGAAAAGATTGTTGCTAAATCCTGCAATCCATACCCCTACCAAGATGGGTTTTTAAATGGCAGCATTGACATCTATAAGGGTGCTGGATTCTGTAGGATTCTTGAGGAATCTGGAGGACAAGCTTTTACCATTGTGCCGAACTGGAGATGCAACTCTACAGATGATTTTTGTAGCAGGCTTGGTCCTTTTGCAGTGGATGAGGAGATTAGGGCTTCAGATGGAAGTTTTAAAGATGTCAAACTTTACATGCAGGATATCAAGTGCGAACAAACTTCTGCACAAGGAAACTCCTCTGCAAGAGTTGCTGCTGTGTTCAGGGCTGTTTCTCCTTCAGAGAATCAGTACACTGCAGAAAGAAGATCCGGTCCAAGCAATATGACTCTTGCTGCTGAGGGAATTTGGAAGTCTTCAAGTGGTCAGTTGTGTATGGCCGGATGCATAGGGATCGGTGATTCTGAAGGGAGTGAGTGTAAGTCTCGGATTTGTCTGTATATTCCTACCTCATTTTCCATAAAGCAACGAAGCATTGTGCTTGGGAGCTTCTTTAGCTTGAAGACTGACAGCATGTCGTTCTTCCCTTTGGCATTTGAGAAGCTAGTGCAGCCTACAGAGCTATGGAATTATTTCAAGACCGCTAATCCTTACTACAGTTACTCGAAAATCGATTTGGCTGATGTTATCCTTGAAAAGAATGAACCTTTCAGTTTCAGGTCTGTGATAAAGAAGTCGCTGTTGCGATTCCCCAAACTAGAAGATGCGGAATCATACCTTGTCAGTCTCTCTGTTCTATCAGAAGATCTCACTCTTCATGTGTCTGCGCATCCTGATCCATTACCTAAATCAAGATCTCCGAGAGTCGACCTGCAGATGGAGATTCTCTCTCTGGGTCCATTGTTTGGACGCTATTGGTCTTCACAGAACAGTTCTTCCACGGAAGACAGGGTCCCTTACCGCACTAAGGCTGTATACACTGAAAGGCAGCTCCTTTTAAATGTTTCAGCCCAACTTTCTTTTCCCGGAAAGGCTTATAGCAATTTTTCAGTGATATTTTTAGAGGGACTATACGACCCGCATGTTGGGAAGATGTACCTTGTTGGTTGCAGAGATATCCGTGCCTCATGGAAAATATTATTTGAAAGTATGGATCTCGAAGCTGGGTTAGACTGCTTGATCGAGGTAGTCATTTCATACCCTCCCACCACAGATCGGTGGCTTGTTGATCCCACGGCCAAAATTTCCATTAGCAGCCAAAGAAATGAAGATGATCCTCTCCATTTTGATTCCATCAAGCTCGAGACCTTCCCCATATTGTATAGGCAACAAAGAGAGGACCTTCTCTCTCGCAGAGGTATTGAGGGGATCCTTTGCGTACTGACACTTTCTCTGGCCATTTCATGCATTTTGAGTCAACTCTTCTACATCAAGCATAATGTGGACTCTGTAGCTTTTGTCTCGTTGGTTATGCTTGGCGTTCAAGCTGTGGGGTATAGCCTTCCTTTGATTACTGGAGCAGAAGCCGTTTTCAAGAGAGCGGCATCAGAATCCACGGAAGTTTCTTCATACAATCTGGAAAGAAGCCAGTGGATTCATGTGATTGACTATACTGTAAAGCTTCTGGTGATGGTTTCATTTTTGCTTACTTTGAGACTTCTTCAGAAGGTATGGAAATCTCGGACCAGGCTACTCATGAGGGCTCCCCTGGAACCACATCGAGTCCCAAGTGATAAAAAAGTGCTGCTCACTACCTTGTCCATACACCTAATTGGTTACCTTATTGTTCTGATAATTCATTCTGTAAAAACTAGCCAGGCATCGCTTCAGACACGTTTATACTACGATTCTGCTGACAATTCGCACACATCTCCAGTGTGGGAAACCAAATTGGAAGAGTATGTTGGCCTTGCTCATGACTTTTTCCTTCTCCCTCAAGTTATCGGCAACTTGTTATGGCAGATTGATAGTCATCCTCTCAGAAAGCTATATTATGTCGGGATCACTATTGTCAGACTCCTTCCTCATCTATATGATTACACAAGGTCCCCCTCTCCCAATCCATACTTTGTGGAAGAATACGAGTTTGTCAATCCTAATTGGGATTTTTACTCCAAGTTTGGAGATGTTGCCATACCTTTGAGTGCTGTTCTACTAGCGATTGTAGTCTATATTCAGCAGAGGTGGGGCTATGAGAAACTCAGCCAGAGTCTTAGATTGGGGCAATGTAAGCTTCTTCCCTCGAGTTCAAGAGCCTATGAGAGGTTGCCATCCAAGCCAACCGAGGCAGAGCTTGTATCTGGTGTAAATGGGACTTCCAGGCTCGACATAGAGAATGACAGTGAAGATTAAATCGAGACAGTTTAGGAATAAGTAACGATAGATGTAAAGTTAGAGATAACTTTCTCTTCTTTGAATGGATAAACTTTTCATATCTGATACCAGCTTTTGATGGTGTGGGTTTAAAGCGGTTCTTTTTCAAGTAAATTATAGTGCATTGCTCCTGATGAAGCTGTTTTATTATTTCCATTAATTCCCCTCCTATTGAGCCTGTTGTTAGTCATCAAGGGATGCATAAGTTCATGACACTTGTTAATGTTAGACATGTAAATAGCTATCTTGTATAAGCTTTGCTGTCTCCTGGTGTCTGGAATGGTCACCTAAGTTGTGGACATTGTATCATAACAATGTTAAAGATGTGGATGCGGAAAATGAGGCCTGATTATGCTACTCATTTTGCTTGTCTATAAAGAGGATAGGTCTAGTCACCCAGAACAGGTCATAATGGACGCTGCTTGAGAGATAAAAGCTTAGCTTCTTATAGTTGTTGGTGTATGCATGCTATGCACAGGGTCGAGATGTTATTCTTGGTACCTTGTTGGTTTTGATTTAGGCATTAGAAGCAGAGGCTTGTGTTGTCATCATAAAGGTATTGCAACGAAGTGAATACAATAATTGTGGCCGATGGTGCTTTAGGTTGGGGGCTGATAAGAGTAGCAGAGATTGGGATTGTGGGGACTTGAATCACAGCTGAGCCTGATCTAACTAGTTGGCTACTGTGGTGGTGCATGCTGCATGGCACACCCTTAACTCTAATCTATAGGCTCTGGACATAGCAAACGGAATTTACTCTTGTTCTCTTATAGTGAGAAAGAGTGCGCGTTCATGGTATGGTGACTGGGTTAAATGGTTTGATAATCTTGTTTTTATGATTGGCCAGGGGTACAATCATACTGCCTCTGGAAATTGAGCACCTCAGCCATAAGTGATTGGGTCTGGTCATTTCCATAAAGGTGCTCAATTTCCAGAGGCGGTAGACTTTAGCGTATCATCCATCTCCTCATAACAACATTGTTTCTGACAGAAAATGAGAATGGCTAAAGCATTCGCTGTGCATCATTTGGAGTGGAGTGGAGTGGAGTGGAGTGGAGTAAGTGATGCACGCTTCGTCGGGTTTTAATTTATTGATCATGAAGAGTTTAAAATTGCATTGTGCCACGCGTATACGTGGCTTTTCGAATGCTGAATTCTACATTGTTCTCTTTGAGTCCAACTTTAGCTGCTGTATTAAACTTCTGTTCCTCCATTTGCCTTCTCAACACTCTTTGATTGGTTTTGTGCATGATCACACAATCAACCAGCTAGTCTTGTTAAGGCCATATGATTGGGCTTGTTTCTTGCTAGTTTCAACTCGGGGTAGAACAGTTATCTAACAAATAATATCCGAACAGATATCACATGCTTAAATTTTTACATTCTTCTTAAGCTCTATTTATTTTGCGAAAAATAACTTTTATAAACACGTATTATAAATTTTCCAGATTGGCGAGTGTGAGCCTATAGCTCGTTGGCCTCGGGTGACCTCAAGTTTACTTTTGGTTAGTTGCCGGCCGTCGCTGTGACTGGCGATCAATTGAAGAAGAAGGAGGAAAAGAAAAAAAAAGAAAAAAGAAAAAAGAAAAAATTGATCTTTAAAAAATAAAAAGGAAAAAAGCAAATAAAAAATTATTAAAAGTATTGCATGAAGGAAAATCAAATCGAATTTTCCGCGTATTGAATTACGAAAAATATTTTCTAGTTTATTTTTAAATTTCAGACGAACATCGGAAAATATTGTCATTTTCTTGAAAAATGATTTATTAAAAAATATTTTCTAGAAATACTATAATTTTGGTGAAACAAACAAAGCCTTATATTCCATTTATTTTGCACATTTGATAAGAAGTGACGAATGGATGGACTCCAAGCCAGAGCAAGCTTTAGGATCAAGTCCAACTTGTCACTTAGGCCGGCTTATCAAGAAAACCTATAATAATATAATCATAACTTTGCCAAAAATTGCTTTCAAGCTCTCGTGATGTGAGTAGGCATGACAAGCTTGTAGACTATTAGAATTACGATAAGATAGGTAAATTAGGCTGTTTAGTTGACGTGGATAGATTTACATCATGCATCTGTGCGTAGCCTAGAAAACTATTTTTTTTATTCATTTAAAAGCTGATTAGGTTGGGAAAGGATGTTGCCACCCATAAATACACAACCACCATATCCCTCAACTCCCTTCGGATATGCTTGAAATTTGGCATTAAGAGGGCCAAACAAAGCAAGTGAAGAAGGAAGAAAATTGTTTCAAGTCACAACCTTTGTTTTTCCTTGGGCTGCTTTTGGGAAGAAAATCATGAGGGTTGGTGGTGTGGTTTGGACATTGCTTTCAGCAAAGGTCGTGCCTACGAGGAGGATCTGCCCTTGAGACTTGTACGATTATTTCCAACCGTGACTTCCATCTTTCTCTTTCGTTCGTCTTCTCGTCATTTACATTTTCTTCGATTAGTTCTTTTCGGATAACCTCTCAATTTGCGAGTGATTCCACAAAGGTCAATTGCCTCTTCCCATTCCCATTTTGAAGCCGGTGTCCATTTCCACGGCCAAAATTGCTGGAGCCATAGCGTTCGTATTAATTTCGAAGTAGGATGTTTGTCTACTTAATTCATGGTCGCGAGCCATGACAAGGAAACCCGGTTTCCTCTTGAACGATCTACTCACTTAAAAGACATCAATTTGATGTAAGGGCAACTCTTTCTTGATCAATAAAACTCAATACATTTTAGCAATTTGTAATTGCCGCGAGAAAAATCCGATACCCAATAACATCATAGTCTTGTTATGGGTTAGTAGGTTATCAATTTACATTCAAATCTATTTGTTAGGAGTGTGGACCATTTCAATATTTTCAATCAAACTCATTTTCACTCAAAAACTTAAATTAATAAGTTATTTGTCAACTAGAATATATGATATGCTCCACATTGGTATGTGACTGCAATAATAACACCCACCTTATCTCTAGTCTCTTTCTTTAGATCGAAGTGAAGGTTGCGATCGGGATCATGTGGATACACCACAACCACCAGAAAAGATTCCTTCTTTGATATTTTCACCGAACATCATTATATATTAGGAGTAAGCCACCAATTAACCTTTGGCTCTACTACCATTTGGTAAGGGTGCACATAAGAAACTTGATACTTATGCTTAGGAGATCATTAAAATAGAGTCTAAGTCTAAGTTCCAATTAAACCTAACTTCATTCAAAAGCTTAAATCAATGAGTTATGAGCTAATCAAAATATATTAACTACTCCTTATGACGCCAATTCTCCGATGTGAGATTTTTGAACATAACTTACATGTGCATCTTAACACTACTAATGTATAATCAAGCAAGTTAAAAACCCACATTTGAACTTACACTATCTAGTTGACTGTTATTTTACCCAATTACATTTGAATTTTGCCACGAAGTCTCGAGGTCCAACTTTTGTCTTGCTATTGACCCATAGAATGTCAATGGGACGAACACATTTTGTATTGAGATAGAATGACGCATTTCATGATTTTCAGGAGAAACAAGGCTTTGATTAAAGAGTTGAGCATACCTCCTCCAAATTCTAAGGATCTTTATTTCCCGACTAAGTATCCTCAGTCAACTTTCACCCAATTAATGGCTTGCTTATGGAAGCAACATTGGTCTTACTGGCGGAATCTGCCGTATGCGGCTGTTTGGTTCCTCTTCACCATCATCATCTCCTTAATGCTTGGGACAATGTTCTGGGACCTCGGTTCTAAATTGTAATTTTTCCTAGAATGTCAATATCTACCTCATTCATTTTTGAAGCTGTGTGTTTCTGAATGTTTGGTTTGCAGGACCCGGGAACAAGACTTGATCAATGCGATGGGATCTATGTATGCGGCCATTCTCTTCCTTGGGGTCCAATATGCGTCTTCCGTGCAACCTGTTGTAGCAGTGGAGAGAACGGTTTTCTATTGAGAGCGAGCTGCAGGGATGTACTCCTCCCTACCAAATGCATTACCGCAGGTAAAATTACTTCCAAATGATTCCGAGTACGCCTATTTTAAATATGGTTATGGACGATTCAATATTGGAAAGTTGCTCAAGTCCCTTATATTCTTGTGCAAGCTATATCATATGGTGTCATGGTTTACACAATGATTGGATTCAAATGGACCATTTCGAAAATTTTCTAGTATCTATTATTCATGTACTTTTTTTTTTTGGTCATAAAATGATTTTTATTTATATCATAAACTGGACTTAGCCAGCTGAACCCAAAACAGGAGCGTCGTTACAAAGCAAAGCCCAAAGGACCTGAGGGGGGAAGAAAGCCAGTTTTGTGGAATGCGTTTTAACCTATGAGCTCGCGCGGCCCAATCAGCCACTGAATGATGGCATGATGACTGTGGGCATAACCCCAAACCACCACATGGCTTCCCTCGTCTCTTCTTCGTTCAATGGCATATGGAACCTCTTTTCAGGGTTCATTGTGCCAAGGACTGTAAGTTCTATAGCAACCCATCGATTTTAATGTTTCTGCTAATTTTGTTTTCAACAAGTGTAATGCCTGATTTGTGAACATCCTCGTGACTTCCTATTTAACAGAGGATACCTATTTGTTGGAGATGGTACTATTGGGCATGCCCATTTGCTTGGAGTTTATATGGATTAGTGGTCTCTCAGTTAGGCGATTTGAAGAACACGCTCAAGGATACCGGGGGCAATGTGGAAGAATATATGAAGATTACTTTGGTTTCCGAAATAATTTTCTGGGTGTGATTCACTATTCGTTTTCACCATGTCCATCAAGATGCTCAATTTCCAGAGGCGGTAGACTTTAGCATTTCATCGATCTGTCCTGTTCCATTCCACCCTCCATTACGTAAGACCAAGAAAGTCCAGAAAGCTCGCGGCGCTTAAAGAGAAGTCCCGACCCAGCAGAAGCAAGCACAGGGACTGGGGAAGACAAGATACTAATACTTTAACCAAGTCGCCACTAGCTGCACAGGGAAGGAAGCCAAGAGCAGACTGCAGAGGATTAAAAGGGGGAAATGCTGGAAATTCTACCTATAGTGAAAAAGCACCATCTGTTGGCCTAGGCTTTTGTCGAAGGGGTTTCGCAACAAAGTAGATTATTGCAAAATGCCACAGTATGCACAGGGGTACCAGTACCACAGCGATGGTTTGGGGGATGAAGCAAATTTCAACGGGATGAAAAAGGGTTTTGTTAGGGTTTGGAAAGTTAGGGCAAGCTATCCATAGTGGTAGAGAAGGATCTCCAGACGAGGCAGAACCGAATATTTTTTTTCTAGAAACAGCAGAACTTGAATGCGCATGTTTTCTCTATAGATTTTAGGGCTAGGAATCTGTGCTGATACGATGGTCGGATATGGAAAATTGCGGGCTATTTTTGGAGGACAAAGCGTGTGACGACATGTTAGAACTAGAAGCAACTCAAATTGTTAGTAACTGACATTGTTTAATTCTTAGGTAAGATGCTGGTTGGGCCTGCCAAGGTTATTTTTCAAGAATGAGATGATAGTGAATTGCAAATGCGGTAATAAATAGCCGGCACCCTATAAACAACATAGCCTCGATGGGTGTTTAGCAAGTTATTGACTTATATTTAAATGCACTAATTTATAGATGAACAAGTTGTTGACATACATAAGAATTTACAATATTCGGTTGAGATAAGAATATTCAAAATAGAAAATTGGTGATTTTGAAAGTACTCCATAATAAAAAGCACAAGAGATATTTATATAGAGTTTTACAAGATAACTATCAAGATAATATGATATTTACCATCATTTAGAATTAATCAAAGATATGCATGATCAGACTGCACGATATATGCATAATCCTGAAACATCCAAAAAATCAAGGGGAAATTGAAGAATCTCCTTGAGTTAGCTCTAACCAATCGATCAATAGCTTCTCAACTTACATTTGTATTTTTTAACAAAGTTTATGGTATGAATAATGAGTAAATTACCGGCTGACGACCGAATATGGTAGACATATGACTATTATAAGGGTTATGAAGCTCTTGTAAACATTTGGAAAGAAGGTTGGTTAACCAACATTCGTACGTTACGGTTGAACTTTAGTGGTTATCGAAAGGGTTTGGTGAGAAACTCCAAATTTGCGACCTATGAAAAAGCGCTAATGTAACGTATGTTAGGTAATCCTATGAATGGAAGCGGAAGATCTGACTGTAATCTGTGTGGCTGGCCATTCGATGGAAGCTTCTTGTTTTGCGATGGCGCAGATGCCGTGACGGAGAACGAGCCTGATTTTTCCTCTTGTGGGTGGAAATCGGAAAGCCTTTCGAGAGTTTTTGCATATCTAGGATAGATCGTCCCTAGAATCTTAGGTTTTGGATGTGAAGTGGCGCCGCGCTACAATGCGGGAACTTTTGAATAAAGTTGCCCATTTATTTTCTAAATTTGTGCACCACGAGAATCGAATCGAATCCTAGCATCTTCACCTCCCAACTTCATATGGACATTAAGAATGTCTAATGGCTAAGCAGGTTGCATCAATTCTTACTTAATTGAAAAAACAACAAAACTCGAAACTACTGGATAACTTCGAAATCCCCAAGAAATAATAATTGATCATAATCGAACACAGTTCTTCGAAGCCTTATTTTGCATTTTGGAATCATTACATCTCAAGGTTATATGATCTAAAGACCACGCATACTTTGAAAAGAACACAGGAAAGAAATGAATGATTGAAATTGGGTCACGGGTTAAGTTGAGAAAATCCCAAATTTGTTTCGAGCTCTATGAGCAGAGGCGGACCCAAGGGGTAGTTGGTGCCGATTTTCATTTATTATCTAGTGTATTTTATGAGTTTTCTTGCAAAATTTTATTAATTTCGTGCCCAAGATTTTACAAGTTTTTTTTCTTTTATGTAATCGAACCCTGTAATTCTTTTTTTCCTTTTCTTGGCCGGAACTCTCTCAGTCAATAAAGTCTGCATTTGGCATTGTCTATAGGTTTTGTAATTGGACCACAACAACCCATCTTGAAGTCGAGAACAACTTCATAGAATTAGGATGTGCCGGAAGTCGGATGAAACCTAGTCTATTTGCGTCTCTTCGCTTTCCTTGTCACTTTTAATTAATAAAAGTAATCTTTTTCGAGATTTTCTTTTAACAAAAAGTTTAGTCGGAAGGGAGATTAGTCCATTTGAAGATAAAGGCATGTCGCCGACCTACTTCGAGTACTCACGGTAGACTTGGATATCGCCAAATTATAATCGATGCGAAAGTGTCCGATCGTTACCCATCGTCGGCTTCTTTTGACTTGATTGAATGTCGGGTCATACGAGCGTTCCTATTCTTGACAAAAATGCGTTCGATATGTTGCGGAGTTGGAGTTGGAGTTGTACGACAAACGAATCCAAATCAAAACTTTTCTTTTGGTTTTTATTATGCTTCTTTTTGGAGATGCATACCGAGTGCATATGATATACATGTACAAAAAATTATCTAAAAAGTCTTAAATTTGTTGTACTTTTACCATTTGAGTCTTACATTTTTTAATTTTATCAATTGAGTGCTAAACATTTTTACGTTTTGCTAATTGAGTCAGTGTGACCAATATTTGTTTGAAATCGCTAACGTGGACACTAGTTGTCTGATGTGGCACAATTTAATATTCTAATTTTTTTTTAATTTTACCCTTTTCTTTCTTTTATCTTTCCTTTTTCCTTATTTCCTTCTTTTCTTTTCTTTTCTTTTTCTTCTCTCTACTGACCACTACCGGGTGACCTCACCAACCTCGAGCAAGGGACGCTTGGGCTTGGGCTAGTGAGGCCACCGTCCTTGGCCTTGGGCAAGGGTCGCCCTTGCAAGCCCATGCCCATATGTTGTAAAAATATTAAAAATTATTCAAGTCAGTGCTAGCCATGCTATCCATGTCAACGATTTTCAACCAAAATTAATTGGGTGGACTTAATTGGAAAAATTGAAGTATTTATGATTGAATTGATAAAAGTGTAATAAATTTAGAATTTTATGGGTAATTTTCCCAGCATGCATTGCATAAAATTTTAAGTGTTCTTGTATTTGCTGATGATGACTTGCATTTACGTTGGACACTACTATTACCCACATAACCTTCCTAATCACCCGTGCAAACTCCAGTTAATTTGCATGTATAGCAAGGCAAATTGGCTTATTAGTATTGCTTTATGAAAAATTAAGAGGGATCTATCAGAAAATCCTATATTAAGTAGTAAATTATAATTTCATTGCATCCTATGTTCTAGTTATTCTGTACATGCTCAGGTCAACGCCATCATTTTCTTCATTTAAGTAGCAGTTGATTTTTATTTTCATATCGCCAATAGGATCATTCGAAGAGTAAATCATCCTAATACAAGACGTAAGATTTTGTAGGTAATTGTTCCCTAAAGACGAAGGCAGCAAATCTTCAACAAATCATTTGTAAAGAAATAGGTCTTATAAATCTCTATTTCACGTCAAAACTTCCGGAAAGTGATGAGAGAGTCAAAATCTCCTCCTTCATAATTCTCTAATTTACATTGAAACTTCATGAAAACAATATGAGAATTGAAACTCAACTTTCTGATTCACATCAAAGTTTCATAAAAGTTACGAGAGAATGGAAGGATTATACTTTTTAGGATCATGAAGGTGACTCTCTTTCTAGATGAAGCATTCTTTGTCTGATTTATCTAATCGATATCCCTATTTCCTATTTCCTATTTGAATATCATAGTCAATTTTGTGGTCCTAGAATGCTACAATGAGCTCCTTTGTTGTTTAAAGTTTAGATTGTATAATAATCTTAGATTGATAGTTGGAAGTTATCTCCCTTAATGCATTTTTGATTTCTTTAGCAGTGAATCGTGATTGATTCTTACATTTTCTGTTTGTGCATTTACATCAATACAATAGTTCCTAGTACGATAGACATGATAAAGATTTGACGAAGTTTGCTCTATACTGTGATCCACTAATAATAATATATAGCAAAATCTCTAAATTTTATATTCTGTCATATCAAGTCCTATTGAGACTTGAATTTAGATGATCAAACATAGCTTTAGATAACTCTATAGTTATCTTGGGATTCAATAATTTATTTTTTCTTTTTATAGAAAAAATTCCCTTTTTGTTTCTATAATCTCACTTTTTTTTTTCTAATCGAATCTCTCTATTTTTATTTGTTTAATTAAGTTCATTCTACTTTAACAAGTACTCTAATGAAGTCCCTCTAAAACCAAATCGGGAGAAGAACAGTACAAGTTATAACTTTTTTCTGCTTACTTAAGTGCCATATTGTAATAAAATCGATTGTTTGAGTGTCAATTCTGGCAATTCATCCTAGATAGACCATTTTTTTTTTTTGAACTTTTTTCTTCTACTTTTTTTCACTCTTTTTGTAGGGCCGACAATGGTCACTAGCGACCACCTTGCCCTCAACAGTGGGCAAGGTTGTGAAAACCTTTGTCAGATTTGGAGGAGACGGCCTCGCCCATGGTTGCCCAGAGCTGGTGAGGGCCTTTACGGCCTTGCCTGTGGTCAACGAGGCCATGATGCCCTTGCCTAAAGCCTACACGATCAAGGGTGTTGAGGGCAAGGTGATCCTTGCCTAGTGTGGCTGCGAAGGCCTTGGGCGAGGGCATCACAATCTCACCGGCTGTGGGCAAAGCTATGAAGGCCCTTGCCAGCTGTGGCCAATAGCGGTCGAGGCTGCCTCACTCATAAAAAATATATGGTTTGTGACATATACAATTTTTAAAATATAATTTTTTGAATTTTTATTTTTATTTTGCTTTTTTTTCTTTTTTAGGGCCGGCGAGGGTTGCCTTGCTCTTGACCATGAAAGCATTTGTTAGATTTGGGCGAAGCAACCTCGCTCGTGGTTGCCTAGAGTTGTTCAAGGCCTTCACCGCCTCGTTTGTGGCTAGCAAGGCCATGGTGCCCTTGCCTGAGGCGTAGATGGCCAAGAGTGCCAAGGGCAAGGCGGCCCTAGGCAAGGGCATCACAACCTCATCGATTGCAAGGCCCTCACTAGTTGTGGACAAGGCCGCAAAGGCCCTCGCTAGCTATGGGCAATGGTGGGCGACACTGCCTCACCCAGATTTGACGAGGGCTTTCATGGTCAAGGGTGAGGTGACCCTTGTTGGCCCAAAATTAAAGGGAAAAAAAAGGCAAAATAAAGAATAAAAATAAAAATCCAAAAAATATTAAAAAATGTCTATGTCAGCGTTGGCAAACCCTTATAGGTCAGTGCTGGTAAAGTCACATAGGATGACTGGTGTTCACGTCGGATTTTCTAGTGAGGTAAATCGATAATGACACTATATTGATTGATTTTTCAAATTTGTGGCATTTAAGGGAATGAAAAAAAAAGTTATTATACTGAAGTAAGCATCATACGAAAATTATGTCATCTATGCTGTTCTTACTCCCACCAAATCCGATTAAATTCAGTTGATGTGGTCATCGAATGATGCAAAGTGTGATGCGAATAAAATATGCGAATCCTGCACGGACATATGGGAAAAGAAATTACACAATGTAGGCAACGGTAGTACAATGTGGGTGAAATTTTAGCCAAGACGGACTCTCACGTGGATGTCCAAATCAGAAAAAAATTTATGCGTGTAACACTAAGATGTCGTTTAAGGGTCACGTCCATTGGATTTGAGCGGACTTTGGGGTTGGAAATGGTTTCGACGAAATAAAGAACTTGTGAAAGTTGAAGGATGAGCAACATTTTAAACGTCATCCCAAAAGCACACGTCACCGTGGACCGGCAGCAAACAGGAGAAAACAGAACCTTAAAAAGCTGTTGCCTACCTTTTCCTTCTAGTACTAGTACTTGTGTTTTTGAAACCGAGCATGAGCAACAGTTAAGCAGACGCAATCGTCCATGGAAGGAGGGGACATATACAGAGGGAGCAACCGCCCGCGCGAGACGAGCTCCCCCGAGTGGAGGAACGGCGCGGTGACGATGGATGTGTTGTCGGGGTCTACGCGCGATGAGGACGACGAAGAGGCTCTCAAATGGGCTGCTCTCGAGAAGCTCCCCACCTTCGACCGTCTCCGGAAAGGGATCCTGATGGCTTCCTGCGGCGGGGGTGCCGACGAGATCGACATCCGGAACCTGGGTTTTCATGAGAGGAAGATATTGATGGAAAGGTTACTGAGGGTCACTGAGGAGGACAACGAGAAGTTCTTGCTGAAGCTCAAGAACCGCATTGATAGGTGCAGTCTCTGTTTGCTCTGTCTTTGGAGCCTCTGCTTGAGGGGTTCCAGAGATGAATCTTTTGCAAGGAAAATACTTACCATGTCGGGCCAGCTCTCGTTAGTGTGAATTTTCTCGTTAAAATTGGTGGGAATAATTGTTCATTCATGAAGCATGCGCGTTTCTTTTGTTCCCCGAGAAAGTTTTCCCGGTTTTCTCAAGATGCATTCAGTTTTTCCTTTTTGGGTTTGAATAATTGTGGTTACCGTGAATCTGGGTTTATTTGCAGAGTTGGAATTGATATTCCTACAATTGAAGTTCGATTTGAGCATTTGAACGTGGAGGCAGAGGCCCGCGTAGGAAGAGGAGCTTTGCCGTCCTTCATCAATTTCTGGACTGATATTCTAGAGGTGAGCAGCAACCTCTAAGTACGTGTAAAAGCCAAAAAGGCAATTTCATTTTTTTGTTAAGATCCTAATTCAAGGTGCAGTACTTGGATTTACACCGATGGGATGGATCTTGATATGAACTTCATATGGCTTCGTTCTCTCGCCTCAATAACTAGTTCTTGGACATAAAGAAAACAACATCCAAAAGCTAGCTATTGAGGTAGAAGAGAGTCCAAGACCTTTTAAACCACACATCAAAATCCCATGTGAAATATAAATTCCCATCCGTTGCAATAATGATGTTAACAATCAACCATGCTTTGCAGTCTTGTAACCACATCGTGTTGGCTTTATACTAGCCATTTGCTAGTTTAAGCCAAACACTGTAATACCGGGGTTGCAACCTGCAGTTGGGAGATAGGACAGACGGCTCTTATATAAATTGGTATAGACTTTAAGAGAACCAAAACCCAAAAGCAAGCTGTTTAGGTGGGAGAACCCAATAACACATCAACCAACAAGTCCAAGTCCCATACTATTGAATCCCACAACTTGCAAAATGGATTGTATTAATTTTTTTGATTAAAATGATATTTGATAAATTGCTTGAATGTTCTGATTAGTATCTTTGTTTAACCTTTATTTTTTCTATTTGCTTCTTTTTACCCCTGAAGGGCTTCTTGAATTTTCTGCCCATGCTTCCTAGTAGAAAGAAGCACTTGACTATCCTTCAAGATGTCAGTGGGATCATCAAACCTGGCAGGTGAGCAAATCAATCTAAATCAAAAACCAATTTTTTAAACCTCCAAATTGAACTGAACTTAGTTTTATTTCGGCAAGCCTGATTTGGTTCCTTCTCCGAGCTTGGTACTGTGTTCTATAATGCACGTGTTTTGTAATTATTCAAAAATCTCCATTAAAAAATTGTCACATTCTTGTTGTTTGAAGTTTTCAACATGTTGACTGGATTACCGCTTTAAATTCGATTTGGACCTAATATATTTTCTAATGCGAAAGAAATCGAACTGATCTGAATTCAGATTTGTCTTTTTTCCTTGATCGAAATAATGAAGAATTAGATTGACAGTTCTTTTCTGGCAATTTCTTCTCATTTTGCAGGATGACTTTGCTTCTGGGTCCTCCTAGTTCAGGGAAGACAACACTCTTGTTAGCTTTGGCAGGCAAGCTTGATCCTGAACTAAAGGTTAACGCAAGTCACCTTTCATTTAATTTCAGCCCTTCTTTTGTGGATTTTCAACTTTTATATGACCAATATATCATCCAATTATATTGAAAAAGTGAAGATTGTTCCTCAGACAACAGGAAGGGTAACTTACAATGGACATGGCTTGAATGAGTTTGTGCCCCAAAGAACTGCAGCTTACATCAGCCAATACGATCTTCACATAGGAGAAATGACAGTTAGAGAAACATTGGTCTTCTCCGCAAGATGTCAGGGTGTTGGATCACGATATGGTTTTGAATTGACTCTTATATTTTTATAATGTCAAATTTGAGTTTGACTTAATCAAATTTTGTTCGAATTACAAATGTTGATTCTTTGGGGGCATCTGCAGATATGTTGTCAGAGTTGTCGCGAAGAGAGAAAGCAGCAAATATAAAACCAGACCCTGATATTGATATCTTCATGAAGGTAAATAAACAAGGCGGGCTTAGAGTTGTCTTTCATTTTTTCATTTTAGAGCAAGGAAATGAATTAAGTAATCCATAGGAAGAAACTGATGTGGAACAAATGGTTTTGAGTTGGACTCCAGAAAGCAGTTGCTATGTCATTGAAATTCTTAGATCAATGTGGACGTCTGGTTTTTCTTATGCAATGAGTCATGCATAATTCCACAGGCAGTAGCAACAGAAGGTCAGGAGGCTAATGTCGTCACTGATTATATTCTTAAGGTAATTTTGACAAGAATCACCACAAATCATGCTGGCACTTCACAAATAGCAGAACTTTAATGCACATCTTTTCTTCACAGATTTTAGGGCTGGAAATATGTGCTGATACCATGGTCGGAGATGAAATGTTGAGGGGTATTTCTGGAGGACAACGGAAGCGTGTGACCACAGGTTAGAACTAGAAGCGCATTAAACTTTTATAGTAACTGAAAATGTTCGATTCTCTGACCTGTAATTTCTAGGTGAGATGCTGGTTGGACCTGCTAAGGCATTGTTCATGGATGAGATATCCACTGGGCTCGATAGCTCAACGACATACCAGATTGTTAACTCCCTGAAACACTTCATTCACATTCTTGATGGAACGGCGGTTATCTCTCTCCTCCAGCCAGCTCCGGAGACTTATGATCTGTTTGATGATATCATTCTCCTATCTGATGGTCAGGTAGTGTATCAGGGCCCACGTGAACTCGTCCTAGATTTCTTCGAATCCATGGGATTCAAATGCCCAGAGAGGAAGGGTGTTGCCGATTTCTTGCAGGAAGTAAGTAAAAATATGAAAATTTTAATTTTAGCAACTTGTAGGAGATAAAAGATATATTCTGTAGCAAGTCTCTTGCAATAACATACTTTTGTACTTTTCGATAGGTAACATCAAGAAAAGATCAACATCAGTATTGGGTACACAAAGACGAGCCTTACGCTTTCGTCACGGTTCGGGAATTTGCGGAGGCGTTCCAGTCATTCAACGTGGGAAGAAAACTCGGGGATGAACTTTCGACTCCTTTTGATAAGAGCAAGAACCACCCTGCCGCTTTGACTACCAAAAGATTTGGTGTTGGAATGAAGGATTTAGTGAAGGTTTGCATTTCAAGAGAGTACTTGCTTATGAAAAGGAACTCCTTTGTCTACATCTTCAAGCTCATTCAGGTAAGTACCAACTTCATTCTCTTTCAGTTCAAATACAACCATGAATTGTTTTTTGTGCTAAAACTGATATGACTTATTTTATCAGCTCACAATTAACGCGATTATTACGATGACCTTGTTCTTCCGGACTAAGATGCATCGGGAAACCATAACTAATGGAGGAGATTACATTGGTGCCTTGTTCTTCACCGTAAATTCAATAATGTTCAATGGAATGGCAGAGCTTTCAATGACCACAGTCAAGCTCCCAGTTTTCTACAAGCAAAGAGACCTCCTCTTCTATCCGGCATGGGCATATGCTCTTCCAACCTGGATTCTAAAGATCCCTATCACATTTGTGGAGGTTGCATCTTGGGTGTTCATTAGCTACTATGTCATTGGATACGACCCAAATGTTGGAAGGTAAGAAAGGACTGTGATTATCCTTTGGTGGGAAGATGGAAATTCTATTCTCGTTGTCGTAGTTGATACATTCTTCTGTCTATGTTGTGTTACAGGTTGTTCAAGCAGTATCTTTTACTTGTGCTTGTTGGCCAGATGGCCTCTGGATTGTTTCGATTTACTGCGGCACTTGGGAGAAACATGATCGTTGCCAACACATTCGGGACGTTTGCCATGTTCATTCTCTTATCATTGGGCGGAGTCATTCTTTCCCGAAGTATCAAAGATACTAGAGTTTACCTTTTTTCTTTATTTTGTTCTTAGCTTTTTTTCATAAGCGGTGTTAATTCTGATTTATTTGATTTGTAGAGGACATGAAGAAATGGTGGATTTGGGGCTACTGGTCATCTCCTTTAATGTATGGGCAGAGTGCGATAGTCATTGACGAGTTTCTAGGGTCAAGTTGGGATAAAGTAAAGTCTTGTAATTGCTTAATGCCAACATATTGACCTTTCATAGAAGTGAATCTGTGACTAAGTGATTCCTTGTGTTATTACTTATAATAGATTCCCCTAAATTCAAGTTCAAATGAGCCACTAGGAATTCAAGTTTTGAAGTCCCGTGGGTTCTTTACTGAAGCATACCGGTATTGGATAGGCGTTGGGGCATTATTTGGGTTCATCATCCTCTTCAACTTCGGATTTTCAGTGGCTCTTGCTCTTCTCAATCGTAAGTGATTTTTGTTCTTGTTAAGGTTTCTATCAACAAGAGCTTCCCTACTCAAGCTCCATCTTATGATGCAGCCTTTCGCAAATCCCAGATGGTAAAATCAAATGATCCTGAGGGCAATGATGATGTTAACAGAATAGGAGGATCAATTCAGTTGCAATCTCAAGGCTCTAATCAGAAAAATAGATCAGGTATAGACGAAATCTTGATATTTTGTTTCTTTTCATTGACTTTCATTTAGCAGTAGTTAAGACCTCAAATGGGTGAAAAAGGCTTTGCTCCACCGATGACTTGTGTTACTTCTTTGCCTATCTTTTCTTTTGGGTCTTGTAGGCAGGTCATCCAGTTCTACACTTGCACGGTTCGAGACAGACGTCGTGGTCAATAGGAAGAGAGGAATGGTGCTCCCATTCGAGCAATACTCAATTACTTTTGATCAATTAACTTATTCAGTTGACATGCCACAGGTGACTTTGTTAAACTATGAAAATCTGAAGATAGTACTCTTTAATATATCATGATACCATGAGTGTAAAACCTCAAATGTTCATCTGAAATATGACTAGAGAGTTATACTGGCAGGAAATGAAGAATAAAGATGTTCTTGAGGATAAATTAGTTCTCCTAAAAGGTGTAAGTGGTGCTTTTAGGCCAGGTGTTCTCACAGCCTTGATGGGCGTTAGCGGCGCTGGCAAAACTACTCTGATGGATGTATTGGCTGGGAGAAAAACAGGTGGATACATCGAAGGGGACATAACAATTTCTGGGTATCCAAAGAATCAAAATACATTTGCTCGAATTTCTGGATACTGTGAACAGAATGACATCCATTCACCTCATGTTACTGTCTACGAGTCGGTACTTTACTCTGCATGGCTGCGTTTACCTCCTGACGTAGACAACCAAACCAGAAAGGTTTGCATCTACCCCTATAATCTGATATCAGAGGACTGCCTTCTTAACTCAAAGCTTATTGTGGAATGGCCTGCTCTTAGGTGGTTATGAACACTTCATTGAGGATCCATCTAATTTTGTAATGAAATAAAAATGTTGCAGATGTTTATTGAGGAAGTCATGGAGCTTGTGGAGCTAAATCCGCTGAGACAGGCCTTGGTTGGTTTGCCTGGTGTGGATGGTCTCTCCACCGAGCAACGCAAAAGGCTGACCATAGCAGTTGAACTAGTTGCAAACCCTTCCATCATTTTCATGGATGAACCAACTTCTGGGCTTGATGCAAGAGCTGCTGCTATTGTCATGAGAACAGTTAGGAATACAGTGGACACGGGAAGAACGGTCGTATGCACAATTCACCAGCCGAGCATTGATATATTTGAAGCTTTCGATGAGGTGAATTATGTCAACACATTCAACACATGAAAAATCTTTCTGCAGCGCATTCAAAATTAGAAGCTGTTGCATTTTTACTTGTTCTGCAGCTTTTCTTAATGAAACGAGGGGGACAAGAGATATACGTCGGTCCTTTGGGTCGCCAGTCTTATCATCTAATAAAGTATTTTGAGGTACATAGAGTTTCATGAATATAACCTGGCTTGGATTGTACTTTCATTTTGCTTGAATTACCAAGATAAGTATCTTCAAAATGAAGGGAATCCAAGGAGTTAACAAAATCAAAGATGGCTATAATCCAGCGACTTGGATGCTCGAAGTTACAAGCCCAGGACAAGAACTTGCTTTGGGTGTCGATTTTTCTGATTTATACAAAAACTCAGATTTGTACAGGTGGATTTACCGCACATCTTGAGGTCCAACTTTTAGTCTTGCTATTGACCCGTAAAATGTCAATGGGAAAACCCATTTTTGTGATTTTCAGGAGAAACAAGGCTTTAATTAAAGAGTTGAGCATACCTCCTCCAAATTCTAAGGATCTTTATTTCCCGACTCAGTATTCTCAATCAACTTTCAGCCAATTAATGGCTTGCTTATGGAAGCAACACTGGTCTTACTGGCGGAATCCGCCTTATACAGCCGTTCGATTCCTCTTCACCATCGTCATCGCCTTAGTGGTTGGGACTATGTTCTGGGACCTTGGCTCTAAAACGTAAGTTCTGCCTACAATGTCATTTTCTGCCTCATTCATTCCCAAGTTGTGTGTTTCTGAATGTTAGGTTCGTAGGACTCGGAGCCAAGACTTGATCAATGCGATGGGATCTATGTATTCGGCCGTTCTCTTCCTTGGGGTCCAAAATGCATCCGCCGTGCAACCTGTTGTAGCAGTGGAGAGAACGGTTTTCTATAGAGAGCGAGCTGCAGGGATGTACTCGGCTCTACCGTACGCATTAGCACAGGTAAAATTGCTTTGAAATGATTCTGAGCACGCTTATTCCAATATAGCTTTATGCATGAATCACTATTGGAAAGTCGCTTATGTGATTTATTTTATAGGTTCTGATTGAAATCCCTTATATTCTCATGCAAACTATATCTTATGGAGTCATAGTTTACGCAATGATTGGATTCGAATGGACCGCTGAGAAATTCTTCTGGTATCTATACTTCATGTACTTCACATTATTGTATTTCACCTACTATGGCATGATGACCGTGGGCATAACGCCGAACCACCACATTGCTGCCATCGTCGCAGCTGCATTCTATGGCATGTGGAACCTCTTTTCGGGGTTCATTGTGCCGAGGACTGTAAGTTCTATAGCAACTCATTGATGTTCATGGTTCTGCTGATTTTGCTTTCAAAAATAAGAGTAATGCCTGATTTGTGAACATCCTCATGACCTACTTATTTAACAGAGGATACCTGTTTGGTGGAGATGGTACTATTGGGCATGTCCATTTGCATGGAGCTTATATGGATTGGTGGTCTCTCAGTACGGCGATTTGAAGGACATGCTTGAGGAGACCGGGGGCACGGTGGAAGAATACTTGAGAGATTACTTCGGTTTCCGACATAATTTTTTAGGCGCGATCGCTGCTGTGATGTTAGGATTCACAATGCTTTTTGCATTTGTTTTCGCCATTTCCATCAAGGTGCTCAATTTTCAGAAGCGTTAGACTTTGATGTTGCAATGATCCGGAAAACTGGCATGTTTCTGTAAGAAAATGAGACTTTAAACCAATTGTAAGATTGACAATTTAGGCCATAATTCTTTTTATTTGGCCAATTTAGTTTTAAATATTTTAATAATTTGTCAAGTTAATCCTTTCAATCAATTTTGATTGGAAAGCAATAAAGTCAACAACTGTCATCCTACATAGCATGAGTGTTAATGTGGACGATTTTTGTAATTTTTAAAAATATTATCTAACTTTTTATAATTTATATTATTTATTTACTTTTTACTATTCTTCTTTCTTAAAGGGGTTGGTAGGGATCATTGGGGCTTTGACGATGGCCGATGACTTGTTAGTCATTGGGTGATGGTTGCGATAGTCCTCGCTGCACACAAATCTAACTTTTGCGAGGGTGTTGTGCCCTTGTTGAACACTAGGTGAGGGTTGTGATGGCCCTCGCCTTGCACAAATCTGGCGAGGCAACAACCTTGGCAGCCCTCGCTAGGTTTGTGCAAGCCAGCAAAGGCTGTTGCGGCCCTCATCGTACGCAAAGACAAAGGTTGTTGACAGCCCATTGTTGGCAAGGGTTGCTGGCCATCGTCGATGCCCCCAATGACTCCCGGCCAAACCTTTGAGAAATAAAAATAGTAAGAAAACAATAAATAAAAAATAGTGAAATTTTAAAAACATTTTAAAAGTTGCAAAAGTTGTCTACGTCAATACTAGCCACGTTATGTAGGCGGCCAACATTTATATTATCGATTTACAGCTAAAATTGATAAGAAGAATTGATAAATCATCAAAAAATTTAAAACTAAATTGTCAAAATTAAATTTTTTTGCATTGAGTTAATCATTACATAATAGATGTAGGGTTTTTTTTGGACGATTTTCACTTTGATCACAGTGTCCAATCAGTCCAAATCAGCTGTTGATCATATCTACTCACAACACTTGAAATGAAAATTTGTTAGTTCTTTGATTGACACGTCCCTCTTCTTTTCTGGGCCACATGCATCCCTCTTATCCCCGACCATTGAAATGATTTCGCTAATTATTTCCTTTCTTTTCCCCAATAGGTGTTAAGCCCCTTTACCAACAATTTTTTGACGTTTTCAGGAACACTTCTTGAAATTCAGGGCAAAAAAAATCCATATTTTTTGTTAAATGACAGTAGAATTTTGCATGAGCGAAACTCGATAGGAGTTCATGTTTGTACATACGACAAATAAATCTGAAATAAATTGTGTATTATATTGTATTCGTGGCCTTTAAAGTATCCTTTTTTTGGAAGGTAGGATCTCATGAAATCCAATCAAACGTTTGAAAAATAAGGTAGAAGCTTATCTTAAAATCTGACTTCGTACTACATTCTATATTGAGACGGAAGGCAAAATCTCAAAAGATGCGATAATAAGTTTTATTACATGAATATACGATTAAAAATCTTTATTGTAAATTTGGTTCCCTCTAATGGACGGCAAGATCTCATGAAATCTAATCAGAAGCTTCTTTGGCGGTCCTGTAAGATACACCAACATATCGATCATTTTGTTTGTATTCAGAGTATAATTTACTTGGGAAGGCATGACTGGAAAGAGTCCAAATCTGACTACATATAGTTCGCATTTTCAAGGAAATTGTGGGCGTACACATAAAGCACACGGATTTGTATGGTGGGAAGTCCAAACAGGAGATTAAAATGCAAAGTTTGCCCATAATTTCGTTATCATATGAGAAAAGTTCTTGGATCTCACAACTTTTTGTGCTGGGACAAAGAGTGGTCCTAGGTAACCGATGTTGTAGTCACATCTGATCTTCGTCATTGATGGTGAAATGACATTGAACAGACATTATATTGTAGCTGTCTTGGCAGCAACCGAGACCCGCTAGATCATTGTCTCAAATTATTTAACTGGACTTAGTCAATCGTATATCCAGAATTAGTTGAATCATATAGGGTTTCTTTAATTTACAGCCATGTAAGGGCATGGACATATGTCAAAACCCATCCTCTCATCGATTTGTATTACACTTCCCCGATTGGAAATGCATTTTCATGGGGTAACTTTCTATAGTCGCCATCCTTATTTCGCAGAACTATTTAGGTTTCTATCATATATGGCCACTGCAACTATATAATCTGTTCGAATCATTTGAATAAGTCATAGGTACAATTCTGATGGCGTAACTTTCTGTCTCGGACCAGGGAACGGGGGACCATATTGCCCTTGGTCCCGCTTGTGATGAGTAGACTTTGATGCAAAATAACAAGGATGATGAGCTATCTTAGGACCACTAACTTATTTATCAAGTACAAATCCATATCTATTGACACTGACACCACAACTAGACGTGGAAGGAGATTCGAAGACTTACAACTTCTCATTCGTGATTATTCTCTCTAGCAAAATGACAATGCTTGCACACAATGAAAAAAAATATTAAAGAAAGCAAATAGTTGATATGTGTTGTTCTATGCACTTGAACTCTGCAGCAGTTTCAACTATGAAAAATGGATGCTTCCGATTTCACAATACCTCACCATTGCAGTACCTTTAAAGCTACAATAGTTTTGAGGAAGCTGCCTCGTCCACTTATGAGATGCTGCAACAGGAAAACATGTATTACCAAATATAAAAGTTTCCACACTTCACAAAATAGTTACGATACAACATAGGTATAGTTCGGTTACAGTCAAACCAAATAAGCTCCTAGAGAAATATGAGAACGATTAATTAAAAAAAAAGAATCTACAATATATTTATGGGATAAGACGAGAGTAAAGTTGACTCAGTTGAACTACCCTTTTGTCTACCTATTAGCATATATTATACACTCAAATCAATATCCACCACGCATCTATAATTTTCAAGAAAAGTCCCGCTTACCGTGTAGTTACATCACCTGGCAAATGAAAATTTTCCTCGTTTTTTGTCTTCCTTTCTTAACCTCTTTGATGTCATCTCTTCTAGTTACAGGAAGAATAAGATTCAGGAAAACTACAAGTAAAGACATGTTAATTATCCACCGTGCCTATAAATACTCCTCGAAGTCTCTCAGTTTATATTCAAATCAATCGAAAAGGCCTACACTCCAAATGGGTAGTGACGGTTCACCAAAGCTTCCTGTTCTCAATTTCTCTAGTGAAGATCTGAAGCCAGGGACAACTTCTCGGGTCTCTACATGCAAGAAGGTGATCCAAGCGCTCGAAGAATTCGGCCTCTTCGTCGTGAACTACGACGAAATATTCCCGTCGCAACTTCATGATGCCATGTTTGGCGTTTTGCACGAACTCTTCGCCCTTCCCACGGAGACCAAGATGAAGAACCGGTACCAGAAACCCTTGAACGGCTACGTCGGCCAGATTGCCAAGCTCCCTCTGCACGAGAGCTTGGGCATCGATGACGCGACGTCTCTAGAAGCGACTCAGAAATTCACCGAGCTTATGTGGCCTAATGGCAACGATCGCTTTTGGTTCTCCATTCTGAAATTCAGCTCACTTGTTTCCTTTCTGTATGTCTTGAGCATTTTGTTTGAGTTTGTGACCATTTTGCTCTTCGTCTGGTCAGCAACACCATGAATTCGTATGCGAAGCTTGCGGCAGAGTTGGACCAGATTGTTACGAGAATGATATTCGAGGGCTACAATTCCAAGAAGCATTATGATTCTTACATCGGATCAACGACGTACCTGCTTCGGCTCTTAAAGAATAGGGCACCACGAGAGGATGAGCCTAATCTTGGATTCGTCGATCACACGGACAAGAGCTTCACCACCATTCTTTATCAAGACGGTGAAGTTAATGGCCTGGAGGTCGAAACCAAGGATGGAGAATGGATCACTGTCAAGATGTCGCCTTTGAAATTCGTGGTCATGGCTGGAGATGCATTGATGGTGAGTATTAATCTAAATTTCCTTATTGAAACTAAGGAATGAGAAAATATAAGCATGGGACTAAACATATCTCAAGAAAACTGTAGTGCTTACTGGATCCACAAGTACAATTCACCAGCTACGATGATCAAATTTCTATTGATTGAACTATATGGTATTGCTAGTCTTACATCTTGGGTTTAAAATGGGACAGACTCTCATGAGAATTGTGGATCATACAAGAATGGAATAAGTGCTAAATGTTTCCCAGAAAAAGAGTAAGTCAACTTCAGATTAGAGGAAAGGATGAAAATGGTCACTATTTTAATCTATATAAATGGCTAATATATTATTGGAAAACTGAAGTACGTGTGCTTCTGAAGGTAATCTCATTCTGTCAATTTCCTGGACTCGATTGAAATGCGGAGAGCATGGAATTACAGATCTTGAGCTAAGCTTGACATAACCAGAAATAAAACCGTGATCGTTGCTCAGGTCGAACATAAAATGTTGAGTTCTGGGTTTCAGTCGAGTTCAAGACTTTGACTCAGTTACATCTATATATACCGGAAATTTCAAGTTCTAGCAATTGAAGTGGCATTTGAACAGGCATGGAGCAATGATAGGATACAGTCTCCAACCCACAAGGTGACCATCAACGGCAAGGAAGACAGATACTCGCTCGCACTGTTTTCGTTCAATAATGGAACGCTGCAAGTTCCCGAAGAGCTCGTTGATGACGATCACCCGTTAAAGTACAAGCCGTTCGATCATCTGGGTCTACTCCGATTCTTTCGCACCGACGAAGGGTATAAATCCAAGTGTCCAATCAAAGCCTATTGTGGCGTTTAGGGTCATGGTTGATCATGAAGTTTTTCTAAATTCCCAGTTACGTGCTCTGGTCTTGGTGTTACTTGTGAGTCGTGAGTGATGTCTTTCTAGTAGTCAGGGAATGACTACTTTTGGCTTTCCTTCTTATGTGACGTGGAACTCCACCTTGGTGAATAAATTTAAACCCTATGAAATAATCTCTTGCAATTACTAGATTTGGGTTGTTCACTTCATCTCGTAAGCGTGCATTTACGTCCTCGAGGAATTAGTATGGAACAAACGGAGCCTTAATTTCGTACATGACACGAATGAGAATTATACTAATCCTTTTATTAAATCCAATAATGTTATTTGGGATTTTTTTTCACAAACCCTGAATTTTTAATGATAAAATTTAAATTTTACTAAATCTAATTAACATGGAGTTTAATTCAAGTATTGTTTCGCCGGTTTTGATTTCCGCAAAAAATCTTTTACCGAACGGTGTGTTTCGATTTTTATTATAGGAGACTCGGGTCCTGTGTTAAATTCGGACAGAGAATGTCATATGCAAGTATGAATTTTATTCCCAACCTATATATTACAACTCCGACAATTAACACAGATGACTTGACGGCCAACAACCGCTGAAACAAACTACATCGGAATTTAATAAACGATGTAATTTGAACATAGCGAGTCGTATAACTTGTAATTTGGACTCAAACTATATCGGAATTTAATTAATAACATAGCTTGTTTAGGCATTGGCTGAAATTTAATCAACAATAATACCCTTGGATATGAAACACAATGCCGGAATTTACTTGATGATGTTGAGCTTCTGGAACAATACTGTAATCTAATTGACAATGCTTAACCATATAAAAAAACACGTTGGAATTTTAGCAGACAACGAGAATCTTGAAAACTATAGCTAAAATACGATAAAGTAAAGATAAAAATAAAAATAATTGTTGTATTATTCGAGGATCTCTTCGTTGAATGGCTTATGGTATTTATAGGGTAACATGGTAACTGTCAGTCAGCTACTCTTCCTTGGGCTTTACTCGTAGTCTTTCCCATGTTTTTCTTCTACTCTTGATTGTCTTATCCATATTTGGTTGTTTCTTGACTTGTTGACGACGCTTGCTCGACTTGCTCATGAAGTAAATAACTGTTTCCCTATTTTCATGCATCCTTCCGCGCAATAATTACTTCCGCTTAAATTTTAACGCCAATTGAATAACCTTTGCGTAGTTCCTTGAAGCAAGATAAAAATAAGATTACCTTAAGTTGCTAAGGAAATTTATAGGAGTTCATGAATGATTAGTTTAAATGTCAAATGCTAATCAATCAATGGAGAGAGAGAGAGAGGCCACTAAAATCCAGGGGTTGCTAGTATACTTATTTTTCTATGACGAGAGACAGTGCAAAAGATTTGGATTGTCTTAGATATTATTCCTAAATTGGAAGCCATTCTAATAGCAAACTATATATTGACCTCCCACAAGGATCTTTTTCTTTGAATGTACCAGTTATATCATATATTGTATTACTGATACTCTTGGACCTTATTATACACTTTGGATTCATTCTCCACCGTAGAATCAGATTGTCTCCAAAACACAAAGTTGGCTTTCTCAAATCTTCCCAACTATTTGATTTTATTTATTTCTTAGAAAATTAATGATTTGTAAAATATTTTCCTAAAAATGATTGCTTGCATTGCTTAACTTGATGTAGGAGGAACTGAAATCTCAAAGTGCCCATACATTCATTTATTTGTCCCTATATCCAATTATGTTCATGTTCAACTAGACTTCACGTGAAGAAGACATAAATGACTTCTACGCGCGGACCACAAAGTAAACTAGGGACATTTAACCAGGAGGATTGTAACCGTTCAAAAGGGAAAAAAAGAAGAAGTTTTCTTTGGTGTTGGTAGACTTTTGTAAAAGCTTAGTAAATATAAAAAAAAGCTATTCGTATAATTTTTTTCTGATCACTTGATTTCCCAATAACTTGCTACTAACCTACCAACATTTTTAAATTCTAACTTATTTTTATAGTTTACAAGTTATTTAGGTGATAATTTAATGGGAGGAAAATTGGTAAGTCATGTTAATTTAGGTTGGCAATCTCTAAAAAGAGCTTGTAAATGTAAAGGGTTGTTAACCAAGGGATATAGAAATTGAAAAGTCAAAAGACGAGTCGGTAAGAAAAAAAAATTTAAAAGTTGATAAATAGCTCAAATGAGAGTGGTAACCTAAAACTAGTGTGTAATTAATCTCATAGGGAAAATTACTCTTATTTAGGTTGGTACTAGGCCAACCTATTGCACAATAAGATCATGAGTTGATGAATCACTTTAATTTGGTAAGTCGGCATAATAGGAAGGAGAATCTCTCTAGGTTAGTGAGCCAACCTTTTTTACTCATACATGTTGGCGAATCACTCTATTTAGGTTTGTATACTAGTCAATGAACACAAAGAGTTCATAAGTTATAGAAATAAAAGTTGATAAGTCCGCATAAATATTGCTAATTCACATAAAAATAAGTTGATACTTTCATTTAAGCATCGACAAATTACCAACAAGTTAGCTGATTATAATCACAACCGATGTTTTACCAATAATTTTTTTGCATTGGCGAACACATTGAAATTCACCAGTGCAAGTAAAAGTTTGTAATTTTCGACACCGAATAATAGAATTCTGTAATTGACTGTGACTACAGTTGATTAAATGTGAGCCATACATAAATTTCGTCGCTTTTTACACATGCCATGGAGTTATCTCACCACTTGTCAGGAAAATAATTAATTAAAATCTTAATCATGAGACAAATTGTATCTCTGTAACCATTTCTCTTCTTCTAGATTGTGTCATCGTTATCTTCGAATAATGATAAACTAGGAACAAGTCTAGGACTCCCGGATCGAATAGACTCATGGGACCTCGCGTGAGGGATACATCAATGGGGACTCATCAATCAATAACTGTTACAAGCATAAAATGAAAAACCAGGTTGGACCATCAAAATGGGCTACGTCGATAAAAGGGACGTCATAATTTTTTAATGGATATGGTTCCCTCCCCCTTTCTGTATAGTAGCTATGTAAATAAATATCACTAACTCCTTTTTATTTATTTATATTGTTTGGTCCCAGAGTACGAAAGGGATGTAAACCTTGAATTTTCGGGCGATATAAATTGCTAAAATGATTGATCTGTAGTCATCTATTAGCATGATAAAGAGACTCGCCCGTTTGTTGTTTTATTTATTATTTTGGAGGAGGGGGGGGATATCCAATGAGTCAATTGATCTAAATCGAAAAATATATATTTCGTAAGTCGATTTCGTTAGGTTGAAATGACCATTGTCAATTTATCCAAAAATCTAAAATTGTTAGGAATTGCTCATAATTTGGATATCCTAACACTTTCTTCCAATGTTTGTTAGTAGGTTATTTGGAAAAAATTTCACTAGATAGTCTCACGGCAAAATTCACTGCACCGTTCATTAGAAGTACTTTCTAATCATTTGTCTACTTAATTATGCCAAATTGTTCGCTTTGGAAGCACATTAAGGATCAGACTCTAATTATCACATGATAACGTGGGCACATAGGTGATAATGTTATAAATCAATATCCTTATTACTTTATAACGTGGAAAAAGGTTTTGGTACATAAAAAAACATTTGTGTCAATAGAATCTCGTCAACAACTCCGGCGTTTACTTCTCGAACATTGTCATGAGCGATGAGATCCAAAATAAAGTTAGAAAAGCTCTCACGCTTAGGAATATTCGTGTTCATAACCCTCCAAATTAATTAGAAGAGAACAGGACAATTATTTTCGGTCCAATGATTCATCGTATCATAGTTTATTAATAAATGATGGTACGCTAAACTTTCATTTTTGTCTGGTCTTACGTCCGGGAGTGGGGGACCTTATAAATCCTAGGACCACGAACATTACAACCTTAATCAGTGGTCCCTCGGAAAATAATCTCACACTAAACCCAGAGGAAAAAAAATCATTTTTTATAGTTAATTAATTCCAATGGGTTCTCAGTCTAGGTTATTGCCTGAGCTTCCTGTTAAAAAATTTTCCCGGGAAAATCTCAATCCCGGAACGGATCTGTGGATCTCCACGTCCAAACGAGCCGTTTTTGCCCTAGAAGAGTACGGTTGCTTTGTTGCGAAGTACTCAGATTTCACTTCACAAGCTCACAACGAAATTTTTCATGCAGTTGAGGAATTGTTTGATTTACCTACCGCAATTTAGTCGAGAAACACCTCCGAGAAACCATACTATGGCTACGTTGGGCAACACCCCTCCATTCCTTTGTATGAGAGCTTGGGCATCGATGATGCGACAACCCTCAAAGGCGCCCAAAGTTTCGCGAATCTCTTGCGGCCAGCCTGTAATGAGCGATTCCAGTATGAATAGCAATTCTTGAAAGATCATTTCTGTCTCCCAGATCCAAATTTTGCATGTTTTGGCTCATTTTTGTTATGAAAACGTTCGTTTACTTTATTGGTTCCTAGTGATGGCGCGCTCGCATTCTCGAAGAAGGTATCGGAGCTTGAGCAGATGGTGAAGACGATGGTGTTCGAGAGCTATGGGGGTGAAGAAGTACTATGGCTCGCATGTCGAGTCCAGCACTTACCTCCTTCGGTTCATGAAATATAGGGCCCCGGAGATAAATGAGACAAATTGCGGCTGCGATATCCACACGGATAAGAGCTTCATGACTATACTTCACCAGAATCAAGTTCAGGGTTTGGAGGTCAAGACAAATGATGGCAATTGGATTGCCTTTGAGCCTTCACCATCATCTTTCTTGGTCATGGCAGGCGATGCATTCTTGGTAGGTGATCAATAGACGGATCTATGATTTTTTTTTTTTTTTTTTTGGTAAGGTAAGAATTATCATAAAATCAACCAGCGAAATGTACATCAGAGGGAAAAACACGGTACCAACAAGCACTCAACAAGACGAATTGTCATTGGAGTAGAGGGGTACCGTGGTTCCAAAGAAAGTTACAAGTAAGCTAGGAACATAAGAGAACCAAGAGGACAAAGTCATCCTATACTATATTGTGGCCGGCTCCACACCAAAAATGCGTGCGTCTATCCCCCAGCTACGCTGCATTCTTCTATTTCTGGGAGTATCCTCAACCGATTTGAAGGCAAGAGCTTTGTCCTTAACCATCTTACAAAGGTATAGTTTCATGGAAGGGACATAAAGATTATGGCCACAGAAGAGAATTTCATTCCTGGTTTTCCAGATAATGTAGCATAGAGATCCAAAAGAAAAGCGTGCTATCTCCGGGTAGAAACCTTTGCCAGAAATAGAGTTAATAACCCATTGAAGATTGTCCGACCAGGAGGAGTTGTGCCAAGGGAGATTACACTTGTCAGCCCATAAATTAGACAGAGAATTGGAGATGCAGCAATCAAAAAAGAGGTGGTTAATTGAGTCAGGCCTAGCAATCAAAAAGACGGATCTATGATTCCGACCTCAGATTTGCTTACTATGTTTGATTAATTATTGTGCCATAAAAAATTTTCAACTCAAAGATGAAAAATATTTGATCTTAATCTGTAGAGGGGAACTAATCTCAACTCTAGTCAATTCGAATTCATGTCAAGCTCAACTATGTAGTACCTTTCCCTCATTTTCTTGTTTTCTGTGTGGATCAAACATAGCTTGCTCGCAAATGTTTCAAAAAGGACGTCGATCCATCATAAAGTTTGAACATATTCAGTCGATTATCAATGATGTCTTGTCTATGAGTCTCTCTATTGACTTGAATAATGGAAATTGATTAAACTGCATTTGAACAGGCATGGAGCAACGGAAGGATACATTCTCCGTTGCATCAAGTGGTGATGAAGGAGAAGAAATTGCCCAGGTACTCGCTGGGCTAGTTCACCTTCCACAGGGGAATAATCGAAATCCCGCGAGAATTAGCAGATCCTGAGAGTCCATTGAAGTTCAAAGCATTCGATCATTATCGGTTGCTCCATTACTTTTGCCAGGACGGCGTCCCCAAAGATGTGTGCACTGCCCAGGCGTACTGCGGCATTTAAAAGAAACACAGGATCAGCTAATTGATAACGCACCACGTTCTTCCCAGCTTATGTTTTCCGCGAACATGTCTACGTTTTTGTGACATGCCGCTTATATTTATGTAATATGTGCTGAAGAAATAAGGTACTCTGTGTGTAGCATCATATCATAGTTGAATAACGATCAACTCATAAGCAACTTGAACGACTGCTAAATGTATCTCTATTGTATTATAAAGATATCATAGCTGAATGAGGTCATGGAGCAAGTTACATACAAAGAAGGCTTCACGCTCCAATAATTTACTCAAAGAAAGAAACAGAACAAGAGCTGGACTAGATTTAGTTGAATGCATGTTCACGGAATTCCAGCTTCTCAGTCCGGCGACCTCCTAATAGAACTCTCCGACTCAGAACAATCAGCTCCCTCTCACTCATGTATCCAAGTAGCATGTCGTGTTTTGACTTGAGGCCTCAGAGAATATAGCAAATGAGACAATCATCCCCGTTTCCGTGACGAAGTATAACTTGCTGTCTATTCTCCCTTGCATCAGAGTAAACACACATTGAGAGACCTTCAAAACTCCATCTTCAAAGGAGATCCAACATACGAACACGTCAAGAGCACTCAGTAGTGCCCTACTTCATCGCCGTGATAGTATCAATGGTTCCGGACCTCCATTTAGAATGACTCTTCCATCTTTTACCTCTACACTCTCTGTGTTTGTCCCTACTTCAAATAACCAAACTTTATGCAAAATCCTTCGCTAAGTTATCTATTCGTAAATTCTTTTGCCACAAAGTGCACTTTGCCTCTTCCAAGGTAATCGTAGTGCATCCCTGTAGCAATGAACCAATAAAGTGCTTAAAAGAATTTGCTTGAGGTGCCAACAACATCATGCCTTATTTTCATTAGGCAAGGCCTCATTAATATTCTTCAAGTGCATCATGAATTTGTTATACTCATTCAAATAGGCTTTGATAGATGTTCCTTCAACAACTTTGAGTTGAAACATCCTTTTAAGGTTATACAAGCAATCATTCAAACTTTCCATTAGATAAAGTGACTTGAGTTTTACCAACAACACTGTGGCATCTTTATCTTTGGGCACTTCCTTTGACACTTCATCCAATCGATTCACTAGGATTATGTTTTTTGCCTTTTCCATAAACTCTATCAGTTTCTTTCATCATTTCTAACAATTGATTCTTGTCGCCTATCGTCTTTGTCAAACCTTAGGTTGTTACCAGGGAACGCATCTCAATGCTCCACAACCAAAATTTTTTCTCCCATTGAACTTCTCAATATCAACTCTTACTTAGGATGTAATTGCAAACATAATGTTTTCAAAAAGTGATCAGACAAGCAACAACTCTAAATCAACTTTAAAAACCCTAACCTTAACTTTGATACCAATTATTATGAAATAACATGGAAGCTAGTGAATCTTATAATTTGAATCTAACGCAAAAAGGAAGAAATTAACAAAGAAATCAATGAGAATCAATAGGGACATTGAAGATTTATTTAACTCAATCCGAGTGTTGACATCTCCTATACAAGAGAGCTAACCACTAAGAAATCTATTATGAATTTAAAAAATTAAAAAATTACAATCGTTTAATTGCGTTTCCTAGTTGATCTATATTACACTCAAGGTAAAATCCACAAGTGTCATCTCACTCTTTCTCATAGAGAGAAAAATGTTAACACTCGTCTTGTCTGCTCTATTTTGTAATGTTTGGATAGATATCATTTTTATACTTTCTTATGTGACTTGCCAACTCAAACTAAGACCCTGACTCCAATGTGGAAAGCATTTCAATAATTTCTTGCTTATTCAGACGTCAAATCACAAGTTGTATTTGGATTGGAATTTTTTTCTCAAGCTTGAGTTGGAGATATAATTTAATAGATATAATTGTTAAATGGTTCATGGACCATTACACGCAGAGAAGGCTCTACGCTACATTAGTTAACTCAAAAAAACTACAAAGAACAAGACATGGACTATAATTATGTATGGAAATATATGTCTTGGACAACGATCGGAAGCCATTTGGAAAATGAGCAACAGATCCTACCGAGTCAAGAAAAGATCAACATCTCACATACATTATCTGTACATGCCCGGAGTCATCTGTGGAGGAATCAAATCTTCTATGATGATTGTCTCTCACCATGCGATCATTTTCAATTGATTTGGATTGACATGCACATTATCAATGGTCCTGGCTCCTAACTATTTAAATTGTGTATCAACAGTAACACAAGAAACCATGCATTTGGCGATGCCATGATTTCTTGACTCTATGTCAACAAAAGCAATTAAAGAATTACGTTCTACTCCATGTTCAAGCTTACCTCAAAAGCCAATATCAGGTGCATCAGTACTAGCATAATCAATTACAAATACAAATCATCCCATTTAGAAATGTAAATATGCATTTAACATAATGATCACGCAGGCCAAAAGTGGCTCCTGAACATCAAGCAATTCTTCAAGTGATATTCAGAAGTTTTACTTATTAATTTTATCACCAACTTCGTGTCGCACACGATCAATCACCATGAAAATCAAGTGAGGATCGATCAGCTGACCGCTTAGTGCTTAATTTCATATGAAGTTTGTTATATTATGTTGTCTCTATACATTCAAAATCTAAATAGTCTATGTATATACTATCAGAGAATCTTCACCTCCAAAAGCAAGCATCTTCTCACCCAACTGTCCATGTCTTTACTCTCGGCAACACCCGCCCTCAATAGTTCAATTTCTCAGCTCTCAATTCGTACGCGGCATATTGCACCAATCTTATAAATAGCAACCAAAACCAAAACCAAAGCTCATCAATTCATAAAAGATGGGGTCAATAGCAGAATTGATGCTACCGGTCATAGACTTCTCGAGCCCGCAGCTCAAGCCGGGCACAGCCGAGTGGACAGCCGTGAGGGATGAGGTGAAGCAAGCGCTGGAAACTTACGGCTGCTTCGAAGCCCGGTTCGAGAAGGTGCCCATCGAATTGCAAAAGTCACTGCTTGGCTCCGTCCAAGAGCTCTTCGACTTGCCCTTGCAGACCAAGCTCCGGAATGTATCGAGGAAGCCCTACCACGGCTATGTCGGGCAGTACCCCATGGTCCCGCTCTACGAGAGCATGGGGATTGACGACGCCGACTTGTACGAGAAGGTGGATGGCCTTACCACTACCTTATGGCCCGAGGGACATCCGAATTTTAGGTAATGAAAGTTTTTGAAACACGAGGGTTGTTTATATATACTCTGTGCCTCGTGATTTAACTTAGAATCTGGGAATGCAAAACCCTATGTTCAGCTAACTAGCTTATCGTCTTGGTAAAATTCTAATTCGGTTGGTCCTGGGCAAGTCATGGGCTGATAAAATTTGAGCGAAGTAATTTTCGGTCCTAGGCAAGTCATGGGTTGGGAAAAGGAGTAGTTAAAAGTTCACCCTAAAGATCTAATAAGATAAAAACCTACATACAACAATTATCCAGAGCTACCACCACAATTACAACCAAAAACAAGAAAGAAAACACTTTTTTTTATACCAATTGCAGAAATTAGCGGATAAATCCACTCAATGGATGATGCAATAATCAAACAGAGTCGGTCACGGTTCACATATTGAATGAGAATTTTGTATTTGTAAGTGAATCTGACCTCTCTCTCTCTCTCTCTCGTTGGCAGCAAAAATATACAATCATTCTCGGAGAAGCTATCGGAGTTAGACAAGATGGTAAGGAGGATGATATTGGAGAGCCTCGGCGTCGAGAACTACTTGGACGAACACATGAACTCGACCAACTACCTCCTTCGTGTCATGAGGTACGCAGGGCCTCAAACCACCGATACTAAGCTTGGCCTCAACTCTCACACGGACAAGAATATCGTCACCATCTTGTGCCAGAACGAAGTCGACGGCCTCGAAGTCCAGACCAAAGATGGCGAGTGGTTCAGCACTCGGCCCTCACCGAATTCTTTCATTGTCATGATAGGAGATTCGCTCAACGTAAGTCTTATTTATTTTCTTTTGGAAGGAAAGACAAGAATTTTTGCATCTCCTCAACGGATCAAGTACTCAACTTTATTCAAAATATCATTCTATAAATCGATAAGATAATATTTGATTTTGACAATATAAATGCTAGTATGTCACGTGATATAATTGTGTAACAAAATATCAATTTCCAAACTCAATTTCCCTTGAGAGAACAACTAGAGCAGTAGGGAACCAAAAAAATATCTTCCTTGACGCGTGATATGATCCTACAGGCGTGGGTAAATGGTAGATTACACTCTCCGCATCACCGAGTCATGATGAGTGGGAACAAGGCAAGGTATTCGGTCGGACTGTTCTCGATTCCGAAGGGCGGATACATGATAAAAGCACCTGACGAATTGGTGGATGAAGAGCACCCTTTGCTCTTTAAGCCCTTTGATCATGTGGAGTTCTTGGGTTTCTACTACAGTGAAGCTGGACAAAGAGCTGAATTTGCCCTCAAAACTTACTGTGGTGTTTGATGTTGACCTACATGGTTGTTGAATAAACAATAATGTACGTGTGAGTTTCTGTATTTCTGCTATTTCCTTTCAAGTTTGTAAGAAAGAGTTGTTTTCAACATTCCCCAATTAGTTAGGTGATGAACGATTTGGTGGAATGTCATGTACCAACCGTGCTATAAGTTAATCCTTCTTGTGTTGTGTTATAGCTGAATGAGGTCATGGATCAAGTTACTTACAGAGAAGACTTCTCGCCACAATAATTAACTCATCAAAAGACAGCAAAGAATAACATATGGAGTATATTTACGGGTGTGTGTACATAATGATTGATGAAGATACGTGTGCAAGGACAAAGAACTTATTGCCAACCACTTTTCAGATCTGATTCAGTAGGGAAAATTTTGTATCAGTATCTCAATTAAAATTAAAATAAGAATTTGATTCATACTCCATGTTTTGAAATATTTTTACCATCCAAAAAGGAGAAAAATGGAGATTTTTGTCTAAAGTAATTTGCTAAGAACAGACAGTTGTATGAAATCTTTCAACAAAATAGTGGTTTTTCATTTCTCTTCAAATTTATTGACCAAAAAAAATCTCTCCAAATTTCGATAAAAAAAAAAACTCTCTAAATGAAATATATTCCAAACATAGATGCCATGGTTCCTTACTTCGCCAAGGTAATATAATTTTTCAAACCTATCAAAGGAACAAAGTAGCAGTAAAAAAAAAAAAAACTAAGTAGTAGTAAAAAAAATTTTATCCACTTTTCATGATATTATGAATGGATAAGATAGATTATGGGAATTCTTCAAAAAAGATTATGTTTTCTATAATGGAATTCGATAAGTGAGATTTCTTTGAGAATCCTATAATATTCATTTTTTCTCTTTCTCTTATAGATAGTCATAATTTTATTTGGGTTTACATCCTACTGGAGATCGGACACTGTTGAAGAAGGAACAAGAAGTTTCTTTCTTTTCCCTTCCAAGCACTTAGAAGATAAATAAATAAATAATATATTCAAGATAATTATGTATTTATCAAATACTGTCTCAATTCATTCTATTTTATCAGATTTGGGAAGTGATATGATTTCAAAAGATGAACTAGAGATAGGTAGTTCCAATAACATTCCATCCTTGATAAAAAAATACAATTTTTTTTTTTAAATTTACTTCATCGGTTCCATGGCTTGACTTGAGCAAGGGGATGCACGATACACAATAGAAATGGCAGATGATAAAAGAGATGAAAATTACTAGGGATATTATGAGATTAGTTCGTATACGAGAAAGAAAATCCAACTAATCAACAAGGAAAATATTAATTAATATTCTGAAGTTGACTTATTGATTGTATCACGGACTTTGTCTTATACATAATCAATCCCCATCAGAATCAAGATCAGCCGACTGCTTTACTGTTCAAAGCATGGAGAGTTCGTTGTATCATGTTGGCTGTTTCATTGAATTTTAATTAGTCTATTTAAATGCCATTAGAGAATCTTCACCTCCAAAAGCAAGCATATTCATGCCTCCCACAGTCCCTTGTCTCTACTCTCAGCAGCCGTTTCTCCAACAGAAGTTCAATATTGCAGTTCTTAATTCATATTCACTTGGCATTTTTGCACCAATCTTGTGAATAGCGACCAAAACCGAAGTTTAGCAGTTTTTAAAAGATGGGGTCAATGGCAGAATTGAAGCTCCCGGTCATTGATTTCTCGAGCCGAGCGCAGCCGAGTGGACCACCATTGGCCATACCGCTATCTTATTGCCCGAGGTATCCCAAATTTCTTTTAAAACAAGGATTAATTACATATACTTTGTAATGATGGCTAAATATAATACCTAGAATCGGGGTGAATAGTGTTTTAAAAAAACTTTGACAAAATATCGCAAAACAAAGGTGTCAAGTTAGATATAAGCGTGATCGGTAAGATAGAGAGTTGATTGTTGCGACCCTCTTTTCCATCCAAAAGGGGAAAATGACGAGGCTTAAGGGTATTACCTAAAAGGCAGGCTTACGATAATTGATTAGGCATGGATTCTCCTAACCTCATACCTCTCGTAACATTGGATTTCTTTGTAAGTTCTTTAAGCCTATGGGATTCAAAGAGTTGCTATTAGTCATTTGAGGTCAGTTAGAAACCAAACAAGACGCATGAGATTCTTTTCATTTCCTACGCAATCAAAAATTTTAAGCACGAAGAGTTGATTACGTCAATATTACTATTAACGCCCTTTCAATATCACAATCTTGGCAAGTTGTTCATCTAAGTAGTCTCTTGCTTACCAATTATGAGCCTAAATAATATTAAAATTACTAAGTGAGCATGTAAATGTTTTTGTAGGGCTCATTATGGTTCTGAACTAGACCTAACCTTCCAAAACAAAAATGAGCAAACAATTTATTTAAATGTGATACGATAAAGAAAAAGTCAAGTATTGAAGAGACTTTAAAGTAAATACGAAAAAAGAAATCTGATACAAGTCAGGTAAAGAATATATATACGGCCATGTTATAAGCCCTAAGACATGATTCCTCATAAGCTAAAATCAAGTTAAGTTCAATTTCTTTTCTAAAGGACCAATTTTCTAAAATCAAGCTGACATTAAATGCATTCATTAAAACCCTTAAACTAAATGTTACGCTAACTAAAGAAAACTAAACTATATATAGCATTAAAATCACACAACTAAGTCGAGACCTATCTCTAACCTATTTTCAAATTTTTTAGCATTTTCAAATTTTGTATTTAATTTTTTAAATAAATAAATAATTGTTTATTCCGAAAATGGGGATTGGTTGGGGCCTTTGAGCCCAGTCCGAATAAGGACACATATGGTTTCGCGGGTCCGGACCATTGAACGCTTTTGGGGCTTTGATACTAAATCTATTTTCAAAATAGCTCAAGCCCAATCCAAAAGCAAACTAAGCCCAAATCATCAATAGCCCAAAGTTTCTGTCAAATCAGATCAAGCCCAAACAGATTATAACCAGAATTGAATTAAGCCCCGCTCTCCCTTCAACTCAAGCCCAAAACTTGCTAATCCTATCACAAAACTAAGTCCAAATCTACCCAAAAAGCACTCACGTCTCTTTTGCTATTTCAGTCAAAATGAGCCCATTTTCCCTTTTTGTTTTTTGTTTTTTTTTCTTCTCAATTTCCTAAAGTCTTCTTCCTACTTGACTACCCCAAGACAAACCTAGAACACATAAAAAACGCATGGCCGAAATATACGGCACGAGGCCTATAACCTCTTCATACTAACACATCACTATATTCAGCATAGTTCGACAATTTGTTTTCGAGTGACGGTCTTTCTCTAGATGAACATATCTTTTACAATAGTGGAATTTTGGTTTATTCTGAAATAAATTCTCCAAATGATTTGTCTTTTTGCAAATATTGCAAGGTGGATGTTTTTGCTTTTAAGTGGGTTTTCCCTTCTCTTTTTATTTTTCCATGAGCTCCTTCCACCATTTCTAGATCGGTGAGATCATATGTTTATTTTAGATTGAAAGGCACTTTCAACTGATTCTTAATATTGTACCATCACTCTTTTTTCATGTGCTTCTAGAAAGCTAATTAATTTATTTACCGATAAGGTCATTGAGTCCTTAGTTCCTTGGTGACAATAGGATTATATTTTCTAGTAAGTGACACCGGTATTAGTTCATTTACTAGTTAGGTCATTAAGTATATATTTTGAAAGTTTTAGCACTTATATATCCTCCGTTGCCATATTTTGGCACTTGAGATGTCCGCACATCGTTTCATTGATGTTCTTCAAGTGCATCACTTAACTAGATGGGTTCAGATAGATGTTCATCCAACAATCCGGGATCAAAACATCCTTTTAAACTTATACAAGTAATTGTTTAAACCCTCCAATAGATAAATGATTCAAGTTTTGAACATAACACTGTGTCATCTTTCTCTTTGGGCACTTCTTCTAACACCTCATCCAATAAATTCACTAGGATTATACTTTTCGCCTTATCCATAAACTCTAACTTATCAATCTCATTTATCATTTCTGAAAATTAATCCTTATCATTTAGCATCTTTGTCAAACCTTAAGTTATTACTAGGGAACTCATCCCAATGCTCCACAACCAAAAGTAATTTCCCTCGATGAACTTTTCAATCTCAACTCTTGGTTTGGATATAATTGTAAACACAATGTTTTCAAGTTATTAGATAAGCAACAACTCCAAATCAATAGCTTAATTTTGAGACATAATTTAACGAATATAATAGTAGAATGAGGTCATGGATCATTACATGCAGAGAAGCCTTTACGCGACATTGGTTAACTCATAAAAAAACCAAGAAAGAGCAAGACATGGACTTGTTTGCGCCCAAGAGTGACCGAGCCGTTGATATGAGTGGACACATGATTAAAGCGTCTATCAAGCACACGACCCCTTATCGACGACCCAAAAAATCAACATTGATATTAGCATATATCCAAATCATTGCTCATCAGATGTCAATGTAAGACAACGTATGCCTAAAAATGGTCGACAAAAGGTATCGATTAATAGGTTTGGCAAATTGTCGGGACACCGAGAGGAAGTTTAGCACATGAAGATTATCAAGTTGCAGTTACAAGTTTGAATTTACTAGAAAGCAAAATGATCATGAACATGAAGTTTGTTTTGATAGAGTTTGTTTTTGTTTGGTTCGTTTGTAATACTTGTACTTCCCAGGTTTTGTTGTTAATTAAATTCCAGCACAATTTGCGTTTGTATAGTTTGACTCAAAGTAAAGTTGTTGATTTCTTTATTTGTCTTAGTATTTTCCTATCAAAGTCGCCATAAAAACTATCTCCTCTAATTAAAAGCTAAAAAATAACTTTTGGTGAAAGATATTTCGTCACGGGAGAAATTTTAGCAAAATAGGATTAAATTTATGTATTAACATATATGTCTTGGACCACCATTGGAAACCATTAGGAAAATGAGCAATGGATCATACTCAATCGAGCTTCTCACATAAATTATCAGTATATGCTTGTTATTAGGAATCAAATATTCTATGACGATTGTCTCTCTCCATGCAACTGTACAACTATTGATCAACATACATGTGCAAGGACATAAGCGCAATGATCATTTTCAATTGATTTTGATTGACATGTACATTGGTAGTGGTCCTGAATCCTAACCAATTAGGTTGTGTATCAACTACGCATTTGGCGATACCGGGATTTCTTAATTCTATGTCAACAAAAGCATTCAAAAAATTACATTGTCCTTCATGTTTAAGCCAACCTCAAACGTCAATATCAAGTGCATCAGTACTAGTATAATCAATTAAATATGTAAAAAATCCTTCCCATTTAGAAATGTAAATATGTATTTAACGTAATGATCGCCCAGGCCAAAAGGGACTCCTGAACAACAATCAATTATTCAAGTAATATTCAAAAGTTAACTTATTTATTTTATCGCCAACTTGGTATGACACACGATCAATCACCATCAAAATCAAGTGAGGATCAATCAGCCGATTACTTAGTGCTTAATTTCATGTGAAGTTTGTCATATTATATTGGCTCAATTCAATTAAAATATAAATAGTCTATGCAAATGCTATTAGAGAATCTTCACCTCCAAAAGCAAGCATCTTCATCCTCCGACTGTCCTCGTCTTTACTCTTGGCAACCTCCCCCCCTTCAGCAAAGTTCAATTTCTCAGTTCCCAATTCATGCTCGGCATATTGCACCAATCTTATAAATAGCTACCAAAACCAAAACCAAAACCAAATTCATAAAAGATGGGGTCGATGGCAGAATGGAAGCTCCCGGTCATAGACTTCTCAAGCCCGCAGCTCGGGCCAGGCACAGCCGAGTGGACCGCCGTGAGGGATGAGGTGAAGCAAGCGCTCGAAACATACGGCTGCTTCGAAGCCCGGTTTGAGAAGGTGCCCGTTGAACTGCAAGAATCAATGCTTGGCTCGGTCCAGGAGCTCTTCGACTTGCCCTTGCGGACCAAGCTCCGCAACGTCTCCAGGAAGCCCTACCATGGCTATGTCGGGCAGTACCCCATGGTCCCGCTCTACGAGAGCATAGGGATCGACGACGCTGACGTATACGAGAAGGTGGATGGCCTTACCACTACCTTATGGCCCGAGGGACATATGAATTTTAGGTAATCAAAAGATTTTTAAGCATGAGGATTATTTATATACTTTGTGCCTCGTGATTTAATTTAGGATCCAGGAATGCAAAATCTTATGTTCAGGTAACTAGCTTGTTGTCTATACGAAATTCTTATTCAGTTGGTCCTAGGTAACTTGTGTTAGAATTTGCTTCTTGATAGATTTCACGATTAAAAATTATAGAGCCTTTGTCTATATGTCTAAATAATTCTTAGACGTTTTTTTTAATAATACCGCATACAAGATTTATAATGAAGTGAGACTTAACTTACAGATTCGAGGGACGTTTAGATGTCCTTTCCTTTGGCAAAACTAGGCAGTGTGTGTATGGTGCACACTCAAATTATGTACGATCACTTCATTCTAAGATAAATTGATACACAACAATAAAATACGTGTTGCTGAAAAGAGGTAACTACGTGATTCAAATCGACGCATAGATTGGTGACTTCATTCTTGATTTCTTGACAAATTTAAGTGAAGGAATTTTTCGATTAAATGTGGGTAATAATAGAACATAATTCATCTAGCGAAAATTACCCTAACGAGAGTTGAGGGTTGAGATGCGGAGAAGTTAAAAATTCACCCTAAAGACCTAATAAGATAAAAATCTACATGTTCCATTATCCAGAGCTTCAACGGGCCTTTGGTAGCTGGGGGAGATGGCTACCACCACAATTCTAACCAAAAAGAAAAGGCACATTTTTTTGGCCAATAACTACAAAATTATCCAATAAATCCACTCCATGGATGATGTTCCCAAATTATATGAATTTCGCCGTTTTCTTGATATGTGATTAATATAATTTATTAGATTACTAATTTTTCGTCCCTAACTTAATTAGGCGCCATTGACTGTTTAGTGAAAAGAAAAACAAGACACTTTCATAAGTTTGATCGACTATTTCTTTTTCGGATGCAGATTTAATCAACCTTTCAATAGTTTTATATACAAACTGAGAGACTGAACTCTCTCTCTCTCTCTCTATGGGCAGCAAGACCATACATTCATTCACGGAGAAGCTATCGGAGCTGGATAAGATGACAAGGAGGATGATCTTGGAGAGCTACGGCGTCGAGAAATACCTGGACGAGCACCTGAACTCGACCAACTACCTTTTACGTCTCATGAAGTACGCAGGGCCTCAAACCACCGACCCTAAGCTCGGCCTCGTCTCTCACACGGACCAGAACACCGTCACAATCTTGTGCCAGAACGAAGTCGACGGCCTCCAAGTCCAGACCAAAGACGGCGAGTGGATTGGCACTCGGCTGTCGATGAATTCTTTCGTCGTCATGATAGGAGGGTCACTTCGCGTAAGTCATATCCTCTTCTTTTGAAAGGAATTACGAGAATTCTCACATCTCATTAACCAATCAAGTATTCAACTTTATTCAAAATATCATTCTATAAACCAATAAGATGTCATGATAGGGTAACAATATATGATTTTGTTAATATAATATTAGCATATCACATGATACAACATCCGATACCCCCAACTTAATTTCTTTCGAGAGAACGACTGAAGTCATGGAGGATGGAATAAAGAATACATTCCTCAACATGTAATATAATCCTACAGGCGTGGTTAAACGGTAGATTGCACACTCCGCATCACCGAGTCATGATGAGTGGGAGCAAGGCAAGGTACTCGGCTGGACTATTCTCGGTCCCGAAGGGCGGGTACATGGTAAAAGCACCCGAAGAGTTGGTGGATGAAGAGCACCCTTTGCTCTTTAAGCCCTTTGATCATGTGGAGTTCTTAGACTTCTACTACACTGAAGCTGGACAAAGAGCTGAATGCGCCCTCAAAGCTTATTGTGGTATTTGATGTTGGCCTACATGGTTGTTGAAGAAACAATAATGTACGTATGAGTGTCTGTATTTCTCCAATTCCTTCCAAGTTGGTAAGAAAGAGTTGCTTTCAATTCTTTTGCTGGAGTGTCATGTACTTGCCGTGCTAAATGAATCATTATTGGGTTGTATAATAGTTGAATGAGGTCATGGATCAAGTTACATACATAGAAGGCTTCACGCTACAATAATTAACTTAACAAAAAAACAACAAAGTACAACGCATGGACTATATTTATGTAAATAAATATGTCTCGGACCACCATTGGAAACCGTTAGGCAATTGAGTGCTAAACTCAAACTTTATTAAGAAAAGATCATGTGACATCATAAGGATGATCTATACATGCCCATTATTTACTAAGAAGGAATCAAAAACTTCTATGATGATCATGTCTCTCTTAGAAATTGTACAAAGATTGATCATCTTAAGTGTGCGGGACAAAGAGCTTCTCGTCAACCTTTTTTGAGGTTTTGAATTTATTTGATGCAGAATGGAAAATTTTGTATTAATATCTTAATTAAAATTTAAAATACGAATTTAATTCCATGTTCTAAGAAATATTTACCATTTGAAAAGGGACAGAGATATAAAAGCTTTCAACAAAATGGTGGTTTTTTAACTCTAGCCAAATGTTTCGAAAAAAAAGAACTCCAGCCAAATAAAATATTTTCCAAACATATATACCATAACTTCTTATCTCGAAAGGTAACAAATATCTAAGTTAGATATTTTTGGATACTTTATCAAACCTATTCCAATACTAAGTAGTAGTAAAAAAAATTTATCATGATATAATGCGTGAATAAGATATATTATATGAAATTCTTCATAATAGCTTATGTCTTCTATAATGGAATTTGCTAAGTGTGATTTCTTCTGGAATTCTATGAGATCAATTCTTTCTTTTTCTTTGGCAGATGGTCACAACTTCGTTTGGGTATGTATCCCACTGGAGAGATCTATTAGAGGTCAGAAATTGTCGAAGAAAGAATGGGATGTTTCTTTTTACCCTTCCGAGAAATTAAAAGAGAAATAGTTAATATATTAAAAATAATTACATATTTATAAATATTGTCTCAATTCATTTAATTTTAGCATATTCAAGAAGTGATATGGTTCCGAAGCATAACACCAGTTCCAATAACTTTGCCGCTAAGGGTAGACTTTGACTTCGGCCTTTGTGACTAACCGATTCAAACCTAGTTCTTTCCCATAAGATCAAATGTGATTCCAAATACAAATAGGAATGAGCATGGTCCGGATTGGGCTGGTCCACTCTTTAATTCTATGACCAATTCGTACAATGTTGGTCCTCGATTTTTAGGACCGAGGACCGACCTTATTGAGCCTGAGATCGAGGATCGGACCGATCCAATGGATTTGGTCCGATTCCAAGATCAACCTAGGACCAATCAATAATTTTTTTTTGTTTCATTTTTTGTATTCACTAAAAATGCAAACTTACTATTTTAAATTACATATCCATTGATAATGCAATGTTAAGCACACAAACTATACTGGTACATATTCAACAAATAGAAATTTCACACTTGTTAAAAACAAGAAATCATAAAAGCGATTAAGACTATTCATGGAGCCACAAAGCAAGCATTGCTCACAAGCAAAGAGAGTTTCTAATTAGGGTTTTGTTTTCTTCTGATTTACTCAGTGACAAGTGAGATCAATGAAGAGAGGTGAGTAGTGCGAGCATCGAGCTTCGAGCAACGAGCATGGCAATTGTTGAGCAGTGAGTAGGCCAAGATTGCTTACAAGCGAAGTTGTTTCTTTTTATTTTGATTGGCAAATTGAAGACTAAGATGATAAAGAAGAAAGAAAAGAACATGAGTACTAGAGGAGGAGCATGCCATTTGAGTTAAGATTTACTTTTAAAATAGATAAAAAATATTATAAAAAATATATTAAATTTATAATATATAATATATCTAAAATATTATACACACACAGAGTCAGGATTTGTTCAGGTTGGACTAACTCAAAACTCCCAAGACTGAGGACCAACCCGCATAGTGCTAGTCTAGGGATCCCAAGACCAATGACCGACCCAGTCCTTTTAGGAACCGAATCAGGACCAGTAGGATTGGGCGTGTCCAAGGTCGGTTCAAGGTTAACCCTAGAATGATTGTCACCCCGAGATACAAATGGTAAGACATTGCCATTTGGACTTGTGGAAAATCCGAAGATATATATATAATACACATCAGAAATTAAATACAAAGTTAAATGTTTTTGGGGAAAAAAGAAAAAGAAAAACCAAATACGGACATAATCGGTATTCATTTCAATACTTCCTTTTCTCCTTTTCAGTTTAATTCTCATTTCCTTGTAATATATTTTAAAAAATTACGGTTTAAGAAGCTTTTAAAACTATTTCACTCCAATGAAAGTTAAACAAATTTACATTATTAATGTGTGCAATATAATTTGTCTCTAGAATTCAAGTGAAATTTTAAAGAAATTAGTGTGGAAAATTACACAATACTGGCAAAATACAGTTCCTTTTATGAAAAAAGATAAATAGAAAAAGAGGGATAATTATTTTTGGGAGATAATTGCCAAACTAGCACTAAACATGTTATACGCATATTGATTCAATATTAAACTTTTCAATTTTGCTAATACAATCATATTCTTTACGTGAAATTCCAATATGGTCCTTCCGGTCAATTATTATGTCCTACGTGGTATGCTGATGTGGATAACTTGTGGATTGCCATGTCAACGAATTTCGGCAACAAGTGGTTGGAAGGATCATATTGAAATTTCGTGTAAAAACTGAGGACTATATTTGTAAAATTGAAAAGTTTAAGCACGTGTGGACTGAATTTTCCCACTATTTCAGAGACAGGACGGCGCCATCCGGAGCATTTTATCTAATCCTTTTCGTTTTCATTCGAGCTCATTGGTGAATTCTTCAGCTTCAGCAGTGATACCGCAGCTTCAAAGTTATCTCTCTCTCTCTCTCTCTCTCTCTCTCTCTCTCAGCTCCGTTTTCGAGCCATTTCTGTTTGCTTGTGTTTACACTTGGTATCCAAATTGTAGCGACGAACATCGACTTTTCTCGCGCACTCGGCATCAATTTACATGCACAGGTTTTCCTCTGACTTCTCGTGATTATTGGAATTATGTGGCTCTGCTTGGGTTAGCTTTCCTCATTCGCCTCGTTTGATTTATTCGCACCTGCACGTGTATGTCCTCATGGAAGCGTTGTTGGTTCATGATCACTCGAGGAATGCTTAACCTTCTGGTTTTTGGGCGCTCGAAACCACATAATGTTAGCTAAGGATCATAATAATTTGTTATTTTTCCACGGTTTTGGTCAATGTTGGTTTCTTGCAGTTACCCAGATGTTGTGGCTAACTGGGTGGGAAGTCGAGTAGTTGATGTTTCGCTATAGGTTGGGCTGGTCACGTCGTGAAACTATTAGATGGAGTGGCCGAGCGGCTTTGCGGTGTACATGATTGAGCAAGCCAAGCAGATTATGAGGTTGGAATTTGTGTTTTGTTCAGAGTTGCTTCATGTTTACAATTTAAAGCAAGGCCAAGCCATGATTAATCTACTGCACCGTGGCACTTGCACGTGGCGTAGACACTCCATCTGACATGTAGTTAATGAGGAGGAGCAAAAACTTTTCTTAAAAAGGATCGAACAAATTTGTTGGACAACAGCAGGTGCGGAACGAGCAGAGCGCTCTTATTGTTCATGTTGGAAAGTATTAATGGCCAAACCAACAAAGGTTGTGTTGCTCATGAGTTACGCTTCTCTAGTCATGAATAGATTCACCATTTTGAATGGCATAGCCATCAACCACATAAGTAGCACAATTAAACATAATGGATAACATGCAGAGGAATTTACTGTTTGTCATCAACAGCTTTGGTCCTTTTTGAATAGGCTCAGGTATTCCGAGTAATTAAAGTGTTAATTTTGGTTTGGAAGAATAAGCGCAGATTGCTTATATTATCCACAAGTTATGGTCGGTCAACTGCAAATTCATTTCCAAGAAAACTTCTCTTTGATAGATACATTTGCAATCAGTTAACATTTTGCTTGAAGTCGAGTGCCAAAGCTACCTCATGTGTGATGTGACTAAATGATCTCAGTCCTAATCATGACACTGACCGTTTGTAGTGGAGTACATCTTACAAGTAAGGTACGATGCTGTAATCTTTCTTTCAAGCAGAATGGAGGAATTATATAATTATGCAGATACTGAAACTGAGACTACTTCTGCTGCCCACAAGTCGTTTTTATTATCTTAAAGTTTGTTAATGGCAGTTGGGACTTGCTTACTCTAAATAAACCAAAATTTCTCTTGCTCGCAGCTTTCTTTTCAGAGCTTCTTATTTTCCAGTGATATGCTTTCATGGCCTGAGCAGATAGCAATACTCCGAGGACCAGGGTATCCTCAACAAGTGGTGCAATTTTCAATCTATAGAGGATCAAGACTGAGACCCCTGAGCATGGAGAGAACAAGAAAAGGACAAAAATTCGCTTTCTGTTCCTCCAGGCTTTAGGTACTTCTTCTCATATTTAAAATCTGATGTGTGGTATTTTTCCTAGATTAGTGATGGCATATCCATGTTCCTCGTTATCTTTTACCATGCTAAGCAAGTTGCCCGATGGATTCTAGTATTTATGAAATGCAGCAAAGTTCTCATAAACTTGTTCATTTGGATGATGGAGAGAGTCGGATAAATTAGGTAAAGAAAAATTTCAAAGCTTTTTGTTTCCACGAGCGCAACTTAGTTTATGCAGGTGAGAAAACAAAAAGAACGAAAAGGTAGCAAAATGGTAAACAACTCCCTGATGATCTCTTTAGTAGACAACGTGAAAAATATTGCACATGGCTTCAAGGGCATCATCATTTTCAACTTGCAAATCTTTGCCAGGCTATAATTGGGTTGACAGTTGGAACGTATTAATGTACCGCTTGGGCCCAAGCGTATGAGCATTATCTTGCTGCGCGCGCGTGTGCCCACGTGCCTGCATGAGAGAGAGAGAGAGAGAGAGAGAGAGAGAGTCGTGACCTGTTACTCTTGCTGTCAAATGTCATGGCCTTACATTCTCAGTTAACTTCTGCTTAAAAAAATGCCATTATTGGAATTTCCCTTTGCAAGAAATAGTTGTTATTGTCTTCATTTGTCCCTTGACATCTTCCAAGCTTCATTTGATGAATAATTAGTCCTACAATTTTTATCTTGATCTTTGTCATTTTCATTGGACGAGGATTGTCCTTCACATCTGGGCAAAAAGCCATCTTTTTGTTTGTCCTTCGCTTGAATATTAAAATGGGCAAAAGGCTGTCTTTTTGTTTGCATCTCGCTTTTGTGATTTGACACAAGTTGTCATTCTCATGGGAGCTCATCTGATTCGTCAACTAACTTACACACTACAATCCTCAGGAATTCAGTTCCACTGAACTTGCCGACCGATAAACACTTTCGAGGGGCAATAGCTAGAAAACTTTAGCTGACTTTCACGATACTATCACTTACATCAGGTAGTTCGAGAGTACATAGCCGAACTAATGACAGTGCTTTGTTGAAATGTTTTGCCTTGGTCCCAAGGTACTCGCTCCAAGTAACTGGCTTGTAAAGTGGAGGATGATTAGAGTCTATTAGTTCTGGTAGAGGTGAGACATGAACCCAACTCGGGGGTCCATATAAATAGGCAACTGATAACCGGTGCTCTGTCCGGTTAACCACTGCTCGATGGAGGACACTTGGGTATAAGCCATTTGATAATATGTGAAAGAGGTCCCCCACATTAACAACAAGTGCACCGGAAAGTGGAGGTACTGTGATCCATCCACTGCCCTCTTTAAGCACTTGCAGGCCACTTGTGTTATTTTGATGAAGAATTGTGAGGAGTGTAGAGTCTGTGTGAGCAGCAAGACCCATTGCCCTGTCTGGGTCTGGGCAAGCAGGGTAAGAATTCAATTGCAAAGCAGCAACTGCACCTGTGAATTCACCTTTAGGGCCGCTCCATTTGATGTCTTCCTTTGTCAACCCCAGTGAGCCAAGCATAAGCCACATCAACCTTCCTGCTAGCTGTTTCATCTCTTTCTGGAACTCTTCAATTACATCACTGCAACAAATAACAGAGAAAATTAAGCACTTAAAAGATGGCAAAGCTGCTGGACTAATGAAGGTTAAACAAAGAGTGAATAGAAGATTCGATCTTTAGACACTGTCCCTCAGAGTCTTTTTGGTGGGCCCCTGGTTTTGATTGCATCATTTGTATCCATTGATAATAGTAAGTAGCTTGAAAAAGAAAAATTGCGAGTTACGACATGTAGATGGTCATGGTTTAGTACCAGAATAGGCTGTAATCTTGAGGCCAAAGTCGGCGAGCATGTTCCATTGGTGAACCCATAATGGTGAAACCCTCAGACCACATTTGCTTAGGGAAAAAAGCAGAAATTCGTGCGACTCCATATCCCGAGATGCCTTCTGGGGAACGAGATGCCTTGAGCTTTTGCGGCACTGGCAGAGAGAAAAGATTCTTGGCAGCACGCTCAACATCATGAAGAAGCTCCTCTGGTATGCCATGGTTTGTGACTTGAAATACACCCCAACTTTTGCATGCATGGCCTATTAGCTTTAGCGCATTTGGGTCATTGAGATCGATGACCGGCAAAGTCTCTTTGCTAGGACAGTGAGAAGAAGGGTTCTCATCAAGTTCTGTCCATGCATATGAGTCGGGCAGCTCCTTCACTGAACTAAAGTCGAGTTGTTTATGATGGGTTTCGACAGGATAAGCTCTGAAGGCATCTGAGAGTCTGGAAAGCATAGTAGAGAGAGGAAACAGGGAGAGAGTACTTGCAGAGAAACCGGGAGAGTGTAGGACGACGGGTTATAGGTTGAGATACAGTTTACAAAATTGACAGAGTAAAGCAAATGTACTTGTTACTCGATATGAAATGGTATAGTGCTAAGTTTATATAGAGATGATGGAGTTGTGGTTTCTCAGTGTTGAGTGGTGCTGGGGTATGGCATTGATTGGAAGGAGACAAGAAATGAAATAACAGAGAGCATTTCACATTGGACAACAGAAAGAACAAATATGGTGAGGACGGTCTTGTCCTTTACAAACAATATAACGGAAGGAAAGGAAAGGCATCTCAACTTCCCAAGCTATAGAGCTTCCATGGAAGGGAGGGTCCATCTCTCTCTCTCTCTCTCTCTCTCTCTCTCTCTCTCTCTCCATGTGCGTTTGTTTTGTCCTCAAGTAGGAACACATGCACATCAATATCCACCCCCGTTTTGGTCGTAATCAACCTTTTTCAAAGTACAATTCCCTCTATCACCTGGAGATATCTTCAAATTGCCCTTCCACTTGCTCTTTTGAAATTTATATAACTGGCTTTGAGGTTTTGAGTGATTCTTGTCCTCAACTTGACCTGTTTATACTGAATAAGTTCCTTCACGGAGGTGCACAATATTCATTTCCAGCTTATTTTTGTACTACTAAGTCTCTGTGGGTATGACAAGGACATGGTATCTCAGGTCATTGATTAGTTGTTCTCAACTTGTTCTTGTCTAGAGATTGGAAGATTTATATGGAAGGGCATTCTGGTCTGTCCACCAGTGAGTGCTCCTATTTATATCTTCACGTATATTTGATCATTTTCCATGAAAAGTAATATAGCCTCAGTGCACTCTGAGATTACATTTGTGTTTGTTTGTCCTAGATGTCCCAAGTGGGCTACCAAACACCCTTCAAAACCACAAACATTTTTGGTCGTCTCCAGACATTATGTAAATGGGTTTTCTCGCTTTTCTGTTAAAAATCATTTGACTGTTGTTTGTGGTTTCTCCATTTTGCTCATAGACAAGGTTGGAATCCTGTTCTTTGTGGAAGTATATGATGAAACTGTAGCTGATTATTTCTGCGAAAGATACTGAGTGTTAATTGGCTTTGGTTAGTCATTTTCTTGAAATATTGGATGTCAATCTTCATTGATCCATGCCCAAGGAGGAAGTAAAGATTTTCGTTTTCTTTTTTTCTTTTTTTCTCTCTCTTATTTTGGCCTTCTCTTTATATTCTATAAGGTCGGCATCCAATGACAGAAACGACACAATAATGTTGTAATCATCATCATGCGAAACTGATCGCAGGATTCATGTGACGAGCCTCACACAAGGGAAAAATGCGAAATGTGCTATTACACATGCAAAATAGTCCTACAAGAGTGCACTTCAGAGGAGACGCACAACGTATTTCACACAATGGCAGTGGCGGAACTCCGCTAATTTCATGGAAGTTGAACGTTTAGCATTCAATATGCTTTCTCCCTCCTGGCGAGGATGATAAGATTGGACCATTGGCTAGAATTGCAATTTCATCATTCATCGGTGCAGGAAAAACTCAAGTGATCATCATTCATTCTGTCTCATGTGAAATGTTTAGACAAATTTCTTCTACGTAAGTAAGGTCCAAAGAGGGTTTACATTATATAAATTGTCTTAAACGGTGATTGAAGGAAATATGAAAGTGTGAAAAACATTGAAGGCTGTGCAGTACATGACTTTTGCTCTGAGTTTAGAGCATCACTCCAGGGTCAGTTTTCTCATGTAACCACTGTTATTTTTACATGTTAATTAACAGTAAAAACCTATAGATTATTGATTGATTCCCCCAAGAAAGGCAGGAAATGACGAATTTGCCTGCATAGATCTAAGAGACTCTATTATTGACACTCACATTAGAGCTCTAATTATATGTTGAAGGCGACGTCATTCACCAACATGGTATTCAAGATTAAAATCTTTGTTGAATTGATTATTTCTTCCAAAGGTGGTAGGTCATCGCACGAAAAGATCTCTTGTTGCAATAGGATAAAGCCTATGAGGAAGCAAAGGAACTTTTTCTACTTCCTAATGAAAGTGAAAGTTCAAACCGATTTACGTCTGAGAAAGTATGCAGCACTTACCAACGTGGGTCTAAGGAAGCACTTGCCGAAAGGACAAAGGATCACCTTTTTTATAAGTGGGGTTAATTAATGAAAGGCTGAGGCCTCAAATTTGGACCAACAAATTGGTACCCGAGATGCTACGCCATGTGAAAGAGCAGAAACTTTGCAAGACTATAAGCGCATACATAGTGAAATACCATGATGATGTCCACACGTAATATGCTTGGTTTTGTCATGATGCTCCTTTGAAGGCCTTTGGACTTGTAATTCTCAACCGTCAAAAAAGTAAGTTGGGCCAAAACAGGTGGAGTGACTAGGTCACCACAAAACAAGACTTTTCTTCCTTTGTAACCAATCTGGGTTTTAAGAGGATTTTACCCTAAACTGAGTGACAGATATTCAGAATTTCAATTTTCTTGCCCAATAAGTAGTTTAATAAAAGTTTCAATTAGAAATGGCACTACAAAGTAGATAATGAACTAGTTCTACACAGTTCGCAGCACCTTTTGAAGGGGAAAATTATCTTTAAAAAAAACTATTTCAATCCATTTTTTTCTTATTAAAGTATCACATGTTGTTTGTCCTCATAGTTTATAAGCTCTTAATATACATGTGATCTCTCTCCACTTACTCAAAATTTTAAGTTAAAATTTCTAACATGTCAATTTTTTTGTTAAATTTCTTGACAATAAACATATGTTTGTGTATGTGTGTGTGTATGTATGTATGTATGTATGTATGTATGTATGCATTGCCATCTTGTTAGGTTTAGGAGATATAAAGGAAAAAGGAACTTATGTGCTTTGAGATTATAATGCTCCACTTAGAGAGAGAGAGAGAGAGAGATGTTTCATGTCATTCGCGCAGATTATGCTCCATTCATTTGGGACACATACAAGCTGAGATGAAAGCCAAATATATCCACATGATGACAAAATCCAAGCTTGCCTGCCTCTCTCTCGTATCCTCTTCAAGTCCTCCCTTTTGGTAATCTGCAAAATTCAACTTTGAAATCATTCGTCTCCCTCCAAAGTCAAAAACCTATTTGCTTGAATCTGTCAAATCAGTGGACTGACAAAGCATGGTGGAAGGAATCCATAGGACTGTGAGGTGCAAACCAGAGCAAAGTGATGAGAAGACACTCATGTCTATCTCCCTTGCCAATAAGACGTGCGTTATCGATTCTACCAATGCTCTGTAGATAAAGCGCCTTGCACTTAGTCCGAGTGTCGATGTGGTCAATCTGTTTATTTCTCATGCACAGTGATTCTGATATTGCCACCCAATTTTACGGTAATTAATTAAGAGAGTAACTAGATATTTGTGTCATGTAGAACCCTAATAAAAGAGTCATTGATTTTGATATCAATTCATATTTTGATTTACACATATAATTACGTTTTCAATTTTGACATTCATAATAACGACAAATGTGGACACATACTTTTCATTTGACAAGCAGAATATGAACCAAATGAGAGAAAAGAAAGACATATTTAACATAATCATGTCATCACGCTTTTCATACTTATTTAATTAGTCAATTCTTTCAAGGCTAAATCTATGACGTGATGTTTTGATACCAATAGTATATTAATAATTCCAAAAATCATTGTAAAAAATAGGGAAGTGGGCATAGTCTAAACTATGAGGATGTCCATGTCCTCTATGTCATTCCTCTTCATTTCAATTTCTCAATGCGCTAGCAGATGAGAGCGGATCAGAAGGGGTTGCCATAATAGATTGTTTGTCGTTTCTTCATCCCATTCCGGACCCCTCACGTTAGTCACAGGTTGTCAATATTTCCTGCAGGGATAATGAGTTTTAGTTTAGTGCTGGGACAAGATATGCAAGAATTATTGATACCTTGGCCAACATACTAGAATATGTCCAACCAAGATCCGGACAAATAGCTGAGTTGGCAGCCATGACGTCCATGTCTATGTGCATAGATATGTATATCCTGGCTATAGTTATTTTATTATAAACTCATGCATGCAGCCATGACGTTTCCTTTGGGGTTCCCCACATAAAATCAATGATTATTCGCTAGAAAACCTAGAATGTAATAATTTGAAAAGATGGGTTTTTATAATGGGGATGCTAGTGGACGAAGGCTGGCCGATTCCGATGCTTGGATCCATTCTTAATTTGTTTGCTCTTCTAACGTATGTTAAAGACATTCTCCTGGTTCTTGATGGGGAAACTACTCATTAGACATTCTTTAATCGTGGCTGCATGCACCATAAGGATTTGTTAATGTGTGTTAACTCTCTATCTAATATAATTTAATCGTTTGTGCAGTTGTAGATCTGTTTTTTCTTTTGTCTTCTGGATAAAGACATTCTTATTTCCCATGCTTAGGCTTATAAACCATCCAAAACCGTGACAAGTTGCACACTAAGCTCCAATATCCTTGACGACCGTGATTGGAACTTGGGATGTTGTACGCATCGAAAGTAGATCGTCCCTCTTTATTTTCATTACAAGCGATCTTTGGTTGCTTCAGCCACCATTACATTGTCCTGCAAATTCAAAGCAGAAGAGAACAAAAACAGTGAGAGTGTAGTTTGGAAAAGGAATCCTTATTGGCATCGAGAAAAATAAGAAGATTCTTGACCCCTCAAAGAGGCCGGCCAAATAGCGAAACGATGTGACAAATCCATGTTCGAATTACAACATCTGTCATTCAGAATAACTAATCACCCCGGTGGAGCATGCTTGCTCAGTACATGTGGATGTGCGGTTTACTGACACCTGGGATTAGTTTGGATACCCAATGATCTATGTTCTTAAGAATATCTTGCAAAAAAAAAAAAAAAAACAGTTCAACCTAGTGAACATAAATATATTCAGATTCTCAGTAGGCATAGGTATGGGCACATTCATCCATGATTTGATATATGTAAGCTTGAACTATGAGCATATCATGCACGTATCGTTTCAATTCTGTCCTCATTCCTTGACATATCATCTATTTTCAAGACTAGAAGAACCAGTGTCTGATTCAAGAAATAATCCATCAATTTTTTGCATGTGATCTGCTTGCACTAAAAAATGGCCAATCTTAAAATTATTATTGACATATGATAAACTTAGTTGATGAGAGAAGAATTTGATTATTTATAAATAAAATTATCCATAACTTAAAGAGAATCGACAGCTTACCAATGAAATCATTGACGACATACAAAGTGAAGTCATTGATATGGACCTTGAAGTTAATCGACAAAGTCATTGATACGGACATCAAGCAATCGACAAGAGGATAATCGCCGATTGGTTATTTTGCCGCTATATTTGGATTATAGTAACTTCTTGTAAGCATTAAGAAGTTACTTCTTTTTTGGTAACTGTTTGTAACATTTGTTGATAACTATCGATTAAAAAGCCACATGATATTCTTCAAAGGGTCCCGACACAAATCAAACAAATTTACAATCTTTTTGGTATCCTTATTTTCCTGCATGACACTTTATTTTCCTATTGTATCTTCCAAATTCGCGTTCTCAATTAAATTCTAGCATATATCTTTATCCTAGGTGTCATGTCATCGATTAAATTCCAACATAATATCTTTATCTTGGTGTTGTATCATTTATGATATTATGGCATAGTTTGTTTGCACTTAGTTACTTTACCAAGTCTGTATTTTCCAAGTCTTGTTGTTGATTAAATTCCGACAAGATTTGCGTCTATATAGCCTTGTTGTAATAAAAGTTGTTGGTTCCTTATTGCTAGTGATATTTCATGCTCGAAGCTGGCGCAAAATCCTGGTTTCCTTTAATTAAAAGATGAATGACAACTTTCGGTGAAAAATATTTCGTGGCAAGAGCAATTCCAACAAAACAACTCTTTGGTATGCCCGGTAAAACCAATGTGGCTGATTTGAGGAAATATGACGATGTGTATGAGGAATCAACTCATACTAACTATGCTAGCGGTAACAATCGATCACCACAACCGGGAATGATAGAACAAGACATTCTTAGTCATCAACTACACTATAGGTAGCAGAGTAAGGCCGAGGTAGAGACATCAGCATTGGCATTCCATGACAACTCACTGATGAGCAAAAGAAGACAATTGGAGCTAAGTCTTGTGTTATTGGCTACCTTGAAAAAGATACTCGAAGAGCATTGGCATTCCATGACAACTCACTGATGAGCAAAAGAAGACAATTGGAGCCAAGTCTTGTGTTATTGGCTACCTTGAGAAAGATACTCGAAGAGCATTGGAATAAGAAAACTAACCACATGATGTAATACCTCATCAACATGATCAAGCTCATGAACAACACCTTCCATGAGGTCATGTACAGGCCAAGAACATTGAGCCATTTAATTCATATGCGGGCAAATCCTATCAATTTTGTACTTTGTGGGATTTTGCAAAAGGCTGAAACTCTGGATACGACCTAGGTCAATGGGACGATACCTATCGATGGAAGTAATTTGCCTAATACTGCAACTTTTGGGTATGTTTCTCTAACTCTTAGTCAATTGAACCACGAAAATAAGTTGGGCCAACTTATTCCACCAACAATAAGGATTTCACAAAGGCCTAAAATCCTATCTACCCTGAAATAAGGGGCAGAAAGGTCGAGTCTATTGACCTATCTACCCTGAACCTAAGGGGCATGAAAGATGTCAAGTTTGTGAATCCTGACCAAGTGGCCAACCTTGCATTACAGCAATTAGGTTCCGATAGAGGAATGACCAGGCTAGCATATAGGAATCCACATCTTGATTGGGTTGACATTATTTCTTACCCAAGAAAATTCGAAACTCCTAAGTTCATTGTTTTGACTAGTGAAGAAAACCAGATGATCGTCAAACACATTGGTTGATTTATTACCCAACATGGACATGCAAGAACATATGAATTCCTGAGACTTAGGTTGTTCCCTTGTCTTTATCAAAAACTATCTTTACTTGGTAAATAAATTTATCTCCCAATTCAATCTATACTTAGGCTGAGATGGAAAGACAATTCCACTCCCAATTTTATTGAATGACATATAAAGTATCGATTGCTAATTTGGCTAGTATTTATCAATACGATGATACTTTTATCAATCAATTTGTTGCGCAATTTAAGAGGGCTAGGGATTAGATGCCTCACTTCATTCCCTGAAAAAGAATTCACAAATTTGGCTTTCAGTGGATTAAAATGCAATCTTAGGAAAATTTGGAGGCCAAAATTTTGCCAATATATTCCAATTGGCAACGAGAGAGTCTATGTATGAGCAATTACTGAAAAACAAAGATAAGGGTCACATGAAGACTTTACATAGAAGGTGCCTTTTGTGAAAAATATGAGTCATATAATGAATTTGACTAGAATAAAATTCGGCAAGAAAAATACATAAATAAATTTGTCAATGAAAAGGGCCACATGATGATTCTTGATTATCTAATCTAAAAGAATAAAATGATCGATGAACCATTCAATTCTTTCAAAGCGGCCATTTGTTTACATCAAAAAATGACCAGCTTTTGGTTATTAATGACATATGATAGACTTAGTCAATGAGAGCGGAAATTGGCACATGATAATGCAGTCATCAGCGACACACAAAGTGAAGTTTTTGATGTGGATCTTGAAGTTAATCAACAAAGTCATCAATATGGACATCAAGCAATTGACAGAGGATAACCGTTGGTTGGTTATTTTCCCACTATTTTAGGATTATTGTAACTTCTCATAACCACTAGGGAGTTTACTTATATTTCAGTAATCGTTTATAACCTTCCTTTGTAACTTCTCTCGGTAAACTCCGTTGATAACCGTCGATTATGCTTTAAATAGCCATATGATAATCTTGGAGGGCCATGCACAAATCAAAAGATTTACTTTTCTTTCAGTATCTTTAATTCCCTGCACAGTATGTTATTTTTCTAACTTTAGCTTCTAGATTCGCGTAGTCATTTAAATTCTGACCTATATTTTTATCTTCGATTGAATTCTGGCATTGTTTGCTTGCATCTGGTTACTTTACCATGTATTTTCCGCGCATGTCATCAATTTAATTTTCAACACTATTTGCATCTGTATAGCCTCGTTCTGATAAAATTTGTTGATTCCTTATTGCAAGTGATGTTTCCTGTCCGGAGTTGGGGGCAAAACCCCAATTTCCTTTAATTAAAAGCCAAAAAATGACTTTCAGTAAAAGATATTTCATCACAGAAGCAATTCCAATAAAACATCTTATGCGTTTTAATTAGTTGGTGTTTAGTCTCCTTCAATTGGCACATATCAATTGTATGAATGTTTAACGTTGTACATGAAAAACTGGAAATCAGATTAATTTAGTCGACGATTAGTTCCATATCATCATCTTTGAGTTCTAACCAGAGCAAATCAGAGGAGTAAATAAACCAATTTAGGGTGGGAAAGAAAAGGCTCGTAACAGATTTTTAAAAGAAAAAAAAAAAACAAGTCGAGTTTTGCTTTGAGGAGTACGTAATTGGATAAAGCTAAATGGACGAAGCTGAAGAAATTTAACGTCAATCCATGTAGGACAGCAGAAGAAACAAAGCTGAAGGCGATCAAATTAGAGCATTTGAGAATCCCAGCTTTCAAAACCTCCTCCATCTTCGACATCTTTGGTGCTCACGTCACGTCTTGTCGCGTCACCACCACATCATAGTCATTATCATTATCCAGTACATAATCGCGATGATTTAACTGTCAACTGAGGGTAAAATTGCAATTAACATTCAGTATCAGTAGAGTTAATGTGAGTGCACGTGCAGAAAAATTTGCATGAACAGTCAATATTGATGATCTTACTTTGATTAGACCTTTTGGAATTTCCTACAAGTGCTAAGATCGCTGTATAATGAACAGTTGATGGAGGAAAAGAGTTATTCCTGTCTTTATCCTTCCGTGTTCCCTTCTCCTTACCTTCCTCTCCAATCTCAGTCAGTTTTTACAGTATTGCTCTCTCCAAATTTCTTATCTCTGTTCGTTCTCGATCCCTCGTCGAAGTGTTTTGCTTTCTTGGGATCAAAGAACTTTCATCTCGAAGCTACTCCATGTGACGTGGACGCAAAAGTTCCCGCCTAGAATGGAAACTTCCCGGAATCTTGCCGGAATGTCTCTGGAAATGATCGTGATCTCCTAACGAACTGTTCATTTATCATTCATATTGAAATCAAAGTAATTTACGTACACATTACAAAGCAAATGGAAAATAGGTAAGGAGGCGTTTACTCCATCTACGTTTTTTCGTCTGGAGGATTGAAATCCTGAAGCACTCCCAGCTAAACGAGATGGGTTAGGAGAAATCGTTGCAACATGGTATACAATCGAGGAATGAACCAATGTAAGATTGATGAATGTTCTGAAGAACTGTCATAGTACAAATACATAACTGGTTACAAATCGAATGCACGTCACACCATACGTGTTGAAGTTTTTGACTTGATACACGAGAAATTTGGTGGACAGGAAGAACCCTAACCACAAACACCAAGAGATCAAGATTTCTTTGAGATGCAGTGACATTCTCTATGCTGATCCAAACTCCCCAAACCACTTTTCATGCTTCTCAATATCAGCTGCAGAAACACTTCGCTGTACCTTCACCAAGGCTTCATCGAAGTCGCACTTCGCCACAGGGTCCTTGGAGATCTCATCCTTGGACATGTTCTTAATTTCATCCCGAGTCTTTCCAGCTATCTTACGCCTCATTCCATTCATGGAGGCATCCCGGCAAACATTCGTAAGATCATCCCCACTGTATCCTTCAGTCCGTCGAGCTACTTCATCGATGTTTACATCAGCAGCAACCTGATACAGAACCAGGAAGCACACTTTCAAAGTGATTTTGAGCTAATAAAGGCAACCTAGATGGTTCCTTACAAAAACTCAGTCACACAAATCGCTTCGAGTAACAACTAATAATACATGGTTGCACTTAAACACTTCTGCATGACTCAAATAACTCTCTTTATGTTCACTCTTTCTAAAATGTGAAAAATAAGACACGTATTGCATAACACTCCACAGCATCACCCCTCATATGGAATGATCTCAAGCAACATTGCACATTAGTGTGAAGAAATATCAATCAAGTGTTTGACAGATTTGTAATATGGCCATGATTGGGTAGCTTACCTCAACAGTCTTCAAGTTGATACGGATAAGTTCCTTACGGCTTTCAAAGTTTGGAAGGGGAATATATATTCTCTTTTCAAGCCGCCTCCTGCAAATCATTACGAAGAAGCAACAAATGCATGTTAAGGCAACTTGAACTGTGAGCATTTATGGAAATGGGTTAAGTAAAAAAAAATTTCAAACTGCCAACACAGCTTAAAAATTAATGAAAATCAAGAACAACCTGAGTGCCTCATCTATATCCCAAGGGAAATTAGTTGCAGCTAAAACCATCACTATCTTGCGAGTACCATCTTCATTTGTTGAACTATTGTTAACACCATCTATTTGAACAAGAAGTTCAGATTTAACCCTCCTGGATGATTCATGCTCTCCTGAAGCCCTGAAGAGAGGAACTTTTGAAAGTCAGATACAAGTAAATGCCACAGAAGATCCCAGGGTTTAATTCCTTTTTCTGACATTAGGCTAAAAATGTTATCACTCCAAGTATCAAACTTACCCCCGAGCATTGCAGAGAGAGTCAATCTCATCAATAAAAATGGTACTTGGAGCATAGGCTCTAGCTAGATCAAACAAGCACCGTACCATGCGCTCACTCTCCCCACGCCATTTAGAAGCCAACGTAGCAGATGAAACATTGAAAAAAGTGGTACCACATTCAGTAGCAACAGCTTTTGCAAGAAGGGTCTTCCCAGTTCCAGGAGGGCCAAACATCAGAACACCTTTCCATGGTCTCCTGATTCCCTGTGAATGAAAGCATTGTAAGCACAGAGTTCATAGTACCCAGTCATAGGAATAATTTCCAACTTTCTAGACAATGATAGCAGGAACTACTCCACCTTGATTACACATTTCTCACCCAACAGACTCCCACAGGCACCCATCACCTTCGGTACCACTGTTCTCGCTACTCAATCTTTGGAGATCCATGCTGTTAAGTACTTCTATAATGGCCAGTGGCCATTCTACTGCTTACTCTCTCCTTAATTTATCAACTAGTTTTTTCTTAAAGCAATAAAAGTGTATTTCAAATTCACACTATTCAATAGATAATTTTACAAAAACTTGTAAAAAAAAAAAAAAAAAAAAACTGTTAGCATCATCAATATGTACTTGGATTCAGATCCTACCCAAAGCAAAGTAGCACATACATTACACTTCATAAGGTCAAGCAGTACCTGAAAATATTCGGGCATCCACAAAGGAAGCACAACAGCTTCCTCTAAAAGTCTCTTTGCTTCGCTCAGTCCAGCAACATCATCCCATCTCACTCCAGGGGTAGTCTCCAAGACATCCCTCTCAAGCATTGCAGCCAAGTCCTGATCAGGTCCCTCATACTGTCCCTTCTTTGACTTTCCATCTTCAGCATCACCATTCTCAAAGTTGCAACCATAAATTTGTCAGCACATTGAAAACATCTTAAATCAAACTCAAACCAAACAGAGTGCATCACATTTCATTTGTGAAATAATTTATAAACATATTCTCAAGAAGCTGAGAATAGCAAAAGGATAAGAATACAGTTTGCGTATAACACAAACCAACAACCAATGATCAACTATCAGGCAGATATGTAACACTAAGTTTCTCTAGTGACTTGTAATTCATAGCTGCTAAGAAATTCAAGCTAATAGAAGAGTCCCCTCCAAAAAATTAATGCAAGAATGGAGTGAACTAAGCTACAGCATTTTCGTAGCAAGAAAGATGAAACTACTAAAGGCGTATGGGATATGCATAGAAGCATTACCAAACCTACACAGTCACACAGACATCAAATTCCCCAATATACATCTCTATATTACCAAGTACATAGGGTGTACTTGCTTTCACATTGTTTTAAAAGTTGTGTAGAAGAGAAGTACCCCAGAATCAGCTTTCGCAGATTTCCCAGAACCAGTCCCTTTCTTTCCAATAGAAGATGCTCGGACACCCGTATTACTCTTGCTCGAACCACCCGCCTTTGCCCCACGTGCAGAGGCACCTGCCCTAGCAGTAGCACCACGAGCCCATGTCCCATCTTGTGGTGACTTCCTCATGCCCACTTGACCAGCCCTTGCGGGTCTTCTACCAGTAGGATCCCTGCTCGGTGGCCTCCACACATCAGGATCATCCATGGTGGGAGCTCCAGAGGAAGTCGGGTATTCATCCAGCGGTTGGAAAACAAAGGAGGACTTGGTATTGATTGGAGGGGAAGAAGGGCGTCGACCACTGGGAGTCTCTTTAAAAGCCCTTCGCTCGGCATCTAGTTGCTTTACAACTTCTGCTTCCTCAGACAAGGCTTTCTTCACGTTCATCCATTTTGCCCGAATTAAAGGATCATCAACCGTATTCAAGTGCCTAAAATTACACGCACATTAGAATTTGGAGGAAAAAAAAAAAAGGGACGCACCTTCAGACACCAACTTCTGGACGAATCCTATCATAAGGACCTTATCCGACAATAGGGAAACTGTTCGTCCCCTCTGCTATCTACGTCCTGTGTGGCGTAAAGAGTGCGCAACCTCAAACAATGGGGACGGAATAGAAAAAACCCAAGCTTTCCACATTCACAACACGACACCATAAGAAATTTCAAAACTGTTAAATCGAATCCAAACCTCAATTCTACCTCCGGCAGAAATCATCAAAAACCGAAGCAATGGATCGAAATTCTAGCTCAGCTCGTATCCACAAGCTACAATCAAACCTCGACAAAATCACTACAACAATTACACCCACCCATCAACACACGAACGCTTACTCGAGCACCCATAGATTCAGAAACTACTACAACCACGCATCAAACGACAGACAAGAGGGATCCACAAATTCGAAGCACCTTCCACTTCGAATGACGCAAGTTTCCTCTTTTCATTCTTTTTTTTCTTTTCTCTTATTTCTCATCAACGAAATCAGAAAGGAAAGAGAGAGTACTTGTTGATCTGAGCAATGGCGCCGTCGAAGAAGATGATGGAGGTGTCGTAGAGACCTTCTAGGGCATACTCCCTCGCCAATTTCAAGTGATCCTGCAATCCGGCCACATTACTCCCCACCATCCTCCCTCTTTATCTCTCTCTAAAGCAATCTCTGCAACTCCAGTATTCGATCAGATTCACGTCAATTTCTCTCTCTAAAACCAGAGCTCCCAACCTTCTCTCTCTCTCTCTCTCTCGCCTCTCCCAAAACAGTTAGTGGCGGAGCAGGAAGTAGGCCGGACGGCGACGTTTCAACCGTTAGGAACGGAGGAGGGAGAAGGCCCCGCGCATTGACTGTTTTGCCCTCGCCACTTCAGGCTATTTACTATCTCCAGTCCGCTGGTTTCCTTTTTTGAATTGCGGTTGGGCCTCGAGGGGCTTTTGATAGAGGAAAAAGAAGATTGTCGACCGTTGGATCGGCAGGGCCCCCCAACGGTCTTCCTTTCGCCTTTTCGAAGCTGCCGAAGGAAGGCCCAGATCCATGTTTGAAATTGAAATCCGATAAACCACTTTCCTTTTTATACTTATGATGAAAAAAAAAAAAAAGTATGTATATAAGCCTCTGCTCAACATGTTTGATTAAAATAAAAATTAAAAAAATAAAGGCATAAGAAGAATTTATAGTGAATACTTTCCTAAATTCAATGACCGCCAGTGAAATTTTATGTCCATAGCATTTATGTAATTTCCCAATAGAAATGCGTTCGCATCAATAGAAGAATTAGCATAAATCAAGTCATTCTCGTACCTTTCGATTTTACTTAACTTATTAATTTTCATTTGGTGGGTCTTCTTTCATGTTTCTCTTTTTGCCTTCATTTGAGGGAGATAAATTTGACACCGATTCGACATTAGTACTTCAGTCTTCACATTCTATTCCTTTCATTAACATTTAATTGCCCGTTTAGTTTCATCCATTATCACTTTGGCTTCTTCTATAAAAACAAAGATAACTATGTCGGCACACAAGGAATATGTCATTGTCCTCGTTTTTCCTTTTGAGTGTCACAGTTTACACGACACACGGCACCAGGTAAAGAGAAATTTTCCGCATGCGACCTCACTTTTGTTGACACCTTATGCCCTTATTCCATGTACACATTTTCGCATATCGATTAGGGTTCATTCAATTATGGAAATATGCTTCGACAACATTAACTTTTTTTCACGATCGATGTTGTTTTACTTATCGCCCTCGTTGTAGCACGCGCAAAACGACAGAGAGAGAGAGGAGGTAGCCCATACGGCTTTCCTAATCTCCAATTTGGGAAAATTTCCTTTTCAACGAGGGTCGCCATCATAACACCAACAGGTAAAAATAGGAATTGCCCCTTCAACTCGTCCACTTGCTCCATTCTACCAAAGGTGAAAATTTCATCCTTACCTAACCCAAGAGCATGGGCTGGTACATATCATATTCCTCCACTTGGGGAAGTGTTCCCACATTTCTAGAACGCAAAGACCCCCCGTTATCTCGATCTACTATTTTATACTAATTTCGCAATTGGTGAGCCTAGTCTTCATCATGTATTCTGACGAAAAGCATGTCAAGAGCTCCAATTCAAAACCCTAGATTATCGAATCAAAACGGGCTATATGTATATCGATAGTAAGGAAAGTAACTGAATCGGAAATCATGAACATTAAAGAGAGATTGGAACCCTCTTATTTTCTGTGTTTTTTGTATCATCATCAAAATCTTCCAAATTACCAAAAAAGAAAACTGTGGCATAATTCTAAACCTAGGAGCTGAGATCTAAAACCCTTTGTACATCAAAAGCATATATAATCCCAGGATGCTCTTCCTCTCTCTCTATATCTCTCTCTTTGTAGGAAAAGCTTGCTGTTCCTTTTTTTCAACTTGAACTCGTGCACACAGACTGTGTCCTTGGACCTGCAATAACACAAAAACCGCAATCATCATCAATAAGAAATCTAAGCTATATGCTAGACAATCTTTTCCTTAATGTCTTTGTTTAGCAGTGTAGGTTTTAGTCAAAGGAAGAAGCAATGGATTACCTAGACCGGTGGCTTCCGAGCTCTTCATGAACCGCAGTCGCTTGCAAGATTCGACAAACATTCTGATACAGGAAGCAAAAACGACCACGGCTCAGCACGCGATGTATCTCAGATACGAGAAGCAAGACAGAAAAGAAAGAAACAAAACCCGGAAAACGACTCAGAAACTCACTTCCAAGGCACATCTCCGACCAGCATCCAGTCGCCATCTTTGTCCTCATAAGTAGGCAGATACTCAACGCCGTTTGTTGGGTCGACGATCTTCCTCTCGCTAGCATAATTGCCTGCGACAGTTTCCCCAAGAACCCCCCATCAGAACTCATCCATACATACGAATCGCTAAATTATATCCGTCTACTTCTGTTGATTATTGCAGTAAAATGACTTACATATGGAGAAGCAAGAGAAGAGCTTCTCGAGCGCGGCCAAAAGCTGCTGGTAGCTCTCGTATGCCTCCAGATCCACTTTCCTCAGATACGGAGCTCCGTCCACGGCCACCTTCACGTACTTGCAGCTCTTCATCGCGCTCTTCCTGAACGTTTTCACCGGCGGCCACCCCACCGCTTGCGCCCTATGTATGAAACACAATATACAGCCCTTAGAATTCTTTCTTGTTGCGCAGTCCGTCTCCAAGAACTATATCACAGGAATTTTAAGCATCGAGATCCGACATGTTCGTTTCATATCGAGCGCGTGCTTGCACATCATCGTTTTTTTTTTCCGATCATTTGATACTCGAATCACGTGAGGTGCTGAATTGCAAGAATTTATATGTGAACGGTGTTTTGTCCATGACTGATGTGAAACCAAGGAGAAACTAATGCTAAGCATCACTGCTCAAGACAGGGTTTGGATCAAGCATCTTACTTGGCTGCGGGAGGCTTAGCTGCGCCTGAAACTTCATCGTTCCCCCGTGCATCGCTGCCCACTGGAGAATTCTTGGCCTCGTCACGACCAACACCTGATGCATCGACATCGACAGTCTCGGAAAATCCCCGCTTCATGCCCGTTCTCCCCCTGTTCTCCCCCGGCAGCCCTAGCCGGAGCTCGGTGATCTCCTCCAAGCTCGAGCCCCGATTAGCATCCACTTCCGGCGACTCCTTCGCCTTCTCCATCGCCATCTCCTCTCTCTGATTTCGCCGGGCTACGCTCCGAGATGAAAATTTCTTCCTTTCGAGTCGCCTTTGGACAGCAATATAAAGTATAGGAGGCAGGAAATGATGAAATTTGACTAACGCGTCCGAGCCTTATAATGTGAAGCCCTTCCATCCCGGCTGTCTAGTATTATATCATTCGAGGGGGGAGGTCGTCGTACGACCGGCAAAATGATGGAGCCATTCCCGTCGGGACACGTGTGCTGTGAGGAGCGGCTGTGATTCGTCCATGTGGGCGACAAGACAACGTGTGACGGGCAAAGCGTGTGACCATGATGTGAGTGGTATAAAAGTTAGGGCCCGTGTTCGGTCGATCCGACCGGGTCGCTTTCGATGGGTTCCCATGTCTAATCATATTTGTCTTTGCTTAAGAGCTGTTTTCTTTAGTGTTTTCTGGTAGTTGAACCAACTTTAATTCCGCTTGATCTTGAGGACCGATGGCATCAAGTGCTTATTCATTCTTCTCCTCCAACCGAAGAGCCATTGTTTGCCTTGTTTCGGGCAATGTTTCCATCCACTTTAATCATCTAAATCTTCCGATTAGGAGACCTTAATTTAGATGTTAATCCGATGTTTCATTTGCAAGCCCTTCTTTTTTCCATTTTTAATCGCCCACGAAAATAAGATGTACGCATCAGACACGTAGGTTATGTTAACGAGTGCTCTTGTTAAGCACACTTAATATTAGATTATGCGGGTTTCGATGTAATTACAAATGAACAGTAAAACACGTGCACTAAAGATTGTAAAGTTGGTTTGATTGGTTTTCTTCTTCTTCTTCTTCTTTTTAGTTGAAAAAACCTTTGATAAATTGTATCGCGTAATGTACGTCACACGTTATGGTAGAATGCGAATTCAATTACTTGTACTGGAATTAGTATTTTCGTGGTCACACCTACTTGGTGTAGGCACGTTTTCGATTAGATATGCCGACGCGAAGCAACCCATTAATGTTCTGCTATTTCTGATGTCATAAATGTACTAGTGGCACTATTACCTGCCTAGCAAGGAAAGTCCTTGAGGTGCTCGAACCAACGCGATGGATCTCGTCAGCTTCCTCCATATGAACCGTTTCTCCAATTTCTTTTTTCAAATTTATTTGGAGGGCTAAAAGAGGCCAAAAAGATGCCTAAAGAAAAAAGACACTATCATCACATGAATTGCTTCTTGATTTCACCGAAAACATGCAATTAGACATGTTGGAGGGCAACTTTCGAAATTCACGATGCTTACACCAATCTAGGATCTAGCCCACCAGCCCATTCAATGGACGCCACGTAACTTCAAGTTGACACCGTCCAATTGAATATATTATTAACGTAGGATGTCCATTTCATTTTTTTTATGTGCATTTTTTATAGCTTTTTATACCCTTTTTCATCCTCGATCGAAAATTCAACGTTCTTCTCGAAAATGCGGCTCGTAATTTGTCTTCTAACTTTCTGAAAACTCCAGACAACCTGTCTTTTTAGCTTTTATAAAGATATCAAAGAATCTTTTAAAAAGAAAATCAATATGCACATGTGTATTTAAAATATATGTAACGGCTAATTAATTTCTTACAAGGAAGTACTGGGGCAATCAGCTGGAAAACTTTGAGTTTATGAAGACCTTTTCATATTTTAAACACTTTGCAACCATGATGACAATAATATGTCACAAATGATGCAACCAAAGAGTCAAAATAATAAAAAAGTCTGAAAGTTTCTCATGGAACATACGATTAATTAAATAAATGGTTTTAATGTAAGTAAGTATGGACATACGTAGTGCTTCCGAAGCATGATCGACATAGTCAATATATGTAATTATAAATCTCATAAGCACCTTACTTTAGAAAATCAATTAAATAGTTCTTGGCTATATCTGTTATTAAATAGTTTAACTAAGTCTAGCATTTAAATGTAGATATTATCAAGCAAATTTAACTGCTCAACATATTAATAATAGTAGTAGTAGTAGTAGTAACAATGATGATAATAGTTGTAATTGAAATTATAGTAAAACAAAAGAACTCTTTGGAGGGCAACTCGTTCAAATTACTGTTCCATTATATTCAGGATATTTATTACATAATCTAGAATCGTGACTATACCTAGATTAAATCCAATGTAGTTAACTTGATTATATATTATCGCTAAAATTAAATTTTTTGAAGTAGGTGTGTGCTAAGTAGTGCCTCTCAAAAGAATACGGTTTAATAGCATTTTCAATAGTAAATGCTGAAAATCTGACGTCGATCTACCATCTTTCCAAGTCGTTCTCAACATTGGCAGCCACTCCTTTTGTCTCATCAACCTTACTTAATGTCCGATTATGATAGTCTAAAGCCATTGTACAGTTTTTGTTTCGTGAAAAAGCACCCAATTTAAGTACGTAGATAAATACACGACCTATAAAAAATCTCATTTTAATTTGAGAACTTCTATTGTAAATGGAATATACAGAATTATGATCAATCAAATATTGGGAAGTGGTGCGAGTGTAAGTGTGGTGATATATTTCATAAATATAAAATTATTTGCACTCAATGGTAAAGAGAATTATATTGAGTGGCCATGCCATATTTGATTTATTGAATCCACTTAAACAATTTCTTCTATAATATATTATAAGTGAAGATCAAAGTATGACATAAAATAAATTTTGATTCACGGACTTTAGCACCCATCGAGAGAGTGTTCCGGCTTCCCCCATCAATCCGACATGTGTTATATTCTTGATCGATACTCCAATTTTTGCCTCTTTAATCACTAAACGTCTACTCTCTTATGTCTATGTTTCATTGTTTCTACATCAAACACGTTGGTGGCTCCTCCTCCATCGACTCCATTAAAATGAACGAATTTTTCATGAGTAGTTCGTTAAATGCATAATCACTTCATGCGTGTGATTTCAATTACACCGATCGAAGAAATAGCTACGCGACATTCATAATGGTTTTTACTCTATAAATATCACCATTGCAAATATATAAAAAAAAAAAAAGGAACTTGAAACAAAAATAATTTTATTCAACACTAAACGAAAAAAAAAAAAAAAACAAATAAATAAATATATGAATGAAAGGGAGGGTGGGGTCCACATGTTTGGGCTCTTGTGGAATAAGTCAACTTCATGGGCAAGGGAAAAGGAAAGTGGAGGGAAGAAGCATGTACCGAAAACTTGCTTTTTCGGGGAGGGGGGCGGCGGGTCCCAACGGAGCGGCCCATGTGATCATGTCTGCTTGTCGTCCCGAACGTCGCTTTCCGGCCTTTGTCCCCGCTTCAGATCTCCCGGTCCGATGGTCCCCTCCGCCCCGCACGCGCCTTTGGATCGCGCGCCCCGACCGGATTAGCCCCTTGTTTTTCCCGCACCGGCTTTCCTAGTTTTGTCTCGGTTTAATATAAATCTCCTTCTGCTTCTCTCCAGCAAATACGCAACTTTTTTATTCCTTATATAATATATAAACATAAAAATTTGGGGTGTGAGAACCCATGATCCCTGCTCCAAATTACGTCTTGTCTTGTCTTGACATATGATTATGGGTTCATGTTCAACTTTGACAAGAGCGAATTGATACTAGTGAATAGAGAATGTGTCATGTTATTCCCTTTTCTTTTACTAATTAAAGTCCGCACTCAATTCTTTTTAAAGCTTGGTTCTTTTATAATACTTATTCAGCAACCTTAATAAGGAAGGTTTGTTTTTCTAAAGAAATAACTTTTCGCAAAATGAGTGATTTTAGGAGTGCAACCATATAAGAAAAGCTTCTATTTTCGAGTTTCAACTGATTATTTTTATGATATTTATAATCAATACTTGTTAATATATGCCACATGACATAGGGAAAAACGAGAATAATGCGAATTGAAATTCACAACACAAGTGAGCAATGCATACATGCACGATGGCTCGGCATGCTCACAACATGCAAATATGAACTCTTGATATTTTCCTCGAAATTCACTGTTGAAAGTGGAAATAAAAACCCTCTTAGGGCAAATTTTGCAAATTTAGTCTTTGACTCATTGCCTCAAGCGTGATTTTAACTGATAATCTAAGGACATGAGTATAGAAAACCCTATATTATATATATATAATTGAACTCTTCTTTGTCAATAAAGTTCGAACGTGCATCACCTAATCTTGAATTTCAGATTTGCAGCATGAGGAGGTCTGACTGTTGACTTAGCCATATGTAATGCGAAAATCTGCTCTCGAGAAAAAGTCAAAACGGTTGACCAAACCAAGCATATCACAATAAGCCCTCTTGAAACACATTAACAGGCTATTAGCTAACAAATCAAACTTAATCCACTAGGGATTATCGAATCCGAACATGGTACTATTTTGTGAAGATTTACATATCATATCTGCTTAAAACTGTTTTATGTTATTAAGAAAGAGCAGCTCATTGCCACTAGACATATATAGAGACGCAAAGTCACGCACATACATATATGCATTTATATATTCAACATACATTTGTCATGAGTCGATCGTTTGAGATTGAGATCATGCAACGATATAGGCTTCCTTAGACTGTTGGAGTACAATTGTTCACTTGCTCACCTGAATAGTAAAGAGAGAAAGTTTTAGAGAGAAAAACTGTGGAAGAGAAATTAATTTTATTGAATTGGCGTGGATAATTACAATAAAAGGGGAGTACCCTTCCCATACTAGAGGCTCTTTTGTTAATATTGTTGATAGACTTTCGATCTTGCAAACGAGATTGTATTTACCGACTTACCAACTACCGGCATTTATGCTGAGAGAACTCTAGAATCCGGTGTAATTACCGTATTGCGTATCCTTGAAAAAGTTCCGAAAACCTTAGTCGAAATGTTAGGCAATCTTGGACGGACTTTCTCGATCAAGCACATTCTCTTGGTCACGGGAACCTCGAGGCAGTGACGCATGTGTCTATCTTCAGTGCAGCTGAAGTTGTACTTCGAAGGCCACGACGTTGTTCAAAACCCGAGGTTTCCTTTTGACCCGACTTGCATTCCCTTCAGTCGACAGGGCAACTGAGATTCAATGGCACACAAATTTTCTTCCTCCTTTCCTTATGGACACCAAGACTTTGTATTTAGCCTCGACAAGTCCTGAGTTGTCAGTCGTATGATAAAAGATATTCGTAGTCGGGAGATGTGGAGCTCGACCTTCAACTCAACTTCTCGATGCCGAGTTACAAAAATCGATTTTATCAGTTCCAACGTGAATGATCTGCCTTTCGAACATATCAGCAATGGGTTCGACTTAGCTTGGTTAGCAAAAGTTGGACTAATAATATTTTCCCAACTGCAACATCTTAAGATGAAAGCAAAGTGGGGTTTCAGAGTGTCGTCATCTCCAACGTGCACCACGGCATAATCTTTCTAGACTTGGATCATGATAGACGCCCGATTCTTGCGCCTATGCCTTCGATGCGCGAAATCCAATCCACAAATTGTCACTCGATCGCGACGCGCACCATCATCGGTCCGTGCTATTTAAGCCGGGCGGAGAGGGGATGATGGTAGGGGCAACGTCGGACACAGGATGTGCCGACCCCATACGCATGGGAACAACACGTGAAAGCTTAGGCGAAGATAAAGATGAAGGTCCTTTCACTTCATTTGCCAACATTTTCTAGGGTTTTTCCACCCCGTAATCAATACACCGTCTGGGACCCAGTTGAATAAAAAGGGCATGGCGGTGAATCGTGTCTCGACAAGATTCCCGGGAAATTCAGGTGTCTGCTGCGGGACACTAGGCCCGGTCGCGGCAACGTGGTTCATCTAGAACCTTTTGCTTGCTTTGATCGTTTGGTGCTAGGGTTTTCTCTCTTTTGTTATCATCTCACGTGGAGGAAGCGCATGTTCGTGAGGGAAGAAACCGTGTCAGTCGATGCAGCATATGGAGAGAACAAGGTCGGAACAAGGTCGGAACAAGACAAAATCGTAAGAATAAGATTTGCTTGTTAGTTTCCTGGGAATTGCATATCGAACTTCCAACTTTCGAGCGGCCAGGGCGGAAGCTTTATCGAAAGGATTTCATCAATTTCTTCTCCTTTTACCTTCTGACTTCTTTCTTTATCGAAATGAGACCTTCATTTGACATTTAATCTTTTTTTCTTTTGCATTGAGATAATGATTTCTCCTTTTGCAAGAATTTCATCAATTTCTTCTCCTTCTTCCTTTTCCTTTTACCTTTTTGACTTCTTTCTTAATCGAAATTGGACTTTATTTGACATTTAGCACGCCTCAAGTCTTTTTTTACTTTTTTGCATTAAGATAATGATTTCTCTCTTTGGCAGAAATTCAAAATGGGCTTTTCTTAATTGTCTTAAGAAGCATAATTAAGCCACCGCTGCCCCCACAAAGTCAATCATGAATCAGATGCGTTATCATGGCTTACTAGGAAAGTTCAAACCTCAAAAAGCAAACTAATTACGCACATCAATAAGAAAAAAAATAATACTTTGAAAATCCAGGATTTTCCTCATTTCGTTGTTAATATCACTTAGGGGTGCGTTTGTTTCGCGAAAATCATACCATTTTTGGAAAATGTTTTTTAGGAAATCATTTTCCATGAAAATGATTAGTTTTCCTGTGTTTGGTGATATGTGATTGAAAATGTTTTCAGGCGTTTGAATGGCATTTGGAAAATGATTAAATACATTTGAACTAACAAAAAGGAAAAGAGCTAAAGACCTCATAAAGAGGGAAAGTGTTTTCCCCTTCCCATATATATGAATTCATTTTCCTAAAATAATACATAATATTTATATTGACTAATCGTTTTTGGAAAAACAAACAGCGGAAAGTCCAGAAAACACTTTCCAGGAAACTACTTTCATTGTAACAAACGCACCCTTATTCACAAATTCCTGCGTAAACATCACGAATCAAATTATAAATAATAAACAACAATCTCATGAACTTCCCATTTGATTATCTTAAAAATATGGAAAAATTAATTGCCCAATGAAAGGAAAGAAAATGTTATATGAATATATTCGACACAGAAACGTAATTTTCTAGAATAAAAAGAGGATAGAAAATTCTACTGGTTAAAAGAAAAGGACATGGAAGGCACCGAGAACTTTCCGAAAGTAGCAAGGAGATTAAAAAAATCGAGAGACCGGCGGGTGTAAAAGCTAGGAACACCCCGAATTCAGCAGATTTGCGTCCATGGTAAAAGAGATCGCGGTTGGAAAAAAGTTGGACCCGAAGAACAATTCCAAGTGCCACTTTCTGCCTGGTAAAAAAAAGACATGGGAACGAGATCTGCGCCACGAAAGGCGATATATTCGGTAGAGAGAAAAATTAAACCCGACACTATTGCCTTTGTCTCCTTGAAAAACATGGAAAAGCAAGTGACTAGGAAAGCTGGTTTGTCAAATTGATCTCGAAGCTTGCAAATTTCGTACTCTTCTAGGTAAATAATCAAGATGTAACTCGATCCCAAGAGAAGGAATTCAAAGGGTCTGAACCCGTTTCCCGACAGCCAGTTTGACATGGAACACTGATGATCTCGATCGGGTTTGAAATGTCTTGGTTGAACAACAGATGTGCTTGCTTATGTCAAAGGGGAAAATGTAACAAAACACCTCGACGGTCACACTAATAGAGACTAAAATCCATGTAGCAGTCTTATTGGCAAAGGGAATTGTCCAAATCCATTTAAAAAGACTGGTCGAACTTATTTGTGTAATTGACCGCATAGGATCTAACAATGCTCTGGTCATTTTCTTCTCGTTAATGCCTCTCCCCTCGGGTCAATGCCTCCCCTCTCGGGCCTCTTCTCCCATCTCCCTTCTCAATATTCTAACATCTCGGGTTGAAATGTTCCCTCTCAGGAGACAGAACGACGGTGAAGTCGAGGAAGCTTCGAAGTCAATAATGTCGTACGACTACACGTAATAAGAAAATGGCTGGCAACAACGTGTGTCTTCTTGGATCGTCCCTTCGTCCGAGTCATGAGATCAGGTCCATCAGTTCAGATTTTAAATTTGTGGCCGAGGGCACCGATTCGTGGCAACTTGAGGAATGCTCTTTCTCCGCAAGTTCGCTCGCTTTGGTTTTTTTCCCCCCTCGAGCGTGATTCATCATTCTCTGTCGAGAAGTGAGTTGTACATGTACTTACTTTTATGACTTGTTTGGAGCTGTATATTAATCCTGCCTATCTGTACTAGGGGAGAGCGTTCTAGCAAAGCAAATCATCTATTAGTAGTAATGATGGTGATTGGTGCGAGTAATGAAAGGGTTGGGAGCCTAAATGACACGGCATAAATTTTGAAAAAGTGACCGATATGGAGTTTCACCTTCGAGCACGGTATGGATCTTTTCTTTTCCTTACTTTGGTCATGTCTATCACTTGGAAACTTCACACGCAAAGGGGGAGGGGTATTGTCACGGTCCCCGCCTACCCTGCCACCACACCTGGAAGCTTTTTCAAGAGTTTGTATTGAGTAAATAGGCGATGCAAATCTAATGGCAGAATGGTCTCTATCGTAGATGAGCCAAAAGCCTACGGACAGTATCCCTCTCCTTCCATCCAACCCAAGTCCACATTCACATTGGGTCATTCGAAGGAGTAAGTAGCTTGTGATTGTGCACTCTGATTGTTGAGATACATATGTAAGTTGTGTTAAAGAATCTCATATCGAAGAATTGATATAGTATTAGTGCAATTAATATATCTAAGTTATTGGCTTAAGTTTTTAAATAAATGTGGATCTAATTGAAAATATTAACAGGTTTGGATTTGAACTCTCTCTTTATGATCTCCCTATATGAAAGTATCGGATTTCTGTTATGAGCTTCTAACAAATAATATCAGAACTGATGGTTGATTGGTAGGCCCCAAATCTATTCCGGTGTTTTGTAAATATCTCATAAAAGAAATCTCATGATCGACGCTAATAGTTGATTTTTTAAAAAGAAATCTCATGACCGACACTTATAATTGGTCTAGCTTGGCGACACAAGATGAAGACCATGGACAGAATCTATTTCGGAGTCTTGTAAGTATATCAAAAAAGAAATCTTATGTTAGATGGGTGTAATTGGTCTGCTTGGCGACGCGAGATGAAGGCCATGGACATAATCTATTATAGTGTCTTGTAAACATTTCAAAAAAGAAATCTCATGATTGACGGTTAAAATTGGTCTTGCCTGGTGACGCGAGATGAAGACCGTTGGTTTGGCAATGCTTAGCAGTTGATAATGGTTTCCTTGTATAATATGGAAGTTGATGCAGAAGAATACTTGGATTAATGGGGAGTAAACCTAATAATAAACTCACATGTGAGAGAGAGATTGTTGAGATGCACGGTGAGTTGTGTTAAAAAATTTCATTTCAAAAATTGATGTTGTGTTAGAGCTATTAATATATTGAAGTTGACTTATAACTCATTAATTTAAGTTTTGAGTGAAAGTAGGACGGGCTCAAACTTGGGCTACCTCTTGGCGAAGGCACACCAATAATCACTTAGTACTCATGGACAAATATGGCGAACATTGCTGGGTGCTCCAAGAATTCCAAACATCATCCGAGAGAAAAATAATGCTCGTGCCTCACTAGGGACCGGTCTCAATTTCATAATTGGGCTTTTCATGGGATAGGCTAAGGCCTAACAAGACCCAAGGCATAGCCATCCCAGTAAGTCCCAGCCCATTCAGTAATTGACTTCAATGCAAGATTGACAATTTAGGGTGATATATGAGGGGAAAAAAAAATCCAATGTGGTACCGTAATTACTTATGTGCATGGATACGGTGTTAGACATTTTACTTGTTATACTAACTCGGACAGAAGTAGGTTATCCATCTCCAGATTTTGATGGTCCACAAGTTAGGGGTCTAATTGATGATTGTTTTCTTGTAGGGATTGTACGAGCAACTGAATACTTAAAAAAGAAGAAGAATTAAATAGAGAAATGTGTTAGTCTCATGGATTTTTGAACGCCTTAGCCACTTCAGTTTTGCCAAGTGAACAGGTAGAGAACAATGGTCTTGAAGCGAATCCGCCAATCCAGTCTACTTGATAGGTTAATGTCGGAGCCTGGAATTGTTTAAATTAAGAAAGTGTCCAGGCTCTAACACAAAGTGGACGTGCCGGAGTGGTTATCGGGCATGACTAGAAATCATGTGGGCTCTGCCCGCGCAGGTTCGAATCCTGCCGTTCACGTTTTTCCTTTTGCTCACTTTCTCTTTTCCTTTTACAGGGAAAAAAAATCTTTTGGTCCCATCATGTGAGCACCGTTGGATAAGGTGAGTCTCATATTATTTCTCATGGATCTGACGATTGGCATAAATTGAACTCATATGATTTGAGTAGACGAAATGCTCTCTCTAGGTGAATTGGCAGAGTAGATAATGTTAATTTTGATAGTGGTGCTAAAGTACTATGAGCGCTTTAATAAAAAGAAATATTCATAATGTATTATCGCTTATGCATTTATATTTTTCTTCAATCCTCGCTTGAGACTAGAGGTGTGCAAAAGAACCGGGACCCGCCCGGACTGCCTGGACCCAGTCCGGTTCCCGATTCCAATAAATTGGAACTGGTGGGTCTTGGTTCGGTTTCGGTTCCATGGGCGGATCCACCCGCCCACCCACCCGGATCGGACAGGTATTATAATAATAATAAATATTAATTTTTATTATAAAAATAATTTTTTTATTGAAAAAAATTAAAATTTTGAAGCCCATGTTTAAAATTCTTATTGTTCTTTTTGGAACCCTAATTTTCTATTTACCAAATAGCCCTTGCAATTCTTATTGTCAAAGTCTTGAAGACCACAACAAAGGTCAAGAAATAAGCGGCTTGCATAGCGTCTCTTAATTTCATCTTCTCCGTCCATCAATGCATATTGAGTGTGAGACCGGTTCCATGGATCCACTCGGGAACTGGACCGGACCGGCGGTCCGGTTCTCGGGTGGATCCATGGAACCAACGAGCGGTTTTCAGATCCAATTTTTTTGGAACCGGTTGGTTTCCGGTTCTATGGTGGGAATCGTCCACCCGGACCATGCACACCCCTAGATCGGCTGCCAATAAAAAGGAACGAAAGAAATGCCCACATTCAGGATTTCTTTATTTTTTTTTTTCAATTTGTTCATGTTAGTGTTGGCCATGTCATATAAGATGGATGATGTCAACTGAATTGCCATATTAACGATTTCTAGTTAAAATTAACCAGAATAGCTATATTGGTAAATTGTTAAAATATTTACGACTAAATTGGTACAATTAAGAGATTTAAGATTGAATTAGCATCCGTATAATATGTTAATTTTTTTTTTTTTTTAATTTTCCCCATTTGAACATATGGGTGTGTTCTTCTGTCTTGTAAGATAGGCTATGCTATTGAGAGATGTTGCTATCACATTAACTGAAACTTCTTATATTTGCTTTCATAATGACGTTTGATGGAAAATAGATGACTCATTCCATCTAAATACTGAATCCCAAAACCTGGAATCTAACATATGATTGTCTAATCTTGGCTCTTTTCTTCCTCTCCGGAAGGTGCATGGAAGATCATTCCTTCGCCTTTTTCCTGGAATTAGGGTTGTCCATCTTCAGCTTCCTTCTCGTCAAACTTTACATCAGAATGTTCATCTTCCTTGGAAGTATCCCGCTCGATTAAAACATCGTATCGTAGTCTCTTTTGACGCGTGGAATTCCCCGTCAAACTGGAGAACCCGGCTTCTCGCCGACAGCACCAGGACTGAAAAATTCGGTCGCATTAACATACTTTTCATCGAATTTCCTGTCTGATGTTGTGTGCCCCCACCAAGAGGCCAAAAAGAAGACTTGAAATTAGGGTTCCATTGTCGCCAGCATGTCCGTCATCACCATCATGACAATGACATACACCGCCATTTCCGCGTTAGAAAGAGAAGGGAATTGTTTTCGCCGGCCCTAGTTAAACATCGGATAACTTGCTTTCAAGTTGGATGACGGTGGAGAATGTAAACCGCACGGGGAAAATTGTTGTATTGAATATGATTTTAACGAGAGATATTGAAGGATACACACTAGCTATTTCAACCTTTTCATTGATCCGACGTTATTTGGACCTGTGGTTAGAGCAGGGTAGGCATTTTCTTGTTTCATTAGTTTGTGGATAGAACCTTAGCGTTGAAGAAGCCAAGTCTAGCTTAACTTCTTACGATAATCAAAACAACATCGGATGCAGTATCATCAGAGTGTTAGAAAGTGTAATTCGAAACTTAAATGGTTAGATAGAGGCGAACTATTTGTATATGGTATACATTACCATTACATATTAGATGGTGTGGGGTTATAATGAACATAAAGAAACGTATTTACCTGCATATATCTGAGTAACCACAATCGCAATTTTATGAAAATAATCAAAAGGTGCATCCAAAACAATAAATTAACAAAGAATGAACAAAATGGCACCAAAAAAAAAGAAATCACCAACGCAATTGCCACTCTCATTGAACCCTCTCCCGTGTTAAACTCTAAACAACATTCTCTCCCTTTATTAGAACCTTAATCCTCTTCTTATTAACTAAATTACTAAAAAATATAAGAAACAAAGTTAGTAGAACACAAGTCACGTTATATGTCCTATTGCAAGGACTTTGAGAGAGCATTACTTTGGGAGATGATATTTCATTGCTCAAGCATCTGGATCGAACGGTATATATATATTTATTTCCACATAATTATTATATAGGCATTTTTTGGTAAACATGAAATCACTAGAAAATAGAAGGAGTTGAATTATTTAAACACGTCTCTTGTTATATATCCCGTCAAAAGGATTTTTTTTTTTGTTTTTTATCGTAACGTTGAATAGAGTTTGAGAGAGCAAAAATTTGACTAGAAATCAAGTTATTCGATGTATTTATTTGTTTGTCTGGGCTTTCTCTTTTCCTTTGGGATATGAAATCAAGCAGCCCCAAGCCCGTGGAAATTGGATTCTATCCCCGTGAAAAGCGGTCGCGTAATCTCTTTTTAAATCGATTAATTAAAGTAAAATGTCAATGTCATCGTCTCGCTTATCCCTTAGACTCTAATTGCTTGAGAATTTAGGGTTTTCCGTGAACAATATTTGTGTCCATATTCTATAGGATAACTATGAGCTACAGCACTTCGTGTGGGAGCTATCATAGCCAAGTTGACCGGTAAATAAAAAGAAATCGTACATCAATAAAAACATTAAAAAATAAGTGATCCCATTTAACCCATTCGACACGAAAGCTAAGATTTTTGTTTCGTTGACTAACGATCAGTTATATTACTTAAATGCCAAATCATGCTTTAAATGCTCTTCCATGCGGATCATGCGTTGATGTAGTCAAAAAAGTTCTATGGGACAAATTCCTCATGACATTAAAATAAGGTTTTTGTCTATTTTTATATCGGGATGTCAGCAAGATATGTGATTGGTAATTTTAATAGATGATACTAATTTTGTGCGATGAGTTTAATAATGATTTAGTTGGCGCTGTGAGTAACTTTATAAATGCGTCCATGGATGACGGGCTTGCAAAATTGTTCTTGTTGGAATTAATTTCTTTCGGGGCAAAAAAGAATTGGAGACGAGGAAAAATTAGCAGTCAAACTTTGGAGTATTTAGGAAAATTTAATTGGGGCAATAAATGAAAAAAAAAAAAAACTCTTGCGTCGATTTGAGTGCGACATCCTCGTCTGACCTCTCAATTCTCCTCCCTCAAATCTGACAAAGCTAATTAAATTACTCCAATGAATCAATCAACTTTGCGACCGCTGATTTCTTTGTATATCATATTCTAATGTTTGCTTTGCCGCAAGTGGGAACAATACCGTCGATAGGACAAAAGCACTTTGGAAAATTTTAATTGCGGCTTGCTCCTGCGGTTTCCTAAACCAACTGTCTCGTTAATTAATCGAAATTTAAGGAAAAAGAAAGAAGAAAGAAGAACAGGGAATTAGAATAGTTCACTTCGTGGGACGTCGCATCTCAATTTGAATCTCCTATCCAAATCCTATAAAAGACACACTCGAGCAACTCTTCAATTCATCAGACTTCTTCTGGGTTCTTTTTCTCTCATCTTCTTCGTAATTCATTCAGACATGGAGTTGATTCCCGGTCTTCCCGACGACTTAGCCAGGGAATGCTTGATCCGGGTCCCCTACCCCAGATTCTCCACCGTCGCGTCCACGTGCAAGGGATGGCAGGCCGAGATCGAACTTCCGTGGTTCCGGTCGCATCGCAAATCCTCGGGCCACAGCCAAACAATCGTCGTCATGGCTCAAGCCGTGCTCGACCCGGCTCGGAGCTTCGGATTCGCGAAGCTTTGCCATGTCCCGATTTACCGCCTGACCACTTTCGAGCCGGTTTCAGGTTCTTGGAGCGAGTTGCCGCCGCCTCCGGAGTTCTCCTGGGGCTTGCCCATGTTTTGCCAGTTGGCTGCCGCCGGGTCGGATCTTGTTGTGATCGGCGGGCTCGACCCGGTTTCGTGGGAGGTCTTGAGTTCGGTCTACATCTATAGCTTTATAACTGCCACGTGGCGGCGTGGGGCCGACATGCCGGGCGTACGGCGCTCATTCTTTGGCTGCGCATCGGACGGCGACGGCGTTGTATTCGTCGCCGGAGGCCACGATGGTGAGAAGAACGCACTGAGGTCCGCAGTGGTGTACCACGTGGAAAGAGACGAGTGGATGGCTTTGGCCGACATGGCGAGGGAGCGCGACGAGTGCAAGGGGATCTTCCAAGGTGGCAAGTTCCACGTCATCGGCGGGTATGGCACCGAGATGCAGGGGAAGTTCGAGAAGAGCCGTGAGTCGTTCGACCCGGTGACGTGGCAGTGGGGCCCGGTGCGAGATGACGCGATGATGGCAAGCACGTGCCCGAGGACTTGCGTGGATGGCGAAGCGGACGACCACTTGTACATGTGCAAGGATGGCGACGTGCTGGCCCTAAGAGGAACCACGTGGCGGGTCGAGGCTAAGATACCTGGTGGCGTGTACAATCCTAGTCACGTGACAAAGTGGCAAGGGAAGTTACTGGTGCTTGGGTCTCCGACGGCCGGTGACCCCCAAAAGGCTTACATGTTGGACATGAGTACTTGCACTTGGACCAACGTGGAGTTGCCGGAAAAGTTTTCCGGTCATGTTCAAGTTGGCTGTTTTGTGGAGATTTAGGAGGGACCAGACTTGAGAAATAAAGCTTGTTGTTTACATGTACATATTTAAATATGAGACTATTCTTTAGTTTGTTACTATATAATCGTACTAGGCTAGGTTTTTTTTTTTTTTTTTTTTCCTTTTGGGGGTCGTCGGCAATAATCCACGTCATGAGATGCACATTATTGAGTTTTATGTGGAAAACAACTTGATTAAAATATTGGCAAATGTATCTCTTACTTGATAGGAAGTGGAACATAGGCAGTTTTTCGCTAGTAGATTTTGGTCTTTGCCTTATTTTTTTTTCCTTCTCTTCAATTAAAATCTCCGTCATCCTCGTCACCATTTTTGGGGTATGTCAAGAAGGTTTCGTCCATGTCCTAAATTACAGCATTGGACGAGTTTCTCTGACATAAACATCAGTCGAGGCCGAACTTACTCATCCTTGAATAACTTGTACTATAATTCTGTCTTATGGTCCCCATAAGTTACTTGATGTACTTTCCCTCTAAAGTTCCTCCATTTTTTTCGCAGTTTATCTTCTTTCTGAGACTTCCTGTCTTGTTCTTTCAGTTGAGTTGTATGAATGTCCTCGCTCAAAACAGGTAGATCTAGTATATTTTCCGATGCCAGATTAGTCTTAATAACCATTTCCCTCACGATGAAAGCTAAGAGCTTGCTCGGAATCAACCAACTATATGAAGGTTATTCATTTTTTAAGAGATATTATGTAGGACTTATGCTAGATTCTCCAACCGATTGGTATTAGACGGTCATCAATTGACTCGATCTTCACATTGTAATGCATTTCAACCATTCATCGATACATAAAAATATAGAAGATGTCATGATTTCGCAATCTAAGATGGGCAAAGTACTAAACTAGACATTTTAAATTGTGTTTATGAGAGAAAGCATAGGGGGAAAAATCGTGCGTGTCGTGAAAACCACTTGTGTTTATATTGTACTTATATGTAACATCATGATAAATCTAAGATTTCGACGTATAGAATCAGCATCCATATCCACGACGATAGCATATCATTTACAATCCAGTTTTCTAATGTCTCAGAAGTTTTTATGGACCGCAAGACGTGACATAGACTGCTGATACAGGAAAAAGCTGATCTTGGAATGAGACTTTCCTTGGAAGGAGACTTTTGGGTATAATACGGTCTGAGTTAGAATAACCAACGATGCAATAAAATCTAGGGAAGGTGAAATATTCGTGCGGGCAGCACCATAACCAAACTATAATTCTTTGTGTGGCTTTTTTATATCCCAAATAATTTTTTTAGGAGAATACTTTAACCTACAAACACTTGTGTGTCTCTCCAGATTGCCAATTTGTAAAAGCTGCCTCACTCCCTCCACTTCCGTTTGTCTAGGGTTTCTTTTGGAACTTCTTTCTTGGTTGGATGAAGCTCATATGAGAGAGAGAGAGAGAGAGAGAGAGATCCAGTAGCATTTATATATATATGCTTGGTCTTTTGTCTAATTTAAATATGTACATGGTCTCAGCACCGGGTGTTAGTAACTGACCTTCCTCTGCTAGTCTCATGCAGACAATGATTTTCCTGTGTCCTTAAGCATGTTGATCATGTATGTACAATATGCTTCGTCTCTTGGGACATTTTTGTTTACATTATTATTTTGACCTAAGAATTTTTTTTTTTGTCAATAATGACCGACACTTTGAATAGTCAATTTAGTAAGGTTCTCTATACGATATTAAAACTTTTGGAGCAATCACTTTAGTACCAAATTTGAAAAATAAAATGACTACTTTAATATCTCCAGCGACATACATTGACTACTCGTTATATGTGGCTTTTATTGAATTTATGAGTCTAATATGGCATTTAAAAAAAAAAATTTGAAGTCCAACTTGAGCAAATCCCTTACTCAAATCCTCACTGAAAATTGCCACATCCCTCCTTCGAGTTCATCTTCTTCTTCTGCTAACAATTTTAACTTTCATACGTATTTTTCAACCCTTTCCTTTTCCAATCATTATCTTAACCACAGTCTATGTCCTAAAGTGACTAGAAAAATGAAAACAAAATTGAAAAAGGAAAAAAGTTCAGTTAAATTCTCTCTCTCTCTCTCTCTCTCTCTCTCTCTCTCTCTCTCTCTCTCTATAGCTGCGATGCATGCTTCGCTAATTTGCAATCGGGACTGATGGAGCTCCAGCGAGTTTGGTGAATGATTTTTGCCGTTGCCGTGATTTAGTTGGTGTGTCGGTCTTCATTCCGCGAGGTTTGAGACAGTCCATGATGAAATGGACAGGGTCAAATGGAATTTTACACTTTTGTGAGATACACAAAAGTCGCACATGAAATGGAAGGGTTCATTGGTCATTTGCCCGTTGCATGATGGATGAGTTGGGCCTCACATAATAACAACTCATCCAACGGTTGATATAAATTAGGCTCACATCATCCGGATGCATGCAACAGTCTCTTAATAGTGTGGCTTGGTAGAGGGAAAAATTACCAAAACAGTCTCAAACCTATTGCAATTTTTTCTATTTTAATCTTAAATGTTTTTATTTTTTTGTCAATTCAGTGCTAAATTTTTAGCAATTGTGCCAATTCAGTCCATCCAATCAAATTTGGTCAGCTGATGTTAACGTGGAAGCCGGCCGCCACTAGCCATTTGATCGACGTTGATGTGGCAATTTTTAAATAATGTGTTTTTTGAATTTTTTTAATTTTTTTATTTCCCTTTTTTCTTCTTTTGGCCAGTCGCTAGATTGTTGAGGGGCTATAGTTGGCTAGGCCTCACCGTCGTTGGGCGAGGTCAAGCTCACCTAGCCATGGTGCTTACCCTTGCCCAGATCTAGTGAGAGCTAGCTTCACCATCGTGGCACTAGGCAAGCTGATTTCCACCATCACAATGCTAAGTGAGGTCTTGCCCTAGCCATGGCAAGGCTTGCCCTCACGTAGATTTGGCAAGAGCTAGCCTCACCTAGGCTAACCTCATCCAGTGTCATGACGATGAGGCTAGCCCTCGCCAGATCTAGGTGGAGGCAAGCCTCCCCATTGCTAGGTGAGCTTGTTGGCCATAACCTTGGTTGGTTTGGTGACTAGCTAGAAGAAGCGGAAAAAAAGGAAAAAATAAAAATAAAAATAAAAATATTGAATAAAAGAAAATATTATTAAAAAATTGCCATGTCAACGTTAGTTGGATGGTTGGGGTTGACCAACGTCCATGTTAACACCAACTAGCTAAATTTTGGTTGGATGGACTGAATTGGTATAATTGTAAAATGTTTAAGACTATATTGACAAAAGAAAAAGAAAAATTTATAATTAAATTAGAAAAAATGCAATAAGTTTAGAAGTGTTTTGGTGATTTTTCCCTTGATAGAGGGATGATGTCATTGGATGGTGGTGCCAAAGTACCATGAACGCATTAACAAAAAGTGATTCTGATATTGTTGGTTAGTTCATGCAGTTATGTTTTTCTTCAAGCCTTGGCAAGGACAAAAGGGTAGAATTCAAAGAATCAAAGGAGTGATGGAGTGAGTGTAGATTAGGAAATAAAGGAGAAGTTAGTGCAAGGAAAAGAGAAGGAGGAGATGAGAGAGCATAAATAGCGAACCCCAAAACCTTAAACCGAACGTATGATTGCCTATTCTTGCTTCTTTGCCTCCTTGGAAGGTGCATAGAAGATCATGCTTTGGGACAATGGTGGGAATCCTAGTAAGCATGACGCCGAGTTTTCATCATCGATTCCTCCAAGGCCGTCCCACGTTGACCATTCAATTCTTCATCCGCACGCCCCGAACCTCTGTCCGTCGCCGGTTTTCTTTAATACTGTCAACTGCTTCCACTTTCCCTTCCATCCTCCATCTTGAATTAGGGTTTTTTTTTCCATCTTCAGCCGCTTTCACATTCGATTTACGCCATACTGTTCATCTTCCTCGGAAGTATTCTGCTTGATTAGAATGTTGGACACTCTTTTGACGCGTAGAATTTCCTCGTCAAACGAGAGGACCGGCTTTTCGTGGACGGTATCACGATTGAAAAATTCGGATTGCAAACGATAGGAAGTTTATCAACTATCCCGATTGATGTTGTTTGTCCCCCACCAAGAGGTCAAAAGAAAGACTCTGATTAGGGTTGCATTGTCGTCAGCATCGCCATCATCGCTATCATGACAATGGCATACACAACCATATCCACGTGCTTGATAAGGTTTTGCTTTTGAATGGAAAAGAGCAAAAGAGATTAGAACGAGAAGGGATTTGCCCTTTTTTTCTTTTTTTTTTTTGCTTTTTCTTTGGTCCTGCCTGCCCTACTCAAAGATTGATTGCGTAACTTTGCTTTAAAATTGGATGGTGGTGTCAAATCCAAAGCACATGAGTAAATTGTTAAATTGAATATGATTTAGCAAGCTAACTTTATTGTTGATCCAATGTTATTTTGACTTTGTGGTTAGGGCAGGGTTTTTTTCTGGGTTTCATGAGTTTGTGGATGAAAAGGGAGCTTACTTCCCGCCAAAAAAAAAGGTGGTTTAAAAGAGAGGAGTCTAACTTAAGTTTCTTAAAATTATTAACACAATATCAAATGTAGCGTAAATAGAGTAAGAGAAATGATTGGATAATGATATTTAATTTACCATGATAATAACAATTTGTTTTGGACCTCAATAAATCAAATAACAAATAATTATATATTGTTGCAAGATCCATTCCTTCAAAAAGCGTAAGCGATTAGATGGAGAAAGACTATTTAGATGGTGTGAGATTATAACAAACATAAAGAAATACAGTTACCGGGTTACATTTTTAGCATGGCATTTTGATAGGTGAACCCCATTAAAGCATCTCGTGATAAGGTTAAATGATCATATATAGATAGAGAGTTTTTCCTTACTTTATACTTAGAAATTGAAAATAGTTTTTACTTTATCAAATCTAACCATACTATTCTATATCTTGCCTTTTGTGAAAATATTGGAAAGGCGCATCCAAAAAAATAAATCAACCAAAAAAATGAACAAAACAGCAAAGATTTCTTCAGATAGTCAGGCAGACAATTGGCACCATCTCACAACGAAATACAAAATCATGTACGTATTACATAAAATAAAGAAGAAGAATAAATTTGAATCCTCACCCATGCCGTCTTATTAGAACCCTAAATCCTCTTCTCAATAGAGAATGTATGATTAAACAGACAAAAACCAAGCTGTTGGAGATTTCCAAATCCGATTGTCTCGTTGGTTGATTAAATTTAAAATTAAATATAAAGGGAACCAAAGTCCCACTTCGTGGAACGTCGCATCTTTTCACCAATTTGGAAACCCTAACCCAAATCCTATAAAAAAGCGAACGATCCGATCCCTTGGTACAAAACCAGAGTCACTCTCGAGCAACAAACACTCCAATTCATCTTACTTCTGGATTTCCCTCCATCTTCTTCACCGAAAATCGGCCATCTTTGCTTCATTCTTCACTCACTTATGGAATTGATTCCTGGTCTCCCTGACGACATGGCCCGAGAATGCTTGATCCGGGTCCCCTACGCCGGACTCTCCACCGTCGCGTCCACGTGCAAGGGATGGAAGGCCGAGATCGAACTTCCACAGTTTCGGTCGCATCGCAAATCAGCCGGCCACAGCCAAACGATCATCGTCATGGCTCAAGCTGTGCTCGACCCGCCCCGGAGCAGCGGATTCGCGAAGCTTTGCCATGTCCCGGTTTACCGCCTGACCACTTTTGAGCCGGTTTCGGGTACATGGAGTGAGTTGCTGCTGCCTCCCGAGTTCTCCGGGGGCTTCCCCATGTTTTGCCAGTTGGCCGCCGCCGGGTCGGATCTTGTTGTGATCGGCGGGATCGATCCGGTTTCGTGGGAGGCCTCGAGTTCGGTCTACATCTATAGCTTTATAACTGCCACGTGGCGGCGCGGGGCCGACGTGCCAGGCGTACGACGCTCATTTTTTGGCTGTGCTTCGGACGGGGACCGCGTGGTATTCATCGCCGGAGGCCACGACGACGAGAAGAACGCGTTGAGGTCCGCAGTGGCGTACCACGTGGAGAGAGATGAGTGGGCGGCTTTGCCTGACATGGCGAGGGAGCGCGACGAGTGCAAAGGGATCTTCCAAGGTGGCAAGTTCCACGTCATCGGCGGGTATGGCACCGAGATGCAGGGGAAGTTCGAGAGGAGCCGCGAGGCCTTCGACACCACGACGTGGCAGTGGGGCCCGGTGTGGGACGATGCCTTGATGGCGAGCACGTGCCCGAGGACCTGCGTGGACGGCGATGCGGACGGCCACTTGTACATGTGCAAGGATGGCGATGTGTTGGGGCTTAGAGGATCCACGTGGCGGGTCGAGGCTAAGATACCCGGTGACGTGTACAATCCTAGTCATGTGACAAAGTGGCAAGGGAAGTTGCTGGTGACTGGGTCTCCGAGAGCCGGCGAGGCTCAAAAGGCATACGTGTTGGAGATGAGCACTTGTACCTGGACAAACGTGGAGTTGCCGGAAAAGTTTTCCGGTCACGTTCAAGTTGGCTGTAATTTGGAGATTTAGGAGGGGACAAGACTGAGACATAAAGCGTGTTGTGTACAAGATTAAATATAAGATTATTCTTTGATTAGCTAACGATTTGATTGCACTAGGCGAGGGTTTTTCTTGGGGATGTCATGAGACCCAAATTTGTGAGTCATATGTGGAAAACAAAAAATTGTTATTTGCCTTATACTTTTTCCTCTTTTTAACTTAGAATGTCCTCGTCATCCTCGTCACCATTTTGAGGCCCATAAAGAGGGTTTCATACATTTCCTAAATTACAACATCACACATGTTTCTCTCCGGAAACAGCGATTCCAAAATTATTAATCCTTGATTAACTTTTATTCTCGTTCTGTCCGTATATCCAATGAAACATTTTTAAATATGGGAAAGATTGCCAAAAAGATTTAAATATATCGTATGATAATTAATTTAGTCATAAACTTTTTGATGATCTACCAATTCAATCCTAAATCTATTGAAGAACTTTTGATATAGTCTTTCTAACTAATTTTAGCAAATCGTTGACATAGGGTCCGTCAACACTAGCCATCCTACTTGGTGTGATTGACACCGAAGTAGATAATGTTTAATTTTTCTAAAGAAATTCGAATTTTTAATTGACTTGAATATGTGTAGAAACATGCTTGGTGTGCCGGCCCTCAGTAAAAAGAATAAAAAGAAAAGAAAAGAAAAACGAAAAAACATTCTATTCCACTCTCGCTAACGATGGAAGCGGAGCGATTTACTCGGAGTCAACCAGCTATATCAAGGTTTTTCATTTTTTAAGATATTAAGCAGGACTCATGCTAGTCTCTCCAACCGATGGTATGAACGGGGTCATCAATTGACTCAATGTTCACATAAAAATGCATTTCTACCATTCATTCATTCGTTAACAATAAGATGTGTCATGATTTCGAGGTCCGAGAATTGAAAACTAGATATTTAAATATTGCAATTTTAACAGCAAGAATTGCGGGTGAAAATCATGTACATCATGGAGACCACAAGTATGTGTTTATATTATATCAATATTTATATCTATATCCATATCTATATCTATTTGCATACATTGCATAATAAAAAATTTAAGATAACAACATACTTAAAAACCAGTGTACATATCTATTATGATAATATTTCCAATTCCCACTACAAATTTAAGGTGACCCCAATGTTCATTTCAAGAAAAGTAAATCTTGGAATGAGACTTTTCTTGGAAGGAGACTTTGTGGCTATAATGCAATCCGAGTTTAGAATAGGCTATTCTAAAGTATTCGGAGGTCCGGCAGCACAATCAAACTATTAATTCTCTATGTTGCCTCTTTTATTTCCCTAATAAATTGTTTAGGAGAATCTCTCTACCCTGCTAACAACTTTCCAAATCAGTATCTAGTAATATTTTCAATATGAAAAGCTGCCTGATTCCCTCCACTTCCATTTGTTTTGGAATTCTTTTGGAACTGCTCTCTTGGTTGGTTGAAGCTATTATTAGAGAGAGAGAGAGAGAACCAGTAGCAATGTATATCAAAAGAAGAAAGAGAGAACCAGTAGCATGGACATTGGAAAGGTGATGCTTCTAATAATGATTTTCATGTGCTCTTAGCATGTTTATCATGTATGTACATCGGTGCAATCTAACTTTATGCTTTCTCTCCTGGGGACATTCTCGTTTAAGTTATCATTTTGACCTGGATATCAATTTTAGTCAATCATAACCAACGGTTTGACCTAAGCAAGCCTGCCAAAAGAAAATGGTAATCAATGGTTATACGATGCTAATCCGCCAGGAGGTCAAAAGAAGACATCGAGATGATATTGTATTCTCTTGTGCTGCCGTGCTAACGTGCTTCTACGCTTATTCAAATTAAGAGGCTTGATAATCGATCTCTCTTCTCTTATGTAAGAATGATGCAATTTATAAGTGAATGAGATCATGGGTTACATCGACGTAGTTTCTGCGTGTTGGACTATAATGCCCATAACGTTGAAGCCAAAGCATGCGCAACTATTATTATTTGACGTTTCATTTTTTTAAGGTCTTAGAATGAAGCACATGCGAGGTGATGTCATTGTTGTAGAAAGCATTTGAAGGTTTTAACTTGCAAGCATGAGCTATTGAACTTCATTTGGTCCTCGCACATAATTAATGAAGTACATGTAACCTGACTTTGAAAATCACTTTCCATAATGACCACGTTTCTCTTAGGAAGGTTTTTTTATTTAGCAAAAAATAATAATTCGAAAAATAATTTTAAAAAATAATTGCTTGTATCTCTTACAAACGTATAAATGATTTTTTTTTTTTTAATGTTCATGAAAGTATTAGATATAAATTGTTGTTGATGGTGAGTACATTTTTCATTGACTAATCACTTTAGGTAATATAAGAGATCATTTTTAAGAAATTTTTTTTACAAATCATTTATTTTCTGCGCAACAAATGCAAAGTCAAAATTTCAAATGGATTGTTACGTATATAAATGTCAAATACATAATCTCCAAAATCAAATGCCACATCTAATCTAAGATCTATTTATAATGGATGAATAACAACACGAGAAAAAGCGGACATGAATTGATGTGGCATGAATATATGATCGCACAAATTCGCACCTACTAAGCCTCATCATAAATCTACGTCATTAGTGTAATCCTTGTGATATATATATGCCGCATAAGATAAATTACGCCATTTTATTAGGTCTTTAACTTTGATTTAACCATTGCACAAGCATTGCAAGCAGGTTATTAACAAATGACCATATATAAGAACTCACTTTTTAAGTGTTAACTGTTAACTCAAATTGATCGCAGCTCACTGACGTTCTTTTTGCTGAAAAGTTATGTATCCTGAATATATGATTATCTTTTACACGTAAGAATTTTACATACTACTCAAATATTAAAAAAAAAAATCAGTTTTTGATTATCCAGACAGATTTCGAATTCAAAATATAGGATCTAATTAGGCATTTTTTAATTAGTTAAATTATGTTAATTAATATGAGAGGAGACGCACGCCTAGGTACTAGTTTCCATGTCCACAGTAAACGTAGGGTAGTCAAGTGCAGACTGGATAATTACTGAAAGCATTTATAAGCCTACCCAAAATGAGTGCTCTCCTATTCGACTTTCTTGGAACCTCCGGCAGTGCCACCAAGACAATGATAGGATATCTGCTTTTGTGGGGATGGAATGACAAAAATTTTGAGAATTCAAGAGAAAATGCACTGATAACAGGTGTCAGATGATTATAGTGTAAACGATATCACGGACATCTGACTCTCTAGTTCGTAGAAGTAAGCACGCACTCGCATCTTTTTTGATCTCTAATAGAAGAAAAAGTATCATAAAGTCATAAACTTATTGTATTAGTATTGATTCAGTTATAAACTTTTCAATTGGACTAATTGAGTCATAAACCTTTTCAATTGGTATCAATTCAGTCAATTTAGGCCGGAAATTACTGATGTGAAAGTTGATCGGCCAACGTGGTAGGCCATCCACAAGAGACAATCGGTCTCGTGTTGAGGAGGCCGACCGTTGCCCAAGCCAAGGCAAGCCTCATCGAGCCTTGCCGTCACCCAGGTGGGGCTCGCCAAGCCTCACCCTCACCCATGAGAGGCCCGATGAGGCCAACCCTCGCTCAAGCGAGGCACAGCAAGGCCACCCTAGCTTAGGTGAGTGTCGGTCTCGCCTGACCTCGCCAAATCTAGTGAGGGGGGCCTCGCCTGGATGGCTAGTGCTCATCCCTGGCTAGGCAAGGTTGACCCTCACCTGTGGTTGACAAGGCCAGCCTTTGCCGATCATGGTTGTGGCTGATGGCCAATGAGGGCCATTGGCAAAAGAAGAGGAAGAGAAAGGGGTGGCCGACGATGGCCATCGGAAAAAGAAGAGGAAGAGAAAGGGGAATAAAAAAAGAAAAAAATTCAAAAAATTTAAAATATTATTAACAATGTCCACATTAGAGCTAGTAACGCCATATCAGTCGGCTGGCGTTCATGTCAACAATTTCTAGCTTAAATTGGGCGGATGGACTAAATTGATATTAAAGTGAAAAAGATTTATGACTCAATTGGTATAATTGAAAAGTTTATGATGGAATTGGTATCAATGTAATAGGTTTAAAACTTTTTTAGTATTTTTCCCCTCTAACCGACCCATAGTAGGTTAGTGGCTCCTCCTAAGTAAAGTCAAATTCGATCTATAAGACTTGGGAGAGCACATATAAAGCACAAGCGCCAGGGGATTATTCATGTTCGCTTGATAATCCATTGAACTTTCTGCTGATTCACATCGGGAGGGTCGCAACAAGCTATTCATCGATTTCTCCAAGGCATCCCATGTTAGAACATTTGATACTCCATTGACACGCTCCAAATCGTTGTCCGTTGCCAAGTCTTCTTTAATACCTCCTAACTGCTTCCACCTTCCAATTCCTACATTCTTGAATTCTTTTTTTTGCTGCGATCAATCAATAGCAACTAAAACACAGCTGCTCTTTGCCTTTTTCTTTATGACAGAAGAATCTCTTATTTGCATGCAATTAGTGGTGTCCACCTTCGGTTTCTTTCACGTTTAATTTACACCATAATATTCATCTTCCTTGGAAGTATCCTGCTCAATCAAAAGTTCCTCGTCAAACTATCATGATTAAAAAGTTCGGCGGCATTACTTATGGTTTATCAAAAGAACACTGTGATTAGGGTTGCATTGTCGTTAGCATCACCACCATCACCATCACCATCATGACAATGACACGCACCATTTCCACGTTAGAAAGAGAAGGGAATTGATTCTGCCAGCTCTGTGTAGTGTGTACACCTTGACTGTATGACTTGCTTTTGGATTGGATGTGGTGGTGTCGGATGCAAAGCACACGAGAAAATTGCCAAATTGAATAGGATTTAGTTGGAGACATTGAAGGCTACACACCTGCTGGTTGTCTTTTTTGTGGATCAGATGTTATTTAGGCTTGTGGTTAGAGCAGGGTTCGCTGTTCTTGTTTCATACATTTGTGGATAAAAAGCTGACACTACTTCCCGCCGAAAAGAAGAGGGTTCAAGGGAGCGGAGTGAAGTTCAGCGTGATTTCTTAAAATAATCATTAAATGAGCTCTCATTATAATGTTAGAAATTCTAAACCCAAAGCTTAAACGATGGAGGCATACTATTTTTATATATAAGTATCTTAAATGATGTTGGATTATACTTAAAATAAGAGAAACACAATACCTGCACATATTTAAACATGAGACCTCAATAGGGTAATCACATTGGAAAAATTGTGTAAAAAGTCTTAAATCTATTACACTTTTGTTAATTTAGTCTTAAACTTTTTAAAGTTGACAATTAAGTTCATTCGGTTAATTTTGGTCGGAAATCATTGACGCGAATATCGGTTATCCTACGTAACACGGCTGGTATGATGTGGATAATTTTGAATAACGTTTTAATTTTTTTCAAGTTTTTTATTGATTATTTTATTTCTTTTTCTTTTTTTCCCTTCTCTACTCGTTGGGCCTAGGCGATGGTTGGCAATTGGCCAAAGGTAACAACCGATGAGATTTACCCTTGCCAGCCTCAAGTAAGGGTCACGCTTGACAAAAAGCCCACGACTTGATTCTTATTCAACTAGGGTAGTTTATGGTTCACAAATAGGCATTAATTAATGCTAGATTTTATGGTTCAAACATAGGCATTAAGTAATGCTAAAGTTGCTGCAGTAGATTAGTTGGCTCTTGAAACTATTTAGAAATAGAGGACTAAAGTCAAGGTGGCTAGGCATCGGCCAATCCTTTTCTAGCCAAAATGTTCCTTAAATAGCTGTCATCAATTAGTTAATCTTGAATACTCACCCACTACTTTTGCGTCGTCATTATCGCCCTTTCATTACAACCTAAATCCACCTCTTATTAGCACACGATTGATTAAACGTACAACAACCGAGTTGTTGGAGAGTGAACTTTCAGGAGGGTCTTGCGAAGCCCCCCTCAATTTATTGGATCTAAAAAATTATAAACATATTATATGGTGGTTAATTTAGTTATAAAATTTTCAATTCAATCAATTTAGTCATAAATATTTTAATGATTTCTTAATATAGTTCTTCCAATTAATTTTGGATGAAAATCAATGACATGATAATTTAGTCTGCATGGACTATTGGATTTGTTCTATTTTTTAATTGTTTAGAATTTTCTAAATATTTTTTGCCTTTTCTTTTCTTTTCGTTTTTTTTTTTTTCTACCTGTCATGGGGATCTTGACAATGGTCAGCAAGGCCCGTGACAACCTACATCAATCATTGCCAAGGGCTTGGTGACCGGTGAATGGAAATAAGAAAAAAAGAAAAAGGAAACAAAGAAAAAATCTAGAAAATTTTAAAAAATAAATGACAAAAATTGTACACATTAGCAATTGTAGGTTAAAATTAACCGGAATGACTATAATAGCAAATTATAAAAGGCTTTATAACCAAATTGAACAAATTTAAAAATTTAGAGATAAATTGATCAGTTGCATAATAAAATTATTATTTTTAGATAATTATCCCACGATTTACTTATTTATTTATTCACTTTTGCTTTCTCATTTCCATCGGCGTACGAAATCAAGCGGCTCTGCCGTGGTTAGTGGATTATCCAAATGAAAAGCGGCCAGATTCTCTCTTTTTGACTTGACTAATCAAAAGCGAAATACCATCCTTAGCTTTATCCATTTGGCTATCATTGCTTGAGGCTAAAACTAGGGTTTTCCATCAATGATATCCGTGTCCATATTCTATAGGATAACCATGAAATGCGCACTTTCTATGTATGGCCAAGTTGCTGGTAGATAAAATCACACTTCAACCTCTTGGCACGAAAGCTCAGAAACTTTATTTTGTGGACCATCATGTGTCGAAACGTGAACAAGATCGGTGATGGGTAATTTCAGCATATGATGGGCAAATTTTCCGATGATGAGTAAATAATAAAATCCTTATTTTGGGAATTAATCTCTTTCGGCCAAAAGAACTGGAAAGGGGAAGCAACTGGCAGCCAACTTTGGAGCACATAGGGAGGGTGCCATCCTGTTCTTTCTTTCCCAACCACATGGACCCACGTGCGGCAATAAATGGCTCAAGCTACTTGTTAATTGAAAAGGACTTCTCGCGACGGGTTGAATGGACATTCCGATCTAATTTTTTATCTAATCTAATCCATCTGGTTTTACCCGATTGAATCGGCACGATGGATTTGGTGCTCATCCATTATGTCTGTGACCGCTAAAGTAAGTCCTAGTCATATTCTTTATCTTCGCTTTGTGGCAAGTGGGGACAACACCATGAATAGGACAACGTATCTAGGAAAATTTTAATTGCGGCCTGCTCCTGCGGTTTCCAAATCCTATTGTCTCATTAATTGATTGAATTCATAGAAAAATGTCAGGAAGGGAAATCAAGTCCGGTTCGAGGAACGTCGCACCTCTCCCCCGGTTTGAAAACTCTTTTGCCAAAATGGTATAAAAAGCAAACACCCCACCATCCCCCCTTCGTTGAACCAAGACGCTCCGAGCAGACCATCCAAATTTCATCTGACCCTCTGGATTTCTCTCTTCTTCTTGATCCAAATTCGTAATCTTCCTTCGTACTTCGTTCATATATGGCGTTGATTCCCGGTCTCCCCGACGACATCGCCCGAGAATGCTTGATCCGGGTCCCCTATGCCGGATTCTCCACCGTCGCGTCCACATGCAAGGAATGGAAGGCCGAGATCGAACTTCCACAGTTTCGGTCGCATCGCAAATCAGCTGGCCACAGCCAAGCGATCTTCGTCCTGTCTCAAGCCGTGATTGACCCGGCCCGGAGCATCGGATTCGCGAAGCTTTGCCATGTCCCAGTTTACCGTCTTACCGCTTTCGAGCCGGTTTCGGGTTCTTGGAGTGATTTGCCGCCGCCTCCTGGGTTCTGTGGGGGCTTCCCCATGTTTTGCCAGTTGGCCACCGCCGGGATGGATCTTGTTGTGATCGGCGGGCTCGACCCGGTTTCGTGGGAGGCCTCGAGTTCGGTCTACATCTACAGCTTTGTAACCGCTGCGTGGCGGCGTGGGGCCGACATGCCGGGAGTGCGACGCTCGTTCTTCGGCTGCGCGTCGGATGGGGACCGAACGGTGTTCGTGGCCGGAGGCCATGACAACGAGAAGAACGCGTTGAGGTCCGCACTGGCGTACCACGTGGAAAGAGACGAGTGGCTGGCTTTGCCCGACATGTCAAGGGAGCGGGATGAGTGCAAGGGGATCTTCGACGGCGGCAAGTTCCACGTCATCGGCGGGTATGGTACCGAGATGCAGGGGAAGTTCGAGAAGAGCTGCGAGTCCTTCGATGCCGTGACGTGGCAGTGGGGCCCGGTGCGGGAGGACACGTTGATGGCGAGCACGTGCCCGAGGACCTGCGTGGAAGGCGATACAGACACCCACTTGTACATGTGTAAGGATGGCAACGTGTTGGCGCTTAGAGGATCCACGTGGCGAGTCGAGGCTAAGATACCCGGTGACGTGCACAATCCTAGTCATGTGACGAAGTGGCAAGGGAAGTTACTGGTGATTGGGTCTCCGACAGCCGGGGCGCCCCAAAAGGCTTACGTGTTGGAGATGAGTACGTGTACTTGGACAAACGTGGAGTTGCCGGAAAAGTTTTCCGGTCATGTCCAAGTTGGCTGTTATATGGAGATTTAGGAGGAACAATACTGATAAATAAAGCGTGTTGTGTACAGAATTAAGGGATATGAGACTATTACTTCATTTATGACAATTTTACTTGATGGGAAGTGGTACAGGTAAATCTAGTGTAATTGGTATATTTTCCGAAGCCAAATTAGTCTCAATCCTTCTCGCTCATGATGGAAGCATAGAGCTTCCTCGAAGTCAACCAACGATATCAAGATTTTTCATTTTTTAAGAGATGTTATGTATGACCTATGCTAGTTTCTCCAACCGACTAGTATAAGAGGGTCATCAATTGACACGATTTACCACTTTAAATCATGAATTGATACATAGAAATACATTTCAACAATCTATTTATTCATGATTCTTAAATATATTCATATGTTAGAGAATGGAAAACCTATGGTAATAACATGTTACTATTTCACACGAAGTTATGAAATATCCTTCAAGACTATGATTAGCCAAATCAATGAATGAGATTGTAGGTATCTTTCTATAAAATTGCCAATGAAATTATCTTTCCATCTCAATCTAGTTACTCATAGAATTCGGTCGAAAGTTAATGGATAAAGTGAAAGCAGTTCTCGACCAAGACTAAGAAAATAACTTAAATCTTAAAAACTTATTTTTGAACAATGTGTTCATTGGTTGATTGGTCGCTCTTGCCAATAAATAAAAAGGGCAAAGTCATGGATTTTGAAGCCTCTTGGAAAATGCTAATATTGACCCACTCCACATGTAGTTTCCTTTTAATCATATATAATAACACATCTATCTAATCCCAATGGTTGTCGAACTTTTCTGGTAAACTGCATAGGGTTCGAGTGTGGATTTATTTGGCCATCTTTTCCTCTAAGTGGTGATGCTAGCCTTGTCGGATCTACTGTAATTGACATGTTAGGCTCAATTGGAATATTCACATTGGGTGATACCAACGGAGCCACTGCCCTTACATTTTCAACATGTCATTGTTGATCAATCTATCGACTAGTTTGATTTGCCAAATTATTATTTACACTTTGATTATTTTGACTTACAGTAGCACGATTATTCTCATTATTTCGACTTTGATGAGAAGATTCGGGCATTGCATTATTGTTACAGGGGATTTGACTATTTTGTCCAACATTATTGGCATCAATAAATGGAGAAGGATTAGGAATGTACCACCGGACAATCCTGGCCTCCATAGGGCGTCATTTATAGCATTGATGAAGATTGATTTTATCAATATGTGACTCACAATGTAGTTTATTGTATTATTCTACTTTCGAATAATCTTGTCATGATTGACACCATGTTGAAATTTAGAGCAACATCTCTTACCCACTCTTTAATGTGATGCATCAAAAGACCATAGGATCAACTTCCTCACATCAATTATCTTTCGTCATTCTCCCTATGGTTGAAGTATTAAAATGCCCGCTTATCTCATTACTGGTTTGTGGTAATAGATTATTCTTGTCGGTAGAATTGTAAGACTATGTTGATTTTTTGTTCTTGTCATCGTAGTCTCATCGTAGTCTCATCAAATCAACACAATGTGTCTCATTAGGCATGCCAAAAAAATATTTCACAAAAAAATGATGAATTATGCTTCAAGAATATGGACAAGTCGATATGATTGATAAAAGTTGTGAAGGGTCCTTTGTCAATTTTAAACAAGTTAGTAAATAACGAGGAGTTAAAAAAATACAACATTGGAAACAATCATTGCCAGTGATGTAAAATGGAAGAAAAAATTGTAGGAGAAAAGGATAAAGATAAACTTCTAGAAACGTTGAGTTCTTCAATTGATGGGCATGTCCTTTACAATGAATACACTTGGGGTGTTTATAACGATGGTTATGTACAACAGTTATTGAATTTGAAAGAACGAATAATTTCCTAATCCTATCTACAATTACAAAAATGTTATTCCACCATCTCCTATTATAAGCAATATTTACCTACAATAAGTTGCATATAAAAAAATATTGCTACTCGGCAGTTACATGTTGGTGTCAAGGACTTCATTCTTGGTGAAAGTTCTCCTTGATAATTGATGCTTGCTGACAATAATTTTATTGGAGAGTTGCCGATCCTTTTTGAGTTGTCAACTGTTTTGAGTTAATTGTTTTTATCAACTCAATTTGTTAAGTGTTGATAATAATTAAAAGTCAATATTTTTTGGTGTCATATATACATCTACTATGATAATATATCCCTATGCCCTAACACAAATTTGAAGGTGTCGTAAACAAGTCCATTCAAATTTCCTTTTCAATCTAATATAGGCTGCGAAACATTGCATAAATTGTCAATACAAGCTAGAGTTCACTTCAACAAAATTAAATCTTGGAAATGAGACTTTTCTCGGAAGGAGACTTTTCTTGGAAGGAGACTTTTGGCTGAAATCCCATCAGAGTTTAGAATAGTCAACAAGCTAATTAAATCTAGGGAAAGCAAAATATTCTCATGTGCAACAGCAAAATTTAACTAACATTCTCTATGTTGCCTTTCCATTTCCCCAAATGAATCGTTTAAGAGAATGTCCTAACCTACTAACACTTTCCAAAATGGTGTCTATCCAGATTTCAATTTGTTAAATTGCCTGGCTCCCTCCACTTCCATTTGTTTTGGGTTTCTTTCGGAACTTCTCTCTTGGTGGGTTGCATCTCATTGACATGACCCAGCGGCAGGCGTTAGGGTTTTCATGCAAACAACGGTTTTCATGTGTTCTTAGCATGTTGATCATCTATATACAACACTGCAATTTAACTTTATAGTACTTTACGTGGACAATATGCTTTCTCTCTTGGCACATATTTCGTTTAGGGCTAATTATTCAAAAAAATTTAAATTTATTGTATTGTGGATTATTAGTTCTAAGCTTCTCAATTTAACCAATTTAATTATAAACCTTTTGGAAATTTTCCAATATAATCCTTCTGGCCGAGAATCGCTAATATGACGGTTCAGTCAGTATTGGCCGTCCTACATGACATGATTAAAACTAATGTAAATAATTTTTGCATTTTTTTAAAATTTTATGAATCTTTCCCTTTGTTTTTTCCTCTCTTTTTTTCCCCTCTCTTATCCTATTTCCCTCTGTCGATTGCCAGGGCCTTAGTGATGACCAGCGACCTTGGCCAACCACAAGTGAGGGCCAGGACACCCTTGCTTGTGATTAGCAAGGGCTGTGACCACCCAAATTTGGTGAGGGCGTTAAGGCCCTCACTTGTGGCCAATGACCTTTCCTTGCTATCACCAAGGCTTTGGTGACTAGCGGGAAATAAAAAAAAATAATAGAAAATGGAAAAAAGAAAAAAGAATAGAAATTTTTTAAAAGTTAGTTAAAATTGTCTACATAAGCGCTGATCATGTCACGTAGAATAGCCAAAGATGACTAAACCACTAAATTAGCGATTTCTGATTGAAAGGTTATATTGGAAAATCCTCAAAATGTTTAAGATTAAATTAGTCAAATTAAAACTTTAAAATTGACTTGCTTGTTATACAATAAGTTTATAATTTTTTTTTGACAATTCTTCCTTTTGTTTATATTGACATTTGACTTGGAAATTAACTTTAGTCAATCATAACCAACAGTTTTTGCCGGCGGAGATTGCTTTTGTTTAATTTACCTAAGAAACTTGTATCTCTCAAATTCCTATGGCCAAAAAAGGAAAAAATGGTGATCGATTGTGATATGACGCTGTTCCACCAAGAGGTCAAAAGAAGACATCAAGGCGATATTGTATTCTCATTTCTCATCACTTACGTCACCACTTTGTCGTGCTATTACTTGACCTTAGTTTGTTCTTCAAAAACCAGGTCTAGTCCAAAGAAAATATCTCCATTGTATATATAATTGATGGTTTTGTCGGCTTGATAGACCATCTATTCACAATTTCAATCAACCATTCCCCGCTGATACCAAAACTTAAAAAATATAATTAGCGAGAAAGTACAAAATGCAAAAATCATATATACGGGTGAATTTATGATGTTTTATTTGTGTTCTTTTCAAAGCACAGCGAATTGTCAAAAGTAACTCATCTCGGCAATCTCCTACCTAGGGTCATGTGATTCATCTCTGCCTGTGAAGTCCGCAATAGATGGTTATATGGAAAAAGAAGAAAGAAAAAAAAGATATCTAGACTAATTCTAGCTAATATCAAGTACTCGACCTCTCTCTTTTCTCATCTGTGAAACACGCATTTCATTAGTCAATGAGATCGCATGTTACATCGACGTCGTGTGTCTTTCTGCATGTTGGACTATAATGTCCATAATATTGATTGCAAAGCATGTTTAAACATTAACAATTTATTCTACATTTTATTAACGTATTGCGTGATGGATAAAGTTGACTTTAGTGTACAAGACTTTTGAAAGAGTAGATGTAAAGGTCAACAACAAGAGGCTAATGCCGAAAGTCCAACAATTATGTGAGGCGGTATCAATATTCTAGTGAGTATTATTGCAAAGATCAATAAAAAAATATTAAGTTGCAAGCATGAGCTATTTAAAGTTTCTTTGACCCCGTACATAATTATTGAAGTACATGTAACATGGCTTTGGAAAATCACTTTCCTTCACATGATCGCCACGTTTCTCTTGAAGTCCAAGGATTGCTCTGTATATAAATGTCAAACACTCAATGTCTAACATCAAATGTCATATATAATCTAATATCTTATACAGATAATGGATAAATGACAACATGAAAAAATGAACATGAATTGATGTGGTCATGCTACGTGGCATGTGTATATCGTAAGAAAATTATCTAAAAAGTTCTAAATTTATTGTATAACGGTTAATTCAATCCTAAATATTTCAGTTTCCTTAATTTAGTTTTAAATATTTTAACGATTTGCCAAAATAGTCTTTCCATCTAATTTTGACAAAAATTTGCTAATGTAGACACTAGTTGTCCGATGCTGTACGGTCGCCACATCAATGATTTCTAGCTAAAATTAGTTGGAATGACCACATTGGCAAATTGTCAGAAGATTTAAGACTAAATTGGCAAAATTTAAAAATTTTAGTACTGAACTGGTTGACACGTGATAGGTTTAGCACTTTTTTGGATTATTATCCTTCTATATGATGATCGCACTAATTCTTACTGAAAAAATCTTATCATAAGTATACGTAGTTAGTGTAATCAATGTAATTTATATATGCCCTACATGTTAATTACGCCATTTTATTAAGTGAGAAATCAAATTAATGGCAGCTCTCTAAACTTTTTTTTTTGCCTAAAAATTATGTATTTTGTATCTTTCATCATCATTTACATTTAAGAATTTTATATACTGCTCAAATATAAAAATTCAGTCCTCGATAGATTTCGACATTAAAAAAACTTTTATCTTGATTATTAGGACTCCGTTTGTTTTGCGGAAAATAAATAATATGGAAAATGTCTTCTTGAAAATGATTACTTGTATCGTTCAAATCGCTTGAAATAATTAAGTATTTGAAATTTTTCATTATCAATAACAATTTATGTCTAAACATTTTTGGAAACAATAAAAATCTATTTTATTTATTCATTTTTATATGGGATATAAATAATCATTTTTAAGAATTTTTTTTCAAATCACTCATTTTTTTTCACGAAACAAAAATGAGATCAGGAAAATCTACCTTTATTTATTTTTGGCCAAGCCTTTATCATAAATTCTGCCTACCAATGTTCTACGACCAATCATTTCTTCAATGTTCATTGAATTTGGAGCGAAACAACATTGAGAAAGCAGATTCAATGTAATTTCAGACCATCTCCTCGGACCCGCATCGTCAATGTGTGTCTTGTTTCAGTTAAACATCGTATCAAATAAAGGTGGATAAAGCTTTCTTTGACCTAACTCATTCATGTCGGTACGAATGAATTTGGACTTCCACTTCAACTATATGCCCTGTTCCTGCCGTTTTTATTACGACGAGAATGATGCCTTTTCATATACAATGCAAGCTCAGGCACCCCAATTCCTCGGCGTAAGTTCTTAAGAATAATGAAATCTTCTTCCCCGGAAAAGGATTTTCGTTCACTACGGCAAATTGGGATTTGGAGGCACAAATATAATCTAGACGTATGAGCAACGTATTTGCTAAAAAGCACTAGCAAAAATATTTTTTTTTAAAAACCGTTCCATTGTGACAAAAATTTTGGTCATGAAAAGCTAGAATGGATAACTACATAAATGATTCATGAATTTTTATCCAATGTGCAAAGTAATTCATAAACTTTAAATTTATTTAATGTGATCCATGAACTTTATCTCAATGTGTAATGTTGTCCTTGAAGTTTTTAATATTCAATGTGATATCTGAACTTTTAATATGTGTCCAATTACTTTTAGATTGTATGAAAATATTTACTGTTGTCTTTTCATTAATTCAAGTTATGGACAAATTTAAATATTTTTATGCAGTTGAAAGACTAAATTAAATATATAGTAGAAGTTCAAGGCCCACATTGGACAAATTAAAAGTTCAATGATAATATTACATATTGGACAAAGTTCAGGGACCATATTAAATAAATATTAAGTTCAATGATTACATTATACATTAGGCCAAATTTCATGAACGGCATTGAATAATTTTTAAGTTCACTAACTATATTGTATATTAGACAAAAATTCATGGACCATTTGGTGCTTTTGCAACAAAAAATTTGATCGTGCGAAATTGGTTACTCGGCACGGTATATGGCAATCAGCTCAATTCTTCACAAGCTCAAGATCCAAGAGTCCCTCTCGAAGTTTTATACCACGTCGATGCAGGACAAAAATCAGGTCAGTCGTGCTGCCGTCGTGATTGGAATTCGGATCGTGAAGTCCAAGAAAAAGTGGCCTCTGTCCTCTTCCTGCATCCCACACGGTTCCTTCCGCATGCCATTTCGATTTAGCAAAAACGTGTAGACAAAAGGGTGGGGGCGGGTCGTTAGACCTTTCAGCGAGGACGGAACCGCGACGTCCCGACCCCAATTCTCCCCTCTCCATCGAACGATCGATCAAACCCAAAGACAAATAGTACAGAATCGTTCTCTCCAAACCGGACGACGACGGAGTAAGAATATGAGGTCGGTGTGCTCGAGGGCCATCATTAATTACATCGCGTTCGACAGGCCGAAATGGTAAGATCGGCTTCGCCATAAATGTCGCCAACCAGAAAATTCCACCAACACGCAGTTCCAAGTATTAACAGCGGCGGACTTCTCTGTGGTCTCCCCTCGTATAATACGACGGTTCTCTCCCTCCCTCCCTCCGCACACGCACGCACATGCCTCGCGCCCCTCACGCTTTTAAAAGGTTAAGCGTCGCCCACCTATTCCGACCCCGCCACCTCCCAAAAGCAGCGGAAAAACAACGTTTTCAAGACCTTTCCTTCCTTCCTTCCTTCCTTCCTGTCCTCTTCTGGTTCCTAGTTCTGTGTCGTTCTCGTCTTCTTGAACCGAAGAAGATATACACGTTCTTGCTTCGTCTTTCCGTTCGAATTATGGAGCTGATTCCGGGTCTCCCCGACGACGTCGCCCGCGAATGCTTGATCCGCGTTCCCTATGGCGGGTTCTCCACCGTCGCGTCCACCTGCAAGGGGTGGAAGTCCGAGATCGAGCAACCGCAGTTTCGGTCGCGCCGCATGTCCGCCGGCCGCAGCCAGACCGTCGTCGTCATGGCCCAGGCTGTGCCCGACCCGACACGGAAGACCGGGTTCTCGAAGCTTTCCCACGGCCCGGTTTACCGCCTGACCACCTTGGAGCCGCTCTCCGGTTGCTGGGGCGAGCTGCCCCCGCCTCCTGGGTTCTCCGGGGGATTCCCCATGTTCTGCCAGTTGGCGGCCGCCGGGTCGGATCTCGTCCTCACCGGCGGGCTGGATCCGGTCTCGTGGGAGGCTTCCGGTGCGGTCTATGTGTATAGTTTTATGACCGGCGCGTGGCGGCGCGGGGCCGACATGCCGGGCGCGAGGCGGTCGTTCTTCGGGTGCGCGTCGGACGGGGACCGGGTGGTGTTGGTGGCCGGCGGGCATGACGGCGAGAAGAACGCGCTGAGGTCCGCCCTGGCGTACCACGTGGAGAGGGACCAATGGCTCCCGTTGCCCGACATGGCGAGGGAGCGCGACGAGTGCAAGGCGGTCTTCCGCCGCGGCAAGTTCCATGTGGTCGGCGGATACAGCACCGAGATGCAGGGGAATTTCGAGAGGAGCTCCGAGGAGTTCGACCCGGCCACGTGGCGGTGGGGCCCGGTGCGGGAGGATCTCCTCGCGGCCAGCACGTGCCCGAACACGTGCGTGGACGGCGACGGGGACGACGACCTGTACATGTTTAGGGACGGCGAGGTGCTGGCGCTCAGGGGGCTCGCGTGGCGGGCGATGGCCAAGGTGCCGGCGGACGTGTACGGTCCAGCTCACGTGACGAAGTGGCAAGGGAAGCTGCTCGTGATTGGGTCTCCGAGATCCGGCGGGGTCCAGAAGGTTTACGCGCTGGACACGAGTTCCAGCACTTGGATCGGCATCAAGTCGCCGGAAAAATTCTCCGGCCATGTTCAGGCGGGGTCTTGTCTGGAAATTTAGGGGAATTCCAAGTCGGGTGCAGGAATTCGTGTATATAAAAACAACATGGAGATGAAATTTTTGTTATGGTATTACTGTACATCGTATTAAACTCGATACATCTTTGCGAGATCATGTAATTAGTGAGTGTCAAAGTGACTGCTAAAACGACGACAGCACAAGTTTATTTTTCTGCTGATATGGATGAGATCTACTTCAATTTTCCCGTATGGCGTGCCGACCATATCATTTGACGTTTAGTTGAGGCATGGTCGTGCATCGTTCTCTTGCCGTTTCGCTCCCAGTTGAAGCAATCTAGCGTGGCATGGCATCTCGGCGGTTTAGAAAGCGATTGATATTCGCTAAGGCTGCCTTTTTGTTAGGTGTGTGCAACCGGATCAGATTTACCCGGGAACTGGACTAGACCATCCAAAAAATAGGGTCAGGAACTGGTTCCAATTTTTGGGAATCAGTTGTAATCGGTCTGGGAACCGGTTCCAAGCGGAAACCCACCCGGACCGGTTTTGGAATTAGTTTTCTTTAAAAAAAAATTGAAAAGCCCCTAGCTAAAAAAAAAAAACACCTCACCAGATCTGGAGTAGAGGCGGGGGGAAGAAGTGGGGATAAGGCTTGGTAATAGAGGTAGATTGAGCCAAGGCGAGCGAGCTATATCCGTAAGCAAGTGTCTTCTTGGCCCTAATGATTGTTGCTACTTGTTGCCGTCGATGCTTGCTTGCTACTTGTTGCCTCAGCTCACTATTCAATCATCATAACCTAGCTTAGACCATTGCTAGGCTCTCTAGCGATCTCTACTATAGGATCGCTACTCAAAATAGGTCAAATGGGAAACAGGGATAGACCCTGTTCTCGGACCGACCTAGACCAAAAGAATAAGGTTGGGTCCAAAATAGGATCCAGTGCAAATGTGGTTGGATATAGGGTCCAAAAAAGTGGAACCGATTATAACAGGGTTGAGTACAGGTTCTAGGTCTGGACCCTACACTTCGAATTGTTGATTCATCGCCAGAGATGGCTTAGAACCAATAGTTCATTATCTAATGGATTTTTCCATTCTAATACTCCATCTGAGAGTTATCAATATTTATCAAATATGTTCCTATCTAACGGAAGGCTATTGGATCAAATGACAAAGACATTGTTGAGAAAAAGATGGCTTTTCCCGGATGAAATGAAAATCGGATTCATGTAACAGTAGAAAGGTTTCCCATTACTTAGTCGGAAAAATATGTGGCCATGAAATAGAAATTAAGTGGAACAGAATTGATTGAGTGGTAGAGTCGTGGAAACACTTCTTTCTTCCCTATTTTGGACCTTAGCTCCACGGAACAATATACTACTGCTGAAACACGGAAGAATTGAAATCTTAAATCAAAACACTATGTATGGATGGTATAAACTGCCTAAACAAGAATTTTTGAATAGCGAAACCCTGAACCCGATCACCCCTACTTTTTGTTGTGTCGAGGCATGCCGAGATTGTTTTGACTTTTCCCAAATGGTCAAGTGTAGATAATGTCCACCGACCATTCAAATTTCTAAGTAAAAAGAGTACGATTCCGATTCCCCTTAAAGCAACCATGTGGTTGTGCACGTTAAGTCATAGGCCTAGAGCTTGTGTGTCGTGCTCGTGCGTGTCGCCTTTAACTTGGTCAACGATTGATTCCCCTTTTCCCAATCAATCCGCCCCCTCTGATCCTGCAATCTGCTGGCTGGTATTGTTGCGCTAGGTACGAATTGTTGACTTTGGGATCATCTCTTTCCTTTGCTTTGAGAGGGCGGTGTGGTCAACTGGCCACGTTCCTTGGCACTTGGTCATGAGCAGAGAGCACTTGTTGTAGCATACAAGATATTAGTTGGAGGCCGCTTGAACAACAAGTTGAAGAGGAAACAGGATGAACGGGAGTTGGAAGTTAGAAAACGCGTTGAGTCGGAAAGTCCGTGGAAGCTTCATCTCTCATTCACGCTCAAACTTCTTGCATTCTAAAGGCCGTGCTGGGAACACGAGACGTACATTGTAAGATGAAGTATCGGGCCGGTATTCGTGAGATGACAGCGCAATCACTTTGGGGATGAATGGTGAGGATCAACGAAAAATTGGAAGAAATAAATATGGAAGAGGAAAAAGAAATACTCATTATGATCACCATATCTCTTCATTTTTGTAAAATGAATCGACCCTCGATCGATGATAGGCCAGATAGCTCAGCCGGTACGTGAGCTCTTAGAAACCACTCGCCCTGCGAAAGAATGAGCATTGTCCAGTGGCAAAAAATCTCCCTCATCTCATGCATCTGGAAAGAACCACAGCGAATTTCTTGTATATGTGCTGTTTCAAATACATTTTCTCCACCTTCTTCCTCCCCTTCATCCCCATTTGCTCCCTCAATGCTGGTTCTCTAAGCAAGTACTGGATGTTTCTGCCAAGCGCTTCAATTCCAGGACGACCAGGAGGGTGAAGAAGGCCCGTTTCATTATGATCAACAATCTCTTTCGAGCCCCTGCATCTGTTCCAAGCACCTGCTCCATTTTAAGGGAAGTGAGGAAGGCAATATTTTGTTGATCATCTCCATTGCTGCCTTGGCATACAAGTTGGATAGAAGATGAAACCACTAAAATGCACCCAAGACAAAAAGAAATTTCCTTTCATAACTAAAAACGTGAAGGAAAGAAACCAAAGACTTCTGCAGGTAGAAGCACAACCAATGTTTCATGCATGTAATTGACTCTCAATCTAAGAGAAATCTGGTCAATAATCATACCGGAAGGCCAAATGCCATAGCTTCAATTGTAACTCTTCCAAATGTCTCTCCCATGCCCTGCACAAAAATTTCAAAATTTATTGCACAATCTACATCAACAGTAAACAGAAACGAGCCATTATATAAAAGCCTGAATGAACAAAACAAAAAATCTAAGTGTGGAGACTAGTCATATATGTACAACCCTGAATTTGTTGCAACTTCTCACATCTATACAGTGGCAACTGCATGCCCATCAGAATGGTTTTTGTATTTCATTTTTCATTTTGGGTCCGTGCCATTAGCTGATTGGCCCATGAACCTAGTCATTTCAATTTAATATTAACCTAGTCAGTGATACCTCAGAGATCACTTAATCAGAATATACACAGAAAATCATCTATAGATCTTCTTTCTTAGTTTCATTATCATCTCAGCACTTGCTTAATTGCTAAATAGCTGCTTTACAAATCAGGCAAAGGATTTGAAGCAGAAGAAGAAATCAGTCTGCAAAAAAAGAGCATTCCAGATTTTTATGAGTGTCATTTGCCAATAAGATCCCTTTAGTAGCACAAGAAGTGTGTATATGCAACAATGGCTTATACTTTTTTCAATCAACTCTATTTGAATAAATCTGTGCAAATGCGGACACGAAATAATGAGAACATATCCTTTTCCTTCTAATATGCGCTCATAATTTGCTTGCACCAGATGATTTTGAATTTCAACATAGACAGAAAATTAATCTATTTTATGCAGATGTCCCTACCAGACACTGTAAGATGCTCATAAAAAATTAAAAATACTAGAAGTCAAACAAAAGGATGGTGTTTAACCTGTGAATTGATGACATAAACATCTGCAGCAGAGTAAAGTGAGGCAACACGAGTAGTTGCCGGTGTCCACAGAACGGACCTTGACAAATTTGAATGCTCTGATAGAAACGTCAGGGTTTCTTTCACGTACCGTACTTTATTGCTTTTAGATCCAACAGATCCAATGAGCACTTTGAGCACCTGCTGTGGCTTCCTGTCACTATCAGACAATGCTTTTCTTCTTTGAGCAATGTGCTCAGAACTTAAAGTATCTATCCCATGCTCCCACATGGGACCTGGTAATGACAAAGTGTTTCTCTTAAGGTTTTTCAAAGAATCAGAATAGCTGGGGAGTTCACTTGCTGATTCAGAATCATACCGTTCCTGAAACAGTGCTCTCAAATGACTCTTTACAGTGGAGTTCAAATCCTCCTGGGCCTTGCCAAGTCCTGCAGGGTTTTTATCTTTAGTACTATGCTGCAAGGAGCCATTCTCTATCACCAAGCATGCCGATTCAAGAAGCAGAAGCTGGCCTTTTCCAGGGTTTATGCTACTAAGAGAAATCAAAAGCATGTCGTTTTCTGTTAATCCCATCTCTCTTCTAACAGAATCCCTCAGCAACATCCTTTTCTCCTTCATCCTTTCAGTGCTGAAGGATGGGGTATTGAGTGAAGAATGAATCCCAGCAACAAAAGCCAATTCGTCATTAACAGATAGTGGGACTACTGAAGGTGGATATCTCAACTTTATTTTTTCTTCCTCACACCAAGTTAGCCACTGTTTAGACTGTGACTCTGAAAGAAAAATAACCATCTTCACTCGGTTGAGCACAGGTTTTGCACGATCAAAATACTCTCTCCTGTTCTCCATAATCCACCAAGTGATCTGACTCCCACCAGCCGGAAAGTGCTCAATGTATTGATCTGAAATAAGTCATATTCCATGAGAAGAGACAGCAATCAAATAAATTCATAGAGCTTCCCCAGTAAGATTAAGTAGGTTTTGTCAATTAACTCCAATTACCCGGTCCAAATTCACCATGTAAAACTAGACATCAAAAAGCCACACAACATCATGTGAATCCAGTCTTATCAAAACTTCATTATAATCTATTCCTATTCCTACACGAGTGGGAAAATAGGGTAATACAAATAGAACCAGAGTATTAACAGAAAAAGTTGAGCAGAGCTGATTAATTTGTTGGAGGAGTCATGCCAGAAGGAACATTGCTTAGAGAAATCATTGACTAAGCTATTTTAGACAGGTTAATCAGATGAGAGAAAAAGTAACTCTGCATTCAAATATTGGCAGCAAAATAGATGTGTAAAAATCACCTCAGGGTACTTCTTGAAAGTGATTCAGTCTGAACTTTCTAGTGTTGAAAATGTACTAGTATATGATAATGCAACACAATGGAGCAATATATTGCACAAAGGTTGGTTCTACAAATTGAAAGTTTGGCCAAATAAACTTCCAGAAATAGATGAGGCTGATCCTGGTAAAGCAGCCCAACAAGATTGCCATGAGACTGTTGACAAGACTCAAAATTAGCACTCAATTTGCATTATTTTCACTCATGTAACAAGATACTTGCACATTTTGAATGCCTGCTGTGCTAATCATAGTTGATGCAATCTCTTACTGAAGAACAAAACCATTGCCCGGCAGAAAAATAAACCAAATACTTTCAATTCAATAGCATCTCACCAATCCATGAAGCACAGACTGCTGATCCAGCAATCACAAGATCAGATTTCATCCCGACTTTGAAGCTGAAGTCTGCTTTGTCTTCAAGCACTTTAATTCTTCTCCTAACAAGCTCCGTCATCAATCCTCCCTTCCTGCTAAGAACCACAGCTGAAACTGTAGCCCCACAGCTCAGTAGCTCTGTTGCAAGCTCCATCATTGATAGGGGAGCACCAGTCATGGAGAGCTCATGGAAAATCAACAGAAATCTCCTTGACCAAACAAGCCGAGCAAAGTCTCCCTTCCTGTCACAGGTTCCTGATCGTTTCTCAGGACTCCATTCCAATACTTTGTCCTCTGTCATGCCAAATGGACCAACAAGGAGACCATAAGTAGAATTTTTCATGGGTATTTCAGGTTCCTTCTCTTCTAACTCTGCTGTCTCAACCTCCACCTTTGGCACCCGTTTGCGCGCTTTACCCCTCGATCTACGCGACGATTTCTTATTCTTTTTCCTAGCAACAATTCGTGGAGATGAACCCTCATTGCCCTTGTTAGCCAACACCACATCTATTCTTTTATTTTCTGTCATCCTTATGTCAGTCTCATTTTTTATTGCCTTTGTACTGTGGTTGGCAATCAAATTCCTCCTTTCATTGTTATGAGAGTCAGAATCCTGATTTCTTGGTTTTTTTCGGAAAACAAGGAAATCATTTCTGTTCTCACCATGAGCCCATCTGGACTGGAAATAAAATCCAAGGTAAGTCCATAGAGTGATCAAAAGCAACCAATACACCAATCTGTTGCTGCGGAACCACTGTAAACTAACTCCACCAGTTCTACCTTCTCTTTTTGGAGTTCGCTAGAATGCAGTCTACGAAATGTAGGAGAATTCCTTGGCGTTGATCTGCCCGACAATGTGGATTTATAGGTGCCACCACCCTGCCTTAGCGACGATTGCCTGACAAAATTTCCTTGAGGATCTCCTCTGTTTAGCCCATCCTCCATAAGTCTCTGTTTGGTTTCCAAATTATGTCGCACCAAAATTCAATCTGCAGTACTTATTAGAGATGCCCTGACTCCACGAAGGCCAAACTACTTGAAATTTTTTAATCCACAGAATATACAAAATTCTTCCCCAGCACACTCCTTTAATTCTCCATTCTATATTGAAACAGCAAAGCGGAAACTAATATTATGATACAAGAATATGGAAGGCAACAAGCACCAAATAAGAAATCTTTTGTTGAGTAGCATTCATGAATAGAAGAATATTATCCATCGATGGAAAGGCATTATCATATCATTACAAGGAACTAGCAATCTACTCAGCAATAACATATACCAAAAAGGAAACATTCATCCATCCAGTCGGCTAGATAGACCAGGAGGCAATGACATTCTTAGCTCAATATCTCTATCATTTTCTCACGTGCATTCCCAAAAAAACAAAAAACAAATCGACACGCGTAGAACACGCCGAATTGGCATCAATCACGGTAAGATCAAACGAGGTTCTAGGGACTTCTACTTCCGTTGACTCGATTACCATCCGCATTGCCTCAGAAACCAAACGATCGCGAAATTCAGAATCCCTCAGTCCGAAAACGGAAAACGAAGATGATGCGGGCGAGACGTACCAAGTTCAAGCTCTTCAAATCTGGGAAGCCATCAAGCCATGCGACCGACGGCGGAAACCGGGGGGAACAAGCTGTTCCGCAGACGGATGCAGCTCGAGAAGGTACCACCCACCCACCACTCCACGAGCAGAGACGCGACGACCCGCAGCGCGGGACGGATCCGAACCCTGAGCTTTCGGAGAGGAAGCTCGCAGTGAAGCTCGGGGAGAGAGATGGAAGTTGGTAAGATCTGGGAAGCAAAGGCGACTTCTTCAACTGACCGCGAGAACTGCTTCAGACAGAGACAGTGGAAGAGAGAGAGAGAGGGGGGGGTGTTTCTGGCGAAAACGAATTACCGCACGTGCGAGTCCACTCGTGTCAACGAGATTTGGGTACGGCACCCGACGGCGCAGGCTAGTGTTCTCCCTGTTGCCGGGTCGTCGTGGTTTTTAGCCGTTCTATCCTGACCGTTCGATTATCTGTACCTTAGTTCCCCATTCAAAGTGTTCTTTTTTTTTTTTTTTTTTAGAAAGTACCTTAGAGTCGATTTTAAAATTTTGACTACATTTGAAATTCTAAAAATTATTAATAAAATATAATTTAATCCTAAAATTTTTGAAAAATATAATTAAGTTTTAAAATTTATTATGAAAGTGTAATCAGATTTTAAAACTTAAAAATATAATTAAATTGTAAAACTTATCATGAAAGTACAATTGAATCCTAAAATTTTTTAAAAAAATCAAATTCTAAAATTTATTACGAAAATGTAATCGAGTCCTAAAATTAAAAAAAAAAAAAATTATCAATAAAAAGACTTGATTTGACCAGTTCAACAAGTTTTATGATTTGATTGCACTTTTTTAAAATTTTAGGAATCAATTGCATTTTCATAACAAGTTTTATGACTTAATTTTACTTTTTAAAAAGTTTTAGGACTAGATTATATTTTATTAACAAGTTTTAGAATTTTTATTATGCGTATCACTTCTTTTTTTTTTGGCCTTTTTGACATATAAAGCAAATAATTTGACCTTTAAATTTTCTTTTTTGGATTTTTGTTAGAGAGAGTAACTATTGATTTAACGTAAAAATATTTAAGAAAACACCACTTGTAATTATTAAATTATTGTACCCATTACATGATAGTGGGGTGCTTCGATCTAGTCGCCGCTAACTCCGTTTTGGCATTGGTAGATGAGAATCTTGTGTTCGCAGATATACTATATGGAAATGGAATAGATTAATTAACAAAATATAATTAGAAAAGGGTACTACAAATTTTGCTCCCTTTGAAAGCAACATAACGAGTTAACAAAGAAGATGCCAGTAAACCCTCGTGGAATTGGTCCCAGCATTGCCTTTGTCTGCATTGGATGAAAAGACAAATAATATTTGCATGAAAGTTATCAGAAGGCGAAATTCATTATTAGTCTCGCAGTTAAATTAGAAAAAGATATTTAACTGCTTCCATTTAAGATGGGGGAGAAAAAGATGGTTACTTTACTGTCTGGTGGGGTCAGCATTGAAATCCGAGCATAATTTTGCTACTTGAATAATGTTATAGCAATGCCGCCAAAACTTGTTAAGCATAAAATTTTAAAAAAAATTTGAAAAGATTGATTCCAATACATTAATTACATATAACACTAGAACATTTAGTGAATTAAAAATTACAACTTGAAGATTACCATTTTAACTCTTGTTAATTCTAATTAAATGTGATTTAAGATTTGAAATTTACTGTTTGAAGTAAGTAACTTCATTGAAATGTGTGATTTTTTCAATTTTTAATGTGTCATGGGAATTCTTATTTCCAATTTTAGTTAACTTAATTAGTACCCTATTTACACTTGTTAACGAGATCATTGTCTTATATAATTGCCTAACGAGTGTCACAGCCATACTATTCACCCATAGAATTTTGACTTAAAGTGTCTCTGCAACACTTGATAAGAATTATAAATTATACTTTGAAACTTCAGCTCTATTTATGATTATGGTTTCGGTTTCAATCTTTAGATACTTGCCAAGTGCGATGCCTGGGGACCAGATACTTAAGAAAATTTATTTTATTTTATTAGGCATTTTTCTTGCTTACCTTTGTCCTTCTTTGTCTCAATCAGATTGCCGGCTAAGCTACTGATAAAAGGTCAACGTTAATTTATGGTGGCATTAAATGACAGTTGTATTCCTCATCAATTTCAACACATAAGCAGAGCGCTAACATTAATTGGTGTCCAATTCCCAAATTTTGAATCTGGACGATACTTTAGCTAGTACTGATAATACTACTAAAGTGTTCATTACTACGATCAGAACTGAAAGCCGATCAAGAGTTAGCGACATAATCTTAGGTGATGGGACATGCTCTTCGGGCATGCAGTCGTGAGGTTCAATAAGTGATGTGCTGCATGTTGCACCATATGTGTCATACAGAAGATGCTCGTGTCATGTATCCGATCATAAATTTAATTCTCTAACCATATTTGATGGATTGAGTTGTTATATGTGAAAGTTATATTCGGTAAATTAATCATAATGAGTTTAAAATAGTAAAACTCAAAAAATTCACAATTTATTTAGACTTAGTCCATTTCCACGACTCTCTATTCAATTTCTCTCGCCCTCACTCAATCTTATGCTCGCTTATTCTGCACTCTTACCTTAGTTCATCAAATATGAAAATGTTTTAGTAATATGAGAAGGATCGATATAAGTTTGGTTGAAATTGGTCATTAGATTTGTATTGAATGGAAATGTGTTAAAACATATTAAATGGATTAATTTGAGTTGAATTATTATCGATTCGATCCAAACCCAACTCAACCCAACCATTTGACGAGTTCAGTTCCGAAGTATAATCCAAAGAAGCTCTTTCTTGGTGCTTGGAAGTGCCTCGAGCAGTGCATCTTCGTTCCCATTTCAAGTGACATCTACCGATATTCTCTAGGCTACTCCATTTTGACTCCTACTCTGATTCCACGTAGGTATGCATGATCTAGCGATGTTAGCCAGAGGAACTTCTCAATGTTGATTTTTGGATATATGCTTTATGCAAGATCAAGCCCATTAATGGAAGTATTTCTAAGGTTTGAATTATGGCATCAGATAATTGTCCAAAAAATTTTAAAATTATTATATGTTGGCCAATTCAGTAATGAACATTTTAATTATGTCAATTTAATTATAAACTTTTTATATGGCAGCAAATTTAGTCTTAAACTTTTTAATGATTTATCAATGTAGTCCTTGGGTGATTTCTGACCAAAATTACTTGGAAGGACTTCACAATTTATGATTGAATTGACATAATTGAAAGGTTTAAAATTAAATTGATAAATTATCAATAAATTAAAAATTAAATTGGCACAATTGAAAGATTTAGGACTAAATTGACTACCGTACAATAAGTTTAAAGTTTAGGATTTATGATTGAATTAATTGTCGTCCAATTGATTTAGAATTTTTTGGATAATTATCTCATATCGCGCTCCTCTCTATTTGTTTATGAAATCCTGGGCGACGTGTCGCACATGTTGTAGCTCTAGATGACACCATAGCTTTGAACGTTTGAACGGAAATCAACGAGCAGCTATGACAATGAATAACAAAATGGGGCTTCATTTTCCCCTCCTAACAGAAACATTAATGAGGCTCAAGCAGCTTTTGTCTTTCATCTAGATTCAATATAATGCTACATACTAAGAAAACCTTACTGATGATCTGGCATATCCCATGTCCACTATGTTATACCAATCATGACATGACATAGACTTGTAGATTGTCATGTCATTTAGAACCATGTGACATTACTTAATAACTTAGATTTGACTAATTTGTTGGACTATGTCAATCACTAATGTCACAAAACATGATAAAACACATTGTTCATTAATAGTTCAAAATATTGCAATATAGACAGCTGCCTATCCAACTTAAAGTTCAAAATAAGAGAGTCTCAAATTTGATTCCTCATCATCCTTCTACCAACCTTGGCCTGAGGGAGAGAATGTCAAAACATAAAAAATTAAACCACTCTATTTTCTAATACAATTCTAGTCATACTATGTCATGTCATTCATAAAATGATGATCTTCAGACACCATTCATGCACTCGCGTGTATATAAATGGGTGCTTGGGAGATACACTTAGCTGCAAAAACACAAAACAGAGGCAATGGAGAGAGTTGGTGTGGCAAAATTGGCGAATGGGGTGATGATGATAATGGTGCTTCTTCTCGTGCATGCTGCTGTTGAGACAGAAGCGAAGAAGTTCGATGAGGAGTGCTTCCGGAAATGTGAATCCGGTTGCTTCGGCGGCATAATCAGGCCCATCTGCACCATCATTTGCATGAAGAAATGTGGAATTCCTCAGCCGATGAACCTCGACGACACTTGCGTCTCTGGCTGCGCTGAATCAACCTGCGGCACAATCAGCCCCACCGGTACCATCAATCAATATTCATGAATTTCTATAGATAGATAGAGAGATCAATCGTGCATGCATTTGATTAACAGATCGCAAAGATTGTCGTGGTCTTTTCAAGAACATGCTTGGCTTGATGAATCTGGTTTTGAGTCATTCCAGATGCCTATATTCTCTCTTTTCTTCAAAGAAAAGATTCGGATGCCGGTTTATGTATTACAAAATGCAAAAGGTCGGCGATCATTTTCTCATTTTCTTCAATTTCATTTTGTTGCTATTTCTCGCTGATGCAGATGAAGCGGAAGCCTGTGTGGATGCATGCTCGGAGAAATGCAAGATCAAGTGATGGAAGAAAGGTAGCCATTGTTGGGACGAGGTCTACTATACATTGAACTCCATCAAACCATGAAACTTTCTATGTAGCAATTGTAATAAGAAATGTCCAATAAAGAGGCCATTTAGCTAGTATTTGTACCTTTTCTCCCATCTGCTTGTCATACAATCATGTTCGCACTCAGCAACTTTAGTTTGATCTATTTAAATAGTCGGTTCGAGTTTGACTAGAAAGCCGAACCCTAAGTAGACTGGTTCTCGAGTAGACCAGTGGTTTTGGAGCATTAACTTAGGAGTCAACCTAGCCTCGATTGGTTTCCAAGGTTTTCAACTTGTGAACCTCTCCATAGGTTCATCTCAGATTCAGCCTTGAACCAGCCGGTTCGGGTTGGTTTTCAGGTCAAATCGGGACCGATAGTCATCCCACCCAACATGGTTTTACTTCACGTCCGGAAGCCAAACTTAATATGTCGACCGAAACTTGCAATCTGTGTACCATCCCAACCCCGAAACAAGATCCTCACCTCGGCACAACTATGATTACCAGAGATGCACCAAATACTTATGCTCCCGCAAGAGCATACTTTTGTACAAACAATGAGTTTCGACTACTGTGGCCTGTGCTATTAGCGCTTGCAAATCGTTGGGCAGCTTTGCTTTCTTAAAGGAAGCCGTCTCTTCGTAGAGATAATATCATATTTCCATGTCGTATATATTTTCCCAACAGAAAATTAAATGTCAAAATAAATGGATGTTGTCTTCAAACAACATTTCCGGACAAGACACTCAATGAAACGCAAAATAAGGACATTATTTTACTCTTTCCTAACAGAAACATAAATACCAAACTCAATAAGCTTTGTCTTCGACCGCATGTGCCAAAAACTTAGCACAAGTGGACACTTAAGGGTCAAAATTTTCAAAAAATATACTTAAGTGCCAAAATCGTAAAATATTGGAACATTTAAGTGCAAATAATGAAAATTTCTGGCCAAATTACTTACGTGACATTTTTCTGAAAAGATAAGTACAAAACGACATGGTTTTTATTCCAATACATTAATTACTTATAACATTGGAAAGTTTAGTGTATTAAAAAGTGTAGCTTGAAGATTGCCATTTTAACACTTGTTTATTCTAATTAAGTGTGATTTGAGAATTTAAATTTACTATTCGAATAACTAACTATATTAAAACGTGAAATTATTCAATTTTTTAAGGTGTCATGAAGATTTTTATTGCCAATGTTAATTGACTTAACTAGTACTGTATGGACACTTGTTAACAAGATCATTTTCTTATTTATTTGCTGAACAAGTGTCATGGCCATACTATTTATCCCAAAAACAATTGACAAAAATGTTTCCCTAGAGCGCTTGATAATAATAATTAATTATAATTTAAAACTTGAGCTTTTCTAATACATCTAAAATGAGATTATATTTTTAATTTCAGTCTTTAGATACTTGTCAAGTGCGACACATGGGGACCATATCCTTAAGAAAATGCTATTTTATTTTATTAGGCAATTTCTTGCTTGCCTTTGTCCTTCTTCGTCTCAATCAGATTGCCGGCTAAGCTACCGATAAAAAGTCAACGTAAATTTATGGTAGCATTGAATGACACAATTCGGGTGTGAGTTTACGTATCATGTCAAATATGGAAATATTTTAACAATATAAATTGAATTGATATAATTTTGGTTGAAATGGGTTATTAAATTTGTATTACTTGAAAATGTGTCAAAATAGATTAAATAAATTAATTTGAGTTGGATTATTATCGGTTTGATCCAAACATGACGCAATCCATCCATTGATGAGTCTAGTGCCAGTTTATGATCCAAAGAAGCTCTTGCCTTGTGCTTGGAAGTGCCTCGAGCAATGCATCTTCATTCCCGCTTCAAGTGACATCCACTGATATTCTCTGGGCTGCTCCATTTTTTATTCCTGCTATGATTCCATTGAAGGTGTCCATAATCTAAGGATGTTAGAGAGAGGAACTTCTCCATGTTGACTTTGCGATATATGTTTCATGCAAGATCGAGCCCATTGATGACAATGTTCCCTGTTGGCAGATCACGAACCATCGCTTTACATTTTTCTGAGGTTTCAATTATGGCCTCGGGATAATTATCTAAAAAATTAAAAATCTATTATACAGTAAATCAATTAAGCTATAAATATTTCAATTGTATCATTTTTATCCAAAAAATTTTATACGATAATCAATTTAGTCCTAAACATTTTAATGATTAATTAATATAGTCCTTGGACGAATTCCAACTAAAATTAATTGTAATAACTACATAGTTTAGGACTAAATTGGCATAGTTGAAAGATGTAGAATTAAATTGAGAAATTATTAACAAATTTAAAATTAAATTTACACAATTGAAAGATTTAAAACTGAATTGACCATCATACAATAGGTTTAGGATTAAATTGGCCGTTTTACAATAGGTGTTGGACCGAATTGACATAGTTAAAAGATTTATAACTAAATTGACTACCGTACAATTGATTTAGGACATTTTGGACAATTTTCGTTTATGGCCTACTCTCTATTTGTTTATTAAATCCTGGACAACATGTGGCACATGTTGCAGCTCTAGATGACACGATAGCTTTGAACGTTCTAACGGAAATCAGCAAGAAGCTATGACAATGAATTGCGAAATGGGGCTGCAATTTCCTCTCCTAACAGAAACATTAATGAGGCTCAAACGGCTTTTGTCTTTCATTTGGATTCAATGTAATGCTACATGTACTACTAAGAAAACCTTACTAATAATAGGGCATATCCCATGTCTAATATGTGTACCATCTCATGACATGACATAGACATTAGGGGTGTTCAAAAAAACCCATCCAACCCAACCTGAACATGACCCGAACACGAAATAAGTATAATACATGTTTCGGGTCTTAATACTATTCAGGTAACAATGATAAACACAAATGGAATACATGTTTTGAGTCAGGTTAGGGTCGGAACATTATTCCAACCCTCCGACCCAAACACATTAAAGGCTTCAATCCAAACACACCCACCTAAGCTATCTCCTCTACAACTCCTTATATTCGCAACTCATCCAGCACGTCTCATCTCACAGGTTCGTCATCGTCGCCCCTCAAGTCGGCCCCCATCGATCTCTCTCCCTCTCCCCCCCTCTCTCTCTCCCCATCTTCCATATGATTTGCTTCTTTTTCGCGGCCGATGCAGAACTTTAGAGGAGGGAGTATTATCTGTTTGCGGAGATGTTCACGGACGAGTCGGACGAGGCCTCGCGGCGTCACGTAAAAGTATTTCGAATTCCCTTTGTCATATTTTTTATTAAAAAATTATCTGTCTGCAGAGATGTTCATGGACGGGTTGGACGAGGCCTCGCGACGTCACGTAAGAACATTTCGAATTCATTTTGTCATAATTTTTTTTTAAAATTACTTGTCTGCTGAGATGTTCACGGATGTGTTGAACGAGGCCTCGCGACGTCACGTAAGAACATTTCAAATTCCCTTTGTCATAATTTTTTATTAAAAAATTATCTGTCCGCGGAAATGTTCACGGACGGGTTGGACGAGGACTCGCGGCATCACAGTTCACCGACAGGTTGGCCGAGGTCTCGCGGCGTCATGTAAGAGTATTTCGAATTTCCTTTATAATATTTTTTATTAAAAATTGTAATATTTTTTAATAAAAAACCCAAAACCCAACCCGACCCGAACCAACCCGTTTTTTGTGCTTCATGTTTTATGCATTTTGGGTCGGGTCGGGTTGGGTAACATCAAGACCCGACCCGAACATCAAGACCCGACCCGACCCGATCCGTTGACACCCCTAATAGACATTTAGATTATCATGTCATTTAAAACCATGTGACATTACTATATAATTTGTATTTGACTATTTTGTTGGACTATGTCAATCACTAATGTCACAAACATGCATAAAATGCATCGTTCTTTAATAGTTCAAAATATTGCAATATAGGCAGCTGCCTAACCAACTTAAATTTCGAAATAAGAGAGGTCTCAAATTCAATTCCTCGTTATTGTTCTACTGGCCTTGGTGTGAGGGAGAAAATGTCAAAGCATAAAATATTAAACCACTCTGTCTTCGAATACGATTCTAGTCATATCTATGTCATGTCATATCATCCATAAAATGATGATCTTTAAACACCATCCACGTATGCGCGAATATAAATAAGGTGCTTGGGAGATACTCTTAGCAGCAGAAACACAAAAGAGGGGCTATGGAGAGAGTTGGTGTGGCGAAATTGGCTAAGGGGGTGATGATGATAATGGTGCTTCTTCTCGTGCATGCTGCTGTTCAGACAGAAGCGAGCAGGTACGATGAGAAGTGCTTCTAGAAATGTTCTTCCGGTTGCGTCGGCAAAATCAGGCCCGTCTGCCTCCTCATTTGCATGAAGAGATGTAAATTGCCTTATCCGATGAACCTCGACGACACTTGCATCCCCGGCTGTGCTGAATCAACCTGCAACAGCATCAGCCCTCCCGGTACCATCAATCAATAATCATGAATTCTATAGATAGATAGAGAGATCCATCGTGCATGCATTTGATTAACAGATCGCAAAGATTGTCGTGGTCTTTTCAAGAACATGCTTGGCTTGATGAATCTGGTTTTGAGTCATTCCAGATGCATCTATTCTCTCTTTTCTTCAAAGAAAAGATTCAGGTGCCTGTTTATGTACTACAAAACGCGAAGGGTCAGCGATCTTTTTCTCATTTTCTTCAATTTCATTTCGTTTGCTATTTCTCGCAGATGCAGATGAAGCGGAAGCCTGTGTGGATGCATGCTCGGAGAAGTGCAAGATCAAGTGATAGAAGAAAGGTAGCCATTGCTGGGACAAGGTCTGCTACACGTTGAACTCCATCAAACCATGAAAATATCTGTGTAGCGACTGTAATAAGAAATGTCAAATGAAAAGGCCATTTAGCTTGGGTTTGTACCTTTTTTCCCATCTGCATGTCATACTATCATGTTCGCACTCAGTAACTTTAGTTTGATCCATGTGAATAGTCGGGTAGAGTTTGACCAGAAAGCCGAACCCTTAGGTAGACCAGTTCTCGAGTAGACCCGCGGTTTAGAGGATTAACATAGGAGCCAAACTAGCCTCGATAGGTTTCCAAGGTTTTCATCTCAAATTCAGCCTCGAACCAGCCGGTTCGGGTCGGTCTTCAGGTTGAATCGAGACTGATAGTCGTCCCACCCGACACGGTTCTACTAAAAGTCCCAAAGCCAAACTTAATAAGTCGACCGAAACTTGCAATCTATGTACCGTCCCAACTCCAGAAACAGGATCCTCGCCTCGGCACGACTATGATTGCCGAATACTTGTGCTCCCGCAAGAGCATCTTTTGTGCAAACAATGAGTTGCGACTACCGAGGCTTGTGCTATCAGTGCTTGCAAATCGTTGGGGAGCTTTGCTTTCCTAAAGCAAGCTATCTTTGCTTTCACAACATAAGATAGCCGGTGACAACTAGATTGCCACATCATTGATTTTTGGCATAAATTGATCGGAAAGATTATATTAGAATTTCACGTAAATGTTTATGACGAAATTGAAACTATTAAAAAGATTATGACTGAATTAACATATGTGTATTAAGTTTAGGACTAATTGAATAATATTCCCAACAATTATGTAAGCCAACTTAAAGCTACAACCAGAGTAAGAAATCTCAAGTTGGATCCTCACCGGTGTTCTAATAGCCATTGCATACTCATATTATTGACATTAGGCCCAAAAACTGGGCCATAACAATGTGATTATCCGATAAAGCTTATCGATGGAATGTCTGAAAAGCTCCTTGATCATGAATTTTCAATAAATAGAGTTTGAGTGAAGTTCACGACACGTGACAATGGTAGCTTAACTCGAAACAGGAAAAAAAAAAAACATTGAAGTCTAAGTCAAGAATGATCCATTCACTAAGGAATAACTTTAATTAGAAGATTTTGAGCACTTACAAATCATCCTTGGAGTAGTGCATAAGCGAAGAGGAAGTTATAAATTCATACTAGTAAAAATCAGAATGTATAATGGAATGACTCATTAAAAATAGAGGAGAAATAGAAGCGTGACGGACACGCACAAATTTCTCAGTATATTCAACACAGATAATAAATTCAGAAATCACAAGGGCCCATCAAATTTTGAAGAAAATCATTTGGACTAGATTTTGCTTAATTGAATTTTGAAACAAAGGTTAAATGTAAGATTTTTTTTTTTTTTTTGCATAGAATAATATATCCATATCAAGTGCAATATGATCGGTGAAATGGAAAAAACAAAACAGCAACCTTACTTAAACACATACACATTTAAATGATTAGCTTAAAATCGACAGAGTATGAGAGCATAATTTCTCGCAAATCCTCAAAACCAGATCGGATTAAAGAGATGGTTAGGAGTACTGGCAATGATTAACCACCCATGAAACTAGTTTCTTCCATAAAAACAAACAAATAACAATCAGAGACAGGTAGGTTGACGATGAAAGGTTGCAAGCAGCCAATCATTTTTCTGTGGTGAACAATATGCTTTTGTAGTTACACATATATAATCAGTATGTGGGTGAGTTTGAAATAATTGAATGAATGCATTAAGATATTGACATTATCATTATCACTCTAAAATGTTGAAAATGAAAATTAACACTTAATATCCCGAAATATATAGGTTTTTGGTGAATATTATGCTTGTAGCAATATTTTCTCTTGAGCATATTGGGTGGACTAAGTGCATCGGAACAATTAATTTGTATATCCTATTTGGAGCCACATGTGGATCTCACAAAATCAAATTTTGTGATGCATTTATTTTATTTGATCCGTATTTATCATAACCATTGATCATGTGGGCTTCACGTATGGTATATAAATAATGAAGGCTATGATTGTTTTGGGCCCACCAACCCAAGTCGAGGCCCAAGTTTCTCCCATATAAGATATCCTTCTTGGAGAGCAAAAGATTGTCAATCCTCCTTCAAAGTTCTTCAAGCAGTAGACATGGGCAAAGTAAAGTCGGTTTTGATAATTTGTCTGGTGTTGGGTTTGTGTCTTGGGCAGACCGGTGCCAACTTCAAGTCCTGCTATAGGTGGTGCTACATTTGGTGTTCTTTTGAGCCTCGTCACACTCCATTCTACTGCTCTGTCAAGTGCGTGAATAAGTGTCTGCATTCTTCTTCGCACAGCCTCCATGATACCCTCTCCTTTTGCAAGCTTGGATGTGCCTATTCCTTGTGTACCAACCTCAGTTCCAAGGGAGACCCAAGTAACTTATACTCTCTCTCTCTCTCTCTCGCACGCACGCACGCACGCACGCACTGAGGAGGTGACCTGTTTGTTCATGTTTGTTGGGTCAGGTGATGAAAAAGTTGCAGGTTGTGTGGATTCATGCTCAGGGACATGTACCAAGCACGTGTAGCTTCTGAGAATTGCGAAGTCTTTTGAGTTTCCGATGTTGCTACCTGGTGGAATAATGCAATTAATAAATTGGAAAGAAATTTTTTGCAGTCCATGAGATTCAACATGTTGCTCAATTCATAGTTCAAACTTATCTTTCAAATGGCTTTCACTTCAGTTACAACCCTCTCATGGTATCCTAACAAACCAAATGAATGGGTTTTTGTCTTCTATCAATAATTAGATGAGGCATTCAATGAACGTTCTCTCTCTCTCATTTATGAATCCAATGCTGCACTCGCTACGATGAGAGAGGGAGATAGCTCTAATTCTAATGGCCCTATAGACAAGTCAAAAATATTAATGTTTTAAAAAAACCTTAATCAGGCGTTGAGTTTATAATTTTATGTTGTGTTTACCCTTTTAATACAAGGATTTGAATAATTTTAGTTGTTCATCCTTTATTCCGTAACACGAAATAACATATCACAAATAAGTATTTAAAGAAGCAGATCATTTTCAACATTAATAAGAGTCACATCACTTGTGTAATAATCTCATAAATCGATGTTAGTACACTAACCATTTCTCTTTAATACACTAACATATATATCCCAAAGATGTCCAGATTTTTCTTGATTTTAAACACTGAATTCACGATGAGTTACATACGTTTAATAGAGCTAATATTTGACCATTATGTGTTGTGAGATTTTCTCGGTCAGTCGATTACTTTTGTCCTTTTGGTAATCGTCATGACTGTCCATATATGTAAATAAGAAGTCAACCTAACTTCTTACTCTAGGGTGATAACCTCATTTAATGAGACCTAATTCTAGATTGATCTTTCTTTTCAACGATGGTACTTCCATATCTCTTATTTATTTTTTGGTTTGTTCTACTCTAACTTTCAGCTCACTCTCAGACTTTTATCTCACCTCTTTACACGGTGTGAGAGTCGAAATCCACACCTAAAACTAATTGTCTCCACCCCATACCCCTTAGTGATTCTCCTACTATTATGTTTTAATGTAGATTTTCCTTTAATATATAGAAAATCTCCATTTTATAACATGTAAAACATAATAACTTCAATAAGAATGTATGTGTAAAGAAGCAAAGTTTAGTGCGACACTATGGCTATGACATACATCTATTGGGACATGCCCTATTGAGTAAGTCGCAGGCCAACACCCCCACCCCCCTAAATGGTCACTACCTTTTCAAGTAATTTTTTTGGATCATGGCCCATATGGACGAGCCAAGTCAATACACATGATGTCTTTGTAGGACCCCATCCAGTAGATGCATGGTTTGTGGACAACTAAACTCATACCCGATCTGAGTGCGCAGAGTAATCATCAGGGCAATAGGGCTTCAACAAGGTATATGAATAAACCAATAAAACACATTGAATAAGTGGAAGTATCATTAGGTGGTATGGGCCTATGTTGACAAGGGCGTTAGTTCCTTAAGTGAGAGCTTTGGCCCATGTTGGACGGGCTTGGTCCTTATGGTCTAGAAAGCACCAATACTTTTTGAAAGCCTTCGTGTCATGTTGAGCACTCCAATGTGTGTCCGAAACATGGCCGATAGGCGTTGGAAAATCCGACACGTTTCAACATGCGATTCCAACACACACATAGTCAATTTTAAATTTTTTTAATAAATGAGCGGTCAAAATGTAACTATGTAATAACAAAGTAATATGTGGGGAAAGAAGAAAATCTAGTCTTTTCTTTTTCTTTTTTCTGATTCTCACTTCTCGCAACACACAATTCTCCCAAGTTTCTTTTTCTCCTCTTCTGACACGTGTCTAGAATGTGGATTGCTCATTTCTTTTCCTCCAAATTTTATGAATCTTTGGAATAGAGTTGAATTTATGAAATTGAAACAATGAATGATATTAAGAAATGGTGGATTAATGTTTTTAGTGTAAATTCACTCTATGCTCTTTTTTATTATTTATTTATGAATTTAAATCAAATTAATTTAATTTAATTAATCATAAAAATGATAATTTATCTAATATATATAAATATTAATTTAATATATAATGTGTCCCAATGCGTCAAAATTCTCTCTTTTTTTTAGAAATCTCGTGTCAACGGGTCATGTCGTGTTGTGTCACATGTCACATGTCGGTGTCGGTGTTGGTGATACTTAGCTTATAGTGGCAGCTATCCAAAAATTTGCTATTACCGCACTTCCAAACGCATATGGAGGAACTTAAAAATATGCTTGTCATATGATACAAAATATATCTTTTATCTTACATAATCGACCTTGAAAAAAGGTTCTCTATGACTTCCCGTTGATTAGTGTTAGTATAGTGATCATTGGATGGGACTAAGATGGCCAGGCTATCCAAGCCTGCCTATAATGAGATTTCCTTGTACAGATTTTGCTAGGCCGAGCTTGGCTTAGAGGCCCACTAGAGCCAATGAAACTTTCTCTATAAATGCCCCTATCCAAACTTGTTGAAAAGTCTTTAGCATAAGTTTAACTAGGATACGGCTGAATAAAATATGATATGAAATCTATGGCTTTTGCTAAAATTTTACAAACGAAAATAATGAAAATCTCTCGTAACACTCTTGCCTATTTTATTTTTCTTTACTTTTTTATTTTATTTTCCTCTCTTTTTTAAATTAATTTATTTTTTCTTTCTTTCTTCCCCTTCCATCATTCTCTAATAAAATTTTATAAATAGTAAACTATACTGACATACCTAAAATACTAAAATACCTAAAATATGTAATAAATACAAGGGAAAATACCACCAAAAATCCTAAACTATGCCACTTGGGACAATTTTACCCTAAACATTTTTTCTTGCCATAAAAAACCGCAAACTATGTCACTTTGGACAATTTTACCATAAATTTTTTTTTGTGTTACCAAAAATCCCAAACTATATCACTTGCGATAATTTTGCCCTGAATTTTTTCTTATGCCGCAAAAAAACCCTAAACTATGCTACTTATGACACATTTACTTAAAGCTCTTTAACTGAAGGGCATTTTCGCCTTTTTCTTTTTCTTTTTTTTTCTTTCTTCCTCTTCCCTCTGCCGACCATGGCTGAGGGAAGCCAGCGATTGTAACCCTCACCGGTGGTAGCATCCGACAAGGGTAGCCCTCCCTGGCGTTGGGCAACGGCAGCCCTCACCCGAGTGGGCAAGGGTCGCCCCCGCCAGATCTAGTTAAGGTAGCCCTCACTTGAGCCGAGTGAGGGCCGTCCTCACTTTGGGTAGGTGAAGACAACCCTCACCTAAGTCAACGAAGGCGTCCCTCGCCTGAGTCGGGCCAAGCAAGGGACGCCCTCGCCAGATCTGACGAGGGCCACCCTCCCTAAAGTTAGGCAAGGGTCATCCCTGCCAAATTTGGCAAGGGCTGCCCCGTCTGGTTGAGGGCGACCCTCCCCAGTGAGGGCCACCTTTGCCAAACACCACCGCTGGCAAGGGTGGTCCTCGCTGGCTTCCCTCTAACAGAAGGAAGAGGGAAAAAAAAAAAGATGAAAATGCCATTCAATTAAAGAGTTTGAGGTAAATGTGTCTCAAGCGGTATAGTTTAGGATTTTTTGTCACACAAGAAAAAAATTTTAGGGTAAAATTATCCAAAGTGGTATAGTTTAGGGTTTTTGATGGCATGAAAAAAAAATCAAGGTAAAATTGTCATAAGTGGTATAGTCTGGGCTTTTTGGTAGTATTTTCCATAAATACAAATATGTATGTATATCTATATATTGAATTTATATTATAAAATAGAATTAAATTCGAATATATAAATACAAATAAGATTGAATTAACATAAATTGTTATTTTTGTTATTTTGAATTTCTAATATTAGAATTAAAAAACTATATTGAAGTATAATTTTCATTTTGTTAATTTTTCAAGAAAAATAACTTTCTTATGTTAGAAATCCAATCCACCTTTATTCCACCTTCCCATGGGATAATTTTATCAAGTATATATGCCTATCGTATTCAACTTTATTCTGTCTTGAGTAAACACCAAATGCAGGATAGGATAAATCTTATCATATTTTGAATTTTATTCTGATTGATAAACCCAACTTTAATCTCTTGGAGCTCAAGTTGTGCCTAAACGGGCTTGTAGAACTCCAGGCCCATGATCAGGTCTAATGGTTACATCACAAATGGATAGATATTGATAGTTGGTTGAACTTTTCTTTTTAAATGTTTGTACGTTGAGATACATTACGTAAGGGATCCAAAGAAAAGAGGAAGACACTTAAATATGACGCTTTAAAAGATAAATGGCCATCTCTCAAGGAACCATCAGAGGCCGTCCCGGAAAGGCCTATATAAGCTCTCTTGTTGGGGTATAAGGGGCCTAAATTGGCATTCGGAAGCTCAATTTTCTCAGCGCTTCTTCAAGTTCTTCCTCATTGAAGACAGCAACATGGACAACGTGAAGTCTGTTTTGATAATTTGTCTTGTGTTGGGGCTGTGTCTTGGGCAGACTAGTGCCAACTTCAAGTCTTGCTACCGGCGGTGCTACATCCCATGTATTCTTTTGCCTCGTCGTACTTCGTTCTATTGCTCTATCAAGTGTTGTGTGGATTCTTGCTCGGGGACGTGTACCAAGCGAATGTAGCAAGCCTTCTGAGGATTGGGATAGTCTTTGAATTGGTACACAGTGGAATAATGTGGTCAATGAGTTGGAAAGAAAGTTTTGCGATCAATGAGATTTAACAGTTCATTGAATTCATTGTTCAAACTTATCTTCTTAAGTGGCTGTGTCATCAAATATGAAAATGTTTTAATAATATGAATAGGATCAATATAAATTTGGTTGAAATGGGTCATTAGATTTGTATTAAATGAAAATGTGTCAAAATAGATTAAATGGATTAATTTGAGTCAAATCATTATCGATTTGATCCAAACCCAACTCATCCCAACCATTTGACGAGTTCAATTCCAAAGTATAATCCAAAGAAGCTCTTTATTGGTGCTTGGAAGTGCCTCAAGCAATGCATCTTCATTCCCGTTTCAAGTGACATCTATCGGTATTCTCTAGACTACTCCATTTTGACTCCTGCTCTGATTCCATATAGGTGTGCATGATCTAGCGATGTTAGAGAGAGGAACTTCTCAATGTTGATTTTTGGATATATGCTTTATGCAAGACAAGCCCATTAATAAAAGTATTTCATGTATCACTTTTCATTATTCTAAGGTTTCAATTATGGCATCAGATAATTGTCCAAAATTTTTTTAACTTATTATATGGCGGCCAATTTAGTAATAAACATTTTAATTGTGTCAATTTAATTATAAAATTTTTGTATGGCAGCCAATTTAGTCTTAAATTTTTTAATGATTTACCAATGTAGTCCTTGGATGATTTCTGACCAAAACTACTTGAAAGGACTTCGCAATTTATGACCGAATTGGTATAGTTGAAAAGTTTAGAATTAAATTAATAAATTATCAATAAATTGAATATTAAATTGGCACAATTTGGACTAAATTGACCACCATACAAGGAGTTTAAAGTTTAGGATTTATGACTGAATTAATCGTCGTACAATTGATTTAGAACTTTTTGGATAATTATCTCATATCGCACTTCCCTCTATTTGTTCATGAAATCCTGGGCGACATGTCGCACATGTTGCAGCTCTAGATGACACCATAGCTTTGAACGTTTGAACGGAAATCAACAAGCAGCTATGACAATGAATGACAAAATGGGGCTTCATTTTCCTCTCCTAACAGAAACATCAATGAGGCTCAAGCAGCTTTTGTCTTTCATCTAGATTCAATGTAATGCTACATACTAAGAAAACCTTACTGATGATCTGGCATATCCCATGTCTACTATGTGTATACCAATCATGACATGACATAGACGTGTAGATCGTCATGTCATTTAGAACCATGTGACATTACTTAATAACTTAGATTTGACTAATTTGTTGGACTATGTCAATCACTAATGTCACAAAACATGATAAAACACATTGTTCATTAATAGTTCAAAATATTGCAATATAGACAGCTGCCTATCCAACTTAAAGTTCAAAATAAGAGACAGTCTCAAATTTGATTCCTCATCATCGTTCTACCAACCTTGGCCTGAGGGAGAGAATGTCAAAACATAAAATATTAAACCACTCTATTTTCTAATACAATTCTAGTCATATCTTTGTCATGTCATTCATAAAATGATGATCTTTAGACACCATTCATGCACTCACGTGTATATAAATAGGTGCTTGGGAGATACACTTAGCGGCAAAAACCCAAAACAGAGGCAATGGAGAGAGTTGGTGTGGCAAAATTGGCGAATGGGGTGATGATGATAATGGTGCTTCTTCTCGTGCATGCTGCTGTTGAGACGGAAGCGAAGAGGTTCGACAAGGGGTGCTTCCGGAAATGTAATTCCAGTTGCTTCGGCATACCCATCTGCACCCTCATTTGCATGAAGAAATGTGGATGGCCGCCTCAACCGATGAACCTCGACGACACTTGCGTCTCTGGCTGCACTAAATCAACCTGCGGCACGATCAGCCCCCCCGGTACCATCAATCAATATTCATGAATTTCTATAGATAGATAGAGAGATCAATCGTGCATGCATTTCATCAACAGATCGCAAAGATTGTCGTGGTCTTTTCAAGAACATGCTTGGCTTGATGAATCTGGTTTTGAGTCATTCCAGATGCCTATATTCTCTCTTTTCTTCAAAGAAAAGATTCAGATGCCGGTTTATGTATTACAAAATGTGAAAGGTCGGCGATCATTTTCTCATTTTCTTCAATTTCATTTTGTTGCTATTTCTCGCTGATGCAGATGAAGCGGAAGCCTGTGTGGATGCATGCTCGGAGAAATGCAAGATCAAGTGATGGAAGAAAGGTAGCCATTGTTGGGACGAGGTCTACTATACATTGAACTCCATCAAACCATGAAACTTTCTATGTAGCAATTGTAATAAGAAATGTCCAATAAAGAGGCCATTTAGCTAGTATTTGTACCTTTTCTCCCATCTGCATGTCATACAATCATGTTCGCACTCAGCAACTTTAGTTTGATCTATTTAAATAGTCGGTTCGAGTTTGACTAGAAAGCCGAACCCTAAGTAGACTGGTTCTCGAGTAGACCAGTGGTTTTGGAGCATTAACTTAGGAGCCAACCTAGCCTCGATTGGTTTCCAAGGTTTTCAACTTGTGAACCTCTCCATAGGTTCATCTCAGATTCATCCTTGAACCAGCCAGTTCGGGTCGGTTTTCAGGTCAAATCGGGACCGATAGTCATCCTACCCAACATGGTTCTACTTCACGTCCGGAAGCCAGACTTCATATGTCGACCAAAACTTGCAATCTGTGTACCATCCCAACCCCGAAACAAGATCCTTGCCTCAGCACAACTACGATTACCAGAGATGCACCGAATACTTATGCTCCCGCAAGAGCATACTTTTGTACAAACAATGAGTTTCGACTACTGTGGCCTGTGCTATCAGCGCTTACAAATCGTTGGGCAGCTTTGCTTTCCGAAAGGAAGCCATCTCTTCGTAGAAATAATATCATATTTCCATGTCGTATATATTTTCCCAACAGAAAATTAAATGTCAAAATAAATGGATGTTGTCTTCAAACAACATTTCCGGACAAGACACTCAATGAAATGCAAAATAAGGACATTATTTTACTTTTTCCTAACAAAAACATAAAATACCAAACTCAATAAGCTTTGTCTTCGACCGCAAGTGCAAAAACTTAGCACAAGTGGACACTTAAGGGTCAAAATTTTCAAAAAATATACTTAAGTGCCAAAATCGTAAAATATTGAACATTTAAGTGCGAACAATGAAAATTTCGTTGGGCCATCAATACTCTCTCAGGAAGCGGGTTCTCCAAGGAGATTGCTCGGTTCTCCTTTGGTGCACTATGCTATATAATTTGGAAGACTAGAAATGATATCCTCTTCCGTACGCATTCTCCTCATATCCAGGCCATGAAACAAGTACCTTTATAAGGCGATCAAGGATAAAGCGTTTGCTTTTAAAGTGGAGGATAACTCTAGTAATAGGAGAATGCAGCAAAGCTGGGGGATAAACCACTGTATCTTTAGTACAGGTCCTGAGTGAGGTTTTTTCTAGAGCCGCTTAGGCCCCTTTGTGAATCTGTAATTTTTCTCTTTCCTTGTGTCTACGGTACCCCCTCACTCTAGTGACATGTTGTCCCGTAGAGTGATTGATGGTGCCGTGGGTCTCTCTTCTGTACAGAATCTTTTGGTTGAAAGCTTTATATACTTACCTTACCAAAAAAAAAAAAAAAAAAACAATGAAAATTTCTGGCCAAATTACTTATGTGACATTTTTCCAGTAAGATAAGTACAAAACGACGTGGTTTTGATTCCAATACATTAATAACTTATAACATTGGAAAGTTTAGTGTATTAAAAAGTGTAGCTTGAAGATTGCCATTTTAACACTTGTTTATTCTAATTAAATGTGATTTGAGAATTTAAATTTACTATTCGAATAACTAACTATATTAAAACGTGAAATTTTTCAATTTTTTAAGGTGTCATAAAGATTTTTATTGCCAATGTTAGTTGACTTAGCTATATGGACACTTGTTAACAAGATCATTTTCTTATTTAATTGCTAAACAAGTGTCATGGCCATACTATTTATCCAAAAAAAAAAATTGACAAAAATGTTTCCCTAGAGAGCTTGATAATAATAATTAATTATAATTTAAAACTTGAGCTTTTCTGATACATCTAAAAAGAGATTATGTTTTTAATTTGAATCTTTAGATACTTGTCAAGTGCGACACATGGGGACCATATCCTTAAGAAAATGCTATTTTATTTTTTTATTAGGCAATTTCTTGCTTGCCTTTGTCCTTCTTCATCTCAATCAGGTTGCCGGCTAAGCTACCGATAAAAAGTCAACGTAAATTTATGGTAGCATTGAATGACACAATTCGGGTATGAGTTTACGTATCAGGTCAAATATGAAAATATTTTAACAATATAAATCGAATTGATATAACTTTGGTTGAAATGGGTTATTAAATTTGTATTATATGAAAATGTGTCAATACGGATTAAATAAATTAATTTGAGTTGGATTATTATCGGTTTGATCCAAACACAACGCAATCCATCCATTTGATGAGTTTAGTGCCAGTTTATGATCCAAAGAAGCTCTTGCCTTGTGCTTGGAAGTGCCTCGAGCAATGCATCTTCATTCCCACTTCAAGTGACATCCACTGATATTCTCTGGGCTGCTCCATTTTTTATTCCTGCTATGATTCCATTGAAGGTGTCCATAATCTAAGGATGTTAGAGAGAGGAACTTCTCCATGTTGACTTTGCGATATATGTTTCATGCAAGATGGAGCCCATTGATGACAATGTTCCCTATTGCCAGATCACGAACCATCGCTTTACATTTTTCTGAGGTTTCAATTATGGCCTTAGGATAATTATCTAAAAAATTAAAAATCTATTATATAGTAAATCAATTAAGCTATAAATATTTCAATTGTATCATTTTTATCCAAAAATTTTTATATGACAATCAATTTAGTCCTAAACATTTTAATGATTTATTAATATAGTCCTTGAACGAATTCCAACCAAAATTAATTGGAATAACTATATAGTTTAGGACTAAATTGGCACAGTTGAAAGATGTAGAATTAAATTGAGAAATCATTAACAAATTTAAAATTAAATTTACACGGTTGAAAGATTTAAAATTGAATTGGCCATCATACAATAGGTTTATGATTGAATTGGCCGTTTTATAATAGGTGTAAGACTGAATTGACATAATTAAAAGATTTATAACTGAATTGACTACCGTACAATTGATTTAAGACATTTTGGACAATTTTCGTTTATGGCCTACTCTCTATTTGTTTATTAAATCCTGGACGACATGTGGCACATGTTGCAGCTCTAGATGACACGATAGCTTTGAACGTTCGAACGGAAATCAGCAAGAAGCTATGACAATGAATTGCGAAATGGGGCTGCAATTTCCTCTACTAACAGAAACATTAATGAGGCTCAAACGGCTTTTGTCTTTCATCTGGATTCAATGTAATGCTACATGTACTACTAAGAAAACCTTACTAATAATAGGGCATATCCCATGTATATTATGTGTGTACCATCTCATGACATGACATAGACATTTAGATTGTCATGTCATTTAAAACCATGTGACATTACTATATAATTTGTATTTGACTATTTTGTTGGACTATGTCAATCACTAATGTCACAAACATGCATAAAATACATCGTTCTTTAATAGTTCAAAATATTGCAATATAGACAATTGCCTAACCAACTTAAATTTCGAAATAAGAGAGGTCTCAAATTCAATTCCTCGTTATTGTTCTACTGGCCTTGGTGTGAGGGAGAAAATGTCAAAACATAAAATATTAAACCACTCTGTCCTCAAATACGATTCTAGTCATATCTATGTCATGTCATATCATCCATAAAATGATGATCTTTAAACACCATCCACGTATGCGAAAATATAAATAAGGTGCTTGGGAGATACTCTTAGCAGCAGAAGCACAAAAGAGAGGCTATGGAGAGAGTTGGTGTGGCGAAATTGGCTAAGGGGGTGATGATGATAATGGTGCTTCTTCTCGTGCATGCTGCTGTTGAGACGGAAGCGAGCAGGTACGATGAGAAGTGCTTCCAGAAATGTTCTTCCGGTTGCGTCGGCAAAATCAGGCCCGTTTGCCTCCTCATTCGCATGAAGAGATGTAAATTGCCTTATCCGATGAACCTCGTGTTGGAAATTTCCGATAATGGGCTTACATTAATTAATTAATTTTCTATTTTATATAATCGGGTTAATGGATATTCCAATATATTTTAAACTCTCAAGTGATCTTATTGAATTGGGTTTTGGCATCTATTAATTACATGGCCTAGTTGAGCAAAGAAAGTGTAGGCAATTGTGTTTAAGCGAAGCTCGTAATGGGAGGGGCGATTGATATCTTGTTGATTAGGCACAGGCCCCTCTACAGCTATATAAAAGGGTAGGTTATACCTATCGCCGCCGAATCCCATTAAAGTTCGCTAAACCGAAATAGGTCATAGAGAGGAAGATCCGGCATACCGACGATCACTAATTATATCGGGTTGATCTGTTTTCAATCAGTGAGTAGTATGGCTCAAACAAGGTATGTTTTAATTCCGCTATACATATATGGATTCTTGGTGTTTTACAATCATGTATGAATTGAATTCGTTCTTAATTTATTGATTGTTCATATTAAGGAATATTACATGTGGTATCAGAGCAAGGTTATATATGATTGTAGAACCCAAATTTTTTTTTTATGAATAAATTCGAAATTTCTTCTCTTTAACCGAATGTAGTCATTGTTTTTTCATGTGGACTTTTTCATCGATTGATTCTGAAACCTTAGGGTTTTTATTCTACATGTCGAGATCTTTCCAAGCATATATAATTTACATATTTTCGTTGAGAATTGAGAGAGAATTTCGAATTTGAAATTCTAGGGTTTGTACCTTGAAAAGTTCCGAAATTTTTTTTAAAAAATTATTTGCAATTGAATGAAGCATGTTATAAATTGATGCATGGGTATTGTTATACATGTGTTTTAGAAATTTTTTTAGTTGCATGAAAGTGAGTTTTTTGGCCTTAAACTTGAGAAAATTGAATTTCGGCCATGGGTATAAGATCCGAAATTTTTGAAGCTTCAATATTGATGATTTGTTGGTTAGTTCTTCATTTAATTCACTCTAATCCCTTTATAATGGTGTTATAATCAAAACCCATGAAAAACCTAACACAAATCAGGCATAAAATATGATTTTTTTTTGGGGTTCGGGTCCAAACCGGGTCGTGTGACCCGGTTTGCAGATTTTGGGACCCGGCTGGAGGTTAAAGAAGACCTCCAGCTGGGCCAGGCGATCTTCTGGGCTTCTGGCCCGCACGTTCCAGCCAAGTTTCTGGGCGTCTGGGCTTGAGTGGTCTTCTGGGCCTCTGTGTTTTTTTTTGGGCCTATTTTCTGGTCTTCTGAGATTCTCGGCGCAGGCCCAAAATCTGGGCTTCTTGGGCCAAGCTGGATTCTGGGCGCAGGCCCAGAATCTGGGCCCTGAGGAGATTCTAGGCGCAGGCCCAGAATCTGCGCCTATGGATTCTGGGCTTCTGGATGAAGCCTAGGCGGGCCAGCGGGCCAGAATTTTCTGGCCCGACCTTGTTTGGCTGATTTCGGCCATTAATAATAATAATAATAATAATAATAATAATAATAATAATAATAATGATGATGATGATTACAAAAAAAAAAAAAAGAAAAAAAAGGAGTGGCAAAAATTGTTGTTTAATAAATGTAATATGATTTTGGGAAGCACATGTTGTTAAGTGCTTCATATTGATAAATTTTGGGCATTAATTAAATGGAACATTATAAAAAATTTTGGAGTTCCTATTAATGTAAATTAGTATATACAATTACCCACCCAAAGGGGGTTATTGTGTATATTAATTTGAAAATTGCATTAAGATAAATTCCCAATAAAAGATGGGGATGTATAATTGAAAAATATTTATCCTCCCAAAGGGGATAAAATTTTTGAAAATTTTATGTAATTCCCCTCTATATTAATATAATAGAGATAATTGATGGGGATGTATGACTCAAAAGTTTTATCTTCCTAAAGGAGATAAATTTTAGAGTTATGTGTAATTCCCCTCTATGTTGAGATAATGGAGATGTATAATTTAGAGGTCTTGTTTGCACAAAGCGAATAAGCCCTTGATAATTATATGTAATTCTCCTTATCGTCTCTATATATTGATATTATGGAGATGTATAATTTAAAGGATTTGTCTGCCCAAAGGGGATGGATCCTTGACAATTATATGTAATTCTCCTTGTTGTTGTTTTACAATCTTCATGATGTGGAAAATAAAATAATGGTGTATTATACGCTCTGCCCAAATGAGAGTTTATAATATACTAATTATTTTATGGAATTGCTTATTGCCCATAATTAATCATATTGCATTATGTATGACAAACAGTTACTTTTGCTGTGAACAACAACAATGCCACGGTTGAGATATTAACCGGATATAATATTATATTATTGTTAACATCAATGACGGAATATTTTGGTGTATCAAGCATATATGCGATGAAATCCTCAAGTTTTGGATTGAGGTAATTATATTCGGATGAGGATTTTGTGTTTGTTTCTTCTTCTTCCTTTTTCGGTACATGTTTGCGTAGATTGTACTTAGAATCGCGCATGTATGGGCAGGAGCTTTGCTCTTGTGGGACGGGCCTGCGTGAAGGCTTGGGCCGTGCGAGTCCTAGAGCTTTAAAGCCTATTTCCATTTTTTTTTTTAATATGCCTAATTTTTAATTTATGATTTTTTGGTATGGTAAATTTTAATTTTTTCATATTTAAATATTTATTTGGAATTATTTATTGTTATCCATATTTAATTCCATAAAAAAAATATTGTGCCTATTTTTCATTTTTTAATTTATGGAAATTTGTTATAGTATATGAGGGATAGAATATCGATATTCACTTTCCCTAATTTAGCATAGATTATCTATACTTTCTTCTTGAGTTTAACTAGATAATCTTAGATGCTTAATTGTAGAAATAGGCACATAAAATTGTGGCAAAAATTGTTGATTGATAAATGCAATATGATCTTGGGAAGCACATGTCGTAAAGTGCTTCATATTGTTTGATGAATTTTTGGGCATTGATTAAATGGAACATTATTTACAAATTGTTAAAGTTTGTAAATTATTGAAGTTCATTGTTGATAAAAATTAGTATATACAATCACCTGCCCAAAGGGGTTATTGTGTATATTAATTTAAAAATTGCATGAAGATATATTCCAAAATTAAAAGATGGGGATGTATGACTCAAAAATATTTATCTGCCCAAAGGGGATAAATTTTTGAAAGTTATGTGTAATTCCCCTCTGTATTAATATATTAGAGATGATTGATGGGGATGTGTGACTCAAAAGGTTTATCTACCTAAAGGGGATAAATTTTGAGAGTTATGTGTAATTCCCCTCTATATTGGAATAATGGAGATGTATAATTTAAAAGATTTGTCTTCCCAAAGGGGATGGATCTTTGAAGATTATATGTAATTCTCCTTATCTATCTCTATATATTGATATCATGGAGATGTATAATTTAAATGATTTGTCTGCCCAAAGGGGATGGATCATTGACAATTATATGTAATTCTCCTTGTTATTGTTTTACAAACTTCGTGCTGTGGAAAATAATTGTGCATTATATGCTCTGCCCAAATGGGAGTTTGTAATGTACTAATTATTTTGTGGAATTATTTATTGCCCATAATTGATCATATTGCATTATGTGTGTCAAACGATTCTTGAACAACAACAATGCCACGGCTAAGATGTTAATCGAGATCAAATATTATCTTGTTAAAGACTTAGTAAAAAAAGGGAGACATTGTAATTGAGAATATTAGAACTAAGTCCATGTTGGCCGATCCCCTAACAAAAGGATTACGACCCATTTTGTTTAAAGAACATGTAAAGAATATGGGTGTTTTAGAGTCTTTTGATCTCTTTTGTTAGTGGGAGCTATATAGTTTGTATTTCTGGATATTATATTTATATACAAACTGATAATGCTTTTATAATGTTTATTAAAGCATTTATTTTTGATGATCATTATTATTGATCTTATTGTTATCCTTTCTCCTGTCGATTGAGAAATGGAAATATGAAACAGTATCTTTAAACAAATTTTAGTTTAAAGACGATTTGGATGTCACTAATTATGAGATCTCATGTTGGATTGTGACATAGTTGTGCAATTTCATATTGTTTAGAAATCGCACCGAGGCAATTTCATGTTGTTTAGAAATTGCGTTAATGCAGTTTCATGTCGTTTAGAAATTGCATTGAGGACCGATAAGAAATAGTGTATATTTTGATCACATGTTGGTATTATTTCTTACTACACTACTAGGCCCATGATCTATGAAAATATAGTGCTTATTATATGTGATTATGGAAGGTCATGTGTTATGGTATTTTCTTAACACATTGATCGCCATAGTCCTATAATGAGGTTATATATGATTGGATTGGTTTTGAGATGCCGTTATTGGAATATTATTTTTCAAAATTGTGGCCACATAAAATAAATTTTCAGTTATTAACCCGAGAGTGTCGTTTTCAAAATAAAAATCGTTTTCAAAATAAAACAAATTAATTAATGTAGCCCAAGTGGGAGAATGTTGGAAATTTCCGATAATGGGCTTACATTAATTAATTAATTTTCTATTTTATATAATCGGGTTAATGGATATTCCAATATATTTTGAACCCTCAAGTGATCTTATTGAATTGGGTTTTGGCATCTATTAATTACGGGCCTAGTTGAGCGGCAAAGTGTAGGCAATTGTGTTTAAGCGAAACCCGTAATGGGAGGGGCCTGGGTTGATACTGTTGTTGATTAGGTTTCTAGGTCCCCTCTCTAGCCTATAAAAGGGTAGGTTATACCTATCAGTCGCTGAATCCCATTAAAGCTGCTAAACCGAAATAGGTCATAGAGAGGAAGATCCGGCATACCGACAGATCACTAATTATATCAGGTTGATCTGTTTTCAATCAAGTGAGGTCATGGCTCAAACATGTATGTTTTAATTCCGCTGTACATATATGGATTCTTGGTGTTTTACAATCATGTATGAATTGAATTCGTTCTTAATTTATTGATTGTTCATATTAAGAAATATTACACCTCGACGACACTTGCATCTCCGGCTGTGCTGAATCAACCTGCAACAGCATCAGCCCTCCCGGTACCATCAATCAATAATCATGAATTCTATAGATAGATAGAGAGATCCATCGTGCACGCATTTGATTAACAGATCGCAAAGATTCTCGTGGTCTTTTCAAGAACATGCTTGGCTTGATGAATCTGGTTTTGAGTCATTCCAGATGCATCTATTCTCTCTTTTCTTCAAAGAAAAGATTCAGGTGCCTGTTTATGTACTACAAAATGCGAAGGGTCGGCGATCTTTTTCTCATTTTATTCAATTTCATTCCGTTGCTATTTCTCGCAGATGCAGATGAAGCGGAAGCCTGTGTGGATGCCTGCTCGGAGAAGTGCAAGATCAAGTGATAGAAGAAAGGTAGCCATTGCTGGGACGAGGTCTGCTACACGTTGAACTCCATCAAACCATGAAAATTTCTGTGTAGCGACTGTAATAAGAAATGTCAAATGAAAAGGCCATTTAGCTTGGGTTTGTACCTTTTTTCCCATCTGCATGTCATACTATCATGTTCGCACTCAGTAACCTTAATTTGATCCATGTGAATAGTCGGGTAGAGTTTGACCAGAAAGCCGAACCCTAGGTAGATCAGTTCTCGAGTAGACCTATGGTTTTAGAGGATTAACATAGGAGCCAAACTAGCCTCTATAGGTTTCCAAGGTTTTCATCTCAGATTCAGTCTCGAACCAGCCGTTTCGGGTCGGTCTTCAGGTTAAATCGAGACTGAGAGTCGTCCCACCCGACACGGTTCTACTTCAAGTCCCAAAGCCAAACTTAATAAGTCGACCGAAACTTGCAATCTATGTACCGTCCCAACTCCAAAACAGGATCCTCGCCTCGGCACGACTATGATTGCCGAATACTTATGCTCCCGCAAGAGCATCTTTTGTGCAAATAATGAGTCGCGACTACCGAGGCTTGTACTATCGGCGCTTGCAAATCGTTGGGCAGCTTTGCTTTCCTAAAGGAAGCTGTCTATTCGTAGAAGTTATATCATATTTCCATGTCGTATATTGCCGAATACTTATTCTCCCGCAAGAGCATCTTTTGTGCAAACAATTGAGTTGCGACTATCGAGGCTTGTGCTATCAGCGCTTGCAAATCGTTGGGCAGCTTTGCTTTCCTAAAGCAAGCTGTCTATTGCTTTCACAACATAAGATAGCCGGTGATAACTAGATTGCCATGTCATCAATTTCTGGCATAAATTGATCGAAAGGATTATATTAGAATTTCACATAAATGTTTATGACGAAATTGAAAATATTAAATAGTTTATGACTGAATTAATATATGTGTATTAAGTTTAGGACTAATTGAATAATATTCCCAACAATTATGTAAGCCAACTTAAAGCTACAACCAGAGTAAGAAATCATAAGTTGGATCCTCACCGGTGTTCTAATAGCCATTGCATACTCATATTGTTGACATTAGGCCCAAAAACTGGGCCATAACAATGTGATTATCCGATAAAGCTTATTGATGGAATGTTTGAAAAGCTCATTGATCATGAATTTTCAATAAACAGAGTTTGAGCGAAGTTCACGACATGTGGCAATGGTAGCTTAACTCGAAACATGAAAAAAGAAAAGAAAAAGAAACATTGAAGTCTAAGTCAAGAATGATCCATTCACTAAGGAATAACTTTAATTAGAAGATTTTGAGCAGCTACAAATCATCCCTAGAGTAGTGCATAAGCGAAGAGGAAGTTATAAATTCATGCCAGTATAAATCAAAATGTATAATGGAATGACTCATTAAAAATAGAGGAGAAATAGAAGCGCGACAAACACGCACAAATTTCTCAGTATATTCAACACAGATAATAAATACACTATGAGCAAGAGATGTTAGAAATCACAAGGGCCCATCAAATTTTGAAGAAAATCATTTGGACTAGATTTTGCTTAAGTGAATTTTGAAACAAAGGTTAAATGTAAGATTCTTTTTTTTTTGCATAGAATAATATATCCATATCAAGTGCAATATGATCAGTGAAATGGAAAAAACAAATAGCAACCTTACTTAAACACATAAACATTTAAATGATTAGCTTAAAATCGATAGAGTATGAGAGCATAATTTCTCGCAAATCCTCAAAACCAAACGTGAATGGCATGTTTTTATCAGATTGGAGAGATGGTTAGGAGTACTGGCGATGATTAACCACCCATGAAACTAGTTTCTTCCCTAAAAACAAACAAATAACAATCAGAGATAGGTAGGTTGACGATGAAAGGTTGCAAGCAACCAATCATTTTTCTGTTGTGAACAATATGCTTTTGTAGTTACACATATATAATCAGTATGTGGGTGAGTTTGAAACAATTGAATGAATGCATTAAGATGTTGACATTACCATTATCACTCTAAAATGTTGAAAATGAAAATTAACACTTAATATCCACGAAATATATAGGTTTTTGGTGAATATTATGCTTGTAGCAATATTTTCTCTTGAGCATATTGGGTGGACTAAGTGCATCATAACAATTAATTTGTATATCCTATATGGAGCCACATGTGGATCTCACAAAATCAAATTTTGTGATGCATTTATTTTATTTGATCTATATTTATCATAACCATTGATCATGTGGGCTTCATGTATGGTACATAAACAATAAAGGCTATGATTGTTTTGGGCCCACCAACCCAAGTCGAGGCCCAAGTTTCTCCCATATAAGATATCCTTCTTGGAGAGCAAAAGATTGTCAATCTTCAAGTTCTTCAAGCAACAAACATGGGCAAAGTGAAGTCTGTTTTGATAATTTGTCTGGTGTTGGGTTTGTGTCTTGGGCAGACCGGTGCCAACTTCAAGTCCTGCTATAGGTGGTGCTACATTTGGTGTTCTTTTGAGCCTCGTCACACTCCATTCTACTGCTCTGTCAAGTGCGTGAATAAGTGTATGCATTCTTCTTTGCATAGCCTCCATGATACCCTCTCCTTTTGCAAGCTTGGATGCGCCTATTCCTTGTGTACCAACATCAGTTCCAAGGGTGACCAAGGTAACTTGTACTCTCTCTCGTTCCAAGGGTGACCCAAGTAACTTGTACTCTCTCTCTCTCTCTCTCTCATGCACGCACGCACACACAGAGGAGGTGACCTGTTTGTTCATGTTTGTTGGGTCAGGTGATGAAAAAGTTGCAGGTTGTGTGGATTCTTGCTCAGGGACATGTACCAAGCACGTGTAGCTTCTGAGAATTGCGAAGTCTTTTGATTTTCCTATATTGCTACCCGGTGGAATAATGCAATTAATAAATTGGAAAGAATTTTTTACAGTCCATGAGATTCAACATGTTGCTCAATTCATAGTTCAAACTTATCTTTCAAATGGCTTTCACTTCAGTTATAACCCTCTCATGGTATCCTAACAGACCAAATGAATGGGTTTTTGTCTTCTATCAATAATTAGATGAGGCATTCAATGAACGCTCTCTCTCTCATTTACGAATCCAATGCTGCACTCGCTACGATGAGAGAGGGAGAGAGCTCTAATTCTAATGGCCCTATTGACAAGTCAAAAAGTATTTATGTTTTAAAAAACCTTAATCAGGCGTTGAGTTTATAATTTTATGTTGTGTTTACCCTTTTAATACAAGGATTTGAATAATTTTAGTGGTTCATTCTTTATTCCGTAATGCGAAATAACATATCACAATTAAGTATTTAAAGAAGCAGATCATTTTCAACACTAATAAGAGTCTCACATCACTTGTGTAATAATTTCATAAATCGATCTTAGTACGCTAACCATTTCTCTTTTAATACACTAACAAATATATCCCAAAGATATCCAAATTTTTCCTGATTTTGAACACTGAATTCACGATGAGTTACATACGTTGAATAGAGCTAATATTTGACCATTATGTGTTGTGAGATTTTCTCAGTCAATCGATTACTTTTATCCTTTTGGTAACCATCATGATTGTCTAAATATGTAATTAAGAAGTCAACCTAACTTCTTACTCTAGGGCGATAACCTCATTTAATGAGACCTAATTCTGGATTTAGGTACAAGTCACTCAATGAAACGCAAAATCAGGAAATTATTTTACTTTTTCCTAACAGAAACATAAATGCAAAACTCAAGAAGCTTTGTCTTCAACTGCATTCGGATAAGCCGGACCAAGTTAACGGTTCTCTCTTCCATAGTCTTAACTTATTACCTATACTCATTTTATAAAAGACCGCTTCAGTTAAATATATCAAAGTACAACACTTAGTTTTCTTCGTATGATAGTTTAATCCAAGAAATTCTCCAATTAATCTCATATCTATTGTACAAATGCTAATTCAGTCTTAAATTATCTAATTTTGTTAATTTCATTTTAAATTTTTGCATGAAATTCCAATGTAATTATTTTGGTCAAATTTTGTGGGAAATTGCTGACGTGATCGTGCATCGCATAAGACAGTCGGTGATAATTGGACTACCATGTCATCAATTTCTGGTGTAAACTGATCGGAAGGATTATATTAGAATTTCACGTAAATGTTTATGACAAAATTGAATATATTAAAAAGTTTATGACTAAATTAACATATGTGTATTAAGTTTAGGACTGATTGAATAATATTCCCAACAATTATGTAAGCCAACTTAAAGCTACAACCAAAGTAAGAAATCTCAAGTTGGATCCTCACCGGTGTTCTAATAGCCATTGCGCACTCATATTGTTGACATTAGGCCCAAAAACTGGGCCATAACAATGTGATTATCCGATAAAGCTTATCGATAAAATGTCTGAAAAGCTCATTGATCATGAATTTTCAATAAACAGAGTTTGAGTGAAGTTCGCGACATGTTGCAATGGTAGCTTAACTCGAAACATAAAAAAAAGAAAAAGAAAAAGAAACATTGAAGTCTAAGTCAAGAATGATCCATTCACTAAGGAATAACTTTAATTAGAAGATTTTGAGAAGAGCGCTAACATTAATTGTTGTCCAATTCCCGAATTTTCAATTTGGAAGATACATTAGGCCCAAAAACTAGGCCATAACAATGTGATTATCCGATAAAGCTTATCGATGGAATGTCTGAAAAGCTCATTGATCATGAATTTTCAATAAACAAAGTTTGAGTGAAGTTCACGACGTGTGGCAATGGTAGCTTAACTAGAAACATAAAAAGAAAAAGAAACATTGAAGTCTAAGTCAAGAATGATCAATTCACTAAGGAATAACTTTAATTAGAAGATTTTAAGCAGAGCGCTAACATTAATTGTTGTCCAATTCCCGAATTTTCGATTTGGATGATACTTTAGCTTAGTACTAATAATACTACTAAACTGTTCATTACTACGATCAGAACTAAAAGTAGATCAAGAGTTAGCAACATAATCTTAGGTGATGGGACATGCTCTTTGGGCATGCAATCGCAAGGTTCAATAAGTGATGTGCTGCATGTTGCACCATATGTGTCATACAAAAGATGCTTGTGTCATGTATCCTTATCATGATCATAAATTTAATTCTCCAACCATATTTGATGGATTGAATTGTTATATGTGAAAGTTATATTCGATAAATTAATCATAATGAGTTTAAAATAGTAAAACTCAATAAATTCACAATTTATTTAGACTCAGTCCATTTCTACGACTCTCTATTTAATTTCTCTTGCCCTCACTCAATCTTACACTCACTTATTCCGCACTCTTACCTTAGTTTATCAAATATGAAAATGTTTTAATAATATGAATAGGATCGATATAAATTTGGTTGAAATGGGTCATTAGATTTGTATTAAATGAAAATGTGTCAAAACAGATTAAATAGATTAATTTGAGTCAAATCATTATCGATTCGATCCAAACCCAACTCAACCCAACCATTTGACAAGTTCAGTTCCAAAGTATAATCCAGAGAAGCTCTTTCTTGGTGCTTGGAAGTGCCTTGAGCAATGCATCTTCATTCCCGCTTCAAGTGACATCTATCGGTATTCTCTAGGCTACTCCATTTTGACTCCTGCTCTGATTCCATATAGGTGTGCATGATCTAGCGATGTTAGAGAGAGGAACTTCTCAATGTTGATTTTTGGATATATGCTTTATGCAAGACAAGCCCATTAATAAAAGTATTTCATGTATCACTTTTCATTATTCTAAGGTTTCAATTATGGCATCAGATAATTGTCCAAAAAATTTAAACTTATCATATGGTGGCCAATTCAGTAATAAACATTTTAATTGTGTCAATTTAATTATAAAATTTTTGTATAGCAGCCAATTTAGTCTTAAACTTTTTAATGATTTACCAATGTAGTCCTTGGGTGATTTCTGACCAAAATTACTTGGAAGGACTTCGCGATTTATGACTGAATTGGTATAGTTGAAAAGTTTAGAATTAAATTAATAAATTATCAATAAATTGAATATTAAATTGGCACAATTATGACTAAATTGACCACTGTATAAGGAGTTTAAAGTTTAGGATTTATAACTGAATTAATTGTCATACAATTGATTTAGAACTTTTTGGATAATTATCTCATATCGCACTTCCCTCTATTTGTTCATGAAATCCTGGGCATGTCGCACATGTTGCAGCTCTAGATGACACCATAGCTTTGAACGTTTGAACATAAATCAACAAGCAGCTATGACAATGAATGACAAAATGGGGCTTCATTTTCCTCTCCTAACAGAAACATTAATGAGGCTCAAGCAGCTTTTGTTTTTCATCTAGATTCAATGTAATGCTACATACTAAGAAAACCTTACTGATGATTTGGCATATGCCATGTCTACTATGTATATACCAATCATGACATGACATAGACGTGTAGATTTTCATGTCATTTAGAACCAAGTGACATTACTTAATAACTTAGATTTGACTAATTTGTTGGACTGTGTCAATCACTAATGTCACAAAACATGATAAAACACGTTGTTCATTAATAGTTCAAAATATTGCAATATAGACAGCTACCTATCCAACTTAAAGTTCAAAATAAGAGACAGTCTCAAATTTGATTCCTCATCATCGTTCTACCAACCTTGGCCTGAGGGAGAGTGTCAAAACATAAAAAATTAAACCACTCTATTTTCTAATACAATTATAGTCATATCTATGTCATGTCATTCATAAAATGATGATCTTTAGACACCATTCATGCACTCACGTGTATATAAATAGGTGCTTGGGAGATACACTTAGCGGCAAAAACACAAAACAGAGGCAATGGAGAGAGTTGGTGTGGCAAAATTGGCGAATGGGGTGATGATGATAATGGTGCTTCTTCTCGTGCATGCTGCTGTTGAGACAGAAGCGAGGGTCGATGAGGAGTGCTTCAACAAATGTATTTCCAGTTGCTTCATCATAGTCAGGCCCATCTGCTCCCTCTTTTGCTTTAAGAAATGTGGATGGCCTCGTCCGATGAACCTCGATGACACTTGCGTCTCTGGCTGCGCTAAATCAACCTGTGGCACGATCAGCCCCACCGGTACCATCAATCAATATTCATGAATTTCTATAGATAGATAGAGAGATCAATCGTGCATGCATTTCATCAACAGATCGCAAAGATTGTCGTGGTCTTTTCAAGAACATGCTTGGCGTGATGAATCTGGTTTTGAGTCATTCCAGATGCCTATATTCTCTCTTTTCTTCAAAGAAAAGATTCAGATGCCTGTTTATGTATTACAAAATGCGAAAGGTCGGCAATCATTCTCATTTTCTTCAATTTCATTTTGTTGCTATTTCTCGCTGATGCAGATAAAGCGGAAGCCTGTGTGGATGCATGCTCGGAGAAATGCAAGATCAAGTGATGGAAGAAAGGTAGCCATTGTTGGGACGAGGTCTACTATACATTGAACTCCATCAAACCATGAAACTTTCTATGTAGCAATTGTAATAAGAAATGTCCAATAAAGAGGTCATTTAGCTAGTATTTGTACCTTTTCTCCCATCTGCATGCCATACAATCACGTTCGCACTCAACAACTTTAGTTTGATCTATTTAAATAGTCGATTCGAGTTTGAATAGAAAGCCGAACCCTAAGTAGACTGGTTCTCGAGTAGACCAGTGGTTTTGGAGCATTAACTTAGGAGCCAACCTAGCCTCAATTGGTTTCCAAGGTTTTCAACTTGTGAACCTCTCCATAGGTTCATCTCAGATTCAGCCTTGAACCAGCCAGTTCGGGTCGGTTTTCAGGTCAAATTGGGACCGATAATCATCCCACCCAACATGGTTCTACTTCACATCCGGAAGCCAAACTTAATATGTCGACCGAAACTTGCAATCTGTGTACCATCCCAACCCCGAAACAAGATCCTTGCCTCGGCACAACTACGATTACCAGAGATGCACCGAATACTTATGCTCCCGCAAGAGCATACTTTTGTACAAACAATGAGTTTCGACTACTGTGGCCTGTGCTATCAGCACTTGCAAATCGTTGGGTAGCTTTGCTTTTCTAAAGGAAGCCGTCTCTTCGTAGAAATAATATCATATTTCCATGTCGTATATATTTTCCCAACAGAAAATTAAATGTCAAAATAAATGGATGTTGTTTCGAACAACATTTCCGGACAAGACAGTCAATGAAACGCAAAATAAGGACATTATTTTACTTTTTCCTAACAGAAACATAAATACCAAACTCAATCAGCTTTGTCTTCGACCGCAAGTACCAAAAACTTAGCACAAATGGACACTTAAAGGTCAAAAATTTCAAAAAATATACTTCAATGCCAAAATCATAAAATAATGGAATACTTAAGTGCAAACAATGAAAATTTCTGACCAAATTACTTACATGACATTTTTCCGGTAAGATAAGTACAAAATGATGTGGTTTTGATTCCAATACATTAATTACATATAACATTGGAAAGTCTAGTGTATTAAAAATTGTAGCTTGAAGATTTCCATTTTAACATTTGTTTATTCTAATTAAATGTGATTTGAGAATTTAAATTTACTATTCGAATAACTAACTATATTGAAACGTGTAATTTTTCAATTTTTTTAAGGTGTCATGAAGATTTTTATTGCCAATGTTAGTTGACTTAACTAGTACTGTATGGACACTTGTTAACAAGATCATTTTCTTATTTAATTGCTAAACGTGTTAATTATTAATCATAAATTTAAAAAAAAATTGACATTTAATTTTCTGTTGGGAAATGCGACAAAAATGTTTCCCTAGAGCGCTTGATAATAATTATTAATTATAATTTAAAACTTGAGCTTTTTTGATACATCAAAAAAGAGATTATGTTTTTAATTTCAATCTTTAGATACTTGTCAAGTGCGACACATGGGGACCATATCCTTAAGAAAATGCTATTTTATTTTATTAGGCAATTTCTTGCTTGCCTTTGTCCTTCTTTGTCTCAATCAGATTGCCGGCTAAGCTACCGATAAAAAGTCAACGTAATTTTATGGTAGCATTGAATGACACAATTCAGGTATGAGTTTAACTATCATGTCAAATATGGAAATATTTTAACAAAATAAATTGAATCAATATAACTTTGGTTGAAATGGATTACTAAATTAATATTACATGAAAATGTGTCAAAATGGACTAAATAAATTAATTTGAGTTGGATTATTATCGGTTTGATCCAAACATGACACAATCCATCCATTTGACAAGTCTAGTGCCACTTTATGATCCAAAGAAGCTCTTGCCTTGTGCTTGGAAGTTCCTTGAGCAATGCATCTTCATTCCCACTTCAAGTGACATCTACTGATATTCTCTAGTGATGTTAGAGAGAGGAACTTCTCCATGTTGACTTTGCAATATATACTTCATGCAAGATCGAGCCCGTTGATGAAAATGTTCCCTATTGGCAGATCACGAACCATGGCTTTACATTTTTCGGAGGTTTCAATTATGGCCTTGGAAAATATCTAAAAAAATTAAAAATCTATTATATGGCAAATCAATTTAGCTATAAATATTTCAATTGTATCATTTTTATCCAAAAAATTTTATACAACAATCAATTTAGTCCTAAATATTTTAATGATTTTTAATATAGTCCTTGGATGATTTCCAACCAAAATTAATTGGAATAACTACATAGTTTAGGACTAAATTGGCAAAGTTGAAAGATGTAAAATTAAATTGAGAAATCATTAATAAATTTAAAATTATATTGACACAATTGAAAAATTTTAGACTGAATTAGCCATCATACAATAGGTTTAGGATTGAATTGGCCATTTTACAATAGGTGTAGGAATGAATTGACACAGTTAAAAGGTTTATGACTAAATTGACCACCATACAATTAATTTAGGACATTTTGACAATTTTCGTTTATGGCCTACTCTCTATTTGTTTATTAAATCCTGGGCGACATGTGGCACATGTTGCAGCTCTAGATGACACGATAGTTGAACGTTCGAACGGAAATCAGCAAGAAGCTATGACAATGAATTGCGAAGTGGGGCTGCATTTTCCTCTCCTAACAGAAACATTAATGAGGCTCAAGCGGCTTTTGTCTTCCATCTGGATTCGATGTAATGCTACATGTACTACTAAGAAAACCTTACTAATAATAGGGCATATCCCATGTCTAATATGTGTATACCATCTCATGACATGACATAGACATATAGATTGTCATGTCATTTAAAACCATGTGACATTACTATTTAATTTGTATTTGACTATTTTGTTGGACTATGTCAATCACTAATGTCACAAACATGCATAAATTGCATCATTCTTTAATAGTTCAACATATTACAACAACCTTAAATTTCGAAATAAGAGAGAGAAATCTCAAATTCAATTCCTTGTTATTGTTCTACCAGCCTTGGCGTGAGGGGGAAAATGTCAAAACATAAAATATTAAACCACTCTGTCCTCAAATACGATTCTAGTCATATCTATATCATGTCATATCATCCATAAAATGATGATCTTTAAACACCATCCACATATGCGCGAATATAAATAAGGTGCTTGGGAGATACTCTTAGCAGCAGAAACACAAAAGAGGGGCTATGGAGAGAGTTGGTGTGGCGAAATTGGCTAAGGGGGTGATGATGATAATGGTGCTTCTTCTCGTGCATGCTGCTGTTGAGACGGAAGCGAGCAGGTACGATGAGAAGTGCTTCTAGAAATGTTCTTCCGGTTGCGTCGGCAAAATCAGGCCCGTCTGCCTCCTCATTTGCATGAAGAGATGTAAATTGCCTTATCCGATGAACCTCGACGACACTTGCATCTCCGGCTGTGCTGAATCAACCTGCAGTTTGGTACCATCAATTAATAATCATGAATTCTATAGATAGATAGAGAGATCCATCGTGCACGCATTTGATTAACAGATCGTAAAGATTGTCGTGGTCTTTTCAAGAACACGCTTGGCTTGATGAATCTGGTTTTGAGTCATTCCAGATGCATCTATTCTCTCTTTTCTTCAAAGGAAAGATTCAGGTGCCTGTTTACATACTACAAAATGCGAAGGTCGGCGATCTTTTTCTCATTTTATTCAATTTCATTTCGTTGCTATTTCTCGCAGATGCAGATGAAGCGGAAGCCTGTGTGGATGCCTGCTCGGAGAAGTGCAAGATCAAGTGATAGAAGAAAGGTAGCCATTGCTGGGACGAGGTCTGCTACACGTTGAACTCCATCAAACCATGAAAATATCTGTGTAGCGACTGTAATAAGAAATGTCAAATGAAAAGGCCATTTAGCTTGGGTTTGTACCTTTTTTCCCATCTGCATGTCATACTATCATGTTCGCACTCGGTAACTTTAGTTTGATCCATGTGAATAGTCGGGTAGAGTTTGACCAGAAAGCCGAACCCTAGGTAGACCAGTTCTCGAGTAGACCTGCGGTTTAGAGGACTAACTTAGGAGCCAAACTAGCCTCGATAGGTTTCCAGGGTTTTCATCTCAGATTCAGCCTCCAACCAGCCGGTTCGGGTCGGTCTTCAGGTTGAATCGAGACTGATAGTCGTCCCACCCGACACAGTTCTACTTCTAGTCCCAAAGCCAAACTTAATAAGTCGATCGAAACTTGCAATCTATGTACAATCCCAACTCCAGAAACAGGATCCTCGCCTCGGCACGACTATGATTGCCCAAGACTTATGCGCCCGCAAGAGCATCTTTTTGTGCGAACAATGAGTTGCGACTACCGAGGCTTGTTGCAAATCGTTGAGCAGCTTTGCTTTCCTAAAGGAAGCTGTCTATTCGTAGAAGTAATATCATATTTCCATATCGTATATATTTTCCCAACAGAAAAATAAATGGATTTTGTCTACAAACAACATTTACGTACAAGTCACTCAATAAAACGCAAAATCAGGAAATTATTTTACTTTTTCCTAACAGAGACATAAATGCAAAACTCAACAAGCTTCGTCTTCGACTGCATTCGGATAAGCCGGACCAAGTTAACGGTTCTCTCTTCCATAGTCTTAACTTATTACCTGTACTCATTTTATAAAAGACCGCTTCAGTTAAATATATCAAATTACAACACTTAGTTTTCTTCGTATGATAGTTTAATCCAAGAAATTCTCCAATTAATCTCATCTATTGTACAAATGCTAATTCAGTCTTAAATTATCTAATTTCGTTAATTTCGTTTTAAATTTTTGCATGAAATTCCAATGTAATTATTTTGGTCAAATTTTGTGGGAAATTGCTGACGTGATCGTGCATCGCATAAGATAGACGATGATAACTGGACTACCATGTCATCAATTTCTAGTGTAAATTGATCGGAAGAATTATATTAGAATTTCACGAAAATGTTTATGACAAAATTGAATATATTAAAAAGTTTATGACTAAATTAACATATGTGTATTAAGTTTAGGACTGATTGAATAATATTCCCAACAATTATGTAAGCCAACTTAAAGCTACAACCAAAGTAAGAAATCTCAAGTTGGATCCTCACCGGTGTTCTAATAGCCATTGCGTACTCATATTGTTGACATTAGGCCCAAAAACTGGGCCATAACAATGTGATTATCCGATAAAGCTTATCGATGGAATGTCTGAAAAGCTCATTGATCATGAATTTTCAATAAATAGAGTTTGAGTGAAGTTCACGACATGTGCCAATGGTAGCTTAACTCGAAACATAAAAAAGAAAAAAAGAAAAAGAAACATTGAAGTCTAAGTCAAGATCGATCCATTCACTAAGGAATAACTTTAATTAGAAGATTTTGAGCGGAGCTCTAACATTAATTGTTGTCCAATTCCCGAATTTTCAATTTGGATGATACATTAGGCCCAAAAACTGGGCCATAACAATGTGATTATCCGATAAAGCTTATCAATGGAATGTCTGAAAAGCTTATTGATCATGAATTTTCAATAAACAGAGTTTGAGTGAAGTTCACGACGTGTGGCAATGGTAGCTTAACTCGAAACATAAAAAGAAAAAGAAAAAGAAACATTGAAGTCTAAGTCAAGAATGATCAATTCACTAAGGAATAACTTTAATTAGAAGATTTTAAGCAGAGCGCTAACATTAATTGTTGTTCAATTCCCGAATTTTCAATTTGGATGATACTTTAGCTTAGTACTAATAATATTGCTAAACTGTTCATTACTATGATCAGAACTAAAAGTAGATCAAGAGTTAGCGACATAACCTTAGGTGATGGGACATGCTCTTTGGACATGCAATCGCAAGGTTCAATAAGTGATGTGCTGCATGTTGCACCATATGTGTTATACAGAAGATGGTCGTGTCATGTATCCTTATCATGATCATAAATTTAATTCTCCAACCATTTTGATGGATTGAATTGTTATATGTGAAAGCTATATTCGGTAAATTAATCATAATGAGTTTAAAATAGTAAAACTCAATAAATTCACAATTTATTTAGACTCGGTCTATTTCTACGACTCTCTATTCAATTTCTCTTGCCCTCACTCAATCTTATGCTTGCTTATTCCGCACTCTTACCTTAGTTCATCAAAAATATTTTAATAATATGAATAGGATGGATATAAATTTGGTTGAAATGGGTCATTAGATTTGTATTAAATGAAAATGTGTCAAAACATATTAAATGGATTAATTTGAGTCGAATAATTATTGATTCGATCCAAACCCAACTCAACCCAACCATTTGACGAGTTCAGTTCTAAAGTATAATCCAAAGAAGCTCTTTCTTGGTGCTTGGAAGTGCCTCGAGCAATGCATCTTCATTCCCGCTTCAAGTGACATCTATCGGTATTCTCTAGACCAATCCATTTTGACTCTTGCTCTGATTCCATATAGGTGTGCATGATCTAGCGATGTTAGAGAGAGGAACTTCTCAATGTTGATTTTTGGATATATGCTTTATGCAAGACAAGCCCATTAATAAAAGTCTTTCATGTATCGCTTTTCATTATTCTAAGGTTTCAATTATGGCATCAGATAATTGTCCAAAAAAATTTTTATTATATGGCGGCCAATTCAGTAATAAACATTTTAATTGTGTCAATTTAATTATAAATTTTTTGTATGGCAACCAATTTAGTCTTAAACTTTTTAATGATTTACCAATGTAGTCCTTGGGTGATTTATGACCAAAATTACTCGGAAGGACTCGCAATTTATGACTAAATTAATATAGTTGAAAAGTTTAGAATTAAATTGATAAATTATCAATAAATTGAATATTAAATTGGCACAATTATGACTAAATTGACCACCGTACAAGGAGTTAAAAGTTTAGGATTTATAACTAAATTAATCATCGTACAATTGATTTAGAACTTTTTGGATAATTATCTTATATCACACTTCCCTCTATTTCTTCATGAAATATTGGGCGACATGTCGCACATGTTGCAGCTCTAGATGACACCATAGCTTTGAACGTTTGAACATAAATCAACAAGCAGCTATGACAATGAATGACAAAATGGGGCTTCATTTTCCTCTCCTAACAGAAACATTAATGAGGCTCAAGCAGCTTTTGTCTTTCATCTAGATTCAATGTAATGCTACATACTAAGAAAACCTCACTGATGATCTGGCATATCCCATGTCTACTATGTGTATACCAATCATGACATGACATAGAAGTGTAGATTGTCATGTCATTTAGAACCAAGTGACATTACTTAATATCTTAGATTTGACTAATTTGTTGGACTATGTCAATCACTAATGTCACAAAACATGATAAAACACATTGTTCATTAATAGTTCAAAATATTGTAATATAGACAGCTGCCTATCCAACTTAAAGTTCAAAATAAGAGACAGCCTCAAATTTGATTCCTCATCATCGTTCTACAAACCTTGGTATGAGGGAGAGAATGTCAAAACATAAAAAATTAAACCACTCTATTTTCTAATACAATTATAGTCATATCTATGTCATGCCATTCATAAATGGTGTCTGAAGATCGTTCTACCAACCTTGATCATCGTTCCAGCTGGTTCGGGCCGGTTTTCAGGTCAAATCGAGACCAATAGTCATCCCACCCAACATGGTTCTACTTCACGTCCGGAAGCCAAACTTAATATGTCGACCGAAACTTGCAATCTGTGTACCGTCCCAACCCCAAAACAAGATCCTTGCCTCGGCACAACTATGGTCACTAGAGATGCACCGAATACTTATGCGCCCGCAAGAGCATCTTTTGTGCAAACAATGAGTTCCGACTATCGAGGCTTGTGCTATCAACGCTTGCAAATCGTTGGGCAGGTTTGCTTTCCTTAAGGAAGCTGTCTATTCGTAGAAGTAATATCATGTTTCCATGTCGTATATATTTTCCCAACAGAAAAATAAATGTCATAAATAAATGGATTTTGTCTTCAAACAACATTTACGGACAAGTCACTCAATGAAATGCAAAATCAGGAAATTATTTTACTTTTTCCTAACAGAAACATAAATGCAAAACTCAACAAGCTTTGTCTTCGACTGCATTCGGATAAGCCGGACCAAGTTTACGGTTCTCTCTTCCATAGTCTTAACTTATTACCTATATTCATTTTATAAAAGACCGCATCAGTTAAATATATCAAAGTACAACACTTAATTTTCTTCATATGATAGTTTAATCCAAGAAATTCTCCAATTAATCTCATATCTATTGTACAAATGCTAATTCAGTCTTAAATTATCTAATTTTGTTTTAAATTTTTGCATGAAATTCCAATGTAATCATTTCGGCCAAATTTTGTGGGAAATTGCTGACGTGATCGTACATCGCATAAGACAGCCAATGATAACTAGACTGCCATGTCATCAATTTTTGGTGTAAATTGATCGGAAGGATTATATTAGAATTTCACGTAAATATTTATGACAAAATTGAAAATATTAAAAATTTTAAGACTAAATTAACATATGTGTATTAAGTTTAGGACCGATTGAATAATATTCCCAACAATTTTGTAAGCCAACTTAAAGCTACAACCAGAGTAAGAAATTTCAAGTTGGATCCTCGCCGGTGTTCTAATAGCCATTGCATACTTATATTGTTGACATTAGGCCCAAAAACTGGGTCATAACAATGTGATTATCCGATAAAGCTTATCGATGGAATGTCTAAAAAGTTCATTGATCATGAATTTTCAATAAACAAAGTTTGAGTGAAGTTCACGACATGTGGCAATGGTAGCTTAACTCGAAACATGAAAAATAAAGAAAAAGAAACATTGAAGTCTAAGTCAAGAATGATCCATTCACTAAGGGATAACTTTAATTAGAAGATTTTGAGTAGTTACAAATCATCCCTAGAGTAGTGCATAAGCGAAGAAGAAGTTATAAATTCATACCAGTAAAATCAGAATGTATAATGGAATGACTCATTAAAAATAGAGGAGAAATAGAAGCACAACGGACACGCACAAATTTCTCATTATATTCAACACAGATAATAAATACACTATGAGCAAGAGATGTCAGAAATCACCAAGGCCCATCAAATTTTGAAGAAAATCATTTGGACTAGATTTTGCTTAAGTGAATTTTGAAACAAAGGTTAAATGTGAGATTTTTTTTTTTTGCATAGAATAATATATCCATATCAAGTGCAATATGATCGGTGAAATGGAAAAAACAAAACAGCAACCTTAGTTAAACACATACACATTTAAATGATTAGCTTAAAATCGATAGAGTATGAGAGCATAATTTCTCGCAAATCCTCAAAACCTGATGTGAATGGCCTGTTTTTATCGGATTGGAGAGATGGTTAGGAGTACTAGTGATGATTAACCACTCATGAAACTCGTTTCTTCCCTAAAAACAAACAAATAACAATCAGAGATAGGTAGGTTGATAATGAAAGGTTGCAAGCAGCCAATCATTTTTCTGTGGTGAACAATATGCTTTTGTAGTTACACATCATGTGGGTGAGTTTGAAATAATTGAATGAATGCATTAAGATGTTGACATTATCATTATGACTCTAAAATGTTGAAAATGAAAATTAACACTTAATATCCACGAAATATATAGGTTTTTGGTGAATATTATGCTTGTAGCAATATTTTCTCTTAAGCATATTGGGTGGACTAAGTGCATTAGAACAATTAATTTGTATATCCTATATGGAGCCACACGTGGATCTCACAAAATCAAATTTTGTGATGCATTTATTTTATTTGATCCGTATTTATCATAACCATTGCTCATGTGGGCTTAACGTATGGTACATAAATAATGAAGGTTATGATTGTTTTGGGCCCACCAACCCAAGTCAAGGCCCAAGTTTCTCCTATATAAGATATCCTTCTTGGAGAGCAAAAGATTGTCAATCCTCCTTCAAGTTCTTCCGCATTGAAAGCAGCAAACATGGGCAAAGTGAAGTCTGTTTTGATAATTTGTCTGGTGTTGGGTTTGTGTCTTGGGCAGACCAGTGCCAACTTCAAGTCCTGCTATAAGTGGTGCTACTTTGGGTGTTCTTTGGAGCCTGGTCACCCTCCATCCTACTGCTCTGTCAAGTGCACGAAGGAGTGTCAGCATTCTTCTTCGCACAGCCTCCATGATACCCTCTCCTTTTGCAAGCTTGGATGCGCCTACTCCTTGTGTACCAACCTCAGTTCCAAGGGTGACCCAGGTAACTTGTACTCTCTCTCTCTCTCACACACATGCACGCACAGAGGAGGTGACCTGTTTGTTCATGTTTGTTGGGTCAGGTGATGAAAAAGTTGCAGGTTGTGTGGATTCTTGCTCAGGGACATGTACCAAGCGCATGTAGCTTCTGAGAACTGCAAAGTCTTTTGAGTTTCCGATGTTGCTACCCAGTGGAATAATGCGATAAATAAATTGGAAAGAAATTTTTTGCAGTCCATGAGATTTAACATGTTGCTCAATTCATAGTTCAAACATATCTTTCAAATGGCTTTCACTTCAGTTATAACCCTCTCATGGTATCCTAACAAACCAAATGAATGGGCTTTTGTCTTCTATCAATAATTAGACGAGGCATTCAATGAACGCTCTCTCATTTATGAATCCAATGCTACACTCGCTACGATGAGAGAGGGAGAGAGCTCTAATTCTAACGGCCCTATAGACAAGTCAAAGTGTATTTATGTTTTAAAAAAAACCTTAATCTGGCGTTGAGTTTATAATTTTATGTCGTGTTTACCCTTTTAATACAAGGATTTGAATAATTTTAGTGATTCATCCTTTATTCCGTAATGCAAAATAACATATCACAATTAAGTGTTTAAAGAAGTAGATCATTTTCAACACTAATAAGAGTCTCACATCACTTGTGTAATAATTTCATAAATCAATCTTAGTTCACTAACCATTTCTCTTTTAATACACTGACAAATATATCCCAAAGATATCCAGATTTTTCCTGGTTTTAAACACTGAATTCACGATGAGTTACATACGTTGAATAGAGCTCATGTTTGACCATTATGTGTTGTGAGATTTTCTCAGTCAGTCGATTACTTTTGTCCTTTTGGTAACCGTCATGACTGTCCATATATGTAAACAAGAAGTCAACCTAACTTCTTACTCTAGGGCGATAACCTCATTTAATGAGACCTAATTCTGGATTTGATCTTTCTTTTCAATGATGGTATTTCCATACCTCTTATTTATTTTTTGGTTTGTTCTACTCTAACTCTCAACTCACTCTCAGACTTTTATCTCGCCTCTTTACATGGTGTGAGAGTCGAAATCCACACCTAAAACTAATTGTCTCCACCACATACCCCTTATTAATTCTCCTACTATTATGTTTTAATGTAGATTTTCCTTTAATAGAAAATCTCCATTTTATAACATGTAAAACATAATAACTTCAATAAAAATATATGTGTAAAGAAGCAAAAGTTTAGTACGACACTATGGCTATGACATACATCTATTGGGACATGCCCTGTTGAGTAATTCACAGGCCAACACCCCCCCCCCAAATGGTCACTACCTTTTCAAGTAATTTTTTGGGATCGTGGCCCATATGGACGAGCCAAGTCATTTCACATGATGTCATTGTAGGACCCCATCCAGTAGATGCATGGTTTGTGGACGACTAAATTCATACCTGATCTGATGAGCGCGTAGAGTAATCATCAGGGCAATAGGACTTCAACAAGGTATAGGAATAAACGACGTACGGACCCCTGGAGTGCCAAAACTTGGCAAGGAGAACACTAAAGTGCCAGAAGTTATAAAAGGTACACTTAAGTGCCAAAATCGAAGCAAAAATAATCAATTAAATGCCAACGGCGAAAAAATCTGGCCAAACTGCCATGTGTCCATTTTCAGGCGATTTTATTTGCTAAGAGAGCATTTTTTTTTTTTCAAAATAAAAACTCCACGTGGCAATTTTAAGAAAAAAAAATTGTCCAAGTTAGACTAGAAAAAAAATTAAGAATCGATTTTATTTATTAAAAAAAAAAAGGGAAGTGGAAGGGAGGGTTCGGCAACGCTCGCCGAATGTTCCCCTTCCTCCTCTTTCCTTTTTTTTTAAATTAATCAATTTTTTAATAATATATTTTTAAAATGTCACGTCAACGCAAAACGACGTCATTTTGGCTGAGTTTTCACTGACTCAGTTTCCAGCGAGCCACGTAAGCAATTTATATTATTAAAATAAGCCACGTTGGATTTCCAAAAGCTTTCGCCGAAGTTGGCACTTAAGTAATCCAATTTTCAAAAAAAGTGGCATTAAGTGTACAATTTGTAACTTTTGGCACTTAAGTGTCCCCTCGTACCAAGTTTTGACACTTGGGCTGTACTTATGTTAGGAATAAACCAATAAAACACATTGAATAAGGGGAAGTATCATTAGGTGGTATGGGCCTATGTTGACAAGGGCGTTAGTTCCTTAAGTGAGAGCTTTGGTCCATGTTGGACGGGCTTGGTCCTCTTGGTCTAGAAAGCACCAATACTCTTTGAGAGCCTTCGTGTCATGTCGAGCACTTCAATGTGTGTCCGACACATGGCCGATAAGCGTCGGAAAATCCGACACGTTTCAACATGCGATTCCAACACACACATAGTCAATTTTAAATTTTTTTAATAAATGAGGGGTCAAAATGTAACTATGTAATAAAAAAGTAATACGTGGGGAAAGAAGAAAATCTATTCTTTTCTTTTTCTTTTTTCTAACTCTCACTTTTCGCGACACACAATTCTCCTAAGTTTCTTTTTCTCCTCTTCTGACACGTGTCTAGAATGTGGATTGCTCATTTCTTTTCCTCCAAATTTTATGAATTTTTGGAATGGAGTTGAATTTATGAAATTGAAACAATGAATAATATTAAGAAATGGTGGATTAATGTTTTTAGTGTAAATTCACTCTATGCTCTTTTTTATTATTTATTTATGAAGTTAAATCAAATTAATTTAATTGAATCATAAAAATGATAATTTATCTAATATACATAAATATTAATTTAATATATAATGTGTTTCAATGTGTCAGAATTCTCTATTTTTTTTTCTAAATGACGTGTTGGCGGGTCATGTCATGTTGTGTTCGCATGTCGCGTGTGTCGGTGTCGGTGATACTTAGCTTATAGTGGCAGCTATCGAAAAATTTGCTATTACCGCACTTCTAAACGCACGTGGAGGAACTTAAAAATATGCTTGTCATATGATACAAATTTTTTTTTTTTATCCTACATAATCGACCTTGAAAAGAGGTTCTCTATGACTTCCCGTTGATTAGTGTTAGTATAGTGATCAATGGATGGGACTAAGATGGCCAGGCCACCCAAGCTTGCCTATCATGAGATTTCCTTGTACAGATTTTGCTAGGCTGAGCTTGGCTTAGGGGCCACTGGGGCCAATGAAACTTTCTCAATAAATGTCGTTATCCAAACTTGTTGAAAAGTCTTTAGGATACGTTTAATTATATGGATTTCTAACTAGGATACGACTGAATAAAATATGATATAAAATCTATGGCTTTTGTTAAAATTACACAAATGAAAATAGTAAAAATCTCTCGTAACACTCTTGCCTACTTTATTTTTATTTACTTTTTTATTTTATTTTCCTCTCTTTTTTTAATTAATTTATTCTTTCTTTCTTTCTTCCCCTTCCATCATTCACTAATAAAATTTTATAAATGGTAAACTGTACTAACATACCTAAAATACTAAAATACCTAAAATATGTAATAAATACAATGGAAAATACTATCGAAAACCCCAAATTATGCCACTTGGGACAATTTTACCTTAAATATTTTTTTGTGCCATAAAAAATCGCAAACTATGCCACTTTGGACAATTTTCCCATAAATTTTTTTTCGTGTCACCAAAAATCCCAAACTATACCACTTGGGATAATTTTATCATGAATTTTTTCTTATACCACAAAAAACCCTAAACTATGCTACTTGGGACACATTTACTTCAAACTCTTTAACCAAAGGGCATTTTAGTCTTTTTACTTTTTACTTTTCTTTTTTCTTTCTTCCTCTTTCCTATGCCATGGTCGACAAAGAGAAACCAGCGAGGGTAACCCTCATCGGTGGCGGCGTCCGACAAGGGCAGCCCTTCTTGGTGTCAGGCGAAAGCAGCCCTCACCCGTGTGGGCAAGGGTCACCCCACCAGATTCGATTAAGGTAGCCCTCGCTTGAGCCGAGTGAGGACCGTCCTCACTTTGGGTAGGTGAAGACAACCATCACCTAAGTCAGCGAAGGCGTCCCCCGCCTAAGTCAGGCCAAGCAAGGGACGCCCTGGCCAAATCCAACGAGGGCCACCCTCCCTAGAGTTAGGCAAGGGCAGCCCTTGCCCTAGGCAAGCGAGGTGGCCCTCGCCCGAGTAGGCGAGGGTTGTACTCTCCAAATCTAGCGAGGGTGACCCTCCCCAGCGAGGGCCACCCTTGCTGAACACCACCGCTAGCAAGGGTGGCCCTCGTCGACTTCCCTCCAATAGAGGGAATGGGGAGAAAAAAAAAGTAAAAAGATGAAAATGCCCTTCGATTAAAGAGTTTGGGATAAATGTATCCCAAGTGGTATAGTTTAGGATTTTTTGTTGCACAAGAAAAAAATTTTATGGTAAAATTATCTCAAGTGGCATAGTTTAGAGTTTTTGATAGCATGAAAAAAAAAATCAGCATAAAATTGTCCCAAGTAGCATAGTCTATAATTTTTTGTGGTATTTTCCATAAATACAAATATGTATTTATATCTATATATTGAATTTATATTATAAAATAGAATTAAATTCGAATATATAAATACAAATAAGATTGAATTAACATAAATTGTTATTTTTTGTTATTTTGAATTTCTAATATTAGAATTAAAAAACTATATTGAAATATAATTTTAATTTTGTTAATTTTTCAAGAAAAATAACTTCCCTATGTTAGAAATTCAATCCACCTTTATTCCACCTTCCCATGGGATAATTTTATCAAGTATGTATGCCCATTGTATTCAACTTTATTCTGTCTTGAGCAAACACCAAATGCAAGATAGGATAAATCTTATCATATTCTTAATTTTATTCCGATTGCTAAACCCAACTTTAATCTCTTGGAGCTCAAGTTGTGCCTAAACGGGCGTGTAGAACTCCAAGCCCATGATCAAGTCTAACGGTTACATCACAAATGGATAGATATTGATTGTTGGTTGAACATTTTTTTTTTAAATGTTTGTACGTTGAGATGCATTACGTAAGGGATCCAAAGAAAAGAGGAAGACACTTAAATATGACGCCTAAAAAGATAAATGGCCATCTCTCAAGGAACCATCAGAGGCCGTCCCAGAAAGGCCTATATAAGCTCTCTTGTTGGGGTATAAGGGGCCTAAATTTGCATTCGGAAGCTCAATTTTCTCACCGCTTCTTCAAGTTCTTGCTCATTGAAGACAGCAACATGGACAACGTGAAGTCTGTTTTGATAATTTGTCTGGTGTTGGGGCTGTGTCTTGGGCAGACTAGTGCCAACTTCAAGTCTTGCTACCAGCGGTGCTACATCCCATGTATTCTTTTGCCTCGTCGCACTTCGTTCTATTGCTCTATCAAGTGCGTGAATAAGTGTCTGCGTCCTCTTTCACACAGCCTCCGTGGTACCCTCTCCTTTTGCAAGCTTGGATGCGCCTATTCCTTGTGTACCAACCTCAGTTCCAAGGATGACCCAGGTAACTTATACTCTCACGCCACAACCCCCCAGGGCCTTCCTCTCTCCCATAAGGAGGTGACCTGACCTGTTGTTTATGTTTGCTGTGTCAGGTGAAGAAGAAGTTGCAGGTTGTGTGGATTCTTGCTCGGGGACGTGTACCAAGTGAATGTAGCAAGCCTTCTGAGGATTGGGATAGTCTTTGAATTGGTACACAGTGGAATAATGTGGTCAATGAGTTGGAAAGAAAGTTATGCGGTCAATGAGATTTAACAGTTCATTGAATTCATTGTTCAAACTTATCTTCTTAAGTGGCTTTCGCTTCAGTTATCTTTCACTGGGATAATTTCCCAACAGTCCAAATGAATGCGTTTTTGTCTTCTATACGCACTAAGACGAGGCATGCAAGTGCCGTGAATAAATCCAATGCTGCACTCATTACGATGTGTGAGAGAGAGAGAGAGAGAGAGAGCTTTAACCCTAATGGCTCCGCCACTTGCGCGAGATAGAGATCCACATCCCTAAAGACAAGACGATATATGCTTATGTTTTCAAAAGAACTTAATCAAGGCATTGAGCCTATAATTCCATCTTGCATTCACCCTTGTAGTATAAGGATTTAAGAGTTTATATAGTTACACCTGAATTTCCAAACGCTATACTACGTTTTACAGTTAAGTATCGAAATCAGCAGGTCATATTAAACATTAATAATAGTCTACACATCACTTATAATAATTTTGTAAATGAATTTTAGTTTCCTTAGCATTTCTTGTTTGATAAACTTTTGTATATTCCAAAGATGTCCATAGCTCTCCCGGTTTTTGACACAGAACGTGGGATGAGATTGAATAGGGGGCTAATATTTGACAATTATGTCTTGTGAAATTTCGTAGTCTCTTCGTTGGTTGGTTATAATTATCATTTTTATGATAGTTATCATCTACCAATATGTATATAAGAAGTCCAACTAGCTAATTATTCTAAGGACGACATGTTATTTAATGAGACCTAATCCTGGATTTGCTTTTGCTTATTTCCATACTGATTATAAATTCTCCTACTGCCAATATGTATATAAGAAGTCCAACTAGCTAATTATTCTAAGGACGACATGTTATTTAATGAGACCTAATCCTGGATTTGGTTTTGCTTATTTCCATACTGATTATAAATTCTCCTACTATTATGCATGAATGTGGATTTTCCTTTGACAAGAAAATTTCCAAATTTCTATTTTACAACATCTAAAATGTAATAACTTCAATATGAAGGTGTGCATAAAGAAGCAAAAATTTAACATGGCACTATGACTGTGACATCCCTTGTCCCACATCGGTTGGGATAAAGCTATGCCTAGTAATTTAAGTCTATCCCAAATGGTTACAGCTTTCTGTAATTATTTCAAATACTTCTTTTGAGGGCTAGAACACATGGATTGAGTAAAGTCATTAGAGATTATATGAAAGCAAATTCTCCTTCAATAGATGTGTGGCTTGTGGACAAACTAAACTCATATCCAATCCAAAAAGGACGGATAGTGATCAAGAGGTGTTTGAATATGGTGTGGTTTCTAATAGGGCTTTAGGATAGCGGATGGGTTGGAATGCACCAAACCATACAATCAATTAGGGAAATATCTGATGTAGAAGTTAGCTTAGAGAGAGAGAGAGAGAGAATGTTAGTGACATCTCAAGTCTCACATTGTCTTATTGAATAACCTTGTGTGCTTTGTGTACATGTAAAAGGGGTCACATTGTTATAGAGGCAGTACTAGTATTCTTTCTCTATCCCATTTTTGCTATTACCACACTCCAAAAACTTAAATAGATGAAAGAAAATTGAGATTGTCGTACAATAGAAAGATCTGTCTTTTGTCTCATGGAATTGACTTTGAAAAACCTCCTGTTGATTAATATTGGCAGGTGATCATTGGGCAGATTCGAGTCAAAATTATTCTTGTCCAAGCCCAAGCCCACTCATAGTGAAATTCTCATATACAAATCTTTGGCCGAACTGGGCTTGGCTAGGGGCCCAACAGGACCTTCTCTATAAATGCCCTTATCAAAGCCTGCCCAAAAAGCCGTCTCTCGCGGAACCATAAAGGGCGCTCCACATAGGGCTACTTGTAAGCTCTCTCGTTTGGGGGCATAAAGGTTTGCACTGGCATTCATAAGCGAAGTTTTTTCAGAAAATATTGGGTGCTGGTCATGTGCTACGATAGCAATGGGAAGAGCTTGACACGTGTCCCGCAGGCCCACTCTTGTCAGGCCAAAAAATTTTCAAATCCAACGCCACTTCTTCTCTCTCCCCTCTCCGGTCTCTTCACGCACAGCTTCTTCTCTCTTCCCCTGCCAAATATTCTCTCTCCTACACTTCTCTCTAAGGTGTCACTCTCTCTCTTTCTCCCTCTCCCTCCGACGCCCCCCAAGCCATCCAGACACCGCGCGCCGACCGACGACCACCATGCCCGAACCGACGGTCCCTCGTGCCTCCCCTTTGAGACTTCCCACTCTATCTTTTCTCCCTCCAAACCATCAACCCAAGCCCTCGTTCGACGGACGAACCATTGCGCCGCCCTCGATGACCACCGCACACGGTTGACAATCCCCCCGCCCTGTCTCTTCTCTCTCCAAGCCGTCGACCATTCGATGGACGAACCCCACGCACTGACCGATGACCACCGCGCGTGACCGACGGTCCCCCTACTCTATCTCTTCTCTCTCCAAGCCATCGACTCGACGGACGAACCACCGTTGCAGCCAATATTTCCTCTTTTCAATGAGGCGTGAAGACGCAGTCTTGACAGAAGCATCACTTCTTCTCTCCCTGCTCTGATGCTCACCGGTGCTTGTTGGATCTCACTTCTTTGTTCCTTGCTTCAACGCTTGCTCGGCTCGTTCACACTATGCTCCGGTGCTCCCTCAACACTTGTTGGGTCTCTGCTGCTCGCTCGGTGCTCATTTGCTCTCTACTCTGGCGCTTTCCTGATCTTTGAATTCCTTCTCATCCAACATTCAAATTCTGTAATTTCTTTTTTATGACTCTAAGATTGTTCGATTATCATGAACTACCAGTTGTGGCTTGCTGTTTTAACAAACAAATCTTTTGAGATGAGGTTGATCTGGAGAGTGTCTTATGTTCTTTTATGGGACTTTCAATTCTTGTATGGATTTTATCCTCCTTAAAAAATCAAGAGATTGTGGAATGAAGTTATATTGAATGGCGGTAATGGTGCAAAAAGAAAAAAATCCAGTCTCATGAACTCAACCACAAGAAGAACAACCAGTAAAAAAATCAAGATTACTACAGGAGGATATCATAAAGCATCTTTTGATCATTTTCCTTTAAGGCAAAAAAAAAAAAAAAGAACCGTTGGCTTGACTAGTGTTCATGTTTCTTGAGCCCCCACCGAATGCACTAGTCATGCTGTTGGAGAAAGTAGCGGATCAGTGAAGCAAATACTTGACAGATCCACAATTCGAACATCGCCCAAGTTATGCTTTGGAGCTAATTCTGGTTGTGAGTATTTACAGAAGTTTAATCCGTAAGCCCATGGGCGATTATACCAACTACCATAGATCTGGGACTGACTTTTGCACATAGCATACCAAACATCTATAAATTATTGAATGGCCAATAAAATAAAAAAAGAAGCTTGACCATTTTTTCTTCTGATTTAATCTGTGAGTTGGACCGAAGCACATAGATTTTCTTTTCCTTAAAGCGTAAACTTCCACTGAAAAGCATAAGGAGTGCATCAATCTGTTGAATGCTACATAGAACTATGCAAAGGACATGAACTCAATCATGATATAACTATGCAAACTTCTGGAGAAGAAAAGTCATAGCAAATGCTCTAACAAACTAGAAGACGACATTCTCTTGCGAAGTGATCAACTCCAACACCATTCGTCGGTTCAAAATACTCCAACAGCTTTCTCTGAGAGATACAAGGGAAGTAGCATGAGCAACGAGGGGTTTGAAGTGATCAACTCCAGCACCATTCATCAGTTGTCGTGCGATGGTCATCGGTTGGCGCGCGGTGGTCGTCAAGGGCGACGCAGTAGTTTGTCCATTGAAGGAGGGCGACGCGGTGGTTCGTCCATTGAAAGAGGGCTTGGGTCAACGGCTTGGAGAGAGAAGAGACAGAGAGGGGACCATCGGCAATGCGCGGTGGTCATCGGTTGGCGCACGGTGATCATCAAGGGCAACGCGGTGGTTCATCCGTCGAACGAGGGCTTGGGTCAACGGCTTGAAGAGAGAAGAGACAAGGCCGGGGACCATCGGCTGCATGCGGTGGTCATCAAGGGTGGCACGGTGGTTCGTCCATCGAACAAGGGCTTGGGTCGACAGCTTGGAGGGAGAAAAGACGGGAAGTCTCGAGGGGAGGCGTGAGGGACCGTCGGTCGGGCGCGGTGGTCGTCCGTTGGCGTGCGGTGTCTGGAGGGCTTGGGGGGCGTCAGAGGGAGAGGGAGAAAGAGAGAGAGAGTCGCACCTTAAAAGAGAAGTGCAGGAGAGAGAAAATATTTGGCAGGGAAGAGAAAAGAAGCTGTGCATGAAGAGATGGGGAGAGAAAGTGCAGAGGGGAGAGAGAAGAAGTGGCTGGATTTGAAAATTTTTTGGTCTGGACTAACAAGAGTGAGCCCGCGGGACACGTATCAAGCTCTGAAGGCAATTCTCGTTTGCCAAGCGTAGCATATGACCTGCACTCAATATTTTCTCAGTTTTTTCAGTGCTTCTTCCTGCTCTTACTCAGTAAAGTCAGCAAACATGGCCAAAGTGAAGCCCCTTTTCGTGGTCTGCCTTGTGATGGGGTCGTTGCTTGGGCAGTCCAGTGCCAACTTCGAGTGTTGCTATCTGAGTTGTTTCATTGGGTGTGTGGCTGTAACTCTCTCTCTCTCTCGTAAGAGAGTCACAGGGTTTATTCATGTTTGTTTTGTCAGGTGGAGAAAAAGTTGCAGGTTGTGAAAAGCTTGTGGTGAACACCGATACATGTGTATGACATGGCTTGCATAATGGGAAAATAGTTAGAGAATAAATGTTGCCAATCCACCACTCCCAAACTCACAAGAAAGTATGGAAATGTTGAATTATATGACATAATTTTTTGTATTGAATAATGATACAAATAGCCCATAATTTTGGCCTAATATGCAAGTGATCTATGAACTTTAAATTTGTTCGATATGATTCATAATCTTTAACTAAATGTGTAAAATTTCTAATATCGAATATTTTCATACAGTTTAAGGACTAAATTAAACATTTATCAAAGTCAAGGCACCACATTAAATAAACAAAAAAATCGAGGACGACATTGCATATTAAGTTAGAATTCAGATATTGCATTTAATAAATTTAAAGTCCATGGACCACAATTTAGAAATCATTTGTTTTATTACCCATTTTTATCCCTCCCTATCCTGTTGTACTCGCCCTCAAAGAAGGGCCATATAAGCGCATCACCGTTGGAGCCAAAAAGGACCGCCATTCAGCTCAATCTTGTCACTTTGTGAGTGCTGCTTCTAGTTCTTCCTCATTGTAAGAGAAGAACATGGGCAAGGTGAAGACTCTATTCATGGTTTGTCTTGTGTTGGGGTTGTTTCTTGGGCAGTCCGGAGCCAACTTTGAGGATTGCTACAAGGTCTGCTTCCTCCTATGTGCCATCACACCCGGTCACACTCTATTCTCATGCTCTGTCGAGTGCTTGAAGGACTGCATAACTCCTCCTTCAGACAGCCTCAGAGATACCCGGTACTTCTGCAAGCTTGGGTGTGCCTCCTCTTTGTGTACCAACCTCAGTTCCAAAGATAACCCTGGTAATAACTCTCTCTCTCTCTCTCTCTCTCTCTCTCTCTCTCTCTCTCTCAGCTCACGTTTCTGCTCATGTTTATGTTGCTCAGGTGAGAAAAGAGTTGCAGGTTGTGTGGATTCTTGCTCGAAGACATGTACCGATCATGTGTAGCTTGCCCTCTGAAAATTTTATGACAAATCTTTGGTTTCTGAAGTGGAGCTTGCCCTCTGAAAATTTTATGACAAATCTTTGGTTTCTGAAGTTGAGTTGAATGAGATGACAGGAGTCTTGAGCTATTTTTAGTTCCAGCAGATTCGTATGTACTTTGTTTTGGTAAATGTTAGTTTATTGGGCTTTTTTTTTTTTTTGATCTCAAGATGCCTATCATAGAGTGCCCACTAGGAAGTCTATATTATTGACAAAAAGGTTCACGGGTGCACAGAAGCACTAGAAGTTAGTGCTCAAGTGGGTGAACCATATATATATCAGAATGTTCAGTTTCCTATAAAGCCAACTTGTCTTGAATGGAAAAAAATTGAAATGGTGGACGGCAACAGGCGTGACTAAGTGATAAGAATGTCATATTCTGATGTACAGATTCAAACCCGTGATCGCGCAATGAGGCTTGGACAAAAAGGTACTAGTTGAGGAAATTCGGCCTTCGTGGTGCAGCATTGCCATACATGACCGACAATGAATCATAACTCCATCGCCAAAACTAGTTAGAGTAGCCAACTTACATATGAGAGGCAAATTCAAAAGCTTTCATGAATGTGCGAGTAGCCCCTTAACGCATAGGATTCCTTTTTTAATTTTTAAAAAGTTGAAGCGTTTTTGTGTTTTCAAATTGGGAAGAAGGGAAGAGCGAGAATGTTTTAAGAAGGCGAACATCTTCTATGGCTTCTTCACATGGATCACTTCAAGATAGCAATTTATCCTACCAGCCCTGTTTCTCAGGATCGCACTTTGCCAAAGCCCTGTGGCCATGTCATTGCCTCTGCACAAAACTTGGCACAGCCTCGGATGCCATATCTTGAACAGGTTTCATACCCGGTCATAAAATTCTCGAAGCATATATCGAAAAGAAGCCACCCCAGTCCGTCAAATCGAGCAGAGGAAATCTTTCTACATGATCTCAATACTTCTCATCCCCTCTGTACCAAAAACATGGGGATATGGAACATATAAGACTGAAACTCTGTACCTGCCACGAAGCAAAATTCTCGACGGCCTAGGCTTATGGGACAGAGGTGGAAAGGCCGCGAAAACTCAGCCGAAGTAACGCCAAAGAACTACTACGGAAAGGAGGTTTTGCGCTACTTTCTCTATGGCAATTATTACATAATATATTTACCAAAATAATGGGAAAAATCAACTCACTAAATTGGCAACAGGGGCAAACAGTTCTAAAATTTACCCAAGTTTCACTTATATTTTTAATTGAATAATAACAGTAAACCATCATCTTTAATAATTACTATTTGCTATTACAATCCACTTATCACAACTCATATTAAATACACGCAAAATATAAAATATTAACAAAAGTAAAAGTCTTAGTCATCGATATGCCAAAAATGAAAGCTTAAACTGATGATTTTAGATTACACATTTATCATCGAACGCCATGGAATACAAAGACATAGAATAAGAAAAACACAAAGACTTGTTCCAGGTTCTTAGTTTAGGTTCTTGGCTCTAGGTTCCAAGTTTCATTACTTGAAATTTGAAACTTACCCATCAAAACATATTCTTCATTTTTTAGAACCTAAAATCAGACCGATTCTTATCAATCCAACTCTTGAATTCTATCATAAAACCATGCTCATCCTTAAATTTGGCAAATACTAGAAAATGGAGGCAATGGATCCAGGTGATCTCTTAGGCTACCTCCTGGCAAACTAAAGAAAATCAGGAAAGATGCAATCGATAAGGCATTGATGTAAAGCCAAATTTAGAGTTATCTGCACATGGATCTCCTCAAGATAAGTACGGGCTCCCCGTGCGGAGTGAGAACTCAAAAGCAAAGTGACGTCTAAAAGCAGTAGCTGTCATTATAGTTAAGCTCGCTTGGGTCGGCCGAATTCCCCTCGCGTTGCGCTGGAAGTATCCAACCCCACAGTATAAGTGTCACTAGACCATTTTCCTCTGCAGCGTCACTCAATCTATAAGATCATAACTTGTACCACAGTCGTTTTAAGTCCTAAAAAGTTTCTGCAATTTGTAATGAAGTCCTACAGCGTCACTAGAATGTAATTCAGGAGCACACGACACAATGGATTGTCATGACCACAAGCTCCTCTTGAATGCAATTCACAAAGAAAACCAACTTCTTACGTATAAATTTTTGGGCAAAATTACTAATACAATGCTAAAACTATTTTGCGAATCTCAATGTAACTATAAACCTTTTAATCATTCTAACTGATCATAAACCTTTGCATTTCCTCCCCATCAATTTTGGCTTGAATTTATAGTTATGAAAGTTTAGTTATTGCTAGTCGTCCAACATGGTATGTTAATTATTTGAGTGACGCACACAAATTCACCCAATGTTGTTTGTGGTGCGGAGTAATTTTATGAAATTTTTTCTTTTTCACTTTTTTTCTTTTCTTTTCTTCCTTGTTTTCTTTGTAATTCTTCTTCATCTTCTTAATTTTTTATTGTTCATCATCTTTTCATATTTTTCCCTAGATTTTTCTGATCGATATACCGTCATCCACAATCATCACCGCACGTCCCTTCACCCTGCCACCAAGTTTTGTGGGCGCCGAGTTCTTAGCTAAGCTGGACCATCTCGAGCTCCACCATGGCATCGAGCTCGAGCCCCAGATCTGGAGGAGTAGACTTCTGTGCCGACTTCGAGCTATAGCCCTCGTCGGCCATCAAGCTCAAACCCCAGATCCGGAGAGCTCAAGCTCCACGGTGACATCAAGCATAAGCCCCAGGTCTCGCGACTCCACCATCGTGTGTCAGTCGTTGTTCGCCGCCTTCACTCTATTCCCAAACACTCGGCTTCTTCTTCTTGCTCACTTCGGTCAAAGCCACCAGAACTTGTCTGAAAGAATGCTCTGTGTGTGTCTACTTTATGGTTATAAGTGAAATTTCCTGTTGTTTTGTGTGCATTGTATGTGTTTTAGCTGACGTTCAAGTTAGACGGAAGACTTCTATTCCTGCTTATAGGGAGTGTAAAGCTTGCGATAGACTAAATGGAGGCTTCAATTAGACTAACGAGAAACTTTTGTGTTTTCGCGGCTTTGGTGAAGCTTTGTTCTTAAGCAAAGTCAGCTCTTGCATGAAAAGAGGGTCTAGGTATTTCAAATTGGTATGTGCGATGATGACCCGAGCAGGATGTAGTGCCTGTAAGAGAGGACTGTTGAACTCATTGTTCATGCTTTCATTATTCTTTTCAAACTCCATCGGGCTAGAGATGATTCCCATATTTAGACGTTCTAGGAAAGAGAAATTTTATTGAAGTAGGGGAAGAATTACAAAAGAAAAGAAGGAAAATGTGAAGATGAATAGTATCCACAAAATTTGACCCAAAAAAAAGAAAAGAAATAGTATCCACAAAAGAAAAAAATGGAAAGAAAAGGAAAAAATTTAAAAATTAGAAAAAAAATGCAAAACTACTAGATTGTTTCATTCAATTTTTCCACGTCAAATTGGTAGGTGCAATAATAGCCTAAGCAGGGTATACTGCACTCAAGAGAGAGATTTAGGGGATAGGATTTGTGGGACGGGAGGAAATGGGAAATAGAGGACTGTTGGAGGCAATTGTTCATGTTTTCCTTATTCTTTTCAAACTTCATCGGGTTAGAGATGATTATGGTATTTAGATGTTCTAGAAAAGAGAAAATTTATTTGAAGAAAGGAAAAGAATTGAGAATGGAAAGAAGGAAAAGGGAGAAGACAAATAGTAACCACAAAAGAAAAAAAGGAAAGAAAAGATAAAAAATAAAAATATTCATAAAATCATGACAAACGACATCGCTTCATTCAGTTTATCCACATCAATTGGTAAATGCGAGGTGACGTAAGCAGTGTACAGTGTGCTCAACAGTGAGATATTACGGATAGGATCTGTGGGATTCAAGGAAATGGGATATAGAGGATTGTTGGAGTAATTGTTCGTGTTTTTTTTATTCTTTTCAAACTCCATCGAAGCTAGAAATGATTTTAGTATTTAGACGTTCTAGAAAGGAGAAATTTTATTTGAAGCAAGTGAAAGAATTTTGCCAAAAAAAAAAAAAAAAGGAAAGGGGTAAAAAGATTAATAGTAACAACAAAGAAAAAAATTAGAATATTTAGAAAATCATGCAGAACCACATGGTTTCAATCAATTTTTTGACGTCAAATTGGTAGGTGCAAGGATGACCTGATCAAGGTACAGTGTACTCAAGAATAAGATCTTAGGAAAGGATTTGTGAAATTTGAGAAAATGGGAAGTAGAGGATTGCCAGAGTCATTGTTCATGTTTTCCTTATATTCTTTTCGAACTCCGTCGGGGTAGCGATGATTTTGGTATTTAGATGTTCTAGAAAAGAGAAATCTTACTTGAAGCAAGGAAAAGAATTAAAAAAGAAAAGAAGGAAGATGAGCTGTAACAACAGAAGAAAAAAATATGCAAAGCTACATCGTTTTATTCAATTTGTCCATGTCAAATTGGTAGGTTAAAGAATGACCTAAATAGGGTATAGTGCACTCAAGAGTGAGATTCGCAATAGGATTTGTGAGATTATTATTTTCAAACTCCATCGGGTTAGAATGATTATGCTATTTAGATGTTCTAGAAAAGAAAAAACTTATTTGAAGTAAAGGAAAGAATTAAAAAAGGAAAGAAAGAAAATGGAGAAGATAAACAGTGGCAGTAAAAGAAGAAAGGAAAGAAAAAAAGAAAAAAGTCAAAATATTCAGAAAATCATGCAAATTAGGAAGCTACTTAAGTTCAGATTCCTTTGTGAGGTGAGGCATTTTTTTAACATTCATGATGAATTTCATGTAACATGAATTTCATGTAACATAAATTTTTGTCCCTATCCTATTGTACCTGCCTTCCTGTATGGTAGAGAGTAGTGCACTCGAGTGAGATTTTGTGAATAGGATTTGTGGGATTCGAGGAAATGGAAACAAAGGATTATTGGAGAAATTTTTCACGATTACAAATGATTCTGTTATTTATTAGATGTTCTAGAATAGAGAAACCTTATTTGAAGCAAAAAATAGAATTAAAAAAGGAAAGAAAGAAAAGGAAGAAGATAAACAGTAATCAGACAAGAAGAAAAGAAAGGAAAAATTTCAGAATATTCAGAAAACCATGCAAATTACGAACTTTTCTAAGTCCAGTCTCCTCTATAAGGTTAAATTCTAAACATAGTATCAACGAACATGATGAATTACATGTAAGGTAAATTTTTGTCCGTATCCTATTGTACTTTTCCTCCCATATATGCACTCTTGGTTGGAGCTTAAAAGGACCGTCGTTCAGCCAAACTTTTGTCAAAAGGGTCAGCGCTCCTTCTAAATCTTCCTAGTTGTTAGAGAAGAACATGGACAAAGTGAAGTCTGCACTTGTGGTTTGTCTTGTGTTGGGATTGCTTCTTGGGCAGTCCAGAGCCAAATTTCAGGATTGCTACAAGATCTGCTTCCTCGCGTGTACCATCGGAGGTACAAATGCGTACAAATGCTCTGTCAAGTGCTTGAAGGACTGCATATTTTCTGCTTCATACAGCCCCAGCGACACAGAGTACTTCTGCAAGCTTGGGTGTGCCTCCTCCTTGTGTACCAACATTAGTTCAAAGGATGACCCTGGTAATAAATCTCTCTCTCTCTCTCTCTCTCTCTCTCTCTCTCTCAGAGTGGAAGCTCACATTTCTGCGCATGTTTATGTTGCTCAGGGGAGAAAAGAGTTGCTGGTTGCGTGGATTCTTGCTCGAAGACATGTGCCAATCGCGCGTAGCTTGCCCTCTTAGAATTTATGAATAAATCTTTGGTTTTTTTGAAGTCGAATAATACATCAATGAATTGAATGAAACGTTGGGAGTTGTTGAGCCATTTTCAGTTCTAACAAAATTCTTATGTAATTTTGTCATGATGAACGTGAATTTATTTCGATTTAATATTTATCTCAACTTGCATTTCGTGGAGTGCTTGCTAGGAAGCGGGAAAAAGTGTTAGAAAAATTCTAAACCTATTATATTTATGCCAATTTAATCTTTAACTTTTTGACCTAGTGCCAATTCAGTCTTAAATTTTTTAATTCGATACCAACTCAACATTTCCAATTAATTTTGGCAGGATTTTGCAATTGTTTTCGCTAGTTGACTTATGTGGCATGTCGATGCTGACGTAATTGATTTTTAATAATTTTTTTCGAATTTCTTTCTTTTTATTTTTTTTTTTTTTTTCTCTCCTTTTTTCCCTACCCTTCTTCTTCCTCCAACCAATCCGCAATCGGCTAGAGGTGAGGGCTAATGAGGTCAACCACGACCTCATTGGCCCCTGGTGAGTATCGTAGGCCACTGGCAAGCTCAAGCCCTCGCTAGAGGTCGCCGAATCCAAGGCAAATTTGGTGAGGGCAAGCCTCGCCAAGACAGTGCAAGGCCACCCTCACGGCCTTCGATGAGCTCGCTATTGGCCTGCAGCACTCACCAAGGCCCAGCAAGGTCAATGTTGACCTCATTGATCCTCGCCTCTAGCCGGTTGCCGACTAGTGATCTTCTAGAGGAAGAAAAAAAGAGTAGGGAAAAAAAAGGAAAAATGAAATAAAATATTTTAAATATTTTAAAATATTATTAAAGTTATCCACGTCAGTGCCAAAGTGCCACATAAGCCAACTAGCAACCATATTAGCAAAATCCAACCAAAATTAGTCGAAAGGACTGAATTGATACCAAATCAAAGTTTATAATTAAATTGACACAAATATAATAGATTTATAACTTTTTTTTACACTTCCTCCGTAGGAAGCATTAAATTATTGACAAAAGGTTCTCTGGTTCGCAGTAGCACCAGAAGTTGGTGCTCAAGTGGATCGGGTAACAAGGCTTGGACAAGAAAGTGTCGGTCGAGGAAGTCGCCCTGCATAGGGCAGCATTGCCATATATGTCCAGAAAAGAATCGTAATGTCCATTGGGAAGACTGGTTAAAATAGCTGAATCATAAATCGTGGGAGAAAAATGGACTTTATCATACCAAATATTTCCATTACTCTTATATGAATGCGAAATTCTTAAGCTTTCTAAGGCACACAAAAAGTTAGGCCACTTTTAGTCAGATCGTTTGGAGCATTTATTAGAAGAAAATTTTCTGAAGAAATGCGACCAGTTCGAAAATTCAAAAGCATTCATGAATGAGCGAGTAGCCCCTAAACGCATATAATTCCTCCTTTTTTCAAAAGTTATAGCATTTTTGTGTTTTGAAATTGCGAAGAAGGGGTAAGCAAGAATGTTTTAAGAATGCAAACTGCTCTTTATGTATGGAGTAAACGACGCTGGGAGAGCCACCCCTTGTGAGTCCCTTCCGGCTTAATCGAACCCAGACACCGGATTTCTCCGCCAGCTCCATAAGAAGCTATCTGCCAACTGGCCAACAAGGCCTTCGACACAAGCCAACTGTCTCATTGAGACCAACAAGGCTAATATATCCAATAGGATAAATGACCACGTAAGAGTAGATCACATCATATTCGTCCATGTTATATCAGCTAGCTAATCCCACAATCATAGTCTATTTCATGCATGACTGTTCAATAGACTTGTTGAGAGGAAAGTCTAAGGCAAAATCCCATGAATTATTGCAACAAATGATCTTTCCCTCTATTCTCTAGATTAATATAGTGAAAGAGAGAATGTAGGTTCAGAAGACCAGTTAAATTACGGGTCAATTCCAAAAAAAACCCCAAACTTTAGGTCCAATCCCAAATATACCCCGAACTTTTTTTTGTCTTAAGAAAAACCCCAAACTTTAGGTTCAGTCCCAAATCTGCCCCGAACTTTTCTTTTGTCTAAAAAAAAACCCTAAACTTTAATTTTAGTCCCAAATCTACCCCGAATTTTGTTTTGTCTAAAAAAATCTCAAATTGGTACACATATGACAAATTTACCCAAAATTATTTTTTTGACCACCAAAACAAATTTCCATATATTATTTTCCGTTAAATTTTCTTGTCAAATTTCTAAATTAAATAACACGCCGCAATTAACGGGAATACTATTTTGGGGTTTTACCCTCCGTTTGTACTAAAAAAATCACCAATTTTGATACGTTCTCAAATATACCCTATGGTCTAGTCCCAACCTAACATGGCATTTCCACATAAATAATAAATACACATAAACAAGATGTCATAGAAAATTATTTTCAAAATAAAACCATTTTAGGACATAAAAAATTAGAGATTACTAATACAGCTTTTGGACAGAGGCTAATGAGGGCAAATTTAGGATTAGAGTAAAATTTGATGATTTTCTTTTTGACAAAAAAATTAGGATAGATTTGAGAATAGACTAAGTTTGGGGTTTTTTCTGAGACGAAAGAAAAGTTTTAGACTGATTTGGGACTAAACCTAAAGTTTGGGATTTTTCCGGCAGACAAAGAAAAGTTCGAGCAGATTTGGGATCGAACCTAAAGTTTGGGGTTTTTCTTGAGACAAAAAAAAAGTTGGGGTATATTTGGGACTGAACCTAAAGTTTGGGGTTTTTTTGGAATTGACCAGTTAAATTACAATCTAATTAACCTATAGCCATGACATTGCATCTACACAAAATTCGGCACCGCCTCGGAAGCCACATCTTGAACAAGGTTTCACCCGATCATAAAATGTTTGAAGCATACATATCGGAAAGAAGCTACCACAGTCCATCAAATCGAGTAGAGAACTTCTGTCTACATGATGACAATACTTCTCATCCCCTCTATACCAAAAACCTGGGGCATTGGAACAGGTAAGGCTGAGACTCTACATACAACAAAGCAATATTCTCAATGACTTGAGCTTATGGAACAAAGGTGAAAAGGCATAACAAAACTTAACCGAAGAAAGGCGAAAGGACATCTAAAGAAAGGAGGTTTTGTGCTATATTCTCTATGGCAATTATTACATTATATATTTTCCAAAATAATGGAAAAAAAAAATCTGAATCGGCAAACACCAGGAAATGGAGACAATGGATCCCGGTGATCTCTTAAGCTACCTGCTGGAAAACCAATGAAAATCAGGAAAGATAATGGAAAAGAGCTGCAATTGATAAGGCATCAAAGTAAAGTAAAAATTCAGAGTTATCTGAGCATGGATCTCCTCAAGATAAATACATGCTCCCCATGTAGAGCGACAAATCAAAAGCAAAGTGACATCTAAAAGCACTAGCTGTCATTATGGTTAAGATTGCTTGGTCAGCCGAAATTCCCCTCACGGTGCACTGGAAGTATTCAACCGCATAGTTAAGTGTTTTAGATCATTATCCTCTGCAATGTCACCAATCTATAAGATTATAGCTCGTACAACAATTTTTTTAAGTCCTAAAACGTTTCTGCAATTTGTGATGAAGTCCTACAACTTGCCGAGCCAACTATTTTCACTTGAATCTTACTAAATAGAAGATGCAGTCTGAGCAAATTCACCACTCCAGGTTCCTGCATGTATAACAAACAACACAAGTATTCACAGGAGCTTCTAACAAAGACAATAAAGGATGAATAACTAGATTTTCCAATGCCTTGGGTTCTTGAATGACTAGCAATATTGAATCTTCACATGGTCCACACTAAGCTATAAAAATGCATTTAAGGTAGTAGTAGAATTAGAGCCCCCAGATCAACAAAAATGGCTTCAAGTAACCAAGTCATATTTCTGAAAGGTTGGTCTAACAAGAATTGTAGTAGGTACCTTGACTAAGGGCCACTTTCTCCAGATTACCATAATCATATACTGAAGCTACCTTGACTGGTTCACAAAGAGTTCTACTGGCTTACAAGCAATAGGCTTCTAGACTTATGCAGAAGTTAGGTGTATGAAGGAGATATAAAGTGATAATGGATTGAAAAAGAAATGAGGTTCACCATGTCTCCATCCACATCCTAATTGTTATTTCTCAATGTCTCACAGGATTTGAAGAAATAGTCGAGTCATTATTCACCATTTGGGCCAGTGCTTGAATAAATTTTTAGATGAGCAAAAAGTTTAACCGTGACCCTTCAAAGTGACACTCAGTCCATATAGATCAACTAATCTGTTAAATCTTTGTCTCACCTTGAAAGAGACTTAACAAATATCCGACTTGGTTCTCTTGAGTCATTCTCAGTGGTATTGCTTATGAACTGTCAAAACAGAAAAGGTGAACTTTAAAAACAAAAAATGAACAGGAATTCACTTTGTAAGCAGCATAAGAGCAAAGAACAAGTGAACAGCATTGGTAAATAGAATAAATGGAGTAAAAGATGTAATAACACAACATAGAACGAACAATGTGTGGACTGTAATAAAACATGAAATCACAAGTGCAAGAGGCTATGAGAAAAGAAATCAACTCCCATAATCGAGGAGACTGTTGACCTGGAATGATAAACTGTAAAAGTGGAACTTGTGCAACCAGTTCAGTCAACATGACCAGCACATTCTACATGGTTACATTGTGTAGGAAGAGCAGGAAAGAGACTGAAAACAAGATCCACTTTAAGTTGTTATCGTAAACTCAAATGATCGATAAGAATTTACTTAGCTTTATGAGATGCAGTAGCACATATAGCACGGCATTTATTTGGCTATGAAGGTCAAGATGCAAAATGTCTCGTTTTGTAGAGAAAAAATCAGATCCAGCTTTCTTTGTTAGAATCAACCATGTGCCATTAATTACCATTGCTATTAGGATGAAGTCTGCACTTCTCATTCTACCAATTTTGTGAACTTTTCCTTAATAACAATTTGATTAGACTCTTTGGAACATTATGTACATGCTTCCCACTAATTATTTGTATATAAACGCCACTTTAATGAATAAAAGAGAACCTTTAAAATCTGCCATTGGATTATGGGTTTTAAAATATGAACAGGAAATAAGTTTGAGATACAATACGAGGCACATATGAATGAAATGTTTCCATAACATGAAACAGTTACTATAAATTTTTCATCTGCTATTCTAAGAGGTCAGGTCAACCAAATTTTGAAGCATCACAGTACATTGTCTCTACAAAGTTCGATAAAAGTGAAATCTATGGTAATATCTCATGGAAATGGGAGTAAGAGATTCTTAGAATCAAGTAATCACCATCAGACAAAATTTGGATATTCACACTGGCCCCACAATTGCCTTTCAGGCCGATGGGGTTCCTTCATCATTCACGCCCGACTCTTCTTCCACTTTGTTACCATTAATGAGTATGGTGTCATCAGTGGCATCAGCTTTCACCACTACACCCTCCTCCTGGTTTTCTTCTTCTGTGTCCTCTTCCTCTCCACGTTGCTCATCAGCCTACATGGAGATGAAAAGAAAATATGACACACAAAAAGGAAGTTCCTGGTCATTCATGACTATCACTTGGAGAGAGAAAGCAAATGGGTCATGTGGTTTCCTATTGGTATTTTATAGCATATTTGTAATCTCATTTGCTCTATGGGTACTGCAAACTGGTCGTGATTGCTTAATGGAAGAAAATGAGTAAAAAGTGGGAAGAGATGAGTCACAATGAACTTGGTTAAGAACATTACCTCATGACTCTGGTCACCATTTTCAAGATTTACATTTTCTTCCTCAACTTGCATGCTTCTGAAAACCTCAACAAGATCATTGTGTGATCTATCAGAGTACTTTGCATATTCTTCCGCAGGAGGATAAACACCCCTAGGGAACAATTATAAGTGGAGAGTGAGCAAACTATACCAAATGATGTACTGGAGAAACTCTAAAAGATTTAAGCATCAATAACTCAAGCTATTTAAAAGAAAAACTGATAGGTTTGATATGTCAACAGTAGTGATAGAAACTGATATAATTCAGAAGCAATACAATTAACAAGACAGGGCATAAAAAGGTGGAAATTACGGTATCATTTATAAGCATAGATGAACTAAGAAATTGTTTTCCAGTACCTTGTCTCAGCAACCTTAGATTCGACAGAAAGAGCAACTTGCCAATCGTCAAATAAATTTGGATATTCTTCAGGGTCAGCCAAAGATTCTGCGGCTTTTGGATTTACCTGCATATATATATATGTGCTTATGTGACTACCCACTTTTATATGGACCTTTTTTTTATCTGAAAATTTTTTTGAGAGATCATACAACTAGAAAAGGACTTGTTTTGTCCATATCTAAATATTACATATGACACTTAAAGCATAAGCATGAAAATATAGAAGGAACAAGAGAACTTGAATGGTCCTGAAAGTAGAGAAGCAACCTACTTCAGGCAGGAACAAACTTAACATCAAGAAAATCAGTTTGATGAATTGGAAGTTGCCCAACATAATCTGATAATAGCAAAGGATGAATGAAAGTATTACTTGAATAAATTGGGTTAAGAAGTCAGATTTGAATTCTTTCAGAAAGAAGTATCCAAATAGCCAGTTTTTTATAGCTAATGATTGAGAATTCTCTTTATAGTTCCACAACTAATTCATCAAAAAGCAGGAAATAATTAAGAACCATCCCTCACAGCACCAGTACAACAAGGTTGCAAGAAAAAGGCATCATTAAGGATACAAACAACGAAATACATGTGATCAAAATCAGGCTCCACGTACTATATCAAGGACAAAACACGACAAGGAAAAATGAATTACCTTGTGGAGGTCCTTTCTCCAGATTGAAGTAATCTCTGAAACTTTGCTTGGTAGATAAGATCGTGCCATCAAAGCAGCCTCAGGTATGCGATTGCTGGAAGACAAAGAAAAGTGTGTGTGTGTGTGTGTGTGTGTGTGTGTGTGTGTGTGTGAGAGAGAGAGAGAGAGAGAGAGAGAGAGAGAGAGAAAGAGAGAGGGATTTAGTATCACATGAATGTAATCTTCTTTTATTCTATAGAAAACACAAAGTTATAACTTACCTATCCACCAACAGCTGGAGACAGTCCTCTAATTTACCCAATGTAAATAAACAGAGGAATGCAACATTGTTCCTTCCTTGCTCTTTAGCAAGGGATGCAAGTCTTGAGATTCCTTCAGCATCACCTAAGGAAGAATAGAGCAGTAACAAGCCACTCAAATCCATAGCCTGTTTCATACACTCTTCAGCCATTTCCAACTGCATTAAATCAAATATGCAAATGATAAGGACAACAACCAAGCATTGGTTCGAGAATATGATAAAATTCAAACTTGTTAAAGCTTGAAAATTTTCACTAAATGTTGATCCTAGAAAACCGTTTAAAGTTAACCCGATATTTTTACAAGAGAATGATATTCTTACAAGAGACCCTGAACTTTATTCCCAGTATATATATGTTTTTCCAGAGGTTTTTCTTGAAAACCCGATATTTTTAACATAAAAAGCCATGATTATCGAGTTGAGTAGATGTAAAACCTTTCCGTTTGACATAGCTAAATCTCCCAACTGCTTCCATTTAGACTCGCTCCGCACTTCCATTGCAATTTCCTGCCATAAAAAAATTCAGGATATTCTTGATGTCCTACAACCATCAATGACTCTCCAACTAAAAAGAAACAACTAGACATGTCACATGTTTGGCTAGAAACCAACACAAATTACCTTTGCAATCCCCAACCTCCCGAGCTGTATGGCTAATTCAAACCTGTAATCCGGGTCCGTAGCCACTTCAAGAGCATCCTCTATCATACCTCGTGCTTCCAAGAATCGAGCCACACTAATGATTGGAGATAAGTTAAAACTTCTCAAATGAAAATTACATCGTCAAATTTACAACAAATAAGTGGGGCAGCATTTGAACAGATTTAATAGACTTCAGTTAAAAGAGACTGAAGGTATGGTGTACCTGCAACCCTTAATATCCAAAATTCAAGGACAAGCACTAAGAAGAAGTGGTTCCTTAAATTTATGCAAGATAAATAAGACAAAAGTTTCACCAGGAAAAAACAGATTCAAGCCAAAGCTATAATCATGGAACCAAAAGGCAACAACGTTCTAATCTACCAAATAGCTAGATCCACAAGACTGATGCTGATTTCACATTCATTGTAAGAGAAAAGATGAGATTACCAGAACAGATGGTTAATGAATACTCAAGAAGGAACAATAATTTAATACCCACCAGAGAGAAAGATAAATCATTTGAAAAACTATGATATTGTCAGTTTTATTTTAGTTATTCCAATAATAGTTGCATTCGGCAATTTCTTCTCCAATAAAATAAGTTTCAACTAAGAAGAAAAGCTTCATGTCCATCACTGAAGTTCTTCGTCCAACACATACCATACAAGTCTACTAGCCATCCTTTTCTCGAGAAAACCTCAACATTTAAAAAAAAAAAAAAAATCCTTAGTAGAGAATCCTGATCATTTGGCAATCTTAAGATGATATGTACCTATTATGATGCTCTCTGGGAATTGACGGTAAAAGTGCTTTGGCCCTTTCCAGATCTCCACGCATAACCAGAGTTTTGTATTCAATCAAGCTGAGGAGTAATGTATACCCCATAACACTGCATTTAAAGTCACACACATAAGATTCAAGAAAACCTCAATATATAAGCTGCAACATAATGACTTTTTGTCAAATAACAAATGCTGAAACCTTACTCACTTGAATTCTTTATCAATTAGGTATACCCGGCTTTGACTGGCGAGATATCCCAACAAGTACATAGGCCGGTCCAAATGGAACATTGTTGACACCTGAAGTTGTCAAGTTATTACTCAAGATGAATTGATTTCCCATTGAGCACATAATAATACATGGAGAAACAAAAAAGAAGATGAAAAGGAAAATTTTGAGAATCATACCTCCCCACCTACACAGTAATTGAGCCTCCAAGAAGAATTGTTGTAAATGAAACAATCACCAACCCAGATACCGGTCCTGACACGCTCATTGGTTTCATGGAGAAGTTCAAAAGCATCCTCTACTCCTTGCTCATCTTCTAGTTTCCCGCTCTCCAAATAAGAAGCAACCACATCTCGCTGAATACAAAATCCCAGATGACCTCGTCAGCTCACCCAGTTATGTCACCAGTGGCATAACAATAAAATTCCAAACTATCGAAATTAGTCAAGTCTGAGATATGAGATAATACTCACATTATACTTGAGGATGTAGAAAGATGCATCACTGGCGATTGCCACTAAATCACCACTATCAGCCCAATATAGGTTCTGACACAACAGAAAATTATATGACATCAAAAGTGCATCCACTGAAAATAAGATAAATCTGTGTGTGCGCCATGGCACAAACTTACTTTCACATTAACATCAATTCTTCGAATCAACCTGCATTCAACCCAATCATAGAAGCAAATGAATTCATTTGAGCACATGGCCAACAGAGTGCCACCATAGATATGTTCAGCTGAAAAGGTTGGTCGAATACTCTTTTTCTCCTGAAAAATACCACCACTATTAAACTTGCCACATCCTCTAAACTGTCACATGGGTTTTCACCTACAGTATTGATGTCAACCAATGGTACTAAAAATGCACCCAACTAGCTAAATATCTTCAAACATGTGTGTGTGCGCGCACGTGCGCGCGCCTATTTTGAAAGGTAAAAAATAGATTATATATATATATGGCATCAAGATGGTGCAAACCCATTAACCAAAAAGAAAAACGAGAAAAACCATGGCCATGTAAGAAATTTCTGGATTTAGAAGAGCCATGGCAACTGTGGCCATGTAATATAGCTCCAAAGTGCAAGGAGAGTTACTCATCAATTTATGAAGCATCAAATGTAGAGAGAATGACATATGAGAAAGGTGATATACTTAGGCTGCAAAACTGTAAATGCAAAGGCGAGTAGATTAGCCAACACCAATTAATCATTTGAGAGCAAAAGGAATATGCAGGCTCCCATTTTCCTCTTATGAAAACAAACTTAGGACGACAGAAAACTACAGCAAGCATATTTTTAGACCACAGAAACTGAAACTTATGGAATGTACGATATAAATAGACCAACCTGGAAATTTTTACTGAAGATTTTGATCTTCGAGGTACTTTCTTTAACAGCATATTCCCCATCAGAAGACCAAACAAATTCAAGTGCTGAGCCAAAAGAGCGATTCCTCCATGCCAATGCAGTATATATAATGTACTCACCATCTCCGCAGACTACAACAAACCTCCCATTGGGATTGTGCTTTAAGCTCTGAAAAAGAACCAACAACACAAATTGGAGGTTTATGGATAACTTCATACATAACAAGATTTTAAGACTCCTCAAAGTCAATGCTTTAATAGTAGCATAATTTCTGACCAAAAGAATATATATAATAGTAGCATCATAAAAAATGCAATCCAGGCAGATCTTCCAGTTGATGTCCCAATCAAAGGCCTTAGAAGAAGCAGTTAAATCCTAGTACCCCATCAAATCATCTAGCGATATAAACAAAATTGTTCACTCCCTTTTAGAGGCATCCTTATTATGTCTAAAACTAGACATGACAAGAACCTCTACAAACATATGATCATGCATATAGACAGAATCACTGCATGGAGCACATCAACTCTTTTAGCAAGCAGCAAAACCACTACTTTAAAATACAGAAAGAAATACTCCACAGATTCAAGTTTAAGGAAAGAAGGTAAAAAAGACAACAGGCAGCAAAACCTCCTCGGCATAATATGGACCAAAGTGATGAGGAATAAGGACCTCAGGCCCCATTTATCCTCAAATGTCCATTATAATAAATAGCTTGCCAAAACAAGAAGCATGTTCAAATGCACAGCTAGCACAACAATCAGAAGTTGATGACAAGTGTTCCTTATGAAGACATGTCTCGAATCTTAAAACCTTATCTAAGAAGCTAATCCAGGCAAAAGAAGAGGACAAGGAGATGAAAACTCACTTGGGGGTAAAGATCACAGGTTCCCAACTCCTTAACAGCCAACGGCAACCTTTCTCCATCAGTAACCTACACAAAGAAAGCAAGATGTAATCACTAAGGAACCTAAAGTTGTCATTTTACAACAATAAATCAGTCTAGTTATTTTCAAACCTCAAAATCTGCTCCGACGCTCTTAATGTTTACAGTTTGAATCTCATTATGCTTAGCCCAGATGATTTTTCCACTACTGTCCATGCTAGCTACAGGCACTTCACGACCAAGTTTGACCATAATGGTTCCTTCATCATAACCAATCACAACTCTGTACAGAGAATACCAACCATGACCAGTCCAGTCATATATCTCATATGACAAAGAAGTTATGAAAAGGTTGAAATTATAGTATGGAAGTTGCAACATGAAGATTACAGATGAAAACAAGAAAAGGACCAGTAAGCATTATCAAAACATCTTCCAGTAAAGGAAATCCAAATATGAAAAATATAGTAAGAAAACATGTTTAAGAACAAACCTTCGTGAACTTTTCATGGTGCCAATAGCCCAGACTCTTTCAAAACCATAATTCAATGTATTCTCCAGCCTGGGTTGAATTGGAAAACTATTAGGAGGATTCCTCAAATGTAATATGTTACAAAAATTTAAGCTAGAAAAAATGGGAAACACGAGATTAACTGATTCATATACTGCAAATTCTCATGAAATCAATGAAATTCCACTGACTATTACATTAGCATATGTTCAAGAGATTCAGATAAATCACATGAAATTTCTATAAGCATCTGTCTGAATGCTGGAATGTACTAAATATATAACTATTCAATGTTCAGTCCATTTTGTCCCTCAGCACACATAATGCAAAGGAATTTCATAACTCACCTCATATTCAACATCGACTCAGTCAGATATGCAATATATTTGGACCATGACCTTTGATTTCTAGATTTATAACCTATTTTGATGTTTGTAAGACATAAATCATTAGTGAAGTGCATGCAGACTGGATTGTCAATGATAACCTATTCAAAAGTAAGACACAAAAGCACTGATTTATTGGGGACAATAAAATGCTCTCAGTGAACTTTTGAGGTTTTATATTATTTGAAATCAACTCCCTGCCACCAGGCTGAGTGTCTAATGGCATGAAAACTGAAGCTCAATTTTTCTTGACCGTGCTTTAGTATACCAGCATATAATCATGGGTTGTCCTGCAACAGAGCAGTCTAATGGAGACACGTTCAATCAAGCAGACCACCGGCAAAACCATATGATTGCCAAGATACTGACATAGGAATTACCACTGAGCATATCATAAACAAATTTGGAGACATAATACAAACTCATATGCTTAATTATCATCCATACAAGAACTTGAGGTGGCTAGGTAATACTAAATGCCAGAAAGGGAAAGTGAAGATGCAACAGAATGTCAGTGAAAAATCTGTGGAACTATAACCTATAAGTAGTAGAATGCCATAACCGCACAGTGCCATCCTCTGAGCCAGTAATTATGATGGGCAGATCTGGATGAAAACAGACAACTGAGACATTGTGTGTGTGACCGTCCAACGTCTGGACACAGCTCTTGGTTTGATAGTCCCACACCTGCTTTCATAGGATCAATTAGATAAATCCAGATTAATAGGCCTATGCAATACAACACCTTGACAGACCTTAGCAGTATGATCATCAGCACCAGTTATAAGATATGGTTTATCACCACCTGTGAAATAATCTACACAGTTAACTCCTTTTTGATGGGCATCTAATGTGAAGTTTGGATCAGGAGAGCAAAGATTCCAAATCTGTAAAGTAACAAGAAGAAAAAAGGATTAGCATGAATTGGAGTCACAAGCAAGAAAGCAGTGGAACAACAAAAACCACGCTAAAGAAGCCTATACCTTTATCGTGCGATCAAGTGATGCACTTGCAAACGTATTTGTGTCTTTTGGATTAAAAGTGACTTGCATCACATAATGTGAGTGTCCCTCGAATATCTGAGTACAAACCCAACCCTTCTCCCAATCCCAAAGTTTAATAAGCATGTCATCAGATGATGAGAGCAAATAGGGGAGTGTGGGATGGACGGCCACGGATCGAATGTAGTCTGTGTGGGCCTCAAAAACTTTAACTTTATCCATGGTGTTGTAGTTGTATACACGAATGAACATGTCATCAGCTCCAGCAACAACCCATTGCTTTCGTGCGATAAATTTAGCTGACCTAACTGCCAGACATGAATTAAACTTAATATGATAGTAAACAAAGGTGAAACTATTATGCAGGCCACTAACTGTTTTAGAGCCCAAGCAAGCAGAATGAATGCACAGATTGATTTATGTGCAGTGAAGTACCTGGCAGATCAGTGACTTCAAAGGACTTAACCATCGTCTGCAGTAACATTAGAAATGTCTGAATCAGTTCAAGATGCAATCAAATAGCCCATGTGAGCAAGATAGTACTGTTGTACTGATCCTAGTGAATCACCATTCATGTTCTGTACCTGTGACTGGTAATCCCATATACAAACAGTTCCTGCATACAAACTTGATAGGATCCTGCATCAACAACAATTAGAGTTAAGCAAATAGCATTGTTATATCTTATATGAAAGTTGAAAAGGAGTTGAAAGAACAAAGTCATGCCGACCATGGTTCTGTCGGGTGCAGGTCTACAGACTTCACTCTCTCCGATTGTTGAGCAAATTTCCTCTGGCACAAATACAGTTAATTGAAGCAATCAATACGAGACCGCATGCTGAAATGACAATGTGAATCCACTGGTGACCAGAGACAAACCTTAATTTCCAATCTGAGCGGCTGTCGAACAAATTAACAAACAAAACAATAATCAGTCCTGAATCAAAACCCGGAAAATAGAATACACATGCAATCCTCTTTCTTAAGCTCATTGTCAACTAAAAATATACAAGGCGAAGTGTTAGTGAACTCCATTTACTTCATAAAAAAGAAAAAGAAAAATTCTAACTTAATTCTAGCAATTACATAGAATTCAATCTATTGAATACAACAAACCCAAAGCCTCGGCCTTTCTTCTCATGCCACATCTCAAGTAGATTCAAAATTAAAAGCCAATGCTTGAAGTCATTACAGCTACCCATTTCAAATTTCGAATCCATCTTCCTTTAGTTTCTCGGCCCAAAAGAAGAAAAATGCAAACAAAACAGTAATCCCAAGAGCTAGCATTCGCGAGCTCAAATCAGTTAAAAAACGAAGTCTAGAGCAAGCGGGACGTCGAAATCAGACCCGAGGACGCACAACTTAGCGGATCCTTCGACGCATCCTTCGACGGTCGGAAGCAATCGAGTTTCGAGATCGCGTAAAAAAAAAAAAAACCGAAGGGCGCACCATTTTCTACCGACGGGAGATCGCCCGCTGAATCGCCGCCGGTCGGCAAGCCCCGGAGATCAAAGCTCACGACCCAATAGCGATCTCGACGCCGCGGGGATTCGCCTTCCTTGCGCGCTTCGAATTTTGGGAGGGAGCTCGGCTTCTTCGTCTGGGTTGGAAATCCAGAGTCGCGCTCTGCGGTTAGGAAACACGGAACGAACGGAAATCTCACCGGCCTGGGCCAGACGTTTCAGCTCAGCTGAAGCGCGCCGGAGACGGCCCGACTCGATCGGGCCAGGTTGGCTCGGGCCCAAAGCATGAGCCGGGTCGACGGGCCTACTCCACGGTCCAAGCCCGTTCTTGTAACTTCACGTGTAATTTAACGATTTTTGTTCAACAAATTTCTCCATAAAAATGCACTCTTCGACGTAGGTATATTATAATCGCAAAGAAGAAAAAAAAGGTATATTATAATCAAGATAATGTATTTTCTTTTGATTTACTTCCACTTAATTATTTTATCTAATTCTTTATTTTAACCGAATGTAATTCTTTTATTTTTCTCATCTTCTTCTAATATTCTATCACCCTGTTTTCATTTTCTTTATATTTTCATTTTTCGTCTTCTCCTGAGAATGTTATTGGTTAAGCTTCTTCCAATTTCTCTTTCAATGCTTTATCAACATCTAAACCAAAAATAAGTTAGGCCATACTTATTATTTATCCCCTAAACTCCTATTCCCAAAAGTGATATTTATAATTTTAAAAAATTCAAATAACATTTAAAATTTTCGCTTATTTTGCTTAGTACTAGTATTATATGGGCTGAATCTCTGTAAATTTTACTTTTTCTCATGTCATTCTCCTTTATAATTTTCTTAGGATTCTTTAGCTCAAATAACCTTATTTCTAGTTTGTGCAATTTATTGGCCAGTAACAAAAGTTTCATCCCTTGACACATCAAATCTAAGTAATTAAATCGATACTACACTTATCAATTAGCGTGTACTATGGAATTTTATGTAAATCTTGTTAATTTTCTATTTACCTTAAATTGTTTCTATAATAATGGGCTTCTTAAGCCCACTATAACCAATTTCCTTTCCTCTTCTTCAATTGATTATACATGGAAGCGCATAAAGAAAACAAGATAACTCAAGCGTTAAAACTAGAGAGAGTTTACGAGTACACGTCATGAGGACCTAGCCAAGTCGGATTAGTTTCGTTTCACAAAGCCTGATAAGTAATCTAACTCGTCATTTGTCTAATCAAAGTAATTTTTGAAGTTAGGTCATGAATTGAAAGTTATGTAAATTTTGAACCATGAGATTCGATTGAAGAGTATTAAATTGTGATTTTTGTAAAAATAATAGTCTAAGGCATTAAGAAGCCATAGAGTTTGACGACAATTGATTCTAGCTTATGGTTTGACATAAATGGATTTTTGAAGTTATGCGTAACAAGACAAAGAAGAATTTTCACTATAAATTTATTCACTAGCATGTAGGAGACGATCGATCAACAAATAAGCATAGTTTAGTCGACTCATTCTTTAGAGTAATGCATTGCTCAAATTTTGATATGGTTTTTTGATTAATTAATAGAATATGAGTGTGTCAACTTAAGTAACCTTTAGAAGTTGGTTTTCAACTTTCCTAGTTAAGTGATGCTATCTTTTCTTTGAGTTTATAAACTCATATTTTGAAAACGATATGGTTTAGATATACTACGAGTTATGAATTGGCATTTTTATTGCATAAAATCTGGATCGAGTATTTACTATAATTTTGTCTATTTGAAATGGAAAAATAATCCTTGATTATAATTTAAACTAATTTCTAGTGATTGGTTTTTGAAACCTTGTTATGAAAGAATTACAAAAAGTTCATGACTTTCAATGTGATTTATGAAAGGTTCTATGTTTGATAAATTGAATCGCAAAAAGAATTATGATTTGGTTAGTAAAGTTGAGTTTTGAAATGGATTATATATTTGATTGTGGGTTATTGGAGAATGTTGTTAGTGTATTATAGTCATGTCCTTATGATTAGAACCCATTGAGAAGTAAGTATGCATACTGTCATTAGGACATTCTTTTAAGCTAAACCACCACTTGATATCGGTAGAGATCTAACCAATTAGGGGTGAATGGTTCGAGTTGGGCCTATTCGGCACCTAACCCAAGGACCAACTCGTACAATGTTGGTCCGCAATTTTCAAGACCAATGACCGACCCTATTGAGCTTGAGACCGAGGACCGAACCGACTCTATAGGTCTGGTCCGGTTCTAGGGTCAACCAAGACCAACCGATTATTTTTTTATTTCATTTTTTGTATTCCTTTAAAAAGATAAACATATTTTATCAAATTACATACATATCAACAATGCAACATTGAATAACCAAATTATGAACACCAATATACACTAAACATAAATGCAATATAAGGTAATAACAAAAATTTACATTTACTAAAAGCAACAAACCATAAAAATGAACACGCAAGGCAAGGGAACAAAGGCAAGCCACAAGGCGAGTGAACAAAGGCTAGCAACAAAGTGAGCGAGGTAAGTAGAGAGAGGAGAGAAGCGAGTGAGGCGAGTGAGGCAAGCGAGGTGAGCGAGGCCGAGGCGGGTAAAGAAGGTTTTTTTTTTTTTTATTAGGATTTCTTTCTACTTTCTTATATACACGACAAAATGAACCGCAAAGAGAATAAAGGAGGAGGAGCTAGGGTTTAGAGTAGACAAAAACATATAATATATAATATATCTAATACATATTATATATTATATAATATGTACCTGAACCAACCCTAAACTCCTATGACTAAAGACTAACCCGCATAGTATGGGGTTTAGAAATTCCAGAACCAAAGGATCGACTCAGTCTCCTTGGGAATTAGATCAGGACCGGTAGGGTTGGGTTGGTCCATACTCACCCCTAGCTACAATGACTTTATACATTGGCTTTTAAATTTTGAATCTACTTGAGATGTGGTATGGGAAGAAAGGCCGAGGCTTTGGGTTTGTTGTATTCAATAGATTAGATTCTATTTAATTGCTACAATGAAGTTAGAATTCTTCTTTTAGTTGACAATAATGACCGAAGAAGAAGGATTGCACGTGTATTGGAAATTAAGGTTTGTTTTTTGTTACCAATGGATTTATATTTTTTTTTCAACATGCGATTACTTACCGATTGCTTCAATTTTACTATATCTGTGCCAGAGGAAATTTGCTCAATGATTGGAGAGAGTAAAGTCTGTAGACTTGCACCCAACAAAACCATGGTCGGCATGACTTTGTTCTTTCAACTCTTTTTCAACTTTCATATAGAATATAACAATGCTTATTTGCCCAACTCTAATTGTTGTTGATGCAGCCTATCAAGTTTGTATGCAAGAACTGTTTATATATGGGACTACCCATCATAGGTATGATCTATAATCTTGATTGAGCAAGTCCTTCAAAGTCCTCATTGACCCAGTCCCGAAACGTCAGTTGTCATTCGTTGCCGTATCGTTCAAACCCTCCCCACACGCACTATGTTTAGCCCAACACACACGTAGAACTCCTTGGAGTCTTTCGAGTCTGACACCTTTGTGCTACATTTCCAAGTAAACTCAACAATGACTTTGACTTAGTTGCACTGTAATGGCATTTCCAAGTAAACTCAACAATGGATTTATATTTTCTTTTCAACATGTGATTACTTATCGATTGCTTCAATTTTACTGTATCTGTGCCAGAGGAAATTTGCTCAATAATTGGAGAGAGTAAAGTCTGTAGACTTGCACACAATAAAACCATGGTCGGCATGACTCTGTTCTTTCAAGTCTTTTTCAACTTTCATATAAAATATAACAATGCTTATTTGCTCAACTCTAATTGTTGTTGATGTAGGATCCTATCAAGTTTGTATGCAGGAACTGAGACTACCCATCATAGGTATGATCTATAATCTTGATTGAGCAGGTCCTTCAAAGTCTTCATTGACCTAGTCCCGAAACGTCAGTTGTCATTCGCTGCCATATCATTCAAACCCTCCCCACACGCACTAGGTTTGGCCCAACACACACATAGAACTCCTTGGAGTCTTTTAAGTCTAACACCTTTGTACTACATTTCCAAGTAAACTCAACAATGACTTTAACTTAGTTGCACTGTAATGGCATTTCCAAGTAAACTCAACAGTGGATTTATATTTTCTTTTCAACATGCGATTACTTATCGATTGCTTCAATTTTATTGTATCTGTGCTAGAGAAAATTTGCTCAATGACTAGAGAGAGTAAAGCCTATAGACTTGCACCCAACAAAACCATGGTCGGCATGACTCTATTCTTTCAACTCTTTTCAACTTTCATATAAAATATTACAATGCTTATTTGCTCAACTCCAATTGTTGTTGATGTAGGATCCTATCAAGTTTGTATGCAGGAACTGTTTATATATGGGACTACCCATCATAGGTATGATCTATAATCTTGATTGAGGAGGTCTTTCAAAGTCTTCATTAACCCAGTCCCAAAATGTCAGTTGTCATTCGTTGCCGTATTGTTCAAACCCTTCCCACACGCACTAGGTTTGGCCCAACACACACGTAGAACTCCTTGGAGTCTTCCGAGTCTAACACCTTTGTACTGTATTTCCAAGTAAACTCAACGATGACTTTGACTTAGTTGCACTGTAATGGCATTTCCACTTATCGATTGCTTCAATTTTACTATATCTGTGCCAGAGGAAATTTGCTCAATGATTGGAGAGAGTAAAGTCTGTAGACTTGCATCCAACAAAACCATGGTCGGCATAACTCCTTTCTTTCAAGTCTTTTTCAACTTTCATATAAAATATAACAATGCTTATTTGCTCAACTCTAATTGTTGTTGATGTAGGATCCTATCAAGTTTGTATGCAAGAACTGTTTATATATGGGACTACCCATCATAGGTATGATCTATAATCTTGATTGAGCAGGTCCTTCAAAGTCTTCATTGACCCAGTCCCGAAACGTCAGTTGTCATTCGTCGTCGTATCGTTCAAACCCTCCCCACACGCACTAGGTTTGGCCCAACACACACGTAGAACTCCTTGGAGTCTTCCGAGTCTGACACCTTTGTACTGCATTTCCAAGTAAACTCAACAATGACTTTGACTTAGTTGCATTGTAATGTCATTTCCAAGTAAACTCAACAATGGATTTATATTTTCTTTTCAACATGCGATTACTTATCAATTGCTTCAATTTTACTGTATCTGTGCCAGAGAAAATTTGTTCAATGATTGGAGAGTAAAGTCTATAGACTTGCACCCAACAAAACCATAGTCGGCATGATTTTGTTCTTTCAACTCTTTTTCAACTTTCATTTAAAATATAACAATGTTTATTTGCTCAACTCTAATTGTTGTTGATGTAGGATCCTATCAAGTTTGTATGCAGGAACTGTTTATATATGGGACTACCCATCATAGGTATGATCTATAATATTGATTGAGCAGGTCCTTCAAAGTCTTCATTGACCCAGTCCCAAAACGTCAGTTGTCATTCATTGCCGTATTGTTCAAACCCTCCCCACACGCACTAGGTTTGGCCCAACACACACGTAGAACTCCTTGGAGTCTTCCGAGTCTGACACCTTTGTACTGCATTTCCAAGTAAACTCAACAATGACTTTGACTTAGTTGCACTGTAATGGCCTCCCTAATTAGACTGCAAGGGCATACAAGCGACCCGAGTCAATGCCGTGCTATTTTTTTCCCTGCTTGCTCTGGAAGGCACTCTCAACTTGCATTCCTCTCAACATGACTCTGCTATTTCGGCCTACCCTTTTTTTCAATCTTACATTATTGCGTTAGGGATTATATATTGGTTTGGTTTGAATCCATGGGGATGGAATTGTCATGAGCACCCTATTCAGGTTTTCATTCACATGGCTTTCACCAAGTGTGAGTCATCTTTTTTGGGGCTTTTCTGTATGTGATGATGATAAGGTGGGAAACCATCCTTGATGCTAGGGAACCTGCTTCGCTTGGACTAGTCTTTTCTCAAGTAGAATTAGAGTAACTGAGAAGGACAAGGTTATTTTAGCCTCGATTAATCAGCAATTCTAGATGGGATGAGGTGAATCTGATGAATCCCAAAGAAAAGAGAGGGACTAGGTGAAAGCAAAGTGAACGCTTCAAAAGTACAAATTCATCTTTATGACTAACCAAATGAAAAGGATGGGATCATCTTTCTTTCTCTCAAAAATTTATTACGCAAACGAATTACCGAACTCTCTCTCTCTCAATTTGAGGTAGGAACTCCAAAAGACATCCACATGACTAAAGAGGCAGGAACCCCAAAACACGTCTGTTTGCAGAACACGTATGTAACTATTTTTGTGTGAAGAAACCCAAAAGGTAAACCTTTTCTTTACTTTTTTCTTGCCTCAATTTACCCCCTTTACCAACCCCCCACACGCTTTTCTTTCTTTCTTCTGATAGTAGAATGGACCAATAGAATGGACTATTGACGTTTGATTCAATAGAAATTAATCAATATAATGAACCAATAATGGTTAAATTATTTTTGTTGATTTATTGTTTATTGGTCTAATATGTAAAGTTTTGTAGAACAGATATAATTTATTTTCAATATTTTACACATATAGTATATTGAATTTGGGATTGATGATTTATGATACCAATTTATATATGTGTATAGTCAATATTCAAATTGCTTAGAAAAGATGTAATACTCATTAAACTGTAGTTGTTCACTCCATTCATTCCAGTCTTTTCCAAGTTATTCAGCTAGCGATGGCAATACAAGAGTGAAATCAATAGAAACTTTTGGGAGTTGGATTGTGGATATGAATCTAGATAGTGGGATATGTCTAAATGTATTTGTTGAGGTCTGGTTTCTTAGTTTGGGAAAATATATGTTATTAATGGATTTTAAAACTCTAATCCTATAAACAGATTACTGTTCTATCAAAATAAATATATATATTCAGATAGTAAGTCAATTTTTATTATGTTTGAGGCTGCGTTGTTCTGGTACGAAGACATTTGTATCATCTTTTCTATTCTTAAGTCATTTGATTCGGTTCTCATCCCAAGACAAGTATTTTGTCAAAAGAAAGAAAAGCGTGGGGGGGGTGTTTGGGGGGCCGGGGGTTGTAAAAAAAAAAAAGTAAAAAAAAAGGTTTTCTTTTTGGGGTTTCTTTCCTAGTGGCCATACAAACAGAGAGCTACAAGAAAATATTGACAGACGTGTTCTACATATGAACGTGTTCGGAATTCCTATTTCTTTGGCCGTGCGGACGAGTTTTGTTGTGATCTATGTCGTGAATTTTTAAAAACGTCGGATTTAGGAGTAATCTCCCCTATTCTTAAGTCATTTGATTTGGGTCCCATCCACAAGCGAGTATTTGTCAAAAGAAGAAAGAAAAGGGTGTGGGGGTAAAGGGAGTAAATTGAGAAAAGAAAAAAAGGAAAGACAAGGTTTGCTTTTTGGGGTTTTTCTGCCATATGAATAGAAAGCCACATGAAAATAATCACTGACGTGTTCTGAGAACGGATTTTGAAGTTCCTATTTCTTTGGCCATGAGGACGTGTTTCGATCTGGTGATTTGTGCCGTGAATTTTACAAAATTGAGTTATTTTATTTGAAAAACACATTAAATTTGGGTGTAAATCTAGATGACACAACTGGGTCATCTCCCCTATTCTTTTAGTCGTTTGGTTTGGGTCCCATCCAAAAGCAAGTATTTGTCAGATGGAAGAAAGAAAAGCATGTGGGGTAAAGGAAGTAAATTGAGAAAAGAAAAAAAAAAGTGAAGGAAAGGTTTGCTTTTGGGTTTCTTTCCTAGCCATCGTACTAATAGAGAGTCACGCAAAAATAGTGACAGACTTGTTCTCCAGATTGGCGTGTTTTGGAGTTCCTACCTCTTTGGTCGTGCGGACATATTTTGGAATTCCCACCTCAAATTGAGAGAGAGAGAGTCCGGTAATTCGTTTGTGCAATATATCTTTGAGAGAAATAAAGATGATCTCATCATTTTCATTTGGTTAGTCATAAAGATGAAATCGTACTTTCCGAAGCGTTCATTTTGCTTTCACCTTGTCCCTCCCTTTTCTTTCGAGTTCATCGCATTCACCTCATCCCATCCAGAATTTTTTATTAATCAACGCTAAAATGGATCTTGTCCTTCCCAGTAACTCTAATTCTGCCTGAGAAAATATTAGTCCAAGCGAAGCAGGTCCCCTAGCATCAGGGATGGTTTCCCACCTTATCAACATCACCTACAGAAAAGCCCAAAAAGGATGACTCACACTTGGTGAAAGCAATGCGAAAAATAAAAACCCGAATCATTGGGGAGGCCATTGCAATGCAACCAAGTGAAGTCAACCCTCTCTTTCTCATGCCCTCTTTTTTCTTTTTCTTCCTTTTCCATTCCTTGGTGAAGTGAATCCAGTTCGTTCATGATTCTGGACCAGTCGAGGGAGTAAAATAAAAGGCATTTCTACTTTCTTGATGCGCACAACAAATTCTAAAGGAGACTATTTTCCAAAGTTGGATGCATTTTCTGTTGAGGCACTAGAGTAGGTTACATCATTGCTGAGTTGACTTGGAAATGCTGTGCAAAGGCGGCAGACTTGGAAGATTCCCAAGGAGTTCTTCTATGTGCGTGTTGGGCCAAAACTGGTGCGTGTGGGAAGGGTTTGAACCATACGACAACAAATGACAATTAACGTTTCGGGACTAGGTCAATGAAGACTTTGAAGGACCTGCTCGATCAAGATTTATAGATCGTACCTGCAACGGATATTCCCATATACAAACATTCCTACATCCCAACTTGATAGGATCCTGCATCAACAACAATTAAAGTTGAGCAAATGTGCGTTGTTATATTTTATATGAAAATGGAAATAGAGTTGAAAGAACAGAGTCATGCCGACCATGGCTCCAATGAATGCAAGTCTACAAACTTCACTCTCTTCGATCGCGGAGCAAGTTTCCTTTGGCATGGATACAATTAATTGAAGTAATCAATACCAAATCGTATGTTGAAAAGGCATTGTAAATCCACCGGTGACTAGAAACGAACCTTGATTTCCAATCTGAGCGGCTGTTGAACAAAGTTAACAAACAAAATAATAATCAGTCCTGAATCAAAACACGGAAAATAGAATACACATGCAATCCTTCTTCTTCAGCTCATTGTCAACTAAAACTATACAAAGCGAAGGATTAGCAAAATCCGTTAACTTCATAAAAAAAAAAAAAGAATTCTATCTTAATTCCAGCAATTACATAAAATTTAATCTATTGAATGCAACAACCTCGGCTTTCTTCACATACCACATCTCAAGTAGCTTCAAAAATTAAAAGCCAATGTTTGAAGTCACTACAGCTACCTATTTCAAAGTACGAATCCATCTCCTTCAGTTTCTCGGCCCAAAAGAAGAAAAAAGCAAGCATAACACTAATCCCGAGGCTAGTATTTGTGAGCTCAAATCAGTTAAAAACGAATTCTAGCACGCTAGACACGAGGCAAGACGTATGAAATGTAGAATTTCATCAACTTCACCTGGTTGAAACACTTCAATAACTAATAAATTCAAAAAACTCATGGAGAAAAAAAAACGTCAGATAATAATGAAAAGTCACATAAGATTGTAGTGCCTTTACAAGAACAATTACCACAAGATCAGTGGTTTCGTGTTATCAACGCGGGTGAGACTCACTATTACATAAACTTTGACGTAAAGTGAAAGGCTAAAATAATATCTATTTTCAATTCATTTATAAGTGTGAATGCACCCCAAAGTTCAAGTGCGACGGCCATGACCGACGACTATGGGCGATAAGCAAATTATATAACAACGGCGCAATTTCAGTATTTGTCCATCTTTACCTCGCCTACCCAGCAAAACCAAAACCTAGATAGAGTGTTGAACAATTTAACCATCATGAAACGACCGCAATTTGGTCACTTGGTGGTTTTCCTCGCAATAATTCCACTCCACTTTGCTTCCTTCGAGACATTGCATTCGACAAGCCCAACGAAGTGCCATGAGCAAGAGCAGTCTGCCTTGTTAGAATTTAAGCAATCTTTCTTCCAGCCAAAGTGCGATGGTTTCCAGTTTCCATATGAACCGTCGAAGCTTGAATCATGGAAGCTGGAAGACGGGGATTGCTGTAGCTGGGAAGGCGTGGAGTGTGACAAAGGGACGGGCTACGTGATCAATCTGAACCTCAGCCAAAGTCGTCTCTTTGGTTCCATTAACTCAAACGCCAGTCTCTTCCGCCTCGCACACTTGCAAAGCCTCGACCTCTCCGGGAACGACTTTAATGACTCTCAAATACCGTCCGCAATAGGTGATCTTGTGGAGTTGACGAGCCTAAGCCTCTCTTCCTCCAGCTTCGGAGGTCAAATCCCATCACGACTCATAAGGTTGACTAATTTGTCCTCCCTCGATCTATCTTGGAACGAAGGACTGGAGCTGAGGAATTCCAGCATGGAGACCGCGTTTCAAAGGTTGATCAAATTGGAACATCTTGATCTTAGCTGGTTGAATTTGTCGGCTCCGTTTCTTGATGCTATCGCAAATTTATCTTCCTTGACGTCACTCGTACTCCAAGGGTGCGACTTGCAATGGACATTGCCAACAACCATCTTCGAGCGGTTGACCAAATTGGAACACCTCGATCTTAGCGGGTCGAATTTGTCGGCTCCGTTTGTTGATGCAGTCGCAAATATATCTTCCTTGACGTCACTCGTACTCCAAGACTCCAACTTGCAAGGGACATTCCCAACAACCATCTTCAAGCGGTTGACCAAATTGGAACACCTCGATCTTAGCCAGTCGAATTTGTCGGCTCCATTTGTTGATGCTATCGCAAATTTATCTTCCTTGACATCACTCGTACTCCAAGACTACAACTTGCAAGGGACATTCCCAACAACCATCTTCAAGCGGTTGACCAAATTGGAACATCTCGATCTTGGATGGTTGAATTTGTCGGCTCCGTTTGTTGACGCTATCGCAAATTTATCTTCCTTGACATCACTCGTACTCCAAGACTGCAACTTGCAAGGGACATTCCCAACAACCATCTTCAAGCAGTTGACCAAATTGGAACACCTCGATCTTAGCCAGTCGAATTTGTCGGCTCCGTTTGCTGATGCTATCGCAAATTTATCTTCCTTGACATCACTCGTACTCCAAGACTGCAACTTGCAAGGGACATTCCCAACAACCATCTTCAAGCGGTTGACCAAATTGGAACACCTCGATCTTAGCCAGTCGAATTTGTCGGCTCCATTTGTTGATGCTATCGCAAATTTATCTTCCTTGACGTCACTCGTACTCTATGACTGCAACTTGCAAGGGACATTCCCAACAACCATCTTCGAGTTGCCGAGGCTACAACTTCTTGATTTGAGGTACAATCTAGAGCTGTCTGGTCATTTGCCAGAGTTTCACTTGCACAGTCCCATTAAGTCATTGTTTCTTGGGGACACTAGTCTTTCGGGCCCACTACCAGCTTCGCTAGGAAACTTGGCTTTCCTCAGCGAGTTCGACATCGCTCACTCCAATTTTTTAGGAAACATTCCATCTTCAATTGGTAACCTGACTCAACTTACCAAGTTGGATATTAGTGATAACAATTTCTCAGGTAAAATTCCATCTTCAATTGGTAACCTCACTCAACTTACCGCATTGGATATCAGTGATAACAAATTCTCAGGTCAAATTCCATCTTCCTTGGGGAAACTCGTCCAACTCTATTCATTGGATCTTAGCAAGAATCAACTCTCTGGAGAAATTCCAGCCGAGATCACTGGCCTCACTCAGTTAACTCATCTCAACCTATCCTTCAACAGATTAACTGGCTCAATTCCTAAAGACATCTCTAACCTCAAGAATCTTGTTGTCCTGAACTTGCAATCAAACAACCTGAATGGCACTTTGCGGTTAGATGCGGCACTCAAACTTCAACATTTAAGGATGTTGCAACTCTCATTCAATGAATTCTCATCTATTATCGAACCCGACATAAACGCTAGCCTTTCAAATCTGCAGATTCTTGAGTTGGCTTCTAGCAACTTAAGTAAGCTCCCCATCTTCCTATATAACCAAAGTAGGTTGCAAGCAGTGGACCTATCCCAAAATAGCATTTATGGGCCGATACATCCAGGGTACTTAAATGTGAGTACAGGAGGATTAATGTTTTTGAATCTTTCAAGAAACTTAATCACCAGTTTCACAGCTTTTCAATGGCCACAGCTTAGACAATTGGACCTTAGTTACAACGATATACAAGGATTACTTCCGATTCCCCCGAAGGCCATTAAAGTCTACCTTGTCTCAAATAACAAGCTATTTGGAGAAATGTCATCGGAGATGTGCCAGCTAAGCTCTATTTGGTTGCTTGATTTGTCCAAGAACAAGTTCACTGGTTTTATTCCGCCATGTCTGAGCAATTTGAGCGAGACTCTTTCCGTCTTGAGTTTACAAGGCAATGATTTCTATGGAAGATTTCCTCAATTGCATAATGACAGATGTGCATTTCGGATGATAGATGTAAATGATAACCAACTACAAGAGTCACTTCCAAGGGGATTAGCAAATTGTAGCATTCTGGAATTTCTCAATTTCGGAAATAATCAGATCGTCGACACCTTTCCTTCATGGATGGGATCGCTTTCTTATTTGAAGGTACTCATTTTGCATTCCAACAAATTTCATGGAGCCATAGGGAAACCCAAAGCTCATGACCAGTTTCCTAACCTGCGAATTGTTGATCTATCCATGAACAACTTCTCAAATAGCCTTCCATCTGAATACTTTCATATCTGGAGTGCTATGAAAGTCCATGATGAAGATGATGCAAACTACTATGGGCACTATACAACCTATCCCAACCCACTTTCCCATGATGACTACCACATCTCAATGACAATAATGAACAGAGGCCTTGCAACCGAGTATAGAAAGATATTGGGATACCTCGTGGTTATTGATCTTTCGAGCAACAACTTTATTGGGGAGATCCCGAATTCTGTTGGAAACTTAACTAAACTTCATCTGCTCAATCTCTCCCACAATGCTCTTAACGGCTGCATCCCTTCATCCCTAGCAAATTTGACCGAACTAGAATCCCTCGACCTTTCAAGCAATAAGCTCTCGGGGACGATCCCTCCAGCACTCACGCAACTCAATTTCCTTGCTTTCCTCAATGTGTCGGACAATCATCTTTCTGGGTCCATACCTCAAGCGAACCAGTTCAATACATTCGAGAATAACTCTTACAGAGGGAACCTGGGATTGTGCGGAGGTCCTCTGACAAAGAAATGCGGAAATCCTGCTGAAGTGCCCCTGGTACCGCCATCTGGTGCAGTCACCGAAGAGGACTCGGGGACGTGGTTTGAAGAACTTGACTGGAAAATTATCTTGATGGGTTTTGGAAGCGGGCTGGTCATTGGCGTGGTTATGGGGCTGGCCACGACTTCCAGAATTGAGCATTGGTTCCTGAGGTTCTATAGAGGAAGGCGAGGAAGACGGATGCACCAAATAAGGTTTGTGTGATTTAGTATCTGCTGTGAAAGTTCAATGACTGGATTGCTTGTTACTAGGTGTGCACCGTGGCATACCTTTTCCATGTGTTCTGTGCTTTGCGATAGCATACAAATATCTACCATCTGAGATTTCGAACAAAGTGTCTCCAGTTTCATCAATCAACAATAAATGTGCAAACGTTCCCATGACATTGACTTGATGTACTCTTTTGATAGCTATGAATACAATCTCTCGTGTCAGCCAAAAAAATTCTCAGCTTCATTCATTTCTTATAAACCATTATGCAGAAGTTTCCTTCACCTCATTTCTTCAATCTCGATCAAACAAGGTAATGAATCATGGCCTCCATGTTTCGGAGGAATCAGCATAAGGGGGCCGTGTTTGTCATAAATTTTTCTAGTTTTCCGTTTAAATTCAAATCGAAAGTGTGCCCCAAAATTGATGTTTGGTCAGAACTGAACATTGTACTCAAGGATTTGGATCGAAGAACTAGACCAGAAAATTGTGTCGATTGGTCGCAGAATCGGACTGGTCATTGGAGTGGTTGTGGGAGACAACACAACCACGAGAGTTCAACAACATTGGTTTGTGAAGAAGCTTCTGGGCAAAGGCAGAGAACCCGGAGGCATACAAAGAAGGTTAGCATGAATTTACATCACGTTGTGAAGGTTAGTATTACACCTCAGTAACTCAAAATGTTGCAATAGTATGGCATTCCACTTTAATCTTTAGACAGGTGATGAAGCTTGTTCACAGGTTTTCATCTCTGTATTAATCTGGCTAAATGGCCTCGAACATATGTCGACTAACTACTTTGAGTAGCCAAAAAGGCTATCCCAAATCCCGTCCGTGCTATCATTTGCGAGCAAAATGAATCTTCTTTCTCGATAATATTAGCTTGATGTGAACCAACCATCACATCCCATGTGCTATAGATTTGTTAAAATTTCTGTTAGGAAATAGGATAGAGATCACCTGGTTGTTATAGAGTCCAGTTTGGTCGGTTTCATGTTCCAAAGCTGCCATTATTTTCCTTTTTTTTTTTTTTCGGGCAATTTTATTCATCTTCGAGAGAGATTTATCACATCAGTAGCATAATACACCTCAAGGTCGTTAAACGAACTTTCACCAGGTCACACCACAAACGGAAAGTATGAGATCATTGGGTTACACTGGAAAATTCTGCCACGGGCAAGACGCAAAGAGTATACACAAACTAGTACAAAGCAAACACTTTCGTCCTTTGACAGAAGAACGATATGCACTCTTATCTGAACTTCAAATTGAAAGTAACAGCTGTAAAGGTTAGGATCCGTTTTATTCGACATAGTATTTGGCTTTTAAGGCTCCACACTATCAGCACACTGTCTCAACCAAGGCTATTCCCTCATCGCAAGCGACCGCAACCCTGCAAAGCGAAAGCCACAGAAGACTGAGACAATGGATATGGAAGATTTCATTTTTGTACTGAAACCGCAGAGCCTACATGTATGTCTTTATAGTGGCAATGGAAAACCTCGGACCATCATAATAGCTTATTATTGTCAAAGCATGGATATAGCGAGGAAATGAAGCATTTAGAGCAGGTATGAATGTTACTGGTGCGATCCTTTCTGATATGCAATATCCCAAATCCTTCCATGACCGAATTTCACTACGTGCTTAAGCCTGTACATGATATAATATCGGAGTCATTCGCAAAACAACAAAGAGTTCATGGACATAAACAATCTTATCCTATGGTAACTTTTGGAAAATCTGGAAAAGATAGAGATGGTATTTTCATTCGACTGCTGTAAATGAAGCGCATTTTAGAGCATGCTAACTGTACAAACTCCCACAATTCATACCCAAAGCCTTTTGCATCCCATATGCGAAGAGTCTCATCCTCTGCACCGGTGATTACTATTGGCAGCTCAGGATGCGCACATACAGCAGTAACATTGTGCTCGTGTCCCTCGAGTGTTTGTGCACAGCTTCTGCCTTTATTGTCCCAAACCTGTACTTGTTATTTAACTAATCATATACCAATTGATCTCTTTCTAGTAATGCACCTATATATTAAATCAAGAATGATAAAGTTTGCAAACCTTAGCAGTGTAATCATCAGAACCACTCAGTAAATAGAGCATATCATCCCTAGAGAAGTAATCAACAAAGTTCAGCCCCTTCTCATGCGCATCCAAAGTAAACTTAGGCGCAGACGAGTGAACATTCCAAATCTGCAATAGATGGGAATCGTATCAAGAGTATAAATAGCATGTTTGGAAATGGAAATATGTTTTCTATGAAGAGTGAGACCTACAAAGAGATTACCTTCATGGTTCCATCGAGTGATGCACTTGCAAAAGCATCGGGATCTTGAGGATCAAATGCTACTCGCATCACATAATGTGAATGTCCTTCAAATGTCTGAGTACACATCCAGTCCTTCTCCCAGTCCCAGAGCTTTATAACCGCGTCGTCTGATGCTGATAGCACATAGGGAAGGGTAGGGTGGACGCCCACGCATCTGATATAATCTTTATGCGCTTGGAACTCTTTGATCTTCTCCATTGTGCCATAGTCATATACACGAATAAAGGCATCATCCGATCCAACAATTACCCAGCCCTTGCTTGGGATAAATTTGGCTGACCTCACTGCAAATATGATGAACATTACAGATTAGGATGGACAATTCTCTGGTTTGGCATCCTGAAATGTCAAAGAAATTTGAGTACATATCAATTTAATCTGGTGTGTTCTAATATTTACCTGGTGACTCGGCCACCTTTAATGTTTTCTCAGTAGTCTGAAACACCACCAAACAATTGATGTCAATTAGCAACATAAGATCAAGGCAAATTACTTATTGTCAATGAAACATTCAGTAATGATGAATACATCAGAGATTTCTCTGTAATGTGAACTGTGAAAGTAGAGAAGGCTGTTATTTACCTGGGACTGGTAGTTCCAAATGTAGACGGTTCCTGAATGCAAGCTTACAAGAATCCTGCATGACAATAAGCGTCATCTGGTAAGACACTCATAATTAACATACTTGAGCTTGGTTTTGTGAACATAGACATCTGGTTAAAGCTTCCTTTGTAACCATTCTAGAGTAATGAAAGATATCAACAAAAGAAGCATAAGCAAATTTTCGTTACCATGGTTCTGTCGGATGGAACACAACAGATTTAGCTCGCGCCGACCTTTGAACGATCTCATTCTGGTGCAGGAGTGACATTAATTACTTTCTTAGACAGTGAAGTGCGCATAGTTAATATCGATTAATACACTCACACAATGTAATAAAGTTAAACAAATCTGCAAAATGCAGAAAGGGAAATGAAAGAATTGAGGAATAGGGATTGTGTACCTCAAACTTGAACACAGTAGACTGATACATGCCAATTGAACAGAAGCCAAATCAGTACAATGAAAACTCCAGGCACAAATATAACGTAAAACAAAATTGCGAAGTTTATGAAAACCCGAGAATATTAAGCGTGTTTTGATATATTGAGAGGAAAAGAAAAACAGCCATGGATAACTCACCATTTTCTCGTGTGATGATCAAAATGGATATATTGCTAGAAGTTGCTGCAATCTGGGACATAAATGAATGTGTGTTTGACATCTTTATATGCAAGGGTTGCTTGTCGATGAAGGATTTTCATGCAATTATACTCTCTCTAGCCAAGAAAATTCTTCTGCATGGTATCGTCATCCCATGCCTTTGAAGCCGTCCATTAGGCACACGTGTCGAAATAGACGGTGCGATCGTAATCCAATGATTGTTAATGATGGGAATTACGTGAACGCGTATACTCTATTCAACTCTCGCTCTTGCCAAGATAACTCCTCTCCTGTGCTGTCGTCCGCAACTCCTCAACCGTCCCCTCCGCTGTCGTGTCATAATACACGGCGGAGATCAAAGTCCAAAGATTGTTCGGTCAAAATGAATTACGTCAACGTAGTCCATCATTAAGAAGATTCAGAGAGCGGCCTCTAACTGGTCAAAGTCAAATTTGGAGGGTTAAATTATCATCGTGGGTCAATGTCATCAGCATCATTGATTAGATTCCATGAATCTCACCGTGATGTCCGCTGGATTAATGGTCCGGATATATTTGATCTACGTAATTTATAGAAAATTTGGTATTTATTTTTCTATGATTCCCATATCATCACGTGTTCAAGTGGGGAGATTAAAGCTCACATTTTGTAAAATTAAGATTCAAATTAGGCCAAATACTTTTACCATATAAGGTGCATCAAGCGAGGATACATTGAGTGATCACTTGCAACTAATTTGTGACCAAATCATCTAAGTCTACCCAAAGTCTACCCAAAGTATTTCTCTAAAAGATTAAGCTCTCAAAGAGCAGACAGCGTGTCAATAGGCTTGTGGCACTACTAATAAAGGGATTGGGTGGGACCAGAGGATACCAGATTTGGGGTCTAATCCCTGTGAGCATCGTACAAACATGTATGTTCAAGAGAGCAATGAGGCTGAAAAAAAAAAAAAAGAAACAAAGAGCACAGCTACGGCAACAATAGGGCCATTTTTAGAGATGACAGTGGATTTTGGATCACAAGTTCTCTTTGCCGAGTAACTAGCAACTGGCGAGTCGTAAAAAGAGTAGAAAAGTAAATTTAAAAATACTCTATTCAAGAAAGGCTGCAAAGAATCTCCAGAGGCAGCTAATTAGGAAAAAAAGAAGAAGCGAAACAATAATGTTTTTTATACTGTATTTGATCATAAGATGATGATTAGGACATGACAAAAATGAGGTCGGACATAATCCATACAAAAATAAAAATAAAAATAAAAATTACTTCGTAAGATCAAAAATAAAAATAAAAATAAAAACTAGGGAAGAGAATTGTGAGTGGGCTAAATATAGCGAGCTACTTAAATCAAAGGAAAAAAAAAAAAAAAAAAAAAAACTACAATGAGCTACTACCATCACGATAGTGAGCCCATTGGTAGTTTTTGCCGCGGACAGACGACCATCATGGCGGTAGTCACATTTGTTGCACCAGTCACCTTAGGCCATGGCTGTTAATATAATCGCACATTGCTTAATTGTGTATATAGGCCACATTATAATAACATATTTAAGTGACATGAAATTACACTAACATTCCCTCTTGCATGTAAGTCTCTTTCTCACATGTGCTTGACTCGGCTCAACTATTCTAAATTTATCGTGTTTCCTATATCGTGTGAGCCAATCAGAGTATTAAAATTTGAACTATTAATCCATGCTATGATAATATGATATAATCGTTAAGCCTGAAAACTTAGATATGGCCAAAGGAGGCTTCACGTAGAAAAATGGCTCATTATAACCAAGCATTTTATAGATGTGGAATTCTACCAATGACCACAACATAAACATAGGAAACCATATCAAGTTCTAGATCTCAACCCTGATCTCAATTTGCATAAGTGACTACTATATGGTGACTATTTGTTTATCGACGACCATCATTTGTGGCGGTCATCTATTGACGAGGCAACTGCCATTGCAATGGCTACCTATCAAGGATAATCACCACAACATAATCTCATCTATTGTCCGGAAAACCAATCGCATCTTTAGGATTGTTTCCCGGGTTAGTAGAAACACAGCATTTTTAAAACTCATGCTTAAAAAAATTAGGGATGATCAAACCCGAATACCTAAATATTTTCCTTTTTTGCAAGTTGGTCCCTCCATTTTTTTCCCTTAAATTAAATACCCCTTTACTTCCAAATTGATATTTTTGGTTAAATGAATAAGAAGAAGATTGGTTGCCAAATTGCACTTTAAGAAAAAATTTATCATAATGTCACGTCAAGTCATATACTTTTTATTTCAATAATAATAAAAATCTATAATTATCTCTATTCACGTATACATTGCATATATTTTGACCAAGAAATTGCCAATTATGATTGTAAGCATATATATAGTGGAGAATATTGCCATAAGAAGAAATCGAGGCAAAGAAAAATAAGTAAGAAGGAAATGAAACCGTTTAAGTGATTCAACCCATTTCCCTTTGAAAAATGAGAGGTGCAGGAAGGACCATCAGTGTCCCGGGAAATGGCGGCAACGTCGGCGTGTCATTTCTCAAAATAGAGAATCAACTACTACATCTGGGTTCTTCACGAGCCTATAGGCCCTGTTGAGCCCAAACCTATATACGGGACTCTGCTGCTGCATCGATCGAACTCTCAGCCCAATCTTCATTTGTGTATCATCTTTTGCATTATTACTACATCATGGCAAAACAAACATTAAGAAAAAAGGAAAAAAGAAATTGTAAATTAGGATAAATCCCGAATGGAGAGTTCTAGCTGGAATGAAACCTAACATGTCTTTCAGGAGATGGATCATACGTAGTTTATGAAGGAATAGCTTGTTGGAAATGTGTTGGGAAAGATGAAGATAGGATCAACTATCTAAGGCATGCTAGCATTGTCTTTAAGGAGGATTTCGCCCTTCGAAGGATGAAACTTGGTGCAACAAGCCTTACTCTTTAATCTACACTAAATAGTAGAGAGAACAAGAACAATAAAATTATATGTAAAACCTAGGAAAAGACAAGGAAAAAAAGAGAATTTTTGTTGACAAGTTGTGTGTATTTTGGGGGAAATTTACTAACAAAAGTTATGAATTTATGTCAATTTAGTACTAAACATAATTTGCCATATATAATCATTCTCAACCAATTTTGGCGACAAATTGTTAACGTAGACATTGGCTGCCATATATGGCACAATTAATGTTGACGTTGATAAATTTTATAATTTTTATAATTTTTAATTTTTAATTATTTATTTTTTACCATTGTGGCTCTTGCCGTATCTAGGTGAGGCAGCTAGGGAGGTCCCTGACCCTTGCCAACCAAAATGAAAAAAAAAAAAAAAATGAAAAAAAAAAAAGAAATTATAAAAATTCAAAGAAGAACATTATACCCGAGGATCTGGATTGAATAACTAGACTGGAAAATTGTGTCGATGGGCCGCAGAATCGGACTGGTCATTGGAGGGGTTATGGGGGACACAGAGTTCAAGACAGTTCCCTGGGCAAAGGCAAAGAACCTGGAGTTCAAAGAACATTGGTTCGTGAAGAAGCTCCTGGCATTCCACTTTAATCTTTTGACTGTTTATGAAGTTTGTTAAAAGGCTTTCATCTCAGCATTCATCTAGCTAACATAAATCAAGAAAAAGCCCTTCTGGCTTGCGCCCGACACTATCCGAAATCCCATCCGTGCTTTCGTTTGTGAGCAAAATGAACCTACTTTTTCAATAAATTAGCTTGATGTGAACCAACTTTCATAGCCCGCCTGCTACAGATTTGTTAAAGCTTGTTTTATGAAATAGGACATAGATCGAGTCAAATCCATGATAGCTTATAATTTTAGAAGTATCACCTGGTTGTTGACATGATCTATGCAGGCTCCATTCAAAGTCATTAGAGATTAGGAATTGTTCCAAGTCACAACAGTTACAAGTATCAGCTTGTTTGATATATATCTGGTTTTATTTGTACAGACGTCTTGAAACTTGCCTTGCCCCACATATGACTGATGTAGACTCCTGTTTCATCAGTTTCATGTTCCGAAGCTGCCATTATTTCACTTTTTTCGGGCGATTTTAATAATCTTCGAGAGACGTTTATTCCACTAAAAGCATAATGTTCGGGCTGCTAAAGCCGGAATAGAGGAGGCAATATTTTATGGGGTTTGGTTCTACGAGATTAATTTATGTTTTCTTGAAATACCAATTCTCCCTCCCTCTCCTCCCCATTGCTTGTTTGGACCTAACACACTATGCCAGTAGTAGTTCCAACCTCAAAGTAGCATGAAGCGTTTTCAAACGGTGAAGACTCGTGTGAATCATGACCAAAGAGCCTAGATGGATTTCCCTACAATTACATAAGCCATCTATGAAACAGATATAAGCCTTGCAATTAGCGTGGGATCAGCGACAAGATTTATAGCTTGTGGATTGAACGGTGAATAGATTAGACCGCTCTCGACACTTCGAAATTTCTCTTTCCATCTAAATCTTTTCCAATTTGGACAAAGCCAATGCATTACATCCTCCATTGGCCTGAGGTAAAGGTGACGTGAAAAGCTTTGTGGGAGAAGGACAACCGAGGTGGATTCCATACATAATGGAATTTCGACAGCAGTAAGAGCAAAAAAACCAGACCCTTCAAGAAAAGAGAGAGGGAGAGAGAGAGAGTCGGGTAACTCGCTTGCGTGATATATTTTTGAGAGAGAGAAAGATATTCCATCCTTTTCACCTCATGAAATCCCACTTTCTGAAGGATTCACTTTGCTTTCGCCTCATCCCCTCCCATTTCTTTCGGGCTCATCAGATTCACGTCATCCTATCTATAATTGCTGATTAATCAAGGCTAAAATCGATCTTGTCCTTCCCAGTTACTCTAATTCTGAATGAGAAAAGATTAGCTCAGGCGAAGCGAAGCAGATCCCTTAGCATCAGGGATGGATTCCCACGTCATCAACATCGCATACAGAAAAGCCCAAAAAAGATGACAAGTCCATACCCATGGATTCAAACCAAACCAATACACAATCCCAAACGCAATAATGCAAGATTGAAAAAAGGGAAGACCAAAATAGCATAATCATATTGAGGGGAATGCAAGTTGAGAATGCCTTCCAGAGCAAATAGGGGAAAAAAAAGGAGCAAGTGTAGCGCATCGATTCGGCTCACTTGCACGCCTTTGCAATCTGATTGGGGAGGCCATTGTAGTGCAACTGAGTCAAGTCATTGTTGAGTTTACTTGGAATGCTGTACAAAGGCGCCAAACTTGGAAGACTCCAACAAGTTCTTCCACTTGCGTGTTGGGCCAAAACTAGTGCGTGGGGGAAGGGTTTGAATCGTACACCAACGAATGACAAGTGGTGTTTCGATATTTTATTTGAAAGTTGAACAAGAGTTGAAAGAACAGTGTCATGCCAATCATGGTTCTGTTGAGTGGAGGTATACAGGCTTCACTCTCTCCGATCATTGAGGGAATTCCACTGGTGACCAGTTAAATTGAAGCAATCAATGCAAAATCACATGTTGAAAAGACAATGTAAATTCACCGGTGACCCGAAACAAATCTTAATTTCCAATCTGCACGGCTGTCGAACAAATTAACAAAAAAAATTACAATCAGTCTTGAATCAAAACTCGGAAAATGGAATACACATGCAATCCTTCTTCTTCAGCTCATTTTCAACTAAGAGAATAATTCAAACTTAATTTTAGCAATTAAATAGAATTTAATCTATCGAATACAACAAACCCAAAGCCTCGACCTTTCTTTGCATACCACATCTCAAAGAGGTTCAAAAATTAAAAGCCAGTGTTTAAAGTCATTACTGCTACCTATTTCAAAGTTCGGATCCATCTCCTTTCAGTTTCTCGGCCCAAAAGAAGAAAAAAGCAAACAAAATAGTAATCCTGAGGCTAGCATTTGCGAGCTCAAATCAGTAAAAACAAAGTCTAGCGAGCTCGACACGAAGCGAGACGCATGGAATGTGGAATTCCATCGACTTTACTTTGTTGAAATACTCCAATAATAAATAAATTCAAAACTCTTCGAGTAAAAAAAACGTCAGATAATAATGTGAAGTCACATAAGATTTTAGTGCTTTCACAATAATAATGACCATAATATTGGTGGTTCCGTATTATCAACGTGGGAAAGACTCACTTTTACATAAAGTCGACATAAAATGAAAGACTTAAGTAATATATATTTTCAATTCGTGTATAATTGGGAATGCACCCCAAAGTTCAAGTGCAACGGCCATGATCCATGACCATAAGGGATAAGCAAATTTCAGTACTGGTTTGTCTTCACCTCGCCTACCCAGCAAAACCAAAACCCAAGTAGAGTGTTGAACAATTTTAATCATCATGAAACAAACGCCTTTTGGTCTATTGGTGGTTTTCCTCGCGGTAATTCCACTCCACTTTGCTTCCTCCGAGACATTGCCTTCAACGAGCCCAACTAAGTGCCATGAGTAGGAGAAGTCTGCCTTGTTAGAATTCAAGCAATCTCTCTTCCATCCAGAGTTGGATAGTTGCCGGTTTTCAGACGAACTGTCGAAGCTAGAATCGTGGAAGCTGGAAGACGGGGATTGCTGTAGCTGGGAAGGCGTCGATTGTGATCAATGGACTGGCTAACGCAATAATGTAAGATAGAAAAAAGGGTAGACCAAAATAGCAGAATCATATTGAGGGCAATGCAAGTTGACGATGCATTCCAAAGCAAACAGGGAAAAAAGAAGAAGAGAGCAGGTGTAGCACATCAACTCGACTCACTTGCATTCCCTTGCAATCTGATTGGGGAAGCCATTGTAGTGCAACTGAGTCAAGTCATTGTTGAGTATACTCGGAAATGCTGTACAAAGGCGCCAAACTTGGAAGACTCCAACGAGTTCTCCCACTTGCGTGTTGGGCCAAAACTAGTACGTGGGGGAAGGGTTTGAACCATACGGCAATGAATGACAATTGACGTTTCGAGACTAGGTCAATGAAGACTTTGAAGGACCTGCTCGATCAAGATCTATAGATCGTTCCTGCAACGGGTAATCCCATATGCAAACAGTTCTTGCATGCCAACTGGATGGGATCCTGCAGCAACAGCTATTAGACTTAAGCAAATATGCATTGTTATCTTCTATATGAAAGTTGAAAAAGAGTTGAAACAACGTAGTCATGCTGACCATGGCTCTGTAGGGTGCAAGTCTATAAACTTCTTTATTTCCGATCGCTGAGCAAATTTTCTTCGGCACAGATTCAGTTAATTGAAGCAATCGATACGAAATCGCATGCTAAAAAGACAATGTAAATCCATCGGTGACCAGGAACAAACCTTAATTTCCAATCTGCGTGGCTATCAAACAAATTAACTAACAAAATAATAATCAGTCCTAAATCAAAACCCAGAAAATAGAATACACGTGCAATCCTTCTTCTTCAGCTCATTGTCAACTTAGAGAAGAATTCTAATTTAATTCTAGCAATTAAACGGAATCTAATCTATCAAGTACAACAAACCCAGAGCCTCAACCTTTCTTCATATACCACATCTCAAATAGGTTAAAAAATTAAAGCCAGTGTTTAAAGTCATCACAGTTACCTATTTCGAAGTTTGAATCCATCTCCCTCTGGTTTCTCTGCCCGAAAGAAGAAAAAGCAAACAAAACGGTCATCCCGAGGCTAGCATTTGTGAGCTCAAATCAGTAAAAACGAAGTCTAGCGAGCTCGATGCGAGGCGAGACTCATGGAATGTGGAATCCCATCAACTTTACTTGGTCAAAATGCTCCATTAACTAATAAATTCAAAAACTCTTGGAGAAAAAGAAACGTTAGATAATAATGTCAAGTCACGTAAGACTTTAATGTCTTCACAAGAATAATGAATATGACATTAGTGGTTCCGTGTTATCAACGCGGGAAAGACTCACTATTACATAAAGTCGACATAAAGTGGAAGACTAAAGTAATATATATTTTCAATTCATGTATAATTGGGAATGCACCCCAAAGTTCAAAACAGCCATGATCCATGACCACAAGGGATAAGCATATTATATAAGGACAACGCAATTTTGGTACTCGTTCATCTTCACCTTGCCTACCCAGCAAACCAAAACCCAAGTAGAGTATTGAACAATTTAACCATCATGAAACGAACGCCTTTTGGTTTCTTAGTGGTTTTCCTCTCAATAATTCCACTCCATTTTGCTTCCTCCGAGACATTGCCTTCCACGAGCCCAACTAAGTGCCATGAGCAGGAGCAGTCTGCCTTGTTAGAATTCAAGCAATCTCTCTTCCATCCAGAGTTGGATAGTTGCAGGTATTCGGATGAACCATCGAAGCTAGAATCATGGAAGCTGGAAGATGGTGATTGCTGTAGCTGGGAAGGTGTGGAGTGTGATCAATGGACCGGCTACGTGACCGGCCTTGACCTCAGCCAAAGTTGTCTCTCTGGTCCTTTCAACTCGAACGCCAGCCTCTTCCGCCTCGCCCACTTGCAAAGCCTCAACCTCGCCTGGAACTATTTCGATTCCTCTCAAATACCTTCCGCGATAGGTGATCTTGTAGAGTTGACAAGCCTGAACCTCTCTTTCTCCGGCTTCCTAGGTCAAATCCCGTCTCAAGTCCTAAAGTTGACTAACTTGTCCTCCCTCGATCTGTGTGCGAACATAGGACTGGAGCTGAGGAATCCCAACATAGAGACCGTGGTTCAGAGGTTGACCAAATTAGAACACCTTGATCTTAGCTGGGTGAATGTGTCGGCTCCATTTCCTGATGCCATCGCAAATTTATCTTCCTTGACATCACTTGTACTCCCATACTGCGACTTGCAAGGGACTTTCCCGATGACCATCTTCGAGCACCCGAGGCTACAACTTCTTGATTTGGGTTTCAATACAAGGCTGTCTGGTCATTTGCCAGAGTTTCACTTACACGGTCCCATTAAGTCATTGTTTCTTCCGATGACCAAATTATCGGGCCCACTACCAGTTTCGCTTGGGCAATTGGCTTTCCTCAGCAAGTTCGATATCAGTTATTGCAATTTATCAGGGAACATCCCCTCTTCAATAGGTAACCTCACTCAACTTACCATGTTGCTTTTAAAAGATAACGATTTTTCAGGTGGAATCCCATCTTCCATTGTGAAGCTCATCCAACTCTCCTATGTGGATCTTAGCATGAATCAACTCTCTGGGGAAATTCCTGCTTCCTTCATCAAACTCACCAACCTCACTGTCTTAAACCTCCATCACAATCAATTAACCGGACAAATTCCAGCTGAGTTCACTAGCCTCACCCGGTTGGCTTATCTCGACCTATCGTTTAATAGATTAGCTGGCCCAATTCCCGAAGACATTTCTAATCTCAAAAATCTTATGACCCTGGACTTGCAATCAAACAACCTGAATGGCACTTTGCGACTGGATGTGATTCTCAGACTTCAACATTTAACGACATTGCTACTCTCATTCAATAAATTCTCGTCGATTATTGAACCCGGCATTAATGCTAGCCTTTCAAACCTATCCATTCTCGGCTTGGCTTCTAGCAACTTAAGTGAGTTCCCAATCTTCCTATCAAACCAAAGTAGGTTGGAATGGTTGGACCTATCCCAAAATAGCATTTATGGGCCGACACCTCCATGGTACTTAAATGTGAGTACAGCACAATTAAGGTTGTTAAATCTTTCAAGAAACTTAGTTACCAATTTCACAGCTTTTAAATGGCCGGAGCTTATGATATTGGACCTCAGTTACAACAATATACAAGGATTACTTCCCGTTCCCCCAAAGGCCATTGAAGTCTATCTTGTCTCAAATAACAAGCTGTCTGGAGAAATATCACCAGAGATGTGCCAGCTAAGCTCTATTGTCATACTTGATTTGTCGAAGAACAAGTTGACTGGTGTTATTCCGTCATGTCTAGGCAATTTGAGTGAGACCATTTACATCTTGAGTTTGCATGGCAATGATTTATATGGAAAATTTCCTCAATTGCATCATAACGTATGTGCGTTGAATATGATGGATTTGAGTGATAACCAACTACAAGGGCCATTGCCAAGGGGGTTAGCTAATTGTAGGCAGCTGGAGTTTCTCAATATCGGAAATAATCAGATAGTCGACACATTTCCTTCATGGATGGGCTCGCTTTCTTATTTGAAGGTGCTCATTTTGCGTTCCAACAGATTTCATGGAGCCATAGGGGAACATGAAGCTCGTGACCAGTTTCCTAACCTACAAATTGTTGATCTATCCATGAACAACTTCTCAGGTAACCTTCCATCCAAATGCTTTGATACCTGGAGTGCCATGAAAGTCCATGATCCATCTGGTGCAAACTGCTATGGGAAAGATGTACCCTCTTATCTCCTTCTCCCCCAGATTGAGGCAAAGTACGACTTCTCAATCACAATAATGAACAAAGGCATTGCAATAGAGTACCAAAAAATATTGCGATACCTCACTGTGATTGATCTTTCCAGCAACAACTTTAATGGGGAAATTCCGAATTCTATTGGAAGTTTGACTGAACTTCGTCTGCTCAATCTCTCCGACAACAGTCTTACCGGCTCCATCCCTTCATCCCTGGCGAATTTGACCGAACTAGAATCTCTTGACCTTTCAAGCAATAATCTCTCAGGAATGATCCCTCCAGCACTAACACAACTCATTTTCCTTGCTTTCTTCAATGTGTCGGACAACCATCTTTCTGGGCCCATACCTCAAGCAAAGCAGTTCACTACATTCGAGAATAACTCCTATGGAGGGAACTTAGGACTGTGTGGAGGTCCTCTGACAAAGAAATGCGGAAATCCTACTGAAGCGCCCTTGGCACCACCATCTGGTGCAGTCACGGAAGAGGACTCGGGGACGTGGTTCGAAGAACTTGACGGGAAAATTATCTTGATGGGTTTTGGAAGCGGGCTTGTCATCGGCATAGTTATGGGGCTGACCACAACTTCCCGAATTGAGCGTTGGTTCCTGAGGTTCTATAGAGGAAGGCGAGGAAGATGGATGCACCAAATAAGGTTTGCGTGATTTACCATCTGTTGTGAAAGTTCAATGACTAAATTGCTCATTGCCAAGTGCGCATCATGGCGTACCTTTTCTATGTGTTCTGTGCTTCACGACCCAAATATCTACCATCTAGATATGAGATTGCGAATAAAGTGTCTCCAGTTTCATCAAGCAAACCATATATGTGTGATCATTGCCATGAAATTGATTCGATGTACTCTTTTGATAGCTATGAATACAAATTCTCGTGTTGGCCAAGTTTCCTTCCCCTCATTTCTTCAATCTCGATCAAACAAGGTAATTAGTCACGGCCTCCTTGTTTTGGACGAATCGGCATTATGAGGCCCTGTTTGTTATAAATTTTTTCAGTTTTCCATTTAAATTGAAATAAAAAATGTGCACCAAAATTAGCGTTTGCTCAGAACTGAACATGGTAGTCCAGGATCTGGATCGAAGAACTAGACTGGAAAATTGTGTCGACAGGTCGTGGAATTGGACTGGTTATGGGACACAAAACAACCACGAGAGTTCAACATTGGTTCGTGATAAAGATTGTTGGGCAAAGGCAGAGAACCCGGAGGCATACAGAGAAGGCGGCTTGCATGAAATCACGTCACGTTGTGAAGGTTAGTATTACACCTCAATAACTCAAAATGTTGCAATAGCATGGCATTCCGCTTTAATCTTTTGACTGGTGATGAAGTTTGTTAAATAGCTTTCATCTCAGTATTAATCTGGCTAAATGGACTCAAAAACATATGTCAAGAACTCTTTCGAGTTGCTCCCAACGCAATCCTAATCCCATCCGTGCTTTCATATGCGAGCAAAATGAATCCTCTTTTTCGATAATTTTAGCATGATGTGAACCAACTTTCACATCCCATGTGCTACAGATTTGTTAAAATTTGTGTCGGGAAATATGATATAGATCACCTGGTAGTTGATATGTCTTGCCCCATAGATGACTAATATAGACTCCAGGCTCGTCGGTTTCATGTTCCGAAGCTGCCATTACTTTGCTTTTTTCTTTTTTCGGACAATTTTATCGCACCTCAGGTTGTTGAACGAACTTTCATCAAGACACACCACAAAAGGAAGTATGAGATCTTTGGATTACACTGGAAAATCCGGCCACTGGCAGGACCCGAAGAGTATACACATAAACTAGTACAATGCAAACACTTTCTTCTGTCAAAGAAGAAAGAAATGCATTTTTATTTGAACTTCAAATTGAAAGTAACAGCTGTAAAGGTCGGGATCTGTTTTGTTCGACATAAAATTTGGCTTAAGGCTCCACATTATCAGCACACAATCTCAACCACGGCTATTCCCTCATCGCAAGCGACAGCAACCCTGCAGAGCCAGAGCCATAGAAAAGTGAGATAATGAATATGGAAGATTTTATCTTTGTTCTGAAACCAACGAGCCTACATGTATGTCTTTATAGTGGCAATGCTTATTATTGTCAAAGCATGGATATAGTGAGGAAATGATGCATTTAGAGCGGGTATGAATGTTACCGGTGCGATCCTTTCTGATATGCAATATCCCAAATCCTTCCATGACCGAATTTCACTACGTGCTTAAGCCTGTACATGATATAATATCAGAGTCATTCGCAAAAAAACAGAGTTCATGGACATAAACAATCTTATCCTATGGTAACTTTTGGAAAATCTGGAAAAGATAGAGGTGGTATTTTCATTCGACTGCTATAAATGAAGTTCATTCTAGAGCATGCTAACTGTACAAACTCCCACAATGCATACCCAAAGCCTTTTGCATCCCATACGCGAAGAGTCTCATCCTCTGCACCAGTGATTACTATTGGCAGCTCAGGATGCGCGCATACAGCAGTAACATTGTGCTCGTGTCCCTCGAGTGTATGTACACATTTTCTGCCTTTATCATCCCAAACCTGTACTTGTTATTTAACAAATCATATATCAATTGATCACTCTCTAATGATGCACCGGTATATTAAATTAAGAACGATGAAGTTTTTTGAACCTTAGCAGTGTAATCATCAGAACCACTCAGTAAATAGAGCATATCATCCCTAGAGAAGTAATCAACAAAGTTCAGCCCCTTCTCATGCGCATCCAAAGTAAACTTAGGCGCAGAAGAGTGAACATTCCAAATCTGCAACAGATGGGAATCGTATTAAGAGTATATATAGCATGTTTGGAAATGGAAATATGTTTTCTATGAAGAGCGAGACCTACAAAGAGAGTACCTTCATAGTTTTATCGAGTGATGCACTTGCAAAAGCATTAGGATCTCGAGGATCAAACGCTACTCGCATCACATAGTGTGAATGTCCTTCAAATGTCTGAGTACACATCCAATCCTTCTCCCAGTCCCAGAGCTTTATAACCGCGTCGTCCGATGCTGATAGCACATAGGGAAGGGTAGGGTGGACGCCCACGCATCTGATATAATCTTTATGTGCTTGAAACTCTTTGATCTTCTCCATAGTGCCATAGTCGTATACACGAATAAAGGCATCGTCCGATCCAACAATTACCCAGCCCTTGCTCGGGATAAATTTGGCTGACCTCACTGCAAACAATCGGCATTACAGATTAGGATGGACAATTCTCTGGTTTGGCATCATGAAATGTCAAAGAAATTTGAGTACATATCAATTTAATATGGTGCATTCAGATATATACCTGGTGATTCAGCCACCTTGAATGTTTTCTCAGTAGTCTGAAATACCACCAAACAATGTTGATGTCAATTAGTAAACATAAGATCAAGGTAAATTACTTCTTGTCACCAAAACATTCAGTAACAATGAAGACATCGGAGATTTCTCTGTAATGTGAACTGCGAAAGCAGAGAAGGCTGTTATTTACCTGGGATTGGTAGTTCCAAATGTAAACGGTTCCTGAATGCAAGCTTACAAGAATCCTGCATGACAACGAGCATCATTCTGGTAAGACACTTACTATTAGCATCCTTAAGCTTGGTTAAGTGAAAATATGATTGAGCTTCCTTTCTAACCATACTAGATTAATGAAAGATATCAACAAAAGAAGCATAAGCAAATTCCCGTTACCATGGTTCTGTTGGGTGGAACTCGACGGATTTAGCTCGTTCCGACTTTTGAACGATCTCATTCTGGTGCAGAAGTGACATTAATTAGTTTCTCAAACAGTAAAGTGCAGATGCTTAACATCGATGAATACAATCGTATAATGTAATAAAGTTAAACGAATCTGCAAATGCAGAAAGGGAAATGGAAACGAGAAGAACTGAGGAACAGGGATTGTGCACCTCGAACTTGAACACTGTAGACTGATACATGCCGATTGAACAAAAGCCAAATCAGTACAATGAAATCTCCAAGCGCAAATATACCGTAAAACGAAATTACTTCTTGAGAGATGAAGTATATAATATTGCTAGAAGTTGCTGCAATCTTGGTTGTAAATTAATGTGTTTTGGGACATCTTTATATGCAAGAGTTGCTTGTCGATTAAGGATGTCCATGCAATTTTCCTCTCTCTCTAGCCAAGAAAATTCTGCTGCATGTTGTCGTCATCCCATGCCTTCGAAGCCGTCCATTTGGCACACGTGTCGAAATAGACGACTCGATCGTAGTCCAATGATTGTTATTCAAGGGAATTACGTGGACGCGTATACTCTATTCTACGCTCGCCCTCGTCAAGGTAACTCCTCTCTCCTATGCTGTCATCCGCTGCTCCTCAACCGTCCCTTCCGCTGTCGTGTGACAACACACGGTGGAGATCAAAGCCCAGAGGTTGTCCGGTCAAAACTAGTAACGTCAACACAGTTCATCATTAAGAATATTCAAAGGGCGGCCTCTAGCTGGTCAAAGTCAAATTTGGAAAGCGAAATTCTCATTGTGATCCACAATTTGTGGATAAAATCATCAGCATCATTGATTGGATTAACGGTCTAGATGAATTTGATCTATGTAATTTATAAACTATCTGATGTTTATTTTTTTATGATTCTCATGCCATCACGTGTCTAAGCGAGCAGATTAAGAGCTCACACTTTGTAAGTTTAAAATTTATATTAAGCCGAATACTTTTTCCATGCAAGGGCCAAGCAAGAATAGATTGAGTCCTCCTTTATAACTAATTTGCAACCAAGTCATCTACAAATACACAATGCATCATCAAAAAAATGATAAGTTATGTCGAATTGAGAATCCAAAGAACTTCTCCAAAGATTAAACTCTCGAGGAACAAACTGAAAATGCAAAAAATTGTCGGGTGAATACCCTTATAGAAATTGCCGAGAGGATTTTGTTAGTCCAATAAAGTCCCAGTAACATGCTGGCTTAGGAGGAAGGAATCGGCCTAAGCATGGTGCATCATGACAACAGATCCATGAGATCTTGGGTGCAAGAGAAGCCCCAGAGCTCTCTTAAAGGCTCTCTTGAGCCCAAACCTACATATGGGACTCATGCTGCACCGATCGAACTCTTATAGCCCAATCTCGACTTCTGTATCATCTTCTGCTGGCAGAAGAAAACATTGTAAACTAGTATAAAACCCATAAAAGAGGAGCTCTTGGCTGGACTGGGAAAACCTAACATGTCTTTCAGGAGACAGGTCACAGGTTGTTTATGAAGGCATACCCATCCTCATCTGGCTATCGGTGAAAGATTCACGCCATTCCCGATACTTATTATTACAAACGTAGCATCGATGCTTCATCCATTATCACATGTATAATCACAAGGCTATGGAAAAAAGATAGTGCAAGAAGATAAGAGGATAAAAACATCGCCCTTCTATTCATTCACTATTCTGGATAAGTATGACACTGGTGAATTGCATTACAGAAGTGAGATCTGAAAAAAAAAAAAAAATGGTTGATGAGGGGCCAGTATTGAGGTTCACAGTTTGAGCAATATCCATAGAAGAGAACTAGTGCTATCACTTCACCTCAAGGTCATGGGAGCACTTTGTTTCTTCACTTACCACACGCGCAGAGACATAAAGCAAATGGATTCACGAATCTTCTTACAATTGATCGTAAAAGCACAATTGTCACTAAGCTCAACAAGAAAGTATGTGCGAAATCATCATAACCTCATTGAATTGGGCTCATTATCACACTAGTTTATTGAGAATTTGGAGATTCTTTATTAAAAAGTGAAAGAAAAGTGAAAAATGAATCATCATAAGAGGCCATTAGTGCTGGCATGATGAAGAACATCATGTAAGAAGACGTAGATTAATCAAAGAAAGTACAAAGTGAGAGTAGATCTGCTCTTTCTGCTCATTATATATGAGCAACATAATCACTACTTCTAATCTTAATTTCCTCATGTCTCTCTTCATCCTTCTCATTGCACCCAAAACCAAGAAAAGAAAAGGCTACATAATATATTATCAAAAACTTCTCAAGTCAATTTCTGCATAATTGATTCTGTTATAATATTAGAATTTGAATGCCAAGAGATATTTTTCACATGATCATACCTTGCAAAAAGAAAAGGTGTTTCACATGCGCCCGCATATGAAACTATTCTGGAATGTGGAACTGCATCTACTGCACTTTGGTTGGCACTCCAATAACTGTACATTGATAAACTCATGTAGCGAAAAAAGATGTCACATGATAATGTGAAAGCCCAAGACTTCAGTGCCTTCACAAGAATGACGACCACAAGATTTAAATTCAGTGTTATCAACGCGGGCTAGACTCGATATCCCACAAAGTTGACTTAAAGTGGAAGACTAAAGTATTCAGAAAATGAAACACTTTGGTCAAACAAACAATGATTAAAGCCATTGAAGCAGTGATAAAAAGAGAAACACACAAGGGTATATTCCAGGAATAAACTTGAGCACTCAGCCTCCACCCCTTCCATCATCTCAAAAAACTTATCAAAAGGATACTGCTAATGTAGACAATGAGGGGAAAGAAAGAAAGAAAAGAAGAAAGAGGGAGGAAATAGGTCTGGACCCTAGCCAAGCATTATAACCCCCAATGGTCGTCACTCTGGTTGGTTCCTAGTTGCTACTGCCCATGAGCAACCAAACTTAGCTAACCTATTTTGACCAAAGAATGAAGGATCGTGTCTCTTAGTCGCTTCGTATTGTGTCTTCCGTGTCTGCATCATGTTTTATGCTTTTGGGTGCTCATATGATAGCCAATACAAGTGTGGTCTTACAGGCAAAAAACCCGAACAATCATGTCCATAACTCTTCTGCATTATTGGCACCACTGGATTCGAAAGTGGGCATTCAAAGAGAGCAAGCTAATGGCTATGGGGCTAAAAGTATCGATTTCTGGTTCCGCCATTGGTTGACGTGCTCAATGAACTCAGCCCTCTGGATTCGAAAGTGGGCATTTAAGACTTTTGAGAATTCATCTTCCACAGATTGAGCCCCATCACACTCAAGGAAATTATAGTCAACCCAAGAAATGCTTTGAATAAGCTTTCTCTCTAGGTATCCATAGAAGAAGTTTCTCATCCTCATCGGGTCCAAGTGAAAGGAAACTGTGAAAAATTCTAATACCATTTCAGTAGAAACAGAAATCTCATTGAAACTGTACAAAGGTGGTCCATCCAATTTCTCCGGATATTATTCAAAATGACCCCTCAAGTCCAGTCCAGGCTAATTGGATTCCTCATGGATTTATGCCCCCCTCCCCCCTATCTCTGCTTTTCCAGAACAGCCACTCCACAAAACGTGAGCACAAAATGTAGTGTTTTCAAAGGGAATAAGTTCTCATCTTCCAAGCAACACTGAGATGACTGAGGTGTTCCAACCAGAAAGGCCAGAATGGACAAATTTTGTACCGAAGGTTTGTTTCCCCCAAGTCGCTAGTCGATTGCAAGCTGCACCGACCAATCGGACATTTACACGCGGAGAGAGAATCTTCTTTTCTACTTTTAAAAGAGAGAGAGAGAGAGAGATTGACCATTGGAACTCGATTTCTGTTCGAGTCTGGTCCATCAATGGTGGGTACTTTTTAAAGTGGAAAATTGTGGAGCCTTTTGAGGTCTAGGACCGATAGACAAAGATGGCCATCGAACGCAATTGCTTATCGCCGCATAGACAATTCACGCAATTTTGAAAAAGTCCATGTCTTGTCTCTTCCAATTTTGACAGAATCAATCGTGTGATTACTCGTCGCAGTTGCATCCATTTTGAGGTCAAAAATATTCTTGCTGACACCTTTCACCTCGAATAGCTGAGAACTTTTGACTAGAGGTTAATATTCCTATGAGTCAAGTTGTCTTGGCTTTAGTAGATTATGCATGATCTAAGAGAATCCAGACTGTTTGGCCCTATTTTGCTGAGAATTAGCTTGTAATTTGCATATCTAAATTAGTGACTTACCAACTTTTATAAGAAAAACTACCAATTAATTTTAGGTCACTAATTCTGTGTTGAGTTACCGATCAATGTTTAATTTTAAAAAAAATTAATACCAACTTTTCTATTAAGTCAATGACTTTCATTTATCTTGATTAGCAGCCCTTCAACATATTTTTAAAGATGACCAACCTAAACTACCGTGACTTACCAAATTTTCTCTTATTTTATTACCACATAATATCAAATTTTCAATTCTTATTTGAGTTTATATTTACTTGCAAACTTTTTTATTATTTGCAAATGTTTATTTCCATTTCTTAGCATAGTTTCGATATCAAGCTCGTGGCAAACATGACTTGCTCAACCTTCAAGATCACTACCATTGCCACTCAAGCTCAAGGTCGAGGTAGTCTTGTGGCATGACAGCAAGTAGGGGTGTGCAAAATGAACCGCCCAAAATGGGAACTGCCGGACTGGACCGAACCGGTTGGTTAGGTTCAGTCTCCCAAAGTGTCGATTTGATTCCCAATTCCTAAAAGTGGAATAGGTGTCCAGGCAGTCCAGTTTCTAGTTTCAAGGGAAAATCGGACCGAACCGATTACATAAATCTTTTTATTATTTCTTCAAAAGAAATAAAAGTAACTAGATTTTTTTTATTTCTTCATAATATATAGCATTCAGTAGTGGGAAAAAAAAGTAACCGGTTCCTTTGGATCATACCGAAATCAGACCAGTTCGGTACCCGGTTCCCAATTTTGGGGACCACCGATCACCCTTAGCAACAAGTGATGTCATTAGTGTCGGCGAAGCTAAGATTTTTTTTTTCATTTCTATATTTTTCCTATTATTCTATGAAAATTTTATGGTTTGTTTCGCTCAACTTTCCAAAAAGACTTAAGGTTCAAGAAAATTTGAGGGTGCTTGATAAAGTTTTTCGCCTCTGCCTTGAGAGGAAGCTAGCCTTGGCAAAATTAAAGGCCCAAAGTAAGTCTTAATTCCTTTTGATTCTTATAAAAAGTTTGTACTCGTTTAATCCACATCAGATTTTTCATTGCCATCTCATCTTTTTCCCGATTACCACCTCAACAGTCCATGTCAACAATAATCAATCAAAAAAGAAGAAGTTTGATTTTGAATTTCGTGCTAAAACTAGAGAGATCACTAAATACCTGCTGAACATGTCAAAAGTTAGTAAACTTCCATCAGATTTAGAATATTTTGAATTGACTACACCTACTTTATTGCGAGGGAATTAAAGAGAATCAGGCCGAGAACCTTGCCTTTTTTTTTGTTTTTTTTTGGGGATAGTGAGAGGTTGAAATCAAGAGATTGACGGATGGCCAAAATAAGAAGACCGCATTAGCACCAGTGAAGACAAAAGCAGAACTTGATTAACACCCCGCCTCATTTCAAGCAACTGAACAGTCAGTGAGTATCAACTTGCGAAGCTACTACGTATCTTACGTTAACAGTATGAGGTGGTCGTGGAAAATTCTGCTTATTATCATGGTACAGTCAAAGAATGTCGTCTCGGACATTACCTAGATTCTAGGTGGCCATTTATTTTCCTGAATACTTCCGCAATTTTCATGATAAAAGCACGTCAAAAGTTGTCCCACGCAACTTAATTAACAGGTTTATCTTGGTTTTGTATACACTCGGCTTCCTCGATCTAAGAGATTAAATCTTGTGATTAAATTACTGCTTCAATGTCACATGTAATATCTTCAGTCCATTTGCTCTTGAGGAGATATCAAAATTATCCAAAACCACTTGACTTAAATGATAGATTTATCGCTATTATCTTGTCGTATATTTCCGTCACTAATATCTTAAGTTTCAGCATCTTCTTATATTGTTATTTTATTTTGTATTCAACAATTTGATGGCCCCTTTGGTTTGGCATCGAGGATTTTGCCTTGTGCTGCCACGATGGACATGCCAAAGCTGGGTTCGTACTGCATGGTACGTACCCATTAATGGCACATATTTTTCAGTTCATATTGAAGTCAGAGAGATGCTAAAGACATCGATTCTAGCTAGCTTTGAGAGCAGCATCGTCTAAAAAATCATCATCTAAGTGAAGAACTTCAGCTTGAATCCAAAACAAAAGATGATCACTTTAAAGAAGGAATTAAAATATTAACTTGGGAGGGCAGATGGAAAAAGGGAAAGGAAAGGTTGACGGGTATGAAGGGCTAGAACCTTTCGACTTGTTCAAAGCAACACGGAGCGGACGGTCCTTGTTTTTACACTCCATTAGTCAAATCATAGTCCCAGATAGGCGTTGCGGATATTCCATCAAACCCTTGGAAGCTTCTCTCTTTCTCATGCATTTTTCCTCTTGTTTCTCTGCTCGAAACTACGGTCAGCCTTACTTGCATCTTGGAATGAATAGATGATTATATCAGTTGAGTCCGCTGCAACATGCATAATCATTATGAAGATGATCAAAAAGGGGATTACAGCCTTCTAATCTTGTGTTAAAAACAAACCATGTAGTTCAAATTGTCCACCTAATGCATTGTGAGTTGGTTTACTTAAGCCGCCTTGTAAGTGTTTGCCGTTCAATTACGCATAAGCAAACTCTCTAGCTTAGTTGATCCAGGTGGAAACGGACATAGAATGAATTTTTTTGGGTTGCAAACGTCGGAAACATGATTTGGTTGGCCCTATGTTGCCCCGGTTTCGATCCTACAAATAACTATGTTTTACATGCAGAAGAAAGGTCTTTGTACGTTAATCTTTTGCCGAAATTAGAGAAGTTTAATAAGGAATGAACGCATGCATATGCCAAGTCTAATATGGGAGGCGATGAAACGATGTAGAGTATAATTATAGGGCATTTTGTTTTAGTTTTGGACATTTTTTCACTATTTTATCCTACAAATGACAATTTCTTACGTGCAAGATAGAGTTCTTATATGCTAAAATTAGAGAAGTTCTACATTTGAATGAACCTATACATATGCCAAGTCAATCTAGTGGTATTTTAACCCCCCTCTTCCTTTTTCTTTGCGTTAAGATAGAAAATATACTTGAAATTGCGGTCATTATAGGTGATGAAATGATGTAGAATATAGTGAAAGGACTATTTAGCTTTAGTTTTGGATATGTGTCACCTTTGATCTTACAAATGGCTATTACTTACCCACAAGATTGAGGCTTTCTACACCTTAACATTTCGTTTGAAATTAGAGAAGTTCTATAAGTGAATGAACCAATACATATGCGGAATCTAATCTAGTGGTATGATCGCAAATTGGCACATTGCTAGGTTTTTGACCAAATAGAATTGTCTAGTTCCTATGGAACCTATCATTAAAATAACCTCAAGGGGGACGGGGCTAAGCCAAGAGGAAAGGGATTTCCTTTGCGATTGGTACTTTTTTTTTGTTTTCTATCGGAAGTTAGCAAATGGAAATTTAAAAATGAACATGTGTATTAGTATTGACACCATTACATAATAAGAAAGTTCATTTGAATTAGAGAAAGCTTTTATTAAATGATATTACATCTAAAAATTCCTAAACTTATTGTATAGCGATCAATTCAATTCTAAACTTATCGTACAATTCAATTGTATCAATTTAGTCCTAGACATTTCAACTATGCCCATGTAGTCTAAACTTTTGATGATGTATCAATTCAGTGCTAAACCTTTTAAAAATTTGTCAATTTAATCATTCTGAGCAATTTTGACTGGAAATCACTGATGCAACTTATTTGTTAGCATTGACCACTTTACATAACATGGCTAGCTTGACGTCTACAACTTTACATTTTTTTAGATTATTGAATTTTTCTTTTCTTTTTTTCATTTTTCATTCCACTAGCCTCAAGCAAGGGCCACCGTCGCCGGCCTCATGTAAGGGACACCAGCACTTAGGTTGGCAAGGGCCACCCATACCAACCTCGCTTGAGGATAAAGGAGTTGGCCATCGACGAGGCCTGGCAATGGTTGATGGAGGGAAAAGGTAAAAAGAAAAAAGAATATAATAGAATCCAAAAATTGCGAAAATTGTCCATGTTGGCGATTTCTTGTCAAAATTTGGCAAATCATTAAAAAGTTTAAGATTAAATTGCTAAATAATCAAAAGTATTAGATTTCAATTAGCACGATTGAAATGTTTACAGCTAAAATAGCAAATCGTTAAAAAGTTTAGAACTGAATTGGCTATTATACAATAGATTTAAAACTTCTTGGACTATAGTTTCCCTATTTTATAGAATAGGGCCACCCTTCTCATATAAGAAAAATGAGATGAGAAGTTCGAATCCCCACATTCTCAAGAGGGTTGGAATATGGATAATTTAACTTCAGGTGTAGGTTTCGACTCCCACGTCTTGCAATGAGATAAAACAAAAGTCAAAAAGTAAGAGTTAAAGTATGAGTAGAGTAGAACTGACCTAAAATAAAATATTCCTTGTCATAATTTGTTTTGTTAATGAATAAGCCAATTTGAGTAATAAATTTAATTTCATTCACATCACAAGTGGTATCATCGTCACAATTCCCGTCACCCAGACAATTTACGACGAGGATAGAATGAAATGACCGAACTACCACTGGGAGTGAAGTAACTGCAGCTTTCCCGTTAACTACCTCTCTGATACCCTTTCCTCTCTCTCTCTCTCTTTCCCTCTCTCCCCACAAAGTCCCTCTCATTTCTTAGTATAAATTCACGCCATGCAAAGCCTTGGTCCTTCAGCAAGCGCTTGTTTGAGTCTTGCCTTCTACACATATTATCATCATCACCGTTTTTTTCTGAAATGGGTCTCAATTCAAACAGAGTAGAGAACTTCTCAGGCAATGAGGCCACCATCATCAGAGTCTCCACCACAGACTCGACACTACCACCACCCCCCTTAGAAGTGCACAGAGTTTGCCTGCCACCGAAAACAACCACCTTCCAGAAACTTAAGCACAGGCTCTCTGAGGTCTTCTTCCCTGATGACCCGCTCCACAGGTTCAAGAACCAGACGTTCCTGAGGAAACTTGTCCTGGGTCTGCAGTTCTTGTTCCCCATATTTCAGTGGGCGCCTGAGTATGATCTGAGGCTGTTTAAGTCTGATGTAATCTCCGGTCTCACCATTGCTAGCCTTGCCATCCCACAGGTGAGTGAGTGAGAAAGAGACGGTGTTTGTGCTTTTGTGTGCGCATGGAGATTTTGAGTTTCAGTGCTTTTCAGAGCATTTAGTGGTTCGAGTTTTCATTTAATGTGTGTCAATTGACTCTCGAAGAACTTTAAAGCTGGTAAATTCGCTTTGTTGATTATACAGCTTGAGGTGATTCAGTCAGTTTAGTTTTCTGGGTCTTTCACTTAAATGCTTTGTTCTGGTTCTGACATGGTGCAAGTATGCTTTAATGAACTCTTGAATCCCTTTCCAATTATTAATTAAGAGGGATCAATGTTAGGATGGTGATGAATTAAACCAAGTTAATTTTTTGGTAGATCAAATTATCCTGTAATATGACTTAGTTGAGGTTTGACGTTCTCGACTTTTTTGGCTGTTTTTTTTATATATTCTATTTTTGTGAAAGAAATACTAATGCATAGTCCATCTCTTCCTTTTCTTCTTTGTTTTTTTTTTTTACGCAATCCTGTTAAAAATTTGGATATGGGGTCATCTCACTGCCTGTGTCTTGCCTTGCAGGGAATCAGCTATGCAAAACTTGCAAATTTGCCGCCTATTGTAGGATTATGTGAGTGTCGACGGAATCATTCTTTTCTTTTTCTTCTCTGTCACAAAAATACATGAAACTAGTTGAACTTTTTTGGTTCTGCAGTTCTTTAATTAATTAAAAATGTGCTTTGTTCATGCAGATTCAAGCTTTGTTCCGCCATTGATATATTCAATCCTTGGAAGCTCCAGGCACCTCGCTGTTGGACCTGTGTCAATTGCTTCTCTAGTCATGGGGTCAATGCTCAGTGAGACGGTGTCTTACAGTCAAGAGCCAATTCTGTATCTCAAATTGGCCTTCACAGCCACCTTCTTCGCTGGTCTATTTCAGGCTTCTCTGGGTCTCCTGAGGTATCACTTATCCAACAAATTTCATTCTTTTCTTGTCCAAAATTGTTTGAAAGTAATATAATTGACAGAGAACTGTAATTCCACAATAAGAGTTTTCTCAGGGGAGTTGAGTTAAACTGTAGGAATTATCGTACGAGGAAGTGACAATAATCCAGAGACTAACTTGATTGAGTTTGGTTACGTAATTTACAGGTTAGGATTTGTAATTGATTTTCTGTCCAAAGCAACACTGGTTGGTTTTATGGCCGGGGCTGCAGTTATAGTGTCATTGCAGCAGTTGAAAGGCCTGCTTGGGATCGTCCACTTCACCACCAAGATGCAATTTGTTCCTGTTATGTCCTCAGTCTTCAAACAAAAAGACGAGGTGATTCGTCATTTTCTTTTCCATCTTAATTTCTTTTAGAAAGCCTAATAGGAACCTTCATACATGATATAGAGCTACTTCACTATTTCCTATTGGAATTTGAACGAGTGATATTATTCTATTTAGCATCATACCAGTATCTCAAGAAAGAAAAGGGACAATATTGAGTAATAACACCACAACAGACAGATACCATTTTAAATTTCGCAAAAGAAAAGTCTGGCAATCTTTTTGAAATATGATCTTGGAACTTAGGGGAATACGATTTGAAGTATGGATCTTATGAAATCCGTTCATTTGGTAATTCTGACTTGTATCATCCTTTATCAAATTCGTTTATGGGTTCAATTCCAACTCATATTCGCCTTCTTTGTTGAGAGATCCTCAACTTAAGTTACACTTGTGACTTGCAGTGGTGCTGGCAAAGTGTCGTCATGGGAGTCGGTTTCTTAATCTTTTTACTGACAACGAGGCATATTGTAAGTTTATCTTGGCCAAACATTCATTTTGCCAGCCATAATTATGTTGAATGATTGACTCACTCTTATAGTCTAACCTTTGAGTTTCCATCAAATGTCACAGAGCATTAGAAGACCAAAGCTCTTCTGGATTTCAGCAGCTGCCCCTTTAACATCAGTGGCTTTGTCAACTATTCTAGTTTTCCTCCTCAGATCAAAAGCTCATGGAATCACAATTGTATGAACTGAAGTTTTATTCACAGTTTTTGGACATATTCATAGCAAACTACCTAATTTATGTTTGTTATTTTCATGTTCAGGACTTTATTGACTAAAATTACTGTTATGCACAGATTGGCCACTTGCCGGAGGGTCTGAATCCACCTTCATCAAACATGCTATACCTAAGTGGCCCTTATCTAGCTCTGGCTGTCAAAACTGGCATCATAACTGGAATTTTATCATTAACTGTAAGAATTGTGCATTACATTTGCATACTACAATTTATTGACTATTCGGACGTAGATTCTTTCCTCTTGCATATACTTATCCTATTCTTCATGGCATCCAAACAGGAAGGTATAGCAGTTGGAAGAACATTTGCCACTATGAAAAATTACCAAGTCGATGGAAACAAAGAAATGATGGCTATTGGCCTGATGAACATGGCCGGCTCCTGTTCCTCATGTTTTGTCACCACAGGTACTTAGTTTATCTCTTCGCATAAATGGGTTTTCTTTGGTTTTGCATGCATGGGATTTTGTACTATCAACTGTTACATTAGTTTAGACTATACTCCTCTTTTCGCATGATAGCGGGTCCCACGAGAGAGCAGTCTACATAAAAATGTGAGGGGATTGTGAATATGTTGAAAGCGCCTGACTATGTCTCCTCAAGAAAAGTGGGGTTCTGGTTTTAGCAGTTCTAACGACTGTACCTCTACTGTCATTTTCAGGGTCATTTTCCCGGTCTGCAGTTAACTATAATGCGGGGGCGCAAACAGCCATTTCAAACATAGTTATGGCAACAGCAGTGCTAGTTACTCTGCTTTTCCTTATGCCACTATTTCACTACACTCCCAATGTCATCTTAGGCGCAATCATCATAACAGCCGTGATCGGTCTGATTGATTATCAGGCTGCCTTTCGGTTATGGAAAGTTGACAAGCTTGACTTTTTGGCATGCGTATGTTCCTTTGTGGGGGTCCTTTTCATCTCTGTGCCCTTGGGTCTAGCCATTGCTGTGAGTCTCTCCTACTTGAAACTTGTTCCAACCTTGTTAGCTACGTTGTTTGTAGGAGGCATTACAGATTTTAAACTGATCTTAAACTTTAAGGAGGAGACTTCCAGATTTCAGTAGCTTCTTTAAGCAACCTATTTTGGTTAACTTGACATTTTTTGGAAATTCAGGTTGGAGTTTCTGTCTTCAAGATTCTCTTGCATGTCACTAGGCCAAACACCGTGGTATTGGGAAATATTCCAGGAACTCATACATACCAAAGCCTCAGCAGATACAGCGAAGCATCAAAAGTTTCCTCTTTTCTAATAATTGCTGTTGAATCTCCGATCTACTTCGCCAATTCCACCTACCTGCAGGAGAGGTTAGCCTTCTTGACACCTCTTCAGAGTCATCAGCAGATCTAGATAGAAAAATTATATATTGGTCAAAAAATTTGAAGCTTCCTGTCCTTGCTAGGTTTCAAAGATCATGCACATTCTCAAAGGAGTAACTTTTTTTCCTGGTTAAAAGCGCTTTCTTTGTGGTTGTAATTGAAATTCTCATATGCAGGATCCTGAGATGGGTGCGAGAGGAGGAAGAATGGATAAAGGAGAAGAATCAGAGTGCACTGAAATGCCTAATTCTCGACATGACAGGTGCTACCTTCGCACTTCCACCGACAAAAACATTTTACACATATTTCCTGCAACCTCTTGACACGCTCCAATAAAATGATGCAGATATTTTGAAGCCGATTGTTCTGAACCATAATGCGAACTACATGATATTTTTAAAAAATAAGTTTCTTCTAGTGACAGTATCAAAGAAATGCATTAAGTTGGACTTTTTCATGAAAATTCATGTGATCCATTTCAATAAATAAGTTTCTTCTAGTTCATGGGGATTCTGTTTTTCTATAAGAGCATGCATGCTCGATTAATCAGCTTTGAAGTCCTTTATCCATAAAACATCAAATCATTTAAGCCTTTGAGTCTCCATTCTGCTTGTTTAATTCTCGCTTGTCGATTGACAAAAATGACGGGCGTTGTATTTTTTCTGCAGCTGTCACTTCCATAGACACAAGTGGCATCGAAGCATTAGTGGAGATCAGGAAGATGGTGGAGAAGAGATCTCTCAAGGTACAAATCATATTACAGTTGTGAACTTGGTCAGGCTTTGGATGACCTAAAGGCGTAGAGAAGTTCTCAATTTTCCTATATGCTCTCTTCCTGTCTTTCCTGCAGCTTGTTTTGGCAAGTCCAGTCGGGAATGTGATGGAGAAGCTACACAAATCAGAAACGCTGGACAGTTTCGGGTTGAATGGATTGTATATGACCGTGGGAGAAGCCGTTGCCGACATTTCTTCATTGTGGAAGTGCCAACCGTGAGTACTGGACAGCTTGGCGCCTATGTCGGGGAATAATACAAGAGAGGATTTAATGTCTTTGTTTATTTTCTTTTCCTTTTTCAGCCAGGAATTTTTGTAATTGCTGTTACGGTTTGCTCCGCCAAGAGGGAGAAGAAAGCCGTGCTCTTCCACGTGAGAGATTTTTGTATCTCGTTCCTCCAAACTTGAAACAGCTGAAAGCTTCGAATCCATGGCCTTCAAGGTTTAACTTAGTTCTGTCGCCATTATTTTCTAAGCACTATCGGTCCTCAAAAACCAACCTTTTAGGCTATAGTTTTCGACTTAAAAGGTGACCATATGCAGCAATATATTAATCACGGTGAGCAATCCGACAGTCTTGAAGTGCTGTCCTTTTTGCTAAATTTAGATATTCTCAGTTATTCTTGGCACCGCAAAACCCATGTAAAAGACATATTATACCAATTTACCCATCTTCTCACAGGCCCAAAAAAGAGAAATCATATGCATCTCTCTCTTGTCCGTGCTCGCAAGCTGCAACCAGGAGACACAACAATCAGCTTGAGAACGCTGTATTTCCAATTTTTGATGGTCCAATCCATTGATTGCGTTTGGCCTCAATAAATTTCCTCATTCTCTCAAATGTGCTGACACAAAAAGCAAGGAAAAGACGGAACTACTGGGACTAAGTTCTTAAGCGTTTGCTGCCAATTACATTTGAACTTGCCAATCAATCAAGACCCCGTAGCCGTGTCAAAATCATTTCGAGAGCAAGTGACATCCTTGCTTATAAATTTGCCGGTGGGTTAAAAAGTAAGATCCAGCATGAGTCACGCTGCATACAACAGCGAAAGCAGAGAGAGGGCGAGGGAGAGAGAGAAAGATGCAAAAAAGTTAAGCTGCCCAGTAGAAGCAGGCATGGAAGTTCATCTCATCTAATAAGTTCAGCTGGTTAAAGAAGCTCCACCTTTTTATTAACACAATCTTGTTCTCGATAGTCTACGTCAGTCAATCCCCAATTTACTCAGACAGCACCCTTCAAGCCAAAAGTTGACAAGGAAAAATTATGAAAATATCATTTGAAACGTGTGGACTTCAAAAGACCAGACATTTCATCCTTACCAATAAACTGCCAGAAGCAGAATTTACATCGATTTCTCAAAGCCACCCAATTGCATATCAAAAAAATATCCAAAAGAATCCTATTCATCAGCTTGACCTCATCCCACAAGCACAATTCTGAACCCAGTGTGCTCAATGTCGTCTTCGCTTTAGTGTATAACCATCATGCACAATCTAACCTATCCTAATTTGGTATAGGATAGCATCCAGAATAGCATCCAAGGGGATAGCCCATATACTCCGATTAAACTTGTTTTAGTTGGTAGCGTTTCTCCAGTTGGTCAAACATCTGCACAATGATCCCAGCTCAAAATAGTGAATTAAAGAAGGCTAGTAAAACTTTAACAAAAATAAAGAGACAGATAGCAATATCTCTTCCAACTATCATCAAGAAAGTACAAGATAGAAAAGCTAAAGACGACTCTTAAGCACTGCTCTGATGCACCATTGCAGAGGGAAGCAAATGAGAGGCATACAAATTGGTCAAATTCTAACAAACAAGTTTCCAATAATGGGTAACTTAACAAAGACATTATCAGAAACTCTCCCATTTGAGTTAGTTCAAAGAGAAGGAAAAAGACTTACTTGGACGATACCTAACGGGAATTTCCCGCAGTTCACGTTTGATGCACAAATATTCACCTAGTAGAGCCATCACCACAAGTCCAGTGCCATTAACAACCCACCATGTTATCGAGGAAGGCCAACCTCCATATATGATGCATATAAAGAGATGAATGATAAATAAGGTGGCAGAAAAGTCCGGACATTTCTTAGCCCTCTCAATTAGATAAAGCATATATCCAGCTCTGCATCAAGAAATAGCAGGATTCAATATAAGAACCTGTGGGAGACTTTCTTCCTTTAAAAGCACATAAACAGTAGATTCTAGAATAGATATGTTCTCCCTCCATAAAACAAGTTTAAGATTTACAATACACAAAGCACCTGTTATATCCTAAGGATTCCATTTTCGTATCTGCATTTAATATATTAGCAGTAACGTGGAGCGGGCCTAATGTTACAGCAAATAAGAGAACTACAGACAGAATGATATGGTAAAAGGTCCAGATAAAGACATCATAGTTATGCCGTCACATCCAGTTGTCTCAAGTACATACATTCAAAGACATTGGATCATTAGCTTAAATGACTGATAATCACAGACTCAAAGAGTGAACAAGTCACGGGTGTACTTTCTCCAAACTAAAATGAAAAGGTGGTCCTAACACTGCACCTGGATTGAACTTTACAGACAAAGCATGTCTTTAAGTCCCAAGTCACAGAATCTTCTTTTTCTTTTTCTCAGCATAGCTGCTAAGCAGTCTAAGCAACCGTATCTAATCCATGGGGACATACGACAATGCTTTTTGGTGCTTCTTAAAATCACAAAAAAAATTGGACTAGTTAAGAGGCTCAGATACAGGGTGTCTTCACCACGATTGAGAGTCAACAAACTAGAGGCGGTCAGTGGGGGGATAAAACTGGGAAATCTACTGTTAAGCACTGCATTGGCGGTCAGATCCTAAGTGAAACCAAATAAATTTACTGCACATACAGGTATTCATTCCTGTGTGGCTATACAAAAGAGATTCTAACATGGAGGTAACAAACTTTCCTACAACACCAAAACGAACAAAGAATGAATGTCACGAGATGGTCTTTTAAATATTCAGTCATGGAACGCAAAACTTATCAACCCAATTGACTCGTTTAATAACTCTTCAATGCAATTCCTTTTCTTCTTTTGGTGAACAAAATCAACGTTTTCCCCCTACAGCCAAGCTTTATATGGTGGCAATTTATCTCAAACTAACATTCCAATGGACAGTCATATTCTAACTTTCCAGCAGAAAATGACCAGAAATGTTGTATCAAACCACTCAATAAGATAGCAAGGCTACGTATGGAACTATGGCAAAGGGGGAAAAAATCAGTTTGATCTATAGCTACCAATGTATCAGCTCAAAGTAAGAAGGGACGATAATAAACCATGCCAAGCCATTACTCCTTACTAGAAGAGTATTTATTTTGAATCGCAGATGATTGCTCAACCAGAAAGGACATCATTCCAACAGTCCCAAATCACTTGAACAAGTATGGCAGCTCATTTTATCGACACATGAAAAAGTAACATAGCAGTACATAGCAGTAGTGAGAAGCATAAAGCTTAAACTGAGTTAACAATGTCATTGAGGTCATACATGCACACATTCTTCAAGTCAAGGCATTCATCCACGCTCCATAACAATCACAAATTCACATAAAAACGAAAGAGCTGCGAGACATAATTGCAACAGCATCAAATGAACCGTAAATCGAATTACGCTAGAAAACAAGCAAAGCCTTTTCAATCTCACCCTGCAACTGCAGTGAGCATGAAAGAGGCGACGACGGACCACCCGGTCACCGTGGACGTGGTCACGGCCGCAAAGTCGAAGAAGTACACGAGGCTCATGCGCGAGACCCGAATCCCGACGAGGAGCGACAGGAATAATCCTAGCGTGAGGTAATACAAGCATTGAAGACACACGATTTGGGCAACAATGAGCCACGGATCCCACACTACCGCACCATAGAACATGACTGCTCCCCACCTGCCCCCTTCCCGAATCAACCAAAAACCCTCCCCAAAAAATCCACCAGAACCTCTAATTCAAAACCCAAATTCAATCAAAACTCAGAACCCTCGAAATCAAATTCAAGCATTCCCAATCCTGCACTCCAGGAAGTGCTCATGGAAGCCGAAATCCGCAGCAAACCGAACCTCCATCCATGGAATCCGACGCGAACTGCATCGCTTCTACGGCAGTGAGCCGATGCCCGTCGCGCCCGACCTGGATCCGGAACCCGAAATCGATCGGGGCGGCGGTACGGAACCGAATTGCAGGAGGTTATGATTCGATAAAGAGGCGAAATTTACGAGCGATTGCGATTCGATGCTAAAGAAGAAGGAGAGCTTAGCCAGAGCAGAAGAAGAAGAAGGACTGAGTGGAATCCGGACGAGTGAAGAAGAGATTTTGAGACTCGCGAGAGGAGAGAGAAATATCACACCTCCCCTTCTTCCTTCCTCAGATGTCTGTTTGGTTTTGTTATTTGGTGGTTGGTTCAATTTAGGCATGATTTTTCTTTTTCTTTTTAATTGCGAACCCCGAAAAATAAAGTAACTTCATTTGGAAGTTTACCCCGCCGGGGCTGTTATTTCTTTGTTCGCGGATAACTTCATTATCAAGCCGGCAGCACACTTCACCTTAACATATATTCAGATTCACCTTAATCCGACTCTGATATCAACTAAGGTTCTCAACCCCAAAATTAATTAGAAAAATGTGCATATTATATAGGACAAAAATTATGAATATTTTAAATATGACTCGTAGTAAATCTTATTTCAAATAAAGATTTGATATAATCATGTCAATTTTAAATAAGAGTGCTAGCTAACTTGTCAAATATTTCATTCAAAGATGATTTTTTTTTATTTGTTTCTCTTCTTACTTGTTAAAGAAGGAAAAGATGAACAAGGAAGAGTTGTCAAAGCAACCGGCCTTAGCCGTGTCCATGAGCATTGCGGTGGACCTCATTGCGTGATTTTTCATCTCTAAAACTCGATTTCCGAGGCCCAAACACCAACGAACTGGTCGACCTCATTGCGTTCACATCTTGACTCTTTACTTTCTTCAATTGGGTCAAGGATGATTTGGGCCTCAGGCCCAGCAATCGACAAGGCCATGCCAAAGGAGAAGATGATCGGGAAAGAAAAGAATGAATAAAAAAATAAAAAGATTATCTTTGGACGAAAATGTTCTTGACTAGTTGAAAGATTTGATCGACCGATAAGGTTAAATCCTTCTTTAAAACTAGCATAACTATTTATGCCCTTATTTGAAATAAGATCCACTTTAAAGATAAGACGGTGTGATATTCAAAATTAGCTTAGTCAAAGTAAATAGAATTACAAGTAAAAATGCCTTTAAATATATTTTAAAATATTAAATTCAGTTTGAATGTATTTTCTTCCCAAGTGATAGAATCTTATATATATTTCACTAAGAATAAAAAATAATAATATTATTCATAAGTAAAGATGTCTAATTTAATTTTTTTTAAAAACAAATGGGCCTAGTGAAGCCTGCTGGAGTTGGACCTTGAGGCCCAAGGAGCACTGGTAACGCCTTGGCGCAAGATAGCGCAGCCCTCTTTTTATCTCCGGAGAATCATCATTTCTCTTCTCTCGCTCCTCCCCACTCCTCGATTTGCTTCCACCTAAATCGTTTTCAGTTCCTGCTCCGTCGACAATCTCTCTCTCCCCTTTTCACTCCGGAATCTCCACGGCGGAGATTCCTCGTCCCCAACGTGAATTTCCTCGCAAGAAATGAGCGGAATTGCTTCGCAAGAAGCAGCAGTGGGTGTTGCTGCTGGATGTTCTTGACTTGTTCCGAGAGTGCGGATTGTTCTCGGCCGAGGTAAGATCTCCGACCTCCGCTTTCGGTTTTTGGGGCCTCGAGTTTCCGTTCTTGTGAGGTGATGGGTGGCTAATTTGGGTAGATTCCGTTTGGTTTTCTGGAGGGGTGAATCTTCAAGAAAAGGGGAAAGAAAGAAGAAAAAGAGTGAGCTTGGGATTTGCCACTTAAAGCAAGATGGGGGGCGCTTTGTGAGGTTAGTGAATCTGAATCTGGCTTATGAGTGGCTAAGTGGGATTTAGAGCTAGTTTAAAGAAGTTGGTTAGCTGGTGTTGTACTGCATGTGTTGAATGTTTTTAGAATAAGCGTAATTAGATTGCTGTATCTTGTTACAGTTTTCAGTTGAATGAAAAGCGAAAAACTTTCGCTTTGCCCATTTGTGTATCATTTCTTGGTTCCTTTCCCCTTAAATTACCCGTATTGTTTGCTGTTGTTATAGGGGATTGTGGGGTCTTGAAGTGAGAACTGAAGTACCCATGTGAGTAGAGACTCTGGCTTTTATTTGGTGAAGAAAGAGGGTTTGGAGTCTTTTTGGGTTTCCTTGCAGTGAAATATTGTCCTTCACGAGATTGGACGGTGACCAATGGACCATGCTGAGGATGATGCTGGGTACCCCCCTAATTCGCATGGTGCAAATCAGCCACAGGAATACGGTTCATCGAATTCCCAAAAGCTTCCTGTTGGGACTCCACCATATTCTAAGCCAGCCAGTAACCAATATGTAGATGATGACGATGAGGACGATGGTGACGAAGAGGATGAAGAGGAAGAGTTGGGAGATGAAGAAGATGATAAAGATCAAATGAATGGCACCAGGCAAACCATCAAGAATGTGGAAGATGAAGACGAAGACGACGAGGACAATGACGAAGATGATTTTTCCGATGACGACGACGACGATGACGATGACCAGCAGAAGAACCAAGCCAGAAGAACGAATGACCCGGAAAGGCGCCCCAAGAGGCGGAAGCTGAAGAGCTTGGTTTCTAGTTATGAATTTGCTCCTCGTGTACCACCACCTCAAGATGTGCCTCCACCAGTCCCGAAACCACTACCAACTACTGGTGGCCGGAATTCTCTCATGGATTGGACCGAACATGAGACATTTGTTTTACTTGATGCTTGGGGTGAGCGGTTTCTTCAACGTGGGAGGAAGAGTCTTCGGTCTGATGAATGGCAAGAAGTCGCAGAAAAGGTAGCAGAGGTATCCAAAGTTGACAGGACAGAGAGTCAATGCAGAAACCGATTGGATACATTGAAGAAAAAGTACAAGAAGGAGAAAGCTAAATTTGTAGAGACCGGTGGTGTCTCCAGCAAATGGGTCTATTTCAAGAAGATGGACATGTTAATGTCCTCATCACCTTCGCAACAAACTGCTCTGTCTTGTGGGGTCGACTCCGGGGAGTATGTCTTCATGAACCCTAGGGTTTACCTGAACCGTGCCAACGGGATGGATGAGATGAGGGACAGTCCTGGGAACTCAGAGTCTTCTGACAAAGAGGGAGACGATTCAGATGGACTTCCACCCAAGAAGAGAAAATCTGGAAGAGAGTCTAGTGATGGGGCTTCGATCAAATTGCTTGCAGAGTCCGTGACAAAATTTAGTAAGATCTACGAGAAGATTGAGAATAGTAAGAGGCAGCAGATGGTCGAACTGGAGAAGATGAGGATGGATTTTCAGCGGGATCTGGAAGTTCAAAGGAAGCAGATAATGGAGAGGGCTCAAGCCGAAATTGCAAGAATAAGGCAAGGTGACGATGGCGAGAACGATCTCTCTGCTGAGAATGCCAGCGGGTGACATCCTTACCTGATAAAGGATTATGATTAGATTAGTATGTTGACTCTTCCTCTTCCGTTGTATAATATTGGTTGAGTTAAGCCCGTGAACGTCTAATTTCTGAAGCAATAATAGGATTAAAGGTACTTGTGCTCATTGATGTGTTGGAAATCAGTGACTTGGATAAGCCCTCGCATTGTGGTATGGTCAATCGTTCGGTGCACTTTTGCTCCTTCTCTATGGATACATCATCTATAAGTTCTGCAGGTCATGTGCTTTAGCTATAAAATTCTCGGACGGCGTCCGAATTAACTGCAGATGGATATTCAAACACTCGAAATGCTTGTGCCATTGTTATCTCTGAAGATCATCTGTTCCAAAGGGAAATGTGAGAAGTTGATCTACTTGTGTCCCTTTAGGGGCTCCAACTGAACTGGACTTGCCAGGTAGCAAAAAGACCATTGCCAGTTACATTTGGTTTATCAAGGGGAGCTATACAGCAAAACAAGAAGAAGCTTGCTTCTTCCTTGGCTTACATAGATGCAGATCCGTCTCTGCCATTAGTGAGGACTAAGAGCCCCGTTTACTGTAACTGTGCGTGCCGTGAACTGCTGTAGTTTTAATGTTTGGTTTTGCATATTTGAAAGATGCAGCTCCTCAAAGCTGGGTGCGACTGCATCATAAAAGCTCCCATGAGCTATCGAAAGATAGTTGTGGCCGTGGGTGTTTGCGAAACATCTTATAAAAGTTACAGCACCGTTTTTCACAGCTGAAAATGGCGCAAAAAACCTTTTCCAAATAACTTCTGAGTTGACCGAGTTTTGTTGGTAACTATGCATAGGCCCCTTTTTAAACGGAAAAAATGATAAAAGAACAAACTTCGTAATTTATGTGGACTTTTTAGATTAGACAATAGCCATCTACCAATGATCAGCACAGACATCAATGCCTCTTATTCGAAAGAGCCACATTCTGAGCTCTCATGTCCTCTTCCACGAATTTCAACCAGTGGCCAACTTTACTGACTTTTCCCAATTGAATTTACTCACCTCATGAAAAGTTTACCGGTTATTAGTACATGATTGTTTTTCTTACGGAATATCCAAACTTTTGAACTTTATTAATCTTTTATAGACGCATTAAAATCACACTTCTCACTTCGTAAAATTCGAAACTATAACAAATGAGAAACTATTTGGACAAACCATCGACTTTATCCAAATCAAGTCATCAAGTACTTGATGACTCAAGTTTTAAGATTATTAATAGGAGAGGGTAACTTTTCAAGAGAAAGTTGTGAAACATGTGGGAAACACCCTTAGTACATTATATTGTAATTCAAAACTTTTGTGAATGAACAGTTACTAAAGGAGTTCAAAGTTCTCTTTAAAAAATTATGATGTCGTGTAAGAAGTAAGTTTCCTCACATTTAAGTAAATTCCTTTATAATGTAAGTAATTCTCATCTTATCGTTTATTAGCAGTTTTCCAGATTTTTGTAGCAATTTCCAGAGTTAAAAAGTAACTTCAGAAACATATATACATCATTACAAATCGCATTTAAAAAGTTATTATTTTCTATATTAAAAAAGTAAGCTTTTCATGTTATTTAGTTAGTTTCGTAATCAAGATAGCAGCTTCTAGGTTATTTGTAGTTTTTCCACTTTTATTGTACTTTTTCACAGTCAAAAGTAATTTTTAAGAACCATATGCTTTAGCAACTGTCATACATCATTAGTCTCTTTTTATGGATAAAGCAAGTTTTAATACAGTGTAAGAACAAAAGGATTTTCTGACCCAAAAAAAAAAGGACGAAAGGATTTTGCACATTTATTAGCAACCTTATTGAAGATGACAAAACCATTTACATGATGACCATGAAAGTTCTCAGTAACTTTTCATAAAGAAAAGCAAATTACAATGTACCATACGAAGTAAACTTTTCACATGGTCTGTAGCCATCACCATTTGTGTGGTAGACTGATTTTACATAGAAGAATCTGTGAGATCAATAATTTTCTGGCCCTGAAGATATCAGACCTGCCTTCAATAATGCAACGAGCTTCAAAGTCCTGAATTAATTGCCCCAGAGTCTCAGTTGCCATCTCCTATGAAAATATGAATCTCCAACCAGCCCCAGAATAAGGGGGTCGATGCGCTTTGAGAATATGATGGCTTGCATCTCATGTCAACCAAGTAGAGAGATGGAGTAGCACATGTAGATGTGCTGCAGCCTTCTCTTTATGGGAGGCATCTCCCATTAACATGCTAATCCCCAAACAACCAGAAGTTCATAACTAATTACGGTTTTGATAGATCTTTCCTGGAAAAGAAAAAGGCCCACTTTCAAGACACCAATGTCGGAGTTCTGTTTCTTTCAAACATTAACACATGTATGTCTTCTTCGTCTCCGTCTCTAGCATCAAACTGCCCTCTCCAAATTCAAAAACATGCATCTCATACTCATCAAAATCAGAGAAGCCACTGATGAGTGAGGACAAGTACTTCTCTACCTTTCTTATCTTCAAGACAGAATGATCCCTGCCACGATCTTGCGCACCCCTATCAAAGACATGATTCACAGCCTTTCTGCAACTCTCTCTAAACATGCCAGGATAGAGTGGCCTTCCAAAGGAACAGTTGTTCTCTTCAACATCTTTTTTTATCATATTCTATTGAGCTTGACTCGTAGTGATCATTTATCAAAGAATGACTCTGCTTATCAAATGATTTAACAACCATTAGGCATAGAATAGACCATGCAGATAAAATCTGATCAAATATGTTTCTCATTAGGCTGCTTCCCGAACTTCATCGACTTTACCAACTGCTTCAAGTATTGATGAATAGGTGATGAGGTCATATTCGAATCCTTGAGCCTTCATCTCCTTCATAAGCTTTGCAGCTTCCTCAAACATACCAGCACGGCTGAGACATCCAAGTACGGTGTTATAAGTTACAGAATCTGGCTTAATCTTTGAACATTTCATCTTCGTAAACATTTCCATTGCCCGATCCGGCCCACCAGACCTTGCCAGGCCATTAAGAATGATGTTATGTGAATTTATATCTGGGCTGCAGCCATTTTTTTCCATGGTCTGAAGTAATGAATGAGCTTCATCTATCATACCGGCCCTAATCATCCCTGACATGAGTGCATTATAAGCATAAACATCAGGATTGCAGCCTATCATCTTCATCTCATTGAAAAGATCAACAGCTTCACTAAGACGTCCACTTTTTCCGTAGTGTTTAATCATGACTGCATATACTCTTGAGCTCAAACGTCCAGAATTCTCTCTCAATTCTTGAAATAACTCATTAGCAGCTTCATGACGGTTCGCCTTTCCGAGACTGTTGATCAGGCTGCAATAGGCAGCCGGACAAGGAGGAAAACCTTTCTCATCCATCTCTTCCAGAAGTAGCAAAGCCTTTTCAACCCTATTTGCCTTACAAAACCCATGAATGAGAATCGAATAAGTGAATGAGCTGGGAACAATACCGTTTGCCTTCATCTTCTCAAACCATGATGCCGCTTCAGAAGCCAGAGCCTTGGATTCAAACAAAGCCTTAATTATGGTGTTGTATGTCACGACATTTGGCGCACATCGCATGGATTCCATCTCATTAAAGATTTTTAAAGCATCATCAAGACGACCGGCTCTTCCCAGAATGTTAATCATGTTGTTTAAGAGGACAACATCAGCCTCACAGCCTTCTTTTCGCATACTAATAAAAACACTGTAGGCATCATCAATCCTCCCAGCCTTGCCAAGCCCCTTAATCAATTCAGTGTATGTAAACACAGTAAGTGCACAACCCTTGTCTCTCATCTCTTGGACTAGACTCAATGCCTTTTCAACTTCCCCACATTTAAAATAGATTCCCAACAAAGTTGTATAGATCTTTGGAGTGGGATGTAAACCATTCACCTTCATCTCCTCAAATAACCTAAGTGCAGATTCTGCATGACCAAGTTTAGCAAATGCTGATATAACTGTGTTGTAGGTCACAGTATCAGGAAGACAATTGTTATCATTACACATCTCTGTGTACAGCTCATGAACCTTTTCATGATGACCCTCTTGCATTAGCATCATATTCATAGAATTGTAAGTGCTTGTTGTAGGTTTGCACTTGCGTCCTTTGACTTGGTAAAATATTGAAAGAGCCTTGTTTACCATCTTAGCCCTGCCCAAGATTTGGATGATTTCAGTTAATTCAATTGGGTTGATCATAATTGCACTCCGAGCCATTTCTTGAACCATCTTCCATAGCTCACCAACTAGCCCAGCTTCATCCAAGCAGCGTATCAAGGCCATATAGGTGCTGGCATCATGCGTAAAGTTTCTCCTCTTTCCAGCCCACTTGAAGAACTGAATCTTAACAGCGATCTCAACATCAACCTTCAGTATTTCGCGAACGAGCTGATGGTCCACTCTCAACTTTAGCACCTCCAAAGCCTTTTCTGCATCAGGGCCCCACTTGAAAATCTTCAGAATCCTGATGAACCTTTCGTCCAATGTCCGAACTGGAACATCTCTCCTCGAAGGCCTCGACATCCTAGGATCTTTTGGCTGGTTTTGAGCATCTTCCCCGAGATCGTGCGGGAGGAACATTCGGACAATCTCATTTTCTGCAAAACAACACCCAAAAAAAAAGAACTTTCTTGGAAAAGAAAAATAACCCTTGCTTCAACAGCCCTTATTTCACAGTATCACATGAGAGCAAACGACACTGCACTACAGTACACAACAACCGAAGAGACTAGCCGGTATCACCAGGCATATACATTACACTGTTGCTGCAAGAAAAGCCCAATGACCCAAAATTCATCACAAGCCAATGCTTAAAAAGACTTGTGTCCACCGCAAAACAGAGACAAACAAGCGCAGAAATTGCCAAAAGAAAAAAAGAACAGAAAGAAAAGAAAGTTTTAAGTTTTTCATAATGAAGCTAACCTGTTTGCTTAATTCTCTCAGAGAGGTGAGGCCGAGTCGCGATCGAACGCCTCGAAGAGGCCGCGTTGGCATAGGCCCTCAATATGCCGAGCGCTCTCGACGTCATGTCACGGTGAATTAAGATAGAATTTGTAACAAGAATTGTGGAAAACAACGAAGAAGAGCTTCCCAAAGTACGTCCGACCGCCCAAGGCACTGAGTTGTCCGAGAGGAAGAAAGAGGGAGGGAGGGATCGACTGAAAAGCTGCCAACCGCCGCAAAATGGCCTGAGCCTGGAGGATGTTCAAGAATGCATGGATCTCTCTCTCTCTCTCTCTCTCTCTCTACACTGTTTTGCTGGATGGGCTATCTGGCCCTTTATATCTCATTATCTTGGCCCATGAGGGCTGGCAATTAAGGTCACTAAATGGGTTTAATAATCTTTAATCCCACATTCTTCTTGATCGATTTATTTTAAAGTACAACATTTACTCGAATTATTATATGAATATTAATGAAAACATTGATAAAAAAAATTACCTGTCATAAGAATATAAAAAGCATATGATTTTGAGAAAGTTTCGGTTCAACTAAGAAAATAAAAAGCAAATGGTTTTAAAAAAACTTCCGATTCTATTAGAGTTATGTCACTGAAAAAGATGAATACAATCAACCATGTATAGTGCTCAAAACAAGTGACAAGTACCGTGAAAATGAAAATTAGCCATTTGTTTAGACAAGGCTCGGTTGGATAGAATATGTCGATATGGTATATCACAAAAAAGAAATACACCTATTTGGCAATATGGGTGAACTCTAAGCCTAGAACTAAAGAGAAGACCGAATATCAAACAGCTAACAATTCCCTCTTTCATTCCCCAAAATTCCAATCAATAAGTGCATATACTGTCAAGTTCAGCAGAAAAATCCACTTAAGAAGTGGATCCAAGGATGATCCTTGCCCTGCAAAAAGATCGAATGTGCAGCAATGAGGTCTCGTCCTGAGAGAATAGTCTTCCATAGCCAGGAATCTCCTGCCTTTTGTTGCACATTGCTGAAAATTCGGGTTGAGAAACCCGCGGTCGTGTCTGTTTTGGTCTTCATGTAAGGCAGCTTAGCCAACAGAGCAGAATTAAATCTGCTGTTCACCTGAAGCTTAGAACACCATATCTCTTGGGTCTGCAAATGTAGTCCTAGCTAGTTGGAGTGTTATCTCTCCGCTTGCCCTCGACATGCCGCCAACAAAGCACTAAGACTATGATCAGTCTCCTCGCATTTACCTTACACCCTGCCGAAGCAGTCTCGTCTTCCAAATCACCGTTCTTGGACAGACCTTATCTCAGATATTCGTCTGTCTCTCAAAAGTCTGCAATATCTCGCCAAGTTAAGGTAAATGACTCTTTATTATCTTCCAAACCCGACATGGCTATCATCCGTGCGAGTGAATGGGTCTACATTTCTTGAGAAAAAGACACCGGATTTAGTGAGAAGCTGACGACATTTATCGTTCACTATGCATCGATTATCAAACTAGCTTTGTTATTTTATTTTCCGCATTAAAGAGAAACCTTATTCGGTACTAGTATGCTGCGCGAATGCATGCGATTCACATAGATTTTTGCGACCGCTCAGCTCCATCCACCTCTCTTGTCACAGCAGTGCCCAAGAAATTCCAAATTTCGGTAGGCAGCGCCGGAAGAGAGTGAATATCTGATTCACTCGACAGCTTCATAGACTGATTCACTTCCACAATTCGTACCATTTCGGCTTCCCAGATGTCACCAGAGACTGACTCTCAAGACCTAATGAATGACCTGCCAGTAGCAAGTGTAATGATAACCAGTGTCCATGGCCAGGCGTTCCAGTTGAGTATCTATATACTCAGCCACAAACCCGAGAAATAGAACAGAACGCCCGGTCGGACTATGATTTACTATTCAAACATGACAGCAGGCGAATCTTGCATATGAATTATCCCTGTTTTTCGACAAGCATGCACCCATCAAAAATGCCCTTCCAATTACTTGTCACTGGAGGGAAGAATGGCCTCAATCGAGATAAAAATTGGTATCTTATCATTTAACAAAACCCATCAACACGCAATAATTCATATGCTACACCGCAGTATTGGATGCAAGAAAGGTAAGAGAAACTCAGTTGGGGGAGCATTCATAACTTCGTCTTTCAAGAAAACCCTGCAAAACTAACATCTTAGGAGACCACCTGAAAGCCTTTACAATAATTATGAATCAGGCTTTCCTATAACCTCTCAACCCTTTAACAGCTGACACTTATGAGGTTTGAAACAGCGAATCCCTACATGATCAATAACACATGATGTGCAGATATACTAAGCAACTCTTAAGAAGAGGGAGGTGCCTCAGACTTATCCGTATCCATCGGCTCCCCTGAAGCAGGTGGTACATCACCAGCCCCAGCAGCAGCAGCAGCATCTGCATTAGCACTGGCGTTCGCATTGGCATTCGCATTGGTATCGGCATTGGCATCACCTTGAGGTTGCTGCTCCCCACCCTGAGCAGGCTGAGGAGGGGCCTCAGGAGTAACAGGCTTGGCAGGCTTCGGTTTCATCATTATTGGCCGGCAAAACCTATTGAAGCAAATTTTAGTTCTTAGTTCCTTCTAGAATTAAGAGGAGGGGGGAAAAAAAAGGAGAGGCAATCACGTTCATTTGACCAGCTGACTATCTTTTCAACAGGTACATTGAGATTCCGTAGAACTGTCCCTACTTTATATCAAGATCTTCCTATAATGAAATGTTTCAAGATTTCCAGCCCCATCTCATTATCATCAATGATTTTCTGTAACTTCCATGTAGAAGTTAAAGAGGAAAACCAAGTAAAAATTGACATTTAATACAGGAGTGAGCAAAAGATAAAATCTACTGAATCTCAAACAAGTTTTTTCCTGGCATGAAGAGGAAAAAAGCAACTAATGAGATCCAACCTCAAACACCCATCCAACTAAAGCCTCCTAATGTTCCTCATTGTACTTCTTTCCAATGGTATTTCATCAAGGATCTTATTGTAGTTTCTGTTAAATTAATGATGAGTTCACAGATTAATAGCAGTCTCTCTTCCTCTTGCACGTCAGTTATCTTCTGCAACAATGTTTGGATAAAGAATCTCAGATGTGTTGAAAAATGGAATTGTTATTATACAATACGTTCTTAAACCTTCTCTGTGACAAATTTCTGGCTAGCTCCACAAACCACCAAGTAGAATGTCTTCATTTACGAAGAATAGTAAGAATTAGCAAGCCACCACATCCAAGAAAGAACATCGCACAATCAAGAAAAGAAAGGGTGTGGTACCTGTCCAACGACTCTGCTTTCTTCCTTATTTCAGCTGACAAGAGAACTGGAGTAGCATGTTTGGGAAGAGAATCCTGCTGCTGCCGCTTCTCTCTTAGCCAGGCCTCTGCTTCTACACATTCATTCAAGACCTGAATAACAAAATAGACATATCAAATATATGTCTTCAGGATAGACAGGTGCCAGTTCCAGATAAAGGAGTAGAGAAAGATCTCTACCTTCTGCTTCTCAGAGAGATCAATGTGATCAAATTTGGGATCATTCGACATGGCTGCTTCTCTGTAACTGTTTATACAATAAACAAGTTGATCAATCACCGATCCTCGTTCCATGTGTTCCTTGTAACGCTCTTCTATAGGATCACCTTGCTGCATGTTAGACGACATGGTAAGAAAGTGGAGCAATAGCCTCTTAACATAAAATGGAAATGAAATGATTCTATTACCTTCTTCAGTTCCTCAAGCTTTGCAACGTAGACGCCTTTTGTTTCATCTTCACCTTCCTCGTATAACCAATCTTCCACCTCCTGAAGTTTAGCAATGAACTCTTCTCTTTCTGAATCCGTGACAAATTCATGGTACTTATCATTCAGCTGACAAGCAAAAACAAAGAATGAGCAAAAATTAAGTGTCCAGTTCCACAAAAGCAAACTACAAGGGAGAATTAGCTGCTCCATACCTTGTTCCTCATATCATAGACATAAGCTTCCACAGCATTTTTCTTGTCTTTTGTCTCTTCCATGACCCGATCTTGCAAAGCCATCTCAAATTCCTTCTCCACTGCTTTCTCCAGGTCTCCTGATGACAATGCACCATATACCACCTCTACCACAGGAACATTTGTTTTCTTTACCTTCTTCTTAGGAGCCTCAGTCTGCATGACCACAACAAAAATAATGAGAATAGAAAAGCAAGGCAGCCAGAAACATCTCGAACCTCAATGTTACAGCTCTACAAGCATCTATACTGATGAACCCAATGAGTAGGCTGTCAATACTCTGACACCAGACATCAACTAAAAAAATTATAATACGAGACCAAAAGTCTTTTAGTCACAATCACCATCTTGAATAGACATAGACATCAACCAAAAGCCTGACAATAACAGAAACCTCACCATACCTCTAATTCTTGTTATAACCCTGATAAGAGCAAATCAACACGATGATCTTGCGTAATTTTGCATAAAAGGACAAAAAGTCACCCAGAACAAAGTATTCATATTAATTAAATTAGAATTGAAATGGGGTCGTCCAGGCAGAGGAAAATCCAGAGATATAATAGACAATAAATAGCTCACACAAGCAGTAACAACTGACCTTGATGTCAGTTTCCATCTGTACAGCCTTCTCTCCTGTCTCAGGGACACCATTTTCCACCCCAGGAGTATCAGCAGCACCTTTTGCATCTTGCATGTTTACATCAGCTTCAGCAGAAGCAGGGGGAGCAGCGTCACTAGGGGTTTCATCAGTGTCCATCTTATTCACCTCTTGTGCTGCATCCTTTGTAACTGGAACTTCCACTTCCTCTTCTTCCATGAGCTGCAGCATCAAACGAATTAATCAAAAGTCAGATTATCACAGACCCAACTTCAATATGAAATTGCAAATTCTTGCAATACTTACAGTTGCAGACTCAACAGACACGATTCCATGGAGATTTAGTCGTACTTTGACCTTTAGTTTGGCACGTTCGCTTTTTGAACATTGAAAGGGGCCAATCTGCATATGTATAAAAATTAGGAGAAGCCAACTGAATCAATGGAGGAGATTCCAAGCCTAAACAAGCCAAATAGAAGACATCCTCAGATTTCTCCTTTACCGTGTATGAGCTGATCTTTGAAGAAGCTTGCAGTTCGCTGCCATCAATGTAGTGGACATCAACAGTAAATGTTCCAGATCTATAGAATGTTAAAGCTTTGATACTAGGTATCGGATTTCCTTTAGGAAAGACAATAGTCGTTTGCTGATTATCTGCAGCTGCATCCTGAGTTTCTGCTGTGGTATTTTTCCATGACAATCCAATGGAAAATGGAAAGCTTTCTTGGACCTTACAAGAGAAAACGTAAGTTAAGAAAGAAGAACAGGGGATAGATATTCCGCGATAGAAGAAACAAAGAGGCAATCCTTATGAATATGTAACCATTCTGTTTGAAGACACGCCAATTCAAATTTGTTGGTATTTTCTACATAATTTATTACTATAAGATGCTCGCAAATGCCACGCCAACCAACCAAGTACAAGGGGCTAACAGCGAAGCAAGAACAACAAAAGACTCTCCTGATACAACTAAAAGGTTATGACAGTTCTGGTGCCAGGATTATGAAACAACATATAGAGATAGAACAGAAAGACATGTTAATAACACCGCATACTCATCAGGGATCAACAGAGACATAAAAGATAACAAGGGCACCTCTATAGATGCAAGATGCAGACACAAGGAAGGGGAAGATTGTGAACCAATTTGTGCATATAGACGGTGATATGTCATATGTAGCATGCACAATTTAACGGAAGCAAGTGATGAATAATATTTTATTTGTCTGATATAGAAATATCAAGCTGCACAGATATATGCCCAAAATTATAAGACACTGGAGAAGTCAGATGATGTTTACCTGAAATTCTCGCACTTTGAAGGTCGGGCTAAGCATTGCACACTGTAAAGCACACCCCCTGGCAACACACTCACTCGCATTCATTGTTCTCCTAGGCTCCTTCCCAAAAAATTCCGTCAAAATCTTAAGAATAGCAGGAACACGAGATCCAGAACCGACGATCTCAACCATATGTACATTCTCGACAGCAAGACCAGCTTCTGCAAGAGCCTTCTGCAGAGGTCCTTTCACTCGCTCCAAAATTGGGGCACTGATCTGTTCAAACTCATCCCTCTTGATTAACCCTTTGACATCCTTTTCATCCATTAAGCACTCAATATTCAAAGGCGCCACCGGATTTGCACTGAGGACTTTCTTGAGCTTCTCACAGGCAGCCCTTAGCCGAAGACAAGCTCTAGCATTTTGGAAAACATCGATCTTGTACTGCTCCTTAAATTTCTCAGCAAAATGGTGGAACAAAACCTCATCAAAATCTCTGCCACCCAGAGATCGATCATAAGAATGAGCCAGGATTTTTAACTGTCCTTTTTTAAATGCTGCAATGCAGACTTGCATGCTTGCATGACCAATGTCTACAAAAGCAACATTAAGTGGGTCGCTTTCTGGCAAATCAGTCTTGTAAATTCCATAAGCCAGAGCAGTCGCAGTGGTTTCATGCATTAACCGAAGAGGGTGTAAGCCTGCAATGGTAGCAGCATCTAGGACGGCTCTTCTCTGGAGGTCCGTAAAGTAAACTGGAATCCCAATGCAACAGTCCACCACTGCTGCATTTAGATTCTTCTCAGCAATACCCTTGAGATTTGAGAACATCATGCCAAGTACTTGGGTTGGGGTGAATGTCCTTGCTTCTCCAAGATATCTTGCATGTATCAAGGGATAACCGTCAGGGCCCTCAGTAACTTGGAATGGCAATGACTGCAGATCCCTCTGCAGTTCAGGATCTGAGAATTTCTGTCCAATCAACCGCTTTATCTGGGAGATAGAATTTTTGGGGTTCATCATGGTAGAAGCAGCTCCTGCAGTCCCAATAAACCGCTGCTTCTCACCAAAGCAAACGATGGCAGGAGTTTCGCGTTTGGACTCGTCATTGAGCACAACATCGATCCCCCTTTGCCTTGCAACAGCAACAATGCAACTCTCGTTCCCAGAGTCAAAGCCGACCACACTCATCTTTAGCTAGGAAGACCAATTCAGGCAACAAATAGGCTGATTGGCCGGAATAAAAAGTGTTGATCTCCGGCTGAGTATTCACAAAAGCAATGCAATCTGTTTAATTGACCACCGAATTTTAAAGCTGACCATCACAACAAATAGTGCAACATCTAGGAAGCAATAAGGCAACTAATTAGACAGATATATCATTGTTCAACTCCACAGAGATCCAGGCAATAAATAGGCTGACCAGGGGGAGTAACAGGGGGAGTAAAAAGAGTTGATTACCTGCCAAATATTCACAGAAGCAAAGCAACCTGTTCAATTAACCACCAAATTAAGAAGCCGGCTATCAAAACAGATAGTGCCACATCGAGTCGGCAATGACGCAACTAATTTATCATTTTTATACTCCGCATAGACAAGCCGAGAGTTTGGGAACCACCCACTCAATCAAATAACAAAAATTCGACACGAATGCATAACATCTAAACATCGATTGCACGGGAAAGTTAACTGCAGAACTCTCAATCAGCACAAGTTTGCCTTCCTTTGATAATTCCACCAAACCGCCTTCCCGAATTAGAGTCATAAAGTAAATGCCTACCTACGCAAAACTACTAGAAAATGTTATCCATCACGAATGCAAGACATCCAAACATCGACTGCGCGGGAAAATTAACTGCGGGAATCTCAATCAACTCAAAGTTGCCTTCCTTTGATAAGTCCACCAAGCCGCCTTCCCAAATTAGAGTCATAAAGTAAATGCCGACACACATGGAGCTACCAAAACACCAACCAAAATCAATTCTTTGTCGCGACCCGCGAAAGGCATACCCGAATCACGAATGATTCCACCCAAACACTCGCAGAATCCACAAATACAAACGCATAAGAAAAAGCATCACACCTTTCATAACACACGATTCGAAGCAGGCAAAACGAAGAAACGAAACACGACCGATGAAAGAGGCAATCCGAGGCCAAGCCAAGCAAGAACAGAGAGGATCACAAAAGCATGCGGGCGCAAAAGCATGCGAAGTTGCAGATCTAAAGAACGCGAGCCCCAAGCTCCAAAAAAAAAAACCGAAGCTTTCTTCGAGATAGGGAGGAGCGTAAGCAATCTCACCTGAAGACGAAGAAGAGGAGATCGAAGTGCCTGAGAGGGAGTCGCACCGCTGCAGAAGGTCTCTGGAATTCTCCAAAAGAAGCGGGCCTTTTATACGAGCGAGCAGAGAGAGACGGGAGGCAAAGGGGGAGAGAGAGAGGAGGGGTGTGTGTGGAAATTTCTTCACTGTTCGAACTTGCTCTCTTTCCTTCCTTCCCTGTTCTGTAATATTTTTTTATTTTTTTATTTTTTTATAAGTCTTTTTGGCGAACGTTGTTAGGGTCGACGGTCGAGGGTCGAGGGTCGTGGTGGGGTGTCCGGGCTCTTCTAGAAAGTTCTTTGAATGCGAATGACTTTCTCCCTCTTTTCTCTCTCTCTCACTTTTCTTTTTCATGTAAAAAGAAAAAAAAAGAGATGAAGGAAATATCTTTTTAGATGGCCCCCTATGAAAATTATTTGATGAGTTCATAATGCGTTTTTCTGAAAATTTGTTTTTATTTAATATTTAATTGAATCCAAATTTTTTTATTAATTATTTTGTTTATTGTCGATGTATTGATGTATTCCATTACAAATTTCGATAATTGAAACTTTCCTAGATAAATATATTGGGAGATAAGCACAATAATAATCCATCAACTTTCGCAAATACATGCAATTAGGTCTCTAAATTTTTTCTTTTATTAATTTGATCCTTGAACTTTATATTGTTTATATAGATTAATTATTTCATTAAATATGTAAAAATATTGACACATGCATCATGTTAGCTCGCCGTCACTTCTAACCTCACCGCCTACACTCACTTGAGCTCAACTAGGGTCGTCAGACCGTCGCGTGCATGAGCATCAGTTCCCATTGTTTGTGTAACTCCCCCTTACCCTCTTTCCCTGTTTAGGGTTTTTTGCATTTAAATTCTAAGTTTTTTTTCCTTATTTTAATTCCCCGTCCACAATTAATCTAGTCAACATCAATATAGTCAGGCCATGTCAACCATTTGACTGAAGTATCAACTCCGACAAAATCACAAAAGATCCGTTTGTTTGCAAGAAAACTATTTATGAGAATTGTTTTCCAACTTCCCGATATATTGAGGGCCGAAAAACTAATCAATTTTATAAAAGAAAGTTTGTCATGGCCTAAAAACAACAAAACTTCTTAAATTGAGGAAAAGCAATTCTCTTCTGATAAAAAAAATTTCCGAATACCTCCAAATAAATAAAATCTAACTATCTTCTTTTAAAATTATATACTCAAAAAATATTTTCTTTTATCCTGAAGTATTCAGTTAAACAAAAGACAACGTCGGACGAATTGAAAGAATTCAGGGGCTAATGATCCCTTCATGCACTTGAACATCGATGGTGTTGTTTCGTTTTACAAGAGAAGAGGTGCCCATCACGCAAAAGCGACCCCAGGTTTTGGATTGGAGAGTCAAAACCATGAGTGGGCTTTCGGCACAAGGTTTGGTTTGGGCCGCAGAAAATTCGAGAGGGACTCGATCAGAGAGCCTCATGGAGAGAGTTTCAGTCTATTCGCGAGGCTTCTAAAGAGATAATCACAGCCGCCATGTTAAAGAAAGTCAAAGGTTGATGATGGATTCACCCCCATCCAGATTGCCAGAGAAAACCACATTGCAGGAGAAGCAAACCACACGACATCCAATGACAACCGCGTGCTGCTGATGTTGATCAAACTTTGAAAAGTCCGATTTCAGACTTTGGCACATCGTTGGACTCAGATGCATGGCTGAGTTCTCGCCGGACAACAACTCCAAATTTGAATGTTTTTCTTGGGCGACATGGATGCTATGATGTTTTAAAAACCCAATTAATCACATTCAATCGCACTTGTTCCCATGTCTCGCTGCGCCCGACACTTGCCAAGGCACAAGGCTCCATGTAATAGGCTCGAGAAATTTTGTATTTTCTTTATCACGTGTCTTGAGATGCAATTCGATACAGAGTTTTAATCGGTTCAATGGACTGTTCTTGACATGGTTTATAGCAGGGAACTTGGAAGGCCCGGGTTATAGTCGACATGGACTATCATTTGTTCCATCTAGGAGTCACCATGGAACTGATGATGGTCCAGCATAATTCACTTTTCACAATGATACAAAAGAAAGCTGTCTTCTTTCTTTCAATCAAAATAATTGAAAAAGAACAACAGAAAGAAAACAGAAGCCGACGAACGACAAGTGGATGGATGAGCCAAGTTGTGAAGCCCAAGAAATTGCCAATGGATTATGCTGAGCCAAGCATGAGGAACTCAAAAGATTGAAGCCCCAAAAACTGCAGATAAGTCTCACCTCCTTTTGACACCATCCACACAGCGACACGACCCCCCTCCAAGCACACAATGCCACCCTTCCACAAGCCAACAGAAAAGCCTAATGAGAATAACATTGGCAGCCTCTAATTGCCTTCCAGACAAATCCAAACTTTGTTCTTTCGGTCCTGACTTCATATCTCCTCTGTTTCCTTAGCATCCTCACGTTTCTTGCTCTTATAACAATCACCCAGTCATTCCTCACACAATCTCAGTCAATTACATCCCAAGAAATTAAGGGGCAAGAGAAAGGGAATTGAAAAGACCGATGTGTCAACCTGGTTTTCCGGTGGTCGGTGTATCCCGAAGCACCAGGAGTCGGCAAAGACGGGTTGCCCCACCGGAGACGGTGGCACGCGAAGCCGATGGCAACCATGCATCGAATGAGGAAGCAGGAGGGAATGGCGGAGAAGGCGGAGGCACAGCCAACTGGTGCCTGTGCTCCCCTACAGTCCATCCCAGATCGTTCCGGTGTAGATATCACCAGTCTAATTACATATGGGTTGGTCGGGTTAGAGTTGACACTCGTAACCGAGTCCAGTCCGACGAGTAAGGTGCACAATAATAAGCACTGTGATGTAAAGAAACACCTCTACACACATCCTGTGTTAATTTTGCATCAAGTAAGATTTCTGTTGATCAAAAGTAGTTATCGTTGTTACTTTGTACATGGGTATAAGCTCTTTTAACATAATTTGCACTCAAATTGTATCTACATCCACACGACCTCTTTCAACTATTACTGGAACCTCACATATTGACCATCATACCAGAACCCAAGCCAATATGCTTTTGCCACCACTCTTGTTTTTTTTTGCCTCAGGGGAAGTAGATTTTACCAGTATTGATGATGTACCATGTTGTCCTCTCAATCATTTCTCGCGCGAGTATCGCAGACAATAGCCACTGAATTAGCTTTGCAATGTTAAGCCATTGAGCTTCCTAGTCGCTGTGGATACAAGAAGAATTGTTAATGTTCACATATATCACTATTTTATCTATTAAGACTGCTAGAAGCTGTCCCTGGTTCAGGTCGTTAGACATGTACTAATTCCGGAGAATTTTCTGACAGTTTGTTGGCAACTCGAAAGGCTGATGCCTTAAAGTTATAAAACAGATTATGAACTTGGCGGCAAGTTCATGAATACGAGTTGAAAGAGCTTGAATTCTACTCACCTCAGGATAACAGCTTTGACGAACAATCGTTTGGTTCATTGTATTGACCAGTACCTCACATGATACTTGCGCCTGCAGATAAATTACAAGAATTATTTATACATCACATCACCCAGAAAAACAAGTCTGAATTAAGCAATTCGAAGTGGCAGATTGGACGGAAAGTTTTGTAGGCGCATGAAATGAAAGCTCTTGTTGACGTGTGCTCCACAAGTACTTGTTAAATATACGTAGCAAAGAAAGTATCAATTTCCAAGCATCAGTTTCACAGTTTACGAAGAGCAATTAATGTATTTAAAACTGTGATCTTTCCTTAATTAGCTACTCAAATGTGTCGCTTGTTAACATTTTCCTAATGCAAATACAAAGAAGTACAAACTGTTACTTTTTTGAGCTGAAGTTAGCGACTCTGCATCTGTCTCTGACAAGTGAAAATGCACACAAAGCAGTACGAGAACAGCACAATCAAGTGCAGAGGCTTAGCAACATTTCATTCATCATAGTACAGTCGAAAAAAGTCATGCATGATGCAATTGGAAACAGGCCCATAACTACAAAACACAGTCCTTCAGCTAAAGATTTCGATGTAAGCCATGCCATCGCGGCAGTATCGCGGGTCATGCTAGAAATCCAGAACTCATACAGAGAAGCTAGATGCGAGCACCAATTCCTAGAATCGACTCCGACCTCGTGATCTCCCATTTGTGGAATTGCTAAACTGCATGATTAGGCCAACCAGTCGACCACTAATGACTGTGTTTAACTGTCAAACAAGAAGTCAACCATTCGGACAGCGGAAAGACACTCCAAGAAAACCCTTTTACCTTCAAAGGGAACCTGAAGAACCAAAGCCCTAGATGTCCTTCCACCTCCGTCAGGGTATCGAACGGCACCCTCCCCTTCGCCAGGTCCTCCATCAAGAACGCCGCCTCCGCGAGGAGCTCGACCCCGTTCAGCTCCAGCGCGGCGTCCACGTAGGACGACCCGAACGCCCTCACGTGGCCCCCGCCCGACTTCACGCGGCCCAGCATCCTCCCCCGGTACCCGACCGCCACGTCGAGCCGCCCGTAGTCCATCCAGTACGCGTCGGCGTTCCTGACCCGGATCGTGGCCAGCATGGATATGTCCACGGCCAGGACGGGCACCGTCCGGATCCGGATCCGGGTCGGCCAGAGCCGCGCGATCTTGAGGCGCGGGTCCGACGGCCAGAGGACGTACGCGAGCGCGGCGAACAGGACGAGGGACGAGATGGACAGGAGCGCGGAGGCGAGCGTGCAGCAGCGCCGCCGGCGGGGATAGTAGAACGGCAGAGCGACGTAGTGCTGGTCGGGGGGCTGGGGCGGCAAGGGAGTGTAGTAGAAGCCTGGCGGCGGCGGCGGCGGCGGCGGAGGTGCATTCGGGTCGGGTTTGGGCTGATCCATGGATCGTGTAGAGAGAGAGAGAGAGGAGGAGATGCGTTTGGTTGGGGGCGGGGGCGGGGGTGGAGTTTGGTTTGTCCGGTTGCGATTGATTGCTTTTGTTTCGGTGCGAGGAATGATGAAGATGATTGCTTTGCTCATCCGTCCTTAGGGACGTTGACATAAAAGTTTTTCTGGTGAAATCATGCTTAGGATTGCTCCCAATATAGACCTAAATATACATTGATGTTTGTAAAATGTGTTCGATATAGATTATTAGAATAATCAAAATCACTTGAATGATACGTGATATCTCAACATTTTTTTACTTTTTTAAGTTGAAGTAATTTCGATCTTATTGGCTATATTAGAATTCTCGTATGTAATAATTGTTTGTTTAATTTCATCTTGATAGGCGCATGATAATCATTATATTTTTAGTCCGATCTATTTTTCTGTCCCCATAAATAGGTCGGAATAAAAATCCGTTTGGTAATTTAATTTCATTTTTTATTTCAAGAATAAATTTTTAGTGTAAAAATAAGTTTAGAAAAGAAATAAGGAGTAATTTTTCTTTATATTTTTCTATTTCTAGAATAGAATTAAGAAGTGAAAAAATTTCATATCACTTGCCTGCTTCTCTACTAGCAGGCTGCCCACCCATTGTCGACCCACCTGCCCCACGCCGTTCCCTACCACCCACTTCAAATAGAGAAATTTTGCACCGTTAATTAAACATATATTTTTATTCAGAAACTCATATAAAGAATAAAAATAGGAAAATCTATTATTTGTTAGAAATTATCATCATAATTCATGTAAAAGCAAAGGAGAGAAGTAGAAAGCGAGGGCAACTCAATCGCACAGCTGATGGGTTAAAAAAGTATATCTTGGCGATGATTAAGGTAATGGTCAGTGACAAATGAGCAGGAAAGGCCGGTATAAGATTGAGAAAGGCCTGACAGAGCTCCCATGTAGCCAATCAGGGAGAGACACAGTAACGTCGGACTTATGAAAAGCCGAGTCCATCAAATCATCGCGGGCCCAAAGACCGAGCGCACCTCCTCCCACCTTTTGATTTTGTCCTCCATGGTGGTGTGGTGGACGACATTGACAAAATGGGTCCCTTCAGCTAGATGCCATACATACATACACAGGGTCCCAATCATTCCGTCCGACATATTTTTGGCTTAGGACCTAGGCAAAGTCCTCAATGGGCCTATTAAAAACGGAGAAAAGAACCATCCAAGATGGAGTGACCCTTATGCCCCTGTTATAAGATGACAAGGCTCATCCCTATGAGCTAATTCCCGCCGGCCCGTTTTTGAGTGTCCCCGACATTAAACCGAGAGGATAGAAGTAGCTCTCATGCCCTGTAAAACATAGTGATTGAAGACATCACTGTAAGATTTAGTCCTTGGTAAGACTATAAATTACTTCTTTTGAAGTCTCGTGCGGATCTTGACATTCCTTAAATGTAAAATACTTAGAGGGTATTCCTTCATCTTAAAGAAGATGAATATATAGGAAGAAATTAGGGGATCGACACGTAAAAATAAGAAATGCAATCCTATCAGCCCGTGAATTCGTTAGACAAGTGAGGGGGCCCTCTATGGTGTCGAAAAGCACATGCTCTAGGGGAGGTTACCTTAAACCATCGAGGATCCAATGAAGTAACCCTTAGACAATGTCCCAATCATTTCGTCTAACATTTTTTTGGCTTCACTATCAATCATCAAACCTAATTTGTCAAGTTCAGTTCCCAATTTTGGAATCTATCCTATAGACCTTGGAAATGAACTTGTCAATCTAGTTTGGTCCGATTCTAAGATCTACCAAAGAATCGATCAATTTCTTTTCTTTACTTGGTTTGATTTTTCTATTTTTTAAAATGACAAACTTTTCCTGCTAGGGTACCAAATGGCGAGAAGTAAAACATCCCCATTATTTACTTACAATTGAAACAAAAGTTTGGGATGGTCGGTATTAAGGTAAGTAGGTTCTAGGCTTAGAACTTGAAACTTATTCTATCAAGGCGATTCCCATTTTTTTTTAATATGGAACTACTCTTGTAAACCTTGAAACCGACCTTAGAATCGAACATGTTGGCCTAGTCCAATTCTAGGCTCTACCTAATTATCCATCGATGCTCTTTTTTTCTTCCTTTAAAGGACAAACTTTTCTTGTTAGTTTATCAAACGGAGAGAAGTACAACAACCCATTTTTTAACTCACAACCAGGACAAATAGCCTGAAGGGATCGGTTCAGGGTGGATAGGTTAAGACCTGAAATTTAAAACCTACCATGCTAGGACTAGTTTCCAATTTTTGGAGTATGAAACCTGCCCGATAAACTTTAAAAATAGACCGAATGCACGTGCCTAAGCTTCAATTATCTCGAAGAGCCATGTTATATCGAGTAAGGCTCTATTGACGAGACGACTGACTCTCAAAATTATTTAGACCGGAGATAATCTAGGATCTCCCAAATATTGATCCATTTATATCTACTTATAAAACCGATGAGCCAAACGTGAGCCATCCCACGTCTTCATAAAAAATAATATTAAGAAACTTACCCATCAGACTTATTACAATTCCATTTTGAATGTCGACGTTACAGGACGATTGGCATCAACCACAAAACATCCTCGAGTACAAAGTCAAAATCAAGTGTATTTGGCCGGTCTCTATAGTTTGCCAAAAGAATGAGAAAGCTACTCTAATTTGCGTTAAAACACCCATGGATTGCTCCTGTAGGGGTCCCATTCATGTGCTAAGTTCTTCTCGAGAATAAGTATTTTCATCAATAATGGAAGGCCAAATGTCTGGCCGAAAGTCATAGCCATATTCCTACTAAAAAATCATTTCCACCCGTAATGGGGAAATTTAAAAAAAAAAAAAAAAAAAAAGTTCCCGAATTTCTTTTTAAAATTAGTAGCGTGAGCGAGACGTTAGGAAAGTCAAACATTGCCAGATGCAAAAGTCCAATTTTTTCTGCTTGATTTTCTTCTTTTTTAAAGATTACAGGGGATGCCTTCAACTCCTTTGCATTCGCTCGTGGTTTGTGAAGTTGTTATTACATGCGCATTTTTCTAATTTTAATTCGATTTTTACGCCACGTTAGATGGATATTATAATATTCGAATGAGAACAAAACCCAAATGAAAACAAAAAAGAAAGAGAAAACTACCAGTCAGAAGGATAACTACCGGTCTCTGTTTCTTGCACAAGAAAGCTCTCGTCCTGGCGTAGAATTGATTATTGCATTCCAGCTCGTTCTTTTGTTTCTTTTAAAAAAGAAGCAGGTTGTTCTTTCTTATCCCAATACAAACTAGGCAAGGTTTCTTTGTCAGCTCGTAAAGCTCTCTCCTTTTGCTTTCTCTGGAGGTTCTTTCTTTCTTTCTTTCTTTCTTTCTTTCTTTCTTCTGTGTTTCTGTCGATCAAGATCGAATTTTTGAGTTCAATGGCAAGGCCGGGGAACAAGATTGTACAAGCCAAGCTGGTGGGTATGTCTTTCCCTTCAGAAACAGAGAATTGGGATCGCTCATTTCGTGCCGATTTCATTTGGTTCGTGTCGTAGCGTGTAAAATGTTGTTGGCAACCATGCATGACAGGGTGTGTGAAGAATTGGTTCCACATTTTGTAGAACAGGATAAATACTATTCCTTTGGACGAAGTGGTGTGATCAAGAATGCAAGATCAGCTTTTAAGTGCAATTTAGATGATCCAGCTTGTTGAATTGAATTGGTCAAAATGCTGAAGTATGTTCAAGAATCGGTCTTGAGGGCCTGTGCTCATTCTGCATTAGAACCCCCATTCTGTCGATAATAATTCATAAGGAACAATGCTTGATCGGCATGGAATGATCATCAGACTAATAATTTTGATGAAGAAGTGTATTCGAAGAAGTAACCTGAATTTGCTCTGACAGGTGCTTCTAGGGGACATGGGAACCGGGAAATCAAGTTTGGTTCTCAGATTCGTAAAAGGCCAGTTCGTCGATCACCAGGTCTCTCCTTCATCATTATGCATAAATCGTTTCTGTTGTCGTGCTTTGCGGTTTTTATCTCATGATTTTTGTTTTCTCGTATTGGTCCATATGCAGGAACCCACCATAGGAGCTGCATTTTTCACCCAAATTTTGTCCTTGGACGATGCAACTGTAAAGTTTGACATCTGGGACACGGCGGGACAAGAACGATATCACAGCTTGGCTCCTATGTACTACCGCGGCGCAGCTGCAGCTATAGTCGTTTATGACATCTCAAGCATGGTAACCGACTCTTGAACCACATCTTACTTCCATGTGTTGACGAGGTTGTAATGTTAGCAAGATCTCTAATGTCCGGAGTGATTTCTGAAGAACCATGTAGTTGCCTCGATATTGATCGCTAGGGATCCAAGTATGTGAACTTCAGAGGGCAGGTAGCTGTCGGGGCGTATCCCTTATACTCTGTAGTCACATTGCTACTTCCAGTAACCGAGATAAATGTACACGATATTCTCCTTTTTCGTCCACGGATGAGAGATTAGATACACTATATCAAAGATAAAAGGTGGTCTTACTGTTCCAACAATCAATATTAATCTCAGTATATCTCACTCTATGTGAATCACGATATCTGACTCTCAATGTAACCGATGTGACGGGGTGCATATTTCCTATGGTTTCAGGATACATTTAATCGAGCTAAAAAATGGGTTCAGGAGGTACAAAGACAAGGTGAGACCTTGATAATGCAATTTCAATGGCAACTTCTTCTCTTTATTGTTTTTTTGGACATATCGTAACTCACCTCCTCTTCACTTCATAACTGGCCTTTATCTCCGTTTGTTTGGGGAATCAGTCGTTCCTTTCTGTACTCGTTATAAGGAAAGCAATTACTCCTGCCTTTTCTGTTAGAAACTATGCTTGGTAAATGACCAGTTCGCATAAGCAAGAACTCAGCAGTTCTCATTGATAATGGAATTCCTCAGTAAGTCGTGAAAAAGAACACCAATTTCATTTTGCAGTTGCGCAGGCAGCCTTTGTTTTTTGCTGAAGTTGTTAACCAACCATAAATTACTTTGATGGAATCTAGTAAAGCACTTGTCATCTTCAGCAAAAATGGTCATCTAACTCCCGTTTTGGAGCGTGACATTTTGCCTAGAAGTATCTTTCCAGCAAGCCGTGAATTAAGCTCCTGGAGCTTCCATCCTTAAAGGGTGTAATGGTATTGCTCGTTAGCTCGTCAGCTCACTGATTTGCTTTTTCACTTTCATTTAATTTTTAGGAAATCCAAACGTCGTGATGGCATTAGTCGCGAACAAGTGTGACCTAGACCCGAAGAGGGAAGTACAGAATGAGGTACCGGAGGTTAACTTGTGACATTCAGAAACTGCATGCTCATGCTTGATCCTTCCAGGCCTACAAATCTCTGCTCGTTGTGCCTCTTTCATTGCGTCGCTCACCTGAAGCCTCCACATTCTTTCTCACTCCTTTTTCTTATGTAATGTCTACCTATCTGGTTACTTGCAGGATGGGGAGCAATATGCTCAGGAAAACGGGATGTTCTTCATGGAAACGTCTGCGAAAACTGCACATAACGTGAATGAGCTTTTCCACGAGATAGGTAAAAATTTTCGACTTAATTGGTAGTTCAGTCACTCGGGGGGGGCGCTTGATATTTCTGCCGATTTCCCTACTATCAAATCTGACATCTAGAGGATCATAATAGCCGGCCATCATTTTTGCCAAGCAAAACTTCTGCCTTATGCATCAGATGTTTAGACGAACGAGCATTAGAACCATCAGCTTATCAATTTGCAATATCAAGACTCTCTGTTTCGATCTTAGACATTTGCGCCCATGATATCCCGCTCTGTTTTGAAGCCTTTTATTTTTGCCTCAGAGAAAATAAAGTTAGAAGAAGGGTTCAATTCTCATGAGGTTTTCCCTCTTGCCGACATTTGCAGCGAAGAAACTAGCAAAAGCTTCCCCTTCAAGACCGAGAGGCATGACTCTGAACAGTGAACAACAAGATGGGAGAAGAAAACTTCTTTGCTGTTTAGGTTGACGTCCCAATTACTTTAAGGTCCTAAGGTGACCAACAACAACTACCAATCTCGTTATGTCCATGCCATGTATATGAATCCTCCAACCTTAATTTGTATCCTGTCCCAGTGTTAATCCCCCAAAACATCTACTTCACATGGATGGTGCTGTCAACAAAGTCCAGCAGCAATCAAAATGCCCGTGATAATTGGACTCTTTAGACTCCATTTGATTGCGTATTACATTAGGTTTTGCCAGAAGTCTCTTTCTATCGCCTACTCTGAGCAGAATGCTATAACTTAAAAGAGGGCCATTGAGCAGCGCATCATGTGCCACAGGCACAGTCAAATCACACACGCAATTGTTAGATGAACCTGGAGCACATCGGCTCGATGGATGTGATCCGACCCACAGACTCTCGGTCAAAACCGATTTTAGCTGTACTGGAATGAAGTGCTCTCTATGCACACTGATCAAATATAGTTGATTGCCACAACAATAGCAGTGATATAATGAAACTTCCCCTCGTGGAAATTGAAAGGGCACTTCTTCGCTAAAATTAATGAACCATCATGATATTCCACTAAAACTATGCATAAGTAATGGGTTAATTCCAAAAAAAACCCCAAACTTTAGGTCCAGTCCCAAATATACCCTAAACTTTTTTTTGTCTCAAGAAAAACCCCAAACTTTAGGTTCGATCCCCAAATCTGTCCCGAACTTTTCTTTTGTCTCAAAAAAAAAAACCCTAAACTTTAATTTTAGTCCAAATCTACCCCGAATTTGGTTTTGTCTAAAAAAAAGAGTCAATATCATGAAAAATCCCAAATTGGTACATATATGACAAATTTACCCAAAATTAATTTTTTGATCACCAAAACAAATTACCAATTGTCAAATTGCTAAATTAAATAACGCGTCGCAATTTACGGGTATACTAATTTGGGGTTTTACCCACCGTTTGTACTAAAAAAATCATCAATTTTTGATCTATTCTCAAATATACCCCATGATCTAGTCCCAACTTAACATGGCATTTTCACATAGATAATAAATACAAATAAGCAACATGTCATAGAAAATTATTTTCAAAGTAAAACCATTTTAGGACATAAAAAATTAGGGATTACTAATACGGCTTTTGGACAGAGGCTAACAAGGACAAATTTAGGATTAGAGTAAATTTGGATGATTTTCTTTTTGACAAAAAAAATTGGGATAGATTTGGGAATGGACTAAGAGTTTGGGGTTTTTTCTAAGACAAAAGAAAAGCTTGGGGCAGATTTGGGACTAAACCTAAAGTTTGGGGTTTTTTCTGAGACAAAAAAAAGTCCGGGGCAGATTTGGGACTAAACCTAAAGTTTGGGGTTTTTCTTGAGACAAAAAAAAGTTCAGGGTATATTTGGGACTAGAGCTAAAGTTTGGGGTTTTTTTTGGAATTGACCCCATAAGTAATTGATGCTCAAAATGCTTAGAACAATGACTACTACACTATTGTATGATTAACATTCCTTGAAATAACACTTCCAGACCTTCATATGAAGTCATCAAGCAATTAGAACTGTAAGAGCCTAAAAGTGATTAAATCTCATCAAATGCCCGCAAAAACATAGAAATATCCAAAACATCAGTTAAACGATGAAAACAGAAGTTACTGGACAAAAAAGACATTACTTTTGCTAATTGCACCTCCGATTTTCTTGTTGAGGGTAGACAACTCTTCACAAGTTTCAAATCTATTTCTAAAAGACCCTCCCTTGCCATTGGAAGAACCAAGACCATAGCGTGGCAGAACAAATACTCAACAGCCACGTGCATGGCAATAATTGGCCGGGGTCAAACCAAATTTGTAACATTGATGCTCACAAATTATGGCACACATGTTATTGTATTTGTCCAGTGGTAAAACAACGGAAATCATTATGAACAAAGCTATCATATTTGTATGTTGAACTATACATAACTTACTGCCAGACTCACGTGGAAAACTCTGGCTATTCACTGAAGTTTTGCTTTTGTGGATGCGATATTGACCTCAATTCACCATACATCGCCGTGGAAGCTATGGCAAAAGTTGACAAGGCTCCAAAGAGCTCTGGAAGACGATTCTTGAAACTCACCAATGTCTTTTCCCTCACCTGAAGGCACTGCCTCTGATAAGCATCGTCTTCCTCTGCCAACCTCTTTTCTAGCAACTCCACCGTCACTTCTTTCTCAGCAAGTGCCCTATCTGGATCCATCTCATCTAGTGGGGTCCTGCGCTGCATACTTTTTTGACGGAATTCTTCAAATGAGCGTTTTTTGCGATTCAGCTCCCTCCTGGTTTCCTCGCATTTCTCTTTAAATTTCATCTCTTCTTCTTGATGACGCACAATAGTATCTAAGACCGCACTGAAATTATGTATAGCAGTTCTTGCAATCTCGTCAGGAAGTTTCTCCAGATTTTCATTCCAAGCATGAACTAGTCTCTGGATAAGAGGATTTTCGTTCCGAGGAGGGGAAGAAACTTTCTCCCTAAAGCTGCTTTCTATGGGAATTACGTTCAACTTTAACCAGCTCTTGAGTGCCTTTAGGTACTTTTTCTGATTGTCCATAAGACTCACAAACTGCACATGCCAGTCTTCCACGACTTTGAACAGCTGGACAGTGCGAGCATGATGGTGTTCACCTGTCTCTTTGGTGGATTGGTCAATTTCAAGATATGCCAAATTCCTCACGATCCTGAACTGACTCTCGTGGCAGATTCTCATGGCATCCCACATTTTCGCCATCCTGCATTATTACAGCAGTCAATTATGATCCTACAACATGACCGGAGCAGTTGCGATGTGATAAAAATTATGAGGAAAAGTATGACAAATAAGGAACGTGAGACTCTACAAGAGAACCAAGCAAAAATTCAAATAAACTCGAGCAACTCAAGTAAGTTTGTCAAAACAAAACCCAAGACTCAAAGCGCCATGCCAAATCTTAAAGGATGTTGTTAACAAGTGCCCCTAAAACAGTGGTTAAGTCAACTAAAGATAGATATTTTTCCAGAGATCCTGAAAATTTGAAAGGTACACATTTTAAGTAAGGAAGTTATTTAGTTCAAATAGAAAATTTCACATGTCTTAAACTTATTAACAAGGCTTAACAAGTGTCCTAAGGGCACTCTATAATATTTCCTGATTTTAGATGATCTATTAACTCCGAATACAAATTTACATTTCTAAAGCAAATTTTGGTAAGGCTTAGCAAGTGCCATAAAGAACATTTTCACATTTTCCATTTTGAATGATCATATTGATGGTCAGGGAATAGAAATGCTCGAAATATGGTCCTTTGATTTCCACCATGACCAAATTTTCCCAAAGAAAAGGAGAAGGGGGAAGAAAGAAGGGAGAGCAGGAGCATAAAGAATTACAGGCAGTTCATACCTAGTTTCATGTGATGCACATCCTTATGAACATATCAACTATCAAAGCCTCAAATTTTACGAAAGGATACGTGAAATTCTAAATTATTCACAGCCTTGACTTGACTTACCCATCAACAAGCTGAACTAGTTTTGGGTACAACTGTTCATCTCGTAGACGCTTTATCTCCAAAACAGTTGAATCCATGGATTGCATATCAACAATATATCTTGTGTGAAGATGACTCACAGCTGCTTTTGTTTTTTCTAGAGACTCAGAATGCTTCCCTCGGTTCTTTTGCTTGTTGAGCGCAGCAACCTTCTTTTGATACTCATACTTCAAAAGCTCACCTGCCTATCAAGCATAACAACACCTCAGATCTGCTAAACTCACTAATAGAAAGAAACAAGAGAGGCTTCAGAACTTAGTTAAATACAGCTCAGAAACTGAGCTTGCATGCTCATTAGGTAAAAAGCTGCCTAAAAGATGCATGGATAAGAATTAAAAACAAAAACAATTTAGATCAGCGATGACAGAGTTGACAAGTTGAAGCACCATGAACAGATCCGAAAATTTCTGGAACATAAATAACCAAGTTTATCCACTCAGCAGTTGGCACGACATGATAATCACACTAGGGATCGTCATGCCCACTGGGCCATCTGCAAATGTGTGGTTATAGCTCACCTTCACTTCATCATATAGCTTCTTCTCCCATGCTAGCAATTTGTCCAACACCGTGGCATGAGTTTCTTGTTCTTCTGAGTCAAAGTCATCCCTCACATCATCTGCATTTGGTAATCCTCGGAACGAACGATTCCATGTAATAACACGCATCACCCTTTCAGAATGATTAATATGACCTGCAAAGCAAAAAGACCAAGTCAACATAAAAACAACCCAAATTCGACTAACAGATACTAATAATTCCTTACAATCCATAGTCTGCCATTCAATATCCTTCAAGTTTCTGGTATTATGCTTTAACAAATAAAACAGAACGCCCTACCACTTAAGCAAACCGCTTCATGATGAACTGATACATTTTCTAATAAGAATAACGACTAGACATCCAAAAAGAATTATAACCTTGAAAGTTAACATAGCAATAAAAACTTCTCACCGCGATTATCTGCAAAGTTCGAGTGATAATGCAACCTAGTCGCCTCCAACATCTTCGAAACCTCTTGGGCACTCTCGGAAGCCTTCAGAAAATGATCATCCAGCTCCAAAAATATCTGTCCCAAGGTTATATTCGCCTTCACCACCCGCTTCCCATCCGACGTCATCACGACCTTCCCTTTCTTCGCGCCCTTTGCTGCCAGCGCCACCTCCGCAGCATCCTGGACCGGTGGTTCCAGCGCCTTCTCCGATACCGCTGGAGCAGCAACTTCATCATCATCTTCCACTCTCTTAGGCTTTTCACTAGACACTTTACTCTCAACCTGCTTTTTGTTAACTCTCACCTCCTCTACGGCCACCTCACCCAACGTCGGCGCCGGAACGTTCTCCGCCGAAGCGAAAAAGTAATCGTACAAGCCGGGGTCACCAAGCCCAGGCGACGTGGCTCTCTGCGGCGGAGCCTCGTTCTCCGCCACCACCTCCTTGCGACTCCCACTTCTACTGCTACCGCCGCCGCCGCCGCCGCCACTTCTTCTATCTCTAGCTCCTCTGCTGCTCCTCTGCCTCAAATTACTGCTCTCATCGTTCTCTAATTCATTCTCTTCCTCCTCCTCCTCCTCGATCGTCGGCCCCACCGGCCTCCCCTCCGCCGTGGGGATCTTCATCATCTCCGGCATGGTCGCGGCGCGTTGGAGCGGCTGGGCCGGCGGGAATTCCAGCGGCGGGGGCGGCGGGGGGAGGGTCTCTATCGGGAGCTGCACCGCGGCCGCCGCCGCCGCGGCCCCCCCGCCGGCCCCGCTCGGCCGACCGGAGAAGTACTGGGTGTTGTGGAGCTCGCCGGCGGCGTAGTCGGTGAGGGCGGCGCCGGTGTTCTTGAGGGCGACGGCGTAGGCGGAGTGGGAGGAGGCGAAGGCGTTGCGGGCGACGACGGCGTCCTTCATGTGCTGCTTCCGGTCCTTGCAGCGGTTGACGGCCTCCTCGTTCTCGATCTTCGATTGCGTGCACCCCATCCCTCGCTCGCCTCGATCGAATCCCCGACCTTCGATTCCCCTGCCTCGCTCTTCCTTCCTTCTTCTTCTTCTTCGCGGGGTTCGAAGCTGCTCGGATACAGAGTTGGAGAGAGAAAGTCGGAGAGAGAGAGAGAGAGAGAGAGAGAGAGAGTTGTGGCGCAAGAGAACGCCGACGTGGATTCGGGAGGCTTTTCAGGGGAGAGTTCCCGATTAAAAACGACGCGTCGTTGTCGTTATGCGGAGCCTGCGTGGCCGCCGGATTTTCTAGGGAGGAGGCCCGGAAACGGAAAGCAACCAGCGCGCAGGAGAAATGTATGTATTATTTAAATATTATTTTATCTTTGATTAAAGAGGGAATAAGAAAATTCTGGAGTCCGGACTCAGGATACTATCGGACATTTTTTAATTGCGATATAAATAATTACAATTATAATAAGGGATTAGTAATCAGGTTAGCTTTTTTAAAAGGGTGGCCTTATTGAACAAGCTAATCTTGTGTAGCTGGCACCAAGGAGGCCATGGTGGCGGTGCTTCTATGAAATTCCCAATTCACCCTTCTCTCCCTCTTCTTTTCTCGGTTTCCTTTTTCCTCTCCTCTTTTTCTTGCAAGGACTTAAACATGTCATTAAAAGACTTAAGAGAGAAAAAACAGGTAAAAGATCCGCCTAAGATGAGGACTCAAAATATCACATTATGTATTCTTTTCTCCTGAGATTTGAGGAGGGATTAGAGGGACCCATAATAGTAAAAGTAAACAGTGTTTCAAGATTTCAATTCTACTCAAAATATTTTCTCTCTGTCCCCCTTTTGGAGTCCTTTTTGTAACCGTGGGACCGATTTCATGCCAGCATCAATGTAGAGTTCTTTTGATATATTTTGAGCACATGCAAAGTTGATGGGGGCGTCGTTTTATAGAAAGGTTGATTTTTTGAGAATATGAAATATATGATCAATGCATTTTGGCTCAATGTGTAACGTCATCCCTAAATTTTAGTCTTAATGTTTAATATCGTCCACAAACTTTAAATTTGTTCAATATGATCCCTAAATTTTTTGTTCATGTTCAATTTAGGGTCTGCATGACAACGTTTCTGTTTCCGAGAGTAGTTTCTGCTCAAAAATGATTTTTTTTGTTTCTATTCCTAGGAACAATTTTTGAGCATTTGAAGGCGTTTGGTAAAAATTTCCAATTTTTACTCCGGGAACAAAAATGCGTTTGGTAAAAATTTCCAATTTTTTTATTCTTTTTTTTTTCTTCCCCTTCTCTATTGGTCGCCCGGCCACCATCGACAAGGCTCGAGCCTCGCTGGCCGACGCGAGGCTCGTGGGCGAGGTCGAGCCTCGCCGGTGGCCGAGCGAGGTTCGCCTCCCCAGATCTGGGTGAGGCAAGGCTCGCCTGGCCTTGCGTCGCTTGGGCGAGGCTCGCCGGCCAGGTGCCGCCTAGGCAAGGCTCAGCCGACGCGAGGCTCGACCGGCCTCGCCCAAATCTACGAGGCTTCAGCAAGCTTGCCGGACCTCGCCCAGCGGCGGCGATGGGGCGGGCGAGGGGTGGGAGAAGGAAGAGGAAGAAGAAGAAAAGGAAAGAGAAAAGAGAAAAAAAAAAAAAAAAAAAAAGAAAAAAAAAACTGTTTCTTAAAATTGTAAAGAACAAAGAAGAACTTTTTTTGTTTCGATTTCTACTCCAAACCCGTTAGGGGAACAAAAATTTACCAAACGCTTTACGTTAGGGAACAAAAAATCTGCTCCCGGGAACAAAAGAACAGAAACAAATGTTTCCGGGAGCGTTACTACTACGCACCCTTAGGGTGTGTTTAGTAACATTTCTACTTGAAAACTTTTTTTTTTTTTTAGAAATAGTTTTTTTCTATTTCTACTCCCGGAACAATTCTAAGTAAAATAAGGCGTTTGGTAACACTACAAAAATTTCTTGTTCTTGGAATAGAAAAAGAATATAAATGCGTTTGGTATCGACAATTTTTTTTTATTTCTTTCTTCCCCGACAACAACGGAGACCGGCGGGTGGGGGCGATGACTGGCGGCGGTGGGGTGCGGACGGCGACCGAGGGCGGCGACTGGCGACCGGCGGCGACCGGTGGGCGAGGGCCGCCAGTGACCGGCAACCAACGGCCGCCAACTGACGTTTGGTGGTCGCTGGCCGCAGGGCGAAGGACAGCGACTAGCGATCAGCCGGTGGCAAGCGGGTGGGGGCAGTGACCGGCGGCGTCAGTGGCGACCAGTGGTGGCGGTGGCAAGTGGCGGGCGACGGTGGGTGAGTGGCCACATGTTATAAGCGGTGAGAAGTCCCCAAGAAATAATTTTTAGAAATTGTTCCCAGGAATAAGAAGTTACTTTTTTCTACTTCTCATTTCTACTCCAAATTTATTTCCAAGAACAACTTTCTATTACCGGGAATAGAAAAATCAATCTGCGTTACCAAACGTATTTCTGTTCTTTTTCTATTCCAGGGAACAAAAGAACAGAAAAATATAGGATGAGAAATGTTGCCAAACAGAGCCTTAGTCTCCTCCGAATTATATGAAAATCAGTACAATCCCTAAACTTGAACTAGTGGAATGATAGTATTGGATATTTTCATATAGCTTAAAGACTAATTTGAACATATTTCCAAAGTTTATGGACCACACGAAATAAATCAAAAGTTCATAGATAACATTATATATTAGATTAAAATTCATAAATCATATTTTTTTATCATAATTCATGAACCACATTAAATAAATTAAAAGTTTAAAGAGCAATATTGTATATTGAACGAAAATTTAGAGATTATTATGTTATTTTCTCATATTTTTATATAAAAGGAAGAACAGAAAGAAAGCCAAATATTATAATAAAAGAAACCACAAAAAACCAAAACAGAGAAAGCAGCGTCGTCGGTGAGGTTTGAAGATTGGTGGGGGTGGCACCGCCCCAATCTGTCCAACCCGGACGGTCCATTCTCTCTCCATTCGGGCGCTGGTTGGTTCTTTTATTTTCTTTTCTTTTTTTCTAGTTTTTAGCTTTTTCGATTTTTCCAGTTGTCTAAAAAAGTTTTTTACCGACATGATGTCACATTAGGACCACCTCAGCACCCCATAGAGTCACATTCAATTTTCATCATGTCACTAATATAAAAGTGAGCAATCACCCAAAATGATTCAAAATCAAATATTTAGGACTAGATCGCACGACAGGCTTTATGGACGGTCGATGCAGCCTTATCTAGCATGACTATTTGAAACAACAGAAAACAAAACCACTAAAAAACATACATACATATCCGATCCTGACCTATCACAGGATACCATAATTTTTAAATTAATTCCCGTTCCGATTTCCTTACAGCTTACTCCAGCTTCCTTCATTTCAACCGTCTTAATCCTTCTTGCGTGCCCAAAGGGTGTGCTTAAATTACTGGCTTTCTGCCCAACCAACACCAGACTTCCTAGTCTGTTTAATTTCTCAGAAGGTGCTGCAAATGCTTCAGTCTCAACCACCATGAAGAGTTTATTTTTAAGTCATGGGACATTGCTTTCGCGAAAGCATCATCATTGCACTCCTTCACTCCTTCAAACGTTGCTCCTAACATTTCTCGAGCTTGATGATTGCCGGGGTTCTTATGAAAGACCATCCATCAATCGCCTCAGCAAATGCTGGCTTACTGTCTCTCTTTTCTTGAGGGGGTCAACCGTTGAATAATGATGCCTGTACAAGTCCAAGTGCGTAACCCACTTCATCTCAAACCATTCCGCAAATTTCACCTTCCACGTTGAAGAAACCAAGTAAGGAAATTTTCGAATTTTCCCGAGTTCGTTTTCTTCTTACTCAAACCCGGGCATGTGGAGGGCCGTTGTTTTGTTAGGACGGTTGAATCCAACTGAAATGATCTTTTGACCGAAAGTCTTGAAAAGAGGGAGCGCCGCGAATATATGCATAGAACTTGTTCGACCTCACTTTGTGTCGTTTTATAAGATTGAGATAGGAATTAGGAATTCTTTTCCTTACTTTGCATCACCCCAATTTACACACCCACTAACCAAAAATGGAACATGGCAAGTTGAATGAAACTGGAATATTACTTTGCTAGACGGTCTTAATGAACTACAAAATCTAAAAAAATTCCCATTTGCCAGTTCAAATTTTCTCTTCTGAGTCACTCACACTCTCTCGCCCTTCTCTTTTGTGCTGGGGCTGGCTTTAAAGTGGTTCTGGGGCCGACCACGAAAAGATTCTTCGGTTTGAACGATAAATGGCTGGAAGGCATCATTTTGCTCGTTTGTCATCATGGGTTGTCCGAGACCAGACGAGAGATGTAACCATGAAGCCCACTCCTATCCGCCCCTCTGGTGAATCCCACAGGATTTGAGATGGCAAAAGAAAGGCGAAAGAAAAGCAGAAAAAAGGAGAGATTATTCCTGTTTCTTTGGCTGAGAAAAGTGAGCGCACTAGATTCTCCGAAATATTTGTAGCTTCACGTTCACTGGAATGCCTGGGATTGCCTTTCTCCTTGTACTGTCCCTCGCTCCTCGCATCTTAGAAAGCAGAGGTTGACCCTCTGCCGAAAGATTTCGAGCAAACCGGAGAAAAGTAAGGCAAACCCGGGATTGCTCATCGGGACAACTGAAGCATCCTGAATTTCTCTTTTGGCGAGATCAGCAGTTGAAGGGGCGCCAGGTTCCCGTGGGGCACTAGCTACTCTGCCACTCCCAGGTTCAGGCTTAAAGATTGTTTATCGTCCTCTGCTCTGTTGTACCTGATCTTCCTTAGCTCAACCTCGTTTCCTCAGTCATGATGGAGAAGCTCGTATGGTAGCTGAGTAAGATCAGGGTGTCCCAACCAAACCAGGCTATGATGGGTGAAGTTGGGAGCTAGTACGTGTTGATGATTTGCTGGCTTTTCTTTCCCTTTCCTTTTGCCATTTTTGCCCACCGGTATATGTGAATAGCTGCAGCCTAAACAAAAATTCTATCGTTCAGATGCAGATTAAAGATGGATCACTTGAGCACAGAGCAAAATCAAAGCACGATGCTGTCACTGTGGGCACTAGCATTTCGTAGTCTTTGCGAGCATTTGCATTTCATGAATCCCACGTAAGTCCCAATCGATTATTAAAATCAACCAACAATCTCCACCACCGCACGCGTGTAACGATATAACAAGGCAATATAGCTTCTTCGAACCAGCCAGCTGCCACGGGACATCGCAGATGGAAAATTTGAAGTTCAAGAGAGCTGGGTTTAAATAATGGGTCAAGTTGCGCGATGCTACAAAACCTAGGAAAGGAATCGGAAAACACAAGTATCAACCACTGCATTTTTCGGCAAGCATGCACCGTTAAACATGCCGGTCCAAGATCTGATCCCTGGCGGAAGCAATCATTCAAGCTGAGTGCAAAATTGGATCTTACCATTAACAAAATCCAGTAACAAGTAATAATACAGATGCCACAACGCGTCAGCCATACCTGAGAAATGAAATGAAAATCAGTTGGGAGAGAATCCATAACTTCGTCTATAAGAAAACCCTGCAAAAAAATAGGATTTTGGAGACCACCCTTCTGACAAAATTCTCAGAAAAGGCTTTACAGGTACAAATAATTATAAATGACGCTTCATATAACCTCTCCACCCTACACCAGCTGAAGGTTCTGAGGTTCAAACGTGAGAATTCTTACACAATCCTTGAACACCCGTTGTGCTGCTATATCAAGCAACTCTAAGCGGATGGAGGTGCCTCGGGCTTGTCCGTTTCCATCGGCTCCCCTGAAGCAGGTGGAACATCACCAGTTCCAGCATCAGTAGCAGCACTTGCATTGGCATCGGCATTGACATCACCTCGTGGTTGCTGCTCACCCTGAGGAGGCTGAGGAGGAGTCTCAGGAGCAACAGGCTTGGCAGGCTTCGGCTTCATCATTATTGGCCGGCAAAACCTATTGAAGCAAATCTTAGTCTATAGTTTGATCTGGAATTTAGGGAAATGAAAATGGAGACAGGAAATCACATGCACAATAACACCACCAGTTACTGCAATGACCAGTTGGCCATGACATGCAAGTTCCATGAAGTCTATCTTATTAATGGCTTAGATTGTCTTTACAACTATCATTTCAAGATTTGTGGCCCCATCTAGTTGGGTATCAACGATTTTCAATCAATTTCATGCGCAGAGATGTAAGAGCAAAATAAACAAACACTATCATCAAAGCAAAAGAAAAAGAAAATATAAATTTTGAAACTCAATTCGCTAGTTGAATAGCTTGGGCAGGAGATCACTAGAACTTCCTTTTCAACAATATAAGGAGCAAATTTTCTGTCTGCCACAAAAAATAACAAGGCAACTCATGACAATAACACCCTGTCTCCAAAACCAATGTAACTAAGCCTTCTAGAATGGATTGTTTCCTATTTCCAATGCTATTCCATCTCCGGATCTTATTGTACAGTTTCTGTCAAGCTAAACCATGAGTGTGCACATTAATAAGTCTCTTTCTCTCCTATGATGCTAGTTCATTTCTAAAACCATGTTTGATTAGAAAGCCAGGATGGGTTAGACAAGATGTTAGACTTTCTTCTCAATGATGTTTCTGGCTTTGCTCTGAGAACCACCCAGTTCAACATCTTCCCTTGCAAAGAATAGTGGGAATCCACAAACTACCACATCTAAGAAAAGGAGCATCATGCCATCATGAAAGGAGAGAACAGGGTACCTGTCCACAGACTCTGCTTTCTTCCTTATTTCAGCTGACAAGAGAGCTGGAGGAGCATATTTGGGAAGAGAATCCTGCTGCAGCCGTTTGTCTCTTAGCCAGGCTTCTGCCTCAACACATTCGTTCAAGACCTAAAATAAAAAATAACAATATATTAAGTATCTTGTTCAAGATTCCTCCAGACAGACAGCTGCCTGAGTAAATATATTTTCTCTACCTTCTGCTTCTCAGAGACATCGATGTGTTCAAATTTGGAATCATTTGAAACAGCTGCTTCTCGATAACTATTTATACAATAAACAAGTTGATCTATCACTGATCCTCTTTCTGTGTGTTCCTTGTAACGCTCTTCTATCGGATCACCTTGCTGCAAGTTACACGACATGGTAAGAAAGCAGAGCTATTGCCTATAACAAAGAACAGAAACAATTCGTTACCTTCTTAAGTTCCTCAAGCTTGGCAACATAGACACCTTTTGTTTCATCTTCACCATCCTCATATAACCAGTCCTCCACCTCCTGAAGTGTAGAAATGAACTGCTCTCTTTCTGAATCCGTGACAAAGTCATGGTACTTGTCATTCAGCTGACATTCGCAAAAAAGAAAAACAAAAAATGAAGCACGGTTACGTTTCGAGTTCAGCAAAAGCAATCTACAACAAAGAATCAGTAGCTATATACCTTGTTCCTCATATCATACACATAAGCTTCCACAGCATTTTTCTTGTCTTTTGTCTCTTCCATGACACGATCTTGCAAGGCCATCTCAAATTCCTTCTCAACTGCTTTCTGCAAGTCTCCCGACAACAATGCACCATATACCAGCTCAGTCACAGGAACATTTGTTTTCTTTACCTTCTTCTTTGGAGCCTCAGCCTGCGAATAGACAACCAAGTAATGAAAAATAGAAAAGCAAGGTCGCCATAGCCCACTAATCCCAATTCTTGCACAGAGACAGAAGTCAAAACTCAATGTTTTCAAGCTCTACAAGCCATTGTTAAAAAGCCCACATCATACAATGAAAAACCCATTAAGTCCACTTTCAAGACTATAATGCAAGACATTACAACAACAGCAAACAAAGGCTCATCCCACTAAGTGGGGCCAGCTCCTATTACGCCATTGCACTCGACATTGAAAGAAAAAATAACTACAATGCCAGACCGAAAGGTTTGTCAATCACCATTTTAAATTACAAGGACAAGCCTTGACAATTGACAGAAACCCTCACCAGACCTCTGATTCTGGTTGTGTCCCTAATTTTAAAACACATCCACTTGATGTTATAGTGTTATTTTGAATAAAAGGACAAAAAAACACCAACATCAAAGAATATATTTTAACTAAATCACAGTTGAAAAAGAGATGGCCCACACGTGCGGAAATCCACTGATATAATGAGAACAGATAACTTGCACAAGAAGGGACAACTGACCTTGCTATCAGTTTCCATCTGCACAGGCTTCTCTCCTGTCTCAGGGACACCATTTTCTACACCAGAAGCATCAGGGGCTCCCTTTGCATCTTGCATGTTAACATCAGCCTCGACAGAAGTAGGGGGAGCTGCAGCATTAGAGGTTTCATCAGTATCCATCTTGTTCGTTTCTTGTGCTGCCACATCCTTTGTGACTGGAACTTCAACTTCCTCTTCTTCCAAGAGCTGCAGCATCAAATAAATTGGTGAAAAGTTGAATTATGCTGGACCAACTTCAAAATTAAATGAAAATTCTTGCAATACTTACTGTTGCAGATTCAATAGACACAATTCCATGGAGATTTAATCGGACTTTGACCTTCAGTTTTGCTCGTTCACTTTTCGCACATTGGAAAGGGCCAATCTGCACATTATAAATAGGAGAAGCTAACAAATTAATGAAGGAAATTCTATGCCTAAGGAAGCCAAGAAAAAACATTTTCTCTGCTTTCTAATATACCGTGTATGAGCTGATCTTAGAAGAAGCTTGTTGTTCACTACCATCAGTGCAGTGGACATCAACAGCAAATGTTCCTGATCTGTAGAATGTTAAAGCCTTGATACTAGGCACTGCATTTCCTTTGGGAAAGACAATGGTCGTTTGATGATTATCTGCAGCCCCATCCTGACTTTCTGGTACAGAACTTTTCCATGACAAGCCAACAGAAGAAGGAAAGCTTTCGTGGACCTTATAAGTAAAAGCATAAGTTAAGAAAAGAATAACAAGTGATTAAAATACATTCTGCAATGGAAGAAGTAAGAACCAATTCTCATGGATATGCAATTTTCTAGATTATTCGTCACTCCCAGATGCTTGCCATTGTCATGTCAACCATCCAAGTAGAAACATCTAATAGCCAAAATAGAGCAACACAAGACTTTTGCTATACAACCTAAGGTTATGACAGCTCTGCCACCAGGATAAAGATAGAACAAAATGTAGAGATGTGACAGAAAGCAAGATTAATGCAACTGAATACTCGTATCAGGTATCACAGCAGAAAAATAGGACAACCATAGCCTTTCGCTCATGCCAGCTGGGCAGTCAAGGGGAAAATTTGGAGACCCATGCAATTGTGACTATAGACGACGCTACCCACTTATGGAATACATTTATATAAATAAAAGCAAAAAATTGATGACGCTTTCTCCATCTAATATAGCAAAATAAACTTGAAGAAATATATAGCAGACCAAAATTAGAAGGCATTGCAGAAGTCAGACGATGCTTACCTGAAATTCTCGCACTTTGAAGGTTGGGCTAAGGATTGCACACTGCAAAGCACACCCCCTGGCAACACACTCACTTGCATTCATGGTTCGCCTAGGCTCCTTCCCGAAAAATTCTGTCAAAATCCTAATAATAGCAGGAACACGAGATCCAGAACCAACGACCTCAACCATATGTACATTCTCGACTGCAAGACCAGCTTCTGCAAGAGCCTTCTGCAAAGGTCCTTTCACTCGCTCCAAAATTGGGGCACTGATTTGTTCAAACTCATCCCTCTTGATAACTCCCCTGACATCCTTTTCCTCCATCAAGCACTCAATATTTAAAGGCGCAACCGCATTTGCACTGAGAACTTTCTTGAGCTTGTCACAGGCAGCCCTAAGCCGAAGACAAGCTTTAGCATTCTGGATAACATCAATCTTGTATTGCTCCTTAAATTTCTCAGCAAAATAGTGGAACAAAACCTCATCAAAATCTCTACCACCCAACGAGCGATCATAAGAGTGAGCAAGGACTTTTAACTGTCCTTTTTTGAAGGCTGCAATGCAGACTTGCATGCTTGCATGACCAATATCAACAAACGCAACATTAAGCGGGTCGCCTTCAGGCAAATCAGTCTTGTAGATACCATAAGCCAAGGCAGTTGCAGTGGTCTCATGGATTAACTGAAGAGGGTGTAAACCTGCAATAGTAGCAGCATCCAGGACTGCTCTTCTCTGGAGGTCTGTAAAGTAAACCGGAATTCCAATGCAGCAATCCACCACTGCTGCATTTAAATTCTTCTCTGCAATACCCTTGAGATTCGAGAACATCATACCAAGTACTTGGGTAGGAGTGAATGTCCTCGCTTCTCCAAGATACCTCGCATGTATCAAAGGATACCCATCAGGCCCCTCGGTGACTTGGAAAGGCAATGACTGCAGGTCCCTCTGCAGTTCGGGATCTGAGAATTTTTGTCCAATCAATCGCTTTATCTGGGAGATAGAATTCTTGGGGTTCATCATGGTAGAAGCAGCTCCTGCAGTCCCAATAAACCGCTGCTTCTCACCAAAGCAAACAATTGCAGGGGTCTCACGTTTGGACTCGTCATTGAGCACGACATCGATCCCCCTTTGCCTGGCAACGGCGACAATGCAACTCTCATTCCCAAAGTCAAAACCAACCACACTCATCTTTAGCTTGGAAGATCAATTCAGGCGACAAATGGGCTGAATGGGCACAGTAAAAAGTGTCGATCGCCTGGTAAATATTAACAGAAGCAAATCGATCTGTTAATTAAGTACAAAATCGAGCAGCAGACCATCAAAACGAATAGTGCAGTACCCAATAATAAGCAAAACTCAAGCATAAATATCAGTCAAACTCAAACAAACTTCACACAGACATGCCAACGGCAGGAAAACAATCCACCAGGTCGAATTACACATCCAACACGAATGCAAAACATCTAAAAGTCAAATCACGCCTCAATCGGCACAAATCAGCAATACTTCGATAAACCCCCCGAGCCGCCTCACCAAATCAGAGCCACAAAAGTAAATTTCAATAACGCGCAGAGCTACCGAAACCCCAAAACAAAATCAGTTCTTTCCCACGACCCATGCAAGACCTCCACGAATCACGAACGAATCTCCCCCTTCCCCAAAACATTCACCGAATCCACAGCCGCAAGCATCCAAACCCTCGATTCGAAGCCAGCGGAATCAAAGAAGCGAGAGAATCCGAGGCCGGACCGAGCAATAACAAAGTCAATCACGAAAGATTTACAGATCTGCCGGAAAAGGCTAGACCCGAGCGCCGAGAGACGGCGGCGCGACGGAGACAGGATGAGGGCGGCGGCATTACCGAAATCTCACCTGACGGCGGAGCAGAGGAGGAGGAGAGATCGGGAGGGGGAGCCGGAGAAGGTCGCGGTCGCCGGCGGCGTGGGAGAGGGTGGGGAAGAGAGGGTCTGGAATTTTCTGCAAAGCGAGGTGGTGGTGGTAATGGGCTTTTTATGTTGAAGGGGAAATACGGAGGGAGATGCGATGACGGGAGGGCCCGGTAAGGAATTTTCCCCTTGGGTGTGCTCAGACTAGCTCGCCTTGGTTTCTTATTATGTAAATTTTTTTTTCCTATTTATTTCAATTGCTGTATTAATTTCAATTTTTTTTCTTTTTTTTTGGGATGAAAAAAAGACATCGGTGATCTCTTTACTTTTAATCGAAATCGATAGTGCCTTTAGCTCATGATGGTGGATTTTGCAGACATTAATTTGACACTCTGGAAAATTGATGGCAAAAAGATTTCCTTATGAAAAAAAAAGTGGGCCAGATTTTTTTATGCATTTTTTTCAGATTTTTTTTTAGATCTTTTCTCTTTTTTACGCATTGAAAAGGAAAGTAACTTGAGCATAAACATACATGCCCTAAATAAGCACCATGCAATGTAATGGTCTTGCCCGTCGCCCCTCGCCCACCCAACATCAAAGATAGTGGCGTGCAGATTTGCTTATCTTCCCATCTTGCATGCGTGTTGTTAGGATATGATCACTGTATAGATATATTGCTCGTAGTTGTTCTCAATAGCCACAGTTGTCTCGTAGATGAGATCCACATCAAAATTCAGATCCGACTTCGCTCTTTCTCTATCGCGATGATCTTACACCACCACGATTGACCCAGCAAGGGCAACCCCAGCACGGTGGCCGCCGCAGACAGGCGATCCCAACAGAGGTGGTCACCGGGGAGTGGACAGGATCGGATCATCACGTCCTACAACCACTGCATGCCCCCATCCCACTTTTTTTCTTTTCTTTTCACTATTCATTGAATTCTTTTAACCTTTGGACCGTCGATTTAGCATATTCCAACAGACAAATTTAATTGAAAAACAACGTGACACCCCTTGAAAAAGAAAAAATTGTAGAGAGGAACAATTTGAAACTCTGAACAAAAGCAGAGGGCCCACAAAAGTGCCGCCATTTTGTCTTCATTTATTAAGGAAAAAGGCCGTTCGGTGTTTGGTTGTTCCAGAAAGTTCGTCCTTAAACGAGGTGGTCTCTCTCTCTCATGTGAAAAAGGAAAAGGTAAAAAAGTCCGAAGGTCTCTCCTTTGGACAAATCCAATGGTTATCATGGCATCCATCAAAAGCGTAAATTAGCGGCCATTGGAAGTTCACAGTTACCTTTTCTCGATGATGGAGAGAGAGGGAGAGAGAGCTGGCACAGACCTTTCCACAATCAATCAAAACGTGGCCAAAGTTTTACACCTTCCTCACGTCTGCTTTTTAAATAAAAGTATACAACCCAGTGCAAATGTATCAACTTTCTGACTTATGTCTTGCTGTTTCTTGGACTTTGGCTGATAAATGTGACCCCTAGGTTCTCCAAAAATTGTTGCTCCATGTTCAAAGGTGGAATGCCCGCCCGCCGGCGGGATCCCATGATGCTGGTGTGGCTCTGAAGGCTAAGGATGACCACTGCTGGAAATTTGAAGGCGAACCTGACATTGTGAAGTTGGATAACCGAAGCTCTCTGGACTTTTTCTCTATGGCAAAACGGATGAGATCAGGAGTTGAATAGCAACCGGTTTCTTATAGCAATGGCATCTCCGGCTCGATGGAAGGTTCAGGCTTGATGATTTGCTCCTCTGTTGTACCTGATCTTCCATATCTCGACGTCATTTCCTCGGTCATAGTGCAGAACGTACTGGGGAACTTGAGTGAGATCAACACATTTGCCAACAAAACCAGGCAATGACTCGTGGTCATTGACCTCGCATCCTGCAGCATCTAGCAAAACAGGAAACAATTTCCATTTCTCGCCAAAAGGAATGTTGAATGATGCAAGTGTCGGGAAAGAAATAATGCTGAAAGTTTCCAGTTATTTCATTGACATATTAGTCAGTCCATCTACATGTAGGAGATGCTTACCTTCTTCGATCCTCACATAACTTAAGAAGTGGGAGTAACCATTCGCAACCACATCTAGATCGTCGAGACTGAAGTTATAACGCTTTTCCAAAGCCAAGTATAGCACCTGAAAAAGGAGAAAGTAGCATCTTAAATTTCCTAACCATATTGCAAGCAAACAATTTGATAACCATTTGATTTGACTTAAGACTGAGAGAAGTTCCACATCAAAATTTGCCTACCAACATATTGAGGAGAAAAGAGATTACTACTTCCCCTCCACATCATATATTGTCAATAAGTCAAGTCATATATGAGCTGAATACCTTTTCTGATCCTCGTGACATTAGTCCTTGTAAGGTACAGAATAATGCATCAGTTAGATCATCACTGTAGATGACATCAGCAGCTAAAAGTAAAGAAGAGCTTTCAGCTTCTTCCACTTCTGAGGATGTCCACGAGTTCCTAAAATGTCACCGCATTACTCAACCAGTGAGTTAAGTCTACAGTTGTTGCACGGCATCATAAAGTACAAACCAGTCTATGAATGTCTGTGCAAGCTGGTATCAATTACCAAAAGCTTTTAGTTATCAACTCAAGATCACATTTACCTCGCTTGTGAATCAGAAACTTCTGCACATACATTGGGAGGCCAATAGTTCATCCAATTGAGTTCACGTACATGAACTGTAGCCTTATAGTTCAGAACTCCATCATTGAGCTCGGCATTCTTTGCACAATTGTTAAGGATTTCATTTCCATGATCTGGCAACACTCAATGAGACTATTCTTAGAGTAAAAAGAGAGAATGAGTTGCGAATACACTAGATTGCCTAATGATTTTTCTTGGAGGGGGGGTGTTGGGGTGTCAAGGTCGTCACCTTATTCAAATTGCAAAATGGACTATATTAATATATCAAGACAGCCCTCAAATAAATGAATCAGCCAAGGAACTGTACGCATGAACCTATATATATCAAAGAGGAAAGCTTCCAGCAACACATGGTTGTATGTGCTGAAAGAAAATAATAAGGCTAGATTCGAGTCCAGTATTCCAACCTGTGAGAAATACTGTCTTAGCTACACGGGAAAGGAGTATGCCAACCAACCCTGGCACAAAAATTGAAATGAAACTGTCATAAAAGTAATACCAAGAAACTTAAGCAGATGAAATGAAGTCAATGAAGAATTGAAGCAGTACTAGTTGTGAACACTCATGGAAAGTGAATAAGATTCTCAGTAGGACAAGTTTCATCAGTAATTCTTACACCTCTAGACTGTTCACGTGGGAATTGAACTGGAAGAACTTATAAAGGACTAAACTGGCCAAAGTTTCGAACAGACAGGACGCTGAATTGATTATCCACCCCTTTTTTAAATAGTGGCTGTATGTATATGTATTAACAGTGATAGGTAATTCCTGACCATTCAGAATGTGGCAATTTGTATTACACCTAAGATATTATGCTCGCAAGAAGAAGACACCCACGACAGTAAATCTCCTCATATTCTCTAAATTACTTGGACACTTCCTCATGGTACTTCACCACTTGAGAAAACTAAGCAATCTGTGAAACAGATTTAGTTTTTTGGAACAGGATCACCTGACATATTCAAGCAAGCAGCAGAAACAAACACACCTGTTCCAGCACCAAGCTCCAATGCAACAACTCTATCAAACTCAGAAGAAGTGGACATGGTATGCAGCACAAAATCAGATAACGCTAGTTCAGCTTTCCAAACCTGAACAAATGGCAAAAAGAGTCTTCTAGTGTCAAGCGGTTCACAGCATGCCAAAAGAGAAGATTCTGATTGTAACTAATACCTGCAACCCAACATTCGGGATTGTAGACGTGATATTGTGCTGTATGATCACACTAAAACAATGTGAAGATGGTTCTGCAGGTTGGGAAATGTCCGGTCATCGCCATTTCGTAAAGGAAAAGGAAGATTCAAAAGCAAACCATGTAGACATTGTATCATGACTCAATCCAATGAAATTCTCACGACTGACTAGTCAAGATTGCTTGCGGAATCAAAGCAAACTGAAATGCATGAATAGTTTAAAAATCGGTGCAGAAAGAGATGACGAAAAGACACTCACGGTCCCGCCTTGCTAAAACGAGATCACCATCCTGGTCGAGCACAATTCCTTGGTGTCCTGCGAATTCATCGACTCCGTTCAAAACCCACCACGCGATTTCCGCCAAGCGGTTTGTTGGGAACGAAAGGAGTGGGGTGTGGATTCAGGAACATTACCAGGCGGGACGGAGATGGTGAAGCTGGAGAGGTGGGGCCCGGAGGAGTAAGGAGGGCAACCTATGTGCACTTCGCTCATCACTTCATCCTCCTCCTTCTCCTCTTCTTCCTCTTCTTCAGCGGCGACCGAGGCCGAAGAATCAGTGGCGTGCTCCATGAGATGCTCACCGAACCGACGGCGACGAGCAATCAAACGCACGACCGACGATACGAAGACGACAAAGGGTTGTCGGATCGAAACACCACGTCCGCTGTCTCTCCGGCTGTTCTTCAGGAGTCAGACCGCCCACGAGCTCGGGCCGGGCGGGCTCTGCCCCGTTGCTAGGCCGGCCGGGCCGTTCCCGCATGCAAATTCAAAGTTCATTCAATTCAGGTGCGAGATAATAACATAAATAGTTTATATACTTTGATTTAATGTATAGTGTAGTCCATGAAATATTAATTTATTTAATATAATCCATAAAATTTTGCTCATTATATAATGTAATTTTTGAATTTTTAATTTATCTATTGTCCCTAGATTTTTTGTGTATTTTCAAGTTAACTTTTAAACTATATGAAAATATCCAATATTATTTTTCTATTAATTCAAGTTCAAGCATAAGACAGAACTTTTTTCATATAATTCAAGAACTAGATTGAACGTTATTAAAAATTTAAATACCACATTGAATATATTAAATAATTTAAGAACTAGATTAAACATTATCAAAAGTTTAAATACCACATTGAATATATTAAAAATTTAAAGATTATATTGCACATTTAGTTAAAATCAATGGATTATATTAAAAAATTAAAAGTGCAAGGACTATAATGTATCATTTTCTCTTTGGGTTCCATTCTATTTAAGTTAACACAAAACAAGCCGGAAATTATTCCTAATTTTTAATACTGAAATTTTTTTTTTTTTTTTTTTTTGTTTAACACAATGCAGAATATAAGCAACAGAGCTCATCTTGTCAAGATCGAGATAATTCCGGCCAACTAAAACAGCCCGAAATCCTTTTACCCCTCCAAGATCACTGTTCGTCCAGCATTCGTCATCAACAATTCGTGGAACAGTATCAATAATGAACAGTTACACAAATAAAGCATTTGAAAAGCACGGGAATGCGAGGTAAACTTTCTTTAATCGAGTTGTAAAACACATTATCGGCATGATCCTCTTACATAATTCACAGTTCTGATGTAAAACAAAGTTTAGAAAGCAAAAGAGAAGGATGGGGACCGAGCAATGGCACTTCTTGACAGTGCCCATGTAATCTTCAGGGCTGTTCATCAACTGAACAAATGACTTGGAATAGGCCATCGCTCCACGTTCAAGAATGAATGAGATTATCATTCCTTAAACTATAGTGTTGGCCTGAAGGAAGACCACTTCTAACCCACAAACTTCTTGGTGTGGACCAAGTCGATTATGTAATATTATACTCCAGTCATGGTTGGTGAACTAGCTGATCGACCCTCCTGCTGCGACAATGTTAGTCCCGAGCCAGGAAGAGCTGGCAAGTAGACTCTTCTCTATGATCTAGATAAATATGTCACAAGAAAAGAGAAAGCAATCCGTAAGATTATTCATGCAGTGATAGCAATATGAGTTGCAACAGCCAAACCTGTGTTTGGGGACAACATACCGCCACTCGATGAGCGACGCTTTCAGGCCAGTACCCATAATTCTCTCCTCAGCCTGCCAAGCCTATTAAAGCATTTGCGTTTGTGACAGCAAGCATTATTGCTAGCGGATCCATGGGAGATAGGCAGCGTGCTCTTGAGGCGGATTCTCAGTGATTCAATCCGGGTATTTGAAGCTGCCCCAAGAGTTAGTAACAGGAGGTTGGAAGCCGCCTCAAGCAGTAGTGAGTGCGAGATAAGGTCTCCACAGCAGATCATGGGAATAAGTTTATCCAACTATAGTCCATAAAGAGAAGTATCGTGTCATGCAATGAAAGTATATTTGGAGAACTCTCATATTATACAAAGGAGATCGACATTGCAACAGATCCCAAGATGGGGCATTGTGTAAACAGTCAGGGGAATGAAAAACACACAATGAAGCGATGGGTAGCTGAAGTTACTTAACAATATCTACATGCTATGGAAAACTTATGCAGGAACCTTAAATGCACAACTGAAAAGATGGACAAACAAAAATAGAGTTACCTAGCATTTAAAGGAAACTGTGGCTATATTTAATTGTTGTGGGGAAGACAGAATTGACATACACCAACGACTATAAGTCAGTCAAAGGGTATGCACGTTTTTCTGTCAATGTGAAAGAAAATAAAGACTGATATGTTTGTGTGCCAAATCTGAGGACAGACAATTGATGGTACATAGGTTGTACAGGAAGAAGTGATGGAAAAAACTCTTCCCTCAATCTTTGGGGACCTGTCCCAGGGAAGGCAGATTGTAAGTTAAAAACCTAAAACTATACTCCAGGAAACCTCTCATTCAGACTGCCCAAACAATATTAGACCAAGCAATCACATTTTTGGCTCTATGCATATATTATCAAGACCACAATGTCTGAGAATTGAACGATTTTAATGGAGTAGTTTTCTATAAAATATTCTTAATTTGCCTAACTAGGAGCAATCCAACGTAACTCCCACATGTTTTACTATGCGAAATAAGGGAACAATCTTTCTAGTGGCCCCACAACATGCTCCTGTTGAATGAATCAGCCATATAACTATGAAGACAAATATTCTTAATTTGCCTAACTAGAAGCAATCCAACGTAACTCCCACATGTTTTACTATGCGAAATAATGGAATAATCTTTCTAGTGGCCCCACAACATGTTCCTGTTGAATGAATCAGCCATATAACTATGAAGACAAATGGCTCACCTTTTATGATCTCCAAATCATACTCGCTGAATTGCCGAAACATCAAGGATGTAAGTGCCAGCTTTTTATAGCCCCTCTTGATCGACTTCTCTCCAAGGAGTTTCACAAAAAAACACAAAGACAAAAACGTTCAATCATCACAACTGAAAATAGATTAAGAAGAAAACCTATAAGCATCTCCTATCATTAAATCTCATATGAATTATGTCCCAAGTTCCCATTGGTTACACAACAATGACCGAGAAGGATTTTACCTGTTTAGGTTGGAATCAACCCCGCAACTCAATCAAACCAAATTGGAATTTGCCGAATGTCATGGCAGCAGCAAGTACTCAACATTATTAGTTCCCACTCTTTTCCACATCCAAAAGAGATTTCTCTATCACCTCATCACAAAGGTTAAGCAAATTTCCCATCTTCCCCTCATCATACATCATGTCCACAAAGGCGTTGTAGATCTCTCTGTCTACAACCAGCCCCTGTGTTCTCATCTCTTCAAATAGTTGTCTAGCCTCAGAAAACTTCTTCTTTTTTAAAAGTCCCTTAATAAGTGCATTATATGGAGGAGCAGTTGGTACAAATCCCTTCCCAATCATTTCTCGATGCAAAAACCATGCTTCCTTCATATTCCTTGCTTTAGAATGGCCACGTACCAAAATGTTATAAGTGTTACCATCAGGCATGACTCCTCTCGCACACATGTCCCTATAGATCTCGGTTGTGGCGCGCATATTATTTCTAATGCAATACTGTTTCATCAGAGAATTGTAAATGGCAGCATTCGGATTAAGACCCTTTTCCAGCATCCATTTTAGTAGCTGTTCGCCATCCATAAGCATTCCAGAATTACAGAATCCATTCATCAGCACACTGAATGTAACAATAGTAGGTTGAAGACCCTTGGCTAACATTTTCCGAAGAAGCTCGTGAGCTTTCGCCATCTCCCCGAGTTTACAATATGTATCCATTAAAGTTGTGTAAGTAATGGTATCAGGATGAATCCCTGCACACTCCATATCTTCCATGAGTCTCACAGCTAGATCAATATTCCCTGCTTTACAGTGACCATTAAGAATAGCATTGTAAGTGCAAAGATTCAGTTGAAGGCCTTTCCTCTGCATCTCATGAAGAAGCTCGTTTGCTGAATCCATGTCTCCATGTTTACAAAGGCCATCAGCCAGGGCAGTATAAGTAACTATGTTTGGGGTAAGCCCCATCTTTACCATCTGGTTGTGAAGAGAAAATGCCTTTGCCATTTCACCAGCCTTGCCATAACCATCAATAAGTGCGGTGTAGGTAACTTCATCAGGTTTAAAGCCACGTTCAATCATCTCATCAAACAGTTTCTCTGCTTCCATTAATTTTCCATTTTGGCAAAACCCACAAATAAGGGCAGTATATGTCACAAAATCAGGGGCAACTCCCCAGCTTTGCATTTTACCAAACAGACCAAAAGCAGCAACGAATTTTCCTAACTTGCATAATCCATCTATAAGAGTTGTATAAACAACACTATCAGGATATATTCCTTTGTTTACCATACCCTGACAGACCAGTTCAGCTTCTGCTATTTTTCCAGACTTACATAGAAGAACAATTATACTGCTGTAGGTAAAATGGTTCGGCTTCAAGCCTCTTATTTGCATTTCCTCTATGAGCTTCAACACAATCTGGAGTTCGCCAACATGGCAATAACCATCAATTACAGAACTGTAGCTTACAACATCCGGTGACAAGCCTCTCAACTCCATTTGCCAGAGTAAACTGTGAGCTTCTTTTATTTTTTGAAATCGACAAAGTGAATGTACTAAGATATTAAATGATTCAGTATTCCAACTAATACCAAGACCACCAAGCTCATTGAATACCTTCGTCAAAATTTGAGGGCTGTCCACATTATGAGAAAGACGAGTGAGGTATAAATTACAAGAATCAACAGAAATGACCACCCCATAGTTCAACAACTTGTGGAAGAGGTTTCTTGCTTCGGCAAAAAAACCGGCTTCAACAAGAACTTGGAAGAATATGTCGAACACACGGGGATTAGAACCCCAGTCCTTGTATGTATATATTAACTGCTCAACAAAACGAATAGACCATATACTGGTCTCCAAATTGGGCTTTGAAAAAACATCGCCAATAAGATCATGAGCTTTTTTGAGATCCCCAGAAGCCACAGCTACTTGAACAACTATGCAATGAGCTTGTAGTGTTGGATCTCTCTGAAGGCAAGCCCAATCAAAGAAGTCCAAAACCAGCTTGTAGTCATTCTTAATGTTCATGAGAACCCAAATAAGATGGTCGGGCCTAAACTTGGATTCATAAGGCTTAAGTATATGGTGAAGAGGCTCAGTACGGCGTAATTTTATTGTGGTGGAAATATGATAAACGAGCTCGGAGTCTTTGATGGAAGGTTTTTTTGGGGAATAATCAGGAAAAGGTCTGGCAGTAGTGGATCCTGAGGAGAAATGTCTTAAGCTCAAACATCTACAAGGGAAGAATAGCAATAAAATACTTGAATATTCCTGGTGAAACTGATGCCTACAGGTGCTGAACAAATGGCCTGAGACACTAGTAGTGACCCTCTTCATTCCTCTGATAAATATCAATCACGACACACATGGAGAACCACTCTTGGAGGAAAGGATGTTCTCCTCCATATAGAAGAATCATAATGAAAAGGCCTCATCATCTCTCCATCACCTGTAGAAGGGAAGCTATATGAGCAAATGCCTTTGAAAAGCCAGAATTATCAGAAACCAAAGAACTATCAGCAATCTATTGCACGTTTATGTCCATGATGGAAATGGTGTCAAAGTTTACATTATAGGGAGCCACCTATCAACATCTTGAGAGAAAACTTGTCTGATGCCATCATGAAGCAAACAAGATAGACAAAAAAAAGAAAAGAGGGCACAAACAGATATAGACATAAATACAATCAAGTCAATCGCGTGCTTGAGAGCCAAAACAACTAAAATATCAGTCTAGCATATACTAGTAGATGCAAACCCAGGTTTAGGCATGCTGAAGATCAAAACCAAACAAAGATAAACAATGAACAAACTGTGATGGGCATAGTTCGAAAACACAATCAATCAAACTAGTCATCCCCATCACAGAGAAAACTACCGTCCACGGATACGTAGAAAGATCCAGTGAAGCAGCGCATCTCGCCCATTTGGCGTGGTCATTATAACAAACACGTAACATGCAGCCTTTATAAAGCTTCACCATAAACTTATATTCAGATGCTCGAAAGCTCCGTAAGGCATAGTATCGAGAATAATTATCTTGCAGCTCGAGCCGAACAACAAGGCATACCCATCCATGGAATGATCAGATTAAAAACAAAAACAAAAAAAGGGCATTGCATTGTCAAGCACAAGAACTGCCAACAGAGAAACACGCGACAACCCAGTATCTACATTTTGCAAAGCATCGATTCGGAGAGATCTCTCCGGCTCCTGCTCACGAAAAAGTGACAACTTTCGGTCGAACAAAGCCAAGCCGTCGGCGAAGCGAGGCGTTGCGACAGATGAAGGGGACGAAAGGGCTAAAAGAACGAAATGAGAAAGAAAGAGAGCAGAGCAGAGCAGACGAAGAAGGTGGGAACCCATGATGAAGACGGCGAGCTTACTGCGTATCTCATCTCGCCGGCTGCAGGAACGGGAACCGGAGTTCGGTGCCTCCAAACATGCCGCTCCACAGTGCGTCGCCTTCGCGGCTATCGACGGTTCGGAAAGCGAAAAGAAAGGAGGTGGTCGGCGTTGGTTCGACTAATAATAACTTCTTCTTCTTTTTTTGACGTTGTTTTACTGCGGTTTCAAGCCAAAAAAATGGTTTTGATTTTTCAGTTCATCAAAAGAGTTATTTTGCCATCTTACAAATGATCCACGAGTCTTTGGTCCAATTTATAATATGATTTTTTAATTTTTAATTTATTCAATATAATCCATAAACTTTATTTTAACGTGCAAATCAATCTTTGAATTTTTAAATTTTCAATAAGGTTATAGATAATATTAAATTTTTTATGTAGTTCAAAAATTAAATTGAGTATTTACCAAAAATTCAAAGATTATATTAAATAAATTAAAATTTTAAATATCACATTATATATTGAGTCAAAATTCATGAACCATTCATATAATTTTTCCTTAGATAAATATGCTACTTTAAATCCTTGAATTTTTTTTTTTTACAATCTAAATAAAACGGATTGTATCATTATCTATTGGCGAGCTAATGACAAGAGAATCGGTGGTCAAAGCTCCAAAGTTCTGGCTATATATGAAAGGCCCAACATAAAATTATTAACATTTCACTCAATCGTTAGAGGCAAATTAAAAGTGAACCTCTCACATCCACCGTATTGTCGGCCCCAACTAGTAAATTGGTAAAGATACATGTACTTGATGCCTTGCCTGGGCTCTTTGTGAAGGGGGCAATGGGAAGTAAAATTGATTTTTGTATTTTAAGGTCTTCTTACTAACAATAAAATTGGCTATTCTTTTTATTAGTTAAAGATGTTAACTTTATTTAGGAGAATAATCGATGTTCTATTAGTTGAAACTCATACCCTCCAAATACACATGTACTAGCGGGACAGTGTAAGGTGAAGAAGGAAAAACGAAAAGCTTCACTAAAAATTAGAAAAACATAATTGCAACATAGGTAATAAATTATAAAGTATAGTCGAAGGTTGATGTTGATAATGATTTATAGACGAGGCTAAGCAAGTAGGGCCTGGTCTAGTAAGAAATCGAGAAGGCCTTGCCTAGGCCCACCCATGACTGGAAAATAGTACGTTTATTAGGAAAATGGTCGAGTCGTGATGGGCACAGGCAAATCTACACGGGCCTATAAATAAAAAAAGCTTGTCTAGATTCCTCCTCCAACCTAGACCAATCGGGCCCATAATTGGGTCTACACAGATTGTATCTATGCTTGAAACACAAATTACGTGAGGTCGAGCATTTTGAATGTCTTGATCTCTACCACTAGGGGCAAAATTGAAAATATGAGAAATTGCTGAGGATAATTTTAGAAAGAGAAAATTAATTTGGCTGAAAGCCCAAAGCCAATCCTTGCTAATATTGGGCTTTCAGTATTCTCAAGACTAGCTTTCAGTTGAAAGCCATTTCTAAATTGTTACAGTATTTCCCCAAGGTTGAAAATCCCTCAAGAATATTGAACTAAACACACCCTTAATGTTGGGATGGATCTCATGTTAAACCTTGTCCTTGTGAGAAACCGTGGAAACATACCGTCTTCGTCTTCTTATTCTGATTGCCTTCGCTGGAAATTTGCATTTTAGACGTTCTTCGTCTTATGAAAAGGGATGTACATATACTTTTGCAAAAGAAGGGGTAAAAAGGATGGAAAACCATCGATTCTACTCGAGGATATGTCAGCCTTCGAGCTCTCGCGAGCATTCAAATCAAAAGATCGCAAGCCTTACAAAAATGGAGGCCAAATCAGAAAAGAAGACATGACATGATCCTAATACATATCGTCACCTCATGATCGTATAGCTTCTGTCCTAGATTACTGACTAATGCTTATAACACGGCCTCTCGCTGTCATCGTCTCGCCAAGCCTTCTTCAGTACCAAAATTGATCAGCCGATGCACCCGAGCCAAGCCGTATGAACTCTCCGATCCGGTTAAACCGATAGGGGAAGGATCTAGGGAAAATTCTGCAATGCAAGAACAGGAACAACAGAGTCATTTTCCTCTGGACTCTGCAAAAACTCATGAACCAACAAAAGAAACGTCGCCAGCAATCCAATTTAGTTATGTTATCCTCGAAAAGGAACTGGATTTCTCGAGTCAAGATGCGCGAAATCCGCATGCGACCCTGCAAATGCCATAGGCAAACTGCTTGGTGCAGATTCTATAGAATTAGCACCCCGATCGTCAGAGGTTCACATAATACATCTCACGGCTAGTTACTGATTCATTTGTTTTCTGGTTCACTACCGATCATGCGCGATGAACTCGAAAATCCAACCAAATTGGAAACGAACGAAAACACGTGAAAAAGGCAGAAAGATCCATAGAAAGGGTTTGTAAGATGGTGAGGACAATAGGAGGGTCGAGTTAACGGGAAGTACCAGAAGCAGCGGAGGAGGTTAACGAGGAAATGGAAGAGGTAGTTGTCCCGGTCGAGGAGGTCACGCCGGACCAGGCGCTCCAGGTTGAGGTGGCGAGGGAGGAGGTCGCTGTAGTACAGCAGCGTCGTCACGGTGCTCGCCGGCTGCTCCACCAGCGCCGTCACCAGCCTCATCAGCGACCGCATCAGCAACGGCATCAGCGACTGAAAAAACAAAACGGATCGAAAAAACCCAGAAAAAATCAGAATCAAAGCAACCGACCCTTCAACAGCTCGAGAGAGAGGATGCCGACTTACCATGATCGTGGCGGCGAGGGAGAAGAGTAGAGGAGGGACGAGGGATCATGTCGGAGGCAGTCGGCGAACTCGCATCGCCAGCGATGAGAGGAGAGGAGGAAGGGCGAGGTAGCTGCGCGTGCCGTGCCAAGGCCGACAAGGTCGAGGGAAGCATGGAGGCAACTGCCGATCCTCACCTGAATTTCAAACCTACCCTTCTTCCTGCCATCTCCATCTCCACCTCCACCTCCACCTCCTGACTGCTGCTGAGCTTTCCATGGCCGGTGAGCTGATACGACTGAAAAGTACGTACAGAGACATCTCTTTTTTTCTTTTTCTTTTTTTTGGACACTTTGAAAGGTCAAAATGATTGAAAGGGTGGTTCGAAGAATACTCCTCTTTTTGTCCTTTTTGCAATTCGTAATGAAATGGTAATGGAGATGGAGCACAAAGAGCGGCGGGCGACATTTCCATGGTCAAAGGCAACCGGGGTCACCATCCTAAGTGATCGTGAGTAGTTTAAGGTTCATATATTTTAAAAGGTCGGAAAAGTATAATAATTGCACAAGCGCCAACAAATAGGGGCGTACATCAATCCCGGTTTACTATGAAAATAAAATCAAGAGTGTTATACGACTAGTTTTCTGTTCCGGACTTATTTTTAAAACGTAAACCCTTTTGGTGATGCAATTTTATATCGTTATCAAATAAATTTCTATTCCAATAATGGAAATTTTATATCGTTATCAAACTTATATTTTTTCTCGAAAACTCGTTTAGGAAAAGAAATAAAAAAAAATCTATGCCTATTCCAAAAATCAATTTTTAGTGAAAATGGTTATCATTTGCATCATAAACTAGTCGGTTCTAGGTGATTCCCAAGGGGATTGATTTGATACCCCTGAGATCTAGTGGATCGGTCCACATCCTATTCCACATAAGGAATTTAACTGCCCGAACTGGACAAGATTTCTTAATTTTTTTTAATTTTGGAGCAAATCTTATTTAGTAAATTATTTTTTTACTTTAATATTGGGTAACTCTCACTTATAAAGAATAAAAGAAATAAAGAAAAATAAATCACTAGTTCCGGGACCTGATGGGCTGGTTGACAGTTCTAAAATTTAGGAATCGATCCTGCTTGTTCTGATTATAGGTTTCAAGGTAGAAACCAACTCACTTTGAAATTAATCTCCCTCGCCGACAACATCGAATTTAACTAGGTTACGTGATAGGATGTGCAATGCAAAATAGAGAAGAATTGAACGAGCGCAGCGCAAATGCCGCGGTCTCGATCCGGCCCAGACCCGTCCAGCGAGGTTCGCTCGGGCCCGATCGCTCTTACAAAGGCAAACGAGATCTTTTCAATCACGTATGGGCCAAGCATGTGAGGCCCGATGCGGCCCGCGCAGCGCCCCTGTCCGTCATTGAGCCTTGCCAGTCTGCGGCCCATTTTACACGGGCCCAACAAAATCGAGGCCCAATGGATAAAACAAAATTGATGGCCAGGATCGATGGCACGCTTCCCGCGTGCGACAGCTTTTCCTTCTTTATATACGCTCGCGCTCCGCCCCAGGAAGTCGTGCAATAATCGCGTTGGGGTTTGGTCTTGTTTCCGTGTGCTCCCTCGGCTCGTCGGATCCTCCAAGTCGGACATCAAACCCTAACCCTAGATTCGCGACCATGTCTTCCAAGCAAGGTACGATCTTGTCCTTATCGTCCCGTGATCCAATTGCGTTCGATCGGGAATCGATCGGAATCCTCTCGAATCGTTCTGCCTCTGTCGTGTGTCTTTTCGCCGACGAAATCGATTGATGTGGTCCCGTTGTTATAGGTGGCAAGGCGAAGCCTTTGAAGCAGCCAAAGGCTGACAAGAAGGAGTACGACGAGGTATGAGTTGTTTTGTGCAAATTTTGCATCTTGTGATGTGGTGATGCGTGGTGGTTTTTGTTCGTGCCCTGTGTCGATTGGGATGATGAGATCCGTTTATGTTGGTTTGGGATCGCTAGTTTTTCGATCCGTTGTTGTTTTAAGCGTTAAGGGCTACGATCGAGGAGCTTCAGATGATTGGCAGAAAATAGGGATGTGTTTGGTGATTGGGCGAAAGTCGAATGGTCATAAACTTAATCACGCTGAAATAAGTACTAGGGATGTGCTTTTTGATCGTGAAAAAAATATTATATTTATTTTGCTTAGTTAAGCTGTGCTTTTTTGTTCCTTGTTATGTGGGACGATGCAGTAGCTGGATTACCCTCGCCCCATATAATTCTATCATCTTTTCTATTGCAAAAACCTTGTTGCACGTTTACTAGGTGCTTCACTTTAAAATATCAATATTTTGAACTTCACATCACAGAATCTCTGAGTGTTCTGATATAAGGAAGAGATTTTGGTGAGTGCTGAGCAAGTTTTGTTTTGGACAACTGATTCCGTCCCATGAGCTAGAATGTTTGTGATGTTCTCCTTCTAGGTTACCCTTTAAATGAAATGTTTGTGGATATTTGATATTTAGCCCATATGATTATTGATCCTGAAGTTACATAATCTAGGCGTTGTCTTGTTTTGCCTATTGCTCGTTTTATCCTGTTGCTTGTTTTACATGTGACATAAAGTGAGACAAAGTTGTTTGTCTGCAGAATGATTTGGCCTATCTTCAAAAGAAGAAGGACGAAGAAAAGGTAAGATGTGATTTTGGTAAATTTAGATAGAAAGCTGAGTCATTGGTACTCTCACTATGATGCAAATTGAACTCATGGTGAACTTGACTCTAATGTAGGCATTGAAGGAGCTTAAAGCTAAGGCTACGCAGAAGGGAAACTTTGGAGGATCTGGGCTCAAGAAGAGTGGCAAGAAGTGAGGGTTGTCTCCAACAATGATTGGAATACAGAACATTAGATTTGGCACTGTGATTACATCTGTGTATTGAACCTCGTTTAGGTCAAGTATGACCGTCCTGTGTCGTTCTACTTGTGTTTGTGCTTGTGTTTTAACGGAGACTAATCAGATCACTTAAAGCTCCGTGTCAGTTCCACCGTTTGTCTTTAATTATCGCATGGCATTGATTTCTGATCATGCTTTAGCTGGCAACTGCTGATTATTGAATAGAACAATGATCCTTTCGATGCTTTCAATTCACTTGCTTAATAGGGCAATTAATGTCTTCATCCTCGATTGTAGTCGCTGTCTCTTATGAAAAGATGGTCTCAACGTAATTGCTTTGAGCTATGGCAAGCGAAAAGCAACGGATTCACAGGGGAATACCTTATGTGTTGTGCATACTCTTGGTATTCAAATTATTAAGTTGGCACACGGCCCCTTTTTGGCAAAATTACAAGTTACGAGCACCAAATTCCAAGATAAACTTGCGATTCTTTGGAAGGATCAGTGAGAAACTAAGATAATTGAGGCAAAGCCTTCATCTTTTCCAATGATAGCAGTACAAGCTCTGGAGAGTCATTGTGAATTACTCCCTTTTTCGTATGATATTAGATGGAGCAATGAACTTTCTTTCTCGAACAAGTTGCCCATCAGTTCATAATAGGCTGCATTAACCTACTTTTAACAGAATGGAGATGCGTAAGCGAATGTAAGTTTCTCGAGGCGCATGGATTTGGTTATGACACATTTAAGGTGTCCTAGCAAATATGAGAATTCGTTTTGCCAGCAGACAAATAAGAAACTCTTTCTTCATTGTGAACAATGTACCATGTAAACACCGACTCTTAGGGCAGCTCTCTTCCTCCCTCTCTCGGAGACCTTCTTGCGTTAACAAAGATGCGAAAGAAAATGGTGCACTCACACCCTAAATCCTCAGCCAGATTATTTCCTGTTTATACAACACAACAAAGTATGAATAACTAAAACCATGTGAAGTTTACTCACATAAGATTGCATATCTGAGTCACAACACGAGCAATGATATCGCATACTCGACAAAATAATTTGTGCTTCTGGCAAAAAATAAAGCTCAAGCTTTAGCTCACCTCTACTGACTATTCCAACGTACACTACAAAATCAGCAGGATCGGCAACACCTAATGGTGAACTCAAAACCTCCAAAGTCATTGCAAAAGATGTGCACGACCACCTTACTCACCTCATTGACCTTCTGGTTTCTCTGTTTCCTCCTTTTCAGGGTCTTCTTCTTCCTCCTCTTTCTTCTCTTCCTCCTCCTCATCTTCTTCAGGGGGATCTGCTGGCAATGGAGGTGGTAATGGTGTTTTCATTGGGCTGAACTGTGGGAATATATCTGGTCTCCGTCCTGGCTTTGGTCTCTCCCATTCCTATCATGACAAAAAAATATATATGCAAGAGATGAGCCAAATTCTGGATTTATGCCATCATCACAGTCAAGCCATTTGTCAAACGAGGAAGGAATCAAAGAATTGCATTTTCAATGATTATGCTCTAGGACATGAAGGTGATGATGTCAGTATCTGTTAGTGTTGTGCTCTCCTCATTCCCACATCACATTCTTTCCAGTTACACTGTCCAAGTGAGGGTACAACTGTATTCACAATTCAACCAAACATTGACTAGTCTATTGGTGCCTAGTGGTCCATAACCTTGCAAGGCGACTTAGATGTACAGTCCATGTTCAGACCATACCCCATAAGTCAGAGCTTGAACTTGGGCCATCAATTAAGTTTCAACACATATGCAGACAACAATCAAACGCAATTCATCATGCTGGAAGATCGAGCTAAGAATACAGAGAGCAAAAGCAAGAAGTGCAAGCAGAGGCCAATTTCAAAGAAATACGCCATTAACATGGTAAGTTGATTCTCTTGTTGAGGAAACAGACATTACCAGACAGAAATATCTTCACGTTTTCATTCAATGACCCAATCGGAACTTTTAGAGTTACCAAAATCATCAAACAAGACCTAAATATTATGCTCTAGCTCAATCTGCTGCATTTTACAGGTACATTTCCTCAAGAACTTAGACAGTGGTAAGCAGAAACCTAGTGTTGAAAGACTTTGGGCAGATTATATAGGTGTACCTTTTAATAGACCATGTACTTCTATTCTGAAACCTTTCAAATCGCTCGCTAACTCTGGCAAATTAAACATTAAGCTCTTCCCAAACTCAGGAGAAGTGGTATCCATCAGCTCCAATAACAATTAGTATATGGACAGTGAAGTCATGGATGAATTCGACGTCATGAAATTCAGCCAGGTGAATTTGAGGTTTTATTCACTAACTCATAGCCAAAATCTATGGATTGACTAGTTTATAGAGGACAAAGTCGAGGATGAATTCGACATCATTAAATTCAGTCAGGGGAATTTGTGGTTTTCCTAAAGCGATTCATTCACACTGAATCTAGAAAAAAAAATTACCCACACAGCTCATTACCAATCGCAAAACGTAACGCCAACAACTTCCCAGAAATCTCCACAGCAAGCATCAAAATGACCTGGGGTTAACATCAATTCGCACGCATCGAAAGACGAAGAACAAGAGGGCCGGACTCACAATCGGGAAATCGAGAGGAGAGCGGCGTGTCATCTTCTCTTCCTCCGGGGCCATCCTCACAATCTGACTCTGCGACCGCCGATTACCACCGACCGTCGCTCCACCCGGAAACCTCAGGGCGGCCCTGGGGAAAGAGCTCCTCACGACACAGCTTCGCCGACAACTAGCCGAGCCGGAAGGTCGAGCTCTCCCCAGCGACGGCGGCGGCGGCGGCGGCGGCGGAGCTAGAGAAGGAATCGTCAGACGCGACGCCAGGTACAGATTCAGCGACGGCGACGCCATCGGAGCCAGCTCGCGAACCGCGAAATCCCCCGGCCGCACTGCGGGATTCGGCCACCGGCGAGTCGAGCCGAGTCGCGAGGTTTCTCCTTGTCGTGGCTAGGGGAGGAAGCGATTATCCACCACCAACCGCCTCTTATTCAACAACCTTCTTCGTTTCTCGCTTTGCCCTTCGGGAGAATTTGAAGGGACGTTGGAGAAAACGGACCGGTTTCGTTGGGCCTTAAAAGCCCATTTAGAATATGAGGGCTCAATAACAAATCCTGGCCTTCGGGTTTGGCGGATCGAACTGTCCGCTCCCCCCTCGTATCACTCCTGCTCACGTGGTCCAATTTTAATGTGACCTCTCTTTTTTTGGGTCGGTAATTTGACCTCTTCTTCTTCATCGCTCCTCATTTTCTGCAAGTTTAATGGCATGATATTGTAGTGGAATTATATAGTAAGCAAGAAATATGAAGAAACAAGAGATTTGGTAGTATATAGGGATAATAATATGAGTGGTCATTAAATTTTAGCTTAATATGCAGTTTGGTCCTAGAATTTTTACTTTACTCAATGCGATCCTTGAATTATATCGTAATATTCAATATAATCTATGAACTTTGGGTACATATTCAAGTTAATTTTTCAATGTACACATTAAATAAGTTCAAGATTAAGGATAACATTGAATATGTTCATATAATCTAATGACTAACTTAAACACGTACTAAAATTTCATGAATTATATTGAATAAATTACACGTTTATAGAACATATTGTATATTGAGTTAAAGTTTAGAGATCATATTGCATATTAAATCAAAATTTAGGAATTATTTATAAGACTATCTCGATGGATTTTATGATACACTTATACCGAATTTAAAAAAGTAACATGAAAATACCAAAGAAGTGTAATTAGAAGTGACGATGAATATTCTTGAAGATCCACCTGATGATGTCATCGTCATCAGTGGATGATGGATTGTCGTCCACAATCGAAAAGGCGCAAAAGCTCCTCCCGTCCTTTCCTCAGCCTAAGGATACGAGGAAGCTGATGTGATCCACACAGCATAAACATCCAAATTCCATAGCTTATTATATAATATAGAGAAAAAAATTTTAAAAAAGGAAAATCAAGGTCGAGCCAATTAGAGCGTTATGAATCTTTTTTTTTATTAGTTTTTTTCTTTTCTTCTTTTTGAAGAACGAGTGGAAATAAAATTAGGCTGATTATTATATTTATGCCACCATGATTTATTATTATTATTCTTGTTTTGCTATTTCTAAAAAATTTGTTCTTGCAATACCGAGTCAGCTCTACACCGAAAACCACTCGGATTGGTTGAAGTGGAAAGCTGGGTTTAAAACACTAGGCCTCAAGGACCACCACGCAATCCAAATATTCTCCTACGCGCCCGCACACGCGAGCTCATCCCATCCCGAACCGTCGGATCGTGCGGGTCATAGTGGGGGCACGAATGATCCGACGGTCAGGACGGAGTGGGATCACATGTAACGGGGGACATGGGATTCTGGCTCGGGTGTGATGCACCCTTTGGTCCACGTGGCTACCTCATTGACGGTGGCGACGACATTGGTCGTTTCCTGTTATAAAAGCGTGCGCTTTGGTTGCGGACCTTCTTCACGCAGGCCTTGAGTTTCGTTCTGTTTTCCCTCTGCAATAGCCTCCACACCACTCACAAAACAGAGGAAAGAGGGAAAAACAGAGAAGAACCCACCACACACTCAATCCTAGAGAGAGAGAGTGTGTCTTTGATTGATCTCGGAATCGATCTTCCTTTCTTCTTTCGGTATCTTTAAGGTTTCGAGCTCTGGCATTACGAACAGAGCAGTGATTGTAGTTGGTGAAAACAGGAACAGAGGTTGCGAGTCTTTGGCTTAGAGAAGGAAAATAGTATATAAGTTTGGTGAAGATTCTGCACGAGGCGTTCTTCTTGTTTTTTTGGGGGGGCTATCTGTCTGAGTGTTGGGGCTGCGAATGAGCAAAATATAATGGATTTCTGGCCGGAGTTTCTTGCGAGCAATTGGGGTAGAGAATTTGTGGCTGGTGGATGTGGCGGGGTCGCCGGTATTTTATCCGGTTATCCGCTCGATACTCTCCGGATTCGGCAACAGCAGTCGAGGTCCGGCTCTGCCTTCAGCATCCTTCGCGGCATCGTCGGAAATGAGGGACCGGGCGCTCTGTATAGAGGCATGGGCGCACCCTTGGCTACCGTCACTTTTCAGGTCATCTTTTGTCTGAAAACTCTCTCACTCTTCTTATCATGTAAACAAATCTGTCTTACTTTCTTCTTTCTGAGAATCAAACTTCTATTGATTTCCCTCCCTTGATTTAAGATCTCTTGATAATTGATATGCACGCGAAGCGTACCCTTAGATTTTGATAATCTGGGCACAACAAGATGATAACTTATGAAAACATGGGTGCTGTTTTTCGACTTACAAAGACTTGCCATTTTCACTCAAGTTTAAGATGACTGAAACTTGGCCAATCCATGAAATCTGCAGAATGCCATGGCTTTTCAATCCTACGCTATCCTATCCCGAGCTTTTGATGCATCCGGGTCTTCCCAAGACCCTCCTTCCTACCAAGGAGTCGCTTTAGGAGGCGTCGGCACTGGGGCGCTGCAAAGTCTGATGCTAACTCCCATTGAACTAGTTAAAATCCGCCTTCAGTTGCAGGACAGAACCTATGCTAATTCCCGTAAGCTATTTAACCACCATCATGGACCAATGAGTGTTGCAAAAAGCATATTTCAAAGAGAAGGATTAAGAGGTATGTACCGAGGCTTGACCATTACCGTGCTTCGAGACGCGCCATCCCATGGGGTCTACTTCTGGACCTACGAGTACATGAGAGAGAAGCTCCACCCTGGATGCAGAAAAGATGGTCAAGAGAGCTTTAGGACGATGATTACAGCAGGAGGCCTAGCAGGAGTTGCGAGTTGGATCTGTTGCTATCCCTTAGACGTCGTGAAGACGAGGCTGCAAGCTCAATCCCACCTCTCACCAGTGCAGTACAGTGGGATAGTCGATTGTCTTTGTAGAAGTGTGAAAGAGGAAGGATACGGCGTGCTCTGGCGAGGCCTAGGAACTGCTGTTGTCCGAGCTTTCTTTGTGAATGGTGCGATTTTCACTGCTTATGAACTCGCTCTCAGGTGCTTCTTTAATAATGAGAGTAGCATCAGCATCCAACGAGAGAGTGCAATCTGGGAAAACTAGTAGATGCTTCGCATTGTTGGCCATGACTACAGGCTATCTAGCTGCTAGCAAGTCACTTACATATGTATAAAGGGATGAATCCCACATGATTGTACAGGATTACTTTCCTTGGATTGCAGTAAGATTACTCTTGGAGGATGAACTTCACATGGTTATTGCTGTGTACCTTTCCACAGTAAAAAAGTATCAAAAGAGCCGAAAAAGTATCAATGCCAATAATATGGCTTGATTAGTTCCTTAAAACTTAAAAGCCATTAATACCTATTTCAGTAAACGTTTAGTGCAACAGGTATTCATGGTCTTTGTGTGGCGGTATCTCATCACATCATGCCACAAAAGCTTGTTGAGGTTTTGTTATATGCGCAGAGGCATGATGTGACGGGATTAGATGAAATCACAGTGCGCATGTTTTCGGATGTTAAATTCATTTGTTTGATCGTTACAAAATGATATCTTTGTATTCATGTCTAAAAGCGAAATGAGCCAATGGATGTACAGCTCATTCTATTGACTATCATACACGATTTATGCAGTTGATCTAGCCAGACTAGCAAAGCTGATATGATTGTCTCCTATAATTATAAGCCATTGGCACTTACTTTCGCGTGACGTGCTCAGCATTTCAAGAAATGGATGGTTTAAGTGCATGAAACCGGTTTGAGTAATAGTGCAGTGCCTCCTCTATGTCCAACACATGATCCATATCACTCATGTCCATCGTCTCTAACTCATTCATTCTCTTTGCCAACACTAACCCTCCTGCATCTACTCTCTCTCTGTTTCCTCTGTTTTCACAGACCTGGAACCAGTCACTTTCTTTTTCTTCTTCTTCTTCATTGATGAAGATGCAATCGTAAAGGCAAGAGGTTGGAAAGAGCTAATTATACAAAAGCATTGTCTTAATCTTAAAATACATACATACATACATACTTTTTTGCTTGGCCCGAGGGACCGCCTTGAAGTTATTGAGTTACAAGTCGAGCCATGCAATACTTCCACGATAAAGATATAATCAATCATTCATCTACAAAACTATACATAACATGAGATAAGCATCAGCACAGTTTGGGAAAATTCAGTTGATCGATTTTCTTCCTCCTTCAGGCTAGACAATTTATGAGGAGGTGCTGATAAATTCCAGGCCAAAAACCTCTTGGGATACTGCCGCCTAAATCGATGAGCAATTGAAAGTGAAAATTTACTTCACTTTATTGCAATGAAGGTTCAAAAACCTAGTTGGGACCGAATCCTAGTTGATTCTAGGATAAACCCATTGGATCACTGTCAGTAGTAGCCATTGCTAAAAGTTCTCTACCAACCTCACATGGGCTTGCTGCAGAATTTTGTAAACGAATTCAAGGCCATTAAGCCAAAGAAAAAAGGGGAGGGAGGATTCCCCAAGCGAGTTCAGTCCTGGGTTCCTGGATCCACGCTCTTTTGATATCCAACTCTATCTTGAAGTTGAGCGTCTCATCTTCCCAAGAGATATTGCACTTTATTTTGGGGGCATTTGACGTTTGCTCAAGAGTTCAGTTACATCTTGCATCATTAGTCATGAGTTCGGGAGTGTAAGCTGCTTCTACATTGTACCGGCAGAAATTGCTCCACTATTGAGATAAGAATGGGTTGCTTTCACATCCAACTAAGAAAGGATTATGGAGCACGGTAGCAATTGAGAGCATTTGATTACGCGAGAATGAGCAGTCCTAGAATGGATCATCAACTGTCACCCTATTGATCAGAGAGAGAGAGCGGAGATCATGCAAGATATGATGGGAACAACTTCAAAACCTCAATGCCATTGCAATAAACTTGAAGGACAAACCAGTTTCTATCGTATTTCCTAACAGAAACTTTCTAACGCACCCACCCAGGGTTTTGGACGCCTTAAAACCATTTAGAAAAGCACCTCCCAAACGCAGTCAACATTTTATTGAGTTCATCCCCTTATCCCAGGCCCAACATAGAAGAAGAATCTCACATCGAGTCCAGCTAAGGTGGGTCGATTTGAGTAAAAAATGGTCCAACCCGAATTGACTTATTTTTATACAATGCATTTTTAGTGACTCAAGCTTGACCCAACATGGACTTTGATTCTTAATAAATTTTCTTTCTAGTTGTTACATCTAAGAATGGACGACTCCGTGGATCTGCTTGCTAAGTCGATGAGGGACCTCAGGTGCTCGTGTTGAGTCATGGGTTAGGATCTCGCGTGACACATTAGCAATGTGGAGACATATGGGTCATACCCAACATAACCCATATACCCAACCAAACCTAGTTTGGGCGCATTGGTTTTCTTGCTCTTTTGGGTAATTTTGACCATATGGACAAAACAGGACAGCTCACAAGAGGCTCTTTTGGGGGTTAGAAACGGGCTCGGGACAAAATGGGTCTTCAAATGAAGTGCTTTTTCTTTTGGGCTCAATAGTTTATTTTAAAGGCTCTAATATCTGCCCAAGGCAATTCCATCATTGTTGAGTTGCATAATTAATCCATCTTAGTCGGGTTCCACGCAATCAAATGACTATAATAGCTCGATTATGACAAATAAGGTGCACATAAATTTCGGTTCACCCAAATATAGCTGTTATAAGTTTGAGAAAGAAGCTCTTGATGATGCTTGACAGACGCGTGTAATCCTTGTTGCATTTCCTTTGCAACGCGAAACTTAAATCCCCCATCCATTGAGCAACAACCTCTGGAAGTATTTGAGAAAATAACAATTAACTTAATGGCATTAAGTTAAGGATACAAACGTTTTCTAGATGAGTATATGATAATTTATACAATAATTGTCATGTTAAGCAGCCATTCCATCATTGTAATAATAATTTCTCTTTCAAAAAATTGTATTTTAAAATCCGACTTCAAGATTAGTAATTTACATACGAACACAATGGCATGAGTAAGTCCACAGATGGCCCTCTATTCAAAGGCTGGCGAGAAGACCTTATGAGCTCATTGATGTGTTAATAGTATGAATTTTATCACAAATTGGTCACTTTTGAAAGCACAAATATGTTGAAGAGTTGCTCACAATATATTGGAATTTTCGAGATAAATTGACCACATGATATGAAATTGAAATAATTATTCAAGGACATGTCCCGAGACCTTAATTTTCAAGAATTGAAAAATTATTAACATCGTCGATTTTACTAGTTGCTTACTGTACTTGTCATATTTTCGTTTTGTGCGCAAGCATTTATCCATTTCTAGAATCAAATTCAAGTCTAGACCTGATCTATCACAAAGCGATCAAACCTCAGGGGTTTTCATGCCATGAGATTTGGCGGAAGCTCCAGACGACGATGACAATGACGATGACTCCGATCATTCTCCATGGCGGCAACGGCATGTGTCGGCCTTGCCTTGCTCCCTCCGATCCGAGCCACGAGATTCGAACACCCCCAACTCGGGCCCAAAGCCCATTATCGACATAAAAACGAACGCCCAAAAGTCCACGGAAAACGCGCCCTGCCCATTTTTTCCGTCGAAATAATTAAAGATATGAAAAGGGAAAATTCAAAACGACAAAGACATGCGCATCAAAACGACGCGTCGTGCTCGTCCCCACCATGTGGAACGGTGGCGGAACCCTTCAAAAAATTTCAAACGACGCCCACACACAAAAATTGCGGTGGGACCACTCGCCAAAAACGCCGTCGCACCACCTCTCTCGCTCACGCTCACGCTCACGCTCTCCTCCCAACCGATCGGACAACGACAGTCAGTCGTCGCACGTGCACGCGCCCCGAGCCGCACGTGCCGGTCCCTGTCCCTCACTCACTCTCTCTCTCTAACTTCAAAATTCGAAAATTGAAGCAGAAGGAGAGCATCCCATCCATCGTCTTACCAAGTCGTTGTTTTTACTCCTTCTCAGCGTCGGTCTCTCTCTCTCTCTACTTTCTCTCTCTACTTTCTCTCACTACTGTTCCACTTCAATGGTAGACTCGTAAGGAAAAGGGAAGAGAGAGAGCTACCACTGCCAGCAGAACGGCACCTTTCATGTGAAAAAGATCTTTCACTGCATTTAACTCCCTGTCTCCCTCCCCCTCTCTCTCTCTCTAGGTCCCCCGTTTTCTCTCTCTAAACCCGCACTTCTCCGGCGATACTCTCGAGAGGGAGAGGGTTTCCGCGAGTTCGTTCCGATCGGACTCGAGGGGCGGCGGGCGGGCCGATTGCCGTCGTCGGCGGGCGCGTTTCGCGGTGGTCGGGGATTTGGGGGGGTGGTTGTTGGAGCTGAGGTGATTTCTTTAGATTCCGAGAGGGAGAGGGAGGGAGAGATGAGTACAATGGGGAGGCCGGTGCAGAGATCTGGTGCGACAGCAGTGCACCACCAGCGGCAGTACTCGGACAACTTCTTCGAGAGCTCGTCCAATGGGAGGTGGCTCCAGTCCGCGGGCCTCCAGCACCTGCAGTCCTCCTCGAACCCGTCCGGTCCTCCTCCTCTGCAGGTATACTCCCTTTTCTTGTTGGAGTTCCTCGTCAATTTCCATCTCCGCCTGGCTTGCCGGATCAAATGCTGTTGTCGAAAAACGAAGGGAACCGGAGAGGGAAGTCCGAAATTGAATTTATGGTGGGTAGATGGATATGGGCGATTGCAATGACCTCTAGTCTTTGGATCTCGATAGATCTGACTCTAATTTGTGACTGGGCGGCTGTTTTTTGATGATGGTTTTGAAAAAAATGGGAGCTGCCTTTATTGTTTAAGGGCGTTTGTATATGTATGTATGTATTGTATGCAATGGGATATTACAGTGATCGAGGGAGTCTCTAGTGGTTTATTCTCCTAACAAAAGGGAGAATTGACAGTGGAGTTATTCAATAATTGAGCTCATTTCAAGATGCATTTAGAGGCACAGCTATTTTGTTTTCTATTGCCTTCGTGAATGCTTGATTTTCAAATGAAAGTCAGGAGAGTTCCCCGAACTGCTAGTGCAATGGTGAAGAAGAAAATATTCAATAGTTGTTTTTATCTGGGAAAGCAAGAGTATTTGCAGCTTGTGGTTTTGGAAGAGCTCTCTTTAGTTAGAGGATCACATGCAATTGTGTGGACTTAGATTATTCATGCCTTTTAGCTTCTGTTTTTGCAACTTGATTAGGACTTTGGTTACTATGGTGGTGGCGGCGGAGGCCAGGGATCACGGATGTATCGGAATGCGCAAAGGAGCTATAATGGAGGGAATGAGTTCTACATGGAGCCTTCAACACCTCCCACAAATTCAAGGTCATCAAACCAGAGAAAAACGGGAGGATTCCCCAAGTGAGTTCAGTCCTGGGCTCCTAGATCTACACTCTTTTGATACTGAACTTCTTCCTGAGGTGGGCTTTTCATCTTATTAAGAAATCTTGTGCTTTATTGGGGGCTTTGATGTTTGCTTAAGACTTTAGTTACATCTTGCATCATTAATTGTTGCAATAAGTTTGAGGTACTCTTTGCTAAGAAAACTGCTTGTAACCTGCTTTTACATTGTACTGGCAGAAATTGTTTGACTATTGAGATAGGAACGGTTGCTTTCACATCCAATTTATCTGAAATACCAATCCATTTATCTCAGATGTGGTGCCATAATGATGTAATTTGAACTAGGAAATTATACTGGGAAGATTATCATTTCACTTCACCAATTTTATTGTGTGTTTATCATTGGAACAGATGCCAATTTCTAGCCTTCAGGATGGCCCTTCTATATATCATCCTCGTGGGAGAAGCTTTGATGATTCTGAACCATACATGCGAAACAACAAACAGGCTGGGAGAGCTCGTGCCCCGCCCGAGAATAACCTGTTGAAAAGTTTTGCTGCAGACAAGGATAAAACTAGTTCTGTTGCCAAGATCAAAGTTGTGGTGTGTTCTCCAACTCCTTTTGTCTATTTCATCTATTTGGAGCCAAACCAATTTGTAAAACCTGTCGATTAGCTTAGCTGATGGCTTATTTTGAGTTGACTATGTTTATATTTGCTTTTCTAGTCTAGAACACTGTTCTTTGTTCTTGTTGTTCTTTCCAATCTGAGTAAGTCCCTTTGGCTCCAGTGCTTATAATATCTCTTTCCTACACGCAGGTGCGAAAGAGGCCACTTAACAAGAAGGAATTGGCTAAAAATGAAGAAGACATAATAGAGACACATTCTAATGCCATTACCGTCCATGAGACTAAACTTAAGGTGATTGTTACTCCTTATTAGATACACAAGTAATATTACATGTACAAACCATGAACACATTGTAATTGAAGTTTACATTCTTCAGTGACAATATAAGCAGGTGATAGTGATTCCTTTTCTTTTTTGTTTCTCCCCCCCCCCTCTTATGTCCTGCCCCCTAGGGGGGCGGAGGTTGTCATTCATCTTTTCATGTGTATATTCTTCTTCATTTTGAGCCTTTGACAAAAACAAAGCTGTCATATTGCTGAGAACTGACCTTACTGGATCATATGTTCAGGTTGACTTGACTGAGTACGTGGAAAAACATGAATTTGTTTTTGATGCTGTACTAAATGAGGAGGTGTCAAATGATGAAGTGAGTACAGGACATTGTTGTAGTACTGCCAAGAGATACAGATGAAATTGCTTCTTAGATTGCCATCTTTTGCTTATGCTCTCTGGTTTTCTATTTTGGTTATGCAGGTTTACCATGAGACTGTGGAGCCTATAGTTCCTATAATTTTTCAACGAACTAAGGCTACTTGCTTTGCATATGGACAGACAGGTAAACTGTGGTTTTGGACATCTTAATGGACTTGGTCATGTTCTAGAATTCAGATGATCACATGCTGCATTCCATTCAAGAAACTATTTCTTTCTGCTTTTCACCATGTGAATGTACTGAGAGTACAAGTAGTTTCTCTAATTCACCTATCTGTTCATCAGAATCATTGTCATGTGTCGCTTCCCTTCCCTTGTGCATTTGCTGAGAGAATGTGCATCTTGCTAGTTGTTGTCATTCAAGAGCATTATGGTTTTCCTCTAGAATCTGGATATAACTTAGCTTTAGATAAAGGATATTCCGATTTGCTATACTTGTGAAATTCATGTATTATGAATAATAGACCTCAATTGTAGATAACACCTGAGTGTTAATCATGTAATTCTCACCATATCTTGTTTATGTAATATTTTGTTCAGGAAGTGGAAAAACTTATACTATGAAACCATTGCCCCTTAAAGCATCACGTGACATTTTGAGGTTGATGAACCACACTTATCGCAACCAAGGCTTCCAACTATTTGTCAGCTTCTTTGAAATATATGGAGGAAAACTATTTGATCTTCTGAGTGATCGGAAGTAAGCTGCATAGGTTCTTCTGATTATTTATCTGGCATTTCTGACATAAAAATATACTAGAGTTTAAAAGCTTTGGTTATACATTTGCAGGAAACTCTGCATGAGAGAGGATGGCAAGCAGCAAGTGTGCATTGTAGGTTTACAGGAGTATAGAGTATCTGATGTGGAGACAATTAAAGAACTAATTGAGAAAGGAAGTGCAACTAGAAGTACCGGCACAACTGGTGCCAATGAAGAATCGTCCCGATCTCATGCCATACTTCAGCTTGCCATCAAGAGGTCAATTGATGGCAGTGAATCAAAGCCTCCCCGTCTTGTGGGCAAGCTCTCCTTCATTGATCTTGCAGGAAGTGAACGTGGTGCCGATACTACTGACAATGACAAACAGACAAGGTAATTTACCCTCTGTTTCATGCTACATGTTAAGATTTTCTGTCTTTTAGACAATTATTATCAAGTCATTCAACATATATGGACACAGAAAAGTGACCACACTCTACTTGTTTATCACATTAAAACAGTATATGTGATATTCATGTGGTATGAAATGATGATTGAATAGAAGTTGATGTTTAATCCTTGGACATATTTGTTCAAGGTGCTAGCTACCAATCTGAAGTTACATTTGAAGAACTTAAGCCAGTGGGAATGGTGACTGTCTGACTTCGACATAATTAGGTTGACGTGTTGTATGTGTTTGGTCTCTAATATCTGTATCCTGTGGAATTGACTCTGCTTATGAACTATATGTGTTACTCAGTGAAGTGATTCACTGTCACCAATGGAAAAGTGCTATTGTTATTTTCTTGTCCATGCTATTTTGAGATAAAAAAAAAAAAAAAAACCGCCTGTTTATAACTCTATCCATCTACCAATTTGTGGATAACTTTTCTGATGTAATGATCGTACTAGAGACTGTCATTCCATTTTGTTGTTGTATTGACTGCTTTATATGTATGAGCAGAATGGAAGGTGCAGAAATCAATAAGAGCCTACTTGCACTCAAGGAGTGCATTAGAGCTCTGGACAATGACCAGGGTCATATTCCTTTCAGAGGCAGCAAATTAACCGAAGTTCTCAGAGATTCCTTTGTTGGCAACTCTCGCACTGTTATGATATCCTGCATTTCTCCAAGTTCCGGTTCTTGTGAGCATACTCTCAATACCTTAAGATATGCTGACAGGTGAAATATCTAAGCAGAGAATTGCAGCTTGTAAAGGTTATGTGGTTGTTTTCATTTGATAATAGCTTCCTACAAATTGTTCTCCAGGGTGAAGAGTCTCTCAAAAGGAAGCAATCCTAAGAAGGATGTATTATCTTCAACTACAAATTTAAAAGAATCAACTACCTTACCTTTGTCATCTGTTGCATCAAATGCTTCCAACTTTGAGGAAGATATAACCCGTTCTTGGCCAGAACAAACAGGTGGAGATGATTATGATGTGTCGGAAGAGTTTTATGAACCCGAGAGAACACAGTGGAAGAGGAACAATGTGAAACTTGAGTCTTTAAATCGCGCTGCTTCAGAAGAAAAATTGCAGAAACCTAGTTTCACCCAGACAAAGTGGAAGGACCAGCAGAGATCAGATGCTAACTAACTCTCATTTTGGTGATGATTTAGATGCCCTTTTACAGGTAAGTGCTCTGGGAGAGTTATGCTTGACTACTCTTAATAGAAGTTTGTCAGGTTCAAAAGCTTCTGTGCATGCTTTCAGGAAGAGGAAGATCTGGTAAATGCTCACCGAAAACAAGTGGAAGACACAATGAATATTGTCAGAGAGGTATTATTTGATTGAATTAGCAATTTTCAGTAGCTCAGTGAATGCTGAGATTGTCTCACTGCATTTGTCTAATGCACTTTAAGCATGGAGTAGCTTGTCCAAAGATGGAGTTTGTGATGTAACCAGATGTTTTAATGCCTTTAATTACATTATTGGAAGGCACAATATTCTCATTCAGTCATTTGGAAATATGTTGCAACTTCCATCATCTGATTTTCCTTATTATGCATGCACTGTTGGTGATTCTTGCTAGATTTGTGAAGCATGTATCCTCTTATATATATTAAGTATGCGAATGCATGGATAATTTAATATATCAAATGAATGGCCGTTGACTGTTATTATTTTTTCAGGAGATGGACTTACTAGTTGAAGCAGACCAACCTGGTAATCAGCTAGATGGTTACATCACTAAATTGAATGTCATCCTTGCTCAGAAGGCTGCAGGCATCCGTCAACTGCAAAACCGCTTGGCCCATTTTCAAAAACGTTTAAAGGATCACAATGTCTTAGTTTCTTCTTCTGGTTACTAGTTTCAGTTGGAAATCACCCAGCCCATCGTTCCTTGGAAGGTACATAAGGCAGGATATTGGCTCGACTGATGGTTTGGTCGTCCAATGTTTGGTCAATTCTCACAATGTGGGTGGGAAGTCGGGAGACCTTTTCTTTTATTGGTCTCTCCTGCAGCTCATTGCTGCCCGGATTGGATTTCTGTCTCTGATGTTCTTCAACTGGATTTGAGGTTGGAGCATCTTTCAGGGTTAAGCATTTGATAATTCTGTATCTCTGATTTACAGGGAGTTTGAGCATGTCCTAATATACTTGAGGTCTGGCCTGCTCTGTAAAGATTATCAGTTCTCTAATTTGATTATCAAATGATTTTTTTGTACTATCCGCAAATTGATTCGAGAGAACTGCATTTCAATGCCACTGATATGGCTTGTTTAGCATTCATTTAATTCGTTGAAAACAATGAAGACCTATTGCAGTAATCGTCAAGTGCCATGTATGCATATAAGAAAACCTCAGCAAGCTTATGTGGTGAGATCTGATAAGATAATATGAAAAATAAAGAGTGCTCGTAATCAGATGTCAGATTCATCGGTTTGATCATCACAAAACGATGCTTTTATATTCATGTCTTGGAGCTGAATGAGCCAGTGGATTTATAGCTAATTCAATTGATTATGATACACGATTTATGCAGTCAATCTAGCCCGACTTGCAATGCTGAAATGATGATCTCATATATAATTATAAGCCATTGGCACTTACTTTCATGATGAGCTCAGTAGTTCAAGAAATGGATGGTTTAAATGCCTGCAATAGGTTTGATAACCTCTATGTTCAAGAACGAACTCGCCATCTTCATGTTAAATTCATCGTTGTGCATCACAAGTCGCTACTCGTGTTGAAAAGTGACTAGGTATAAGGAAAATTCGCTTTCTACTATCATGGGTTTTCTAAATGTAACTTTTTATATAAGATTAACCAACCGAATTAAAAAAATTAACTACTTTTAAGCATGATTGTCTGAAATTCCAAAGATGCCTTGAAAACTGGAAGATCGCATAAGCCACAAGGGAGAAACTTCTTTCTCTAGTGTAGATGACAGACTTGAAGCAATAAAATTTGGAAGAGCAAAGATCTAAGGGTGCCAGATGACAAACCAAATTGCGTGGGTCGCAAATCCCACATTCAAATGACAAGACAAAACCCAAAAAGAAAAAAAAGAAGGCTAAATCAAAATCCTATGCACAAGAAAGGAAAAGGCCAATCATGATATAACGAGTCTATCTAAAACCTGACAGATCCAAGTCTCCTTTTGGATTTGCGGGTGCTGAGAGAGGGTTGTTGTGGAGTGGGGGAGAAATCAGAGGACATGTCCCTGAAGAACTTGTCGACTATTTCCACATAGACAGGGCTCTTGAGGCGCGAGTAATAGTGGAGTGCCTCCTCTATGTCCAAAACATGATCCATATCACTCATGTCCATCATCTCCAGCTCTTTCATTCTCTTTGCCAACACTAACCCTCCTGCATTCGACCTCTCTGTTTCCTCTGTTTCCACGGACTTGGAAACAACCACTTTCTTCTTTTTCTTCTTCTTCTTGTCTGTCTTTTCTACGTCTCCTTCCACTTCTTGTTGCTTGTTCTCGACGGGACTCTGGTTCACATGCTTCGTAGCTGTGTCACTGCAGGAATCATCACCATCCTTCACCTGCTCTTTGGCACCCTCCTGAATTTTGGTCCTGCCTTTTTCTACATCACACTCCCACTCATTGCAGAAATCATCATAGAACTTTTCTATCTGGGGGTCTTTCTGTCTGCTGCTACCACAGGAAAATGGGTGGAAAGAGGGTGGTTTGGGTAGCTTTTGGTAGCCTCCAAAGAAGAAAACTTGAGATTCACGAGGGTCTTGTTGAAGAACTTCCTGGTTTTCTCAATGGAGTCTCTCAGCAACATTTCTACACCAAACTGGTGGATTTCTTCTTTTTGCTCCTGTTCTTTGCAGTGTCTTATATGAGTATGGTGACAAGGGAGAGAACAAAGATGAAAGATTATGACACATGAAAATTTTTCGGGGTAACTTGGAGACAGAGGCAATAGGAGTCTTTAAGAGATTTCGTTTTCTGGGCTATCTTTTTTGTCCCCACACGAGAATTTTGTCTGTTTGCTTTCTCATTCTCTCTGTCTTAAAAATGCCCCTTCTTAAATTGTTGGTGACCGTCTGATCAATTTGATCAGCGGTCACACTACCATACTTATGAAGGCTTAAAGGCCTAAGTAGTACAGGCCACCAAGCTGAAGATTGCTTTAGTAAATGTTATGGACATTGTCCTATTTTTAGCAAAAAGATACATGAAATTTAATGCTAAAGAGGCTTGGGAGGTTTCCAGCAGTAATCATAACATCTTTTGTTTTTGACTGCTGGTTTGTCTAAAGCTCGGCGGCATTGATGAAGACGCAAAGGTAAAGCCAAGAGGGTCGGCAAAAGCTAATAATACAAAAGCATTGTCTTTATCTTAAATAAATACATACATACTCACTGAATAAATACATAAATTCAAGCACTTCAGGGCTGGGATCCGATTTTTGGACCCAAAAACCTACTCACTGAATGGTCATCATCAAGAATTAAATAGGCCTATCTTTTGCTGATATGGAACTTGGCCCGAGGGACAGCCTTGAAGTTTATGAGATACCCTTACAAGTCGAGCGATGGAATGCTTCCAAGAAATAGATATGATCTTTCATCTGCAAAACAACACATAGCATGAGATGATTATCAGGTCAGTAGCGAAAATTCAGTTGCTGGATATAATTTATGTTCTTCCTGCTTCAGGTTAGATAATTATGAGGAGGCGGTGATAAGTTCCAAACCAACGATCTCTTGGGACTTGGTGGTAGGAATTGGCATTATATTTCTTAGTTGCTGCCTTCTAAGAGACGGCAACGAAAGTGAAAATTACTGCACTTTATTGTAATAAATGTCCATGAACCAAGTTGGGAGGATAACCCATTACTAATGTCTTGCATAAGGATCACTTTCTCACCAGTTGCCATGCTAAAAGTTTTCTTCCGACCTCACACGGGCTAGCATGTCATTGCGACATGCTGCAGAATTATGTAAACAATGATCTTGAGACCTCTCTCTGGAAGTTAGACACAAAAGTTGCATGCAATCGTTTCGATTCGAGTGATCAAACTTTTATCTTAAACCTTTTTCATAGTGGAATTATTTTGCTAGCCGGACCTAGGTTGTATAGACCCAATTTATCAATTACAGTTGTATGAGATGGTTTTATGTGAATCCCATATGATCCGAAAGTGCCGGAAGAAGTTCATGCTTGAATCAAAGCTTTCTTGGATTAGATGGCACGTCTTTGATCTTGTGCCAAAGAAAAAGGCCAATAACGTTGCAGTACATGTGCTATTAATGCTAGCCTTTAATGAGGAAGCAAGAAAACCCAGAGAAAACACTGAGATGACTGATAACTGCAACCAAGGACAGCAAGCCTTTATTTATTCTGCAGTTATTTCACCTCAACATATTACTTTTCCTTTCCAGCCTAAAGCTTCAGAGAATGCACGTGCAGTGATGGATACAACACTTTCACGTTCATTTATGTTAACTGTTGATAAATAAACGCTTCGCGTTGACGTTTACCATCTCTTTGACGTCAGATGATAAGCAAAATAAGAAAAGCATGGTAGAATATATGCCATAAATAATGAAAATACATACTCTGACAAGCTTTGTAGCCGCAGAAGTCGATCCCCTAGAGCCAGCCTATTATCTCTAGTATAAATGGCTCTCGGAGGAAGTTGACCTGATGACCAAAGAGGAACTATTTGACGGGGCCATATTTTTCTACTCAAGTTAAAAGTGCAAATTAAGAACGAGGCAGAGCGACCAAACATCGCATGGTGCTGGGTTTAATGATATATTCATTATTATATGACATTTAAGTGCCCGGACGAGGAAAATAAGAATCCCCACCGGATAAAACAAATAAAAAAAAGATCAGAAAATCTCAATCCTCAGTAGTAAATCTTACTGGGATTGGAAAGTTCCTTCCACTAGATCAGTAGCTCCATGACTACAGTGGCACTATGTTTTGAGAGGAGAAATAGAGAGCTTCTCTGCCACTGTATTTAACGAAATAAGTTATTATCTGTGACTATAATCAGTGTGAGAGATGCATCGCCACTGGGATTTTCTTTCCATCAGTTGCATCATCCAAGAATTGCCAAAGTCACTGGCAGAATCATGTCGTTGCAGCCAAAACCCAACAGGCACAAGATGTCCGGAGTATATGCTATGAACACTATCAATTCAAGGCAGCATTTGAAAAAGTCAGGCAGCAGCGTCTCATTTCTTCTTATGACCACCTCCTCTTGTTGAACTTGAAAAACTGATGTAGCAACCTATGAACTTCACCATAGTTGTTTGTCCTTGGGACGAGACTGTCCTTGATCCATTTTGGGAGCTTGTCAGTTGGGCATGGATTACTTCTTTTTGAGGGATCAGACGCATATCGTTTGTCAACCAACAAAATTGCTGCATAGTCATCTGCATGTCGGATGGCTCTACCTAAAAGTCAGTGAACCAAGAAGTAGAGTCAGTTCTAGATAGAATGTCTCAGTGAACCAACAAAAGAGGTTTGCTTTTTCCATCACCCAGTAAAAACCATGAGATTGGTATGATTCTTCAAAAGAATTTGCTAAAGGGGGCGATGCAAAGCAGTGCAACATCATCGAGGACCAGAAAATGCAAGAATTATCTTATACGGTCTCTGACATAGATTACTAGACAAAAAGCAGGACCTTCTGATAAGTATAATAGAATCTAGAATGAAGATGAATATTACCTGAATATCTAGGGTACCAAAATAATATCTTTGATGTTAAATGAAGAGTACAGTCTATAAAAATTCTTCAATTCTAGAAATACAAGAAAGGGCCATGAAGCTTGCTTAGACATCATTGCAATTGAGCAATTGAGCAATTTTTAGAACAAAGAGGAGCTAGAAAATACCAATTGATTGATTTATGGCTTTGAAACAGAGATTTTCATAGTACTCCTTTCCTCTGTGTCCACAGCTTCTCAGAATGTTGAATCCAGCTTGAACATCTCCCATGTAAAGCTCATCATTGGACAAGCTGAGATTTGAAATAGCATTGCCGTCTCCTAGACCATCAATATGTTTCACCCTCTCCATTAATTCTATGTTGGACGGGTTAGGGTAAGGCAATCCAACCATAACAATGCATCTACCCATGCCATCACTGAAGTTGATGCCCTCCGATACCTTTCCACCAACTACGGCAAAGAATAGTGCACCATTTTGAGGAGCTGCATCTATTGAATTGCACTGAGCTAAATTATTTATACTCTCCTTGTATTTTTGGAGAACCAATTCTACATCTGTGTTTTTCCTAGGCTCCCTAAATACGCACTTTTTCTTCTGTATCCTGTCAAGAATGCCAGAACTCTTCCATGCATTATAGACCAGTTCTTCATACTCAAATGAAGAGAAGAACACTACAATTCCTTCAGGAATTACAGAGACCAAATTGCAGAGTAACAGCCCCAGCTCCTCTATCTGAAAATTAGAAGTCATCAACACATTTTTTAACAGTGGCCACTAAGAGCACCTTCCAGGAACAAAGCAGTTACATTACTGCAAATAGACTGTAAATCCCTAAGCACCATGATATCTTTGCCAACTCAGGACAAAGTTTGAAGATCATTGATTTATCAGGAAACAGGAGTATGACAAGAGTACCTCCTTCAACTAATTGATGTAGATACTTAGATCACTAGCACATGAAGCTAATTTCACAGTGAATGACTGATGGAAAGCATGAAGTATACTTACCGTGGCCGAGGAGATTCTTGTGCTGTAGCTGAAATCCAAAACCCGACCAGAAGGGCCACGAGAGACCACAACTGGTAAAATGCTTTCTGGAGGAACAATATGAATGCAAGAAAAGAAGTTCAACATCTCCAAGGATAACCACGGAAACAGGCGTTCTCTTGTTTCTTCTATAGGTTGCAAAGTACCTCCAGCCAATATGACAGCATGGGCCTGATCTGCCATCTACAAAGGAAATAAGTTTAGCTTTGTGGCATCTAAATGTTCACCAGGGAAGTCTGGCATCTGAAGTAAGCAATTTATAGCAGACCTCAGAGAATATCTTCTCTCCAGTGAGCATCACAAATTTGATATATCCTCCTTGTCGCCCAGAGAGTGTTTTTTTAGCCTTTGACACAATTATCCTTCCATCAGTGTTCTTATTGGTAAGGGATAGCAACATATCTGCAAATGCTCGGAAATTGGATAAAGTGCTTATATCCTCTCCACAAGACTCACTATCATCGAAGGTGGAGCTTGCTTGCAGAGTTGCCGTTCTATTGCCATACCCACAGACCTAAGATAATATATCAATGAGATACTAGAAAATCTATTAGAGAACAAGGAAAAATAAACGCACCAAGAAAGCAAAAAGAAGCTACAGACTAGATTTTCACCTTGTGAATGATATTGGTTTCCTTCAAATAATGCTGCAACTTAATGAAGTTTATGTTGTCTATATTTAGAGTGAATAGAAAATCATTGATGGCCATAGAAGAAGCAATGGTAATTTTTCCTGCAGGAAGATTATCTGCTTTTTCAGATGTATTTAAATCATCTCTATTCTTCTCATTTAGAGCTCCAATGAAAGCCCGAGTAATGACCATCAGTGTTTGGATATATCTCCGATTGCCAGGTCCCAAGAGGTTGAAAAATCTTTCTAGGTACATCTCTAGATGGCAATGCACATCCTCCAGCTGTGAAAGACAATAAACTGAGTAAATTAAGTTGCTATGCAGGTAAGAGAATAACCATGAAAAGCTTCCTACAAAAAGAGTTCCATTAAGACTATTTTGGCTTCGGTATTAGATGTCTAGTATATGTTTGCATATGCAAGCTGCTGATCTCCACATATGCATACTGAAAAGCAAGGCGGTTTGTCAACCTATCACTAGTAAAGCAAGGTTGATTGTTGCCCTAAGGTTGATAAGAAAATGATGGTCAATCTATGTAAAAACAATCAACTTTTAGTCATGACTTGGAGGTAGAACTAGAACCCATGTTGAGTGATTGAACTTGCACAGTAACAGCCGAGGTTCTTTATTCACTCACCTGTGAAAAGGTCACTTTTGCATCATACATGCTGATGAGAGAATCAGCCAAATTGTGAGCCTCATCTATAATGACAACATTATTCTTCAAGTTTAGTCCAAGAGACTCTCGAGAAGATTTTGATAGAAGAGACTGATATGGGAGAACAACGAGATCAGCAGAAGGGACCATGCTTCTGGCAACATAGTATGGACAAGTCCCCAGAGAACTTCCAAGGTGAACTAGTTCTTCAATGTCTAAGGCCCCTTGTTGAAACAACTGTTCCTTGAATTGCCTCTGTAGCTTGTGTTTTCTAAGCATTGGGCATCCAGAAACTGCCTTTGTCCGCCTCATTCTTCCTGCGCCTAAGTTCTGAAATGTTATAAAACAAGCAATGTTGTGGCTCAGAGTGCTTGAATAGTTTATACTACAAATAACAACTGAAAAAGAAACAGACACACAACAGGTGTGGTGATCGCTCTCAAACTAGGGGATACTATGGTAAAAAAAAAAAATTCTGGTTTCTGACAACTGGAGCTTTTAGAAAGGTGATGTAGAGATTAAAGCTTAGCAGATACTTTTTCTTCTTTCTTTTAAAATCTCAAGTTGTCCAATGTAGCTAATTGATGGATGAGCTAGATCCAAAACCATCAATATGAGAGAAAAAAAAAAAGGTACAGCAACTTATAAACATATGGTACCTTCATTTTAGAGACATCATTTTTCTTTGTCTTTTGAAGCTCCAAGCACCGTTCATTGATACGAGTAGAGTTCCTGAGTTTTAAGACCTCTGAAAGACCCTCCATCAGATAAGTATACAGTACAAAGCACAAAATGGTCTATCCATATATTATCATGCCAAGTACCTTCATTGATGCAGAAGTTCTTTCTGGAGCCTAAGCACACAGCGCTTATCTCATCTGCAAAAGCAGTCTTTCTTAGCTCTTTTACAAACTGTGAGAGCTGAGAATGCGTCCGACTACAAAAGTAAATCTTGAGACCCCCTTCCTCCTCCTCATCAGAACCTTTTGCTGCTTCATCCTCATCACTTGAGGAACTAATACAAACCCCACCAACCTTTCTCTTTGATCTTCCACCACTAACGCTCTCTTCCTCATCACTTTCATATTCCTCCAACAAAAACTCGTCATCATTTGATTCCACTGCAACTGTCTTACTTTGCATTTTCTCACACCTTTTCATGGTCTGAAATCTTTCCTTCTCGGCACTCTTAGAGATAAACTCTCCACAGCTTTCACCATTCCCTCTCTTACAATCTCTGGAAAGTAAGTTTCTGTTACTTTCTCCCTTCCCTCTTTCACCTTTTTGGCTGAATCCCCCTCCAAACTTCACTTTCTTCTTATCCTCTCCTTGGTTTTTCTTATCGTTGGCAAAATTTCTCATCCAATCGGGTTCATCATCAGAACCGGAATTGGACAGAGACTGCACACCATTTTTATCAGATTCAACTTTAACTTTGGACTTCTGCTTTTCTTTTTGATCAACTAGCCACTGCAATGCACTACAAATGATGCTCAAGGTTTTACCAGTTCCTATAAGCACAAAAATTCTTATCAGCACCCCAAAACTGTTAGCAGAAAATGAAGTTAGAGAAGATACTACTAGACCCATAAGTATCACTACCATCACAAACATGGGCAAGTAAATTCCTGAAAAACACCCATCAAAAGAACACAAGTGCCACGGTCTAACCTAACTAGCTGCAGATTAATTTTAACCAAATGAATGAACAAGTTGATAAAAAAAGGTAAAAATAAAATCTTGAAAGGGTTTCAGATATTACATCTCGTACTCAGGAAACATGTGAACATTGCAAACGCGTCCAGGCCAACTACATGAGAACGGTCAAGAATCGGCATTCCTTTCCTAGTCGATGCCAGAGGTATGAGGTAAGTGGAACAACATTTCACAATACAATTAGCTCATCATGAGGTCTATTCGCAATCACAAAATCGAAAATCAGCACAACCACCTCAGCTCACGCACGAATTCCTCGCCCGAACAACGAATTATGCCGTGGCTCGCAATTAAACATCGACGAGATGAGCAAAACATCGCGCTATTCCAATTCGAGCGGCTCGCACAAAGAACCACAAGTACGTACACTCGAAGTTGAAGATCGCAGAATGAGGAGGGAGAGAGAGATACCCGTGGGGCTCTCGAGCATGGAGATGCCGCCTCGCTCGAGATAAGAGTAGAGAGCGCTCATGAAATCGACCTGAATCGAGTACGGCTCGTACGGGAACGCCGGAAACCTCCCATCTCCTCGTCCTCCCTTTCGCATCTCCTCCACCTCCACCGGCTGCTTAACTCCCGCCGCCGGCGAACTCATCGATCCTGAACAAAACGACGGCGACGGCGTGAGCCCGATATCCCCAGGGACGGTGACAGAATCGCGCGCGCTTTGGAGGGAGGTTTTGAAGAGGGACGCTGTCTTCCCGCCAGAGCGAGAGACGGGCTCGTAAAGCATAAATGGGCCAATCTCAGGCCCAAAACTGACTTGCTCTGTTTCGACACATCGAAAATGGGCTTGAGCACGGCCCATTTTTAGGCCCATTGTCTGCTTAAATCTCTCCCGCTCCTATGGCCAAGCTCAACGACCGAAGCAAACCCTAAAGGCCTCTCCACTTTCGCTCGACGAGGTATAAAAACCTCCTTCGCTCGCCGCTCTGCACCAGACAGATTAGGTTTTCTCCTCCTCCTCGTCGGCGCCATGGTAAGCTCCCCTCTCTCTCTCTGTCTCTCCCTAGCTTGCGCATGGAGTGAGATCTATCTCCGCTAGTTGCGAATCACTGAGAAAGAGAATGGTGCGAATGCTTGCGTTTACAGGGTAAGGGAACGGGGAGCTTCGGTAAGAGAAGGAACAAGACGCACACACTGTGCGTGAGGTGTGGCCGGCGCAGCTTCCACCTCCAGAAGAGCCGCTGCGGTGCCTGCGGCTTCCCCTCCGCCCGCAAGAGAAAGTGTATGTACATGTCGTGTTCTTTCTCTTTAGAATTGATTGGAGCAAATGTGTTGAGCTCTATTATTATGCGTAGAGCGAAAGCCGTGTCTGATCTTGATTAGTTTGTTTATCGATGTATGGGAGACGGGACGGGAGGGAGGTTGAAATGTGAGGTACCGATGCGAGAATCAGTCCGGTGATTGGGTCGATGAGTTGCGCGAATTATCTGATTCTTCATGCGTATAGGCTTATTCTAGTTTGCTTGCAAGGGTGAAGGAACATTTGGTGGGTGGAGCTGAATTCATAGTCAAGAGTTTGTAGGTGTGTATGAGTAGAGATTTTGTCATAATGATAGTTGTATGAAAAGTTAAGTGATAGAAAAGTACCGTATGGAAAAACATCAGTGCACAAGAGAGAAGTATGAAATTATTGGTAGGTTATATTCCTTTACATGGCGAATGGACTTACTCAGAACTTTTTGTTTGTACTGTAGTAGTCAAGAACTGTCTTAACTGAGACTGTGTTAGTCAATTGTGTTGCTTTACTGTAATTCTAGTCTCATCTCTGGCTCCATATGGATGAATCTTGCTTCACCTTAATGTGTTCTCCCTTTTCTGGGGTGGGAGAAGAACAGAAGGGGATTGACATTTGGCTGGGTTTTGCACGAATAAAAGAGGGATTGTGCTCTAATGATGGTTCTCTGAAAAGGAAATTGTGAAATTGTTATGTACAAATTCTTCAATATAGGTTAGGCTCTGCTGTTTGCTCTATGACCCTGCTCTTGCTTTCTCTTTGCGCCATTGATGTTGTGAGCTTGTGATGAGGTTTGCTTATTGTTTAATTTCTTGTGATAGCAAATAGCAAGTGCAAATCTTCTTTTCTCACCTTGAGTTGTATTTAATCGCTGTTTTTAGATAACTGGAGTGTGAAGGCAATCCGAAGGAAGACCACAGGAACTGGTAGAATGAGGTATCTCCGCAATGTTCCTCGCAGGTTCAAGAGTGGTTTCAGAGAAGGTAATGAGCTTCACTCTTATGTTATATGATTGTCTTGGCAGATAGTGTTATATTTTGTGCTTGGTGATGGAATTTTTTTGGCCCTTTTGCTGATTTATGGAGCTGATGGCTGTGATGCAGGTACTGAAGCTGCGCCAAGGAAGCACGCATCAGCGGCTGCTGCTTAATTGTTATGATCATTTTGGGGCATAATCATGTTATTTTGAAGGATTTAGTGATTGATATCTGGATGCGGGAAACTTTTGGCATATACAGTTGCCCCTTTGATTTGCTTTGTTTTTGTTTCATCTACTGTGGCATTGTTTACAATTTTGAATGAGCTGAGATTAAGCCTACTGTTGTTCTACAACTCAGTTTAGTGTTTCCTCAGTTAAGTTATTATTATCATTTTTCATCTTCCTGTGCAAATGAATAGGATTTCGAAATCAAAATATTAGAGTGAGTTAAATCCAATGTTTGGTTTTTGCAAGAATCGTGACATTTAAATCAGTAAGTGGGCTGCCTCTTTTAACATATCATATGCAGTATTTGGCAAATGCCCTCTTTCGTTCAGATTGTCATTATTAAATGTGTATAATTTTGGAAGATATAGTTTTAGCGTTTAAGATTTGGGGTAAGGGCCACTGAAAATTCACAACCACCATCCGGATCCATGTACTGCATGTGCTCTTGGAGGACATTAGGTTTTGCCATGAAGGTGATAAGCAGGTTGTGTTGTGTGATGAAAGAAAGATGCATCTGAGAGATATCGATGACCTTGATTTCATAGCTTCTTTTTACCCTGGTAGCCTATGCAGAATCGTCTTTAATGGCGGTTTTACTTGTGTTCGATGAGAGGTTAGTGTTTATCAAATTGTCCATTCCTTAAAAGATGTGTGCGGGGCTATTTGGGCTCTCCGGTGCATATCCTGTACTGGAAGCCCGTTGCAGACACATAGGTTGGACTGCGGTTGCCTTGAGATGCGTGATGTTAATGATTGCGCGAGAACTACTTCAGCATTGTTCCTCATTCTGTGTCGACCAGACGGTAGCTTTGGTTCATTCATGTTACGGAGCACGAATTCGCTTGGTCGTGACTGTCTCGAACTATGATGGCGTTCTTATGGCCCACATCGTTGGTCGGAGAGCACATGCCTGATCATCGTGGAGACGAGTTGAAACATTTGCATCTACGTCCAGAGGGCAATCTGGGGATAACGATACCAGAAAACTTCGTAAGCACTTAGCTCAACCACGAGTCCAGATGTTTGAATGCATTTGATCCTACCCTAGTTGACGCTAGTATAAAAGCATTTTATGTAAAACTCATACACAGAGAGCCTCACGACGATTAGATTATAGTGGTCCAATAGAATATTGTCTAAAAATTTTTAAACATATTTTACGGTGATCGATGTAGTCCTAAAATTTTTAATTTAACTAATTTATTTTTAAATTTTTTGTTAATTTATTAATTTTGATCAAAAATTGCTGATGATTTGAATAATTTTTGTTATTTTTTAATTTTACGAATTTTTCTTTTCTTTTCTTATTTTCCTTCGTTGGCCATAGGTGAGGCTTGATAAGGGTCACTTGAGCGGCTGTGGGTGAGGGTTGCCCTTGCTAGCTAGCTGTGGTTGGCGAGGGAGTTGCGGCCCTCACCAAGACTTAGCGATCGATAGAGGATATATTAAAAAGAAAAGAAAGAAAAAATTCAATTTTTTTAAATTGTAAAAATGTTATTTCCAGCCAAATTGGCAAATCATAAAAAAATTTAAGATTGAATTAACCTGTCATTCGATAAGTTTGCAACTTCTAGACAATTTTCCCAGTGGTCCAATCACATAGTAAATGTTGCACTGTTGGGTTATTGACAAACAACCCCATATGACTTTGTCTTTTCTAACACTTGAAAACGACCAAAAATGAAGCAAAAAATTGAAAACCACCCAAAAGAATATTACCCATCACAACAAGTTCAAGTACTGACGTCATTAACGTTTGAATCCACTTTTCCAAAATCATAATTGAGATGGGATCATGACTTCAGTAAATAGAATGTCACATTTATTGAGTGTCTTCGGTCACATTCGAAAGTGTTCTCTTAATTAATAACGTGTATCAAAAATAGCACGTGTGAACGGAATAATCATGTCAAGGTATGACTAGATGTTCCATTTAGCTCTAATCTACATCATCACAAAATAGAATCATCGGTATGATTCATTACCTTTTTAGTGAATAAGATGTTTTCTTGGTCAAATAGTAAATATATACTATGATACGTGAAGTTTCAAATGGAACATGCATATTTGGCCCCCTCGATTAGGACACTGCAAAGTTCAAAAAAACAAAAAAAGTTAGGGCATTAAAATTTCTTTTATCTTGCTCGAGTAAAGTTCTTATATTCATCATTGCTTCAATTCGTACGAAACTTTCATTTAATCATTTTTTTTTTCTAACATATTCATGTACACACAGGTGAGGCAACTCATATGCCATTTTTATTTTTGTGTGATAAATTCTAATTGATGATTTCATGCAAAAGTTACATGGATCATTTGACTAGGATACTAGTTTAGTGTTGGTAAGATTCGTGTATTTTTTAATTTTTTCTTTTTTTAATAGCATTTTAAAATCTGATATATATTTTTTTACTTTTATGTGGATACTTGAGATCTTTTACAATAAATAAATATCACCATATAAAAACACACGTATATTTATATATATGTATATATGTAGATATTTGCGGCTTTTGAAATTTAAAATAATGTTGTTTTCGATATCCAAAAATTTTCAGAGAAAAAGTGAAAAAAAATGTTGTTTTTTGGAGACACTCCACTCAAAATAAGCCGCCCGATTTTCTTGTGGCTGCTGAAATGCAAAATCCACAAGAAAAAAAGTATTTTTTGCACGTTTGATAGAGGAATGATTTAATTTGGCGCAGTGGGATTCAAATCGGACCGTACCGGGCTGTCTTGTCAGAGACCCAAGTCCGTGCCTCCACGTGGACGGCGTCCATAGCCTGCCCCCCGTCGCCTTTTTCTCTTCCAGACAAGGCTTTCACGACATTCAACGTGATGGAATCTTCGACGTCAAAACGCCGCCGTTTTTCTCCATTAGTGCGTCACTTGACCGTCCCTTTTGTCAAACATTTCGGTTTCATTTATTTGACAAAATATAAATTATTGAGAAAATATTTTTTATAATGATTACTTATATTATATAAAAATAAAAAAATTCACTATTTATAAAATTATCGTTAATGATGAAAATATTTTTCATTAATTGATTATTTTAAATAGAATAAGTATTATTTTAAAGATAATATTTGTCAAATTATTTATTTTTCGTGAAATAAATAGAATTATTGATTGCATTTACATGTGTAACCCCAATTTTTTTTTATTATTATTACCAAGCTGTCGATGTCATATATGTGCGTAAAGATGTCAACAGTCCGATCAATAACATTCTCGTTGCTACTATACTTACATATATGGAAAATATTGGACGAAAATTGTGAATTCAACTCTCCCCTCAAATTTCATGGATTTTATTTTTCTAAGAGATGGTCATACTCCTTTCCATTAGGGAATAGAGAATGCACATTCCTCCTCTTGACCCCCCTCCCCCGCCGTCCGCACAACTTAAAAAAAGAAAAAAATTTCGTTTAACTTAATTTTTCTAAGTTTTGGTATTTTATTTAAAAACAGAAAAAAATTATAATAATTATATTCAACTCCGGCGAGGCTATGTTACATCATTGCATTGCGGGATCCACTTCTTTTTTCTTTTTTTAAAAGACTTACAATCAGAAAATATTCCTTCTCCTCTCTCTCTCTCTCTCTCTTTCTCACTGGCTAGCTTTTCAAGCTCCCGACTCCAGTCCACACCAAACACAACCTGCCAAGTTTTCTCCAGAAAGATTTGTAATTTCCACTTTTCCTTAGCCAACAGAGAAGTTAAGGAAACCACCCCGGGCAACCTCGGACGCATCGAGCTCCCCGATGTCTTCCTCGTCGCCGGCTGCCGCTCCGGCGGCGTCGAGCGGCTCCACTACCACTTCGCCGCCGGCGAGCCCGGTGCCCTCCTCCTCCGCGGTCGACGCCCCGGCGTCCACGAACTCCACCTTTCCCCCGCCTCCTCCTCCGCCGGCCGCGACCGCGCCGGCGCCTTCGAAGGGGTTGCCGCCCGGGACGCTGGCGGGGCTGATTGTGGGGATTGGGATCGGGGGCCTGATAGTGCTGGTTGGGGTGGGCATTTTCGTGATTTTCTACCGGAGGAGGAAGAGGAGGAGGCTTGAGTTGGAGAGTTACCCTTTACAAGGGCCTAAAGGTGAGTTTCTATTCTTGAATGCGAGCTTTTGAAGTTCTTAATTTGTTCTTAATTTTATGGTTGGTCCGCTAGCTAGAAATGAACTTGGTTCTGGGTTTTGAACTTGCTATGATTTCGCTGGAGATGCTGGAAAATTGGATCTCCAGTGTTTTCAAGACCCTGAGTTGTGAATCCTGCGCGTTGATTGCTCATTTGCTTTCATGATTTCATTTCAGCCAAATTCTCTTAAAGTGGCTGTAAATTTTGGGAGTGCTACTTGGGTCTCTCTTAGAATTTATTGTTTGCTGGTGGGACAAATATTGCATTCTTTATATTGCTTGTTGGGAGGATTCAACTATCACTAGTATGTTGTCTGTTGGGTCGCACAAATCTTCCGTAATTCCAAGAATGCATTTTCAATATTGTTAAACCTGGTAGGACATGTGAAAATGAGGTAAGAGATACTTAGAACATATTAGTTGGCTCCTTGGAAGATACAATAGAGCTCCTTGACAACTGATGTGGATTTGCTTTCATCTGGCTGTTCATGCATTCTCAATCCGCTTTCTAGCTTCTAAGTGCTTTTTCACATTACTATTTGTAAAGACAAAGCACTCATTCTCCATCAAATCAAAATAAAGAATGCAGTAGCTGAAGCCATTGACGTGCTGCTTCCTATCATTCTTCAACAACTCAAATGCTTGCTTTAATACGTTAATCTCTCCAATATCTGTATGTGTTCTGGAATAATTCGATGCCAATTGCTTTTTGGGTTATGATTTTTCAGTGCATATAATCTATCCGGTTAAAAGTATGTAATGTTCCCTGCAGATGACCCCCCTGCTGGCCCAGCTCAGCCTTTTCAACCTAATGTTGCTCCATCAATTGACAAAGTTACAAATTGGCCAAAGCCTACTCCTCCGCCACGAATTTTGTCGAGTTCCAAGGTCCGACTTCTTCTGAACAATTCTCAACAACTGATATCGGTTCAGCAAGACCTTCAATGCCATCTCCTGGCATGGCATTAAGTATGTCACAGAGCACATTCACTTATGAAGAGATAAAAATAGCAACAGATGGTTTCTCCAATCTCAACCTACTTGGCCAAGGTGGTTTTGGCTATGTTCACAAGGGAGTGCTTTCGAGCGGGAAAGTAGTTGCAGTCAAGCAGTTAAAAGCTGGAAGTGGACAAGGGGAGAGGGAATTTCAAGCAGAGGTTGACATCATTAGCCGCATCCATCACAGACACCTTGTTTCCCTCGTTGGTTACTGCATTTCTGGTGCTCAGAGAATTCTTGTATATGAGTTTGTTCCAAATAGCACGCTGGAATTTCATTTGTATGGTGAGTATGCCTTTAGAGGAATAGATGTATTCTTTCATCTCATGATGCCGTTTCTAATATCAATCTCTCTCTCTCTCTCTCTCTCTCTCTCTCTCTCTCTGTGTTACCTTCTATCAAGTTCATGCTTGAACTTTTCTTGATATCTATGGATTCTAGCTACTATACAACTTTGATAATCTATGGTTAAGGTTTTTTTGAAGTTTTGTTGGAATAGCGAGACCTGTTTATACACTCCCTTCGTTTTGGAATAAGGGACTCATATATCAAAGCTGTTATATCTAGTGGCAAAAATCTGGAAAAAAAGAAGAAGAGGGAGGGGGGTTTAATGGACAGCATACCCTGGCATTGCAACCAGCTAACACTTTTGTAGCAATGCCATAATAATCAGATAACTTGATCACCATTGAGATACCCGTGCATAGGCAATATTAGACATTTAGTTATTTTGGAACTGAAAAGCTAATTGAGAACATTACAATTATAACTAGCAAATGTCATTGCAGGGAAGGATCGCCCAACTATGGCTTGGCCTATGAGAATGAAGATAGCTTTAGGTTCCGCAAGAGGGTTGGCATATTTGCATGAGGATTGTAAGTATGCTCTTTTATACCTTTTTATTACCATAAGTTTTGTGGTTCACCTTTATTGTATTCACTTCTCAGGTAATCCCAAAATTATTCACCGTGACATCAAGGCTTCTAATATTCTTCTAGACTTCAATTTTGAGGCAAAGGTATGATGTGCCATTGCTTAATCATCATATGATAATATCAGTCATCTAGGCTGTGTATTGAATTCATTACCGCGTTATATATTTAGTTTTTAAGTTATTGATTTACTTCATTTTTTCAAAAGCATTTTGCATCCCTCCAACATCCTCTGTATAAGCCGAAGATTAGAGAAATGGGAAAAGATCTTAGGGCTGCAAAAGTTGGTTTCTTGATGAAATCATTAGGGGAACCAACTTTTTGTCTGAAGCTATTTTTGGAGTTGTGACGAACTCTTTAATGCATTATTCAATATTGTGTGTGAAGCTATTTGGATGTCAATTATAAACGCTGGCATTACTAATTCCAGGTTGCAGATTTTGGACTTGCAAAGATTGCTTTTGATACAGATACTCACGTATCCACTCGAGTAATGGGAACCTTTGGGTAAGGCCATTCCTCATGCATATAGTCTGTCTAATTTGGTACAGATGATGGTTCGCTTCATTTATTTCCCTTTAGTATACATTGGTTGTCATCTTTTGCTGAGGTAAATCTATCTAATGCAGCTACCTGGCTCCAGAGTATGCCTCCAGTGGGAAGCTCACTGACAAATCGGATGTCTATTCTTTTGGAGTTGTGCTTCTAGAGTTGATAACCGGGCGTCGTCCGATTGACAAAACTCGACCCTTTGTTGAGGATAGCATGGTTGATTGGGTCAGTAGTTTATCAACGATATATTTATTTGAGGCCTGTTATTATTAGTGATCTTATCTGAAAGGGAAAAGAACCAATTTTAGGACTTTGAGCATCTTTCCCCTTCTCCCCCTCCATTTGTTTTATTTATTCTTTGCCTCCATTTCTGTCTTTACACCTTGAATGTTGTCAAAGAATTGACCATTCTAATGAAATTTCAGGCAAGGCCTTTGCTCACACAAGCTTTAGAAGATGGCAAATTTGATGTCATTGTTGATCCAAAATTGCACAAGGACTATGATACTGAGGAAATGACTCGGATGATTGCTTGTGCTGCTGCTTGCGTTCGTCATTCTGCACGACACCGGCCACGAATGACACAGGTACATTGCTAGTTGAAAAGCCTTTGTTTCAAAAGGATGCCTGTTTTTTTTTCCCCTCATATTATAGACATAATCTATGTTTTCTTCAGTGGTTTTGCTCCTCCTACAAGTCATGGGCTATCACTTCATTTGAGCCAGAAAAAAAAAATAGTTTCAGTTATTTAGTTTGCTACAATTTGCTTTCCTATACAAAATGGTCTACTAGTATAGAATAAGATTGGAGCTTCATGTAATCAGGTTGTTCGAGCATTGGAAGGAAACCTTTCTCTGAGCGATTTAAATGAAGGAATTATGCCTGGACATAGCAGAGTATATAGTCCTTATGGAAGCACAGATTATGACACCAGCCAATACCAGGAGGATCTAAAGAAATTTAGGATGGCCCTAGAAAGTCAAGAACAAGCCACAAGCGAGTTCAGTGGCCCCACTAGCGAGTATGGCCTTCAACCATCCAGCTCAAGCAGTGGGTTTCAACAGACTACCCAAGAGATGGACTTGGGGAAAATGGCAGAGGATGGTCGTCATGCTAGTGAAGGCTCATAATAATAATATTAACCGAGAGGCTAGGCCCTGCTTCCACAGTTCCATGGTATGTTGGCAAGATCCATGCTCTGAGGAGAAACATCATCCGAAAGAAAAGGTTCAGGCTGTGCTTTGGCATGTGGCTGCATGTTGTGACTTGTTACTTGTAGATTGAAATGGATTAGATTTGGGAAAGCAAAAAAGTACATCAAGCGTCGGTATGTGTCGCTGATTTGAGTAGTATAGTTTGAGGTATTCTAAAGATTGTCATCATGGCTAAAGAAATGTATAAGACAGGAAGGAAGAAACTTAAAATAGGAGGGATCTTTTTCTCATGATCTTATAGGAGCAGGGGGTTGCTGCAATTTTTGACTCGAAAGTTGGGAAGCAACGGCTCAGTTCCAGTTCCATTCATCACCCTCAGAAGATTTTCTCTCATAATCTTGAAACTGCATAAGAAGTTGATTGAGGTCGTGGCAGTTTTTACATGTAAAGTATTCTTGAAACGCTGTTTTTTACCGAAATTAATGTGAAGGGCGTGCAAAATTTTGTGAAAAGAGATTCATGTCCTCTGTTTGAAAAGAAAATTATTTCCGTGTTTCTCTGGGGATAAAAAACCCGGATGCTTTGTGATTTGGCGGACTCTGTAATTTGCTTCGGTCAGACTATGAAAGCAATGAGCACGAAAGCTTAGTGCAAGCGCTGAAAATTCTTTCATGTTATTACTCAGGCCAAGCCAACGCGTGCACGTACACAAATATTAGATCGTATTATCGAGATTGACATGGATCCTTATGAGTCTCGAACTGGAGGGATGAATTTAATAGGAGTGCAAAGTCCTAAGGTCGGTTAGCTCACGCTGGTTATATTTGTTCCACAAGCCACTATAGTTAATATTGGATCAAGAAAATATACCAAAGCATGAAACTATGAATGAAACAGAGAGTCAATAAATTTTCACCTCCCTCAGTAATAGATCAAATTTCACTAATGAATAATTTAAGCAGACGAGCTGAAAGAAGTAAAGCTTTTCATTAGCTGTTTCAATTAATTAGCTTGAGTTAACTCATACCTCAATTCCGGGAAAGAAGTAAAGCTTTTCATTAGCTGTTTCAATTAATTAGCTTGAGTTAACTCATATCTCAATTCCGGGTATCAGTATAGCTCATACTAATGTGTGAGTGCATGCATTTATCTTCTTATGAAAAGGGTTATTAGACTAGACTTTGAACTTGAAGGTTTGTTCTTCCACTGTTTCTTTCCTAGCTTTATTTAGAGTGGAAAGATCATGAGCATGTTTTATTGCGATGATCATATTTGCAAAAAGCTACCAGAGCACTTAGGTCTAGCTACTTACTCTTTCTTTTTTTGTGCAGCTTGAATGGCAACCCAGCTCTTAGCCTGCCAGATCCTAGCCTGCAGAAGAATGAAAATCCATCTCCATCCCGGTCGTTGCATCAGTTTCAGCCTTTTACGGTGCTCTTGTGTGGTTTGTCTACAATTTGGTTGATCAAAGGGTCACAGATCAGAGGTGACTTCTTCTTCTGCTTCTCGTGGACAGATGTCTGATGACATTTCTAGGATAGGTTCCATTAAGAAAGACAAGGTGGTAATTTGTCTGTTTATAACACCGCAAGAGTCCACCGGTCCCTTGAAACCCTGTTCTCCTTCTAAGTTCTAGCAAGTCACAAAGTGATCCTCCAAGAAAGCAAGAGAACAGACAGACAAGAAATGCAGGCATAAGCATGATAAACAGATTGTCAAGCCGTTATCTTAGGGAGATTTACCTTGAAAACCTGCTTGATGTGATGCAGTGCTCATTGGTAACATTTGGGGAATCTGAAGAAGAGACGCTGAGATCAAGATCATTCAACTATAGCAAGAAATTATCTGCATAGTTATAGGAGATTTGCCATATATTGCAGGTTTGGATTGTCCGCATATTGGCTGCAAGCCGCCCATCATCCACGGAGACCTCAAGTCAACAAGCATGCTAGTCGTGGCAGAAGTGAACACCCACAAGTTGTCATTGTTTCTGTGATAGGATGTGCTTGATAGAGTACTACTCTCGATTTCTTCCAACTTTTTTATGTGCAAGGAGGCCTCGTAACTTGCTTTATTTGGTTCAACGACGTCGTTCCGTCATTCGTAATTACTTTCTCCATTTCCTAAAGGGACGTGGCTTTTGTGCAGTGCTATTATTTCTATTTGCGCAGGATCTGATATCTCCCCCAATCCATGACTTATAGTACATGAAAAATGAGCATTGTCCCCCGTGCGCGTGCCCAAAGCAGATTTATTATCCATCCAGATATGTTCCCTCATTTTTGCCCTTATGGTATGATCCTGGCCTTCCATCACTAGAATTATGCCAAGGAAATGCAAGTGGTCCCATTGTCTTATGAGAATACATAATTTCCGTATGATGAAAACTAGGGGGTGAGCAGTAGTCTCGGCTACCAGGAATCGGACTGAACTGGCCTGGGTAGTTCTCACGGGAATAATTGGTCTAGTTTTCGATTTGAGGATGAATCGGAATGAATTGGCCCGGCACAAACCCTACACCTTATGTATTTGCCATGTTATACGATTATGGCATGCTCTATTAAGTATAGTTTAGCTCTCATGGATCATATTATATTGGGTTCTTATGTCTTAATAAGATCGTCGCCTCGGTTCCAACACTCTTTGGTAGCTTGCGGATGGGGGTATCATTGTTCTAATGGTGTTCTGAATCTTTGTTATTATTGATCGATCAGCAAGTGTTATTATCGAAGAAGGTGGTCCATTGGCGTGGATGAACTGTTAAGCGACTCCCGCAGAAGTCGCCGGATGATTGATTGACTAGTGAAGTCGATTGTGCCGGATTTGGAGGGCGGGAATCAGATCAACGTCGCATTTTCAACATGTACTGTGACTCTTTGATGCCCACGCTCTCGTTTTCCACGGCGGAAAATATGGTCCTGACGACGCACTTTATTTTCTCTTACCACAGCCTTGTGGCCTTGGAAAAAGAGAGTGCGCTCCGACGGTCGTCGTTCCGCTTTTCATTTCGTGTCCAAGCGCAAGTCAAGTCTCCTCCATTGTTTATAAGCAGAATACATCGGCAAGCCTCCGTGCACACGGCGTTCTTCGCGGTTGTCGCACGTCGTACCCTGTGTCTAATATCCATTGACATCGGCGGAGAAGCATCGTCATTTTCTTCATCTATTTTTCCTTCCGGTGAAAACTGGACTTATGATATCCTTTGAGTACTCGAGTTATTGTAGTTCCTCTCATTTTTTTATTTAGATATTCCTACACATATCAAATAATGATTATTTTTTTATATAGATCAACATCCGTTGAACTATCTTATATCGTTTGACAATAAGGTTTATATGCTCTTTATATTCCTCCATATCGATTTAAGCTTTAGGTTTGGATTTTCTAACTTGGAATCGAAGCTTTTGTTATCTAAAAAGCGTCTGAGGGGTCTACTCGGAGGTTGTAGCAACGTCAATCGCACCGATAGTGTTCACTGCTCGCAGCTGCCCGTCAACAAATTTGCAGCCTTGGGATATTATTTGACACTTTTCTACATAATTCTTATTTGTACCGATTATTTTATTTTCTGCTGCAATCATTGATTACCATGATGGGGTTTGTTAATATTAACTAATCAAAAGAGTTATGATCTTTTATCTTTACGATATAGAAAATATCGTAACATGTTGCCACAATTATTTTATAGCGTCACAAATATATTATTGTAATGAAGTGCAAAAATAACGTAAAATAAATAATTCGACGGTAATAATTTTAGAAAATTTTCATACTCATAAAATTACAAAATCAGCATATTATTATTCACATGCAATTCATCTTAATATACAAAATAACACACCCGAACATAATCATTCAAAAAAATAAATCATGACAAGAAATCAGGATAATGGATGAAATTACGACTAAATATTACATATATTGACATATGAAATTTAAATAAAATTGCAACAATGTTTTTCTGAATTTCATTTGTTTTGTAAAAAATGAATAATTTAAAAAATATAATTTCTAGAAATGATTGCTTGTATTACTTGAAGGTGGACCAATTGGTCTACACAATAACAAACCTTTAAGAGTAAAGTTTAAAGATATATAAAAACAGTGAAACAAAGTTTCTTGATTTGCCTATCTAAACAAAAATTCTTGGCACAAAATCACCTAACGTTCTCGTCCATAAAGTACGCTTTTTTTTTCTTTCTTTCTGGGGGCCCGAAAGTTTTGTCAAATTCATTACCATAAAAAAAGAGGGCAAATTCGGGCTAGTCAAGCAATTCATAAATTATGACCAAAAGCAATTTATAATTTACTTTGCAAGATGCTAAGCCAAAGCGAGCCTTAAGGCAAAATTTCTCTAAACCAAATGCATTTTGAATGATCGACGTTGACCCTTTTTCTCAATACAAACATATTAATAGCATAAGGATCTTATGTTCCGTTTATTTTTGTGGAGAATGAATAATTTAAAAATTATTTTACTAAAAATAGTCATTTGTAGTGCTAATAAGTGGTAAAAGAAAAATGTTTTGATTATCGATTATAGTTAAGCGATGTAAGTTATTAATTTTTAGGAAGATATTTTTCAAAACCTTTCTTTTTCCGCGAAATAAATAAAATTTGATCAGGATCGATTGATCTGCCATGATTGTCGTCTGACCTCCGCTGTGCTGGACTTGGAGAAATATGTTCACGTTCACATTCACAAAATGAATAGACTCTTGACGACTGACGCCCCCGTGCTACACGTTAGTAAATCTTGATTTTCCGTGGTGCACGACACAACTTTTGTTCGACAGTGTATAACACGGCGGTCATCGTTGACCAGACAACAGCTTGGTTCATTTCCGTTTAAGACTACAAATTTTACTATAATACAGCGGGTTCCACAATAAACTTTTAGCTTTGCTTCTCAAATCCAATCTTGATTCTTTCCACTTTTCTTTTCTTCCTCTCCCTTATATTTTCCCAAACATAGATAGCATCATGAGCCGTGGAATTAGATTTAGCAAAGGCATTAGTTGATTAATCCATCTTTATTCTTAATGAGCCATGTCACAAACAGTAGATGCTCGACTTAAGAAAGTAAGCAATAATGCCAAACTCTCATCCTAGCAGCCTAATTTAAAACATATTTGTTCGATGTGACGTACAATTTTAATTCAAGATTTTTTAAATCATACGATTCCTACAGTTTGATTTTTGTAAAATACGACAACTTTTAGAACATATTCATGCATATAATGCATATGGGACGCTCCTTCAGCTCTCTCCCTGACTTTTCCAGCTCTCACTCGTCCGCTCGGAGCACATCCGTCCAAAACTTCCCCAAAAATATTTGAAAACAATTTTCATTCCACTCCGAGCAACGGCGTACGCATCGAACTCGTGGGCCTCCGATGGCGTCAGTGGCGCCGGAATGCCCTCAACCGCCGGTGATTGTGGATGCCTCCACCGCATTGTGTTCCCCTACTCCTCCCCCACCGCCAAGTGCGGTGCCTCCCAAGGGCGACTCCCCGTCGCCGAGTCTGGTGCCTCCTCCGACGGCGAGTCCTCCATCACCGGCGAGTGCGGTGTCTCCCACGGGCGACGCCCCATCGTCAAACTCCCCTGCTCCATCGATTAACATCACATCTCCTCCACCGGCATCTCCCAACGGGGGGTTGCCGCCGGGGAAGCTGGCTCTGATAGTGGGGATTGGAATTGGGGGACTCATTGTGCTGGTTGGGGTATGCCTTTTCGTGATTTTTTATCGAAGGAAGATGAGGCGGCTTGAGTTGGGAAGTTACCCTCCACAGGGGTCTAAAGGTGAGATTTCTATGCTTGAATGCGAGCTCATGAAGTTCGCAAATTATTCGTAATTTTATTGTGTCGAGTTCCTGAAGTCTGACTCCTTCTGAGCCATTCTCAATAACAAATACGTGTTCAATAAGACCTTCTTCGGTATCATCTGCAGGCAAGGCATTAGGTCTTTCACAGAACACATTCACGTACGAAGAGCTAAAAAAAGCAACAGATGGTTTCTCAAATCTCAACCTACTAGGCCAAGGTGGTTTTGGCTATGTTCATAAAGGAGTGCTTTTGAGTGGGAAAGTAGTTGCAATCAAGCAGTTAAAAGCTGAAAGCAGACAAGGGGAGAGAGAATTTCAAGCGGAGGTCGAGATCATTAGCCGCATCCATCACAGGCACCTTGTTTCGCTTGTTGGTTACTGCATTTCTGGTGCTCATAGAATTCTGGTATATGAGTTTGTTGCAAATAGCACATTGGAATTTCATTTACATGGTGAGTTTGACTTCAAAGGAATACATGTACGTCTTTCATCCGATGACTCTCTCTCTCTCTCTCTCTCACGTATTCTAGGTATCATACAACTTTGATATTCTATGATTAATGCCTTTATTAGGTGCTGCTGGAATATTGGATTCTAGGTACCATACAACTTTGATATTCTATCATTAATGCCTTTTTTAAGTGCTGCTGGAATGGTGGACTCGTTCATATGCTCCCTCCATTCTGGAATAAGGGATTATATATCAAAGATGTTTATCTGGCAATACGTTGGGATTCTGTTGATTTTCATTTTTCACTTAATCATATTGTGATCACTATTTCCCAATGCTGTTGTCAGTAACGATGACAACTGCCTAGCCTTAAAGTCCACTAAAAAGTCGAAAAAAAGGGAAAAATCTCAGGTGATTTTGGTGGAATCCCATAATAACAAGCTAACTTGATCTCCAACAAAGGATGCGTAGTTATTTTAGCTGATTGAAAACATTATAATCGTTGGAATTGGCAAATGTCATTGTAGGGAAGGGTCGTCCAACTATGGCTTGGCCTACGAGGATGAAGATTGCATTAGGTTCTGCAAGGGGGTTGGCATATCTGCATGAAGAATGTAAGCTTTTAAACCTTATTCTTATGATAAGTTTCGCAGTTTGTCTTTATTGGATTCACTTCTTAGGTAATCCCAAAATCATTCACCGTGACATCAAGGCTGCTAATATTCTTTTGGAATCTAATTTTGAGGCAAAGGTATGATGTGCAACTGTTTAATCATTATACTATATTATCAGTCATCTAGGTTTTTATGGAATTCCCCACAACATTATTCAGTTAGCTCCTTAAGCTAGTGATCTACTCCATATCTTGAAAAGCTTTGCATCCCTCCTACGACCTCTCATAAGCCGAAGCTAAGAGAAATGGCAAAAGATCTTTGGGCTGCAAAAATTGCTTTCTTGATGAAATCATTTGGAGAGCTAAATCATAGAGTTTTCGTCCTAAAACTGTTTTTGGAGTTATGATGAACTTCTATCTAATGTTGCAGTGTGAAGCTATTTGGATGTGAATTTAAAAATTGACATTTTGGTTTTAGGTTGCGGATTTTGGACTTGCAAAGTTTGCTTCTGATACGGATACTCATGTATCCACTCGAGTAATGGGAACTTTTGGGTAAGGCTGCTTCTCTTGCATATAGTTAGTCTAAATTGGTATTAATTGTTGTAAAAAACAAGAGATATGAACATAATAATAAATAGAATATGGAATTAAATCGGATAATAACTTTACACGGTTTGGTTCGGTTCGGTAGGCGGGACCTATTTCATGAGGAGACTAGTATAGAATTTCTATAAAACAAGTGATATAATTGTAATTACAAGTATATTTGAGTCACTCCAATATCCTCGAAAAAACAATATATTCTAATTCCTTGCGAAATAATCTCTCAATCTTATAAAAGAACTGTAAACCTTACCATAAGATTTATTGTTTTCACAACATTTGCAATTCCTTTAAGATGTAATTCACGAGCATGCCACCTGATCGATTATTACAACCTGAAATTCCTCCGTTCATTCCAGCGTGCTAAAGCCAACACTCACCTTATATATATATATATATATTCGAATCCAAATTAAAAAGCCCCTTTTAGTTGACTAAAACTAGGAGATCTACTCGAGCTAAGAAGCCACTCATATTAACAATCCTACTTAAATTAGAAAACTCACTTGGATCGAATTTTCTTTATAGGTTCCAATTTATAACTTATTTTCAACAATCCCCACTTTTACTCGAGGTTTGAGCCAAATCCAATCGCTTTGATAGAAACTAATCATTGCTAATCTCCCACAGCCCTTCATGGGCTCACCTGTCACAAGAATCTTCTGAGTCCAAGCCACGTTTGAACTTCATTATAATAGTGGACCTTCTCGAGACACCAACTCTATCTACTAGGGGTGAGCAAAAGAACCAGATTGAATCGTGAATCAGACCAAACTGGTAAGTTTTGGGACGTTCTTGGTTCCTAAAATTTGGAACCGGTGAATATTAGTTCGATTCTCGATTCTAGGTGGGAACACTCCCATCCAAACCACCTCGATCGGATTGATTTTTAAATTCTGATTATTCCAAATTCCCAAAATCTAGTTCCATTCTTTTCTCGCTCAAACTCAATCGTGAACGCTCATCACTCATGCCTCTCATTCTCACTTCTCTCAGTCTCAATCACGTAGTGCTCACGCCTCCATTGTGACTTAATGCCCCCTCAGACTTGGTTCTTAATGATCATTATAACTTTGTTCATGGAGATGATCATTATGTTTAGACTCATTTAATACTTTAAACCATGCACCGACACTTGAAGTATTGCAGGGAATAGGGAAAAAGAAGGAGGTAAGGCCGGTTTCTGGATGCACCTGGCAGCTGGATTGAATGGATTGAATTAGTCAGTTTGGTTCTCAATTGCGTTTAGGACCAAGTGGGCCAGTTCATGGTTCCACAAACTAGGAACTGGTCTTCCGTGGAACGGATCACCCGTACTAGCTACACCTTTAAACACTTCACAAGAATTTCCCAATACAATCTCCTCAGCCACAAATAAAGCAAAGCCCAAGTTGTAATTATATATGTTAGGAGATCGAGCACGCACCTTGTCAAATTTAGTAATCGCAACAACCGTCTTTATATCTACAAGCTCCACCTTGTTTCAAGCTGAATCTGTGTTAACTACCATGCAAGTACTTGCTACCTCAAGAGTTTCAGGTTGCAATATCCATCTTGAGTTGAACACCATCCAAATCTATATAAATAGTGCCACAATTATTCCTATCTAATAGTATTAGATTCTCATCAAACATAATTTTACTATTAGCAATATTGAATTTAATTAAGGGTACCACGTACTGAGTAGCTCCGCTCACCTTATGTAGAGCCCATGAATATATAATTTCTGGTCATGCTATTGATCTTATCGTCACTCACTTGAACATAACGTATGTGACCAAATATTTAAGAACAAAATAATCAATAATAGTACCTAACTGCACTTTTTCATGAGTTTAGTATCAAATAGTAGTTGATGGGGATCTATTCATCAATAGCTCACCATGTTAAGCACATTTGTTGGAAATTTCCTAGTCATACTAATATTAGAGAGCATTTTATGGGCCGTCTCTAGTAATGTTCTCCTCCTTAACTCTACGATCTATTATTGTTCACTTGCTCTAATGCAATGTCTCGTCGTGCCTTCCTTCACAAAGAATTTGTTTAACTACTCGAATAAAACTCTATTCAACTATAAGTCCGCATATATTTGATCATCCTACCAGCCTCCATTTCACTCAGAGCTCTTAACTATATGATCTTGACAATAGTATTCAACTTGCACCTCAACACAAGCACTCAAATCTTTCTTGAGGAGTCATCCACAATTGTTAGCATCAATCATTACTTCTCCTTGAAGGAAACTATTACAGCTTGCACTCAAATCTTTCTCGAGGAGTCATCCACAATTGTTAGCATCAATCATTACTTCTCCTTGAAGGAAACTATTACAGCTTGCGCACATTTAAGTGAATCAATTGTACAATCTCCATGGTTTCTCTGTAGTCATACCGAACCGCGCTTTTCACCATTTGCCTAAGCTATAGTAGTTGCATACATTCAGTTCTTTAGCCACATAATCACACATCAAATTCCTACTCAAAACTTGTAGGGTTTTCTCTGTAGTGATCCCTAAACGTATAGTCAACTAATCTTGAACTAATGCCGGTGTCCGTGGTGAAATCTGTTACTGTCTACTATTGATCTCATACAGGCAATAGTGCTTTATTCGTTTTATCATTACCATGGCACCTTCAACGGCCGTCCAAACTACTTTCTGAAGTACATGGATACCCAACTAAATGCAGTATATGCAAGAAATCAGGTTTGGCTTCAATTTTGGAACGGGCCCCACAACATTTCAGTTAGTATTATTCCTTAACGTCATTGCACCAGTATCCAGGCATTAATAAGTAGTGAATCAGTTCATGTTTGATGTAGCATGAGGCAACTAGATGCATAACCTATCCATCATATAACAAATTCTCAGTGACAAGTACTACATGATCAACTTTATATAAGTTACTATTAGCTATTGCAGTCCTTTACCCTTCTTGTTCTTTGGCTTAAGGCAAGCCATTTCGAGGTGCACTCTCTTGCCATGATTTCAACAGACAACACCACAATTCTAGACTGATTTCATCTCTGCAAATTCAGATTATTCCTACTAACATGAATATTAGTTCTTCCTCTACCTTGACTTACTATACAATTAGGTAGGGGTTCGCCCTATTCTCTTTTATGGATGTCTTCATTTAGAATTAAAGATGAAGTTTCTTGACCCAAATTAATTACTACTAGCAATGGCAATAGTATTCTAATTATCGGACTATGAGGATAATTGAATCAAAACATGTATCTCATCATAAAAAATTATTTCAACCGAATTTGATGGACAAGTAACCACATGCTTCACAACCAGCACACATTTTCCTATATTTAATTAGAACGAATGTCGCACCAAGTTGATCTTGCTGATCAGAGAGGACTTCCATAAATGTTCAACATGGCATGGCATGAATCAAGAATGCAGTAGTCTTCTCTTTTGCGATATTAAATGCGACATTATGAGCCCACATTAGCCAAATAACTAATGACACTTGTCTATCCAACAAATCCAAATGAGCTTGCTTCATCTCCCCATATAGGAATAAGTGCAGATTCCTTTGATATAGGTATTACTCAACTACATTTTCTAGAAACCAAAACCATTCCCATCAAATCAATTGACTGTTTCCATCTAATCTCTTTAACTCATTTAAACCTAGCTATGATATTAATTAGTGCGAAAAACATACGCTCAAACACAATAATAAAGACAACAATGAAATAAATCAAACACCAATTTTACGTTAATCTAATCAGTGGGACCTACTCTAAGGGAAGGGTAGCATAATATTCCACTATAGATCATGCAATACAATAGAAATTATAGCCACATTTGAGTCAGTCAAACAATCCCAATGTTTCCTAACCCCCAGTTATACTCAATAGTTCATACAACGTTTATATGTCACAATTTCTTGATCAACAATATCTCTATCCCACAAAAAATTTACAAATCAGATGAACAAGATTTATTTTCTCCACTATACTCGCAATTTACTCAAAATGTGATTGACGAACATGCCACATAATTGATTGTTGTGGCCAAAAGCTCCTCTACCCACTCTAGTGTGCTAAAACCAAAACTCACCTCTTTTATACACACGCTCGCGCACACAATACGCGCGCGCACACACACACACATATATATATCCAAAGCAGGAAATGCCCTTTGGCCGACTAAAATTAGAAAACTCACTCAGATTAGGAAACTTACTCAAACTAAAAAATTTACTTTGACGAGGTTTTCTTTACGGTTTCAAATTCGAGAAATATCCTCTACATCGATGATGGTTGAGTTTATCATTTCCTTTCTAAACATATATTAGTTTTGTTATCTTTTGCTGATGTAAGTTTAACCTAATGCACAGTTACCTGGCTCCAGAGTATGCCTCCAGTGGGAATCTCACTGAGAAAGCAGATGTTTTTTCTTTTGGTGTTGTGCTTCTAGAGTTGATAAGCGGGCGCCGTCCACTTGATAGAACTCGACCCATTGATGAGGATAGCATGGTTGATTGGGTTAGTGGTCTGTCAACAACATATTTACTTGTCGCCCATTAGGAAAAAGAATCGATTTTAGGACTTTGAGCATCTATGCATCCCCCCCCCCCTTCATGTCATTCATGCTTTCCCTCCATGTTTTTCTCTCTCCGCTGTGAATGTCGTTATAGAGAGTTGACTCTTCAAGTAAAATTTTAGGCAAGGCCTTTGCTCACACAAGCTTTAGAAGATGGCAATTTTGATGCCATTGTTGATCCAAAATTGAACAAGGACTACTTTATTGAGGAAATGACTCGGATGATTGCTTGTGCTGCTGCTTGCATTCGTCATTCTGCACGACATCGTCCACTAATGACACAGGTACATTGCCTAGTTAAAAATACTATGTTTTGATACGAGAATGGGTACTTCTTCTTTTTTTTTCCTCGTTATAGACACAACTTTATGATTTATCTAATGGTTTTGCTCATCCTACAAATGAAAACTCATGGGTAATCACTTCATTTGAGCCAAAAAAAGGAGGAAAAAAACCCACTATTTTCAGTGTCTTGCGGTACGTTTATCAATCATTATATTCTTAGTAATAATTTTTACTAAGAAATGATTTTTTCTGATTCTATTCCTTAGACGAATTTTTGAGCATTTGAAAACATTTGATAATTGTTCAAAATTTTTATTCCTGTAATAGAAATGCGTTTTGTATGACCCCCAAATTCTTTTGTGACCTAGAATTTCTTTTAATTTTTCAAAAATAATTTCATTATATTTTTCTCTTTTTCTCTTTTCTTTTTTCCTTTTCTTCTGTCGGCAACCTTGTTGAAGCGTCACCAGCCCTGGTGAGGTCAAGCCTCATCGGCCCGAGCCTTGCTGTGGCTAGGCAAGGTCGACCTTGCCTAGATTTGGTGAGGTTGAGCTCGCGTAGCCATCGCGAGGTTGGTGTTGCTTGGCCATGGCGAGGTTGACCTTGTAGTGGCTTGATGAGGCTGGGCCTTGCTGGTGGCCGACGACGCTTTGGCAAGGTCACTGGCCCTCGTTTGGCTAGTTATTGGCCATGGTCGAGTCTAGCGATCAGCTAAGAAAAAAGAAAAAAAAGAAAAGAATAGAGAAAAAAATTAATTGGTTTGAGCTTGATTGTCGAGTTGTTTTGGGAACAAAAAATTGTTTTTTTTTGTATTTCTTGATTTTGTTTCAAAATTTTTTTTCAAGAACAAAAAAGTTACCAAACAGATTTCTATGTTTCTTTTATCCCGGGGAACAAAAAAATAGAGTCATGCATTGTTTAGCACATTACCAAACATGCCATTAATTTGCCACAACTCTCTTTTCAACGTGACCGATTGATGCAAATTGTTCTACAAGAGTGGAATAATATACGAGCTTCGTGTAATTAGGTAGTTCGAGCATTGGAAGGAAACCTTTCTCTGAGCAATTTAAATGAAGGAATTATGCCAGGACATAGCAGAGTATATAATTGTTGTCAAAGCTCAGATTATAACACCAGCCAAGACAAAAAGGATTCAGAGAAATTCATAATGATGGCCCTGGAAAGCCAAGAAAAAGCCACAAGTGAGTTCAGTGGCCATACTAGCGAGGATGGCCTTCAATCATCTAGCTCAAGCAATGAGGTCAACAGACTACTCAAGAGATGGACTTGAGGTATATGGCAGAGGATGGTCGTCACACTAGGGGAGGCTCTTAATATTAATATGAATTGAGAGGATAGACCCTACTTCCACAGTTCTATGCACTTTGACGTGTGACCACATGTTAGCAATTGTTATTTGTATATAGAAATGGATTAGATCTGGGAAAGGCAAAAAGCGCACAAGATTTCGTTATGTCTATGTTGCTTATTTGAGTAGCATAGTTTGAGGTATTCTAATAACAGTCATCGCTGGTTCGGTAATGTGCAAGATTGAAACTGTGACGGCCCAGGCGGCGGTGCGCAGGAACGGAGTCCTCGGACGTGCACAGGGAGGGGGGGACGTGTCTCTTGTCCCACATCGCTTAGGGGGGAGTTCTGAGCTAGTTTATAAGGTTTGGGTTTTGTATCCTGTGATACGCGTTTTCTGGTTGAAGCCCAGAAGAACAAAACCTTACGGGTTTTTGCCCAAAGCGGATAATATTACACAGTGATAGGCCCGGGTCTTTATAAATGGTATCAGAGTCGACTCCCGACCGCATGTGGGGCCACAAGATGGCCATGGAGGTTGGTCTTGTGCCCAGCGAGGACCCTGTTCTCGAAGGGGGAGAATGTGACGGCCCAGGTGGCGGAGCCGACTCCCGACCGCATGTGGGGCCACAAGATGGCCATGGAGGTTGGTCTTGTGCCGAGCGAGATCCTTACAAAAAACTACAAAAACTCAAAGCAAGGGGGATCTTTCTTGCAATCATATAGAAATAGTGGGTTGCCACAATTTTTTGTTGGAAAGTTATGGCCATGGTCGTTCTTCATAATGCTCTAAAGAGTTTCTCTCATAATCTTTTTCAAGTGCGGTCAGCATGTATGATTGTAATCGTCCTATACTCTTTCCATTACTTTGCTGAAGGATGAATCTGCCCATTTATTTAATTATTAATTGGGGATTTCTGTAAGATAATTTTTTTGTTAGAGATATATTGCTAATTCTATTGATTGTCCATATTTTTCAATATTGCATTTATGTTGCACGTATATCTTCTTTGATAGTCCATATCTTGATTAGGATATTATTTTAGAATAGTTATTTCATAAAGCCTATAAATAAGCTTATGTATTCTTCATTAATATATACATAGAAATTCCACAATTCTCTCTTCTACTTTATTATTCTCAACTTTGTATCAAATCCACCGTTATTGAGGAAATTGTATGTGCAGGGGATGCAATTACATCTGGTGCATTTGAACACCTAGTACATACCCAATGCACTCCATGCATCATGTAGCAAATAAATCCATGCCGATGCCCAACAGTGTTCACTTCGTGTGCACAAGTCTCATGTAAGGAAGCAATTAATTGAGTCCATTCCATGGCAAGTAGAAGTGCTTTGAGGCTCATTGCACCAATTGTGTCACCCAATCAAGCCTTTTCTATAGAGGTGGCTTTCTTTCAATGTCAGTTGCACAAGCCACTTCGCTTGGTAACTATTTTACCAAGCTAGTTGTATAGGCATTTGATGCTTTACAATGCCAGTTGTATTAGCCATGCCGCTTAGTTACTATTTTGCAAGCAAGCCACAATGGCCGCTTGCTGTTTTCCCTCCTATTTTGAACCTCTCTCTTTGTTTTAAGAAGCCAGCACTACCACTAAACTCACTGTGCTCAGACTAGCTAGATTTGGAAATTTCGCCATGAACAGCTACCTAACTTTGCATCATTTGCCATGCCTCAGCTACTAGACCCTATTTGACTTGATTTCAAACTCAAGCTGGTTGCCTTGAGTTTGAGGGGATATTAGAGATACTTAGGAATTTCTATAGGATAATTTCCTTTGTTAGAGGTATTTGATAATTATATTGATTATCTGCATCTTTGAAGATTGCACATATATTTTCCTTTGATTGTCCATATCTTGATTGAGATATCATCTTGAAATAGTTATCTAATAATGCCAAGAAGTAGGCTAATGTACTCTTCATTAATGTATATTCGAAATATATAGAAATTCCACAATCACCTCTCACTTTATTATTCTCAACTATCCAAATAAATGTAGATGCTCGAATTCTTCGCATATTAGTCCACGTGTTTCTAAGTTCTTATAGAGTTGATTGAGGTTGCGATGATTTAATCATATGGAGATTTTTTAAGTAAAATTTCCTCAGGACTCCTGGCTTTTTTCTTTCCCTGCGAAATTTATGTGAAGGATCTGCCTAATTATGCGAGAAAGAGATCATTGTCCAAGATCAGACGCTGCGTTATTGGACAAAGATGAGCACATGTGAAAGTCTCGTAACTAAAATACATACAATGAACCCCTGGGATTTGTCATAGTGGCCACCTTCGATTGTCTGGTCCGATTCCCCAACCTGAAGAGGAACGACGTAAAAGAATACGAACTTTCTTTGCATCAAGACTCGCCATTTTGTGGGAGAGACTCTGTCACAGAGCCAAAAAATTTGTCCCTGCAAGAGCTCCGATCGTCATCAATGGCTTCTCGCCGGCGCATGCTCCTCAAAGTCATCATTCTCGGTGATAGCAGGTACTGCACCTGCGCGTCTCCCTCCTTGCTTCGTTATGAGTCTTGAACTGGAGGGATGAGTTTAATCGGAGAGTAACTTCCTAAAAATAGTTTGCTCACGGCTGTTTATATTTGTTCCACAAGCCACTATAGTTATTATTGGATCAAGAAAATATATTAAAGCATGAAACTAAAAATGAAACAGAGTCAATAAATTATCACCCCTTAATAATAGATCAGATTTCACTAATGAATAATTTAAGCAGAAGTAAAGCTTTTCATTAGCTGTTTCGATTAATTAACTTTAGTTAACTCATACCTCAATTCCGGGTATCAGTATAGCTCACACTAATGTGTGAGTGCGTGCATATATCTTCTTATGAAAAATGGTTGCTGGACTAGACGTTGAACTTGGAAACTTGTTCTTCCAGTCTTTCTTTCCTGGCTTTATTTAGAGTGGAAAGATCATGAGCATGTTTTATTGCGATGATCATGTCTGCAAAAAGCTACCAGAATACTTGAGTCAGCTACTTACCTATTGTTTTTTGCAGCTTGAACGGCAATCAAGATCTTGGCCTGCCAGATCCCTGCCCGCAGAAGACTGAAAATCTATCTCCATCCCGGTCGTTGCATTGGTTTTGGCCTTCCATGTAGTACTCTTGTGTGCTTGGGCTACAATTTGATCAAAAGGAAACAGGTCAAAGGTGATTTCTTCTTCTGCTTCTCGTCGACAGATGTCTGATGACATTTCTAGGATAGTTTTCATTTTAAAAAGACAGGGTGGCAGCTTGTCTGTTTTTAACATCGTGAGAGTACACCGTGTCCCTTGAAACCACGTTTTGCTTCTAAGTTCTAGCTGGTCTCAAAGTGATCCTCCAAGAAAGCGAGAGAGTAGACAGACAAGAATTGCAGGCATAAGCATGATAAACAGATTGTAAAGCCGTTATCCTAGGGAGATTCTTGAAAGCCTTCTTGGCGAACTTCAAAAGTTGTAATGCAGTACTCATTGGCAACATTTGGGGAATCTGAAGAAGAGACGCTGAGATCTAGATCATTCAAGTATAGCAAGAAATTATCTGCATAGTTAAAAGAAGATTTTGCAAATATTGCAGGTTTGGATTGTCCGCATAATGGTTGCGAGCTGCCCATCGTCCACAGAGACCTCAAGACAACAAACGTGTTAATTTTGGCAGAACTGGACACCCACAAGTTATTCTTGTCTCTGTGATAGAATGTGCTTGATAGAGTGCCACTCTCGATTTCCTCCTCCAACTTTTTTAGGTGCAAATAGGCCTCATAACTTGCTTTATTTTGTTCAGTGACGTCGTTCTGTCATTTGTAATTAATTTCTCCGTTCCCCATGGAACGTGGCTTTTGTGCAGTGCGATTTGTTCCATCTAACGGGATCTGATATCGCTTCCATCCATGATGATGATATTATAGTACATGAAAAATGAGCGTTGTCTGCCCCTGCGCACGCCCAGATTTGTAGGCATGAAGCAGATTTGTTATTGATCTAATGATTAGACAATTACCATTCATCCAGATATGTTCCCACATTTTTGCCTTTATGGTATGATCCTGGCAATCGATTACTAGAATTATGGCAAGGAAATGCAAGTAGTCCCATTGTCCTACGAGAATACATAATTTCTATATGATAAAAACTAGGGGCGAGCACTAGTCCCCGATCGAATTGGGAATCGGGCTGAATTGGTCAATCCCGAGTGATTCTCGCGGGAATAACCGGTCCGGTTCCCTATTTCAAATCTTTAAAATTGGGAATAACTGGCCCAGTTCCCGGTTTCTGAAGATGAATCGGACTGGACTGGCCCGTTACAGACCCTCAAGTGGAGGATTCAGCAACTAGCTTATTTCTCGTTCGGAGCACTATGGGACAAGCTGTTGCCATCTTATGTATTTGCCGTGTTGTATGATTATGGCACGCTCAATTAAGGACAGTTTAACTTTCATGGATCAGACCGTATCGGGTTCTCATGTCTTAATAAGATTGTCGCCTCGGTTCCGTCACTCTCTGGTAGCTCGAGGATGGGGGGGCATCGGTGTTCTAATGGTGCTCTGAATCTTTGGTATTATCGATCGATCAGCACATTGGCTTGGATGATCTGTTGAGCGACTCCAGCGGAAGTCGCTGGATGATTGATTGACCAGCGAAGTCAATTGTGCCGTACTTGGAGGGCGGGAATCAGATCAACATTGCATTCCCAACATGAACTGTGAGGCTTGATGGCCCACGCTCTCGTTTTCCATGGCGGAAATTATGGTCCGACGCACTTTATTTTGTCGTATGACAACCTTTGCGAGCGGACAACAAAGTGGCTTTAGGAAAATATAGAGAGAGAGAGTGCATATTTACGTGCGCTCGGATGGTCGTCGTTCTGCTTTTCATTTCATGTCCATGTTGCAAGTCAAGTCCCTTCCTTTGTTTATGAGCAGTATATACTGGCAAGTCGCCATGCGTATGGTGTTCTTCGCGGTTGCTGTACGTCGTACGTTGTGTCTAAGTTCCATTGACATCAGCAGAGATGCATCTGTCATTTTTTCCATCTGTTTTTTCTTCCCGCGGCAATCAGACTTACATGCGGCTTATTGTAGTTTGCATTAAGTGTGACAGTCCTCTCATCCTATATTTGGATATTTCTACACATATCAAATAATAATTACTTTTCTAAATAGATCAACACAATCATAACAGCTACACAATTCAATTAATCTGATTAAGTCCATCGATAAATTATCTATTGAACTATCTCATGTCACTTGACAATGAAATTTATACGCTATTTATATTCCTCCAATCATTAGTTTAAGCTTTTGATTTGGATTTTCTAATTTGGAATTGAAACTTTTGTTATCTAAAAAGTGCTCAAGGGGCCTATCCCTCGATGGTCGTAGCAACGTCAGTCACACCGGTTGCATTTATCATCGCTCGCAGCTGCCCTTTAACAAATCCGCAGCCTTGGGATATTATTTTGACACTCTTCGGCATAATTCTTATCTATACTGGTGTATTTTATTTTCTGCTGCAATCATTGATTATCATGATGGGGTTCGTTAATGTTAACTAATTAAAAGAGTGGTGATCTTTTATCTTTACGATATAGAAAATATCGTAACACATTGTCAAAATTATTTTATAGTGTCACATATATATAGTATAAAAAAAAAAATTCTACTGTGATAATTTTAGAAAATTTTTCACTTGCCTACTGTTTTCCTGCGATCATTTTCCCATCTTCTATTGGATAGGATAGGAGCATTCCACGCGCCAGAAAAACAAAAACAGGCAAATCTTTCCAGAAAACTTCAGAAAACAGCCAAAATGACTCTCCTTTCTCGCTAAAAGGTCGATTGGAACGAGTCGTGTTCGACATTTTCACCATTTTCGCTAGGACCAAAAAGCATACCCAGGAAATTACAAAAGCATCATTTTGTTATTCCCGCACAAGTCATCTTAATATTGCAAAATACCACGACACGAACATAATCATTCAAAAAATAAAAAATTATAAATCAGTATAATGGATGAAATTACGGTCAGACATTACATATATTGGCATATGAAATTTACAATCAAATTGTAATCATTTTTTCTTAAGTTTCATTTATTTTATGAAAAATGAATGATTTGAAAAATATATTTTCTAAAAATCATCGTTGGTATTACTTGGAAGTTGACCAATTGTTCTACAATATAACACATCTTTAAGAATAAAATTTATAGATATATAAAAACAATGAAACAAAGTTTCTTGATTCGTCTTTCTAAGCAAAAATTCTTGGCACGGAATTAGATAACGTTCTTATCCGATAAAGTAAGCTTTTTCTTTTTTCTTGAGGCCCGAAAGTTTTGTTCAATTCATTACCATAAACAAAGAGAGCAACATTCGGGCTAGTCAAGCAATTCACAATTTACTCTGCAAGATGCCAAACCAAATCGATCCTCAAGGAAAAATGCTTCAAACCAAATGCATTTTGAATGATTGATGCCGACCCTTTTTCTTAATATGCACATATTAAAAGAGTAGGAAAGATTTGATTCTACGCTCTTGTTTGTTCTGAAAATAAATAAATGATTTAGAAAATATTTTATTAAAAATAATCGTTTGTATTATTTGAAATAATTAATAAAAGAAAAATGTTTTGATTAGCAACTGCAATTAATGTCTATGAATTTCTTTTTTCATTTATTCCTTTTTGTAAACAATATAAGTAATAATTTTTGGGAATGTATTTTTTAAAGTTTTTCATTTTTCGCGAAATAAGTGGAGTTTGATTAAAATTGATTGATCCATCATGATTGTCTCGTGACATCGACTGAGCTGGACTTTGAGACACATGATCATGTTCACATTCACAAAATGAACAGATTCTTGATGACCCACGCTCCCCTGTTACACGTTAGAAAATCTAGATTTTCCATGGCGTCCAACGCACTTTACCCTAACGTCCGACAGAGCAGTGGAAAGGAAAAAGTGGCTTTAGAAGAAGGGAGAGTGCATAACACGGCGGTCATCATTGACCAGACAACAGCGTGGTTCATTTCACGTTTGAGAGTACAACTTTTACTATAATACAACTTGGTTCCACAAATTAGTTCTCCGTTAACCATGGGTTACGGCAAACGTAAAGTATAATTTGCGCTTCAGTGATCAAATAATAAAATAAACAAAACCAAAGAAGAAATACAACACCGGACTTAAGTGGTTTCATCAGCATGAACGATTCCATGAAAAGGGTATCACATGATTATACTATTGATCGAGTTATATAAAGAACATGACAACCATATTTAAATCAGCCAAATGCTTTTGGTATTTCCCAGTCCTCAATTACATTGTTTGGTCCTCACAATTCTTCATGAAACTTAATCACCATTTTTGCAAAGGAATTCACGCGAAAATTGTCGAGAAAGTCCTAAACTTATTGTACTTTTTCTAATGTAGTGCTAAACTTTTTGATTTTCTCAATTGAGTCTAAACTTTATCAATTGAGTCTATCTGGTCAATTTTGATTGGAAATCGCAAAATTTGATTGGAAATTTCTAACGTAGATGGCCAGTGTTGACATAGACAATTTTTAAGTATATTTAAATTATTTCATCAAATAATTGGTCTGATGGACTCGATTAACAAAATTAAAAAGTTTTTGACTAAATTGGTAAATGTTATGAAATACATGTATGAATATTCATTATATTCATGTACTTATTATGATACATATATATCATACATTCTAAGTACATCTCCCTATCCAATTAATGTTCATCTCCCTATCCAATACATATATGAATATCCATGTACCTATTATGGTACATTTGTATCCTATGTTCTAAGTACATCTCCCTATCCGATGAATGTTTATCTCCCTATCCAATACATGTATTATTAGATACATTGATAAGTGCATCCTTATTTCCTTATAAATAGGAGCACAAATAGTTAGAAATAAAGATTTTCACTTCTGGCTTTTCTCTACTATCTTTGGTGTCATTTGCTTTCTCTACTTAATCTCTCTCTATTTTCTTTATTATATACTTGCAACGCCATATTTTACAACAGTAAATGTACTATAGGTTTAAGACTTTTTGGACAATTTTATTGAAATTCATAAATCTTATCAAAAAATTTATTGGCAAACTTGCAAGAATCTTCGGTGTGTAAGCCGTGAATATGCAACGCAATTTATTGTTACAACAAAAGCTTTTCTACTCACCGATGGCCAAAAATCAACTCTAATTTGGAAAATATTTTGATAATATTTTGATGCTAGTAGAGAACTCCTTCATACTAACTCGAACTAGGAAATCAACTCCAACTTGGGAAAATATTTCAACAATTTTCTTCTTCGGGTGTCAAACCACTAACCCTTAATTAGAGTTGGAATTTCCACTTAGATGGGATTTTATGGGTTCAAATCCTAAATACATTCCCAATAGAAATCTTGTGTCAGTCAAGTCTCATGTATGGGACTGCGGTCTACACTATATTCCCCCCTCCCCCTTTTTCAAAATTGATCGTATTGATGTCCATCCGCAACCGCGCATTCCCTAAGCATAAATATAGTCAAAGTCAAACTGCTTGTGCTTTGCTTCTCCTTCCAATCTCGATTCTTTCCACTTTCCTTCTCTTCCTCTCACTTATATTTTCCCTAAAATAAATTTAGCAAATGCACAAGTTGATTAATCTGTCTTTATTCTTAACGAGCCATGTCACAAACGGTTAATGCTCAGCTTAAGAAAGTATGTAATATTACCAAATTCTCATCCTAGTAGCCTAATTTAAAATATATCCATTTGAGGTGATGTACAATTTTTAACCTTCAAGAATTTTTTTTTTTAAATTATACGATTCCTACAATTTGATTTTGTAAAATACGACAACTTTTAGAACATATTGTATATATTATATGGGATGCTCCTTCCAGCTCTCTCACTGACTTTTCCGGCTCTCATTCGTCCACTCGAAACGCATCCGTCCAAAACTTCTCCAAAAATATTTGAAAACAATTTCCATTCCACTCCGAGCAACGTTGTGCGCGGATCGAACTGGTGGGCCTCTGATGGTGTCATCGACGCCAAATTGCGTTCCGCGGCCGATAAATTCCGCCGCCGCAACCGTAATTTGTTCTCCTTCTCGTCCGCCGCCGGCGAGTCCTCCCCCACCAGGGAGTCCTCCTCCCCCGCCGGCAAGTCCTCCCCCACCGGCGAGTCCTCCCCCACCGGCGAGTCCTCCTCCACCGGCGAGTCCTCCCCCGCATGCGAGTCCGGTGCCTCCCCCCCCAGTGAGTCCTCCCCCACCGGCGAGTGTGGTGCCTCCCACAGGCGGCGCCCCATCATCGAACTCCCCCCCTCCGTCGATTAACTCCACCTCTCCTCCACTGGCGTCTCCGAATGGGGGGTTGCCCCGTGGAAGCTCGCGCTGATGGTGGGGATTGGGATTGGGGGGCTAATTGTGCTGGTTGGGGTGTGCCTATTCGTGATATTTTATCGAAGGAAGAGGAGGCAGCTTGAGTTGGGGAGTCACCCTCCACAGGGGCCTAAAGGTTAGATTTCTATGCTTGAATGCGAGCTCTTAAAGCTAGTAAATTCTTTGTAATTTTATTGTGTCGAGTTCCCAGCATCCGACTCCTTCTGAGTCATTCTCGATAACAAATATGCGTCTATTAAGACCTTTTTCCGTACCATCTCCAGGCATGGCATTAGGTTTTTCACAGAACACATTCACGTATGAAGAGCTAAAAATAGCAACAGATGATTTCTCCAATATCAACTTACTTGGCCAAGGTGGTTTTGGCTATGTTCATAGAGGGGTGCTTTCAAGCGGGAAAGTAGTTGCAATCAAACAGTTAAAAGCTGGAAGCAGACAAGGGGAGAGGGAATTTCAAGCAGAGATCGAGATCATCAGCCGTATCCATCACAGACACCTTGTTTCGCTTGTTGGCTATTGTATTTCTGGTGCTCATAGAATTCTGGTATATGAGTTTGTTCCAAATAGCACGTTGGAATTTCATTTGCACGGTGAGTATGACTTCAGAGGAATACATGTACGTCTTTCATCCGATGATGCCCTTTCTAACATCGATCACCCTCTCTCTATTACCCTTTTTCCAAGTTCAGACTTGAATTTTTGTCGTATGTATGGATTCTAGCTACCATACAACTTTGATGATCTATGGTTAGTGCCTTTTTTAAGTGCTGCTGGAATGGTGAACTTGTTTATATGCTCCCTCCATTCCGGAATAAGGGACTTATATAACAAAGCCGTTTATCTAACAAACTGGCAATACAATGGGATTTTGTTGATTTCAATTTCAATTAATCAAATTGGGATCATTGTTTCCAAATGTTGTTGTCAGTGACGACGACAACCGCCTAGCCTTTTCTAGGCGTGTGGAAAATATCTACTAAAAACCATAAAAAAAAAAGGATAAATCTCCAGTGATTTTGGTGAAATCTCATAATATCAACTAACTTGATCTCCACTGCGGAACGCATCGATGGACAACATAAGATCATGATTATTTTGGGGCTCAGAGGCTGATTGAGAACATTATCGTTGTTATAACTGGCCAATATCATTGCAGGAAATGATCAACCAACTATGGCTTGGCCTATGAGGATGAAAATTGCTTTAGGTTCTGCAAAAGGGTTGGCGTATCTGCATGAGGAATGTAAGATTGCATTTTAAACCTTATTATTTTGATAAGTTTTGTGGTTTATTTTTATTGGATTCACTTCTCAGGTAATCCCAAAATCATTCACCGTGACATCAAGGCTGCTAATATTCTTCTGGAATCCAATTTTGAGGCAAAGGTATGATGGACAACTGTTTAGTCATTACATGATAATATCAATAATCTAGGCTGTTTATGGAATTCACTACCGCATTATTCAGTTAGCTCCTTAAGCTAGTGATTTGCTTCATATCTCAAAAAGCAATTTGCATCCCTCCAACGTCCTCTGTATAAGCCGAAGCTAAGAGAAATAGCAAAATATCTTCGGCCTGCAAAGGTGGGTTTCTTGATGATATCATTTGGAGAACTAAATAATAGACTTTTCGTCTTGTAGCTATTTTTGGAGTTATGATGAACTTTTAATACATAATCTAATATATTACCGTGAAGCTATTTGAATGTGAATTGTAGAAGTTGACATACTGATTTCAGGTTGCAGATTTTGGACTTGCAAAGTTTGCTTCTGATACAGATACTCATGTATCTACTCGAGTAATGGGAACTTTTGGGTAAGGCCATTTTGCATATAGTTCGTTTATATTGGTACTAAATATTGTAAAAAAAAAAACAAGCGATTTGAACACAATAATAATAAGAATAAGGAAATAAATTAGATACCAACTTTCTATAGTTTAGTTTGGTTGGCGGGACCTACTCTTTGGGGAGAGCATCGTAGAATTCTACCATAAAATAAGTGATACAACAATAATTACAAATATACTTGAGTCACTCAAATGCCATTGGAAAAATAATATCTCAATCTCACAAAGGAATCACAAATCTTACCATAAGATCTATTGACTTTACAACACTTGCAATTTCTTTAGGACGTAATTCACAAGCACACCCCACGATTGATTGTTATGGCCTAAAGCCCCTCTCCTCATTCTAGTGTGCTAAAGCCAAAATCCACCTTATATATATTTGAATCCAAATTAGGAATCCCCTTTTAGTTGACTCAAACTAGAAACTTACTCAAGTTAGAAAATCACTAAGATTAGGAAACCTACTTAAATGAGGAGTTTTACTTGGATCAAATTTTATATACAGGCTCTAATTTGTGACTTATTCTCAACAATCTCCACCTTTGCTTGAGATTTGAGCCAAATCATATTCGCTTTGATGGAAAATGATCATTGTTACTCTCCATAGCTAATCAAGGGCTCACCTGTCGCAAGCATCTTCCGAGCCCAAGCCACGCTTGAACTTCATTTAGTGACACCTCATCAAGACACCAACTCCATCTGCAACTTCAAATACTCCACAAGAACATTTTGACACAACCTCCTCAACCGCAAATAAAGCATAACCATAGTTGTATTTATATGTGTTAGGAGATCAAACACACACCTTGTCAAACTCAACAACTGTCGCCTCTACAAGCTTGGCCTCATTATAAGGAAAATCTATATCAATTACCGCATAGGTAGTCGTTACCTCAAAAGTTTCCGGTTGCAAATCTACCTTGAGCTAAACATCATCCAAATTCGTACAAATATTGCCACAATCTCCTACCTAGTAATACTGGATACTTGTCAAATATAATTTCTTTGTCAATAAAGTGAATCTAATTCTAGGCACCATATACTAATAGTCGTGTTCACCTTATAAATAGCCTAGGAATATGTAATTTCTTGTCGTGTTATCAATCTTATCATCACTCACTTAAACATAACACATGTAATCAAGTATTCTAGGAACAAAATAATTAATAATCTTACCTAATCACACTTTTTTAGGAGTCTGGTATGAAATAGTAGTCAATGGGAATCTATTTACCAAGTGGTTTACTGTATTAAGTGCATCCGTTGGGAATTTCTCGTCATTAACTCTGTAACCTGTCGTTATTTACTCGCACTTAGGTGGTGTCTCAGCGTGCCTTCCTTAATGCATAATTCATTAAATTGTTATGAGCAAAACACCATGCCACTTTCAGCTCGACGTTTGACTTCGACAACAATATCCAACTTGCCTCTTAGTCATACGAAACTGCGCTTTCTGCTATTTGCCTATGCCACAACACCTATAGAAATTCAATCTCTTAGCTACATGACCAGACATCAAATTCCTTTTACTCAGAACCTTTAGGCTTCTCTGTAGTGTTCCTTAAAACACATTTGCCACTATTCATAATCTAGAACAAATGCATATGATGTGTTCTTGTCTCCCCTTGATCTCACATAGGTCATAGTGCTTTATTTATTTTATTATTACAGGCCACCTTGAACAACCTTCGAAACTCCACTTTCTAAAGTACACCGACACCTGGCTAAATCTAGGGCACACAATAAAATCGGGTTTTGCTTCAATTTTTGATGAGTCTCACTCAAGTGAATTATGATTCTAGTAATGCCAACACCCATAACATTGCAGTCAACATTATTCCTTGACATTAGCGCACTAATAAGGTGTAAACCGGTTCACGTTTGGTGTAGCACGAAATAAGCAAATCCATAACATGTCCATCAAACAACAAATTCTTAGTGACAAGCATGACATAATCAGCACTACCTGAGTTATAAGCTATTGCAACAATATCATCAGTAGGCTCAATTCTAATTCCTTTACTCTTCTCATTCTTCGGCTCAAGGCAATCCTTTTTTAGATGTCCTCTCTTGCCACAATTCCAACAGTCAATATCACAATTCTACACTGACTTCGTCTATTCAGGTTCATGTTATTCCTATTAACATGAACATTGGTTTTTCCTCTACCTTGACTTATTGTACCGGCAAACAAAGTTTCGCCCGATTGTCTTTTATGGATGTCTTCATTTAGAATCAAATGAGAGTCTCATCAAACATTAAATTTCTTGACCCAGATGAATTATTAATGGTAATAACAGTAGTACTTTAACTATTGAGCAATGAGAATAATATAATTACAGCACATACCCCATCATCAAAGTCAATTTCAACCAAATTCAATTCCTAGCAACCACGTGCTTGACAAATGTCGCACCTTTGCCTATTTATTAGTGCAATGGATATTGTATCAAATAGACCTTGTTGATCACAAAGGACTTCCGCAAATGTTTGATAGGGCATTAATCAATTTCACAGTGGTCTTCACTTTCACGATATTGAATGTGACATTATAAACCCACGTTAGTGGAATAACAGCTAACACTTGTCTATCTAGCAAATTCCAATCAATTTGCTTCATCTCCCCATAAAGGATGAGGAGCATATTCCTTTGACACATGGTACTCCTCAATTGCATTTTTGAGAAATTAAAATCATTCACATCAAATCTATTATTTTTTACTTTTCCTTCTTCAGTCCTCATCTATTTACTTCAACTCTATCAAACCTACCTTTGATATTAATTGTTACGAAAAACAAGCAATCAAACACAATAATAAACACAATAATAGAATAAATTAGATATTGAATTTACGTGTTTTGGTCAGTGATGCCAACTCTAAGGGAAGAGTGGCATAACGTTTCACTATGGATGAAGTAATACAATAGAAATTATAATTATACTCAAGTCACTCAAATACTCTCAATGTTTCCTAATCTCCAATTATACCCAATAGCTCCATACAACATTCAATCGTCATAATTTTTTACAGAACAATCTCTCAATCTCACAAATGAATATAAAAATCAGAAAAACAAGATTGATTCGTTTCACTATACTTGCAATATATTTAGGATGTAATTCACGAACAGGCCGCATAATTGATTGTGGCAGCCAAAAGCTCCTCTACTCACCCTAGTGTGCTAAAACCAAAACTTACCTTTTTGTATACACATACGCACCTCCAAAGTAGCAAATCCCCTTCAACTGACTAATTAGAAAACTCACTCAGACTAGGATATTTACTCAAACTAAGAATCTACTTGGATCATGTTTCCTTTACGGGTTAAAACTCGAGATATTCTCAACACCAATGATAGTTGAGTTTATTTATTCTCTCTGAGCATATATCGGTTGTATCATCTTTTGCTGATTTAAGTCTACCTAGTGCAGCTACCTAGCTCCAGAGTATGCCTCCAGTGGGTATCTCACTGAGAAATCGGATGTCTTTTCTTTTGGTGTTGTGCTTCTAGAGTTGATAACTGGGCGTCGTCCAGTTGACAGAACTCCACCCTTTGATGGGGATAGCCTGGTTGATTGGGTCAGTGGTCTATTAACAACATATTTACTTACGGCCTGTCACTGTTAGTGATCTTATCTAATAGGTTAGAAAACCAATTTTAGGACTTTGAGCATCTATAAACCCCCCCCCCCCACCCCCCCCAACTTCATGTTATTTAGCCTTTCCCACTTTCCACCGTAAATGTCATCATATAAATTGAGTCCTCTAATCAAATTTTAGGCAAGGCCTTTGCTCACACAAGTATTAGAAGGAGACGATTTTGATGCCTTGGTTGATCCAAAATTGAACAAGGACTACAATACCGAGGAATTGACTCGGATGGTCGCTTGTGCTGCTGCTTGTGTTCATCATTCTGCACGACACCGTCCACCAATGACACAGGTACATCGCCTAAGAAGCCTATAGACATGCTCTATCTAGTGGTTTTGCTCCACCTACAAATGAAAAGTTGCGGGTTTTCACTTCATTTGAGCAAGAAAAAAAAAAAAAACACTATTTCAGTGTCTTAATATGACTCACTTTCCGGCATGACCGATCGATGCAAATTGTTCTACAAATGAGGAATAATATATTAATTTTGTGTAATCAGGTAGTTCGAGTATTGGATGGAAACCTTTCTTTGAGCAATCTAAAAGAACGAATTATGCTGGGCCTTAGCAGAGTATATAATCGTTGTGAGAGCTTAGAGTACGACACCAGTCAAGACCAAGAGGATTCAAAGATATTCAGGATGATGGCCCTAGAAAGTCGAGAACAAGCCACAGGCGAGTTCAGTGGCCCCAGTAGTGAGTATGACCTTCAACCATCCAGCTCAAGTAGTGGGGGTCAACAGACTAACCAAGAGATGGACATGGGGAAAATGGCAGACGATGGTCGTCATGAAGGCTCTTAATATTTATGCAAACCAAGAGTTCAGATCCTCCTTCCCCAGTTCCATGTTGTGTATGGAAGATCCATGCTCTAATGAGAAACATCATATGGAATAAGAGTTTATGCTGTGCTCTGGCCTGTGGCTGCATGTTGTGACTTGTTACTTTTAGATTGAAATGGAGTAGATCTGGGACAGGCAAAACACCACATCTGGTTTCGGTATGTCTGTGTTGCTGATTTGAGTAGTATAGTTTGAGGTATCCTAACAAATCGCTGCTAAAGGAACGTGTAAGATCGGTACGACAGGACTATAAGTAGGAAAAATATTTTTCTCATGATCTCGTAGGAAGAGGGGTTTGCTGCAACTTTTGGCTAGAAGGTTCAGAAGCAATGGTGGTTCAGATTCAATGCATTATGCTCAAAAGAGTTTCTCTCATAATCTTTCTAGGTGCAGTCAGGGTGTATGATTGTAATCATTCTGTACTCTTTCCATTACTTTGTTGAAGGACGAACCTGTAGATTCATCTAATCCAAAATACTGATGGTTGCTCGTATCATTCACATACTGGTCCAAATCAATGCAGTAATTTATGTGGAATTGTGTTCCTGAACTGCTTATGAAGTCGATTGAGGTCACGGTGGTTTATACATGTAGAGTTTCTTATGATAAACTTCGTTAAAACTCCTGTGTTTTGCGAAATTTATGTGAAGGGCCTGCATGTAGAGTCTCTTGAGTAATAATACTACACGACATGTGTATTTCGCCCCCTCTAGGGTATTACAAATTCTCTTCTCTCGCTCAAGTAGAGTTCTTGAATTCGTCATTGCTTCAATTGGTGTGAAACTTCCATTTGATTGTAAGAGTATTTTCCATTGTAAACATGACTGTATAGACTCACTTGCGGTGGCTTCTCACCATGTTGGTTTCTATATGACAAATTCTAATGGACGATTCATGCAAAATTAAGCACAACATTCAAGTAGGCTATTTTTTTTGACCCATAGGGAAATACTCTTACGTATGGTATCTTTGCGTTACTCTTATTGTTGAATGTACATTTCAAACATGAAGATTAAGACTTATGGAAATTCGGTACGAACAATCACCATAATAGAATTTAGGTTTGGATATTCTGCTGCTTTTCTTAACTCATTCTGATGAGATAATTATATATTCCACTTACAAAAATTATTTTCACAAATCTATTAAAGATTTTATTTAACCGCATTTTCGAGGTTGTTTGCCCCAAAATTTAACCGAGTCCTGTAAATTGGCATGATGCTAGTCCTACTTAGAGGAGGAATGGCTATTGAATAGGCAATGGACATGCGAACTCTTGCTGATGGCCATACCAGCCATAAGTGTCCTTGTTAATATTTATGTTTATCAATAACTATGATCAGCTATCGATATACAATAGCAACTGGTTGATGATTACCGTGATAAAACTGGTCGACTAAGGTACCAATCAAGAGGAGTTGATAACATAGTTGAGTGAGAAACTGACTCAAAGTTAACTATTGCGTGAGTGTTGAATTCAGGTGTGGGGATACCCTAAAACTGCTCGTGGATAGACAATGCAGCATAACGGATTGTACGAAAAGAGCGAGTTGGCTAAGGCAACATTTTAGAAGGGATTCAAAATGGCCACGAGTAGAAGTCGATGATCAAGACACGATTTTAAAGAAAAACCACCCAGGGATGAGAAATTGTGGCAACGTAAAGGTATGGGACCATAAATTCTAAAGATGTAAAGGCATGGCCAAAACAACTTATAGGCGGTTATGTTGCAAATACTATAAATATTACCATTGATGTACTGAAGATCCCCCCACCTCACACAAATAAACAAATATGTTTTTTTTTTTCAATTTCAGTATTCCCATATATCTCGTCATCAATTAAATCCCAACGTTTATCTTTATTGGACTTTCTAGGTACCTCATCATTGATTAAATTTTGATATTGTATCCTTATCCTGCTATACTCTATTGGGGATAAAATTCCGATGAAGTATTGTGTATTTTAATTTCGATTAAATTTCATCTAAGTATATTTATTAGTTTCCTTATGTAATTGTGATATTTCATATCCGAAATTGTCATAGAACCTATCTTCTCTTGTAAAAAATCGATGAACAATTTTCGTTGAGAGGTATTTCGTTATCAAGGCATATTCCAGTGAAAAATCTTTTCGCGCTCCTAGTGGGACCAAGTGTGTCTGATTTGAGGTAATCCAATGGTTAAAACAAGGAATAAATTGGGTCCTAACAATGCCGCCGGTAACACCAGCTGACATAGCACCGTAAAGATATGATAGAACATTCTGAGTCATCGACCGCCAAAACAGTGACAGCAAAATCAGGGTGGAGAGGTCGATATTTCCAAACATCTCACTAAAGAGCAGAGGAAGTAATGGGAGCCAAATCTAGTGCTGTTAGCCATTATGAGAAGGATGTTCGAGTAGCAACATAATGACTTGACTAACCACATGAGACATCTTTTTGACGTGGTCAGGCACATGCTTATTAATGCCCTTAATGATGCTATGTCAAAGCCTGGATCATGTAACCAGTTGTCTTCGACGCGAGGGAATCCTACAAATGTTGGGTATGTTCCTCTATCCTTTTCTGCTCTGTATGTTTTGGCACAGTAGGCCGAGTATAATTCCGCCTGCACTCCTGGTTTACAGAGGCCTGAAGTCATTGGTTCAACCCGAAATAATGCTCAAGAGGCCATGCTTGTCAATGGGAACAACTTAGTTAACCCCATTCAGGTCAACTTGAATGGAATTAATACTGGCAATGCAGTGAATCAAAATGCCCAGCAAAACATTCCTTTGCCAAATATGGAGAACGCGAGGCCAATTGGACGAGTACCTTATGTGGATAACGTAAGGCCTATTTGGGTAGCACCCCAACCTATAACAGGATACATCCCTTATAGACACAATGTTATGATTCACGACCACGTCAGACCGCCACCTCCGTTTAGGGGGCAGGACAGTCACGTGCCTTCAGGAGAAGTGGTAGTTCAACTTAATCCGGGGTATATACCCCAAAAGGCCCAATGTGGTAATTAACAATCAGGGCAGACCACCATATCGACGTGAGGGGCGACATGGTCAAGCGGACAACAAAGTGGCTATCGATCGAGAGAGAGAGAGAGCATTATTACGTGGCCGTCGTTCTGCTCTTCATTTCATGTCCAAATGCAAGTAAGGTCTCGTCCATCGTTTATGAGCAGAATATATTGGCAAGTCTCCATGCATACAGTGTTCTTCGCGGTTGTTGCATGTCGTACGTTGTCTAATCACCCGCTTCCATGATAAACAATAATTAATTATTCCTATAAATAATTGATTATCACAAAATAAGTATAAACTAGGATTATATCCAAAAATACTCATTTATAAAGTATATAATACCATAATTAATCATTCCGATAAATAATTTAACTCTCACAAAATACTTATAATTATTTACCAATCCCATAAATAATTATTCAACCAAAGTAATTCCATTTCATAAAACCCTTCTTTGATAAATCAAAGCCACTTGACAATATAGTATATAAATACCCTTTAAGTTTAGGAAAATAAGTAATAGTCAACTACCCACAAACATTGCTCAATTTAATCAATTTCCATAAAATAATCATAATTAATTATTTCTCCCAAAAATAATTAATTATCCATTATTAGTCAAAATTCGAAATTAATCAATAATATAAATAATTAATTAATTCCCACAAAATAATATAATATTTCCATAAATAAATAATTTCCATAAAATAATATAATTATAATTATTTATTTATAAAATAATTAATCATAATTAACTAAGACTAAACCTTCATTAGCCACTAATCACAATGAGACTAATTAAACTACTCCTAAAACAAGATTAATCCATAACTAAAGGATTAGGAAATCAACTCACAAACTCTAGGATTCCAATGACACTGGAGAAACGATGAGGATGAGGGCTACACGGGATCGGGTCAGGGACGACAACGGAATACAGATAGCGGCTGATTTTTGGCGAAATAGCGCCGGTGGCTATTTCTCACGGAAATAGCAGCAGGGACTTCTGGTGCTTAGACGAGTGGCTGGCGGCAACAGGTAGTGGCCGGCAGGTGGTGGCTGGACTCCGAACGATAGTAGCTACACGGTGGATGGTGGCAGCAGCTCCGGCAGATAGAAGCAGCGACGGCAGCAAGGGGCGGACAGCAACAACGAGAATAAAGAGAAAAGTGAGGAAAAAGGAAGGGAAGAGAGAGAGAGAGAGAGAGAGAGAGAGAGAGAGAGAGAGCTAGCTGAGGAGGGAAGTGGGTAGTAGCTAGGGAGAGAGAGGAGAGAGAAAGAAGCTTGCTAACTTGTTCTCCAAGATTCAATGTCAACCAAGCAACAAGGACCACACAAAGCTAAGCTTCTAGAATAGAAGACCCATGGGTTGAGAAGAAAAAGAATTTGGGCCAGCTTGGGCCCATCTTGGGCCATCCTTGTTGGGCATAAGGCCTATTGGGCCACAGGTCTTAGGCTGGCCACTTGCAGGCCTAAATTCTCGGTCCAAATTTTCCTTTTCTGACACTTTATGGCTCATTGGAAAACCCGAGAATAAATGTGACGACGTTCAATTATTTAGTCGTGAAGTCCTTAAAAAGTCGATGTTCGAAATCGGATTAAAAATCGGGGTTAATTGAATCAATTGCGATCGTAGCGATTTAGACTATTACGCGCCCCTTTAGGGTTTTGCTCACATTTGACTCGTGGTCAATAGCTTTTTGATCCACGTTTAAGAAAATTCTCAAATTAGGGACAACCCTCGGTTGTTATGTAATCCCGGGGGTTTAATTGATAATCCTGAATACAAAATAAAAAGGAATCAGTTTAATGTCATTTCTAACTTGTATCGAAGACGTGTCGAATCACCCGCGATCCAGCTTCGTACTTCTACCAAATTGATTTATTTCCGTTCGCTAATGGTCTGGTACAAGATGGTATTGTTTCCTCCTCGGATCCTTGTGGTCGAACGATCCGTTCTTGATTGAATATGCTGGTCGCACGTGTATCGTTCTCTAATGGCGTTTTCGAAAGGTCTGTTAACTCACGAATGATCGATTTAGAGTAATTGTACTAACAGGGCATTGATTAATATCGCCATTTCATATAATCCCAAAATATGGTCAAAATTCAGGATGTCACATGTCGTGAATGCCCAACTTGTCAAGTGAGCTATAAAGACCCTGCTTGATATACCCTTCATTATAATATCTGCCAGCTGGTCTTCAAATCGCACAAACGGAAACCGAATCACTTTGGCATCTAAATTTTTCTTGATGAAATGACAATCCACCTTAGCATGTTTGGTAGGATCATGTTGAACTAGATTGTGAGAGATCTCAATTGCTGTTTTGTTATTGCAAAACAACTTCATCTCGGCTCTTGGAGCGAACCCAATCTTCGACATTAACTGCTTAAGCCACGGAAGCTCACCCAACCCTTTGGCCATCCTTCTAAATTTGGCCTCTGCACTTAACAATGCCACCACCTTTTGCTTCTTGCTCCTCCAAGTAACTAAGTTTCCTCCCACGAAGATAAAGTATCCTGATGTTGATCTCCTATCATAAACACTCCCACCCAGGAAAAATCCTTTATACCTGTTTACACCAAAAATTGATCAGGTCAATCATAGGGATAAGCACGTGAATTATGGAGTAATAAGCAAATGACCCATTGTCGACGATCGCAAAATTTATTATCAATATTAATGCACATCAATGACCATTGCTGACCAGTTGCCACAACAAATGATTAATGATAGTCGACAAATATATTGATAAGATATTAAGACATCACAGGTCACTTTAAAATAAAGTGATGGAGGTCGTGGAACAACCAACACACAATTCTAAAGGAACCATTTGTATACGATATCATGATATCGTGAGAATATGGGCACAAAACTTTCGGAGATAAGTGAGTGTGGCTACTACTGCACTATGTAGAGATGGTTATGGCACAATCACTATATATTCCATCATTCATCTACTAGAAGCCTCCTGCACACAAACAAACAAATTTACTATCTTTTAGTTATATTTACTTTCCTGCATCGTACTTTCAACTTGCACTCGTGTTGATAAGATGCCAATGTGTATCTTAGCTCTATTTGATGCCGATGTGTATCGTAGCTGTATTTTTCATATCGACGTCACCGATTAAATTTTGGCATGTATTGTCATCCTAGATGTCGCATTGTCAATTAAAATTTGCTCGTACCTAGCTAGGCTCTGGTGAGGTGACCTTGCCAACGCCCGCCTTTGCCTCTTCCACATCTAGGCGAGGCCAGGTGAGGGATGCAACCCTCACTGGTAGTTGGCAAAAAGGCTGACGAGCTCTAGCGAGCATCACTAGCCACAGAGGAAAAGAAAAAATGAAAAAGAAAAGAAAAATTAATAAAAAATTAAAATTTTTGAAAAAAGTTATTAAAATTTATTTTATAAACGTTAGTGTTAGCATTACCCGGCCAGCCACACCTTATAGGGTGGTTTCCATCCTAAATTAGTCGAATAGACTCAATTGGCTCAAATATAAAAGGTTCAGGATTAAATTAATCAAATTAAAAGATTTAGAATTGAATCTAAGTCTACGACTTCTTTTGTACTTTTCCATTAAGTTTCACTAGCAATTGCGAGGACTAAACAATGTACTGGTGACTGAAAAATACCGAAAATGTTTGGCTGCCTTAAGTATGATTGTAATGTCTGGTCAACAACGACCACCCCAGTGCATCACAAAAATGCACTCCCACTTTCTCCAAAGCCACTTTCTTTTCCCCTATACTTTGTCGGGTGATAGGATAAAGCGTGTCAGACAATACCTTCGCCATGGAATAAAGATTTTCTAACGTGGAACACGAGAGCTTGGGTCATCAAGAGTCTACTGATGTTGTGAACGGGATGACGATCTGATCCTTGCTTTTCATATGACTCCAAGTCCAGCACAATTGAGTTCGCAAGACAATCATTGTGGATTAATCAAACCTAATAATGATTAAAAATATTAAATATGCATTTATATCGCTTGTAATAATTAATTAATAAAAAATATTTTCATTATCAATAATTATCTTTATCTAAATATTTTCGTAGAGGTGGCTTTCTTTTAATGTTAGCTGCACAAGCCGCTTCGTTCGGTAACTATTTTATCAAACCAATTATATAGGCGTTTGATGCTACAATGCCAGCTATATTAGCCATGTCACTCAGTTACTATTTCGCAAGCAAGCCACAATGGCTGTTTGCTGCTTTCCCTCCTATTCTGAACCTTTCGCTCTTTGTTTTAAGAAGCCAACACCACCACTAAACTCAATGCACTCGGACTAGCTAGATTTGGAAATTTTGCCATGAACAGCTACCTAATGCCGCATCATTTACCACGCCTCAGCTGCTAGACCCTGTTTGACTTGATTTCAAATTCAAGCTAGTTACCTTGAGTTTGAGGGGATATTAGAGATACTTAGGAATTTCTATAGAATAATTTTCTTCGTTAGAGATTTTTTATAATTATATTGATTATCTGCATCTCTTAATATTGCATATATATTTTCCTTTGATTGTGCATATCTTGATTAGATATCATCTTAAAATAGTTATTTAATAATGCCAATAAGTAGGCTAATGTACTCTTCATAAATGTATATTGAAATATATAGAAATTCCACAACCACCTCTCACTTTATTATTCTCAACTATCCAAATAAATGTAGATGCTCGAATTCTTAGTATACTGGTCCATGTGTTTCTAAATTCTTATAGAGTTGATTGAGGTCACGACAGTTTAACCATATGAAATTTTTTGAGTAAAATTTCCTTGGGACTCCTGGCTCTTTTTTTTCTGCGAAATTTATGTGGAGGATCTGCCTAATTATGTGAGAAAGAGATCATTGTCCAAGATCAAGTGCTGCGTTATTGGACAAAGATGAGCACATATGAAAGTCTTGTAACTAAAATACCTACAATGAACCACTGGAGTTTGCTGCAGAGGCCACCTTCAATTGTTTGGTCCGATTCCCCGACCCGAGGAAGGAACGACGTCAAAAAATATGAACTTTCTTTGCATCAAGACTTGCCATTTTGCGGGGAGAGACTCTGTCACAGAGCCAAAAAATTTGTCCCCTGTGAGAGCCCCGATCGTCATCAATGGCTTCTTGCGGGCGCATGCTCCTCAAAGTCATCATTCTCGGCGATAGCGGGTACTGCGCGCATCTTGCTCCTTGCTTCGTTGTGAGTCTCGAACTGGAGGGATGAGTTTAATCGGAGCGTAACTTCCTAAAAACGGTTTGCTCACGGCTGGTTATATTTATTCCACAAGCCACTATAGTTAATATTGGATCAAGAAAATATACTGAAGCATGAAACTAAAAATGAAAGAGAGTCAATAAATTATCACCCTTTAATAATAGATCAAATTTCAATTTAAGCAGAAGTAAAGCTTTTCATTAGCTGTTTCGATTAATTAACTTTAGTTAACTCATACCTTAATTCCGGGTATCAGTATAGCTCATACTAATGTGTGAGTACATGCATCTATCTTCTTATGAAAAATGATTGCCGGACTAGACGTTGAACTTGAAAATTTGTTCTTCCAGTCTTTCTTTCCTGGCTTTATTTAGAGCGGAAAGATCATGAGCATGTTTTATTGCGATGATCATGTCTGCAAAAGGCTACCAGGACACCTAAGTCCAGCTACTTACCTTTTGTTTTTTGCAGCTTGAACGGCAATCCAGATCTTGGCCTGCCAGATCCTCACCCGCAGAAGAATGAAAATCCATCTTGATCCCAGTCGTTGCATTGGTTCCGGCCTTCCATGTAGTACTCTTGTTGGCTTTGGCTACAATTTGGTTGATCAAAAGGAAACAGATCAGAGGTGACTTCTTCTTCTGCTTCTCGTCAACAGATGTCTGATGACATTTCTAGGATAGTTTTCGTTTAAAAAGACAGGGTGGCAACTTGTCTGTTTTTAACATCGCGAGAGTCCACCGTGTCCCTTGAAACCATGTTTTCCTTCTAAGTTCTAGTAAGTCACAAAGTGATCCTCCAAGAAAGCGAGAGAATAGACAGACAAGAATTGCAGGCATAAGCATGAAAAACAGATTGTAAAGCCGTTATCCTAAGGAGATTTCCCTTGAAAACCTGCTTGGCGAACTTCAAAAGTTGTGATGCAGTACTCATTGGTAACATTTGGGGAATCTGAAGAACAGACGCTGAGAACAAGATCACTCAAGTATAGCAAGAAATTATCTGCACAGTTAAAAAGGAGATTTTGCAAATATTGCAGGTTTGGATTGTCCGCATTATGGTTGTGAGCCACCCATCATCCACAGTGACCTCAAGACAACAATCGTGTTAATTTTGGCGGAATTGGACACCCACAAGTTGTCCTTGTCTCTATTCGACCAAAAAAAAAAAAAAATAGTTGTCCTTGTCTCTGTGATAGGATGTGCATGATAGAGTGCTACTCTCGATTTTTTCCTTCAACTTTTTTTATGTGCAAGTCGACCTCATAGCTTATTTATTTTGTTCAATGAGGTCGTTCTGTCATTTGTAATTACTTTCTCCATTACCTAATGGAACGTGGCTATTGTGCAGTGCGATTGGTTCTATCTGCAGGGGATCTGATATCTCCCCCGATCCATGATATTACAGTACATGAAATATGAGCATCGTCCGCTGTGCACATGCCCAGATTTGTATGCACGAAGCAAATTTGTCATTGATCGAATGATTAGACAATTATCATTCATCAAGGTATGTTCCCATATTTTTTCCCTTATGGTATGATCATGGGCATTCATTGCTACAATTATGCCAAGGAAATGCAATCCCATCGTTCTATGAGAATACATAATTTCTATATTATAAAAATTAGGAGCGAGCACTAGTCTTAGATTGAATGGGGAACCATACTGAATTAGTGTGTTCTGGGTGAACTAGTCTGGTTCTCGATTTTAAATCTTTAAAATTGGGAATAACCAATTCGAGTCCCCATTTCGAAATTTTAAAATTGGGACCTACATAGACCCTCAAAATTGAGGATTCAGAAACCAGCTTATTTCTAGTTCGGAGTACTATGGGACAAGCTGTTGCCATCTTATGTATTTGCCGTGTTGTATGATTATGGCATGCTCTATTAAGTACAGTTTACCTTTCTTAGATTAGATCATATCGGGCTCTTGCACCTTAATAAGATGGTCGCGTCGGTTCCTTCACTCCCTAGTAGCTCGCGGATGGGGGGTATCGGCGTTCTAATGGTGTTCTGAATCTCTGGGATTGTTGATCAATCGGTAAGAAGATGGTCCACTGGCTTGGATGATCTGTTGAGCAACTCCGGCAGAAGTCGTTGGATGATTGATTGACTAGTGAAGTCCATTGTGCCGGACTTGACGGAACATGAAGGGGCAGGGATCAGATCGACATCACGTTCCCAACAGGAACTGCGGCTCCTGATGGCCCACCCTCTCGTTTTCCATGGCGGAAAGTATGGTCCGACGCACTCTATACGACAACCTTTTGCGTGAGCCAACAAAAAGGTAGCTTGAGAGAGAGAGAGAGAGAGAGAATGCATGTTTGCGCGAGCTCGGATGGTCGTTGTTCTGCTTTTCATTTCATATCCTAGCACAAGTCAAGTCTCCTCCATTGCTTATAAGCTCAATTAAACCGATTAAGTCTGTCGATAAATTATCTATTGAGATCTCATATCGCTTGATAATAAGATTTATGTGCTCTTTATATTCATCCAATTATCAATTTAAACTTTTAGATTGAATTTTCTAATTTGATATTACAACTTTCATTATCTAAAAAGCGCTCAAGGGGCTTATCTCTTGGTGGTCCTAGCAACGTGAGCAGCACCAGTCACGTTTATCACCACTTGCAGCTATCCTTCAACAAATCCGCAGCCTTGGGATATTATTTCGACGCTCTTTTGCATAATTCTTATCCAAAGCGATGTATTTTATTTTCTGCTACAATCATTGATTATCATGATGGGGTTTGTTAATGTTAACTGATCAAAAGAGTCGTGATTTTTTACTTTTACGATATAGAAAATATCATAACACTTCACCACAATTATTCTAGTGTCACAAATATATTGTCGTGATGAAGTGCAAAAATAGGGTAAAATAAAAAAAATTCCATGGTAATAATTTTAGAAAATTTTCATACTTATGAAATTACAAAATCAGCATTTTATTATTCACATGCAATTCATCTTAATATACAAAATACCACGACCCAAATATAATCATTCAAAAAGAAAAATCATGACAAGAAACCAGGATAATGAATGAAATTACAATTAGACATTACATATATTGACGTATGAAATTTACATTCAAATTGTAATCATTTTTTTCTTAAATTTTGTTTGTTTTACAAAAAATGAATGATTTTAAAAATATATTTTCTAGAAATGATAGCTCGTATTACTGTTGTTGGAGATATGATTTGTGCAATTAATTTTTTGGAAACACTTGAATCAGTCTAAGTTTTAGATTGATATCAATTAGTGATTCAAAATGATTTTATTTCTTTGTATTTTCCTTTTATTAATTACACTTTGTAATATAAAGAATACATAACAAATCAGAGTGAATAGAAGGATACTATTCAAGCACTCTTTCTCTTTCACTTCGTGTCACAAGTCAACCAATTGGTCTACACTATAACATATCTTTAAGAGTAAAGTTCAAAGACATATATAGAAACAGTGAAACAAAGTTTCTCGATTCATCTATTAAATCTATCTAAACAAAAATTCTTGGGACAGAATTAGACAACATTCTCGTCCCATAAAGTACGCTTCTTCTTCTTCTTCTTTCCTGGGGACCCGAAAGTTTAGTCAAATTCATTACCATAAAAAAAGAGAGCAATATTCGGGCTAGTCAAGCAATTCATAATTTACTTTCCAAAATGCCAAACCAAATCGAGCTTTAAGGTAAAATCCTTTAAACCAAATGCATTTTGAATGATGGATGCCAACCCCTTTTCTCAATACGCACATATTAACAACAGAGGAAATGTTTGATCCTATGCCCCCATTTGCTCTGTATAGAATGAATAATTTAGAAAATATTTTACTAAAAATAATTGTGCGTATTACTTTAAATAATTAATAAAAGAATAATGTTTTGATTATTGACTATAATTAACGTCTATGAAATTTTTTTCTGTTCATTTATACTTGTAAGCGTTATAAACAATCATTCTTAAGAAAAATATTTTTTAAATCCTTCATTTTTCATAGAATAAATGCCCGCTTAATATTTTTAATCGTTAATAGGATTGAATAATCTGAAATGATTGTGTTGTGAACTCAATTGAGCGGGACTTTGAAAAGCAAGAATGGGGTCATCTTAACATTGACAACATCAACCGACTCATGATGACCCATGTTCCACGTTAGAAAAGTTGATTTTTCATGCCGATGATATCGCTCGATGCACTTTATCCTATCGTCCGACAAAGTAGTAAAAAAGAAAAAAAGAAGTGGCTTTAGAAAAAGTGAGAGTGCATACCACGGCAGTCGTCGTTGACCAGACAATAGCTTGGCTCATTTCAAGTTGGAGAGTACAAATTTTACCATAATACAGCTTGGTTCCAGAAATTGGTTCTACGTTAACCACGGGTTACAAAAAACGTTTCTTCTTCCAAAGTATAATTTGCACGTCAACACCATTCCTAGTTTCTTCTTTGAAAATATAACCCAGATTTGGCGAGAGCTGCCTCACCCTTGCCCGCAACCAATGGGACCGTGAAGACCTTGCACGAGGTCCTGCTAGAGTGGGTGGAACCTTCGGAGTCAGCGAGGGTCACTAAAGGAAAATAAAAATAAATTTTTAAAAAAAAATAATAAATTCAATTAAAGAATTAAAATATAATTGAAAATGGTTAATGTTAGTGCCATCTGTCTGTGTTAATGATTTTAAGTCAAAATTGGCTAGATAAACTCAATTGATAAAAGATAAAAATGTTTAGTTATTAATTGACAAAATTGAAAGGTTTAAGATTAATTAACTATATATATATATATATATATATATATGATTTTTTAGACAATTTTCTTGTAATTTACAAATTTTACCTAAAGATTTATTGACTTAAAAACTTGCGATGTCTTTGGTATGTAATTTGCAAGTATGTGCCACAATTTATTGTTACGGCAAAAGCTTTTCTGCTCACCGATGGGCAAAAACCAACCCCGATTTGAAAGATATTTAGATCCAAGTATAGAACTCCTTTAAACCGACTCTAACTAGGAACCCGACTCTATCTCGGAAAATATTGAATAATTTCCTTCTTTGGGTGTCAAAAAACAACTCCAATTTAGATTTGGAATTTCTATGTAGATTGGAATTTATGGGTTCAAATTCTAAAACATAGTCTTAATAGATGTCGTGTCAGTCAAGTCTCGTGTATGGGACTGCGTTTTTCAGTGTAGACCCTTTTTTCTCCCTTTTCAAAATTGATTGTATTGAGGTCCATCTGCAACCGTGCCTTTTCAAATGCGGAACTATAACAAAAAAATCAAACTGCTTATGCTTTGCTCCTCAGATCCAGCCTCAATTCTTTCCACTTTTCTTGTCTTCCTCTCACTTATATTTTCCCAAACATAGATAGCATCACAAGCCGTGGAATTAGATTTAGCAAAGGCATAACTTGATTAATCCATCTTTGTTCTTAATAAACCATGTCACAAATAATCCGTGTTAGGCTTAAGAAAATATGTTATATTGCAAAATTCTCATTGTAGCAGTCTACTTTAAAACATATCTATTTAAAGTGACAGTACAATTTTAACCTTCTAGATTTTTTTTAAAATCACGATTCCTACATTTTGATTCTTGTTAAAATATGAAATCTTTTAGAACATACTCCATATGTATATAAGTGGGATGAACATCATGAATCCAACTCTCCTCAAATTTTATAATATTTTTATTCTCAATATAAGGAACGCTCCTTCCAGCTCTCGCGCTCACTCATCCGCACCAAAACACATCCGTCCAAAACTTCCCCAAAAATATTTGAAAACAATTTTCATTCCACTTGGTTAGGCAGCAGAGAAGTTAGGCACCCCAAGCACGGCGTACGCATCGAACTCGCGGGCCTCCGATGACGGGTGCGAAGCCTGTGTCAGTGGGTCGGACGCCTATGACGGTGCCTCCGTCGGTGGATCCGAGCTATTCCTTGAGGCCTTGCTCCGGCTGTCACAGCAGTACTTGGGCTCTCCCGCCGGAGAGTATAGTGCCTCCCACGGGCGCAGTTCCCCCGTCAAACTCCAGCACTCCCTCAACAAACTCCACCTCTTCTCCACCTCCCCCTCCACCGGTGCCCCCGCCAGCGTCTCCGAATGGGGGGTTGCCACCGTGGAAGCTTGCGCTGACAGTGGCGGTTGGGATTGGGGGGCTCATTGCGCTGGTTGGGATGTGCATTTTCGTGATTTTTTATCGGAAGAAGAGGAGGAGGGTTGAGTTGGGGAGTTACACCCCACAAGGGCCTAAAGGTGAGATTTTTAAGCTTGAATGCGAGCTTTTGAAGTTCGCAATATCTTTATCTATTTATTTATTCTGTATCGAGTTCCCGAGGTGCGACTCCTGCTGAGCCCTTCTCAACAACAAATGTGTTTTCTAAGATCTTATTTGGTACCATCTCCAGGCATAGCATTAGGTCTTTCACAGATCACATTCACGTACAAAGAGCTAAAAGTAGCAACAAATGGTTTCTCCAATCTCAACCTGCTTGGCCAAGGTGGTTTTGGCTATGTTTATAAAGGAGTGCTTTCGAGCGGGAAAGTAGTTGCAATCAAGCAGTTAAAAGCTGGAAGCAGACAAGGAGAAAGGGAATTTCAAGCAGAGGTCGAGATCATCAGCCGCATCCATCATAGAAACCTTGTTTCCCTTGTTGGTCACTGCATTTCTGGCTCTCATAGAATTCTGGTATATGAGTTTGTTCCCAATAACACATTGGAATTTCATTTACATGGTGAGTATGACTCGAGAGAAATACATGTACGTTTTTCATCTGATGATGCCCTTTCGAATATTCTCTCTCTCCCTCTGTCTCTCTCTGTTAACTTTTTTCCAAAGTTCACACTTGAACTTCTGTCGGTATGTATGGATTCTAGCTACCACCTACCATACAACTTTGATTCTCCATGGTTAATGCCTTTTTTAAGTACTGCTGGAATAGTGGACTCGTTTATATGGTCCTCATTCTCGAATAAGGCATTTATATATCAAAACTGTTTATCTAACAAACTGGCAATACGCTGAGGTTTTGTTTATATTCATTTTTCACTTAATCAAATTGCGATAATTTGTTTCCGAATGTTGTTGTCAACAACCGCCTAGCCTTCTTCTAGGTATGCGGCAAAAATCCACTAAAAGTAGAAAAAGGGGAAAAATGTCTGGTGATCTTGGTGAAATCCCATAATAATTGGCTAACTTGATCTCAACCGCAGTACGCATGCATAGGCAACATAGGATGCATAGTTATTTTGGAGCTCAAAAGCTGATTAATAACATTATAATTGTTATCACTGGCATATCATTGCAGGGAAGGATTGACCAACTATTGATTGGTCTACGAGAATGAAGATTGCTTTAGGTTCTGCAAGAGGGTTGGCGTATCTGCATGAGGAATGTAAGAATGCTCTTTTGAACCTTATTACTTTGATAAATTTCGCGGTTCATCTTTATAGGATTTATTTCTCAGGTAATCCTAAGATCATTCACCAGGACATCAAGGCTGCTAATATTCTTCTAGAATCCAACTTTGAGGCAAAGGTATGATGTGCTATTGTTTAATCATTATATGATAGTTTTATTATATGATAATATTGGTCGTCTAGTTTGTTTATTGAATTCGCTACCACATTGTTTACTTAGTTCATTGATTTACTTCATATCTTGAAAAGCAATTTGCATCCCTCTAACTTCCTCTATATAAGCCGAAGCTAAGAGAAACGGCAAGGGATCTTTGGGCTGCAAAAGTTGATTTCTTGATGAATTCATTAGAACTAAGTAACAAACTTGTTGTGATGCAGCTATTTTTCAAATTGTGATAAATTTCTAATACATAATTTAACATTGTTGTGTGAACCTATGTGGCTATGAATTGTGAAAGCTGATATATTGATTTTAGGTTGCAGATTTTGGACTTGCAAAATTTGCTTTTGATGCAGATACTCATGTAACCACTTGAGTAATGGGAACTTTTGGGTAAGGCCGTTTCTCATGCATAAGGGGTGTTTGAATTGGCACCAATTATTGTGAATAAGAAATGATCGAACACAACAATAAATAGAAGAAGGAAATAGATAGCATATCGAACTTACGTGGTTCGATTGGTGGGACTTCCTTTATAGGGATAGTAGCATATAATTTCACTATAGATCAAATAATTATAGTCAAACACTCAGTTTTACAGCCTCCAATTACACACAATATCTCGCATAATGTTTAGCCCCTACAATTCGTCACAAAACAATTTCTCAACTTACGAAAGAATTTACAAATCTCATTTATTGGTTTCTCAACACTTGTAATTTATTTGAGATGAAATGCATGAGCAAGCGGCAATTGATTATTACGGCCAAAAGCTCATTTGCCCACTCTTGTGTAATAAAACCAAAACCCATATTTTATATATAGATAATATCTTTTTAGTTGACTCAAACTAGGAAATCTAATTCGAGACTCAAACTCAAGACATATTCTCAAGATTTTCTACTTGGCTCGACCTTTGAACCAAGTCACAATCATATTATTGAAAACTTATTATTGCTACTCTCCACATCTGCTCATGAACACAACCACCATAGAAATCTTCCAAGTTTAAGCTATCCCTTGAATTTCACCATAATAATGGACCTCATCAAGACACAACTCTACTAGCACCTTTAACTTATCCAAAAGGATTTGCCAACACAAGATCCTCAGCCATAGATAAAGCAAAACCACCATTGTATCCATATTTGTCAAGTGTCAAATATTACCCTTTTTAGACTTAGCAGCTATAGTAAAAGTTGGGTCTACAGGCTCCTCCTCGCCATAAGTACCATTTGTGTCGATTACTGTGCAGATATGCACTTACTTAGGGGTTTCTAATTGCAACTCCACCTTGAGTTGAACACCATTTAGATTTGTATAAACACTATTACAATCACTCATACTCCAAAGTATCAAGGACTCATCAAATTTAACTTCTCTACTGACAATAAGTGATTTAATATGCACCAATAGCCCTACTCACCTTTTACATAGCATAGTAATATGCACTTATTGCCCTCTAATCGAGCTTACGATCACTTACACAACATAACATGAGCAATTAAATATTTCAAGAAATAGATAATCAGTAGTGTTACCCAATCACACTTCTTTGAGAGTTCGACATTATATCATAGTCAATGAGGATCTATTCACAGGTAACTCATCATGTTAAGCACATATGCTAGGAATTTCCTAGCTATGCCAACACTGGAGGGCATATCATGGGTCGTCTCTTGCAATGTTTTGGTTATCAATTTTGCAACCCATTGTGGTTCACTATGCCTTCCTTCATGCATAATTTGTTCTATAGGTCTGAGCAGAATTTTATGCTATTATTAATCCAAACTTGTTTAACTGATCAAAGCTCCCAACTATCAGATCCTTACAATAGAATCAAACTTGTGCCTCAACATGAACACCTAGTCTTCCTCAAGTTGTCATCAGAACTATCAACATAAATCCGACACTCTACCTCAAAGAAAACCGTGAAAGCCTATGAATGTCAAGTGAATCAACTTTGCAATCATTGTTGTTTTTCTATTGGTCCTACAAAACAACACTTTTCACAGTTTTCCTAAGTCACAACATTGCATACATTCAATTCCTCAGTGACATAACCATACAACATAATCTCTCACCAATGTGCCTTGAATGAGTATACCATAATTTAGACTCTTGAACTGATGAATTCGAAATCCATCATTGTCTCCCCCGATAGCTCAACTAGGCCATGTGCTTGGTTCTTCTCATTATCACCAAGACACCTTGAACTACCTTCAAAACTCCATATTTTATAATATACCAACACTCAGCTAAATATAGGCACTCAAGGAAATCAAGTTTTTCTTCAAAACATTACTCACTTTAGTGATGTCTATACGATACCATCATACATTCTAATTCTAACATTGCCCACACCTAAAACGTCACACTCAACATTGTTTTCTAGCTGTGCTTCACCACTACTCACACATTGATAAGTAGCAAACCAGTTCATGTTTAGTTAGCGCAAATCAAGCAACCATAATTTATTACTCATCTGTCAAGTGATGAATCTTCAGTGCTTGACAAAACATAATCAGCACTAACCAAGTTTCTATTAGCTATTTCAGTAATATATTCAGTAGATTTGACTCTATGTCTTTTACTCTTCTTATTTTTTGGTTTAAAACAGTCACTTCTGAGATGTTGTTGCGACCCTCTTGAGGCGAAATGCCAAGTGAGCACGAACGTGAAGTGGTGCTTGTGCTTAGCTTGAACCCTCCCAAGAGCCTACCAATCGCAACTTGATTTCCTTGATCAATTAGAAATTGTGTTTACTTTAAAAGCCGCCTCTAACCTGTTAGAGGCCAGCTAGAAGCCCAAATAAGAGCAGGAATCCACCTTACTTTTACAAACTAGAGATTCTAAATACGGGGACTAGATTATGCTAAAGTCTATTATCGTCTTTTCGAAAACGTTTCGGTCATGCAATCTTTGTCCTTTTTATTCATAGGCACATCCATCAAAGTGATCATGCAGCACGGAGTAACACAAGAACGTGTATTAAACATATCAAGACAATGAAGATAACAATGCAAGGTAATGTAAAATGTTGAAATGTAACTCGATCTGAGTTGGGTAAAGAATACATATGACCTTGTTACAAAAGTCCTAAACAGGATCCCACGTGAAGTATGCTTAAAATTTAAACAAGCAGCTCCTCTAAAACTAAGAGAATACTAAAGGTAATGAGAGTAAATCAAAACTATTCCTAAAATGCAACTATTACTTAAAGAAACGTACCAATTTGTTTTCATTTTCACTTATCAACTTTTTTTTTTTATTCCTTTATAAAACAGGAAATGATCTTAGTCAAATTTAAGGATGTTATGATAACTATGAAATGCGACTTCATAAATAGAATGATGAACAAACATGAAATAACACGAGATTAACTTAAAATTGATCGTTTAAGATCTAAATGCGACACCCCCCCTCTCTTTTTATTAATATTTTTTTATCTTCTTAATTCAACAGGGCCAATTAATCATGAATATAACAACTATATTTTAGAATCAAAAGAAATCAATGAAATTCTCTTATTATATTTTTTAATTTGTTATTATTATTTTTAATAAATGGAATGACGTGAATTAAATTTAAGGTTTTTTTTAGGTCTGTAAATTTAACGTTATTTTAAGAGCCATTTTAATGCATAACAAACTATGATTTAAACAAAACTGAAGCCAAAGACCAATTCTGGAATGCATGCCAACTGTTCGACAAAATTTCACAACCAAGATAGTTCTTCTGCAATACCCGGTGCAAAGATGCATCTTGAATAATTGTAGCTAGCATGTTTGTCAATTGTAACTGGCAGATTATACATAAAAAAAAGCAGAAATACTCAGTATTAAAATGCAATTCCTAGACTGCACACCAGCTATTCGATGAAATGCTACAACCAAAATGGTGGTCATAACATACCCACTCGTGTCCACAACTTACTCAGGAGTCTCTCTCTCATTCAGTCCCTGCACACATAGACCACACGCAACCACTTGAATACAAACCAGTAACTCAAACAATAGCCAGCAACTTAAATATGCACCCATAGTGAGCATTCGAAGCTTATTCATAATAATAGCAGCTCAAACTGGTCTATCTTCTGGTCTCTTTTCACATAATACACATCTAGAGTTCATCTACCAGGCTCTCATGAACATAACAATCGCAACAGGATCAACTTAAGGTCGCCAGCCTTCTCATCAATTCATTCACAATCCAAACAGGCCCTTCAGCTCATTTTTTTTATTATTCTTTTTGTTGAATTAAAAAAGAGAGAAGAAGATCCAGCCAAGATCATTACCTTGCCTCCTAGTTGCCGTGACTCACGAATCTTGGCTAAGGAAACGGAGAATCTGCTCTCTAGAGTCGAGTGAAGTTGCCCTCTTCAGATCTGGACAATGGAACCTGAACTGCAAGAAAAACTGATCAGACAAGGGTTTTGTCAGCCTTCCAATTTAATTTCCAGACCCCTCTTGCCCACTCCCTTGACACCGAACTCATCCAGAAATATCCTAATTCAATCCCCTAAGTCTTTGTTTGCCTCGAATTTTCCATTTTTATCAAAATCTCTCTCTTTTTCCCTACTCGCTCAGCAGCTTCCAACACCTGAAAAATTTCTAGGCTTTAGGAGGCTCAAAACTAACTCTGGCGCACTATTCTCACCCTCACCCATGCAAATACAGGACTAATTAAAGGGCAAGACCAAGCTTTTCTTAAACTAGGACAACCTGGTTTAACCTATAACAAGTGGTTTGGTTCAACATCCCCTCTTTTTTCCCAAAAGCTCTGTTTCCCTCGCCCGTGACCACCGAATGTGCTCAACCCATAATTTTTTGACTCATTGCCCAGCAAGATGACTTCAATTTCGAGGGGATTTTGGCTTCCCTCCCAATGTTCTGCGTGGACAATTGAACTATGGTCGTAAAGCTCCTGACTTCTAATTTAAACACTACTTGAAGGTTTTGGTTAATTTTGACTCTAAGGCCATAAAGTTTTCGCTTTCCATCAGCGTGTCACTATGGGTTCACTGTCTTCTTTTGCTGGGTAGGTGTTTTGGGTGCTGGTTTTTCTCACCATCGGAGGGCTGCTTAAGCAAGTCTTTAGCACTAATATAAACCAGAATATGTGAGGTTTCTCTATGCCCTTTTCTTCCTCCAAAGCTCTTCATTTGATTTGATGAGAGCCTTCTTATCCTTGCTGCTGCCCATGCTTTGTGTTTGCCTTTCTTCAGGAGCCTCAATTCGTGTGCCCTTTCCCCTTATCTCGGCCGAAAGTTTTGGTCAATTGTAAACTACATATATTGTATTTTAAGGTCCCCCCGTGAGATCTTGCAAGCCGCTTGGCCAGATTTTGCTTAAAAGTCCCCCAAATCTCGTCAAAACCAACTCAACCCCCCTCTGTTGTTTCAATTTGGTCCTTAGCTTATCTTCTGGTCTTTGGTTGAAATTTTGGTCAATTATTGATCATAATGTCATTCGCCAGAAGTTGCAAGCGGTTGGGTAAAGTTTTGAAATTTTGCAATTTGGTCTCCCAACTTTTGCGTGACTGCATTTGGACCCATATCCTAATTTTGGATTTCAATCGCAACCATTATGTCCTTTCAACCCAATTTTGAAACCTTATTATTTTTCTAAATTCACGGAAAATGTGAGTCAAGGTGATGGGACTTGGTGCTATGGAGCAGCATCGGGCCTTCTCGGGGATTTGAGGGTTTTGGGAGTTTGTCGTCCCTGTTGATGTAAATCTTTGACGCCGAGTCCAAGGCATCAAAACTATTCTGCTTCTAATCACTAAGGCACTAGTATAAAATGGATCAAGGTCATTGTTTGGTGCAAAATCGATATTTTTTTTTAGTTAAGGGTCGAATGTTACCATCACCAGTGAATTCGATTCCTTAATTTTTTGAAAATTGCAATGGTGATCTATAGATGAAACTTTAGATGTCAACATATGCCCTTTCTTATCACAATTCCAATAGACAACACCACTAATTCTAAACATCACTCCTGCTAACACAAGTTTTAGTTCCTTTACCTTCGCCTACTGAACCAATAGGCAGAAGTCCACAAGTATCTCTCTTACGAATGACTTCACTTGGAATCAGATTGCAAATCTTGTCAAAAGTCAAGCTTCTTCACCAAGAAAAATTACTAACAATAACAATAGTATTCCAATTATAAGGTAGTGAGGGTAATAAAATCAACGCACGTAAGTCACCATCAAAGTCAATCTCAATCGAACTCAAATGACTAACAACCCCATTGGATTCATTGATAAGCTCATCAAGCAATGCACCTTCAACCATCTTTAAGTGAAACACACACCATATCAAGTAGACTTTATTAATCATAGAGAGCTTCTCATATATGTTCGACAGGGTATTCATTAGTCCAACAATGTTCTTCTCTTTCACATTGTTAAATGCGACATTACGAGCCAAAGCCAACAAAATAACACTTAACACTTATCTATTTAGCAAATCCTAATTAGCTTGCTTCATTAACACTCTTCTTTCCAAAAAGGGGTGAGTGCATGCTTCCTTAATCCAAGGAATCCTCAATTTACATCTTCCAGAACTCAAGATCCTTCCCATCGAATTTGTTGATTTTCACCGTGCCTTCTTTCGTTGCCATTAATTCACACCAACTTAGCCAAGCATGATTATGATACAAGAGATCGAAGACAATAATAAGTAAAATACAAAAATATATTGAACATTGAATTTACATGGTTCGTTTGGTGGGACTTACTCCATGAGAAAACTAGCACAAGATTCTATCATAGATTAAGCAATACAACGGAAATTATAGCCATACTTGAGTCACTCATACATTTTGTGTTTTCAAGTCCTAGTTACACATGATAATTCACATAGTATTTAGCCCTTATAAAATTTCATGAAAAAATCACTTAGTCTCACAAATAAATTTACAAATTTTTTCACAAGATTTGTTGGCTTCACAACATTTGTAATTTTTTTTAGAATGTAATTCATGAGCACGTTGGACAATTGATTGTTACTGCTAAAGGATCCCCTTCATACTCTAGCGTGCTAAAAATAAAACTCCCCTCTTGTTTATGTCATTTGATCCAAAATATGAAAAATCTTTTAGCTGACTTAAACTAGAAAACTTATTCAAATTAGGAAACCACTCAGATCAGGCTAGAGAAATCCCTAATTATCTATTGGAGGAGAATATTGCTTTTATGTTGCACGTAAAAGAATCTTTTAGCCAACCGACACTATATTGCATGCAAAAAAATTTTTTAGGGAAGCTTGGTATATTTCAATGTCTATTGAAGAAGAATATATGTTCTATGTATAGGCTTTATTAAATGACTATCTAAGATAACATATCAATCATGATATATGCACAATCTCTAATATAGGAAATTATCGTAGAGAAATCCCTAATTATCTCTAAAACTAGGAAACCTACTCAAACTAAACCTACTTTGATGTGGTTTTTGTACGAGCTCAAATTCAAGACAAATTCTCAACTCTAAATGATGGTTGAGGTCATTTATTTCCTCTTGAGTATATATTGGTTATGTCATCTTTTACTGATGAAAGTCTATCTAATGCAGCTACCTGGATCCAGGGTATGCCTCCAGTGGGCAGCTCACTGAGAAATCAGATGTCTTTTCTTTTGGTGTTGTGCTTCTAGAGTTGATAACCGGGCGTCGTCCGATTGATACAACTCGACCCTCTTATGAGGGTGGCATGGTTTATTGGGTTAGTGGTCTATCAATAGCATATTTACTTGAGCCCTGTTATTGTGTGTGATCTTATCTAGTAGGAAAACGAACCGATTTTAGGACTTCGAGCATCTATACGTCCCCACTTCATGCATTTATCCTTTCCCTCCATGCTTCCCTCCATCCACCTTGAGTTGTCATAAAATCGATTCCTCTAATGAAATTGTAGGCAATGCCTTTGCTCCTACAAGCATTAGAAGATGACAAGTTTGATGCCATTGTTGATCCAAAACTGCACAAGGACTATGATACTGGGGAAATGACTCGAGTGATTACTTGCGCTGCTACTTGTGTTCATCATTCTGCACAACATCGTCCACCAATGACACAGGTACATTGCCTGGTTGAAAAGCCTTGGTTTCAATATGAGAATTGGCATTTCTGTTTTTTTTTTTCCCCTTGTTATAGACATAACTCTATGCTCTATTTAATGGTTTTGCTCTTCCTACAAATGAAAAGTCCTGAGTAATCACTTCATTTGAGCCAGAAAAGGGGAAAAAAAACAATATTTTCAGTGTCCTAGTTTGCTACAACTCACTTTCCGGCGTGATTGATTGATGCAAATTGTTCTGCAAGTGTGGAATAAGATTTGAGCTTTGTGTAATCAGGTAGTTCGAGCATTGGAAGGAAACCTTTCCCTAAGCAATTTAAATGAAGGAATTATGCCAGGACAAAACAGAGTATATAGTAGTTGTGAAAGCTCAGATTATGACACCAGCCAAGACCAGAAGGATTCCAAAATATTCGGGATGATGGCCTTAGAAAATAGGGGTGAGCATGGTTCCAAAATAGCTCAGAAATCAAAGAATCAGACCGGTGAGAACTGGTCCAATTTTAGGTTCTGGTGAAACTCGGTCTGGTCTCCAATTCCTTTTTTTTTGGAACCTGTACTATGCGGCTCGGTTCGCGAACTAGGAACCTACAAAATCCTAAAATAGAAATATAGCAATCAGTATAAGGCGACGATCGGAGCTGATTTCTTGACCAAGGAAGTTCAGTTTGAGGACAGGTTGTTCACATTGCTGGTAAGCCCAAAAAAAGAAAAAAAGTGTGTAAATTGTATCATTTAAGAATGGATTTTGTATTGCTGCAGTTGTGCTAATTGGTTTCTGCGAATTTAATTCCCCTTGTTTTATTTGAAGGAAGTTGATTAGCTCATGACACCCTTTGGCTTTCCTGTTCTAACAAATTTCCCACGAACACTCTGTTACTGCGTTTTGTCTACGTAGCATATGACTCAAGCTCATGACGGACGGACTGCATAAACCTCTTTTTCCCTTCTTCTTCTTCTTCCTTTTTTTTTGCACAAAATGAACAGATTCTTGATGATCCCCGCTCCCATGTTACACGTTAGAAAATCTTGATTTCCCATGGCGTCCGACACGCTTTGTCCTATCGTTCGACAAAGTAGTGAAAAGAAAAGAAAAGAACAAAGAAGTGGCTTTAGAGGTTTAGAAAAAGTGAGAGTGCGTGACATGGCCGTTGTCGTTGACCAGACAACAGCTTGGTTAGTTTCACGTTTGGTTAAGACAAACGTTTCTTCTTCCAAAATATAATTTGCACGCCAGTGATCACATAATAAAATGAGCAAAACAAGAGAATAAATAGAACACCGGATTTAAGTGTTTCAATCAGTATGACTGATTCCACGAGAAGAGTACCACATGATTCTGCAATTAATCAAGTAATAAAATGGATATTACCACCATTCAACGAAACGCTCTTAGTATTTCTCAGTCCCTAATTGCATTGTTTGGTCCTCGCGATTCCTCGTGAAACTTATTTATCGAATAAGCCCTAAACCTATTTCACTTTTGCCAATTTAGTCCTAAACCTTTCAATTTTCTAAATCGAATCATAAATCTTTTCATATTTTGCCAATTGAATTAGTCATCTAATCAATTTTGATCATAAATCGCTACTGTAAATAGCCAGTGCTTACATAAACAATTTTTAGTCATATCTTAATATTTATCGAATTTTTATTTTTATTGTGAATTTTCCTTTTTTCTGTGCTTTTTCTGGGTTGCTGCGGCAAGGGCTTCGTGACCCCGCTAGATGCGGGCAAAGGTGAGATGGCCCTAGCCAGATTTGGGTAAAAGCCGCCTTACCCAAAGTCAGTGAGGCCGCGCAGGTGAGGCTTCCACAGCCAACGAGGGTGGTTGGTGAGACCCAAAAAAAGCACAACGAAATAAAATCTCTCGGATTACAGAGGAAGAAGAAGAAGACGATGACGAGAATCGAGCTTCGTTGCAGGAATTCCTAACCGATCACCGCCTTCATCGAACAAGATTTTCAGTTAGTCTGCAATTCGATCAATTAGAAAGAAAATAAATACGGACGGAACAATGGGTAATCAGATGAGCCCGAGAGAGCAGTAGATCGATGGGCTTTGCACAAAAGGCCTAACATCGATCTCTAGACTCTACTGCGAAGATTCAAGCCCAGGCCCAAGCCCAAGCCGAACTCGAATGTTGCAAATTATTTGATGATGTGGGAGGGATGATTTAGCATTTCAAGAAGTCCGGATAGAACGTCGCCCAACTGTTGCGTGCAACGACATCGTGGTTACTATCGGCATGTGTAGAGCACCTGGCATAGAGTGGGGTTCGCTAGGTGGTTAAGTACTCGGTTCGGATCCAACGGATGATATGTTACCTTTGATGATAACACGCTCGCTAGCTTATAAGTGAAGTCTTACCTAATGCACATGGACAGTGCGGTTTGCATGTATATATACAAATAAATTGAGTCACGAAATTCGAACTCATCATATGGAAAAACAACTTGTTATAGGCTCGACAGGCAATAAGCCTTGTCGAGGTATAGTGCAAAACGCCACTCTTCCCAATACATTCGTTCACGGGGGTTCTCCGTCATAGGATGTGAAGGCTACTTGTCACTTTGGTCTGTGCATATGTATCCCAGATGGGTCTATTCCCTTTGATTGCAGGGATGGTTGGGTACCTAAATGATGTTAGTTATATGCTACGAGCACTTGTGTGGAGCAATGTCCGCCCCTATGTTTACTTGCACTTGGACTAGGATTTACTATCTTTCGACCTGTGTTTTGGCAAAGTTGCAAAACTCAGAGAACAGAAAGCCTACCTTATCATTCGACAAAGATGCCATCCTAAACCTTGACTTAATGGCTGGATGGGTAGATGGCTCTCTGTCTCATGAATGGACAAGATAAGGACGGCATGAAGAGAGGGAAAAAATTGGTCCACGTCGTGAATTAGACAAAAGGAGGTGATCGTGCTCCACTTCAAATTCTTATTTGAGAAAATGAAGAATCTTTAGATTCTTTTTTGGAATTTTCCCTATGGTTTGGCAAAAGTTGCAGAACTCAAAAACAGAAAGCCTACCTTGTCATTCGACAAAGACGCCATCCTAAACCTTGACTTGACTATGCAAGTTTCTGAGATTCCACAGACGCGACCTACATGTGCCCTACTATAAATCTCCAGCCCTTTAATGGCCGGATGGCTAGATGGCTCTCTGTCTCATGAATGGACAAGACGGACGGCATGAAGAGAGGGAAAATTTTGGTCCACATCATGAACCAGACGAAAGGAGGTGGTTGTGCTCCACTTCAAATCAAAATGAGGACGTTCGAGCCCTTTTTTAAAATTTGTCTTATGTTTTGGCAAAGTTGCAAAACTCGAGAATAGAAAGCCTCCCTTGTCATTCGACAAAGACGCTATTCTAAACCTTGACTTGACAAATGCAAGTTTCTGAGATTCCACAGACGCAACCTACACGTGCCCTACCATAAATCTCCAGCCCTTTAATGGCCGGATGGCTAGATGGCTCTCTGTCTCATGAATGGACAAGACAGGGACGGCATGAAGAGAGGGAAAAAATTGGCCCGCACGTCGTGAATACGAGGAAAGGAGGCGATCGTGCTCCACTTCAACACTCTCTTCCTTTCCTCATCCGAGTTGAATAGAAACACATAGAATCCAGGTTCAATCACTTCACACTTGACATCCTCTAATTTCCATGCCTTCCGCATTGTGTTTAGAAAGGCCTGGAAATTGACATTTGGCTTTGAGAACAATTTCCCATATAGCAAAAATTCACTTACCGAGTTTCCATGTGCAGGAGTAACAGAATCCAAGTTCGTGAAATCATCTTCGGACCAGAGGTCACCCATTTGCCGACAGAGGGTAAGCACCTGGAGTTGATCTTCATCGGCGTCCTCCATGGGGATCGAACAACTGGTTATCAGGGTTTGGGGTTTGGTTAGGGGGTTAAAGGAGCGCTGATTTGGGCACTCAGAACAGACGGGCTGGGGTTGTGTACTGTTTGCGTGGGTCAGAACGCTCCCCACCAGTAATTCGGGTGAATGGGTAAAGAGGAGGGGTTGTTAATCAGGGAAAAATATTCTGAATGCAGCCATTGAGTAGAATCAAGGTGCAGAATCCTAATATCCCTGAACATTGCTATAATTTCTACCATTGCTCCTTTTGGGTACAATTAGTAGGGCTCCCATGTGCAGCTGTTATTGAGGACTCGATTGAAATGGTGGCTGGTAAGATAGGACAGGTGGAAGCTATTAAGATAGAAGCGAGGAATAATAGCGCACGTAAAAAATAGGGCGAGCCAAAATATGCTTGAATCTGCTCAATCCCCTCAAAACAGGCACTATTATTCATTTGGGGGGTCGCAAATGGTGGATTGACTTCAAGTATGAACGTTTACCCCATTTCTGCTACTCATGCGGGCACATAGGCCACTATGAAACTGCTTGTCTAAAAGTATCCTATGAAGATTTAGGCTTACCTCAGGATAAACCGGGACGCTATGGCTCTTGGCTGAAAGCAGAAGCAAGGGAACTCAGTCCCTGCTGGCACACGTTCTATGGAGAACTTGCTACACCATAGGTGGAAGAGGAAATGGTGCCTGAAACCCCAGAGGGCTCGACGGGGACTAACCTGCACAATTACAGCCACATCAATACCAGCCAAGCCATTATATTATACAAACCAGAAGGAATCCAGCAGGGGGAAAAGGATGAGACATCAAACAAAGGCAAACGGGTCCAACCAACGCTAGAGCTGACCCTATACTCCATAGATTATGGGACAGCAATAGGTCAGCTCACTCCAGAGAAATTCAGCTCAAAGAAACATGCTGCAAAGAAACTGAAATGCTTCAACCCTTACGTGAAGAAGGGATCCCTTGCTAATTTAGTCGACATCAAGAACCTCACGGAGACACCAATTCAAATATGGGAAGGGGTGCAAACACGGGCTTTGGTGGCTAGCCCTAATAAGCCACCAATGCAGAAATGAAGCTCCTAAGCTGGAACTGTCAAGGTTTAGGCACTCTCTTGACAGTCCAGAATCTAAGAGCCATGGTGGCTCGTGAGAGGCCGAATATAGTTTTCATTATGGAAACAAAAAATAAAGAGAATGTTGTGGATCGTGTTAAGAGGAGAATTCAGTTCAGCAACTCCTTCGTGGTGAATCCAGTGGGTACAGCGGGTGGCCTTGCTCTGTTATGGGACAACATGGTAAGAGTGACAGTGGGGTATAGCTGTGCAGACCGACTGGAAGTGGAATGTGAGGGCCTGGAAAATGGAGTAAATATGCATATTTCCCTACTACATGCCCCTACCAATTTTCAACAGCGAGCTTACTTATGGAATATGGTACATCCATGCAATGCACCCTTTAATTTTCCCTGGCTGTGCATCGGCGACTTCAATAAAGTACTTTATCCATGGGAGAAAGTTGGGGGACGGGAGGTAGAGAGATATCGAGTTATGGCATTCCGGGAATTCATTGACACTTGCTCTCTTAGGGACATTGCAAGCAAAGGATGTGCTTTTACATGGACTAATAACCGTGTAGGGGATGAACTAGTTAAAGAAAAACTCGACCGCGGTTTTTGTAATATGGAATGGAGAGCTATCTTCCCTCAGGCTGAAACATATGCTTTCCCCACCATAGGCTCTGATCATAAGCCCACTATTGCTTAGCACGGAGGTATCAAAAAGGAAAATACAAAAACCATTCAGATTTGAAGCTTATTGGCTGACCCATCCAAAATTTACAGCAGTGGTGAAGGATGCATGGCAGGAAAATTGGGGAACCCATCAAAGCATCGCTGGTCTTACTTTGAAAGTTAAACAGGCTTTAGGGAGGTGGAATCAAAAAACATTAAAAAATGCAGCAAAGCAAATTGAAGAATGTCGGCGCAAACTTATGGATATTACAAATTCTTCAGCAGGTGCAGGTCAAGGAAATGAGTACCAGAGCATTAAAGAACAATTAGAAGGTCTTTGGAGACAAGAGGAAATGTACTGGGGCATGAGGTCTCGCATTACTTGACTACGGTGGGGAGATCGAAACACAAAATTTTTTCATGCTACCACTGTTCAGAGGAGACAGAGAAATCGTATTACTATGCTGCAAATTTCTGAGCAGGAATGGTGTCGAGATCCTATAATACTCAAGTAACATATTACTGATTTTTATAAGAACCTATATACTTCTGTGGGATCGAGAGACTATCGTCCAGTTATAGAACAATGTCCAATGGTGGTTACTGGGGAGATAAATGCAGACCTAACAAAACCAGTTACAAGAAAGGAAGTGCAAGACGCTGTGTTCCAAATGGGTGCAACAAAGGTTCCGGGGCCGGATGGGCTAAATGGTATCTTTTACCAAAACCTATGGTCTATTATAAATGAGGACATATTTCGGATGGTTGACAATTTCTTTACTCAAGGTAGCTTCGACCCAGTCCTCAACAGCACTCAGATTACCCTCATTCCCAAAGTGCCATCCCCCGAAAGCATCACCGAATATAGACCCATAAGTCTTTGCAATTTTAACTACAAGATTATTGCAAAGGTAATGGCCAACCGATTGAAAACCTGGCTGCCTCAGATTATTTCCCCTGAGCAAAGTGCGTTTATTGGAGGTCGTCAAATACAAGACAGTATTTTCATCATTCAGGAGGTCCTACACCAGCTGAGAATCAGGAAGAGAAAGAGGAAATTCGGAGCTGTCCTAAAACTCGATATGCAGAAAGCCTATGATAGAGTGGAATGGGATTTTTTATGTGACTGTATGCTGCAGATGGGGTTCTGTGCGAAATGGGTCTCGCTGGTACAATACTGTGTCTCCTCAGTAAGCTTCAGTGTTAAAGTGAATGGGGAACTATGTCAACAATTCTCTCCTACAAGAGGATTACGACAAGGTGATCCTCTTTCCCCATACCTATTTATCATAGTGGCAAATGTGTTATCCACACTAATGGCTAAAGCTGTGTAAGATGGTTCACTCAAAGGAATCCGGCTTAATCACTACTGTCCAGTCCTTTCCCACCTACTGTTTGGGGATGATGCCATCTTCTTTTTGGAAGGGAGAATGGAAGAAGCCCAAAATTTGGCAAACACCCTGAATTGCTACTGTTTTGCCTCCGGTCAAACCATAAACCTAAACAAATCAAGGGTTTTCTTTGGGAGAAACTGCCCCCAGCAGTTACAAAGAAATATAGCCTCCGCATTACGGGTACCTATATTGGAGAAAATTGGGAAATACTTGGGATTGCCTACTGATTGGGGGCAAACGAAAAAAAAAATGTTCTCAGGACTACTTGGGCAAGTAGACAGAAAATTGGAAGGATGGAAGGAGCAATTAATATCTAAAGCCGGGAAAGAAGTCTTACTTAAAATGGTAGTACAGGTCCTACCAACCTATGCCATGTCCATATTTAAAATCCCTATTTCCATATGCCAAGCAATCGAGAAAAAAATTGCAAATTTCTGGTGGAAACAGAATGCACATCAGAAAGGCATACATTGGAAGAAGTGGGACATCCTGAAAACCAGGAAAGACAAAGGGGGACTCGGATTCAAAGACCTAGTTGACTTCAATCATGCCATGTTGGGTAAACAAGCGTGGAGACTATGCCAAAACCCAGAAGCGCTATGGAGTAAAGTGTTCAAAGGGCTCTATTTTCCTACTGTCAACTTCTGGACAGCTAAAAGAAGCACTCGACCATCATGGGGATGGCAAAGCTTACTGAGGGGCCGAACAGTTATTGAACCTGACATAAGATGGGAAGTCAGGGACGGGCAGCAAATCAATGTCAGAGAAGACAGGTGGCTACCAATAGGGAAACTTGGAGGGCCTTACAACCAAGACGAGCCTAAACACGTGGCAGACCTAATTAGCCCAGGACAATGGCAATGGAATTCCCCACTTATCTTCAGCATTTTTGACAGCTATATAGCACAACAGATTCTAGCAACCCCTCTTAGCATGAATGCAAAATCGGACAAACTGGTGTGGGCCTCTAGCAAGTGTGGTGCATACAAAGTCAAAAGCGGCTACAATCAACTACGCAAACAGCACAAGAAGTCATCAGAGCAACAAGCATCCTCATCATATCAGGTTCCTAATAACCCATGGACCGCAATATGGCAATTGCAGACTAACCCCAGAATACGTTTTTTCATGTGGAGCTTGTGCAGTGAGAGCCTTCCCACAAAAATCAATCTCTATAAGCGGCAAATTGTACCTGATGATATCTGCCTAGTATGCGCCCTAGTCCCAGAGTCAACGGAACACCTGTTTACCGAATGCGGATGGACTAATCAGCTTTGGCAAGACTTAAACTTGGGAGTCTCTACTAATCCAGCATTAATCACGCGAATTGACAAATGGGTGCATGAGTACCTGTCTTCGGGAGCCTCGGCGCAAGACAAAGCATTGTTTTCGACAACCCTCTGGTTAGCTTGGAAGGCTCGGAACACGTTGCTGTTTCAGGGCCGAACGCCTAACTCGACTTGCGTCAAACAAGAAGCAATCACGATAAACCAATTATATCAGAAATGGGCATCTCAGAAATAGGAATCAGCAACGACCCAACGCGCTTTCGTCGACGAGTGGCTCCCTCCGGTGTTCGGCTCAGCGAAAATTAATACCGACTGCTCTTGGTCCGCCTCGAATCTCAAGGGATCGGTAGCTGGGATATGCAGAGGCAGCGACGGAGTGCTTCTGGACGGGTTTGCGATGGAGATCCAAGCACAATCGGTGGAGATGGCCGAAACTCTAGCTCTTCGTACGGGTTTGCAGTGGGTAGAAGAAAACAGAAACTTAAACTACTCAAACTGGAGAAGACTCTGTCCAACTGAAGGAGTTCCGCACGTGGTGTTGTCTTCCGACTGCTTCTCTGTAGTTCAGGCCATTCTGGGCCAAGCTGAACCAACGTGGGCTTTACAAAGCCTCATCATGGACTGCCGAAATTTGCTGGGCCGCCTGCCAAATACCCAGCTGATCTTTGAACCAAGAGACGCGAATAGGGCCGCGGACTGGGTCGCCAAAACCCATCAGTCTGGAACTCTCCCCCACAACTGGGTTATCATGCCGCCACAACCACTATTTTCCTTGTTATGTCTAGATGCAGGAACGGAATGTAATGTTCCCTATGGTTGATTATCAATGAAATCGTTTTAACGACCAAAAAAAAAAAACCCTTATTCGAAAAAATAAGGATACTTCAAACTCTTTTTAAAAAATTTTCTAAACATTTTTTAGACAATTTTCCCTGAATTCACAAATTTTACTATAAAATTTATTGGCTCAAAAACTTGCAAAAATCTTCAGTATGTAAGTCACGAGTATGTGACGCAATTTATTGTCATAGCAAAAGCTTTTCTACTCACCGATGGGCAAAAACCAACTCCTATTTGGAGAACATGGGATTATCAAAACATAGGTACAAAACTTTTGGAAATACGAAAACATGTCTACAACCACACTCAGAGACAGTTATGGCACAATCCCAATAAATTCCACCATCGGTCTACTAGAAGCCCCCCGTTCACAAACAAATAAATTTAGTATCATTTAGTTATTTTTACTTTCCTACATCATACTTTCAATTTCCAGACTCAAGTTGTCCATAAAATTATGGCGTATATCTTAGCTCTATTTTTCATATCCACGTCATTGATTAAATTTCGACATATATTGTTGTCCGGGATGTTGCGTCGTCAATTTTCCATATCCGTCATGATAATCGATGATTGTAGGAGAAGATAACATACATCGGTACATATAAGAATAATGCAGAAGAGTGTTGAAATAAAATCCGAAGGCTATGGATTTGATTGATGGACAGCTGCGAGCGGTGATAAATGTGACTAGTGCGGCCGACGTTGCTACGACCACTGCGGAATAGGCCCCTTGGGCGCTTTCTAGATAACAAAAGCTCCTATACCAAATTAAAAAATTTAATCCAAAAATTTAAATTGATAAATGGAGAAATATAATTCAATAGATAATTTGTCGACAAACTTAATCTAATTAATTGAGTCAAGTAGCTATTATGAGCGGATTTACGTCGAAAAGCAATTATTATCCGATAAGTATAGGAATATCCGAATACGGAATGAGTGGATTGTCACGCTTGGTATGAACTATAATAAATAGAGTGCTCGAAGGATACCGAACCATGTATGCATGGAGACGTTGCCAAGATATTCTGCTTATGGACAGTGGAGGAGACTTGACTTAAACTCGGATGTGAAATGAAAATCAGAACAACCACCGTCCAATGCACGCACTGATGCACCCTCTCTCGTTTTCGGAAGCCCCATTGTTGTCCACTTGCGAAGGTTGTCGTCCGATAAAACAAATGAGCGTCGTCGGGACCATATTTTCGCCCTGGAAAACGAGATGCCCTTAGTGGAAAAGAAGAGCAAGCGGGGCATATGATGTTGATCTGACTCCCGCCCTTCGTATACCGCCGGCATAATTGACTTCACTAGTCAATCAATCATCCAAGCCAAGGGACCACCTTCTTACTGATTGATCAATAATATCTAAGATCCACGATCGCAAATCTTAGAGAAATATAAATTAGAAAATTCAATCCAAAAATTTAAATTCATAATTAGAGAAATATAAATAGTGTATAAATCTCATTGTCAAGCGATAAGAGATTAATTGAGCTGTGTAGTTGTCATAAGTATGCTAATCTATGTAGAAAAGCAATTATTATTCGACATTCGTAGTAATATCCAAATATAAGATGAGATGACTGTCACTCTCAACGCAAACTGCTATAAGTTGAGAACTCAAAAGATATCATAAGTCCAATTATCACTGGAAGGAAAACAGATGAATAAAATGATGATCCTTCTCCGCCGACGTCAATGGAACTTAGACACAACGTACGACGTGTGACAATCGCGAAGAGTGCCATATGCATGGAGGCTTGCCAATATGTTCCGCTAATAAACAATGGAGGAGACTTGACTTGCGCTTGGACACGAAATGAAAAGCTGAACGACCGCCGTCCGAGCGCACTCTCTTTTTCTGATTGTGATTGTGGAGGCTTGCCAATATGTTCCGCTAATAAGATTTATGATCGTGGATCTTCGATATTATTGATCAATCAGTGAGAAGGTGGTCCCTTGGCTTGGATGATTGATTGACTAGTCAAGTCAATTATGCTGGGCTTGGCGGTCCACGAAGGGCGGGAATCAGATCAACATCATATGCCCCGCTTGCTCTTCTTTTCCACTGAGAGCATCCGCTTTTTCCGGGGCGAAAATATGGTCCCGACGACGCTCATTTGTTTTATCGGACGATAACCTCGGTAAGCGGACAACAATGGGGCTTCCGAAAACGAGAGAGGGTGCATCAGTGCGTGCCTCGGACGGTGGTTGTTCTGATTTTCATTTCACATCCGAGTTTAAGTCAAGTCTCCTCCACTGTCCACAAGCAGAGTATCTTGGCAAAGTCTCCATGCATACGTGGTTCGGTATCCTTCGAGCACTCTATTTATTATAGTCGACACAAAGCGTGACAATCCACTCATCCTGTTTTCGGATATTCTACACGTATCGGATAATAATTGCTTTTCTACGTAGATCCACTCATAACAGCTACTTGACTCAATTAATTAGATTAAGTTTGTTGACAAATTATCTATTGAATTATATTTCTCCATTTATCAATTTAAACTTTTGAATTAGATTTTCTAATTTGGCATTGAAGCTTTTATTATCTAAAAAGCGCCCAAGGAGCCTATCCCTCGGTGGTCGTAGCGACGTCGGCCGCACCAGTCACATTTATCGTAGCTCGCAGCTGTCCGTCAATCAAATCCACAGCCTTTGGATTTTATTTCAACACTCTTCTGCATTATTCTCATATGTACCAATGTATGTTATCTTCTCCTACAATCATCGATGATCATGATGGGTTTTGTTAATGTTAATTGATCAAAAGAGTCATGGTTTTTTACCTTTACAATATAGAAAATACCGTAATACGTCACCACAATTATTATATAGCGTCAGAAATATATTGTCGTAATGAAGTGCAAAAACAGGTAAAATAAAAATTCCACGGTAATAATTTTAGAAAATTTTCATACCCATGAAATTACAAAACCAGCATTTCATTATTTACATGTAATTCATCTTAATATACAAAATACTACAACCCGAGCATAATCATTCAAAAAAATAAAATAAATCATGACAAGAACCAGGATAATGGATGACATTTCGGTTAGAAATTATATATATATTGACGTATGAAATTTACAATAAAATTGTAACAATTTTTTCCTTAATTCCGCTTATTTTACAAAAAAATGAATGATTTAGAAAATATATTTTCTCGAAATAATCGTTTGTATTACTTGAAAGTCGACCAATTGGTCTACAATATAACTTATCTTTAAGAGTAAAGTATAAAGATATATAAAAACAATGAAACAAAACAAAGTTTCTTGATTCTGCAAACTGCACAAGTGCATCCAAGATCTCCAAAATTAGAATCAAGAACTAATCAAGTAAAAGAGAATTTGCTCACGTAATTCACCTAATTTGAAATATCACTAGCTCAATGAGATTGCCCCTCACCTTAGCGTTTTGTAAACACTCCTGTGAGGTTATTTTTATGTGGTAGCTAGACCCTCTCATCATGGGCGGGCTCAATTCAAGCCAAATTAGCAAGCCTCATATTAGACTAATTAAGAAACCTTATATCTCACTTTATTAGCCAATCTTGTAAAACGATAAATTATAAAATTAATTAATATTGGCCCAAATCAGAAAAATTCTTATAGATTCGTCTATCTAAGTAAAAATTCTCGACACAAAATTAGATAACGTTCTTGTCCAATAAAGTAGGCTTTTTTTTTTTGCTGGGGGCCCGAAAGTTTTGTCAAATTAATTACGATAAACAAAGAGGCTAGTCAAGCAATTCGCAATTTACTTTCCAAGATGCCTACCCAAATCGAGCTTCAAGGTAAAATCCATTAAACAACATGCATTTTGAACGATCAGCCCCGACCCCATTTCTCAATACGCACGTATTAACAACATAGGAAAGATTTAATCCTACGCTCCATTTATTCTATGGAGAATGAATAATTTAGAAAATATTTTATTGAAGATAATCGTTTATATTGCTCAAAATAATTGATAAAAGATAAAATTTTGATTATTGACTACATTTAATGTCTATAAATATATTTTGTAAGCGACATAAATAAATATTTGTTAGGAATATATTTTTCAATTTCTTTCATATTTTGCAATCGTTATTAGGATTGATTAATCCGCAATGATTGGGTTGGGAACTCAATTGGGAGGGACTGAAAAGCAAGAATCGGATCATTATCACATTGATGACGTCGACAGATTATTAATGACCCACGCTCCCACATTGCAAGTTAGAAAATTTGATTTTCCATGGCAATGATGTCGCCGGACGCACTTTATCCTGTCGTCCGTTGAAGTAGTCCAAAAAGTAAGTTGCTTTATAAAAAATGAGAGTGCATTACACGGTGGCCGTCGTTGACCAGACAACAGCTCGGTTGATTTTGAGAGTACAAATTTACTATATAATATAATACAGCTTGGTTCCAGAATTTGGTTCTGCGTTAACCATTGGTACAAACGTTTCTTCTTCCAAAGTATAATTTGCGCGTCCATGATTACATAATAAAATCATATAATAAAATAAGCAAAACAAGAAAATAAATAAAACATCAAATTTAAGTGATTTGATCAGTATAATCGATTCCACGATAAAAGTATCACATCATTCTACTATTAATCGAGCAATAAAACAGATATTATAACCATACTTAAATCAACCAAATGCTCGTGATATTTTCTAATCCCCAATTACATTGTTTGGTCCTCATGATTTCTCATGAAGCTTAATCGCTTAATCTCAAATTGCAGGCATAAACATAAACATGAGAAAGAGATGGTGTAAAATTCTCATCCTGGCAACCTAATTTAAAACACATCTGTTTGAGGTGAAATACAACATCGACATTCAAATTTTTTTTTTAAATCATACGTTTCCTACGGCTTGATTTTTGTAAAAACACGGAAACTTTTAGAATGTATTCTTTAAACACATACATACATACATACATATATCTATATATACATACATATATATGTATATGTATATATATGTCACTGACTTTTCCAGATCTCCCTGATCCCCTAGTCGAAACTCATCCGTCCAAAAATTCCCCAAAAATATTTGAAAACAATTTTCATTCCACTTGGAGCAACGTCGTACGCATCGAACTCGTGGGCCTCTGAGGGCATCGTCCGCCCAGCAGGCGAGTCGGGCGCCGTTGAGTAGGGGTGACCGTCGGGGTGGTGACGGTGAGTACGGCACCTAACCCGGAGGCGGTGAGTGGGGTGACCGTCGGGGTGGTGACGGTGAGTATGGCGTCTTCTCCACCGGCGAGTGCCCCGACGATGAGTCGGGAAGCGAGTGGTTACCTGGATGCAAGTTCCCCGATGACGAGAACCCCGACGGCGAGTGCGGTGCCTCCCCCGGGCGACGCCCCGTCGTCGAACGCCCCCGCTTCGCCGATTGACCCCATCTTTTTCGAAGGGGGGTTGCCATGGTGGATGCTGACGCTGTTAGTGGGGATTGGGATTGGGGGGCTCATTGGGCTGGTTGGGGTGTGCATATTTTATCAAAGGAAGAGGAGGCAGCTTGAGTTGGCGAGTCACCCTCCACAGGGGCCTAAAGGTGAGATTTCTATGCTTGAATGCGAGCTGTTAAAGTTCATAAATTCTTCGTAATTTTATTGTGTCGAGTTCTCGAAGTCTGACTCCTTCTGAGCCATTCTCAATAACAGATATGTGTTCAATAATACCTTTGGTATCATCTCCAAGCAAGGCATTAGGTCTTTCACGAAACACATTCACGTACGAAGAGCTAAAAATAGCAACAGATGGTTTCTCCAATCTCAACCTACTTGGCCAAGGTGGTTTTGGCTATGTTCATAGAGGAGTGCTTTCGAGCGGAAAAGTAGTTGCGATTAAGCAGTTAAAAGCTGGAAGCAGGCAAGGGGAGAGGGAATTTCAAGCAGAGGTCGAGATCATTAGCCGCATCCATCACAGGCACCTTGTTTCGCTTGTTGGTTACTGCATTTCTGGTGCTCATAGAATTCTGGTATATGAATTTGTTCCAAATAGCACGCTGGAATTTCATTTGCATGGTGAGTATGACTTTAGAGGAACGACTTTCATCCGGTGGTTCTCTCTCTCTCTCTCATGGATTCTAGCTACCATACAACTTTGATATTCTATGGTTAATGCCTTTTTTTAAGTGTTGCTGGAATAGTGGACTCGTTTATATGCACCTTTCGTTCTGGAATAAGGGATTTATATGTCAAAGCTGTTTATATGGCATTACGCCGGGATTATGTTGATTTTCATTTTTCACTTAATCAAATTGTGATCACTGTTTCCAAATGATATTGTCAGTGATGACTAGGGATGTCAAATGGGTGGATTGGGTCGGGTTTGGGTCGGGTTGAAAATGGTCCGACACTTATTAACCCATTTAACTCATTTAGATCCATTTTCATACAATGTAAATTTGATGACCCATACCCGACCCAACCCATACTTGACCCATACTCGACCCAACCCATATTACTGAAACACAATAATAGTTAACTCAATTTAGGAAAATCTACTCTCATTTAATCCATTTTAAGCTCCTCACGTATAAGTTACATGAATAAAACATTTATATCAAATTTAAAATGTAAATTAAATAACAAAAAATTATTTATTAAAATAAAAAAATGTGAACATCTTTAAATTGAAATACTTCTAAAAGATCATTTTTTTTTTAAATCGATTTTTTAGTTATTTTTTTAAAAATGAATTTTTTATTATTATTTATTTTCTTGTTTTTTACCCTTCTTCTATGTTCTCTTCCTTCTTCTTCCTTAGTCTTCTTTCTTCTTCCCCCTTATTCCTCTATCAGCAGTGACCACCCAAAATGCGGGTCGGCGAGCCCGAGCTCGGCCAAGGCCGACGAACTCGATGCTCAGCCGATCCAGGCGAGCCGTGAGCTTACCACGCGGCTCGTCAACCCAGGTGAGCTCGAGCTCACCGGCCCGAGCTTTGCTGTAGCCGGCCAGCTCACGACTCACTAGATCCAAGCGAGCTCAGCCAAGGCCAGCAAGCTCGAGGCTCGCCGCTCAGATCTAGGCGTCCTTCGGAGCTCGCTTTGCTGAGGCTGGCAACCTCACTATTCGCTCGATCCCAGCGAGGCAAAGCTTGCTTATGGCAGTTAGTAGACTAGTTCGGAAAGGAAAGAGAGAAAAACGACGGTGACGGAAGAAGAGAGAACAGAGATGCCGAGCTGGTTCAGAAAGGAAAGAGAAAGGGGACGGGGGATAGAAGGGGATGGAAGGAGAGAGGATAGAGAAAGGCTTTGGGTTTTTACATGATCCACATTGAACCCATTTATTTTTTAACTTTCCTTTCTAAAATCCATTTATGATCCATATTTAATTTTCACTTGACCCATATTTGACCAATTTAACTAAAAGTGAGTCATTAAATGGGTCTATGACCCATATCGACACCTCTAGTGACAATGGCAATTCTGAAAATTGCCTAGCCTTTTCTAGGGATGCGGCAAAGTCCTCTAAAAAGTAGAAAAAAGGGGAAAGATCTCAGGTGATTTTGGTGGAATCCTATAATAATCAGCTAATTTGATCTGCACTGCAGTATGCATGCCAGTACGCTTGCGTAGGCAACAAAGGATGCGTAGTTATTTTGGGCTCAAAAGCTGATTAAAAACAGTATAATTGTTGGAACTGGCAAATGTTATTGCAGGGAAGGATCACCCAACTATGGCTTGGCCTATTAGGATGAAAATTGCTTTGGGTTCAGCAAGGGGGTTAGCATATTTGCATGAGGAATGTAAGTATGCTCTTTCAAATCTTATTCTTATGATAAGTTTCACGATTCCTCTTTATTGGATTCACTTCTTAGGTAATCCCAAAATCATTCACCGGGACATCAAGGCTGCTAATATTCTTCTGGAATCTAATTTTGAGGCAAAGGTATGATGTGCAACTATTTAATCATCACACGATAATATCAGTCATCTAGGTTATTTATGGAATTCACTACCACATTATTCATTTAGCTCCTTAAGCTAGTGATCTACTCCATATCTTGAAAAGCTTTGCATCCCTCCAACGTCCTATTATAAGCCGAAGCTAAGAGAAATGGGAAAAGAACTTTGGGCTGCAAAAATTGGTTTCTTGACGAACTTTTTTTCCTGAAACTATTTTTGGAGTTATGATGAACTTTTAATGCATATGAAGCTATTTGGATGTGAATTTAGAAGTTAACATTCTAATTTCAGGTTGCAGATTTTGGACTTGCAAAGTTTGCTTCTGATTCAGATACTCATGTATCCACTCGAGTAATGGGAACTTTTGGGTAAGGTCGTTTCCCTTGCATATGGTCCATCTAAATTGGTAATCATTGTAAAAAACAAGCGATTTGAACATGATAATAAATTAAAGCACGGCAAAAAATTGGATATTAACTTTACATGGCTCGGTTTGGCTTGGTCAGTGGGACCTATTTCATGAGGAGATTAGTATAGAAATTCACTATGAAACAAATGATATAATGGTAATTACAAGTATACTTGAGTCACTCAAACACCTCGGAAAAACAATCTCTCATAATTTCTTGTGAAATGATCTTTCGAACTCACAAAAGAATCATACATCTTACCATTAGATTTATTGCCTTCACGACACTCGCAATGTCTTTAGGATGTAATTGATGAGCACACCACTTGATTGATTATTACAGCCCAAAGTTCATCTGCTCATTCTAGTGTGCTAAAGCCCAAACCCATCATATATATATTTGAATCCAAACTAGTTTAGCTGACTAAAACCAGGAAATCTACTCAAGCTATTAAACCACTCAAATTAAGAAGCCTACTTAAATTAGAAAACTTATTTGGATCGAATTTTCTTTCAGGCTAAATTTGTAACTTATTATCAATAATATCCACTTTTGCTCGAGGTTGAGCCAAATCACAATTGCTTTGACAGAAACCAATCATCGCTACTTTGCCACAGCCCCTCATGAGCTCACCCGTCACAATAATCTTCCGAGTCCAAGCCACACTTGAACTTCATCATAACAGTGGACCTTATCGAGACACCAACTTTATCTTCTAGGGGTGAGCAAAAAATATGGATTGAATTCGGAATTGGACTGAACCGATCAGTTTTGGGAGGTTTTGGATTCCTAAAATTTGAAACTGGTGAATATTGGTTCGATTCCCATTTCCAGGTGTGAACACACCCACCCAAACCACCTGGATCGAATTGATTTTTCTTTTTAAATTCTTATTATTCCAAATTTCCAAAACCCAATTCCCGTTATTTTCTCGCTCAGACTCAATCATGCACGTTCATCGCTCATGTATCTCACTCTCACTTCTCTCAATCTCAATCACGTAGTGCTCACACCTCCATTGCGACTTGATGCCTTTCGGACTTGGTTCTTGATGATTATTATAACTTTGTTTGTGAAGATGATCATTATATTTAGACTTGTGTAGTAGTTTAAACTATGCAATAACACTTGAAGTCTTGCAGGGAATAGGGGAAAAAAAGGAGGTAAGGTTGGTTTCTAGATCCACCTAAGAATCAGATTGGACCAATCAATTCGGTTCCCGATTGGGTCCAAGACTAGATGGGCAAGCTCAAGATTCCACAGACTAGGAACCGGCCTACCCTAGAACCGATCACTCCTACTATCTTCACCTTCAAACACTTCACAGGAATTTTTCGATACAATCTCCTCAACCACTAATAAAGCAAAACCATAGTTGTAATTCTATATGCTAGGAAATCAAACACGCACCTTGTCAAATTCAGTAACTACGACAACCTTTACCTCTACAAGCTCCACCTCATTACAAGTAGAATCTATGTTAATTAATGCGCAAGTACTCACTACCCCAAGAGTTTCGGGTTGCAATTCCATCTTGAGATGAACACCATCAAAATCTATATAAATACTACCACAATTATTCCTACCTAAAAGTATTGGATTCTCATCAAATATAATTTTTTTGTCAGCAATAAGTGAATTTAATTCCATGTCCTGATAGCCTTGCTTACCTTATGCATAGCTTAGGAATATATACTTTATTGTCGTGCTATTGATCTTATCATCACTCACTCGAACATGATATATGTAACCAAATATTTTAAGAAAAAATAATCAATAGTATTACCCGACCACACTTTTTCATGACTCTGGAATCAAATAGTAGTTTATGGGGATCTATTTACTTAGTAGCTCACCATATTAAGCACATTTGTTAGGAATCTCCTAGTCATACCAACGCTAGAGATCATTTTATTGGCCATCTCTAGTAATATTCTCCTCATTAACTCTACAACCTGTTGTTTTTAACTTGTACTAATGTAATGTCTCACTATGCCTTCCTTCATACAGAATTTGTTCAACAACTCCGAGTAAAACTTCATGCTACTATCAGTTTGCATATACTTGATCATCTTAACAACCTCCGTTTCGCTTAGAGCTCTCAAGCATCTAATATTGACAACAATATTCAACTTGCACCTCAGCACAAACATTCTTCATTGGGTAGTCATCCACCTTTGTTAGCATCAGTCAGTACTCTTCCTCGAAGGAAACTGCGACAGCTTGTGCACATTTAAGTGAATCAACTCTACAATCTCCATGGTTTCTTAATGGTCAGGTAAAACCGCGCTTTCCGCCATTTGTCTAAGCTATAACACCTGCATACATTTAGTTTTTTAGCTACATAATTACACATCAAATTCCTTTTACTCTAAACTTCCTAGCTTTTCTCTGTAGTGTTCCCCGAACACATACGCAACTAATCTTGAATTAATGCATCCAATGTCTGTGGCGAAATCCGTTACTATCTCCCCTTAATCTCATACAGACAATAGTGCTCTATTTGTTTTATCATTACCATGGCACCTCCAACAACTATCAAAATTCTACTTTCTTTAGTACATCGATACCTAGCTGAATGTAGAGCATGCAAGAAATCGCGTTCAACTTCAATTCTAGAATGTTTCTTACTCTAATGAATTCTAATTCTATCAACATCAACACTCACAACATCGCAATCAGCATTATTCACGTTCAGCTTTAATATTAGAATGTGTCTCACTGTAATGAATTTTGATTCTATCAACATCATAGTCTGTATTATTCCTTAACAACATTTCACCACTATCCGTACACTAATAAGTAGTAAATCAGTTCATGTTTAATGTAGCATGAAATAAACAACTAGAATCCATAAAACCTATCCGTTAAATAACAAATCCTCAGTGGCAAGCACGATATAATAAACACTATCTAAATACCATAAGCTATTGCGACAATATCGTCAATAGACTAGACTCTAATTCTTTTACTCTTCTGATTCTTCAGCTTGGCAATCCCTTTCGAGGTGCACTCTCTTGCCACAATTCCAAAAGACAATACCACAATTCTAGACTGATTTCATCTATTTAAGTTCACATTATTCCTACCAACACAAATATTAGTTCTTCCTCTACCTTGACGTACTGAATACACTTAGGTAGGGGTTTGCCCAATTCTCTTTTATGGATGTCTTCATTTAGAATCAAATTGTGAACCTCCATGTTTTGGGTGCTGGTTTTTCTCACCCCGAAGGGCTGCTTAAGCAGGTCTTTTGCACTAAAACCAGAATATGTGAAGTTTCTCTATGCCCTTTTCTTCCCTCCAAAGCTCTTCATTTGATTTGATGAGAGCCTTTTTATCCTTGCTGCTGCCCATGCTTTGTGTTTGCCTTTCTTCAGGAGCCTCAATTCGTGTGCCCTTTCCCCTTATCTTGGCCAAAAGTTTTGGTTAATTGTAAACTAGATATATTGTATTTTAAGATCCCCCCGTGAGATCTTGCAAGCCTTTTAGCCAGATTTTGCTTAAAAGTCCCCCAAATCTTGTCAAAACCAACTCATCCCCCCTCTGTTGTTTCAATTTGGTCCTTAGCTTATCTTCTGGTCTTTGGTTGAAATTTTAGTCAATTATTGATCATAATGTCATTCACCAGAAGTTGCAAGCGGTTGGGTAAAGTTTTGAAATTTTGCAATTTGGTCTCCCAACTTTTGCTTGACTGCATTTGAACCCTTATCCTAATTTTGGATTTCAATCGCAATCATTATTTCCTTTCAACCCAATTTTGAAACCTTATTATTTTTCTAAATTCACGGAAAATGTGAGTCAAGGTGATGGGGCTTGGTGCTATGGAGCGGCATCGGGCCTTCTACAGGATTTGAGGGTTTTGGGAGTTTGTCGTCCCTGTTGATATAAATTTTTGACGCCAAGTCCAAGGCATCAAAACTATCCTGCTTCTAATCACTAAGGCACTAGTATAAAATGGATCAAGGTCATTTTTTGGTGCAAAATTGATATTTTTTTTGGTTGAATGTTATCATCATTGGCAAATTCGATTCCTTAATTTTTTGAAAATTGCAATGGTGATCTATAGGTGAAAATTTAGATGTCAATATATGCCCTTTATTGTCACAATTCCAATAGATAACATCACTAGTTCTAGACACCACTCCTGCTAACACAAGTTTTAGTTTTTCCTTTACCTTCGCCTACTAAACCAATAGGCAGAAGTCCACAAGTATCTCTCTTACAAATGACTTCACTTGGAATCAGATCGCAAATCTTGTCAAAAGTCAAGCTTCTTCACCTAGAAAATTACTAACGATAACAATAGTATTCCGATTGTAAGGCAATGAGGATAATAAAATCAAATCACATAACTCACCATCAAAGTCAATCTCAATGGACCTCAAATGACTAACAACCACATTGGATTCATTGATATGCTCATCAAGCAATGCACCTTCAACCATCTTTAAGTGAAACACACATCATATCAAGTAGACTTTATTAATCATAGAGAGCTTCTCATATATGTTCGACAGGGTATTCATTAGTCCAACAATGTTCTTCTCTTTCACATTGTTAAATGCAACATTATGAGCCAAAGCCAACCAAATAACACTTAACACTTGTCTATTTAGCAAATCCCAATTAGCTTGCTTCATTAACTCCCTTCTTTCCAAACAGGGGTAAGTGCATACTTCCTTGATACAAGGAATCCTCAATTTACATCTTCCAGAACTCGATATCTTTCCCATCGAATTTGTTGATGCCTTCTTTCATTGCCATTAATTTGCACCAACTTAGCCAAGCATGATTATGATACAAGAGATCGAAGACAATAATAAGTAACATACAAAAATATATTGAACATCGAACTTACATGGTTCGTTTGGTGGGACTTACTCCATGGGAAAACTAGCACAATATTTTATCATAGATTAAGCGATACAATGGAAATTATAACCATACTTGAGTCACTCATACATCTTTAGTGTTTTCAAGTCTTAGCTAAACATGATCATTCACATAGTATTTAGCCCTTATAAAATTTCATGAAAAAATCACTTAGTCTCACAAATAAATTTACAAATCTTTCCACAAGATTTGTTGGCTTCACAACATTTGTAATTTTTTTTAGAATGTAATTCATGAGCACGTTGGACAATTGATTGTCACTACTAAAAGGTCCCCTTCATACTCTAGCGTGCTAAAAATAAAACTCCCCTCTTGTTTATGTATTTTGATCCAAAATAGGAAAAATATTTTAGCTGACTTAAACTAGAAAACTTATTCAAATTAGGAAACCACTCAGACCATGCTAGAGAAATCCCTAATTATCTATTGGAGAAGAACATTGCTTTTATGTTGCACGTAAAAGAATCTTTTAGCCAACCGACACTATATTGCATGCAAAAAAAAATTTTGGGGAATTTTTGTATATTTTTTCAATGTCTATTGAAGAAGAGTATATGTTCTATTTATAGGCTTTATTAAATGATTATCTAAGATAACATATCAATCACGATATATGCGCAATTTCTAATATAGGAAATTATCCTAGAGAATCCCTAATTATCTCTAAAGCTGGGAAACCTACTCAAACTAAATCTACTTTGATCTGGTTTCTTGTATGAGCTCAAATTCAAGACAAATTCTCAACACTAAATGATGGTTGAGTTCATTTATTTCCTCTCGAGTATATATTGGTTATGTCATCTTTTACTGATGTAAGTCTATCTAATGCAGCTACCTGGATCCAGGGTATGCCTCCAGTGGGCAGCTCACTGAGAAATCAGATGTATTTTCTTTTGGTGTTGTGCTTCTAGAGTTAATAACCGGGCGTCGTCCGATTGATACAACTCGACCCTCTTATGAGGGTGGCATGGTTTATTGGGTTAGTGGTCTGTCAATAGCATATTTACTTGACCCCTGTTATTGTGAGTGATCTTATCTAGTAGGAAAAAGAACCGATTTTAGGACTTCGAGCATCTTTACGTCCCCACTTCATGCATTTCTCCTTTCCCTCCACGTTTCCCTCCATCCACCTTGAATGTTGTCATAAAATCGATTTCTCTAATGAAATTTTAGGCAATGCCTTTGCTCCTACAAGCATTAGAAGATGACAAGTTTGATGCCATTGTTGATCCAAAACTGCACAAGGACTATGATACCGAGGAAATGACTCGAATGATTACTTGCGCTGCTGCTTGTGTTCGTCATTCTGCACAACATCGTCCACCAATGACACAGGTACATTGCCTTGGTTGAAAAGCCTTTGTTTCAATATGAGAATTGGCATTTCTGTTTTTTTTTTCCTTGTTATAGGCATAACTCTATGCTCTATTTAATGGTTTTGCTCTTGCTACAAATGAAAAGTCCTAAGTTATCATTTCATTTGAGCCAGAAAAGGGAAAAAAACAATATTTTCAGTGTCTTGGATTGCTACAACTCACTTTCCGGTATGACTGATTGATGCAAATTGTTCTGCAAGTGTGGAATAAGATTTGAGTTTCGTGTACTCAGGTGGTTCGAGCATTGGAAGGAAACCTTTCTCTAAGCAATTTAAATGATGGAATTATGCCAGTACAAAGCAGAGCATATAGTAGTTGTGAAAGCTCAGATTATGACACCAGCCAAGACCAGAAGGATCCATGCAAGACCAGGAGGATTCAAAGAAATTCAAGATGATGGCTCTGGAAAGCCAAGAACAAGCCACAAGTGCGTTCAATGGCCACAATAGCGAGGATGGCCTTCAACCATCTAGCTCAAGCAATGAGGTTAACTGACTACCCAAGAGATGGACTTTAGGTATATGGCAGAGGATGGTCGTCACGCAAGCGGAGGCTCTTAATATTAATACGAATTGAGAGGACAAACCCTACGTCTATAGTTCCATGGGCTTTGACGTGTAGCCACATGTTAGCAATTGTTATTTGCATATAGAAATGGATTAGATCTGGGAAAGGCAAAAAGCGCCTAAGATTTTGTTATGTCTATGTTGCTTATTTGAGTAGCATAGTTTGAGGTATTCTAATAAGAGTAATCGCTGGTTCCGTAATGTGCAAGATTGAAACTACAAAAAAACTCAAAGCAAGAGGGATCTTTCTTGTGATCTTACAAAAATAGTGGGTTACTACAATTTTTGGTTGGAAAGTTAGGGCCATGGTCGTTCTTCATAATGCTCTAAAGAGTTTCTCTCATAATCTTTTCCAAGTGCGGTCAGCATGTGTGATTGTAATTGTACTGTACTCTTTCCATTACTTCGCCGAAGGATGAATTTGCACATTTATTTAATTATTAATTAGGGATTTCTCTAAGATAATTTCTTTTGTTAGAGATATATTGATAATCTTGTTGATTGTCCGTTTTTCTCAATAATTGCATCTATGTTTGCAAGTATATCTTCCTTTGATCATCCATACCTTGATTAAGATATTATTTTAGAATAGTTATTTAATAAAGCCTATAAATAGGCTTATGTATTCTTTATTAACATATACATTGAAATATCCATAAATTCCACAATTCTTTCTTTCGCTTTATTATTCTCAACTTTGCATTAGAGCCACCGTAGTTGAGGATACTATATAAGCACCGGGTGCGATTGCAACTCGTGCATTTGAGCACCTAGTACACACCCGATGCACCCCATGCACCACGTAACAAATAAATCCATGCCAATGCTCAATAGTGAACAAGTCTCATGTAAGGAAGCAATAAATTGAGTTCATTCCACAACAAGTAGTCATGTTTTGAGGCTCACCGCACCAACCATGTTGCCTAGTCAAGCCTTTTTCACGAATGTGGCTTTCTTTCAATCCCAACGGCAAAAGCCGTTTCACTCGCACACTGGTCCATGTGTTTCTAAATTCTTACAGAGTTGATTGACGTCACGACAGTTTAAACATATGGAGTTTTTTAAGCAAAATTTCTACCGGACAACGATGAGCACATGTGAAAGCCTCGTCACTAAAATAACAACAACGAACTACCGAGATTTGTCACGGTAATCAACATTCTCACATGGAAAAGAGAAGGTGGGGGATTCGAATTCCATCTTATCAGATACGAGGATGATTAGCCTTAAGTATGGATTTCGATTTCTACGACTTGCAAAAGTGAATCAATATTTAAAGTATAGCAGATAAAAAATAAAAAAAACTAAGGGTATAAATGCAGCCGTGCCGATTGCCCCTGTCGGAAACCATGTAGTCATCGGACGGCCGAAAATCACTCTGATTTCTGGACACGCCCGTGCGTTAAAGCTGCTGTCCGAACGGATTGTCCTTTTGACGGCCACTAACCCCCACAAAAACGAAGGTAAAAACAAAGAAATAAATATATAAATAAAAGGTTTATGATCAAAAAAATTCAGTTAAAAAATTTAGGTCTCTTCGTGTCCACCTACAAGTCAAATTCCTCTTCGATTATCCGGTCCGATTCCCCGAATCGAGGAAGGAACTACGTCAAAAAAGTACTAACTTTCTCTGCATCAGAACTCGCCATCTTGGGGGGAGAGACTCTGCCACGGAGCAAAAAAAGGAAAAAAAGTTGTCCCCTTTGAGAGCGTCATCGTCGTCAATGGCTTCTCGCCGTCGCATGCTCCTCTCATCATTCTCGGCGATGGAGGGTAATGCGCGCGCATCCATCTCGCTCCTGCTTCGTTGATTTTGCAGATTTCCGTGCGATCTTTTTACTCTGATTTGACTTTTGCTGGTCTCTCTCTCTCTCTCTCTCTCTCTCTCTCTCTCTCTCTCTCTGATTTCCTTTTTCAGCGTTGGGAAGACTTCTCTGATGAATCAATATCCTTCTGAAACCCAGATCTCCTTTTCTTTGGCTTGATTGATTGATTGATTGATTGGGTCATTTTGACATTGGGGACTGCTGATTGTGCTCCTAGGTATGTGAATCGCGAGTTTAGCAACGATCGGAGCTGATTTCTTGACCAAGGAAGGTCAGTTTGAGGACAGGTTGTTCACATTGCAGGTGAGCCCCAAAAAAGAAGAAAGAGCTAATTTTTCGGATAGTTCTTTGTTTCTTTTCCGTGTAAATTGGATCATTTAAGAACGGATTTTGTATTGCTGCAGTTGTGCTAATTGGTTTCTGCGAATTTTATTCCCCTTGTTTTGTTTGAGGGAAGTTGATTAGCTCATGACACCCTTTGGCTTTCCTGTTCTAACAAATTTCCCATGAACACTCTGTTACTGCGTTTTGTCTACGTAGCATATGGCTCAAGCTCATGACGGATAAACTGCATAAACCTCTTTTTCCCTTCTTCTTCTTCTTCTTTTTTTTTTTTTGCACAAAACGAACAGATTCTTGATGACCCCCGCTCCCATGTTACACGCTAGAAAATCTTGATTTTCCATGGCGTCCGACACGCTTTGTCCTATCGTTCGACAAAGTAGTGAAAAGAAAAGAAAAAACAAAAAAGTGGGTTTAGAGGTTTAGAAAAAGTGAGAGTGCATGACATGGCCGTCGTCGTTGACCAGACAACAGCTTAGTTCGTTTCACGTTTGGTTAAGACAAACGTTTCTTCTTCCAAAATATAATTTGCATGCCAGTGATCACATAATAAAATGAGCAAAACAAGAGAATAAATAGAACACCGAATTTAAGTGTTTCGATCAATATGACTGATTCCACGAGAAGAGTACCACATGATTATGCTATTAATCAAGTAATAAAATGTACATTACCACCATTCAATGAAACGCTCTCAGTATTTCTCGGTTCCCAATTGCATTGTTGGGTCCTCACGATTCCTTGTGAAACTTATTTATCGAATAAGCCCTAAACCTATTTCACTTTTGCCAATTTAGTCCCAAACATTTCAATTTTCTAAATCGAATCATAAATCTTTTCATATTTTGCCAATTGAATTTAGTCATCTAACCAATTTTGATCATAAATCGCTATCGTAAACAGCCAGTGCTTACGTGAACAATTTTTAGTCATATCTTAATATTTATCAAATTTTTATTTTTATTGTGAATTTTCCTTTTTTCTGTGCTTTTTCTGGGTTACTGCGGCAAGGGCTTCGTGACCCCGCTAGATGCGGGCAAAGGTGAGATGGCCCTCGCCAGATTTGGGTAAAAGCCGCCTTACCCAAAGTCAGTGAGGCCGTGCAGGTGAGGCTTCCACAGCCAACGAGGGTGGTTGGTGAGACCCAAAAAAAGCACAACGAAATAAAATCTCTCGGATTACAGAGGAAGAAGAAGAAGACGATGACGAGAATCGAGCTTCGTTGCAGGAATTCCTAACCGATCACCGCCTTCATCGAACAAGATTTTCAGTTAGTCTGCAATTCGATCAATTAGAAAGCAAATAAATACAGACGGAACAATGGGCAATCAGATGAGCCCGAGAGAGCAGTAGATCGATGGGCTTTGCACAAAAGGCCTAACATCGATCTCTAGACTCTACTGCGAAGATTCAAGCCCAGGCCCAAGCCCAAGCCGAACTCGAACGTTGCAAATTATTTGATGATGTGGGAGGGATGATTTAGCATTTCAAGAAGTCCGGATAGAACGTTGCCCAACTGTTGTGTGCAACGACATCGTGGTTACTATCGGCATGTGTAGAGCACCTGGCATAGAGTGGGGTTCGCTAGGTGGTTAAGTGCTCGGTTCGGATCCAACGGATGATATATTACCTTTGATAATAACACACTCGCTACCTTATGAGTGGAGTCTTACCTGATGTACATGGACAGTATGGTTTATATGTATATATGAGATAAATCGAGTCACGAAATTCGAACACATCATATGGAAAAACAACTTGTTATAGGCTCGACAAGCAATAAGCCTTGTCGAGGTATAGTGCAAAACGCCACTCTTCCCAATACATTCGCTCACGGGGGTTCTCCGTCATAGGATGTGAAGGCTACTTGTCACTTTGGTCTGTGCATATGTATCCCAGATGGTTCTATTGCCTTTGATTGCAGGGATGGTTGGGTACCTAAATGATGTTAGTTATAAGCTACGAGCACTTGTGTGGAGCAATGTCCGCCCCTATGTTTACTTGCACTTGGACTAGGATTTACTATCTTTCGACCTGTGTTTTGGCAAAGTTGCAAAACTCGAGAACAGAAAGCCTACCTTATCATTCGACAAAGATGCCATCCTAAACCTTGACTTTTCTAATTCAAGTTTCCGAGATTCCACAAACGCAACCTACATGTTTCCTGCTATAAATTTCCAGCCCTTTAATGGCTGGATGGGTAGATGGCTCTCTGTCTCATGAATGGACAAGATAAGGACGGCATGAAGAGAGGGAAAAAATTGGTCCATGTCGTGAATTAGACGAAAGGAGGCGATCGTGCTCCACTTCAAATTCTTATTTGAGAAAATGAAGAATCTTTAGATTCTTTTTTGAAATTATCCCTATGGTTTGGCAAAGTTGCAGAACTCAAAAACAGAAAGCCTACCTTGTCGTTCGACAAAGACGCCATCCTAAACCTTGACTTGACTAATGCAAGTTTCTGAGATTCCACAGACGCGACCTACATGTGCCCTGCTATAAATCTCCAGCCCTTTGGCTCTCTGTCTCATGAATGGACAAGACAGACGGCATGAAGAGAGGGAAAAATTTGGTCCACATAATGAACCAGACGAAAGGAGGTGGTTGTGCTCCACTTCAAATCAAAATGAGGACGTTCGAGCCCTTTTTTGAAATTTTTCTTATGTTTTGGCAAAGTTGCAAAACTCGAGAATAGAAAGCCTCCCTTGTCATTCGACAAAGACGCTATTCTAAACCTTGACTTGACAAATGCAAGTTTTCTGAGATTCCACGGACGCAACCTACACGTGTCCTGCTATAAATCTCCAGCCCTTTAGGCTCCATTTGCTAGAGTTTCTGTTCCTCTATTTTTCTGTTCTTTTGATCCCTGGAATAGAAAAAGAACAGAAATGCGTTTGGTAACGCCAACTGATTTTTCTATTCTCGGGAATAGAAAGTTGTTCTTGGGAATAGATTTGGAGTAGAAATGAGAAGTAGGAAAAAGTAGCTTCTTATTCCTAGGAACAATTTCTAGAAACTATTTCTTGGGGACTACTCACCACTTATTGCACGCTGCCACCCACCCACCGCCAGCCGCGACCCACTCGCCACCATTCGATTGCCGGTCGCCGGTCACCCCCACTCGCTCGCCATCGGCTGACCGCCAGTTGCCCGCCTCTCGCCGCCGTCCTTCGCCCTATGGCCGGCAGCAATCGGCAACCGGGGGCAATGGCGGCAGGGTGCGAACGGCGACCGGGGGTGGCGGCCGGCGACCAGCGGCCGGTGGGCGGGGGCCGCCCGACGGCAACCGATGGTCGGCGGTTGGTGGGTGGGGTCGCCGGCGCCGGCAATCGATGGCCGCCAACCGACATTCGGCGGCCGGCGGGTTGCCGCCCGTCGCCGGGCGGCCGTTGGTTGCCGGTCGCTGGCGGCCCCCGCCCACCGGCCGCCACCCCGGTCGTCGTCGGCACCCGCCACCACACGTCGTCGCCGCTCGCCAATCTCCACCGCCATCGGGGAAGAAAGAAATAAAAACTTTTTGTCGTATCAAACACATTTCTATTCTTTTTCTATTCTAAGAACAATAAATTTTTATAGTTACCAAACACCCTATTTTACTCAAAAATTGTTCTAAAGAGTAGAAATAGAAAATAACTATTTCTCAAAAGAAATTGTTCTCAGAAGTAGAAATGTTACCAAACGCACCCTTAGGGTGTGAATGATAACATTTCTAAAACAGAAATAGATTTTTCTATTTTTATTTATGGATGAGTTTCTGAGCCAAAAAACGCGTTTGATAACGACAAAAAATGTATACTCTTGGAATAGAAATTCGTTTGATAATCAAAAAAATTTTACTTTTCTAAGTGGCGGCGATAATGGGAGGAGCGGCGACCGGCGGCGGAGGACGGCGGGTGGCGGACGGCGAACAGTGGACTGCGGACGGCGGCAGCGGGCGGCGACCGGCGGACGGTCGCCGATCGCGGCCGAGGGTGGTGGTGGTGGTGGTGAGCGGCGAACGAAAAAAAACTTATTCGGGTAAGAAATAAGAAAGAGAGAAACAATTTCTGATTTCTATTCCAGAAATAGAAAAGTAAAAAAATTTGTATCTCATTTATATTCCAAACCTATTTCTGAAATAGAAATTTGTTCCAGAAATAGAAATGAAAAAATTTTTACCAAACGGATTTCTATTCCAGAAATAGGTCTGGAATAGAAATCTATTCCAGAAACAGAAACAGAATGGTTACCATGCGTAGCCTTAATGGCCGGATGGCTAGATGGCTCTCTGTCTCATGAATGGACAAGACAGGGACGGCATGAAGAGAGGGAAAAAATTGGTCCGCACGTCGTGAATAAGACGAAAGGAGGCGATCGTGCTTCACTTCAAACCCTTATTCGAAAAAATAAGGATACTTCGAACTCTTTTTAAAAAAATTTCTAAACACTTTTTGGACAATTCTCCCAGAATTCACAAATTTTACTATAAAATTTATTGGCTAAAAACTTGCAAAAATCTTCAGTATGTAAGTCACAAGTATGTGACGCAATTTATTGTTATAGCAAAAGCTTTTCTACTCACCGATGGGCAAAAACCAACTCCTATTTGGAGAACATGGGATTGTCAGAATATAGGAACAAAACTTTTGGAAATAAGAAAACATGGCTACAACCATTCCGCTTAGAGACAGTTATGGCACAATCCCAATAAATTCCACCATCGGTCTACTAGAAGTCCCCCGTTCACAAACAAATAAATTTATTATCATTTAGTTATTTTTACTCTCCTACATCGTACTTTCAATTCCTAGACTCAAGTTGTCGATAAAATTCTGACGTATATCTTAGCTCTATTTTTCATATCCACGTCATTGATTAAATTCCGACATGTATTGTTGTCCGGGATGTTGCGTCGTCAATTTTCCATATCCGTCATGATAATTGATGATTGTAGGAGAAGATAACATACATTAGTAGAGGGGTTCCCTGGGTCACCAAAAAAAAAAAAGATAACATACATCAGTACATATAAGAATAATGTAGAAGAGTGTTGAAATAAAATCCGTAGGCTGTGGATTTGACTGACGGACAGCTGCGAGCGGTGATAAATGTGACTGGTGCGGCCGATGTTGCTATGACCACTGAGGAATAGGCCCCTTGGGCGCTTTCTAGATAACAAAAGCTCCTATACCAAATTAAAAAATTTAATTCAAAAACTTAAACTGATAAATTGAGAAATATAATTCAATAGATAATTTGTCGACAAACTTAATCTAATTAATTGAGTCAAGTAGCTATTATGAGAGGATTTACGTCGAAAAGCAATTATTATCCATTAAGTATAGGAATATCCGAATACGGGATGAGTGGATTGTCACGCTTGGTATGAACTATAATAAATAGAGTGCTCGAAGGATACCGAACCACGTATGCATGGAGACTTTGCCAAGATAATCTGCTTATGGACAGTGGAGGAGACTTGACTTAAACTCGGATGTGAAATGAAAATCAGAACAACCACCGTCCGATGCATGCACTGATGTACCCTCTCTCGTTTTCGGAAGCCCCATTTTTGTCCACTTGCGAAGGTTGTCGTCCGATAAAACAAATGAGCGTCGTCGGGACCATATTTTCGCCCTCGAAAACCAGATGCCCTTAGTGGAAAAGAAGAGCAAGTGGAACACATGATGTTGATCTGACTCCCGCCCTTCGTATACCGCCGGCATAATCGACTTCACTAGTCAATCAATCATCCAAGCCAAGGGACCACCTTCTTACTAATTGATCAATAGTATCTAAGATCCACGGTCACAAATCTTATCACAAGATTTCTTGACTTTAAAACTTGCAATTTCTGCAGTACGTAATTCATGAGAATCCAGCACAATTTATAATTACAGCAAAAGCTTTTGTACTCACCGATGGGCAAAAACCAACTCCGATTTGAGAAATATTTTGATAATATTTTGATGCGAGTAGAGAACTCCTTTAAGCCAACTCAAACAAGAAAACCAACTCCAGCTCCGAAAATATTTCAATAATTTCCTTCTTCCGGCGTCAAACCACAACTCCTATCTAGAGTTAAAATTTCTACTTAGATTGGATTTTATGGGTTCAAATCCTGTTTAGAGTTAAAATTTCTACTTAAGAGTTATAATTTCCCCTTTTCAAAATTGATTGTATTGATGTCCATATGTGACCGTGCATATTAAAGCATAGCTACAGTCAAAATCAAAACTGCTTATGCTTTGCTCCTCAGATCCAATCTCGATTCTGTCCACTTTTCTTTTCTTCATCTCACTTATATTTTCTCGAAAATGAATAGCATCACGAGCTGTGGAATTAGATTTAGCAAAGGCATAAGTTGATTAATCCATCTTTATTTTTGACGAGCCATGTCACAAACAGATTTTTGTTAAAATACGAAAACTTCTAGATATATATCCACACGAAACAGATCCGTCCAAAACTTTCCCCAATATATTCGAAAACAATTTTCATTCCACTTCGTACGCATCCAACTCGCAGGCCTCCGATGGAGACGCCGAATTGCTCTCCGGAATACTGTTCCCCGCCCCCGCCGGATATTGAGGTGCCTCCCCTGTTGGCGTATGAGGCGGATGGGACGCCTGCCCCGTCCCCACCGCCGAGTTCAGGCATCCCACCATCCTCCCCGTCCTCACCGCCGAGTCCCAGTCCAGGTATCCCACCGTCCTCCTCGTCCTCACCGCCGAGTCCAGGCACCCCACCGTCCTCCCCGTCCTCACCGCCGAGTCCGAGTCCAGGCATCCCACCGTCCTCCCTGTCCTCACCGCCCATCACCTCGCCTCCTCCAACATTGTCCACGCCGGCGTGGATTGGTATTGGGATTGGGGGGCTATCTGTGCTGGTTGGGGTGTGCATTTTCGTGATTTTTTATCGAAGGAGGAGGAGGCTTGAGTCGGGGAGTCACTCTCCACTAGGGCCCAAAGGTGATATTTTTATGGTTGAATGCGAGCTTTTGAACTTTTGAAGTTAGTCATTTCTTGTAATTTTATTGTGCCTAAGTTCTGCAGGACCGACTCCTGCTGAGCCATTCTCAACAACAAATATGGGTTCAATAAGTCCTTCTTCGGAACTATCTCCAGGCATGGCATTCGGTCTTTCACAGAGCACATTCACGTACAGAGAGCTAAAAATAGCAACATATATTTCTCCAATCTCAACCTACTTGGTCAAGGTGGTTTTGGCTATGTTTATAAAGAAGTGCTCTCGAGCGGGAAAGTAGTTGCAATCAAGCAGTTAAAAGCTGGAAGCAAACAAGGAGAGAGGGAATTTCAAGCAGAGGTCGAAATCATCGGCCGCATCCATCATAGACACCTTACTGCAATTCTAGTGATCAGAAAATTCTGATATATGAGTTTGTTCCAAATAAAACGTTGGAATTTCATTTGCACGGTGAGTATGATTTAAGAGGAATACATATACACCTTTCATCCGATGATGCCCTTTCTAACATCGATCTATCTCTCTCTCTTTGTTAATTTTTTCCAAGTTCAGACTTGAACTTTTGTCAGTACGTATGGACTCTAGCTACCATACAACTTTGATATTCTATGGTTAATGCCTTTTCTAAGTGCTCCTGAAATAGTGGACCCATTTATATGCTCCCTCCCTTATGGAATAAGGCTACGTTTGGTAAATATACCAAAAATGCTAAAATACGTAAAATAGTATTAAATATAAGAATTCAAATATCATTTATACTAAAATATAATTTTGTTTTTGTTAATTAAAGAAATTAGTTATTCAAGAAAAAAAAACTCTCCTATTATGAATAGAAATCCTATACATCTTTATCCAATCTCTCCCATGGAATAATTTTATTAGAATATATTCCTCTTATATCCGATTTTATCTGGTCTTGAACATCTACCAAACATAGGATATGATAAATTTTATCATATTTTGAATTTTATCCTAATTGTCAAATGCAACCTAAGGGATTTATCTATCAAAGTTGTTTATCTAATAAACTGGCAGTGTGCTTGGATTTTGTTGATTTTCATTTTTCAATAAATCAAATTGTCACCATTGTTTACAAATGTAGTTGTTAGTGACGATGATGATTGCCTAGCCTTTTCCAGGTATCCGACAAAATTCCACTAACAAGTAAAAAATAGGGAAAAATTTCAGGTGATTTTGGTAGAAGGCCATGATAATCAGCTAACTTGGTCTCCACTACAATACGCACACATAGGCAACAAAAGATGCGTAGTTATTTTGGTGCTCAAAAGCTAATTGAGAACATTATAATCGTTGGAACTGGCAAATGTCATTACAGGGAAGGATCACTCAACTATGACTTGGCCTACAAGAATAAAGATTGCTTTAGGTTCTGCAAGAGGGTTGGCATATTTGCATGAAGAATGTAATTATGCTCTTGTAAACCTTATTCTCTCTTGATAAGTTTCGCAATCCATATTTATTGTATTCATTTCTCAGGTAATCCCAAAATCATTCACCGTGACATCAAGTCTGCTAATATTCTCCTGGAATCCAATTTTGAAGCAAAGGTATGATGTGCAACTGTCTAATCATTACATGGTAATAATATCAGTTATCTAGGTTCTTTATGGAATTCCCTACCACATTATTCAGTTAGCTTCTTAAACTAGTGATTTACTTCATATCTCGAAAAGCAATTTGCATCCCTTTAACGCCCTCTTATAAGCCGAAGCCAAGAGAAATGGCAAAAGAGCTTTGGGCCGCAAAAGTTAGTTTCTTGATGAAATCATTTGAAGAACTATATGATAGATTTTTCCGTCCTACAACTATTTTTGGAGTCGTGATCAACTTTTAATGCATAATTTAATACAGTAGTATGAAGATCTTTGGATGTGAATTGTAAAAGCTGACATTGTGATTCCAGGTTTCAGATTTTGGACTTGCAAAGCTTGCTCCTGATACAGATACTCATGTATCCACTCGAGTAATGGGAACTTTAGGGTAAGGCGGTTTCTCTTGCATATAGTTAGTCTAAATTGGTACTGATTGTTGTAAAAAACATGTGATTTGACCATAATAATAAAAAGATAATGGAAATAAATAGGATATTGACTTTATGTGGTTCAGTTCGGTTAGTGGGACCACCTCTATGGGAAAGTAAAATAGAATTTCACTATAAAACAAACAATATAATGATACTTTCAAGTATACTTGAGTTACTTGAGCACCCTTGGAAAAACAATCTCTCATAATTCCTTGCAAAACAATTTTTCAATCTCTCAAAAGAATCACAAATCTTAGCATAAGATTTATTGGCTTCATGACATATGCAATTTCTTTAGGACGTAAGGCACAATTAATTATTACAGCTTAAAGCTCCACTGCTCATTCTAGTGTGCTAAAGCCAAAACCCACCGAATGTATATATTTGAATCCAAACTAGAAAACCCCTTTTAGCTCATTGAATTAGGAAATCTACTCAAGCTTAGAAACCACTTAGACTAAGAAGCCTACTTATTTTAGGAGATCTAATTGGATTGAATTTTCTTTATAGGCTCATATTTGTAACTTATTCTCAACAATCTCCACTTTTGCTTGAAGTTTGAGCCGAAAAATAATCGCTTTGATGGAAACTGATCACAGCTACTCTCCCACAACCCCTCGTGGGCTCACCCATCACAAGCATCTTCCAAGTCCAAGCCATGCTCAAACGTCATCATAATGATGGACCTCATCAATACAACTCTTTTTGCTAGGAGTGAGCAAAATAAACGGATTAAATTGGGTATCGGATTGAACCGGCTAGTTCTAGGAGATTTTCCGTTCCTAAAATTTCAAACTAGTGAATATCAATCCAATTCTAGGTTCCAAGTGGGGACACACCCACCTGGACCACTTGGATCGAATCGATCTTTTTTAATTCTTATTATTACAAATTTTCAAAACCTAATTCTCATTCTTTGCTCGCCTAGACTTAGTCATGCACGCTTGTCATTCACGCCTCTCACTCTCACTTCTCTCAATCTTAGTCACGCAGCACTCATGCCTCCCTCTCGGCTCGACGACTCTTAGACTTGGTTCTTGATGATCATTTTAACTTTGTTCATTGAGATGATCATTATGTTTAGACTAGTATAGTGGTTTAGATTATGTAACCAAACTTAAATTCTTGCAAGGAATTGGGAAAAAAAAAAAAAAAAAGAGATACAGGCCGATCCTGGACCAACCCGGGGACCAGACCAATCGGTTCAGTTGTCAAGTGGGTCCATGACCAGGTGGGTTAGGAACCACAAACCGATCACCCCTACTATCTACACTTTTAACCACTTCACAAGAATCTTTGGCACAATCTCTTTAACGAGAATTTTTTGACACAATCTCTTCAACTATCACAAACTGCGATAGCTTGTACACATTTAAATGAATTAACTTTACAATCTCCGTGGTTTCTTTGTGGTCATACGAAACTGCGATTTCCACCATTTGCCTAAGCCATGGCACCTATATACATTTAGTTCCTTAGTCATGTAAACACACATCAAATTCCTTAAATGCATATGCAACCATTTAGAATCTCGAACCAATGCATCCAATGTCTCCTTGGCGAAATATGTTTTGTCTCCCCTTCATCTCATGTAGGCCATAGTGCTCTATTCATTTTATCATTACCAAGACACCTCCAACAACTGTAAAAATTCTACTTTCTAAAGTACATTGATACCCAACTGTATGTAGGGCACGCAAGAAAATCAAGTTTGACTTCAATTTTAGAATGTGTCTCACTCTAGTGAATTCTGATTCTAGCAATATCAACACTCACAACATCATAGTTAGCATTAATCCTTAACATCATTTTACTACTATCCATGCAATAATAAGTAGTAAACCAATTCATGTTTGATGTAGCATGAAATAAGCAACTAGAATCCATAACCTATCTATCAAATGACAAATCCTTAGTGGCAAGCATGACATAATGAGCACTATCTAAGTCACTATAAGCTATTGCAACAATATCATCAATAGACTTGACTCTAATTCATTTACCCTTCTCGTTCTTCAGCTTAAGGTAATCCCTTTTGAGATGCCCTCTCTTGCCATGATTCCAATAGATAATACCAGAGTTCTAGACTAATTTTGTCTATTCAAGTTCACATTATATATACTAACATGAATATTATTTCTTCTTCTACCTTGACTTACTATACTAGCGGGCAGGGGTTTGCTCGATTCTCTTTCATGGATGTTTTCATTCATAATCACATTGCCAACCCCATCAAACATTAAGTTTTTTGACCAGATTAATTATTAATCGGGAGTATTTTAACTATTGGGTAACGAGGATAATAGAATCAAAGTACGTATCTTACCATTAAAGTCAATTTTAATTGAACTCAGTTGACTAGTAACTACATGCTTCGCAATCGCCATGCCTTTGCTTATATTTAACTGCAACAAACGTCACATCAAGTAGATCTTATTGATCATAGAGGACTTCCTAAAAATGTTTAACATGGCATTAATCAATTTCGCAGTGGTATTGACCTATGCCAACGCAAAGGTAACACAACATTCCACTATAGATCAAATGATATAATAAAGATTACAACCACACTCAAGTCACTCAAATAGTCATAATGTATCTTAACTCCCAATTATACCCAATAATTCATATGGTGTTTAGTCATTATAATTCCTTGTGAAAAAATCTCTCGATCTCACAAAGAAATTTACAAATTAGAATAATAAAATTTATTGGTTTCACTATACTCACAATTTATTCATAATGTAATTCACAAGCACTTTGCACAATCGATTGTTGCGGCAAAGTGGGAAATCCCCTTTAGCCGACTAAAATTAAAAAACTCACTAAGACAAGGAGATTTACTCAAACTAAAAGATCTACTTTATTAGGTTTCCTTCACAAGTTCAAACTTGAGAAAAATTATCAATACCAATGATGGTTGAGTTTATTCATTTCCTCTCCAAGCATATATTAAGGAAGAAGTACACTTCAAGTACCAAAATTTGACACGAGTGGATACGTAATGCCAAAACTTGCAAAACATACACTTAAATGCCACTTTTTAAAAAATATTGGACACTTAGGGCGTGAATGATAACATTTCTAGTCAGAAATTGATTTCTAGAAGAGAGAAAAAATTACTATTTCTGTTTTTGGATGAGTATTTGAGCCAAAAAAACGTGTTTGATAACAACTCAAAATTTCTATTTTTGGAATAGAAATTCGTTTGATAACGAATAAATTTCACTTTTGGAAGTGGCGATGGCAATGGGAGGGATGGCGGCCGACGGACGAGGGTGGTGGTTAGTTGCGGACGGAAAGAAATTCCTTCGAGTGAGACCTTCTAGTGAGAAGTAAGAAAGAGAGAAATAATTTCTGATTTCTATTCTAGAAATAGAAAAGTAAAAATATTTTGTTTCTAATTTCTACTCCAAACCTATTTCTGGAATAGAAATCTATTCCAGAAATAGATCTGGAATAAAAATCTATTCCAAAAATAAAAATAGAATGGTTACCATGTGCAGCCTTAAATGCCAACTTTGGCGAGACTTGCCAGAAATCCGACATAACATTATTTTATTAATAAAACTGGTCTACGTGACTGTCAAAAATTCGATGTAGCTTGTCAAAAATCTGACGTGGCTTGCTGTTAGCACTTAAGTATTTATTTCTTCTTTAATTTTGATACTTAAGTGTACTTTTTGGAAATTTTGACACTTATATGTTTATCCATGCCAAGTTTTGGCATTTGGAGTGTTTGCACCTACATATATTAGTTATGCTGATGTAAGTCTACCTAATGCAGTTATGTGGCTCTAGAGTATGCCTCCAGTGGGAATCTCACTGAGAAATCAGATGTCTTTTCTTTTGGTGTTGTGCTTCTAGAGTTGATAACCGGGTGTCATCCGCGTGACAATACTCAACCTTTTGATGGGGATAACATGGTTGATTGGGTCAGTGTTCTATCAACAACATATTTATATGCGGATTGTCATTATTAGTGATCTTATCTAATAGGAAAAAGAACCGATTTTAGGAGTTTGAGCATCTATACATCCCCCCTTCATGTTATTTATCATTTCCCTCCATGTTTTCCTCTCTCCAACGTGAATGTCATCGTAAAATTAACTCCTCTAATGAAATTATAGGCAAGGCCTTTGCTCGCAAAAGCATTAGAAGATGGCAATTTTGAAGCCATTGTTGATTCAAGACTGAACAAGGACTACATTATCGAGGAAATGACTCGGATGATTGCTTGTGCTGCTGCTTGCGTTCGTCATTCTGCATTGTATCGCGCATCAATGACACAGGTATGTTGCCCAGTTGAAAAGCCTTTGTTTTAATATGAGAATGGGTCTTCTTTGTTTTTCCTTGTTATAGACACAACTCTATGCTTTATTTAGTGGTTTTACTCCTCCTACAAATGAAAAGTCATGGATTATCACTTCATTTGAGCCAGAAAAAGGAAAAGAACACTATTTTCAGTGTCTTGGTTTTTACAACTCACTTTCTGGCATGACCAATCGATGCAAATTGTTCAACAAGTGTAGAATAATATATAAGCTCATGTAATCAGGTTGTTCGAGCATTGGAAGGAAACCTGTCTCTGAGTGATTTAAATGAAGGAATTATGCCAGGATATAGCAGAGTATATAATCGTTGTAAAAGCTCAAATTATGACACCAGCCAAAACCAAGAGAATTTGAAGAAATTCAGGATGATGGCTCTGGAAAGCCAACAACAAGCCACGAGCGTGTTTAGTGGCCACGATTCTGAGGATGGCATTCAACCATTCAGCTCAAGTAGTGGGGGTCAACAGACTACCCAAGAGATAGACTTGGGGAAAATGGTAGAAGATGGTCGTCACGCTAGTGGAAGCTCTTAATATTAATATGAATTGAGAGGATAAAGCCTACTTCCACAATTCCATGCGCTTTGACTTGTGGCCGTATGTTAGCACTTGTTATTTATATATAGAAATGGATTAGATATGGGAAAGGCAAAAAAACACATTTGGTTTCGTTGTCTGTGTTGCCAGTTTGAGTAGTATAGTTTCAGGTATTATAATAACTGTCATAGCTCGTTCAGCAATGTGCAAAATTGAAACTACAAACAACTCAAAGCAGGAGGGATCTTTCTAGTGATCTTATAGGAATAGTGGGTTGCTGCAATTCTGGTTGGAAAGTTTGGGAGCCATGATCGTTCTTCATAATGTTGAGAAGAGCTTCTCTCATAATCTTTTCCAAGTGCGTTTACCGTGTATGATTGTAACCATCCTGTACTCTTTCCATTACTTTGTTGAAGGATGAATCTGCAGATTTGTTTATATAATTATGGGATTTGATTATATAATTAGGGATTTCTCTAAAATAATTTTATTTGTTAAAGACCATTTAATAATTCTGTTGATTATTTGTATCTTTCAAGAATGCACGTATATTACACGTATATCTTTCTTTAATCATGCATATCTTGATTGAAATATTATCTTAAAATAATTATCTAATAAAGTCAATAAATAGGTTGATTATTCTTCGTTGACATATACATCGAAATATACAAAAATTTCATAATTCTCTATTTCACTTTATTATTCTCAACTCAGTATCAAAGCCATGTTGCCAAGGAAATTGTAAGTGCATCGAGTGCATCCAAGCACCTAGGACACAACCATGCACCCCGTAGTAAAATAAATCCATCCAGACGCTCAATAGTGTTTGTTTCGTGCGCACAAGTTTTGTATAAGGAAGCACTTAGTCGAGTCTATTCCATAACAAATAGTCGTGTTTCAATGCTAACAACACCAACCACATCACTCAGCTGAGCCTTTTTCACCGATGTGGTTTTCTTTCAATGCCAGCCACACGGGCTACATATCTTTCAATAATTTTATTGATTATCTATATTTCTCAAGATTTCACAGATATGTTTATTTGATTGTATATATCTTGATTAACATATCATCTTAAAGTAATTATTGAATAAAGCCAATAAGTAGGCTAATGTATTTTTCATTAATATATATATCAAAATACGTAGTAATTCCACAATTTTCTCTTCCACTTTATTATTTTCAATTATCCAAATTACTGTAGATGCCCGAATTCTTCACATATTGGTCCAAATGGCTGTAGTTATTTATGTGGAGTTGTGTTTCTTACTAAGTTGATTGAGGTCATCGCAGTTTAATCACGGGATCTTTTTATGTAAAATTTCCTCATGCCTCTTTTTTCTTTTTCCTCGAAATTTATGTGAAGGGCCTGCTTGCGAGGACGAGATTCATGTTTGAAAATCGGATGCCCCGTCCTTAACAGGACCGAACAGCTATGAGCTCATGTGAAAGTCTCCTCATTAAAATACCAACAATAAGAGGATATAAATGCACGAGAAAATATTGGCTACGTCTGGTGTGCCAACGTGGAGAATAAGAAGGCACCTTAGAACATGACGCGTGTCACTTGTGGGGCCCAATTGATAGGAGGCTTTTTTTTTCCCCTCTCCTCTTGCTGGCCAAAAAAGGACACAGAAATTAATGCCCAAATTCAAAGTTGCCACTGAAACACCTCTCTCTCTCTCTCTCCCTCTCTCTCCTCTTTTCGATTTTTGAAGCGTCTTTTTGCCCTCTCCCTCTTTTCTCAGCACTCCGCCTTCGCCTCTCAAGTTGAACCTTGCGCACGCTTCACTCCTCTCTCTCACTTGGGTTTTGGAAAATCAAGCAACAAAGAAGAAGCTTCTCCATTTTTCGGACTTTTTCTTGGAAGGACATTTCTTCTTGTTTTCGCCCACCCTATGTCCCTATTTCAACGCCGACATTGGAAAAGCTCCTTTGCCATTGGTAAGCTCAAAATGCTCTTGTTCTTTTATAACCATGTTCTTTGTTGAAGTTCGTTTCTTTTGAAACTTTACAAATACTCTCTTTTTTTCCCTTTTCTTCGCCCGGTTTTGATTTCGAGCTCAGAAGCCCCTTATTTACAAGTATTTCCCTTTATTCAAACACCCACATTATGCACGCATTTGTTTTATGGGTATGCTTTACTTGTTGCACGATCCTAACAATCCCCTATTGCTTACTGACTTTGCGTATATTTTTCCGATGGGTATGCTTCAAACGAGTTATGCAGATTGAGCCCCCTAAATGTTGAATCGTTGAGTCAACACGTGGTTTTTTTGTGAATGGTGAAGGAAGACACAAGAAGCGGAGGAGAGATCAGCATGCAATTGCGGCCAAACTGGAGAATCAGTATCATGCGTGCAAGTACGCAAGCTTTCTCTGGAGTTCCGGAGGCAAAGAGACACATTACCTTCTTGACTAATACTCGGGGTGACGATTAGATTATCGAAAGTCGATGATGCATCATTAGATAATCAATCTCCAACTTTGGCTGCGAAAATGTAGGCTGTGGCTCGTGTTTCTTTTCGACGAGTTATTTTGGCTTCAAGATTTTGAGCAGGTTGAATATACCTTTCAGGTTAAAGTTAGGATGTACAAATTAAGTGACGAGAGTGGAAATAGCATACTTACAGAAACAAGTCATTTGTTCTTCATGTAATGTTAGTCAATAACAAGAGATCTTTTTACATGCTTCCATTTTTTTCCTTTGGTTTCCCCGCTTGTTCCATTTTGCTTTTTGCTTCTACTAATATCCACTCCAATCAAGGTTGCTCATTTCCTCACCTAATTTTCATTCTTAAACCTCAGTCCTTTACTGGAAAAGGACCGAGTAAATCAAGATCTGGGGTTCAACATTTTAGGCAAAAAAATCATCAGCTCCTTATTTGATGCCTTCTACCCTACAGTTGCAATCAATCACAAAGAATTAAAACTATTCAGCATGCCATCGATGTCTATCTCTTCTACAATAGTCGAATGTTGCATAAGGTCATAAAAAGGAGAACGATAGATAGACGGGAAGTTTTAGAATGTTCAGTTGCATCACAAGCACACAATGAGGCGGAAAAAGAGAAAAGAACTCACACTCAGTGGAGTCAAGTGTTCTACACAAGTTTAATTCGTAAACTCTTCCTTTTCCCACAAAGTAACATATGGATGTCATTTCTTGACCATTTTATCTGCTGAACTCCTTTAAACAACCACCCTATCTGCAATCACAGACATGGGAATGCAAAATAAAAGAGAGAAGCCCAGAAAAAAATGAAGAAAATGGAGAAGAAATGTCCGTCCAAGAAAAATTCCGAAAAAACGGAGAAGCTTCTTCGTCGCTTGATTTTCCAAAACCCAGGTTAGAGAGAGGAGCAAAGCGTGCACAAGGTTCAACTCAAGCCCGTTGGAGCCACCAAGAGGCGACAGTGGAGGCAGGACGGCGGCATGGTTCGTCCCTGATTTCTGCTGTCTACTCACCGTTAGTAAACGTCGCTAGGGTTCCCAAGATACAAGCGCGATGAGGTTCCGGAGGCAATGGCGGAGGTGAAGGGGTCGGGACCGAGCGGGGCTCTGGGGGGAGCGATGTGCCGGAGGCAACAGCAACGATCGACATAGTCGCTGGGTTTCGGGAGAGGCGAAGGTTGAGTGCTGGAGAAAAGAGAGAGAAAGCAAAAGGACGCTTCAAAAATCGAAAAGAGGAGAGAGGGAGAGAGACAGGTGCTTCAGCAGCAACTCAGAATTTGGGCGTTAATTACTGCGTCCTTTTTTGGTCAGCAAACAGAGGAGAGGAAAAAAAGGCCTCCCATCAATTGGGCCCCACAAAAGACACGTGTCACGTTTTAAAGTGCATTCTTGTTCTTCACGATGGCACACGAGACGTGGCCAATATTTTCTCATAAATGCACATGTATTGATTGCAACTGTCGGAAACCATGTCGACATCGGACGGCCGAAAATCACTCTTGATCGGTGGACACGCCCGTGCGTTAAAACTGCTGTCCGAACGGATTGTCCTTTTGAATATTACTTCGGCCACTAACCCCCAAAAAAAAAAATGAAGGGAAAAATAAAGAAATAAATAAATAAAAGGTTTATGATAAAAAAAATTTCAGTTTAAAAAAGTTTTGGTCTGCTCGTGTCCACCTACAAGTCAAATTCCTCTTCGATTGTCCGGTCCGATTCCCCGACCCGAGGAAGGAACGACGTCAAAAAAAAATACGAACTTTCTCTGCATCAGAACTCGCCATCTCTGGGGGAGAGACTCTGTCACGTTGCCAAAAAGATTTGTCCTCTGAGAGCTCCGATCGTCATCAATGGCTTCTCGCCGGCGCATGCTCCTCAAAGTCATCATTCTCGGCGATAGTGGGTAATGCGCGCTCCTGCTTCGTTGATTTTGCAGATTTCCGTGCGATCTTTTTGCTCTGATTGACTTCTGCTGGTCTTCTCTCTTCTTCTTGATTTCCTTTTTCAGGGTCGGGAAGACTTCTCTGATGAATCAGTATCCTTCTGAAACCTAGATCTCTTTTTCTTTGTCTTGATTGATGGGTTGCTTGGGTATTTTGACATTGGGGACTGCTGATTGTGCTCCTAGGTATGTGAATCGCAAGTTTAGCAATCAGTATAAGGCGACGATCGGAGCTGATTTCTTGACCAAGGAAGTTCAGTTTGAAGACAGGCTGTTCACATTGCAGGTGAGCCCCCAGAAACGAGGCTAAATGGGAGTTCTTTTCTGTGTCACTTGTGTAATTTAAGGATGGGTGGATGAATTAACTGTTGTCGTGCCTATCGGTTTCTGCAAATCTAATTCCCCTTGTTTTATTAGAGGGAAGTCGATTAGCTCATGACAACCTTTAGCTTTCCTGTTCTAAAACAGTTTCCCATGATTACTCTGTTGCTGGGTTTTGTCATTTGATTCAAGTTCATAACCGATGGACTGCATAATTCTCTAGTTCCCTTTTTCTTTTTTTTCCCGCTAAATCTCTTACCTGGAATGAAAGAACTCACCTTTATGCTGCTTAGAGACCTTTTTTTCGCAAATATGTTCTATCCAGATTGGTTGAGTGAATTCCAACCCAACCAAATCGCTTAAGCCATTTATTACAAGCTATATGGTCTAACAGATGGTCTGCTGTTTTAGACATGGAACACTACTATCAATCTCCCTTTGATTTAGAAACGGCACAACAAGCATAAACGCTGCTTGGGATTGTTATTTTGCTGAAACAGTAAAAGGCATATTTGAATCCACACTGATTATTCAATATATTACCAGAAAATTTTTTGTTTTCCTTCTGGATCTGGCTCATTGAGAATTCAGCTATGCAATGTACAGACCCAAATATCTAAACAGTCAAAATCATGGGGTATAAGTTGCTTAGGTTGTTGATTCAATCGTTTGTTGATTCTCTTTCAAGTTTTCTTTTAATGAGGAGGACAGGAGTTGATGCTCAGTTATGGTCAATGTGTGATACACAAAGGCGATTTGGTTACATGCATAATAGATTTAGTTGGTTTGTTCGGCCAACTTCTTTGAGATATGGTATTGTCCTCGATAGTTGCTCTTGGCCATGTCTGTTTTATTATATCATCTCTCTGTAGATCTTAAATTAGGCAGACATTGGCATTATTACCAATCTCCTTGAGACTCACACACAGTTTCGTACACTCCGAAGAAATAACCTTTTTTTTGGAGTCGCCTTATAATGCTTGTGTTCTGCACTCGTATTAGCATTCACTTCAATGAAGAGAAGGTAAAAATGTTCCAACTCCCTAGAGAATGAGAAACTTATTTATACTTGCAGATATGGGATACAGCTGGCCAAGAAAGGTTTCAAAGTCTTGGTGTGGCTTTTTACAGAGGTGCCGACTGCTGTGTTCTGGTGTACGATGTGAATGTAATGAAATCATTTGACAATCTAAACAACTGGCGGGAGGAGTTTTTGATTCAGGTAACTCTTACTAACAAAATGATGAATGAATTGTGACTTAGAGCTTACAAGGTTATTGAAAGAGTGGCCTAAAATTGTTTTGATGACTTGGTATCCAGGCCGGTCCATCTGACCCAGAAAACTTCCCATTTGTTGTTTTGGGTAACAAGGTGGATGTCGATAGTGGCAATAGTCGTGTGGTGAGTTTTCCTTCCTCAGTCTTTCGTCACTCACTTTTATGTTACGTACATTGCTTATGTTAGTAAGAGACCTGCTCAGGGAAACTTCTTTTCTCACATGATGTATTTCTAAAAGATCTTTCAACTGTTGAACTGCGTCACATGGCATCATCTTGGTTCTCCACTTCCTGATTCAGGTTTCTGAGAAGAAAGCGAGGGCTTGGTGTGCTTCCAAAGGAAACATTCCTTATTTTGAGACCTCTGCCAAAGAAGGATTTAATGTGGAAGCTGCTTTTGAGTGTATAGCCAAAAATGCTTTGAAGAATGAACCAGAAGAAGAAATGTGAGTCCTTTAAATCGAAACTGTTGATGGTGTTGACTATTGAGAGTGTGTGCTTCCCTGATTAGACGAGACCCTCATTGTAGTGATTCATCAGATTAGGATATAGAGTTATAACGTGCTTAAACATAGATAACAACAGAGAATGAGCTTCAGCTATCACACTGATCCAACACAATTGCTTATCGTGCATGTAGAGATCTTGAGCAGTCGTACCTTACTAATTTTGGGTATGCAGTATATGTTGCTAACCTAGTGCTCCGAACTCTTCTTTGTCAAAGATATCTACCGGACACCATTGATGTTGTGGGTGGAGCACGGCAGCAGAGGTCCACTGGTTGCGAGTGTTGAAGACTCCAACAGCGCATCATTTCCCTTGGGATGCATATACAATGCGGCTCAAGGTATATCAATTCATGGTACAGAAATCATTCCCTTATGTATTGTCAAAAGCAGAGTAAAAAAGAATTCTTCTTAAAGGACTGATGTAGAGAATTGTTGAATTTCCCAGCGTGTATCTGTATCATAAGCCAAATCAGGGAGAGCTTGTTTGTTTCTCTCTCTTTTCACACCTATTTGGTTCCACAGTATGTTTGGTCCCATTGAAGTTCTGAATCTTTTCCTATGATGTACTGTCGATCTGAGTCCTGGCACTCATTAATAGTGCATATGGTTTTGTTTTTCCTTAATACCGACTCTTTTTTCAGTTCCTACAAAGGAACCAAACGGGCCGCCTTCTCTCTCTTCTGGCCAATGGGTTATAGATTGTCTCTTCCGTCTCAGAAGAAGACAACGGTCGGTGTAAAAATTCGTGTCCTGTATGATAATCCATAGAATCAAGACACGTTGCTGTCGGGTGCGACGTGTCGAACTTCAGGACACGATGTGTCCGGGCGTGCTCCCAGATGGGCTTCTCTCAATCCTCAAAGAGAGAGAGAGAGGAGAGAGAGAGAGAGAATTCGAGAGCACCCATTCCTCCAACGGCAATCTGCATGCACCATAACCATATTCCGAGCCTTAAAGCCACGAGAGAGGCCCACGACGTCAGGAGAACGAGCAGAATCCATGGAAGCCGCGAAGGAATCGGAGCCGTCGAGGATTCTGGACGCCATCCTCCCTCCGCGCCTTGAAGAAGATGGCCGTGAAGACTCTGCGCTTTCACCTGAATCCTTCAAGGACGCCTTAGCCTGGGCCGCCGCCACTATGAAGTCCCGTGCTGCGTTGATCTTCACCCCTGACCACGGGGAGGACTGCGTGAACGACCCGCGTCCGGTTGGCAATGGCCCGACTGACGTCATAATCGGGGAGCCAGGAGGCCGAGAGCCAGAACAGCCATGCACGACGGAGAAAGGCAGCGGCATAAGAACAGGAGAGGTCGGCGGTGAGGATGTGGCGGTCCCAGGCGTGAGCAGCGAGGGAGACGAGGTGGTGGCAGTGGGCAAAGGAGCGGAGGAGGAGGAGGAGGACGCCAGAGGAGCTTGTGTGGACGGCCTCCAGGGACTGGAGATCGGAGAGAGAGGCGAGGATGGTGGGGACAGCGGAATTGGCGACGAGGAAGGCGGCGATGAACAGCCGATACTAGTCGAAGGCGTCGCGTGATGAAACTCTTGTCCGCGAAGTTTATAACGATAAGCCTTTTGTATCTTCAGCGCACATGTACATGCATGATTAAGAATTTTAATAAATTGTAAAAATTTTCATCGTTCTTGCATTTGATTAGGAAAGGTCTCAACTTTCGGCAAGAATCAATGACCATGGTCTATTGAATCTCATGACCTTTCATGCTTAAAAACAATCTCGAAAGCTCTCATCTTTTCAACACGAACACAATCTCTAACAGACCATAACTATTATTTCTTTCATCGAGAGCGGATATTTATTAAGCAAGAAAGTGTCCAACTCAAGATATTAGGAAAAAAAGAGATTTTTAACCAGTCAAAAGTCATATGACCGGAGTCAGCAGCGGCTTCCCGGCGAAGTGCGCTTCCAAGTTCGCCACCACGAGATCCGCCATCGCCGTGCACGTCTCCACGGTGTCGCTTCCGACGTGAGGCTGGAGGACCACGTTGTCCATCCGGAGCAATTCCTCCGCCACCTCGGGCTCGTTCTCGAACACGTCGAGCCCCACGCCGCCGAGCCGGCCCTCGAGCAGGGCCGAGACGAGCTCCGGCTCGTCCACGTGCGCGCCCCGCCCGACGTTTATCAGGACGCCCTCGGGACCCAGCGCGTCCATGACTTCACGGCCGACGATGCGGCGAGTCTCCTCCGTCAGCGCGCACGCCACGACGAGGATTCGGCAGTGGCGGGCCAATTCCAAGGCGCTCGGATAGTACTTGTAGCTCACGTGCGGCTTCTCCGAGCGGGAGCAGTAGCTGATCGGACAGCCGAATGCTTCGGCTCTCTTCGCGATGGCAGAGCCAATCCTGCCCAACCCAACTATCCCAATCGACTTCCCGCTGAACTGAAACCGAAGGCAGAGAGAATGCAGACGCAAAACTTCAAATTTCGCACAGGGCATCAGACGCAAGCAACTGATAATGAATCTGCAGACGCAAACCCAGATAAAAATCAAACCTTGGTGGTTAATCCAAAATCTCCACTCTTCCACTTCCCGCTCCTCACGAACGCATCGCACCCACAAACCTTCCGCAGCACGCCCAGCATCAGAGCGATGGCAATGTCAGCTACGTCGTCGGTCAAGACGTCCGGAGTGTTCGTGACCCGGATCCCCTTCTCCCCGCACTTGCCCAGATCGATCTTGTCCAGCCCCACGCTGAAAGTCGCCACGATCTCAAGCCTCGGCAGCGCGTCAATCAGCTCCGCATCGGCGCCCAGCTTGGTGGTCCCGACGACCGCTCGGATCGAGCCCGAGTGGTGGGTCTCGAAGAACTGGCGGGGCGAAGGGAATTCCCAGAGCCGGTAAAGTTTGAACCTTTTCTCGAGTTCCTGCTCGAGGTACGCGAACATGGGGCATGTCATCAAGATGCCAATCTCGTCCATTCGCAAGAAATCTTCACCTTAGAAGAGTTCTAGGGAGGACATGCATAGAACTCTCCTCTTCTCGGTCCTTTCTTCTTCTCCAATTTTTATTACTCTCAAGTCATCTTTTATATTTAGACCAAAGAAAAAAATTCATCTTTTATCCCTTTTTTTTTTACCCCTTTGCCAAGTTTCTTTTTTCCCATTTCAAGCTTGATAGTATTTATAGAACCTACACAATATTTTCATGATGATAAACTTATATAGACTACACATCCTTTCCTAGGAGAATAGCCAAATGTTAGATGAATTGGGAGTTGCATTTCATCAAAGATTCATCAGGCACATCTCTATCGTTAATCTTGTGGTTTTTATGGTGGAGATTCACATAATCTATGCGACAACAGAGAGGGGGGGAGGGAAGGAGGGAGATTGATCGTTTTTGGGTGGTTGAGCATGCGTCTCTCTCGACTTTTGTTTTTCTCAAAATAAGGCTGGACAACATAGAACAAGAACACAACAGTGAAACACTAAACATGCACCCCACGTTCACAACAGCAAGATCCTCCAGAATTAGAAATCCCCCAGAATTCCCACCAAAAGAAAGAGAGAGAAAAACAACATCAACTCCTTGGATTGTATAGACATTCTTCTCTCTCTCACACTTTGGAGTTGGCTTCTTCCATTTTTATCCTCTCTCGCTCTCATTGCCCAGCAGCTGAATCTAACCAGACATATTAATCATGTCTCTCCCTCCTCCCTGTTGAAGCTTTAACGACATTAAGTCAGGGCCGATTGTATTCGGTGCCCGAATACATATGCTTTTGCGCCTGCGTTGCCAGCGCTTAAATTGGTATCATCTGTTGTGACCAATGATGGTGCGGGCCCTGAACCAAGAGCAAGAGGACTACAGGTCCAGGCTCTTCCATTTCCAGGACATGCGTGACAATGCGGGGCGTCATGTCAAGACCTTGAGTGCCGACCAGAGCATGTGCATTGGAGGGTTCTCGGGCGATGACGCGACAATGTCGAGAAGCCATGGAGCGAAGCCTCAAGGTGAGAACATGATGGAGCAGCAACAGATTGGTTGGTCGCTCCATAGATCTACCACCAAGGCGCCTAAATCGCGCCTAGCCCATGACGAAGCTAAAGACAAGCAACCTTCAGGCAAGTCCTGTCGAATATTCTTCAATAGGACCAGTAAAAGCTCTGCAATAAGATGCTAGCGGTTGTATTGGTTCGGCAACCAATCTTGGTATCGCGATTTGAATGTTGTAATTCCTTTTCTTGGTTCCATTTCAGACACAGAATTGATGAAGGAAAGGTTCGCCAAGCTGCTTTTGGGAGAGGATATGTCTGGTGGAGGAAAAGGTGTTTCCTCGGCCTTGGCCTTATCGAATGCCATCACAAATCTGGCCGGTACATTCATCTTTCTCATTGATTCGCCTTTCCAACAGATAGTCAAGAGTAAACTTTATAGAACTATTCCGACTAGATGAGCTCGAATAGCTGAGTCTATCATAGTTGGTCTAGGCTACTATGATTCTCTAGTTTTCGTCCTAAAGCACACGCCACGACTTTTTCTGCAACCAGTTATGTGAAGATTGTTTATTTGCCTAATCTGATAGTTACAAGCACAATGCAGCTTCTGCATTTGGCGAGCAGAAACGGCTAGAGCCCATGGCCCCAGAAATGAGAGCGAGGTGGAAAAGGGAAATCGACTGGCTCTTATCCGTGACAGATCACATTGTTGAACTCGTTCCTTCTCAACAGAAAACCAATGGGATGAACATGGAGGTAAAACTGAAAATTCCTTTCCCCTTGGAAATTTCCTGATCTCCTCATCGCATCTCTTGGTATATTTATCTCTCTGTCAATCTAATAGATTATGACAACGAGGCAACGCACCGATCTCCACATGAACATCCCTGCTTTGCGAAAGCTAGATGCAATGCTCATCGTGAGTATCTGTAATATTTTACCTTTCCTATTAATTATGATTATCAGTCAGACTTGCAATGAATTTCTACTTCATCAGGATTGTTTGGATAACTTCAAAGACCAAAATGAATTCTACTATGTAAAGAAGGACGACAAGGACTCCGAGAAAGGAGATTCGAAGAGAAAAGACGACAAGTGGTGGTTGCCCACGGTAAAAGTGCCGCCTAACGGTCTCTCGGAAATGTCAAGGAAATGGCTCCAGTTTCAAAAGGATTCTGTCAACCAGGTCCTGAAAGCGGCTATGGCGATAAATGCACAAGTCTTATCAGAAATGGAGATACCTGAAAATTACATTGAATCTCTACCTAAGGTAATGAAAAGGACGAGTCCTGTGAAGGCATAGCTTGAAATTCGTCTCTCTTTTCCATTTTAAACAGCTTTCGATTCTTGACCTGCAATTTTCCTCTGGTTGTTAGAATGGAAGAGCAAGCCTTGGAGACTCCCTCTACAAGAACATAACGGACGAATACTTCAATCCCGATCAATTCCTCTCTGCGGTGGACATGTCGTCCGAACATAAAATCCTAGATCTCAAGAACAAGATCGAGGCATCGATTGTAATATGGAGGAGGAAGATGAGCAACAAGGACAGTAAATCGTCATGGGGATCGGCTGTAAGCATGGAGAAGAGGGAGCTTTTTGAAGAGAGAGCGGAGACTATTTTGCTCCTCATTAAGCAACAGTTTCCAGGAATTTCTCAATCATCACTGGACATTAGCAAAATCCAATACAACCGGGTAAGCGATTGTCCACCTTAACCATAAATTCTCCTGTCCTCTTGAAACGGACTCCATGAGCTTACACATGAGGAAGTCTTTTAAGTATCAACACAAATCAGACTAATCAAGGCCTCCACTCGCCATTTGCGTTGTTACTTATCCTTTAGCTTGCCGTTTTCTGTATGTTGTGTATAGTCGTGAGAGTGAAATAAGGCATTAGAATTATCGACTGTTTCGAAACTATTCTGTAACCACATTGCTCTGTAGGACGTTGGACAGGCTATCCTAGAGAGCTATTCAAGGATACTAGAGAGCCTGGCCTTCACGGTGTTGTCCAGAATCGAAGATGTCCTCCATGCCGATTACATCGCGCAGAATCCATCGCAAGCATCACGTAAAAGAAACCCCCTAAGAGATTGTCCATCACTGACAGGGACACAGAAGTTCAATGCTCTAGAGGAGATAGAGAAGCTAAATATGTCAGAAGCACCCAGTTCGATGACGTTATCGGACTTCATGGGGTGGAACATGGATCAACAAGAGGCCGAGGAAAAGAAGGACAAAATTGTTGATGATTTGCTTAAAGACAGTGACGGGAAGCACATGGATAAGCTCTCCAATGTAAGGACCACCAACAAGAAGGTTTCATATCTCGAGAACTTGGGCGGTGTAAGAAGCCCCACGTCACGCCATTAGAGGTAGTTTCGTAGAGGAGGAAAGGTTAGGAGGGCCGGTAAGCGAAAGAGAAGATTAATGGAAGGAAAATTCGAAGCTTCAAGGAAGAGAGATCACAATCGAAGATACAAGGACATGCATGAGCGCTCTCATGAATTGTATTTGGCTAATGCTACTCTTTTCCTTCTGTAAACCAGGAGGACTAGGAGGATGAAGAAAGCTAATAATCTGAGCGTCTTGTACATGCTAACTTCGGTGCAAGCAAAGCTTTGTGCTGCCAATCTTCTTTCCTCTCATTTGTTTATTGCCTTCGTAAGGATTTGCATAGGTCAAAATCATCTCTGTGATCGCAATGAACAAGAGTCTATAAATAGATTGCTGAACTGCCAAGTTTGGACCTGAAAGAACATGCCCAACATGTTTTTCATGAGACCTACAGTGCGATTCTTCTGAAGATCACACTCATACCATCCATATTTCACTAGTAAACAGCTCCTAAGGCTTTCAGAATATACCGACGCCCAAAAACATGACAGTCTGATCGCAATCACGCAATTACCATAAAAGGTCAACAAATCAAAGCTTCTGTATTAGCCTAGCAAAAAAATAAAGGTGGAAGAGAAACGTCGGATTGATTTCAATGTAGTTACGACTTTCTCGATGTACTTACAACTTTCAAAGCCAGAGAATGACACATTTACTAAAGATTGTTGCAGAGATAATTTCTGAGCTGAATTAGATCTTGCCACGAGGACCCAACTTCGGCGGAAGTTGAGGACCCTTCTTGATCGGCAGAATGTCGCCAGAAGCCGTGGCGCTGAAATAAGCAAGAGTTGAACCCCCTCCCAAAATCAAGAACTTGAGCAAAAACCCTCTCTTCGTGAATGGACCGGCGGCTGTCTCAAAGAATTTGCTCTGCAGTATCATGTTTCCACAGTTAATACACATCACCCTCTATTCATGCAAAAAGGCTAATCAATCACAAATTGGTAAAAAGGTCAAAGTACCCTTGACACAGGAAAATGTCTTCACTTAAACCAATGCTCCAAAATGTTCGCTTGCACATCTTGGTCAGGTTCTTTAACATGTGTGGTAAGTTTGAGACAACTTCCATCCACTTCTATAGACCGGTCACTTTGGGTAGTGAGATTTTTATAATAAACTTGCTTTCTTCCTAAGCATGTCACTATTCATCGACACTTCTAAATGTTATGAGCAGATCAAAAGCAGAAATCATTCCTTTTCTTTTTCCATTTTAGAGTTCATGCTTCAGCTAATGCATGAATTGATCAAGAAACACAGAAGCAACACAGACCTGAAGGGGGTTGTACGGTGAAGGTGCATCTGATCCGTACAAGTCCCATTGCCCGGTGGTGTTACCCAAATCTTCTAAATCGAAGTAGACACTCTTGTCCCCATATTTCGCCACCACAGCACCACTCCTGCTAAAACAAAGCCCCTCAGTTATCAGCAATTAAAGAGTTCACTTGTCTCTTAAGATACCCCAGCTCCTTGCTAAAACTGAAACCTAAGAATGAAGAATGACCCGAGTGCTAATGAACAGACTTATTATCTGACGCACTCATTACGACTATTAATGATCCTAATCTATGTCGGACGCTACTTAACTTATCTTATACACACCTTAAAGTTTTGAGTCTCAGGCTATGGGTGGTTTGCTTGAGGTGGAGCTTTTTCCCCGCGAGCGAGCTTCCGGCGAGGCCCTTGATGGCAGCCGGGGGTGCGGCAGCGACGGCTGCTAGAGATGCCATTTTCGAGTTGTTCCTTGGCTCCTAACTAGTACAACTGACTTTCCGTTGCGGTCGCCTCCAGAGAGCTAAGCAGCCTTTTACAAGGTCTTCGAGAGGGACACGTGGCGAAATGGGTTTCCGCGAGCAGAAATTTGGAGACCCATTTATGAGGTGACACGCGCGTCTAAGTAGGATAAGCCTATCCTTTCATGAAATCGAGTTAAAACCAGTAAAAAGCAATGAAATCTTTATAAGACCTTGAAGTTGAGCCACCAGGGCGAGGCTTCAAAAATTGTTCGCACCATCTCATTCACACCGACCGTTTTGGATCCGTCTCAACATGTAATCCCAAGAGAAAAAATTACCCTAGATTTCAATATCCGAGAGACGATTTACAAGAAATTGAACTTCCCAGCTCATCTCTCCGTATTATAAAATGTGAAATTTCTAGCTTGCATTACAATTTGTTCATATTTGCAAGAAATTACCCTCGGAACAAGAACAATTAATGCGAAGCGCCCGTGAACTTGAAAGAGTATAAAAAATTACACTCGGAACATCTTGCGGGCAAGTACATCCTGTGCAAGATTAAATAGAGTGGCAAGCTTGAACTTGTGCTTTTAAAAAACTTTCATTGTTTAGTGGATGAAGATGACTGATAAATTTGAAATTAACTTATGTAATTTAAACTAGAAAATTATTTAAGAGCGGAATGTTAGATGCAAATTTGATCATTTACAAGAATAGTATCTGGACATGAAGTATTTTGTGATTAGTCAGGACATGAAGTATTTTGTGATTAGTCAAAACAGAATTTAAGTATTGGCTAAAGCCCAAAAAAATTTTAGGTAGTGGTACCTAGTACATGTCTAATGCCCACCACTTTCTTTCTCTGGGGCGGTGGCAATATAATCAGAAAATTTTTGTGGTGCTGATAAACCACCCACCCCGCACCCCCCCGCCCCACCCCCCTTCTCTCTCTCTCTCTTCTCTCTCTCTCTCTCTCTAGTAGCATCAGAAAAAACCAGAAGCTTTGTGTCTAATTCTTGATCATTTGCCACCTACACGAGAGTGAAGATACCTTCCAGTTCTTTCTCGTGTTTTGAGTTGATTCTTGTCGGAGTTGCAAATGGCTTCCATTCTAGCGACCTTGCCCGCAACGCCCCTCGTCCACCATAAGCCACAGCCCCTTTCGACAACCGTCGGCACATTCTCAGTTTCCACACGTAAAGGTGCGGGATCTCTTTTCAGTCTGGTATTTGTTCTAGGCCTATCAAAAATTCTCATTGCCTGTAATGCTACTATCGTGGATTAATTGATTGCAAAGTTCCTAACTTTGAGTCATTTTTCACTATTTGAGTGTCCGAACTTACGAGGAAAGAAGGGTTAAATGCAAATACTTGAATTCTTTTTGGAAAGGTTCGCGGATGTGAATGGAGTCCATATTGGTAGTAAAACTGTAGTTCGAATTATAGAATGCGGTTCTTGCCTACGTAACAAACGCCCACACATTTTGGCTGCCAAGTATATGGACTAAGACTAATAGCTACAAGTGGAAAAGAAGATTCATGATGGAATCTGTCTGCTGCAACTCCCTGTTAAAACTCGGTGTAGGGGGGTTAGAGGTTTAGGTTGTTTACAGATGAATTTGCTCCCTCACATTTATAAACATCATATTTGGTAGGTAGATACAATCAGTGATGCTGGTACTTATTGTATGATTTTTATTTTTTATTTTTTGTGTTTATTTGTAGAAAGAGGAAATCGTCTAGCTGTTGTGGTGAAGGCTATGGGCGAAAGCTCCGATTCTTCCACCTCCCTAAGCGTTGTCAAGTCTGTGCAAAGTATTGTGAGTTACTCCTGACCCTTTTGTTTTGTACAGTGCAGATTGTTTAAGTGAAATTACAAGTACCCTGCACAAAAATGCAATTTCATGTAGTTTTCTACTGGTTTTAGAGTTATGTCCTTAGGAATGTAAGTGTGAACTTTATACGAGGAAGTAAAGGGTTTTCTTTGCAAAATAAATTGCATCTCCAAGGTGTTATTTGCCCGTCTTTCAAACTTTTGTCCAACTTATTGTTTCCATCAGCATTTCTGTTTGGGGTCTTAGTTGATACCTGGTTCCATCAGCTTTTTTTCTGGTAGATCCTTTAAGTTGGTACCTGGAATTTCTAACATTCTAGTTCCACATTTTCAAGGCCACTGGACAAAATGTGATCATCGTTTCCTTTCTGGTTTGATGTTTATATGTCTGGACAGTGGGACAAATCTGAGGATCGCGTGGCTATTATTGGCTTGGGGTTTGCAGGTGTGGTGGCTCTCTGGGCGTCTGCAAATATTGTAACGGTACTCTACGCTGCTTTGGTTATTTAGTCCAACAGTGGAGACTTGTCACGAGAGTTGAGATGTTTAAAAAGACTTTGGCACATATCCAATTGATGTCATTCTCTCTGGTCGAAAAAATATATAAAATTAAATAACCAAGGTCATTGTCCTGGCTTTGATGTAACGTAGACAGTGTCGTTCTATAACATTGCGACTACTGATTATTGTTCAACCGTGGAAGTAAATGCATACAGTTTGAAAATCCACAAAAAAGGACCTCCTCTTTGTTTTTCCGTAGGTGCACAATCTCAGTTTCAAATATGCTGTGGGTACCTATAATTGAGAAACATATCGAACTGGAATATCTAATTATGTTCTCATGTTTATCCACAAATGATTCTTTTAAAAGATTTATATTACCTGATGCATAGTACTCACATTCATGCGTACGCTATAAACTTCATTGGCTTATCAGATGCTCAAACTCTTTTTTCTTGACTTGATATACATGCACTCTGCAGGCCATTGACAAGTTGCCTCTCATACCAAGCGCACTGGAATTCATTGGGATACTGTTTTCTGCGGTGAGTTTTACAATATACATTGTCATCGGATGTTGCAATTTGATGATGAAGAGATGGTTTTGAATGTTTCAACCATTACTTAATTCCAAATGTTTCGTGAACTTCAAATTTTTCCTTTGCTTTTCCTCACTGCCTTGACAACTATGGGGAGTAACACATCTAGTCAATGGTTGATCGCTATGGTCAAATTCTGTCTTCTGTATGTTCTAACTAAAACTTCTTCTCTGTTTGTTTCAGTGGTTTACATATCGCTATCTCCTATTCAAACCTGATCGGTAAGCCCATTTTCCAGCTACCCCTATCTGTTTGCTTGTCATTCAATACCAAGATTCTCTTTGCCATTTTCCATTTTTCTCAATATGTCATTAAATCTGAAGGAAAAATTATCATGAAACGGGCAGTTTCTTCTCAATTTGATTGCTATGTTTTTAACAGGGAAGAGCTTTTCCAGAGCGTCAAGAAGTCCATCTCAGATATCTTGGGACAGTAAACTGTACCATCATGTGCTGGACCATGATCGAAAGGTCTCAGAAATAGAAAATTGCTTTGGTTGTATCCCTACTTCACTGGTTACACAAGCCTTGTGAGCTGTCATTTGGTTATAAAAGTTGATGGTGGAAAAGTATAAATTTCAAGTGGGGCATGAAAACTATATAGTTTCCTGAATGCTTTTTGTTCCTTTGGAAGCCTGTATAGGTATTCTGCTCACGGTTTTCTCGATAATCTCTTTCTCAGATCATTTAATCTTTCATTTAGTTTGAACTGGTCGTACTTGTCTGTACATGAACCGGGGCACAAATGTGGTATCATTTCATCAGTGATCGAGTTTTAGACAAAGCTGAAGCATGCAGCTGTGATTGTGCTGAGAAAACTAGAGTTTCATCCGATGCCTATGAAGAGACAAGGATGTTAGAAATGTGGTGGTGGAAGTAGTTCTGCAGACTTTTCATTCTCTACTCTGGAACTGAATGAACAAACATCAAATTGGTATCATGTCTGCTCAATGGAATGTCCATGGATGGAGAAGAATAACTGGCTTTTAACACTAAATGGAAAGGTCTAAGACAGAACCACGAGCTCTCCTGTTTGATGTAAAAAATTGTCCTGAGGATAAGTTTCAAACTTGTTATCTATCTCTGTATGTTAAGAGTGAAACGCCGACCCAACAAGCAATTTGTGTATAGAATATGGCCCTACAATGACTTTCGAACTATCTCTATCTCTGCATTTTCAAAGTGAAGGCATCAACCCAACAAGCAATACTGATATTGCGAATGGTTGTTCTGTCATTTGGTGAGCAATCAATTTGTTATATAAAGGTCGAGGAGTGTAGAGATCCATTTGAATAGCTATGATACAAAACACTCAGGGCCAGTATTTGAATACGTGAGCCATATTCAACTATCGAACGAGTTATTCAGTTTGGTAAGTTCATTCAGTAAAGCTCCTGTAGTATAAATTCAGCCTCCCTGGGTGGCGTTAGTTTTTCCACCCGACAAACATGGCTGCCTCGCGAGTTCTGGCCGAGAGACTTTCCCGCCAAGAACCGGGCTGGGCATTCTTGAAATCTTAGTCAAGTTCTAGCCGTAGATTTCCAGAGGCGACGGCTTTATCAGCTCATCGCTCTGTCTGTAATCATCAAAACCCGATCAGTATTTGTCGAAAGTTCCAATCTTTTGATCTCCCCGTTTTCCTTTTCGGCATCAAATGGAAAGGAACGGCATGGCGAGCTTGAAGAAAACCACGTCTTCAGCCGCTTCTCTGGTCCAGTTCACCTTCTTCAGTTCGGTCTCTGCTCTCGAAATTCAATTACCAAACGGCTCGAATCCCTCCTCGACATCTCCTCACAAGCCGAGCCCGAAAACCCGTAAGGCGCGAACTGGTTCCATCAGTGGCTCAACCTACGCATATTACACCAATCTCTTGAAGTCTTGCATCGCCCAAAAAGCGTTGACTCCCGGCAAACAACTCCATGCCCGCCTGTGCTTGCTCGGACTGGGGTTTGATCCCAGTATGGCGACCAGATTGGTCCATCTCTACTGCGATTGCAATTCCCTGCGTCATGCCCACCTCCTGTTTGATAGAATCCCCAAGAGAAACAATTTTCTTTGGAATATCTTGATTAGGGGTTACGCATGGAATGGGCCCTACAAGGCTGCAATAGCGCTTTACTACCAAATGCTTGAGCATGCACTCGTGCCTGATAATTATACGTATCCCTTTGTGCTCAAAGCATGCTCTGCACTTTCTGCAATTGACCAGGGGAGAGAGATTCATGAGCATGTTAGAAATACTGAGTGGGAAAAGGATGCTTTTGTGGGTGCCGCACTGATTGACATGTATGCGAAGTGTGGTTGTGTGGAGAATGCTTGTGCAGCTTTTGACATGATTTACAAACGAGATGTGATATTGTGGAATTCGATGCTTGCAGCCTACTCCCAAAATGGTTGCTCATATGAGTCACTTGCTTTGTGCCGTGAAATGGCATTGGCAGGTATAAGGGCAAGTGAAGGCACACTGGTCACTACAATTTCAGCTTCAGCTGACATTGCTGTTCTTCCCCAAGGAAGGGAGCTGCACGGTTTAAGTTGGAGATGTGGGTTTGACTCTAATGACAGGGTGAAAACTGCTTTGGTAGATATGTATGCTAAGTGTGGTTCAGTCAAGGTAGCCAGGACTTTGTTTGGGCTTCTTAAGGGTAGACACGTCGTCTCGTGGAATGCCATGATTAGTGGATACGCGATGCACGGTTATGCCACAGATGCATTGAATTTATTTGAAGAAATGCGGGAACAATCTTTCCCCGATCACATTACTTTTGTTGGTGTACTATCTGCTTGCAGCCATGGTGGCTTGCTCAATGAAGGATGGAAGTTCTTTGAATTGATGGAGAGGTATTATAATATAGAACCCACAGTCCAGCATTATACTTGCATGGTTGATCTGCTTGGTCACTGCGGTCGATTGGATGAAGCACGGAACCTAATAAGGCAAATGAAAGTTGTTCCTGATTCTGGTGTCTGGGGTGCTCTACTGAATTCATGTAAAATCCATGGTGAAATGGAGTTAGCTGAACTAGCTCTAGAGAAGCTGATAGAGCTAGAACCTGATGATGCTGGCAACTATGTAATTTTATCTAATATGTATGCTCAGGCAGGGAAATGGGAAAAAGTGGTAAAACTCAGAGACTCAATGACAAACAGGGGAATTAAAAAAAGTGTCGCATATAGCTGGATTGAAGTGAAAAACCAAGTCCACAAATTTCTTACAGGAGACACTTCCCATCCCATGTATGATGAAATTTATGCTGAATTGAAGAGGGTAGAAGGATTGATTAAAGAAGCTGGCTATGTCCCAGATACTGGATCTGTTTTCCATGATGTAGAGGATGATGAAAAACTCATATGATATGTAGTCACAGTGAGAGGCTAGCAATTGCATTTGGACTCATTACTACTCCACCTGCGTCCAGGCTTCTAATAACCAAGAATCTCCGAGTGTGTGAGGACTGCCATGTTGCCATTAAATTTATCTCGAAAGTCACAGACAGGGAGATCACCATTAGAGATGTGAATCGTTACCATCATTTCAAGGATGGAAGTTGCTCTTGTGGTGACTACTGGTAAACATGGCCAGAGGTCTGTTGACAATTTCATCCATGACTTTTATTGCCCCGAAGAGTGTCAGTCGAATCAGGAATCAAACAATGGATAATTGTGAAGACTGTGATGGACAAAATTTGCAGGATACAGGTATTATCTTGCCGATAGAGTTCAAAATATTGATGGGAAAATGAGATGTTCATTGAGAGCAATTCCAGAAAATTTACTTGAAGTGCTAGAGCTGAAGAAAATCATTGTTTCAGTGGGTGCATGTTTCCATCCCACAAATCAATTTTTCTTATATCTCTAACTTGAGGAAGACGCGTAGGTTTTCTAGTGAATTTGGACTGTGGCGTTCAGCAAAATTCACCTATGGCATGGTGATGGTAAATTGTTTAGTCATGTGGAGGAAGCATATTCAGGAAAGTGATTTATATGTTTATTCAAGGTAATTGCTAAGTGCTAGTCATCCGCAAATCAAAGCGTCCCCTTTCAGGTCCAAGAAAAGTAGAAGATATCCCCTATCCATTAGAACTTTCATATGGATTGGCTGGGTGAGAGCATCTTTAGGGCAACAATTCCTGAATCTCGTAAGGCCTTGAAACTGATTGAATGGGATCGGCATATGAGGAATGGCGTTGGAGACATGAATTTTTCCCAACTTCATGGTTCTTAATTGGCGGCTCTCAACCCTACTTCTCATAAATTATGTGGGGAAATCTTCTCTTTTGGCCGGGTTTGTCTGGTCAGGCAAGTCGTGTGACTTCTGTTCAGGTTTATGGTGAGCATTTGCATCGTGACTGCATACTGATTTATAGTCTAACTTCTCAGAAAAACTAGATTTAAGGGACCAAAGGTGAAGATGTATGAAGTTTGTAACCTGTGGCCTGTGTTGTGACTATATATTGCCAACTTCTGTAAAGGATGTCAACATCATGTTGCTTGACTAATTGGAGGTCATTCTTATCAACTTTGAATTATGGCCCTTTTTTTAAATCAAGCATACGATCAACACGCAAGGCTTTTCTATGATTTGCAGCTGCATAGTACTGTTTCTTGATAAATGACTAGGTGTAGGTAGTCGCCTTGTCCTTCATTTGTTCAGACACGGTCAATGATTTAACAGAGCTACGTGAGAGTTGTTGCAAACATAGTTCTTGGGAAGTTTCAGTGAAGAATTAAGTAACAGTTCATGTTTGGACTTTTCTAAGGGTTTGAGGAATTCTTAAACTGAAAACTAATTAAGATAATTTAAGATAGCGTAGTCAAAGATGGCAGCTAAGAAATGTTAGCAGAGTGCGCACTGGCTTGTAGTGCACAGTAGAGAGGAGGATGACTTTAAAGAGTTGGGCGTTTCCATAAACAGATACATAAAACTTTTGACCTATTTTAGCTGCGAGAAGAAGAACAAGCGTTGCCTAGTGGAATGGGCTAGGATGAAATAGCTGAGAATGAAGGAGGTCCTAATGCTGGCGAGCTTATTTGCACAAATTCTTCAAACCTTCAAGCAGATGACAACGGAAATCCATGGAGCACAGGTTTATTCGACTGCCATGAGCACAAGGTGAATGGTAATAACATTAACCGATTCCAATTAGTGAAGTCTGTACATACTTCATAAGCTCTAGCGTTGGTCTTCAATAGCTTGATTTATTTGCTGAAAGTTTTCGAAGAAGACTTCGCTGCTTATTTTTTAGGCACTTTAATATCTTCACATCCCAGTCATAGTTGATATAAATAAAGTTCTTGAAGGAGGATGGTGTAATTGGCATACTAGCTTGTGCTGGAGCTTGTGCTTCAGTTATCAAATGGGTAGGCTAGGAGAATCTGAGCAAGTTGGATCTGCACAGCAGTTGGCTCAGCCTCCACAGTTGTGCATCAAGATACAGTAGCAACTCCTTATGGCCTTGCTCAAGATAAGTCGGCAGCACAAATGTTAAGACGGAATTGCTATTGGACATGCGTTGACTGTGGGATTATTTGATTGCAAGAACATCATATGGAAAATGCATCAGATATCAAAAAATTGCTAGTCCTTTGACGGCTTCATTCTCCGTATTAGAGAAACCATCTTCTCTGATGGCATGATTATGATTACATAGTTCTTGCTGAATAAATCAGGACAGTCGTATAGATAATAAAAGCTGGAAAATTTTCTTCCATCATCATCTATAATCTACTATCTTAAAGGAGTACTTCCATTTGATGAAGTCAGAACATAGGCCGTTAACTAAACATTAGAGGATAGAAGAAATTTATAGTAAGTTATGAGGGAAAAAGAAACTCTGACCAGTCAATTTGGTAAGAGGCTTTGCAAAAGTAGCAGCTGAGAATTGTATTGCCATTAAAAACACGAAGAACAGCTTATTCACATTCTTTTTGCATGAGACTCTCACTGACTTGCATTTGGAGTGATGGATAATGGTCATCAACTGACTCCGACCTAACCTGATACCTAATCAACCCTTCACAGCTCTTATGACAGTATGTTTCCCTTATGTGACCTTCGGGCAGATCTCGGAAGTACTAGACACTGGAGAAATGAGTAAGCGCTCCTTTTCTTTTCATAGCAATTCCTTGTTAATCTTTTCTAATCCTTGAAACACCGGTATATGCAACATCGTCTTGTCATATTCTGTCCAATTACATGTTGAAGATTTGAAATTTTTTATGTCTCCCTCCATTCTCTTCTCCTGTTTCTCTCCTATGTTAAATGTTGTGGTGAAACATACCCAATATAAGGCTTATTCACCGACTAGTTTCTGGTAATTGCAGCTTGTCCTCTGGGAAGTTACATTTACCTACTCATGATGTCAGCTCTGTGCACTCAGTGGCTTATGGGCTCAACGTATAGAAGCAAACTGAGGAGGAGATACAATTTAGTCAAAGCTCCATACAGTGATGTGATTTCTCACATCTTCTGTCCATATTGTGCCCTGTGCCAGGAATTCAGAGAACTGAAGAATAGGGGACTTGATCCTTATCTTGGTACCTGTCAACTCCATTTTTGTTTCTTTGCTACATGTTCTCCTCCTCACACATTTATATGCATCTCGGCACCATGAATTTGGATAGTTACTTTTCACTAATAAAAAGATAAAAGTTATGGTTTGAATCTTAGTACAGAATAAAGCTCTATGTGGGGGATGATCATATTATTAAAGTTGTATTTTGGTTTAATTTTTTATGATTGCACCTCATTAAACGAGAAAAGAAATTGAGGAACAAACTTGCTGATTTACTGAGAAAGATATATTTTTTACCATTGTATTTTTCGGCCTATAACAAACTCTAAACTTGCTTACTCCATATCAAGTCGACTAATGCTTACTAGAAAATTTAAGCTTTTAGAGTTAAATTTCTTAGCATGAAAGGACAGGCTTGAAATTAGAGTTTTCGGATTAGTCACCTGATGCTGATTTTGATCTTTCCATTCATAGCTGGTATAAGAGCAGCGTGTAATCTTGGATGCTTTCAGTTTGGGCATCATCACGGGCAAAGTAACTATTCCAAAATAGAAATTGCAAATCACAACTTGAAACGGGGTTCCTTTTAGTCATGCTTACTCAATCCGGTCCACCGCTGCAAAGCTGAGTGATGGATATATTGAGTAATTGACATTAACAAGCTAGGATCAAGTTACATAGGTTCATTGCTATTGAACTCATGTCAAAACTAGAACATGATATTGGGTGAATTTCGTGAATTGTATTTGCAGGATGGAATGGAATACTTGCCAAGCAAGGGGGGACTCAGTACGCTGATCAGCAAATGAAGATTCCTCCTCCATATCAAGCCATGAAGAAGTGAATGATGTAAAGCCAGAACAGAGCTAGTTTTCGATATTTTCCTTGTTTGGAATTTGAATATTGAGCATGCTGTACATGACATCCCAACTCTTCCCTTGTCTTTGGAAAGTAACGGGTATAGATCAGCAGGCATTTCCTTTCAATATAAGCAGTGTCAAGTTACTTAGTTTATCCGAGTGCCTGACGCCGCAAGTGTGAAAATTTAACACGAATGAACACTTAAAGTGTCAAAAGTTTCGAAAAGTTCACTTAAGTACCTTTTTTTTTAAAATTAAGACATTTTAGTGCTAAGTCCGGTGAAGATAACCGGAAATCCAATATGACTTATTTTTAATGATATAAGTTATTTACGAGGCACGCCGAAAAGACTCGGTAATGAAGGTGTAAAGTGCCTCAAAATTGAATTTTAATGTATATTAATTAAAATAAATTTTAAATTTTTTTTTTTAAAAAGCTGCTAGCATCGCTCAACGCAAGGGCTTGCACAACCCTCACCGTTACCACCCACCATTTCTAGGAAGGGCCAGCGATGGTGGGGGGTTGGCTAGGGTCACCGGCCCCTAGCCAAACCCTCTCCCTTTCTAAAATAAATTTAATTTTTAATTTAATTTAATTAATATTGATATTAAAAATCAAAATTCGGGCGAAATGACATTATTTTGGGTTTATTTAGTCACATCAGCGTAAAAAATGATATCATTTTGAGCTCGTCTCACCAGAAAAATACCACACATCAAGAATTTGATTGGAATTTTTCGCCATTGACACTTAATGATTCATTTTCCTCCAATTTTAGTATTTAAGTGTACCTTTTGATATACTTAAATGTTTCCATGTCAAATTTTGGCATTTGAGCTATACTTTTTGCTAGATTATCCTTCTGATTCATTGGCTGAGAATACTAGAAGAGTAATTATGAACTCGGTTAGATTGCAACATATGGATCTAGCGACTGGCAAACACAAGCCATCTGATAGCTTAGGAATCACCATTACATCGGAAAAGCACTCAACCCCCGGAGCGCATGCTCATTTGCAATTGGGCTGGCATTTCTCCCTTCGAGAACCAATTTAGCTTCCGACTCATCAGAACATACAGGTCAAGTGAATGAGCCTCTTCCTCGAGTGACACCGACATCGAAGGTTGCAACTTTTAAAAAGTTTCGGATGACGAAGGATCTCACATAACGCACCCTTTTCAGATGTTTGTGGCTTTGGAGTCAACCTAGATCTGTTTGATTTGGAAACAGACACTGACACTCCCACTGATCCTTAGAATGGTTGTGCTTTTCGGGCCCTCTGGTCCCCACATACCGCAGGATTTTCTCCTAAGAGCTCTTGTAGGACCACCGATGATGCAGATCTGACATGTTCAATGAAGACCATAGAATCCAAGAACCACAAGCTCCAGCAATTCAACCTCATACGGAAACTTCCTGGAAAGTCCTCCAGCGCCCACTTTTTCGGCGCAACTTTTACCTGGATCTCCAATATCAGCCACGTCCAAACTTGATAACGGTCCTCATCAATTAACCAGCTCGTTGGTAAAACGATTAGGACCTCACGTCTTCAGCGACAGATTCGAGTCTTACCTCGGTGCAATTTATTCCAACCAAGCCACAAGGGAAATTTCGCAAATTGTCATGATCTTGATGCTGATTGTCCGGTCCGCCTTTGGTCCGAACCGAAGAGGCACAGCTCCTGGCATAGTTTTAATGACAAACAAGGAAAGAAAGTCAACCGACCCGGGAAGCTAATAGCCCTGTATCTGCTGCCAAGACTTTCCATCTTGAGCTCTCCACCATTAGCCGCGAATCCGAAACAGCGATCGCGGGCTCCTTCAAAGCTCGTCCCTTTGTTGAGATTTTAAACGCACCATACGGTCTTCCCCTGAATAAGTGAAGAAACGGAGAAACGGAGCTTTCCCAAACTCTCATGTGGTCCGTTTTCATGCACAAGACAGTAAAGACTAGTACCTAGATCACCTAATCAGAATAAACGCCCATCACAAGAACCCACCTACCCAGAGTCCGGAATTTGTGCTGGCCATACACCCAACTAGATGAGCTCGCCATTAAAGACTCTCAACCACCACCTCCTGAAACCCATTCAAGCCCGTCGCTCATGCCACCTATGTCATCCTTCTTCTTCATCATTTTTTAAAGCGTTGGGGCTATCTCATCGTTGGTATCCGTATCCTGGTTTGTCCCAGTCTCGCTTTGCCTCAAGTAAGTGACTTTTTTCGATTGTTTTCTGGGTTCATTTGTTTGTTCATAGAATTTGATTGTCCGCCACTGGATAGCGAGTGCGGGATATTTTGAAAAAAGAAAAGAGAAAAGAGACTATTCGGTTTCTGGGGACGTCTGGTGTTTGATGAAATGGGAAAGCCAGTGTGACGTTTCATATTGCATGTTCAAGTGATGCTATCTTTCATCTTGTTATGAAGATAAGCGTAAATCGCAATGGCTGGTGTTGGTAAATGAAATTGTCACCTTTTGATGAGATGGTGGTAATCGTGATTCATGGGAAAACGTCTTTGTAGTTTCATCTGGTATCTTAACATCAGTGTTGGCGAGTGAAATTGAGGGAGTTGGGATGAAAAGAAGTTTCTTTTTACTTTTGTCGGTGTCTTGTCCATTGGTCCCTTTTAATTACATTGATCGCATTGCTTAACCTGTTGAAGCCTTGATTTCGTTGCCTGCTGTAATTTTACTATTTTGATTCCTCCGTTCCTTATGGACATTCAAATCCTTCATATCCAATTTAATTATGACATGAAGGCCATAATCTACTCGTGAGGAAATTGAAATATCTCTAAAAGTTATTGGGTATGTTGAGAAATTTGATTTTTCTTTACTAGTTATTTTCCACTATCAAGACTGGAAGACGCACGGCATGTATTGATGTTAGTATAATGGTTCATTTTCCCAGCATCAGTAATTTTAGACCTATGCGTGTGTTCTTAATTATTATAGTGTCAGAGTGGCCAATATATCTTATCTCATTTCTAGGAATCATATTACGTATCCATGGCAAATAAATTGATTTATTTGTTTTTCTTTGCTCTCTGTATTCCATCCTTCATGGTTTTAATGAACATTTTTCCTTGTCTTTGCTTTCCAGCTTCACATTCCCGTTCATTTATGGAGGTAGTCAAAGCAGCTGTCAAGCAGGGAAGTACAGCTCGTGATAGTGTTGCCATTAGAGCCGACCAGAAGAGCTACAGTTACTTACAACTCATATCATCCTCATTCGATATCTCTAAACTGTTGTGTAGTGAGGATTTGAAAACTGTGAGCACTCATTCTCATGGCTTATGGAGTTTGCTTACCTAATGCACGATCTCGCACTACATTATCAGTTCTTAAGCACCAGGATTAGTATGCTAGGTCAATTCCTTTTGTTTAAAACTTGTAGGAATTTTGAATTATTTTCTTCCTGGAACCTCGCAAGTATGTTTTTGCCATCACTAATTGTCAATAAATCAGCAAAAAACAAATATTGATGAAGCAATTCACCCAAAAGTGTGATTCTCTTGCTGTCCTGGCTTCTTTGACGTGACAACATGCTGTTGTTTTTTCTCATGTATTTTTAATTTGATCATCAGATTGATGGTCCAAGGAGAAATGGTTGTCTTAACGGGGCTCGAATTGGAGTTGTGGCCAGACCTTCCGCAGAATTTGTTGCTGGAGTGCTTGGAACTTGGCTTGGTGGGGGTGTGGCAGTTCCACTGGCACTCAGCTACCCTGAAGCTGAGCTCTTGCATGTGCTAAATGATGCGGTACAATTCCAATCCCTATATTCCGTAAATGGGCATCTGTAGGGGCAATAGGAATTGCTTGTACTTTAGGTGCAACAGTATTTTCTCTATAAAATTTGAGTTCATGCTCCTCAGCCTGACTTTTACAATCAAGACCTCAATTGCCAATTTGAAGGCGCATAAAGAAGATGTTAAAAAGCAGTAATTGTTTCCTTAGGTTCATTTTTAAGCATCTTCAAATTGATTTGCTTATTATCTGCCATTCTAGTAAAATGTGTATGTAAGCATGTTGTTTTTTGTGTTAACTTTGCATAAGTATCTGATGGCTCTATAATTTATAGGATGTTTCTATGATATTGAGTACTGAGGATCAACACAATTTGATGCAAAATGTTGCTGCTAAAACTGCTGCCAAGTGTTCCCTCATTCCTCCCGTAGGCAGTTCATCTAAAACAAGCACAGATGAGACTTTCCAGGAAAATTTTCAGTCTCATGAGAGAGAAGGTACTTTAGCAGTTAGAATTAATTGTTTTCATTGTATATTCAGTGATATGGATGGTTTGTCCTTATATGAACTCTGTTGTTCCCAATGGTTCAGGTGAGAATCCAGCTTTAATCGTATATACAAGTGGTACAACGGGAAAACCTAAAGGAGTTGTGCATACACACAAAAGCATCTCCGCACAGGTTATTTTCCCTCTGTCATACATATTATGATGTGTAAAGTTCACTCTAGAACACTGTCTTTCAGCTCTTGCATAAATATTCAAGTAGATTTTGATTTTGCATTTTCATGGTGTTTAATTGCATAAGATAATTTTTTTTATCAAGAACAACAAAGTCCATGCAGATTTTTGAAGAAGCGTGTACATCTTTTTCCAATTTAAATTATTAATCACAAAAGCATACTCGGCTGTTCTTGCATTTTCTCGACCATAAATGGAGAAATGCCAATGAAGCTAAATCAAAGCAAGAACTTAGTTTCTTCCAGTTGGTAATATAGTTCTTTGTTATTGTCATCAAGATAGAAATACATCAAGAAAATCCTTCAGATAGGAATGTTTTTTGTATTTTTGGAAATGAATGTTCGTTTGAGCCATAATGATCATATTTCAGGTCAAAACTTTGGCAGAAGCATGGGAATATATGTCTACGGATCAGTTTCTGCATTGTCTACCTCTACATCATATCCAAGAAATGCCTTCTAAAGTTGCTTTTTAGATAAATCAGTGCCGATATATTTATTAACTTCTCTATTATGATCTATCAAATGACTGATCTACATTTGAGTGTTTTCTCTTAACTTTCAATACATGTTCATGGACTCTTCAACGCTTTACTTGCGCCTCTCTATGCTGGCTCCTCGGTAATATATTCTTATCTTAAATACTTGTTTTACTTATATAGTCCTTGGAGGAAACTTTTTTGTTTATGAAAGCACTTCTTTTGATTTGCTTTACCAACTCAAATTATTTGAATTTGGCTGCACTTTGAAGGTGGAATTTATGCCAAAATTCAGTGTGAGGGGAATTTGGCAGAGATGGCGTGAATCATATCCAGATGGAAGTAAAGCTGCAGATGCTATAACAGTGTTTACCGGGGTAAGCCTGCCTCATGTTTGCAATGTGATATTATCTTCCCTTACAACTGAGAACACAAAGTAATATATTGTGGATTCCTAGTTTTACATATTCTAAGCAAGTGGGACTCGATTTATGTTTGTCGATTTATTTATCCTATTCATGTTCTCTCCCTCTCTCTGTGGTTTACTGTTAAAAGAACTAAACGTCAATCTGTTGCAGTATACCAGATGCAGATTCCAGTAATTCGAGTAAATGGCCGCATGTGTCGTCATCTTTTCCTTTTCCTGATCAGTTATTTCATGAAGAATTCTTTTTTAATTAGCACTAATACACAGTCAGCACCAGTAAGTTTCATAGTTACTTTAGCATTACTCAACATGCTTAGAGAAATGATTGAACTGGCCACTTACTGCATAATTCCTCACATCTCATAAATTGGATATTATGATAATTGTATGCTTTTAGTTTTCAAATTCTTGCTGATATGTTGATACAGTAACTCTTTTAATTCATAGGTCCCTACTATGTACACCCGATTGATTCAAGGTTATGAAGCCATGGACCCAGAATTACAAGCTCAGTCTGCTTCAGGTGCAAGCCATTTGCGTCTTATGGTAGGTGGTAGAGAAATTCATCCACAAATCTGAGATTGCTTGATTGTCTTCTTTGGGTTATGGTGATTTTTTCTCGAGTTAATGGAGAGATGACTAGTATGGGCATTGTAGCCTGTTATTAGACCTTTTCTTTTAGATGTATATGCTATCCTTTTCGCTTATTTTCTCTCAAGTACTTAAACTTTGCTGATTGTGCTTCCCTCTTCATAACATCAGATGTGTGGTTCCTCTGCATTACCATATCCCATCATGCAACAATGGGAAACTATAACAGGACATCGCCTTTTGGAGCGCTATGGCATGACTGAGGTAAGCAATATTCTATGTCTCCTTTCCCCATGCTATCTGTTTTGTTCTTTTAAAGGAGAAGTAACCAAATAAACATACATGTGATTTGGTATTTGCAGTTTGTCATGGCAATATCAAATCCTTTGAAAGGCATTCGAAAGGGAGGCACCGTTGGCAAACCTTTTCCTGGAGTAGAGGTTAGTCAGTGACATGGCTCATTTAATGTGGTAGTGGAGGTCATGTGATGATTTCAGTTGACCAATTAATTTGGAAGGTGTAAGTTAAAGATCCTAGAAAAGGTAGAAATGTTGAAGGCTTTTCACCATAGCCAATGACCCAACAGCAATCTTTTGATTGAAAGATGGTGCTGAAACAGTGCTAACAGCATGTCCTGCAGTTCGAGAGAGCCATTTAATCTCATGCTAACTGGTGATTATGAAAGTGTGAAAATTCTATGCTTTGATATTGATCTTGAGGGGAATTTTGCAATTACAATAGGTCAAGATCATTGCAGAAGATGAAAGTGGAAATGATGCACCTGGTGTCGGTGAGCTATGTGTCAGAAGCCCTTCATTGTTCAAGGAATACTGGAAGCTCCCTCAGGTATATCTATGAAATTCTGAATTTTTATCTCTGGAAAACTAAATTGCCCGAAAAGGCTTTATTTATTAAGAATATGCTCAGCATTTCTATCAGTAGAACCCTACTATCAAGTGAATATATATTCCTGTCTTATTTAAGCCAAATATTGACTAAAATTAGCTTCGGGAGACACTCAGTACCACCTCAAAATGAGGATTTTCCTGAATAAATCCTATAAAGGTGTCCTTTTTTCTGATGCATACATGTGATCCTTGTTAGGTAACTAAGGAATCATTCATCGATGGTGGATTTTTCAAAACTGGAGATGCTGTCAGAATGGATGAAGATGGGTACTATATCATTTTGGGACGTAAGTACATTTATATCTAGAAATTGTTTCCCTTGTGTTACAACAACAATGTCATCTTGAAAATTTTTAACTACTGGCTGGAGTTTTCAGTTATTGAAGTCCTTTAACAGTAGTCTGTTGATGTGTTACTTCATCGATGTGGAAGTCATTTCACATTTAATTAATGGTGCCACCTCATATCGGTTTCTGACTTGAAAAAATTTTATGCTGAGTCTGTTTAAATTATTTTATACATGTGAACTTTTGTCAGGAACCAGCGCAGATATTATGAAGGTTGGAGGATACAAATTATCAGCTTTAGAAATTGAAGCAGTTCTTTTGGAGGCAAGCTAGCCTTCTTTCTGGTGTTTTCTCTCACATCCGGAACATTTGGACTCTGATTCTAAAATTCAGATGGTGCACCTTTCTGTTTGTGCAGCATCCTGTTGTAGCAGAGTGCTGTGTGTTGGGGTTACCAGACAGAGATTATGGAGAAGCTGTATGCGCAATAATTGTGCCAGAGGCAGAACTGAAGCAGAACAGTGGGGAAGAGTTGAAGCCTGCTTTAACACTGGACGAACTTACTACGTGGGCAAAGGATAAACTTGCACCATACAAGGTTTGTCCATTCAATGTGCAGACATAATTTGATGAATTCAACTGGTACTTGATTCTTAAAATTGAAGAAGATTCTTCATCTAGCTGTCTAGAATTCTTATTATGCCAAGTCTATTCAAACCAAATGGCCACATTAGCAAATGTTTTGCTGGTGCATCTGGGGAAAAAGTAATGTGTGCACTTTCAAGTCTCACACCACACAAACTTGTAATTATAAGTTAAGAGACTTATGCTTACCTTTTCAGTGGGCCGTCTTCTTAACAGAAGATGGTTCATAAGTCATAATTATATTTTCTTAAATTTCTTGCAGTTTGAGGTTCATGCCACCTTGCTTGTCTTCTTGCAATCTATTGCCAAATCCAAAACTTTCCAAATGCTTTAAGTTTAAGAAAATTTATGATGGGATCATTGATTCACAGCATCCACTTTTAGTTCCAAAACACTTTGCAAGTGATGCGGAAGATTAAATCAATGAGAAGGGAATGGAAATGACAGATTTACTGTGATTTGTCATCGAGTTCAGAGGTGCTTTCTTTGGTTGGATGTACTAAACCAATCCACTTGAATGACCCTCATATTAATATTATTGAACTTGCAGGAAGAGAATTTAATTTAACTTTGACTATTTTTAGTTTGCAAAGATGAATTGGAATCTTGATTTTTAATTTGACGGGAATCTTGATTGTTTACTTCAGCTACCAACCAGAATGTTCCTGTGGGACACCCTTCCTCGCAATGCAATGGGCAAGGTGAATTTTTTTTATATGCTCTTTTGTGCCAGAGTCAGATGCATGGCTTAATGTAATTCTGAGCTCATCTTGATGAAGGTAGTAAATGTTTGTTTATCAATATTTCATGCGTAACTGTAGGTGAATAAAAAGGAGTTGAAGAAGAAGCTGGCCGCTGAAGGACAATCAGTTCATGTTGCTCAACACGCGGCATGATTCCAGGAAGAGTAACTGGGTGACAAAGGTGTTGTCATCTCTTCCTCTTCCCTTTTTGTTTCAGTTGATTTTTGGTTGAAGACTATTATTCCATCAGTTCATTTTTGTTCCTTGCAAAAGAATGACGGTTGATACTTATTTTTGGATTTTCAGGGTGTTGAATTATTGAAGATGGCTCGAGATACATTATCGCAGCACTGCTGCACACAGAGTTCTAGGAGATGATTTTTCGTTTTGCTTTTTAAGTTTTTTCAGTTGTCATTGCTGGGTTTTGACGTTGCATAGCTAATGTCTTGAGAGAGACCGCTCTGCACAAGAGAAAAGGCTTCGTCATGCTATGATCAAATCAAGATGATTCTGTGTGCAAATTTGCGATGCTTGATACAGCTTCTTAGATTAGCAGTCATGCGCAGGCAGCAGTGTACTTGTCTGACAGAAACATGTTGCTCGATATTATGATAGATATTGTTTAGCTTTCACTTGTTTGCAGCATTAATTATTGTGATTGAATTCACTCAATCTACACTAGTTTTTATTTAGATCTACCGCATCTCAACAGGCTATTGGCATTCCTTGACTTTCGCGACAGTGGACAAGGTGCATGCTCAAACGAATCTGCTGGAAGGGAAAATAGTTCTTTGGTTAAATGTTCAATTTGGAATCAGTCAAAATACCGAGTAAATTCGTACAATAAAAAATAAGAATGATCGGCATGTGTTGTTAAATAATTGGTTGGAGATGTACAAGCACTTCATGCTGATTTGAATGCTCAATTGGATGGACACTGCAACAGATTACAAGATCTCAGGGGCACAATGTAAAATTGGAAGAGTTGGATAATTTGCGACAAAGGTAAAGTGGCAAAGATTGTAATCTGTAGCAGCCGATTTTACAGCATGAGCATTCAAATTTATTTTCTTGAGGAGACTTAGCAAATGGTACAGCATGACCATCCGATTGATCTGCCTTTGGATGATCCTCTCTTATCTGGCTAGTCCATCAGATTGATCAAGTTCAAGAAGCGGACTGCCGCCACTCCTGCAATGTTGGTGTGGAAACTCCAATATTCTTCATGTCAAAGATATTCGCTGTGCCAAAAGAAGAAAGAAATTTTGAATCAATTGGAGGACTATACCAACCAAAGCATGAGCTGACAACTGAATTTGATTATTGCAGTTGAACAAAATGAAGAATCTTTCATGAGAAATAGAACAAAACAGAGCTAAAAATCTACTTTGCACCTAAAACCTTTTGCCCTGAGGCTCATAAGACATCACAGCACCACTTGACTAAGTGAAAGACCATCAGGGCAGTGATCATGAAAATGAGGCTTATGTAGTTGTACTAATATCCTAAGGACGGAAGTGATTATTGGTTAACCTTCATCTATATCTGCCTACTGCTATCATTTCTTTCAAAGGAAGTATAGAGAACAGGAGATCATTTCTCTTCAATATCATACCATGATGGACCTCAGGAGTAGCAGCAGCGGTGGCATCAACAAGTACAGTAACAGATCGGTAATCAAGTGCCACCGCATCAAAGACCGTCTGCCTAATGCAGTTTGGAGTTTGAACGCCTGCAAATGTCAAGACCAAGATATCAATAATCTGCCACCACCAGTAAATTACTTCAAAACAGTTCAGCCAAGACAGTGAGCTGGAACAATGACTTGACTCACCAGCTATGACTAAACTATCTATTCCAGCGCCCTGAAGAACCGAATGAAGATGTGTTGCAAAGAATGCACTGAAACGCGTCTTCACCAATTTATAATCTCCTTCTCTAATCTCCAAGCCATCAACCAATTCGGCACCCATGCTACCCTTGCTCGTTGGACCCAACTTTCCAGACGAGTAGAAATGTCGACGGAAGAGCTCAACATCTCTTCCTTGAGGATCATGCTCCCGAACCACCTAAAAGTGTACCGATCATGATCGCCATCGAGCATGAGAAAGCATACAAGTAAGACAACCAAGGATTCCTGCCTGTATGCTCTTGTCAAGTTCTTTAAAATCTCTCTCTCTCTCTCTCTCTCTCTCTCTCTCTCTCTCACTAACGTGTTAGAAAGGGTAAAAGAAAGTATTTTGTCCTCATTCACGTTGACTGAAGGTTCACTGAATTCAATTGAAGCGATTCATATCTTCAGGTTGAACAAAATGAGGAAAATGGGGAAAACTTATGGCCTTTTAGGCTCTTGTCAATCAAGGCATCACTGTTGGCTTCATCAAAATGTTTCTCTCTCTGTTTATAACATGCTTATAACAAAAGTCCCAACTTTCGTTTAAGTTCAGCATTTCAAGAACCACACTAAACAGCATCAAAAGACCATCTTTTTTCAAGATGGAACCATTGTAATCCTCAAGATTTCAGCAGATTTAAACTGGGAAAAAAGATAAAAGTCGGTACGAGAGCGAAAAGCGAGTACCCAAACGACAAGAATGCCCCGACGCCGAGCTAATTCGACAGCCTCCATTACACTGGGGACGATGGCTTTCCCACCTTTGACCCACATCACACCTCCCTCTTCTATAACATCTTTCTGCCAACAAAGAAAGCAAGAACAAAAACAGAGATATTCACGTCAATGAACGAGTAACACGTACCCCGTTACACGTTCGAACACAGAAACATACGAAATCCGAGCAGTTGAGAGAGAGAGACAGAGACCTGCATGTCGATGACTAGGAGAGCCGTGCGCTTCCATTGATCTTCCATGGGACAAAGACAAGCTGAAGAATCGGAGCTTGGAGGCAGTTTGCTGAATTTGTTGCAGAGGCGGGGTTGAATTGATCTTCTGGGCGACACCTGAGTGGCAGCGGCACTGAATATCTCTATTAGGGGTTGCAAAACGGAGCAACCGCTCAGACCAAAACCGACCCGATCGGATTGGCTAATTTGATAAAATATTAGGTGGGCCGGCCAGTCAACGTGTGCCCCGACCAACCAGGAAGCTTCATGTGGCTCCACATCAACGAGTGGTCCCCACCCCTCTTTGGTCACATAAAATATGAATTTTCTCTTTCTTATTTAAAATTTTTCACTAATAATAGACCTGCACGCATGCATTAATGACTCCACCAGACCTACTACGGTCGGAGTCATTTCACTTTATCTCTCCTCCTTTTCCTCCTTCTGAAGGGGGAAGACCGACCTTTCTTTTTCTCTCCCTTCCTCTCATGAATTCAAAATTTTAGTTCCCTCGTCTTCACCCTCTCTGTCTGGTGCTTGTTCGACCTCTGCTCCGGCTCTCGCTCGGTGCTTAATGTCGCTTCTTCACTCTCTGCTCCGGCTCGCGCTCGTGCTTGTTGGACCTCCATTTTTGCGCTTTGCTCAGCTCGTCTGCTCTCCACTCCAACACTCCCCAGACAATCGTTGGGTCTCACTTCTTCACTCTCTGCTCTGTTGCTTGCTCCACTCATTCGTCTCTGCTCCGACGCTCGCTCGCTCGCTCTCTAAATTCCTTCTCATCCGAGATTCAGATTCTGGAAATTTTTTCTGAGAACTCTAAGAACGTTCAATTATCATGAATTGCAGGTTGTGGCTTGCTGCAATTTTAAGGAGGCAAATCTTGGGGGCTGGGGTTGGTTTGGAAAGTATCTTTATTTTCTAGGACTTTCGAGTCTTGTTTGATTGCTTTATGGATTTCTTTGTTTTGTCAAGATTGAAACCGTTGGAGAATCGCGTCCTTGTTTTGCTTGTTCCAATTGGCTTTGCCTTTGCTTTTAGAGCTCCATGTTTTGGTTTCGCATTTTTGGCTCTTTTTTCCAATTCCTAATACTGATTAACACTTGCAAGTTTGATTTTTTTTACCAAAGCCAAGAACAAAAACCTGATTTTGCTTTGATTGACAATTCCTCTCTCTCCAAAAAAATTCAAGTGCAATTCTCATCTGGATTTTATATTTCTTAACATCAAGAGATTGGGGCATGTAGACTTTGACACAGGTACACTGAATTGCAGTAATGGTGCAAACAAAATTCAATTTCATCATTGATGAACTAAAATCGAGCATAAAATACAAAAAAAAAAAAAAAAAAAAGCACTATTCTCGCTTGAATTGAATAGTGCCAGGTCAGTATTAGCCCCACAATGAACTCAACCACCAAAAGAATTGTTGGTAAATACATCAAAGATGATTACAGGTTACTCGACTGCAGGCACAAAACCTACAAAACACAACTATTCTCGATGAAATTGACAAAGAAAATGGATGGCTGTGACTAAAAAAGGAATCCTCAATATGTAACGAAGAATCTGGAAAACCAGATTGCTGGGCACCCTGGCCTTCTGCCAAACCCTCCTCCAGGCGGCGCTCCTGCTGGTACTCGCCGCCACCCTCGGGTTCGCCTGAACCAGGCTCTTCTTCCGATACTTCGAAATCAACGAGAACAACCGCATCGACACCAACGAGCTCTACAACGCCGTCCAACTCTACTCGGCTCCTTCGTCTCGGCCTCCGTTGCCTCTCCCTTCCCTTCCTTTGTCGTCGCGGCAACTCCAGCTCACCACCTTCGCCCACTCCAAACAACCACTGCATCACCGATGTCTTTGACGGCATTGTTGTCTAGTGGGAGCATGTGTGACGACCCGGGCGACGGTGCGCGAGGAGGAGGGATGGCGGTGTGTCCGCGCCTCGGTCCTCGGACGTGCGCAAAGGAGGGGGGTCACATGTCTCTTGCCTAGGGGGAGAGTCCCACATTGCCTAGGGGGGGAGTCCTGGGATGGTTTATAAGGCTGGGATCCTCTTCCCCGAGTAACGCGTTTCACACATGCTTCCGCCATTGTCTTGAGAACAAAGCCTTGAGGGAAAAGACCGTGGCCGGGATGGCGATGCGTTCGCGCCGGGCGGGTGACCCAAAGAGGACAATATTGGGTGGCCGAGGGATGGCGACTCCGACAAGCATGTGGGGCCACAGCGAGGGCGTTGTGCCGAAGGGGGAGAATGTGACGACCGGGCGACGGTGCGCGGGATGGCGGTGTGTCCGCGCCTCGGCCCCTCGGACGTGCGCAAAGGAGGGGGTCACATGTCTCTTGCCTAGGGGAGAGTCCCACATCGCCAGGGGGAGTCCGGGATGGTTTATAAAGTGCGGATCCTCTTCCCCGAGTAACGCGTTTCACACATCTTCCATTGTCTTTGAGAACAAAGCCTTGAAGGAAAAAGACCGTGGCGGGATGGCGATGCGTTCCGCCGGGCGGGTGACCCAAAGAGGACAATATTGGGCCGGATGGCGATGCGTTCCGCCGGGCGGGTGAGGATGGCGGTGCGGATGGCAGTGCGGCTGCGCCTCTACCCCAGACAACGCGTTTTAAAGCCGTGCGAGTCTCGGCGGCGGGGACAATATTACTCGGCGGTCGCCCTGAGTCCTACAAAGTGTGGTGAGGCAGTGCTAGTTCCAGCCTTCCTCACTAGGGCCCCTTCCCTGACAACAAGCGTGGCTTCACGCTCCGGATCAAGAAGTACAATATGGACCCCATCCTCAACTCCTACGTGGACTACATCATGGACAAGGCCAACGACATTCGCTGCAAGAACCAAGAACCAAGAACGCCTCCTTTACACTAATTCGTGCGACGGGTGGAAATCGGTGCCGTTCAAGCACCCGAGTACCTTCAACACATTAACCATGGATGCAGAGAGGAAGACGGACATCATGGAGGACCTCCGTGACATCGCCATCGGGAAGGACTTCTACCATCAGACAGGCCGGGCTTGGAACCAGGGGCTACCTGCTTCGCCCAACAATTGTCGAGGGGAGCGCCGGAGCGGAGAGTGGATGAGCCGAGCAAGCACCGGAGCAAAGTGCGAAAAAGTGAGGTCCAACAAGCATGAGCGCCGGAGCAGAGAGCGATGAAGTGACACTAAGCGCTGAGCTAGAGCCGAAGCAAAGGTCGAACAAGCATCGGACCAGAGAGGGCGAAGATGAGGGAACTGAAATTTTGAATTCACGAGAGGAAGGGAGAGAGGAAGGGAGAGAGAAAGAGGAGTTGGTATTCCTCCTTCCTTCACAAGGAGAAAAAGGAGAAGAGAGTGAAATAACTCTGACCGCAGCAGATCTAGTGGGGTCATTAATGCGGGCTGGTCTATTATTAGGAGAAAATTTTTAAATAAAAAAGAAAAAATTCATATTTTCTATCCCCAAAGAGCAGTGGGGACCACTCGCTGATGTGGAGCCACATGGAGCTTCCTGGTTGGTCACGGCGCATGCTGACGTGTTGTGACCGGCACACCTAATATTTTCTCGGCTAATTTGGTCCAATTCTCGATAGATTCGGTCCAGTTCCATTTCTGAAAGTAGATTCGGTGGTTGAATGTAGGGGTGTCAAATGGGTAGGTTAGGTCGGGTCAAAAATGGTTCGATCCACATCGATCCATTTAATCCGTTTTGATCCATTTTCATGCAATATAAATTTGATGACCCATACTCGATCCATACCCGACTCATATTACCAATACATATTAATATTTAGCTTAATTTAAGAAAATCTACTCTCACTTATTTAGTTCACTTTAAACTTTTCACATATAAATTATTTGAATAAAAATTTCACATCAAATTTATAAAGTAAATTAAATAATAAAAAATTAGTAAATAAAAAAATGTGAATACCTCTAAATTGAAATAGTTTGAGGAAAATAAATTTAAAAAAAATCGATTTTTTAATTATTGTTGAGTGAACCTTATCGGATTGATAACGAAGGTCGAGAACGCGTGAAGAGGGGGATGGAATGAGAGATGATGAATCTACCTAATAACTCACTCAACCCATATTTGACCTATATTTGACTTTCACTTGACTTATATTTGACCCATATTTAACTTTCACTTAACCCATATTTGACCCATATTTAACTTGCACTTGACTCATATTTGACCCATTTAACTAAAAGTGGGTCATAATATGGGTTTATGACCCATATTGACACCTCTAGTTGAATGGTCAAGTTCCCGATTCCAATAAAAAACCAAATAAAATCGACTAAATATACTTTTTATTTTATTATTTCTTTTAAAAAAATTAAATATAAATTAAATATTATCTCCACTCAATTCTAAATAACAGGAAAAAAGTAATAAAAAAAATGATTGGCTTATTGGACCAAACCAGGCCATTAATATAGTTTCCGGTCCTAGGATCAATATGTCCAATCCCCGATTCCGAACTTTTGGAACCAGTTCTCTAAGTTCAATGCCCAATTCCATTTTGGAATCGCATCGGATCGGAAATCATTACCACTAATATCTATGCATAAAAGACATATCCACCAACGGGAAATGGATTTAAGAAAATTGGGAAAAGTGGACCGAAAATTGTGCTGTCAAAATGATTACCAAAAAAATCATAAAATTAACTTGGTCATAGATTATTTTTTAATTTGACTAATTTGTTTTAAATGTTTTTGATAATTCCTCAATGCATTCTTTCTGAAAATTGTGTATGTGATTGCCGGCCGTGCGATTTTCACAACATTTATTAAAAAATTTAAGTTTCTTTTTTTTTTTCTACAGTCATCTTTACAGAACAGAAGGGTCGGTCGGGTCCCCAGGAGCCCAGCAAAGGCCATGTCTACGTGTGTTCAGATTTGCGATCAAGCCTTTCAGCGGACATCAGCCACCTTCTTTTTTAATGTTATCCCCAGACATTAAATTTGTTTATCTTGGCATTCCTTGTTCAATGAGGAACAAACAATACACCAACATTATCTATATGTCGCCGTCACCGCCCCCTATCAAGATGCTTATATTAACGATTAATCTTAAGATTATATGTTCAGCCTTAATCTCCTCTATACATACATAAAAATAGTTAAAATTTTCTCGATTATTTCTGGAATTGTAAGTAATATTTAATCCATCGTCATTATTTTTTCCCTGTCAATCATGGAAGAAGCGAGGAAGGACGCCATCCTTTGGAAGATCGATTGAAGGTCCATATGACATACAGTGTTATGGACCTTTCTTTCATTTTTTGTTTTTTTTTTTTTTTTGACGGCGTTCCTCGTTACTTTCAATGTACACGACCAGGTAAAATTCTAGACATCTTCTATGTTCTTTCTTTTCAGCGTGATCAAGAATTAACATCTTTATTTTGATTTGAGAATTCTAATTCTTCTGCCAAATACAATCGTATCGTGTATTTCTCTTTGGCCAACCCTGGATTCCCAGAATTCATGGACAGGAACTAATGTGATAGATCATCTACCTATTCACCGCTCCAATCTGGATTAATTAATCCCCAGTAAAACCAATTAAAACCACCAAAAAGGAAAGAAACCAACCCTCCACTTTTCCCTCTCTTTGCACATCCAGAAGAGGGTAAAAAATGGTTTCGCTTATATGAGGCACTTTATGGTTCCCAAACGGTGCATTCTCCGGTGGGGTCGGTTAAAGCTGCTGCAATGCTCCCTTGCTCCTGCCAGATTAATCATTTTCCAGAGCTTGTACTTCCAACTGATTCGCTGTACCGTTGCATCGCGACGACTGGTTCACTGCATCGAGAACATCGGAACGAAGGAGCTGCTGCACATCGAGTTCTCAGACAGTAGTAACAGTACCTGCCATCAATTGAACAGAAAATCATGTCAATTCAACACCCCTTGATACATAGGAGGCCTGTATAAAACAGGCTGGACAAATTCAAGTCGACCTGTCGAAACTATGTGGATGTGAAAAAGAGGTGAATGCAATGCAAAAACTGAGAAGAGAATGTGCATTTGGGTTTTTCTACCTGTGTTGACATGGGAGAGCAAGAAAGGGAATGCTTGGGCTATTTTGGCAAATGGGGCATGCAGAGTCATCTCCAGCAGAGTCTGCGTCCTTGTCCTTTGAAAATGGGCGGAAGAGATTTTTTAAAGTCGAGGAATTCAAAAGAGGAAGAAGCAATAGCAACATTTCCTGCACATACGAATTCATCTTTAGACCAACAGATACTTAATAGAACAGCAAAGTGTATCATGCTAGTTTCAAACAGAGTGGCCACAGAAAGCAGTTAAGTCATATTAATTCCTTCTCTCTCCCGAAATGCTAACTACTTCTCAGTATCTCACTTCACATGTATTACTAGAAATCACTTGTAAAGTCTTGACTGCTTGTTGATGCACACTCACTCTGTACATAACCACAATATAACATAGCATTGCATATGTACTCTATTTATATGAGGGGCAGATATAATGCAATTAAAACAACAGCTTCATGTCACCACCAGAAGAACAACAACAATACCAAGGCCTTCAGCCACCAAGTTTGGGAAGGGATTAATAAATATTTAAAAATGAGCAAAGACAAAAATTGAAAAGGATCATTAAAGAGCTTTCTCATTATATTTAAAAGCAAACGACCAAGGGCCTGGTGCATCTCCTACACTGTGTTGATGTATCCCTTTCCCCCCTTAATTGATAGAAATCAACTTTAGCCAAAACAACAAAGAAATATTACCGAAAATTCATTCCAGACTAGTTGGCGGTTCATGTACTCAAAGCTTACGGCTCGATTCATGTTTGGGCTACCATAGACAAGCCTTGCTTTCAAAGCTCTCTCAATAAGAGTCCTATACCTGTAATTTAACAACACACAAAGATTATTATTCCAACAGGTAATATTTTGAGAGATATTTCCCCAGCCTGAAATTAACTGTGCCAGTAGATTGCAATCAGACTTGCAATGCAAAAAATCTCCATATAAGGACATATCACTAGGAAAGAAAATTATCCCAAACACCCAAAATTAAAGATGCACACCAAAACCAAAAAAATAGAAAATAAAAATCCTTCCCATTAAAGATCTTAGATGCTTCACAGTGCTCATCAGAGCTGTCACCATGGTCATTTTCAAACCATCCTATATGTTTAGGTAAATGATAACCAGAGGAAGCTATTCTGATTTCTGGCATCTTACTAATGTCTTTTTTTTTTTTTTTTTTTTTTGTCGAATACTATTGTCTTACCAGTCACAAATCTCCAACATCATATCTATACTCCATATTTATCCGTCAAGTTTTATATGAGCTCAAGTTTGCAGCCAAAATGCCGCTTTCCACATTCAGAAATGAGTTGCCTACAAAAGAGATGCCAATGCCTGTGGAAAGCTAGAACTTCATGGGATTTTATGACTTTTGCATCCCAATGCACAGCAAGGCCTACATTTCATGAAATCAGGACAGGGAGAGTCATTGGATTTCTTCAGCAAGACTTTACACTGTATCTTAAACCAGTGTGGCTAATCATCCCAACGGGTAACTACCACCAACTTATTCATGTCATTGCCCATAGCTAGTTCTTGCAGGATGTGTACCAGTGCTGACAACCATTCAACTCTAGCTTTGGGAACTTAGCAGCGAAAGAGAGTTTGTTGCTCAAGGCCTTACCTTCCAGTGTAAAGAAATATAAGTAGGTTGCCAAATGAGGCAGCTTTATACAATCCTTCCACGCGTTGTACCAAAACCCATGCCCACCGCAACAATGACCTCTGTAAATATCAGAGAGACACATTAAACTCGATTCAATAAAGTTACACACAAGGAATAAGATAAGATATATTAACAGATTCAATACCTGGTCAGAATCACCCCATCTACGAAAAGCAGAGAATGACTGTAAGCGGGCCCAGATATATTGACCACCAACACTGGCAATGCAATACCAAATCTTCTGAGCAACAGTAAGGCCAGGTCCTTCCAAGCCTGTTCTCACTGTGAGAAAGATTGCCAAAGTTCAATATTGTGTCCAAACATATAGGTTAAACTGATCTACATGTGTCATTCTAACCTATTGATAGACTAAGTAGAGGCAAGAAATACTGGTTTAAACTTAAATTGGATGAAGAATAAAAGAAAGTCGGTGAGATAACTATTCACTGGAAGTAGTGATATCTTGCAACTAAATTCAGACAGTAGAAAGGAAAATAAATGCTATCTTCGGTTGTTCACAGGTACAATTCCGATTGTCAAGGCTGTCAAGTGGGGGTAAAATGGTAGAGCATATGATGACTCGATGATATATTAAAGCTCTTCATTCCCTGAGTATCAGTATGAGGCAGAATAACAATGTCTTTTTATCACTATCATTATCGCTTATTAAGTAGATTCGCAATGAATGTCAAGCATGGATCATAAGGAAAGACATGGCAACTTACACTTTCCTCTTGCTTCGGATGCGCGTTCATCTCGATATCTCAAATTCATCAAGGCAATTCCAGGAGTGGGCTTATCTACCCATATGGAGAATCTCCATATGAGGAATTCAAGAAAAGCATCAAGTTCCGGTTCATATTGAAATAACATTCCTGGCTAAACCAACAAAGGGGGCAATTAGTTTAAGATGCATATTACACAACCTCAAGCAGGAAGGAAGAGTTTTTTTTTTTTTTGGGGGGGGGCTACAAAAAAAGCACCAGGTACCTTCATCAAGGAGAAGATTTTCACCAACTGTTCCTTCAACATTGCTGACATCTCAACATCGAGTCTTGCAGCATCAAATTGATTAACTCTTGATATGGAAATCGGAATCAATGCCTGTGGCATTATTTATGAGCAAACTATATAAGATCGTGACGAGCTTGTCAGAAGGTCGGGCATCTTATGCTTCTCTGACATATGACAAATAGAATGTACACAGAATAATCCTCCAAAAAACGAGCACCACATATATAAGAGAAGCGAAAAGGAATGCCACCGAAATATTGCCGTTGAACGAGTGACAACCTATTACCATTTCAATTCTAAAGTCCGTTCCCGCAAGAATTCAACCACTATACCTAGTAAAAAAAAAAAAATGAAATTTGCCTACGCTGAGCTCGGACTTGAGCTCACCCAGAATCAACACAACTCCAATTCCCTAACTTCTATCCTTTCAGGCTTTCAGGACAACGGAGAGAGAAGTCATGAGAAGCGTTAATTCATTCAAATCGAACCCTAGAACAAAGCTTCGGAGGACGAAATTCTCCCGCGCCAATCCGCGGGTTTTCCACGACAAAAGCAGAGCCGTAAAAAAAAAACGGAGGAAAAGAGGCAACGACAGAAAAGAAACCTCGTGGTATGCGTTGGCGGATTGCCACTGAGGTTGCAATCTCCGGTAAGTGCCGACCCAAGCATCTTCCGGCGGCGGCGGCGGCGGCGAATTGCTGCTGCTGCTGCTCATTGAAAGCGCTCGGCAGCTGCTGCTACTGCTAGTAATAGCAGTAGCAGTCGTAGGGTTGGCCTTCGTCCTGATTGTTCAGACGACGGCGGCGGCGGCGGCGGCGGCGATCAAGATGAAGATGAAGATGAAGCTGAAGCTGCCGAGGGAGCGGAAGGGAGAGGGAGGTGGAATCAGCTCCGTTCCCCAGGAGGTGGGAGGGGATTTTGGGGGAAAAGGAAAGATGATGATGCTTTGGGCGGTTCCTCGAAGGATGCCCCCCTCCCCCTCCCCCACCGAAAGAAGGCACAAATAATAAAAATAAAAATAAAGTTTTCGCTTTTTCTCTCTTTTTTTTTTTTTTCCTTTTTTTCGTTAATTTTTTTGGGTCAATATTATTTTATTTGTTGAAATTAGCTGAACCGCTTTTGCTGGTGAAGAATCTGGCCCACGTTTCCCCTTTTGAGGAGCTTCGTTGGTTGTCGATATGGTCTTTCAAGAATTTTAAGCCCAAATCAATTTTCGTACACCAAGAAATTTAAGATTAATATTCTTAATCTTTTGGGGGGTGGATCCAATTTATGATATGCTACTATTCGCACTTTGGACATCCACATTCTACGATAAATACATAGATAGGCAATATATATCCTAAAAATTATGTAATTGTCAATATTGTGTATCGCCCTCAATTCAATTATTCTTTTTTAATTATTTCCAATGGCTAGACTTCCTGTCTTTTCAATTTAAGTCGGTTGGTCATTTCGTACCCATGGATTTGATGGGAATCAATTCTCTTTATTCCTCATTCTTTTAATAAAATTGACTTTAGAAGCAAAGGGCCCCTCAGTTGGCCCAATAATAAAGGAGCCGAAAATTCAATTTAAATTGTGAACAGATCTTCGAAGAGAACGGAGCCATGTTTTGCGTAGAAAGGCTTCCCAACCATCGACATTTCTCGTTAACATGCTAATTTTGGACTTCGGATCATGGGCATTACGAAAAAATCATGGTTCACGCTAATTTTGAACTCCGAATCATGGGCATTAACGAAACAATCGTGATTCAGACTAAACATTTTGTAGCGGGCGAGGAATCCCATGTTTCATATCTGCCCCTTTTAATCTTGTCAAACCATCTTAAATTACCAAATTCTGACTGTTATCCACAAAACATAAAAGATTCCACTCATTTTGACTAGAGCGTAAATCAAGAATTCAAAAATTATCACACCTTACATCAATGCGTAAAAGCTAAACTCTCGACAGCTCCTTATCTTGATTAGCTCCGTCGTCGCAGTGACAGCCGCCGCCGCCGCCGAGCTCGAACTCCTCGTCAATCTCGTCGGCCAGCGCCACCTCCCCCATCCTCCTCAGCCCCCGGCTCAGAACCTTGACGGCATGATCCTCCGACTTGGCCCCCGGTCCCCACCCGCTCCTCCTCATCAGCCCGTACATCCTCACCGCCGATCCCCTCCTCCCCGCGCCGACCACCGCCTTCAGCAGCCTCGGCACCGCCTTGTCGCCCCACTCGATGGGACCTTGCCCCCGCTCCAGCTCCTCCACCAGCGCGTCGATCTCCTCCCCCAACCCCTGCCTCGCCAGCGCCGACGCCACGTCGGCGTAGAGGGAGAGCTCGGGGGGCCCGTACTCGGATCGGACGACGGCGAGGACCTGGAGGGCGAGGGCGCACCGGTCCTGCCGGAGGAGCTCGCGGAGGGCGGCGAGGAGATCGGCCTTGAGGAGGCGCGTGAGGGAGCGGCGGAGGTGGGAGGGGACGGTGGCGGCAGCGGCGGCGGCGGGGTCGGCCCGGTGCGCGCGTTTGAGGGACTGGACGGCCTGGATCGCCTCGGTGCTGAGGGTGCGGCCCTTCACGAGGGGCCCGCGGTTGTCTCTGGGGCCACACCGTACGGAAATTTCGCCGCCGCCGGCGGGGGCCGTGGGTCTGCGGGGTGGCGGATTGAGGAAAATTGGGGGGATGGAGTGGAGAGAGAAGGTTGCGTTCATGGTGGTGGGGGGTGATGTGCGGTGGTGATGAGAGGGGCTGTGGGATTTTAATTTGGTGGGATGTTTTGGATATTGATATGTGAAGTGACGCTTTTGCCACTGGGGAGTTAGAATATTTTCTCCTATGTTTCGGAGTGTGGGAAAGGAGAGGAGGTAGAGGTAAGGATAGAATGGGAAAAGAAAAGGATAGAAAAATGGGAAGATAAAAATAAAAAAAAATATTTATCGAGTTGGTGTTAGAAAAAGCGTCGACAGCAGGATTCGAACCTGCGCAGGCAAAGCCCAACAGATTTCGAGTCTGTCTCCTTAACCACTCGGACATATCGACGTTGTTGTTCAATCAGCCATTTAATAATATATATATACGTAAGATTCGCTTTTTCTTACTTTTCAAGCTAAACTGAAGCTACATTTGGAAATTTGTTTTGCCCGATTGATTTGCAGCATTATCACGAACTATTAATTTTTCATATTCATCACACAATAAGAAATCATCACAGTAAATTGATTTGATAGCCCAATATTTATTTATATGTGCTGCCTTACTAGTAGTTCTTAAGAAAGTTTTGTCTATTGACGACATATATTGTAATTAGTGTTGCCTATAGATTCTATATATAACAATGCGACACATCCATGTGCCTAGATCTTCTTCTAGCACACTACACCACCACAGATGAGGGAGAAAAGTTCATCTATTGAAGAGGTCACTTATGTTGTAGAATTAAAAGTCTTTACTTGGCCTTTCTCTGTGGCAGTACACCTAATCATATCTAGTCAATCCCTAAAGAGACAAACTATTATTTGTCGGAGTGATAGGATAGTTGTTTTCTAAGCTTAATTTAATTTAGGAAAAATGTCATAAAAAATCTAAAATTATGTCATTTGGAATAATTTTACCCTGAATTTCTTTGTGCCACTAAAAACCCAAATTATATCACTTGGGACAAATTTACTCTAAACTCTTTTATGTCACTAAAAACCTCAAACTATTCCTACAATGACATATTTATCCTAAACTTTCTTTCGTGACATAAAAAACTCTAAATTTGTACTCATGCGATACATTTACCCTAAACCCTTTGGCATAAGAGCATCTTTGTCTTTATTCATTTTCTTTTCTTCTTCTTTTTCCTTCTTCTCTCTTCCTTCAACCATGGTCAACAGATAGAAGCTGACGAGGGCAACCTTTGTCAATGTCAGAGTCGGGCTAAGGGCAAGGCTACCTCCCCTGCCTAAGCGAGGGTGGCCCTTGCCAGCTTCCATCCTCCATGCCTGGAAGGTAGGGAAGAGAGGAGAAGAAAGAAAAAAAGGAAAATGAAAAGGACGAAAATGCCCCTCAACCAAAAAGTTTGAAGGTAAATATATCACACGAGTATAAGTTTGGGATTTTTTGTGTCATGAAAGAAAGTTTAGGGTAAATATGTTATTGTAGGCATATTTTGAGGCTTTTAGTGGTATAGAAAAAATTTTAGGATGAAATTATCTCAAGTTGCATAGTTTAGGATTTTTGGTAGTATTTTCCTTTTAATGGCTTTATAGCTAATCACATATGAAAAAAAACGAGACTTACATTGAGCCACACTAAAAAAAAAAGAATAAACATTCTTCACCATTGTAGCGATCAACTCTCTCAACCACATTGTCCATGTCATAAAATTATCTAACAATTTTTTCGATAGACGAAATGGGTCAATGAAAGTTTTTTTAAAAGCATGTTCTAGTAATGGTACTTAGTATATAGATAACAAAGTCGTATTTCATATCAAGTTGAAGTAGAAATTAACTATCTACCTTCCACCTCTGCATTAGATTTTAGTATTTGGTGGAAAAATGACATAAATGCTTCACGAACTTTGGCCCAATATGCAATATGATCCATGAATATTTAATTTATTTAATATGGTCCATGAACTTTAATCTCAATGTACAATGTGATTCTTGTACTTTTTAATTTATTCAATATTGTCATTGATTTTGAATTAACAAAAGGGCTACACTGAATATATTCATGTAATTCAGAGATTACATTGAATATGTATTAAAAATCAAAGGATCATATTAAACAAATTGAAAATTAATAGATTATATTGAATATAAAATTAAAGTTTAGGAATCATATCGAATAAATTAAATTTAGATAGCATATTAAACTGAAGTTATTTGTGACATCATCCCTAGTTGGTAAAGCATTTATGAACAGGCTGTGCGCACGTGGTCGTACCTGACCGAATTTAGGACTATGTTCTATGCCCAACATGGACACTACGAAGGGTGAAACCAGTACTTAAACACTACCCTGACGAAAGGAGAGGCACTGCCCACGTCGATTGTGCACCATCTTTGTGTCCTTTTGCAAAAACCATATTGAATAGGGCCTGCATGGCATATTAAACTACAGTTCAGAAATCGTTCGGTCAATATCAACGGCATTTATGCATGGGCCGAGCACATGCCGACAGATTGTACGCAACCAAATTTAGTACTGTGTACCTACCCTAAAATGGACACTACAAGGGGTGAAGTCAGTACTTAAACACTAGCCTGACAAAAGGAAGGGCACTGCCCCCGCCCACGTCGATTGGGCACCATCTTTCTGTCCTTTATTATCATGGAAGATGGCGTGAGAGATCCCCAGATGGCCTCGCCGGACGATTCACCCGGCTCGTCCCCTCCGAACCCATCTTTCCGGATCACTCCCCACAAGAATTTCCGTCGAACCACCTCGACCAAAGCGCCCTCCTTCGCAGATACCTTCCCACTCGCGTTCTCTCCACCTAGGCGGAGCCTCCAGGCTCTCCCCGCGTCCCCTCTCGCCTCCCCGCCGCTCCACCGCTTCTCCTCCTCCTCCGCCGCCGCCGCCGCCTCCTACAGGTGCGTCTCCTCCTTCCTCAAGAAAGACGGCCAGATCCTGTCCCTCGCCGTGTTGGGCGACCTGATCTACACGGGATCCGAGCGGAACGTGATCAGGGTCCGGAAGCTGCCGGCGCTCGTGGAGTGCGGCCGGCTCAAGACCAAGGCCTCCATGGCGGTCGCGCTGGCGGTGTCTGGAGACAGGGTCTGCGCGGCGTTCTCTGACCTGAAGATCCGAGTGTGGCGGAGGGTCCTGGACGGGAGCTGGAAGCACGTCCGGCTGGGGACGGTACCGACGGCCGGGGGCTACGTCTGGAGCTACATCGCCGGGAAAGATAAGACGGTAAACGAACGATATGATCCCAGACTCTCTCTCTCTCTTCATGATGTGCACGTCGACAGGGAAGTTGGGACATTAAGTAGATTCGCATTGAGTTGGTAAGTGTGGGGTCAGACGCATTAGCTGACTTGTAGTATGTGTGCAGGCGAAGCACTTGGGGCCCATAACCTCCCTCGCCATCAACGCCGCCGGCGACATCCTCTACTCCGCCTCCGTCGACCGGACCGTCAAGGTGTGGTGCGTCTCCGACCTCCGCTGCATCGAGACCTTCCACGCCCACCCGGACTCCGTCAATGCCCTTCTTGTTGCCCACCATGATGGCGCACTCTTCACCGCCTCCGACGACGCCACCGTCCGGGTCTGGCGGCGGGACCTCTGCGGGGGCTCCCGTCCCCACTCCCTCACCGTCACCCTCCCCGCCAAGTACTCCCCTGTCAAGTCCCTCGCCCTCTCCCCTGACGGCAACGTCCTCTACGGCGGTTGCTCCGATGGCTACGTCCACTTCTGGCACAAGGGCTGGCTCACCGGCCAGCTCCAGTACGGCGGCTGCCTCCAAGGGCACACGCACGCGGTGCTCTGCATGGCGACCGCAGGCAATTCCTTAGTTACCGGGTCGGCAGACTCGACTAGTCGGGTCTGGGCGCGAGGGCAGGATGGTCAACACCGTTGCCTGGCTGTCCTCATGGGCCACAAGGGTCCGATCAGGTGCGTCGCGGCATACCGTGAAGGATTGACGCCGTCGGCCTCTGGCAATGATCATGACCATGAGGATGGGGGTCCAATGATCTGCACCGGGAGCCTTGATGGGGTATTGAAGCTGTGGAAGGCGACTAGACTGGTAGCATGAATAGCAGCGCAAGAGATTTGTTCCACCAAAACTGGCACCGATTTACTTTGAACATTGAAGGTTAGCAAATTTTCACTGTCTAGCTTTAGAAAGTGTACTGATGTGGTAGGTTTGTACAGTATAACGCTACTAATCCGCAACGTATCGAACAGTATTTCCTTATCGAGTTTTTTACAAAGAACACGGTGAAGTCGAGCTCCGGTTCCTGGAAAGACATGTTCGCCAGAAGCCGACACTAAAGCAGAAATCTAACTGTAAAGAATCGAAGATTCAAAAGCGACATATAATGAACTAGACTTATGGGATGGTTTGCAATTGAATTGCACGTCCATCGGGCATGTTTGCATTCTCCAACACGGGAGCGAATCGCTCGTGCATGGCCTGTGTCTCTCTTCAGCCTGCTGGAGGTTGCATCTCCATGATCGCGCCGGTGTCGCTCGTGTAACTCGTCCTCCCATGCCGAGACCCCGACGACCTCTTCAAGCACCGGTACACGGCGAACAGAATCACCTTAAGACCCAAGAGGATGCACAAGATGACCAGAGCGGAGACCACGTAGTCCTTGAACGTGCGGCGATGCTTGCACCCGAAGAAGGGTCCCAGACACACCATAGCTACGACGAAACGCGAGGCTTACGATGACCGATGTTAAAGATACAGCTCGTGGTTATAACAGGGAAGGATGTTCTTGGTGGGGGAGGGCTGGTATTCTTGCCTTGGATTCGCGACAACTGTTGGATCGCTTCTCCGTCAAGTTTGGTATCGTTCGACATATGCAGGGGGAGAAGGTTGGATAGGAAAGCCTGAGGATTGAATCTCTTTAGCTTTTTTCTTGAGCCTTTTTAGTTGCTTCAAGCCTTCGACCTCTCATGGGACTTTGCTTTTTGTTAGTATCTCGAGTGTCATTTACACACAAGGAAAAAAAAAGGAACACGAGTCTAATTGTGGTCCTATGTATTGGAGCATCTCCTTTTGAGTTCCTACACATTTCCTTTTTGCAATCCATCTCTTCTGTCTCATTTGATTTGGGATCGTTCTTTTGACGAGGTTCTTTAGATTGGTAATCTTGGTTATTTTTGCCACCTTATGCATTATGAGATCCGTCCACAATGTGAACTCGATATAGATACTAATCTTGTTATTTTGACATGTGATGCTAATGTTGCCTTATTATGTATTGTTGCTTGCTATGGGATAACTATTCAAAAAGTCTTAAAAATATCGTATGTATACCAATTTAATTTTAAATATTTCAATTATGTCAATTTAGTTTTAAATATTTTAATGATTAGACAATATAGTCTTTTTGGTCAATTTTAATAAAAAATAACAAATAGTGGAATGTTGGCCATTCTTATGTAGCACGATTGACGCTATAATTTTTTTTTATCTTTATATTTTCTCTTTCCTTTTTTTTTCGCTAAGAACGGTGATGGTCACAACTCTTGCCTTGTGGTTGGCGAGCTCGAGCCCAAGTGAAGATTTTAAATATCAATTAAGGGTACATTTTCTTGAAATTATTTTTCTCATTTTTTGATGTTTGATTCACTTAGTCAATGAATAGATAACGATAAATGTTTTCATACCAAAAGTTAAATTCAGGAAAATAATTTCCTCTTTGAAAAATCAACAAACATTTTCTAAAATATGACTAGGTATTGTCATTTGAACTCAAAATTTTACGCTTGAAACACATAATTTCCAACGTTAGTTCCTAGGTTCTGGTTTTCAAAACTAGGGGTCCAACGACTGAGCTCAAATCCATTGAGATCGTGCCTAGGCTCTTAGCGCCCATGCCTAGGTCCATTGAGGCCAGGCCCAAACCCTTGGTGCCCATATTCGATGCTCTAGCACTCGAGCTCGAGTTCATAAAGGCCATGCTCGAGTCTTCAACGCTTGGGCTCTAGTCTCTACTCTCAAGTAGGTCCATAAAGGCCGTGCATAGGTCTTCAACGCCATGGCTTGGGTCCTTGATTAATGTAATTTTGTTCTTACCAAAATATTTTTTTTTAAAATTGAATTATAAATCATTTTATATTAAAATTTTTCAAATTTTAAAAAATTATAAATAATTATGGATCTTTAGATTTCCAAAATATTTTTATAAAGATTTCTTAAAATATTTTTATAAAGACAAACGTTTCATTAACCAAGGACCCACACACAACCTTTGTTAGCCTATGCTTGAGGGTTGGGACTAGAGCTCGAGCATTGAAGACCTCAACAAGCTCTTTATGGACCCAAACTCGAGCACCAAAGCAATGAGTACTAGCACTAGGGGTTGAGGCTTGGTCTTAGTGGAACCGGATGTGGGCATCGAAAGCCTAAGCCCAAGCATCGGGTCCCAAAATCATCTTTGGGGGTGTCTATGCTTATGTAAATAATTTTGAATTCAAGCATCGATATTTAATCATGTTTTGAAAACATTTTCAAATCCTTTCAAAGAGTAAATTATTTTCTTGAATTGAAATTTTAATATAAAATTCCGTAAGCTCATTTTCCTAAACAAACCAAGCATTGAAAAATAAGGAAAATGTCTTCTTAGAAGTAAACGGACTTTAAAAAAAATGAATAATTTGAAATATATCTTTGTAAAAATTACTTTTTGTATCGTTTGAATTAATTATTAATGAAAAATATTTTTATAAATTTTTTTCTTGAATGATGACAATTATTTTTTCCTTTATTCATTTTGAAAGCAGTACAAAAGATATTTAAAAAATATATATATATAGTTTTAAGTTATTTATTTTTCGTAAAATAAAATAACTTAATAAAAATAAAATTTCGACTGCTCGAACTGGCCATTTTCCAAATTTATATTCATCCAAACAAGCGACCGACCAGACGGAACTCCGACCTCGGACCGCGCTCTCCCCTCTCTTTCTCTCTCTAAAACCCTTAAAATACAGAGGAGGTTTTGCGCTTCCCCCACCTGGAGATGCCATGCATGTTCTCCAACCTCCGCCTCCTCTTCTCTTCCTCCGCCACCGCCTCGCCATTCCTCTCTCCCCTCAAGCTCAGGCTCCGGCGGCCCTCCTCCTCCTCCGCCCCTCCTCTCCCCCTTGCTCCTCTCTCTAGCCTCCGGTCCAGGCCCCTCTTCACCGTCTTCGCCGCCGTCGAGCCCCGCCGCCGCCGCCGCCTCCGGCATTCCCAGGACTTCGCTCGCGGGAGGAGCAGGAGGACGTTTGCGGACGATCCGGGGCGGGATAAGGAGGCTCTGATGGAGGGAGCCGGATTCAATCGCAAGAGGGCCGAGGGCCGAGACCGGAGCGATGGTTCCAGGAAGGAGCTTCAGCTCAAGAAGAGGCCTAAGGCCAATCCTGTCAGTACTATCTCTTATGTACAGGTAAATTTCTCTTCTTTTCTTGGCCTTTTCTATAAAATTCTTATTTACTTCTGTGTAATTGGATGGATCTGATGAGACCTCAAAGTTCTATCTGTTAGTGGTTCTTCTTCTCATTTTTTAAAATTTTTTTTATCTTTTGGGTGAATAGAATTTGCTTAATTGGGTTACTTGGGTTTGTGCAGAAGCTTTTGAGCATTTAGTATTGTATTAGTTGGTTGTAGTTTTCTTGGGCTTTGGATTTACTGGAGGTCTTGAATGAACTTAGCTCATCTATAGTCTAGTTACCTTCCATTTCCATGGTGTGTCTTGAAGTGGTTCAAACCAATGTTGGTTTAGTTTTTTCGACTTTATTGCGGAGCTGAAGGGATAAGTTTACAATTGCTCAGGCGTTGGCTTTGTGGGAACCGTGATTCGAAATTACGACGTGTTTATTGATTGGTTATGTTCTTTGATTTTATTGCAGATATTGGGAACTGGAATGGATACTCAGGATACGTCGCCATCGGTCTTGCTTTTCTTTGATCACCAGAGATTTATTTTTAATGCTGGAGAGGTAAGGCCAGAAGCAACGCTATTTAAAAGCTTCGTGCATTGATTTGTCTGGTTCGATTTTTCATTAATACGATCCATTACTGTAACTTGCGTATCTTTATTTAGTAGTGTGCTATTTTCAGCTGTATGTTGACCATTCACACATCTCCCAGTGAAATTGTTCAATATCAACAGGCACCTTAAGATTATTACTGTACTTAGCATGTCAATGCCTTTGCAGGGTTTGCAGAGGTTTTGCACAGAGCATAAGATTAAGCTGTCAAAGGTATGTAAAATTCTGAGACAATTTCACCCTTATGCTCTTGCTGGGATTTGCAGTGAAGGAAAATGTGATAACATTTCTGATTTTCAGATAGATCATATATTTCTCTCTCGTGTATGCTCTGAAACTTCAGGCGGACTTCCAGGTTTGCATCTTTATTAATTATTATGAGGCATTGCTTTCATGTAATTGTTCTTATATACTCTGATATGTAATGAGTTCATTTTGTAGTTAATCAAATTATTTCTGGCTTTCATCTAAAGAACTGCTTACTTTTTATCATGTGACAGGGTTGCTATTAACATTGGCTGGGATTGGAGATGAAGGAATGTCTGTAAGTGTGAAATTGGCTTTTACAGTATTAGTGTTCTTTTCAAATATCAGGCTTTAGTAAGAAGAAAATTTTGTTTCATGTTTTGAAGGTTAACATTTGGGGTCCGTCAGATCTTAAATATTTAGTTGATGCTATGAAGTCTTTCATCCCAAATGCAGCAATGGTTCACACAAAAAGCTTTGGCCCTGCTCCAAGTTCTGATGCAGATGCTGTTCCTGATTTAAATCAATTTGCTGACCCTATCATTCTTGTTGATGATGATGTTGTCAAAATATCAGCTGTTCTCCTGTGGCCAGAAGACTCTGGTCAAAATAATGGAGTTCACTCTGCAATGAGGCCTGGAGACATGTCTGTTGTCTATGTTTGTGAGTTGCCTGAACTTAAGGGGAAGTTCCATCCAGAAAGAGCCAAGGAGAAGGGTCTGAAACCTGGGCCAGAATATCGGGAGCTGCAACTTGGGAAGTCTGTTTTCTCAAAATGGTTGAATATCATGGTGGGGTTCAAAAGTAATGAAAGGATAGCTATATCTTATTTTTCGAGTGCAGTTGAAGTTCATGACTTTATCTTGTTTAATGATTCTTTTTGCTAATCCTGTAGGTTCATCCCAGTGATGTGATGGATCCTTCTATTCCTGGTCCTGTCGTGCTTCTCGTTGATTGCCCAACTCAATCTCATTTGCAGAGATTATCTTCCTTAGGTTCTCTCAATGATTACTATGCTGAATTCTTGGGCAAAGAGACTAAAAAAACTGTGACATGTGTCATCCATTTGAGTCCAGCCTCGATCGTGAGTAGTCCAGATTATACAAATTGGATGAAGAGGTTTGGTTCAGCGCAACATATAATTGCCGGACATGAGATGTGAGCATCTATCATGCATCCAATCTTTGGAGAAATCATGTTACTTTTCTTTATGAGTTAATAAATTACTCTCTATTTGTCTTCCATTCTTTGCAGGAAAAATATAGAGATTCCAATCTTGAGTTCTAGTTCGAGGATTGCTGCACGACTTAATTATTTGTGTCCTCAGTTGTTTCCAGCTTCAGGTTTTTGGTCTCTCAAGCAATCCTATTTGTCAGCACCTGACTCTGCCCATGTAAGTGAGGTGTGGTTGCATCTAGGGGGAACTTTTTTGTGTTTGTTCTTGGCATTTGGACCATGGGATTACATCTTATTTGTAGGACGCTGAGAAGACATTTCTGGTTTTTCTTCTGACAGGGTACTTCTCTCTCTTGTCAAAGCATTTCTGCTGAAAATCTCCTCAAGGTATTAAAGGCTCTATCATAAGACCTTCAATTCTTTGCACTTTGTGCTTTATCGATTGCATGGTTTTTCTGTCCTTTATTTGAAATTTGTGAGCTATTTCTCATAAGTAAATAGCTTTTACTTATCTGCTTTGCTTCAATGGAATCAACTCTGTCCTCCCTCTTGTCTAGAGTCTAATCAGGGAAGTAGTAATCCGATACTTGAGATGTAGATGATAATGTAATTTTTCTTTTTGTGAAGATTTTATCAAGATCATTGCTGAATTATCATGCAACTATGATGTGAACACAGATAGTCATCATGAACATTATTACGAGTTTTGATGGACATGACCATCTTCAGGGGAACATTTTAGGTCAAGAATCGTTAAAACTCTCTAATAACTTGACACATAGACGATTTCCCATGGTGTTGGTAGCTCATGGATGAGTCGGTTTCATACACTTTCTTAATGAGAATTTCTCCTGGTTCTCAATATTGTAAATTTAAAACTCTCTCTCTACTGAGCAGTTCACATTGCGTCCCAGAGATAAGATCGGATTAGATAGATATTATATTCCGAATAAGATGGCTCACTCAAACATTATTGATGAGTTGCACACTGAGATCCCGGAGATTGTGGAGGCTGCACAATTCATCCACCATCTTTGGAATGGGACTGGTGAAACGGGGGAGGAGAGAAGGTTGATGCAAGAGGAGCCATGGCTGAGTGAGAATAAGCTTCCTAATTGTTTGGAAAATATAAGGAGAGATGACCTGGAGATTGTTCTTTTGGGAACTGGTTCGTCACAGCCATCTAAATATAGGAATGTCAGTTCAATTTATATTAATCTTTTTGCCAAGGGAGGTTTGCTTCTGGATTGCGGGGAAGGAACCTTGGGGCAAATGAAACGAAGGTACATACTAGTTACTCCATCTTATTGAGTTGCTATGTTCATTTTGAAGGATTTGGATTGCTTGCTTATGGTGATGTTAATTTCCTTGAGAATAGATTTGGAGTTGGGGGTGCTGACGATGCCGTGAAAGGTCTTACATGTATTTGGGTCTCTCACATTCATGCTGATCACCATTCCGGTTTGGCTAGAATACTTGCTCAACGACGTGATCTGTTGAAAGGAGTGCCTCATGAGCCATTGCTTGTGATTGGGCCCAGGCAGCTCAAGAGATATCTTGAAGCATACCAAAGACTTGAAGATCTGGACATGCAGTTTCTGGATTGTAGGAACACCATGGAAGCATCTTTAAATGTTTTTGAGGAAGCTAGTGAGTTAAGCATGGATTGGTCTTCTCCAGAAAGTTCAAATTCACACGATGGCTTGACAAATGTTACAAATAGGTCAAGTAAAAATGTTGCTGATTCAACATTGTTTGCAAGGGGAGCTCCTATGCAGAGTTTTGGAAAAGACCTGGTAGTCCACCAGACATTAGTGTTGCTTTTCCAGTTCTGCAGAATATGAAGAAGATGCTCAAAGAAGCAGGTTTGGAGGCCTTGGTTAGTTTTCCTGTTGTGCACTGCCCACAGGCGTATGGTGTTGTCCTGAAGGCATCACAGAGACTAAATTCTGATGGGAAGTTGATAGAAGGGTGGAAGATTGTGTATTCCGGTGACACGAGACCCTGCCCTGAATTAACAGAGGCATCTAGGGGAGCCACTGTCCTTATACATGAGGTAAAATTGACACGATCCTTTTGCACCTTTTCAGGGGTCTTATCGGAATTGCTCTCTGTAGTATTTTTTCAAGATGATGGGTGTGGATCTATGTGATGTCTGTCTCGATTTAAGAGATTTGAATGTTGATTTGAGTGCTTCTGGTATGGACTTAGTTAACTCTGTGAGGAACATTACAACTAAATATGGTAGGTTTCAAACCTTCAGTTTTACGTTGTACCCACAAGCCTTCTAAAATTTAAACTCAACGAGGCAACCTTAGTAGTAGCCTGGTTATTTAATGCTTTGAAAATGATTCCTGTAACAAGTCAGTGAAAATGCTAGACTCTAGAGGTCATGGAGTTGAATGGTGCGTGCTGGTGGATCCCTCTTTCATTTGGAAGATGATGAACTTGTTGGTGCTCTTTATTGCAGGCAACTTTTGAGGACAGTATGGTGGATGAGGCCATTGCCAGAAACCACAGCACGACAGAGGAGGCCATCCAGGTGGGTGCTGCGGCGGGTGTGTACCGCATCATCCTCACCCATTTCAGCCAAAGATACCCAAAGATCCCCGTGTTTGATGAGGCGTACATGCACAAAACCTGCATCGCCTTCGACTTGATGAGCATAAACATTGCAGATCTGCCCGTGCTTCCGAGAGTCCTTCCGTACTTGAAAATGCTATTTCGGAACGAGATGATAGTCGACGAGTCGGACGATGCTAGAGATTCTGTTAGCATAGCTTCGTGATGGAAGTGATAGGAGGATGAATATAATTTATGACACCGTGCCATTCTTTTGCAGGCGTTGTGCAAGTTTTTTGCAACTGTATCTGTACCCTCAAGTCAATAATACCATAATTAGTGTTAAAACTGTTCTTGCTAGTGTTCTGTTTGAGCCTCCACATGGAGTCCTTGAGAGGATTTAAGATTTTGCGCTTTTATTTGATTGAAAACTTTCTGGTGAAGGAGCATATTGTTCCCGGAAATCATCTCCTTTGATTTTTGATGATTTAGGGAATGTGATTTTTTTTTAATTAAAGGGGAAGCCATTTTTTTCCAATCTAAATTTGTTTTTGGTAAATGGAATACGTTTTTCGTAAGATTAATTAATTTTCTGTTATCTAAATATTAAAAATTCAGGAAATAATTTTTTCGAAAATAATTTTCTTTCAAACGAAAATTTATTTGATAAGCAAATAATGAGAAAATGACGCAAATAATTTCGGAATTTCGATTCCATATGTAATGTGATTTTAAATTTTTAATTTGTTCGATGTAATCATTGAATTTTAGATACATATTTAATATGATCCTTAAATCGTATAAATACATTCAATGTAGTTCATTTCCATTAATTCAATATAGAGATTACATTGAGCATTTTCATACAATTCAAGAATTATATCGAATATATATCAAAATTTCAGTGATTATATTACACATTAAGATAAATTTTAGGGGTTATATTGAATAAATTAAAATTTTAGGGATTAAATTGTATATTAAATTAAAGTTTAGGGACAGTTTCATATTTTCGCGCAAATAATCACGGCGTGTGAAAAGGCTTTGACAAACCCAAGCCTGGATCCAAGGCTTTTTTTGGGGGGGGATGATCCGAGATCCTGAAGTGGGGCCCGGGACCCGAACCCGGTACGTTGGCGGGTCATCTCCGGGTTGGACTGGTTCCGAAAAAATAATAATAAGACAATACCAGAATTTCCCTTCGGTCAGTTGTTCTTGTCCGAGTTCCATCCGCAACTGCAAAAAAATCTCTGCAACGGTGAATTAAAAGACCGAACTTTCAACGCAACCCCAAACCCTTCCTCCCTCTCTCTGACCGCCCCATCTGCTTCCATTCTTCCCTTCGACGAAAACCCTAGAATTCGCTTCGAATCGGGCCTATCCTCGCTCGCTTCGGCGATAAGATCTTCCTTCGTTGTCGGGATTCTTTACGTTCTTCGCGGTGGCCCCGCTCCGCGGTCCGGCTATGGATTCGAGCAGGAGGGCGGTGGAATCGTACTGGAGGTCGCGGATGATCGATGCCGCCACCTCCAACGAGGACAAGGTCGCGCCCGTCTACAAATTGGAGGAAATCTGCGAGCTCTTGCGGTCCTCCCACGCCAGCATCGTCAAGGAAGTGTCGGAGTTCGTGCTCAAGCGGCTCGATCACAAGAGCCCCATCGTTAAGCAGAAGGTAGGATTTGGATTGAAGTTTCCACGTCTTTGTCTCTCTTTCTCTCCCCTAATTTCTTTTGGCGAAATGGAGCTGAAGAAGGTTGTGATAACTGTTGATCGGTATTTTGATTGGTACTTTCCTTTCCCTTATGTTGCGACCGCAGATAAAGTTCGAATTTTTGGTTTAAGCTAGTCAGCCCGGTCTCATTCCATTGCTTTGTAGCTGATTGGGCTAAGAATTTAGCGGTGTGATTATATGTTATTTGGGTGCACTTTGAAGATTTGGTGATGCAGTCGATTGGCAATTGCTACGACGCTATCAATGGCTTTCTCTTTTGATCGGGAACGTATAATATCATCACAGAGCATCAAGGGAGGAACCCCTTTTTCAATTTTTGTGTAAATACTACCCATTAATCAAATTGTGGGTCCTATCGTGGGGATCGACAACAGGATGTTCTCATTTATAGATGAGTACTTATTTGGTCCTAGTAAGAATTGATGGGATCAAGGTCATACGGTTAATAATCCTAACTTGATTATACATTAGTGGACCATGCATGCAGATAATCTATGTAGAGTCACTTTGTGCTCATGCAGTACTTTAAAGGAAGCATAGTTTTAGCTCTTAGTGCTTGGCTATTTATGTTGTCTAGGGGGTTTCTCGATTGTGATTGCGCTGATCGATCCTGGTTCTTTGATACTCCGGCATACAAATTCTGCATATGTGAAGCCTTCTGTTGAGGAGTATCTGGCATATTAAATGGATATGTAGAGGTTGCTTTTTGTCAGCAACTGACACTTGTGCATAAATGCTGTCTATCATTTTAGAAAATTCCCACTGTATTTCTACAGCAATGGTACTAAATGGAGTTTTTGCTACACTCCAATTTGTGGCATTCATTTATTCAGTTCATTGTTGGGCTTCCCGAAGACAGAAGTACATCTTATAGAGATCCGACATGTGTATAATGCTGGAGTTACTCTTGGTTTGTCAGATGCATATTTACTTTTTTACATGTTTAAATGTTATGACATTGTGATACTAGTGTGAGATTCTTTTCAGGCTCTTAGGTTGATCAAGTATGTTGTTGGAAAGTCTGGTGTGGAGTTTCGGAGGGAAATGCAAAGACAGTCTGTGGCTGTTCGACAGTTGATTCATTACAAGGGTCAGCCAGATCCTTTGAAAGGGGATGCTTTGAATAAAGCTGTGCGTGAGATGGCTCAGGAGGCTTTAGCTGCCATCTTCAGTGAACAGGAAAATAAACCAGGTCCAGCTGAAAGTGTCAACAGAAGAATAGAAGGATTTGGGAGTACAAATTTTCAAATGCCGTCAGAAGATAAAAAATCATTTCTTAGCGAGGTAGTTGGCATAGGGAGTGCTTCTATTAAGCAGGGAATTAGTAGCTTCACTCAAAGTCACTCATTTGGAAGGAATGACGGTGGAAGCTACAAGAGCCCCAACCTCCATAGGTCTTTGACAATAGAAAGTGACGACTCTAATATGTATGAACCAGTTCGAATTCATGGTGAAAACTCCAATACTTTTGGGATATCAAATAGTCAGCATGGCGGATCCTCAAAGTTAGATTCAAGAGTAGCAAGAACAGAACTAGTGACTGGAGATTCTAGTTCAAACCATACAGAGAAGACTCGTGAGGAACGCTTGCTGGATACCATTGTGACATCAGGTGGAGTACGTCTACAACCAACTCGAGATGCCATTCAAGCTTTCCTTGGGAGGCCGCGAAGCTGGATGCAATGGCTTTAAGTTGGGCCCTTGAATTGAAGCTGCAGTCCCCACAGTGGCAGGTATGATCCTTCAACTTTGCAGTGACTTCAATATTTCAGATTGGAAGAGATGACTGCCCAATATGATGTAGGGGTGAATGCCTTTGCATTTTACTTTTACTCGGTGTAATATTAGAGGTACTGTAGTTTTGATCGACCCAAAAGAACACGTGGCCTCTGGGAGTAGCTTTTTCTTATCTTTTCCATACATTAGTCACGGAGAAAACAATAGTGTCCAAAAATTCCTGCGCCTCCTTTATTCAGTGAGATCTGCCACTTGGTTGTTCCTGTGTGTTTATTGTGTGAGTTTAATGCAATTCTTCTTACTCTCTTTTCACTTTCCTTATAATTAAGTATTCTTTTGTCAGGTTCGAATGAAGGCTGTCTGTTTACTAGATTCAATTTTAAGGAAAAAGAATGAGGAGCATTTCTCAGTTATAGCATCTTATTTTTGCGAGAATGTTGATGTTCTGGTGAGATGTTCCGAGTCTCCGCAAGCTTCATTGAGAGATAAATCTATGAAGGTAAGCCTCCTTAGTCCTTTGAACATGTATCCAAGGAAATCTAATGAGGAATAATCCTTTCCATTCGATACAGGTGAGGTAAAAATTAGCTGGAGCCTTGTATATATAGTGGTTTACTTGGTAATCATTGCAGCTTCTGTTAAAATAGTTCTAACAATTGACTGGGAGATAGGTTTATAATGAGTCAAAGTTATTTCTCCTTTGTCTATGACAAATTTGTCTGGGGGAGCATGGTGGACTGTGTAAACCTAATGTAATCTTTTCTGCATTCCACTCTGAGAAGTGGAGTGTTTCTCCTAACACTACAGATGTAGTCATCTTTGATATGTTTGCCTGATGAAGTGTATAAGATATTTTCTTGTGATATTGATAGGTCTTAGGCCTTCTGGATAGAGAACAGGCCCTTGGTACTGGAGCTGATTCAAAGAAGTTTGTTAAGTCTGAGACAGAGAATGTCATTCAGATGCCTGACCTAATAGACACGGGTGATCCCAGTGAATCTGGCGGAGCAAATGACTACTCAGGGAAGCAAATTGAGCAGAAGGCTGGTAATCTGACATCACATACAGGACCTCTTATTGATGATTTGCTTGGAGATGACATGGGCTCTGGCGGGAACACAAGTGATATAAAAACTAACGATGATCCTTTTGCCGATGTTTCGTTCCATACTGTTAAGGGTGGTGAACCTGCAGATGACATTTTTGCTGGTATGACTGTTAGTGATAAGAATGATGTTAAAGGAGATCTTACGAAGGCAAACGGATACGGATCTGAGTTGATTGATATTTTTCAACCCAGTTCCGGAGATTCTCAAGGAAACGAAAATGCTACAGATCATGTCAATGATATAATGGCTGGCTTGTCCATTAATGGAAATGGCTCCAATATTCAGGAGAATGCAACCATATCCGGGGCAGCTTTGCTAGATGTTATGTCAGTAAATGAGAGATATCCTGTTCATCAATCTTCTAATGGTGCTGTGAGCAATGTGCTTAATTCCCAAAACACAGGGATGGGTGGAAATGCCATGTATCCTTTTAACGGCATGCCAAATAATGCACCTCCAGGCATGCTGTTCAATATGCCATCTCAGTCCTTGGGTTATGGCAACATGGCAAATATGTTTGTTGCTCAGCAGCAGTATCTGGCAACCATTTCAAACTTGCAACACCTAGGAAACCTCAATTCTCAGAATGGCGGCGTTACTTATGCTGCTGGAGATAAAGGTAGTCATTCAACTCCTTATCCCGATATATTCCAGCCAAACTTTCTGAATCAGGCTCCGACTTCAGTGATGAACAATTCCAAGAAAGAGGACACCAGAGCATTTGATTTCATCTCTGTAAGTCCAGACTTTCAGACATCAAGTGATTTCACTCTTTGAATTCATGATTTGTGCTGGCTTTCCATTGTTCATTATTGATGAACTTGGATAGGAAATGCTGTCATGATTAATACTCACTTTGGCTGCCATTGTGTTGCAGGACCATCTTGCAGCTGCTCGTGATCCAAAGAGGGTGCTTTAGATCTTGTTAGCTCATTATTTACTTTTTAAGTGGGATATAATCACAGCAAGTCTACACAAGCAAAGAAACAGATGATTGGACTGAAGATGGTTGCTGGCATAAACATTGGGCGAGAAAAGTGGACGCCATCATCCATCAAAGCTGTGGCTCGTTGATGAGTGTAATTTTCATGCTTGTGATTATAAAGACCAGATTGGAGAGCGGATGGGGATGTCAGATTCCGAAGCTGTAAAGCGGTTAATAATTGCAGCTTCATTTATACGGCATAATCAGCAAGTGAATTGTTTTATTTATCTCCTTGACTTCGGCTTTCTTTTTTTCTCTTTTTTTTTTTGGTGCCTTCTTTTCTTGTCTTCTCTATACTTTCTCTTCATTTTCGTTTTCTTGTATCTTCACCAGAATTGCGGTATATATGTAATTTGAGTGGCAGTCAATAAAACATCTTCTCATCTTTTGATTACAACCTGTGATTTCATGTTAGCCACTACATATGTAGAATTTAGGTGAAACCGTCTTGTCAATTGCTTGGAAATTTAGACTCGTTCTTCATAACTTGAATTACAGGGTTATGCTTTTCAGTTACCTCCTTTTACCTGTGAAACTCGCAATGTGTAGATCTTTTAATTTGGAATCACAATCTGTCACGTTACCTTTGTGGGCACGATAGGCTGAGATATCATTTATTCATTACTAGTTCATCGACATTGGCACCTGAAAAGTGTTTCAAATGTATCTTCCTGTCGAAGCAATCTTTTGTGGCGCATCGTGAACATGCTTGCTCATGCAAGCTTGCACCTGTTCAAACAAAAGTTCGTATGATTTTTGGGAAAATGAAAACGGTGAGATCATAATCTCCTTTGATGCAAAAGATTCTTATGTCGAGATTGCATATTCTCCGTTTGGAATGTCCAAGAGAGTAAAAACCCTTCAATATCTGCTGATAGCAATGGCAAATAGGTAGAGAGGCTTCCCCACAATGGAGAAGGTGGTACAATGGAACATCGTCTATGTTTTGTATCTTCTGATTGCCTCCAGTAAAAGAACAAAACAAGAACTCATCCTTCGACCTTTGGATCCCAGCTCAGCCGTATACAGACATTCACCGTAAAAGCAACAACAGAATAGCAGAAAAAAGAGTTAAAAATTCAAAATCTCTTGCCAGATGAATGGATCACTCAAAACTGTTCACAGGTTGCTACCTAGACCGTTTGAGTGAGCAGTCGCTTGCCTAGACCCCGAACATCAAATCCATTATTTTGGAAACCACAGACTTGGCAGGAGAAGCAATGGCACCTCCTGACTGATTCTTGCTAGAAGTACCATTTTGAAGATAGTATGGGTGAGGAGATGATCTACGAGGAACCAAATCTGTACTTATATTAGTTGGTGGAGGCAGTGGCATGAAGCCTTGATTGTTGAGTCTCTCATTCAAAGCTTGCCGTTGCATAGGATCAACAGGCTTCACACCAACAATAAGTATACCATTTATTTGCATCCCGTTCTTGTTGAGTGCCTTCTGAGCATCAGCACGGTTCTGCACAGGATAAAAGGAAACCTCACAAGTGCAATAAAAATGTCATCAGCAGTGCTACCAATGGACTTGATGGGGAAACCAACCTGATAAAGAATATGCATCCAGTTTGCCTCTCTTGGGCCAGGAATATGTTTCAATATTACACCGCATTTTTCAAACTCTCTCAGTACCATATTGGTATCACCCGGAGAAAATCTGGAAACAAAAATATCTTTCAAAATGGACCCAAGAAATACCCTTTAAGAAAAAGAAACAGGAAATTCGGGACCACTAATTACAAACAATATGCTGCTAGCATTTCAGTGCATGTATAACAATTTCATTATGTAAGTTTCCAGCAAAATGCAGAGGCATAGCCTAATTGCTACTATCCATAAATGAATCCCAATTATCCGTAGCAAAAACCAAGGTTTGCAACTTGAACCAAGCATAGCCATTAAACAGATTAAAATTGATTCTCAGATCATGCACCTGCACAAGTCACCACATGGAACAATGCCAAAAATGAGGAGTCTCACTGGTCTCTTCTTTAGCAATTCCTATATATTTATTCGTATTCCATCATACCCGAACATAAACAAGCTTCCTATCCTCAAGATTTCCTCACTTTATTGGTTCTCGTTGATCTTTACTTTTAAAAGTCAGAATCCACGCACATTAATGTTCAAATGACAATAGCATCTACCAACATCCAGTCCTTTCTGCTCTCTTATGGCCACACTTACTTCGAAAATGCTCCGCAAAAAGATTCTAGTTATGACTTCTCTCATTTTTACCGTTGTAGTATTCTAGCAGCCATTCTCAGTGTATTATGCCATCACTTCACAGACGGCAACTACAGAAGCAATTTGCCTAAAACATCTACTCTGCTCATGGCAGCAAAACTAGCAAACATGCTTGACGATGCAATGATACCTCTGAGAGATTATGTGACAGTTACTAGTAACTACTCTTCGACGGTAGGAAAAAATGAACTTCAAGATTGTGAGCTAGAGCAAATGAGAATTCTTGAAAAATTTTTTTCATATTGGAAGTGCATCATGTATAAAACTTCAATAATTGGAACTTCAGAATGATTTTTGCACTACACATTCTGATCCATCGATCATTGACTGGTGACTGCAAAACTACCAAAAGCTTGATGAATTGGAAAAAAGATCACACATTGGTGCATAAAAACGAGGCAATATAATTATATAAAAGCCAAAGCCCACATCTAATTCGAGTAAATGCAAAAAGTAATGTGGCACCACTCACCAGATCATTTACAAAAGATGGAACTAAGAAATTCAGAGGTATTTCAAATTCACTCCTAGTGTCATTTACCATCAGGTTCTCAAACAACAAGGCAAAAATAGCACATAAAGACAGATAAGACTGATAAACAGCAGCAAGCCACAACATATTAGGCAGCTGTAAGGAATATGCGATATACAAAGACAAAAATCTAGACAGTTATCCAATCCCTAGAATTTAAACGAAATTATTCCAAAAAGGAGATGAGAACATTACCCATAAACGGTAACCCATTCTTCCTCATCGAGGTTCCCAGCAGGCAAGCAATCTCTCTGCATCTCTGGCCTAGCAACTTCCCTTGGTGGTGGAAGAGTGATAAGAGCACCAGGCTGAACAACACCCTCAACTGGTGAACCTTTCCCTTTATCCTCTGGCTCACTAGGACTCTTTGCAGGTGACCACCAATTCAAATTCCCTGAACCCTGTTGGTTTTGCTGCCCACTCTTGAGAGCATACGAAGTGCTTGCCTCAGATTTATTTTTAAGAGGAGCGGAGAAGTCCCGGCCAGAGCTCTGAGCTGGGGTTCTCGGGTCTGACTTGATCTCTGGGGACATCGGATAGTCGGGAATGCCAGACTCTGGTGAGAAATCAGAGCGATCTTCCAAGGTGTAAATGGGAGGCGGCAGAAGATCCGAAGCCCCAAAATTCTCTCGCCAAAGAGCAGACACCGCGGCAGCCTGGCCAGGGGTTGAAAACTTTCCCCTCCTGGCAGAAACAGGAGTCGCCAAATCTTGGAAAAACATTGACCGTCCACCTGACCTAGGAGTTCTCTGCACTGTACTGCTCATCTTGTGGCGCCTCTAGGAATTTCCCTGAGCATTACCAGAAAGTCATTCAGTCCACCGTCTAGCTCGTATCCCAGAACACCAAAAAGAAATTACCCACAAGAACAAGAACGCTAATTGCATTAGCTCCTCGGCATGAGAGCTATGGTCTAGAATCTTGTTATTGCCGAACAAGAAAAGGGTTAAGAAGTTAGAATCTCTCGAATTGAGGAAGCTTCGCTTCACTCGCTGAAATGGGTCGTCCGGAAAACGACCGGCATCTTCCCACGAAGGTGTCACGCAACACGAAAAGATCAAACCCAGCTCATGAAAGCAACCGGACAGTGGTCGACACATGTTCTGGCTTGCGAAGCACTACTAGGTTAAAGAACCTACGACGAATCATCCTGCATAGCCTTTACACTGCACACCATAGAAGAGCAACGACGACCGTGCACGTGCGACATTAGACGAAGGCGAAGACCGGGGTTACCTGAATTTCTCGTCGGATGGCGATCTGGGTCACCGGAGTGGCGCTCTCCGGCAATCCTCTCGTCGAAAGAAGAGGAGGAATTCCAAAACCCTAGCTCCTCAAGGAAGAAGACGACGCGCTTCAGACGCAAATTCCTTATTGGTTATTATTCTTTCATTTTGAAAAAAAGCGGGCCTTTCTTGACAATAAATTTAAAGGAAAAATCCACGCTTTTTCCCCAATTAATCACTTGAGACTTTTGATTTTGGCGTCTAATCAAAACATTCAAATTTCATAAATTTTCTAACCAAGTCCGGCCAAATTCAAATGAAATAACCTCATAATATAACAAGGATAAATTTTTCCCGATGTGGAAGTCCACGTAAGCATCCACATTGGCTAAATTTTGCACCTTATACTTCTTGGCTAAGTTTTTTCCCCACATGCCCGAGTGGTTCCACATATTTTATCCTTAATTAGTTAAATTTGTATAAACATTTTCCCGATTAGAATAAGCTATAAGTAGGGGTGAGCGAAGGAATCAAGAACCATCTAGAATTGAACTGATACAGTTACAGATTTGAAACCGTCCACTCGAATCGGATTGATAATATATTAATATATATAATTTCCTAACAAAAAAAAATCGAAAAGATTAAAACTCTAAAATCCCTAACCTGGAGCTCATTGAGTGCGCATCTCGTCTCACTCTCACCTCGTCTCACTCTCACCTCGTCTAAGTCATCTTACTATCTCTCACTCACAACTTTGACTTTCAAGCTTAACATCTATCGACTCACAACCTTGACTCTCAATTTTTTACTTTGGTTTGCTAGAAAATGTTGCATTGAGTGCGTGAAACTTGGTAAGTCATGGAACCAATGGGCGGTTTTCGATTTCAAAGTGGAAACTGCGAACTCAAACCATACTTACCTCAACCTATAAGCCATAAAACAAGGAATAAATATATTAAAAGTTCTAAAATTATTACGAAGGTATAATCAAATCCTAAAACTCACAAAAAGTACAATTAAGTCTTAAAAACTTATCAAATTATTTCATTAACTTATTCAACTTGGCTAATAGAAAATAATATTATTTTTTAATTATTTTCTTACTCTTACATAGCATTGACATTACTAAAACATGAAAGATAAGAATTAAATGACGTCGTATTAATCAAAATCCTAATATTTAAATCAAAATATTAATTAAATTACATTACAAATAAAAATTGCCAATTTTTTTCTCTCTTTTTTTTTTTTTGAAAAAGCAACAAAAAAAATCAGCAGCGGGCCCTTTACTAGTTACTAGAGCCTATCGGAGGCGCCAGCCCTCACCCATTTAAGGTGGGGGGCCTCAACGCTCACCCAAATCGATGATTGCCAAGCCCCCAGGGTTGCCATTGATTTTTTTTCTTTTCTGTCTTTTTTTTCTCAAAAGAAAAATTTAGCTTTTTTTTATTTTTAATCTAATTAGCTTTTTTATTTTTTAATCTAATTTACTTAAAATTTAGACTAAAATATTAGGATTTAGTTCAAAATGACATTGTTTTATCCTTATCTTTTATGTTTTGATAACGTCGTGCAAGAGAGAGAAAATAATAAATAAATAAAAATATGTCAGCATTTTTTCTCAGTCAAGTTTGACGAAACTAACATAAGAATTTAATTGCACCAATTTTATAAATTATAAGACTCGATTGCATTTTTTATAAGTTTTGAAAACCCAATTCCACTTTTACAATAATTTTTAAAGATTTTCAATGCACTCATCATAGGCAAAAGGTCAAAATTCGGTGATATAAGCATGGTAAATTAAGTAGGATCGAATCATAATCATCTATCATTCTCGTTTTCCTTTAATTGCAATTATCTAATTTCTTTTTTTCGCCTTATGCTCAGCAAATTTTCTCCGCCATGGGAGACTTCCACAATGTAAAGAATCCACAAACTCATTATTGAAAACTCTTTCCAGCAACCAAATGTACAAGACACTGATTATTCAACTACAGAAAATGGCTAATGCAGTAGAAAGAAGGAAGGAGGTGGCTGTTCAGATGCATCAGAACGGTGCTGAAAGAGGCTCCTTGAGCTGTAGTTGGTCCGGAGATTCGCTCAACGCCGACGCGCACGAGCACTGGCAAGGTTTCTCGATGCATTTCGCCCCCTGCTTTTGCGACTCGATCACCATGCCATTGGCTTCCTCTCCATTCTCGGCCAATCGCCACGTGTCATTTGTGGGGTCGGTTGGCTTCGATCCCTACAAGGGTCGAAACATTCCGTGTTATTTCAACTGGATGAGATTGAGTACAGAGAAAGAGCATAAAAGTCCCGATACTGATCACCATCTTGTACAGTCACTCTATTTTGAGACGAGACAGGTGAAATGCTCCTCGGCACTTTTTAAAGTAAGTATTTGATGAGTATAACATGCATATCAAACTAAATATGAACTGTTGAATCTGGTAGTTTCATATGATTCCCACCGTATATGATGATATAGATTCGGTTCAGTACATATAACACATTCACCAAACAATCCCCGTTGCTTTTTGTGCTAGATTTAATACGTCGTTTTAGAGGTCGAGACTTGCCTCGGTGAATACGGATGTGGCTTTCTTTGGTTCCATCTTCTGAATTACGTCCACTGCAACTTCCTGCTCAATATAAAGAGAGTCATCAACCAAGACATCCATTCAACGTTACCAAACACTAGACAGAAAAACATGATTCTTCATGCAACAGCAGGACCATCTCTCGACCTACACGGGTCCGGCTCAGTCGGCGACTCAAAAGTTCTCTATAAGGGCTCTCGCGCACATAGCATGTCAGCTCGAATCTGGAACGAGGCAACGACAGAAGCGAGAGAGAGATAGAGAGTTCAGAGAAGTACCCGGGCATGGTTAAGCTGGCCCTGACTCAGGGTGCGAGGCTCCATCTCGATGGGGCAACGAGTGCTAGCCATGTCGTCAAGATCACAAGCCCGACGATGTCACCTTGGTCTCCTTCAAAACACTCCTAGGGGCTTCCCCTATATATAGGACTTGCCGCGACAAGTTCATACGATCGATGCAGCGATTCCTATTTGCCGATGTTCACGGGCCGATTTTGACTTTTGTGGGATGAGGAAATTTGAGGTAGAGAAGGCGATATGAACTGGCCTGTCACTCGCATCCCGTGCCCTCTCTTTGCGCCTCTCTCCCCAACCACTTCCATCTTCACCATCACTTTCACTTGAGCCGGTGGAGAGTCGTGGCTCGTGAAGTTTCTCATTCCTCACCATGCCTTTTCAAATCCATTTCATTAACTTATGGTTGGTTTGCTCAGAGTAACTTGCGCCAAAGAAAAACCTACAGGTAGTCGGTAATGTCTATAGGTCGTTGACGCGTCGTGTGTATATGTGAACGGATGATGTTTGTTTGGTCCGGACTAGGTCGTTAGCGATGAGACACGCTCTCTTATTTGAATTGCAATATGATATGAGGAGTTGTCAAAGATTGAGAAAGAAATCGGAATACGATGACAAATACGTTCACCACCCGAGGAATCCAGTCTAGGCTACGAGGCTTGTAATGTTGCTAGTAAGTGAAGTTCCAAGAGAGGTTCACATAGACAAGAAAAATGCCAAAAAAGTCATAAACCTATTACACTCATACCAATTCAATTTTAAAATTTTCAATTTAACCAATTTATTTTTAAACATTTCGTTAGTGCCAATTTAGTCTTAAATTTTTTAACGATTCAAATTTTGGTCTAAAAACACTAACACGATAGTCTAGTTAGCCACGACCGTCCTAGTGACAAGACTAGCATCGATGTTGATAAATTTTAAAATTTTCTCAATTTTTATATTTAATAATTTTCCTTTTCCTCTTTTTTTATTTATTTTTTATCTAATTCTTGGCCAGTGAGGTCACCAGCCACCCTAGCCATAGGCTAGTCTGGGCAAGGGCGTCACGACCCTCGCCGACCACAAGCGAAGGCCTCTGCATCCTTATAGGCCACAAACGAGGGCCTAATGCCCTCGCTTGTGGGCAAAAAGGATCACAACACCCTTGCCCATACCAAGTGAGGTTGATCAGCGACCTCGCTAACTAAGAGTTGAAAGAAAAAGAGAAATAGAAAAGAAAAATTAAAATTAATTTTAGAAAAATTGAAAAGAAGAAGTTAAAAACCTATCCACATTAGCATTTCTAATTGAAATTGTCTGAAAAGCTTAATTGACAAATCGTTAAAAAAATTTAGACTAAAGTGGCACATCATCCAAATATTTAGAACTAAATTGTTACAATTAAAATATTTATGACTGAAGTGATACGAGTACATTATATTTAAAATTTTTTGGTAATTTCCCTCCACATAGACTCAACTTGAAACAACACGCCAAGCCAGGCAACTTCCAGGACACTTTGTCTTTTATTTTCCAAGAAAGTACCAACATTTCCTAGACAAAAACATAAATAAGAACACCGACTCTCGACTCAAATGACTCCACAAATAAAGTATAATATGGATATGACTCCACAAACACATAGAAATACTAAAAGACTCATTCTAGGTTAATATCGAGCAAGCACTTGATAATTCGACCATAACTTCTTGAATTGAATAATGTTTTCTCCTATTGATATCGCATTCGTTTCTTTGGAAGAGAGAGAGAGAGAGAGAGAGAGAGAGAGAACACAAATGCTGATGATTGGACTAGCACAGAGGAAGAATATATCATTGTTCATTATTGCATGGCAATTGGCAAAGTAAAATAATGCAGGAATTGTGCATGGAGGTGGCGGTGAAAGGAAGAAACACGCATTTTGATTGATTCCAAGGTGGTCAAACGATGCAAGCCCCAACTGGCTTTTTCGTTTCTCCTACAGGAATCTGAAAGGGGGAACCTATGAGATGACTAAACGCCGTAGCCCCAACTGGCTTTTTGGCTTAGCCATGTGCTTCTCTTAGCTAATCTTTGACACACTTGCTAAACTCATCTTTTCTACTTTGTCATTAGCTTATCAGATTCTTTCGTAAACACACGTGTGCGCGCGCGGTCAGCCTACATAAAATTTGCAAACTTTTGCTAACCCTATCTTCCGTGATGCGTTGTATCTCCAGATTTCCCTTTCTTTTTATAAAATTTACCACGAATAGCTGTACGTTCATCGGCAATCATCCACCTAAATTTAACAGAGGACTATAATGTAGGAACTGGGCAGATGAATTGAATTGACATTCTACCCACTCCACCAGTAGAACCTAATCCTATGTGCAAAGTTTTATCTGTGTGCACAGCCCACGTGAAAGGGAGGGACAGGTGAATGGGTTCATAAATGATAAAAAAGAGATAGGACAAGAGAATTAGGGCACTGGCCATCCATGTCTCTTTGCCATTACTTGCCCATGACAGGCCATTTTAATATTCTCTGTTTCTTTCTTCTGCTGTACTCTTACTTCATGCATATGCTCCATTTTCAGTTGATGATGCTCAACCCCCCAATCAAAGTCTCTCCCCACTCAGAGGCATGTGGATGTTCTTTCCACTTCTTGTTTACAGCTATCTGTATCTATCTCCTCCCCCCTCTTTTTGCTCCCTTTTGGAATTTGCAACTTATTTGATCTCTGCTTGATGCTTTCAAATTTCTGATTTTGGAAACCCTAGCAAGTTCCCCTATTTTTTTTATTATTCTCTTCTTTTTTTGGGGCACATGCAAAAGAATGTTTTCCTTCTCTTGAAATATATCCTCCTTGCTTATATATTCTTCCCTTTCGCAAAAATATTCAAAAAAAGGGGTTATATATTCTCCCAAAATAGACGCTTATAAAATTAAATCAGGCTTTTAGTTTGCTTAAATTATGAGGAGAATTTGCTCCAGTAGAGAACGAAACATGTATCTTGCTTCATCGAACACGGGGAAAAACGACCTACATGTAAATGTCATGTGGCCATCGATTCGTTCCTTAACATCGCCGACTTTTTTTTTTTTGTTATAAAATTCATCATGAAAACTACCTTTGGAATTTTGTTGTTTTCATCTTTAAATAGAAACTTCTCTTGTAGATGGTATGCTCAGAATCAATGACCCACCAGGCCATTAGCTCCCATCACGTGAAATAATACCATATTCTCTTCCCTTCCCCCTCTTCCAATTCTCCATCAGATGCCAATGATGCCAATGAGAAATTCCCATCACCAATGAGTAAGTAACTCAAAAGAAGAGAGTCCTATCAACAAGAATAAAGCAAATATCTGAAAATAGAAGAAAGGTCAAGCTTTATTTAGGGGGTAAAAGGGTGGAAAAGAGAAAGCAAATATACCATCGAGTGCAAAGAAGAAAGGGGAGGAGGGGACAAGACAAGAATCATTGCATCTTCCGATCGAAACCCAATATGGATGATAGAGAGACAGGTAGATAGTCATATGGACGATGTAGGCAACACATGCATGGGGGCTTTCCTGTCTATTTTGTTGATGAAAAAAATGTCTGAAACAAAGCTGCGAGACAGAGAGGAAAAGAAGCAGCCATGCATGTCGACTAGCGAATTGTAAGTACGTACCGCCTTGAGTCCCCATCTCATGATCTCTCCAGATACTAAGTTTATCTATGCATGGGAACATGTACTTTGTTGGCGAGTGGCTCCTTTTCTTGGCTTTCTTTTTTTCCTTTTCCTTTTCCTTTCCTTTTCAAAAGAAGGCCTTCTTTTACTTGATAATTACACTCTGGGGTTGAACTTCACTTGATCTGTAATTCGAATTTGAGTAGCGTCCTAAACCCTCTTCCCGTCCCGGCAACGTGATTATCATTAGAAAAATCGATGTTGAGAATAGTAAATGTTTTTGCTTGTGGTGAGGTCCGGTGTTCATGAGGATGGAAATGTTATAATGTTCCACTTCACGACAACTTAAACCTTAGGTTTGAACAATTATTTCTTCCGCATAACTTACCAAAGCCATCTTGATATTGAGGATATCTCGCATCTCTTGTTTAAAGAATGCATGATGCATATCGTGATCTTATATATATAGAATCCCCCACCCAAAAGATTTAGGGTCCGGTTGGAGATACTTCTTTTAATCCTGATGCTCGTTTAATCTTCCTAAGTGCGGAGCTAATGGGTTTTCAAGGTCTCTAATGACTGGTTTTCTAATGATCATTTCGATTTGCCTAGGTCTCTACTGTAGAATAAGATGAAAAAGAGAAAAAGGCTATTCCCCCCCCCCCCTTTGTAGGAATTAAATACTAGAGAGAAGAGCTTAGTATAATGGATTTTTATTTTTTTTTATGCTTGGCAAACGAAACATCTCCTTTGCTTTAGGGTTTATGTTATGGAGTAAGTGCATTGAATTACAAAATGTTTAATATTGAAAATACAATGTACATAGTGACAAGAAACCGGAAAGAGTTCCCTGAGTGAAGGGCAAAAATGCGAGAGCGAACCTAATCATTTTCAAATTTTTTTTTTGTTGGTAAAGTGTGATCAAAGCCAGATACGCTATGAAAATATAGATTGATACGCCTAGCATCAGCACATAGTTTGACACGCGAATCGTGGCTTGCTCATGCCCATATAATATGAGATATTTTTGACCCCAGAGATAGCTAGCTTATCGAGTATAAGGAAGGCCCTCCTTGATCGAATAACCGAGAAACAATATATTTCATTGAAATCAAGGTCAATACAATGATAATATTGATAATTATAATTATAATAATGACAATAAGAAAATGAAATGCAAGGTCACATGATGAAGTTGGTTCATGAGGGAGGAGGCAAGTGTCGAGGATCAGGTGGACAATTTGATATCAACCCGATGCAAGTGCCTAATTCTCTATTCTATTATGTGTCATTCCCCACATGGCCCTCTCCGCGTGCACCATTTTGCAAGCCAAGCAGCCACAAATTTCACCCCCACCACAAAAAATAATATATACATTTATATTTATATATTTATGTATTTATATTATTAATTAATTAATTAAATGATTCTATCTCTCCCCTTTTTCTCGATTTGTTCCCACATTGTTTTCACAAAAACTTCATCGCATTTGACATCAGATGGTACGTTCAGATGTCACTGAAATCCATGCTTCTCCTATTTATCTTGACAAGGAAGCCGATTTCTCTTTAAAAGTAAAAAGGAAAAAAGAAAAAAAAAAAGGAGAGACAAAAGGCAATGCTTCTTCTAGTTATCTTGCCCATGTCCATTTACCCATAAAGAAAAAAATTGTTCATCGTCCCTTGATATCAAGGAGGAGGCACCCTATTGCGATCTTGAATTTTAGATAAGCCCAACTATTTATATTCACGAGAGAAAATCGTATTCATCTTCACATTATTATTATTTGTCGTTTATAGATTCATAGAGTATCACTGAAAATGAGTCGAATGCTCTACCATACTAAAATCATAAAGAGATATTTTATCGCTTACATATTGTATTTGATCTAATCAGTTCGATAGTCTCATACCATACTTCTAGGTCACATTATCTTTCAACTACAATGGAAAACTTCCCTCCTCACAAGCAATTTGTGCCGTCCTCATATGCATGACCCAAGATCGGACCGCCAAGCAATTCGTTTCGATGTTCGAGGGGACTAGTGAACCTAGAATTGGGGGGAGGCAAGTACGTGAGCAGTTGGGCAATCGCACTAGTCGGACCATGACGCTTCATTGGCTCCCCATGTCCCATTGGCATCGCAAAAGCGACCCAACACCAATCCATATTCTTCCAACCACGAGCTCTTTGCCCAAATAGAGTTTGATTGCCAAAATTTACCAATTTCTCTGGAAACGTCGACACGAGAATTTTAGAAAGGAAGAATAAAATTTTCAGCCTTAAGAGCAAAAAAGTACAAATTTTTTTTGTCCCCTCCCCCAATTTTTTCTCTCATTAATCAATCTACATCTAAAAGACCAAAATTTAACAGAAGAAACTAAGAACTGATTTTAAGTTAGCATTAGCAAGCTACAAGTTTTTCTTCTCCTCCTTCTTCTTCTTCTTTCCCCTCCTCTTTTAGGTGAGATTATTTTCTACTAGGCGGTGCTGGCAGCGGCGCGCTACATCATATGCCGGAAAGCGGGTCCCCCGCAGTGGTTGATCAAGAACTCGTCGGCCCCGCCCGACATGCCGAAGATGGGGCTCTGACCAAAGTACTGCTGCTGCTGCGCGTGGTGAGGATGATGGTGGTGCACCCTGTGGAGATCCTTCTGCCTCCGGAGCTCCAGGACCTTGCGGTGCGAGTTCGAGTGCTTCGTCGACATGAAGGTCGGGCTCGCGGCGGGCCGGTACTCAGGCACCAGGCGGCCTGACTTGTACCGGACCCCGCAGGCGTTGCACAGCGTCTTCGGCCCCATTGGGCCCGTCCTCCACTGGGGCGTCTTCTCGGACGCGCAGTGGAGGCATCGCCGGAGCGCCGAGTCGGGATTCCCGTCGGGGCCCTCCCGTTTCTTCATGGACGGGGCAGTCTTGGGCGGCTTGACGGGGGAGAGGTGGAGGAGGCGGGTGGTCCAGTCGCAAGGGGCGGCGCGGGACCGCTTGCTCCGGGACTTGGAGGGGAGGGGCGTCTCCGGGAGGAAGATCGGGGGCCCGGCATTGGCGTCGTTGGCATCGGCGGCGGCGGCGGGCTTGAGGTCGAGGAGCTCCGGCCGGGCAAGGGCGTCGGAGCAGGACGATTCCGGGGTGGGCGGTTTGGATCCGGGAAGGAAGTGGAGGGGCTGTTGCAGGTTCTGCTTTGTCGAGAACGAGTCCTCCACGAAATTCGACAGCCATTCCAGCTCCGCCAAGTCATCGTACTGCAACAAATGACAAAAACCATTCAGAAAAAGGAGAAAAAAAAAAGAGCTTCGATCCGCCGCTGTTTTCGCTCTATTCAGGTAATTTTCTTAACAATTATCATTCACAGATTTCAAATTGCAACGACGGGATCGTGTCACATTGCATTAATCTATCAATAATATCTTCAAAAAGCCACGGACTTTTCTCATTTCGGATTCGAAAGAAGTTGCATCCTAATGAAGACGTGAATCCCTGCAGAATGCAAACTCAATTCAATGGGATTGAGATGCAAGAACATGGAGACGATCCCGGTTCGTGAATTCAAACGAAAAAGCAGGCATCTTTACGTTAAATGTCGCATCTTTTCTTCTCAAAACGCGTCTGCTTTTATTTATCCTCTCGTTTTTGAATTGAATTCGCAATGCGATTCGCAATTTTGGTCGTAAAGCTCGAGGCTTTTTCGTACCGGAACGCAGAGCTCGCCGGCGAAACCGGAGTCCCCGAAGCTCCGGGACCCGAAGCTGCCGGAGAGGTTGTTGTCGCCGCAGGAGATGGAGGAGTTGCAGCTGCTGTCGACGACGGTGACGGTGGAGGAATCGGCCGAGTTGGCGCCGACGCTGTCGAAGAAGCCGCCGTCGGCTGCGGCGGCGGCCATCATCGCGGCGTCGTCCTCCTCATTGGGGAAGTCGAGGAGGTCGTCGACGGCGAATTGCTCCCCGCCCTTCTTCTCGGGGGAGAACTCGCCGGGGTAACCCCCGACAAAGTACTCCGACACCTCCATCTTCATCGTCTGGCGAAAGGGTTGTCTGTCCTTCAGGGGGGGTCGCGCTCAAATGTAGAGAGAGAGAGAGAGAGAGAGAGAAGGTCTGCGAGATTTTAGAGAGAGAGAGAGAAGGGGGGAGATGGAGAACGAAGGTGAGCTGGGATGGAGAGTGAGAGCGGAGGAGAGGGCTGGGTTTTGAGGAGGGAGGGAGGGGCAAAGACGTAAATAATGAGAAAACTGGGGGCAGTCTTCTATCTCCATGCAGGGATAAGGCGGGTGAAATTATGTAATTAATGGGGGGAGCGATTCGCTAGTTCTGTAAAGGTAATTAAACAAATTGTTTTTTTCCTTTTTTGGGCAAGTGAAAAAATCATTATCGAGACAGGCTTTATTTGAATAAAAATTATCAAAAAAAAAAAAAAAAAAAAAAAAGAATCTCTCCTCTCTTCTTCTTTTTTTTTTTTTTTGGGGTGGGGGTGGTTTTGGTGGGTTAATCTGATTGGAGTTCATGCTGTCACGAGTTGGCAAAGACGAATTGCCATATAACCTCTCACCGGAAAGGAAGGTAATGTGAGATTCCAAAGGTGGAATCCCTTATTTTAGGTGATTTTCCATTTAATTCACCAAAAGTCAAATGGGTTAAATGCATTTCGAACAATAACAGCAAAGTCACCCTTATTCGTCGTCCTCTTACCATAATTTCTCTATTAAATATTATTATAAGTCATTTATAATCATCGAAACAATATAATTATAATTAATTCTGCCTAGATGAATGTGAAACGAAGTAATCACACAAGAGTTTAGTCTATCTGCGTTCAATATGCTCGATTCTTTAATAATAGCGACATCAGGTTCACCAGTTGATTGAATGACAAAACTTACGAATCTAAAATACAAAATATTTTAAAAAAAAATTCATTCATTCAAAACAAGCATGCATTTCATTTACAATTTTGGCGCTCCAAATTAATTTTTTTTTTCTTTTTTTTTTGACATTTCACCTATCATGATTGTTGTGTATTGACCGAGCAGGGACGGGCGATATAATTTCCATGCAGCAAGTAGTTGAGGGGGTTTAAGTTAGCCCCCTAACCCCCCCTTTTTTTTTTCAGGCGGTTTGAAAGGTGATTAAATTTTAGCTGGCTCATTAGCAAGCTGTCCCTATACAATAATAGCAGCTGCAGCAGCTATCTTCATGAAAAAAAATGGAGGGTTTTCAGAGAATCACAGCTAAAAAAGACCGATGTGAGAGATAGGGGCCGGAGAGTTGCAGGCATCAACATCAACATCATCATCATCATCATCATCATCATCTAGTAAAAACTAAGCCATTAATGATGCAATTAAAAAATTAATTAACGCAGGCTAATAATTAATTTCGAATTACTTATAATTAAAAAAAAGAAGAAGAAAAGAAAAATGGAAAAATGATGTTAAATGTGAAAATTGGGGAGGAGGGTTATTCAAAAATTCAACCCCTGAAGAATCGATCCGGGCAGGTTTTGTCGCTGGGGGGCCGCTCCCCTGCATTTGCGTCCAAGTTTACAGCCGGATTCCTCTGCTCCACAAATTTATAAGAAATTTTCCCCCCTCCTCGGGACTCGTGCGCTTAAAATTTTTATTTTTATTTTCATAATTTTCTAAAAAATCGCCACTGTCTCTTATAAATTTTTAAAAAAATTAATTACTTGATTAACTGTACCTTCTGACCACCCCTTTGCCCCCAATCATGCCGCTTATTATATTCTCTACCCACGTTTAAGCACGATACTTACAGCTCGACCAGGTTAATTAAAAAGGGGAAAAAAATTAGTTAAAAACGACGGTCATGATCTCATCCACGTGGCCCTAATGGGTATGGAGATTCTTGATCTTTTTCTTGCCCTCCTGTAAGAATTACGGCCGAGTTTCTCATCCGTAGTAATCCTAGGAATCTTCGCTTTTGGGATGAGCAAAAAATGGGAGTTGGAAAAGAGAAAAAGAGAGTGGGATTGGTGCGAAGAAGAGTGAAAAATCTTTGTGAATGTTTAGAATTTGATATCCAATAATGTTGATAAATTTCATGCTATAGTAAATGTCTTTGTCCTCCCTTGTCTAAAAATATGAAAATGAGTAAAGAGTTTGAAGATATATGTGGAGAAATATGCTTTTTTTTTTTTGGTAAATTCATTTAATTTTTCGACTTTGACAATTTAAATGCATAAGGGGACGACTCCATGCTCTATGTCCATTTCTCACCAAGGATAATGAAGTAGCATTAGGATAGGAGGTGAAAGAAGTAACTCAAACGATATATTGACAAAATGTAACTTACAATTTATTTATCCTTACAACTCTCTTTAATTGATAGATTAAAAATACTGATTAAAATGAAAATTTATTTGTATTTTGATACATGTACAATAAAAATGTCCACATGAGGGAGAGATCTATATGTCTCGAAATTGGCCTTTGAAGTTTTCACGATAAAGTTCATTGCTATTACAAAATATAAATACAAAAAAAAATGAAAGACATTTTTAAAATAGAGAGTGCGGTCATTACGAGTGAACGGGAACTTGTTTTAATTTGTACCCATTGACTTTGTCTTGTTTAAACGAGAGATATATGAAATGAACGACTTGCTTGACTTATAGACTCATAGTGATTATAGTTCGATTATCATAATTTAATCTGTATAAATTCGAATTGGACCGTAAGATGGGAGGCCGTTGCGACGGGGGACCAATCATGGGACGGATGGATCCGCATGCATACGCTGATCCCGAGGTTATTTGACTCTGGTAATTGGATAAGGTTATTTTTCCTTTTTTTTCAGCATTTAACATTTTACTCATTACAACTATCAACCCCCCCCATTAATTTAATATATTATATTTTTTCTTAATTTCCGGAGTGAAGGTAGAAGAAAAGTCGCCCAACACTATCTCCCCCCCCCCCTCTCTCTCTCTCTCTCTCTCTCTCTACATCTTTTTTTTTAATTATTTTTTTCCAGGGTTCATTAACTTTTCCCGTGGAAATATATTTCGTTAAAAAGGGGGTTCGTGGGGTCCACTCAGCACGTGACGGGAGGTGGTGGTGTTGTCAGCGATCATGTGATGTTCTTAGGTTCGGTATTTTATTTTATTTTATTTAAAGCGCTCCGAAAAAAGAAAGGAAAAAAAAATTGAAATAAGCGGAGCTCAAAAGACGAAAGAGCCCCCACGGGGTTTCCGGTCAATTCCACGTGTCGGCAGACCGGTTTTGGGGGGGGGGTTGCCCACTTTCCGGTCGTGCTTCCTCACACGTGCGTTGTGCTCCCCATGTCTAAACGCTGTTTGCTCGAACATGGGTGCACGTGCTCCCGGACTCACGTGAGCATCACGTGACGTATACTTGCCCAGTGTGCTGCACTCTCTCAGTAGACCGAGCCCGGCCCGGCCCGAACCGGACCGGGCCAATAGCGCTCTAGACATTCGAAGTCAAGAACTACCTTGAAGTTTTTTTTTATTTTATTTTATTGGTATGAAGAGGCTACTTAAGTTATTTAGAACCTCAAAAATATCTAGGAAGGTTAGGCAGGCCCATGTGAGATTTAATGGAGAGTTCATGTTAGTCAATACTCTTGATTCTGTAGTGAATTGGAAAGTTTTTGTCCTTTCACAAAAAAAAAAGAAGAAGAAAAAAGATAGACGTACATCATAGATTCTGAACTATATACTAGACCGTAGACCATGAGGAGCATGACCTTTGATGAGTTTTAGCTGTGGGCTTTGGAGGCTGGCGAGGGCTGCAACCCTTTTCTCACTACTCATTGGAAAAAATTTCATCACAAAAATGAAGTTGTCGATCTACGTGGAATTTAAGAGAAAATGTCTTTTGCTCACCTCCCAATCCTGGATTTCACACTTTGGTATTGATTCCATGTAAGTTAATTAAGTTTTGATGATATACTAGACATTCATATTGAGTGCTATAATGGGATGAAGCTAATATATATTTATATTGGATATTCTATATGCAATTTATATTGTATGGGTCACTGAAAATAAGCGATTATCAACATTTTCATTTCACAAATTATCTACTAATGCTAAGAGAAAAAGGAAGCACTAAAGAGCAACTAACCCTGAGCCAAAGCAATTCCACGTTTGCTTTGATTGATATGACAAAGGGAAACAAAATGGTCTAATTTTTTTTTTTTTCTCACGAATATCTCTTCTTCTTCTTTGTTTTTTTTTTTTTTTTGGAAGGACGGTGGGCTTGACACCATCATGACATGCATTTACATGTTTGGACGGAGTCCCCTGTTTCAACCACGCTATTCAAACAGCCTTAGCTGGACACGATTCCGGGGATCATGTGGGGCGCACGTTGTGTGTCCAGTGGAGTCGCCCCAAGTTTCAATGCCCAAATGGAGACACTTTGACAATTATTTCCTCATCTTAGATTTACCCAAACGAAAAAAAAAAAGAAAAAAAATTATTAATGGGCTGGGTCGACCCGATCCATCTTCAGGGTATGAGAATTGGGTTTCCCAACTAAGGCGGCCTGGTTTGAAGCCCGTCCGGGCTCTTTGCTCCAGGTCCAATTGAAATTCCACAGGATCATGATGTTGCAAAATTTGCAGAAAGAATTTTAGAGCCTGGCCTTGTTCAATAGGGGTCTGGATTGATCAGTCGTTCTTCTAGTCATTTCCGTTTGTGTTTGCCTCGCGCGAATGTAGTCGACTTAAATTACGATCTGTACATAGTCGGGTCGGTTTCGAATTCTATCTGCATCTCTGCTGTATTCATCTATCGGTGTAATTCGAATTGATCTGTATGATTTTGAGTTTGCACAAATGTACTTATTTCTTTTCGGTACAGTCTCCACATATTCACAATACAGCTTACATAATGTCAAGAAGGAGAAGGTTGGGGGTGGAGGGGAGCTGTTGGCCGTTTGAGTTGAAACTTCTCTATCTCTAGGTACCTTTCATTACATACTAACTTGTCGAGACCAATCGCCATTAGAAATTATGATCGGCATCTGGAGATCGCGAAGATCATCTCAAGAGTCCGTTGTTTCTGCAGTGAACCGGCATCTCGTTTCGGCCAATCTCTCGTGGCAAGATGTCATAGCGTATCGAGTACTGCAGATGCAATTTTACTGCTGTCTTCAGATGTCATCGAATACAAACTGCTCGCATCGGGTGGTACCCCATTCTCATCTGCAAAGACATTGCCTACGTAAGTCACTGCCCCTCCGTCTTGAACATCGCCATCACCGGTTTTTTCTACAATCAACGCAAAACCGATGCTATCTTCACCAATCAGACCCTCCTTTGCCTCTCTTATCAGCTTCTCGGTCTTTTCACTATTGCCAGCTATATCATTGTCGCCGCCGTAAGAGGACTCCCTGTCATTTTGCACAAGACCTCCCGCAATGAAACCGAGATTCACCTTACGGCCTAAAAGAAGAGCGCCCGTGTCCTGGATGCTTATGTTCTTCTCGTTCTGGCGATGTCCGAACTGAGAATTGATCTGAAAGAGCAGCCAGATGCTAAATGCCATGGCCGTAGCAAATTGGAGTACTCTCCTAGATCGTGTTGCCCTTTGCCCGTGATTGTCGTTGCCGGATTGGTTAGCCATCATGTTCCGTTCCTTCAAATTTGAATCGGATCACTGGAAACAGAACCATATTTCAGGCAAAGTGAAGTCAACATGACTTTACGGACAAAAAAAAAAAAAACAGGAGTTGATGAACAGATGAGTCAATACTATCGGCGAAAAGGGAGACCAACTTTTTGATCTCATTTGCGTTCAACCAAACATTAATTGTTTCAACTGAATTCATCGCTAGGAAACTAGCCAAAACTCATCACGCCTACCATAAGATAATTCTGTTCCTAGCTTAACGAAAATCACTGCAAAGACATGCTTAAATAAGACCTGCTCATACCAACATGCTTGAATCCTCTCTCCGTCTCTCTCAAATGATCAGAGCTGATGATAAATTGCAGAGACATAATATATGATGCTCGAAAGCTAACAGAACAGATCGACTCCAGAACATTTTCAGCCTTTAAAACCCAGGAAAGAGCAAAAACAGACAACATGCCGATGCATATGAAATGAACCAAGACCTTGTTCTGCAGCAACCGATCGATCAAAATACAGACGGAAATCCATTTTAAAGAAGGCGGCAGCCCGCATGAGATTACCTGGATAGGTATGCCCTTTTCTCCACAAAAACGATGAAGCAGAGCTCAAAGGAAAAGAACCCTTTTGAGAGAAACAAGAGAAGGCTAGAAAAGTTCTCTCCTTTCTTCTGAGGAAGACAAGCTATTAGTCTTAAGGCAAAGCCGGAGAATCCGTCAAGGCGTGAAAAGTCACGAACGGGAGGGTTTGAAACTTGGAAAACTCCAAAGAGACGGCTTCGTCACGTAACTCCCCTTTACTTCATACCCCCAACAGTAGAGAGACCTTCTCTCTCTCTCTCTCTCTCTCTCTTTTCTAGATGCTTTTATTTGATGGGGGCAAAAGTTCAAAGGGCAAAGGCAACTTATAAATAGAAAAAGGAGAATTCTATTTATAGGTTTTGTTTCAGTTCTTGACCAGGTAAGATTAAGATGAAAAAGGATAAAATCAGATTTGACGAGATAAGAACTCCAAACGGCGTATTTTTTAGACAATAGAAAATTTTCTACTTCTTTATTTGACAATAGAGATTTTTGGAACAAAATTAACCTTATCAATATTACCGTTATTCAGATAATAGGGACAACAATTATAATCCTACTGATTCATAATCAAATAATCAATCTTGATTATATTTGTGTAGAATGAACATGATTCGAATAGACAAAACATGACCAAATGTTGTAGATATTGTGATTAAGCATGTGAGATTAGTGATTACTTCATCGACTTATAGGGATATGCATATCAAAGATAAATCAATATAAGATTGTCTTTTAATCGTCATGAGAAAAATAGCATCTCGAGCCATAGATATACTCATAAATGAGTTCTTGAAATATCATAACCATCGACATCTAAAACTTGCATGCACATGTTGATGGTAAATATGTTTTAGAGAAGTCATTTTGTTTGTCCCCATTATGTTGGAAAACTCTCGGATTTTAATCCATAGATGGCGACAATTGTTTCTTAAAGGTTTGCCCCGTTCCCTAAAATCAGAGGATGCACGGGGTTATTCATAGAACAATCATGTTACGAAAGGTAAATGGGATCTAACACTTAAGACCGATGGAAGCACAAAATGTTTCTTGACGTGAAAATCATTTGTGTGAGTGCTGGGCTACGTGAGGACATCCCATCATTGGACGGCCAGAAATGCTCCACGTGGGCAATTTCCTAGTTTTTCTTTTTGGTCGAATACAATTTCCTAGTTTGGACATTCCCTTGTCACTCCATTGCGTGAAAAACTAAAATATTCCTTCTCTCTCTCTCTCATCATGAAAATTCCCAAAAAAAAAAAGACAAAAAAGAAATTCTCTCTTTCTTTCTATCTGAAAAATTACAATTCCCAATCTCCTAATGGCAAATTTTCAGGACAATAGAAACATTTTTACTTTTTTAATTGACAATATGAATTTTTTAAATAAGATAAACCTCATCAATATTTGTTGCCATTTTGGTAATAGAGATAATAGTTATACTCCTCCTAACCAACTTTGACAATGTTTGTAAATAATGAATATACTATGAGTAGATTAAACATGACATAATGATGTATTTGTTTATGATTTAGTACAAGAGATTAGCGATCATTTTTATCATCATGAAATAAAAGTGATTAAATTGCTCAATTGGGTAATTAGATAAAATATTCCCTCTCTCTCATCACAAAAATTCCCAAAAAAAAGAAAAAGAAATTCTTTCTCTTTCTCTCTATTTTTTTCTTTTGGTCAGTAATCTCTTTCTCTCTATATAAAAAAATGATAATTCCCAATCTCCAAACGGCAATTTTCTTTTTTGGTAAATCCAAATGGCAAATTTTAAAGACAATAGAAACATTTTTACTTTTTTATTGGACAACTTGGGTTTTTCAAATAAGATGAACTTGATCAATATATGCTATCATTCAAGTAACAGAGACAATAGTTATAATCCCCCTAACTGATAACCAACTCTGACCATGTTTGTGGAGAATGAACATGCTCTAATTAGATTAAACATGACCAAACACTGTATTTGTTTATGATTAAGTCCGAGAGATTAGTGATCACTTTGTCGACTTATGTCGACTTTAAGATAATGTAAGATTGGCTTTAAATGATCATTAGAAAATCATCATGAGATAAAAGTCATTAAATTGTTCAATTGGGTAATTAGACAAAACATCTACAGCTCCAAATCTTGAGCGATAGATAAGCTCATAAATGACTTCCAAAAATATCATGATGACAACTAAAATTTTTTACATGTAGCTAAATATGCCCTCGACAAGTCATTTTCTTTGTCAATTATGTTATGACTAACCTCATGTGCTGGAAAATTCTTGAGGTCTGATTGATGTTCATGAATGACCCATTCTTGAGGCTTATTAGTGATCACAATTGATACCCAATTCCATAAAATTAAGAGGATGGGGGGCTAATTCATAGAACAATCACATTACGAAATAGGTAAACGTGACCTACACTTAAGGTTGATGAAAACACAAAATGTTCCTTAAGGTTAGAATCATTAGTTTAAGTGTTGGCCTATAGGGTGTGCAAAACAAATTGCTCGAATTGATAATCGCATGAATTGGACTGGACCGGTTGATTTGGTCCAGTTTATGAGAAAGTCGGTTTAATTCCCAATTTCTAAAATTGAAATAAGTGTCTAGGTGATTCAATTTCCAATTCTAATGAGGAATCAGACTGGACTGGATTAGATCGAACCGAACTAAGTAAAAATACTTTTGTATTTTATTATTCCTTCAAAAATTAGTAAAATGTAAACTAAAAGCCATCTTTATCAGATTTTAAGTGATGAGAAAAAAAGTAACAAAAAAATAAAAATAAAAAAGGTACCATTGATCTGATTTTCGATCTTAAGATCAACCGGTCCGATCCCCGTTTTCGAATTTTGAAAACCGGTTCTTCCAATCCGGTTTCCATTTTTACTTTGAAACGGGATTAGATTGGAAACCGATTACTGTACTCGCTTATGTGACTACATCCTATCATCGGACGGCCAGAAATGTCCCACGTGGACGCTTTCCTAATTTGGACATTCCCTCGTCACTCCAGTGCGTGAAAAACTAAAATGTTCCCTCTCCCTCTCTCCCCCTCCTCTCTCTCTCTCTCATCATAAAAATTCCAATAAGAAAAACAAAAAAGAAATTCTCTTTCTCTCTCTCTCTCACGACGATTCCCAATCTCTGAAACCCCAATCGATGATCAAGCTTCCATGGACGCCGAATTCATCATTCTCCGACGAAAAAGGTTAGCAATCGCCGTAGTTGGTCGTCGATTTTGGTTTTCCTGATGCTTCATTTCGTTCGATTTCGCGTCGGAACTCAGTTCTTGTTCGTCTGTTTTCCCCTACTTGATTTTGGGTCTCTTCTAGCTCGATCGATTGCCGTGTCCATCGAAAGTTCCGCGCTTTCGACCTGAGTTCTCTGTAAAGTCTCTCCTTTTTTGCTCCCCTTCCTCCGGTTGGCGCTCTCTTCTGTTTGATCAGTTGTTGAAGAGGGTGAAAGGGGGGGAGAAAAAACCGGAACTTTTAGCGCCTTCTTTCATTGGACGAGACAAATCTAGGGTATGAGAATCGGAGAATGAAAGATGCCGGTACTGCGTGGCGGCGCGTCCAAGGGCCGAGCGGCGGAAAACCGACAGAATCTTGAAGCCGACGAGGGAATCGCCACGCGGACGAGGAGGCGGCGGGCGGCGGCGGCGGCTGCTGCGGTCGCACAACCGAAGAAGAACACGCGGCGGGCGAAGGGAGCTGTTGCCGAGAATTTAGCTGCTGTGGTCGCGGAGGAGGAGGGACGGCATAATAGGTTGTCGGAAGTGGGATTGAGAACCGCCGGTGGTGTTGGCGGTGGAGAAGAGAAGGAGGAGGTGGGTGAGAAGCCAATGGATGAATTCAATAGCAGGGGGCGAAGCGCTGCTAAGGCAAACGCGGCTGAGGAGGAGGGAAGCACCGCTCCGCTTCCTGAGAAGGTATACTTGCAAAGTAGCTTTCTATGTGAGATTATCCAGGGCTTTTGTTTTCAGCAGAGTTGGTTACCCGTTTTTTATTGCCATGAATATGATACTTGATGCTATGTCTTCTGCACATGGTCAAAGGGGATTGTTGTGATTGAATGGTAGACTGCTAGGTTGATAATTTTTTTGCTGGGAATACTTGGTAATTGATGGTAATATCTGATTGTTAATGATATGACTGGTTGATAAATTTTGTTGAGTGATAGGATTAACTTTTTATATGTTCAGATTCATGATTAACATTTGCAAATGGTAGAATTGGCTATATTGAACACCATAACTTCCTGATGGTGAACCTTTTTTTGTTAATGCTGGAAACCTAGGATTCCCTCCATGCATGAGTCGGTAGTTTCTGTAACATCAGTTCTTATGCTCGGCAGCAGTCGTGCGAGTGCACTATCTATGTATTTTCTATTGGAAACATTCATAAATTCTATCTCAGGTCCAAGTTGGTGGTTCCCCAGTGTACAGAATAGACAGAAAATTGGGAAAAGGTGGTTTTGGCCAAGTCTATGTTGGTCGACGTGTTTCTGCTGGAAGTTCAAGTGATATTACTACTGGGCCAGGAGCAGTAGAGGTGCATATGTTGCTCCAGTTTGATTACTATAGTGTGCATATCTTTTTCTTATGTATCAGTTAACATTTTTTTCCCCACAGGTGGCATTGAAATTTGAACATAGAAGCAGCAAAGGATGCAGCTATGGCCCCCCTCATGAATGGCAAGTCTACAAGTGAGTATCCTTCTCCTATTATATTATTACTCCTTTTTGTCACATTCTGTTATTAAACTTCACAATTTTTTTTGGCACATATACTCAGCACTCTCGGTGGTAGTCATGGTGTTCCAAGAGTACATTACAAGGGTCGACAGGGTGATTTCTATGTCATGGTATGCTGCTATTTCCTTTCTGGTTTGCATCATCAGATATTTTCTCCTGTTGTCTTTTAAGTGGTAATAGTCTGTTAAGCATATTAATGATTGCCTGTAGGTAATGGATATGCTCGGGCCAAGCTTATGGGACGTGTGGAATAATAATTCTCACTCGTGAGTTTGTTCAAAATTAGCCTATGATCTTATGGTATATATTGTCTTGAATCAATCCTATTTAATTGCTAATTTGATTGTATCTTTTACTCTAGAATGTCCACTGAAATGGTGGCATGCATAGCCATCGAAGCAATATCCATATTGGAGAAGTTGCACACAAGAGGGTAAGTGTACTGTTGCCAACCTTACAATTGTTGCTTTCAGTATGTGTGAGTGAGATTTTTTCCTGTGTTATTAGCACTGTGGAGGCTTCATGAGTTCACGTGGACGAGTGGTCGAGCATTGCATATTTGGTTTTGAGTGTCGCTCCATTGTCATTAACAGATATTTTTGTTGGCCACTAGTGGATAATGTCAGGAATCATTTACTTTCTCCTCTCTGATCTGATTTAGCCTTTAGAGGATTAACAACAACTTATCCTGAATAATCTACTGCAAAGCCAGCCTATTGCCTCTTTAGTTTTGGATTATGTACATTTTGAGAATCTATTCCCTCCCAGTTCCCTTATCTTAATGTTGTCTCATATTTTGGCTCAAAAATATCATCTCTCCAACTTCCAGGTACATTCATGGTGATGTAAAGCCTGAGAATTTTCTGCTAGGTCCTCCTGGAACTCCTGATGAGAAGAAGCTATTCCTAGTTGATCTTGGACTAGGTACCTCCTTGAAAGCTCATTTTCTGAATTTTACTGTTCCATCAGAGTTCTATAGCGGGCTAATGTATAATATTATTTTCTCTATTAGCTACAAGATGGCGTGATAATTCAACAGGTCTGCATGTAGAGTATGACCAAAGACCAGATGTTTTCAGGTACTTGGGGAATAATTGGGTGTGGGGATAAGATGAATTGATGTCGCTTTGTTTATTAAGCCCTTTAATATCTGATTGTGTTCCCAATTGCTACTTACTTCAACGGCATCTTCTTGGCAGGGGAACTGTGCGCTATGCCAGTGTGCATGCTCATTTAGGTAGAACTGCGAGTAGGAGAGATGATCTTGAATCTCTTGCCTACACTCTGATTTTCCTCCTTCGAGGTCGTTTGCCATGGCAAGGATATCAGGTTTGTCCTTCTGTTTTTGGCTGATAGCAAGTTGCCTGTCTTTGAGTTTGACTATAGAGGTGATTCTGGTGTTGCACTTTAGGGAGAGAATAAAGGGTTCCTTGTTTGCAAGAAGAAGATGGCAACGTCTCCAGAGACTCTCTGTTGCTTCTGTCCATTGCCATTCCGACAGTTTGTTGAACATGTGGTTAACTTGAAGTTTGATGAAGAACCAAAATATGCTCGATACATTTCACTTTTCGATGGGATCATTGGACCAAATCCAGATGTCAGACCTATCAATACAGAGGGTGCTCAAAAGGTGGTTAAAGTTCTTCTTGGTTTGACTTAATCCACATTCTTTAGCCTGTTCATTGTTCTTTCAAGTGTCTTGTTCTGCTTCTCTCTCTCTCTCTCTCTCTCTCTCTCTCTCTCTCTCTCTCTCTCTCTCTCTATATATATATATATTTATATATGTATATATCTGACTTCACTCTGTTTTAAAGCTTGTAATTCAAGTGGGTCAGAAGAGAGGACGGTTGACCCTGGAGGAGGATGAAGATGAAGATGGGCAACCAAAGAAGAAGGTCCGATTGGGTATGCCTGCTACTCAATGGATTAGTGTTTATAATGCGCGGCGTCCTATGAAGCAAAGGTAGTGGATATGTTCACTTGAAAATTTCAACTTTTCCAGTAGCTTGATGTCTTGTTTTAGATTTCTTTGATTCATTCACCTCTGCTCTGTTTTGTTTTATTTTATTTACTTCAGTTTTTTGTGAAAAAAATGTGGACCTTTCAAGTAATTGTATATACATTTTTGAGGTTGAGGGTTTAACCATTTTCTGTAGGTATCACTACAATGTAGCAGACAACAGGCTCAGCCAGCACATTGACAAAGGAATGGAAGATGGCTTGTTTATTAGTAGTGTTGCCTCCTGCCAAAACCTCTGGGCCCTAATTATGGATGCTGGCACTGGGTTTACTTCACAAGTTTATGAATTTTCATCTTTTTTTCTTCACAAGGTATAGCCCTTTCTTGAAGATTTTTCTGTCCCTCCCTTCCCAGATTTTTGGTCCCATCTCTCTTTATTCTCTTGCACAAAATTGCAATTTCTCTGGTGATCTGAAAGAATTTGCTTACCATGCTTTTTGGTTTTAGGAATGGATAATGGAGCAATGGGAAAAGAACTACTATATCAGTGCGATAGGGGGATCTACTAATGGGAGTTCTTTGGTGGTGATGTCAAAAGGTATATGGTTTTTAATATTATTCTTGTACAGTCTTACCTACTTTGAACGTTTGATGAAAAATTTAATTTGCTGGCACCAGGTACACAGTATCTGCAGCAGTCCTACAAAGTAAGTGATTCATTTCCATTCAAGTGGATCAACAAAAAGTGGAAGGAGGGTTTCTACGTGACATCTATGGGTACAGCTGGTAGTAGATGGGCAATAGTTATGTCTCGTGGTGCCGGATTCTCAGATCAGGTCTTGTAAACGGTTAAAAATTCTGCTTGTTTTTTTACACGTGCATAAGTAGCTAATGTAGCCATTTTTTATTCAGGTGGTCGAACTAGATTTCCTTTATCCCAGTGAGGGTATTCATCGACGATGGGACTCTGGATATCGTATAACAGCGACAGCTGCGACGTGGGACCAGGCTGCATTCGTTCTCAGTATACCAAGAAGAAAACCCACGGATGAGACCCAGGAGACTCTTCGCACTTCCGCTTTTCCGAGCACACATGTCAAGGTGCCTTGTCTCAAAACCTTTCAATTCACATCTCTCGCTGTGTTTCAAGACGTTCTTCCTTACGCTATTTGCTAACTTGATTGAGTGCCGCTCATGCAGGAGAAATGGGCGAAGAATCTCTATTTAGCATCAGTCTGTTATGGGAGGACGGTTTCATGAAGCTCCTAAAATTTTGATCGGAGGAGGGCCGAGGGTAAGAAGTTGAAGGATCATCGAAATGAGGTGGGGGTTCGCAGGGCTGTGAAAAAACATTCTTGATGCATTTTACATATTATTAAGATATAGAAAAATTTAGTAAGACCCTTTAATTGTCTGTTAATTGGGAAAACCCTGCTCAATTTTCAAAGCACGAAGAAATAATGAGCATGTTTCCATGTCATTGTCAATTTTGTATATAGAGTGGAAAAGGCTACAGATAACTGGTAAGTGGAATTGTTGTAGTTGGGTTTTAGTACTTTGATGGTACATATCTATTAGTATTGTAGTTGACTTATGCTATCTTTTCTGATTCAATGGGATTAACCGAGATGATGTGATTGAATGGTTATGCCACATTGAAAAGAAAGGAGATTGCACCGAGTAGCGAAGGCCTATGTATCAGTGACCTGACAAACATCGGTTCTCAGGGTTCAACTAAGGGACCGCCACTGGCTTAGCGATTTTTTTTTGTCCCTCTTCTTTTTTTCACCAGTAGCATCATTTGACATCTTTATTCCATCAACAAAAATAAGAAAGATGAATGATTAAGAAAAAGGGAGAGAAGGGCTTCAAATGATTATTGGAGAAAATAAGAGAAAGGATTCGAAAGGTTTGAGTCATAATGTTGTTTGGATACTGGTAAGGGAAAAGAGAGGAAAATAATATATTACTACATAAATATCCTATTATCTGCGTGCAAATTGACATAACAGAAGGGTTTAAGTGAGAAATTCATTCAATTTTGACGTGGCAACTGTGGAGGACCGATTTTTGTTGGCCGTGTTAATTTTCCCTCAATTGTCAAGGATGAGTAGAAGTGAGAAGCCAAGAAGCAACATATCCTGAATTTTAGGAACAATCTGTCCAGTAATTCGGGTCTTGATTGACCCAAATTGATTCAAGGCCCAAACTATATATTTGGATACATTTGTCACGGTCTCGAGATTTTCCGTGACTGTCTTCAACCCGAGAAGACCGACCAAATCGCCTAGGGTTTCCAGAACATTCCCAAGAACTAAGAAGATTGACCAAATTACCTAGGGTTTCTAGAATATGGGTAATATGGTAAATGTGCTGAATTCTAGATTATTCTTGGCATAAACGTCGGTGATTGGTAGACGAGAAGATGTGGTGATCTTCACCGCTAGATCAAGAAACCATCAATGGTCATAATCCAAGGGAATCTTGTATAAATAGAAATGCCCTTCCCTTATTCATATCCATCAAATTCAATAGAAAACCTTCTCTCTTATAACTTCTTGATACATCACAATATGTAGATATCGTAATATGAAAAATATGTAGATATCGTAATATGAAACCTATTAGTACGCAACATGTAGATATCGTAACATGAAACCTATTGCAACATGTAGATATCGTAACATGAAACCTATTAGTCTGAAAGTGCCGTGGAGAGCCACAAAAGTAAAAGCGCCGTGTAGATATCGTACCATGAAACCTATTAGTCCGCAACATGTATATATCGTAACATGAAACCTATTAATCCGAAAGCCCAACCACAAAAGTCGAAAGCGCCGTGGAGAGCCACAAAAGTTCACAAACCGCTCTTCTGAATATGGTTCAACATCCAGGGTGCTCTCTATGTCAATACCATCCGTTTTAGTCTTTCGTGAACTCAAAAAATAAGAATAGCATCTTGCCACTCTCATTCATAGAAAGTAGCCCGGAAGGGCAAACAATCTCCTCTTTTTATTAATCTCCTCTTTTTATTATATAGGGTATTGTATTTATTTATTGCAATCCAGAGTGCTGATATTGAACAAGATCTGTATTTATTTATTGCAATCCAGAGTGCTGATGTTGAACAAGCAACAAACAGAAGGAGAGAGAGGAAAGAAAGTGGTTGGTTCCTAGTCTGCAAAAACAGAGGAAACAGAGAGAGTAGATGCAGGAGGGTTAGTGTTGGCAAAGAGAATGAAAGAGATGGAAATGATATACGAGTGATATGGATCATGTGTTGGACATAGAGGAGGCACTGCAATATTGTCAGTTGTCAAGCATAACTGTCACAGTGCACTTACCTGTAAAAGAGCATCTAAACCCTCACTGAAACGAGAGTTATTAGCATCTGATCTCTGCTGGTCCTTCCGCTTTGCTGAAATTAGATTTCTGTAATTTTTCTTCTGAAGCAGTGCAATTCAAAGACTCGACTTTCCCATTGTTCCTCCTCTTCCCCTGTGCTCTCTCTGGTTCATAAAATTCTTCAGACACATCATATGGGTTAACTTGATGCAGGAGGGTCGTGCCCACTTCCTATGGATTCTCCCCGTTAGAAGAATTCTGCTTTCTGTTATTTTTATTGAAAAAATACATAAATAGTAGACAGAGAATGGAAGAGACAGAGGTGGGACAGAGACTATAACAAGTTCAGTTTGCTAGCTTAAAGAGGCCAGGGAGTTAACCAACTTTAGGGAATCCGCCTTTCTTTCCACCTCAACGCGAGCAAGATTAGATTCGTTGAGAGTACTAGACACAATTCTCTGCTTAGATATTTTACTTGAAATAAATTTTCCTTACAGACTTCATCAACCTAGCCAATTGGGATGACAAGCGCGTGCCCCTCTCTCTCCCTCTCTCTATGTATTGTGTGTGGTGGTTCTCTGTTTTTATTCTTCCCCTTTGTTTGCGAGTGGTGTGGTGGTGATTGCAGGGGGAACAGAGAATGAAACCCAAGGCATGAGTGAAGAGGTCCTAAACCAAAGCGACCCCTTTCATAACAGGAAATGGCCGACCATTGTCCACGAATGGCTAGACTTGGATTTTCATTTTTCTTTCTTTCTTTCTCTATATTATATAAAAAGCTGTGGAATTCGGATGTTTATGGTGTGTAGAGGAACTACATCACGTCCTCATCTCCTCAGGCTGAGGGGAGGAGGTCTTTGCCTTTTGGATCGCGGAGGGCAATCCATCGTGGCCTGATGTCGTCAGAGGTGGACCACTGTGAATATTTGTTGTCGCTCATGTTTAAAGCCAGTTACATTTACACAGGAATAATAAGTTTCTGAAGGCATCCAACAGGATTCCCCATACCAACATATGTTTGCATTAAATGACATCTCATTCTCATAGATCTTAGAAATCTCAACCTCTGGCCTTGACCTTCGCAAGCCGCCTTGAAAGATCATCTTCATCAACCTTCTCTGATGATTTAGTTAGAACTGCATGTGCGGCTGGTTGTGGCAAACCGACAGGGACTTCTGGTCTTGTAATCATCTATTTCTTGCTAGTTGCTGCATCAAGCTGTTCACTTCTTCTGAAGTGGAAAGTGATGTTGACCCAGCCACTGCACTCTCCATGAATTCTGCCTGCACCTCCGAGTTCACAAGCTGCTTTTCAAATGAATCCGTTGTCTCTGACGTCATCTGCAAATTACCTGCAGAAAGAAAGCATCTCCATTAAACAGGGCAGATTCAAGCTAGTCAATACTGCACTTCCTCTATCCAAGGGAATTCTTTAAAACTCACGTAGTGTCAGAACTTACAAAAGGAAGTTAAGCCGTGAAAGAGATGTGGAATGCTAATGACTAACTTTTTAGAGTCAAATTGGTAAGAAACTGTGGAATCCAATTTAACGGGCGAAGAGTCTCAAAATGGATTTCACAAGATGTAAGCATCCCTCACATCTTTAAGACGCCCGGTCATCTCATCCGTTTCATTGTCCGTGAAGAACATAACCACCCAATGCATGAATCGAGAAAAAGCAGATTTGGAAGGGCAACCTCCAGCAGTGTCGTAGACGTCTTTCGCCCCCAACCACCTCCCGCGCTTCCCGCTGTCAGACGCTTCTCTTCTCTCCTCTTGTCAGCTTTGCTTGACCTGACCTTTAAGAACAGCGTGCCTAGAAGTTTCAAACATACCCTCAATCAACGTCATAACCCAAAAGCACGCATACGGTAAATTTACTAAATTCTTGATTATTCACAGCATAAATGTAGATAATTGGTAGATGAGTAGGTGTGATTTTCATTGCTAGGTCGAAAAACCAGGTATAAGTACAACCCAAATGCCAAAACTTGGCACGGGGACACTTAAGTGCCAAAAATTATGAAAGATACACTTAAAGTGCCAAAATCGGAAAAAAAATGATTAGTTAAATGCCAATGGCGAAAAAATCCGGCCAAAATGCTGACATAGTACTTTTCCGGCGAGTTGGAGTCGAAATAGCATCGTTTTGGGTGCTGACATAGCCAAATAAGCCCAAAATGACTTTGTTTTGAGTGTTGATGTGGCTAGATCAGCCCAAAACGACACCGTTTTGGCCAAAGTTTATTTTTTAACATAAATGTTAATTAAATAATATTAAAAGCGAAATTTAAAAAAAAGAAAAAAGAGAGTCGGCAGTTTCGCTTGTGGCCGCCGCCCCATCGCCGCTAGAAACTCAGCGGCCCTAGGCAAGGACCACTGGCGCCTGCGCGAGGGCTGGCGACCCTTTTATGTTTTGCTCCGATTTTGGCACTTAAGTGTACTAACAACTATTTCCACCACGCTATTCAAACAAACAAACAAACTTAGCTAGACTAGACTTAGGAGGCCATTTCAACCACACTATTCAAACAAACTTAGCTAGACTCGACTCAGGAGTCTATTATTTTTGTAGGGAGCCTTCTCCCTCTCTCTTTCCTCTTCTGTGGTGCTGTCGTTTTTTAAGTCATGTCATGTAGGCAAAGGATGTGTGGCGCGTTAATGTTAGTACAGTTTTACTCATCAATCCCTTCGCCTAGGCAGTTGTTGACATATGAATTTTTGTTGACATTTTTAAATATTCATTTATATTTTCCGAAAATATAAAATTGATAAAAAGATAAAAAGCAAACAAATTGATTATTTTAAAAATAAAATCGAGCTGCGGGCCGCTGGCCCACTCCTTTAACAAAAATTGTCTGGCCCCCTAAAGTCCTCTCTTAGCCCATCTTCTTCTTCTTCTTTTTTCTTCTTGGCCCATCTTTCTTTATTTCCTTTCCTTGAATTCTCCTAGAGATTTTATAAAAGAGATGCCCAGCCCATCGCCCTTTTCTGTTCTTTCTCACGTACATTGCACACACACGTAAACGCTGGCAACGACGCAGCAGCACCCTAGGAATATGACGCCTGGTGAGGCTATACTAGAGGGTGGTGGGCTATCGCTTGAGAAGAGGAGGTAGGGAACGAGCGAAGAGCTGCGTGAGGAAAAAAATCCAAGGCAAATTTGCAGGGGGACCATTTTCGGTTTTGAGAGAGGAACTGAGAGATAAAAGGGAAGAAAGGATAGTGTCAAAGAAGTGCATGACCAAAGGCATTTTCGTCCTTTACCTTTTTATTTATTTATTTTCTTTCCTTTTTTGATTTTTCTTATATTTTTCTTTCTATATAAAAGACAAATTCAAAAAAGAAGAATATAACACACACAAAAGAAAAAAGAAAAAAGAAAATCCTCTTGCTTTCTTTTATTTTTAAATTCTTAATTTAATTTAACTAAAATTTAGGTTCAAATTGTCTTCACACAAAAATGCCTCTGACCAGCTGGAATTATTTAACCGTCTAGTGAGGTAAGACCTTTATTTGAAATCTTCATAACCGTTTCAGGTCTTTATTTGAAATTACCATGACCGTTGGTATCATTATTTCAAATAAGGTCTCTACCTTTATTTGAGAAGATAACGATATTTTAGGTTCTTATTTGGGAATTTTTCCCCTTAGCTATATAGATGGGCAAGCATGATTTTAAAAGTAATGCATAACCATTGATTATGATAATTAGGATAATTCCATAGGATGTTTTCATATATTGGAAATAATTATAATAATTTTGTTGATTCCATTGCTTAAGATTGTGCATATATCTCATTTGATTATGCAAATCTTGATTGATCTATTATCTAAGATATTAACATCATCATAAAACCTATAAATAGGCTCTTCAGCATGACATGACATGTGAAAACCTACATAAAATTCCCTATCTCTGTCTTGGGCATATTATTATTCTTTAATTCCGAGAGCCATGACGCCCTTTAAACCTTCCTTCGAGACCAAGGTCAAGCTTTGCGGACGCGCTATTATCGAAGTCAGAAACATCAACGAGGCCGTCGTCGCCAAATACGGCGGGGCGTGCTGCGTCCTCGTGGCAACGCCATCTCCCGCGGGTGGCCGATGCACCTCATATAACAATCTGATCATGAACATTATGGAGGACTCGGGAATTTCGGTAATGGCCAGGGTTCGCATTGGGCATACTCCCGAGGCAAATGCATTGGAATCGATCGGTTGCAAGTTCATCGACGAGAGTGAGCTTCTCAATGTCGCCGACGAGGATAACTTCTTAAACAAGCATGAACTAGGAATTCCTTGTGTTTCCGGTTGTCAAAACCTCGGCGAGGCCTTAAAGAGAATCGGAGAAGGTGCTGCGATGATAAGGATTCAGGGGGAGAGCTCGAGGTCCGGTGGTATTGGTAAGACCGTGAGGAACGTGAGGTCGGTGATGAGTGATGTTAGGGAATTGAGAGTCCTGAATGAGCCCGCACTCTACGAGTACTCGGCAAAGATCGGCGCACCGTTTCATCTCTTGGTGGAGACCAAGACACTGGGGAGGCTTCCGGTCCCAACTTTTGCGGCGGGAGGAATCGTGACCGCAGACGATGCGTTACTCTTCATGCAATTGGGGTGCGATGGTGTGTTTGTGGGCTCAGACATCTTCGATACCGAGGATCCGTCTCTGGAAATTGAGAATATGACGAGGGTGATTGATTCCTACAGAAACGGTGGTGGAATTGGGGAAACTAATCAGGCCACGCCTGAGAAAGATCAAGGCGTTATTTGATGAGGAGCTTTTTTTTTTTCATATGCATTTATCCCAAATCTTCCTTCCTTCCTTCCAATATGTTCCTAGTTTGTTCTCGAGTAGTTAAATTAATTTAAGCCAAAAGCTAATATTCTTCCATCAACCGCCGCCTCATGTTTTATGTTATTGAAGAACTATGCTGCATTTTCATCTTTAAGATGGACAAGAGATATTGATTTTGGAACCTAAAATGCTTAAATTGAAATCCAAATCAATTCCACCATTTCGATTTGTTAGATATGTTACCTAATTCTACATACCTTTTAAATAGTAATCTCGTAATATTATGTTACTATAAACATGTAGATCTTACAAATAATTCATCAATGAATATATGTATTACGATTTGATTCTGTGTATCTTTCAAATGGTAATCTCTTTATCTTAATTGATTGTAATATCTACTATAATATTATGTCAATATACATAACCATCTCGAAAATCTTATAAATAAGCTCATATAATTCACATAGAGATCACGATCTGATTCTGTGTATCTCTCCAATGGTAATCATGTTATCTCGTAATTTCCATTATATAACTACGTTATTATGGATGGCCATCTTAAAAAGTCCATAGAAATTCTATAGTTTTATTTTTCGCTGTACTCTTATCACGATTGGGCGAAATCTATGATGCATACATAAAGAAGCATCAATATATGACGGATTGAGAAGTCCATGTCAATTTTCGAATTGACGTTTACGTTGGTTGGAAGGATTGAAGGGATGACGGGCTGCTTTATTTCCTTTTCCTTTGAATAAGAGAGAAAAGGACAACATCCGGACAAAAAAGAGATGGCAGTCCCATGGGTATCTCTAATATAATCTTTGTCACTTCAGTTGTAATCAAGGGTATTAGAACTAGAACCTATGTCAGTTCTGTCTTTTCTTCATTACGCCACAACTAATCCAACTCGATATGGGAGCTGTTGCTTGTTTCCCTTGTGACGTCTTCTCCTTTTTTAAGTCTAGAACCAAGTTATGTGTAAAGCAAAGACTAATTTGATCATATGTCATATGAATTTTTATAGCTTGCTTCTGTGGAGGTTTAGTGACAAGCAGATCTGATTGTTAGAATAAATGAAGAAAATAGGACCTTTGTCGCTAAGAAGACGTATCTCCTGACAGAAACCCAACAATGCCTTGCTGCTGGTTGAATTGTGTTAAGTTGATTGATTAAAAAAAAACACAGGAAGGGAAGCTGTTAATCTCAAATATACATCAGCATTAGGTTAATTTAGTCAAGATCTTCGAGAAGAGCCTGCAAAGATTGTTCGTACTGTCTAGGAGAGAGTTGGGAATCAATCAATTCATAAACAACCAATAGGTTGCCAACATTTGCCATGATCATGTTAACTTACTACAAGCCTTGACGTCACATGAGAAATGGGAAATAGATAAAGGATTTTCAAATCTCGGGAGTTGGAATTGCATTTGGGTAAGTCTCTTTCCAAACTTCATGTATTCTATGATTAAGTATTATCGTCAATGAAGTTAGGCACCATCAGCTTAAGATGATAGGGCTAATTGGAGTCATGATGTGTGCCTAGACACAAACCACAGATCTCACTTGACGTGTTAGATGAACTCTACCGATGAAATGAGTGTCCGAAGGACACGAATATTTGCTTTATTCTGGCAACGCATATATGACAATGTGCATGGCACGGGTTTTTACTTATTATTAACCCCACTAATCTTGTTTATCAACCCCCTAATTTTGATGATTTAGAGGATCCGGGAAAATTTCCAATTTTTTTTTAAACCTATTGTCACTTGTGCAATTCAATCATCAAAACTTTCAATTTGGCCAATTAAGTCATAAACCTTTTAACTATTTGCCAATTTAGTTTTAACCTTTTGACGAATTGTCAATTTAGTTATTTTAACCAATTTTGGATAAACCACAAATTTCAATTTAGTCTATCCAACTAATTTTGGACATGGTCAAAAGGTTTTGGACCAAATTAGCACAAGTGTAACGAGTTTATGATTTTTTTGGTAATTTTTCCTAGAGGACTCTTTAGCTGGTTTCACTTGTCATCAAGTTGCCATCTTCATACGCTTGATCATACGGTCGTGGGGTGGTCATGAAACGTTAGGAAAGCACGGTTTACACAATGATCAAATTACAGGAATAACTCCCCTTTTGCTGGATAATTCATCGGATGGATTTGGAAGAAAGCATGTCGAATTCACAATCCGTCACCCAGCCCTTTATTTTTGTTTGGCAGAGTGGATAATTAGGGTGGCAGGACAATATCGATTTGGAGCAAAATTCCGTCACAAATGCAAGTTTTCAGTTCAAGACCGTGCTTTTCGTTACCTTTGCCATGTGTGTAGCTTGTATCGTTTGGTTACCTAATCATGGAGATATGTTTTGACCAAGTATTCGTCTCTTATCATGGCCCCATGTCGCCCTCCTCATTCTTGCACGATTGTCCAATGATGTTGGTAAAGATGCAGGCACTTTCTTATTACATTTCCGTACAGAACATTTGACCTAGTCGAGGTTTATAGTAGTGTTGTACCTCTGGCTCACCGAACATCTCCTAGACATATCAAGATTGTACCAAGCTCCATGTGACATCATTGGCTGATTTGGCCCAGTGAAACCAGGAATATCATTTGAGGACTACTCTTCCCCACCTACCTACTTTTGGGTCGAGGGATGAAGGGATTGACCCATTTAATAGTTATAGGAGGCGATGCAAGAAAATGGGCGCGGTGTTTCGCTTATGGAAATCGTTAACGAGACGAAGACGTGTTAGTACTGAGGATCGCATACTTTCATTGGTCATTTATACATATGTACATGAAAAACATAAAGGGCGCCTCTTGTATAATATATAGTCACTTGCATTAGTTCTCTAGACCCCCATCATCTCTCTCTCTATATATATAAAGAAGAACAAGAAGTTTTGTTTTGGTCTATAAGAAGTGCATTGGTTTCATAAGCTCTTCCCGAGAATTTGAGGTGAACGTTTCTGCTTTTCTTTTCTATTTTATGTGGGAAAATGCATAGTAAAAATGGTTTTGCTGATATGCATTCTTGCTTTCTTTCAGGAGCTTCAACATGGCACTAGCAGCACTGAGCAAGACTCATTTGGTCACATGTCTGTGTATTCAAAATTCAAAGTTAACATACCAGCGGTGTTTATTGATTAAAATTTGTCCATGAAGATTTTGCTACCACTGACTTGATACAGAACAAGAATAGAAGAAGAAGAAGAATAGTGCTAGGAAATATGGAGGGATAACGGGCGTGGTCGGGGAGGCAAAGGAGCCAAAACATGAGCTGGAGCGTGAGCCAGAGCATAAGCAGGAGAATGAGCAGGAGCATGGAAGATGTGTTTGCTGGTTCTAGGCAATCGGGACGGACAAGCTGCATCAACGAAGACGAAGAGGCTCTCAAGTAGGGTAGGTTGCGATTGAGAGGTTGCGGGCGTACGACCGGCTACGGATGAGCATCTTCCAAACATTCGTCGAGAACGATGAGCAGAACTGCGAACAGAAGTTGGCGGTGGACGTGAGGAAGATGGACCTGAATGACAGGCAACAGTTCATTGATAGCTATCTTCAAAGTGGCCGAAGAAGATAATGAGAGGTTCTTGAGGAAGTTCAGAAACAGGATCGACAAGTAAGTTCACTTTCGATTTCAACTGGATGCAGATGAACATTAGCAAATAATAGTAGCCGGCCTCATGTGCACCACCAACCCTCTGATTCGATAACTCACATCGTCGACTCAATTTTAGGTTTTTATTATTATTGTCATGTTGATTGCATACATTGTGAATGCATATAGCTCATATGCATACGAGGATTGATGGATCTGGGGTAGGAGAAAAAAACAGAAGAGAAAGTGGCCTGTGTAAAAAAGCCTCATACATTGTTTATAGGATTTATATGCTATTTATGTGCATATGATTTCCCTCCATTTATTATTATTAACTTAAACTATTGGGTTCGATATTCTAACAAGGGCATCGAAATCCTACTCCATATCCGATATCACTTATCTATAATATTTATATGGGTTAGAAATTCTAACAACATATCACTTATCTCCAACATTTATATGTTTTAGGAGGGGAGAAAACTACCATATCAGTGCGATAGGGGGGTCTACTGATGGGAGTTCCTTGGTGGTGATGTCAAAAGGTATATGGTTCTTAACATTAGTCTCACACGGTCATACCTGCTTGAACGTTTATCTTTAATTTTCTAGCACAGGGTACACAGTGTGTACAACGGTCCTACAAAGTGATTCATTTCCATTCAAGTGGGTCAACAAAAAGTGGAAGGAGGGTTTTTGCATGACATTGACATCTATGGGTACGGCTGGGTGTAGATGGGCAATAGTTGTATCTCGTGATGCCGGATTCTCAGTACACTTATTAAACTAGCAGGTCGGGGCATAAATAGACTAACCAAAGTCGACCCATTTAACTTATTTATGATCCATTTATCGTAAGGCAAAATTCTTGATTCCTACATGTCCTGGCCCATTCCTAATTCATACTCGACCCATTTAATTAAAACTAAGAAAGTTTATTTCTTATGATTTTTTTCTAAAAAAATGGTATTCTCAAAATACTTTCATGTAATGCAAATCTAGTAGATAATTTTTATAATTTTTTTAAAAAAAATAATCATTCGTTTATTTTTTAGAAAATATTTTTCAAGAAGTATTTTCTCAAGAAAATTACAATATTTTTTTCTGTTTTTTCCCGAAACCCGAACATAAATTAGAAAATAGTTTCTGCCATTTAGAATGAAAAATACAACTAAATTTTCCCTTGTGACTCCTTTTAATATTTTTAATTATTTTAAAAATCGAATTTATAATTATTTTTATTTTATTTTTTTAAATATAATTTTTTAAAATCCAATTATAATTATCTGGTTCGTGTGGGGGTTCCTAACCAAGCTAAATGCAAATGACAATTAATAAGGGTCTCTCTTGCTCTAAGAATAATCGAAACCTATAATAGGGCTTGAGATACTTATTCAATCGAGTACAATTTTCACAAAAGATTTTCGCATAGTTAAAGAGAAGACCAAAAAGCCTTTTAAAACCATTTTCAAGAAATTAGAGTTTTTTGAAAATTTTCTTATTTTTAGGATTTTATAATATTTTTAATATTTTCCGAATTTTCTAGAAAAGAATTTTAGTTTTCTGAATTTTTAATAATTTTAGAATTTTCTGGATTTTCTAAATAATTTTATGATTTTTGTATTTTTTTATGAATTTTAATATTATAAAAATAATTTCGGACCGGGTCAAGAGATCCGGCCCGATCAAGCCGACACGCACCTTATCGGTCCGGATTGGATCTTAAAAAAACGAGCCTCTCCAAAGGCCCACCCCGAAATTGACCCAAAGTGGCCCATGAAACATTCTTAAAGACGGCCCGCTCAGCCCGCTCACAATTCCCTCGTTTACACGATGTGCCCGCCGTAGCCCGAAGCCCACTGGTGAGTAAAAACCCAGCCCACTTTTTCTTTTTCTTTTTCCATTTTTTTTTATTTTTTACTTAATTTTTTCTCCTCTCTCTCCACTCGCATCGTCCTCTTCCTCGACGCTCTCTCCTCACCGAAGCTCGCCCGAACAGAACCCCCGCACGAACCAGTTCCACCACCGCGACGGACCCTCAACGGGGTTTGGGGCCGCTTCCAGGCCATCCTCCGGCTTCGGTCGTCCGATCCGACCGACGCCAGCCACGCCGGCCACTAGATGGCCGGTGGTTTCTAATGTCACCGAGTCCCTCCTGGCGAGGGATATGAACACTCCGACCAATACGAACGGCGCGAGATAAGCCGTCAAAAGGCGACGAAAATGCTGATGGGGGTGTCAGGATACCAGAACTATAACAATACACACGGAAAAGGGAGATCTAAGCTTCGTTGTAATGGTTCGTGTTTGTTCCCTCATTGGAGCATTTCATCAAACATCTAGGGGGCGTCGCCGGAAGGGAAGCTATGGCCTCACCCGAGACATGGATTCGAGCAAACATCAAAACACTATGTACGAAAAACACCGAAGATATCTTGGAGACAGACGAATCGCACTCAGAATAGGCATGATTGGAAAAACAACCGATCTCGGCCAACGCAAAACCGCGGAATTCAGATCTCATTCAGACGTTTCCGCAAACAGTTGGCATGCACTACTGAGGAGGGATTTCTGGCCCGAGCCGGGGCTCGAGCCTACACCGGCGACCTCGTCGCACGACGTAGGAGACTATGGAAGCAACGCACAAGGGCGAAGAGGGCCGGAGCTCGGGCGAGACGGACGGCCGCGACCTCCGGCCTGTCACGCCCAAAATCAGAGCAGCGGGAAGAGCCGAGTCTACCTGTTCGGCTTGAAGACGTCGCCGGGAAGGTCGCCGGATGGGTCGACGCACGGCCGAAGCTTCCTCTCCCGCTTTCCGTTCCTCTCTACATCGAGCTTTCTCTCTAGCTCCCTCTTCTCTGGCTCACTGCCTCTTTCAGCCGAAGAAGCCCCCCACTCGAGTTCTCCCTCTTTCTCCCCTTATCCCTCTCTCCGTCCTTTCTCCAGGACAACGCCCGGTGTTGCTGGCCAGGCTGTGCCGAAAAGGAGTCATGCGACATTCTTCGCGCTGCTGTCCTCGCTTGTACGTCGTGCGTCGCCTCTTGTCGCCAAGCTCTCGTCCGAAACGAGAGACGAGAAGACGGAAGGAGAAGAAGAGAGGGGGTCGGGAGAGCGGAAAGAAAGAAAGCGAAAAAGAAATAAAGGGCCGGGCCGGGCCGGGCCTCTGCACCGAGTGCATGAAGACCCATGCACCAGAGACCTGACAATGATCACTTCTCAGGGCTCAACTAAGGGACCGCCACTGGCTTAGCTTCTTTCGCCAGTAGCACGATATGACATTTTCAATCCTTCAACGAAAATAAGAGAAACCTGAGCACGACACGTGCCTGCAGCGACGAACTTTCTCGACAACCTCTTAAAAACTCCCTGCTGCTGTGTCTGTCTCCGTCTCCGTCTGTGCCTCCCGTTAACCCTGAGCACGACACGTGTCCAAAACGAGCGAGCGCACCTGTTTGAAAGTTTTGTCTTCCCTCCCTCTCTCCCCTCTTCAGTCTACACTCTCCTCCCTCCCTCCCTCCCGAAGTCCGACTGTTCTTCTCTCTCGGCGACTGAGAAGAAGCCCCTCCTCCGCCGCAGTCGCAGGTAAGCTTGCTCCGTTCATTCTCCTCTTCCCTCTCTCTTCCTCCTCATCGAAACCGAAGTCTCTCTCCCCCTTAGGTCCGTCCTCCATGATGTCCAAAGGCTCACTTCCAAGTTCAACGTGAGGAGGAAGACGTTCCGCGGCGCCGCCGTTTTCGAAGTCAGAAGCGTCCCGCAGGCAAAGGCCGTGTAGATGGCCAACGCTAGCGCGGTTGTGCTCACCCCTCCATTCGCGCACGCGGTGGACGATCCCCTTCTGATCAGCCGCGTCCGAAGCGCCATCGGTTACCTTCCGTTGATGCTCAAGGTTCGTGCCGGCCACTTTGCTGAGGCCGAGGAGATAGTTAAACAAGGAACGGCAGACTTCCTCGACGAGAATGAGGTCCTCGGAGTCGTCGATGAAACCTACATCAACAAGCGTGCGCTGTCCATTCCGTTTGTCTCCGGCTGTAAAAACCTTGTTGATGGCTTGAAGAGGGTGGAGGAAGGGGCTAGTATTCTCCGTGTGCAGGGAGGTGGAGGATTCGCTGACACTGTCAAGCTCGTCAAATCCATATCCCGAGACATCAATGTTCTGGCCGGCAAGGACGAGTCTCAGATCCTCGAGTACGCACAGGAGACAGGCGTTCCACCAGATCTTCTGCGGAAGACGAAGCGGCAGGGGAGGCTCCCGGTTCTCCAGCTTGCCGCCGGAGACATTGTTACCGCTGCGGACGCAGCACTGATGGTCCGCCTGGGCTGCGACGGCGTCATCATCAGCTCGGCCATCTTTCAGCACGATCCTGACTTGCAGGTGCTGAAGTTGAAGTTGAACAAGATCATCGACGCCGTTGAGCAGGCGTGGCAAGTGGTCCACGGTTGACAGGTATTCCAAGATGCAAAACTGTATAGTGCAGATTACTTGGCTGGTTTGGCAACGAATGTAATAAAAGATTCTGAATGCTTGCTTCTTTAGATGCAGTAATAGTAATCAGTAAGCTCAGTGTTTTCTCTTGTTCTTTTGCTCCGGTTGGTTCCTAGTTGGCGAAAGCAGAGAAAACAGAGAGAGTAGATGCAGGAGGGTTAGTGTTGGCAAAGAGAATGAAAGAGCTGCAAATAATAAACATGAGTGATATGGATGATGTGTTGGACATAGAGAAGGCACTGCACTACTGTCGGTTGTCAAGCGTGACTGTCACATTGCCTGTTTACACTAAATTTCATTTATCCACCAGAAACCTATCGAGAACAAGCAACAAACGGAAGGAGAGAGAGGAAAGAAAGTGGTTGGTTCCTAGTCTGCAAAAACAAAAACAGAGGAAACAGGGAGAGTAGATGCAGGAGGGTTAGTGTTGGCAAAGAGAATGAAAGAGCTGGAAATGATAAACATGAGTGATATGGATCATGTGTCGGACGTGGAGGAGGCACTGCACTATTGTCCGTTGTCAAGCATAACTGTCACAGTTCCTGTTCACACTAAGTTTCATTTATTCACCAGAAGCCTATCGAGAAGAAGCAACGAAGAGAGAGAGAGAGGGGAAAGAAAGTGGTTGGTTCTTAGTCTGTGAAAACAGAGGAAACAGGGAGAGTAGATGCAGGAGGGTTAGTGTTAGCAAAGAGAATGAAAGAGCTGGAAATGATAAATATGAGTGATATGGATCATGTGTCGGACGTAGAGGAGGCACTGCACTATTGTCCGTTGTCAAGTATAACTGTCACAGTTCCTGTTCACACTAAGTTTCATTTATCCACCAGAAGCCTATCGAGAAGAAGCAACAAATGGAGAGAGAGGAAAGAAAGTGGTTGGTTCTTAGTCTGTGAAAACAGAGGAAACAGGGAGAATAGATGCAGGAGGGTTAGTGTTGGCAAAGAGAATGAAAGAGCTGGAAATGATAAATATGAGTGATATGGATCATGTGTCGGACGTAGAGGAGGCACTGCACTATTGTCCGTTGTCAAGCATAACTGTCACAGTTCCTGTTCACACTAAATTTCATTTATCCACGAGAAACCTATGGAGAACAAGCAACAAATGGAAGGGGAGAGAGAGGAAAGAAAGTGGTTGGTTCCTAGTCTGCAAAAACAGAGGAAACAGAGAGAGTGGATGCAGGAGGGTTAGTGTTGGCAAAGAGAATGAAAGAGCTGGAAATGATGTTTATGAGTGATATGGATGACGTGTTGGACATAGAGAAGGCACTGCACTACTGTCTGTTGTCTAGCGTGACTGTCACATTGCCTGTTTACACTAAATTTCATTTATCCACTAGAAACCTATGGAGAACAAGCAACAAACAGAAGGAGAGAGAGAGGAAAGAAAGTGGTTGGTTCCTAGTCTGCAAAAACAGAGGAAACAGAGAGAGTAGATGCAGGAGGGTTAGTGTTGGCAAAGAGAATGAAAGAGATGGAAATGATATACGAGTGATATGGATCATGTGTTGGACATAGAGGAGGCACTGCAATACTGTCAGTTGTCAAGCATAACTGTCACAGTGCACTTACCTGTAAAAGAGCATCTAAACCCTCACTGAAACGAGAGTTATTAGCATCTGATCTCTGCTGGTCCTTCCGCTTTGCTGAAATTAGATTTCTGTAATTTTTCTTCTGAAGCAGTGCAATTCAAAGACTGACTTTCCCATTGTTCCTCCTCTTCCCCTGTGCTGGTTCATAAAATTCTTCAGACACATCATATGGGTTAACTTGATGCAGGTGCAAAAGGGATTCTTGCTGATTCGTAGTAAGATGCCCACTTCCTGATCGAATCCTCAGTTCGGAGGGGTTCTCCCCTTGACTTAGAAAGGTGAACATAGAAGAATTGCGCCTGCTTTTTTTCTGTTATTTTTATTGATCGAAAAATACATAAATAGTAGACAGAGAATGGAAGAGACAGAGGTGGGACAGAGACTATAACAAGTTCAGTTTGCTAGCTTAAAGAGGCCAGGGAGTTAACCAACTTTAGGGAATCCGCCTTTCTTTCCACCTCAACGCGAGCAAGATTAGATTCTTTGAGAGTACTAGACACAATTCTCTGCTTAGATATTTTACTTGAAATAAATTTTCCTCATAGACTTCATCAACCTAGCCAATTGGGATGACAAGCACATGCCCCTCTCTCTCCCTCTCTCTCTATGTATTGTGTGTGGTGGTTCTCTGTTTTTATTCTTCCCCTTTGTTTGCGAGTGGTGTGGTGGTGATTGCAGAGGGAACAGAGAATGAAACCCAAGGCATGCGTGAAGAGGTCCTAAACCAAAGCGACCCCTTTCATAACAGGAAATGGCCGACCATTGTCCACGAATGGCCAGACTTGGATTTTCATTTTTCTTTCTTTCTTTCTTTCTCTATATTATATAAAAAGCTGTGGAATTCGGATGTTTATGGTGTGTAGAGGAACTACATCACGTCCTCATCTCCTCAGGCTGAGGGGAGGAGGTCTTTGCCTTTTGGATCGCAGAGGGCAATCCATCGTCGCCTGATGTCGTCAGAGGTGGACCGCTGTGACTATTTGTTGTCGCTCATGTTTAAACCCAGTTACATTTACACAGGAATAATAAGTTTCTGAAGGCATCCAACAGCAGGATTCTCATTTTCATAGATCTTACCTCTGGCCTTGACCTTCGCAAGCCGCCTTGAAAGATCATCTTCAACAACCTTCTCTGATGATTTAGTTAGAACTGCATGTGCGGCTGGTTGTGGCAAACTGACAGGGACTTCTGGTCGCGTATCATCTATTTCTTGCTAGTTGCTGCATCAAGCTGTTCACTTCTTCTGAAGTGGAAAGTGATGTTGACCCAGCCACTGCACTCTCCATGAACTCTGCCTGCACCTCCGAGTTCACAAGCTGCTTTTCAAATGAATCCGTTGTCTCTGACGTCATCTGCAAATTACCTGCAGAAAGAAAGCATCTCCATTATACAGGGCAGATTCAAGCTAGTCAATACTGCACTTCCTCTATGCAAGGGAATTCTTTAAAAGTCACGTAGTGTTAGAACTTACAAAAGGAGGTTAAGCCATGAAAGAGATGTGGAATGCTAATGACTAACTTTTTAGAGTCAAATTGGTAAGAAACTGTGAAATCCAATTTAACGGGCGAAGAGTCTCAAAATGGATTTCACTGTAAGCATCCCTCACATCTTTAAGACGCCCGGTCATCTCATCCGTTTCATTGTCCGTGAAGAACAAAACCACCTAACGCATGAATCGAGAAAAAGCAGATTTGGAAGGGCAACCTCCAGCAGTGTCGTAGACGTCTTTCGCCCCCAACCACCTCCCACGCTTCCCGCTGTCAGACGCTTCTCTTCTCTCCTCTTGTCAGCTTTGTTTGACCTGACCTTTGAGTACAGCGTGCCTAGAAGTTTCCAACATACCCTTAATCAACGTCATAACCCAAAAGCACGCATACCTGTCTTCGGTATACGCGATTCACCCAGAAGCTCAGATGATCAGATTTGAGCATTTCTGCGCGTAGAGCTTTTGATTTAGCAGATACAGTTGTTGGGTTTGGCTTTTCTCCTTGGGGGAGGGTTGAATTAATCGAGTTGCTGATAGATTATGTTTGGCTTGGAGCTGATGCTCTGTTTCGGTATGGCTGAAGAAATCAATTATCCTTTTGACCATTTACTAATTTAGCTCTAAACTTTTTGACGATTTGCTAATTTAAACATTCCGGCCATTTTTGGATTAATGACATTTCAATTTTGTCTTGTCGGCCAATTTTAGATAAACAATAAATTTCATTTCCAACGAGGGTCAAAAGGTTTATGACTAAATTGATAAATGATCAAAAAGTTTGTAATTAAAGTGGTCAAATTAAAATGTTTATGACCAAAATAGGACAAACATAATAGGTTTATGATTTTTTTTTTTTTGGTAATTTCTCCTTGAGGATTCTTTAGTAGGTTTCACTTGTCGTTAAGTTGCCATTTTCATCCCCTTGATTGTTTGATCGTGGGGTGGTCATGATGCGTCGGGAAATCTCAGTGAAGATGATGATCTAATTATAGGATTAACTTGCTTTTTGCTGGATAATTCATTGCACGGATTTGGAACAAAGCATGTGGAATTCACAATCCATCGCCCATCTCTTTATTTTTTGTTTGGCGGAGTATATAATTGGGGCGGCAAAACTATATCGATTTGGAATAGAATTTCATCATAGATGTAGGTTTTCAATACAAGACCGTGTTTTTCATTACTTTTGCCATGAATGTAGCTTGTATTACTTGGTTACCTAATCATGGAGATACGTTTTGACCAAGTATGGTTGTCTCTTATCATGCCCCCATTTCGCCCTCCTCATTCTTGCATTATTGTCCAATGAAGTTGGTAAAGATACAGGCACTTTCTTGATACATTCTTCTGTACAGAGCATTTGACCTAGTCGAGGTTTATTATATTGTTTTACTTCCGGCTCACCAACCATCTCCTAGACATATAAAGCTTGTACCAAGCTCCATGTGACATCAATGGTTGATTTGGCCCAGTAAAACCGGTGATATCATCGGAGGACTACTCTTCCCCACCCACCTACTTTTGGGTCAAGGGATGAAGGGATTGACCCGTTTAATAATTACAGGAGGTGGCATTGCTTGCTAATGCAAAGAATGGGCGTGGTGTCTCGCTAATGGAAATCGTTGACGAAGCCAAGACGTGTGAGTACTGAGGACGCATACTTTCATTGGTCATTTATACATATGTGCATGAATCAATGAAGGGCGCCTCTTGTATAATATATAGTCACTTGCATTGGTTCTCTAGACCTCCATCATCTATCTCTCTCTCTCTCCCTCTAAAGAAGAAGAACAAGAAGATTTGTTTTGGTCTATGAGAAGTGCATTAGCTTCATAAACTCTTCACAAGAATTTGAGGTGAACGTTTCCGCTTTTCCTTTCTATTTTATGTGGGAAAATGCATAGTAAAAATGGTTTTGCTGATATGCAAGTTTGCTTTCTTTCACGAGCTTCAACTTTGCACTAGCAGCACTGAGCAAGACTCATTTGGTCACATGTCTGTGCATTCAAAATTCAAAGTTAACGTACCAGCGGTGTTTATTGATTAAAATTTGTCCATGAAGATTTTGCCACCACTGACTTGATACAGAACAAGAATAAGAATAGAAGAAGAAGAGGAATAGTGCTAGGCAATATGGAGGGATTCGAACGGGCGCGGTCGTGGAGGCAAAGGAGCCAAAACATGAGCCGGAGCATGAGCCGGAGCATCAGCAGGAGCATGAGCAGGACTAACTGGGGCATGGAAGATGTGTTCGCCGGTTCCAGGCAATCGAGACGGACGAGCCGCATCGACCAAGACGAAGAGGCTCTCAAGTGGGCTGCGATCGAGAGGTTGCCGACGTACGACCGGCTACGGACGAGCATCTTCCAAACATTTGTCGAGAACGATGAGCAGAACCGTGAAGAGAAGTTGGTGGTGGATGTGAGGAAGATGGACCTGAATGATAGGCAACAGTTCATCGATAGGATCTTCAAAGTGGCTGAAGAAGATAATGAGAGGTTCTTGAAAAAGTTCAGAAACAGGATTGATAAGTAAGTTCACTTTCAACTTTAATTGGATGCAAATAAAATGCTTCACCAAATTTTTGCTATTTTATTCTAATTTATACTTAGCTCTTGTTTTCTCAGCCATTTTTACTGATGATAAATAACAATGCCCGGAAACAATGTCTTGCAATTACATGGGTTCTTCTTCATTTTCTTTTTCTTTATTTTTTCCATGAAGATACGTAACCACAGTAGATATTGCAGAAAAAATTATCAAGATGAATCGTAACAATCATTTTTTTATCATTTGGTGATCTCTTCCAGCAATGCAGATGAACACAAGCATATAATAATGGCCGGCCCCATGAGCACCACCAACCCTCTGATTCGATAACTCATACCGTTGACTCAATTTTAGGTTTTTTTTATTGCCATGTTGTTTCCATCCATTCTGAATGCATATAGCTCATATGCAAATGAGGATTGATGGAACTGTGGCAAGAGAGAAAAAAATGAGAAAGTGGTGTGACTAAAAAAGTTTATATATATACATATGTGATTTTCCTTCCCCTATTATTATTAATTTAGATACTTATGTCCAACATTCTGATGAGAGCATCGAAATCCTACTATATATCGGACATCACTTCTCTGCGACACATATTCATGGCTTAGAAATCCTAACACACACGGCATTCATTATTGATTTCATGTGAATATTTTAAAGAAATGAAAATTGTCATATAGGTAAGGCAGAGTCGTGCTTCTCCATATCTGACTTGTTAATATATAGGCCGCCGATTAATTTTGTTTATGATTCAATGGTTGACATCCCACGTTGTTGACAAGGTCAGCTGATAAGGAGGCGGCTCCTGAGGACAAGAACTAGTCAACTCAACCAATTAATTAGTCATGAATTAATGTGAATTACAGTTGAATATTTGTCTTGTAACTGATTTGATTTTGGATAATTATTGGCAGGGTAGGGATCCAACTTCCGACGGTGGAGGTGAGATTTGAGCATCTAAATGTGGAAGCAGATTGTCACATCGGAAGCAGAGCTCTTCCAACACTCTCCAATGTTGCCCTAAACATGGTTGACTCAGCTCTTGGCTTGGCTGGGATGAGACGGGCCAAGAGGACAAAACTCACCATCCTCAAAGATGTGTCTGGCATTGTCAAGCCATCAAGGTGAACCAAAGGACACCCCCACAAAAGAATTATATTTAGTTAGGGAAATTATTGTTAGGATTTAATTAACCAGTTCGGGTCAGTTCTTAAAACACTATTTCTTGGTTTAACATAATGTGATGATTTAATTACAGGATGACCCTTCTATTAGGCCCACCATCCTCAGGAAAGACTACCCTTTTGTTGGCTCTGGCAGGAAGATTGGACCCAACCTTGAAGGTATAAGATTGAACCCAGATTAACTCTCTCGACCTTATTGAGGATTTATAAATTGATTAATATAATAAGTGTGAGGCTGAAAAGTAATTTGTGAAATTGTAATGATTGAGCAGGTTGCAGGGGAAATATCATACAATGGGTACAGGCTCAATGAATTTGTGCCACAAAAGACATCTGCATATATCAGCCAAAATGATGTGCATTTGGGCGTATTGACCGTGAAAGAAACCCTAGATTTCTCTGCAAGGTGCCAAGGGGTTGGAACTAGATATGGTAATTTTGATTTTATCAAATAATTATTGAATTATTGATTTTTTCTTTTTTCTTTAAAAAGTAGTTTAGATATATGATCCATCATTATATATTAATAAACAAACAAAAGTATAATTGGTTTCTACTGTGTCACAGAGCTGCTCTCTGAGCTAGCAAAGAGGGAAAAAGATGCTGGGATATTCCCAGAGCCGGAGGTTGATCTTTTCATGAAGGTAATGCATTTCAAAATCTCTTTAGTTTTTGAACTAATCTTGATTTCCTGGTCTCTGCATTTTAGTAAAAAAAAGGTTCTTAATTCTTGATGATTGAATTATTAATTTTACTCACAGGCCACAGCCATGAAGGGTGTTGAGAGCAGTTTAATTACGGAATACACCTTGAAGGTAAGTGAAACGTTTAGTATGCACGTCACTTTCCGGCAAATTTTGGATTTTAATGCTAGTTGGAAGCAGAGTCTTCTTTTTTTTTTCCCTGAATTTCTTGACTTGGTCGAGTGTTTACTTGCAAGTAGGCTTGTATATATTCTAGGATTTTCAAGAAAGAGGGAGAAAGAATCGATAATGATTACATCTTTACTCAATTAACTAGACCTTTTTGTTGGTTTAAACAGACGTTTGAACCAACTAGATTTTCAATCTGTCCACCAACATGAAAATAAGCGGATTTATATCCTTTTCTCTTTCTCACCTTGGTTTTGGAAGGTTATTTTCCTGTTTGTTAAATTTTCCAGCAAATTGGTAATCATGAACATGTTCTTCATGAAATACCTTTGGAGACTGTGGACTTAGCGTATGTGCAATCAGAAACTGAGTCTGCTGTAATCCGCAGCAGTTGTTATAATTGATGAACCCTCAATAGTACTCATCAGTTTTACTCCATCAGTTTTAATCCTTTTTTTATTATTGTTCTTCTTTCCGTTATTATATGAAACAGATCTTAGGGCTTGACATATGTCGAGATACGATTGTTGGAGACCAAATGCAGCGCGGGATATCTGGTGGACAGAAGAAGAGAGTAACCACAGGTTTTACTTCTAGTATCTCTTAGTAAAATTCTTCTAATTATGACTCCATGTCCGTGTTTATAGAGCCTGAATAAGCAGTCATGACAATTTTACTGTGAGCGTGCCTGCGAAGAGAAAAACTTCCAGGAGGCAATATTAAACTAATGACAAGCCTTGTAAGATCATTAGGAAGAAGTAACAAATATGCTCAATTCATGTAAATACAGGAGAGATGATTGTTGGGCCTACAAAAACATTGTTCATGGATGAGATATCGACTGGCCTTGATAGTTCGACGACATACCAAATTGTGAAATGCCTGCAACAAGTGGCACATCTCACTGATGCCACAATCTTAATGTCGTTGCTGCAACCTGCACCGGAGACGTTCGATTTGTTTGATGATATCATTCTCTTATCAGAAGGCCAGATTGTGTATCAGGGACCACGAGAACACGTTCTTGAGTTCTTCGATCGATGCGGGTTCAGGTGCCCAGAAAGAAAGGGTACTGCTGATTTCTTGCAAGAGGTAAAAAAGAAAAAGAAGCAATAACGGGATGCTTAATTCAATAGCTGTTTTGCATTTTGTCCCAAGTTTGAGTGTCATGTTTTAGTAGAATGATCATTGGTCAGGTCAGGTCAGTGTCCACGAATTTCATTTAAATTAGAGTTAAACACGTTCGTACTGTGCTAGACTTTAGGCTGCTTTTAAATCTGTATATTATTATTAGGCGAAAGTGAAGTTATCAAGTCGTGTCTGATATCGTCACCCCTATGAATCTGATGGTCTAGCTTGATGCGTACTACTACAACAGGTTACCTCTAGGAAGGACCAAGAGCAATACTGGGCAGAAGAAACCAAACCGTACCGGTATGTATCAGTCAGGGAGTTCGCCAACAGATTCAAGCAATTTCATGTCGGCATGAGGCTCGACAACGAGCTCTCCATTCCGTTTGAAAGGAGCAGGAATCACCAAGCGGCTCTAGTCTTCACGAAATACTCTGTCCCTATGATGGAGCTAGTTAAAGCCTGTTTTGACAAGGAACGGCTGCTGATAAAGAAAAACGCATTTGTGTACATTTTCAAGACCGTCCAGATCATTATCGTGGCAGTCATTGGGTCGACAGTGTTCATCAGGAGCAGGATGCACACTCAGACAGAAATGGATGGGACGATGTATATTGGTGCTCTCCTGTTCTCGATGGTCATCAACATGTTCAATGGTTTTGCTGAGCTGAGCATGGCTATTGAGAGGCTTCCGGTTTTCTACAAGCAGAGGGACCTTCTGTTTCACCCTCCTTGGACCTTCACATTGCCTAATTTCTTGCTCACGATTCCCATGTCTGTGATCGAGTCCGTGGTTTGGCTGGTCATTACGTACTATTCCATGGGATTTGCCCCTGAAGCTAGCAGGTATGTCAACTGAAGTTGCAGAAGCATCACAAGGAGCCTTCAATGATATCACCATAAGTTTCAAGGGTCAATTGCTTCTTGCCCGCCCTAAAATTTGGGGGAGTTCAAAGTCCCCCTGACTTTGGCTCTTCACAATCTACCCCTAAAAAAGTCTAAAATCATTCAATCTAATAAGCAAGTTTCTGGCTCAGTTTTTGCCATCCAAGTAATGACATTTCTCAAGAGCTCCTTCTTGATTGACAAAAATAGCTTAGGTAACTTAGTTTGGAAGAATCACTTAGTGTTGCTTTTCCTGCAAGAATGTGTCGTCTTTACTGAAATTCATCACTGTTAATTGATAAGGCAGGCAGACTTTGCATTGGTTTGCAGTTACTCTGGGATGTCACGGCCACATATTGCACAAGTTGAATCTTTATTGGAGATAGCTGAAATTCTTTGCTTAATCAAGGCAAAATTACAAATGACCCCTGAATCTAACTGCACAATGATGAACTTTGTTAATCATAGTAGACTCTAAAGAATGACGCTTTAAAGTAAAGTATTGAATGATCATTCCGAGGTTCTACTACTTGCAGGTTCTTCAAGCAACTTCTATTGATATTCTTGATCCAACAAATGGCTGCTGGGCTATTTCGATTCATTGCAGGCGCTTGTAGGACCGTGATCATTGCTAGTACAGGCGGTGCTTTAATGCTTCTCCTCGTGTTTTTGCTTGGAGGTTTCATTATTCCTCATGGTAAGTGTTCCATAAAATGAAAAGGACAGACTACTTGTTAAAGGAATAGTTGCTCACTCGTACTTTGCAAGCAAGGTGGAGTAATAGCAGAGAGCTAAAAGCTTGTTCATCTATGGCAGGTAATATACCTCGTTGGTGGAAGTGGGGTTACTGGGCATCGCCTTTAACTTACGCTTTCAATGCCATAGCTGTGAATGAGATGTTTGCTCCTCGTTGGATGAATAAACCGGTAAATCTCCTATTGTCCTCCCATGTTCTATTGAATTAGGCCTGCTATGTGTTATTACAGCAATTTGACTGAGACATTTTTTTCTACAGATAGTTCGCTGTTTTAAGCTTTTTGCCTACTTAATCGACATGTTAAAAGGAAGCACAACTAAAGCGTAGCATTTATAACTGTCAAACGTGTGCTATGAATTAGAGGACATACATCTTTTGTTCCTTTTTAATCTTTGCAACTAATAATCAGTTGTTTTACAGAGCGGTAATACAACTTTGGGTTTGGCAGTTCTCAACAACTACGGTATCTCCAATGAGAATTGGTATTGGATTGGTGCATCAGCTCTTATTGGATTCACAATTCTCTTGAATGTTCTCTATACCCTTGCACTCACGTACCTAAATCGTAAGCTCTAGCTCCATGCATATAAAGTTCTGAGTTTCGTTTCCCCTGACATACTCCCTCCGGGGTGCCGATTTTGTTAGTTTCTTGTTTAATAAGATGCATGAACTGCAGCTCTTGGAAAGCCTCAAGCTACAATATCTGAAGAAGCAGACAAAGATGAGGAAGACTCAGAACTGAAGGACAAATCTAGGATGAGGAGACTTTCTTCGATTATGAGAGAGCCTTTGAGTGGGCCCTTATCCACATTCGATGGGAACAACACAAGTAAATAAAACTCCAGAGGACAAATTACTCCTTCCTGAGAAAATGTTACCAGTTTTGATATGAGCATTTGCTTCTGAATCTTTCAGGAGGCATGGAGCTCCGAAGGATGAGTAGCCGAACAAATGCCAATGGCCTGAGCAGAAATGTTGATTCCAATCTTGAATCAGCAAGAGGCATTGCTGGGAAGAGAGGAATGGTTCTGCCGTTCACTCCTCTAGCAATGTCCTTTGATAGCGTGAATTATTATGTAGACATGCCACCGGTATGTAATCTTTACCTTTCGTGCATGTCTTAAGTCAACATCACATAATTTATGGTGATTTGAGATGGCGAGAGCTAGTCAAGAACTCAATGTTGTGAGCTTTATTCAACAGGAAATGAAGGAACAAGGGGTCACGGATGACAAACTCCAGTTACTCAGGGAAGTAACGGGTGCATTTAGACCTGGAGTGTTGACTGCACTAATGGGGGTAAGCGGAGCTGGAAAGACTACCTTAATGGATGTTTTAGCAGGGCGGAAGACGGGTGGCTATGTTGAAGGCGACATCAGAATTTCGGGATTTCCCAAGAAACAAGAAACCTTTGCCAGAATTTCGGGATACTGTGAGCAGAACGATATTCACTCACCACAAGTCACCGTGAGGGAATCTTTAATCTACTCAGCTTTCCTACGTCTACCAAAAGAAGTTGGGAAAGAAGAAAAAATGGTACGAGCACATTCGATTTCGGCCTTTTGCCTATTTATCCAAGTTGTGACAGAAAGACTGACATTTAGTAATTCTATCTTGAAATTGTTGTCCTGCCAGATCTTTGTTGATGAAGTGATGGAATTGGTAGAATTGGATAATCTCAAGGATGCGCTAGTTGGTCTTCCAGGAATTACTGGTTTATCGACAGAACAAAGGAAAAGATTGACTATAGCCGTAGAGCTTGTCGCTAATCCATCTATTATATTCATGGATGAGCCAACGTCAGGTCTTGATGCACGAGCCGCCGCTATTGTTATGAGGACTGTGAGGAACACAGTGGATACTGGTCGGACTGTGGTCTGCACAATTCACCAGCCTAGCATTGACATCTTCGAAGCCTTTGATGAGGTAACCAATTTGAAACTTTGGCTCCTTTCTTCCTGTACAAGCAAGCAATGACTAATAAAAGGTCATATATTTTAACTGGATTATCTCTGTTTCAGCTGCTGCTAATGAAGAGAGGAGGGCAAGCGATATATTACGGACCGCTGGGTCGGAATTCCCACAAGGTTATCGAATACTTTGAGGTACTAATCTTGTATACTAACACATTTCTTTTTACACATCTGATATGGTACATATTGACGAGGCAGAAACCTCTGGTCTAATGCTCCTTATTACTAAATTTCAGTCTATTCCTGGTGTCCCGAAAATCAAGGAGAAGTACAATCCTGCAACGTGGATGCTTGAGGTGAGTTCGATAGCTGCTGAAATGCGGCTGAAGATGGACTTTGCTGAGCATTACAAATCATCGTCCTTGTCCAAGTAAGTGAAGTGCTGAGACTTGAGATCAAACTAAATCCCTTTCATGCTGTCATTCATACCTTTGTCACTGACCCACCAACCTTTTATGCGTTTGTGCAGGAGGAACAACGAACTGGTGAAGGAGCTGAGTACGCCACCTCCAGGAGCGAAAGATCTGTATTTCTTGACGCAATACTCGCAGTCCTCATGGGGACAGTTCAAATCTTGTCTTTGGAAACAATGGTGGACTTATTGGAGAAGTCCCGACTATAACCTTGTGAGATACTTTTTCACATTAGCAAGTGCCCTAATGGTAGGGACAATTTTCTGGAGGGTCGGCACCAAAAGGTACGTGCCTCCATCTCCTATGGAGTAAACTTTCTGCGTTGGGGTTTTTCATAGAACATTGAGGCTCAAATTCAATCTTTCATCCAATTCCTGCTTGCTTCGTTACATCACTTTCCAGGGATAATCAGTCTGATCTGATCACGATTATTGGAGCTATGTACGCTGCCGTCTTATTTGTCGGCATTAACAATTGTTCGACTGTACAACCCGTGATAGCTGTGGAGAGAACCGTGTTTTATCGAGAAAGAGCAGCTGGAATGTATTCTGCGCTGCCTTATGCCCTTGCACAGGTGGGAATTAAGTACTTCTAACTCAATTCTTTGTTGCGGTACATCTTCCAATTCGTTGAACTTTAGCGATTCGCTGTGCGCAGGTGATATGCGAATTGCCGTATGTGCTCTTTCAGACCACATACTACACGGTGATAGTGTATGCGATGGTCTGCTTCGAGTGGACAGTGGCAAAATTTTTCTGGTTCTTCTTTATCTGCTTCTTCTCCTTTCTCTACTTCACATACTACGGCATGATGACAGTCTCCCTCACGCCCAACCAGCAAGTAGCTGCCATCTTTGCCGCCGCTTTCTATGGTCTTTTCAATCTTTTCTCCGGATTCTTCATCCCAAGACCAGTGAGTTCCTTTTAGTCCTCAAAGTTTCGATTCTTATACGACCATCTGGTCATGCTTCTCGCACAGGACATAACAATTTGCTCTCAATTCTTTTTCAGAGGATACCGAAATGGTGGGTGTGGTACTACTGGATCTGTCCTGTGGCATGGACTGTGTATGGATGCATAGTGTCACAGTATGGTGACGTCGAGCACAAGATCAAAATCCCCGGCCAACCTGACCAACCCATCAACCAATACATTCACAAAACTCTCGGGTATGACCCAAACTTCATGGGACCTGTCGCTGGAGTCCTGGTTGCTTTCACAGTCTTCTTTGCCTTCATGTTTGCTTATTGCATCAAAGCGCTCAACTTCCAGATGAGATGATGCTATGATGATGCTCTTGAAGATGAAGGCAAGCTCTTGCTCTGATCATCGTGTACATGTAAAATATCGACACAAAATGCAACCCCTTAAGTTCTGTGAGGCATTGATTGATTTTTGAGAGAAGGATTAGGCTATGGTATTGGGCACAGGCTTCAGATACATAGAAAAACGTAGAAGTTAGCAAGGTTAGAGGAGAATGCATAAATGTAAAGACATTTTCTCAGACAAACTTGCATAATTGGTCAAATTTGAAGAGATCATATTTGCTTTCTGAGCGAATTTTATATATATAGTCGCAACATCTTCCCAGTATCATATTAATGGATTCTTTTTAAAAAAGTGAATATTCATTGTAATATTCAGGTCTTTTGGAAGTGGTGGGACCCACTTGAGTTTAAAAGGAAAAGAAAGAGAGTTGAAAAGTCAAAGAGGAGAAGGAGAGAGAATAAGTGGGGGTTACATTTTCATTCTCAGAAGTTGAACCAGTCGGGAGAGAAAAGAAAAAGAGAGAAAAGAGGAGAGGGAGAGAAGAAGAAAGGGAAAAAGAAGGAGAGGGTTTTGCACGTGCGCATCGTGGGAGCCTCGTAAAGCCGACTCGATTATTTTATACAATACCCGGTGAGTACACGTGTTTCTTATTCCTCCAATCGAAGCATTTTTTCGGTTTAGGGCTCAAATTCGGAATATTGGGAATATTGATTGGCGAAGTTCGATTTTTGAGTTTTTGAGCCATGAAAGTTTATAAGAATGGTAGTTTAGGACGTCATGGACCCGTAGGATTTTACGGATTTAGATTTGAGCTTGTGGTTTGTCCGAAACGGAATTTCGAACCTTCTCGCGTATGGTGAACAGTACGCGCGCGGTGATTGTGAGGTCTGATTTTGTCAGTTTCGGTTCAAAATTGGGTTGTCCAATTTATGGGTCTTCTAGTGCTCGGAATTACCTTCATTTTGTTTATAAGATTGTTTGGATCGGAGTTCGGATGAGAAAGTTGTGACATAATCAAGTTTTGCACCCTAGTTTCACTTCTTGAACGGCTTTGAATAAATTGCTTTTGTTAGGCGTTTCGTTAGCACTTAGGGGTCGTTTTATTAGTGTTAAGGCGTGATTTAGTTGTCTCAATAATTGAGGTAGATTTTTATTGGGTTTTAACTCATTCCTCAATTATTTGTTAGGATCGCGAGTTTGACGATTCAAATATCGTTTTATTGGATCGTAGGCGACGAGGTGAGTGGATTATATCTTCTTTGAATTTGTAAAATTCATGTGAGAAAATTATATGGATTATATATGGTATGGGATTATGAAATGACATTATTATTGCATAAAAATCGGATCGGACATGGACTACCTTTTGATTGTTTATAAATGTTTGGAAAGCATATTACGCAAAGTATTGGAAGGCAAAATATCTTTATAAGTGTTTTGCAAATGATTTATGGAAAAGTATATGGATGACTTGAGAAATGGTGGATGGCGATATTGCAAAAATGTATTTATTTGGTTTATTATATTGATTCATGGATTGACTTTTTGGTATTTGAGGATGGTTATTTTGCTCATTATTGCTGTGAGCCCATTGAGGGGCATGTTGGTATGCATAGGGTAGGATATCCTTTTGGGCCGAGCCACCGCATTATAGGTGGAGACTTTTTCTTAGGGGAATCTTGGTCGCGTCTTGTCGCGGCGTTATGTCGTGACCATGAGAAATTGAGCAATAGATTAGTCAATGGATGGACCATTGACGTGTGATTTTTGAATGGAGATTATTCAATGGACTTGACCATTGATTCTTGTATTGTTATTGTGGTTTAAATGAGTTTTCATATGAGTATAAAAGTAACTCTTATATGATTCATTATGTATTTTATATATTTGATGGAGTTTAAAAAGTTATGGGATTTCTTTGAATCCATGCATAGTGCTTGCCCGATCTCGCTAGAAGATATGTACTACTCACTGAGCGGTGGTTGCTCATTCCATTCACCCTTTATGTTTTCAGGTTCATCGGTTAGCGGCGAGTAAAGCGAGAGCATTATTGGGGGAAACTTTTGATTTTAATTTTTTTGTATGACTTAAGGAAGAGACTTATTTAGTGTTTGTTATCTTTCGAGATGGCTGAGTCCTTATTGTTAATATTATTTTGGAGAATTATAGAAACTCTGATGTGTAGCCAACGTGTTGGTCTATCTAATATATATATGGGTTTGAGTTCATATATGTTGATATCAGGTTGTTGGTTATATCGAGGCTGCGTCCTTCGTGTGGAAGGATGGCCGTGTCATATCCCTTTTCTTGCAGTTTTGGGGTGTGACATTCATGTTCTAGAAAATTTCTGGGATGTAAGAATCAGGAAAATCAAGAGAAACAATATGATAGTTGCAACAAAAACTGTGAATATATTGCATGTTAAGCGAATGAAAAAAATTGCTTGCTCATCTCACATTTTTTTTCCTCTTTTGCTATATAAATCAATCGCAGTTTCAAGTAGACTTGAGCAAGATCTATCAAATTGAATAACTCAATGATCGATCATGTTAACTTAAACTAGTTTTGATTTCATACGTCTAATTTAGTCCGTACTGCATGCATTGCATGGGTAACTTACATAAGAAATGAAACATGGATTAGAATTTTTCAAACAATGGATGTTAGAATTGCTTTTTTTGGTAAGTATCTTTCTCTACTTTAATGAATTATGCAATTAATATCGTCAATGGAGTTAGACACCATTACTTTAAGATAATAATTGATCATCTGGTATATACAATCACTGGGCTAACTGGAATTATTATGCGTTTAAAAACCTATTCGCCTGTCAAAGGCAAACAAGAGAGATAACATGATCTATATATCCAAAGGCGAGGATATGCATAGTTTTTTCGTAATAATTTAGATAGCATATGAAATACGATGATATTTACTTTATTCTAATGACTATTATTTGGCTATGCACAACATATAATGCTAATAAAAATCAAGGTTAAGCAACAAGTAATGAAGATGGAATAGTATCACGTGACCATGCATTGCACAAATTTTAGGGGGAAAAAGGATGCTACAAGTCCATGACTTTTGTATTATACTTACCTTAATACCAAGATTTTTCACCGAATCACTTAAATGCTAAATTTAAAAAAAAACGATCAGTTAAGTTCCTCTGACGACAAATTTCGGCAATTGATCCCCCGTGACTTTTTTTTTCTTAATGAAATTCTAATGTCTCCGTGGCTTCCTTAAAAAAAAATGAAGTCCGACGTAGACGATGACTTGGCTTAGAACTCTCTCTCTCTCATTCAATAATAGAGATCTCTTGGCTTGAAGCTGAAGCTCTCAGGAAGAAAGGATTCATCATCAATGGCGACCAACCCACTGCAAATTGACCCGAAAAGCAGTTTTGATAGCTCCAACTCCACCTTGTACAGCAAGCAAAGCCCATTCCCTTCTCCCCATCACCACCTTCATCTCCTCCTATTCGCACCACGGCTCCATGGTCTTCATTGATGCCTCCTTCCGGCCTTCACATTCCTCTTCGCGAGCTCTAACGCTCCATCGACTACCTCGCCTCCCGCCTTTCCGCCATGGGCATCTGCAAGGGCGACGCCGTTCTCCTTTTCTCCACCAACTCCATCTCCTTCCTCAAAATCTCATTGTAAAAATTGGAATTCAAGTGACACAAAATCACACAAATGAAGCGACAGACCTCTTTTGCAAGTTTCAGTTATTATGTTTGTCCCAAATCCACGATTGTGAGGTTACGGTTTGAGAGGAGGCTGATTTTTTCCCCAAGTCATCTATTGTGAGGTTAGGGATTGAAGAAAGGTTGAATTGGGGCAATCTGTGTTGAAACACCTTCATTTAGGACTATTAATGCTGATTGAGCCACCAGCAAGTCATGTAGATTGAAAGAAATGTTAGGATATCGTCATGTTGGATTTTTAGCATCCCAATTCGGAATTGATACTTAAGTAGTCCTTAAAATAAAAAAAAACAGTGGCACTTAAGTGACTTGATGAAAAGTTTAACGTCAAAGTGAGCGCTTTATAAAAATTATAGAATTTCTAATTTTCTTTTCGTGGTTTTAGGAGATTATGCTCTTTCTCTTTCTGTATTTATATGCCATCTACTTAGCGTTAGTCTTTTCTTCAATAAAACAAAATGTGCATATGATGATCCGAGTACGGCATGATGTCCTCAGCTGTTTTAGCTTTACTTATGATTAACCTCCCTAATCTTGTTTGTTATAAGAGACTTTGGATCATTTAGAGGAATCTTTTTGCCGGCTTCACTTGTCACTAAGTTGCCATCTTCGACCTCGACCGTCAGTCGTGGGGTGGCCAAAATATGTTAGGAAATCTCGGTTTTTACAATGATCCAATCATGAGAATAACTCGATTTTTTGCCAGATATTTGGAACAAAGAAGCCTTCGACTTCCTTTAATTTGAATAGATTCAGGAACGATGATTAACCATTTCTGCTATTTAACTTATCAGCACGATTTCAACAAGGTTATCAGCGAGCGAAGTGAAATCAAACTCAGTACAATTTGCGCCAACACCATCAATAACTGAACGACTCATTACTAGATTATCTGGAGCCTTAGCATACCAATAAGCATCTTTAACACAAAAAAATATAATCCCTAATAATCAGATGTCGAAGGCGATAGATTAGCCAGCGTAATTATGTTCTTTTTAATCATCATTTATCCTCCATATACATGTTCATCCAAATATGTTTGTCCAAATATGATTGTCTCTAATCATGCTCACCGAATTTGGCAAAGATGGAGGCTTTTGTTTATACACTTCCCTGAGGAGAATATACGACCTTGATGAAACGTTAAGCTTATAAAACTGGTTTCCCTCTGCCGCACCAGACGCCTCCTGGACAATATCAAATGCATACCATATCTCCATGCGTCGTCACCTTCTTCATCTGGCCCAGGAAAGCCTGAAATACCATTCGAGGATTACTCTGACCCCACCTCCATTTTGGTCAAGGATTTGACCCGTTTGACTCGTTGCAGGAGGCAATGCTGATTGCTATAATGCAAGGAGTGGACATGGTCTCTCGCTAATGGACATAGCAGGTCTAGCCAAGACGTGAGAGTACTAAGGGCTAGATATTAAGGATGCTGCTTGTATGTTGAATTGCATTGGTTCTCTAGACCTCCATCATTTGCTCTCTCTCTCTCTCTCTCTCTCTCTCTCTCTGAAGAAGAAGAAGAAGGACATGGAGCTTTGTTTTGATTTGTGAGGAAGTGCCTTGGCATCATAAGCTCTTCTTGAGAATTTGAGGTGAATGTTTCTTCTTCTTCTTCTTCTTTCTTTCTTTCCTATTTTCTATGGGAAACTACGTAATGGAAATGATTTTTGCTAATATGCATGCTTTCTTTCTTTCATGAGCTTCGACTGAGTACTAGCAGCGCTAAGCATGACTCATTTGGTCATCTGTCTATTTATTCAAACTTTTGAAGTTAGCATATTAGCTATTGATTAGAATTTCGCATCAAGATTTTGCTACCATTTACTCGATACAGAACTAGAATAAGAACGAGAAGGCGAGGGATAGCTCTAGGAAATATGGAGGGATTTGAACGAGCGCAATCATGGAGGCAAATGAGCCGAAACATGAGCCGGAGCCTAAGCAGGAGCAGGAGCAAGACTAACTGGGGTATGGACACTGCGTTCGCTGGTGCTAGGCAATCGAGTCGGACGAGCCTCATCGATGAAGAAGAGGAAGCTCTCAAATGGGCCGCAATTGAGAGATTGCCAACGTACGACCGTCTACGGACGAGCATCTTCCAAACTTTCGTCTTGAGCGATGAGCAGAACCGCGAACAGAAGTTGGTGCTGGATGTGAGGAAGATGGACCTGAATGATAGGCAACAGTTCATTGATAGGATATTCAAAGTGGCTGAAGAAGATAATGAGAGGTTCTTGAGGAAGCTTAGAAACAGGATTGACAAGTGAGTTTCCCTTTCATTTTCAAGTTGGATGTAAATGAAATGCTTCACGAAATCTTTTGGCCCCAGTTCTATCAACCAGGCTTCACTAATGATTAATGACAATGAGGTTGTCTGGAACCATGTCTTCTTTATTAACTCAGATGCATATCAGGACTGCTGATTTGTGTTATAGTACTGTTTCGCCAGAATTCGACTCCGTGACCCAATACCTTCCACCGAAAGTCCTTTTTTCGGTTTTTATTGAAAGAGATAGGTTATGTGGCAATTCTAGATAGAAAATATTATAGATAGATAAGGGAATCAATGACTTTATTGCCAATGAAATCAAGCTTAAACAACTATACTAGAATTTAATCAGCAACAAAGCTTGAAAATGTAAAGATGCAAGCATGGAATTTAAGATAAGGCACTCAGGAATTACAGTAAAAATACATGCTAGAATTTAATCGACGAAACAGATCTCAACACTATAGCTAAAAAACACATTGGAATTTAATTAACGACGCAAATCTGAAAATTATAACTACAGAAATTTAAATATATTGAGAGATAACATGTTTGTTTGTTTGTGAGGAGTTTAACAATACACAAACACTATTGTTCACAACATAATTGCCCATAAGCAATTTTTCAATAGTTTTAGTCATGCCTTCACATCTCCGGAGCTTTAAGTTTCATATCTTCTTCTCATTTCTACGTGGTTACTAAATTCAAATGAATACTATTTGGTTCTAGTTACAACAACACTTATCCATAAGAAACTCAAATATTCGAAAATATCACTACTAGGCAGTTACACGTCAATGTTTGTTGATAACTTCATCCTAGATAACTAACGTTTGCTATTGATGACTTGCTTGGTTGTCGATGTTATTCGAGTTGTTGATATTTATCTAAAAAAGCTTAAATATTCGAAAATATTGCTATTCATCAAGTTAAGATTGTTCTTTTTATTGATGATTTATGTTATTATTCACTAATCTACTCATCAACTAAATCAATTACTAGTCCTGATAACCAAGTACATAACTTTCTAGCCGCATTTCCTTTGCATTTTCAACTTGTCTATTTTTCCCCCAAACAAACCGACAGAAAAATCAACCAAAAAAAGAAAAAAGAAAACGAGTGTTTAGTAAAAGCCCTTCTGTTGGGGGTGAAAAAGGACGAGAAAGCGACATGCATTGCCATCTTTATCAACTCGTATGAATATTTTAAAGGTTTGCACATTGTGATTTAGCCAAGACTTAGTCATGCTTCTCCATAGACAACTAATTGATGTATATGCGGCCGCTTGATTTTGTTTGTAATTAAATGACTGACATCCCCACCCTGTTGACAAGGTCAGCTGATAAGGACTAGGCTCATAAGAACAAGAAGCAGTCAACTCAGCCAATTAATTAATTAATCATGAATTAATGTGAATTACAGTTGAGTATTTGTCTTGTAATTGATTTGATTTTGGATGATTATTGGCAGGGTAGGGATCCAACTTCCGACAGTGGAGGTGAGATTTGAGCATCTGAATCTAGAAGCAGATTGTTACATCGGAAGCAGAGCTCTCCCAACACTCGCCAATGTTTCCCTAAACATGGCTGAATCAGCTCTTGGTTTGGCTGGGATTAGACGGGCCAAGAGGACAAAACTAACCATCCTTAAAGGTGTCTCTGGCATTGTCAAGCCATCAAGGTGAACCAAAGCGCCCCCCTCCACCCCCAAAAAAAAAACAAAAAAAAAAATCCTAATTAGGGAAGTTATTGTTAGGATTTAATTAATCAGTTCAGATTGGTTCTTAAAACACTAATTTGTTGGTTGGACATATGTTATGATTTTATTACAGGATGACCCTTCTATTAGGCCCACCATCCTCAGGGAAGACTACCCTTTTGCTAGCTCTAGCGGGAAAATTGGACCCAAAGTTGAAGGTATAAGACTGAACTCATATAGACTCTCTAGAGCCTATTGAAGATTTATAAATTGATTAATATAATAAGCCTGAGGCTGGAAAGTAATTTGTGAAATTGTCGTGATTGAGCAGGTTGAAGGGGAAATCTCATACAATGGGTACAGGTTCAGTGAATTTGTGCCACAAAAGACATCTGCATATATCAGCCAAAATGATGTGCATTTGGGTGTATTGACCGTGAAAGAAACCCTAGATTTCTCTGCAAGGTGCCAAGGAGTTGGAACTAGATATGGTAATTTTGTTTTTATGGAAATAATATTGAATTATTAGTGTATTCTTTTTTCTTTAAAAAGTATGTTTAAATATATATGACCCATCATTGTATGTTAGTAAACTGGTTTTTACTGTCACAGAGCTCCTCTCTGAGCTAGCAAAAAGGGAAAAGGATGCTGGGATTTTTCCAGAGCCGGAGGTTGATCTTTTCATGAAGGTAATGAAGCTCAATATCTCTTTAGTTTTCAAACTAATTTTAATCCTATGGTCACCGCATTTTAATTTTAAGAAATTATTGATTCTTGATGATTGAATTATTAATTTCCCTCACAGGCCACAGCCATGAAGGGTGTTGAGAGCAGTTTAATTACAGATTACACCTTGAAGGTAAGCGAAACGTTAAGTATGCATGTCACTTTCTGGCAAATTTTGAAATTTTATGCTAGTTGGAAGTAGAGTCTTCTCTTTTTCCTAAATTTCTTCACTTGGTTGACTGTTTGCTGGCAAGTTGGCTAGTAAATATTCTAGGATATTTAAGAAAGAGGGAGAGAGAACCATGAAGATTACATCTTTACTCAATTGACTTAATAAAAGAGTACAAAGATGGCTCTATTTATAAAGAATGAAAGAAACCCAAAAACCCTAATTACCTTATTTTACGGCCACCTACTAACTATTTACTAATATTCATAACTATTCAACATGGACACGCTTTTTTTTTGGATTCTAGACCTTTTTGTTGGTTTATAAGACATTTGAACCAACTATACGACCAAAAAAAGAAAAAACCAACTACATTATCAATCTGTTCACCCACATGGAAATGAGTGAATTTATATCCTTTACAATTTCTCACCTTGTTTTTGGAAGTTTCATTTTCCTGTTTGTTAAAATTCACAGCAAATTGCTGATCATGAACGTGTTCATCATGATACACCTTTGGGGACTTTGACTTATTGTAGGTGCACTCAGAAAGAGACTGCCTTAATCCGCAGGAATTGTTAAAGTTGATGAACCCGCAATAGTACTGATCAGTTTCTATACATAAATAGCCTCTTCCAATCTCACTATGTCTCTGTTTTTTTCTCTTTTTTATGTTAATATATGAAACAGATCTTAGGGCTCGACATATGTCAAGATACAATTGTCGGAGACGAAATGCAGCGTGGGATATCCGGTGGACAGAAGAAGAGAGTAACCACAGGTTTTACTTTTAGTATCCCTTAGTAAAAGTCCTAATTATCGACTCTACGTCCGTGTTTACAGAGCTGAATAAGAAGTTGTGACAATTTTTCTGTGAGCGTGCCTGCGAAAAGATAAAGTTCCATGAGGCAATGTTAAACTAATGAGAAGCCCCGTAAGATCATTATGGAAGAAGTAATTAATATGCTCAAATTCATGTAAATACAGGAGAGATGATTGTTGGGCCTACAAAAACACTGTTCATGGATGAGATATCAACCGGCCTTGACAGTTCGACAACATACCAAATTGTGAAATGCCTTCAACAAGTGGCACATCTCACTGATGCCACAATCTTAATGTCATTGCTGCAACCTGCACCGGAGACATTTGATTTGTTTGATGATATTATTCTATTATCAGAAGGCCAGATTGTGTACCAGGGACCACGAGAAGATGTTCTCGAGTTCTTCGAGCGATGTGGGTTCAGGTGCCCTGAGAGAAAGGGTACTGCTGATTTCTTGCAAGAGGTAAAAAAAGAAAAATCAGCAACAATGGCATGCTTAATTGAATAGCTTCTGCTGCATTTTATGCTCCAACTTCATTATATGGTAGAATAAACATTGGTCAGGTCAGGTCGGTGTCTAGGATCTTCATGTGAATTAGTGTTAAACAGTTCAAACTGTGCTAGACTTAGGCTGCTTTTAAATCTGCATATTAGGCGAAAGTGAAGTTATCAAGCCGTGTCTGATATCGTCCCCTTTATGAATCTGACGGTCTAGCTTGATGGATGCTACTACAACAGGTTACCTCGAGAAAGGACCAAGAGCAATACTGGGCAGACAAAACCAAACCATACAGGCACATATCAGTCAGTGAGTTCGCCAACAGATTCAAGCAATTTCACGTTGGCATGAGGCTCGACAATGAGCTCTCCATCCCGTTTGATAGGAGCAGGAATCACCAAGCGGCTCTAGTCTTCACAAAATACTCTGTTCCTATGATGGAGCTAGTTAAAGCCTGTTTTGACAAGGAATGGCTGCTAATAAAGAAAAATGCATTCGTGTACATTTTCAAGACCATCCAGAGTATCATCTTGGCAGTCATTGGGTCGACGGTGTTCATCAGGAGCAGGATGCACACTCAGAACGAAATGGATGGGCAACTGTATATTGGTGCTCTCCTGTTCTCAATGATCATCAACATGTTCAATGGTTTTGCTGAGCTGAGCATGGCTATTATGAGGCTTCCGGTTTTCTATAAGCAGAGAGACCTTCTGTTTCACCCTCCTTGGACCTTCACATTGCCTAATTTCTTGCTCACGATTCCCATGTCCATGATTGAGTCCGTCGTTTGGATGGTGATTACGTACTATTCCATGGGATTTGCACCTGAAGCTAGCAGGTATGTGAGATGAAGTTGCAGAAGCACCACAGCCTTTATGATATCACCATAAGTTGCAAAGGTCAATTGCTTCTTGCCCGCCCTAAAGTTTTGGGGGAGTCTGCAATGTCCTTCCTGACTTGGCTCTTAACAGTCTACCCCCAAAAATCCAACAGATCATTCAATCTAATAAACTAGTTGCTCACTCAGTTTTAGCCATCAAAGGAATGATAATTCTCAAGAGATTCATCTTGATTAAGGAAAATTGCTCAGGTTATTTAGTTTGGGAGAATCGTTTAGTGTCACTTTTCCTGCTAGAATGTATTCTTTTACCCGAAACTCGATATTGTTAATTAATAAAGCAGGCAGACTTTCTATTGGTTGGCAGTTACTTAAGGACGTGATGGCCATATATAGCAAGAGTTGAATTTTATAGGAGATCACTACAATTCTTTCCTTACTTGAGGCAAGAATGTAATTGACCCTGAATCTTGCTGCACAGTGATGAAATTCATTAATCACAATGGACTTCAAGGAATGCCGCCTCAAAGTAATGGATTGAATGATTATACTTTGGTTTTACTACTTGCAGGTTCTTCAAGCAACTTCTATTGATATTCTTGATCCAACAAATGGCTGCTGGGCTATTTCGATTCATATCAGGCGCTTGTAGGACCGTGATCATCGCGAGCACAGGTGGTGCTTTAATACTTCTCCTCGTGTTTTTACTTGGAGGTTTCATTATTCCTCGAGGTAAGTGTTCCATAAAAGAACAAGGACATAGACTACTCTTTAAAAGAATAGGTGCCAACTAGTACTTCACAAGCAAGGTGTAGTAATAGCAGAGAGCTAAGAGCTTGTTCGGATGTGGCAGGTAATATGCCTAGTTGGTGGAAGTGGGGTTACTGGGCATCGCCCTTAACTTATGCTTTCAATGCCATTGCTGTGAATGAGATGTTTTCTCCTCGTTGGATGAATAAACCGGTAAATCTCCTAGTGTCCTCCCATGTTCCATTGAATTAGCATGTCCAGGCCTGCTATCTGTCAAATTGCTGTAATTACACAGAACTAATGTGTAATTACAGCAATTTGACTGAGACATTTTGTTCTACTTATGTTTCATAGTTTTAATCTTTTTACATACGTATTTAACATATGTTAAAAGAAGAATGACCAAAGTATAGCAATTATCAGCATTTATCACTGTCAAACTTGTCCTATGAAATAGGGACATGTACATTTTTTGTTCCTTTTTCATCTTTACAAGAAACCAACAAATAATCAGTTGTCTTGCAGGCTAACAGTGGTAATTCGACTTTAGGTTTGGCAGTCCTCAAGACCTATGGTCTCTCCAATGAAAATTGGTATTGGATTGGTGCATCAGCTCTTATTGGATTCGTAATTCTCTTGAATGTGCTCTATACCCTTGCCCTCACATACCTAGATCGTAAGCTCTAGCTAAACGCACAGGAAGTTCGGATTTTCGTTTCCCCTGACATAACTCTCTCAGAGGGTCTCAACTTTTTTAGTCTCTTGTTTAATAAGATACATAATACTGCAGCCCCTGGAAAACCTCAAGCAGCAATATCTGAAGAAACAGACAAAGATGAAGAGGACGAACAATCAGAATCAAAGGACAAATCTAGAATGAGGAGACTTTCTTCGATTATGAGAGAGTCTTTTAGTGGGCCCTTATCTACATTCGATGGGAACAATACAAGTAAATAAAAATTAAGACAGCTAAGTACTTCTTCACGAGAAAATGTTACCCGTTGTCATATGAACATTTGCTTTTGAATATTTCAGGAGGCATGGAGCTCCGACGGATGAGTAGCCGAACAAACACCAATGGCCTGAGCAGAAATGCAGATTCCTATCTTGGATTGCAAAGAGGTGTTGCTGCGAAGAGAGGAATGGTTCTGCCTTTTGCTCCTCTAGCAATGTCCTTTGATAGTGTAAATTATTATGTAGACATGCCTCCGGTATGTAATCTTTACCTATCATGCTTGTCTTAAGTCAACATCACATAACCTTTAGGGATTTGAGATTGCAAAGCTACCCAAGCACTCAATGTGTGAGCTTTACTCAACAGGAAATGAACGAACAAGGGATCACAGATGACAAACTCCAGCTACTCAGGGAAGTAACAGGTGCATTCAGACCTGGAGTGTTGACTGCACTAATGGGAGTAAGCGGAGCTGGAAAGACTACCTTCATGGATGTTTTAGCAGGGCGGAAGACAGGTGGCTACATTGAAGGCGACATCAGAATTTCGGGATTTCCCAAGAAACAAGAAACCTTTGCCAGAATTTCAGGATACTGTGAACAAAACGATATTCACTCGCCACAAGTCACTGTGAGAGAGTCTTTAATCTACTCAGCTTTCCTACGTCTACCAAAAGAAGTCGGGAAAGAAGAAAAAATGGTATGAGTATATTTAATTTTGGCCTTCACCTATTTATTCAAGTCGTGATAGAAAGACTGTAAGAACGAGAATTAGATGTTGGTGAAATTTAGTAATTTTTTCTTGAAATTGTCGTGCTGCCAGATTTTTGTCGATGAAGTGATGGAATTGGTAGATTTGGATAATCTCAAGGATGCACTAGTTGGTCTTCCAGGAATTACCGGTCTATCGACAGAACAAAGGAAAAGATTGACTATAGCGATAGAGCTTGTCGCTAATCCATCCATAATATTCATGGATGAGCCAACATCAGGTCTTGATGCACGAGCTGCCGCCATTGTTATGAGGACAGTGAGGAACACGGTGGATACTGGTCGGACCATCATCTGCACGATTCACCAGCCTAGCATTGACATCTTTGAAGCCTTTGATGAGGTAACAAGTTTGAAACTTGTGTTCCATTCGCCCTGTGCAAGCAAGCAATGACAATTAAAAGTTCATATATTTAACTGGATTATCTTTGCTTCAGCTACTGCTGATGAAGAGAGGGGGGCAAGTGATATATTCTGGACCCCTCGGTCAAAATTCTCACAAGGTCATTGAGTACTTTGAGGTAGCAATCTTGTACACCTGTACAAATTTCTTTTTACACACTGGTGTGATACATATTGATAAGACAAGTCAGAAACATCTGGTCTCATTATCCTTTTTACTAATTTCAGTCTATTCCCGGAGTCCTGAAAATCAAGGACAAGTACAATCCGGCAACATGGATACTCGAGGTGAGCTCAATAGCAGCTGAAATGCAGCTCAAGATGGACTTTGCTGAGCATTACAAATTGTCGTCCCTGTTTAAGTATGTAAATTGCTGGGACTTGAGATCAAACTAAATCCTTTCCATGTTGTCAATGAAAACGTTGTTGCTGACCTGCTAAAATTATATGCCTTTGTGAAGGAGGAACAAGGAACTAGTGAAGGAGCTGAGTACGCCACCTCCAGGAGCCAAGGATTTGTTTTTCCCGACCCAATACTCACAGTCCTCATGGGGACAGTTCAAATCTTGTCTGTGGAAACAATGGTGGACTTACTGGAGAAGTCCTGACTATAACCTTGTGAGATACTGTTTCACATTAGCCTGTGCCCTAATGGTGGGGACGATTTTTTGGAGGGTCGGCACCAGAAGGTACGTGCCTCCATGACCGGCTGATTAAACTTTTGACGATGTGGTTTTTTTAAGAACAGCGAGGTTAAAATTGATGTTTCATCCAATTTATGCTTGCTTCATTATATCACTTTTCAGGGAAGATCAGTCTGATCTGACCATGGTTATAGGAGCTATGTATGCTGCGGTCTTGTTTGTTGGCATTAATAATTGTTCTACCGTGCAACCTGTGATAGCTGTTGAGAGAACCGTGTTTTATCGAGAAAGGGCAGCCGGAATGTATTCTGCTCTGCCTTACGCAATGGCACAGGTGAGAATCAACTGCGAAGTTATCACTCAATTCTATATTGGCAATACAACTTCACTCAATTTGTTAAACTTTAGCGATTCGCCATGTGCAGGTGATATGCGAATTACCGTATGTGCTCTTTCAGACCTCATATTACACGGTGATAGTTTATGCAATGGTCTGCTTCGAGTGGACAGCGGCAAAATTCTTGTGGTTCTTCTTCATCTGCTTCTTCTCCTTCCTCTACTTCACATACTACGGCATGATGACAGTTTCGCTCACGCCCAACCAGCAAGTCGCCACCATCTTTGCCGCTGCTTTCTACGGTCTTTTCAATCTTTTCTCGGGATTCTTCATCCCAAGACCAGTGAGTACATTTTACTCCTCAATCTTTCAGAACCATCGGCTCATACGTGCTCAAGCAGAACATTTCAATTTGTTCTCAATTCTTTTCAGAGGATACCGAAATGGTGGGTTTGGTACTACTGGATCTGTCCCGTGGCATGGACCGTGTATGGATGCATAGTGTCTCAGTACGGTGATGTCGAGGACAAGATCAAAGTCCCTGGCCAAGCTGACCAACCCATCAAGCAATACATTCAAGATACTTTTGGGTACGACCCAAACTTCATGGGACCTGTTGCTGGAGTCCTGGTTGCTTTCACAGTCTTCTTTGCCTTCATGTTTGCTTATTGCATCAAAGCACTCAACTTCCAGATGAGATGAGGCTATGATGATGCTCTTGAAGATGAAGGCAAGCTCTTGCTCTGATCATCGTGTACATGTAAAACATCGACACAAAATGCAGCCCGGTAAGGTTCTGCAAGGCATTGATTGATTTTGAGAGAAAAATTAGTCTACTGTATTCGGTATAGGCTTCAGATACATAGAAAAGCGTAGAAGTTAGCAAGTTTAGAGGATAATGCGCAAACGAAGAGACACTTTCTTAGACAAACTTGCATAATTGGTCAAATTTGAAAAGATCACGGTATCATATTAATGGATTCTATCGCTCTTTTTCCTTTTTCAAAAGGTCAATATTCATGTTCCATGAAAGTTCTGGCATGTAAGAATCAGGAAGAAACAACATGATAATTGCAGCCAAACTGCGAAAAAATTGCATGTTACGCAAATGAAATGAATTGGTTGCTCATCTCACATTTTTTTTCGTTTTTTGTAATGGAGATTGATTGCAGTTTAATGTAGACTTGAGCAAGATCAATCGAATTGATTAGCTCAAGGATCATGTTAACTTTAATACTAGTTTTGATCTTGTACATCTAATTTAGCTCGTATTGCAAGCATTACGTGGGAAACTACATAGTAATGAAAAATGAATAAGGATTTTCAAAACTCCGAAGGAACAATTGCTTTTGTGTAAGTATCTTTCTCTATTTAAATGAATTATACAACTAAGTAATATCGTAGATGAAGTTAGACACCATTAGTTTAAGATAATAATTTATTATATAATATATACAGTTCATAAATCACAGGGCTTAACTGGAGATACTATGTGTTCCAAAACCTATTCATCTATCAAGGAGAAACAAGAGAGATAACTTGACCTGTATATATCCAAAGGCGAGGATACATGTAGTTTTTTTCCACAATGATTTAGATACACTCTGCTGATCAAATTAGCGTATGAAATACGCCGATATTTGCTTTATTCTACGGACGATTGTTTGACTATGCACGACACATAATTCTAATAAAGATCTAGGTCAAGCAACGACTAACAAAGATGAAATAGTATCACATGCCATTGCACGGGTATTAGGAGATCATGCTCTCTCTGTCTCTATATTCCATCTACTTAGCATAGAGGAACCGAGTACGGCATGATGTCCTTAGCTGTTTTTGCTTTACTTATAATTAACCTCCCTAATCTTGTTTATTATAAGAGAGATTCGGATTATCTAGAGGAATCCTTTGCCGGCTTCACTTGTCACTAAGTCGCTATCTTCGACGTCCATCGTCCAGTCATGGCGTGGTCATAATATGTTAATAATTCCCAGTTTACACAACGATCTAATCATAGGAATAGCTCCTTTTTTGCCAGATATTTGGAACAAAATGCGTTCAATTCACAATCCATTACCCAGATTCGGGAAGTACAGGAAAGAACAAGCCCTAAAGAAGCCTTGTACTTCCTTTACTTTGAATAGATTCAGGAACGATGATTAACCATTTTTGTGATGGCCTAGGCAACGGTGTGTGGGGAAGAGGGATGGTGGTACGTCTAACCCTCGGTCCTTGAACGTGCGCAAGGAGGGGGCATGTCTCATATCCCACATAGCTTAGGGAAGAAGTCTTGGGCTAGTTTAAAGAGCTTGAATTCTCTACTCTGTGTAACGCATTTTAAAACTGTGCGGGTCTCGGCTCAAAGTAGATAATATTACGCAGTGATAGTGACCCAGGTCCTTACAATTTCTGCTATTTAGCTTATTAGCTGGATTTCAACAAGGTTTTTAGTGGGCGAAGCGAAATCAAGCTAAGTACGTTTGCACCAACACCATCAATAATGGGATTGGCCTTGCGTGAAGGATGGAGGTCAGAACAAGTTGCAATCAAATAACTGAACGACTCATTACTAAATTATTTGGAGCCTCAGCATAATATTAAACATCTTTGACACTAAAAATATAATCACTAATAATCAGATAGTTGAAGGCGACAGATTAACTAGCGTAGTTATGTTCTTTTTAATGATTATTTATCCTCCGTATACATGTTCATCGAAATATGTTTGTCCGAACATTATTGTCTCTAATTATGCCCACTGAAGTTCGTAAAGATGGAGGCTTTCATATATACACTTCCCTGAGTAGAATCTGTTATCTTTGTTGATATATATGCACACCAATCTTTAAGGATGCCGCTTGCATATTCACTTGCATTAGTTCTCCGGAGCTCCATCATTTGGTCTCTCTCTCTCTCTCTCTCTCTCTCTCTCTCTCTCTCTCTCGCTAAAGAAGATGAAGAAGAGCAAGGAGCTTTGTTTTGATTTTTGAGGAAGTGCCTTGGCCTCGTAAGCTCTTCTTGAGAATTTGAGGTGTTAGTTTCTTCTTCTTCTTTTTTACTTTTCTACTTTCTTTGGGAAACAACGTAATGAAAATGGTTTTGCTAGTATGCATGCTTTCTTTCTTTCACGAGCTTCGACTGAGTACTAGCAGCACGAAGCATGGCTCACTTGGTCATCTGTGTATTCATTCAAACTTCTGAAGTTAGCATATTAGCTCTTTATTAGAATTTGGCCTCAAGATTTTGCTACCATTTACTTGATACAGATCAAGACTAAGAATTAGAACACAACGAATAGTTCTTAGGAAATATGGAGGGATTCGAACGAGTGCGATCATGGAGGCAAACGAGCCAAAACATGAGCCGGAGCCTAAGCAGGAGCAGGAGCAAGACAAACTGGGGCATGGACACTGCGTTCGCTGGTGCTAGGCAATCGAGTCGGACAAGCCGCTACGATGAAGATGAGGAAGCTCTCAAATGGGCCGCGATCGAGAGATTGCCGACGTATGACCGGCTACGGACAAGCATCTTCCAAACTTCTGTCGAGAACGATGAGCAGAACCGCGAACAGAAGTTGGTGGTGGATGTGAGGAAGATGGACCTGAACGATAGGCAACAGTTCATTGATAGGATCTTCAAAGTGGCTGAAGAAGATAATGAGAGGTTCTTGAGGAAGTTCAGAAGCAGGATTGATAAGTAAGCTCCCTTTCATTTCAAATTGGATGCAAGTAAAATGCTTCACCAAATATTTTGGCCCTAGTTTTCTCAGCCATGCTTTTTAAATGATAACTGACAACGAGGTTGGCTGATAACAATGTCTTGCAATTACATGGGCTCTTTCTCAACTTCTTTTTCTTTCTCTTTTTTATCATGAAGAATATGCAACCATAGTAGACATTGCATAAAAATTTATCCTGATAAATTATAACAACCATTTTTCTCTTGTTTTCATTGGTGATATCTTCCAGCAATGCAGATGAACATAAGCGAAAAAAAAAATGGCCAGCCTCATGAGCACCAACAACCCTCTGATTTGATAACTCATATCGTTGACTCAGATTTTGGGTTTTTATTGCCATGCTGTTTTTATTGATTTTTAATGCATACAGCTCATGCACATGTATCAGGACTTACTGGATCTGGTGGGGGAAAGGGGGAAGATGAGAGCGATAGTACATGACTTTCTAGGCCATATTTCCTTAGCAGTTTCAACTCGTCTATTTTTGCCCCAACAAACCGACAGCGAAATCAACTTTAAAAAAAAAGAGAGAAAAAGTGTTTAATACCAGCTCTTCTGTTGGGGTTAAAAAGGGACGAGGAAAGTGACATGCATTGCCTTCTTTATTAATTTTGTTTATCATTTAATGAATGACATCCCACCTTGTTCACAAGGTCAGCTGATAGGGACAAGAAGTAGTCAACTTAGCCAATTAAATTAATCATGACGTAATGTGAATTATAGTTGAATATTTTTCTTGTAATTGATTGACTTGGATGATTACTTGCAGGGTAGGAATCCAACTTCCGACGGTGGAGGTGAGATTTGAGAATCTAAATGTAGAAGCAGATTGCCTCGTTGGGAGTAGAGCTCTTCCAACACTCGCCAATGTTGCCCTAAACATGGCTGAATCAGCTCTTGGTTTGGCTGGGATTAGATGGGCCAAGAGGACAGAACTCACCATCCTCAAAAATGTATCTGGCATTGTCAAGCCATCAAGGTGAGCCAAAGGCCACCAACCCCCCCAAAAAAATCTTTTAATTAGAGAAATTATTGATAGGAAATCATTAATCGATTCGGATCAGTTCTTAAAACACTAATTTCTTAACATATGTTATAATTTAATTACAGGATGGCCCTTCTATTAGGCCCACCATCCTCAGGGAAGACTACCCTTTTGCTGGCTCTGGCAGGAAAATTGGACCCAACCTTAAAGGTATAGGACTGAACTCAGATAAACTCTCTTGACCCTATCGAGGATTTACTAATTGATTAATGTAATAAATGTGAGGCTGAAATGCAAATTGTGAAATCGCCCCGATTGAGCAGGTTAAAGGGGAAATATCATACAATGGGTACAGGCTTAATGAATTTGTCCCCCAAAAGACATCTGCATATATCAGCCAGAATGATGTGCATTTAGGTGTATTGACCGTGAAAGAAACCCTAGATTTCTCTGCAAGGTGCCAAGGGGTTGGAACAAGATATGGTAATTTTGATTTTATCAAATAACTATGGAATTATTAGTACGTTTACATATGTATGAACCGTCAATGAATTAGTAATCAAACACAAGTATAATTGGTCTTACTGTCACAGAGCTGCTCTCTGAGCTTGCAAAGAGGGAAAAAGATGCTGGGATTTTCCCAGAGCCGGAGGTTGATCTTTTCATGAAGGTAATTGAGTTCAATATCTCTTCTTGAACTTGTTTTGATTTCCCTGGTCACTTCATTTTCATATTTCAAAATTAGTGATTCTTGATTATTGAATTATTAATTTCACTTACAGGCAACGGCCATTGAAGGTGTTGAGAGCAACCTAATTACAGATTACACCTTGAAGGTGAGCACATCACTTTCTGGCAAATTTTGAATTTATGATGGTTGGAAGCACGGTCTCTTTTTTATCTGAATTTCTTGACTTGGTCGAGTGTTCACTTGCAAACCAGCCAAGCCGTTTGATTTGATTCTAGACCTTTTTGTTGGTTTATCCATACAGACATTTAAACTGAGTATATTATGAACCTGTCCTTTTCTCTTTCTCACCTTCCTTTTGGAAGATTCAATATCCTGTTGGTTAAGATTTCCAGCAAATTGGTAATCAAGAACATGTTCATCTTGGTAAAAATTTGGGGACTTTTGACTTTTTTTCAAATCCAATGTGCAATCAGAAACTGAGTCAGCCTTACTCCGCAGGAATTGATAAAGTTGATGAACCCTCAATAGTACTGATCTGTTTCTCTACATATGTGGCCCCTTCCAGTCTCACTATGTGTCTCTCTTTTTTCTTTTGTTTCTTTTTATGTTAATAAATGAAACAGATCTTAGGGCTCGACATATGTCGAGATACGATTGTCGGAGACGAAATGCAGCGTGGGATATCCGGTGGACAGAAGAAAAGACTAACAACAGGTTTTACTTTTGTCATCCCTTAGTAAAAGTCCTTGTAGCTTCCGATGCATTCCATATTTACAGAGCTCGAATAAGAAGTCATGACCCTTTTACTGTGAGCATGCCGTGTGAAAAGACAATTTCCATGAGGCAATGTTAAACGACAAGCCTTGTTGAAAGAAGTAACAAATATGCTCAAATTCATGTAAATACAGGAGAGATGATTGTTGGGCCTACAAAAACATTGTTCATGGATGAGATATCAACTGGCCTTGACAGTTCGACGACATACCAAATTGTGAAATGCTTGCAACAAGTGGCACATCTCACTGATGCCACAATCTTGATGTCACTGCTGCAACCTGCACCAGAGACTTTCGAGTTGTTTGATGATATCATTCTCTTATCAGAAGGTCAGATTGTGTACCAGGGACCACGAGAACACGTGCTCGAGTTCTTCGAGCAATGCGGGTTCAGGTGTCCTGAGAGAAAGGGAGCTGCTGATTTCTTGCAAGAGGTAAGAAAAACAGCAATTATAGATGCTTAATTTAATAGCTTTTGCTGTGTTGCGTGCTCCGACTTTGAGTGTCATATGGTGAAATGATCATTGGTCAGGTCAGGTCGGTGTCTAGGAAGTTTGTGAATTAATGTTAAACACGTTCAAACTGTGCTAGACTCAGGCCGCTTTTAAAACGTCTATATTAGGTAAAGTGATGTCATCACATCGTGTCTGATACCATCGCCCCCGTGGATCTGATGATCTAGCTTGATATGTGTTACTAAAACAGGTTACCTCAAGAAAGGACCAAGAGCAATACTGGGCAGACAAAACCAAACCCTACAAGTACATATCAGTCAGCGAGTTCACGGATAGATTCGAGCAATTTCATGTCGGCATGAGGCTCGACAATGAGCTCTCCATTGCGTTTGATAGGAACAGGAATCACCAAGCGGCTCTAGTCTTCACGAAATACTCGGTCCCTATGATGGAGCTAGTTAAGGCCTGTTTCCACAAGGAATGGCTGTTGATAAACAAAAATGCATTCGTGTACATTTTCAAGACTGTCCAGATCATTATTGTAGCAGTCATTGCGTCGACGGTGTTCATCAGGAGCAGGATGCACACTCGGAACGAAACGGATGGACAACTGTATATTGGCGCTATCCTGTTCTCGATGCTCATCAACATGTTCAATGGTTTTGCTGAGCTGAGCATTGCTATTATGAGGCTTCCAGTTTTCTACAAGCAGAGAGACCTTCTGTTTCACCCTCCTTGGACCTTCACATTGCCTAATTTCTTGCTCACAATTCCCATGTCCGTGTTGGAGTCTATCGTTTGGTTGGCCATTACGTACTATTCCGTGGGATTCGCACCTGAAGCTAGCAGGTATGTGAGCTGAAGTTGCAGAGGTGTCACACGGAACCCTAAGTTTATCACCATAAAGTGCGAGGGTCAATTGCTTCTTGCTTGGGGTAGTTTGCAGTGTCCTTCCTGACTTTGGCTCTTAACAATCTGCCCCCAAAAATTCTACAGATCATTCGATCTAATAAGTTAGTTTCCCTCTCAGTTTTCGCCATATCAAAGTAATGATATTTCTCAAGAGCTTCTTCTTGATTAAGGAAAATTGCTTAGGTCACCTAGTTTGGAAGAATCGCTTAGTGTCACTTTTCCAGCTAGAATGTATCAATTACCTGAAATTCAATACTGTTTATTAGAGAAGCAGGCAGACTTTATATCGAGTTGCAGTTACTCAGGGACATCATGGCTATGTATTGCACAATGTGAATTTTCATTACACATAGCTGCAATTCTTTCCCTTAAGGCAAAATTGTATAACCCTGAACTTACTGCACGATTATGAACTTCATTAATCACGGTAGACTTCAAGGAATAAGGCCTCAAAGTATGTACTGAATGACCATACTGTGGCTTTACTACTTGCAGGTTCTTCAAGCAACTTCTATTGATATTCTTGGTCCAACAAATGGCTGCTGGGCTATTTCGATTCATTGCAGGCGCTTGTAGGAACATGGTTATTGCTAGTACAGGCGGTAATTTAATGCTCCTCCTCGTGTTTATGCTAGGAGGTTTCATTATTCCTCGAGGTAAGTGTTCCATAAAAGGAAAGGATATAGAAGACTCACCTAAAAGAATGGTGCTCACTAGTACTTAGCAAGCAAGGTGGAGCAATAGCAGAGAACTAAGAGCTTGTTCGGATGTGGCAGGTAGTATTCCCCATTGGTGGAAATGGGGTTACTGGGCATCGCCCTTAACTTATGCTTTCAATGCCCTGGCTGTGAATGAGATGTTTGCTCCTCGTTGGATGAATAAACGGTAAATCTCCTACTCTCCTCTGACGTTCCGTTAAATTAGCATTTCAGGGCCCACTGTTAGTTCTGCGTCATTACAGCAATTTGACTGAGACATTTTGTTCTGCTTATGTTTCATAGTATTAAGGTTTTTGCACTATAAATTAACATATTTTAGAAGAAGCATGACCAAAGATAGCAATTATCACTGGCAAACTTGTCCTAAATAGGGGACATATACATCTTTTTGTTCCTTTAAAAGAAACCAACATAATATCAGCTGTCTTGCAGGCTAGCAGCGGTAATATGACTTTAGGTTTGGCAGTGCTCAAGCCTTATGATCTCTCCAGTGAGAATTGGTACTGGATTGGTGCGGCAGCTCTCATTGGATTTGTAGTTCTCTTGAATGTGCTCTTTACCCTTGCGCTCATGTACCTAAATCGTAAGCTCTTGCCCAACATGTAATAAGTACTGAGTTTTTATTTCCCCTGACATTATACTCCCTCCTCAGAGGGCATCAGCTTTTTAACTCTCTTTTTTAATGAGATACATGGTACTGCAGCCTTTGGAAAACCTCAGGCTACGACGCCTGCAGAAGCAGACAAAGATGAAGAGGACAAACAATCAGAATCGAAAGAAGAATCCAGAATGAGGAGACTATCTTCGATTATGAGAGAGCCTCTTAGTGGACCATTATCTACATTCGATGGCAACAACACAAGTAAACAAAAAGACACAGGACAAATTACTCCTTCCCAAGAAAATGTTGTGAGTTTTAATTTGAGCATTTGCTTCTGAATCTTTCAGGAGACACGGAGCTCCAAAGGTTGAGTAGCCGAACAAATGGCAGGGGTCTGAGCAGAAATGCAGATTCCAAACTTGAATTGGCAAGAGGTGTTGCTGCAAAGAGAGGAATGGTTCTGCCTTTCACTCCTCTAGCAATGTCGTTCGATAGCATAAATTATTTTGTAGACATGCCTCCGGTATGTAATATCTAGCTTTTGTGCTTGTTTTTAAGTCAACATCACATGATGTAGTGATTTGACATGGCGGAGCTACTCAAGTACTCAACGTTGTGAACTTTATTCAATAGGAAATGAAGCAACAAGGGGTCACGGACGACAAACTCCAGTTACTCAGGGAAGCAACAGGTGCATTTAGACCTGGAGTATTGACTGCACTAATGGGAGTAAGCGGAGCTGGAAAGACTACCTTAATGGATGTTTTAGCGGGGCGGAAGACGGGTGGCTACATTGAAGGCGACATCAGAATCTCAGGATTTCCCAAGAAACAAGAGACCTTTGCCCGAATTTCAGGGTACTGTGAACAAAACGATATTCACTCGCCACAAGTCACAGTGAGAGAGTCCTTAATATACTCGGCTTTCCTTCGTCTACCAAAAGAAATTGGGAAAGAAGAAAAAATGGTATGAATACATTCGTTATCAACCTGTCTCCTATTTATTCAAGTTGGGATAGAAAGATTACAGGAACAATACCATGAAGTCAATGACATTTGACAATTTTATCTTGAAATGTTTGTGGTGTCAGATTTTTGTCGACGAAGTGATGGAATTGGTAGAATTGGATAATCTCAAGGATGCACTAGTTGGTCTTCCAGGAATTACGGGTTTATCGACAGAACAACGGAAAAGATTGACTATAGCAGTAGAGCTTGTTGGCAATCCATCCATAATATTCATGGACGAGCCAACATCAGGTCTTGATGCACGAGCCGCTGCCATTGTTATGAGGACAGTGAGGAACACGGTGGATACTGGTCGGACCGTGGTCTGCACAATTCACCAGCCTAGCATCGACATCTTTGAAGCCTTTGACGAGGCACCTAATTTGAAACTTTTTTTTTCCCCTTCCTGTAAAAGCAAGCAATGACTAATAGAAGTTCCTAAATTTAACCGGATTACTTATGCTTCAGCTGCTGTTGATGAAGAGAGGAGGGCAAGTGATATATTCCGGACCACTGGGTCGGAATTCCCACAAGGTCGTCGAATACTTTGAGGTACAAATCTTGTACACTTAAACGTATTCCTTTCAACACATCTGGTATGATATGTATTGACAAGACAAGGCAGAAACATATGGTCTCACTCTCCTTTTTGCTTACTTCAGTCTATTCCCGGAGTCCCGAAAATCAAGGAGAAGTACAATCCTGCAACGTGGATGCTCGAGGTGAGCTCGATAGCAGTTGAAGTACGGCTCCAGATGGACTTTGCTGAGCATTACAATTCGTCATTCTTGTTTAAGTAAGTAAAGTGCCAAGACTTGAGATCAATTTTCATGTTGCCAATGAAAACTTTGTCACTGACCTGCTAATATTCTATGCCTTTGTGCAGGAGGAACAAGGAACTAGTGAAGGAGCTGAGTACCCCGCCTCCAGGGGCAAAGGATCTGTATTTTCCGACGCAATACTCGCAGTCCTCATGGGGACAGTTCCAATCATGTCTTTGGAAACAATGGTGGACTTATTGGAGAAGTCCTGACTATAACCTTGTGAGATACATTTTCACATTAGCATGTGCCCTAATGGTTGGGACACTTTTCTGGAAGGTCGGCACCAGAAGGTACGTACCTCCTTGTCCTACTGTGTGAACTTACAGCAATATGGTATTCATAGAACATCGATGTTAATATTCGCTCTCTCATCCAATTCATGCTTGCTGCATCATTTCACAATTCCAGGGAAGATCAATCTGATCTGTACATGATTATGGGAGCTATGTACTCAGCCATCTTATTCGTTGGCATTAATAATGCCGCAACCGTACAGCCTGTGATAGCTGTCGAGAGAACCGTGTTTTATCGAGAGAGAGCAGCCGGAATGTATTCTGCTCTACCTTATGCACTTGCACAGGTGGGAATTAATTACCAAGCTATACCTCAATTCTTGATCCCAATACATCTTTCACTCGATTCTTAAACTTTAGCAATACGCTGTGCAGGTGATATGCGAATTGCCGTATGTGCTCTTTCAGGCCACATATTACACGGTGATTGTGTATGCAATGGTATGCTTCGAGTGGACAGCAGCAAAATTCTTCTGGTTCTTCTTCATCTGCTTCATCTCCTTCCTCTACTTCACATACTACGGCATGATGACGGTCTCCGTTACGCCCAACCAGCAAGTAGCCGCCATCTTTGCCGCCGCTTTCTATGCTCTTTTCAATCTTTTCTCCGGATTCTTCATCGCAAGACCAGTGAGTTCCTTTTAGTCCTCAAAATCTCAACTCTCTTGCGACCATCCGGTCATATATTTCCACGCAGGACATAACAATTAGTCCTCAATTCTTTTTCAGAAAATTCCAAAATGGTGGGTGTGGTACTACTGGATCTGTCCTGTGGCATGGACCGTGTATGGATGCATAGTGTCCCAGTATGGTGATGTCGAGCACACGATCAAAGTCCCTGGCCGAGCTGACCAACCCCCCATCAACCAATACATTCAAGAAACTTACGGGTATGACCCAAACTTCATGGGACCTGTTGCTGGAGTCCTGGTTGCTTTCGCGGTCTTCTTTGCCACCGTGTTTGCTTTTTGCATCAAAGCACTCAACTTCCAGACGAGATGAGGCTAGGATGATGCTCTCGAAGACAAAGGCAAGCTCTTCCTCTGATCATCCTGTAAATATAAAGCATCGGCACAAGATGCAGCGTGGCAGGATTGTGTGCAAGGGATTAAGAAAATTCTAGAGCAAGACTAGGAGGCCACGGTATCTGGTGCAGGCTACAGATACATAATCAGTACGTAAACTTAGCACGTATAAAGGGCAACTGTAAAGACCAAGGCTTATTACCTTGGTGACATTAGAGTGAAGTGTGCTTTTTTGCAGAACAAGTAATTGAAGTACAGCTGATGAAGTGCGACATAATACTATTTAAAGCATCATCATCATCATCCCCCCAAAAAAATTCAGCACTGGAAGTGATTTCATTGCCTGAAAAATCTCTGGGGAAGTCCTCTTACTGTTTTCAATCTCCATTTTTTTTTTTTTTTGGATATTATGGAGGAAAACACCAATCCTGAAATTATGCATCGTTTCTTCTTGTTAACCTCGAGCTTACCATATTATGGAGGAAAACACCAATCCTGAAATTATGCATCGTTGCTTCTTGTTAACCTCGAGCTTACCAAGGAATAGGATGTAGCCTGCATTACTTGTAGGGGGAAAGAAAAAAAAAGCTTGCAAAAGGGCGGTAAGATCAACGGATTCGATGTGACTTTAGGAATGTGTCCTTGATCCCATTTTAGCAAAAATAAAAATTTCCAGGGAACAATGCAGAAGGACATTTATCAGACAAGCTTGAATAATGGGTCGAATCTGCGAGGACCCTAGTCGCTCTCTGAGAGAACTTTATAGCTGCAGCCGCAACATCTTCCTGAGTGTCATGTCCATGGAACTCTTCCTTTCTTCTCTTTCTGGAAAAGTCAAAGATTCACGTTCCATGAAAATTCTGGCGTGAAACCATATGATAAATTGCGACAGAACAGTTGAGGAAAGAAGTTGGGGGTAGCAGCGATGTCAATGCGTGCAGGTCCAGCAAGAGAGAAAGGTTGTTTGGTCCCGAAATTCCGACCGGCCCTCACCCGCTCGCCAACGTGGCTCCACTTGTCGCTTCCTGATTGGTTCAGGACCACGCCGACGCCGAGTGGCGGGACCACCACGTGTGTTCTCGTGGCTCATGAGATCCTTGGGCAAATGCGTGTGAGGTGATGGACGTCTATTCATCCAAAAGCAGGTCATGGCATCTTGTTGTGGACGAGGATACCTCCATTGACTTTTGGATACCAATCCTTTTCCGTAAATTGAATCGTAACATCAAAAAACCAGACAATGAAAAAGAAATTTTCTATGAAACCTATCGTCGAATCTCGACCACTCATTCGAAAACCATTGCATCTCGACTGTTTGGACTTATTTTTACTCCTGTAATCCTACATGTTGTAAGATGATTCCAATTTCATGTCGAACATTTTTAAGCCATCCAACATCTTCGTGTACAAGACTTTTTCTAAATATATTTTGGAAATTCATTATTTTGGAATTTTAGAAGAGAAAGCCAAAAAGTACCGATCTTTCTGCACGAGATATAAGTATATTTATGGGACTAATTAGAGTTAGTTCATTGACACGCATTTTATTTATTTTGTTGATCCTCTCTAATCTTTTATTTCTTCTCTAAATCACGGCATCTCGAAGGAGAACACTATAATAAACGAGGCACTAGAATTCGAAAGCCTAAGGCACTAATTAAGAAAGGTTATCAATACTCAATTCATAATTTTTAAGAAATCGATATATTCGCATGATGCATGATAAGTACTTTGAAAATAGAAATTTTTTTTTTAATTAAATAGGAAAAATAAGAGGAAAAACGTGGGCAAAATTGGGGAGGACAAAGAATGTAAGAGCGAAGCGTGTGGTCGCCAACAGCAAATGGCCCACATTTTTGGGACCAAACCCTAATAATGATAAATAATTATTTCTTTTTTCCACGAGACGCAGCGAGTCGACGCGGCTCTCCTTCCTCCACCACCTCTGGATCTCTCTCTCTCTCTCAATTGAATCTTTTATCTTCAGCTTCAAATTTCATAGGGTCAATCCACCAAACTTAGGACCACTTTGCGGATAAAATTTGCAGATTCTGTATCTTGTTTTTTTACGGCGAAAACACAGGAAATTATCCGATCAGTCCTCAATTATTATATGGATGTTAATTTGGTTTTAAATTTAGTAATTTAGTCTTGAAATTTTGTGCGAAATTCTAATTTAGCCATTCTAGATAATTTTTGCTGAAAATTGTTGATAGGGTAGATAGTGAAATTGGAAAGCTTATGAGTCCATACAAAAATTTTAAGATTGATTGGTTGATTTTCTTGTTGAAAATATTTAGGCAATTTTGAAGTTCCTCTCAACATGAAAAAGAGAGGAACTCTTCCTTTTTAGGTCAAGTATAGCATCGGTTTCTAGCAACAATTTGATGATGAATGCATATGTTCTCGAAATGGTCGGAAGAGGAAAAAAGAAAAAATTCAAGAAAAAGGAAAAAATTCAAAAAATTTAAAAAAAATACAAAAATCACCCACATCAATATTGATTGGCATTTACGTTAATAGTTTTCAACTAAAATTGACTATGAGAAATACACTGGCAGATCATCAAAATGTCTAAAACTAAATTGGCATAATTGAAAAATACAATACTGAATTAATCATCATACAATAGAGTTATAACTCGTTGGACAATTTTTTCAAATAATCATGATTACTCAGTCACAACGCTAAGCTAATTAACATCTATTTTTGAGTACAGGTCACTTTAATCTTTCGTGATCGGTGCTTTGGACAAGGTCACGCCTTTGACAACCTAGCTTTTGCTTTCCAAATGACACGCACGCCAATAAAACATACGCGGAAAATCACCATTAACATTACCTAAATCATGCTCCGATGACACGGGTCAGTTTATAGTAAAATCACCTGGAAAAGCTTGGAGTATGGATTTGGATTGTAATTGGACGCCGTCAAGAAAGCGACTCCAAAGGTCAAGAAGAAGAGGAGAGACGTAATTGGTTGACCGAAGATGATGTGGCATTTCCCATTCGATCATCCTTCTCCTTTTCCCCTTTCCACCATAGATGTCACCTCACCTACCCTCGACCAACCACTAATGCCGCCAACCAAATACGATCAAAATCTCACCAGTCTAGACGAAGTCCATGATCATGGAAAAAACACGTTTTGGTGTTTCCATTAAATTATTATCATTGTCGTGTCAGGAAAGATCCCATCTAATCACTTTTTATATTATTTTGGGGCACGAATTTTTAATGATTCTCATTCAACTTGAAATATTGAAAAGCTTTTCAAGTATATATATTGACACATGTAAATCCTTACATAATTATTTCGCATCTTTCTATATATTGAACAGTACTTGAATTATCGAGAAAAGGTTAAAAAATGTTTTTTTTATTCCCTCTTTTTTATATGTAGATTATCATTAACAAATGATCTTAAAACACTCATGAACATAATCTTTTTATGTAAAAGAAAATGCGCCACAATCGCAAACGGATATAATTGCTCAATTTGCCTGACAATCATTTAAATGATACTCGATACTTTTTGGGCCATGCAAGGGTTGGTCATGTTATTGTCCTAACTGTTGGGTGGGATTTGGATGGCATCTAGTATTCATCATTATTGACATAATTTTTAGGGACTCCACAAAGAGGGAGGAGGGCACGATGCGTGTCTTTTGGTGGGATCTCGTGTGCTGTAGACCTCGGATTACTTGTCAACATCGTCATGGAGATACAATTGCAAATAGTGGGAAAAAGAGAACCTTGCATTTGCTTGATTTATTGCTCTTTTTTCTAATTTCAAATTAAGGCCAATCACAGCTTTTCCCATTGCCTTAAAATGACAAATCATTAGACTACTTTCATTTCTGTGTATGAAACCAACTTCCAACAAATTTGATGCCCACTCTTCATACATGACTAAAATATCTTCTTCTTTTTCCGATATAGAAAAGCACTGAATAAATTAATTTCTATGTTCGTGAAAATTTGATATCTTTGAGTAATTACTTGGCAAATTCTTTGCTTTCCTATACCAAGTATTTCACGTTTGAAATTCATGCCTATGTTCCTTGTGATAAAGACAATGGTCACAAGCTCATCGCGTTTGTCACGAGTGCATTTGGCAATAAATAATGCATAAGCCTCCTAAAATCTAATAATACCAAATACAGCAAGACTGATTTATAAAAACAGTTTCCTAAATGATAGGGTAAAAACCTATATCATCACATAAATTTTGAAAAAATAAATGAATCTTACGTATTAATCTTAATTAATCTTCGGGATGATGTACTTTTTTTGTTCGAAATGTAATTAATGCCCAACGAATTGGGAAGCTACTCCTGACCTGTCGTGCATAATAAATAGCCAAGCAAATCTGGTGACAGAGAGGTCGAATTGAAAATCTACATAAAAGACAAGGCCTTCGATGCAAAACATCCATGCATTGACAGCTCCTGAAATTCTTCTTCGGAAAAAAAAGAAAAACAAAATCCAACGGATACGGTTGAGACATCATCGTCAAACTTATTGACAAAATCCGGAATAATCTTTCCTAGAGAGAGATTCAACCGTGCTGAAGAAAACGAAGAACAAACTCCCACCATATGTTTAATAAACATATTAAATACGGTCTTTATATAATTTTGATATGTGAAAAGTGATATGTATATTCGCGTTTTTAATCGGACAATGCAATGCATGTGTAACTGATCCAATTAATAATTCGAACTTGAAACTATTGATATAGTTATCGAAATGCCTAAAAAGAAAAAAAAAATCTTTAATTTTGAGCCAGAAATTAGCCTTTTTGGAAACTAAATCGCGAGAGACTAGTTTTTTGTGAATACCCTCTTTATTAATTTCAAAATGAAATACTTGTCTTGGATCAGATTAGGAAAATAATCATTCCGTGTGTGTGATTAATATGAATCAAGACGCCACATATTGACAATAAAAAAAAATATCCTCGCATATTATTTTCCCTCATGTATTCTATATGCTCCCAAATCGTTGGAAGGTCCAGCAAGTTGGAAAAGGACCTTCTAATATCTCAATCTCAAAGATAATTTTTTCCCATGCAAAAGGACTAAATAGCAAAAAAAATGGTTTCACAAATATTATATAATATGGTAAGTTGATCTTGTTATAACAAAGCAATTGCACATTGTCAGATTGTTGCTAAAACTCAACTGAAAACTTGTACAAATTGACCCTTTGCCCTTTGTAGGCAGATGCATCATCTGCTTGAAAAGGAGACACTTTCTCCATATTTTGCGAACAACTAAGAGTATAATGCAAGTTCCACTCTTTGTCAAAACTAATTCACCTAATTGCATGTCCCAGTGCAAAACATCGAAAACAAAAAAGTAATTCTAATTAATAATATAAATTATAATGACTCAACCCTCTTAAAAAAGTTTATACGAGATTGATTGAATTATAATTAATTCATTGAGTTTGATTCACTTATATAACGTGCGTTTGATAAAATATTTTAAAAGTTCGAGAGAGATTCAACTTGCTGATATTAAGAGATTAGATTTTACATGCAATTCGACGTAAATTAATTAGTAAACCTAGCATTGTGGCAGCCATAAATCTCAAAGCTGCCCAACACAATTTTTACGGGGCCCAGAAAAAGTTGTAATTCGGGAATATCCCTTGCTTGAAAGTTCACCTAATGTGAATAAAATAAAATAAAATCTCCAAAAAATGGAATAAAAATGAAAATGTTCGCCCAGAAAAACAATGACTAATAAAACTAAAATTAAAATGGAAGGGAGTAGTAGCCGGATATAATAGCCAGCTTTCTTACCAAACTCGTCTTCCTTCCTTCTTCCCTCTCCAGTCGCCACCTGATTCAGAGAAGAGAGAGAAAGAAGAGAGAGAGAGGGGCAAGGGGAGGTGCCTAAAGAAGAGGAGAGGGGAGCGCGAGACCCTTTCTTTGATTCTTCCTCTTTCGCCGGCTTCTCTCTCTCTCGCGTATATCACTCCGAAGCGAAAGACTTTCTCCTCTTCCCGACAGCCATTTCATCATGATCTCCTTAAACCGCTCCTCCTTCCTGGTAATTCGCTTGTCTGGTTTCCCCATCCCACCGTTTCCTCGTCTTCTTCGCCTCTTTCAGGCATCAAGTTCCGATCTTCGGTTCATTTTCGCATCTGGGTCTGGTTCATTTTGCAATCTTTGAGCTAAAGTTCGAACATTTCTCGTTACGACGTGTTTGCTGTTCTTGTTCTCTCTTTTCTTATTTTTTTGTGGGTCTTGTCAGCTGCTTCGGCTTGTGAATCGCAAGTTCCTTTCGAAGGTTTCTTGAAACTTTTTCTGTGTTTCGAATGTTTTCGTCCACATCGGTTTTCACGAAATATGAGTTCCTTCGCTGCTTTGTCCCCTCTTCTGCATTGCGTGACTTCTGTGGGATTTCCGTCGATAGTTCAGCGCCTTATTTATCCTCTTTAATCGCCACAATTGGAAGTTTCGTGGGAAATTTGAATAATTTGTTGCTGGTTCTTTCGTTACAGAGCAACTCGGGCGTTAATGGATCGGGTATAAATGCCCAGAGACAGACAAGACGACCCCCAGCTTATGTGAGGATCGTTGCTTCGCGCTCAAATCAGGATCAGAAAGGGAGAGCAACAAGCGAGCGAAGCGGTGGCGTTTTGGTGGAGAGCACATTGAAGGAAATGAAGGACCATACTCCATCTAACCCCGTCGGCGTCGACCCAGATTGCGCCGTTGGTGGCGGCGTCAAGGATGTGTACGGCGAAGATAGAGCCACGGAGGATCAGCTCGTCACTCCCTGGACTGTGTCTGTGGCTAGGTATCGCAGAAGTTGACATTTCTTTTCTTTACCCTGATATATATGTGTACTTGTCATGTGATTGGTCTTTCATGTAAAAAGATTGTAGATTGATGGTTTTGTTGCTTTGGCCTTTGCATCATAAATTATATTTGGAGGAATTAAAAAAAAAAGGAGTGGCGTGGATTTGAACTGCTTCGTTTGTACACGATTTTAGAAAATTCTTCTTTTATTGAAGCCTTATTCAAATTTTATCTTTCGTTTTCTTTCAATTTGGATGATCCGGTGGAATGATGGGAGACTTTAGAGTGTTCTGTCTTTTTTCTAGTTATCCTGTTTCTGGATAAGGTGTTCAGTGCTGTTTTGTCTCGTTGTGAATGCCCTTATAATGGTTCAATTAGTTTCTGCTTTCCTTTTCCCAAAGCAGGTAGATCGGTAACTAAGCTTATACATTGGCTCTTAACATGTGATGAATTCAATACGTAGCTATAGTAAGCATATTTTTTTCTTCTGACATGGTATATTAGTTCTTGTAAGTTTTAAATGTCCGATTTCCACTCCCAAATTTAATGCATTGGATTGCCTTGTATTGTTTTCTTCTTATAATGCCATTAGAGTATGTACAATGGTCTGAGAAGTCGATTGATTGGTGATTCCATGGCTTTCAACATTCCTAGCTGGTCAATTTTCATGAAAAAAGAAATTCTTAGGATCTTACAAAAACAGACTGGGATAACTCACGGTAAAATTAGCTAGCGTTGTTAATAGGTCTAAAATTCTTAATTGCTTTAATACTGTCTGAGATTTTATTTGTTCATTTTTTTTCTTCTTTAATTACAGTAACCCTTCCAAGTCACTTTTCTGTAGTTTGCTTGTCTTTTGACTATGACCATAGTTCCTTCCTGAAGTTGTATGGTCATTTGTGATTCATTGCTCAACATTCCTCCTTTTCCTTCGGCTTGATCTTGATATACTTTTTCCCCATCTTTTGGATTCAGTGGGTATAGTTTATTGCGAGATCCACACCATAATAAAGGACTGGCCTTCTCTGAGAAAGAAAGGGATGCACACTATCTGCGCGGCCTCCTCCCGCCAACAATTGTCTCTCATGATCTTCAGGTTATCAGATAAGCCTTATCATTGACAGCAATTTTTGTAAATTTATCGATTTTTATTTTTCTCACCATTGTTGATGGAGTTCTTTATTACCTTGCAATTTCCTTTTCTTTTTGTCTGACTATTCTACTCGCCAGGTGAAGAAAATGATGCACAACATTCGCCAATATCAAGTTCCCTTGCAGAAGTACATGGCCATGATGGATCTTCAGGTAATTGTCCACTTATATTCATATTTTAATTTTTAAAAAAGCTAAAAACTAATCTGGAACAAACTCAATTTCCAAAAATGAATTATTGGTTTATAATTTGATGCATTAAATCTTCTTCATACACAGCTTTCCTGATATCAATTGAAAGTGGTTTACCTGATGGAGTAGTGTCATGAAGAACCAGCTAGTTAATGTTTGCAAGTTTTGCAGGAAATGAATGAAAGACTATTTTACAAGCTTCTCATGGAAAATGTCGAGGAGCTACTGCCTGTTGTCTACACTCCGACTGTTGGTGAAGCTTGCCAAAAATATGGGAGCATCTTCAGGCGTCCTCAGGGCCTGTTTATTAGCTTGAAAGAAAAGTGAGCGTAACTGTCTGTGTCACTTTATATGGAGGGTTCTTATGGATTCCTGATACATATTTCATTGACATTCTGTGAAAGTGTTGAATGGCGGGTTATCTTTTGCTAGGGGGAGAATTCTTGAGGTTTTGAAGAATTGGCCAGAGAGGAATATTCAAGTTATAGTTGTGACCGATGGTGAGCGGATCTTGGGACTCGGAGATCTTGGTTGTCAGGTATGACATATGTCTACTATCTCTCTTGGGGCAACTCTTGATAAGTTTGGTGGTGGACGTGTGACTTGGTTAGGTGAATAAAGTCTCTCTCTGTGGGAACCCACATAATTCATAATTATTCGAATATGCTCTCAGGGAATGGGGATACCAGTGGGAAAGCTTTCATTATACACTGCCCTTGGAGGAGTCCGTCCTTCAGCAGTAAGTTGCCACTGAATCATAAATTGTCTGAAAAAGATCTCAATCAAAATTTTGTCCAACTGGATATAGTTACTTGCTAATGCTAATTGTGATATTGTATCTGCTCATTGTACTTCCACTGGAATTAAAAAAAAAATTTCCTCCTTTTACATGCAATCTCATTGATTTGATTCAATTGCCTATTAGTTGAAAGTTAACATGTACCTTCCTGCACAGTGCTTGCCTGTGACCATTGATGTGGGGACAAACAATGAGAAACTGCTGAACGACGAGTTCTACATTGGGCTCAGGCAGAGGAGGGCTACTGGACAGGTTTCTAAATTGTTTTGATTGCTTTCTTTGAGCTACTTGGAGTTTGGTTATCATAATGTGTCGCACTGTTTTACTGACTGATGGTGGCCTTTCATTTCCGTAGGAGTATGCTGAACTTCTACATGAATTTATGACTGCAGTCAAGCAGAACTATGGGGAAAAAGTCCTCATCCAGGTTGTGCAGTGGAAATTAGTAGTGCTACATGAGCTGTCAAGACTGTTCAGTCCTCTGATTCTGTCAAATGTTTTGCAGTTTGAAGACTTCGCGAACCATAATGCATTTGATCTGCTCGAGAAGTATGGCACGACTCATCTTGTTTTCAACGATGATATTCAGGTAATGTACATAACATAGTGATATGGAGGAGTCTGTTAAAAGTGCCTTAATTCTGTGCTTATAATTTCTTTCCTCTACAGGGAACAGCATCAGTGGTCCTTGCTGGGCTTGTCGCAGCTCAAAAATTAGTTGGCGGAACGTTAGCTGATCATAGGTTTTTATTCCTGGGAGCTGGAGAGGTTGGATCCAGCCTGTGCTTATCACAGTTGCTTTTGTTTGATGCCCTTCTAATTGTTGAGTGAAAGGACATCCTGGAACAATTGACAAAAGAGATTAGAAAAATGCTGTTTAAGCAGCCTTAGGGAAAAGAAAAGAAACTCCCCCTCGAGGCGTTTTTCTCACGATGTGACTGTTTTCATATGTAGACCTGCTAGTCTATTAGTCTTGTTGATTTCTATTGAGCCTCCACTATTTGGGATTTAGCATATTTGAAGCAATATTTGAACATTTACATTTTATCTAAGAAGGGGAGGGAAAAAGCATAACGCATGTTTTCTAATCTAGTTGTATCATGTTATCCCGTGTAGTCCTACTGTCTCAGCATGATTGATTGTGCTTGCAGGCTGGTACTGGAATAGCAGAACTCATAGCCCTTGAGATGTCAAAACAGGTTTATCCTCTAGATCGAATTATTTATCCATATATTCTTTCAAATCTTGATTTGAGTATTTTGGACAGAAAACAATTCTAAATTGCTGAGGGTTTTTCACTGTGCTATATGCAGACGGGTGTACCTTTGGAAGAGACTCGTAAGAACATATGGCTTGTTGACTCAAAGGTAGTGAAACTCATCATTTCACTTATCATGTGAACGAAATTGCTTTTAGTCATTCTTTAGTCCAGTCTATTGGCTATGAGCTGACATGGTGATGAATAATTTCTCAGGGACTGATTGTTAGCTCCCGAAAGGAGTCTCTACAGCACTTCAAGAAGCCCTGGGCTCATGAGCATGAACCCGTTAAGGAACTCGTGGATGCCATAAAAGTGCGCTCTCTCTCTCTCTCTCTCACACGCACACATGCACACACTCACACACACAAAATAAATGCTCATATGTGTGGTTGGAAATGGTCCTTTATCTATGGGATTTTTTACTCACCTCACTTCTTTGACCTCATCAGTCAATCAAGCCAACTGTGCTGATTGGAACATCTGGAGTGGGAAAAACGTTCACTAAAGAAGTGGTTGAGGCCATGGCCGCTTTAAATCAGGTAATTTCTAATCTGCGTATATTCATTTGTATTTGAAGGATCTTCTCTGAAAACACGAGTGGCTGAAATTTAATCATTTGGGTGACTGCAGAAACCGATAATTCTTGCTCTTTCAAACCCAACTTCACAATCGGAATGTACGGCAGAAGAAGCATACACATGGAGTCAGGTAACTTAAAAAACACAACTTTTATATCGAAGTCTACATATCTATCTCATCAATCTCTATTTTTTTTCTTCTGGTTCATACCGTGCTTCTTTATCAACTAACAAGTATATGTTCGTTTGTGTTACAATGGATTGAATATGACTGTTACCCCCTGAATACCTGCAGGGCCGTGCCATCTTTGCGAGTGGAAGCCCATTTGCTCCTGTTGAGTGCGGAGGGAAGGTTCACACCCCTGGCCAGGTTTGATTCATGTGAACTCTCTGTCATGTACAGATGCATGAGATCATGAAAAGGCTGACCTTGTTTGTACTATATGTCTTTAGGCAAATAATGCCTATATCTTTCCTGGGCTTGGGCTGGGCTTGATAATGTCTGGCGCAATTCGGGTACATGATGATATGCTTTTGGCTGCCTGTGAGTGCTCTTATCTCAGTGTTCTGTACTTGCAATTTCAAATACTAGTCTTCTCGAAATCTCAATTTTTGTAGCTCTTTTCTTTTCTGATTACTTTTTTTAATCCTGGGGAACAGCTGAGGCCCTGGCTGCACAGGTGACTCAGGAAAATTATGACAGGGGACTCATATACCCGCCTTTCGCTAATATCAGAAAGATTTCCGCGCATATTGCCGCGAATGTGGCTGCCAAAGCTTACGAACTGGGTGAGCGCTCTTTACATATTGGCAAATTACCTAGAACTTTCATAATGCATTAACTCGTCGTCGTAAACTTACTGAAGGAAAATTCGTTTTTCAGGTCTGGCGACTCGCCTTCCTCAACCGGATGATCTGGTGAAGTATGCAGAGAGCTGCATGTACAGCCCTGCCTACCGAAATTATCGGTGAACCCGCAAGAAATGCCGAAGTTTTGCCACTTCGACTTTGCTGTCGGAGCATATACTATTTATTGGGGTTTCTGTTTTTGCGTTTACCTCATTGCTTATTTATACTTTGTCACGCTACCTAGGAGAGATGTTCTACGAAAAGAAAGTGGAAGAATATAGGTCATACGATAGCGAAAGATGGAAAGAGGGATCATATGACTTTTATCTGACTACTGAGTGGGGGAAAAGTTCAGGACTTGTGTGATTTATTGTGCTTGAAGCTTTGGCAGACATGACCATGAATCAAATCTCAAATATCGTTTGTAGCTTGGGCTTGGATCAGTTCAATGAAGACAGTTCTGACAACATAGACGCCTTAAGATTTATCTCTGTCTCTGTTCTTGTTGTGAATGTTTTTGTCTGGACAGCATCCCTTGTCAGTTAACTTTGCACGCCAATTCCGAGAGTCGCAGCTTCGAGCGATAATGTTTTCACGAATGTTATTGCCTTTGTCGCGTCCCTGCTCTGATGTTGGATGCGCAAGAGGATGGCATCATCGATCGGGAGAGGAACTAATCCTCGCCCGGTAGATCAAGGCCTTCTCCGATTGACAATCGGATCTTGCCTGGTAATTTTCTCGTGCCAAATGCAACGGTCGTGTAGTACACGAATGAAAAGATGGTAAAATCCAAAGCCAAGCCAAGAAAATATAGTAGGGGTGAGCAGTCTAGATCGTCTAGGTTCCACTTAAATCCAATCCAAAAACTTGGAATCTATTCTATCACAGTTCTAGAGTTGATTGCAAGATTTATTCAGGTTTCAATTGTGTTCTTAATTGAATGATTATAGTGTATATCATTTATAATGATTACCATTTGTTATAATTTACCGATCACAACTCATGTTTAAACGATTCATGTTTAAATATTCCAAAATTATGAAATTTTAACAAAGTAAAAATCCAAATCATTGGAAATCTCCAGAAATGAAAGTTCAAAGTAATGATTTTAAATTACACATATCAAATACCATATGATTATACGAAGATACCGAATAAGAAAAATATAGAGTTGTTCTAGCTTTCAAGCTTTCGAATTTTCAAATTTTAAAATCTATCTTATATATTCTAGAACCTTAAATCGAATCGATTCTTATCGGTCTAGTTAGGAACCAATTCGATTCTATGTTCTCAATTCAACCCTAAAACTACTCATCCTTAAAAATGCTCCCTCTCCCTTTCCCAGGCACTTCTAAGGCTTTTCACATCGTGGGAGCTGGCTATTGTTGACTCTGCTGAGAACCGCATCCTAAAGCACGGCCCGATGCCGTAAAGACCACGAGGAAAGGACAAGAGATTCGGTGAGTGGGTTGAGATCAAGAAAAGGGTTTGTCCGAACTGATGCATGCTCGTGAGAGGTGTGAAAGCCATGCAAATTCGGCTGCATGCAACAGTACATTCCCACAGATATTTATCGTCGAAATCATCATCATCATCATCCTCTTCTTCTTCTTTTTAAAATTCAGCAATCCTCGATGGAGAAAGGAGGAGGGAGTCGCTTTCAGGAATTCCAGCAAGATAGCATTGCGTCGAAGATAATGTACTTTTACATTATCTTTCTCTTCTTTTCGGGTGGAAGAGATAAGTTAAAGGGGGCAGCTTTTCGGCTTCATCTTGGAATTGGATTAAGAGATAACGCAATATCCGGAGCCGAGTTTGACTTTGCTTCCTCAGTTCCTCCCCTCTCGTGACTCCCATTCTCCACCTGCGCAACTTGATAATTTTTACGTGTAATAATAAATTCAGCTTAGGAGATTGGAAGTTGACATATTAAATGATTCGATATTCTTCGACTAGACATTTAATTAATAAAAAAAGGGCATGTGTCGGATATTGATAAAAAGAAGAAGAAAAAGGGTACATCATTTCGCTGGCCCATTGATCTGTTCGCGTTCCTATGTAACAAGAGAAATTGGATATTCCATATTGGTGATTGGTTCCCAATTTGATCCGCTTATAAGATAGAACTAAGGACAGAATTGGGGGGACCAATTCCCAAAATTGAAAATTGGGAACTAGGAATCGAATCAGTAACTATTTTTTTTATATTTTCATTCGGATATCTTATTGTCCAAAACATTATTTGGAACAAATTCAAGTTCAAGACAAATCCTATGCGTCCATCCAGATATCTTATTATCCAATTACATACTCTTATTTTCTCGAAAACTATAAGTTAAACCCAACTAATTTTTTAAGAAATAAAAATAAAAATATATATAGTTGGTCCAGTCTAGTTCTCAGTCCCTATTGGAATCAGAAATTGAACTATTTAAAAACACAAGTTCCGTTTATAAGAACCGCTAACCAAACTAACACTTTCAAGAACTGGATCGAACTGACCGGTTCAACTCGATTTGGGTAATTCGTTTTACACATCCCTAGTACTTAGCACCATATTTGCATATGAGCTTATGCGTCCTTTTCATGGTCGAGCAATATAGATCCCTGATTATTTTCATAATTTCAGGCAACGTACTCTTCGAGGCCAGGAAAATAAAAAAATGCCATGCTTCGAGATTCATTGGCCAAGGAAATGAGCACGAGAAGGAGCACCCAGCAATTCATGGGGCTCTTGTCGACGAGACCATCCAAAGGCTCGGAGGACAGTGCTCTTTTAACAGATGAAATAATCGATTCTCCAAATATCTTTGGGCAGATGTATTCAGACCATACATATCTTTTCACTTTCATCCTATGACCATGTCTTGAGATGATCTAAAAGGGCCGTATTAGATCGGACCGAAGAGGGCATGCCCAGACTGGAAGCGAAAAGGACATTTGTCAAAGGATGAGGATAAAAGATTTTGGAAGATGAGGAGCAGAAGGATAGATAGATATTATTCCTTTGTGGACTAAAAGAAAGAAAGCGGATCGTGATTTGCGAGGGGGCCCCTACGCAGGACACGTGTACGGTGGTCGGGCGGCGGGGCGAGATCTTCCTCAAACCCCACGAAAAGAGGGGGTAGGTGGGCCTCCACGTGGCGCGATGTCTGTGGGGAAGTACATAGGACTTTGATCATGATTGCGGGGTGAGCTCCAATTGATTCGAAGCACTTGTTTTTTTTCTTTCTTTCTTTCTTTTTTATCACATCGACTTGATTTTTGATGGGAGACGTGACCGACAACTCCACGTTACCAAGCGAAATTTATTCTCTTGTGGTCAAATTTGGTTCGAAATTTATGGGGTGGAAAACGTAAGAATTTTTTCTTTTCTCCTGTTATGTTTTTTCTTTGATTTGGAATGCACGATTACTCGTAACCAATCAAAAGATAGGACGGTCTGAAGGGAAAAAGGAATATTAAGACTGTTCTTATGTCGATCGATAAGCGACGTGATGTCCGTGTTGAAATAAAAGTTAGACTCGTTCTACTAAGCTAAAATTGAATCGTACTCCTTGGACGGACCAACTATTGACTTTCAAATTTCATCTATACTCTCGTTGAATGAGAACGTTTTTGATGGGATGGTGATTAGTTAAATATGCCGTGAATGTGAAAGCATTAAATCAACAAATTGGGCTAATATGACTCAATCGGATGGTGTTCAGATATTTGATGCACATGTTCACAGCTCATGTAAATCACGAGCTTTTATCAAATTAGATGCTTGGAAATAAAAAAATTTGCCTAGAGATAAGTGAATCCTTCAACTATTTTCATTATAATCATAAGTCACTCGAAATAACTAAAGGAAAAATTCCTGCAATGACTATCTCTTTAAAAATTCAAAATTGGAAAACGAAATATTTAAGTATTGAAAAATTACAAAATAAACACTTATGATATTGCACATTGATATTTCGATTGAAATAGGTTTCAAATATTTCCCAAAAAAAAATTCATTAGCCATAATATTTATAAAAAGTCTTTCAAAAGTAAAAACTACCAATTGGGCTGCAAAGAAATTTAATCATAACTCATATCATATAATCTTTCTTTTTCTTTCTTTTTTCTGATCAAATAGCTATATATGTGCATAAGTTCTCTGGATGTTCGCATGTTTCGTTACTGGAAATAAGTAAGTGGATAAACTTCATTTGCTTAAGGACAAAGAAGTTTCGATAGGGTTAAGGTGGTTGCAAAACCCAATTTTGTGATAATCTATTTTAACATTGCAATGTTCGTATGTTTGATCTATCGAAAATAATTAGTCAGAAAAAAAAATGTTTAACATCAAAGAAAACATCCCAACGAACTTTCTTTCTAAATAGGGCAAATCATTTTCCCAAGGCCAACAGGTTTCCTAAGAAAACACTAACGAGACCCTAACGTCCGGAAAACGTTTTCAGCCTCGCTATTTTCAGCACACGATCGAACCAACGGAAAAGCTAAAATTATTTTTCTCGAAAAAAAGAAATGATTTTCACGTGCGTTTTTTCCTTAACGTTAAAATAAACAAAACACGCCTGTAAAATCATTTCTTTTTAATAATTTCCCGTGTAAATCGGGAATTCTAAATATCGAAGGAGCGTCCACACGAGAAATACCGAAATTGCACCTGAAGAAGATGCCCACGAAGGGCCGATGGCGGGCAAGGCGCCGAAGCCCAAAATGGTCATTTCGCAGCTCCTTCCCTTTTAACGAACTCCCCCGGTAAATGCCATGCCCCGCGTTTTTCTCATTCACTCGCACGGACACGAAGGCGACGACCGGTTCAGGGTGGTCGCCGGAGGGATTTGGAAAGCGCTCGCCATGACGCGGCGGTGCTCCCAGTGCAGCAACAACGGCCACAACTCCCGCACCTGCCCCGCCCGTGTCGGCGGCGGCGTGAAGCTCTTCGGGGTGCGGCTGACGGACGGCTCCATCATCAAGAAGAGCGCCAGCACCAGCTGCCTCTCCTCGCACCTGCTCTCTTCCTCCTCCCCCTCCCCCCCCTCCTCGTCGCCGTCGCCGACCGCCGGCTCGCCGCCCTCGTGCGACCACCAGCACCACCAGCACAGCCGGGAGCCGGACGGGTACCTGTCCGACGATCCCGCGCAGGGCGCTTGCGCGTCCGATCGCCGCGGGGAGAGGAAGAAAGGTATATCGCTTTCTGGTCTGATGTGTGCGGCTTGCGTTCGTTCGGTTTGACGATGGGCGTCGCGCTTTCCGTTTGCGATTCATCAGCTTCGAAATGTCGAGATGCCTCCTATGAAAATTCGACTTGGAGGCAGATGCAAAATATATTCTTTTTTTAAACTTACGCTTTAAAAATGTCATTTTTACCTTCCAGAGTAGTGAATGTATGCGAATTGATTTGGTGATGATTCATGCTGTTTCTTTGGCTTTTGGGTTGTTATGGTCAAAAATGGTAAGGAGATTAAAGATCACATCTTACGCATCGCAACGGAAAAAATGAGAAAGAAAAGGAAATCGCTTGATGTTGCAGAGTAGAGGACAATATCGTATTCTCCATGTGATGGTTTTGTCATCATCACCTATCGTTTTCGTTATGGCGTACTAGTTCTGTGTTTCCCATTACGCGCACAGGCTTTTTCAGTTTGCTTCCTTGTACCGACAGCTCTGCTTTTTTGGCCCTTCTCTTCATTCTTGTTTGTGATGTTCATAGTCAAGTACTGTTCGAGGCAAAAGAAATGAAAATGTTGTTAATGATAGATGTAAAGGAATCGTGCCCGGTTTACTAGGTTTTATGAAGGCGGCTCGATTTCACTCCGAGTCAGGCAGCAATTAGATTGCTGAATGAATGGCCTAGGGGGAAAGTCAATAGCAGATATTCCATTTTGACCGTGTTTTGTCACCTGTTTCCCAGAGATTAAGTTTCTCGGATCATTTGATTCTTATTGCATCCCGGTCATTGCAGTAGGAGAAAAACCACTATTCTAAAGTTAGTAAATGTGAGGATTAAAATTGAACCAACGTCTGAGTCTTTCAAAATTGGGATGACAATAGCGAGAAAACTGAGGGGCAGAGAGCACACATGGTATTCAGAGAGAGAACATGGTAAGCGGAGTTATGGTTAAAGCTAGGTAGGTTCATAGCAGAAAGTAGATCTAAGAAGTTCAACCTTTGCCGAAGCTAGCTGAGACTTCTTTCCTGGGTTGCTTTATATTGAACTTGGTGTCGGAAACTGCTTATCTTTGTTTCGAGATTACGTTTTCACCTATTCTTCGTTTAGTCATGCTTGACTGCTCCTACAAGCGGATTTTTTCACTTGATGTCCTTTTTTTTAGTAGTCAATAGCAGAAAGAAGCCAATAACTACATGATCGATTCTATATATTGTCATTTACAAAATCCTCTTGTAATTGCAGTAACAGCAATATAGCATTACCTGGCTTTTTATTATGAATTTAGCATTCTTCGAGAGGTCAGCCTTGTTGAATCTGCAAGGCTAATGGTTGGTATCGCTACATAGTACATGCTATGACCCGCTTGATTGTGAATAAATTTGCTTTTTGGTCAAAAGTTTTTACATAGGGGCGTTAGGTGAAGTTTTGTGCTACATCTGAGCCATGTTGGATTTGGTTTATAGGTGTCCCTTGGACAGAGGAGGAACACCGGCTTTTTTTGATTGGTCTGCAGAAACTAGGCAAAGGAGACTGGCGTGGGATAGCGCGCAATTATGTTACGTCAAGAACTCCTACTCAAGTGGCTAGCCATGCCCAGAAATACTTCATTCGGCAGACTACTGCTAGCCGTAGAAAGAGGCGCTCCAGCCTTTTTGACATGGCTCCAGATATGGTATGCTTTTCCTTCTACAACATGCCGCTTTTTCCTTGTATTCCACGTTAACCAAAGGCGCTTCCGATATTCAGCACTAACTCAGTGAAGCACATCATCTGTTGGATCCTTGCTATGTCAATTAATAACCCCCCAAAAGGGATGAGCTGCCAACAGGTGCTTTTATGAAGATATTGCAATAGCAAAATTGAACTCATCAGTGTATGTCCCTAAAATTTAAACCATTGGAAATTATGAAGTTTGGAAGAATGGAAAACATCTATTTTTAGATTTCTTGGCACCAGGGAGAAACTTTACTAGTAGCTTGATCTATCTTTACCTTTCAAGGTTGACTTGTTTTTTTTTTTTTTTTTTTTTTTCTGTCTATTAATGTTCTATCATTTTACAGTACTTCATGCTGTGCTATTCTGATTAATCTATTTTGTGATTTTAGGCCACTAATCATCCGGTAATACCAAAAGAAACAACCTTACCTCCTCCTTTTGCGAGAAATTCTGATCGACCAGATTCAGTGCCTTCACTGGATCTCTCACTGGCCTCAGAATCTAAGCCAATGGAAACCTCTTCTCATGAAACAGTCAAAGATGTTGCCAAAACTGCAGTGGTGTCTGATGTGTCTCCGTCTACTGTTCCCGGACATTTCCCAACTTATTACGAACGAGTACCTCTTTCAATCTGGCCATCCCATGTAACCTCTGTGGAAAATATGACTGCAGAGTTGTCTCATCATCAGGTCCTGAAGCCAATTCCCTTGCTTCCTAAGGAACCCGTCAATGTAGATGAACTATTTGGTATGTCTCAGTTGAGCCTTTTAGAGACTGAGAACGGCTTTAAGGATCGCCCGGTTCTCTCTTTGAAATTGCTTGGTGAGCCCTTGCGCCAATCAGCTTTTCATGCTAACGCTCCGGTTGCTTCGCCAGATTTAAGCAATAGCAAGAACAGTCCAATCCAAGCGGTTTGATTTTCAGAGAGGGCATGGTACTAAGGCGTTTAAGGGGTAGAACTGTTGTCATGTTTTCCCTTCTTGAAAAATCTTGTTTTCCTGAATATTATGCTTTATGGTCTATAGAGGACCAGTTAGATAAGCATAGATTGATAGTAATTCATATTTATTTTATTCATCTGTAATCATGTATGCTCTTATTTTGACTGATTTACATCCAGACTCTTATTTGTGCCTATCATATGTCTCCTAGTTAATCCTCTGATCCTTTTAAATTTTTTTTCCTTTCATTATTGGGTGCAAATTTAGTGGCTAATATGCATTAAAGTCAGCCGACTGGAAGTTCAAATCAGTGTAATCAAATGAGTCTTCCCACCATGATGATTCTACGCTACCTAGATTAAACAATTTCACAAACTTGATTACATCACTTATATAACAAGTTTAGGGCAGGATTTGAACTCTAATGAAAAGGGCATTCCTTTCTTTTCCCATAAATGAGTCAGGAAGGTTGTGATCAAAGAAATTAGTCTAATCTGCCCTTTGATTTCTTTCCAATTTTGTTATTTGGCTAGGACCTCTTTAATTTTCTTTTTCTATAATTTTTTTTTTTTTTTTTTTGCTTAAAGCTCCATAGCATTCGCTCGCTATAGAATGGAGAGTATATATCATCTTGCCGAAGCATGAGCTAGATTTGAGGGCGAACAGGACTTGAGCATTCAAGGAGCCTGTGAATTGAAGGCCAGGAAAGAAACAGATAGCCTCATAGTTTTAAGGATTGTATTATAGTAATTTAAACGAATTGGATCAGCTTACTGAGAATGGGAACGTGTTTCTGGCGGAATCCATAACCCGTTCCTTACACAGTTAAGACAAGCAAAAACTTATGTTGGGAAAATTATGAGAAATGCCATATCATGACAGAACATTCATGGGAACAGACGCCACAGGCTACTCAATGGGATCCGTCTCCGTATACTTTCCAACTAGAGCTTTTGCACGGTTTTGCCAAACGAGTTATGTATAAGAATTCAAGAACCGCTACATTTTCCTATATACCCGTCAGCTGCAATACCATCAACTATTTGCAACAGTAATAATAGTTTTCTCGGGGTACCCAAAAGAAAATGCCATCATGAGTTGATCAAACTATGGAAAATTGTACATGAAACAGAAAACAAGTAATGCATCCCATTTTGTTGACTCAGAAACCTGCAAAATACAGTAAGAGCAAAAACTGAGACAGCAGATACATGGCTATTCTCATCCTCTCTTGTGTTTTCTCACCCCGTATTTGATGCTGTGGAGGCATAAAATCCTCCTAGTAAGGCCATCGAAGCAAAAGAATACACAAACCCAATTTACAAGTCAAAATTTCCAGGGATACTTTATGTCAGCTGCAGGCCTCCGAAGCTGGACTTCATCCATCGAGGGAAAGCTCATCTAATCTATCAAGAAATCCTTTCCCCTCTGTCTCTAACGGTGTCAAGCTGTCGAACCGGAAACCATAGGCAGATGCCGCTTCAAACTTTGTCCACAGTTCTCTCTTTAGTGTATTTTCACCTGGTCTTTTGCCCATCCGGATACTCTCTGGTTCCTTCCAAACTGGAGTATTTTCAATGAGTGCCATGGTGCTGCCAACAGGTTCTGCAAAAAGAAATATATATATATCATTCCATACATTTTCATAGGCATATTGCATGTGTTACTATGCTCCTATTTAGAAGAGTTTATAAGACACAAACCTTGCTTTCTAGATTTCTCAATTGCCAGATGGCTTTCCGGAACAGCATTTCCCTGTGATAAGAGAGAGTCGGTTTGCTGGGCCAGAAGAGGTATAGTTTTTGTGAACTGGCCATTAGTGGCTGCAATAGTCAGCTTTTTCTCATCAGGGGGCTCCATCAAAATACAAGACTTGGGGGGAGACATGAACCAATCTGGCGAAGACGCCTTTTTCTCCTTCCCAATAATTCCTAGTTTAACATCCTGTCGTATCCCCAGAAGCTCTGGATACCTTGTGGCCAGACCATCTGAAGCTCCATCTCCAGAGGATTCCGACGATTCTGACGAACTGTAATTGTTGACTCCCACAGGAAATGGAGTTGACTTACGGACATTAGCATTTCCCCAGCGAGAAGATTCAGAGATGGGTTCGAGCAATGAACAGGACTTTGGTGGTGACACTTTAAAGCAAGGCGTCATCATGAGCAAGGAGCAGTCCCTCTTTGATAGCACCACTGGAGAAACAAAACCCAGCTCTCCAGTGTTGTCCTTCCTCCTCACAAAAGTATCAAAGGGTTTATTTGGCGTTGGATGTATAGCCACACCTTTCAGCGAGTCATCTTCAATTTCTTGAGGTACAGTAAGTGAAGGTGGTGGAGCGGTGGCCGAAGTTATCTTCTCCAGTAGAGATCCAGATGATTCCTGGCATTTGGATGACAATGCTCTTGATATTGGCAAAGGTGTGAGCATGAACACTTGCCTACTACCTCTTTCAACAGTACAATTAGCACGCCAGGATACAAAGGGAGAAGGAGAAATCAGCGAATCCATTTTGGCTTGCTCTGGACTTTGAATCACAATGCTTTCATCATCTCGGACAGGAGAAGCTAAGACTGCAGGAGACGGTTCTACCACATTCGTAGGCTCAATGGGAGGACTGGAGAAAGCCTTCTGCAATCTAGAAGGCCATGGCTGCAGACAAAGATTATCAGCAGCTTGATTGGGGAATACAGGATACCAACAGAATTCTACCATAAAAATCCCAAGAATCAGACCTTCAACGAAGACAGCATTTCAGACAGGAAGAGCGCCAAGGACTCAACTTCTTTTTTTCCCTGCTTGCTCATTTCTTCGAGTTTAAATGCTTGGGCTACAAGTTCATCGATCTGGGAAAAAAACATGGAACGCAATCATTAATTACCAAAAGGGAGAGTTTTTAGTAATGGAAATGGCATAGTATTTTTTTTATATGCAAAACTCATCACCCAGTTGGCTATACCCTGACTGTCAATGGATCAACACAATGAGAACATCCCAATGAAGCTCCCCAAGAAGAAAAGGGGGGAAAAAAATCTTTGGTAAGTAAATTTTTCAGGTGAAGCAGGAAAATGGTTCATAAACATTCCGACTGAACATCATACGAATTGGCTTGACATCATGAACTTGGATTAATCCTATGATTATGCCCCACTGCAGATTTCACCCAGAGTTCAAGCAAATTCATGACACTGCAAATTCCACCCTCATCCTCCCCGACAATCCAATGCCCTGCAAATCCGAACCTCGCATTGTCATCCTTCTCATACACTCCGAAAACGTAAATCGCATTGTCGGGTGTCGAGACCCTTGAAGACTAATCACAACTGAAGAGCCTGCAAAAGGTAGCCTATGTTCATCATCTCATACCACCTGATTTCATGGTCTACTTTCCTTCAGTCATATCACCACACAAACAGACCCAACAGCAATCGACACCAATGCCAATTACAGAAAAAAGTCCAATTCAACCAATAAACTGCTCCAAAACCATTTCTCGACTAGAATCCGCAACTGAAGCCAAATGGGTCATAGCCAAACCTAGAGTTTACCACGCATAACGGAAAAAGGCCAAGAAAAAGGAATCATCTTTCTCATCCGAAATACCTGGCGCACGACGCCGGAGAGATCGGACTGGACAAGCAGCAAGCGGTCGAGCGCGTCGCCGTCGTCGCCTCCTTCCTCTCCTCGTGCTCCGTCCTCGATCTTGCGGCCGCCGATTCCCACGGGCGCGGACGGAGGAGGAAGCGATTCCTTACTCTGATCCCCGGACGGTTTGGTCCCGCACTTCGCTCCGGCGGCCTTCCCGCGGCCGCCGCCTGCCGCGCAGCCATTGCCGCAGTTGTTGGGCAATTCCTTCAGCGCCTTCCTCCCAGACCGCGCTCGGCTCCTCTGCATCTCTCTCTCTCTCTCTCTCTCTCTCTCTCTCTCTCTCTCCTTTTTCGAATTCCAGTTTCCGTTATCGATTGGGCGGGCAAAACATCGTATCGAATTCCTCGCTAGAATTCCTTTTGGATTGGGCCGAGACCATGGGCCGAAAACATGAGCCCAGCCCATAGGAACTGCCCAGGAATTTCCGAACCTGGTCGCAGAACCCGTCCAGGGGGGAAGAACGTCCGGCGCTTCGCGACAAATTGCGGCCGGGCGACCTTCTTCGTCATCCTCGATCGAACATCGCGAACCAGAACGAAGCCCCCGGCCTTGGCGATGGCGGAGCCGAACCTTTTCGCGGAGACCCGCCTGCCTCACCAGAGATCGTACGGCGGCGTCCTCTTCCCTTCGGTCGTCGCCCCGGCCGCCGGGGTTCCGCCGCCTTCGCTCCTTCTCCTAACACAGGCCATCAGGACCCAGAAGCCGTACCTCGAGTCGCTCGTCCGCGAGGCGGGGGCGCTGCTGCTCAGGGACTTCCCGGTGAGCTCCGCCTCCGACTTCAACGCCGTCGTCGAGGCGTTCGGGTACGAGGAGCTGCCGTACGTCGGGGGTGCCGCCCCGAGGACCAACGTCGTCGGCCGGGTCTTCACGGCCAACGAGTCGCCGCCCGATCAGAAGATCCCCTTTCACCACGAGATGGCTCAGGCAAGGCACTCTTCTCTCTCCCCCTCTCTCTGTCCCCACCCATTTCTTGATCCTGACCACTTTTAGATCACTGGGTCGAAGACTTTTGCGCAGTTCTTGGATTGACATATTTGATCATGGCGAGGTATCCTCGCTTCCAGTTTCAGTGTAATTCGAGCGTAGATTTCATCGAATGCTCTGTTCGACCATTGACTTTTTCTTGGAAAGTGGAAACATTAATACAAAGATTAGTTTTTTCCTGGAAAAAATTTCAGCTTTGTGGGAATATTCTAGTTGCTCCTGAATTTCAGTTTGTCTTTTATTCCTTGTTCCAATTACTATGATGTTATATTCTTGCAATCTCTGTAGCATGTAAAAGTTCTTCAATAGCATCAGTTCCTTATAGTACGTCGGTCCTTGTTTAATGAGCCGATCCAATCATCGACAGGTTCCTGAATTCCCATCCAAGTTGTTCTTCTTCTGCGAAGTCGAACCGGGGAGCGGCGGAGAGACGCCAATCGTGCTCAGCCATGTCATCTACGAGAAGATGAGGGAGAAGTACCCAGAATTCGTGCAGCAGCTGGAAGAGCACGGGTTGATCTACACTCGGGTGCTAGGGGAGGAGGACGATCCCTCTTCCCCAATCGGCCGGGGATGGAAATCAACGTTCTTGACTGACGACAAGAGCTTAGCCGAGAAAAGGTTTGTGCTGCCTTAGAACTTTCATGGTTGTGCGGGCCCGATTCGACTCGGCAACTAATTGGGCCACCATTGTGATTGATTGTATTGTGAGTTCATCCCATATCGATTGTTTTCTCAAATTTTGTGGAGGGTAATCTGGGGGTTTGTCGCAACACTTTCAGTAACCTTCTTGATCTGTAAATGTTTGTCAGACAATGGTTTAAGGAGACATTCTCATTTTAACCTCTCGTAAACATTTTATCAGGGCTGCTCGGTTAGGTATGAAGCTGGAGTGGACAGAAGACGGCGTCAAGTCGATCATGGGCCCAATCCCGGCAGTCAAACTCGACGAGTCACGGAACCGCAAGATCTGGTTCAACAGCATGGTGGCAGCGTACACTGGCTGGAAAGATGAGAGGAACGACCCCGTGAAGGCAGTGACGTATGGCAACGGGAATCCCTTGCCCCACGACGTGGTTCACGACTGTCTCAAGATCCTCGAAGAAGAGTGCGTCGCCATTCCCTGGAAGAAAGGCGATGTCTTGCTGGTGGACAACTGGGCCGTCCTGCATTCTCGGAGGTCCTTTGATCCGCCACGCCGTGTGTTAGCTTCACTTTGCAAGTGAATCACAGGCACTCGGCTATCACAATGGGATAGGGAGGTGATGAGTATGAGCTAGATTAGTACATCAACTGAATAATTCTAGTGTATAGTCAATCACTAGATAGGGAGGTGATGAGTATGAGCTATGATCATCACTTTTGATAGTACATGATGGATCTACTCTAGACATATTGGCATATTCCTTCAATCCTCAAAAACTGCAAGTCAATGTCAACATCTAACTAAATGAATTCTTACGGCACTGTTTCTGTCTGAAATTAATCCGAGGATACTGAGAATCCACATTAAGTAGAGATGGCAATATGGGTTGAGAACCGTATTTGAACTCACTTGATAGTGAATATTCACATCAACAAAACAGAACAGCTCGCTTGAAAAATAAGCAGGGCACTTGGCCCTCACTTCACAGATACAATTTACACTAGAACTAATTCTCCTGCCAAAAAAGATTTATACTGCCGAATGATGATGCACCTAGATAGAGAAAGAAGTAACTGACTCGCAAGAACAAACAATAGGACGTATAGAAATGACCGCCCATATCCGCATTTTGTATACATGCACAGCTATAGAATAAGTCACAAGAGGCGCCCATAAGCCATGGGAATAAGAGACATTTTGAAACCCTCATTATCTTCCTTGGACGAGGCCACTGAACACTTGGCTGTTACCAGCAAGAGTAGCTTCCCACTCCACCGATGACAAGAGGATTTGAGAGAGGGTGATCACGACTTGCTTCATGTCTGGCCTTAGGACGGGATCGTCTTCCACACATTGCTTCGCCAACATGGCCAGCTAATAAGAAGAGCCCACCAAAAGTTTCTATGAGAAACCATCCCGAGCACATTCTACACTCTGTTGCTTTAAGTTTGTGAGCCCAGTTAGGCGCAAAAATAACTCGAATTCTTTTCTAGACCATCTATAGTAATCTTGTGATGTCACGGTGATGCTTCATGGCTTTACACTAATTGTGACGCTAGTAATGCCTGAAAGAATTTGTATAAGATGGCAAGGCCACTGCATATTACCTTGTATACACAATCATGGGGATACAAATCCACCAGATTGGGATCGATCAAGTCTTTCATACTTGACATGTTCGTGGAGTCTAGTGTGTTCCTAAGAGCTGCTAACATCTGCAGTAGTGTAAGCATCATGATTAGTACAATTCAAGGTCGTCTTTCTTTCATTCTGCAGAACAATATCAGACATTTCTGCATAATTTCCTACTTTGAGTCGTGCACAATGGGCAAGCCAACAGAATGATAACTTGAGACCAATTTCAGAAAGAAGATTAAAATCTATATTCAAGTGTATAGTATAATCTAAGATTGAATGGACTGTATATCAAGACCAGATATATGCCAGAGAACTTTCCATGAGAACTTACAATGGACACCAAGGAACGTCTTTCTGTACTTTTTGTCCCAGTGCCTTCAGTGCGAATTGTGGCCTCCTTTCCAGATATGATCTCAAAAAGGACAACACCAAATGCATATACATCGCTCTTGGTAGTGGCAAGGCCATTACTCAAATACCTAAAACCACCAGCAAAATTAATACACAGCTGACTAAGGAGGGACAGAGTGGCCACATAAAAGTTTGGAATCTTACTCCGGAGCCAAGTAACCAAATGTGCCAACAACTTTTGTGACCGAGGCCTCTCCTTCACCTGTTTTTCCAACAAGCTTTGCCAAACCAAAATCTGAAATCTAATGAAAACAAGAGGAAAGCACTTAAGTCAGTGAGATGCATCAAATGGCCAGTGGATCTCATTAAGAAAGTAAGAAAAAAAAAAAATACCTTTGCCCTAAAGGAACCATCAAGCAAGATGTTGCTCGTCTTGATATCTCGATGAACATAATGATTCTTAGCATGCTCATGAATGTATTCTAGACCTCTGGCAGCATCAAGCACAATCTGTACCCTCATAATCCATGAAAGAGAAGTATGACCTAGCAACAGTTTTTGCACATCATCAAAAACTCAAACAGACAGGTCCTAGCTAAAACGTGTAATAAAATATTTAGCACATCGGAATGAACAAGAACCAAATCTTCTACTTCCTTCTCCGAGTACGGTTGATAGATGACAAGAATATATCATCAAGCAGAAAGTACCCAATGAGGCGCATGCACAAGCGCAAGGCATCAAGCACAATGTTACCTTTGTTTTGTGGGTCATGTAAGTGATTATTCAGTGAACCCTTCTGCGAATACTCATAAATAAGGAAAAACTCATCATTGGTGGCTGCATAACCAATCAGCTCCACCTGCAGAATCCAAAGAGGCACCATCTTCAAAATGATGAACAAGATTCGGACAGCAAATAACGGTCCCTTATTTTAACAAAGAAAGGACCTTACCAAATTTGCATGATGGACTTTGCATAAAACCTTCATCTCTGCCAGAAATTCTTTCGTTTTTGTAGCAGTCATTCTTTTAATTGCAACTTCCTAAAAGAATTTAACAGACAAGAAAGCTCTCAGGTAAAGAACATTACCCTGAGTGAAAAACATTTGTTATTAAGATTAGGTGGTTGCGTACCTGGCCATTCAAGACTCCGTGATATACAGAACCATATGTACCGTGGCCAAGAAGGCTAGCATCGGAGAATCCATCAGCTGAGGACGTGACATCTTCATAACTGAAAACTACAGGCTTCTCAACATCAAATACATCAGCTCCCAGAACTGCAAAATACAGAGACGCACTTTAGCATATGAATGGAAAAGTTTACCACAGAGACTTGAAGAAGTTATGGGCGAAATAATTGCTTGAGCAAACCTAGTGCAATAGAAAAAAGAAGGTTCCGATAATTTAAATAAAAGAAAAGTCTCCAATCCACTCATTCAATTGGGCAATTGAAGCTGAGAGAATAGCAAGTTACTTGTGGCACCAATTTCAATTAAACTGGGGAAGATGGTGAAGACAACTTTCAGCATTATCATATTTTGCAAATTTAAGTGCTAAAGTTCAAAAGAAATCTAGAGAAAGTGCAGGCACTTTAATGGTGTTCAACTCTAGGGATAATCTAAGGCATAGACTACAGAGGCAACTGAAAGTGCTGTACCTTTTGGAATATTTATCTGGTGACTGCTGGGTTCCCCATTGGTTTGCCTCCAATCCCCTGGTTTGCAACAGATATATCTTCCTGAACCACAAAGGAAACTTGGGTTCCGAAGGATATGAAACTTGTGTGGACTTTTTTCATCACTATCCTTCCCGTGATTTCCTCGGGCTTCAGCAAAGCAGCTTGATGACCTCAATGAAACGAAAACGACAATGCATACTACAATAACAGCAAGACCAATCCCCAAACTCCCTATTATCCAGCCGTATGATACATGAGCCTTGTGATTCTCTTTACCTCCTGCAAACAAATGGGAGGTAATTACATCAAATTCTTGTATCTAGGAAGCCCGAAGTCAATGTTTGACTTCGGAAAGAAGTCAAAGTGACATGCATGAAAAGGGGATGTCATATGGAAGACAAGATCAGTAAGAGGAAGCTCCCAGTAAGACCAAATAGAGTGAACAATTCATGGTTGCTTCCACATCAGATTTCTGATCCTTAATTGCAAAATGGAAAAAAAGAACAAAGTTGGCATTTATATCAAGCATATGTATTTGTGAAGGGGAAGAGGTTACTTCCAGAAATTATACAATGCTTTTGCATCAATTGCAAATTTAATTGGAATATGTGAAGATAATGTGCAGTTTTCTTATGCTCAATCAAATCAGCATCGTGCACAAAAATTAATTCAAATAAATCCAGTTCGAAGTGATCCACCCCTTTGTTTATGCTCCCATGTTCCCAACTAGGGGACATAAAAAAATAACCAGTAAAAAAAAGATGGAATAGCTATCTAAATGCAGCCCAATACTTTAAATCAAATACGTCATACACACCTGAAACACTCTCCACAGACGGTGCTGGAGCAGGGGCTGGAGTAACATCATTCTCCACAGGATAAGGCTCACCAGGAACTGCAGCGATGAATCAAACAATGAAGTTAAACAGGGTGAAATTTTCACTGCATAACCAAAGACTGGAAACATATCAAAATCCCAATCACAAAATCCCACATGGACCTTACTTAATACAGCGAATCAGATTACTTAGTCCAAGAAATCATCTATCTGGGATAAACTAAGATCCAGAGATAAGGTAACATCCTCATACACATTATCTCAGGCTGTAAAAGTTTCAGTACATCGTGTTTAGCTCAAAGTTACTGCGTTGGTACAACCTGCGAACCATGACTTCACACTGGAATTCATCGCTACCGCTACCAACCACAAGCTGGAAACATTGCAAAGAAACTTAAGGCGAAAAACAACTTCATCATTTGGAAATTGGCCGACAACATGACTATGACTCGTATGCATCATTAATTTCCCCAATTGAATGCGCAAACGTCTGGCAGAATTCGTCGTTGCCAACTCAAAACACAACAACATAACCGTGTCCCAAAACGGTTCACACCTCCACTTTCCCTCATGCTTCAGAATCAAAATCAGATGGAAGCAAAAGAAATTACCTGAATTGAGGGGTATATAGTAGAGATCACCGACGGTGACATTATTTGGGTCGCTAATCCCATTCAATTGCTCAATGCTGTCCATGCTCACACCAAACCTACTGGCTAATGACTCCACACTATCCCCATCCTTCATCACGTAACTCATTAAGTAATTCCACAAGCCACTCGAACACCCACAGAACAACCTCAGAGACACGACCGCGCCGGCCATCGCCCTCCTTGTCGAATTCGGCAAGAGCGCAAGCCCGTCGTAGGCCTCGATCACGGTGTCGTAAACATACCCTTCATCGGATTTCAAGGTGTAGGTGGTGCTGGTGGCGTATTTCCTCGTCGTGGACAAGCAAGAACAGTTCTTCTTTATGAACACGTAGTCAAGATTGGAGTTTTCCACGGTCACGTCCAACGGCAATACATCGAACATGGACTGGATCACGTCGAGGGTCTCATTCCGCTCGGGCTTGAAGGCTAGAAAGGACGTGCACAGGCGAGATGTGTCCGTACAGTTCATGGGTGTCGAGTACGCGCGGAGAGGATCAATGTGGAGAAGCAAGCAGAGGAGGGGAACCAGAAGACGTGCCTGCGAAAGATACATGCTTTCGACGAGTGGGGGAGCTAAGCTTGGCAAAAGATGTCAACTTCGGGGACGGGTTGCATGAAATTCGAGGTGAATTTTCACAGGGACAGCGAAGGAGCGAACCAGTGGAAGCGAAACTGAGAAGCCGATGCTGAAACTCAGTGGGGTATCTTCAGAGCTTCCGGAGACGCACACAATCAAGAAGAATCAAGAAGCAGAGTGGGGGCGAAACGCAGAAACCACAGAAAGGAAAAGAAAGAAACAGGGGAGTCTCTGTCTGAAGAAAGATTCTGCCTAAACAAGAGAGGGATGCTTGATGTGGGAGGCTTTTCGGATTTGTGGAAGAACAGACGAAGAAAGGAATGAGGAAGGGACTCATGAGAGCAGAGCGCTTTCTCTCATTTGCCCTTTTTCGCTTTTCTCTCTTTCTCCTGTGCTGCCGACTCTGCCAAGACTGTCTGCGACTCACGGCAGTGGAAAAGGGCGAAAGCGAACTCGGGCAAAACTTTGGTTCGGAACGAGGGACGGACGCGCTGCTGAATACACAGATATTTCTCTGCGATCTCTCTCGTGCTCGGATCAGCAATATCTGCCCGCTCTGTCTCCTTGATCACGACCCCTTGCTTGATTTCTTGGAAATTTTTCCTGAATTCTCTTTCTTTATCGTGGGATTTAGTGATGGTGGAAATTAAGGCAAAAAAAAAAGATCTTTCTTTCTTTTTTTTCTTGGGGGGGGGACAAGTTCCGTTGCCCACAAGATAATGCAAAGGCTTTGCTTGAACATGTCCCACTTGCTGTCTTGACCCGGATCTCGCTCTCGCAGGCTTAAGCATCATACTCAAATATCTCTGTTTCTCCTCTTTTTTTTTTTTTTTCTTCCTTTTATTTCACGTCATGGTATTAAAAAGAAATAAAGGACGAATTTTTATTTTTTCACATCATAATGCATAGCCACTGAAATAAAAAGAAGAAATGTAACATGAACAGAGACAATGTCCTCTTCCCACATTTAAAAAAAAAGAAAAGGCAAGCTCCATTACGAGTCATTTGTAAATAAAGGGTTATTGTTTATCATGCCAAATACGAGAAAAACATTATTCTAAAGATGATGGGATTTCTTTATTTGAGTCGAGTGCTTGTACTAAAAAACGAAATTATATATGGGGAAAAAAAAGGGCAAGCTCTCTTAAAATCTGCAATTTAGAAAGGTCCTCTTCTGAGCACGAGAGCAGGAAAGGGAGAAAAGCATCTCTCTCGTTTGTGGAAATAGAGATAGCAGAAGGGGAATAAAAAACAATTTTAAAAAAAAACCGATTTTAAGAAAGGAGAAAAAAGGCTGGAAAAAATTCAATTTAAAAAAAAGAAGAAGATTAATTCGTGACTCGTGGGTGACATCTTGGGAAATTTCACGGGATTGATTCGGGAGTGGTTCAGGGGAGGCGGATAGCGGTTTTTGGGAAAAGTGGGGGCACGAACTACGAAAAATATGGGGAAAAAAAATGTGATATATACCAAAAAAATAAAATAAATATAAAATGGAAATGGAAATGGAAATGGAAAATGAGAAGAGGGGACGGTTGGGCCCCATTCGAGCATGGCGCCATGGGCCCCCACGCTGTTTTGCCGATTAATCGTTGAAGTTGGCGGGTCAAACGAAGGGAAAAACCAAAAAAGACGTTGACCGAAAGGCGGCGACTCCCCAGTAGCCGACACTTACTAATAGCGCTACTCCTACCTAGGGGAGCAACAAAAGCTGTTTGATTTATTTTAAGACTCATTTGTCGACCGTCAAGAGGAAAAAAAAAGAAGAGAGTAAGTAATTGTTTTTTGCATAATAAGGAAAAAAAGGGGTAATTTGTAGGAAAAAGATTTTTTTTACTCAATTTACACAAAAAAATATTTATTTATTTTTCCAAATATAACATTACGTTTGAGCGATATAAGCGAGTTCATCCTATATTCCAATAACATCTCCAAATTGCACACCATCATGTAAAGCTAAGGAGTATGACAAGTAAATAGAAACTTGGCATGTCAACTCTTTTTTCCTGTCTCATGTGGAATTTCTTGTGCAAACTCTTCTCTTTTTTCATTATAAATTCAAATTTTAATCCTTGAACCCTAAGTGCCCTCCGATTAATTTTTTTAGTTTTATGAATAACTTGGGAAAGTCATTCTTTTGCATTCACAATAACCCATTTGAATGATGAATCAAGACATATGTTTTGAGATTTAACTCCTTACTTTTGTTAATAGATTCATCTATGGAATAAAAAGAAACAATTGAAAAATATTTATGCGGCATCGTCCAACATATTAAATGCTGTGTTATGGTTAGTAGGATTGCCTCAATTTTTTTTGTTGGGGTCGTTGGGGAGGGGGACCGATGAATTGAAGCGGCGTGGAAATGTCGGAGAAAGATCGGGGACTCGTGGGAATTTGACGGGAGGCGGGACCGCACGTGGGGGCTGGCGGAGGAGAGACAACTGTAAGAAGGGAGGGGGCGAAATTACGATAATGTCCCTGGGGAGACACGGAGATCTGATACGCCTGGAGGAAACGCCAAAAGAAGGTACTTCTCCCCTCTCTCTCTCTCTCTCTCCACTCCACCATATAGTAGGCCCCACCCTCCCCAAAAAAAAAAGTGATCTTTCGTTTAATTAACTTTTAAATTAATCCTAAATTTCATCTTAATCTCTCTCTCCTCTTCTATTTTCAGGCACGGGTCTTCTCTGTGTCTGACACGGTGGTGATCGATTACTCCTAAAAATGCCCTTTTTCTCACTGTTCTAATTCGTGGGTTACCATCTGACCACTAACACACACAAAAAAAAAGGAAAAGGAAAAAGAATTGTGCTGTGGATACTATTCTCAATAATAGTTTTCACCGAGGCAGGGAGAATTTTGTTGTCAGATGAACTCCAGTGCCCTTTTATTATAAGGTTGGCCTGTCCAAGCAATGTTGCCATTCCCATCTTGAAGAGAGAGAGAGAGAGAGAGAGAGAGAGGGCATTTCGAATAATGCAATGAGATTGGACGTGAAATTCTGATTTTGAGAATGGCACAATTCATCTTGAATGTATCTCATTATGCATCTATCTCATTTGCAATGAGATTGCAAACAACAGACATTAAAAACAAAAAAGAACAGATGTGGAGAAGGGCCCTTTTTTTCTTGCACAAAATTAAAGGTGAGCATAATTCTAGAATAGAAATTAAAACAGAAAAATCGGACCGAAGAGAATCCATCCATTTCCATGCTTTAAGACATGTAGGATAGGTTCCAAGTATGAGTATATTCCAATTTTTAGGTAGGTGGAATCTAGAAAAAGTTTTGTGTTGTTTTTTTTTTGTTCTTTGCACAGTCTTAAAATATTTCATGGCATCTAATGATAAGTGTATAATCTAGAAACACCATTCTGAACTTCAATTTTATGATCTAAACTTTTACTTTGTTATTTTTTTCCATGTATAAATATAAGTTGTGGTTGATAAATTGTAGCAATAAGCCATAGTTATTAAAGATGATAGTTTGTTGCAATCTTTAAATTAATAATATATTTTAGAATTCAGGGTATGCAAGATAGGTTACAGATTCAAAAAAAAAAATGAGAATTTGGATAGACCCTAGAATTTATAACAAGTGGGTTCTAAGTTTAAAGTGAAACCCATACTAAACTTAAAACCATTCATCCTTACGTGAGACTATCGTCACCATCCATTGTCGCATGATGCACATTATCGAGTCGACAAGACATCGTTGTTGAAACAAAACGATGTTGGCATCCGAAGAACGACGACACTCGAGTCTTGGTCCGTCACCACTCGCTCGGTCTATTCACATCGTGGAAAAAACGAAATTCCAATGCAGCGTTTATTCAAGTCGCGTGATCGACCCGTTTTCCTCCATCAACTCGTACACGTACAAAAGTTAAAACTTTTTTATGTTTCTTGCGGGTAATTATTGAGTCTATGGAGCTTAACCTAGTTGATCTATTTGCCTGGCTGGCAAACCTTGACCTAATTCTAATCGCGAGATGAGCCCGCATAAAGTGACGGACCCATGACATTCTCCATGCTATCGCTGCCCAAAACCACCGAAGGTACTAGGTTAATTATTATAAACCATAATAATAATAATAATAATAAAGGGAAATTTATACAAATAGTTTTCGAACTTTGGCTCAATGTGCAATGTAATCCATGAATTTTAGCCCAATATACAATATCGTCATTAAATTTTTAATATGCTTATCATAATCCCTAAAGTTTTTTATGCATGTTGATCTAATCATTAGACTTTCAAGAAATGTTTACATTGTCTTTCCGTTAATTTAAGTCCATAGACAACATTAAGTATTTTTATGTAGTCCATGGACTAAATAAAACATGTATGAAAGATTTGGGGACCATATTGAATAAATTTAAATCAATAACGACATTACATATTAGACTAAAATTTAAAGAATTCATTAAGTAAATTAAAAGTTCAAGAGCCCCGTTATAAATTAGGCCAAAATTTAACTACCTCTTGTGTCATCTTCCCTAATAACAACAATAATTAATGCTAGGGACACGATGATGATATTAGTTGGAGTAGGAGGAAGGACGAGGGAGTAAGTATGTGCGTGAACTGCCATATTTAGAAAAAACACCTAATCTCTTTGAACTTTTTCAATAACACCAAAGAGAGGGGCTCAGCGGGGACACGTGGGGCCCTTTTCCAACGTAGCCTGCATGTGCATGTCCCAGATTAATTCTTTATTATTATTATTATCGAATTTAATTCCATGAAAAGAGCTTCCCTAATTATCTGTTATGTGCCAAATTTATTATGATTTTTATCCGTATGGGGGCTGCTCAAACCATATAATATGGTTGATCATTAAAGTCTTTTAATGATATTCCTTTTTCTTGTGTTTTTTTTTATATATTGACTGGTAGACCCCTCATCCAGGCTGGACCTGCGGGGAAAGCATGTTGTGTCCAACCTCATCCTCTTGCGTATTGGCTAGATCATTTACATTATATTAGTAAGTTGAAATGACCCAATTCTATTGCGATTTCTTTTTCTTTTTTTCTAAATTTTGAGGCCAAAATAGTTGGCTTGCTTGGGAGAACTCTATATCTTTTATGGCTAATTTTGGGCAAAATTACCCAATTAATCTAAGCATATTGGATGGATATCGATTCAATCTTAAATGTTTCGATTTTGTCAATTTAATCGTAAAATCTTGTGTGAAATTTAAATTTAGTCATTTTGACCAATTTTCATCAAAAATTGGTAAAGTGATGATCTAATGATCCCTAGCTATAAGTGGATCGCTATGATCTAAATGATGATTAAAGAATTACAAAGTTTATAATTAAATTGACATCCATACAATAATTTTAGAATTGGTTAAATAATTTCTTTGCTAATCGTGATACTTTGGCAAGGGAATTATTTCTTGCTATATAAATGTAACCAAAACTCTCACTATTGATAACTTGTCTAGAAGAAAGACTTTGCCCATGCCTATACATACGGGATTTTTTTTCTGGTGAATTTTGGTTTTTTGAAAATGGTAAAGATTCCGGGGTGGGTAGGGTTTAAATCGATAGTTATAAATCACAAAGTTTATAATTAAATTGACATCCGTACAATAGTTTTAGGATTTGTTAGATAATTTCTTTGTTGATTTTCGTGATAAGACAAAACAAAAATCCTAAAAAATCTAGCATGGGAAATTATTTCTTGCTATATAAATAAAAAACCAAAACGCTCACTATCGACAACTTGTCTATAAGCAAGACTTTGCCCATGCCTATAAATATGGGATTTTTTTTTTGGTGAATTTTGGTTTGTGTCGAAAAGTAGCGAAAATGGTGAAAACAAAAAAAACAACTGGTGCCTTTTTTTCAGGTAATATGTTAGTGAAATACCGACATTTTAATGAAATTACCAATTTTCACAGTATGTATTTTATAGATTTTGCACCACCTTACCAATTATTATCTAACATAATTTACTACCATTTCGAATTTACCAACTCTCTTATAAAATTAAAAACCCTAAATCATAGAGTGGCTTATCAACTTTAGTCAAGCAAGAACCAATTAAGTTTGAGTTACCAACTCTCACTGAGCTTAATTTACTCCCATTTCATCTTATTTTCAAATTTACTAACTTTTGTTTTTTTCCAGTTACCAGCAACCCATCGTGAAATCTACTCAGCCATGTCAATGTCACTTCTGCACTTTCCAAAAGTGCTCCATTACACCCCTAGGTCCGATATACCAAAACAAAAATGTCGCGAGAATCAAATGGGGACCAAGCTTTTAAGCTTTTGGCATAGGTAAAAGGGGCTACATGACAACCAAAAACCACTTCACCTAATGGCTACACTAATCCAAAATGATGGCTCTCTTTTCAGGCTATTCACTTGCATGCTAATGAGCTAATATAATGTCCAATTCTTAACCTAAGCCAAGTCCCATCTCCCAATGGGTCCCTCCCCTAAAATTTTTATAAATTATGACATTGATGACATACTCCTCGAGACCATAGCTGGAGGAGAAGAAGAAGAGGAGCTTTTGCACGGCTTCCATAATTGAGAAATGTAATCAATGGATTTCATCTCCAAGAGGCTGCAAAGAGATTATTACCCTTTCTCTCTTTTCTGCTCATTTACTCATTTCCGGGACCTTCATAATGGATCTGGTCCCTAACGGCCTTTTTTGATAGCTGATGTAGGGCGGTTCTTCGGCCGATGGCAGATGATTTTATTACTAGCACAAAGTGATGTGGACTTACTGTAAGTGCATTTTGTACATCTTTCATTATTGAAAGAGAGGGGAAGCAGTTCGAAACGGAAGATGACAAGATGATGGAGATGGATATCTCTCTGGGTTTGAGTGAAAGATGGGCCGAGAGGCCCGATGGGAGAGCGCTTTACTGGGCCTCGCAGATGTTTGAGATTAGCAGAGGCCTTTGTTAGGGCCCAATTACCCAGCTTGCAGCCAATTGTTCAATCAAAAAGCACAAACCAACACAAGTTCTAGTCTTCGAAAAATAGCGGAATCTGATAACAGGGGCGTGAAATTTTTGGAGGAACTGATTACGATTTCGTGACGTAAAACGTGTTGCGTGAATGTGTTGACATTATTTTTCTTACTGAAGATCTCGAGATGTCTCGAAGCTAAAAGAGAGTAATTTTCAATATATTTCACTAACCGTTCGAAATAATCTGTTTTAGCGTTTGTAACTTAGAAGTTTTTTTTCCTTCCTTTTTTTTTTAAAAACTGAGTCGATTTCGATTCGTGTTTCTGCAGCTACTTTTAGGATTCATTTTAACGCCGTGTTCGGTGTACCTTTTCCATGTAATGACTTAAAATTTCGAGTGAATTGTTTGTGTCATTGTTGTCATATCAAAGTTAAGTTTCATCTCCTTGAAACTCCTTTGGCATTAAACTAGATACATTTAAGCATTGCTCATCTTATTCCTTATTCTTGCGACTCCATGCACAAAGTCACATCGATCCATCGCATTTCGTATATTTTGCAATCAGTACAAACACAACCCCACCACATGTTCTCACTCTACTAGCATCTATATACATTAATCACTCCATTTAACAGATCAGCCTCTTGCATAAACAAATTCTGCACAAAAATATACGTGATGTATCTTCCCCAAATGATGTGAGGTACAACATATAAGTTATCGTGCTCGCATATCCACCATTCGAGTCTTCAATGATTATTCCAAGAGTTACATATCCGATTTGGACGGCAAATGCATACCTACATCAAAAGTAATCAACAATTCAGCGAGGTCGGCGGACCGAAAGACAGTCAAAACTCTTTAAACAGGCAGGTCGCGTATTCTCGTGGTCCATGAAATCTTTACGTGTTTCATCCACATATGGACTGAGCAATCGCCCTTCAAGATTGACCAAGAAAGCTAGAGCTAGGGCTTGTGAGGGGTGAGCTTTTTTCGCTTTAATGCTTAAGAGGGTCCTCCAAGAGCTTTAACTTTAGGACCCAAAGAGCACAAGGGGTAGGGTCAAAACACCAAAGATGGAAGGATCAAGGAATTGAGGAAGAGGGTTTTCCTTTTTGTTAATGCTAGGAGAGGGAGGTTGGGATTGCAACAGTTGTTGAGAACGACATACTGCATATCTCTCTCTTCGCTAGTTGGGGACATTTGAGGACTGCCCCCAACGAGGTTTTCAATACATTGTCCACATTAAATTGCCCACGTTTGGTTTTAAGGAAAGTTGCTAGGATTGGGGCCCCTTCTTCATCATCGCCACCAGGCGTAAGTGTAGTGCCCTTTTTTCTTGGTGGGTTTTCGTTTGGGGTTTTTCCTTTGTGTCCCAACCTTATGTTCTTGGTGGACATCAAGTTGTGTAATCAAAAGGCTCAAGAGGGACGTGATAACCAAAAGTTTGTACTAGGTTTTATCTTGATCAACATCTTCTTGGCGGCTAATCAATGGGAAATGGAAGTAATTCTTCTCGCTATTTATCTTCTTTTTGGCAAGATGCATCATTTATATCTGAGCGTGATAGATGCACGATATGATAGGTAAACGATAAAAGATCCTTTTCACGGAATGGACTAAAATGAAAACGTGAAAAATTGGAGATCGATCCAGCCTCTGATAAGTTTCTGAGAGGGTCCAAATCAATACAAGTCCAAAGAGTACGCTTGAAAACTAGAATTCGCATATTGTTAATTCGAGTGGTAATAGTTAGAGGTGAGTAGTTTCGAATTTTGTATAGGTTCCACCTTAAAACCTAAAACTTACACGTCATAACGGATTCCTTATTTGTTGAAACTTGGAATCTACCTGTATACTTTGGAATCTAGAACATATCATATCACAAGTTTCAGGGGTCGGTTCCAATTTCTATCCAGGTTCTATCCATTTATTAATTAAATAATCGTAATGAATTATCACCTTCAAAAACCACTACTTACTGTTACAATCTATTGATTTCAATTTATATATAGTCACATGAAAATATGAAATTTCAACAAAATAAAAGCCTTAGCGAGAAAATGGAAGCTCATACTAATGATTCTAAATTATACACTTATCATCGGATGCCATGGAATACTACAGGATCGCTTGAAGACAGAGACCAACAAAAATAGGTCCCAAGTTTCACCTATCTATAACCTGAAACCTACTTTGTATACCATGAAACTTGGAACCAGCTAAGTTTCTATCGGTTTAGTTCTTCGGTTCTAGATTCTAGTTTAGAACCATGCTCACCTCTAGAAATAGTCTTTTTATCCAAATGCTGTTATGGAACCCATGAACATCAGGTAGGAATGTTCAAAGCCCTACTGTATCTCATCATCTTGGCAGAACTTGACTGAGGCCTTCTCCAACCTCAAAATCCAAAAATTTTCAAGGTTTTGCAAGTGGTTTTCACACTTATCGCGGGATGTATATCAAGTGGTTACGCAATTCCCCAATTATTTTAAGTAATAACAGCCGTATTCATTATTCTTTAGCCTAGCGTATCTAAACGTCATGCTTTGAACGCACCTAACAAACATTTTCCTCGAGAAATATCGAACCGGGGGCGAGATTCAGGGGGTTAGAAAGAGATTGGCGATAGAGACAAGATCGATCCTGCAGCAAACAGAAGAGGTGGACCTAGAGGCATGTGGCTTTTTCACTCTCGATGGGCAGCAATTATCTTTTGGCCAAAGGGTACAAAATATGAACCTCATGGAAATAGTTAATGTCTTGGATTTCGCGGCGCATGATGTGTTCACATTCGGGTGGCTCCGGGCATAAGGGCTTTTTTGCCAAGACTAGATAGATGGACTTGACAAGGAGCACTTTCTCGTCCGATCAGAAGGGCAGTGATGCATGATGGAGCTCCTTTTTGAATCATATCCCCAACGACAAACATCGAGAGATTCTCCAAATTTTCCTCCAGTGCCGACCTTTCTATAGTTCTCTATCTCGATTCTAAGTATAATCTTAAATTGCTTCATTTGAGATTTTGTATAGGCCTCGACATCTCTTAATTGTAAAACACCTAGAGAATATTGAATTCAGGGGTTGAGGAATATGGAAATCGGCACATTAAATAAATGAACATAATCTTGTCAGCCAGCTAACAATATATCCGTTAAATAAGTGGGGCGACCCTTAGTGATGTTGACCTCTCTAGAGTTCTCTATGTTCACAAACATCAAATCGAGTGTACTACAACTTGACATGATCCCGAACAACGTGCCCTTAATTAGCGCTCGTGGACGGAGTTGAGGTTGGCGTCGCTCGAAAAGAGTGTCATGCACGAGCGGAAAAAGAGCTTCTATAAATGAGGTGTAAAGAAGGAGATGCGACTTTTGAGTGTATTAGATCCTGAAGATTTTCAATGATCTTAATCAAGCTTTAAAGATCAGCCCACCAAAAGTCTTTCCACCCGCAAATCAGTTTACACTTAAAACATTATAATAATCTGGTGATGGATGATGGGGTTAGAAGTAGAACTTTCCTCTAACATCACCTCTGCTGAAAAAGTCCCGCACGAAATTATAAATTAATGTGGCACGACAGGATAAGGGTTAACCCAAGTTTTGTCACACCCACCAATGATCTTGGATTAGCATGCTTAATTAAGAAATACGGCGACTGATCTCTTGGATCATTCTTACGTGGATGATTCTCTTCTTGCTAACTCAAGATAAGAGACCGATTCTTCACGCTTTCAATGTGATATCATCTTGACCTTCCCGGTCGTATATGGTCATAATTAAAGCTCGAATGTGCAGAGGAGAGACCCTCCTTGAAAACCCTAATCATCATCACGGTTGTAGAAACTCCAAAACCCCTTCTTCCTCGTTCATGATTCGATGAGGAAAAAGGAGCTTCCGGAAATGATGAGTGAACTCGGTCGTCCAATGTTGAACACCTGCCCCCCTCTTCTTCTTTTCTCTTGCGGAAAGCTATTGGAAAAGGAGAACACACCGGTGCACCACCATGGGACTAGGTCTCATTTCTTGACCAATGACTAACGAGAAAGACCTCGAAAAAGGGTCTTGGAGAGTTATCGAATCAAGAAGATTTTCCCATTTTTCATTTTTCAGCTGAATTTGTTGGACTTAATGATCTCGATGACCAATGACTATGTTCCGACTTTGATTAAGTTAATGTCTTGTTGCAATAGATGGAATGCAAATGCGAGGCAGATTCAAAGAACTTAAGAATCTATTCGATCATGGGCAATTGATTGCACTCCTTAGTTATTTATTTTCCAAGATTTCGGGTCCACATTCACTTTAGCTCTTTAGAGCATGGAGGGATTTACATTGGCCATCGCGAAACCTTTAGTATTTTCGTTTTGCATCATGATCAACTGGAGAAATTTATAATGGTTGTTCATTCATGTTTATTTTACTATAATCTAGTTGGCCTTTCTAGAAGTGTGGAGAGTCCGTCCTTCAACTTCCGCCCCAAAGTTGATCAAGCAATCAAAACCCGGCGAAATTTCTAACGCACATCATTATGTGTTATTTGTTGTCCGATCGAATACAATTATACGGCCGACACACTGAATGACCAAATAATTAGTGTGATGAAATTTTTGACATTTATCAACTTACTTAAGCTGAGTGCATCTTAATCGCCTATCAGAGATATCGAATTATTACTATTGAATCTCGAGAAGTTATTCTCTTGACTTTTACCCTCTCTCTTTTCACAAATCATTGAAGACCCGCTTTTCAGATTTTATAAATAAAAAACGAAAAATAGGAGATTAAAAACGGAGCTCATGATATTCTAGTTATGGGGTTGATGACTTTGTCATCAATTATTCCTTCGTTGATCATGAAATATCATTGCAAGGAAGTACACATATGCGGCGCGTGAGGGTAGGAATTCAATAGATAGGGGAGGGGGCAAACATAAGCAAAGTCACAAAAGAGGGAGGCTGATGTGGATGTGGGGTTGCGACCAACTTGGCAAAAAAAAAAAGAAAAAAAACATTAAATATCATATAAATGTCTCTTGAATTACATGTTAGTGGCTGGGAATGATGAGTAGCCATCAAAATAAAATTGAAAAAATGTAATAAATAATATATGCATATGAAAAATATATAAAAAATTGAAGTGGTGGGGCCTCTGACAAGCATAAAGATAAGGATACGCACGTCAAGGAAAAAAGGGTGTAGAAATTGGGGAAATGTGGGTGATTATGAGTACATGGAGGAAATCATGTTTTAAAACGTGGCCCAAACATATAGCCGACCATCCGCGTCGACACGGGAAATTAATATTAATCGCCCTATAAAGTTTTAATTAAACTATTCTTTATTAAGCGTTGTGAAAAAAATAAAAGAAAAAGAAATCCCCATAAAAATGTCTAAGGAACCAACCAACCATCTTGTATGTTGGCGTCACCTAGTTCTAAAACCCACTTCCAAATTAAAATAGAAATGCTACACTATTATCTTAGTTCCGTGCGCCCCTATTGACACCAAAAAAATGTGCAAGTGCAAAGTCGACAACTCGATCGATAGAGTGTTGAGAGCAGTTAGTCAACAAATTACTGTCAGTTGACTAGAGAAATCTAATTTTAGTTGATGGAGATATTGATGAATGATTGAGTATTGAGATGAAGAGTCAATCATTAAAGAAATGCACGCATTGTAATCGTTAGATGGAGGCAACAACTGTTGAGTAATGGGGTTAACAATCTCGGATGCTACTATTGAAGAAGTAACTGTTAAAGTAGTAAAGGCGATATAAGAGTCAAGTAGTGGAGTCGGCTTGAACTGTAATATGTACAATTGACCGCTAATCTATCCAAGAAACGCACATTGTTTTGCCAAAACAACTAATCTTGTTTTCTCGTTAACAAGAAAAAAGGCAAATAGGATTGAAATTAAAAAAGCTAAAATTGACCATAGAAGAAAAACTAAATGGGGCACCGTGCTTTTATTTGAATGAATTGACGGATGAAAGATGGACCAACATATGGGCACGCATCCATATATTTGTCATAGTTCGATTACATGGACAATTTTTCTTAATTTTTTATTAATTTCCCCATCAATATAATTTACTAGACATTCACGTGTTTACAATCTTGAAAGTGAAAATTCCAACATTGAGAGCACAAGACAAAAATCTAGTTCTAAATCACATCGAAATTGCATTTAATTTTTCTGACGAGACTCATCGAATAACACAATAATTACAAGTTGGAAGAAAAAAATAAGAAATTTACACGAGTTTTTTGTGTAGTAATTATTATTACCAATCATTATTTTTTTATTTTTTTGGCCTTATGGAATTTGGTACGGACAAGCTCGTCAAATATTTCACCATGTATTGATTTCGTCCAACATTTTGTGTTGCAAAATGACATGCAACTTTTTCATTTAAGGACACTGCTGTCCTTTTGTCCTCATCAAATGAGATGAGACTCCACCATATTGTCCATATTTCCCACCAAAATTATTATTATCCGAATATGCCAAATACCCAATTTTGACAATGTCATTACAAGAGACACCACCGACATAAAATAAAAGTAATTCAACATGAGCTATCCATAAAATGATTTCATTCACCAAAATTTCTAATTTTGCATGCGTAGGAGCCTATATCCTATTTGCACAGCGTTATTTTTGTTATGTTGGTATACAAAACGAGAGATAATATTGATATAACCGATGCATGTCGGGTCGGGGAAAATGCATTTACAGTTTGACTAGTTCGTTATTACTATAAGATTTTATAGATATTCAAAATTGCGTCCTCAGCACGTTAGTCGCCGACATGTGATCAAGATGCGATCAACTCAATCAGGGAGACTCTTGATTTTCTTGCATTTTCTTGTTGCACAAGTTCTTCCGCTCTAAGGATGCCGACGAAGCAAATCCTCTTTCGCTCGTTCCTCCCCAACCAATGAGCGGAGGCCAAGAAGTGCTTCTTCCCTATCCAAAAATTTATTGCGATGCTAAGAAAAAGGCGAACTTTCCGATTAAATTCAGCCGCAAGCGACTCTCTTTTCATCTAATCTCCACTTAACAGAGGTGGACCGCGATGGGTTCACGCCATGTCGTGGCGGTAAAACGAAAGATGCTGAATCGCTCGAGCGACAGGATTTCAGAAAAAGAGCAAGAGATGTTAGAAAACAGAGGAACAGTATGGTGTCTCTCTCTCGGGAAGAAAACAAAACAATCTTGCTTGATTTACTCGGACTTCTCAACTAACAAGTAGCTTTCACACTTGTCCACTTTCTCTCTCTCTCTCTCTCTCTCTCTGCGAGAAGACTTTGGACTGGTGTGCGTGGAGAAGTTAGCTCGTGTCCGGGAATGTGTGGTAGAGTGAACTGTAGACAGAGTGTGAGGATTTGAAAAAGGAAAAGAAAGAAAGAAAGGGGAAAAGGGTAGATCCTTTAACTTTTTCTTTTCTCTCTCTGGGGATTGAACAGGAGAGAGAGAGAGAGAGAGAGAGGTCATCTTTTTAGGGACCTTTTAAGAGAGGGGCGGGGGGCGGGTCAGACGCGGCACGCTTTGCTTGTTGAGCTGAACAATCCAACATTTTATTTTGGGGACGAGGCCGGGGGTTGCGTGCATAGTGCTCTCAAAATTCCATTTTTCCTGTTCTGGGTTTTTCGGGCAAAGGGAATCTTTATCATCTTCTGTTCCTCTCTTTTTTCTCTTGCCCCCTCTTCTTCTCTTCTTCTTCATCTTAAAAAAAATCACCCTTCCTTTACAATATACCATCCTATCTCGCATAAAGATAAGAGAGAGAGAGAGAGAGAGGAGGTGAACCCACTTAAGCGTGCCAATAATTAAAACCAAAGTCATATATCATTCCTCCCTATCGTAGCTCCTCTTTACTTGCTTTTGGGAGAGTGTTGATCATTATTAGTTCTCTCTCTTTCGCTTTTGCTTGGTGGGGTTCTGTATTTGTTCCTCTGGGGTTGGTTATAAGAACCTGGGAGACGGGTGGTTTTTTCAGTTTGTGCTCCTTGTGTTTCCCTCGAGCTGTTTGAGTCTCTGTAAGGAAGGCTGTGTCGTTCTTGACAACCTGGTTAATGCTTTTGGCTGGTTTTAAGGATGCGGGTCTTCGTGACTCTTTGCTTTGGCTGAGTACCTACAATTCCTAAAATAGGTGAGTCTGAAAGTTTCTATTTGGCTTTTGGCTTGTGCTCTTTCTGGCTTCTTAGCTTAATCCATGTGGTTTTTTGGGGTTGAAGTGACTCTTGCTTGTAGGAATCCAACTTTCATGCGTTTTTTTCTCATCTGACTTTGCTGGGTCGTTCTCTGTTTCAGTGAAACAGGCAGGTTTTTTCTTCCCTCCTTCAACCAGTCACCTTAAGTCTCTTCTGGGTGGTAGCATATGGAAGGAGTTTCAGGTAATGGGGTGGCCAATCCTCAACTGCTGGATTTGATGTCCAATAAGAGAGAATGGCATGTGATGATTGATGAAGCCAAGGCTCGTGGTTCTCCAGAAGAGAAAAAGCTGGAGCTCAGGCTTGGTCCACCAGGCACTGATGACTGGTGCAACCTAAAACAGGACATGAACAACAAGAGAAGAGACGAGGCTCTCCTTTCCTTCGGCCACTTTCCTTCCATGGCCTCCACACAAATCGCCACCAACAATGGTGGACACCAAGCCCACAAGTTTGGTTCCTCGGAAGCCCTGGCATCTCCTTGGCCTGGTACAAGTTACAAGGAGAATTGCCAAAAACTGCAAGAGCAAGAGGAGATAAAGCCACCTAGGCCATATTACCAGTTCCCATCAACAATCTCTCAGAGCAAGAACATGCATTTCTTGCCTAAGGAGGCTTCACAGCCCAATGGCAACAACAATAAAGGGTTGAACTTGCATGATTCAGGAATGAAGAAGGCATTTTCACAGGCCTCTGTCTCTGCTGCAAATACAGCTGTTCCCAGTGTATCTCAGAAAAGGTACTCGAAATTATTCATGCTGGGTACATGGCATTAAATTTTTCTCTTAACCTATGACATGATGATTCTTCGTCGATACCTACTAAGGTGGCTCCTTTTATTGCTGTTTTTTTCAGTAATGATGTTTTTTTTTCAGCTTTTCTTTAGCAACAGGCTTTTCCCTCTTTCATCCCTTTTCTTGCAAGTTTTGCCTTTTTCCCTGCCATATGTTCTCTGCATCTGTCAAAAGGGTTAGAAAGGATGTTTACATGTAAAGATTGTCGCACATGAGTTGTTTTCTGCGTTTATCAACACTAGTAAAAAAGATATTTTCTTGGTATTTAGATATTCTTAAACATGTTAATCTCTATCCAGGAATATGTTTTTTGTTTTTTTTTTTTTGGCTCGCATCTGCTTCTGATTGCTTCATTCTCTATTGTCTGAAAGATAACTCAATCTTCTAGCGACAAAATCGTTCTAACTTATTTGGCTTTGCTTCTATCTTGTTGGTTGCTATCTCTGGATATTCTTGAAAGCAGAACAGCCCCTGGTCCAGTGGTGGGTTGGCCTCCAATTCGTTCATTCAGGAAAAACATAACCAGCAACAGTTCCACCAAGCCATCTCCTGAGCCTCAAAATGAGACCCCAAGCAAGGTTGCTAGGGAAGAGAAACCCGTCGAAACCTGCGAAAAGAAGGGCATGTTTGTGAAGATCAACATGGATGGTGTTCCCATCGGAAGGAAGGTTGATCTCAAAGCCTATGATAGCTATGAGAAGCTCTCATGTGCTGTTGATGAACTCTTCAGAGGCCTCCTTGCAGGTTATAACCATTGTGGATACCTATATAAAATTCTTAAATTTTTTTCATTCACGAATATTGTAACACATGTTCCATTTATTTATTTATTTTGGTGTCAAGAAGAAGATTAGCTGACGATGTCCTTGGTTTTTGTTTTTCTTCTTTATTATCCAGCCCAAAAAGATTCCTCAGCTGGCGGAATCAACAAGAAGCAAGAGGAAGAGAAACCAATTACAGGTGTATTGGATGGCAGAGGGGAATATACTCTTGTTTATGAGGATAATGAAGGAGACAGGATGCTTGTTGGGGATGTGCCGTGGCAGTAAGCATCTTAATCTCTTGGTGGATGGATCTGATGCATTAAGATTATTATTCTCCCTCGCATTTTTATATTGCAGGGCCTAACCTGAAGCCATTAGTTTCGTGTCTTGATGTCGTTTAGCGAACTCCGAACATTGGGTGGAATTTTCACTCACAACACAATTCTTTTACCTATTCTAAGATGAATTTTCAGTTTAGGTGCACTCGGAGCTCGATGTAGTGGATTTTTGTTTAAACACACAAAGAATTGGATTCTTAAATTCTCGCGTTTGGAAGTTGACTTGGTCTGTGATGTTAATGTACAGAAAAGTACCATCTTGTTAATATTCTAATATATTGCTGCATGTATGGTTTTCAGCATGTTTGTATCCACTGTCAAGCGATTGCGGGTGCTGAAAAGCTCTGAAGTTTCTGCGCTGTGCTGTAAGTTTGTGCTTTGTTCGTATACAGGGACTAAGAATTCTTGCTCTACCTTGAATTCTAATTAATTTTTTGGTGTTTATTTATTTATTTTTTTGTCCCAGTGGGCACCAAGCATGGCAAGAATAGCCTTGAAATGAAGAACTAATCAGGGAGGATTTTTTAATGGAGGAATTCCTGAGGAAGAGAAAGACACCATCTGTGTTCATGTTTTGACATTTGACTTGAGATCTTTGATCAGTGAGAAGTAAAATTATCTGTGAGCTAACTGCGTAGAATTTCCGAAGCAAAAGTCGATTCAAGAGGGTCGTTTGGGTTTGTTCTTGTTGGAGATCCTCTTGGTTTTGTAAAAAAGACAGCAGGAACTGGTCTTGAGTTCATGTAATATTGAATGCTACATTATGTGAGAGATTTTCAGATACTTTCCCATCCTTTTCTTTGCTTCTTCAATTAGAAATCTTCATGCCACTTTAGGTGCAAGTTAGGAGAGAAAACGATTGGTTAAAGCCTCCTCTTATTCAAGCACCGCAATTGGTTCTGAATCCAAAGGGGTGTTTTATGTCTTGAGTCTCTTGACTGACCATTTCATGACTTTGATGCGTAAGTTTTCTATGGGGGAAAATTTTTCCGATGCCAAACAAGCGTCGTTTGACCTCTAACCGCTGCTGTCCAAAAGCTTGATCTCACCTGTCGATGGACTAAAACGTCAGTTTGCAACAATTGTCAAATCTTTAATTAAAGAAAATATCTGTGAGATTTACTTAAGGAAGGGAAAGGTCGTTGATGAACAGGTCAAGCGGAGCATATGCCCCACTTTTTTTAATTATGCTGGCTAGATTTTAACAAAGTCTATGCCTGAGGATAATATGGTCTGTGTCTTTGTCCGATTTGGCGCTCAGTTTCAGATGATCTGACAGATTTGATGATTTAATTAAACATCAGTCGAACATATATGTGGATTAATAAGGTAAGTGCACGCACAACTAGTCTTCCATGGCTCGTCAGCAACTCTGGAAAATTATCCCATCCTCCCAGTGCAGCGACACTTGAGCTGAGACAGCTTAAATAAATTGGTCATCATCTTCACATCCAATCCTCCAAATTTTTGTCTGTTCTTTATTCCCTGTAGAGTGAAATCAGCACCACTGTAAGCCTTCTTCTGGGCATGAAAGGAGTGATGAGAAGTGAGCAAAAGGCACGCCCTTTCTGATCCTTCTTATCTTAAAGACCCTCCTCCACCGCACTAGGAACAAAACATGGACATTGGACAGTGATCTTCCATGGACACTCAGCTCACCATTTGTCCCTCAACTCTCCTCTTTCTTTGGGTTCTCTCTCAAGGATGATTTGCTATTCATCTAAGCAAACAGGAGTTCAACATCTGTATCTTGTCAATTTGCTTTGGCAGGGCTTCTTGATGAGCTGAATTGCAGGCCAAGGACCTGTTTTCTCTTTTTGGGGTTAGGTGCCGAGAGTCAATGCACCCACAGGCAATTAAACAAACCGGGGCTTGAAAACTTTGAAATTGCACTCCACACAGAAAGATGGGTCCATTTCGTTGCGTGCTGCCTAACTTGAGGGACAGACCTCAAGCAATGGTCTCCATACCGAAAGGAATCATTCATTCGTGCGCGCGCCTGCCCGCCCCCACGTGTGCCTCCCGGTTGGTGAACGTCTACCTCAATTTCTTCCATCTTTATTTTTTTTTTGTTCTTTTCCCTGCGATCAATCTTAAAGATTTTCTTGTTTTGGGGGGGAGTTCCTTTCAATGAACATGGCAGGCCGAATTCAAATTGGGACATGCCTAAATTGCTGAGTGAAAACAACTGCACAGCTTTTGTAGACAGGCGACCCCGCAGTGGTTTGTGTTGGTGGGAGTCTTTGGAAGAGACAAACTAGGCGTCAATTGTCTTGAGACAAGGATGGAAGAGAGAGAGAGAGAGAGAGAGAGCGCTATCCTTTTCTCACTGTTTTTCCCTTGATGATTGCAGCGATAACAGTAGGAATCTTGTGACAAAGGTAGTGCGAAATCCTTACGAAATTCAATCTCCAAACGTTCCATTATCCTTGAACAAAATATTATCCGGACACAATTTTCAATTACCAATTCAAAGATAGCAAGTTGCAATATATTATAGAGAATAATTGTGGCACTAAGCTTCTTCTTTTTTCAATATGGCCTGAACCGCGAACCACGAGGAGAACCCGGAAAGACAAATAAACAACTGAGCAATCCTCAATTGGACACATTAGACTATAACTATAACCAAACTACTGTGTACGACTTTAGGTTAGAAAAATTGAAGAGAAGGATGACTAAAAATCCATTTGTCCTTTACGCTTTCTTCCTCCACCGGGGCAAGGTGGGGGCAGGGTGATGTAGATAGCCCACCTGAAAATCGTTCAGACAGGGGGATGGAGGTTTGACAAAATCCCTGAAATTTGGGGGGCTGATTGCGTAAATAAAAATATTTTGGGGGAGAGAGAGGAAACGTGATGCCTAGTCAAAGGGAAGCCACTTTATCGATGGGAACTTGAGATTGAAAAAAAAAAGGACAGAGAATTCATATAATTCACCCTAAGTCGTCATGCATTTCTTCCAAACTCGACGTTGCAAGTGCACGGCCATGTGAAACTGATCTGGTTGCCTTACATAGACTATAGCGAGCAATGGTTAAAGAAGAAAGTCATATCATGTCGTGTTGAATTCATGCCGCCTTTTCGCCCCCAACTTGTGCATAAATTGTGCGAATCTCTCGTACGGGCAAAACCCAACTTCGAAAGGGGAAAAAATACCACAAAAGAATGGGGATGGATAACGGACTCTTCCAGTTACCATATGTAACCTTTTTGCCTCTCTAAGCAAACACGTCGAAACCTATGAACCTTTCCACGACCACCTAGGCTCTTTCCCCCAAATAACCTTTGCGAAATCTCCACTCGATGTTCTCTAGTTAAATCGAGTAAAGAATTAACTTCAGAGACAACTTGAGCCTCCGTCGAACGAAATTCCCGGCACAACAGTTTAAAGGGTCAATAGGTTAATTCTTGCTGTGTAATGGAGCTAAGTTTTTTTAACTATATTGCTCACGGCAAAAACAAAACTGTTCAAGCTGACATGCCGGATGATCATTAACTTTTAATGCTCAAAGGCCACCCAGTCAAAATCAGAGAGAGACACAGAGAGAGAGACAGAGAGAGAGAGACAGGGGCTAAATATCGTTTCCATTACAGGTCAGTAGTGTACAATGACTCGAAAAACAGACTAGAACATCAACACCTGCGCATACACGCTAACCTACAGAAGCATCTCGTTGTCCATATGGCGAGACCCTCAATCCTCATAAACAAAACCACTTTCTATGGAAAGAAAACCCCACCGAACAAATCCAGCATATTTCGCAATAGTTTCCCATACTTGAAAGAATGCTGGAATAATCAGTGCAAGCATCAAGCGCAAGCGCTTCAGTCTAAAATTAGAACTGTACAGATCAAACCGCAAAGCTTTGCTCTGAAAGCTGCAGTTCACACTTCACACCACGTTCGAAGACAAATTCGCTTCCTTTTTTTTCGTTTTTTGGTTGAAGTTTGCTTCACAATATGAAGGTACCAATGCGCCTGAAAAAGAAACAAATGAAAGCCAGCAATTAATAGGTACTTACCAGAAACTGCTGGCTTTCTGTCTCCTTTGATCTTTCTGACTCTGATGGCCTCACAGCCAAGAACATTTTATCAGTTGATTCACATCTTCAATCCCTTCGAAGCTGGCTGCTCATGTAGCACTCAGCCTGCCATTGAACTAAACCACCAAAAAGGGCACTGTGTAAAGACAATCATGGTGCCAAAATGTAAAGAATGCCACAAAACAAATAATAAAAAAACGCATGAACCTTATCACTGGCTTTTGCACCTCCGGGTCCATGCTGCCCCTTGACTGGAGTGCCAGCCCAACCACTGCATTTGGCTTCACAACACACAAAACAAGATATGAAAAGGAAAATAACTCAGTAAATCAAATGACAAAAAGAAAATAAAAGAAACATGAGTCTCCGACAAGGTAATGCAACTTAAATGAATCACTTAGATGGACAGGTAATGTCCTGTTTGAGGCCCAGGTACTGCATAATCAGATCCAAATGAAAAGGCAAAATAGTAGAAAGAGAACACAGAAATTGAAAATGCAAAAGAGAGCTTAAATTTAAAACCTCCAATTCTTCTTGCAAACCTCCGGTGAACTCAGCACATCCAATCTCCAAGGACAAGTTTGAATCTGCCTCACACGAATCACTCCGTGAAGACCCCGGATTGGTACTGCCATCATTGCTACCCTCAACACTCCCATTATTCCCCTCACTGCTTCCAATGGCAGACTCTAGCCGCACGCCCTCACATGAACCCACCTCACTAGCAAGTACTCCAACAGCACTCAAATTAGAAGCACAGCCACCTTCAGCATTTTCTGGCTTTGAATGTTCATCAGCCTCAGCTAATTTCAGCTCTTGGTTAATGGACCCGGTATTAGCACTAAAGTTTATAGACTGAATGTCGCCACTTTTGCCAACCTGCGATGTTGCGTTCAACTCAGAAATCTCTCTCTTTTCCACTAATCCTAATATAGAATTCCCCCGAGACAGGTTGTTGGGTTTGTCAGTAACAATTTCAGGTGACACTGAACCACGCGTATGTGGACTGAGAGATCTGCGTTTCTGCAGAACAACTTGCTTCATATCCTCCCCTACAGGGCTTTCCTTCCTTTTAAGGTCTCTCTCAGCTGATGCACCCTTGCACACATCAGCATCTTCAGAGGAAGCTTTTTCGGCTTGATGCTGGGTTGAAATTCTAGATCGAGCTCGCTTATATCCATCAGGAAACACATAAGAAGGAATCTGCTTTCTGCGGACATGAGACACATATATCTCCATCCCCGGTTTCCAGAACACATACATATTTATGGACTGCCTGAATTCATCAACCGTCCCACGTATGTCAAACTGCTGACCTTCCTGAACTCTCTCCCCCTGTTTCCTCTGCAAACCCATGAAAAAAGCTGTATGTGCACATTGCTTTGACATATCAACATACTCATGAGGGTATGGATGGCATTGCAACTTCCCAAATGTGTCCCTTTCAATCTGCAAAACAACAGAAAAAAGTAAACAAGGAATAACATAAAAAGTTGCTATCCTATCTCATCAGTTCATAACAGATGCACATATAGGAGTGCATCAGGTCGAACTCTCTATTCACCAGCCAAAGAGAACAGAGACTACCATCAAAGTCAACTGTCTAAGCCTTGATTCCACCCAGCCTTTCCAAGAACGCAAGTCATCTGCATCTGCAGCAATTACATCGACCTGCAAATAATTTTTATAGCTTTCAAAGAACATATAAGGCTCAAACAGTGCGCTCCACTGGGCCTTATTCAATTCTATCTCCTGAAAAGTAAAACACAGAAGCAAATCATCAGAATAGATCAGAAAACCAACCAACCTACGTGAGCAAGGATACTGGTATATGCATACCTCACATATCTTGTTGCCAAATTGGAACTGTTCCATCATAACACGCAGAGTACTAGTTGAGACATTATAGCTGGAATTCATACAAGGATATGCAGGTGTTATGATAGGCATGTGATGGGTCCTGTCACGAGGATTTTTACGTGGATCCCAGACAGAAAAGCCAAGTTCATCCTCCTCAATTGGGCATAACATAACAGGATTCGGCCAACGCCACTGCGTATAAACTCTGAAAAACCGTGAAACTAGCATACTAGGGATCGCGTTAGGATAAAGCTGGCACACACGAGCTACAAGTAATGCCCAGTTGACACCACCAAGAAATCCAGTCACCTACATATTAACAAATCATAGGGTTGAGAGAGAGAGAGAGAGAGAGAGAGAAGGGGGAGGGAGGGAGATCAGATAAACTGAACAAAAAAGGCCTGCACCCTAGTTTGTTGATCCATTGATACATGTGAATAAAAGGAGAATACTCACATTGGAATAGACACCACGCCTTTTTGCCCAAAATTTTAGACAGCGGAGTGTAGTCCGAAAATGCTACACATAATTCACACACATAAAAGCAATATCAAACTGACAAACAAGGAAAAGAGTCTCAAATAAATCAAATCACCAAGAAAAAAGTAAACATCTTGGTACCTCAACATTTGGAACAAGCTTTAAAATCTGATCTGCAACTCTGCACCCATTGAGACTTCGAACAGTAGGTTCATCAACATCATACAGAACAGATACTTGGGAGATGTCAAAATCCTGTAGAAGGTTATTCACACGAAAAAGAAAGTCAAGAAATCAAGCAAAAGGCCAGAATATCATCTCTGACAGAAGAAACACAAAAAGGAGGAGGCTCCATGCAGCATATCTACAGAGGTTGAAAACTCGAGCATCCACTCTCATTTGAAAATTGACGAAGGAAAGATCTCCAATAACTATCTCTCCCGCTCAAAACCCTTGACAAGTTAATCCAACAACTAGAAGATTCTAGTCCTAGCATTTTGCATATAAAAGAATTTTTCATGGTCAGTCATTAGCTTGCTCATTTGACGGAGGCTGCACCACAACAGAGTCAGGGGCCAAAAAACCAAACAAGAGAGAAATTGTAGCAGGGAATTCTGAAAATGCAAACTACATGTATTCAGCATCCACTATCCATATCAGTAACTATTATAGCTTGACTTGATACAGCTACAGCAAAGTGAAGCCCACAGACATCACATCATCCACATCTATGCTAATGTTTGCATGCAGCCAAGCATGAGATCGAGATCTAATTGTTGAACATTTCCATGCATACACATCAGGAACTCAGATTTTGAACTGCTACACAAAACACAGGGTTATGACATGTAGGTGGACCCCTAAGAATTGTGAGGACTCAACTTTGACCATAAACTAAGAGAGACAGTTATAAAGTTCATAAGGAGAACAAAGACAATCTCCACTCACATCTGGCACAACCAGTAGCGAAACGCTTGCGTAAAGAAGGTCGATTGATATTCCATCATACTTAAATTTCATTACAGGAACATGAGCATCAGGAACTGGTTGTAGTTCCGTCACTTCTTCCATCTGTGCCAGGATGTCATGCAATAAGAAGAAGAAATCCTCCTGATGAAAATAAAAAACCGAATTACATATGTGTGAAATAAGGATCCAGCAGTCAAACAAGTAGATGAATAACTTATGTTACCTCTCGATTCACATAGGATGGCCCAACACACAAAGTGTCTATGTCAGCACCAGGGCCATGTACCTGCATAAAAAGAAAAGTCAGAATTATTGTTTCCCACAATGTAAAGGCAAAAAACAACACTCAGCATTGCAACTATACCATCAATTATGATTAATAAAAACCTTTTTAAAAGGGAAATCCTACTGCTTGTTACAAAAATCAACCAAAAACAAAAAATCAAGAAGCAGTCTCCCTCTTAGTGTCAGAACTGGGCACCACAGGCTGCACGCTAATGCGTGCATACGTAATGCAAAAAAGAAATAATATTATCCTACTGCTGAGAACCCTCTTAAAAGAGGAAACTTACTGAAGATTTTGATATTGAAACCAGGGTAAATAACAAGGTGATAAATGATAAGGAAACTGCTTTTGTTAAACCACATAAGGAGTAAATGAACCAAACGAAAGAACCCTACCCCAAGCCTATAAGAACCAAAAGTAAAAATAACAGCATTTGCATCCTCCACCATTTGATCTGAGTACCCACGAAGACGAGTTAGTTCCTTCACCCAATCTTTTACAATCTGAAAACAGAAAAAGAAAGCGTTGACAGAACGAATAAACAAACTAAAAATACTTTATAACACAGACAGTACTTTCAGATATTACAGCATAGCATGACAAATATCCTCCTGAACTCGCAAAAAGCTCACTATCCAAAAACAGTTGGACCAACAAAATTTACCAACGACGTACTAGGAGACCCTGAAGCTTTGTCTACTATTAGAACATTTACTCATACAGAGTAAAAAACCTGTCAAAGCCGCAAAGTGTAAACAACACAATTACCATGGATGAAAACCCCAAAAGTATTACCAATAGCAACCCAAAACGAAGACTGGTCAAAACTGACAAAACAAATGTAGTAATCTATGAAAGTGCCAAATAAACAAAATAACTCTCGCATGCTTCAATTTGCAGAAGACAATTTCTGTTTTTTTTCCTCCAAAATATAAACAGAATTTCTTCCTACCCTAAAATGTAAAAGGATCTTTTTGGCTTTTCAATACTAGAACACATTCAGCTTCTCTCCATCTAGGCTTGATGTAATACAATTAAGCAAAATGCCCATCATTTTATCTTTGGCAGGAAACCAATGCAATCATTAGATCCTGTAGAAGACCAGGTTTTAATGAAACAGCAATTTCTTGAGCAAAACTGCCAGTTCTCACTTTAGAGTGAACTCAACTGACCATTATTACACCCTTCAGCTGTCCAAAAAGCAATTTTCCCATTAAATAGGCTGCCTCCACACACAGAGAGAGAGAGAGAGAGAAGCATCTCAAGAAAATTCTTAGTATATAGAAATCTGCTGCAATTGTCCCCTGTATTGTTCACCTTCTCCAAGAACCATGTCTATAATGCAATCATCCAAGAAAACAAATTCAGGCCTCATCTATGGTGTTCTCTTCCACATAAGTTACTAGCATAAAATAAGAAACCATTGATGGACCCTAAATGGACTCTGTCGTTCCTCAGGATGCATAGACACTTGAACCAACAATTCCAGATTTAAGATACTCATGGTATTTACAAATCCTATTCCATACTTGTGTCTAGCACATAAAAGAAACACACAATGGCCTCACTGCTTTTAATAAAATCTTCCGATTAGGCAGAAACAAAATACAAAAGATTACCAACAACAGCTCCTCCTGTGAAATATCAATTTAATTGCGAATCATAAAAATCTTCCGCAATAAGACCTCAATACGCAGATGTAAACTCAAACCAAGCAACAGCATCCGCAATATCTAAACCATGTATAACGCACAATTTACCTGCCCAATCCGATGGAGAACCGTTTGTCTCTTCAAAACTTCCTCTTCGCTCTCATAGAGACCAGCATCGACCAAAAACTGCGAGCCCAATAGAAATCCCAGTGAATAAAAAAAGAAGAGAGATTCGCAATTGCTGAACCAAAAACAAGACGCCAAGAAAAGCAAAAATCCAACCTTCTCCAGCTCCATGCTTCTCTGAATATCAGCCTCGTTGGGCCCCAACACCGAAATCGGTTTCGTGACCCCGAATTGCTTCATCGCCGCCGCCGCCGCCGCCGCCGCCGCAGCCGCCGCCGTCACCGGGGGCGGCGATGCCCTCAATCCCTCCGAACTCACCATCAGAGACGAAAGGCAGATCCTAATCGGGGCAAAGAACCGCCGCAATCGCCGAAAAAGAGATGCCGACAAAAAGAAATACAAAATCTCCGCTTTCTCCCCCCAGAACGCGACCCGGACGAAATCCCGTGGAACCCAGAAAACCTAGACTCGAAGGATCAATTGGGGATCCCCGAAATCGCCGAACCCGAGGCCCGATCGGGACACAGAGGAATCGGGCGACCAAAGACTCTGACTTTCCGGTCCCATCGAGGAAAAGGGAGAGGCCAAGAAGAGGACAGGAGCGGATCAAGAAGGACCGAAACCCTAGAGAACGCAACGACCCGCGAATCGGCACCGCCGGCAGCAGAGGAGGAGGAGGAGGAGGAGGAGAGGGGGGAAAGCAACCCAAAAGAGGAAAGCGGCAAGAAGCGGAATCCGACCCGAATTCAAGAGAGAGAATGCGAAGCCGAAGAGCAATTCGAAGTCCCCCGAATCACGTCGAAGACGAAGATGCAGATAGAGAGAGAAAGAAGAGAGAGAGTTGATATTTCTAAGTTGAGGAGAAAGAGAGAGATAGGTACAGAGGATATTTTTTTATAATAAGGGAGGGGGGAGACGGTGGCCATCGGTGATTTTCCTGATACTTTTCTTTTTTGACATTCGCTTGAATAAATATTTTCTCCTTTTTTTTTCTAAAATACGGATTAATTTTGCCCCCTCTTTAAGTTTTTTTTGCTTGATTTTCCTTTATTATTTTCGGTCGGAAACTTCATTTGAAATTTCATTAGATGCATAGTATAACATCTTCGTGTGATTTTTAAAGTTTGGATAATATCTTTTTTCTTGAATTCAACTAGAAGCTTGAAAAAGAACTCTCTTGCTTTTTATTAATTCCAGATAAAAAATTTCGTTTAATCAAATCATATTCATTTTAAATTTATCTTTGATTGATTTTATTACTCCAAAGTATTTAAATCTTTTGAAAAAATTATGTTCATGCATGCAATATATACATTTCATGTCCAAAATATTTGTTTAACATTACAACTTTAGTGGAAAGTCGAGAAATTTTTGAGAATTCCTTTAGCTTTTTGTTTTCTAATTGCTCAATTTCTCTGAACTTTTTTCCTTAGTGTGTATTGGTCACATTGGTAAATAACTAAATATGATTAAATCGTAATTTTTAATGTATCAATAGTGTAATGAATGTTTTGAACTCGGACCAAATTAAATTCAGCTAGCATGACATCAGCTTGCGTTCGATAATTTCCGTCCCCAACGTTCCACAACCTATAAATTTTTGCAGATCTCACGCTTTAATTTTTATTTAATCTCGAAATGCCCGGAATATTCCGAATATTTACATATCGGCACGGACAACCGCGTGAAACACGATCACAATTTGCCGCAAACGGACAAAACAACATGAACTGTTTTTCTTGCATATTTTAATTTGGAGGAAATAAAAATAGAAATGATTAATTATTAATTATTAATGATTATTGAGTGGGGTGTGGAAGGAGCACTGTACGGAAACGTCGCCTTCACGCGGAAGGTTAGCCAATTGCCTTTTGACTCCAAATGGCCTCCCTCTCTTTCACCGGCCCTTCAAAAATCAACACGTTGTCGGTTCCTTCTTTTCTTTTTTTCCTTTTTCTTTCTTAATAATACCTGGCGCATAATTTGACAGGTAAAAACGGAAAGGACAACGACGTAAATAATTTTTCAACTTTAGTTCAAGATATAATAATATTTTAATTTTTTATTTTTTTCAGTATGACTCATAAATTTTGATACAATATACAATGTCGTTGACCCATAGTTTTTGATACAGTATGTAATATCACTCCTCTTAAACTTTTAATCAATACAAAGTTTGAAAATTTTATTCAATGTTCAACGTCACTTTTATACTTTAAATATTTTTCATATAATTTTATAGATTATATCGAATAAATTAAAAATCTAAACACGACATTGCACCTAGAGCTACAATTTGAGGCCACATTTGCTATGAAAATTTTACTGGTTCTTAACTTTTGAACATTAGTCTAGCTGATTATCTAAAAATAAATTGCTCAATCGATGAAATTTAAATTTAAGTCATAAAAATGAAAAAAAATTTCCCCCTCCTATGTGTCGGAGTAATTATGGAAGCACATGGGAAATATTTTTGAGATGTTCCCAAAAAGGAAAAAAAAAACCAATCCTTCATTCTGTAAGGCATCTTATGAGTAATCAAAGTTTATCATCCAGATGCTCAAGGTCGGTTTGAGCGTTTGATCCCAGAATTAGTAAGAAAGACAAATGCACTTTTATTATAATCAATTGGAACAATGGAAGGGATTCGAATCCGACAGGCAAGAAACGAAAAAAGGATATTGAATAAAGAGAGTGATTTACCTCTTGTCTCTTTGGATTCAAATTTTGAATATTTCTTTTTTTTTCCATCTTAAAAAAATGATTACTTCCTTTTTCTTTGTATATTCGAGGCCACCTTGAATGGGCCGTACAACTAACTCCAAGATGGATGATCCACGTTATTGGGCTTGGTGGCTCATAGGCCCAAATAGGATTTGGGCGTCATCAGTAGTTAGTTACATCTTTTATGCTCACTAGGGTCCGGCCCTATCCGAATCGGACCATATTAAACAATATGTCACGAAGCTTAACCAAATCAAACCATCAAATTTGCATTTCGTGGTCTAGAATTAAGTCCAAATAGGGTATTAAATTATCATATTTAGTATTTAGTGACATTCCCCAAATTGGATACATTTGGATAAAATGTCGGTTAAGAAATTCGGAAAAGGGGATGGGATAAACTTCCCTAAATTGGATGTAACAATTTTTAAAATTAACTTAATAATTCTCACACACCAAGAAAACCCCACTTAGGTGAGACTCGTTGTCCTTAGCGTTTCTCATCAGTGGCACCCCACCACCACTCCAGTGGCCGTCTACCGTGACAACCCCTCACTCCGACATCCTTGGCTATCCTTGCCGATGCCCTTGCTCGCGGCTCATTTGAAGGGTTAAGGCTCGCCACCTCATCCGAGGCTCCTCTCTCCAGTTGGTTTTCCAACTTTTCTACCATCACCAAATCATCTCTCAATTTCTCTCTCTCCTTCACATTTGATTGCTCATTTTCAGCCTCCATTATTCCACAATGTTTCTCTTCGTTGACTTTGAATTAGATGTTCATCAAGTGTTTGATGAAACGCTAGAGATATATCATTCTCACCTGTAGTTGAGAAATTCGCTTAATGAAAGAGGTCATGGTTGTTCAAGCCGGGAGATTGATTTCCCAAAGATTGTTTATTGACAACAAGTGGTCGAAAGGGTTTCAGCCACCACGTACAAGGAGCCTATTGAAGATGTGATATTCAAATATTTTCAATTTTATCTTAGGTTTCACCAAATTTTAATGGGATATTTCTATAATTCAAAGGATATTTGGAGGATTTCAAATTCCCCTTATCATGTCCTATTTCAATCCGAATCTAGATAATAGGGTGAGCATAGTTTCCAAGGTAGTACTTGAAATCTAAGAATCGGATCGGTGAAAACCTATTCGATTCTAGGTCCGAGGTATAAATAGTAGGTTCTAGGTTCTAAAAATTAGGAAACTTATTTCGACTAGTAAATTCTAAGTTCTAAGTCGGTGGAACCCAAAAAGTTGGAACAAGATTTTGTATTTTTCTTGGTCTATATTTTCAACTAATCCTGTAGTATTATATGGTGTTCAATGATGAGTTTGCAATATGGAATCACCAGTTTGAATTTTATGACCGAAACTTTTATTTTATTAATATTTCATATTTTTCACGTGTTTAAATATAAATTATGATCAGTGAATTATAATAACAAATGGTGGTCATTAAATGTTATAATTCATTGCAATCGTTCAATAAATAATATATGTGGAATTTAGGTAGACCATTGAATCGACTTTGGAACCGGTGACATGGTAGGTTCCATGTTTAGTATGCAAGATAGGTTCGAGGTCTTAAAAAATGAGGGACCCGTTCCAACAAGTAGATTCCAAGTTTCCAGTGAAATCTATAGGTAATTTGGAGCCGTTCACCCTAATTAGACAACCAAATGTAGTGTTATATTGAAATCGAACCAAACCATATAAGGTGGTTTGATTCAAAACCGCATCATTCATTACTTTTTGCTTTGTTTTGCTTATTGGGATTCCATTTTCTGCTTGTTTTATATTTTAAAGGATAAAAATCACGAAAAATCCTAAATCATGCCAATTGTGATACATTTACTCTAAATTTTTTTCACGACACAAAAAATCTCAAACTTATACCAATATGACATATTTATCCTCCATCAAAGTTCTATCATGGAGAACCGTTAAAAATCTACTTATATGGATGCTAGAAAACAAATAGTATGGACATGGCACAAAATAGCTTAAATGAAATAAAATCAACGGCCGAAAAATCACCTAAGGAAAGCTTAATCGATAATGAATGAAATAAAATGTCACAAGAAAAGGTTTAACATAAATATATTAAAGTAGGTATAGTTTAGGTTTTTTTTTTGGCCAAGTTAAGAAAAAAATCAATATAGAAACTTCAGAAAAATGATACCTGTAGCAATACTTGTAGAAACTTCCTTACTATTAGTTTCTTTTTCTTTTTTTCTGGGGGCTACATTACTCGTCAATTTCAATCGCATTGCAGGTGACACGAAATAGTTAAGGCTTCAATCCAATATTTCATAGCGAGCGTAGAACTGTTATGATAACGTGCATAGGAGGACTATTATGTTGGTCGTTTCTTCCCAACCTTTTAAAGTTTAAAAGCAATAACCAGTGACAAACACGTCCAACTTCTAAAAAACGCACCCCCTAGAAAAGTAAGAGGAACATGACTACTTATTAGAAAAATAAGCGGTGAGTTGAGGAAAACTTAGACGTATTTACTTTGAAAATTTTTCACTACACGAACATTGAAATATAAGAAAATATGAAATTGATTTGGTGGCTCGATTTGATTCATGTGTGAGTGATGTAAGAATAGTCTTACACCGAAGAATGGATATAGTGTGAAGTAATATATCATAACTAACTTATAATTCATTCAATCTTTAAGTGAATGTGAGTCTAATTAAATATGTTCACAGATTCAGATTTGAGTTCCTTCTTGACGATCTCTTCACTTGATGGTATCAAGCTTTTATTGCATGCCGGCAATAGATAGGTGCGAATATCTTAAAAGATGAATCTCATGACCATAATTCGCAAAGAGATCTCTCCTAGTGAAAAATTGGTGTAAATAACTCAAAGAATGAATCTCATGATTAGGACTCACAAAAAAAATCTCCTAATGAAGGTATCAAATTCATGTTGCTTGCCCCAATATCACAAAACTTGTTTTTCCCAATTACACTTCAAAATCAGATCAAATCGTGAAAACTATTTAGTTCGATTGGGTTTTACTATTTGAACTATATTTTGCTCATCCTTGAGCAAAATATTCAAGTATTGCTATATTTTTATGGGCCTAATTCCCCCCCCAAAAAAAACCTCAAATTTTAGGTTCAATTTATTTTCACAAAAAATGAATAATTTGAAAAATATTTTTCGAAAAAATTACCTTTTATATTTGAACAAAAAATATTTTCATTGTCGACATACCTATTATTTTACGTGATATGATCGGTCATTTTAAAAAAAAATATTTTTCAAATAATTTATTTTTATGAAGCAAACAGAGCACTAGGTCTAGTCCTAATAATGCCATGAGCTTTTTTTGATCTAAAAATATCACAAACTTAATGTCTAATTCGAATTTTGCCCTTAACTTCTTTTTATTTGAAAAAATGTCTGAAAAAAAAAATCGTCAAATTTTAACTCTAGTTCAAAATTTGGTCGAATCTTTTTTTTGTCTAAAAAAATCATAAATTTTCAATTTATCCTCAAATCTATCATGTTAACCCTCTATCCAAAAATTGCCATTAGTTATTTAATATGGTATTTCCACCATATTAGCAAGGTGACATATAAAAATCATCTAAAAAATGAAACTAACTTGGTTCATATGTTGTTGGCAGTAACTTGCCCACGAACTCAAGAGATGAGTAAAAAGAAGTTTATCATATTGGACTTTGTTATAGAACAGCTAATCAAGAATATTTTTCCGTTTTCGAATTTCGTATATTCGTTACTTTGAAGAACGAATCATTTAAGATTATGGATACTTAATATCGTCTTAAGAGCACTTGTTAATGCAATTCTGTGTTTTCCTTTTATCAGGAGAGTGAAGAGTAAGAATACCATAAAGGTAAAAAGAAACTTCTAACCTCACTGGGAGAGAGAGAGAGAGAGAGCATTAATGGAGAAATTCATAGCATAGGATCACGGGCATCATTAATGTTCCCCTCTCTCGGATGACATCAAGATTCGAATTTCCTCCAAGAGGAGATTTCGAAAAACTCAAATGGGACTGAATTGAATGTGATCCAGATTCTTATTTTCCATACAAATTCTCCTCGAAATACACAAAAAAAAGCATACTCGATTTGCTCTCTCTCCTCCTCCCTCCCTGATGTCCAATTTATTATTCACCTTCTTCCCCTTTCATTTTCATCAATCAATATAGTCTCATCGCCCCCCATGATTTTCCTAACTATTCAAAATTTGAAACTCTCCAAGATTTTCAAGATCCCCCCCGCCATGGCTGCTGCAGATCACAATTTCTCTTGCTGCATGAAATAGTAAATACGTGCAGATTAGATGATTTGCAGGATCTTCTGGGATTAAATTAAAACTTGAAAAGCTAAGCAAATATGTGAAACTTTTTTTTCTATAAATTGGAACCCATTTTTTAGTTTTAGAAAAGAAAATAGAAGGCTGAACCATCAAATCAAAGGTCGCATCAGCGAGAAGATATTGAGAGCCCCAAAGATCTTCTCTAAACCAACAGAGGTGATTTTGACTATGGCCTCATTATTTGGGACCAAAAATGGAAAAACCCATTTGGGTTGGTGTGGCTTTAATTGCTGAGAAAATCAGAGAGAGAGAGAGAGAGAGAGAGAGAGAGATGATCTTGATGCGGCCTTTAAAAGGGCAAGCGAGGAAAAAGGACACTGCTCAAACAGGGTGTTTGAAAGAGTGGGAGATTCTCTAAGACGGCCACTGGCTGGCATTATACCCACTGGTACTTGAAAGAAGGAAATAGTTCAGATTTTGTCATGAAAAACAGTGCGCAGAGAGAGAGAGAGAGAGAGAGAGAGTTCAGCAGCTGAAATTCGGCGCTCTTTTTGAAATTTTGGAAGTTAGCTCTTTGGGTGAGTAGAGTTCATCAGCTTTTTCTCAATACTACTCCTTGACTCTTGACTGTTGTCTCTGCATACTTTGTCATTGAAATTAGTAGTCAAAAAGTCTCTGGTTCTGTGACACCCTTTTGCCTCCAAATGCAGTTTCTTCACGAGTTGTTGTCAGATTATCTCCCCACCAAACCAGAAAATGTCCAATCTTTATCCATTTCTCTCTCGTTAGACCCCACCCTTTTCGATTTTCATGACAAATGAATTGCATTTTCTTCTGTTGTTTCATGGAGTTTTAACCCTGCGTTTGTTGCTTCTCAATTGGTGCTCGGCAACTTCAATTCTACTTGCAGGTGATTGTCGTTAATTTCAATCATTTATCAAGTTCCGCAGAGAAGATGGGAAAAGCCACAAGATGGTTGAAGGCCATGTTGGGAATGAGGAAAGAGAAATTCTTTCTTGACAGTGCATGTTCCGTTTCTAGCGACAAGAAAGAGACGAAAAGGTGGAGTTTTAGCAAGTCCGGGAGGGATTCTGATGCGGTGAGTAAGTACCGGGCCAGCAGTTCGATCTCGGATGCTGCGTGGCTCAAGTCTCATGTTGCAGAGGCGACGAAGGGGCAAAATGAGCAGGCGATTGCAGTCGCAGCCGCCACGGCAGCGGCTGCCAATGCCGCGGTTGCAGCTGCAGAGGCAGCGGCGGCAGTTGTGAAGCTAACGAGCCATGGAAGAGGAACGATGCCGGGAGGTGGGAGGAGGAGGTGGGCTGCAGTGAAAATCCAGACTGCTTTCAGAGGTTTTCTGGTAAGACGTTTCTCCTGAATTGGGTTTATTTGATTTGGTAGAAGTAGGTAGTTTTCTGGTTCTGATAAAATCCTATGATGCTTGAGCTGTTGTGAACATCTGGGGCAAATCACATCTCCCTCAAACACACACTTGGGAGTTGAAATGAGACATCAATTATGAATTGAACAGTATCTCATGTCATTGAGACTTGACTGATTGAGGTCGATGAATCGGTTTCCTTGCTGTTCGGTTTCGGACATTATCAATTCGGAATGTTTTTTGCCTCATTCTATTGGATCCTCCATGTTCCATCTTCCTCTCAATTTTTCATTGTATCGGCGGTTTCAGACTCTACATTTTACCAGTTAGTCTGATATGCTCTCTTACAGTTCTTCACCATATGAACATCGGTCGCTGGCTCCGGTATTTGTCAGCATTGTCTCAAATGGAAAAGAAACACTGTCTTGTCTCACCGTGGTTATTTATGTTGATGAAATTATGCATTGGTGACAGGCCAGGAAAGCGCTTCGAGCTCTCAAAGGATTGGTTAAGCTGCAAGCCTTTGTTAGAGGCTATCTGGTCAGGAAGAGGGCTACCGCCGCTCTGCGTAGCATGCAGGCCATAGTTCGAGCCCAAGCCACTGTCAGATCACATCAAGCTCGCCATTCCCTTGACAAAGAGAACCGGTTTCCATCGGAAAACAGGCCCAGGAGATCCATGGTGAGAATCTTTCTGAAGCATATCCCTTTGGTTGTTTGCTTCAATCATCTGTCTCACTGTGTTCTGTTGCATCTTACAGGAAAAAGTTTGTGACACAAGAAGTGCATTCCACAGCAAGAGGTTCTCTACTTCTTCAGAGGTTGCTAGCAATTTGGAAGATAGCCCCAAAATGTTGAGGTCGACACCTTCAAGCCGCGTTCACGATTCTGCCAAATCCATAGCCCATTGATGGAATGCGTCGACAATGGATCGGACTATGCCGTTTCGAACCAGCACTCCGAGTGGCCCCTTGCCAGCAACGAGTGTAGAACTCCGCCGCCAGTCAAAAGCCCTTTCGGAGATAGCTTCTACCATGAGCCTCACTCCGAGCTCCCGAGCTACATGGCCAGCACTCAGTCGTTCAAGGCCAAGCTGAGGTCGTTCAGTGCCCCCAAGCAAAGACCCGACGAGGGGTTGAAGAAGAGGTTCACGCTCAGCGAGATCATCGCCGCCCGGAACAGCATCAGTGCCATCGGAATGCATCGGTCATGCTCACAGTTTTAAGACATTTTGCATCTCCAATTTAGATGTCTGCAATCAACAAAGATCCAGCAGTGTGTTTTGTGTAGATTCTTAACTCAGTTTCTGGGAGTTTGTCCTTGGATGTCTGCTCTTCTAGTGAAACCAACCAAATGGGAATTTTGCTGCAGATGGTTCTTTTCAACACTTCCTTATGTCAAAGAGCAAATGAGTAAGCACTGATTAGTGTAATGATGCAATTAATTAAAATAATGCATAATTAGCTGAAAATAAATGTAAAAAGAAGAAGAGGAAAACATTTGAAAGTTGTTTGACCAGCAGGACCCGTCTCTCCAAAGATTTTCTTAATATTTATTGTCTAATCAGGGCGTGAATCAAGGTGGATCTTGCATTAAAATATTGCAGGAATTATCTCCAGATAGAAATTTGTTTTTTTTTTTTTTTTTTTCCATTCTGTTGGAAAAATAAAATCAAAATCAAAGTTGACTACGAGATTGCTACGGTCCTAAGATAAGCTAAGACCTGAAATCATTAACCAATCAATGTCATTGATACAGGAACATACATTATTTACTTTGAATTATTTTAAACATCGTGGCATTATTATTTTCTAATTAATTTGATTACATTATACATTATGACATTATTATTATCTACTATTCATTTATTTAATTAGTAAAAAAGAGGCAGCTATGTGTTTTGTCTTCATTGCGAATGTTCTTTTTCGCGTCCTCCCACGTTCTTTCTCGAGTCAATAAACGAGCCGCGGCCAGACACTTTTAGGGTTTTCCATTGTTCTCTAACCCTTTTTATCTTGATTAAAGCAAGAGATATTAAAGATGTTAAATTTGAGTCAATTCCTCATGGCATTAAATGGTTGTCTTTTTAACATTTTACTAGATTCAAAAGGTATTGAATCGAAATCATCGCATTCCCATTTCGGCATCTTCATCCTTTATATTTTCAGAAGGTTTTGCGAATTTTTTTAATCATCACATATTGAATGCTTTCACGTCGGTTTCAAAACCCTCAAATCAAATGTCTCACTTTTTTTTTTTTTTTTTTTCATCCTTATAAGAGTTTTCATTCTTCATATATTATGGAGAATATACAAATATTTTGATCGGCATATACTGAATCCGCACACTTTTGATTTTTATTGTATTCCTACCAACCTTTAATAGAAAAAGTATTGGCATATACAATATAATGCACATTATTTTTCAACAGATTAAAACTTTGAGAATCAATGGTAACTCTTGTACATATAACCTAAGAAAATAATTACTTGACTCAACCGGCTTGCAAGCCTAATTGAGTATCTCATTTATATATGGATTTCCTTAATAGATAATATTAAATATATTCATAATGTTACTTATTAATTTATAATCATTGTTCTACCCTTCAATACAATATTAAATACAAACAAAAATGATGAGTGTGAGTATTTCGAGGCAAGTCAAGTTTAATCAAATTGGAAAAAAAAAGATGAGTATGTCAAATTTTTTTTATACTTAAATCTAGCCAAGCTTTGTTTTGAGCTCAAGTATGTCAAGTCTCATATCACAATTACAATCCTTTGCACCAACTTCATGAGTAGATTTCCTCTCACATAGACACCAATGAGAACATCGAACCTCTTTGAAATTGATTTTTACAACATGTATAAAAAGTCTAAAGCATGATTTTGGGGAGCATGAAGACAATATCTCTTCTTCCTAGTTAAGGAGGAGTTCTTTGATTGGTTCTTCCAGGTGTTATTTATGCCTCGAAACTAAAATACTTTATTTTTTTGGGGGGGGGGGGGCGTCGTTGGAGCCAAAATTTGTCGGTTCAAATTTCCTTTTAAACATATTAAGAACCATGATAAAAAAAATAAAATCCTTTCTTCATTTTTATTTAATTTCAATTTTTAAGAATCGCACCGCTTCTTGGACTCCAGCTCAATGGTCCCGACCATCAAATTGTTGGTCTCGAGAATTAAAATTATTTAATTTATTCTTGGGAACACATATAACTTTATTTTTAATAATATTAAATTATTATCCACCAGTTAGATAAGAACAACATCTGGCCTATTAGCTCAGTTGGTTAGAGCGTCGTGCTAATAACGCGAAGGTCGCAGGTTCGAGACCTGCATGGGCCATTTTTACTAATCTTTTTTTTATTTATTTATTTTCATTTTCCTTTTGGGCTAGAAAATTTGCTTTGGCTCCGAAAGTAACGGTCAAGAATGCGAATCTTTGCGTTTTTTTTTTTTTTTTTTTGGATGTTTCTATTAACCGCCATGAAAACACAAAGCGAGAACAGAGTTCAAACAAACATACCGCACGCCCACATTTTCTGTAATTGCCGATTCTTTCCTCATAAACACCTTCAAAACCCCGATTGCAGCGAGGATATTTGGTAATCGAAAGAGAAGATTCGAAAACCGGTTGCATTTGATCGAGAAATGAGGCTGAACTCTCGATATCCAGATCGATCTTGTTCATCGCCCCGTGAGTTCGAGTTCGAGCCTGATTCTTCCGGCGTAGGAACACCCATTTCGAGCCCTTATGATCCTTTCGCCAATTACCTTTCGCTGCGGCCCAAGTTCCTCCGCTACAACCCGGAACGGCATTGTGAGGTTCTTCGTCGACTGGAGGGAGGGATGGACGGTTTCGGGGGCACGAGTATAGGTTCCAATTCGGATGGCTCCATCAGTGAGGATTCAGCGAAGCAAGAGCAGGAAGATTCTGACTTTGATGGAGCATGTAATCAAGTGGAGATGCTGCAGATCTGCAGTTTGAGATGGTTATGCGAATTGCTGCTTTTCCTTCTTGTTTTGGTGCTGCTCATGGTGTGTATCTGTCACATGAGCATTTTGTCTCCATTACAGGATTTTGAAGATTGGCGCAAAAATTCGAGTTGTACATGGGAAGATGTTTCTGATAAGCTTGTTGAATTTGTTGAAGTCGATGTGTCGAGCATTTCTTCTCCTTCCGATGAAGTTGGGGACAATGAAGGAAGGCATGGAAATTTGAGTTCTACACATGAGGAGGTTCCTGAAAAGATAGATGAATTTTATGAAAGCAGGAGGGATGCGGTTCAAACTGATGTCGACTCGTTAGGAGATGTATGGGATGCCACCGAGTGGATTGAAGTGGGGGAGGTGATTAAGGGTTCGTCACTAGAAAATTATTGGTACGATGAGCTAGATGAGGCTGTGCAGGTACAAGATGGTGGGATTTGGAAGAGGGTCGGAATTGAACTCGAAGAATCTTCCAAGGCGGCGGAGACAAGAGTTGAAAAAAATGATAATGTCTGCGAAGAAGAAAATGGAGGCCTAGAAGAAACTCATGGAGTTGGTGAAGTAACTTTAGGGTTAATAGGGAGTGCCCTTCTTTGTGCTGCCACAACAATTCTTGCATTTGTGCTGGTATTGTACTTGAGAATGAAGAAAAACCTTGATTTGTCTCTGACTACAAGACATTCCTTCAGAGTGCAGCCGATCAAGCGTACCTGTGAATTCGCAGAGAAGTCGAAAAGAGGGGATCACTTGGCATCCGACCCAGTCTGTTCTTCTCCTCTCAAGAGTTCTCCTTCGCTAGGAAGCTTTACTACTACTGAGATGATATCAACAAAAAGGGTAACAAACGATGGCGTCTCACTCTTTTAGTTAATATGGATGGTCCATTGTGTCATTTTCTACAGATTAAAGTAAGTTTCTCTATTGCCTTTCTCGCAGGAGGATGGAACTGGAGAAGCTTGGATCAGTATTGCAACTCCAGTGAGGCGATCCAGCCGAATTCACGACCGAGCAATCCGATCTCGGCAACATTTGATGAGCTCAAGTTAGTCCCCAAGCGCAGGAAATGGGAAAAACGATCTCTTTGGTGGACAGTCATTCAACGTGACTGGATTTTTAGAAGAAATGAAGCAATTCCTGTTTTTTTTTTTTTTTTTTTTTTTTTTTTTTTTTTTTTGTGTAGGGAGTTTGTGAAGAATACTTGTAATTGCGTAATCTGAGGGGATGAATATGCCCAGAAAACTTCCCCCACCACCTTGGTGAACAAGAACTTCTCTAGATTGCCCTCAAAAGAATGCAAATTCGAGCTCGACCTGAGGTTTCGCGATTGTCTACTGCTGTCGCCATGAGGAACTTAGCTAATTATATCCTAATCTTATCCCAGCTGGAAAGGCATTAATTCAGAAACACCGGACGAAGTTTCTGTTCATATCGCATCATAATATGGATTCTCGAAATCATTTAAAAAACCAAACTTAGGCCACGATTACAAGAATTGATCAACTAGATATTTATATATAGATGAAGAAAAAGCATGGACGACTTGAACATGAAAGGCTGTTCTAGTCCTGACATGGTTATTCCAAATTGACTCTGCTCGCTCTCTCAGCCGAGCAAGGAAGAAGATGCAAGCCTCAAAGTCGAGTCAAAATCTGTAAAGAAGTATAAGCTTAGGCGCAGAGATTTACAGGTCCTGCTCGATCAGATAATCTCCCAACCTCTCAACAACCATGTTGCACTGTCCTGGTGTCACAGGTTCCTCATAAATGCCAAAGATCAGAGCTTGGTTGGTCTTCTTCACGGTAATGCCACCAGCACCCTGCAAATCAGTGGAAACACCAGCACGCTTGACTATTCTGTTAGTAATCAGCTTCAACAGCTGTGGTGCTGCTCGACTTGAGGACACAAATTCAAGTGATTTGGAGTTGAATTCTTAAGCTTTAAACTCAAGAATCTGTAAGACGTAAACACACTTGTTATGAAAATGCAGCATGTCTCCCATGCCCACCTTAACTCGAAGTAAATTTCATGCTTACTTTGGTTATAAAGTATCGATGATGTATGAATTGTTCAGCACAGCGAAGGAAAGATTTAGAACTGGAAGAGGGTTTGAAATACAATGTGGAATTAACTATAGGTTTGATGGCCCGTTATCCAATAACAAGTTAATAAGATGACAAATTCGCTTCATTCATGTACATGCATCGTCAAATTCTCCTATCGTTACGTAATCAAAAAGAAGAAGACCCACATACCTTTTTTCCGCGAATGACAGCTCCAGCCTCTCCCTGGATAACCATGTATTTTGTGCCACCAAGGTGTAGCCCAGTCGGAGCAAGTGAGCCGGGCTCTGCAAAATCTCCCATGATGGCAGTAATCTCTTCTGGCTTAAACTGGAGAAAAGAAAAGAAAAGAAAAGGGACAAACCGACGTTATCGTCTCATCTCAATGCAGAAAAAGGTGCTTAATTCAGCTGCATTATCAAGGCGATTTCCAAATTACCAACCCCCCCAGAAACCCATTTTCCGCCGCCCCCTGAAAGATCATCTATCGCACTACGTCATGACCACACAATTAGACTCATTCTGCTCCTCTTTCGATTAATTCCAGCTAAAAAGGGAGTGCAACAAGCATCATAACATCCAATAATCGCGCAATGCAGGATGCCGAAATCATCAACATCAATCTCAGACGGGGATCACATTCCGTTTCTCCGATAGACATCGATTCCCTAGAAGAAAAACATCTCCGGTTCCGATCACACGTGCGTACGACGATCCATTCCAAATCGAGCGATCAAGAGATCAATCCGAGTCAACGGCACCATCATCATCGTGAGATCTCAGCATTACTCACGCGTCTAGATCTCAGCAACAAGACGGGATCAAGCACAGATCAAATCGAATACTTGGCGGGCGAAAACAGAAATCACACGATCCACACGAAGGGGAGGGGTTAGCTGGCTTAGATTGGAGAAGGACCTGAGGGAATGCGGAGCTCTGCGCCCACACGCTCCCGTCTTGGCCGACGATGGCCGCCGCGGCGAGGTGGTGGCCCTCGCCGTCGATGTCCACCAGCAGGTGTTCGTCAACGTACGCTTGCCACGACATTTTCGCTTTCTCTCTCTCTCTGGTTTTCGGTTTCCTCCCTCCAGTTTCGAAAGAGAGAGCCTTATATATAGCGGATGGGGATGTATCCTCTGCGGCGCAGGCGCACCGCAATCATCGTGCACGGTGCCGAGGGGGGCCATCGTGCGGTGCGCCGGGCGGGGCCCACCTGATGAGATTGCAGCCGTCCACCTGGCGACGTGATCTCATGATTCGGGTGCGGTGGTGGTGAATGAGTGCCGTTCACGTTCGCCCCCCGGGCCCATTTGGGACCCCCTCCAACCGTGACTCGTGCGAGGTTTTTTAGTGGAATTGGGATTTGTCATGACTAAATGAAAAAAGGTCCTATTTTTATCTTTTAAACTTAGCGCATCATTTTTTCACCAACTAAATTCTGGAAATTTTTAATTTTGGTGATCAAATAATCAAGTTTAAATTAGGAATGAAATTTAGTTAAGTTATTCGCAAATAGTTTAGCTCGACTCGATAATTATTTGAAGATCGATTCATTTGATTTTGAGTTGAACTCAAACTTGCTCGATTCAAATATTTTGTCAAGTCGAGTTTGAGCTTGCCAATTGTGTGTCTAATCGAGTTTCAATTGTTTTCTTAAGAAAAAAAAATCTAGATTAGTTGAAATAGGCACAAATGTCCTCAAGATCACATAACATATTCACATTATTCGAATTTTTAGAAGATTAGGATGGAGCTCGAGCTTGAGTTCCTTGATAAATTAATTGTACTTGAGCCAAGTATAGGTATCTCAATTTTATAATCAAGTAGAGCTCTAGCATAAATTCTAACACATGATCGAGTTTTTGCATATGCAAGTCGAGCTCGAACTTGATAGTATATCAACTAGGCTCGACTTGATTACTCATGTTGAAAGATATTTTTGCTTAAAATTTGATTGTGATCTTCATATTCGGAGTTAGTATCTTAAATTTGTTTATAGTCCATAATGGAGAATATACCCTTTTTTTTTTCACGTCAAGCTCTAGAAATTAGAGCCACAAGAACACTTGATTTGAAAGAGGTAAAGGATTTTTAGAGGTGACCAGCAACTTTTTCGTAATTGAAAAGTGAATATCAATATATTTGTAATCCATAATTCTGACTTTGTCCCACGGAATAAGTGACTTCAAAGTATTTAATGAGCTTTGTTCTATATAATATAATGCAATGTTACGCGGTATAACTTCCGCTATCATGGTCATACGTAACACAAAGTGGGTTGATATCCTTAAAAATGATATAATTCTACTTTATTTTTTAATAAGCAGACATAACCCGAATTTTTTTTTTATTGGGTGGGTGAATAAAATATAACAAATGTAAACTTGTATATGTTGACAACGTTTCTAAACTAGAAGAGTGTTTAGGTACATCTAATTCAATGCATTTTAGACCCCTCAAATGAATGCTTTGGGTTCGGGTTTGGGTCCGACCTAAATTGATTTATTTAGCTTGTTTTGATTCATTTTTATATAATATAATTCTAGTTATCTAACATATGCTAAACCTGATCCATATTGCTAAAATACTTATGTATTTAACCAAATATAAGAAAACTTATATCTAAATTAAGGCAAGAGCTCGCAAGAGAATGCGAGATAGAGTAAAGGCAAGAGAGAGTGAAGAGAAAGCAATAGAAGTTGATTGGGTCTAAATAAGTTGCGAATTTATTTAATATTCATATCATTTTGGGTCTAACCAGTTTAAATCAATTAATTCCGTTCACTGAATACATCTAACCCATATAGCGACTCAATTATTAAATATGGGTTAAGAGATTGGTTATGACCCATTTTGACAAGTCTAATACATATCAATCACATCAACCATTAACTTAAATGGGCCTCGATCAATGAAGAGCAATAGATGGAAAGCCGATCAACTAATGTAATACATGGGGTCAGGCAACTTGAAGGTCCGGTTCCCGGCATGGATTCCCAGCAGGTCGCTCCATTGGTCTCCGATGTTGCCGACGATTCTGTACCCGCTCCCTTCCACCTTCCTCCTCTCGCTCGATTTGTACACCACCGCCGTTGTCCCTGAGTAAGCCGATCCCCTACAAGCCCAAATGACCGGGTGAATGCGATTCCGATACGGAATGACTCAAGGCATGAGGTTGTATGCTTTGTTTCGAGGAATGTTATGCTTCGATGGATGAAGTGCAGACGCTAAAACCTAATCAATCATGCCAAGTGTAGAGATTGAACGATGATTTCGTGTAGTTTTTCTAGCTTCTTTCGTTGTGTTTTGGGCGGACAAGGATTATTGGAAGGTGTGCTTACTTCAAGATGAGCATCTCCCACTTGCGAAACCCGGCGTTCTTGAGGTTGGAGGAAGTGATCTTCCTCTGGTCCTCAGTTCTTCCGGTGAGGAAGATGGGCTTGATCCCCAGTTTCAACAGTTCCCCGTACAGCTCCAGCGTCTCCGGGAGCGCCGGGGCTTTGCCGGTCAGCACCCACCGATTGAACAGCGTCGAGTTGTAGGGCTCCGCTCTGCATATTCAATAATTAAACCTGGTTACTTTACACGTAGGAAGTGGATTAGAAAGCTAACAAAGCGCAACAAATCAGAGATGGGACATATCATTGTGTTCCTCTGCGTTCGACATACTAGGCTTGGAAGAAAGAAACCCTAGAAAGTACCACAAGATTACTTTTGAATTCTTTACGTCCTGTCATGAACAGTTGAAGCTGTCCCTCTTTTGTCAGCAGTGTGGCCAGGGAATCATGTGGGCAATGACAGGGGCGACCAAGTTTGCAGCTTTAATCCGACACGGGCAATCTACTGTTTCCGAACCGGGGAAGGGCAGATCGTCTCGGACATGGAGATTACCCAACGACGGAAGAAAACCCATCGTCGCCCGATTCATCATAATTACATGCATGCCTGTCTCATTCATTTGCTTTTAGTAGTAGTTGGGAGACTTGTGACATTACAGACGAACTACACAGCAATATTATATGTTATCTTGCCGTCCACATTGATTTTCAAAGATCGCAAGAAAGGAGACAACTTTGGCAAGATCTCCTTTCTTGAAGTTTCTGCTACTCGGGTTGGTCCAAGAACCCATTTTGCATCAATATCTTCGCGGAATCCAAGGGTGGAAAAAGGTTAAAAAACATAAGATATCGACCGCATTATTTTGCAAGAGTATGCTTTCCTTTAAAACGTACAGCGTTTTACCATCTATCTCCTCTTTTCTTTACTATACTTTGACTAAGTCTCATGAGATGAACATAGATGGTCCATATCCTTTGTTCAAGGACCATTATTGTTGCTCAAGGACGGCCAATTATTATATACGAACTTGTACCAGGTACCCGATGCCATCACGTGAACAACGCCGGGCAATCGACAAAAACCCACATTATCATTGAAGCATAATTTTTTTGCGGATAGAGAGAAAGAGTCTTTTCTGTACAAATCTATATGAAGTAAGTTCGGATAGACTAATTGGAGTTAAGATGGTAACTACAGGATCCAATCAACCAAACACGACATCTTTGAAGAAATTTATTCAGCCACTCAGTTTCAATTTTGAGAAAATTAACACATGCTTTGGCCTTTAACACGGCTTTTGAAATTACTTTCTTTTGCTTTTCTGGACTATTCAAATGAAACAGGAAGCAGAGAAAAACGAAAGCTTGATGCATTCGCGACATACCCGAACCCATGCTTCGCGTAGTAAGGCAGATTGGAGAGCGAGGTCTCGTCGACGTCGAACACCCACACGTCCTTGCCGTCTCCGGCGAGCTTCAGGCTCTTGGCGTAGAGCACGGCCTCGCGCGCCACCACCTTCGAGTCCTCCCTATACTGATGCCCCAGCATGTAGTGACCCACGTAGCCCTCGCACTCCCTTGGGACCGTGTTCCATTCCTTGATGTTGTTGGTCTCCACGCCCAGCCTCCAGCTCAGGCAGGACAGGCCGTGCAAGCCCTCGCCGCCGGAGCCCGACTGAGGCCGGAGGAGGTGGATCTCGTGGGGGATTCCGGCGAGCGAGCCTCGGATTGCGGCCACAAAAATAAGGAATGCCCACATACTCTTTTTCGCCATTTTTTGCCTTCGGCTTGCTATATCACGAGGGCGCTTCTTTAAATAGGCTCTACATCGCCTCTCTATAAGATGTGAACTTGGAATTATATGTCAACAACCTCACGCTACGCAGCTATTTTTTTTTTTGTGTGGGTTTTTCCCTCTGGGGTTATGAGATAAGATATTAGACTTTGACATAGTAGTTTATTTCAACTTGCTAATCAGATCTGCTGGGTGGGGGATCTCTCGATAATGTCCCCATCTTAGAAAAACGATTCTTAGTTTTGATGGTAGGTAGTGAAAAACGAGAATCTTAGCATGGGAAAGCACGACATTTGAAGATCACGCTATCTGTTTGACAAGATTGCTGGCGGAATGCCTCGGATTCTCTCCTCGAAACTTGACTTGGTCGATCCTCCTTTTGTCCAGCTTCTTGTCAAGATTAGGAGTGCAATAACATGAAGCACTAGAGACACTTTCGCTTGTAATCACTGCGGACGAAATGTTGAGTACGTCACTCCCAATTAGAGAGGCCAACACAATTATGTATATACACAGTAGAATGTGTGTAGTAAGGAGTGTGTAAAAGAAAAGAAAAAAAAGGAGGAGGAAAGAAAATCAATAGAGGTTGGGAGATAAATCAACATGATCTTCCACATCTAGAAAATCAAATGAGATCAAGAAACAAATCAAAGTGATCTTTCTACATTCATAAAATCACGAGAGATTACGAGATAAATCCATGTGATTTTTTTTTGTTACAATTTCAATTGGCATTGCATTTACTCCTATAAATAGGAGTCCTCAATGGAGAAGAATATACAAGAAGTAAGAATGCATAGCAAAAGAAACGGTTTTATTCTTTCAAGAGAGTTATCGAGTTCGTAAGAGGTTCACATCCACAAATTAAAGACAATGAGAGATCTACTTTCCATTATTTATCATAGTGGAAGTTTGAAGTGGATTACAGTCCTGTGATTTTTCCCTTTGCCTTGGAGGGTTTTCCATGTTAAAATTCTAGTGTTATTTATCGTTCATCTTTACCGCTTTCATCTAATATTTTATCCTATTTAGTTTTCATAAAAATAGTAGTGGGAAATCCAAGCCTTCGCCGCAAGTGTCATTCTTTTTCCAAACAATATACCTTTTTGTGTTCGATTTATAAGCAAAATGTGTTGAAACTGTGGTTTTTCGCAATTTGACTTGTTATTTAACATAGTTCGATGAAAAAAAGTAGAGAGTAGTTGACCGTTTCAAATATCTAATGTACCATGTTGTCGCCTTGACATCGCCCATGGATATCTTATATTTCTCCCAATTGCTATTGATGAGAAGGGGCTAGGGAAAGCTTGAACTTGGGAAAGCTTGAACCCGGTTAGTTCGTTGATCAACAGGAGCGCCACTCAAATGGAGCTTAGGTCCAAATTTGGGATGAAAATGTAGACCATGTTACCAATTCAACCACTCAGTCAATTTGATTCTACTTGACCCCAATTTCATGACGATATATTTTTCCACCAGTAACCTTTCTACTGTCATACGAATTTCTTCCGATTTTGAAAGTTGTTTCTATTTCTTCCGTTTCTACTCCAATTGTTATAAGAATACTGTTTAGTCCACCAAAAGAAGAAAACAAATCAATTTTGGAGACGTTTAAGGCTCCTACAAAGTAGACATACGCATTGCCACCGTTAACAAACACTTCTTTCCAGATTTAAGTATAATCTACCCAGCCGAAAAAACAAAAAATAGGGGAAGAAAGATCGGCAAAATCTGCCAAGTCCCACGTGGCTGTCATTTTAAAAGCGGGACTTAGGTTGGAGTCAATTTCAAGAAATTAGATAGGAATTGGTCAAAAAATTATTATTCAAACCAAATGATTGCCCTTTATTTTCTAGGCCTATGATTGCTTGGTGGAAGAACAAAAAGATGCCCCATGTGCCAGAAGATCAGGAATATGTGAAATCTTTGAACGAGATTTTCAATGTAATTAATAATAATTATTATTATAGACTGCAAATTCAAGGTTAATGTATAGTTCCATTCATAGAAATATTCCATGAAAATGGAAAATCTTGCAGTTAGCATAAAATATTATAGAGGAAGAGAGAGAGAAGCCCTAGTCTTCCCATCTGTTAAAATCGAATTGTTTGACTAAAAAAGATGGCAAAAGGGAATATGCTGTGTCTAATCTTTGATGCTTTAATAATAAATTATTTATAATAAAGCCAACACGACAAAAATGGCGTTTTAGAATTGAGCACATGAAACATGCACGAGGTCGTTTTTTTTTCCTATGGCTACAGAAAACCAATGCAAGTCCACTTTAAGTTGAAAGGGATGTTGGGTTAAATTTTTTTAATCAACTTATAATTATTAATTAGCCAAGAGACGAATATCCCACGTAGATATACATTTAAATGTTACCCTCTTGAGTGAGATTGCCCAGCCTAATTTCTGACTTCAACATTTATCTTAAATGAGACTTTTTTCAGAAAGTGCTATTCATCTAAACATGATTCATCGTGTTGAAGTGTCCCAAATTGTACATTTACGACATTTGTATCATGTGATCTCCTTTTACCTTTTGGCTTAAACTTTATTATATTGAACTTTCTAACATATTATTGAATTCGGGTTCGGCCCGGTTTATTGATTTTGAGTGTGTGGTCCCCCAGTTCGTCAAATTTTACTTTGTGTGTACGGTCTTCTCCCTTTACATTATTTCATGAAATCATGTATACCGCCCGTATGAACGTAGTCCGATGTCCTCCACCGTTGGATCAAAGGAAAACTCAGATAAATAAGTCCCGTTTGCCTTATCCGGAGCGCAACTGAATTTTGGATCAGAATAGATCGGTCCAGAGCTTCTCTGGGCATAATAAATGGTCGATATAACTAGATAAGAATGGGCCGGCCAGCGAACAGATTTTTATTATTATTTTAGAATAAATGAATGTATGAAATTGGATGTTGAGGCTTTGCAAACGGTGGAATTAAAGATCTATGTAAACATTCCCATTAATCTACCATTGATCCCTTGGTTAAATTACAAAAGGCGCATACAAGATAAAGTTACCTAATCAATCATAAATTTATGATACATATGCTAGTTCAATAATATATTTTTCAATATTACCAATTTCAATGTAATCTATCCTATCAATTTTTGCTGAAAATTGCTCATATGGTGATTCAATCATCACCAGTCATCCTGTTTGGCACATAATCACGTGAATGATTTTAGGCAAAAATTGGCTTCAAAGACTAAATTAGAATTTCGCGCAAAAATTTAGGACTAAATTGGTGACATTGAAAAGCTTATGATTGAGTTATTATCTGTACAAATCATACCATAGATTTATGACTCATCTACGATTTCTCTCCTTAAATGGTCCCCCTTTTCTCCCCTCTGCCAGCGTCTCTTATCCACAAATCCAAAAATATCTTTAGCTTCCCCCTTGTTACTCCAGCGATAAACGTGCATTCGTTCTCAATTTGATCGAGGCTTAGTTTCCAATTTATCTTATCTACATATTCTCTCGAAACCACTCTCGAGAGTATGAAACTATCGTCCTTTGGTCATCATTTTGTACACGCGGAATGAGTCATTGCCATATTTAATGGAGGTTAGTCGGGTGTTCAACGAGTCTGAGTTATCCTCTGTTAGGAAAAAAAGAAAAAAGAAAAAGGAGTTCAACGGGTGTCGAGAGGGACAAGGGTTTGTGGCATGGGACTCAGCAAATGTACCTCGGCTCTATCTTTCTATCTTGTCCAAACCAATCCAATTCAACGAAATGTCAAAGGAGACAGCCCGTAAAGGGGTAGGAAAGAAAGAACAGTGGCGCAATAATTGCACATGGGACAGTAAATAATTCATCAGCACTAGATATAACGACAGGACATAAAGCATTACGAGGGGAATCCACCCTGATAAACTCTTATTGCTACGTTGCCGACCGAAAGTATTACCGGGGGCCATCGAAGATTCAAAACATAGACTCATAGACTCTAGACGCACGTCGATCGAAGCTTTGAACGACGTTGAAAATAGCGACCCGAGGTTGTTCAGGCGATGTAGAACATGGGATTCGGGGCCTTGAAGGTGCGGTTGCCGACGTTAGTCCCCATCAGATCGCTCCACTGGTCTCCCATGTTGCCCAGGATCCGGTAGCCCGCCTCCACCAGCTTCGTCCTCTCCGTCGACTTATACACCACCGCCGTCGTCCCGGACTCCGACGTCTGCCTGCGTTTCGACGTTTTTCAGTTTATGGCCAGGGGAGGAGTGAAAAAGAGAGAGAGAGAGAGAGAGATGGTCGGAGATGGAGTGACGAGCGAGGGTTTTTGTTTTGGCTTACTTGAGGACGAGCTTCTCCCAGGTGTAGTAGCCCACCTTCTTCATGTTGTAGACGGTGATGGACCTCAGGCTCTCGGACTTACCGGAGATGAACACGATCTTGAACCCTAGTTTCAGCAGCCTCTTGTACAGGCCCAGCGTCGCCGGCAAGGCCGGCGCCTTGCCCTCCAGCTCCCATTCCTTGAACGTCGTCTCGTTGTACTCCTTCGCCCTGAATCATCAAACGTCGTTAAAGGAAGAACAGCATTCATGTCTGTCTCAGACGCTCGAGTCTTACCCGAATGCATTGTCGGGGCGGGCGTAGTAAGGGAGGTTGGAGAGGGAGGTGTCGTCGATGTCGAAGATCCAAACGTCCTTTCCGTCCTTCTTGAGCGTCAGCCCCTTGGCGTACTGGTACGCCGCCCACGCCACGGCGTTGCTGTCCTTGCGGTACTGGTGGCCGAGCATGTAGTGGCCGACGTAGTTCTCGCAAACCGAGGGGACCACGTCCCAGTCCCGGATGTTGTCGGTCTCCACCGCGAGGCGCCAGCTCAGGCAGGAGACGCCCGGGATGCGGTGGCCGCCGGAGCCGGCCTGGGGCCGGAGCGGGTGGATCTTGTCCGGCGTGTCGCCGGCGCCGGTCGGCGGTGCCAGGACCGCGACGGCGAGGATGAGGAGGAGGAGGCTCGTCGGTTTCATACTCTCTTTCTCTGTCTCTATCTCAATCTTGAAGCTGAATTATCTTAGTGACTCGCATGCATGCAAGAATTGGTTGTGCTTTATATAGGCAAAAATCTCGAAACTCCACGTCCCCCACAAAAATATTTTAAGAGAGATTTTAACCTAACTTTTGAATAGAGCTAATCGATCTTCCCTGTATCCACGCGCCAATCGACGTTCCACGTGCATCCAATAGTCATCGTGGACGCATAGGTTCATCTTATCATCTATTCTGTTTTAGATATCGAGGAAAATGAAAAATTTTGAAATTTATTACAAAAGTATAATTAAATTCTAAAATTTTTATGTTTTCTAAATAATTCATTTCTCACGAAGTCGAAGCCTTTTAAGTTTGAAACCTAGCATCGAGAGAGATTTATATCAGATAGCGGCCATGGAGTTTTTGATAATTTTTCTGGACCAAAGAGTTTGAGGCTAGAACTAATAACGTGTCCTCTTTACAACAAAAAGAAGACAAAAGTGCCTGTCATTTTCCAGCACCAAACATTCCGTAAAAAGGAAAACAAAGCACCCAACAATTATTGTAAAATGTTGCAGTCATGCCGACTGCTTTAATATCTGATTAAAGATATAGATATTTATACACTCCTCATGTGTATCTGAACTTTTCCCCAAGATTAAAGTGTGTGGATGAACATGTTAGGACATGAAAAAATTCGAACTCAAGGCTTTTTATTATGATTTATAAGACCGCTTCAGCCATTCTAAAATGTTAAAATAAAATGTGGAGAAACATGTTAGGGTATGAAAAGAATTGAGTTCAGGATTTTTTGTCTTGATATCATGTAACATTTTATAAAAATGTTTTTTAAAAGGTTAAGTTGTTAAATTAAGACGCAATTTTCCTCTCGTGCATTTGCTAGATTTTTGGCTTGAGATTGAAGCTCGGAAATATATAATGAGAGAGGAAAATATGGATTTGAAATATTTGAATTTAAAATCTTTTGTTCCGATATGATGTTAAAAATTCTAAAGACGATCACATATTAAATACTTTGAAGTGCTAAAAATATAAAATTGTAAGATGAAAAGACAATTGAATATGACACTTATGGCATAAATAGGGTAAGGAAAAAAAAGAGAATCCCATGCAGTTGTAAGAATATCCTCCAGCATATCCGCACGTACAAAATTCCCGTCTCCCCTCTTCATCGTCCAAATGCTTTGGAATTTCACCAAAGACATGCACTGTATCTTCTTGCTTAAATGTAGATTAAAAAAATCTGCATTATTGACTTAAATTATTAAAAATAACAAAGACGAGTAATTCGGGCATTAATCACGTTTATAACATTACTCGAAAATCTGGAAATTATTTATTTACTGGAGGACCCTCTTCCCACCTTTTTTTTTTAAATGTTGTACAGATAATTCTCTACACTGACTTGTCAAGATTTTTCAGCCAAGCTTTTTGGGGCACGTTTTATTCGTGAAACGGTCACGATCGGTCCCCAATCTACAGTGACAAAAGATCCATTTATATCCGCTTTAATTATGAAAACAGAAAGAAAAGACAAAGCATCCAGCATCAATTCAATCTGACAAAGAAGATGAGCTTTTTCTTTCACGTCTTTTGTCACTTTTCATGCATTTCACCCGGTGAAATTCACAGTGGATAGATAATCGAATCATAATGGATAAGCTCCTATATAAAATCTCGAATTTTAGGAAAATATTTTGAAAATTACTTATTTTTTGCAAAACAGATGAAATCTAAATTCACCTTGAGATTCAGGGATTCGCGAGACATTAAGAGAGCATAATGACCCGTTCAAACATGTAGAAGCAACGAGATATGAAATCGAGATTGAAAATGCGATCTCAACTGCCACTCTTTTTACACATGAATGTGCAGTGAAAGATTCGAGAAATCGCATATTACATTGTAAAACGAGGATTTCGACGACGTCCTCGATCAATTTACAAGACCTGGGTTAATACAAAAACTATACCGGTAAAAAAGACATTGAAGAAATCATAGAGAAAGTCAAATTTTTTACTTCACAGCCAGAGTATTTTTGTCCTCTGATATCAGTGAGTGCAACCTGCATACCATAAACCCCCTTTCAAGCTTTTAACAGACCTCACCTTTTCGACCATGCGACTGTGGAGACTTCAATGTGACCACAAATTGTCATACCCCTCTGAATGAGTATGTAATGATCGATCACAAACCAATCCCACCTCGGTCAATTCATGCGGTAAACACGGTGTTTATGACTTCCTTCAAATTCCGACACCCTACAATGGCCATGTCACCAAAGGATGAACTCGAAAGAGCCTTCTCAGCTGACCTTGGGACGATACACATTTTATAGCCAAGCTTTGCCACAGTGTGCACCCTCTTCTCAATTCTGGGGACCTAGAAATTATGGCATCGAACTTATTGAAATGGCAAAATCAAATTGCAAAGGAGGGGAGTGGGTGTGGAATTGCCTTGGTGTAATGAAATAAGTTGGCTACAAATTTTAAAAAACTGGATCTTACCACCGAAGCTCGCCACCGAGGCCAATCTCTCCAATAAAAGCAATGCCAGAGGGAATGGGAAACTCAAGAAAGCTAAAGAAAACACAAGAAAAAGGAAAGGGAAGGAAAGAAGAGATTTTAAGTTAATGAACAAGACATCGATGCACTAATTGATTGGTGCCAGGTAAATGAAATCAATGCCATAAAAGCTTGGCATTGCACTTTTCATTCATGCGAACAATGGACATCAAGAACATGACAGAAAGCGCACCTGCTGCAGATTGCTGCTGCTATGGCAAGATCACCAGACGTCTCTGTTAGTGTCACTCCACTCACCACATTTAAAAAGATGGCCTAGAGGAGGAAATATCAATTACAATTACACAAGATACTCAGAATCCTTATTTTTGTAGCTCACATTTTTTACAAGCTGTATGTGCATGACAAATTAAGTCAGATGCTAAAGTCCAGTAATATGTTTTAGAGGGAGATAGCAACTAAGTACTGAAGGCATAAATGACTTGAAGAAAAGGTAGATAAAGTGTAATTGATCTCACATTTTCCTGAAGCTTCAAACCAGCTTGCTTCACTAAAACCTACAAAGAGCATACACGATGATAGTTAGCTTTTACTTCCAGATTTCTCCATGTAGGGGACAAAAATTCAGTCCAGCTCAATAAATTAGGCCAAAAGGCCAAGTACCCCACTTTCATGCTTGATTCTCCAGCCATTTACCAAGTTGCAAACAAGACACCTTTAGAATTCATGTGCATGCAAGCACATACAAATTTTATAGCCTCAGTTCTTGGCCTTGCATAATAGAGATGTACATTTGGTTTATGATGCAGCTTATTACGTAGAGGGGTTGTTCTCAGAGATATCTCATTTCCATACCTAAAAGAGAAAAGAAACGAGTGTCACTAACCGAAATAATCATGTCTGCTCTGCTTCCTTGGATGCCATTGACCTGCCTTGAAACTGTAGAGCTGGATAAACATAAGGCCTACAGCAAAGTTGCAACAGTCAGAATGAAGAAGACAAGAAATAACACCACACATGACAGAGTCAACAGCAAGGATGATGCTAGAACAGGCATTAGAATTGTTGCTGAAGAAAAAATGTACATAAACTATGCCTCTCCAAAATAAATGTGCCTGAAAAGTTCAGATCTCCCCAAAGTAGAGTTGCTAACCTAAAGTCCATTTGGAAAGATGTACCCTGAGATACTATTTAATTATTGGGACAAGCAGCTTCATGTGTGAATGATGCCTGTCATAGGACAAAGAAAACTGATCATGGAAAACCTACCTGAATTTCGAGAAGAAAGGTTCGAGATCCATCCATCACAACAGCAACAGCTAATCCAGCCATGACTTCTGATTCAGAGTGCTCTTCACTTAATAAGATCTCACTAGGATTCAAGACAGCTTCCAGTCCCGATTGTGACATTTCAAATACGCCAAGCTACATTAGGGGAAAAGAAGATCTAAGTGTCCCAACACCTTGAGAGTTCTGCTTGAAAATTAGCATGCAGTGTAAATATGAGAGAGAGAGAGAGAGAGAGAGAGAGAGAGAGAGAGAGGGGATGAAAAAGAGGGAGTGCAATAGTTTAATGAACCGTATGAAAGGAAGCCCCAAAACAGAGCAACAGACGCCCACAGCAGACACTTTCAAGCACAAATATGTTTCTTCTATCTACAATTGTATCAAGATGACTGGAAAAAGTTTTAAATATCAGCTTTGGTAATCATGATCTTGGTGTGTGCCAAAGCAAACGTATAAAGCAAAGATTCGATGTCAAAGATATCTCAATAAAACAGCATTCCAAACAAAAGAACAAGTCAAAGATACACAAAACTGCATAAACATAGAAAAGAAAACAGCATGAATTCTGGTCCATGTGCTAACACAACACATTAGTGGAATGCATACCTCATCGGTGGACCCAAAGCGATTTTTCACGGATCTCAGCAGACGATGGGTAGAGTGCTTCTCTCCCTATGAAATCAAGAGAGAGATTTTAATGAGATAGTGCGAAGCACTAACTTGTTAAGCAAACATAAACTAAGTATAATACGTCAAAGAGAAAAGTTCTGCAGTTATTATTGAATGAAATATACAAGATCATAACACGAAATTTTTATTGAAATGAACCATCGCATCCCTAAGACAAAATCAATCTAGCAATAGCTGTTGGATAATTCTTTTAGATTACCCCAACTAATTGAACCATCATATGCGAAGAAAACTTGAATTGCTAGGTTGAAATCAAACCACTTCAATGACAGTAAAATAATGCATTAAGTGACTCTAGAAGACCTAAATTGAGATGCTACATTTACGCAACAGCTTCAGCAAAGCCACTATCAACACAACAAAAGAAATGTTGACAAAGGTACCAACTTCCAGATACAAGACGACATCCACAATGTGCTCCAAAACTCTGGGACCAGCTATTTCTCCAGATTTTGTCACATGTCCAATCTGAAACACACAATGAACAAGAGTGGACTCACATAAGCAAAATCTTCTAGAAAGATTGGTTATTACAGCAACTTGAATATCATCAGGACACTAAAGATGTATGGGCTGACATAAGTGCTATAACGTCCTATAGGAATAGTCTAAATTTGTAAGTGATTTACCACATACAAAACAAACAATAACACTAATAAATTTCGATTACCAATAGCACGGGAATGTTTGTCTTCTTTGCAAAATGAAGCAACGCTGAGGTACATTCTTTCACCTGCCACACATCAATGTCAAGATCAATCACAAATTTGTCCTCGATGCATTTATAAAGATAGTGAAGATGAAGCAATCAATATCAGTACTCTTAAATTTCGGGTAAAGTTGCTTGGTTAACCAACAGACTTGTTCAGAAAAGCTCATTTGAATATGTGACGACGAACACATGCTAGTAATACCAGTCAATCTCACAAGAGAAGTGAAAAATTTTTAGACAAAAGGAACTTTTGGCAACAGGAGATCACTTTACAAATTAGAGTGCCCTAAAATCAATCACTAATCTCCTGAATTCAGATCCAATTTTGCCTCTTGTGAGTGGAGAGATTGCGAAGATGTTACCTGTGAGAGACCTCCAGCACTTCCAGCCACTCCTTTTAAATAAACTGTCTGAATTGAATCGACAATCAAAGCTCGAGGTGAAAGAGCTTGAATTTTTTCTAGTATGTCCTGCAGAACAAAAAGCATGTCAGGCCTCACACAGAGCAAATGCATACTCAGCACTCTTAAATTTGTGACAGTCTGGACTTTCTATATCCAAACAGAGATATTTTTGAATGTAGACAACCCATAAGAAGGTTCTTTCAACAAGCACATGTTGCATTTGTTTTCTAAGGAATTATCATTTCCATTGAACTTTGAGTCTATCAGGTTATCGATGGCAGCTCAAGGATCCAAACCGATTTACACATGAAAGATCAGGACAAAATTGCGAAAGCAATTTGAGAGGTATAAATACTGCTCAGTGCAAATTCCCGACTTTGTGCTCACCTCAATATCAGTGCTTGAGTACAAATACAGCTCTTCAGTTCCAATGCTTAGACGGTCAGCTCTGCTACCAATTTGCTCCACACTCTACCACAAAATCAAAGAGAGTCCTCAGAAAGGGAAAAAGGTAGATTGTAAGTGTGATATGATAATGACACATACAGGTTGGCCAGAAAAAAGATAAAGCAACATATAAAGCAGATGCCTATCAGAGAAAATCTATATCTTCATTATGTGATGTAGCTTTCTATCAAGACTCCTCGAGTAAAATTGTCTCATGGCTAATTGATATGGTACAAGCCAGAGAAAGCCTAAGACAGAAAATGTGGATGAGCCTATATTTAAGAACAAGAAAAACCATCCGAGATGCAATGACAAATTTGATCTGGCAACAAGAATGAATATGAATAACAGCAAAGACCAGAAGCAGGCTGACATGAAAACTCCATTTACCTCTTCCCCAGACACATATACTACTGGAGCCGATCTGCCAAGATCGTGCCCTTCAGCAATCATTGCAGCCATCTTCCAATAGAAAAATATTAATATACAGATGGACAAGGTAGAGCACAATGGTTAGACAGGGAACAGATATATAGAGAACTAAACATATTTTCTGAATATTTAATGTATCTTTCAAATACATTACCTGCAGCAACAGGGTACTCTTGCCAACACCAGGATCACCTCCCACCAAAATTAAGGAACCTTTAGAGCCACAATGCAGCAAAATCAATAGCTTTGACAAAATTAGATTCTTCAAAACTTCAGTATATCTCAAGTGAAATTTCTAGTACAGCAGCAGATTCATGCGGACCATACAGCAAAAAGGTAGGTCAAACCTGGCACGAGACCACCCCCTAGCACTGTCGAAACCTCCTCTCCAAAGGGTCCATACCTAAATATCAAGCAACCCAAGAGATCATTTACTTTAAGGAATCTGGGCTACACACATGTTTCTTTGAAAATTAATTAATGGAAGTACTAATGTGTTAGAATAACCAGCATGAATGGTTTCATCAAGGTGGACAACAGATTGTCATCAGGACCAAAGGTCATATCATCACTCTCATATTACTAAAAAAAAGAAAAGAAATATACTATCATTCCGGCAAAGTTTTATCAGAAAATTTGAAAATCACCACATTCACCACATAACGCTCTATGATCCAACTCCTGGAAAGATGTTTCGAAGTAAATCATGTCAAATGTAGATAAGACAATAAAATCAACTAAACAACCGCTTTCTTCAACTATTCATCTTTCTGTAGCAGCTGCATGTTGGGTCCAAAGCTAATCAGTTATTAATTTCCAAGAACAGAACAAACTTACAGAGGAATCCGCCATTCTAACTGATTCAACCCCCTATTCACATCCGTCAACCGCAGTGGCCGCACCTCGCCAGCCCGCTGCGGCAGCCACGTCCTCACCACATTCTCCGACACTTCGAAACCCCTCACTTTCTCACTCCCGCCGCCATTTTCCTCCACCGTGAACTGCTTCATCGTCCCTGCGCTACGGCACGACCTGCACGAACCCCACCACTGTCCATCCGTGTACCCGCAATTCGAACAAACCCAACAACCTCTCTTCTTACCCTTTTTACTACTCCCGGCATAAGAGCTCCTTCCACCTCCAAAATACCTCCTTTCTTCATAAATTTCGCCATTCCCACTTCTCGCTTCGCTCTCAGGACCCGACCCTGCTTCCCCGCCGCTGCTTCTGACCCAGCGGGCAGAAGGGTCGTAGATATTGTCGACAGTGGGGGCAGAGTCGCTCGCCTCTGACTCGGAGCTGGAGGACAAGGACGCGAGGCTGGATTCTTGAGAGAGTAGGCGGTGATTCGTGGAGTGGACACCGCGGTAGAAATGGGGGTTTTGGAGGGGCTTGAAGAAGGCGAGGGATCTGGGGTTTGAGGTGGGATGGAGGAGGTGCTTGTGGGTGTAGAGTGTTCTCAAAGCTCTCATTTCTGATGCTTGCATGACATGAAAAGAGAGGGCGAGAGAATCTCAGAAAGATGGAATCTTTAGGGCTTAGCAGCAGAGTTCAGAGCGACGGGAGGACGAAGAAGTCAGCACAAAACCCCGCGAAGTTCAAAAGTCAAGGGCGCTTCGGACGGGGAGAATAATACAGAGGATCTCGGGTCAAGGGCTTTGTTTCGGAGACGGATTATTTAGGAAAATGATTTATTGGAAATTTTTTCTCTAATTAAAGAAAAATATTTTTTTATCAAAAATTAAAATTTAGAAAAATTATTTTCTTTTTAAAAAATCAAAGATATTTTCCTAAATATAACTAGATATACAAAAAAAAAAAAAACTAATGCTTATTCCTAAGACCCTTGATGGCAAGTGCAAGGTCCACTACGCTTGATCCTAGGTCCATTGAGGCTAGGCCAAGTCCATCTAGGCCACACCTTGGTCCTAGGTGCTCTCGAGGGTCCGTCAAGGTTGAACCTTAGACCCTGATACCCATGCTCGAGTCCTCGATTTTTGAGCCCTAGTTCATTAACATTGGCCCAAGACTTTCGTGCGCAAGCTCGAGTCCCTTGTGCCTGTGCCATGGTCCATTGATGTCGAGGTTAGGCCTGGTTGATGGGGACCCGAGCTTAACCTTGATGGACTCGAGTACGGGCGATAAGGTCCTAGGCCCCACCTCAATAGACTTGGGTCTACGTGCAAGGGATCGGAACTTGGGCACTAGCTTTGGGGCGTAGCCTTGATGGATTAGGGTGTAGGCACACAATTGGACTCAAGGGGCCTAGCCTTGATTGACCTAGGCTTAGGTGTCAAAGCCCCCATCTTGAGTGATGGGGTCCGAGGCTCAGCTTTGATGGCCCAGGCCTAGGTGTTGGGACTTGGCCTAGCCTTTGTAGACTCGAGTCGAGGTGCGAGGGAGTTAGGCATGAGTATCAAGTTTTCAAGTTTGATTTTCATGACCTAAGACCAATGCCCATACTTATGCCCAAGAGTCGATATCTGAGCTTAAGATCCTTGTAGTTGTGCCGGGTTTCTTATTTATCCATGAACAAATCATTAGAGATTGAATAGTATATGTCTACTTAGAAAAATTAAATAAGATTTTCCTCCAAATAATGAAAAATATTTTCAATTTATTTTCAAATCTCAATCGTCGAAAAATAGTCATAAAAATGACTTATTGAAAAATATTTTCTAGAAATATAACATTTTAACTGCTTAATGAAATATATAGGAGTCAACATTTTACTAAAAAATTGTTAATTGTAAATAAAAAAATTAAATTACCGTGTCATGTTGTGTCATTCACAATTTCTAGTTTATAGGAGTAAAGTGTTTCTCCCAATACTTTATTCAGGTTTTTAATTGACCTATCATAGACTGATTAGTAAAAACTTCGAATGAAAATGTTTTGCATGCTAGCAGCTTGAGCTTAAGTTGCATAGGCTTAGAAAACCCTAAGTAAAATTTAAGTTTAATAATCCATTAGCTGAAGCTTAGGTGAATCACTGTTGGAGGGTAGGTTGTGACAAAGATGACTCAAGCATATAAACAAAAACAAAAGTCTCAATAATGCTTATATGTGAAGATTGTGAGCAATTGATGTGAGCATTGTCTCCATCTCCATGAAAAATAATAATACCTTAAGATTATTAAGAATATTGAATGCTGATGAAGATAGAGCAATGCTTTATAGATCTTTGATGCTTTGATGTGTGATAATAATTATTGTCATTAAGGTATTATTTACTCCTCACTATTCTTGCTATTGGGTTTACAATAAATATTCCTTCAACATATACACCAAAGTGACAGATAAACGAGTTCAACAATTACTCAATTTTTTTCTTGGAATTTCACCTTGAATGTATTATCAAAGTTGTATGTATGAAAAGAGAAGAAGAAAGTTACGAAGAAGAAATTGTTGTTTTGAATAGTTGTAATGAACAACTTTGAGTTGATTTTATTTATAAACAACCGATCATTACATCTCTTGGCAATAATACTTTATCCCCACCATCACCATTTTTTATGATAAACTATCACCACTTTTCAGGTTAACAATTATCTCTTTTCATAACTAAGAGTCACATTTTTTCCACCAAGAGTCACTCTTTTCATGATCAAGAATTACCTCTTTTCATGATAACAAATTATTTTAATAATTGAGAAAATTATCTAAAAAGTCTTAACCTATTGCACTTTTGTCAATTCAATTCTAAATTTTATAATTGTGTCAATTGAGTTTTAAACCTTTTCACATTTTTCCAATTGATTTGGCCAATTTTAGTTGAAAATCGTTGACGTATATTTTTTCAAAATTTTTATTAATTTTATTTTCTTTTCCTTTTTTACTTTTTGTTATTGTGGCGGGCAAACATCATAAAAAGAGAAAAGAAGGAAAGGACAAGAAAAGAAAAAAATTGAAAAAAAATAAAATTGTTTATCTCAATGTTGTTTGTATCACGTAGGATGACTGATGCTTATACCAACGATTTTCGGCTAAAATTATCCTGATGGGTTCAATTGGCAAAATATAAAAAGCTTTATAACTCAATTTGCACTATTGCTTGTCTTTATGCTCATCTCATCTAAAATTATTACTGGGTCTGATTATTCAACTTTGATTAGTTGTTTGAAATATTCTTCCCTCTATCCTTGAAATGTGGAGCCAGTTATCACTAAATGTATTGGCTTCTTGTCCCTTTTGAGAATCTAGAAGTGGCCTTTTGCCCTATAACAAGTACAAGAAACTGATCTGCAAGTGGAGATAGTCTCCGACAGTTTAGCTGTGGTCAACGGGATAATGGGCCGTTCAGAGCTACCATGGGCCGGGAGGACTCTTATGCTAGATTGCAGAAAACTTCTGGGCCAACGACGATGAACTAAAATCAGATTTGAACCGCGAGAAATGAACCAGGCCGTGGATTGAATTGCAAAATCTCACCGAGACGGATCACTTCCTTGCAATTGGCTAGAAAACCCCCCTTACCCTTTAAAATTGATACTATGTCTTGAATCTGGTTTTGTTTGTAATTTGCCTTTGGGCTGAGTTAAGTAATGCAACTTTATTTCTGACCACAAAAAAAAAAAAAATTCGATTGATAGACTGGGTTGTAAAAGCCTCTAGATATAAGACTTTTCCCTTAAACTGGGTTTTTAAGTCCCCTTCCCTCTTTTGGAGATCCTGCATTTTGATGCCCTTTATTATTGTAGGTGGGCTCAAAATTAATGAAATGATATCTTTGTTTCGACAAAAAAATTGATACAATTAGGAAGTTTATGACTAATTAATAAAAATGTAATAAGTTTAAGACTTTTTGGACAATTCTCCTTACAAAAATCTGGACAAGATAACCTTATGTACGAAGCATAGTTAACGCGCATACGGAAGACTATCAAGCTCTGTTATGGTCATCTCGAACTCACTTCTCTCACTATTTCCCATTCTTTGGCTTCTTCCTGAACTGATCTCTACGGTCAAGCATTCTTTTAGTTCCGACAGAACACGGTTTACGTCTGCCCTTTGGACCACTTTCGTTGGTACACACGACATGGCTATGTCCACCGCTTTCCGTGCAGAACCGATGTTGAATTGGTCATTCAACCTTGGATCGACGATGCTTTGGATGTCCCCTCTTTCTACGAGTGGAGTTACCCAGTGAAGTATGTGCATGCTGTCCTCGAACTTCTTATGATGGCGGGTTGGCCCGTGATTAACTCAAGTAAAACTATGCCAAAGCTGTATATGTCGCTCTTCTGGCTCAAGTGTCCAAATATGTGAAACCTAAGGATTCAAAAGGAAACGCTGCTTTAATTAGTACAACAATTGCCCAAGCTGCCTTCACAAAAAAGTACTTACATACGTCTATCCAGCATAAACATGTACTAAAAGATGTATCGAACTCTCTTGCTGAACTAGATTACTACAGTTATTCTGCTTCCTAGGTGGAATGGCCTTTGTTTTCAGAGATTTCGAGTTACTTACTCTGGATCGAGGTAACCAGGCGTTCCTGCTGGGCGAGTGGAGATATGAGAATCCTGCTCTGTTACAAATGCTTTTGATAATCCAAAATCACAAATCTTCGCCCGCAGGTTCTCGTTTAGTAAAATATTGGCTGTCTTTAGATCTCTATGGATAATGGGAGGTTTGCAGCCGTTATGCAGGTACTCCAAGCCTGCACCACCAGCAGAGAAAAACTTGATGAAATGTATTGAGTAGCTCAACTTGTGGAAGTGTGAACAAGATGTCATCGATCTACTTTATGTACCTTGAGCTGCATCGATCGCGATTTGTAGTCTCTGGCTCCAACTTAAAACATTTGGGTTGTGTGCTGCTTGAAAGTAGAGAATTAAGGAGTTACAATCATGAAAGATGTATTCACTATCATATTCGTTCGCTGAGAAAGTCGATTTCATTTCCATGGTGCTGTCCTGAATATCTAACTTGACTGATTAATCCGAAAGCCTCAACTATCAAAGAATGGTGTTGAGTTTATATCTCGACACATGTCGTGCTGTTGGAAAAGGGAACATCAGACAAACCTGACAAATGTTGCCGTACATTTCCGTTGGACATGAATTCGTAAATCAGTGCCAATTTTTCAAATTCTTCGCAATATCCGATAAGTGAAACCAGATTTCTGTGGTGAATGAGCATCAGGAGTTGGGCCTGCACATCAAGGTAACAGAGCTTGCTATGAGCAGAGCACCCAAAAAATTGAAAACATGACACATTGATTCTAGTTGCAGTAATGTTTTGAACCTCTGTGTGGAACTCCTTGTAGCCTTGCTTTGATGATCGAGATAACATTTTTACTGCGACTTGGGTGCCATCGCCAAGTCTGCCGAGGTAAACTTTCCCAAATCCTCCCTCTCCAATTACCGTTCTAAAGTTATCAGTAATTCTTGTAACCTCAGTGGATGTAAAATGTCGATCTTTTGACAACCTTGATGTCCCGATAGGTCCTGCAAAAGCAGGGGTAGTAGTAATGGTAGCAACATCTGGAGAAATGAAAAGTCAACTAAGTAACCTGAACCGAGTTATAGGGTCATAATCTTCAGTTTGATATCACATGCCTTCACTCCAAACAGAACCTTCTTAAAGAAGTATGTAATGACTTATTCTAAGAAGAGACCGCGTCGCAAAAAACAAACCAGAAAGAGCAAAGCTAGTAACCTCAACCAAATGAAGCATACCCTGAAATGCCTTTATTTACGCGACTTGTGGGTGAGTGTTGTTGCAATTATGATATCATTAACCAATAACGCGTGCATGGTTTTTGAACATGAAAGGGTGATGACATAGAAAAATGGTTATGTGTGTGAGATCAAGTCGCTGTGTCATGTTCCCTTTTTCCAGGCCCAGATGTGGAAGAGCCACGAGCAATAGGACCAGTTATCCAGTTTGGGGGTTCAAAACCTGACCCAGACTGACGAAATCACATGTAAAACTTTTGATTTTTCTTGCACATGCAATATGCAAAAGAGTTACTTTGGATTAGTCTTCTTCTGATTATCCACAATACTGCAAGAGCTCCCAACAAAATCAAGACCAGAACAGCTGCAACTGATGCAATGATTGGAGCAATAGACATCTTTGGCTGCACATGGCTGGTCGGACAATTGTCTGATTGACAACTTTTAAATATTGCCAGGTAGACTTTCAAGTTAAATCATCCTAAGACAACTCCCATTGTGTGATCAAAGGGGGCAAAAAAAAAAAAAGTAACTGATAGTAGTAGGACGAAAAGCGAAAGATCCAGGCAGCAGTTCAGAATGCAGATATATCTGGGATTGCACAGTCAAATTCTTTCCCAAGCGACCATTAGACTAAATAGAGGAAACTGAATTCTCCAGTTGACACAGCTTTACTACTTGCTTGTTGTCTAGTTGAGTTTGTTGGAACATCAGATTCATATGCTTTAGGCCAATGATTTAATTTGGAAGAACATGCCAATGTTGTCCGTTCTTGATTCGTCTTTTCTTCATTCAGGACTTGCTCTTAGACACTTTATTGGCAACTAGTGAAGCAAACCATTCCAAAATTATAAAGTCAGAGCAACGAAAGTGGTGATGTGCCTTGAAAGTGATCTAGAATCAACCATCCCCTTTTCCCCGAACATCATAGCACGACAAGAGAAGTTCAAAACAAGCGAAGTGTGGGAGCAACAGTGAAAAAGCTGTGGATACGAAGTAGAACAAAAAGTTACCTCTGACATTTTTCCTTTTGATTAAGCAAATTGTAGCCAAAGCACACAAAAGAACTACAAAGAAGGCTGTAACTGATGCAGCGACCGGGACAGAGATGGATTTTTCATTCTTCTTCTGCGGGCATGTATCTGCCTGGCAAAGATTTGGGTTGCCATCCAAGCTACAAAATAAAAAAGAAAGGAAACTAGCCAGAGTTAAATGTTCTGGTAGCTTTTTGCCAACATGTTTCCTTTTGATTAACCAACAGTAGCCAAGGTAACACGATAGAACTACAGAGAAGAATAAAACGGATGCAATAACTAGGACCAAGATGAGGTTTTTATTCTGTGGGCAAAGTCTGGCCAAAGAAAGATCTGCGTTTCTATTCAAGCTGCAACAAAAGTTAAGTAGCTGAACTTCAATGTTAACGAAAGAAAATGTCCTAGTTGCTCTGCCAACATGTTGATGACAAGTGCCCTTCCCATTTGCTTTGAATCAAACTAAACCATGTTAATAATCTTTCCACGACGTACAGACCCCTGGGGACACTTAAGTGCCAAAAGTTACAAAATGTACACTTAAGTGCCAAAATCGGAGCAAAAGAGATCAGTTAAGTGCCAACGGCGAAAAATTCCGGCCAAACTGCCACGTGTCCATTTTTCGACGACTTCATTTCCGACGGAGCATTTTTTTCAAAATAAAAAATTCACGTGGAAATTTTAACAAAAAAAAAATTGCCAAGTCGACTAATTTTTTTTTTAAAATAGATTTTATTAAAAAAGAGAGAGAGGAGAGGAAGGGGATTCGGCGAGGGCGGTGCGGCCCTCGCCGCCCGCTGCCGTAACCGCCGCCCCACCATCGCCGGCTCTTCCCGGCGAGGGTGGGGGCGGCGCTGTGGCAGCGGCAAGGGCTGCACAACCCTCGCCGGATCCCCCTTCCCTTTTTTTTTTTTTTAATTAATCAATTTTATAATAATATATTTTATAATTATTTTATAATTTTTAATTAATAATTTTTAAAATCCACGTTAGCACAAAATGACGTCGTTTTGGCTGATTTTCGCCGACTCAGTTTCCGGTGAGCCACGTAGGCAAGAAAATTAATAAAAAATTGCTACGTAGAATTTCCGGGAGGGTTAACTTTTGGCGTTTAAGTGTCCCTTCGTGTCAAGTTTTGGCACTCGGACTGTACTTATGCCGTCTTTCCACTCTAAACAAAGCTGCGAATGTGAGAGAAAGAACTAGCCTCAAGTGTAATGTCTTGTCTTCAACCCTCCTTTTAAGAGCCTTGGGAACTAGACCAGTAAGGTTGTTTCCACTTAGATATCTGCAAAAATATAACAATGTGTAAAGGTTCGCGTTCTTTTAATTCTTTGGACGCCAGTAAGACATTAACTTACAGATTTCTCAGCTTTGGCAATTTTGCCAAGGTTTCTGGTATTTCTCCTGACAGTTGATTATTGGACAAATCTCTGAAACAAGGCCAATGTAAAATACTTAACACTCTAATAGATCTAGTCAAAATTTAGGAAAATTAATTAGTTGCCCTACATTTCTTAGCTTTGGCAGTTTCGCCATGGTTTTTGGTGTTTCTCATGATAGTTGAGTATTGGACAAATGAAATAAGGTCAATGTAAAATACTTAACCTTATTATTAGTTAGTTGCCCTTGCCTGAAATGTCATCACATAATCTTCAAAGGAAAAATGATACAAATGATCTTTAAACTTTGATCTCATGTGCATGTCATTCCTGACTTTCTAATTTGTTCAAAATGGTATATGAACTTTGATTTTATGTGCAATGTCGTCCTTAAACTTTTGATTTGCTCAATATAATCCCTGAATTTCGATGTGATATCCAATATGGTCCTAAACTATTAAACATTTTTATATTTTTTAGAGACTACACTAAATATTTACTAATAGTTCACTATTGAACAAATTAAAAGTTTAGAGACGATATATATATTGGATCAAAGTTCAGGGACTATATTGTATAAATTAAAAGTTTATGGATGACATTATACATTGTACCAAAGTTCTAGGTTAGTGCTGTTATCCCATCTCCAAATACCAAAATATGGTTGATGCAAGGGTCAAAGGATAAAGTAGCTTGTCAATGTTCTTCCGAGGCACTCACAAATGGTATATATTCAAGTATATCAACCCAACAAGAACGGAAATCATGAGACCTAATGCAGCATCGCCTTCAAAAGGGGCTCGGTAGAGAGATACTCACAGGGACTCCAACGCGAACAGATTTGAAAACGAGGATGATATGTTCCCCACCAGATTGCTAGAGCTCAAATTCCTGGCGATGATCAACCAAAGGCTGCTTCATTGGTAAAAAAAAAAGAAACTTTTTGGTGCATGTGACTATATATGGATGCAGTTTTAGGCATCCTACTCATAGACTTTGGAAATGTAGGCTTCTAATGCAAAGATAATGTGGCCATGCAGGGGAACAAACTTTCAACTTTTCTAGCAGAATGAGAACAAAACTTCACTTCTTCATATATATATAGAGAGAGAGAGAGAGAGAGAGAGAGAGAGAGAGAGAGAGAGAGGGAGGGAGGGAGGGAGGGAGTTTTCTTTTAGAGTTTCACGCTGTAGGATACGTCAAGAAATAGTTCAAAGGTACTCACAGTGAAATAATCCTTGGAGGTTTTACATAACTACAATTCAGACCATCCCATGTATAGTTGCTTGGGACACACGGATCACCTTGCCAGCTCTCTTTATTCACTTGATACATTGCCTTGGTATCATTGATGGCTTTCACTGTAGTTTATATCACGGTAATATCATTTCTTTTTCAAGAATTGTAATGTTGTGAAAATGGAGAAAACACTATATGTTCAATTTGAAGTGATTTCCAGCAATGAAGTATGCCAAGCAAAATGTAGCCTTTTACTTTTCAGGATAAACCTAGTTTACAAGCATCCTATTAACCATTAAAATTGCATCTTCTAGAGCTCAATGAAGAAAACTCTTATCTTGTTCTTCTTAGATTTTTCACAACGAGCTTCTTGAAGCTCAATTTCGCCGTACATTTTTGTAAAATTAGCTTATAACCTTTCCATCGCCACAATCTTTACCTACCAAACCTCACCACCAATAATTACTCAACCAATCCAACATCAATTCTCTTTTGATGGAGCAACCAAGGCAAGTGAATCTATATTATTGCCTTGTAAGAGCTAATTAGGTATCTTAGGAGGAGTAAGCATTAAGATCTCCTAGATTACCAAGAGAGTACTCTTTATCCATTGGATTCATCAATTTGATCAACAAATCCTTATTCTTTTATCATGTCTTACTTTCATGAGCCGTGTGAGACGAAACTAGTCAAGTTAGATTATGCAAGAAGCATCTCCTAAAATCGAGTTAGATGAACAGAAATCAATGCAACAATTAATCGCTAAAACTGTCTAGTATATGTGTCGACCTGTTCAAGAATATGAGACCACACGGAGTGGTGGTTGACCAGTTTACGTGGCAATACTTTTTACTGAATTCAACCTACATGATCAGATGTGTAATAAGTCGCTTTTTAACCATTTTGTTGTTCATGTCCAGTTTAGAAGACTTCTGGTAGCACAGCATTCGAATTGGCACTAGAAAAACATGTAGAAGAAGGGGAAATACCATCATCTTTGGCTGTTTGTACATTGGGGAGTCCAACAATGTTATAGACCTCGACGGCATTGAGGATTGGCGGATATGTAGATTCGTTCGATGTGGGACTGATCAAGATGTTGATCTGGGACCCAGTAATCTGAGTGGAGACTACAGTCACTGGCTTTAAGTACTTGAGTGTCACATTCTCCGTGAATTGATTACCATTGATGGAAACCGTGAACTCCCTTTGTTGGCCACTCGGCAAGCTCTGGGTTTCGGCAAAATGGAAGTACAAGATCCAGCTCCCTGGAGGAACGTATGGCGTCGGTGGTACCCAACTATAACTCAAGGATGAATTACCATCTCTCGTGGTTTCAGCGGTCCTAAGAACTTCCCCTGGAACCTTGTACACGTCATTGTTGTTGAACAAGGACGTAGCAGATGCTCCGGCGCTGGGCAAAAGCTGGGAGTAATTTTCAACGCCCGACCAGATGCGATCATAAACATCCTTTGGGTACCTGGTTGAGGCAGTTTCACAAACAGTTGATACGCTCAGCCATTGAGAAATCAATAAACTTGCAAAATTTCAGGTGTCTAAGTCTTTGATAATTGTACTCCTACTATCAGTCAGATTCTTGTACCTGATAAAAATTTGACATCATGTGCATGATTCAAGTTGGCGGGCGCTTGTCTAGAATCATTAATTGGATCAGTATTGAAATATTAAGTGGATTTTTTCTATTTAGTAAATTTTCCTTGAATTTACTCGTGTTTTTTTATAATTAATATTTTAAAATTGAATTAATACCTCATATTAGGTGGATCTTTAATTAGCAACTCCTGGTTCAATCCACTCATGTTTTTTGTAATCAATATTTTCAAAATTGAGTTATTAATTTGTATTGAGCATGTTTAAAAAGCGTTGGAAGATATAAAAAATGATTATTTGAATGACATATTACCTATAATGAAAATAGTGATTGTCAACGAAGAGAGCCATTTGGTCTGATAAAATGCTACATAAGAAATTATCACACCCTATATCTGAAACTCATGTATGAATTAACTAAATTATTAGATGCAAACATTTTCTATCATGAATGAGTATGTTCTTATGAGATTCTCATAGAAAATCAAGTTTTTTGGTCAAAAAATTGTTATGCACCAAAAATTAAATTGTTAGTGAATCCTTAATCATCTTTATTGGTACATAGTGCATAGCAATAACCAAGGGAAAAAAAATCATAGCAATAAATGGTACCATTAGTAATTTTAGTTTTGGACGAATACTATAAGTAGATTTCATGAAATACTATAAGTAGATTTCATGAAATTATTGTAAACTCAATTATATTGCAACTAGATGCTTCAATGATCTGTACGGTAAATACATTTCTACGGGGGGACTTATAAAACAATAGGGATACATTAATTGTTACTAGTTGAAATAAAAATTCATTTTCATTGTTTATCTGTGTAGACATCTAATATTCTATACCCATCCAAGAGTATATGTATTAAATATAGCTTCAAATGCTCAAGATAATTATCACAAATGTCTCAAAAGAGGAAAATTGTCTAAAAAGTCATACATTTATTGTATGATAGTTAATTCAGTTTTAAAATTTTCAATTCGGTCCATCATAAATCTCTTGACGATTTCTCAATATATTCCTCCATTCAATTTTAGCCAAAAATCACTAACATGGTGGTTTAGTCAACTTAAACCATTTTATGTGGCACGGTTTATGTTGACTTGGATGGTTCTTACAATTTTTTAAAATTTTCTGAAATTTTTCTTTTTTTTGGTCCTTTGTTTTCTTTTCTTTCATGTTTCCTTTCTTTTTTCCCATTTCCCTTTATCGGTTACTAGGGCCTCAGCGATGGTTTTGCAGCCCTCGGGTATGACCGACAACCTCCGCCAACCATTGCTGAGGCTCCAAACAGGTAGTGTGATATAGGAAAAAATAAAAAATAAAATTGAAAGAAAAGGAAAAGAAAATTAGAACAAAAATTCCAAAATTTTAGAACAAATTGAGAGGATTGTCTACATTAGTGTCGTTGCACCACATATGAAGGCAAGTATCCATGTCAGCAATTTTCGATCAAAATTGACTTGAAGGATTACATTGACAAATTGTAAAAATGTTTAAAACTAAATTAGTCAAATTGAAAAGTTTAAAATCAAATTGGCCAATATAAAATAGGTCTAGTATTTTTTGAACAATTATCCTATCTAAAAAAAATCGCTCTCATGAAATCTAACTTGTGTTCTCCAAAACGACTCACCTTATGAATGATGTAGGGCTTGCTCCCATGTTGGCCTGCAAAATTCGCCTCCAGAACCCAGATTCAATTCTATAGATGCTATTGTTCAAAACTCTTAATTCCAGAGCTGAAATGAAAGGTACTCCACTTCCCATATTCACAACGCACACCTGTATATAATCTGCTTGGGAGACATACATAATGTCGTCCCACACATTATCAGTGTTGCCGATGGTGGTCCAATAATTAACATCGATATATAGGCTGAACGTCGGTGGTTCGTTTTTTCCATCATAGTTGCCATACCAAAAGTAGGCCCTTATCAAGTAAAGGCTGTTCTTGCCTTGATCAGGTTTTACCGTGTAGCAGTTCCTCCTTCCATTCGGAAAGCTCCTTAAAGTTTTGGATGTTTGCAGAATAAGATCGTAGATGTGTTCTGTGGAAATCTGCTTGTTTTCTCCAGAATCTGTAAATCCTTTGTCCATCTCATAAGATAGATTGTTATTGACCTCGGGATACGAATTAGGTGCTCCACAATCGATGCTTATGAAACCTTGAAATTGGGAAGAATCAGAACCAAATAGTGGATATGTTCTCAAACTTTCTACAGCAAGTTCAAAAATTCGGAATCGGTCATCTCTTATTGGACTTTGACCACTGTAATTAATTAGGTGTGATTGATCTTGACATATATATATAATACATATTGTGAATGAACCACGATGCATCAACATATTTTATATCACTGCCTGTGATCAACCTTTTAATCTTATCCTTTCCTTCGCTTCTTCTCTTTCTTTCTTTGATCTATATTGCATGTTCTATCATTTAGGTAAACAAACCTACTATTCACTACTGCGCGATTAACTTTACAAGAAGAAGTCAAAAGAAACTAAGCTGCTACATTGGCTAGTTCAAATATCAATGTAATCGACAGATCAAACCTATTACCGACAAAATTGGAAATTATAACTTTATCATTTTGCTTCTCTCTCTCTTGTTATCTGATGGCTTTCTCCACTTGCATATTCTGGGATGTTTTACAAGTAACTAAATATTCTCAATGAGAGAGAGAGAGAGAGAGACCTGGTTGGGCTAGAGCGAGCAGCTTCAATCCTGGAGCTAATAAAGAAGCGATGCAAGCACGCCAGAGGAGGAGCAACATTGATCTTCCCATTTTGGGTGTCCAGAAGACAGAGAAAGGTCTCTTGCCAATAAACGTAAGTGAAGATACTACATGCAGCCCATATTAATAAAAGTTCTGAGGTGGTTGGAATAGGAAAAATCCACATTGGACATACAATAATACATTAAATTTGACTCTTCAGTTAAATTTGATCCGGTTAAGTATAAATGACAGGTTTAGACTTTGGGCCATCACTTGTTATTCCACTAGCTTCCTATATACCGTGACTCCTATCACAACATTTAAACATTAAATAATGTCTTAAAACATCGGTTAAAAGTTTTAGAATAATTAGCATTGATTCCATAAACTTTAAATAATGGAGGAGGCTTGACTTGCACTTGGATAAATGAAACCAAAAGCGGAACAACGACCAAATCAGTGGATACAAACTGGCCTCACTTTTTCTAAAGACGCTTTTTCCCCCTTATTAGATTGTCGTATGATAAAATAAAATGTGTCGACGAATACTTTTTTGTTTTCTCATGTGCATGGACGCCTCTTTCATTATATGTCGCGGCCTATTTTTTCCGTCCCGTGGAGGAAAGGAATATCTAAACAGATAGGGGTATTGTCCAAAGAGTGGTTCCAGGATCCTCATTAGATATAAGCTCTCTCAAGGCCATACCTCGTGTGACATTGGGTATTCATGAAAATCTTCAAATAAAGAGTCGCCACTAGCCTATTGGGGTCGGCTAGAAACCAAGAGAGGCATGGGAGTGTGCCTTACTTTCCACGCAACCAGAGAATCTAGGATCGGGGACTTAATTATACTAACTAACCAATTAGTGCGTTTTCGGTACCTAATCTTGTTCATTTCAAAAAGACTTTTGTCAGGCAGTTTGGATTGGATTGATTTTAAAATTAACCACTAACATTTGAGATGATCATACGGGTGCGCAATCATCAAAATAACAATAAGCAAATAAAGAAAGCATTAAATAAATTGCAGGTGAAAGTAAACACCTAGCATTAAGAGATAAATAAATGATAATCATAATTATCGCATTATAAGCGTGCATTGAGGCGGTGTATCAGGGATAATTAAAACCAGGTAAAGCAGAAAAAGGGCTTGTTCAATTTTAAGCACGATCTTAGGCCGATAATTTTTTGACACATTTTTTAAGAGAAAATTGTCCAAGAATTATTTTTAGAGCTTCTTAGGGAACTCTAAAAAAAACTTGGAATTTTGGGATTTTTGAAATATTTTTATTTTTTGGAATTTTCTAATATTTTAATATTTTCGATTTTTTTAAAAATATATATATTTTTATTTTTTTTCCGAAATTTTCTATAAATTTTCAAGATTCTGAATTTCCCATGAATTTTATGAAATTTCGAATTTTTTATGATTTTTTAATATTTTTCAATATATTTTTTAATTTTGTTTTTTATAAAAATAATAATTCGAACCTGGTCAAAAGACCCGGCCCTAAATCACAAAAGATTAACAAGAAGGCCCACGAAATTCTTTTCTAGGAAAAGGCCCACTAAAATTCGTTTTTTTTTAGAGAAAAAAGCCCGTTTCTAATTTCTATCTTCAGCCCAATCTATTTCCGGCCCGCGACGGATTCAGCCCAACCATATTCGGCCCATGCCTAGCGTAGGACCACTCGACATATTCTCAGCCCAGCCCCTATTTCATTTTTATTCTATTTGTTTTTTTTGTTAATTTCTCTGTTTTAACCTTTCTTTTAATTTTTTTTTATTCTTTTGGTCTTCTTCTTCTGGTCTTCTTCTGGTCTTCTTCCCCCACGTCCTCTCACGCATGCCCGACGCCTTCATGCACGAGGACCTCCAAGCCCGAAGCTCACCCGCTCTCTCACCGAAGCTCGCTCGCTTTCCGATGGGCAACCACCGCTCGCCGGACATCCCCTTCGACCGGCGTCGGCTATCGCCGGCCACTTACCCGGCGTCCGCGAAGCTATTTTCCGGCGCAAAGGAAGCTCTCATTGACTCGACAATGAACAACGATTCCACGCAAACCATACGAAAAAATGACATGATTCGAACGAATATAAGTGCAAACGCGTACAGATCCCGAGTTAGGACGTGAGCAGACTTCGTTCTTCTCTAGGGCATTTTATCGAACATTTGGCGTGTGCTACCGAATACTAAGGTTTCCGGCTCAACCGAACCTTGAACGTGCCTTGGGGTCTCGAACATGACATACAAGGAACGTGGGAACAAAATGCAAGGGTGGCGAGGGCCGAAGCTTGCCGGATGGCCGCGAGCTCCGGCCCGGTGCGCCTAAAAACGGAGCAAGGACGGAGCTAGACCTACCTGGTCAACTCGAGGACGTCGCCGGGAAGGTCGTCGGGCAGCCCCGTGCGTGTCTGAGCCGCTCTCGGTCGCTCTGGTCGCTGGGTTCGCCTTCTCTCTCTCGGATCTCCGTCTTCTCTTTGTTTCCGGTTTTCTCTCTTTCGAGCACTCTCGGCTGAGCAAGAAAACCCCGGCTCCCTTTTTTTTGTCTGAGTTACTCCTTCGTCCCTCGAGCTCACCCCGGAGTCCTCTCAGATCTGGTTTTTTTCCGAACCCACTCGGCTCTCTCTTGCTCTCTCTCAGCTCTCTCTCGGTTCTGCCTTTTTTCTGTTCTGTCCTCCTCTTTCTCTCTTGGTTCTCGGTCCTTTTATCTCCGTTTCCCTCCCTCTGGCTTCCGTCTTTTTCTTTCTGCAGAAGCTTTTTTCTCTTTTGCTGACTTGCTGCTCTTCTGACCTGCACGCTTCATTTTTTATTATGCTTCTGCAGGTAGGCAACGGTCAAGAAGAGAGGAAGAAAAAGGCCGAGCGGGCCGGGCCAAGGAAGAAGAAAAAGGGGAAATGGGCCGAGCCTGTTCGAGAAAAGGAAAAGGGCCGCATGGGGGCCGGGCGGGCCCAGCCCTGGCCCGGCCTCTTTTTTTTCGATTTTTTTAAATTAATTAGTTTTTAATTTTTTTAATTAATTTTTTAATTTTTAATTATTATTTTTTTGCAAATATTTTTGTAAATTTATAAATTTTAAAATCAGTAATGCAAGTGCTCCTAATATCTATATGCGATGCAATTCTAATGAAAATTTTTGTTAAGGGTTAGAAATTAATCCATAATTTTCCAATGCAATTAATAAACACTTAAACAAATCGTCAAAATTTAGGTGTCAACAATGACTCAATTGATGAAGTTGAAAAATTTATAACTGAATTGACATCTATACAATAAACTCAGAATTAATTTGATAAAATTTCCCTTCTTCTGCTGATGGCAATCGGACTTTCACAATGTTCGACGTACAACAACCAGCAAGAGCAACGTTTGCACGGAGACTTGCCAAGATGTTTCACGTGTAAATAATGGAGGAGACTTGACTTGCACTTGGATAAATGAAACCAAAGGCAGAAGAACGACCAAATCAGTGGATACAAACTGGCCTCACTTTTTCTAAAGCCGCTTTTCCCCCCTTATTAGATTGTTGGACGATAAAATAAAGTTTGTCGGAGAATACTTTCGCCATGGAAAAACAGAGTTTTTGATGTGGAATATGAGAGCGCGGGTCATCAAGAGTCATTTCATGTCGGGAATGCAATGACCATCCTATTCTTGCTTTTCATTTTCCACCAACTCCAGCACAGCTAAGTTCTCAAATCATTCAAAATGCTTAAATAGACAAAAACGTGATTTTCTGCCAAGATATTTTGTTTGAATAGACGAATCAAGAAATTTTAATCACTTTTTTTACATTATGTATCTTTAAATTTCACTCTTTAGACATGGTCTAGTCTACACAAATTGGTGGGTTGTCACGGATACAACTCGTCAACAAATGATGTTAGTGTAATTTCATGTCGTGATTTTTTCTTCCTTTTCTAGATGTAATTTCAATGAACTTTATGTTTTGTTTCACTCTCATATTTTAGTACTTGTTGCCAAACCCGAAATTCATATTTGGATATATACTAAACTATATTTTATATAGAAAACAAATTGGATTGCAAAAGTAAAGTGGGGAATGAATGTCGAACGTGAGTCATTCCAATCAACGTTTGGCGAGAAAAGCAGAGCCACTTTGGCCATTTTCTGAAGAGATTTAACTCTCTTTTTTTTTTTTCTTTGGATGCAGAAAGCTTCTTTCCTATAGAAAACAGTAAGAAGGTGAAAAAAAATTCTAAAGGTATCACCACATAATATTTTATGTTACACTATTCTTGTACTCCAAAATACAACAATATATTTATAACGCTGTGTACCAATTTTACAATGTGCTATGATATATTCATTTTTAGTTTCAACGACTAGTTATCTTATCGTATGGCACAATAAATGTACGAAAGAAGTTTTGCGGTCTCAAACCATTTATAAGCCTTTATACCCAAGCAATTCACATGTTTGATAAAAATGTTTTATGATAGAATAATATAATATTTTGATAATTTTTTTATTTTGTTCAGTTTCTTGTAAAGTATTTCAGCATACAGATATTAGATTCGTGAAAGAGTAGGAAGACCAATTAATTACCTTGATGATACTAATTCTTCAAACGTATTTTTAATTTATAATAATAAATGAAAATTTTGGGGCCAAACAAATTACAATTCTCATTATTAGATTGCCTGCATGTAGATAAGTTAGTGGTAATATGGTACGGCACAACAGGTGTATTTCAGAAGTTCCTGTGCGCTTGTATATATTTTTTATTAGCTTTTATTTAACCAACTGTTTATTAGCCTTCATACCCACGCATTTCACATGCTTAATATTCACTTTTTTCTAAGAAGTTATTTTATCGCTAGTCACTATTAATTTTTTTTCTGTGTATACATATATTAGATTCGCAAAGGAGTTGAAGAAACAAAATTTGCACAATTATCATTATAGAATAATACATTGGGTTCTAATTAATAACATTTGGTTTATCATGATGTGCCAACCAAATCCAAATTGTCGTAAGAATTATGCGGTCAATGAGAAAACAAGCATATTATAGGACTGATTGCGACTCACACGTAAACTTGTACCTATTTGTTCACATTATCGAGTGCACTTGGTTGATTTCATGATTTAGCTTCATGGCATAAGCTAGTATAGGCGATATTCCCAGTTGCCTTTCTTAGGGGCATTTCTAAAATTCTGTCTTGGAAAATGGACTTATTTTCGTTCATGATGTACACGTAATATTGGTTGCAGAATTCTAAATCCTGACTATAAATTCGTGCAACCGGTAACTTGCTGATCAAGTTATGAGTTGTAATTTAGGAACGGCATGAACGTATGACCATCAATGAATTTGACAAAATTAAAAGATAGTGCTCCCTTGACACTTCTAATGACATAGACAAGAATAGTCTCCGGATATACCGAACTTAGATATCCAAACACAAATTCGAAATGTAGGAAGACTTGATTTTTGTACTGGGAGTTGCCAAAGTTTCACAACCAAAGTGGACTAACGCTAACGGATCGAATGAGCAACCCTTACCAGGGGTGCATTATCCGATTCAACTTTCAAGGAGGTCGCTCCAGTATGCTCCTCTTGATTTCCGTCCACATACCTGTGCTTGGATGCCAGTTCAGTCTTCTCCTTCAATTTTGTCAAAACATAATTTATGTCCGTCCTTGTATCTGGTTCTTTTTGTGTACAAGACTCCGCAACCTCTACCGCCTTCTTAGCCGAGTCGATGTTGAATTTTCCTTGTAACCGCGGATCCATAAGTCTGTGCATATCCCCACTTTTGATTATTGAAATCGCCAATTAACATATGGGCATGCCTTCTCCCTCTCCACCCAGCATCATTGCCTGTTGTCCTGTCATTAGCTCAAGGATCACGATCCCGAAACTGCAGAAATCACTTTTCTGGTTTAAGTCAGAAGCGGATGGTTGATACCTGGACAACATATAATAAGAGCATGGACTGTTGGAATATCTATGAGAACAGAGATTGAGAACCATCTCAACAAGATCAAGTTTAAGCCGTCACTCGGGGGAGGTAGCCGGGAGTGCCCAAAGGACTGGATGACTCGTAAGTACTATTTGCAGCTTTCAAAGCTCTTGACAGACGAAAGTCGGATGTTTTGGCTTGCATGTTTTCATTCAACAAGATATTTGTAGTTTTGATGTCTCGGTGGATTATGGGCGTGACACAACCGTTATGGAGATAATCCAAACCTGCAATTCTTGCAAAGTTTCCTTTAACCATGCCAATGCGAAGTGGGGAAAAATTCACAACCATGCATAACTGATTTTTGTACCTTGTGCCACGTCTTAAGCAATTCGTAGTCTCCTATCCCAAGTCAAGACATTTGGGTTGGCCCCTGTTACACCGACATCCTCGCATAGCGTTAGAGAAAGAACGGATGTTTTGTAGGATTACTCTAGACAAAATATAAACATACAAGAATATGATAAGTACCTGATAAATGTTGTCGTAGATTTCGGTTAGCCATGAATTCATATATCAACACCTATTTTTGGAGTCATCACAATATCCAATTAGGGAAACCAAGTTTCCATGGTAGACAGTCATCAAGAGTCTTGCCTGCAATATCACGATTGTGTATTTCACATTGATATTGCGGTAGCATGGGATTGAGCTGTCAAATAAGCATCTGATCAAATCATTCTAACCTCGGCTTGAAATTGCTTTGTTCCCCTGCCATGATGATTCATAGAGCACTTTTACGGCGACTTTTGTGTCTCCAGTTTACCCGTATAAACTTTTCCAAATGCTCCTTTTCCAATCTCTGTTCGAAAGTTCTTGGTGACCATCAAAATCTCGTCATACTTGAAAATTCTTAGTCTGCTCATTTGCCTCTTGGGTTCTGCATACAATCTTACAATGAGGACTCGATGACAACTTTTGAATATTGCCAAGTAGACTGTCAAGGTACAGCATCCTAAGATAACTCCAATTGTGTGATCGAAGGGGAAAAAAAAAATGTAACTGATAGGAGTAGGACGAAAAGTGAAAGATCCAGGCAGCGGTTGCAGTTCAGAATGCAGATATGTCCGGGATTGCCCAATCAAATTCTTTCCCAAGGACCATTACACTAAATAGAGGAAATTGAATTCTGCAGTTGACCCAGTTACCACTTGCTTGTTGTCTAGTTGAGTTTGTTGGAACATCAGATTCATATGCTTTAGGCCAATGACAAAATTTGGAAGAAGATGTCAATATTGTCCGTTCTTGATTCCTCTTTTCTTCATTCATGACTTGCTCTTAGACACTTTATTAGCAACTAGTGAAGCAAACCATTCCGAAATTATGATGTCAGAACAACCAAAGTGGTGATGCGTTTTGAAAGTGATCTAGAATGAACCATCCCCTTTCCCCGAATATCATAGCATGAAAACAGAAGTTCAAAACAAGCAAAGTGTGGGAGCAACAGTGAAAAAGCTGTGGATGAGACGTATCTGACATTTTTCCTTTTGATTAAACAAAGTGTAGCCAAAGCACACAAATGAACTACAAAAAAGGCTGAAACTGATGCAGCGACGGGGACAGATGGATTTGTCATTCTTCTTCGGCGGGCATGGATCTGCCTGGCAAAGATTTGGGTTGCCATCCAAGCTTCAAACGGAAAAAGAAGAAGAAAAAACTAGCTAGATTTAAATGTTTTGTGTATTGTTGATTTTTCAGGAAATTTTTCTATCTGCAATTATCACTATGGCTTTTACTAAATCCGAGTCAGACAAATTTACGGACAAGAACAATTCGAGTTGGGATAATGCTTTTCCCTGCTGAAAATAACAATAATCACAATACTCCTACAATGATATGACAATTTTTATTCATTCAACTTTATCATCACATCTCAACAATTGATTGGAGTGGACATGATTACTATCCTTCATATAGATATGAAAAATCTCTGCGATGGAGATAGAATTTACATTCACCTACAAAACGTGCGATCCCACTAAGCAGACAATGTATTTGCCAAGATTTCTTTAGCTTAAATAATGGAGGAGACTTGATTTGCACTGAAATCGATGGATGGACACGGACTGTAGACCTCCTGGTGAACTATGCATTATTCACTTTACGTTGACCCACTACGCTATAAAGTCCAGCTTGATGCGAATTCACAAGAAAAAGATTTGACTTTTCTGAGCCAAAAAGAAAACCTACATAAAATTTGTTCCTCATTCCCCCCTCCACTGTTCAAGTCCTATCTGTTTTCCACAGTAGTAAACACACGAGGGTGAAACAAAACATATAGTTCATTAAAAAACACTAAGATCACAATAAATCAACAAAAAACCAAAAAAATGAAGAAAACGAAAAGCCACGGCATGAAAATACAAAATCAGCATTTTATTATTCACACTCAATTCATCTTAACATACAAAGTACCATGACTACAGCACAATCATTCTAAAAATTAAAAACAAGAAACCATGAGAAGAAATTAGGTCAACGGATGAAATTGCAGCGAGACATTACACATGTTGATGTGTGGAAATTGCAATCAAATTGTAATATGTTTCTTTTTTCTTAACAGAAAGGGGAAAAAAGGTTGACAATAACTCTGATTAGATGAATACACATAATATTCCATTGTCATGTCTATTTTTACGAAAAATATTAAATAAAAAATAAAGCAATGCCCAAAGTTCATAATACTTTTCATAGCACTAGCGAGCTAAGTGAAAATAACTTCCAATTTTTCTCGATCCAAAAGCAGGGGACGCAATCTCCTTCTTTATGGAAGCAGAGAACTTTCTACACGATCCACGTACAATTTTACTTTTTCATTTGGGGGCCAAAAAAAAAAATATCCCTAGTGCTTTTTATTGATGGCTTGAGCTAGAAAAGCATTGGACTAATTACGTGATGCACCATGTCTGGAACAATAAAAAATAGCTTTTGCTTCAATAATGCACATTAAAGAAATTAAACAGAAAAGATGATTGGGAACAACATTTTTGGTATTAAAGTGAGTTTTGGCTTTTGCCTTTCTAGAATGAAAAGACGCCGAAGCCCATTTCCATTTCACTATTCGAGAAAAAAAAATCTTGGTTGCCAACGTACAAATTGGTTGGATGATCTTGCTTTTCAAAAAGAGATTCTTGGAGAAAAGGGATTTCTATCTCAAATAAGAAGGAAAAAAAAAGTAGGACAATGAGAGCATGGTCATCAAAAGTGAAAATGATTTGAATTTTGTGTTCATCTTGACGGAGCAACTATTTTTGAACTATCATTAAACGGATTAAGATTATTAAAATTCTCGTCCTTTTTTTTTTTTGGGTCGAATGCTTTTTTTTTTCTATAACTAATAAAGGTTTTACTCTTTTTCTGCAGGTCATGGGGAGAAGAAGGATCGCTGTGGATTGTTAGTCATATCTGATGGGTTCTTTTTGGGCTAACACTAGATGTTTTCTTATTGAAATAGAAAGCAAAATGACCATGGAATGGACAGGATCTTTGGCCCATCATCTATTATGAGACGACAACATTAGCATTGCTAAGATTTGCTTTAAATTGACGAGATGTATTCCTTTCATCTAGTGATCACATATCTTCTTCTTTTCCATGTCTATGTCAAACCATACCTCTATTGCAGTATTTGATTACTGCAGTTGCTCTTGACAATGTCTTAGCTGGAGCGATGATGGTTAATATAATTATCAGTGTAATCTTGGCTTTGATTACTTGACTCGCCTCCTTGTGTTTTGAATAAACAGTGATTGGCAGTGCTTTTGTCAATTCTCATGGTAGACCAACAAAGGCTTAGTTTGTTTCTGTCAATTCTCATGCTACCCTGAATTTCTGCCCACATTCTCTCCTGTTCTTTTTTGGGTGAACCGCATGCATGCTAGAGGTTAAAGCGGTGACGCATGTCGGTGAAGCGACGGCCCTTGTACGATTTCTGAATGAGCCCTCATTGGTTTGTCTATTGAGTTCCTCCTAATGCCCTGTTTGCTCCAGCTACGTTGTGACCGTATTTTGGCAAGATCTTGAATGGTTGATGATGAACCTGGTGACGGACCGACCGGAGAAGCGGCTCTGGTTCGTGGGATGGTAGGCTTAGGCAGGTTTAGGGAATTTAGGAAGGGTTCCATTTGGTCTTTCAATAGATTGGGTTCAACGTAAGTGGGCTTGAGCGTTGAGGGTTCGGGGTTTGATTTAGTTTTATAAAGCTTGGGCTTGGCTTGGCTTATCTTAGGTAGTTTTGGATTGGGCTATTTTTTAGTGGGTTTGTTTCATTTAAGGAGGGCCTGATGTACTGGCCCAATTTTCGTGTCATTAGCCCGATCCAGCGTCAGCCTATATTCGGACAGGGCCCTTGGGCCCATCCCGGTGTCCCTATTTTCAGATTAAAAACTCCTTTTTAAAAAAATATTATTTTTAAATTATTTTTTAAAAAGAATATTCTGAAATTTTGAAACGAGAAAATTTTAAAAATCCTGCAAAAAAATTTATTTATTTTATTTTTAAAATAAAAATTCCGAAAAATTCCTATTTCTTCTAAAAATTAGGAAAAAAAGCTTTAAAATTAGTTTTTGAGTAGTGTTCTCTTAAAATGTGTGAAAATCCATGATCAAAGAAAGATGTGCTCAAAATTAAAAAAAAAGCTCTTAGGGCTTTGTAATAGGATTTGGATATCCTTAAAAAAAAAGGTTAAGTCGTTATTTGTGCATTTCTACTTCGTTTATCACTAGATTGCACACTTAAATATGTTTGTTGTTCTTTACCTTTATCTTAATTAAGAATGTCATTTTTCTTATTTCTTAGCATCGAATTTTTGCTTCTCCTCATAATTTATTTAATGCTTATTTGGTTGCTGATTATTATTATAATAATTGCACATAATAGGTCAACTCAAAATCAATCCAAACTAAATGACAAACATCATTTTAGCATTTGAATAAGATTAAATACTGAAATGGCACTAGTTGATTAATTAGTATAATCAAATCATTGACCCTAGGTACTCTGATTATGTAGGAAGTTGCCTCACTTAGCTTCTCACCGATTGCAATAAACTAGTGGTGACTCCCAATTTGAAATTCTGATAGCATCAATTTTATTTAACATTGAATATCACAACATCACGTGGAATAATAGCTTGGGAGACCCTGCACCCAATCAAGTGCCTTAGGCTCATTGTGTGACAGCCCAGGCGATGGTGTGTAAGGAGGAGGGATGGTGGTGCGTTAACGCCTCAGTCCTCGAACGTACGCAAGGAGGGGGCATGTCTCCTATTCCACATTGCTTGGGAGGAGTTTTGGGCTAGTTTATAAGGCTTAAATTCTTTACTCTGTGTAACACGTTTTAAAACCATGCGAGTCTCGGCCCAAAGCAAACAATATTACACAATGATAGTTGTCAGGTCTTTACAAATGATATTAGAGCCAACTCTCAACCACGTGTGGGGCCACAACAAGGACGTCATACCCAAAGTAGGGGAGAATGTGGCGGTCCTGGCGACGGTGCATGGGGAGGAGGGACGGTGGTGCGTTTGCGCCTCGGTCCTTGGATGTGTGCAGGGAGGGGGGCATGTCTCTAGTCTCACATTGTTTATGGGGGGAGTCTTGGGCTAATTGATAAGGCTTGGATTCTCTATTCTGTATAACGTATTTTAAAGCCATGCGAATCTCGACCCAAAGCGGACATTATTACACAGTGGTAATCCCCGAGTCCTTACACATCATTTAGGCAATACCCCTTAATCTAGTAATCTCTTATTGGGCCTTGACTGTAAGGATTAATTAGGTGTGATTAATATAATCTAAAAAAATAATAATTCTCTCTCATCAATCTCGACCGTACAAACTTGCTTGAACTGAAGTATAACTTTGGTTTCATGTTTATCATAAGCAGCGTTGCTCTTCCCTTCGCAGAAGACAGAGAAAGGTCTCTGGCCAATATACATAATTGAAGATATTGCATGCAACCCATATTAAATTAACATCATACTAGTACCCAGAATCTGAGTTGGTAGGAATAGGAGAAGTTCACATTGGATATAATGATTCATTCAATTTGACTATTCAATTAACTTTGGTCTTGTCAAGTATAAATTATAGATTTAGAATTTGAGCTCTCTCGTGTTATTTCACTTGCTTTGTGCCGTCATTTATATTATAACATAGAGGGAGATAACATGAAACTTGACAAACGGGCTGCATATGGGAAATAAATGAGGTGGGACCCGATTTTAATATTGTGTCCAAAAAATCAAACTTTTAAATGAAGGGGAATTATATATACATAAAGAGCATATAAATCTCTCGTAAATAAGCGATGTGAGATATTTTAACATAATATATTAATATCGAACAATGTCTTCATAATACAACAGTCAATGTTAAAACAATGGGCATTGATTACAAACTTTTTATACACAATAGTCCCACGTTAATAGAATCAAAATTAAATCATTTGTCGATATATACTCATTTATCTGAGATATTGTTAACTTAGGTCTTTAGCAAAATTGAATCTGATTAATTAGGTGAAATTAGTACTCACTTTAAAATTATGAAATGACGTACTTTGGAATGTATTTGTTAGTTCATACGCTCATATTATTATTCTTACTATCAGGATAATGTCAGCTTTGATTTAGGTTCTCTTTATATAGCTAGCGGCAGAAGTTGATAATGTTGAGAGTGCACAGCAGAAGCCCAATACCTTTACTTGGGGAGATCTCTAAGGGAGAAGCTCAAGTCCGAGCTCATTAATATATCAAGTTGGACCCACCTTAACTTAAAAGCTTAAGCTAGTGAGTTATGGGACAACTAGTATATATTAACTGCTCTACACCACATCAATTCTTCGATATGTCAATTTTCCGATATGGGATTACTTCTCTAACACAACTCACACGTGTATCCTAACAGATAACTGAGCGAATATTCTATTTGCTCGAAACAGATGACGTTATTCAGACTCCGATCTCCTTTTCTTCTATATTCGTTACGGTCTCAATTATTCTGTCGCAAGTGATGAATCCATAGTCATCAATAGTGACTTCATTGTCCCCTTGTCTTTCAACTAGATCAGGAAAGCTTCTGTCAATTCTCATGGTAGACCAACAAGGTCACAAGAGAATTGACGATAAGGCACTCGAGTTCAAGAAACACTTTTGACATCACAAGTGGTCTCTTGTTGCACCTCGTGCTTGATCAAAGTTCCCCGACCTCAGAAGGGACATCACATACTCATGTCAGCAAAAATTCCCGCTGGTCTAAGATCATTAACAAGTTCATTTTTCGAGTTTGCTTGCTAAAGATGAGCCCTCACTTTTTTTGAATCCCGCCATTGATCGCTGTGGATGGGACTATTCTGTGACATGTTGGTGAATCCTCTTTTGACGAATCAGGCAATCGCAATGTTATACCGGTGGTGCACATCTTCTTTGGCCAAGTAGCTCTTGTCTAGTCAATGGTAGTGATTGTCGCCTTGGAACCCAAAGACAGCGGGTCTATCCTGAATTCTAACAATTAGATGAAATGGGGATTGCCTTTTATCTGTATAAAATCATTTTCCGAATGTGTACATTATCAAAGCCAAGCTCAAGTCTGGTGTCCGTGATTTGTTAAAAGATGCTTATGGGTATATCCCTGCTTGCTTGAGAGAAGTACTACATTAAGATCGCCAATGGTACATGTAATTTGAGCTTGTCAGGTACATTAGTTCCTTATTTTTAAATTTTCTCAGTCTACCGCTCAACATTACGTAATTGTTGCTACTTAATCAATCGTGTTGATTCCAACTGAAATGTCAGCTGAATCCCAAGAACTTGCTGGGAGGTCCTGCTAACGCTAATTACCCCATCCATAAATAACCCCAACCTCTGAATCAACCACCCCCCCCCCAAAAAAAAAGCTCAACGTGGAATTCCTAATTACGCAGCATCAGGAATGCCATGAAATGACATTAATAATGGAGAAAGAAGCGACAAAGGAGAAAATGACATTCTTTTTATAAAGCGAGATTTGAAGATTCAATCACAGAAAAGAAAAGGCAAATGGACGATGCAGTCCCATAAAAGAAAGTACAGATTTGCGGACAAAAGTTAATCTTTTACCTAAAAAGAAAATAGCCTTTCTCGATTGGAAAGGTTCTGCTACTTTGCCACGGGCATTGTCAGAATGGAGATCCTGGGAGGTCATTTCAAAAGAAACACTTGAAGTGCTCATGGAAGACTCCTTCAGCTCTGCCAATACATGATTTATGTCCGGCCTTTGAATTTCTGTTGGTCGTGTACAAGACATAGCAATCTCCACAACTTTCAAAGCCGAGTTGACATTGAATTCTCCTTGCAACTTGGGATCCATAATGCTACGTATATCGCCACTTTCAATGATTGGAGTCAACCATTCAAGTATGTGCATGCTGGCACTACCATCTTGGCTTCTCATTATTGCAGGTCGGCCAGTGATCAACTCAAAGAGTATGATTCCAAAAATATAAACATCACTCTTCTTGTTTAAGTTTCCAGAAGTCTGAAACCTGGGAGGAAAACAAAACAAATAATGGATCTTTAAATCAAAGAAAAATACTGGGCAATGTCAATATTTCTATGCAAACGGAGATACTCCTGAATTGAACTAGATAAATAATATTGAGTTTTAGCCATTACTCAGGGTCAAGGTAGCTAGAGTGCCCGTAGGACAAGTTGACACATAAGAGTCATTTTCAATTGCAATAGCTCTTGACAGGCCAAAATCAGCTATTTTGGCTTGGAAGTCATCGTTCAGCAAGATGTTTGTAGTCTTCAAGTCTCTGTGGATGATGGGTGGCTTGCAACCGTTATGCAAGTAATCCAAACCTGATATTTTCGCAAAAACTGTGTCACCTATGCCAAAGCAATGACGGGAAAAAACCTACAATTGTGGATATATCATTCAAGTACCTGTGCTGCATCCATAGCTATTTGTAGTCTCTTACCCCAAGTCAAGACCTTTGGATGGTCCTCTGTTGGTTGCATCTTAACTTTACATGTGAGCAAGAAATAAAGCTTTTCAGGTTTAATTTGCAGAAGAAACAATGCAATAGAACATAAACACAAACCTGCTAAATGTTGCCTTAAATTTCCATTAGCCATATATTCATATATTAATGCAATGTGCTTCAAATCATTGCAATATCCCAATAGAGAAATCAAGTTTCCGTGGTGAACAATCATTAAGAGTTAAGCCTGCAATATCATGAGTCTACACTGTCATAACAAATGTGGACAATAGTCTAACAGGAAGTTTCTAAATGCACATCTGCATATCTGAGCATAAGTTGATTTTAAAATGAGTGATTCTATCATCCTATCTAACCTCGGCTTGGAATTCCTTGTAGCCTTGCTTTGATGACTCAAAGAGCATCTTCACGGCAACTGCGGTGCCATTATCTAGTGCACCAAGATATACCTTTCCAAATCCACCTTCACTAATCACTTGTCCAAAGTTCCCAGTTATTCTTGAAACCTCTCCATACTTAAAAGGTCGATTCTTTAATGTCAGCGTCCTTTCACTAGATTCTGCAGCAAAAAGATTCCTATGAGTAGTGCGACTACCCCTTTGGATAGTAGACATTCAAGGCAAATGATTCCGATTGTGTCCTCAACAACTAAAAGCCGTAGGAAGGGTTTTTCTGATCCCATTTCAAGAGCTATATTAACGGAGAAGAATACGACAATCAAAAGATCTGGGCAGGGATTCTCTGTCACCTGCTTTCAATATGCTAAGAAATAGATAATCTTTCTTAGCTGAATGCATAGCGCGGTTAATTTTGAAAAATAAAAACTCAGAAATTTTGTTGTCGATAAGTAAATATTACTAATGAACATTCTCTTTGTGATTCTGATGCGAGCATGCCGTGGTGATCCCCGTCTCTGTCTTCTCTCCATTTTATTGTGATCAGCATTTAACTCAGATTACTAGCATTGTGAAATTTTGATTAAAGCCAACTTTCCTTTATTCCCAATTGCAATGCCTATGAGAATGTAAAATGATACTCTTAGGGTGGGTAAGAAGAGAAAGTAATTGCTGAATTTTGTTTTCTCAAATCCTAGAAAAGACATTGTTGCAGAGATAACCGTTCCAAAGCAAAAGAAAAATCAAGATTGTCGTCAAATGTAATTTGATTGCGTGAATAGGACAAGTAAGAAAACTTACGAGTTGTTCGTTTTTTTGGTAATGAAAACTTACGAGTTGTTCGTTTATGTTTAATAAACCAAATAATTGTCAAGGCACCAAAGAGAACTACTAAGAAGACTGAAACTGATGTAACAGCAGGAATGAGGATGGTATTTTGTCTCTTCTTCTGCGGGCAAGGATCATCTAGGCAAAGATTCGGGTTTCCTGTCAAACTGCGACAGACAATGAAGGAGCTGATCTTAAATTCCTGTCAAAATATGTCCAGATTGATTTGCCAAATGCTGATCATGAGTTGACCTTCTTATTAGCTTTTGATCACGATAAACGAAACATGTTGATTGCCTTTCCACTCTGTAAAAGTTGCATATAGAGAGAGAGAGAGGTCCTCCTCATGCTTAAGGAATTGTCCGCAGCCCTTTTCTTAAGAGCATCGGGAACTGATCCAATCGGGTTGTTTCCACTCAAATTTCTGCAAATATAGCCATGATTAAAGATTTGTCCACTTTAAGTCCTTTGCTGCTTCACTTAGATGCAACGACTTACAGAAATCTAAGATTTTGTAATTCTGCCAGAGTTTCTGGTATTGCCCCTGTAAGCTTATTGTTGGACAAATCTCTGGAAAAGAGCAAGTTTAGAACACCTGATATCAAGTTTACCAGCTCCATAGCCAAAAGCAGGAATTTCCACACTATAGGGCAATAATTCAGTAGCCTATGTCTCCTAAAGCTCAACCTTAATCATTTCATCATGAGTTGATGCCTAGGGAGTGCATAATTCATGAGTGACGTGCGGACACAACTAAGTCAACCACGGTGATACTTACAAATATTCCATTGATGATAGATGTGAAAGCGGTGAGACTATGTCGCCCGTCAAATTGCTTGAGCTCAATTTCCTGACCATTATAGATCAAAATAGAAGATCCTGTCATTGCCATCTTCATGAAGGCAACATTTTTTGGTGCCATAAAGAAAATTTTGTGCAATCAATTCTTCAAAATGAAAATATTGTACGTCCTCTAGATGTAAATCTATTAGGTACTAGAGACCAATCGTAATCATCAGTCTCATTCCTTGCATGGGTCTCACTAACTCCCTGTTGGCCCTAGAGTACATAAAAATTATTTTCAGAGGACCGAGTACTTGTTCATACATAACGCAATTTGAAACACTTACGTTACAAATGGGAAAAGTAGGCTATTGTTGAAGCATGTTGCACAAGCATGATAACTATGCATAGGAGAAGAAGGGAGCATTTACTTTCGGTCGATAAGTATATAACTTGTCATAACCCATCCCATCCTTCTAGGACAAGCCCCTTGGGAGTGGTTGTCAACATGGGAGTCAGGTTATGAGCTTTTGTCCAATAGTATGTGAGGCTTAGGGTGTCAAACCCTCCCTCTTTTAAAACACAGAAGTTCCCATCATGCCCCCCATAGCTTAGCAGCACTCTCACCCCTTTCGACGCGTGAATTGGTCCATTTCTGTCCCCCTTGGCAATCTTAGAACCCCCACAAGTGCCCTAGCAATTCCTCTCCACCCACTTCAAGCCAAGTTGCAATATATAAAACTACATCCGAAAACGAATACTCTATTGCCCTTTTGTGATAGCCCAAAAATAAGTACCGACGGGGGTCATACTCTGATATTGTTTGGTTTTATTTCCTAGTCAAATCCATGTGGAGAAAGCCCAAAATGGCTACTAAAGATTGTAACTTTGGGGGCCAGTATCAATTTTGAGTCGCTTCATGTGTTATTTCCCACTTAATGTGAGACTTTGGGGTATTATAATTACAGTCTTAATAAATCCCCGACTCTAAGAACTTCACAGAAGCATGACAAAGTTTCTCGATCTGTCTGAGAATTCGCACTGGAAGGCTGTATTCATCCTAAATGTTCTTTCTCATGGATGCCTAAAATTTCTGGTTTCGTGAAGAATGACAACTCTTCTCTGGTTTCACCTAGAAAACCAGAGTTATCAAAGAAATAGAGCCAGTGGACTCACAATGATATAATATTTGGAGGATTTCCATAGCTACAATTTAGACCATCCCATTTGTATTTGCTTGGTATGCATGGATCACCTTGCCAGCTTTCTCTCTTAATGTGATATGCTATTTTGATGTCATTGATAGCTTTCACTATGATTGAAATCATAAAAAAGATCTATTAGTTTAAGAGAAGGATAGAGACGTAAAATGTGGTTGCGATCACATATGAATTATGCAGACTTTCAGCTTTCAAAAGACACAACATTTTGGCGCATCAGCTTGAAGAGACATTCCAACAATTACCAAGCAAAAAGTAGCCAGCGTAGGGAATTAAGCAGATAGCAGAGTAATACTTAGCCACATCTGTTGATTTCAACAAATCAACTATTGGTCAGAGTTCATGAATAACATAAGACCCACCGAGGAGACTAGTATAATTGGCATAGGATTCCCTAAATCTTACTTATTGGCAAGCGAACATCTGTCTAATTATTACTGATGTCAATTGTAGGACAACTGTACAAAGTGTATGTAGACAACAAAATATGTAGAAGATTAAAAGCATACCATCGTCTTGTGCTATGGGCACATTTGGTAGATCACCAATGGTATAGAACTCCACGGCATTGAGAATCGGTGGATATTCAGACTTATTCGTCGATTCAATTGAGAAGGAGATGAGCGACCCAGTAACAGGAGTGGAAACTACAACCAATGATTTTAAGTATTCAAGGCTCACCGTCTTCTTGAATTGATTCTCATTGATGGAAATTGTGAATTCCCTCTGCAGGCCAGCCGTCAGTCTCTCAATCTCCACGAAATCAGTACACAATCCATTTCTTTTTGGAGGTCAAAGGTGCCGATTCTAAATACATGGGAGAACTGGCATTCATCGATCTTTGCTGTCCGAAGAACTTCCTCAGGAATCTTGTATTTATATGCATCATTATCCTCAGATAAATCAATGGCAGATGAGGTGTTTAATGTGAACCAGGAATTATCGTTTTGACCTGTCCAGATCCGATCGTAAACATCGAAAGGGTACCTGCTTGCGGCATTTCAACAACAGTTTGAGAGCAAGCAATTAAGCAATTGACTAAGTGACTAGAAAATGTCAATTATATGGATATGCAAACTAAAACTTATTAGAGGTGTAAATATTTTGTCAATTAATAACTATACCTGCCGGCCTCTTTTCTTAGGCGTAGACAAGAGGCTCTGTCAACAGGTGAAAAATGAGAGGTATAACAGCGGCAACACCACACGGGCTTTGATCAGGCACTTGCTATTGAAGATATTCGACTTTGCAAGCAAATGGAGTTCATAAGTGGCCTTGTTCTTTTGCTCTGTTATTCCAAAATTAATAAGGAAGAAGATGAACAGTAACATTAAAAAAAAAAGGAAAGAAAAGAAAATAATAGAAAATGTTCAATTTTTTCTTTTGCAAAACTGCATCATTTCGATGCTGGATTTTACATGTAGGATGAACGCCATTAACTGATCTTCATGTCAGTATTTTCAACTTAAATTGATCGAAATGACTACATTAAAAAATCATAAAAAAAGCTAAAGACTAAATTGATCAGATTAAAAAGTTAAGGATCGAATTGGGTGTCATATAATAAATTTAGGACTAATCAGGTAATTTCCTTTGAATATGCATGACAGCAAAGACCATCAGCAGGCTAACATGAAAACTCCATTTACCTCTTCCCCAGAAACATATACTACTGGAGCCGTCCTGCCAAGATCGCGCCCTTCAGCAATTATTGCAGCCATCTTCCAATAGAAAAATATTAAAATACAAGATGGACAAGGTAGAGCACAATGGTTAGACAGGGAAATAGATATATAGAGACCTAAAAATATTTTATGAATGTTTAATGTATCCTTTAAGTACATTACCTGCAACAACAGGGTACTCTTGCCAACAACAGGATCACCTCCCACCAAAATTAAGGAACCTTTAGAGCCACAATGCAGCAGAATCAATAGCTTTTATAAAATTAAATTCTTCAAAACTTCCGCATATCTCGAGTGAAAATTCTAGTATAGCAGCAGATTCATGCAGGCCATACAGCAAAAAAGTAGGTCAAACCTGGCACGAGACCACCACCTAGCACTCTCAAAACCTCCTCTCCAAAGGGTCCATACCTAAATATCAAGCACTCCAAGAGATCATTTACTTTTAGGAATTTGTGCGACGCATGTGTTTCTTTCAAAATTAATTAATGCAAGTACTAATGTGTTAGAATAACCAGCATGAATGGTTTCATCAAGGTGGGCAACAGATTGTCATCAGGACCAAAAGTCATATCTTCACTCTCATATTACTAAATTATACTATCATTCAAGCAAAATTTCATCAGAAAATCTGAATCACCACATAACGCTCTATGATCCAACTCCTGGTAAGACTTTACGAAATAAATTATGTCAAATGTAGATAAGACAATAAAATCAACTAAACAACAACTTTCTTCAACTATATATCTTTCTGTAGCAGCTGCATATAGGGTCCAAAGCTAACTGGTGATTAATTTCCAAGAACAGAACAGACTTACAGAGGAATCCGCCACTCTGATGGATTCAAACCCCTATTCACATCCGTCACCGCAGTGGCCGCACCTCGCCATCCCGCTGCAGCAGCCACGTCCTCACTTTCTCCGACGCCTCGAAACCCCTCACTTTCTCGCTCCCGCCGCCATTTTCCTCCCTCGTGAACTGCTGCATTGTCCCGGAGCTACGGCATGACCTGCAAGAACCCCGGCGTTGTCCATCCGTGTACCCGCAATTCGAACGAACCCAACAACGTCTCTTCTTCCCCTTCTTACTACTACTACCAGAATAGGAACTCCTTCCACCTCCAAAATACCTCCTTTCTTCAGAAATTTCGCCGTTCCCACCTCTTGCTTCACTGTCAGGACCCGACCCTGCTTCTCTGTCACTGCTTCTGACCCAGCGGTTAGCATGGTCATTGAGACTGGGTTTTTGCGAGAGAAGGCAGTGACTCGTGGAGTGAACACCGCGAAAGAAATGGGGGTTCTGGAGGGGCTTGAAGAACGCGACGGATGTGGATTTAGCGGTGGGATTGAGAAGGTGCTTGTGGGTGCGGAGTGTCCTCAAAGCTCTCATTGCAGATGGTGGCGTGACATGAAAAGGGGACGCAGAAAATCTCGGAAAGATGGAATCTTTAGGGCTTACGAGCAGTAGAAATTTCTCTACATAAATAACTAATTAATCAAGAATAATTGGACCCATATATGATCGTAAAACACCAAAAATTATATGTACAGTGGAATTAAAATATACCTGTTTGGTAATGGCCTCCGACATTGAAAAAGCATCAACCCGCGGTGTCGATGTCATCGGTATCTTGGGATCTTCTCTCTACGACCTATTTCGGTTTAGCCTTTTTATAGGATCGTCGACCGATAGGTATAACCTACCCTTTTATAGGTAGAGAGGGATCAAGAAACCCTAATCAACAAGCGTGTGTGGCCCCTCCCATTACGAGCTGATTAAACACACCGCTACACTTTTCTTCTTCCAGCGTAATTAATAGATGCGCCAAAACCCAATTCAATGAGATCACTGAGGGGTTGGAGTATCCATTAATCCGATTATATAAAATAAAAAATTAATTAATTAATGTAAGCTCGTTATTGGAAATTTCCAACATTCAGACCATGATGAGGACGAAGAAGTCAGCACAAAACCCCGCGAAGTTCGAAAGACGGAGATTCAGACAGGTATATATATAGTAGAGAGGCTCCTCATTATCGTCATGCCAGGGCTCATTTTGTTTTTCCCAGCAAAAAATAAAAATAAGAATTAAGGAGTCAAATTGTTGACCTGCGCCAAAAACTTGTTAATTCTCAATGAATGTTAAAATTATCGTGTCATGTTTGGCTCGAATTCAATTTTTTTTTCCTTTTTGAAAATACCCTTCATTATTTCCATTTTAAATATCATATCCATGGACAATTGTGTTAGTTAATAGTTCCATTTTATCTCAAATGAATTTTAATTTTAAAATTTGAATCTTTTCCATTGGACTTTGCAATTCTTGTGATATTTTTCTTTTTCCTTGTATATTTGAACAACAATCTTATGTACTCTTATGAGTTCATTGTTTGATGATTTAAATTTTTCGTAATAAGATGATACAATATAATATTTAAAATGTCTTTTTTGTTTGTTTGTGAACAAGCGAAACATGTGCACATTTACTTGTATCATACGAGCATGTCAATCCCTTGAAATAGTCATCTTTGTTTTTGTAATAGATGGCCCAATCGATGTGCGCAAGTCTATTAAACTCACTGGTAAAAAACTCGTGAGACAAAATAGCAATTTCCTCTCTTCTATATCATCTCTTACTATGAGTTCATAGGAGGATATGGTTTGCACAAATCTTGAAATGCTATCGTATCTTCTAAAGAAAATTTTATTGTTCGCAGTTACAAACCCAAAGAAAGGTTTTGCAGCACGTTAAGCACCGTCTAAAGGTAATTTTCCACAAGTATGTATTCAAATCATGTACAGTGAACATGAAGGTGAAGCAAAACCAAATTCCATTTATTTTATTTTTTGCTAGAAGTAAACTTTTCATTTCAAAACAAAATATTACAGAATAGATGCACGATAGATAAAAGAAAACTCGATTAATACAATATTTTTAACATTAGATGGGACATCATGGAAAAGAAAAGAGGATGCAGTGCCAATTTGATTAAAAGCTCAATTTGCAAGTGCATGAGCAGCCCCATTCTTGGATTACAGGTCCAGGCCAAGCTCCAACCTGGATTTTTCACAACAGAATTCCTTGGTTCATCGGCTACCTTGTCAGAAGCATCAATCTCTAGAGCCAAGCATTCCTTCAGCTCCAGAGGTAAAAACTTAGGTCGCTCTAGGCAAGAAGTGAAGATACATTGACTTCAAATTAAACAAGTGGAGTATTTTAACATCACATTAGCGGCAAAACGATCATCATCACAGACATTCTTTTGTGTGGCAGATTGTTAAGGGAGGTAAGTTGAATTCTTTGAGAAATAGTGGAACTGACAATGATACCAATGCGGTGAAATTGAAGGAGGAGGTGATATGTCCCGTTTCAACGTGTTGGAGCTCAAGATCCTTGGCTTAAGACTGTAGCAAAAATTTTGATATTAGATAAAGGATTGCGTTTTGTCCTCATTGAAAGAGGCAACCATGTCTACTCCGACAACTTGCTCCTGGGCTTGGAGGAAAGTTCTTGCCTTGCGCTGTGATATCCTTAGCTTCGTAAGATGGCGAGTTGGCGATGGACGTTCGGTCTTCCTCTGGTTTGATCCTTGGCACCCTCTAGGTTTGCTTAATGGTATGTTTTCTAACTCATTCATATATCGGTCCGGTCTTACTAGGGAAGCAAAGGTGGCGGACCTCTTCCTACCAGCGGGGGCCTTTGTCCTGCAACACCTTCAAAGTTGGTCACATCCGATTCCACTACTCAACAATAGCCCGGACGTGTTCACCTGGGAGCCTCTCTCTTCTGGTGAGTTCTCGATGGCATCGGCCTGGGAATCTACAAGGAGTTGGGCTTTGCAAGTCCGTTGGGTTTCCTTAGTGTGGCACAAATCATTACTGCCAAGGCATCAGTTTTTACTGTAGTTGATTGCTAAGAATCGCTTACCTACCCAAATGTTCCTCCTTTCGATTGGGAGGCTTACTGGCGCTGTATGTGCCTTTTGTCAGTCTAGTCCGGATACTATTGATCACATCTTTTTTGATTGCCATATAACGCATGCTCTTGCTATTTTTTGGGCGGGCAAGTGCAATTTGGCTTGGTTGGGAGGATCATGGAATGATACCATGGTGTGGGCCAGTATAAATTTTTTTGGTAAAGGCTTCCAAAAGGAGATCCCCAGGTTCTCCTTTGCTGCTCTTTGTTATATTATTTGGAAGTCTCGTAATGACATCCTATTTCAAAGTAAAGTGGTTTCCATTCCAGCAATGAAGTATTATATACTCAAGACTGTTAAGGACAAGGTGTTGTCAGGACCGTTGGTTCAAGACAATCTGGTTAATAGACGTCTTCAGAGAGCATGGGGTTTAAGTACCTCCATTTTTAGTGGTTAAGTCCTTGTGAGATCCTCCTGGGTGTTATGATTTTGTTTTTATTTCTGCATCTGTTAGATGCCTTTGGATTGCGGCTTCCTTTCACTCAGTAGACTAAACTGAGTAAAAATTGGAGCCGTCATTCTTTAGTTTGTATAGTTGATGGTTGCCATTTATATAAGTTTACCTTACCAAAAAAAAAAGTATATGCTCGTGATCGTGAATGTGTGCATCTACTTTCATCGAAAAGAAAATATTGTTTAGCCAATATCATGTTTGGGGTTGCTCTTACAGAAGTGATCCTCGGAGGACTGCCGTAGCTGCAATTTAATCCATCCCACAAGTTGTTCTTAGAATGCAAGGATCGCCGCGACAACTGTCTTTGGTTATCACGTTCATCTTCTTAACAATGCCGATGGCATTTACTGTGCATTTCATCAGGTGATGGCCATTGCCTGTGAGTAGTTAGCGTTTAAATCGCACTATATATATGACATCATGGTGATAAAGCAATCGGTATCATACTGCCTGTAGGAGAGGTATTTTGATTTTGCAGATCCACTTAGTATATTGTACCAAAACGAAAGTAGTATGTCGCAAACAGAAACCTCTTATTTAGGCTAGATTAGTAAGACAAGCCATTATAAAGGAAGAGAAACCTCGCTTGAGAGAGAGAGAGAGATTTGCCGGGGAGGAATAAAGGGACAATTTGAAATTCTCCTAGTGTACACCTTTGAAATTCCGAGCTAGTCTAACCTGCCAGACTAAGATTTATCTAACACCAAAAACCGTTTAGGGGACAATTTGGCCTCTTGAACTGGTATGGGAAGGACTGGTAGGATCACTTCAGTCATTTTCGGATTTCCCTTCGTCTATGTATTTGCTTGGATTCATACACATTGCAGCGGCAGATTTGTGATCTGAGAGTCATCAGAGAGTTTTGTGAGTGTCCAAGTGATTGACATGAGTTGTTTGAGTGAGAAATCGTGAGTGTAAGTGCGATCTTCATTGATGGCCGAATGTTTTGTTTCTCTACGTACTCTCATCAACACTTGTATGTTAAGTTCATGATGTGATGTTTCTTCTTACTGCGCCCGCCAATCTATACACTTAATAAGGAATATCACAGCTTTCTCAACCCGACATTCGATATCAAAACCATGTCACCATACCCAACAAGTGGTACAGAGCCACGCTTCCCTACTCTACATTATCTGGTCGTGAAGTCCTAATGTTGTGCCCTTTCTGACTGTATTGCATGCAAACTACATCCATATCTCCATCCGCGGTTGGAAAAATAAAAATATTAACTTCATGCCCAGCCGATCGAAGTACCATATAACTAAGATACTTTTTGTTCCCAACATCTTTGTATATGGAAGAAAAAGTTATAGGAAAAGAATTGTTTTTTCTCTGTGTAAAAATGGAATGGTAGAAATAGAGTTGATGAAAGAGAAGAAAAGAAAAACGTACTTCTATTGATATGGGTCTTCATACGTCTTTTGCATTTAACACCTGATCGTAGTTAAAGCCGCTTAATTTCTCATGTGACCGCAACTTTATGGAAAGTAACAATTTAGGGGTAACAAAACTAGGGTTAGGTTTGAATAGATAAAACTTACTTATTTTGCACATTGATTAAATCTAAAGTTGGAAGTTGAGATAATTGTCTATGGGATGCAGAGGATACAAAAGTACGCAAGCTCATAGGGAATTACTCAGATGGAAGAACTTAGTATTCTTTTACAGTCACAGATCCAAAGAAAGCACTTTTGGAGCATATCACAACGGCAAACTCTTACCACACTTCCACAACGATACCCTCTATATACAAATTAATAACAAGAAGTGGGCCATCATAAAAAAACTTAAATGGTTTTTCATTTATTTGGATGACGAAAAATGCCACCTTAGTTAAGTAAAACCTCGGACCGATGAATAATCCGACTTCACCGACATGGATCAGATTAAGTGGTGAGTCAAAACCTAAACAGGTTTCGTGTGACCTACCTGGCACGTGGGGCTAGATCAAACTCCAAGGGGTTAAGTCAAAGGACTTAGAAGCATTGGCTTCAAGAGATGAGCATTCTTTGAGCTCAGATTAGACATAGGTTATGTCAGGCCTACCCATCGACGTATGGCTCACACAGGATATTGCTGTCTCCACTGCTTTCCAAACTGATGCAGTGTTGAACTTGCCTTGGAGCCTCTGATCCACAATGCTGTGTAGATCCCCTTGCTCTATGAGAGGAGTCACCCATTGGATGATGTGAGTGCTGCCCTTAAGGCTCCTTATGATGGACGGTTGACCGGTAATGAGCTCAAGCAGTATGACTCTAAAGCTATACATGTCACTCTTCCGACAAAGATTGCCAGATGATTGAAACCTGAAAGTCGGAAAACAAGAGTTATTTTAGACCACGTGTTAAACGGAGAATTGACATGAAACACATATTATATAAGATCATATTGCTTATAGGAAAAACTGATGGTATATGTGTCAAGTTTGTTCTTTTTATAGATATCAAGGTATCATAGAAGGACGCAATTGCTTTACAAGACCACATGTTAAAAGGAGAATTGACATGAAACGCATGTTATATAAGATCATATTGCTTATAGGAAAAACTGATGGTATATGTGTAAAGTTTGTTTTTTTTTATAGAAATCAAGGTATCATAGAAGGACGCAATTGCTTCGTACAAGATTTGGTTGCAAGCAAGCCATTATAGTTTATAAAAATTTCTTGAAACCAAAGGGAGGGAGAGGAGGGAGGGAGAGAGAGAGAGGGAGAAGATTTGAACTACGAGAACCAGACAAAGAATTGACACACATCGAGCCTTCATCGTCCTTTCACCAGTATGAACTTGCCAGCTTTGTCTTCCTCTGAAACATGGCTTAGAGCCATTTATATAAAGAGTTAACAAAGGAGACTTGGTTCGCTATCTTGCACATTCGTTCACTTACGCGCTTGACATTGAGATGATTATGTCACATTGCTTGGGTATCTTTGCGGATGCTGTGGGAGCGCGAATGTTTCTAAGCCTATATTATACAGCACTAATAGATTGCCAATATTCATAAATATCTAGAAATTAGGAGAATGTGAGGATAAAACATGGAAAGAATATTTGGGATTGTGTCAATTTTGTCCGGGTCAATTGGTGAAATATGTATATCCAATAAGAGCTGTATCAAATGGACAGTAATACAAAATTTTCTTATGTTGCTTGCTCAAATTCATTAACAACAAATTCAATAATTAACGTAGATTTATGTCTATCAATAATTTAATTAGTGCGGTAAGAAGAAAAAATAAAGTAAAAAAAGGGTGCTTAGTAATTTTTAAGGAAGAAAAATTTCACATCAGTTAGATCAAATTGTCCACATTTCGAATGCTCAAAGCACACAATATAATCCAAAACTAAGACGTTGGCTCATCCTTAAGCATCATCATTTTCCAAAATTCTAATATACATAACTTATATTTTTCTTCAAAGAAATGTATTACATGGGTGATAATTGACACATACACATATATAAATATAAATATACATACATGTATGTATGTATTTATGATGTTGCTAAACCGATTGATTCTGAGGCATGGTCTATCGCCACATGCACATCAACATTGCTTCTAAGCTTCCATTATTTGACCAACGTTGATAATACACTTTTATATATCGGATTCATTTTTCTTTTGGACAGATATATGGTCACATAATTAGTAAGGATATGTGGCGATAGACCATGCCTTAGAATCGATCGGTTTAGCCACATCAACATTGCTTCTAAGCGTCCATTATTTGACCAATGCTGATAATACAGTTTTATACATTGATTCATTTTTTCTTTTTCGCACAAAAAATCCATTGTACATAAGTAAATTATGACTTCATGAAATATCTCAATTTAACAGAATTAATTAAGTTCACCATCATTCTTTAGATGTGACGTGAGCCCCTATTCAGATAGATGCCCTTGATAATATATGGGGTGGAATATGCCTCGCGTCATGCGTTTTATCCACACATAAATATTTTTTGAGTTAAAATGAATTCTAACTCTGTGGATTTGATCTGGGGGTCTTTAGTAGACGTAGAATAATATATGTCCCTATAATTAATAAACATAACAGTCCCAAATATTTTAGGTTATATACTAAAATTATTTGATATCACAAACAAAAACCGTTAACTCATCTATATATTATTGGGATTGACATCATTAGTTCATGTTTATAAATTCTAATTTCTCGGTCAATGTATTTTTCCTCCTGTTTTTCTTTTGATAATGGCAAACACTTGGATATTAAAGTGATCGTTGTTTTTATTACTTGTGGTGATATTGACCCGCAAAATATGGTGCAATTTAAAGTAGTTCGTCCAATCTGCAAACTTCCAGGTGACGCTGAATAATGTTTTCCTTGGACAATATTGTCAATTTGAGTTCTCATCAGATTGGTTGCGACTCTTTTGTGATGAGAATGCTTATAACAAGTAATTATTATGACGTTGACTCAGACTTGTTCCATGAAAGAGAACTGCATAGCTCTTCTATTGTCGTACAAGACTAAGGCCTGTGCACCATTAATGGCAAGTTGCAGCCAACAGATTGATTTTTGACTTAATCAACTAAAGGAACGGACTGTTGATTTAAGTAGACAACTGCGTACGTCCTCATCAGATTGGTTGCGACTCTTTTGTGATGAGAATGCTTATAACAAGTAATTATTATGACGTTGACTCAGACTTGTTCCATGAGAGAGAACTGCATAGCTCTTCAATTGTTGTACAAGAGTAAAGCCTGTGCACCATCAATGGCAAGTTGCAGCCAACAGATTGATTTTTGACTTTATCTAAAGGAACGGATTGTTGATTTAAGTAGACAACTGCGCACTTAGTTGCTAACCATCACTGTCGACAAACATCTTGTTGGAATTTTTTTAGCACCATCAAGTTTTAAAGAATCGATTTAAGACTCAAAATTGACAGAAGATGAAACATGTAGCTTGACTGATCAAGCTGTTTCTATGGATGTTCAAGTGGAACCTGGACTAAGGGGGTCGTGGTTTGTAAAGATTGTCAAAAGATGACCGGTTTGTAATACAAGTAGTATGACAATGACAGAAATACATAGCTCCTTTCTTTCATTATACAGGGGTTCAACTGGATAACTGAGCAAGGCTACCTTTCAAAATCTGAATAACTGAAAAGTTTGTACGCTTACTGAGAGGGGCAAAGTGAATTGAACTCAACATTCATTCATCATGCTTACTAAGCTAGAAAAGCACAACCCCAACATACCATTTAAAGTCACAAGCTCAGACTTTGGACAGAAGTTTTCAAATCTGTAGGACCCAATAATCAACAACTTATACAAGAATGCTGGACGTGATAACCTTACATAACAAGTATAGTTAACGAGCATTTGGTGCAATATCAAGCTCAATTGAAGTCATCTCAAAAGACTCACTTCTTCGCTTACTATTCCCCATTCTATGGCTTCTTCCTGAATCAATCTCTGCCGTCAAGCATTCTTTTAGTTCCGACAGAACATGGTTCATGTCCGGCCTTTGGACTGCTGTCGTTGGCACACACGACATGGCTATTTCGACCGCTTTCCATGCAGAACCGATGTTGAATTGGCCGTTTAACCTTGGGTCGACAATGCTTTGGATGTCTGCCCTTTCTATGAGTGGAGTTACCCAGCGAAGGAGGTGCGGACCAAAAACTTACAGCCAAAATCGGAGTAAAAGGGAAGTGCCAACGGAAAAATTCCGGCCAAATTGCCACGTGTCAATTTTCCGGCGACTTAATTTGCTGACGGAGCATTTTTTTTTAAATAAAAAAATCCACATGGCATTTTTTTTTTTTCAAAATAAAAAATCCACGTGGGATTTTATAATAAAATATATTTTATAATTATTTAATATTATTTAATTAATAATTTTTAAAATCCCACGTCAGCCAAAAACGACGTATGTTTTGGCTGATGCTTCCCTCCGGCAAGAAAATTCTTATAATGGCGGGATGGCCAGTGATTAACTCGAATAAAACTATATGTGCTTATAAAGATGCCAATGATTAACTCGAATAAAACTATGCCAAAGCTGTACACATCGCTCTTCTTGCTAAAGTTTCCAGTTGTATGAAACCTGAGGATTCAAAAAGAATCGTTGCTTTGATTAGTACAATAATAGCCAAAACTGCCTTTACACAAACGTACTTAGATACGTGTATCCAACATAAACATGTATGGAATAGATGTTTGGGTCTCTCGTGCTGGTCTAATTAGTACAGTTATTCTGCTTCCTAAGTGGAATAGTCTTTGTATTCATAGATGTTATTTCGGGTCACTTACTCTGGATCAAGATAACCAGGCGTTCCTGCTGGGCGAGTCGAAATATGAGAATCATGCTCTGTTACAAATGCCTTCGATAATCCAAAATCAGCAATCTTCGCTTGCATGTTTTCGTTTAGTAAAATATTGGGCGTCTTTAAATCTCTATGGACAATGGGAGGTTTGCAGCCATTATGCAGGTACTCCAACCCTGCACCACCAAAAAAAAAAAAAAAAAACTTAATGAAATGTATTACGTTGCCCAACTTGTGGATATGTGAGCAAAGATTTCATCCATCTACTTTATGTACCTTGAGCTGCATTGATTGCGATTTGTATTCTCTGGCTCCAACTCAAAACATTAGGGTTGTTTGCTGCTGGAAAGTAGAGAAATAAGGAGTATTCCAATCATGAGATATGTAAAAGCTTGTTCACCATTGTCTTGATTCGCTGAGAAAGTTAATTTCATCTCCATGGTGCTATTAATGAATATGTAACTTGACTGATTAATGCAAAACTTGACTGATTAATGCAAAAGCCTGGACTATCGAAGAATGGTGTTGAGATAAAATATATCTCGACACATGTCCTGTCATATAGTGAGAGTCTAAAGGGTGTTTTATCCGTTTAGAATTTGTAAAAGTAAGTATCAGACAAACCTGACAAATGTTGCCTAACATTTCCATTGGACATGAATTCGTAGATCAGCGCCATGTTTTCAAATTCTTCACAATATCCGATAAGTGAAACCAGATTTCTATGGTGAACAACCATCAGGAGTTGCGCCTGCACATTAAGGTATTAGAGCTTGCTATTAGTAGAACACCCAAAAAACCGAAAACATGCCACATCGATTTTAGTTGCACTGACCTCTGCGTGAAACTCCTTGTAGCCTTGCTTTGATGATTGAGATAACATTTTTACTGCGACTTGAATGCCATCGTCAAGTCTGCCAAAGTAGACTTTCCCAAATCCTCCCTCTCCAATTACTGTTCTAAAGTTATCAGTGATTCTCGTAACCTCAGTGGATGTAAAAGGTCGATTTTTTGACAACTTTAATGTCCCAATAAATCCTCCGGTAGAGTTGGAAGTTGTAGTAATAGTAGTAACATCTGGAGAAATGAAAAGGAAATTATATAATCACAACAACAACGGATCATGTTTTTCAGACTGATATCATATGCCTTCACTGCAAACAGAACCTTGTTGAAGAAGTATGTAATAACTTATCCTAAGAAGAGACCGAGTCATGAAAAATGAAATTCGAAAGAAGGAAGTGAGTTACCGTAACCAAAGGAAGTATTCATGCCTTAATCCACACAGAGCCGTGGATACGCATTGATGCAATTATGATACTATCCAAATATAATGATTGCATAGTTTTTAACGTGAAAAAGTGATGCATAGAAGCGAGATTATCATGTTCACTTTTTCCGAGCCCGATTGTTGAAATGGCCATGAGCAATTGGACCAGTTAACTAGTTTGGGGTTCAGAACCCAACCCGAATTGAGAAAATCACATGTTAGACTTTTGATTTTTCTAGCACATGCAATACGCAAGAGAGTTACCTTGGATTTGTCTTCTTTTGATTATCCACAATACTGCAAGAGCTCCCAATGAAATCAATACCAGAACGGCTGCAACTGATGCAATGATTGGGGCAATAGAAATGCCCTTTTTCTTTGGCTGCACATTGCTGGTCTGACAATCGTCTGATTGGCAAAGATTTGAATTTCCATCTAAGCTGTCAAAAAGCGTCAGTAGTACATGTCAATTTCGAAAGATTAGCGCATGAATTCGTGGATATTTCATCCTCTGTATGTATTATATCCATAAGTTGATCAAACAGAAAACTAAAATAACCAAGTACCACTTTCATCTTTTTCATTCTTCAGAGTGAGAACAAACGTAGAAGAAGAAGCAGGTTGTATAGATAATAATAAGTGATTGAATGTAGCTTTACGATAGTGTGGCAATGAGTGAACCTTAATAGCAACGATCCATCTGCCTTCTTCTTTAAGAGAGTTCGAGGAACAGAGCCACTCAAGTTGTTTCCACTTAAATTCCTGCAAGTATTCATGATTAGAAGTTGATAGCCATTTACTTGAACTAGATAACCACACATTACTTTTCCATTAAAGCTCAGTGACTCACAGAACTTTCAAGCTCGGCATTTGTGCTAAAAAGTCTGGCACTGACCCAGTTAATGAATTGTTGGATAAATCCCTGAAATTATGCCAAACAAGTACTAAGAAAATTTATATGCATATACTTGTCGAAATGCATAAAGCAGGTTAAGGTAGATAATGAACATCATGCTAGTGGCAAAGAAGTCCGTCGCTTTATTTGGGCTTAGCATTGTCCATTCTCTTTATGCGCAAATTAAGTAAACAATATGGAAGAAAAACTGCTAATGCATACAGGGAGACAACTGCTGTCAAATTGGAGATTGATGCAGCTATCAATCCTTTCAGTCCACTGGAGCTCAGGTTCCTGCACATTCTCAGCTAACTTTATAAGTGTAAATCCCACTAGTTTAAAGTTTTTACATGGAAGGCGTTGCTATCGTGACATGATATTGAAATCATTTCCTCAGTCGCATGGCATATTACCAATCTTTACTACAGTTGTTGAGAAAACTCATCTTTTGAGACTGCTGTTGCTCACATGCAGCATGTTTTTTGATAACATATGTAGTCGTGGACTTACAATGAGATGATTCTTGGAGAACTATCATAGCTACAATTCAGTCCGCTCCATGTGTACTGTGTAGGCATGCACGGATCACCTTGCCAGCTAACTCTAATCACCCCATATGTTTTCTTGACATCATACATGGCATTAACTAAACCACCACATAAATAACTACAATCATAAGGAAATCAAAGAGTATCGAAATAAAAAAATTAAGTGGGAGCATAGAGATAAATATACAGTCATCAAGAAAAGTTGGTGAATCTGGAAGCTGCGCCACAGTGAAAAACTCGACAGCATTGAGGAGTGGTGGCAGACTAGAGCGGGCCGTTGCACTAACAGTCAAGTTCAAATTATGTCCACCAATGGGCAATGAGGCTATGGTTACTGGCTTTAGGTTCTCCAGCATGACAGTTTCCACGAATTCATCTTGTATGTATACTGCGAGTTCTCTGAATTGACCCTTTTGCAGTTGCAATTCCACAAAGTGAAAATATATATACCAGACAGTCGTGGAGTTGTTTGAGGTCCAGAACAGACTCAGAGGATCGGTGACATTTTTTACTTGTGTGGCGGTCATCAAAACTTCGGGCGGAACTTTATAGGCATCATTGCTTGTACTTGTCATGATAGCCGTCGTGTTGCTGACTGACGACCATCCTCCACTATAAGTCTGATTGTTCCAGATGCGATCATATACATCTTGTGGATGCCTATTGATGCCGAAGCCAGTCAAATAATCATAGCAGTAAGTGCAAGATGATGAACAAGCCGACACAAATTGGTTTGGGATTAACAGCATGTTTTCTATTGTCCGTGCAGTTGCATTATGTAAAAATGCATGATTTGTAAGAGGTAAATACACCGACTTCTCATTTACTGACCGATGAATGTGGTCAAAGTCCAAAATTGAAGGGCAATAACAAAGAAAATCACCTGTATGTGTTTAGGCTGCCTAAATTATATCTCCAGTTGGTTACAAGCGCACCGGAATTGATCTGATAAATCGAGTTATCGAGCAACCGCAACTCGAGAGCTGATATGAATGGAACTCCCGAGCCGGTATTCACCAAGCAAACTTGTATGTAATCTCTTGGAGGAGTGTAAATAATCTCTTCGTATATCCAAGACGAAGAGTTCACCGTGATCCAATAGTTAACATCAATATGGAGGTCAAATGCCGGGGTTTGATTCTTGCCATCATAATCGCCATACCAAAATGAAGCCCTCACCAAATATGTTTTGCCATTTCCTTCATCTGGCTTTAATGTGTAACAATTCCTTTTTCCACTAGGGAAGATCCTGAGATTCTTTGATTGTTGTTGGTTGTTTTGGTAGATGACCTGGGTGGACACCTGCATGTTTGTTCCGGAATCTACAAACCCCACATCGGCCTTGTAGTATATGTCAAGCTGATCGTCATGGTAATCATTAGGTGCCCCGCAATCAATGCTTATGAAACCTAAATCGAGGGGAAACCAGAGATTGTCACTTGCTTTTCACCACGCATCATGAATTCGAAATTTGACAGTGTTATAAATTTCTTGATGCTGTGCTATGTCCCTTAAACCTTTTTTCTTTTTTATCTGACTTCTTTAGAACGGTATCAACTAGATAAAAATTTCAGCAATTAAAATTACATGCGCAAGAATTGGCTTGATAATTGTTAGTTAAGAAGAAGTTTTGATGGTTATTCGGATGATTAAAGCATCTAAGAAAGACTTGAAAACAGAGACGTCATCAGCAAAAATAACGTAAGCTAGAGGATGATACATTGCTAACTCTCCAATATTCAGGAGAATCTGCAAATGTTTCCCGGAGACTCTCGAACGGGATTAACTTTGCTAAATTCCTAATTTGTATTACAAAATACTGCCTAAGTACCATGTGCTCGAATTTCATATCAAATTTTAGTATCACTATTTTTTTGGCTTATGCTTGAAAGGTCGATCGCTAGTGAGAAAAAAGGTAGATATCGAATCGTCATTGTGCCCATTTCTAGAATCCCATTTTGTTATGCCTTGACTCTTCACGATTCAATCATCACTACGCACACGAGCATGAGAGAGAGAGAGAGGGGAGAGGAGGGGGACCTGGATTTTGTTGCCCTCGAGCGATGACTCCTAGAGCTAGACAACCAAGCAAGACATGCAACATCTTCAAGATCTTCATGGCACATCAGGCCTTTCTTCACACTTGTTTCTCCATTCTAGTGAGAGAAGGAGAGCTCTACCATCTCAAGGCCAAGAAAATCAACGTCTTCAAGATTTATAAGAATAAATTAGTACTTCAATGGATGCACGTTCATGGACCAGACGTGCACTTGTAAATTAGTAATCGGGGGAGTGGTTTCTCCATCACAGGTTGACAGTCACTTCTAATGGTCAACTCAGTTATGGAGAATGGAAGTTCGGAACTAGTAAGAGACAATAAAAGAATCATTCGACGAGGTTTCCCCTAGTAGATTAATTGATTATCACCTTTTGGACAGGCTAGAAACTCGCAGCTGGACCTGAAGCCCTACTAACTAATTGAGCGATTATGGTACATAGTCAGCTCAGATAATGCATTTTGCACGACGGCAACTGCATAATTTTGAAGAATCCTTCATTCCACTTAGAATGTCCAAGCTGTTTCATGACAAGGACGTGCCTTATATTCCTAACAAAGTCTAGGAGGCGCCGAATTCAGACAAATCAGAATAAGGAAATTCGTAGACAAGATTATAATATTTGAGATGTCCTTACCCTAACATGTATAGATCAATTAGAAGAGATATTACTTCTATTGCCTTGTCGAGTGTCTCAAGTACTCCTTTGGATCCATTTAGCTGAGAGCTAACATCGATCTAGGCTTAGTTTGACTTGATCCGTTCCATCAGAGATTGTGAAAAGATTTAAGGCCTCCATTGAGAGGCGGAAAGAGTTGATGGAATTCTCATTATTATGTGGGCAAAAACCATCAAAAACCTTAAATTATACTTATTATGATATGTTTATCATAAACTTTTTTTCTGTAATACAAAAATCTCAAATTTATATTTATGTGACATATTTACCACTTGTCAAGGGTTCGTCAATAAGCATAATTAAAATTTTATCTACATGAACACCGGAAAGCAAATTGTGTCAATATATCGCCCATATGAATTAAGTGAAATAATTATGACTTTGTTTTAGTTAAAAAATATCTTACGAAACCTTAACATATGGTGAATGTGTTACATAAATACAAGTTTGAGGTTTTTTATGTCACATGAAAATGTCTAGATAAATGTGTCACGATAAGTATAGTTTGAGTTTTTTTTATATGATAAAAAAATTAAAATAAATGTATCACAATTGGCATAATTTGGAATCTTTTGTGGCTTATTGTCATTGACTTCTCTTATGCCCTTCTAAACAAGAGTAGTCGCCCCGCGGGGGGGGGGAGTCTTTTTTGAGTGGTTTGACCTCTTATATGGAGAAATGATCCACGGGAATATATCAGCCATAAAGCAATAACAACAAACGAGACTGTAGTCTAGAGTAACCAAATCCAAATCCAAATCCAACATAGGTGAGTCTCCTCAAGTACAGAGTTTCTCCCAATAATCACAAAAGCTGCGAATGCTCATGTTTCTATAAAAAAAGGACCTATTCATAGACATAATAGAATCACTGGAGACGAGAATAGCTTCGGGCTATCCAAATTGACACACAAATATAAGTTTGAAATATGAACCAGACTAGAGTTCAGTTTTGACGGCTGCAGAAATTTGGCAACAGAAGTTCCACATGTACTAAATACCAAACACCCTTCCAGGGGAAGTACTAGCTGAATGAAGTCCTGAGGAGGTCCTTTCCAAAGAACTACTTGATTTTCTAATTTTGCTTCCCATCTTCAGGATTTTTTTCAGGTTCCAGTGCTGTTTTCAAACAATCCTTCAATTCTGCCAATACATGATCTATGTCAGGCCTTTGATTTCCAGTTGGTTTTGTACAAGACTCCGCAACCCATATTGCTTTCCAAGCCGATTTGCTGTCATATTCTCCTTTTAACTTTGGATCCATGATCCTCTGCAAATTTTCACTTTTAATAAGGGAATTTGCCCAATTAAGTATGTGCACGTTTCCTTCTGGCTTCATCATCATTGCCGGATGTCCTGTGATTAGCTCAAGGAGTATGATTCCGAGACTGAAAACATCACTTTTCTTGTTTAAGCTTGCAGTCGAATGGTACCTGCAGGACATACGAGAACACGGCTGAGGATAAATCTTCCAGGTTTTAATAAATTGCTCTTTGAACTCTAGAGTCATTTATCAATGCTGAACTTTTCTTCAGTAATGTTGTATGCGCTGGGTACAAGTACACGAGTATGTGATGCAATCTCAGGGAGAGCCAGGTTTTCTATCCATACAGAGGGTATATAGCATATTAAAAGATTAAGTTTAAGCCCGTACTCAGGGTCGAGGTAGCCAGGAGTGCCAACAGCACGAGTTGATACATGAGCATCAGTCTCAGCTGTGAATGTTCTTGAGAGACCAAAGTCAGATATTTTGGCTTGCATTTTTTCATTCAGCAGGATGTTTGTTGCTTTTAAGTCTCTATGGATAATGGTCGGGTCGCAACCATTATGGAGATACTCCAAACCTGCAATTCTTGTAAACGATCCATTTAATCATGCAAAAGAGGAGTGGAACAAACTACAATGGGGGATAGCCTTTAAGTACCTTTTGCTACATCTACAATGATGTGGAGTCTCTGTTTCCAAGTCAAGACATTTGCATTGTCCCCTGTCAAATTAGCGTATCTTCTCATTATAAATGATAAAGAAACATACATTCGTGGGTGTATTCTAGAGAAAAAAAAAAAAATTATTCAAGATGACATGATAAATTACCGTGTAAGTGCTGTTGCAAGTTTCCATTAGCCATGTATTCATAAACTAATGCCTTGTTTTCAGAGCGATCACAATATCCATGTAGAAAGACCAAGTTTCCATGGTGAACGATCATTAGGTGTTTCTCCTGCAATATCGTAAGTGCCCTTTACCACAATTTTTATCGACAATTGTTTGGAAGCAAGTCTATAAATGAGCATCTTATTGCATTGTACCTCAGCTTGAAATTCCCTGTCCCCTTGCCATGATTTTTTTGAGAGCATCTTCACGGCAACTTTGGTTCCATCATCTAGAGTGCCAAGATATACTTTCCCAAATGCTCCTTCACCAATCTCTGTTCCAAAGTTCCCAGTGATCCTTGTGATCTCGCCATAATCAAAAGATCTTAATCTCACCATTCCTTCAATAGATAGCCAAAATATTACCAATGAGTAATAGACTCAACCTTTCGAAGAATTCAAGTAGATTTCAAAGGAAAATCTCCCTAAGCTAACTCCAATTGGATCCTAAAAATTCAACCTATGGTAAGTGAAATATTTAGTCAACGATTGAAGTTTTGGCACCTAGCTCTCCATATGCTAAGAAACAATCACTTTGTTGGTCATCAATCCTTGGGGAGCATTAGACTAATCAGAGACGATTGTATATTCATGTTGCTATGCTGTGGAGTAGAAGTCGAAGAATAAGTTACCTCTCATCTGTTTCCTTCTAATCAACCAAATAGTGACCAAACAGATAACTACAACTACCACTGAAACTGATGCAACAACTGGGACCAAGATGGAGTTTTTATTTTAGCCTCCTTCTTTGGGCAAGGACTCTTCAGGCAAAGATCGGGATTGTTGTTGAACCTGCAACAAAAGTAAGCAGGTCAAGTTCCATTTTCGAACTGCTTTGCCCCCATGTTGATCACAAGCGGCCTTCTTATTTGCTTTGAATCAAAATAAAACATGTCAATATAAAATTCTTTCTATACTTTGAGAGAGAGAGAGAGAGAGAGAGAGAGAGAGAGAGAGAGAGAGAGAGAGATACCTCAAGTCCAATTTCTCGTCTGTAACCTTCTTTTTAAGAGCCTCAGGAACTGAACCGTTAAGCTTGTTTCCGCTTAGATTTCTGCAAATCATAACCATGTATAAAGACTTATGCTCTGTCAATTCTTCAGGGCACTACTAAGGCACATTTACTTACAGAATTCTCAACTTTGGCAAATTTGCCAAAGTTTCCGGTATGGCTCCTGTAAGTTGATTGTTGGACAGATCTCTGAAACAAAGTGAGTCTGGGTAGTTAACGATTCAATAGATCTCATCCTAAATTTTGAGAATATGAAAGAAAAACAACAAACATTTTGAGCCAAAGAGGCCAAAAAATATCGTTGCACTGCTTTCAAACTGATGCTCCACATGAACTTCCTCCGGTTAAAGGCTCCCTCTTGAAGCCACCAAAGTTAACCTTTTCTTCAGAACAAGTAAAAACGAACTCCAAAGAACTAGGACGTCCCAACACATTCAAACAGAAATTATAAACTCTGCGCCCTTCAAACACTACCTAAATCCTCCCAACAAAAGTTGATCCTCATGGAGTGCTTATATTGTATCTGTTAATCACGAGAAATGTAAAGTAGAAAAGAATACATAAATCATCATGGTGATTACCTTTTTTCAATTTTGTCCTGGGCTGACTTTTACACGCAAGATTGATACAATGAAGATCTAAAGTACACTCAATCCTAAAAGACTCATTGGGCTCGTACTTACAAGGACTCCAATTCCGATAGATTTGATAGTGAAGAAGAGATGATGCCCTCCAAATTGCTAAAGCTCAGGTTCCTGGCCATGATCAATAAAATGAGAGGAAGCTGTGTCGTTACCATGTTCTCAAAGGCAAAAATGTTGGTTTGATACACAAAAGTTTGTGTACTCAACTGTAGAGAGTACAAAATGTAACCTAAGATTAAAATGGAGAAGCAAACAACTGATGGAGTTTTTATATATTAATGTAGTCATAGAGGAACGAACTTCCAATTTCTCAAGAAGATTGAGGACAATCCTTCAATTCTTCAAGAAGAAAAGAGAATTCTTTTAAAGTTTCACCGGTGGTGCCAGCATCATTCTACAAGAAATAGTGGAAGGAGACTTACAACGAAATAACCCTCGGAGGATCTCCATCAGCTACAAGTCACACCCTCCCATGCAAATTTGCTTGGTACACATGGATCACCTTGCCAGCCATCTTTTTTCACATCATACTCTGCCTTGGTGTTGTTGAGAGCTTTGACTGAAGTTTAGAACACAAAAGATCAGTTTGCTTCAAGAGAAGGATGATGGAAAGACAAGGAGTTTGAGCAGATTGAAGTCATGCATTGAATTTCATCTTTCCCCTCAAAAAGAATGGTAACATTATGGAAATGGTGAAAACAACTTCCATGTGCAATTTGAAGTGATTTAACAGTAAAAATCTATGCTGAGCAAGGAATAGCCTCTTAATCAGCAACTTTAATAATTCAAAGCTCATTTGAAGAAAACTCTTTCACCATCTCCTCAAGATTTTTTTGGTCCACAAACATCTATAAATTAAACTTTCACCGCATATGTCACCGTGCACTCTGAATGACCCAAAAAACTTAGGTTATCCTTACCACTTTCAAAACCACATTTTTACAACATCATATCTAACAATCCTAATCCATGTCCTGCAAATTTGCAAACCCCATTTCATTGGAGCAACCAAAGCAAGTGAGTATAAGAAATTTGCTTCCTTAGAGTTTGCATGGAAGGTGTCCCAGTAGGTCTGAATTTTAAAGAGTATCCTAGAGAAGTGTGAGTTTACTCTTCTAATCTCTAGAGAGTGTTGAATGGAATATATATAACTATAAAACAAATTATTACTTTCAAAACTGGGTTTCTCTTCCTTTCAATTTAGCAATCTAATACCAAAGCCAAGTTAGCCAAAACTGTCTATATGTTGTTCATGCCAAGGCTGTACTTCACAGTATTTATGGTAGCACCAGCAAAGAGAAAGTAGAAGCGCCAAAGATTATCATCATCTTGGGCTGTTGGTACATTTGGAAGTTCTTGAATTTGAAAGATCTCCAAGGCATTGACGATCGGTGGTGGATATCCATACCGTCTCGTCGTTGCTTGGAATGTGAAGTTGATAGTGGACCCTGTGACTGGAGTGGATTTTATGGTCACTGGCTTCAAGTACTCCAGCCTCACTTTTTCCGTGAACAGGCCATCGCCTGTAGAAACTGTGAACTCCCTTTGCTGGCCGCTCGGCAAGCTTTGGGTTTCAGCAAAATGGAAGTACCCAATCCGTTTAAACGTCGAGTTCTTCGGTGTGAAGTAAAAGCAGAGGGTATTATTGGCGTCAACTGCCGTTTGAGCGGTGCGGAGGACTTCCCCAGGAACCTTGTACGCGTCGTTGTTGTTGGACAATTCGGAGGCAGATCTCTCGGTCCCGGGGCTGAGCATGGACCAGTTGCTGAAGGTCCATCTATACCAGATGCGATCATAAACATCGTCCGGGTGCCTGGATGGGACGTTATCACAAAATTCCTGTGATGCCAATGCAATGTCCCGCATAGCATGTTCCATATGCCAATTATCAAATGAAATTTTCAAATGCGCCCGCCATCAATCCGATTTCGAGGCCATTGTCTCTAAATTGAACCCCGATTGGGTGACTATTCGGTCAATCATCATTCCCTGTAACTTTTACTGGTAAAAAATGAAGTCTCTAGAATGTATTTATTCACACCCAACCGTAACTTGTTGTAATCCTTGCCTATTTTTCGTAAATCGTAACACACAAAAACATGAATGCTTTACAAGAGGCGAAACTTGCTCTTTGGTGGATCTGAAGGTCATTAGAGAATCAGGATCATTCCATAGGATAGAGAAAAGTCCTTTAATATTAAATATATAATTTAAATTAGATCTCCCCCAGTATAAATTGAACCTTTCGTCAAATAGTATATGTTGATTGTCGACATTTCGGGTTTCCGTGTTACCCAAACTTACCCGTACATATCCAAAACATTTTTCCCGACCTGAACTGCGACCCGAGCTGCACAATGCCCGAGCGAGAACACAGTTCGGGTCGGTTTCTTGGTTTCTCAAACCTTTCGCCACATATAAGAGAAACCAGGCTGTTTCCTTCTCATGTTCGTCTTTGAATTTGCTTCCATTTGAGCACTCACCTCACCCGATCAACGCAGAACCAAACCTATATCAAATCCCACATTCGCCCTCATCGGGTCAAGCCATACACAGAGAGAGAGAGATAGAGATAACAGAGAGATAACAAAGGAAATGTGAGGAATCAGCCACAAGATCGGAGAGACCTTCCAGAAGGGAGGAGGAAGTCACAAGCAAGACGAGCACGAGGTCGAGGGCGAGGAAGGCCGCATCAACAAAGTCAAGGACCAACTTCACGGCGACGACCTAGTGCGCGGGCTGGAAGGAGCAGCAGCAAGACAGGGAGACCAAGACATCATGGTAAACATGAAGAGGATGGACTCGAGGGCCTGCTCTTCGTAGTCCAGGTGCAGACCACAAGGGGAAGGAGACCCTATTAGAAGGCTTTGCTTTCTCTAGGAGCAAGAGAGCATTTGGTTTAATGTTTTTCGGTTCACCAAACTGAAGATGTTACCCTACACGTTTTTTTTTTTTACCTTTTACCCGAATCGGAAGATGAGGTTTGGTCCGATTTGGGTATTTTTGACAAGTCCAGTATCAATCGATAAGGTGACATGTATATTGCTCGAACAGAAATGAGCACTCTTGAGAATTTGACAAAAGATGAAGGCTTTTTTCATTGATCTCAAATTCATCTAAAGTATGCAAATCCGAAAATATTTTCGATCTCTAGTTTTTACTTGAGTATTATGTATACAAAATAATTATTCAGTCTTTACCCAAAAAAAAAAATTATTCAGAAGTAATATGCATACCACAATAATGTTTTTTTAAATCTCTTAACACTTTTTAAAGATAAATTCAAATCTTTCTCGACATATTTAGATTATGCAAGAAATATAACATATAATTACGAACAAAAAAATAAAGAAAAAAAAGAGAACTCACCTGATGCTCGAGTTTAAGCCTCCGATGTCGTATCTGTATTCAAGCCTCAAAAATCCTGATACAGTTCCATAGATAGAATTGTCCAAAGTTCTAAGTTCCAATGCCGAAATGAAGGGCACTCCTTTACCAATATTTACGAGGCACACTTGTATAAAATCCCTTTGGGACACATAGACAATTTCTGTGAAAATAATTTCGGAATCCATCGTGAACCAATAATTAACATCAATGTATTTGTTGAATATAGGAATTTGGTTCTTCTCATCGTAGTTCCCATACCAAAATGATGCCCTAATCAAGTGTGTGTTGCGCTTGCCTTTGTCCGGTTTAAGGTGTAGCAGTTTCTCATTCCATTGGGAAAACTCCTTAAATTCTTATACAGATGATAGTAGTTTTGCTCATCCATGAACTTCGTGGATATCTGCATGTTATCTCCGGAGTCTATGTATCCTTTGTCCGCCTCAAAATATATGTTCATCTTGTCATAGGTGTATGCATTTGGTGCTCCACAATCGATACTTATGAAACCTTGAAATTCAAAAATCGAATATGGAATAAATAGTTGCCAGAATTACGAATTTTCTGAGAAATAGTTTATAAGACCAATTCATAAACTTTTTCTTTATTTTTAGAAACAGATAAGACCATATTTTTTTAATAGTCAAAATTTAGGGCTTTCTTCATTCTGAGATACAAAAAGAGCAATCCAGCATTTCTTTCAAATGAAGGTGCACATCACAAGTAATGGATCGTGTTGTGATTGATATGATGAACGGAAGAACTGGAGATATAGATAGAATGGATGGAAGTGGGGCTCTAATCTCATTAGTTGCTTCTAATGAAAGAAATGTGGATATGGAATCATAGATTAATAAATTATTTGGGTTATAAGAAAAATATTGTTAATATAAAACGAAACGAGAATTAAAATCGATTTAATCTAAATCTATAATATATACTTGTATTTGTTTTAAAGTACAATTCTATAATCCGGAACATAATAATGATTTAATAATTAGAAATGTTAACAGACATCATTCAAAATTAGAATTAATTAATATACATCATAATAACTACAAGTAATTTAACTATTTTGTTTTATAAATAACTTTAAATCGATGGGCTAATTCAATTAGAAATACAAGTTTGAGCATTCCTGGCAAAATCAGTCATGCTACTTTAAAAACTTTAGGAAATCTGATTTTTCGGGTGACATGATTATCAACTGTAAAAACTTATCATGAAACTTTTATTATTTCTCCATTTTTGCATGGAGAGAGAGAGAGAGCATGAGCTAAGGCTCACCGGTAAACCAGGCTTCATGGAAAGAAAACAATTGAAAATTTTGCTCTCCCAATATAAAAAGGAAATTGATGGGCTAAAACTAGAAATATAATGCATTTTTTGCCAATTTTAGATTCATGAAACTTATTTTTCCATTTTTCCTTTTGGGAGATTGTTCAAAATGTCATAAAGTCCATCTTTTATCTAATTTTATAAAAATTTTGACATCAATCCTAAATCATTTCATTTTTAGCAAATTGAGTCAATTTCATTAATTTTAACTGAAAATCACTAATGTAAATAATTTTTTATATTTTAATATTTTTGAATTTTTATTTTATTTTAATCGTTTTTTTTTTTGATTTTCTTCTTCTTTTGTGGTGATTGGGCAGGCTGGCCTTGCTTGCCAGTGAGATGCAATCGGGCGAGGTTGAGCCTCGATGAGGCTCACCTAAGCTTAGGCGAGACCCAACAAGGGTTGGCCTCACCCAGACCAAATCTAGTGAGGCTAACCATCACCTATGCTAGGTGGCTTGTGGGTGAGGTTGGGCAAGGTGATGCCCTTGCTAGTCCATTTGGCCTAGGCAAGGTCGACACTTGCCTCGGGCATGTGGGCTTCCCTTTCATGGGGCTCACCCTCACCTTGGTTGAGCCTCACTTGTGGCGGGCGAGGCCAGCCCACCCAACCATGGTCGGTGGTCAACCATACCGGCCATAGGCAAAAGGAAGAAGAAAAAAAAAAAAAGAAATAAAAAAAGAAAATAATAAAAATTTGAAAAAAAAAATTTAAAATATTTTTAAATTTGTCCATCATCATCTTGTGTGACATTCACATTAGCAAATTCTGACCAAAATTAGTTAGATAGACTCAATTGATAAAATATAAAAATATTTAGGATAAAAATTGATAAAATTAAAAGGTTTAAGACCGAATTGACAAAAGTGTAATAGGTTTAGAAATTTTTGGATATTTTCCCCGTGAACTTGTTATTTCTTGAATCTGCTATAGTTGTGTCTTTTGTTTGTTGTAGTTGAACGTCAGCAATATATTCTTGATCTCTCAACAGCTCAACCATATAAAGGTCATGAAACCTGTAACACAAGGGTTCATGAATTCGGTGTCTATTTATCATTTTTGCTTCCTTTCAAGTTTGTCTTCTCTCAACGTAAACTTGCTGTAAACTTCCTCGAAACATATAATGTTGCTATATAGCTTACCAGAGTCAGCGCGAACAAAGTCATAATCAATATCATGGTTATTTTTCCATGAGGTAAATGTATGTATAGAATAGAGAGAGAGAGAGACCTTGTTGGGCTTGAACCTGCAGCATTATTCCCGGAACTAGAGAAGCAATCCACGCACACAAAATCAGTAGCACAGTTGATTTCTCCATTTTATCGGGGGGGGGGGGAGAGAGAGAGAAGGAGAGAGAGAGAGAGAGCTCGCAATAATGGCGTTGCGGTGAGGAGATGATGCACGCGGCAACATTTATACAACGTTTACTGGTACTAGGAACTCAGGAACTCAGGTGTGAACAGAAAAAGGAGAGTCCATCAGGGATTATTCAATTTAATTGAAACCCTCATTTATTATAACTCATTTATGTTAAAGAAATGTATTGTAATACGTATCTTTTTCAACTAATGATATGGTAAGATAATGCTGTATTTATGCTTAATATTTGTGCGTAAATCCACAACTATAGGTTGGAATTTCTGATTGAGATTATTGGTGCAGGATAAGACTTTAGAATTTGGGTCGATGGATAGTCTCAAACTTCAGTATATAAATTATTAAATATGTATCAGAATGCTCATTTAGGTGTGTGAGTTAGAAATTCTTTATTTTAAAAAAGATTTGGTTTTAGTCATGAAAGGAGACAAAGACTCCCACAGTTAGGTCTTTGTCCTTAGTGATGAAAATTGTACTTTCTCCATCACACGTGAAAAAAAAAAGAAGAAATTTATATATGTGTGAATTAGATATTGACTCTGTATATGCAATTAGATCATAACGCCACATGGTGTTGAGATTCAAATGTAAGTTGTGTTCGAGATGTCTCAACATATTGACTTGGTGTGTATGTAAAAGGAGGAGTTTATAGAACGTGAAATTATGAGTCATGGTGTGTGTATGGAAACTAGCTAAGCATGAACCTACGTTTCAATAAGAGAACTTTATTTTTATATTTTGGATTATATCATAAAAAACTCAAATTGATATACATTTGACTAATTTATCTAAAATTAATTTTTTGACTATATAAATCACAAATTGATATACCTTTAATAAATTTACCCCAATTGATTTTTCCCTCAAATTGATACACCTTTGATAAGTTTTTAGTGATCAAAAAATTAGTTTAATGATAAATTTGTTATAAGTATAAAATTTTGAGGCTTTTAGTGGTTAAAAATTAGTTTGAGGATAAATTTCTCATAAATATAAAAATTTAAGGTTTTTCATGATATTAACCCTTACGGGTACCAAAAAAAAAAAAAAAAAAATTTAGTTTGAGGATAAATTTATCATAAATATTATTATTTTATTATTTTATTATTATTATTACTTTATTATTATTATTATTTCATGTAGAATGCTTCTTTCCATTAAAGTTAGGGGAGACCAATCATGCTACACACATTCTTACTCGGTCGACGGCATTTTACAGTTGTCATGGTTTTTGTCATTATACTATTATTATTATTATTCAATTAACTTTAATTTTTTTGCATGTGGAAAGCTTCTTTCGAATCAAAGTTGGGGGAGAGTAAGCATGTCACAAACCCTTTTACTATTTATAGTCGTCCTTGTCATTTATTATTATTATTATTATTATTATTATTATTATTGTTGTTGTTGTGCACTTGGTAATCATAATGTCCCACAGATTTAATCACGAGGCTAACGATGGACAACGATCCCAAGGATGGCGGGCGCTACTTTATGGGCCATTCAGGGGGAAAAAATAAGCAATGAGTGAACTTTTGAAACTGGCCATCCTCTTTCCTCGACTAAAGTTCCTTGCACATCTCTCTGGTAAGTCTCTTTAACGCATAACAAGTGGAACAATAATGATAAATTTCGTCAGATGATTTTACATCAACCTAAGTTTCAAATAGAAAAATTATCTAAAAAATCATAAATTTATTATACTTTTATCAATTTAGTCATAAACTTCTTTTAATTATGTCGATTGAATTATAAACATTTTCACATTTTACCAATTGAGTCAATATAGTCCATTTTAGTCGGAAATCGCTAACGTGGATGCAAGCCATCTCGACTGTTCTACATGACTTGACCGGTGTTGACGTGAACAATTTTCATAATTATTTTTCAAATTTCTGAATTTTTAAAATTTTTACTTTTCTTTCTCTTCTAATCCCAACGAGGATTGCCGGCCAAACCTCGTCAGCCACTAGACAAGGGTTATGGTGCACTAGGCAAGGTCCACGAAGCCCTTGCCGATCGGGAGCAAGGGTTGCAGCCCTTGCCCAAAGCCAACGAGGGCTTGGAAAGGGCCATGAAGTCCTCGTCTATTAGCCAACAAAGGTCACCTAGCCTCATACATGGTCGGTGAAGGTTAGTAGGTGAGGCCTTGACTGTGGTTAGCAAGGGTTGGCCAGTGATCCTCATTTGACTAAGTAGGAAAAAAGGAAAAGAAAGAAAGAAAGAAAATTTTAAAAAAAATTTTAAAAAATTAATATTTTATTATGAAAAATTATTCATTACATGGACTCAATTGGCAAACTATGAGAAAGCTTATGACTAGATTGGTACAATTAAAAGGTTTAACACTGAATTAACAAAAGTGTAATCAATTCATGATTTTTTGGATAATTTTTAAAATTAGTTACCAAATTAAAACTAATTTTTGGCGAAAACTCTTTCCTTTCTTTGTGAAGCATTTCCTTCGGTCCAAAGTCCCAAAATTTTAGACGTTTTTGCTTAACAAGGGAATGCATTCAAATTGAACTCAAAAATTAGTCTTGAGAAAATGGCATATGTTGATTTGGCTTGAAATTAACCCGATTAAGATGGACATGGACGATCGGGAACGATCGGGCGACGTGGGAAGATGGCCAGCCTAGAACTTTAGACATATCCAACCGCTAGGCGAGCACCCAACCAATGAGTGCCTGGGGTGCCGCCCATGGTCGAATGGCCGGTCAAGACTGGCTGGACACTCAACAAATCTCAAAAGCCTAAAAGCAATTTCCAGCATAGTGTCCGGTTATCTGGGCCCATTTTGCTTGGACACCCGACCCAACAATGCGTCCTCGATTCAAACATGTTTTAATCACTATCTTGAAGTCCTTATAAATCACCACTAGTGACAACCCTAGAAAGTATGACAACCCTAGTTGATCCGTGTATAAGAGTGATTTATTAAGTATCTATTTCTTACAAAATAAGCACAACTTATATCATATTGGATGCTAATAGAATGTAAAGAGAGAATTTGCATTTTATTTCATTTACACAATCACATTTATTTCTTTCTATGCATTTTTCTTATTTCCTATTCATGAGCACAATACGTAATGGTCAAATTCTCCTATGAAGTTAAACCAGCGGTAAAACATCGCAAATAATAGCTTGATTAGATATTCACACACGATAACCCCATTGATAACGTCCTTCTTTGTGGGGAAGACTTCTCCTGATCACAATGCACAACTTTTCACAGCATTCCAGAGATTGGCGAATTTGTTAGACTATTTTATAGCGAAAATCACTTTAGTTTTCTTCAATCCTAGTGCATGGGGCGCAATCTCTTTCATTATGGAAGAAAAGAACTTGCCACATTATTCACGGATAACTTTTACTTTTATTTTGGGGGTGTCAAAAAAATTTCCAAGTGCTTTTATCGATGGCTTGAGCAAGAAAAGCATTGGATTAATTACACAATGTGCATCCAGAACAATAAAAAATGATTTTTGCTTCAATAATGCACTTTAAAGAAATTAAAAAGAAAAGACTTTTCTTTTAGGAAAAGTGAGTTTTGCTTTCACATTTCTAGATTGAAAAGATGCCAAAACCCATTTCATTCTTGGAGAATAAGTTGTTTTTGTAAAAATACTTTTCCGTTCAAAAAGAGATTCTTGTCGTGGAAAATTGATTTTTTATAAAATAGAAAAAAAAAGAATACGAAACTCAAGCACTTGCATCTCACATGCCATTTTCCAAGCCATGGTCGGAGCATTGGAGCCTTTTTTGTTGCTGTTTTTTTCTTCTTTTTTATTCCTTCCTTGTCACAACCTTCCCAAGGTGAACCATCAGGGAAAACTAATGGATTACTAAGCTTATACTTAGCGTGGACTCTCCCAAGTCCACACCATTTGCAACTTTGGGGTTTTGAATCTAATCATCCAAATATGCAAAATAATTCAATTTGGAGTCCTCACTAATCTAGATATGATTATACAATATCAATTCTTTTTGGATTTTTCTTGTTTAACATGAACATGATTTATTTTAAATGCTATGGCTATGTGAATTCTAACATAGCATGCATTGACGAACTAATATGGAATCCTAAGTGACATGTATGCTACATTGGAAAATCGGCATAAATTATTCGAAAGGATTATTTTGTAATTTCACAAAAATGCTTACAATTTGATTAGCATAATTAGAAAATTTATGACTAAATTAACATCCGCATAATATTTTTAAAAATAATAGGGTAATTTTCCTCTTCTCTAGTTTTCGCATTGGGACTTGCACATCGTGCGACATAAAAAACCAATGCATGAAGACTTGCCAAGATGTTTCGCTTCCACAAAGTGAAGGAGACTGACTTGCGCTTGGATGGATGAAGCAAAAAGCAGAACATCGACCATCTTAGCGCCTTCAAACTGGACTTACTTTTTCTAAAGCCGCTTTTCCCCCCCTATTAGGTTGTCGTACGATAAAATGAAGTGTGTCGGACAATATCTTCGCCTTGGAAAAACGGAGCTTTTGACGTTGAATATGAGAGTGAGAGAGAGGACCATCAAGATCGTTTCATGTTGAGAATGATGTAATCGGTGGCGTGGTAGAAATGGATTGTAACTTTGCAATTAAAACAGAATTTATAGAAATTAACAGAGAAAAAAACAAGGAACAATAAAAAAAAAAAAAGGACATGAGTTTACATAATTCGGCTTGAATTTGGAGTCCACGTACATGGAAAGAGCCAATAAATAATCCATTAATAAATCGAAAAATTACAGGATTACAATAGTTGGACTTGACTTTAGAAAAATTGGGCGAAAATGTTTTGGTTGAGGGAAGCTGAGAGCTCCAGAGACAAAGAAAGGTGAGAGCTTAGTAAGATTTGTACGTAGTCCATCAAGTTGATATTTTGAGAAATGCTAGGTGGATAATGCTGCTGAATCTGGGGGATAATGTTTTGGTTGAAAAGATAAATGAGACGAGTGTAGGTGCAGTTCAAGCAAAACTCGAAGTGTTGTACAAATTGAAATCTCTCTTGAAGAAGTTTTTCTTGATTCAACGGTTCTTCACTCCAAGATGATTGAGGAATGTCAATCCAGGATCACCTCAATGAGTTTAATGAAGTGATTTATAATTTGAACAATGTGGATGAGAAAGTATCTGATTAATGACGGACTTATGATACTGTTTTATGCTTTGTCCAGTTCTTATAAGTACTTTCGTGGTTATCTAATGAGCAGAAGTGGACTCTGCACAATTTTCCAAAAGAATGATAGAAGAAATTGTAGGGCAATGAACACAGAAGTGGCGCTGAGGGCTTGCTGGTCAAAGGCAAAAATTCAAGGATGGGTTCTTATAGGGAGAATTGTCCAAAAATTCATAAACTTTTTGCACTTTTATCAATCTAGTCATAAACATTTCAATATTGTCAATTTAACCCTAAACCTTTTCCCTTCTTACCAATTAAGTCCATCTAGCCAATTTTGGTTGGAAAATACTGATATGGATAGACCAAAGATTATTTGAAGTGGCATTTTTTAATAATATTTTGAATTTTTTTATGGTTTTTTTATTTTTTTTTGCTCTTTTCTTTTTTTCATCTTGGATCTAGCTAGCAAGGGTTGCCAGCCAGAGGCAAGGGCCAGCCGACCCTCACGGCCCTAGGCAACGGCCCGAGCGAGGTCGTCGCCCTCGCTTGGCCGAGATGGTCATCACAGCCTCCCTGGTTGCGGCTCTTGCCGTTTATGGGCGAGGGCTCGCTCGCCCTAGCTTTCACCGGCAAGGGTTGGCCAGCCCTCGCCTCGACCGGCGAGGGGTGGCGGCAACCCTTGTCGGCCGGATCCCAAACCCTCCAAGAAAACAATGCAAAAAAAGTAAAAAAATTAAAATTTCAAAATATTATTAAAATATTATTTAAAAATGCCACATCGGCGTCGGTCCATCCACATTAGCATTTTTTCGGTCAAAATAGGCTAAACAGACTCAATTGGCAAGAAGTGAAAAAGTTTAGGATTAAGTTGAGAAGAAGTGAAAATGTTTAGAATTGAATTGGTAAGATTGAAAGATTTAAGATTGAATTGGCAAAAGTGCAATAAGTTTAGGACTATTTTCCCGTTATTATAAAAGATGCGAGTCTAGATTGAAGTTTAAAGTAAGGAAAAAGCCGTTAAGATGCTACGACTATCAAAAAGAGGGGCACATTGCAAGTGGATTGTCCATAGCAAAAGTAATCATAGAGATCGGAGAGCGACGTGACATTGCATGGGCCAGAGGGGTGGAGCCGTATGTTTTGAGTAGGAATACCAGTTCGACTTGAGAGGAGTGGATCATGGATTCTAGATTCACGTATCACATGACATCACATAGGGATTGGTTTTTAGATTATTAGTCTATTGAGGATGTCGATTTATTTCGAAGTCTGAGACTTTGAAGGTTATCATCCATATGTCTTGGAGAGGTATGAACGTTTCGAGTGAGCAGGGTCTTCTGTATGGGCATGAAATTTCGAAGATGGACTTTTGCGGAACATTGCGTGTTCAACAAGTAGCACAGAATGCAGCTCAGCACAGCACTTCACAGGACCGAGGTACGATGGATTACATCCTTTCAAACTTGTGGGGTCCTTCTTAGGTGCAATTAAAAGGAGGTGCCTGAGTATATACTAACCTTCATTGATGAGGTTGAATGAACTTGCCACTTATCGATAATAATAAAATAAATTGGCCAATTATTTGTGTCGACATGAAGTAATATGAATTTCTAGACTTATATTTTCAAATTGACAAAATTTGACATATGACAATTGGCAAGAATGGATGAGAATTTTATCCTAGATGTGAAAAATCTTTGCAGTGGAGATGGAATCTACATTTACTGACAGAACGCACAATCTCACATGAAGAAAGCAATCTATTTGCCGAGATTTTTTATACTTAAATAATGGAGGAGACTTGACTTACACTTGAATCGAGGGAAGAACATAGAACGTAGACTCGATGGCGAGTCACCTTATTGATGAGAACAGAATCCTACGTTGTCCCATCACATTATAAAGTTGTTTGGAGTGCACTCGAATAAAGGGAATGATGTATTTTGGAGTGTACTTGGAAGCTCGTACGCTCACATTATAAATGATACCTGATAAGAGTGATTCATTCAGTATCTACTCCTTGCACCAATTACGGGCAGCTTATATTATATTGGATTCTAACAAAATGTAAAGATAAGAGATTTTAAATTCTATTTTATTTACGCACAATTATAAATATTTCTTTCTACGCATTTTTCATACTCCCTATTCATCATCATAACCAAGATTGGTCCGTATGTATGAAGTTCAATTGTCTAAAACAGAAATCTTAAAAAATAACTCTGATTAGATATGCACACCCGATAGCCACATTGACAATGTCATTCCTTAAGGTGAAGACTACTCATGAATCATGATGACAATGCACAAATTTTCACAGCATTATTAGAGCATTAGGGAATTGATTAGACTATTTTAAAGCGAAAATCACTTTTTGTTTTTTCCAATACATGTGCATGGGACGCAATCTCTTTCATTATGGAAGCAAAAAAATTTCCAAATGATTTACATATGATTTTAATTTTTCTTTTGGGGGGCCCAAAAACAATTCCCTAGTGCTTTTATTGATAGCTCGAGCAACACGATCCACAAAAGTGACTTTGCTTCAATAATGCACATTAAAGAAATTAAAAAGTGAAGACTTTTGCTTTAGGAAAAGTGAGGTTTGTTTTCACATTACAGTTTGAAAAGATGCTAAAACCCATTTCATTTGTCGAGAAAAAGGATTGTTGGTTGTCGTAGTATGAATGCTTTTTCCATTCAGAAAGAGATTTTTGTTGTGGAAAATTCTTTTCCAAAAAGAGCAAAACGAAAGAATATGAGAGTGGAGTCATCCAAAGTTAAAAGAAGTTTGAATAGAAGTGTGAAGCGCAATTGATCTCTCAAAACAAAACTTAGAATGAATCTTATCTCGCGCCTGCAATGACTAATTGAATTTCAAATAAAAAAACTAGCAGGCCAAATCCTTGCCATGCGACGAGCACATGCATTTCAAATGTTACTTTCCAAGCCATGGTCCGGGCATTGGAGCATTTTTTTTTCCTCTATCTTTTATTTTTTCCTATTTTGACTTTCCTAGAAGCGAAACATTGGGGAAAGATAATGGATTACTAAGCTTACACTTAGCGTGGACTCTTCTAAGCTCATACCAATTGTATCTTTGGGATTTTAAATTTTATCATCTAACCATGCAAATCAATTCAATTTGGAGTAGTCACTAATTTATTGTAGGTCGATTAAAAACTCAAGCAATTTGTGAACCTAGTATTCATGCATAAAAGGAATTGGAAACGCTGGGTAAATATAATGCCATTTTGGCACCTTTTCATTTTATTTCAAAAATATTTTGCCAGCAATTTGAGTCTATTTTAAGCCTAACCACTAACATGTGAGAGATGATTATGCAAGCCTGCAAACAGGAATTTAACATTCAATAATTTAAGCAATATTTAAGTTACTTGAGAAGATGGAAAAACCTTGGTGTGCTAAGCAAAGCTTCCAGTAAATGTTTTGCAAAATATTAATTAAAGACCAAGCAACCATTTGATGTATGTGTGAATTAGACATTATTTCTAAATAGGATCAAACAATGCCAATTAACTCTTTTTACATTTTTCTTGTTTAACATGAACATAATTTAAGTTAAATGCTATGACTACGTGAATTCTAATTCAGCATGCATTGATGAACTAACGTAATCTTGACATACAATGAAATTTCGCATAGAGATTTATGATTCAATTGATGAAATTGAAAGATTTATAACTGAATTGACATCCATACAATAAATTCAGAATTAATTTTCCCTTTTTCTGCTGATGGCAATCGGACTTTCACGATATTCGACGTACAACAACCAGCAAGAGCAACGTTTGCATGGAGACTTGCCAAGATGTTTCGCGTGTAAATAATGGAGGAGACTTGACTTGCACTTGGATAAATGAAACAATAAGCAGAAGAACGACCAAACCAGTGGATACAAACTGGCCTCACTTTTTCTAAAGCCGCTTTTTCCCCCTTATTAGATTGTCGGACGATAAAATAAAGTGTGTCGGAGAGTACTTTCGCCATGGAAAAACAGAGTTTTTGATGTGGAATATGAGAGCGCGGGTCATCAAGAGTCATTTCATGTCGGGAATGCAATGACCATCCTATTCTTGCGTTTCATTTTCCACCAACTCCAGCACAGCTAAGTTCTCAAATCATTCAAAATGCTTAATCAGACAAAAACGTTGTCTGATTTTCTGCCAAGATATTTTGTTTGAATAGACGAATCAAGAAATTTTAATTCACGTTTTTGACATTATGTATCTTTAAATTTCACTCTTTAGACATGGTCTAGTCTACACAAATTGGTGGATTGTCACGGATACAACTCATCAACAAACGATGTTAGTGTAATTTCATGTCATAATTTTTTCTTCATTTTCTGGATGTAATTTCAATGAACTTTATGTTTTGTTTTAATCTCATATTTTATTACTTGTTGCCAAACCCGGAATTCATATTTGGATATATACTAAACTATATTTTATATAGAAAACAAATTGGATTGCAAAAGTAAAGTGGGGAATGAATGTCGAACATGAGTCATTCCAATCAACGTTTGGCGAGAAAAGCAGAACCACTTTGGCCATTTTCTGAAGAGATTTAACTCTATTTTTTTTTTTTTTTGGATGCAGAAAGCTTCTTTCCTATAGAAAACAGTAAGTAGGTGAAAAAAAATTCTAAAGGTATCACCACATAATTTTTTTATGTTACACTATTCTTGTACTCCAAAATACAACAATATATTTATAACGCTATGTACCAATTTTACAATGTGTTATGATATATTCATTTTTAGTTACGACGACTAGTTATCTTATCGTTTGGCACAATAAATGTACGAAAGAAGTTTTGTGGTCTCAAACCATTTATAAGCCTTTATACCCAAGCAATTCACATGTTTGATAAAAATGCTTTATGATAGAATAATAAAATATTTTAATAATTTTTTTTTTTATTTTGTTTAGTTTCTTGTAAAGTTATTTCAGCATACATATATTAGATTCGTGAAAGAGTAGGAAGACCAATTAATTACCTTGATGATACTAATTCTTCAAACGTATTTTTAATTTATAATATCTTGATTTATAATGATAAATGAAAATTTTGGGGCCAAACAAATTACAATTCTCATTATTAGATTGCCTGCATGTAAATAAGTTATTGGTAATATGGTACGGCACAACAAGTGTATTTCAGAAGTTCCTGTGCGCTTGTATATATTTTTTATTAGCTTTTATTTAACCAACTGTTTATTAGCCTTCATACCCACGCATTTCACATGCTTAATATTCATTATTTTTCTAAAAAGTTATTTTATCGCTAGCCACTATTAATTTTTTTTTTCTGTGTATACATATATTAGATTCGCAAAGGAGTTGAAGAAACAAAATTTGCACAATTATCATTATAGAATAATTCATTGGGTTCTAATTAATAACATTCGGTTTATCATGATGTGCCAACCAAATCCAAATTGTCGTAAGAATTATGCGGTCAATGAGAAAACAAGCATATTATAGGACTGATTGCAACTCACACGTAAACTTGTACCTATCTGTTCACATTATCGAGTGCACTTGGTTGATTTCATGATTTAGCTTCATGGCTTAAGCTAGTATAGGTGATATTCCCAGTTACCCTTCTTAGGGGCATTTCTAAAATTCCGTCTTGGAAAATGGACTTATTTTTCGTTCGTAATGTACACGTGATATTGGTTGCAGAATTCTAAATCCTGACTGTAAATTCGTGCAACTGGTAACCTGCTGATCAAGTTACGACTTGTAATCGGCATGAACATATGACCATCAGTGAATTTGACAAAATTAAAAGATAGTGCTCACTTGACACTTCTAATGACATAGACAAGGATAGTCTTCGGATATACCGAACTTATATATCCAACACAAATTTGAAATGTAGGAGGACCTGATTTTTGTACTGGGAGTTGTCAAAATTTCACGACCAAAGTGGACTAACGCTAACGGATCGAATGAGCAACCCTTACCAGGGGTGCACTATCCGATTCAACTTCCAAGGAGGTCGCTCCAGTTTGCTCCTCTTGATTTCCGTCCACATACTTGTGCTTGGATGCCAGTTCAGTCGCCTCCTTCAATTTTGTCAAAACATAATTTATGTCCGGCCTTGTATCTGGTTCTTTTTGTGTACAAGACTCCGCAACCTCTACCGCTTTCTTAGCCGAGTCGATGTCGAATTTTCCTTGTAACCGCCGATCCATAAGTCTGTGCATATCCCCACTTTTGATGATTGAAATCGCCAATTCACATATGGGCATGCCTTCTCCCTCTCCACCCAGCATCATTGCCTGCTGTCCTGTCATTAGCTCAAGGATCACGATCCCGAAACTGCAGAAATCACTTTTCTGGTTTAAGTCATAAGCGGATGGTTGATACCTGCACAACATATAATAAGAGCATGGACTGTTGGAATATCTATGAGAACAGAGATTGAGAACCATCCCAACAAGATCAAGTTTAAGCCGTTACTCAGGGGGCAGGTAGCCGGGAGTGCCCAAAGGACTGGATGACTCGTAAGTACTATTTGCAGCTTTCAAAGCTCTTGACAGACCGAAGTCGGATATTTTGGCTTGCATGTTTTCATTCAACAAGACATTTGTTGTCTTGATGTCTCTGTGGATGATGGGCGTGACACAACTGTTATGGAGATAATTCAAACCTGCAATTCTTGCAAAATTTCCTTTAACCATGCCAATGCGAAGTGGGGAAAATTTCACAACTATGCATAACTGATTTTTGTACCTTGTGCCACTTCTACAGCAATTCGTAGTCTCCTATCCCAAGTCAAGACATTTGGGCTGGCCCCTGTTACACCGACATCCTCTCATAGCGTTTGAAAAAGAACGGATGTTTTGTAGGATTACTCTAGACAAAATATAAACGTACAAGTTCCAAAACGGATGTTTTGGAACATGTCTACGCCGACAACGTGCTCCTGGGCTTGGAGGAAAATTCTTGCATTGCGTCCTGATATTCTTAGCTTAGTAAGGTGGCGGGTTGGCAATGGACGCTCGGTTTCGCTATGGTTTGATCCTTGGCATCCTCTAGGCCCGTTGAATGTGTTGTTCTCGAACTCATACATATACCGGTCCGGCCTTACTAGGGAAGCCAAGGTGGTAGACCTCTTCTCACCGGCGGGGGCCACTGTTCTTCAACATCTTCGAAGCTGGTCTCATCAGACTCCCCTCCTCAACAATAGCCCGGACGTGTTCACCTGGAGGCCTCTCTCATCGGGTGAGTTCTCGACGGCCTCGGCTTGGGATTCTACTAGGAAAAGGGTGCTGCGAATACATTGGTCTTCCTTAGTGTGGCACAAATCCTTAGTGCCAAGGCATCAGTTTTTACTTTGGTTGATTGCTAGAAACCGTTTACCTACCCAAACGTTCCTCCTATCAATTGGGAGGCTTGCGGTGCTACTGTGCCTTTTGTAACTCTTGTCCGGATACTATTGATCACCTATTTTTTGACTGCCATATAACGCATGCTCTTGCTGTTTTTTGGGCGGGCAAGTGCAACTTGGCTTGGCCGGGAGGATCATGGACCAATACCATGGTCTGGGCCAGCAATAACTTATTGGGTAAAGACTTCCAGAAGGAAATTCCAAGGTTCTCTTTTGCTGCTCTCTGTTATATTATTTGGAAGTCTCGTAATGAAATCCTATTTCGGAGTAAAGTGGTCTCCATCAATTCAATGAAGTATTATATCTGCAAGGCTGTCAAGGACAAGGTGTTGTCTGGACCGTTGGTTCAAGACAATATGGTGAATAGACGTCTTCAGAGAGCATGGGGGTTGAGTGTCTCCATCTTTACTGGTTAAGTCCTATGTGATATTCTCCTGAATGTTATGTTGGTCTTATTGTACTTCTTTTAGTTGTCATTGGATTCGGCTTCCTTTCACTCAGTAGTCTAAGCTTAGTGCAATTTGGAGCCGCCATCCGTTAGTCATGTACGATTGTTGGTTGGCATTAATACAAGTTTACCTTACCAAAAAAAAAAAAAATATAAACGTACAAAAATATGATAAAGTACGTGATAAATGTTGTCGTAGATTTCGGTTAGCCATGAATTCATATATCAACACCTATTTTTGGAGTCATCACAATATCTAATTAGGGAAACCAAGTTTCCATGGTAGACAGTCATCAAGAGTCTTGCCTGCAATATCACGATTGTGTATTTCACATTGATATTGCGGTAGCATGGGATTGAGCTGTCAAATAAGCATCTGATCGAATCATTCTAAATCCACATCTATAGATTGGAATTTCTGATTATGATTATTGGTGCAGTATATAAATTATTAAATATGTCTCAGAATGCTCATTGAGGTTCGTGAGTTGGATATTCTTTATTTTAAGGGCAAATACCACCAAAAACCTTAAACTATGCCATTTGTGACAATTTTACTCTAAACTTTTTTTTTATTACTAAAAATCCCAAACTATGCCACTTGTGACAATTTTACCGTAAACTTTTTTTGTGTCACAAAAATCCCAAAGTATGTCACTTAGAACAAATTTACCCTAAACTTTTTTTTGAATGGCATTTTCGTCTTTTTTCTTTTTCTTTTTCTTTTTTTCCCTTATCCTTCCTTCCCTTTGTCGGCCATAGCGGCCCTCATCGGCATCGGAGTCGGCGAGGGCTGCCCTTACCCGCCGTTGCCGACGTTAGAGTCTGGCAAGGCGAGGGCGACCCTTGCCGGCGTCAGGTGAGGGCCACCCAAGCCAGATCCAACGTGGGCCGCCCTCACTTGACGCTGGAAAGGCAGCCCTCGCCCTACGCTGGTAAGGCCCGCCCTCGCCTCACCTGACCTTGGCGAGGGCAAGTGAGGGCAGCCCTCGCCAGATTTGGCGAAGGCGGGCGAGGGCGACCCTCAGCGGTGTCGAGTCGGCGATCGCCGGCTTCCCTCGCCATGGTAGAGGGAAGAAGGAGAATAAAAAAAAAAAAAAAAGAAAAAGAAAATGGAAAAAGGATGAAAATGCCCTTCAACAAAAAAGTTTGGAGTAAATTTGTCATAAGTGGCATATTTTGGAGTTTTTTTGTGGCACAAAAGAAAATTTATGGTAAAATTGTCACAAGTGGCATAGTTTGGGGTTTTTTGTGGCACAAAAAAAATTTAAAGTAAAATTGTCACAAGTGGCATAGTTTAAGGTTTTTAGTGACACAAAAAAAAGTTCAGGGTAAAATTGTTACAAGAAGCATAGTTTAGGGTTTTTGGTGGTATTTACCCTTATTTAAAAAAGATTTGGTTAAGACTCCCAAAGTTAGGTCTTTGTCATTTGTGATGAAAATTTTACTTTCTTCATCACACGTGAAAAAAGAAAATGAAATATACGTATGCATGAAGATCTAAATATATATTGACCTAGTTTGGATGGAGAAAGAGGAGTTTACGGAACTAGAAATTATGAGTCATTGGGTGTGTGTATGGAAACTAGCTAAGCATGAACCTAAGTTTCAATAAGAGAATTTTATTTTTATCTTTTGGGCTAATATTATGAGAAATCCCAAATTAATATATTTTTGACAAATTTACTCAAAATTAATTTTTGATCATCAAAAACTCGAAAATGTTATAAAAAATCACAAATTGATATATTTTTTAATAAGTTTTTAGTAGTTAAAAAAATAGTTTGAAAATATATTTATCACAAATATAAAAGTTTAGGGCTTTTCTATGGTACTGGCCCTTTATTATTAATAATATTTTGCATGTAGGATGCTTCTTTACAATTAAAGTCAGGGGAGACTAATCATGCGACCCACATTCTTACTGTTTATAGTCGCCGCGGTCAACGTCATTTTACAGTTGTCATGGTTTTCGTCGTTATACTATTAGTATTATTATTCAATTTTACCTTTTATTTTTATGCATGTGGAAAGTTTCTTTCGAATCAAAGTTGGGGGAGAGTAATCATGTCACAAACCCTTTTACTATTTATAGTCGTCCTTGTCATTATATTATTATTATTATTATTATTATCATGCACTCGGTAATTATCATGTCCCCCGGGTTCAATCACGAGGCTCATCATGGACGACGATCCCAAAGATGGAGGGCGCTGCCTCATGGGCCACTCAGGAAAAAAAGAAAAAGCAACGAGTGAACTTTTGTAATCTGGTCATCCTCTTTCCTCGATTAAAGTTACTCGCCCATCTCTCTCGGTAAGACTCTTTAACGCATAGCAACTGGAACAATATTGATAAATTCCGTTGGATGATTTTACATCAACCTAAGTTTCATAGAAAATATTTTTTCTAAAAAATCATAACTTTATAATGCTTGTTAATCTAGCAATAAATCTTTTAATATCGTCAATTGAGTTATAAACATTTTTACATTTTATCAATTGAGTCCATTCGATCAGTTTTAACTAGAAATTGCTAACATGGATGTCGACTATTCTATATGACATGAACTGCGCTCACGTAGACAATTTTTATAATTATTTTTCAAATTTCTGAATTTTTAAAATTTTTTCTTTTCTTTTTCTTTTCTTCCTCTTCCAAGCCCAACGAGTGTTGTTGGCCAACCCTCGGTAGTCACGAGTGAGAGTTAGTCAAACCTTGTCGGCCATTGGGCAAGGGCCACAATGCACTAGGTAAGGACTGTGAAGCCTTCGCCAATCACAAGCAAGGGTCATAGCCCTTGCCCAAAGCTAGCAAGGGCTTGGATAGGGCCATGAAGCCCTTGCCTGCGATCGGCAAGAGCTTTGTGGCCCTTGCCTAGTGGCTAATGAAGGTTGCCTAGCCTCACTTGCGGTCGGTGAAGGTTGGTCACCCCTCGCCTATGAGCAGCGAGGATTTGTCGACGATCCATTGTGGTTAGTGAGGGTCGGCCGATGATCCTCATCGGACTTGGTAGGAAAAGAATAGGAAGATAAAGAAAGGAAAATTAAAAATTTAAAAGAAAATTAATTTTTATAAAAAATTGTCAATGTCAATGCAGACCATCTCACATGGCTACTAATGTCTACATCAATGATTTTCAATCAAAATTAATTGTATGAATTTAATTGGCAAAACATGAGAAACTTTTGTGACTCAATTGACATAATTGAAAAGTTTATAATTAAATTAACAAAAATGTAATATATTTTTTATTTTTTGGACAATTTTCCCTATTCAATAGGCGTTTCTCCTTTGCCTCAACCAAATTAAAACTAATTTTTTTACGAAAACTCTTTCCTTTCTAGAGCTATGAGATGCATTTCCTTCGGTCCGAAGTCCCCAAATTTTAGTTTTCACGTTTTTGCTCTAAAAAGGGAATGAATTCAAATTGAACTCAAATATTAGTCTTGAGAAAATGACATGTTGATTATGGCTTGAAATTAATTGTGATTAATTTGAAATTGACATGAGTTCAATGTTTCTCGAGACACTCGAAGTGTTTGCCGAGCAACTCTAAGACGCACACGCATGATCGGGCAACGTGAGAAGATGGCCCGCCTAGTGCTAAGACATGTCCAACCGCTAGGCGATCACCCTACCAATAAGTGGCCGGGGTGCCGCCCATGGTCGAGTGGCCAGTCACTCAACAGATCTCAAAAGCCGAAAGGCAGTTTCCAGCATAGTCTCCCTCCGGTTTTCCAGGCCCAATTTGCTTGGACACCCGACCCAACAATGCGTTCTCGATTCAAACGTTGTTTTAATCCCTATTAGGAAGTCCTTATAAACCACAAATTGTGGCAACCCTACAAATGCTGACATACTTTGGAGTGCATTTGAAAGTTCATACGCTGATATTATTATTTCTAGATGATCCATGTATAAGAGTGATTTATTAAGTGTCTACTCCTTGCACCAAATAAGTGCAACTTATATAATATTGGATTCTAATAGAACGTAAAGAGAGAATTTACGTTCTGTTTCATTTACACAATCACACATATTTCTTTCTACGCATTTTTCGTATTTCCTATTCATGAGCACAGCAAATCATGGTCAAATTCTCCTATGAATGAAGTTAAACCAGCTGCAAAACATCCCAAAAAATATATGCACACACGATAACCCCATTGATAGTTAGGGAAGACTTCTCCTGATCACAATGCACAACTTTTCACAGCATGATCCAGAGCATTGGCGAATTTGTCGGGCTATTTTAAAGCGAAAATCAATCCAAGTGCATGGGACACTTTCTCTTTCATCATGGAAGCAAAGACCTTGCCGCATGATTCACTGACCAATTTTACTTTTCTTTCGTTGGGGGAGAGGGGGAGGGGGGACTTCCCAAGTGCTATTATTGATGGCTTGAGCGAGAAAGGCATTGGACTAATTACAAGATGCACCATCAAGAACGATACAAAATGATTTTTGCTTCAATAATGCACCTTAAAGAAATTATAAAGAAAAGACTGTTCTTTTAGGAAAAGTGAGTTTTGCTTTCACATTTCTAAATTGAAAATATGCCAAACCCAATTCATTCGTTGAGAAGAAGTTGGTTGTCTTCGTAGAAATGCATTTCCATTCAAAAGAGACTCTTGTCGTGGAAAATAATTTTTTTCAAAAAAGAGAAAAAAACAGAAAATGAGACTCAAGCACATGCATCTTGCATTCCACTTTCCAAGCCATGGTTGGGGCATTGGAGCATTTTTTTTATTTCCTTTCTTCTTTATTCCTTCCTATCACAACATTCCCAAAGGTGAACCATCTAGGAAAAGCGAATAGATTACTAACCTTATACTTAGTGTGGTCTCTCCTAAACCCACACCAATCGTAATTTTGGGATTTTTAATTTATTCATCTAAACATGCAAAACAATTCAATTTGGGGTCACCACTATTCTAAATATGATTATACAATGTCAATCAATTCTTTTTTGACTTTTCTTGTTTAACATGACCACGATTTAATTTAATTACTATGGCTATGTGAATTTTAATGTAGCATGCATTGACGAACTAACATGAAATCCAAAATGACATGTATGCTACATTGAAAAATCGGCAAATATTATTCTAAAGAATTATATTCAAATTTTGCATAAATATTTAGGACTCAATTAATAAAATTAAAAAATTTATAACTGAATTGATATTTACATAATATGTTTAAAAATAATTGAGTAATTTTCCTCTTCTCTACTCATCGCAATGGGACTTTGCCCACCGCACGGCGTACAAAAACCGATACATGAAGACTTGCCAAGGTGTTTCGTTTATACAAAGTGGAGGAGACTCTGACTTGCGCTTGGATGGATGAAGCAAAAAGCAGAACATCGACCACCTTAGTGCATACAAACTGGGAGAAGGACTCGCTTTTTCCCCCCTTATTAGGTTGTCGTACGATAAAATGAAGAGTGTCGGACAATATCTTCGCCCTTTTTTTGGGTCTCTGTTTAATATCTTCGCCTTGGAAAAACAGATTTTTTGACGTGGAACATGAGAGTGAGGGGGTCAACAAGAGTTGTTTCATGGTGGGAATGATGTAATTGTTGGCGCGACAGAAGTGGGTTATAACTTTGCAATTAAATCGAAAGTTGTAGAAATTGACTGGGAAATCAAATGAGGAACAATAAAAAAGGACACGGCAAATTTACGTACATTACAATAGCTGGACCTGACTTCAAAAAGAAGGTGGAGGATAATGTTTTGGTTGAGCAAAGTCGAGAGCTCCGGAGGCAAAGAAAGGTGAGAGCTTAGTGAAATTTGTGCGGAGTTGAGTTGATTTTGAAAAAGGCTAGGTGTATAATATTGCCGAATCTGGGGGATAATGTTTCGGTTGAAGAGATAAATGAGATGAGTGTAGATGCATTTCGGGCAAAACTAGAAGTCGTTTACATATCGAAATCTCCCTTGAAGAAGCTTTTCTTGATTCAATGATTCTTCACTCCAAGATAATTGAGGAGTGTCAATCCAGGATCACCTAAATGAGTTTAATGATGTCATTTATAATCTGAACAATGTGGATAAAAAGGTATATGATTAATGGTAGACTTATGATATTGTTTTATTCTTTGTCTAGTTCTTGTGAGTATTTTTGTGGTTATTTATGAGAGGAAGTGAATCATGCACTGTTTTCCAAAAGAATGAAAGAAGAAATTGGAGGGCAACGAACACAACAGTGATGCTGAGGGCTTGCTGGTCAAAGGCAAAAACTCAAAGATGGGTTCTTATAAAAGACGCGAGTCTAGATTGCAGTTTAGAGTAAGGAAAAAGAGGGGCACATTGCAGGTGGATCGTCCATAACAAAAGTATCAGAGAGATCGGAGAGTGACATGAATGTCGCATAGGCCAGAGAGAAGTCGTGTGTTTTGAGTGGGACTACTAGTTCAGAGTGGATCATGAATTCTAGATTTGCCGTATCACATGACATCGCGTAGGGATTGGTTTTCAGATAATTAGTCTATTGAGGATGTCGATTTATTTCGATGTCTGAGTCTTTGAAGGTTATCATCCCCAGGTCTCGGAGAGGCGTGAACGTTTTGAGTGAGTAGGGTCTTCTGTACGGGCATAAAATTTGGAAGATGGACTGTTGCAAACATTGCGTGTTCAACAAGTAGCACAGAATGCAGCTCAGCATAGCAGTTCACAGGACCGAGGTACAATAGATTACATCCTTTCAAACTTGTGGGGTCCTTCTTAGGTGCAATTAAAAGGAGGTGCCTGAGTATATACTAACCTTCATGGATGAGGTTGAATGAACTTGCCACTTATTAATAATAGTAATAATAATATAAATTGGCCAATTATTTGAGTAGATGCGAAGTAATCTGAATTTCTAGACTTATGTTTTCAAATTAACCAAATCTGACATATGCAATTAACAGGAATGGATAAGAATGTTATCCTAGATGTGAAAAATCTTTGCAATGGAGATGGAATCTACATTTACTGATAAAACGTACTATCTCAATGAAGGAAGCAATCTATTTGCCTAGATTTTTTGTACTTAAATAATGGAGGAGACTTGACTTACACTTGAACCGATGGAAGAGCATGGAATGCAGAACCCCTGGTGAATCATTTTATTGATGAGAACAGAATCCTACGTTGTCCCATCATAATATAAAGTTATTTGGACATATAATTTCCAATCAAAAATATGGTTTTGGTGGGGAACACGAGAGCAGCCAAAAATCAGACTTATGTTAAATTTTTGCTGTGATAATGATTTGATTCTTTGTTTTGAATAATCTTCGCACTAAGTCCGGCATGATGTGAATCCACAAGAATAGATTTCCTTTCCTGCGCCAAAAAGTAAGTTAGAAATTCTCCATTTCTCAGCTTTATTTGGAATAATGAAGGAAGTTTCGTCACCTGCTCTTCGCTTGGCGGTTCTTGTCCCTTTCGACTTTTTAGAGTGAAAAATTCTCAAGAACAGAAACCCTAGGTAGTCGTCCTCGTTACCGGTGTAAAGTTCTTTGGATAGTGATAAGACGTGAATAGGAGTATAGTATGACAACGGTGAAAGGTGTGTTTGATAATTATTATATTTTTGAAAATAATTTTTTTAGAAATAATTTTTTATTTTATTTTATTTTCTGAACATTCGAAAACATTTAGTAACTATATAAAATTTCTATTTTTAGTATAAAAATATGTTCTGTACGAACCTTAAATTTATTTGTGGCTTAAAATTTTTTTTAATAATTTTTTTACTTTTTCCTTCTTTCTTTTTCTTTTTCCTTTTCTTCTTTTTTCCTCCTCTAGTTGGCGAAGTCGCCGCCCTTTTTTGGGTCTCTGTTTAATATCTTCGCCTTGGAAAAACAGATTTTTTGACGTGGAACATGAGAGTGAGAGGGCCATCAAGAGTTGTTTCATGGTGGGAATGATGTAATTGGTGGCGCGACAGAAGTGGGTTTTAACTTTGCAATTAAATCGGAAGTTATTGACCAGGAAATCAAATGAGGAATAATAAAAAAGGACACGACAAATTTACGTTATTTGACATGAATTTGAAATTTATACGTATAGGGAGAACTAGCAAATAATCCACTAATCAATTAAAAAATTATAGGATTACAATCGCTGGACTTAACTTCAAAAAAAAGGTGGAGGATGATGTGACTAGTATTAACACCTAGAGGGGGGTGAATAGGTGTAGAGGAAGTTTACGCGCAAGTAATATAAATCTATTGCAATCAACAAACGAAATTAAATAGAGAGAGTAGAGAAGATTGCAAACACGGTTTATAGTGGTTCGGCTTTTGTCAAGCCTACGTCCACTCTCCAAGCGATCGGCCAATAAATTTGGATTTCACTATGTGATCAAAGGTGATTACACACTCTTGAGTGTTAGCACTTGGTGATGATATGTCTCACAAAGTCACTCTTTTTGGTAATTCACTAGGATCACTCAATTACGCTCTTTTCGGACAACTGTTGAAGAATTGAATCAGCCTTGGAATATATTTATCCTCTCTAGTCTCCTAGGTCTCATCCTATCCTTATATATTCTCCAAGCCACACTCGACCGTTGGCTCTTTCCGTGAGAGATTAGTCTTCCCTTTCCTTTCTTGGACAGACTTCATAAGGTAAGTCTTTTTGACCGTTGGAGGTAAATTGGATCCCCTTGGATTCTGCTCGCCCATACAATCGAATCCGGGCTTCCATAAGTGTTTCATCCTTCTTTGGAAGTTGTCGATGATTGTTCTTGTTGATCAATATAAATATGGTAAGTGAAAATCATATGACCGTTGGTGATTTGATCCTGTAGTTCCATTTTGAATCTACCTAGATTTTCGATGCAGTACGTTCGGACTTAAAATCTCGGTCTCTGATCGAGACTTAAATCTCGATCCCAGTACGGTCGGACTTAAATCTCGCCTCCCAGTCACGGTCGACTTAAAATCTCGATCCAGTCGAGTCTTCCGTCCGCTTCATCCAGACTCATAAACTTTCTATGCTTCTCCGTCTGCTTCATCCAGACTTCGAAGCTTTCCATCATCTACATAGCAACTTGTGCATCTTTCACCAAGTTACTCAATAAACACGTTAGTAGCCTTTGATTTATTTTGTCATCTTCAAAACATCATAAGGGATTTCCCTAACAGAGGATAATGTTTTGGTTGAGCATAGCCGAGAGCTCCGGAGGCAAAGAAAGGTGAGAGCTTAGTGAGATTTGTGCGGAGTTGAGTTGATTTTGAAAAAGGCCAGGTGTATAATATTGCCGAATCTGGGGGATAATGTTTTGGTTGAAGAGATAAATGAGATGAGTGTAGATGCAATACGGGCAAAACTCGAAGTCTTTTACATATCGAAATCTCCCTTGAAGAAGCTTTTCTTGATTCAATGATTCTTCACTCCAAGAGATTGAGGAGTGTCAATTTAGGATCACCTAAATGAGTTTAATGAAGTCATTTATAATCTGAACAATGTGGATAAGAAGGTATCTAATGGTAGACTTATGATATTGTTTTATTCTTTGTCCAGTTCTTATGAGTACTTTCGTGGTTATCTAATGAGATGAAGTGAATCCTGCACTGTTTTCCAAAAGAATGAAAGAAGAAATTGGAGGGCAACGAACAAAGAAGTGGTGCTGAGGGCGTGCTGGTCAAAGGTAAAAACTCAAAGATGGGTTCTTATAAAGGACACGAGTCTAGATTGAAGTTTAGAGTAAGGAAAAAGCCGTTAAGATTTTACAACTATCAGAAAGAGGGGCACATTGCAAGTGGATCGTCTATAGCAATGAGATCGGACAGCGACACGAATGTCGCACGGGCTAGAGGGGAGGAGTCACGTATTTTGAGTGGGACTACCAGTTCAACCGGAGAGGAGTGGATCACAAATTCTGGATTCACAAATCATATGACATCACATAGGGATTGGTTTTTGGATTATTAGTCTATTAAGGATGCTGAAGGTTCTCATCCACATATCTGAGAGAGGTATGAACGCTTTGAGAGAGCATGGTCTTTTGTATGGGCATGGAATTTGGAAGACGGACTTTTGCAAACATTGCGTGTTTGACCAGTAGCACAGAGTACAGCTCAACACAGCAGGTCACATGACCAAGGTACGATAGATTACATCCATTTTAACTTGTGGGGTCCTTCTTAGGTGCAATTAAAAGGAGGTGTTCGTATATACCAACCTTCATTGATGAGGTTGAATGAACTTGCCACTTACCAATAATAATAAAATAAATTGGCCAATTATTTGTGCCGACACGAAGAAATATGAATTTTTAGACTTGTGTTTTCAAATTAACAAAATCTGACGTATGACAATTAATAGGGATGGATAAAAATGTTATCCTAAATATGTAAAATCTTTGCAACGGAGAAGGAATCTACCTTTACTGACAAAACGTACGATCCACATGAAGAAAGCAATCTATTTGCTGAGATTTGTTTTATTTAAATAATGGAGGAGACTTGACTTACGGTTGAATCGATGGAAGAACATAGAATGAAGACCGGTGAATCACCTTATTGATAAGAACAGAATCCTACGTTGTCCCATCCCATTATAAAGTTGTTTGGACATATATTTTCCACGAGTAGATTTCCTTTCCATCACATATATATGTTTGGACATGTATTCACTTTACGTTGCCCCACCACACTATAAAGTCCAGCAACATGTGAATTCACAGGAAAAGGTTAACTTTTCTGAGCCAAAAAGAAAACCTACATAAAATTTGTTCCCCACTTTACTGTTCAAGTCCTATCTGTTTTCCACAGTAGTAAAACATGAGAGTGAAACGAAACATGTAGTTCATTGAAAAACACCAAGATCACAATCAATCAGCAAAAAACCCAAAAAACGAAGAAAACGAAAAGCCACGGCATGAAAGTACAAAATCAGCATTTTATTTTTCACACTCAATTCATCTTAACATACAAAGTACCATGACGAGAGCACAATCAGTCTAAAAATTAAAAACAAGAAAGCATGAGAAGAAATTAGGTTAACGGATGAAATCGCGGTCTGACATTACACACGTTGACGTATGGAAATTACAATCAAATTGTAATATGTTTCTTTTTTCTTAATGGAAAGGAAAAAAAAAAGTCAGACAATAACTTTGATTGGATAAATACACACAATATTCCATTGTTATCTCTATTTTTATGAAAAATATTAAATAAAAATAAAGCAATGCCCAGAGTTCATAATACTTTTCATAGCACTGAGGAACTAAGCGAAAATCACTTTCAGTTTTTATGAATCCAAATGCATGGGACGCAATCTCCTTCCTTATGAAAGCAAATAACTTTCCACATGATCCACATACAATTTTACTTTTTCATTTGGGGGGCCAAAAAAAATCCCCAGTGCTTTTTATTGATGGCTTGAGCAAGAAAAGGATTGGACTAATTACATGATGCGCCATGTCGGGAACATTAAGAAATAATTTTTGCTTCAATAATGCACATTAAAGAAATTAAACAGAAAAGATGATGCACCATCGGGAACAGCCAACACCTTTGCTGCTGTAAAAGTGAGTTTTGGCTTTCGCAAGATGCCAAAACCCATTTAGCCATTGGCTAGAGAAAAAGAATCTGGGTTGCGGTCGTACAACTTGGTTGGATGATCTTGCTTTTCGAAAAGAGATTCTTGTGGAAAAGGGATTTCTGTCTCAAAAAAAGAGGGGGGAAAAAAAGCAGGAAAATGAGAGTGGCCGGCAAGAGTAAGTTCTTTTGTGATACTGATTTGATTTTTGTGTTCATATTGACAGAGCAACTATTGTTGAACTATCATTAAACGGAATAAGATTATTAAAATTCTCATGCTTCTTTTTATATATATATTTTGGTCGTATGCTTTTTTTTCTGTAATAAATAAAATGTTTTATTCTTTTCCTGAAGGTCATCGAGAGAAGAAGGGTCAGCTGTAAATTGTTAGTCACATGTCTGATGGGTTCTTCTTGGGCAAACACAATATGTTTTCCTATTGAAAAAGAAAGTAAAATGGCAATGGAATGGACCGGATCTTTGGCCCATCATCTATTAGGAGACGACAACATTATCCTTGCTAAGATTTTCGTTATATTGACGGGATGTATTCCTTTCATCTAGTGATTATATATCTTCTTCTTTTCCATGTTTATGTCAAACAGTATCTCTATTGCGTTATTTGATTACTGCAGCTGCTTTTGACAATGTCTAAGCTGGAGCGACGATGGTTACTTGACTAGTTTGTTTCTGTCAATTCTCATGCTGCCCTGAATTTCTACCCACATTCTCTCCTATTCTTTTTTGGGTGAACCGCATGCACGCTAGAGGTTAAAACGATGAGGCATGTCGGTGAAGCGAAGGTCCTTGTACAGTTCCTGGATGAGCCATCATTGGTTTGTCTATTGAGTTCCTTCTAGTGCCCTGTTTGCTCCAGCTATGTTGGGACCGTATTTTGGCAAGATCTTGAATGGTTGATGATGAACAACGATGACGGCCTGGCGACGGAACGACCGGAGAAGCAGCTCCGGTTCGTGGACGGTAGGCTTAGGCAGGTTTAGGGAATTTAGGGTTCCCATTTGGTCTTTCAATAGATTGGGTTCAGCGTAAGTGGGCTTGAGCGTTCAGGGTTTGGGATTTGATTTAAGTTTTATAAAGCTTGGGCTTGGCTTAGCTTAGGTATTTTGGATTGGGCTATGTTTTAGTGGCTTTGTTTCTCGTGAGGAGGGCCTGATGTACTGGCCCAATTTTCTTGTCATTAGCCCGATCCAGCGTCAGCCTATATTCGGACAAGGCCCTTGGGCCCAGCCCGGTGTCCCTATTTTCGGATAAAAAATTCCTTTTAAAAAAATTAAATCTTAAAAATATTTTTAAAAAAGGAATATTCTGAAAATTTGAAAAAGAGAAATTTTTTAAAATCCCGTAAATTTTATTTATTTATTTATTTTTAAAAATTAAAAAAATTGCAAAAATTCCGTTTTCTTCTAAAAATTAGGAAATTTAAAATTAGTTTTCGAGTAGTGTTCTCTTAAAATATGTGAAAATCCATGATCAAAGAAAGATGTGCTTAAAATTGAAAAAACCCTTAGGGCTTTGCAATAGGGTTTGGATGTCCTTACAAAAAAAGGTTAAGTCATTATTTGCGCATTTCTACTTCGTTTATCACTAGATGGCACACTTTAAATATGTTCATTTTTCTTTACCTTTAGCTTAATTAAGAATGCCAATTTTCTTATTTCTTAGCATAAAATCTTGCTTCTCCTTGCAATTTATTTAATGTTTCTTGGTTGCTAATTATTATTATAATGATTGTGCACTCACGTTGTCACCTTACATGTTAGTGGCTAAGCTCAAAATCAATCCAAATTACATAACAAACATCTTTTGGCATTTGAATAAGATTGGATATCGAAAGGGCACTAGTTATTTAATTAGTATAATCAAGTCATCGACATTAGGTACTTTGATTATGTAGGAAATTAGGTATACTCTCATGCCTTACTTGGCTTCTAACTGACCACAATAGACTAGCGCTGACTCCCCATATGAAATTCTCATAGTGTCAATTTTATTTAACATCGAATATCCCAATGTTGCGTTGAATAAGAGCTTGGGAGATCCTCCACCTTATCAAGTGCCTTAGGCTCATCGTTTAGGTAATATCCCTAAATTTATATCATCTCCCTTCGAACGAAAAAGGGTAGGTTGTGATAGTAATCTCTTATCGGGCCTCGACCGTTAGGATTAGTTAGTTGTGATTAATGTAATTTAAAAAATAATAATAATCCTCTCTCATCAATCTCGACCATACAGACTTGCTAGAACGGAAGCAAAAGTTTGGTTTCATGTTTATCACAAGTAGCGTTGTTCTTCCCTTTCCAAAACACAGAAAGGTCTCTTGCCAATATACATAATTGAAGATATTACATGCAACCCATATTAAATTAACATTATACTAGTACCCAGAATCTGAGGTGATAAGAATAGGAGAAGTTCACATGGATATAATAATTCATTCAATTTGATTAACTATGGTCTTGTCAAGTATAAATTATAGATTTAGAATTTGGGCTCTCTCTTGATATTCCCATTGCTTTGTGCCGTTATTTATATTATAACATAAAGGGAGCTCACATGAAACTTGACAAACGGGTTGCATATGGGAAATAAATGAGGTAGAACTCAATTTTAATATCGTGTTAGAATATCCAATCCAAAAAATCAAACTTTTAGATAGATGGGAACCATATGTACATAAAGGGCATATAAATTTCAGATAAACAAGTGATGCAAGATATTTTAACATGACATTTTAATGTTGATCAATGTCTTCATACAACAGTCAACATTTTTAAAACAATGAGCATTCATACCAAACTTTCTATACACAATAGTCCTACGTTTATAGAATCAAAATTAAATCATATGTTGATATATACTCATTTATCCGAGATATCGTTTACTTAGGTCATTGACCAAAATTGAACTTGACTAATTAGATGAAATTAGTACTCACTTTGAAATTATTGAATGAGGCACTTTGGAATGTATTTGAAAGTTCGTACGCTCATATTATTATTCTAATTATCAGAATAATGTCAGCTTTGATTTAGGTTCTCTTTACATAGCTAGCGGCAAAAGTCGATCACTCAGCCGACATTCTATTTGCTTGAAACAGATGACGTTATTCAGACTCTTATCTCCTTGTCTTCTCTCTTCATTCCGGTCTCAATTATTCGCAAGTGATGAATCCATAGTCATCAATAGTGACTTCATTGTCCCCTTGTCTTTCAACTAGATCAGGAAAGCTTCTGTCAATTCTCATGGTAGACCAACAAGTCACAAGTGAATTGATGATAAGCACTCGAGTTCAAGACACAATTTCTACATCAAAGGTGTTTTGACTTTGTGGTTCTGTTGTTGCATCTCGAGCTTGATCAAAGATCCCCAAGCTCAGAAGGGACCTCACATACTTATGTCAGTGAAAATTCCTGCTGTTTTAAGATCGTTAACAGGTTCATCTTTCGAGTTTGCTCGCTAAGAATGAGCCCTCATTTTTTTTTTTTTTAATCCCGCCATTGATTGCTGTGGACGGGACTATTCTGTGGCATGTTGGTGAATCCTCTTTTGACGAATCAGGCAATGGCAATGTTATACCGGTGGTGCACATCTTCTCTGGCCAAGTAGCTCTTGTCTAGTCAATGGTACTGGTTGTTGCCTTGGAACCCCAAGACAGCAGGCCTATCCTGAATTCTAAGAATGAGATGAGATGGGGATTGCCTTTTATCTGTATATAAACATTTTCCGGATGTGTACATTATCAAGGCCAAGCTCAAGTCTGGTGTCCGTGATTTGTTAAAAGATGCTTATGGGCATATTACTGCTTGCTTGTGAGAAGTACTACATTATGACCGCCAATGGTATATATAATTTAAGCTTATCAGGTACATTGGTTCCTCATTTTTAAATTTTCTCAGTCCACCCGCTTAACATTTCGTAATTGTTGCTACTTAATCCATGGTGTTGATTCCAACTGAAATGTCAGCTGAATCCCAAGAACTTGCTGGGAGGGCCTGCTAACACTAATTACCCCATCCATAAATAATCTCAACATCTGAATCGCCTCCCCCCAAAAGTCAACGTGGAATTCCTAATTTCGCAGTATTAGGAATACCATGAAATGACATTATTAATGGAGAAAGAAGCGACAAAGGACGAAATGACAGCGTTGTTATATAGCAAAATTCGAAGATTCAATCACAGAAAAGAAAAGGGAAATGGATGACGCATTCCAGAAAAACACAGTACAAATTTGCCAACAAAAGTTAATCTTTTACCTAAGAAGAAACTAGCCTTCTGGATTGGAAAAGTTCTGCTACCTTACCTACTTTAGCTTCCCGTGTTGTTTCGTCCTTATCGATGCAAAAGACCAAAAAGTCTAGTCATATCATTCGAAAAACCATTAGAGTAAAACTCAAGAAGTACTTACCTGTCACTGATAAATGTTGTTGTTAATTACTATTAGCCATATATCTGTAAAGTAAAGCCATATTATCAAAGTTATCATAATATAATTATCTGGACAGAGTCGATGGGTGATCATGAAGTCTCATGGCCTAGGTTAGCAACCTCCCTTGCACTTCGGAGGGGCGCTCGCATAAAGTCAATCCATAGCGGCTGAGCCTATGTCATAATTACCATTAGCCATGTATCTGTAAAGTAAAGCCATATTATCAAAGTCATCATAATATTCAACAAGAGAAACTAAGTGGAAGTGGTGAACAATCGTCAAGAGTTATGCCTGCAAATATCGAAGATTTGCTTTTGTAAACAACACGGATTGTCTTACTTAGTTGTTTGAATCATACAAGAACGTATTCGTGGCACGTGATGTAATGAAGTCTAGACCAAAATTACAGTATGAGATGTGATCATCTTATGAGCTCTGCATAAAATTCCTTGTATCCCTGAGATAGGCCACTCCCCCTGTCCGAATTCAATCATAGACATCTTTGGGTACCGGATGGATGCATGAGGCAATGTTCACTAAATTTGATCATAGACTTCATTCGTGACACGTGGCATGTATTTCGATTCTCATGTAATAGAAGGACAAAGGGATGCATTTCGCCTCATGATACAAAGGCTGAGATGCATTAATTGATGGGTTAGTCCAAGTTAATTACTCTAACCGCATGAAATATGTTTTCTTTGGGGACAGGACAGGTACTTGATGGATGCATGAGGCAATGCCTGCTAAATTTGATCATAGACCTCGTTATAGGTGATGTGTGTTTTGACTCTCGAGAGATGAAAGGACAAAACGGATGCATTTCACCCCGCGATCTAAGGGATGAGATGCATTGATTGACGGATTGGACCCCGTTAATTACTTCAACCGCGTGAACTATAATTTCTTCGGGGACAAGACAGGATTTGTCAATAATATGAAGAGCCCAAAATTTCAACTTCACGGGGGTACAGAGCGTTGTGCTTCCTACCCCACATTTCTTTTCGAGGAGAAAAATGTGATCCGGAATGATCCGGTAGCTGGCGTTGCCGAGATGAAAGGAACTCCAGAACTAACGTTCACGACAGACTTGTTTGTCATCCACTGGGGACACATACCTATCGTCCTTGAATATATAGGAAGAGGAGTCCATTCTTCCCCAGAAATCAACCCCGATGTGCAAGGCGAATATTCGAGCCTGGTTGTGCTATCATTGATTCTGTACCAAAGGAGGCCCTATTCAATTACTCACTGCCCTTGCCGTGGTGCAGTTCCTCGTTCCGTTCTAATCTCCTCAAATTCTTTGAGCTAGTGTCGTATTTCATGCCAAAGTTCTCATTGGACACTTGCATGTTCCTTCTGGAATTAACGAATTGCGTCGTCCACCTAAGAATATATGTTGATGTCGTGATCAAGATAGATGTTGGTAGCTCCACAGTCTATGCTTATGAAATATGCACTTTTATGCTTAAGATACTTACTTTTTGGTGAAACATAGATGAGAAATTAATCTATGTATCCACTTCATCATATGACTCCCATCTTCGAGGACCAAGTGAAGTTCTCATTCACTAATGTGACATTTCCAAACTCACTCACTCGAGGTATTGTCTACTTTGCCCTCTCTTATACCGGGTTTTATAATTTTTTCCTTTAGTATACAAGCAAACATTTTTTTAGAAGGTCATCAATCTTGATAGTGCTCTAACCTAGGCTAAGGCTTAATTTTAGAGTTCCAAAGGAAAGTGTTTTATTATTTCAAAAGGTGCATCCGTGAGTTAATTTTATTTTTTACACACACGCACGCATGCACACACGTATGGCAAGCTTTCCCCCTATTCAATGTGCAATTCATTTATACCTCCTTTTCCATCCTAGAATCCTCCTAGGAGACGCACCTTGCTTGAATTTCTTTGGCCTTGGTGACCATTCTATGACCTTGTCAGATTTGGTCATTAGAACTAAAATGTTGCTTGTCTTCACATAATTATAATTTAGACCATCCCATGTATTGTTGCTTGGAACACACAGGTCACCTTGCCAGCTCTCTTTATTCAGGCAATGCATTGCCTTGGTATCATTGATAGATTTCATTGTAATTTATACCACAACAATAACAGGTTGGTTTTCAAGAATTTTGGTGTTGTGAAAATAGACAAACACTTTCAATTGTACCAATTGAGTTCAAAACCTTTTTATATTGGTATTAATTCAGTTCATTTGGCCAATTTAGATTGGAAATTACCGACGTGGACACCGGCTGACGCCGACATGGACATTTTTATATAATATATATATTTTTAATTTATTGAAATTTTTAAATAAATTTTTGAATTTTTTTTTCTTTTCTTTACCTTTTTCTTTTCTTTTTCTCTTCCCCTTTCTCTTCCTTTTCTCTTTCCGATGGCCATCGCTAGCCACCGGTCATAGCCATGGCCGAGGATGGCTGGCCTCACCTAGGCGAGGTCACACTCGCCGGCCACAGGCAAGGGTTGGCCTTGCCTGCCCAAGGGTGAGTGTCACCCGGCCGGTATCCACGTCAGTAATTTCCAACCTAAATTAGCCGGATAGACTCAATTGATACCAATATAAAAATGTTTAGGATGCAATTGGTTCAATTAAAAGGTTTAAAACTGAATTGGTACCGATGCAATAGATTTAAGACTTTTTAGGTATTTTTCCCCATTGTAATTTATACCACAATAGTAACAGTTTGGTTTTCAAGAATTTTGATGTTGTGAAAGTAGATAAAACACTTTATATGTTCAAATTGAAGTGATTTCCAAAAAAGAAGTAAGCCAAGCGAAGTATAGCCTCAATTGAAATGTTTAGAACTGAATTGGTACCGATGCAATAAATTTAGGACTTTTTAGATACTTTTCCCCATTGTAATTTATACCACAACAGTAATAGTTTGGTTTTCAAGAATTTTGATGTTGTGAAAGTAGATAAAACACTTTATATGTTCAAATTGAAGCGATTTCCATAAAAAAAAAGTAAGCCAAGCGAAGTGTAGCCTTTACTCTTTGGGGATAAACCAAGTGAAGAGAAGCGTATTAACGATCAAACTTGCATCTTCTAGCGCTCATTGGAGAAAACACTATCTTATTCCGCTAAGATTTTCACAACAAGCTTCTTGAAGCTCAATTTGCACCTTAGATTTTAGAAAACTCAGCTCATGACCTTTTCGTCACCACAATCTTTGCGTACCAAATATCTCATCACCAATAATTACTCATTCAATCCAACATGGCTTCTATTCTGATGGAGCAAACAAGGCAAGTGAATCTAAGTAATTACCTTCTGAGAGCTTGTGAGGTATCTTAAGAGGAGTGAGCTTTAAGATGTCCTAGACAACTGAGAGGGTACTCTTTATCAACTGGAGACATCAATCTTATCGTCAAGTCCTTATTCCTTCATCATGTTTTACTTTCAATTAGCCATGCGGAAATGCACAAATACCAAACTAGTCAAGTCAGATTATGCGAGAAGCATCTTTCAAAGTAAAGTTTGAGATGAATGGAATTCAATGCAACAACTAATCGCTAAAACCGTCGAACATATCTGTTGACCAATTTAAGAATGCGAGACAACACAAAGTGGAGATTGACCAGTTTATGTAGCAAAACGAGTGAAAGCCAGTTGCTATAGTTTCGGCTGTACCAGGCGCGATCATAAACATCGTCTCTGTAACTGGTTAAGGGATTTTCACAAACAGTTGATATGCAAATTTTCAAGCTTCTATGTCTTTGATTGTTGTTATACTACTACTACCATCAGTCAGATTCCTGTACCTGATAATAGTTGGACATCATGTGCATGATTCAAGTAGGCAGGCGCTTGTCTGGAATCGTTAAGTGGACAGTGTACCGACTGGTTTTTTTTTAGCAACCCACGCTCATATTATATATAATCAGCACTTCGGAAATTGATTTATTACCTCATACTGATCATTCTCAACGAGGGCCTAAAGATATTAAAGGGCGTTAGTAAACGAAGTTTTATCTATTACTGCAAATAGGGATTGTCAACAAAAAGAGTGGTCCGATAAAAAGGTACATAAGAAATCGTAACATCGTATAATTACTAAATTATAAAGCGCAAACATTATCAACCGTGAATAAGTATCTCTTTGTGAGTTTCTCAAAGAAAATTGAGTGTTTTAGTCAAAGTTATTAAATTATTCTGGAATTTCTATTTAATTTTCCAAAAACGACTTGCCTTGCATGCTTAGGGCCTACGCCGACGTCGTGCCGCTCGACCAGCTTCGGGAACCCAAATTCAATTCCATAGATGTTACTGTCCAGATCCTTTAATTCCAAAGCTGTATCCATTGGGCCTTCTGATAACGTCCTTGCTTTCTCCGGAGTCGGTGTATCCTTCATTCGTCTCAAAGCATATGTTGCTCCCGTTGTTGAGGTATGCATTAGGTAACCCACAATCGATACTTATGAAACCTTACAATTTGGAAAAATTAGATCCAAATAGTCAATTTATTCCCAATTTGTGCCATAGCAGCTCAAGAACTCAAAAGCGGCAATCTCTTGCCGGGCTTTGACAGTTGGCATTAATTAGCTGTGATTAATGTAATTTTGTAAAAAAAAATTAATCCTCTCTCATCAATCTCGACCATACAAACTTGCTAGAACTGAAGTATAAGATAGGTTTTATGTTTATCATTTGGCTTCTCTCTTCTTCTTGTTTTATTTGATGGCTTTCTCAATGAATGAGAGAGAGAGAGAGAGAGAGAGAGAGCGACGTTGATCTTCCCTTTTTCGAGGTCCATTAGAGAGGTTCTATAGGGAAAGGTCTCTTACCAATTTACATATCAATATCAGCTTTATTCAAGTACCCAGTATCCGAGGTGGTAGGAATAGAAGTTCCCATTGGACATAAAAATAATTCATTCAATTTGACTACTCAGTTAATATTGGTATAGACAAGTATAAATTAGGGATGGCCGATTCTCGATCTAGTCCTATTCTAATGAAACCAGTCACTTATTGTCATTACATTGAACAAAAAGAAATATCTGGTGAAATGTTTGACTTCCAATGGACCAACAAACCGACTGGAGTAAAGAAGTTCAACACTCAAACGTTCCCAACATAGATGAACTGAGTTCCATTGGAAATCATGTCTATGTTCTCGCCCTCCCTTTGCTCTTCCTTGTTGCAGGGAACTTAGAGGAAAAAAAAGGGGACCGAGCTTTACTGGCCTCACTTCAAGTTGGGAGCTAGATAAGAAACATACGCCCCCTGGTGCTTCCAGTATCAACCAAATATTCATTGTTTCTTTTCCTTTTGTGTGTTCTTTGTTATTAGAGCGGCAAAAAATAAAAAAAACAGAACAACACAGGTCAACAAAAGGCAAGGTTAGGCGAGAAAATTAAAATATATATTATATATAGTCGATCCGATCTGATTAGTACAATTCCCACCCTAGAATTGGGGTGGGAACCAAACCAACCAGTCACTAGTTCCAAAAGTAGGAACTTCGGACCGAACCAACGCCTCCTAGAACTACCCAGAACCGGGTAGTCCAGTTTGATCCAAGTGGTTCCTGGTTTGGTTGGTCCGTCATACTCACCCCTAGTATAAATTATAGATTTAGACTTTTGGCTCCCTCTTGTTATTTCACTTGCTTCATACCGTTATTTATACTATAACATGGGGAAGGCCACATGAAATTTGAAGAAGGAGATCGCATAAAAGAAATAAATTGAGGTAGAACCCGGTTTTAATTCCACGTTAGAATGTCCAACCAAAAAATCAAACTCATAGGTGGAGGGGACCATATGTACATAAAGAGAGAAAAAATCTCCCATAAACAAGCAATGGGAGATACTTTAACACAAGATTTTAATATTAATCAATGTCTTCATACAACCATCTAAGTTTTTAAAATAGTTAACATTGATTCCACAAACTTTCTATTCACGATAGTCCCACATTGATATAAACTCATTTATCGGGGATATCATTAACTTGATCTTTGAGCAAATTGAATCTTATTAATTAGTTGAAATTAGTACTCATTTTAAAATTATGGAATGACGTACTTTGGGATGTATTTGAAAGCTTGTACGCTCATATTATCATTCTAATTATCAGAATAATGTCGGCTTTCATTTAGGTTCTCTTTATTTGGCAAGTGGCGGAAGTCGATAACTTAGGGAACATTCAATTTGCATGAAATGGATGACGCTATTCAGACTCTAATCTCCTTGTCTTCTCTATTCTTTACGATCTCGATTATCTTGTTGCACGTGATGAATCCATAGTCATCAAAAGTGTCTTGGCTCTCCCCTTGTCTTTTAACTAGATCAGGAAAGCTTCCGTCAATTCTCATGGCAGACCAATAAAGTCACAAGAGAATTGACGATAAGGCACTCGAGTTCAGGACACACCTTCTACATCATAAGTGTTTTGGCTCTGTGGTTCTGCTGTAGCATCCGGTGCTTGATCAAAGTTCCCCGAAACCAGAAGGGACATCACATACGTATGTCACCAAATGCGAAAACTACTGCTGGTCTAAGATCATTAACAGGTTCTTTTGTTGGTTGCCTTCTAAGGATGAACCCTCATTTTTGCTAAATCCCCCCATTGATCGCTGTGGATGGGACTATTCTGTGGTGCATCGGTGGATCCTCTTTTGAAGAATCAGGCGATGGTAATGATATACCGGTGGTGCGCATCTTCTCCGGTCAGATAGCTCTTGTCTAGTCAATGGTACTGGTTGTTGCATTGGAACCCGAAAACGGCAGGCCTACTAAAAATTATATGAAATGGGGATTGCCTTTTATCCGTATAGAAACATTTTACGAATGAGTACATTATCAAAAGCCAAGCTTAAGTCCGGTGTCCATAATTTGTTAAAAGATGCTTATGTGTATATAATTTGAGCTTATAAGGAACATTAGTCCCTTATCCTTAATTTTTCTCACTCTCCCTGCTCGACGTTGCAAAATTGTTGCTACTTAATCAATGGTGTGGATTCCAACTGAAATCTCGGCTACATTCCAAGAACATGCTGCGGGGCCTGCTAACGCCAACTACCCCATCCATGGAAAACCCCAACCTGTGAATCCACCTCCCCCCAAACTCAACATTGAACTCCTAATTTCGCAGTATTAGGAATGCCACGAAATGACATTATTAATGGAGAAAGGAGCGACAAAGAACGAAAGGTTATCATTGTTCTAAAGCAAGTTTTGAAGATTCAATCACACAAAAGAAACAGGAAATGGATGACGCAATCCAAAAAAGTAATAGCACAAACGTTAATCTTTTACCTAAAAGGAAAGTAGCCTTTCTTGATTGGAAAAGTTATGCTACCTTGCCACAGGGGCATTGTCAGAATGAAGCTCCAGAAAGGTCATTTCAAAAGAACCACTTGATTTGCTCGCTGAAGACTCCTTCAGCTCTGCCAATACCTGATTAATGTCCGGCCTTTGGATCGCCGTTGGTCGTGTACAAGACATAGCAATCTCCACTACTTTCCAAGCCGAGTTAATGTCGAATTCTCCTTGCAACCTTGGATCCATAATGCTCTGTATATCACCTCTTTCAATGATAGGAATCAACCATTCTAGTATGTGCATGCTAGCGCCGCCATCCCGGCTTCTCATTATTGCATGTCTGCCCGTGATCAACTCAAATAGCACAATTCCAAAACTATAAACATCGCTCTTTTTGGTTAAGTTTCCAGAAGCTTGAAACCTGGGAGGAAGAAAAAAACAAATGACGGATCTTTAAATCAAATACAAAAGCCGAGGCAATGTCACTATCTTTAATGCAAATTTAGATCCTGAACTGAACCAAATCGATAATATTAAGATTTAGTCATTACTCGGGGTCGAGGTAGCCAGGAGTGCCCGCAGGACAAGTAGACACATGAGAATCATTTTCAGCTGCAAAAACTCTTGACAAGCCAAAATCAGCTATTTTGGCTTGGAAGTCTTCGTTTAACAAGATGTTTGTAGTCTTCAAGTCTCTGTGGATGATAGGTGGCTTGCAACCATTATGCAAATAATCCAAACCTGAAATCCTCACAAAAAACAGCGTCAAAAATTCCAAAGCAATGATGGGAAAAAACCTACAATTGAGGATATCTTATTTGTGTACCTTGTGCTGCATCCACAGCTATATGTAGTCTCTTATTCCATGTCAAGACCTTCGGATGGTCCACTGTTGGATGGATTTTAACTATATCTATGAGCAAGAAATAGAATTTTACAGGATCGTTTCAGAGAAGAAACAATACAATAGGACATAAAAACGCACCTGATAAATGTTGCCTTAAATTTCCATTGGCCATGTATTCATATATTAATGCCATGTGCTTGAAATCATCGCAATATCCAAACAGAGAAACCAAGTTTCCATGGTGAACAATTATTAAGAGTTGAGCCTACAATATCAGGATTTTGCATTATTACAACATATACTGACCATATTCTAAGTGGAAATTTCTGGACAAACATCTGCGTCTTAGCATAAGTTGATTTTAAGAGAAAGACTGATTGATCATTCCATCTAACCTCAGCTTGAAATTCCTTGTACCCTTGCTTTGATGATTCAGAAAGCATCTTCACTGCGACTACGGCACCATTATCTAGTGTACCAAGATATACCTTTCCAAATCCACCTTCACCAATCACTTGTCTAAAGTTTCCAGTGATTCTTGAGACATCTCTATACTTAAAGGATCGATTTTTTAATCTCAGCATCCTTTCACTAGATTCTGTACCAAAAAGTTCCCTATTAGTATTGTCACTGCACTTTGGATAGTAGACTTTCAAAGAAAATTCTCCAACTGCATAATCAACAGTTAAAAGACGTAGGTTTTTCTGATCCCGTTACAAGAGCTATATTGATGGAGAGGAGGACCAAAACTCGATATCTAGCCAGGGATTATCTGTTAGCTGCCACCAATATGCTGACAAATAGATTTTTTGTTCAATACATATAGATAAGTTTGAGATTGTAAAATCAATCTTTCTTTTAGGGAGCACTGAAATGTGAAGGACAAAGTTGTATTCTTAAGTTGTTGTAAGTCCTTCCCGTGCATTGCACGGTCACTTTTGAATTAAAAAAATAAGAAATTTATTGTCAATAAGTTAAGCTGAATACTGCACAATCTCTTTGTGATGCTGATGCGACCATACTGCGGTAATTACTCTCTCCTCTCCATTTTCTTGTGATCACTATGTAGCTTAGATTACTAGCATTTGGAAATTTTGATTAAAGCCACCTTTATTCCTGATTGCAATGTCAATGAGATCATAAAATAATACTCATAGGGTGGATTAAAAGATATAGCAAGTTGCTTAGTTGTATATCCTCAATTAAATTATCCTAGAAAAAGACATTGCAGATAGAACCGTACCAAAAAAAAAAAAAACAAATTCAAGATCTTTATCAAATGCAATGTAGATTGTGTGAACAGGACATGTAAGAAAACTTACCAGCTGTTCTTTTCCGTTTAAATAACCAAACGATAGCCAAAGCACCAAAGAGAACCACAAAGAAGCCTGAAACTGATGTAACAACTGGAATGAGGATGTTTTCTTGTTTCTTCTTCCGCGGGCAAGGATTAGCTTGGCAAAGATTCACGTTTCCTGTCAAACTGCATCAAAGAATGATGGAGCTGAACTTAAATTCCTATCGACATTGCCATGTGGTGATGACAAGTTGGCCTTCTTATTTGTTTTTAATCACATTAAAAGAGAAAAAAACATGTTGATAGTCTTTCCACCCTATAGCAGTTGCATATGGAGGGAGGGAGGGAGGGAGGGAGGGAGAGAGAGAGAGAGAACCTCATGCTTAAAGTATTGTCCATAACCTTTCTCTTAAGAGCTTCAGGAACTGACCCACTCAGGTTGTTTCCACTTAAATTTCTGCAAATGTAGCCATGATTAGAAATTTGCTCACTTTAGATCCTTTGCTGCTTCACTTAGACACATTAACTTACAGAAATCTAAGATTTGGTAATTCTGCTAGAGTTTCTGGTATTGCTCCTGTAAGCTGATTGTTGGACAAATCTCTGGAAAAGTGCAAGTTTAGAACACCTAATATTAAGCAGCTCCATAACCAATAATTCAACAACCTATGTCGCCTAAGACAACCTTAATCATTTGATCATGAGTTTACTCCTAGGGGGTGCCTAATCAAATAATTCAACCATGGTGATACTTACAAGTATTGCATTGCTGATAGATGGAACAGTGATGAGACTATGTTGCCAGTCAAATTGCTAGAGCTCAATTTCCTGACCATCATAGATCAAAAGAGAGGAACCTGTCATTGCCATCCTCGTAGAGGCAGCATTTTTTGTAGTATAAAGAAAAGTGTATGAATCAATTCTACAGAACAAAAATATATTAGGTCCACCTAGCGTGAATGTTTTAGGTACTAGAGACCACTCATAATAGTTCTCATTCCTTGCATGGGTCTCACTATCTCCTTGTTGCACTATATTCTATTTCGTCCCAAAATGAGTACACAAGATGAGTACTCTATTGCCATTTTGTAATATACCAAAATGAGTACTGGAGGCTATAATGCTGTAATAATGTCTTGTAACATCCTGGCCAAATCCATCTGGACAAAGCCTACAATGGCTACTTAAGATTGTGACTTTTGGGGGTAGGTGTCAAATTTTGATTCACTTCATGTTGCTCTGTCCAATTCCATGCGAGACTTTGAATGTAAGGTAACTACAATCAAACAGAGCCAAAAAACTTGACAAATGTATGACGAAATTCTCGGTCCTTCTGAAAATTAAATCTGGAAGCTTGCATTCATACTAATTGTTCTTTCACTGATAAACAAAACTTCCGATTTTCATGATGATTTAGGATTCTGTTTAGGTTTCACCTAGAAAATCTGTATCATCTAAGAAATAGTGCCAGGAGACTCACAGCGAGGTAATCCTTGGAGGATTTCTGTAGCTACAATTTAGTCCATCCCATGTGTAGTTTCTTGGCATGCACGGATCACCTTGCCAGCTTTCTCTCTTAATGTAATACTTTGCTTTAATGTCATAGATAGCTTTCACTGTGGTTGAGGTCACCAAAAAATGATCGATTATTTAGAGAGAAGGAAAGAGATCCAAAAAGTGATAGCCATCACGTAAATGAGTTCTACATACTTTCAGCTTATAAAAAGACTAGTAACATTTCAGGGCTTCAATTTGAAGAGACTTTCCAGCAATTTACCAAGTAAAAAGAAGCCAGAGCAAGGTATTAAGCAGATCGCAGAGTAATACTTAGCCACAACTGTTGATCCCAACAAACCAACTATTGATCAGAGTTCACAAAAAAACATACGACTCACAGTGAAGACTAGTATATTTAGCATAGGATTTACCAAAATCTTACTTATTCATGGTGGAATTTCTGTGTAATTATTATCGACGTCAATTATATCATAATTGTACGAACTGTGTATAGAAAATGAAACATGTAGAAGAATAAAAGCATACCATCATCTTGTGCTGTGGGTACATTTGGAAGATCACCAACGGTATAGGCCTCCATGGCATTGAGGATCGGTGGATTTCCAGACTTATTTGTCGATTCAATTGAGAAGGAGATGAGCGACCCGCTAACTGGAGTGGAAATTACAACCACTGGCTTTAAGTATTCAAGGCTCACCGTCTTCGTGAATTGATTATCATTCATGGAAATTGTGAACTCCCTCTGCAGACCGCCGGTGAGTCTCTCAATCTCCATGAAATGAAAGTACACAATCCATTTCTTTGTGGAAAATAGAATCGAAGGTGTCCATTCTAAATACAAGGGAAAACTGGCATTCATTGATCTTTGAGCAGTCTGAAGAACTTCCGCAGGAACCTTATAGTTATACGCATCATTATCATCAGCTAAATCAATAGCCGATGTGGTTTTCACTCCAATCCACTTGCTGTAACTATAAGGTTTCCAGATCCGATCGTAAACATCGATAGGGTGCCTGTGCGAGCCATTTCCACAAGCACTTTAAGAGTAAATAATTAAGCAACTGACTGAGCACAAGCAAATGCCAATTCATATGGAGCATGGGAAAGGCGAAGCTACTATATTCAACACATTACTAGCGAAATGAAGGGCACATATTATTTCTGCAGTGGTCCTTTGTGGTATTTTTCGCAGTTTTGAGACCTGTGATTACTTGACATTTGTATTTCAAAAATTAACTCACCTGATACATTCTACTCACTATATACTGCATATTTGTATTTCAAAAATTAATTATTGGTCACCTGACTTCGGTCTCCAAGAGTCGTCCGACATCGACGCGCCATCTGTTTTGCAAGAATCCAGATCCCAATCGATAGATGTTATTATTCAAAGCTCTTAGCTCCAATGCTGAAATGAAGGGCACTCCTTTGCCAATGTTCACAAGACACACTTGTATATCATCTGCCTCAGACATGTACATGATCTCTCCAAACACGAAGTTGGGATTGTTCACCGTGGACCAATAATGAACATCAATGTATAGGTCGAATGAAGGAGCCTGATTCTTCCCATCATAGTTCCCGTACCAAAATGATGCCCTAATCAAGTAGTTGTTGTTCTTGCCTTGCTCTGGTCTCAAAGTGTAACAATTCCTCATTCCATTGGGAAAACTCCTTAAATTCTTCGAATATTGTCGTGTTTTTTCATCTATGACTGCTGTGGATATCTGCATGTTTACTCCAGAGCTTATGAACCGTTCATCCGTTTCATATGTCACCTTGGTTTTCTCGTCAGTGTATTCATTAGATACTCCACAATCGATGCTGATAAAACCTTGTAGTTTAAAGAAAAGAAAAACTCAATAAAATGGAACGACTGCTTTTTTGTGGGATTATTGGAAGAAGCTCACTGAATCTTGATCATTCACATAATTCCACACTATTGTATCTAGTGTGCTCACGATTTGACACTAACATCAAATAAGAATGAATATAAAGAAATGACCATGTCGTTTCATTAATGATGGTCAATTACAAGCAAAGCATGCTAACATAATAGACGATTTACAGATTTAGTAACCAATCAGGCCAAAAGTTTTTGATGTCATGTGTACTCGTCCGAACTTATTAACTGTCTTTTGGACTGCGAATCCTGGGTTTGATATCTAATATATGGAATGAATCGATGCATTTTCCATGCATTACACATTTTTTTGAAGTAATGACAAGCACGAAACATTTCTCCCAGAAAAATTAGCGTCTTATGCAAAACTCAAAAACTTTTCTCAACAGACACGGAGAGGGAGGGGGGGGAGGTACCTGGATTTTGTTGGGCTTGAACCACAAGGACTAGTGCTGAAGCAAAAGCAGCAAGCAACGCAAACGAGAAAGCTGTAATTGATCTTTCCATCGTCATGGAGCAGTGGAGATTGTCGAAGAGACAAGTGTGAGGAAGATATGCATGCACACCTTACATTTATATCATGACCAACCGACATCATCTTTATGGCTATGGCCCAGTATATTTCATTGGTAGTTGTTGCTTTGTATCGTAATTTTTTGTATAATTTATATTGTTATAGGAAGCAACACACGACCCCATCAGGTGGTTGTTCGCCCACGGATTACTCTCATCTTGATTTTTTTTTTTTTCAGTTTATATGACCGAGTCATGGCTACAATGCAAGAAGACCAAGACTTTCAGCTAGGTCATCGTCTGCAAAATGCATCAGTCTTACTGCTTATATAAATGTCAATAGACAGCTTTTGATTGGACATATCGTCCATCGGTAAGTTCGAAGCAATATTCCATGATATGCGCTAATTTTTTACGTGTATCATTATTGCAATACACCACGAAACTTTTTTTTTTTTTTTTACAGCTAAAGGCATCCCCCATGAAAAACCACACGGTAAATTATGAAAGGGAAGAGTAGTTAATTGGAGTTCTCCGACTGAATTTTCTTCGGTTTATATTGACCAAGTCATGGCTACAATAAAAGCAGACCAAGACTTTGCAGTTAGGTCTTCGTCAATGAACGTATCAAAGTCTAGGCACCAAAATACACGTCAATAGACAGCTTTTGACTGACGACATATCGGCCGTTGGTGTGCCCTAATTATTTTACGTGTATCATTATTACAATGGACCGTGGAGTCAACTATTCTTTTTCCTGCTACGGGCATTCACCATGAAAAATCTTAAGGTAAATTATGAGAAGGAAAGGTAATTATATATACGATGTAAATAAGGGGAACTTATTATTTATTTTTTGGACTGCGAATCCTGGGTTTGATGTCCGATATATTGAGTGGGTCGATACATTTTGCCAACATTCAATCTTGTAACGTTCTTATCACACAGGAAAAACATTCCGCAATATTTTGAAGCAATGACAAGCACAAAACTTTACTCTGAGATGACTCACAATCTTTGCTTAACGAGAGAGAGAGAGAGAGAGATGGATTTTGTTGGGCTTGAACCCAGAGGACTATTGCTGAAGCTAAAGAAGCAACGCAAACCATAAAGCTGTAATTGATCTTTCCATTGTCATCGAGGAGTGGAGATTGTTGAAGAGAGGAGGGCGAGGAAGGTACGCATGCACGCCCTATATTAATATCATGAGCTCTCAATACAACGACTTGACATCATCTTAATGGCTATTGGCCAGTATATTTAATTGGTAGTGATTATTTTGTATCTTGATATACACCTCTCCCTTGTACTGCAGTCTTCAAGTATGCTTGACAATATGATTAATAGGAGGATGTGTGTTGGCTCACATTTTCAGCATTTGGCATGACCAGAATAAATTGAATCACAAACGATGTTTCCGTGATTGACAAGAATTTGTAGCTCCGAAGTTCCCTTGCTACCTTTGTATCATCTACAACGAGCACTGAACGAACCATCACTATCGACAAACCTTACCATGGTTCGAACCGGCCACCTTCGCTTGCCATGGGTCATCACCAAAGGCTAATTTTGTTATCAGCATTGGCCATAATAATAATAATAATAATAATAATAATAATAATAATAATAATAAACTTCACGTGAGGAAACCTTGAGATATGAAAGGGGAATTAGAATAAAATAATAAGCAGCGAATCCTGATTTTTTTACTTTTCTTAAAAAATTTATACAAAAATAATTGGATCTAAATAAATCCTTAAATTACTTTATTTGAACTCAATGATGTAAAATATGGGGCATTCCCAGCTTGTTGTGGAAGAAAATATACAACTTAAAATAAGGAGTGTATGGCTTGCGGGCATTAGCATCGAAAAATAAGAAACCAGTCTAAACTGGGAGCCCTCACTATAGGGACTACCGCTAGTGGCCCTCCGCTAATTTTGTTATATGCACTGGCCAATATCATTCGTAATAATAATAATAATTATAATAATAAACTTCACGTGAGGAAACTTTAAGATCCGAGAGGGGTATTAGAATAAAATAATAAGCAGCAATAGTCAATGGAATCCTGATTTTTTATTTTTCTTCAAAAAATTATACAAAAAGAACACTTTCAATGTTTACCACGTGCTTGTTTTTTCCTCTTTCCTTTTGGTGTTCTTCTTGGGACTTAAACACACTAACAAAAATGAGGAAAACATCACTGTTCTTATTGAGGAGTTTCGCAAGTGTGACTGTAATTAATGGTGCGTTTGTTTTCCGGAAATCGTACCATTTTTGGAAAATATTTTCTAGGAAATCATTTTCTATGAAAATGATTAGTTTTCCTGTGTTTGGTGATATGTGATTGAAAATGTTTTCAGGCGTTTAGATGGCATTTGGAAAATGATTGAATAACATTTGAACTTCATTGATGAAGATGATGAGAATCGCTGAAGAAGAACAGTTTTTCTCTAGGAAAAAAAGAAGAGAGATTTTGGAAAGTAAAAGAAAAGGACAGAGATGACCTAATAAAAAGGAAAAACTTAAAGACCTAATAAAGAGGGAAAGTGTTTTCCCTTTCCCACCCACAGAAATTCATTTTCCTAAAATAAAACATAATATTTTTGTTAACCGAAAAGTATTTTCCATTGACCAAATCATTTTTGGAAAACAAACAATGGAAAAGCCCGGAAAACACTTTTCGGAAAATACTTTTCAAAACATACGCACCCTAACATTATATTGCACACAAGGACCAGCTACTTACTGGATCACTTTACTAAAGCCTCTTCTCGTTGGATTTCAAAGTCACATGCAACTTGCGCCTCTAATTACTCGTTCTAGTACAGTTTCTGGCCGCGTGCTCTGATTCGATCCTCGACAACCTAGACATGGCCCTTGAACCTCGGACTTCAATACCACATGCAGAGTTTTGAAAGCGTGGTGGAGCCCTTTCAACTCCACCCTTGCACATGCTATGATTAATTGCTCTAATCAGAGCAATTTTATGATGCGAGATTTTTTCTTTTAACATAATCCATGCGTGCATTCACTTTGATTAATTGCTCTAATCAAAACAATTTTTTGATGTGAGATTTTTTTAACACAATCCATACATACATTCTAATAATCTCCTATTTTTTGATGTGGGATTTCTCTCAATTTGTTGAGAGTGTATAACTCATACATGCATTCTAACAATTTCTCATTTTCTGATATGGGATTTCTCTCATTGTTGAGAGCGCGTGGTAGAAACCTGATACTTTTTGCCTAGAGAGATTGCAAGAGGGAGTTTAAGTTTAAATCTGTCAACATATATAATTAGACTCACATCACTCAAAAACTTAAACTACTAAGTCATGAGCCAACTAGATATACTAACTATGCCACACCACATCAATTTTTCAATGTTGAATTTTTTCAACATAACTTACACATGTATCTAAATAAAAGTAAATAAAAAGTCCATCAAAATGTGGACAACTCGTCCTATATGTATTTTGAATGGCCCATATCTATTTTTTCCCCTTTTTATCTCCCAATTATTTTCTTTTCTCTTTTCTTCTGATTTGCCCTTCCTCAAGGACATGGAATGTAACCTTAAAAGTTACACATAATTATTTTATTTTTATTTTTTTTTATTTTTTTTTGATGACCGAGGACTCCACCTGGGCCCCGTCGCGCTCGGCAAGCGCTAAGGAACCGGGTGCCTATACCTCGGGCCAGTGCAAGCTAGCCACCACACTCACACCAGCAATTTAAGTCACCTAGCGAACGCCGGGATTTGAACCTTGCACCTTTTGCGAGAGGCACAATGCTCAAACCAACGACGCCACCACAGCGGGTGGTAGTTACACATAATTATTGATATCTTAAAAGTAAAAAATCACGACTCTTCGACTTATTTAACGTTAATAAACCCCCACGATATTGACCAGCGATTGCAGTGACCAGTAAAACACATCGGCAATTTATCGGCAAACTTAATCATACTAATTAAGTCAGGTCTCTGTTACAAGCAATCCCGTTTCTCAAGGTCCAGAAGAGAGAGAAAGTCTCTTACCAAATATATGTATAAATGAAGATATTAGATGCAACCCGTGTTAATATGGTGCTCTATAATAGCTCCCAGCATCTGAGACGGTGGAAAAGGAGAAGTTCACATTGGACATACGCTAATTAATTAAAGTTAGCTATCGAGTTAAATTTTCTCTGGCTAAGTATAAATGATAGCTTTTGACCTGGGCTATCTCTTGTTGTTACACTAGCTTCACATATACCATGATTTCTGTTACAACATTTGACTATTAAAGCATGGACTCCGAGGCATTGACAATCGGTGGCGGTGGATATCCAGACTGCCTCGTCGTTGCATTTAAAAAGAAGATAATCTGGGAAAGGACACAGGAGGGGAAACTACGGTCACCGGCGTGAATTGGCCATATAGCAATGTGCTCGTTCTCATCGACTTCCAACGCTTTGCCTTTCGGTCTTCCAAGGAGTAATATAATAATTTCCACTTTAAGTAAAGAAAGAGAGCCATATAAAAATATTTTTTGTTTATTCATTTTGGTAAACAATACAAGCGTTCGATTTTAGGAAAATATTTTCTAAATCTTTCATTTTTCATGAAGCAAAATGGAGCTAAAAAGAAGCAAAACTGATAAACATGTACTGAATCATGAACTCTTCCAACTGGTTCCAAGACCTTCATGTGGTTGAGATGTTGTGATATCTAGAATATATTGTCAAAAGTTCAACCACAACTAACAAAAGACAGACTCAAAATTCAAGAAATAGTAAGTTTATTTGTAGTAAAAATGGAGAAATAATAAGGGACGATGCAAGTTTCTTATAACGTGATTGATAAGAATTAAAGTGAAGGAATGACAATGGTAGGCACTGCACCTACAAACCAACATAAGAACTTACGTATGTTCTTTTCTTTTATGTCTCCTTTTTCCTCTCTCTTCTCTCTATCTGAAAAAAAAAAAAAGATACTTCAAGTGTAATAATTTGTGTATAGCGTTTATTTGAATATTAAAGTTTTTTCTCTGAACACTTGAGTACCATTAATTCATTAAGACACCCATTAAGTGACATAATATGGTGTTGATATATGAATTCATGGCTAACGGAAATCTATGACAACAATTATCAGGTACTTTATCACATTCTTGTATGTTCATATTTTCTCTAGAATAATCCTACAAAACATCCGTTTCTTTTTCAAACGCAATGCGAGGATGTCGGTGTAACAGGGGCCAACGCAAATGTCTTGACTGGGGATAGGAGACTACGAATTGCTGTAGAAGTGGCACAAGGTACAAAATTCAGTTATGCATAGTTGTGAAATTTTCCCCACTTCGCATTGGCATGGTTAAAGGAAATTTTGCAAGAATTGCAGGTCTGGATTATCTCCATAACAGTTGTGTGACGCCCATCATCCACAGAGACATCAAGACTACAAATGTCTTGTTGAATGAAAACATGCAAGCCAAAATATCCGACTTCGGTCTGTCAAGAGCTTTGAAAGCTGCAAATAGTACTTACGAGTCATCCAGTCCTTTGGGCACTCCCGGCTACCTCCCCACTGAGTAACGGCTTAAACTTGATCTTGTTGGGATGGTTCTCAATCTCTGTTCTCATAGATATTCCAACAGTCCATGCTCTTGTTATATGTTGTGCAGGTATCAACCATCCGCTTATGACTTAAACCAGAAAAGTGATTTCTGCAGTTTCGGGATCGTGATCCTTGAGCTAATGACAGGACAACAGGCAATGATGCTGGGTGGAGAGGGAGAAGGCATGCCCATATGTGAATTGGCGATTTCAATCATCAAAAGTGGGGATATGCACAGACTTATGGATCGGCGGTTACAAGGAAAATTCGACATCGACTCGGCTAAGAAAGCGGCAGAGGTTGCGGAGTCTTGTACAGAAAAAGAACCAGATACAAGGCCGGACATAAATTATGTTTTGACAAAATTGAAGGAGGCGACTGAACTGGCATCCAAGCACAAGTATGTGGACGGAAATCAAGAGGAGCATACTGGAGCGACCTCCTTGAAAGTTGAATCGGATAGTGCACCCCTGGTAAGGGTTGCTCATTCGATCCGTTAGCGTTAGTCCACTTTGGTCGTGAAACTTTGGCAACTCCCAGTACAAAAATCAAGTCTTCCTACATTTCGAATTTGTGTCTGGATATATAAGTTCGGTATATCCGGAGACTATCCTTGTCTATGTCATTAGAAGTGTCAAGGGAGCACTATCTTTTAATTTTCTCAAATTCATTGATGGTCATACGTTCATGCCGTTCTTAAATTACAACTCGTAACTTGATCAACAGGTTACCAGTTGCACGAATTTACAGTCAGGATTTAGAATTCTGCAACCAATATTACGTGTACATCACGAACGAAAAATAAGTCCATTTTCCAAGACGGAATTTTAGAAATGCCCCTAAGAAAGGCAACTGTCAAATGAGAAATTCTGTGTAATATGGAAATATCGCCTATACTAGCTTGAGCCATGAAGCTAAATCATGAAATCAACCAAGTGCACTCGATAATGTGAACAGATAGGTACAAGTTTACGTGTGAGTCGCAATCAGTCCTATAATATGCTTGTTTTCTCATTGACCGCATAATTCTTACGACAATTTGAATTTGGTTGGCACATCATGATAAACCAAATGTTATCAATTAGAACCCAATGAATTATCCTATAATGATAATTGTGCAAATTTTGTTTCTTCAACTCCTTTGCGAATCTAATATATGTATATACAGAAAAAAAAAAATAGTGGCTAGCGATAAAATAACTTTTTAGAAAAAATAATGAATATTAAGCATGTGAAATGCGTGGGTATGAAGGCTAATAAAAAGTTGGTTAAATAAAAGCTAATAAAAAATATATACAAGCGCACAGGAACTTCTGAAATACACCTGTAGTGCCGTACCATATTACCACTAACTTATTTACATGCAGGCAATCTAACAATGATAATTTGTTTGGCCCCAAAATTTTCATTTATCATTATAAATCAAGATATTAAAAATTAAAAATACGTTTGAAGAATTAGTATCATCAAGGTAATTAATTGGTCTTCCTACTCTTTCACGAATCTAATATATGTATGCTGAAATAACTTTTCAAGAAACTAAACAAAATGAAAAAAATTATTAAAATATTATATTATTCTATCATAAAACATTTTTATCAAACATGTGAATTGCTTGGGCATAAAGGCTTATAAATGGTTTGAGACCACAAAACTTCTTTCGTACATTTATTGTGTCATACGATAAGATAACTAGTCGTTGTAACTAAAAATGAATATATCACAACACATTGTAAAATTGGTACATAGTGTTATAAATATATTGTTGTATTTTGGAGTACAAGAATAGTGTAATATAAAAAAATTTGTGGTAATACCTTTAGAATTTTTTTTCACCTTCTTACTGTTTTCTATAGGAAAGAAACTTTCTGCATCCAAAGAAAAGAAAAATAGAGTTAAATCTCTTCAGAAAATGGCCAAAGTGGCTCTGCTTTTCTCGCCAAACGTTGATTGGAATGACTCGTGTTCGACATTCATTCCTCACTTTACTTTTGCAATCCAATTTGTTTTCTATATAAAATATAGTTTAGTATATATCCAAATATGAATTCCGGGTTTGGCAACAAGTAATAAAATATGAGAGTGAAACAAAACATAAAGTTCATTGAAATTACATCCAGAAAAGGAAGAAAAAATTATGACATGAAATTACACTAACATCGTTTGTTGATGAGTTGTATCCGTGACAATCCACCAATTTGTGTAGACTAGACCATGTCTAAAGAGTGAAATTTAAAGATACATAATGTCAAAAACGTGAATTAAAATTTCTTGATTCGTCTATTCAAACAAAATATCTTGGCAGAAAATCAGACAACGTTTTTGTCTGATTAAGCATTTTGAATGATTTGAGAACTTAGCTGTGCTGGAGTTGGTGGAAAATGAAAAGCAAGAATAGGATGGTCATTGCATTCCCAACATGAAATGACTCTTGATGACCCGCGCTCTCATATTCCACATCAAAAACTCTGTTTTTCCATGGCGAAAGTATTCTCCGACAAACTTTATTTTATCATCCGACAATCTAATAAGGGGGGAAAAGCGGCTTTAGAAAAAGTGAGGCCAGTTTGTATCCACTGGTTTGGTCATTCTTCTGCCTTTTGTTTCATTTATCCAAGTGCATGTCAAGTCTCCTCCATTATTTACACGGGCAAGAGTACAGCCCAAGTGCCAAAACTTGGCACGAGAGGATACTTAAATGCCAAAAGTTACGAAATGTAAACTTAAGTGTCACTTTTTTTGAAAATTGGATCACTTAAGTGTCAATTTCGACGAAAGTCGCCGGAAATCCGACGTAGCTTGTTTTAATAATTGTTTGAATAATTTCTAACATCTACGTGACTCGCCAGAATTCCACGTCAGCTCACATTTATTAAAAAAGATGTCGTTTTGACCAAAGTTTGATTTTTAATATAAATATTAATTAAATAATATTAAAAATGAAAAATATTTTAAAAAAAAGAAGGCAACAGCAGTGTAGGTCGAGGAGCCTCCCCCGCCTGTGGTCGCCGCCCCATCGTCGGTGGGGCGGCGGCGATGGACGGCGAGGGTCGTCGGTGCTTGGGCTACTTGCCTTTTAAAAAAAAAAAAAAAAAAAATTGCTTCTAATATTATTTAATTGATATTTATATTAAAATCAAACTTTGGCCAAAACGGCATCATTTTGGGTCGATCTAGCCACATCAGCGCTCAAAACGACATCGTTTTGGGCTTATTTGGCCATGTCAGCACTCAAAACAACACTGTTTCGACCTCAACTTGCCGAAAAAATGCCACGTCAGCATTTTGGCAGGATTTTCTCGCCGTTGGCACTTAACTGATTCTTTTTCTCCAATCTTGGCACTTAAATGTATATTTCCAAACTTTTAGCACTTAAGTGTCCCCTCATGCCAAGTTTTAGCACTCTAGGGGTCCAGACGTCATTTACACGCAAAACATCTTGGCAAGTCTCTATGCAAACGTTGCTCTTGCTGGTTGTTGTACGTCGAACATCGTGAAAGTCCGATTGCCATCAGTAGAAAAAATTAAAATTTTATCAAATTAATTTTGAGTTTATTGTATGGATCCCAATGCAGTTATAAATTTTTCAACTTCATCAATTGAGTCATATATGTCAAGATTATGTTAGTTCATCGATGCATGCTGAATTAGAATTCACATAGTCATGGCATTTAACTTAAATTATGTTCATGTTAAACAAGAAAAATGCAAAAAGAGTTAATTGACATTGCTTGATCATATTTAGAAATCATGTCTAATTCACGCATACATCAAATGGTTGCTTGGTCTTTAATTAATATTTTGCAAAACATTTACTGGAAGCTTTGCTTAGCACATCAAGGTTTTTCCATCTTCTCAAGTAACTTAAATTTTGCTTAAATTAGTGAATGTTGAATTCCTATTTGCAAGCTTGCATGATCATCTCTCACATATTAGTGGTTAGGCTTAAAATAGACTCAAATTGCTGGCAAAATATTTTTGAAATAAAATGAAAAGGTGCCGAAATGGCATTATATTTACCCAGCGTGTCCAATTCCTTTTATGCATGAATACTGGGTTCACAAATTGCTTGAGTTTTTAATCGACCTACAATAAATGAGTGACTACTCCAAATTGAATTGATTTGCATGGTTAGATGATAAATTTTAAAATCCCAAAGATGCAATTGGTATGAGCTTAGAAGAGTCTACGTTAAGTGTAAGCTTAGTAATCCATTATCTTTCCCTAATGTTTCGCTTCTAGAAAAGTCGCAATAGGAAAAAATAAAAGAGAAAGGGAAAAAAAAAATGCTCCAATGTCCGGACCATGGCTTAGAAAGTAGCATCTGAAATGCACGTGCTCGTCGCATGGCAAGGATTTGGCCTGCTAGTTTTTTTATTTGAAATTCAATTAGTCATTGTAGGCGCAAGATAAGATTCATTCTAAGTTTTGTTTTGAGAAAAGAACTGCCCTTCACACTTCTATTCAAACTTCTTTGGGAAAAGCCCACCAAAAACCCCAAACTACGCCCCTCTCGGGACAATTTTACCCGAACTTTTTTTGGGTCATAAAAAACCCCAAACTATGCCACTTGGGACAATTTTACCCTGAACTTTTTTTGGGTCATAAAAAACCCCAAACTATGCCACTTGGGACAATTTTTGACTTTTTAAGCGAAGGGCATTTTCGTATTTTCACTTTTTTTTTTTTTTTTTTTTTTTTTTTTTTTTCTTCCCTCCGCCGCCATGGCGAGAGGGAAGCCGGCGAGGGTGGCCCTCGCCGCGCCGCGAGGGCCGCCCCGACCAGGCGAGGGCCGCCCCCGCCGGCGAGGGCCGCCTCGGTCGGGTGAGGGTCGCCCTCGCCGGATCCGGCGGGCGAGCGCGGTCCTCCCCGATCGGCGGGGGCGGGCGACCCTCGCCTTCTCGGCGGGCGGCCCGCCCGACGCCGGGAGGGTTGCCCCCGCCGAGACCGCGCAAGGGCGAGGGCGGCCCTCCCCGATCCGGCGGGCGACCGCCCGCCCGAGCCGGCGAGGGCGGCCCTCCCCGATCCGGCGGGCGACCCTCGCCCCGCCCGAGCCGGCGAGGGTGGCCCTCCCGATCCGGCGAGGGCGACCCTCGCCCGCCTGGCCGGCGAGGCGGCCCCGCGCGACGCCGGGAGGGTTGCCCCCGCCGGATCCGCAAGGGCGAGGGCGGCCCTCCCCGATCCGGCGGGCGACCCTCGCCCGCCCGAGCCGGCGAGGGCGGCCCTCCCGATCCGGCGGGGCGACCTCGCCCGCCCGAGCCGGCGAGGGCGGCCCTCCCGATCCGGCGGGGCGACCCTCGCCCGCCCCTGGCGGGCGGCGGCCCCGCGCGATCCGGCGAGGGCGACCCTCCCCCGACGTCGGGAGAGCCGCCCGCCCGCGCCGGGGAGTGCCGCCCCGGCCGGACGGTGCCGCCGGCGAGGGCCCTCGCCGGCTTCCCCGCCAGGGGAAGAGGAAGAGGGGAAGAAAGAAAGAAAGAAAAAAAAAAAGAAAAAAAAAAAAAAAAAAGTGAAAATACGAAAATGCCCTTCAGTTAAAAAGTCTGGGGTAAAATTGTCCCAAGTGGCATAGTTTGGGGTTTTTTATGACCCAAAAAAAAGTTCAGGGTAAAATTGTCCCGAGGGGCATAGTTTGGGGTTTTTGGTGGGCTTTTCCCAACTTCTTTTAACTTTGGATGACTCCACTCGCATATTCTTTCGTTTTGCTCTTTTTTGAAGTGAAGAACAATCATCGAGAGTTGTGCCTGCAAAAAATCAAAGCATTGCTTTTATAAACAACTCAGATTGGTCTACTTAGTTGCTTGAATCATGTAACCATGTATTCGTGGCACATAATATAATGAAGTCTGGACCAAATAATAGTTATGAGATATGATTATGGCATATGACCTGCGCATGAAATTCCTTGTGTCCGTGAGATTGGTTAGTCCACCTGTCCAAATTCAATCATAAACATCCTTTGGGTACCTGATGGCAATGTTCAATAAATTTGATCAAAAACCCCGTTCATGATGCATGTGGCATGTGTTTCGACTCTCTAGATAAAAGGATAAAAGGGATGCATTTCTTCCAGTGATCTAAGGGCTGAGATGCATTGATTGACGGATTAGACCCGTTTAATGACTTCAAACACGTGAAATCTGAATTTTATGGGGACAGGTCAGAATTTGTCTAGCACTATGAAGAGCCCAAAATTTCAACTTCACGGGCGGAAAATGTGACCCGACATTTCTTTTCGAGGAAAAAAACGTGACCCGACATTTCTTTTCGAGGAAAAAAACGTGACCCGACATAATCGGGTAGATGGCGTTGTCAAGATGAAAGGAACTCCAGAACCAATGTTCACGAGTATGTCATCCACCGTAAGCACAAACATAATGTCCTTGTATATATAGGAATAGGAGTCCACTATTTCCCAGAAATTGACCCCAATGTGCAAGTCGAATATTCAGGCTTGGCTGCGCTGTCATAGTTTCCGTACCAAAGGAGGACCTAATCAAGTTCTTGTTGCCCTTGCCTTGGTGCCGTTCCCCGTTCTGTTCAGGAAACTCTTCAAATTCTTCGACCTCATGTCATATTTCATGACAAAGTTCTCACTAGACACTTGTAAGTTCCTTCCAAGATTAATGAATTGCATCATCCATCTTATGATATATGTCGTGATCAAGATAAATGTTGGTGGCTCCAAAGTTGATGTTTGTTAGAATATATAAATAATAAATCACACCATTATTTAATACAGTTTAAGGCTTTTAGAATAGTTAGCAAAGTGATCTCACAAAATCTCATGGTGATATCAGGTTGGAGGTTTGAGTTCAAATCTTACCAAGCCGCATTTGCCTCCTTAATTAAATTTTCACGCTTAGTACTAAGCAAAAGACCAGAACAAGCGTGTTAGAATATATAAATGATAAATCATACTGTCATTTAATAATTTAAGCTTTTAGAACAGTCGACATTGATCTCACAAAATCTCACAATATTTTTTGAAATATGAATCTTTATGCTTAAGACTTACCATTTAGTAAAACATAGATAAAAACTAATCTATGTATCCGCTACATCAAGGGACTCCTATCTTCCACGACTAAATCTCCAGATGACTTTGCTCTGAAGTTCTCGGTTTACTAAGATGTTGCTTGTCTTCCTGTAAATTATCGGTGGCTGATGACCTAGATGCATATATTCCAATCCTGGAGTTTTGTCCTTCTCAAGTATCATAGCTAAGCCCAAATAAACCAACAGTGAATAATTTCAGGAAACAACGTTCACGGGTATGTCTTCCGCTATGACCCGGCAGTTTTCATTGCTACAAAGTATTTTGTATCCTCATTTTTCTTTTAAGCCCTTTATATTTTGTAGGAAAAACAGTTGCCACAAATGACGGTTATTCAAGAATTTGGGGAGAATTGCCAAAAAAGTCCTAAACCTATTGGGGTTGTCAATTCAGTCCTAAACCTTTTTTTGACCGATTCAGTCCTAAACCTTTTGTGATTATGCCAATTGAGTCCATCCGGCCAAATTTGGCCGGCCGGAGCCGACGTGGACGCGGCTGGCGCCGGCGATAATTTTTTAATAATTTTTTATTATTTTCCGAATTTTTTTATTTTTCCGAATTTTTATTGTTTTTTTAATTTTTCTTTTTTTTTTTTTTTTTTTTCTCCCCTCCCCTCCCCCCAGACCGGCGGTGGGTGGCCGGCCAGCTCCGACGAGGTGCCGGCCCCTTTGCACGAGGGCCGCGAAGCCCTCGCCGGCGCCGCCGAGGGTCGCGGCCCCGTCGGACCGGCCACCCTCGCCGGCGGCCTCGCCCGGACCGGGCGAGGCACGGGGGCCGCGGCGAGGCGGCCTCGCCATGGCCTGGCCGCGGGCGGCGGCCTCGCCCGCAGCTGGCGAGGCCATGGCGACCTCGCCCGAGCCCGCCATGGCCTCGCCGGCCGCGGGCGAGGCCGCCGCCGCCGCGGAGCCATGGCATGGCGGCGGCGCCGCCCAAATCGGGCGAAGCCGCCTCGCCGTGGCCGGCCTCGCCCGGATCCGGGCGAAGCCGCCTCGCCACGGCCGGCCTCGCCAAGATCCGGGCGGCCGGGGCCGCGACCCTCGCCGGCGGCCCCAGTGCAGGCGAGGTCACGGCGAGGGCCCCGCGGCCCTCGCGCGGTGGCGGCGGCCTCGTCGGCACCGGCCGGCCACGCCGCCGGGGGGGGAGGGGAGGGGAGGGGAGAAAAAGAAAAGAAAAGAAAAGAAACAGAAAAATTAAAAAAACAATAAAAAATTCGGAAAATAAAAAAAATCAAAAAATTATTAAAAAATCAAAAATAATAAAAAATTATTAAAAAATTATCGCCGGCGTCCACGTCAGCTCCGGCCGGCCAAATTTGGCCGAATGGACTCAATTGGCACAATCGCAAAAGGTTTAGGACTGAATCGGTCAAAAAAAAAGGTTTAGGACTAAATTGGCACAACCTCAATAGGTTTAGGACTTTTTTGGCAATTCTCCCCAAGAATTTGACATATCTAGACAACATGATCCTAACTCTCATAAATTTGAATCCAACTCCGACAAAAACCCTAACGTGATTATATCATTTTTAGAAGGCATATACATGGTTGGGCCGTATTCAGACGATAATTATTGGAAATTAGTCTCTTCTTCTATAGGAATACTAAGATAATAGTCGACCCCATCTTCTGTTCATAGTTGACTGGGTCATGGCTACAATAAAGAAGACCAAGACTTGCAGCTGAGAAGGATGAGTTTTGGCTCATATTTTCAACATCTGTCATAAATCACGGGCGGTGAAATGTCATAAATCAAAAGCCGTCTATTGACATTGATGTGGTACTTAGACTTGGACATGCGGACGAAGACCCAGCTGAGAAGGATGAGTTTTGACAATGCATCGTGAAATTATATTCTTTTTTTTCTCTGCTAGAGGCATCCACCAGGAAAATCAATCTGGGAAATTATGAGAAGGATGAGTTTTGGCTCATATTTTCAACATCTGGCTTGTATTGAAACAATTGATCCGCGTTGGTATTTTCATGGTTCACAAGTATTTCTAGCTTCAAAATTTCGTTGCTACCTCTATACCAGTTGCAATGACCAGTGCACAAACTATTGGTATCAACGAACATTAACATGGTTCGGACTGATCAACTTCGCTTGCTATTCTTATATTACCTCACACGTATCGTTGTTTCATGTTCACACTAATGGAAAAAGCCCCGAAAATGCTCATTCAACATAGAGCAAATCATAGTTCTGCAATTAAAGTGATATTGGGTTAAAGAGGCATAAAGCGATAGTATGGAACAATAGGCTACCATCAAAAGGTCAAGGCTTAAATGTGAAATTAAGAGAACAATGGGGGTGACAATGCGACTGACACTTTAGTTAAGGAGTGTATCTGCAATCAGCTGCCTCTCTTTTTGTTCTTTTACAATTGGAATCCTTCTATTTCATTATATTTGAGAGATAATCTTTGCAGCCAACTTTCATTAGACTGTTAATGGATTCGTTAACGTAACGTTATACTTGTAACAGGAATTATTCAGTTCTAAAGCTTGACGAAGGTAATTTTAACAGCAGAAGTTCCTCAGAATTGTGAATATATAATGTAATTGTCAGGCTTCAGCAATATGGGAATTAAATAGCACTGACTCCTCATTGTATTTGTAATTCAACAATTTACGGTAATACGAGGACATAGCTTTACAAATTAATCATTCTCTTTTTGTTTCACCAACCCCTTCATTCTCCTATTAGATTATGCAGGAAGGCCATTAATATCTTCACTTTAACAGTGCAATACATACTACAAAGTTTGGTAGAACGACCGGCTCAATAGTCCATGTGTCTCTGGTGTAATCGCGGGTTGTTGAGTCACTGCCGAACTTGTACAATCCAGCCGTGTTCAAGATCGACATTTTCTGTCATAGAATTACATCAGCCACAAGGAGCAAGAGATCTCTTAATGAAGCATCTCATAGTAGAAAGTTCAGACCCAAAAGTTATATGGCGATCAGGATATCTTGCCTAAAAGGTTTTTAATAAAGATGACAAGCAAGAGATGGGTGTTCATCATCTCTTATTTAGCATGGCGGCGGCGGTGATACAGTTTCAACTTCAGCTAAAGATTCAAGCATGAGATTTATGTCTTCAACAACAAAGTTTTGGAGGAGACAGAAGCTTGAAATAGAAACTACAAAAATAGAAAGTATGCTTACATCCTCCAAAAAGAAAAGTACCCTGAGGAAACACACAAGGGGATAATCGTCTAGGTGGACCTTACTTATAAATAACATCACGAGATCTCAATTATTCGGTCTGGGACTTAAGGTGCCATGTGCTAAGTGTTGAATTTCCACCGTTGCCTTGCAAGGGAACACTATTGCAGTCAAGACCCAGAGTGGCCATTTTAATGAGCCGCCTGATCCCATCTCACCATTTTCCACTCTCTGCTTTGCCATGACTTACTAGAATACAAGAAGACCGAGACTTGTAGCTGGGTCTTCGTCCGCAATTGTAGCAAAGTCCAAGGACCAAAATAAACGTCAGTACACAGCTGCTGACTAATGACATATCTACTATGGATAAATTCGAGACAATTTATCGTATTTTGCGTTAATTAGTTTACATGTATCATTGTTACAATACACCGAGAAATTGACCTTTTTTTTTCCCGCTACGGGTATCCGCGGTGAAAAACCAGACAGTAAATTATGAGAAGGAAGAGTAATTTCTAGAAGGCTGAGTTTTGGCTCACATTTTCAGCATTTGGCATGGCCTGAGATAATTGATCGATGACTATGATTTCATGGTTGACAAGAACTTACTTCGAACTTTTGTTGCTACCTCTATGCCATTTGCAACACCTCCGAACGAGCCATCAGTATCAACAAAGCTTACCAAGGTTCGGACCAACCACCTTCACTTGCCATGTGTTATCTCGAAGGTTAATTTTGCTCTCTGCACTACCCAAAATAATTCTTTGAAAGAAAGGTACTTTACATAAGAAGATTTATTTGGTTAAGCGTGACTAATCAGGGAATCCGTTTGTCAACACGTTGCTTTAAAATGAAAATAATATTTCAAAGAAATCTATTGGAAACATTAGAAAGGACCTTTTATCATGGACTTGTGGACAAATTTACACCCCCCTCTCCCCCTTAATAATTTAATGTGAATAAGCCTGTCCTTTAAAGATAGTTGATGTGTCGTGGAAAGGTGACATGATAATCACATCTCTATCTTGTTGTATAATTTGTCTGAATTACTAAATTTATTTATCCTCGTTACGTGGATTGCTGTAAATTGTCTAAATTACTAAATTTACTTATTTTCGTTTCGTGGATTGCTGCTTTGTAATAATATTACACTCTTTCGGCTTTGTACAGAAAAAATAGCTATGCTTCCGGAAGGTCAGGGCACCCCACGAATTACTCCCAAAAAGAGGAAAAAAGGAATCTGGGCTTATCTGTCTCTAATAGAATGTTCCACGGGGACAGAGCCTCCAAAAAAAGTAATCCGAGTAAACACAAAAGGTGTTTTTTTAATCATGAAATGATTTTGCTTTTAATCTTTGACATCTATTATCATTCTCTTCAACTATCTTTATTGATTATTTTAAATGCCTTGCTCTGTAGTTTTGTTGATTTTTCATGGCTTTTTTGTCTTTGACACTCGTGCCTTGAATAGTTTGCAAAATGGTAAAATTGCTAGAAAAATTTAAATCTTTCTCTTTACACTGGTTACTATACACTTCTCTTTCAAAAATTGATTGATCACCTAACTTCAAACTCCAAGCTTGGCCCGACGCCGTGCCACCAATGGAGTTGCTAGAATCCAGGTCTCGAACGATAGCTGTCATCATCAAGAGTTCTTAGTTCCAATGCTGAAATGAAGGGCACTCCATTGCCGGTCTGACGGTATTCACAAGACACTCGTATATCATCTGCTTGGACACATACATGATTTCTTCATGACTATAAGTCGAGTAGTTTACCGAGGCCCAATAATTGACATCAGTGTATCAGTGTATAGGTCGAATGAAGGAGCTTGATTCTTCCCATCATATTTCCCATCTTAAAATTTTTCCTAGATCAAGTAGGTTCCATTCTTGCCTTGTTAGGTCTTAAAGTGTAAAAATTCCTTGTTCCATCGAGAAATATCCTTACATTCTTAAATAACTATCGATTATTTTGATATGTGAGAGCCCTAGATGTCTGCATGATCTTTCTAGAGTCTATCAATCCTTCATCCAGTTAGTATGCTATGCCAATTCCCTCCTCTATGTATGCAAGAATTGCCCCACACAAAAAAATATTAAAAAAGAATTTAAAAATGTCTACGTCAGCACTGACAATGCCTCATAGGATTGTCAACATCCACATCACTAATTTTCAGTCTAAATTGGTTGGTCATATTAAATTAGTATCAATGTGGAAAGATTAAGGACTAAATTGGTCTAATTGAAGGTGTCGCGACCTAAAAATTTTCGAAAATAATATATATAATAGATAGGTAGGTTTAACGGTATTGTTAATTTCGGGCCGACAGCCCTTAATTAACTCGGGCTCTCCCAAGCCCATACCCCGCGCGACGTTGGGATGTTCACAAAAACTTTCAAATAGGGAGTCGCCACTAGTCTATTGAGGCCGACAGAAGGAGCAAGTGAGTGAGACGTGGGAGTGTGTGTCTCACCTTTTACGCAACAGGAGGTGCAGGGTCGGGAAGCTTGATTACGTTAGTCACGCGACTAACGCCCTTTCGGTACCTAACTTGATTGTATATTAACTAAGGTCATGGCAACACGTTTGAGGAATCCAAGGTTTATTCTAACATTTCTAAGGAAATAACGTCTAAAAATCATGATAAATAAGGTGCAGGAATATAACATAAGTAAAAACCTATTGTAAAGCCCTAAAGGCTTATTCAATTTTGGTCTTTTTTCTTTTCTAAGGGTTTTCTAATTTTTGAAATTTTTTCTGATTTTTCTGAATTTTTCTGAATTTTTATGAATTTTTATACTCTTTAATATTTTTTAATATTTTCGAATTTTCTGAAATTAAAAAAAAGGCTTTTAAGATTTTAAAATTTTTTGGCTTTTCTGAATTTTTTTCTAAAAAAAAAAAAGGCATTTATTAATGTTTTTGGAATTTTCTATTTTTTTTTTTTTTTTTTGGAATTTTGGAATATTTGAAAAAGAAAGAAAAATGAAATAAAAATAAAATAAACTTTTAAAACCTTTCTGAAATTAAAAAAATATTTTTTAATTTTTAAGGATTTTCAAAATTAAAATTCTAAGATTTTTAAGATTTCCGAACTTTTTTTGATTTTTTAATTTTTAGAATTTTAAAATTTTTAAAATAAAAATAAAAAAGTGATTCGGACCGGGTCGGGTGACCCGGCCCTGCTAAACCGACCCGGTCCCTATCGGGCCGGGCCGGAGCGACGACCGGGCTGGCCGCACGGCCCGGTCGAAATTTTTTTCAAAATGGCCCATTTCCAATTTCTAAAAATTCGGCTCAATTACTTTTCAGCCCGCATCAAATAATCAGCCCAATCATCTTCAGCCCACATCAAACAATTAGCCCGAATTCATGCTAGGCCCAGTCGAAACCAGCCCAGCCCACAATTTAGCTGAGACCTAAATAAAAACAAGCCCACAGAACAAGTAAAATATAAATCCGGCCCAGTCCACTTATGCTAACCCAACAACTAAACCCTACCCGCTTATACCTCATCCGACCCGGTTCTTGACCCGGATCGCGGCAATCTCCTCCGCGGCGCTGATGGGGACGACCGGGCGTGTCCCGGCGAGGCCGCGGCGACGGGCGGCGACGACCGGGGTGAGATCAGGAGCCGGGGCAACGAAGCGGCGGGCGGCCCAGGGGCGACGGTGGTCGGCAGCACGGACCGCCTTCGGACAGTGGTGGCGACGGCAGTGTCGCGAGTCATCGGCATTCCTCGTCGTCGGAGGTTCGGGCGGCAGCGGCGTCGGCGTGGCGGTGAAGGGTGACGGAGGCGGAGGGCTTGAGGAGCTCGCGGCTGACAACGGCGTTCAACCCGTGACTCTCCCTCGCGGTTCCGTCTCTCTCCCTCGCGGCTCCCTCTCTCTTCCTCAGATCTGTTCTCCTTTTGCTCGCTCGGCTTCGATCCCTCTCCCTCTTGGTTCTGGGTTTCTCTTTCTTTTTCTTCTGTTGCGTTTTTCTTCGACCCCCAGCTCCAAATCCCCCCTAGAAAACCCAGAAATCAGCCTCCCACGCCCCAGCTCTTTCCTGTCATTTTTTTTTCCTCCTGCTCTCCTCCCGTCTCCTCTGCTCTTTCTGCTTCTGCTTTACTGCTCTCTCTCGGATCTCTCCCTCTTTCCAGATCTCGAGCCCTTGGTTCTCCCTCACCGAAAATCGTCACTCCCCTTCACGCCGCGTGACAGCACGGCGAGGGAAGATCCCCTTGCTGGCGTCACGCGGCCAATGTCACCGCTGTGGGGGGTCTCCGAGACGACGGCGATCGGTTGTTTCTCTTCCGCCGGTGTTCTCCTCTCTTTTTTTTCGATCTGTCTTCTCCTTCTCTGGCTCACTCTCGTTTCTTTTTCTGAGAATCGTCGCCGCCGTCGGAGAGGAGTCCCGTCCGAACGGCCTCCGTGCCCCCCTTTTCTCTCCGATCCCCTCTTTTTCTCTGTCTTTTCTTTTTATTCTCGTTTTTTTTCAATTTTTCTTTCTCTCTTTTCTTTTTTTTTTATTCTTTTTGGTCTTCTTCTTTACTTCTTCTTCTGCATGCTTTCCCCCATGCACGCCCGACTGAAGCTTCTGCAGCTTCTCCCGTCCGACGATTTCCTCCACCGAACCGACGCCAACAAACGTGCTCTCCGGCGAAAGCTATCCGGTATTTTGACCACCATCGCTCGTTAGTCATACCGCTCGACCAGCGGCCACCCTTTTCCGACGACCGATAATCCGTTCACGGGACAAAGGAAACCCTCGCTCTCCCGACGACGCATGATTATTTCGCGAAGACCACGCCGAAACACAGTGACCACGCAAACAAAAACACGATTCAGCAGCTACGTATGCAAGCACGGGTCGATTCTAAGCTAAAACATGAGCTAACTTTTCGGATCTCTCTCAGGCATTTTGTCGAACGGTTGGGGTGCGCTACCGAATCCTAAGGTTTCCGGCTTAACCGGGACTCGAACGTGTCTTGGGGGTCTCGAACGTGACATACAAAAAAAAAAAAACGTGGGAACAACGTGCAAGGGCGACGTGGGCCGGAGCTTGCGCGAGTCGGACGGCCGCGAGCTCCGGCCCGGTGCGCCAAAAACGGAGCAAGGGCGGAGCCGAACTTACCTGGTCAGCTTGAGGACGTCGCCGGGAAGATCGTTAAACGGGTCAGTGCGCCGCTAAGGCTCCCTCTCTTTGTCGTTCGGAACTCTCCTCTCGGGCTCGCTCTCCTTCTCGGAACCTTTCTCTCGGGTCCAGGAGCTTTGGCGAAGTGGAAGAAAGCGCGTCGGTGGCTCGTCGGTTGCGTTTGAGACGCGGTGGCCGCGGGAACTTCTCTCTCACTCTCCGGTCTCTCTCGGTCTCTCGGAGTCCTCTCTCTGGTTTGTTCTCTCCAGATCTGGTTTCTTTTTCTCTGGTCCTCCAGTCCCCTTCTTTTTTTTTTCTCCCCTTTACCATCTCCTTCTCCTTTTTTTTCTTCCCCCGTTTTTTGTTCTGTCCGCACCGCCCTTATCCTCGGCAACACCCTGCTGCCGTCTGACCTCCCTCTGCCATCTGACTTCGCCGACCTAACCCCTGCCGTGTGACCTTCTCCATCTTCTGCCCATGCTGCAACTTGCTTCGATCTTCTGCTCCTGCCGGCCTGCTATTCCCGCACGCGTGAGAAGAAAGGGGAGAAGAAGACAAATGGCCGTGCTGGGCCGAAAGAAGAAAGAAAGAAAAGTGGGCTGGGCTGAGCCAGCCCACCCGAAAATGCTTCTTCTTTTTTCTTTTCTTTTTTCTTTTTCGATTCTTTTTTTTTACAATTTTTTTTGTGGGGAAAGCCATGCTTCTGGTGGGATGATGCGATTATCTTGGCATAGGATCCTCTGGAATTCTCGATATGCAGGTCTGTTAGTGGAGATTGAGTGAGGAAGTGTCTGGTGAATTCGTGCAAATTCCTGGAAAACCTGGGGCTTGTAACTTGAAGTTCCTGCAACAGAAGTTTTGTCAGAAATCCATCCAGTGGGATGGCAATATGACCATGGTCGATGGAATAAGACAATAGTGTGTCTTTCCGGTTCAGCCTTCCTTGACGATTTTGGATTTTGAAAAGTTCCTTCCAAGTATTGGTGAGGTTTAAACCATGCGAAAATATCCGGTAGATATTTGGTTATGATCATGACCCCTGCATTTTTGATAAAAACCCGCAAAATTTGCTCGGTGGGAAATTCAATGGCTATGGTGTACGATTGAACATGTACCAAAATAACCATTTTAAGTCTTACGGAAAGTCATCATTGGGAGACCAACGGAGAGGATGAATAAATGGATAATCGGGTGGAGTCCATCCGGTCTAAGCATTAATCCTCCATGCTCTCGGAAAATTCGGAGATGATATTCCCACATGAGTTCTGGAAGTCGTTCTTTTACGACATTTTGTCGAACAGCCAATGTGATATCGGGAGGATATCTAAAACTTGGCCAACCACATTGCATGTCAGTGGTGCGGTACGTGTCTGAGAAGGGTTCCTTTTTGACATACATGTTGATCGTTTGAATTGGTTCTTTGGGTGCGGATAGGAAGTCTCGCTAGGACATTCTTTGTTCCGGAATGTGCTTGACCTCAAAGGAGTATTTGGAAAACCATTCAGCCCATCGGAGCAATTGGGGATGGGGAACTTGCTTCTGTTTGAACTTGAGCATTTGAGGGAAGGAGGACATATCCATTTCGACCAGAAAATGGTGGCCAATGAGATGAAATTCGAATTTTTTGATGCCATACTTGACTGCAAGTATTTCTTTGAAAGTGGAATGATAATGAATTTCTGCTTGAGAGAATCGGCCACTTTTGTAGGCACAAATATGCCTGGTTCCATGGATTTCTTCGAAAAGAATGGCTGCCCAATATTTGTCGCTGGCATCAGTTTGGATAATCTGTTTGCCATTGGATGGAATCTTTAATGGAGGAAGGTTTTGCAAAAGCTGTTTAAGTTGGGAAACAGCCTGAGTTTGCTTGAGTCCCCACGGAGGAGGATTTTTCTTGAGCATTCTTTGGAGGGGTCGTAAGTATTGAGAAATGTGGGGAACAAAATCTCGTAGATAGTTAACAATACCAAGGAATTGCTGAACTTGTCTAGGATGGAGATCCTTTTCAAGAAATTTCTGGAGTTCATCAGCAATATGAGGTTCGGGCGAGGTTCCTTCTTTGAGGTGCATGCCAAGGAATTCGATTTCCTTTTGGGCAATAATCATTTTCTTCTGAGAAAGCATAATGCCATGCTTCTTGACAATATCAGCAAAATGTGCCAAGAGTTGGCAATGAGACTGTTCATCGGGCTGAAGGAAGGATATCATCAATATAAATGCAGGAGTTTTGAAGAATGGGTTCGAAGATTTTGCATATAGCCTTTTGAAAAAGGGAAGGTGCAGTTTTGAGGCCAAAAGGAACAACTGTCCATTGAAAGTGTTGATTTGGAATACAGAACCCAGTTTTGGGTCTGTCTATTGGGTCAATACCCAGTTGCCAAAATCCTGCCTTAAGATCAAATTTTGAATAGATCTGTGCTTGAGCAAGGCTCAGGAAAAGAGAATTTCGATGAGGCAATGGGAATTTATCATCCTAAAGGAACTGATTCAGAGGTTGGTAATTTATTACTAACCTCATTTTCCCACGGTTCGCTTCGGCCCGTTTGTTGACATAGAATGCTTCACATGCCCTTTGGGAGTCGAGGGTTCAATGAGACCTTGTGCCAATAATTCTGAGCATTCTTGTTGAGCCAGTGCGAGATGTTCAGGACTCATTCCTGAATGGCTGGCTTTTGTAGGATTGATGTCTTCATTTCATTTGAAAAGAAGTTTGACATAAAAAGAAGAGTTTTTCCACAAGGGCTGGGTGCAAGTGCGGGAAAGCGGGAGTGTGTCTCAGACAAGAAGAAAGTAAACTTTGAATGATTGGGTCTAGGATGGCCGGTTGAAGAGCATAGAATCGTTTAATTTCTACAAATTCTCGGAATTGATTTTTGAACCGAAGGCCATTAGAGAGAATTCTGAGTTTGGGAAGTTGAGTCAGGATGTCCCAACCAATGATGATATCTTTGTCCGGAGGCGAGAACCGAGAACTTTGGTGGTGAGAGAACACTGGGGGAAGAATTGAATAGTAATGGGTTTACTACGAAACTTGGTAGCAAAAGTGTCACCAGAAGCAGAGTTAAAATACCTGGTGTAGGGTTTCCAAAATTCTTCTGGGAGGATCTTTGTGTCTAAGATGGAAGAGCTTGCTCCAGTATCAATGAGTGCTACCAAAGGGATTGGTTTGTGATATTTAGACAAGAGGATGTGGATGGGAATATACGGGTGATGGACAGGTTCATTGAGATGAATTTCTTCAGGTGAATCAGGGAAGAAGGTGAAGACATCATTCTCAGAATCTAAGGCTGAGTCTGAGCTATATGTTTGGATAGCACAGAGAGTATTTTCAGATAGTTGGTCATCTAAAGAGAATACGGATTCAATATCCGAATCATCAAGTTGGATGCCAGTGCTTTTGGTGATTTTATCTATCAGATGGCTTCCTCGCTTGTTTGCCTTTGGACAATTTTTGGCAAAATGTCTTTTTTGTTTTGCATAACATAACACTGTCTTTGTTGCGCTTCCGAGAAGAGCGATGACGGCTTTTTCGCAAAAATTTCCACTTACCTTTGCTTTTTCCTTTGCGGGTCTTTTTGAAGGAGAGTCGTTTAAAATGTCTTTTCTTTTTGCATCCTGTGCAGGAAGAGTCAGAGCAATCCTTGGGACATTTAATCTTTAGGCCGGGTTTAAAGCATGCCTTATCAAGATTCCTGTTTTCTTTGAGAAAGCTTCGAAAAGCTTCTCTTCGAAGGCAAAGTTTTTCGATGGCAATATGAACGGCTTGCTGAATTTCACCAAGAGTAGCTTCGGTTATACTTTTTTGTCTTTCTTTGGAGAGTTTTTTCCGACTTGACTAAGTTCTCTTGGAATGGATGCCGGGAAGATAGGCTTGAGGTTCCAATCCGCACCAAGGAGATAGAATAACTTGATCATAGCTTGAAAGTGTCGGTCAAGATCTTTTCGCCTTAATGAACAACATTTTCGATCAAAGAACTCCTTTCTTTTGAGTTCTTTGGAATCTTGAGCTTGCCGATGAAATACATGTGGATTATCGGATAGCATTATCCGAGGCTGAGTCAGGAGATACATTTGGTCTTGTTCTGAAGCAGTATGCCACCAATCCTTAAGTGCTCCTGTAAAACGACTGGTGAATTCCAAGAGAATATCATAAGTGCTTGGTTCAGAAATATGCCTGGCAGTGAGCCAAGCATGAAATTCCTGAAGCCTGTCAGGCCACTTATAATATGGAATATCATCCAAAGTAAAGCAAACTTTGGAGGATGAGGCTGTAAAAGTCTGGGTGGCATCAGGTTGATCCTGGTGATAGATTTCAGGTTCAGAGAAGATCTCTTCATCTTTGACACTATCTGCCATAAAAAAGGTTTCTGCCGAAGAGGATGATTCGATAAAAATATCAGAATCAGATTCAGACGAAGTTTCAACTTTGTGCGGTGGCGGATGGTTTAATAATGATAATGGAAGGGATCGGTGGCGAAGGAAGTTTTCGAGTGGATTGGAAATGGTCATGGTGGCAGGTTGATTTGCAGGAGGGTAATCGTCAGGAGGATGTTCGGGTGTTCCTGGAGAGGGTGGTGAAGACTCTGTAGGAGGAGGGGATTTCTTTTGCTTTAGTTTAAGCTTACGAAGATTTTCGCGAAGAGTCAGAAAATTATTCTGAGGAGGAGGGCGGGCGAGCTTAAAACAAAGAAGCAAAAAGAGGATGATGAGCCAAATGATGATTCTGGCTTGTGCGGTATGGAAGGAGTGGTAAAAAGGGGAGGGTCAATTGAAGTGAATGAGTGCTGACTTTTGAGAATTTGGATTTGTCTTTTGAGTTTCTCAATTTCTGGTCTTTGATCTTCCAAGTAATGGCTAGGAGGTGCCTGCTTGGTTTCTAGCGAGATGAAGCCGTTTTGGAAGTCTTTCAAAGCATGCGGCAAGATAAGTCGGTGGTCTTGTCTACGCGTTCGAGACGTGTAGCAACGGTGCAAGGAGCTCATTCTCGAGCGAGGGCATTCTCGGTTGCCAATTCAAAACGGTTTTCGCGGCCGATGGCTTTTTCGTTGTCCTTGTGCATCAATACCGGTGGGGTTTGGTACTTTGGGTGAGTCTTTGGTACCTATATCTTTGTGGGTCGAGAATTTTTCCAAAGGAGGAAATTTTCGGATACGGTTGCTGGTTTCGGGTGATTTCGTGACCTCAAGTGGAGGGAAATCTTCGGGGTGAAACATGCATATATTGGGTAAGACCGGAGGTGGTTTAGGTTGGGGTACACAGGTACCTGGTCTGGGTAAAGTGATGGGACAAAAGGGGTTCTTTCTTACCCATTTCTGGATAGGCTTATAAAAGGGTGAGGTAACCATAGGTTTGGGTGGTGGTGATTTAGGAGGAAGAGTCGGCTGACAGGGAGATGGAGTGGGGGTTACCTTAAAAGGTTTAGGTGGTCCATAGGAGACAATGAACTGGAATCTACCACCATCTTCTCCAAGAGGTCCAACAGTTGGATCTCTATCAAGATACCGCCGATAGAGCGCATCTGTTTTTCTTCTTCTTCTTCTTAGAGGAGGGTGTATCATCTTCATCTTCAAATCTTGTGCATGAAGAACAAGCACAATTTGGATCCCAAAAGCAATGTCCTGTGGGATCTTTGAACATGTGGATTGGCTGTCCTTGAGGTCCAAAGGAGTGGACAAATTGTTTGTTGTCTGGTTCTGAGGAAACCGGATCAGTAGGACAATGAGTAAAATGGAGAATGGTAGGGAAAATGGAGGAAGGTTCCTCTTTAGTCTTACTGAACTTGATGGTAACAGTGCCATCTTTTTTCCGAGTGAACTGTGGTTCACTGGACTGGACCGGTTTACAATTCGATGGAGTTTTCGTAGTTGGTGACCAAACTATCGGGAAGAAGTTTAACAAGTTCACTTCGAGGGATTTTGCCGTGGGACATGGATGCAAGAAGTTTGGTCATGGTCGACCGAGATGACAAGAGCGTCTTCAGAATTTGGAATATTAAGATCAATGTCATGGTTTTGGACACGGTAGATCATTTGGTAGTGCAAAGTGGCGGCAATAGATCCAGGTGTTTGCGGGGCTCCAGTAATTTGTAGCTGAACTTTAAGAGTAGTAAGCAGGTTGGGGTCTGCAAGAGCGATATTGAAATTTGGGAAAAGTGTAACAAAAACTGTTCCTGCATTCATTGTGGTTTGGATGGTGCCAACACAAGCTTGTTGGTAGTCCAAAACCTCGGTATCTAATGTGGCTATCCTTGCGTGGTAACAGGTAGGCCTTTACGACCATGAAAAGTTAAAGCAAGACGGATGGCTCCGAAGTGGAGATGAGAGTAGCCTTGTTGGATCCATTGAGATGGAAACTCTGGTGGGATCTGGAGAGTAACAAACTGTTCTTGCTCAGTTGCTTGGATGGGATGCTGATCAAAACGGGATGACTGAACATATTCTTTGACAGTACGAGGAGTATGTTTGATCAAGTGTTTAATAGACCGGAGGGGGAGAGAAGGAAGGGGTTTAGTGAAAGCAAGTATATGGGTTCATCATGGGGAGCCGAGTTTCTGAAATCTTACTATCCTCTCGTGAGGTAAGAAACCTCATAAAGATAGTCGATCTTTGAACAAGAAGATTTTCGGAGGTCTGGTGGAGGCTGGAGGGAAAGGTTAGAAGTAAGAGAAATAGGAAGAGAAGGGGATGATGAATCTGTAGTTTCCATGAGGTGAGAAGCTCTCTTCTAGTAACAAAACGGGGTAATAATCAAACTAAAATGATTCAAACAATTCCATGGCTCTGATACCATAAAGGGCACTAAGAACCGAACTCAAGAGTTTGAGTTGCAAACTTGTGACAAGTATGCTATCCCACACACGGCCCTCTCGGCCTTAATAGGGACTGCCTGTTAGTCACCAAGTTCTTCCTCAGACTCGAGCTCGGATCATAGTAAACTCTAGAATATCGGAAATTCGATGCACGGGATCCCCAGGGCAAGTGCAGAGCATACTCCAGGAATTTTCTCAATCATAGTGTTTGAGCAGAATCATCGTTCTGGACTAGAAGAGGATGGGAGTGTTTAGAAGATCATGTTGGAAGTAGAGTACACAACACACTTCTTATTTCACTCTCTGATTTTTACAATGAGGGCTCCTTGCTTATATAGGCAGAGGAGGATACAAGCGACAAGAGCAGGCGGGCGGCCATGCTCGGACATAATTATGGCAACCAACTAGCCACCTATGGGCTACACACAGAGGGAGTTCTAAAGAAATCCCGTGACACAGCTATGAACAGTAGTTTTCCGCCTAGTGCTACAAGAAAAACGGGTCGGATGAACGGTAAAAAGCAGTCGGGTGAACGGTGTACGTGAAGGTGTACGGTGTTTTCGGGGGACGGCTTTTATTTGTCTCTTCCGTCTCTAGCATTGTAATCATAGTCCGAGTCAACAGAGCCATGATGGGCTAGTTGCTTTCTGAGGAGGGCGTCTTCATCGATGTCTGATGGGCTGGATCCCCCATCTTTTTCTCTTTTGAAAGCACGGATGAGATTCTCAATTTCTTCTGCCGACAAGTCTGGTGGACGAGATGAGCTAGCACCGAAAGAGCCTGAAAAGGGGACGTAATTTTGGGTGTCACCCCAAGGGTCTTGTGAAAGGGCCCCCCCCCCCAAGGATCATAGGGGGTGGAGGAGTCTGGATTATTCTGCCGAAAAATATGGAGTGCTTCTTGGATCTGGTCGCGAGTGGGATTCCAGGCTGCAGGGTGGTCCCAAGAGGCAGGGACCTGTGGGGAAACTACAGATTCATCATCCCCTTCTCTTCCTATTTCTCTTACTTCTAACCTTTACCTCCAGCCTCCACCAGACCTCCGAAAATCTTCTTGTTCAAAGATCGACTATCTTTATGAGGTTTCTTACCTCACAGAGGATAGTAAGATTTCGAAACTCAGCCCCATGATGAACCCATATACCGCTTTCACTAAACCCCCTTCCTTCTCTCCCCTCCGGTCTATTAAACACTTGATCAAACATACTCCTCGTACTGTCAAAGAATATGTTCAGTCATCCCATTTTGATCAGCATCCCATCCAAGCAACTGAGCAAGAACAGTTTGTTACTCTCCAGATCCCACCAGAGTTTCCATCTCAATGGATCCAACAAGGCTACTCTCATCTCCACTTCGGAGCCATCCGTCTTGCTTTAACTTTTCATGGTCGTAAAGGCCTACCTGTTACCCTGCAAGGATAGCCCTCGTTAGATACCAGGTTTTGGACTACCAACAAGCTTGTGTTGGCACCATTCAAACCACAATGAATGCAGGAACTGTTTTTGTTACACTTTTCCCAAATTTCAATATCGCTCTTGCAGACCCCAACCTGCTTACTGCTCTTAAGGTTCAGCTACAAATTACTGGAGCCCCGCAAACACCTGGATCTATTGCCGCCACCTTGCACTACCAAATGATCTACCGTGTCCAAAATCATGCCATTGATCTTAATATTCCGAATTCTGAAGACGCTCTTGTTATCTCAGTCGACCATGACCAAACTTCTTGCATCCATGTCCCACGGCAAATCCCTCGAAGTGAACTTGTTAAACTTCTTCCCGATAGTTGGGTCACCAACTACGAGAAACTCCATCAGAATTGTAAACCGGTCCAGTCCAGTGAACCACAGTTCACTCGGAAAAAAGATGGCACTGTTACCATCAAGTTCAGTAAGACTAAAGAGGAACCTTCCTCCATTTTCCCTACCATTCTCCATTTTACTCATTGTCCCTCGATCCGGTTTCCTCGAGAACTGACAACAAACAATTTGTCCACTCCTTTGGACCTCAAGGACAGCCAATCCACATGTTCAAAGATCCCACAGGACATTGCTTTTGGGATCCAAATTGTGCTTGTTCTTCATGCACAAGATTTGAAGATGAAGATGATACACCCTCCTCTAAGAAGAAGAAGAAGAAACAGGATGCGCTCTATCAGCGGTATCTTGATAGAGATCCAACTGTTGGACCTCTTGGAGAAGATGGTGGTAGATTCCAGTTCATTGTCTCCTATGGACCACCTAAACCTTTTAAGGTAACCCCTCCATCTCCCTGTCAGCCGACTCTTCCTCCTAAATCACCACCATCCAAACCTATGGTTACCTCACCCTTTTATAAGCCTATCCAGAAATGGGTAAAAAAGAACCCATTTTCTCCCATCACTTTACCTGGACGGTGCACTGTGTACCCAACCTAAACCACCTCCGGTCTTACCCAATATATGCATGTTTCACCCCGAAGATTTCCCTCCACTTGAGGTCACAGAATCAGCTGAAGCTAGCAACCGTACCCGAAAATTTCCTCCTTTGGAAAAATTCTCTGACCCACAGCATAGGTACCAGCACTCACCCAAAGTACCAAACCCCACTGGTATTGATGCACAAGGACAACGAAAGCAGCCCTCAGCTGCAGAAACCGTTTTGAATTGGCAAACTGAGAATGCCCTCGCTCAGAATGAGCTCCTTGGCACTGTTGCTACACGTCTCGAACGCGTAGACAAGACCACCGACTTATCTTGCCGCATGCTGAAAGACTTCCAAAAACGGCTTCATCTGCTAGAAACCAAGCAGGCACCTCCTAGCCATTACTTGGAAGATCAAAGACCAGAAATTGAGAAACTCAAAAGACAAATCCAAATTCTCAAAAGTCGCGAGTCATTCACTTCAATTGACCCCCCTTTTTACCACTCCTTCCATACCGCACAAGCCAGAATCATCATTTGACTCATCATCCTCTTTTGCTGCTGTTTTAAGCTCAGCCGCCCCTCCTCCTCAGAATAATTTTCTGACTCTTCGCGAAAATCTTCGTAAGCTTAAACTAAAGCAAAAGAAATCCCCTCCTCCTACGAGTCTTCACCACCCTCTCGGGAACACCCGAACATCCTCCCGACGATTACCCTCCCGCAAATCAACCCGCCACCATGACCATTTCCAATCCACTCGAAAACTTCCTTCGCCGCCACGAGATCCCTTCCATTACTGTTATTAAACCATCCGCCACCAGACAGGTTGAAACTTCGTCTGAATCTGATTCTGATATTTTTATCGAATCATCCTCTTCGGCAGAAACCTTTTTTATGGCAGATAGTGTCAAAGATGAAGAGATCTTCTCTGAACCTGAAATCTATCACCAGGATCAACCTGATGCCACCTAGACTTTTACAGCCTCATCCTCCAAAGTTTACTTTACTTTGGATGATATCCCATATTATAAGTGGCCTGACAGGCTTCAGGAATTTCATGCTTGGCTCACTTTGCCGGGCATATTTCGAACCAAGCACTTATGATATTCTCTTGGAATTCACCAGTCGTTTTACAGGAGCACTTAAGGATTGGTGGCATACTGCTTCAGAACAAGACCAAATGTATCTCCTGACTCAGCCTCTGGATAATGCTATCCAGATAATCCACATGTATTTCATCGGCAAGCCTGAAGATTCCAAAGAACTCAAAAGAAAGGAGTTCTTTGATCGAAAATGTTGTTCATTAAGGCGAAAAGATCTTGACCGACACTTTCAAGCTATGATCAAGTTATTCTATCTCCTTGGTGCAGATTGGAACCTCAAGCCTATCTTCCTGGCATCCATTCCAAGAGAACTTAGTCAAGCTGCGGAAAAAACTCTCCAGCAAAGACAGAAAAGTATAACCGAAGCTACTCTTGGTGAAATTCAGCAGGCCGTTCATAATGCCATCGAAGAACTTTGCCTTCGAAGAGAAGCTTTCCGAAGCTTTCTCAAAGAAAACAGGAATCTTGACAAGGCATGCTTTAAACCCGGCCTGAAGATTAAATGTCCCAAGGATTGCTCTGACCCTTCCTGCACAGGATGCAAAAAGAAAAGGCATTTTAAACGGCTCTCCTTCAAAAAGACCCGCAAAGGAAAAAGCAAAGGTAAGTGGAAATTTTTGCGAAAAAGCCGTCATCGCTCTTCTCAAAAGCGCAACAAAGACAGGTGTTATGTCTGCAACAAAAAAGGACATTTTGCCAAAAATTGTCCAAAGGCAAACAAGCGAGAAAGCCATCTAATAGATAAAATCACCAAAAGCACTGGCATTCAACTTGATGATTCGGATATTGAATCCGTATTCTCTTTAGATGACCAACCATCTGAAAATACTCTTTGTGCTATCCAAACATATAGCTCAGACTCAGCCTCAGATTCTGAGAATGATGTCTTCACCTTCTTCCCTGATTCACCTGAAGAAATTCATCTCAATGAACCTGTCCATCACCCGTATATTCCCATCCACATCCTCTTGTCTAAATATCACAAACCAATCCCTTTGGTAGCACTCATTGATACTGGAGCAAGCTCTTCCATCTTAGACACAAAGATCCTCCCAGAAGAATTTTGGAAACCCTACACCATGTATTTCAACTCTGCTTCTGGTGACACTTTTGCTACCAAGTTTCGTAGTAAACCCATTACTATTCAATTCTTCCCCCAGTGTTCTCTCACCACCAAAGTTCTTGGTTCTCAGTCTCCAGACAAAGATATCATCATTGGTTAGGACATCCTGACTCAACTTCCCAAACTCAGAATTCTTTCTAATGGCCTTCGGTTCAAAAATCAATTCCGAGAATTTGTAGAAATTAAACGATTCTATGCTCTTCAATTGGCCATCCTAGACCCAATCATCCAAAGTTTACTTTCTTCTTGTGCTGAGACACACTCCCAGTTTTCCCAGACTTGCACCCAGCCCTTGTGGAAAAACTCTTATTTTTATGTCAAACTTCCTTTCAAACGAAATGAAGACATCAATCCTACAAAAGCCAGCCATTCAGGAATGAGTCCTGAACATCTCGCACTGGCTCAACAAGAATGCTCAGAATTATTGGCACAAGGTCTCATTGAACCCTCTGACTCCCAGTGGGCATGTGAAGCATTCTATGTCAACAAACGGGCCGAGCAGAACAGTGGGAAAATGAGGTTAGTAATAAATTACCAACCCTCGAATCAATTCCTTCGGGATGATAAATTCCCATTGCCTCATCGAAATTCTCTTTTCCTGAGCCTTGCTCAAGCACAGATCTATTCAAAATTTGATCTTAAGGCAGGATTTTGGCAACTGGGTATTGACCCAACAGACAGACCCAAAACTGGGTTCTGTATTCCAAATCAACACTTTCAATGGACAGTTGTTCCTTTTGGCCTCAAAACTGCACCTTCCCTTTTTCAAAAGGCTATGTGCAAAATCTTCGAACCCATTCTTCAAAACTCCCAGATTTATATTGATGATATCCTTCTATTCAGCCCTGATGAACAGTCTCATTGCCAACTCTTGTCACATTTTGCTGATATTGTCAAGAAGCATGGCATTATGCTTTCTCAGAAGAAAATGATTATTGCCCAAAAGGAAATCGAATTCCTTGGCATGCACCTCAAAGAAGGAACCTACTGCCCTGAACCTCATATTGTTGATGAACTCCAGAAATTTCCTGAAAAGGATCTCCATCCTAGACAAGTTCAGCAATTCCTTGGTATTGTTAACTATCTACGAGATTTTGTTCCCCACATTTCTCAATACTTACGACCCCTCCAAAGAATGCTCAAGAAAAATCCTCCTCCGTGGGGACTCAAGCAAACTCAGGCTGTTTCTCAGCTTAAACAGCTTTTGCAAAACCTTCCTCCATTAAAGATTCCATCCAATAGCAAACGGATTATCCAAACTGATGCCAGCGACAAATATTGGGCAGCCATTCTTTTCGAAGAAATCCATGGAACCAGGCATATTTGTGCCTACAAAAGTGGCCGATTCTCTCAGCGAAATTCATTATCATTCCACTTTCAAAGAAATACTTGCGAGTCAAGTATGGCATCAAAAAATTCGAATTTCATCTCATTGGCCACCATTTTCTCGGTCGAAATGGATATGTCCTCCTTCCTCAAATGCTCAAGTTCAAACAGAAGCAAGTTCCCCATCCCCAATTGCTCCGATGAGCTGAATGGTTTTCCAAATACTCCTTTGAGGTCAAGCACATTCTCGGAACAAAGAATGTCCTAGCAAACTTCCTATCCAGACCCAAAGAACCAATTCAAACGATCAACATGTATGTCAAAAAGGAACCCTTCTCAGACACGTACCGCACCACTGACATGCAATGTGGTTGGCCAAGTTTTAGATATCCTCCCGATATCACATTGGCTGTTCGACAAAATGTCGTAAAAGAACGACTTCCAGAACTCATGTGGGAATATCATCTCCGAATTTTCCGAGAGCATGGAGGATTAATGCTTAGACCAGATGGACTCCACCCAGATTATCCATTTATTCATCCTCTCCGTTGGTCTCCCAATGATGACTTTCTAGAAGACTTAAAATGGTTATTTTGGTACATGTTCAATCTGTACACCATAGCCATTGAATTTCCCACTGAGCAAATTTTGCAGGTTTTTATCAAAAATGCAGCTGGTCATGATCATAACCAGAAATATCTACTGGATATTTTCGCATGGTTTAAACCTCACAAATACTTTGGAAGGAACTTTTCAAAATCCAAAATCGTCAAGGAAGGCCGAACGAGGAAAGACACACTATTGTCTTATTCCATCGACCATGGTCATATTGCCATCCCTTTGGATGGATTTCGACAAACCTTCATTGCGGGAACTTCAAGTTACAAGCCCCAGGTTTTCAGGAATTTGCACGAATTCACCAGACACTTCCTCACTCAATCTCCACTAACAGACCTGCATCTCGAGAACTCCAGAGGATCCTATGCCAAGAAAATCGCATCATCCCACCAGAAGCATGGCTTTCCCCACAGGTCCCTGCCTCTTGGGACCACCCTGCAGCCTGGAATCCCACTCGCGACCAAATCCAAGAAGCACTCCATATTTTTCGGCAGAATAATCCAGACTCCTCCACCTCCTATGATCCTTGGGGGGGCCCCTTTCACAAGACCCTTGGGGTGACACCCAAAATTACGCCCCCTTTTCAGGCTCTTTCGGTGCTAGCTCATCTCGTCCACCAGACTTGTCGGCAGAAGAAATTGAGAATCTCATCCGTGCTTTCAAAAGAGAAAAAGATGGGGGATCCAGCCCATCAGACATCGATGAAGACGCCCTCCTCAGAAAGCAACTAGCCTATCATAGCTCTGATGACTCGGACTATGATTACAATGCTAGAGACGGAAGAGACAAATAAAAGCTGTCCTGAAAACACTGTACACCTTCGTACGTACATTCACTTGTTCACCCGACTGCATTTTTTTTTGTTCATCCCGATCTGTTTTTCCTGTAGCACCAGGCGGAAAACTACTGTTCATAGCTGTGTCACGGGATTTCTTTAGAACTCCCTCTGTGTGTAGCTCATAGATGGCTAGTTGGTTGCCATAATTATGTCCGAGCATGGCCAGTCTGCCTGCTCTTGTCGCTTGTATCCTCCTCTGCCTATATAAGAGCAAGGAGCCCTCATTGTAAAAATCAGAGAGTGAAATAAGAAGTGTGTTGTGTACTCTACTTCCAACATGATCTTCTAAACACTCCCATCCTCTTCTAGTCCAGAACGGTGGTTCTGCTCAAACACTATGATTGAGAAAATTCCTGGAGTATGCTCTACACTTGCCCTTAGGGGATCCTGTGCATCAGAATTTCCGATATTCTAGAGTTTACTATGATCTGAGCTCAGAGTCTGAGGAAGAACTTGGTGACTAACAAGCAGTCCCTATTAAGGCCGAGAGGGCCGTGTGTGGGATAGCATACTTGTCACAAGTTTGCAACTCAAACTCTTGAGTTCGGTTCTTAGTGCCCTTTATGGTATCAGAGCCAGGTTAAGGTGGATCCGGGTGTATGTTAAGCCCCTGCGGAAGGGAGTCCCACATCGCTTGGGAGAAGCCCTCTGGCCTGCTTGATAATCTCCGGGGCTGCCCTCACCTCACAACTGCAGTTTTGGGGCTGAGAACAAATAGACCAAAAAATTGGGGTGTCAACAGAAGGATTTAAGACTGAATTAGTATCAATGCAATAGATTTTGGACATTTTTTGTACTTTTTCCGTTCTACTTCTTCAAGAATTTATGGCATACCACATGCTATTATTTTAACCATAGTCCAAAGATTATTATGCTAGTAAAGGCCTTTTTTTTTTTGGCTAAGCTCATGCAACGTGTGTACTTAAGTAAATAAATTAAGCAGAGCTAAAAGTACCATTCCTAGTAAAATATTGCTCGTTTTTCTCAGCAATTAGGAGGAGGTCACGACTTCATTATTTTCTTGCAAGGTAAGTTTAATTTTGATCCGTATCTCGATCCTCGTGATGACCGTTTTGGGTGGAGTGGCTTTTCGTCTGATTATCACTAGCGCAATCGAAAATGGTGAGTCGGTCTCTTTTCTTTTTCGAACTCGCGTTTTTTATTCACTGATTTTGACCAACTGGAAGCGTTACTAATTTTTCCTCCTAACCTTCTCTAATGGACATTTCATTTTTGTCAGATGCATGCATTCGATCAAGTTATGTACGCTTCTTCTACGTCATTAGGGTTTTACCATTTGAATATGATCTTGACCTTCAGACGCAAATTGACTTGTTATTCTTTCTTTTCACCGCCCCATCTAACTCTTTCTTGCGCTTGCCAAGTTTTCCTTTCGATAAGTATATGGGGAAGCATTTTTTTTTCTTGCACATGGAGAAATATAGTGTTCGTGCATGACACGTGATAAATGACTTACTAATACATTATATCTCTAGCAAAACATAACTAAAACGACAAGATTCTGACAGCAAAAAAAAGAAATCATGACCTCCAAATTCACCTTAGATTTTATAAAACTTAGCTCTTAATCTTTCAACATGTTAATGTTGTCTCTATATGGTGATGGTGTTAGGGAAACCTAGGTACGCATCACCAAAAGGCAAAACCGTAACTATAAATAGAGATCTCGGTATGTGCTTATTATTGATGATGCTTTATGATTCGATAATCGACAGCCAATCTTTTTCCCTATATGCAATTCCAGATCTATTCTTGAAGGACGAATCTATGATTATCTCTAGCAACCATGCTCTATTGATATGGCTTGATTTCTAATTTTTGGTTTATTTTGGAGCTCTGATTTGCTTTGTTATTATGACTTTTGAGATTTCCTATCATGTGTTATTTTGGTAATGAATAGAATTCTTTTTTTGACAAAAAAAACTGCAACGTTACTTTTCTTTCGATGGGGCAACCAAGGCAAGTCAATATAAGTAATTAACTTATGAGAGTTATTTTCGGGGATACAAATATTAAACCAAACCTAATATTTATTTGGGTTAATATAATAAAAAAATCCAAACTGGCATATTATAACAAATTGTCATAATTAATTTTTTGATCACCAAAAACCTTATACTGATATATCTATGATAATCTTACCCTCTTTAGTTTCCGTTAAATTAAATTAATATCATGAAAAACCTCAAATTAATACACATGTAACAAACAGAGGGTAAAACCTCAAATTAGTACTTCCAAGTCATCCAATTTAGTGATTTAACAGTGAAATTTAATAAAAACTAATATAAGGTAAAATTTTCATGGTTATATCAATTTGGGTTTTTTATGGTCAAAAAATTAATTTTGGGTAAAATTATCATAAGAGTACCAGTTAGGTTTTGTAAAATATCAACCCCATTCGTTTTTCCAAAAAATAGGCTCTCTAGTCTCTCTCTCTCTCCTCGTTGCCATGATAGTTTTTACGTCTAATTTCAGTAAAAATAAAAAATAAGATAGTGCCAAGGGTTCAAAACACTTTTCGCATCATAATTATAGAAGCGAAAAGCAGGCCACAAGATTCATATACATTTTTTCAAAATTCTTGTGAGACAAAAAAAATTCCCAAGTGCTTATGTTGATGGTTTGAGCAAGAAAAGCATTGGACCAACCAATTACATGATGAATTCACAACAAATGAGAGGCTTACATCAAAGTCTAGTCTATGTATGAGGGAAAATGTTAATATATTCAATATTAAATCGCGTTTTATCTATTAACTTAAATTTTTAAAACAACGCCACAGTTTCTGAAAATTCACATTGATCTAAAGCTCATTAAGAGCTGTTCACATCTGAATTTTTTTCGAATTTTTTAAATATCCATTTATTTTATAAAAATATAAAAATTTATACAAAGGAAAAAAATATATAAGAAATGCTAATGAAAATATAAAAAAAAAGGTCAAAGAATTATGGAATCGAGCGACCGGCATGTCTGGCTCACTCTTTTAACAATTTTTCGTCCAGCCCATCTCTTTTGGAATTTCTTGGCCCATCATAGAGTTAAGCATGAATGGCCCCAACTTTTCCTCACCTTCGCACGCGCTGTCCCTTCCTGAGCGTGCTGACCGTGACCGAGAAAAAGCTTAGAGAGAGAGAGAGAGGAGGGGCGTCGGCCATTGAAGAGGCGAGTTACAAAGAGAAAGCGGAAGACCGAGAGGAAGCCATCCGAGACAAGGAGAGTTTCGAACGCCTCAAGGGAAGCTCCGGCCTCGTGTCGATCTGTCCGGCCACTCTCCCGGCGATATCACTGAACCAAACAAGTAGGTCCTGCTCCGCCCAGCGTCCTGTGTTGGGCACAACAGGCCGGACTCGCGGCCTTGCGGCTCGCGTGAGTTCCGGCCCTCGCAGTCCCTCTATTCCGTTTCCTTAGTCTCCTACGTCGTGTGATGAGCTCGCCGACGTAGGTTCGGCCCCTAGCTCGGGCCGGAAATCCCTCTTCAGTAAGGCACACCACTTGTTTGACAAAATGCGTAAATGAAATACCGAAGTCCGTACTATCCGATCGACGTCAGAAGTTTAGTTTACTATTTGATCGTTCCTATATCCTTGAGCTACGTCTGATATCATGTTTTCGTCTGCGATTTCATAGCGTATCCATCATTTTTGCTGAGTGGCGGGAGAAGGGACACCCCACCGGAGCTATCCTCCGCACGCCGGCGAGCCCTACGGTTCAAGGCCGCATGAGTTAGAATTTTTCTCCTCATTTAATGTATTTATGCTTGTTGGTTTGCTGGGATTGTTGGTTTGAGAAGCGTTACTTCGGTATGGATATTTTTCTACTGTTTTTGCGGTGGCCAATGGGAACGGCCGGAAGTGTCGACGCCGGTCAGGGTAGATGATCGGCGGTTGGGGGCAGTCCGGCGCCGGTGTAGGCGCCGGTGCTATCATGTTTGAGTGATGCGTCGAGGATTCCTAGTTCAGGAATACGAAAAAGCGAAGTTGCAGGTGTGATGCTTCGGTGAAGAAGAAGGCGTGATCTTAATTAAGATGGGCAGAAGGAGACAAAATAGTGAAAAAGACAAACAAAAAGAAAGAGAAAAAGCCAAAATAAAATAAATAAAAATAGAAGAAAAGGGGAAAGGGGGCTTCGGGACTTGCTTGTTGTGGGTTAGGCTTTTCTAGGATTTGGGCCCGAATTTGGAATGGGTTATTTTAAAATACTTGTGGGCCAATTGGGATTAATTCAGAATGGGCCATGGCGAAGCCCGTTTTCTGGTCTAACCCGGACCGATAGGGTCCGGGTCGGTTTAGTCTGGCTGAGTCTTTTGACCGGGTCTGATTTCCTTTTTTTTTTTAATATTAAAATTCAAAAAAAATATATTAATTAGAAAACCATTAAAAAATCATTAAGAACATTAAAAATTTAGAAAATTCTTAAAAATCCTAAAAAATCCTAAAAAATCCAGAAAAATCATCAAAATTTAATAAAAGGTTTTTAAATTCATAAATGGGTAAAATTCATTAAAAATCAAAAATTAGAAAAATCAAAAATTTTTAGAAAAGTTGGAAAACCCTTAAAAATATTAAATAAGCCTTTAGGGCTTTATAATAGGTTTTTTGTTTGTTATTCCATTTTCCTCTTTAGGGACAATAGTAGGATGCTTATATGCTTTTTTCTGCGATTTTATAATTGATTGTACATTTCAATATTTTGGGTGTTATTTTCCTATTCTAGAATAGTTAAGACAAACTTTAGATTCCTTGGATAGGTTGCCATGGTGTTAGTTAGCACAAAATTGAGTTAGATACCGAAAGAACATTAATCTTACTAGGTTTCTAGCCGACCTCAAAAGCGCTAGTGGCAACTCCTTTGTAAAAAATCTACATAGGTTTAATCAATTAAAATTGTAAATGCCCAATATTACACGAGGTATGAGCTTAGGAGAGTTCGAGTCAATGGAAGGTCATCGGCCCGAGGTTGACAATACCCTAATCCTAACAAAAGCTCCCTAGTTGGCAAGGAAAAGTTAGGTCGCGACAAAAGGTTCTTTCTTCAGGTTTGCTTGCTAGGATGAGCCCTCACTTTTTCTAAATCCCAGCCATCAATTGCCGTAGACGGGGTTATTCTGGGGCACGTCCGTTGATCCTTTTTTAACGAATCGAGCAATGTTTATACTGGTGGTGCATATCTTCTCCGGCAATGTAGCTCTTGTCTAGTCATGATGCTGGTCGTTACTTTGGAATCACAAGACAGAAAGCCTATTCTGCCTTCTAAGAATTAAATGAGATCGGGATGGCCTTTTATCTGGATATAGGCATGTTGTAGATGTATGCATTATCATGAATCCAGTTCGAGCCTTCTGTCCACAATTTGTTAAAGACGCGTGTGTAGATCCCAGGTTGCATGCGAAAATTACTACATAAGGACCACCAATGATCCATACGTATTTTAAGCTTACCCCAAGAAAGATAGTCCCCCCCCTCAAAATTGGGAAATTTTAGCTAATTACCCAATGGTGTTGACTCAAACTGAAATCTCAGCTGAACTCCAGGAGCATGCCGTGACGGCCTGCTAATGCCGATTAGCCCTGGATAGCCCCAACCTCCTAACCACCTTCCCCAAAACTCAACATGGAGTTCCTAGTTTCGCAGTATTAGGAGTGCCATGAACTGACATAATAAATGGAGAAAGGAGTGACAAAGGAAGAAAGGATATCATTGCTAGACAGCGAGTTTGAAAGTTCAATGACAGAAAGAAAAGGGAAATGAGTGGTGCAACTGAAGTACAAAAATTAATCTCTAACTGTAAAAAAGAAGCGACCTTTCTGGATTGGAAAAGCTCTGCTACCTTACGGTAGGGCATTGTCAGATGGGAGCACCAAGGAGGTCGTTTCACAGGAACTACTTGAATTGCTCACCAAAGACTCCAACTCTGCCAATACTTGATGTATATCCGGCCTTTGAATTGCCGTTGGTCGGGTACAAGATATGGCAACCTCCACTACTTTCCAAGCTGAGTTGATGTCGAATTCTCCTTTTAACCTTGGATCTATGATCCTTTGTATATCACCACTTTCAACAGTAGGAATCAACCACTGAAGTATGTGTATGCTGGCATTGCCATCCCGGCTTCTCATTATTGCAGGTCGACCCGTGATCAACTCGCACAATACGACTCCAAAACTATAGACATCACTCTTCTTGTTAAATTTTCCAGAAGAATGAATCCTGGGAGGAAAAAAATATGGATCTTTATATCAAAGATGAAATCCTCCTAGGCTACGTAAATATGTACATGCAAATTGAGGTCCTGAACTGAACCAAAACATTAATATTAAGTTTTAGCCATTACTCAGGGTCGAGATAGCCAAGAGTGCCCGCAGGATAAGTTGACACATGAGAGTCTTTTTTCGGTTGCAAAAGCTCTAGATAGGCCAAAATCAGCTACTTTGGCTTGGAAATCTTCGTTCAACAGGATATTAGTAGGCTTCAAGTCTCTGTGGATGATGGATGGCTTGCAACCATTATGCAAATAATCCAAACCTGAAATCCTCGCAAAAAACATGTAAACAATGCCAAAGCAATGATGAGAAAAACCTACAATTGAGGATATCTCATTTGTGTACCTTGTGCTGCATCCACGGCTATTTGCAGTCTATTACTCCATGTCAAGACCTTCGGATGGTCCTCTATTGGATGGATTTTAACTTGACCTATAAGCAGGAAATAGAGTTTTACAGGATCATTTTAGAGAAGAAACAATTCAACAGAAAATAAGAACACACCTGATAAATGTTCCCTTAAATTTCCATTAGCCATGTATTCATATATCAATGCCATGTGCTTGGACTCATTGCAATATCCAAATAGAGAAACCAAGTTTCTGTGGTGAAGAATCATTAAGAGCTGTGCCTGCAGCATAAAAAGCGTGCATTACTTTAACGAATATGAAGAAGAGTCTAAGAGGAAGTTTCTGAACAAACATCTGCATAAGTTGATTTTAATAGGAAACATGATTGCATTATCGTATCTAACCTCAGCTTGAAATTCCTTGTACCCTTGCTTTGATGATTCAGAGAGCATCTTCACAGCAACTGTCGTGCCATTATCTAGAGTACCAAGATATACCTTTCCAAATCCACCTTCACCAATCACTCGTCCAAAGTTCCCAGTGATTCTTGAAATCTCTCCATACTTAAAAGGTCGATGCTTTAATCTCAGTGTCCTTTCAGTAGACTCTGTACTAAAAAGGTTCCTGTGAGTATTATGACTACCACTTTGGATAAAAGACTTTCAAGGCAAATAACTCCAATTGCGTTTCAACAATTAAAAGACATAGAAAAGGTTTTTATGATCCCTTTTTAAGAGCTAAATTGGTGTAGAAGAGGAAAAAATCGAAAGGTCTGGACAAGGATTCTCTGTCACCGGCTTTCAATATGCTAAAAAATCAGAGACTTTATTGTCAATAAGTTAAGCTGAATATCCCACATTCTTTTTGTGATGCTGATGCGACCATGCTGTGGTGATCTCTGTCTCTCTCTTCTCTTCATTTTATTGTGATCACTATGAACTCGCATTACTAGCATTATTAAATTTTGATTAAAGCCAACTTTCACTCATTCCTGATTGCAATGTCGATGAGATTGTAAGATGATGCTCCTAGGGTGGGTGAGGAGAAAGAGAGTGGCTGAGTTGTATATTCTCGACTAAATTATCCTAGAAAAGACAGTTGCAGATAGAACTGTTGTACCAAAGGAATTTAAAGTCAAGACAGTCGTCAAATGTAGTGTAGATTTTGTGATCAGGACAAGTAAGAAAACTTACCTCCTATTTGTTTTCGCTTAATCAACCAAATAATAGCCAAGGCACCAAAGAGAACCACAAAGAAGCCGGCAACTGAAGTTGCAACTGGAACAAGGATGGTGTTTTGTTTCTTCTTCTGCGGGTGAGGATCAGCTAGGCACAGATTTGTATTTCCTAAACTGCCACAAGGAATAGAGGAGCTGAACTCAAATCTATCTACAAATGTTCAGATTGATTGGCCAAATTCTTTCACAAGTTGGCCCTCTTATTTGCTTCTAATCACAATAAACAAAACATGTTGATAGTCTTTCCATATATAAATGTCGCATACGAGGGAGGGAGGGAGAACCTCATGTTTAAGTTATTGTTCGCAATCCTTTTCTTGAGAGCTTCAGGAACTGAATTAATCAGGTTGTTTCCACATAAATTTCTGCAAATATAGCCATGATTAGTGATTTGTCCACTTGAAATCCTTTGCTGCTTCACTTAGACACATTAACTCACAGAAATGTAAGATTTGGTAATCCTGCCAGAGTTTCTGGTATTGCTCCTGTAAGCTGATTGTTGGATAAATCTCTGGAAAAGAGCAAGTTTAGAACACCTAATATCAGATTAACCAGCTCCATAGCCAAAAGCAGGATGTTCCCACACATTAGGGCGTTATTTCAACAGTCTATGTCTCTTAAAGCACAACCTTAGTTATTCAATCATGAGTTGACTCCCAGGGGGTGCTTAATCATGAGTGACGTGTCGACACAACTAATTCAACCACGGTTATACTTACAAGTATTCCAATCTTGATAGATGTGAAAGTTCCGAGACTATCTCACCCGTCAAATTGCTTGAGCTCAATTTCCTGCCCACAACAGATCAAAGTAGAGGATCCTGTCATTGATATATTTAGAAAGGCAGAATTTTTGGGTACAACCAAGAAAAATTTGTGCAATCAATTATTCAGAACGAAAATGTTTTAGGTTCTCTTGGTCTAAATGTTTAAGTTCTACAAGACCATTCACAATCGTCCATCTCATTCCCTGCATGGGTCACCCTACCTCCTTGTTCTATATTTTAAGGTCATCACTGTACCTAGAGTACCTAAAAAATTATTTTTGGAGGACCTAATACTTGCTCATAAACGATGCAATTTGGAACATTTATGTCTAAAATCGGAGAAGTAGGCCATTGGCGAAAGAAGTTGCACAAGCAACGTAACTACACATTGGAGGAGGGAGCATGTATTGATGATCAATGAGAGTATATAACTTTTCATAAACCACGCCATCCACATGGAGCAACCCCAAAAAAATAATCAACATGCTGACTTTTGGGCGTGGGTGTCAACTTAGTGATTTGCTTATGAGCTCTCTCCAATATCGATCAAAAGCTCACTCTTTTAATGCGATAAAGTTCCCATCGTGCCCCCTAGAACTTGAGAAAAGCATGACAAAGTTCTCAGTCTATCTGAGAAATCACCCCCCCCGGAAGGTTGCATTTATCCTAAATGTTCTTTCTTATGAATAAAAAAACGTCTGTTTTTCATGATGAATGAGAATTTTTCTTAAGTTTCACCGAGAAAACCAGTATTATATGAGAAAGTGCCATGGAACTCACAGCGATACAATCCTTGGAGGATTTTCGTGGCTACAATTTAGACCATCCCATGTGTAATTGCTTGGTACGCACGGATCACCTTGCCAGCTTTCTCTCTTAATATGATATATTGCTTTGATGTCATTAATTGCTTTCACTGGGGTTTAAATCACAAAAAAGATTAATAATTTAGAGAGGATAGAGATGCAAAATGTGTTGCAATCACATATAAGTTATAAAGACTGAATCAGAAGACTTGTAACATTTCAGGGCTTCAATTTGAAGAGACTTTCCAGCAATTACCAGGCAAAATATAGCCAAAGCAGGGAATGAAGCACATGGCAGAGTAATACTTAGCCACATCTGTTGATCCCACCAAAGCAATATCTAACCAGAGTTTACGAATAAAATACAACCCACAGCGGAGACTAGTATATTTAGCATAGGATTGCTGAAATGTTACTGACATTGGAATATCTGTCTAATTATTGTCGATGTCATTTGGAGCGCAACTGTACACCGTGTATGTGGAGTAGACTAAACAATATTTTGAAGAATAAAAGCGTACCATCATCTTGTGCTGTGGGTACATTTGGAAGATCACCAACGGTGTAGAACTCTACGGCATTGAGGATCGGTGGATTTTCAGACTTGTTTGTCGAATCAATGAAGAAGGTAATGGGTGACCCTTCAACTGGAGGAGAAACTACAACCACTGGCTTTAAGTATTCAAGACTCACCGACTCTGTGAAATTATTATCAATCATGGAAATTGTGAACTGCCTCCGCAGGCCGCTTGTCAATCTCTCAATCTCGACGAAATGGAAGTACACAATCCATTTCTTTCTGGGTCCTGAAGGTGTCCACTTCATTTCGAAGCGAGAACCGGCACTCATTGTTCTTTGAGCGGTCTTAAGAACTTTCCCAGGAACCTGATACTTAAGCGTATCACTATTGCCAGATACATTAAGGGGAGATGTGGTGTTTATTCTGACCCCGAACTTATAGTTTTGAGGTGTCCAAATCCGATCATAAGCATCGTCAGGGTGCCTGTATGAGGCATTTCCACAAACAATTTAATAGCAAACTATTAAGTAACTGATTGAGTGACTAGCAAATGCCAATTCATATGGCTATGCAACAGAATTATTGGAGTTACTATATTCAACATATTAGTAGCGAAAAAATCAATACGTGCATTGGGTTATTTCTAACAAGTGTCCACGGAGCACTCCATAAGTAGACATTAAGTTCTGTTATGTACTAGACACAGTATGCACTTTGTGCAGATTGTTGGACAAAAATCGCATTGGCATATTAGTGATAAGAGATTCCAATGTTAACATAGCATTAACCATTTTGAGCATCTTATTTAATGAATTAACCTAACACATTTCATTTGTTCATTCTATGTCTAAGGTACACGTAAATTATGTAACTTTATTTAGTAAACATACTTGTGTACTAATATAAAAATATTGTGTCAATATTCAAAGAGGAAACTTCTTTGACAAAGAGGCACGATTAGAATAACGAAATAAAGAAGGAGGCGGAAGAGAGGGACAAGAGCAATAACATAGGCAGCAGAATTAGTGGAGAGTGCCAAAAAAGTACTCCAAGCATGATCAATCCCCGTTGCATTCAGGGAAGACACTGTTATCATATATTTACCAGCAAAAGTGCACATGCGTTGCATATATTCGAAAAATTATGATTTGTAAAATTTTGCAAAATCATTTAGGTTGAGATTTGTCCATCTCTAACGATCTATATGAAATATCAGAATTATTAATTAATAGTAGAAAGATATTGTTGACTCCATTTAAAGGAATTGATCACATACATATGGAAAGATAAATGTATAAGATTGTTTATAAGATATAAATTATTTAGATTACATATTCAATATACACGGGAGATAAGATAAAATTATTAATTTACAGATTCGACAATTCAAAGAATATTTAGAAAATCTTGGAAAAGAAATAAAAAAAAGACTGTGATCTCTTAAAAGGAGCAAGTCTTCTTTAAATTGTACAATAGTATAAACATAGATTATATGAGCTTATAGAATATATTTATTATATGTTCGCTAATTGAGGGAAGCAAAACAGTACAGAAACTAGTAGTCGGCAAACCCAATGCTATGCAAATTCTTTGCGGGAAAAAAAATTCTTTTGAATTTTGAATGATACATGTAACAAGATTACTCTTAAACAAAAAAAAAAAAGGAATGTTAAGCAAATATCGCTTTATTATATTAGTATGTGACCAAGTAAGAAAAATTTAAAATCACGCGTGCATGGCTGTACGTAGGTAGGGAATGTAATTACATTTGATGGCATGATAAACTACCAGTAATAAGTATAATTCCTCATAAAATGAAAATTTTAATTTCATTATATTAGTAAGGTTTTGGCTTAAAATTTGTCTATTACCTTTAAAAATTATTCCTCAACCACGTCATCTACTGGTGAGTTCCATTAAAAAACTATACGCAACTTAAAATCATCGCATGACCTTATATCTATTGGATATCAATAACTTCAATATACAAATAAAATTTCTATTATAACACTAATGTTACATAGCAAATAATTTGCATTATTATTGTCAATACTCACTCCAAATTTTAATTTAGTATATAATTATTATCACTTAATAAAATTTTGTTAGCAAGGCTAAGCTAATTACGATTATAAACTAATATATTTGCAAAGGCGTTAATTTTTTCTTTTTTTCAAAAAATCATCAATGAGTTCTCTTGTTATGATGGAGTAACCGAGGAATTTCCGATACATAAGTGATATTCTAAGTTTGATTTGGATTATAATTGCAAAGATTTCGTAAAATTTTATTTTATTTTTTGTTTGGACGTAATGGCTTTCCTGTTTCTCTAATTATTTTTTTTTAATCACGTGATGATTTTTCTTTTAATCTTTGACATCTATTATCATTTTCTTCAACTATCTTTATTGATTATTTTAAATGCTTTGCTCTGTAGATTTTTCATGGCCTTTTTTGTCTTTGACACTCGTGCCTTGAATAGTTTGCAAAATGGTAAAATTGCTAGAAAAATTTAAATCTTTCTCTTTACTATGATTACTATACATTTGTATTTCAAAAATTGATCAATCACCTGACATCATCATACTCCAAGGTTCGTCCGATGTCGTGCCGCCAATGGAGTTGCAAGAATCCAGATTTTACTCGATAGATGCCATCATCCAAAGCTCTTAGTTCCAATGCTGAAATGAAGGGCACTCCCTTGCCAGTATTCACAAGGCACACTTGTATATCATTTGCCTCGGGCACATACATGATTTCCTCAAAACGATAATAGGAGTAATCCACCGTGGCCCAATAATTAATATCAATGTATAGGTCGAATGAAGGATCCTGATACTTCCCATCATAGTTCCCATACCAAAATGTTGCCCTAATCAAGTAGGTTATATTCTTACCTTGGTCTGGTCTTAAAGTGTAACAATTCCTCGTTCCATTGGGAAAAATCCTTACATTCTTCAAAAATTGTTGATTATTTTGATACTTGAGCGTCCTAGATGTCTGCATGATCTTCCCAGAGTCTATCAATCCTTCATCCGGTTTGTATGTTATGCTAGTTCTATCTTCCGTGTATGCAAGAGTTGCCCCACAATCAATGCTAATAAAACCTTGTGAGTTTAGAGAAAAGAAAAGGTCAATGAAGTGGAACCGCAGTTTTTCAGTTGGACCATTGGAACAAGTTCAATGAATGTTGTTCATTCACACAATTTCATAATACAGTATCTAGCTTACCGGCAATTTGATACCATAACTTTGTATGAAGCACGGAAGAGAGAAGAGAGAGAGAGAGACCTGGATTTTGTTGGGCTTGAACCACAAGGACAAATCCCAAAGCCAAAGAAGCAAGCAAAGAAAACGAGAAAGCTGTAGTTGATCTTCCCATTGTGATAGAGAGCAGTGGAGATGGTCGAAGAGAGAAGTGCGAGGAAGATATCTCTGCCCACAATATATTAATATCACGAGCTCTCCACCAATGACGGTAATTAAGAGTTTGATATATCTGGACAACATGATTATATCGACTTTGGAAGGCATATATAGAATTGACACGTATTCTGACGATATTTATTGGAAATTAGTCTATTCTTCTAGAGGATACCGGACCCCATCTTCAGTTCATAGTTGACTGAGTCATTGCTACAATGCAAGAGGACCAATACTTGCAGCTGGGTCTTCGTCCGCGTGCGTGCCCAAGTCTAGGGACCACCATCAATGTCATTAGACAGCTTTTGATCGATGACGTGTTGAACATGGGAAAATTCGAAAACAATATATCATGTCACGCGTTAATTTCTTTGACACATATCATTATTACAATACACCGTGAAATTAACCATCCGCCATGAAAGTCAGTCCGGTAAATTATAAGAGGGATGAGTTTTGGCTCATATTTTCAGCATCTAGTATGCCTAGAAACCACTTATCGACAATGATATTTTCCTGGTTGGCAAGAATTTATAGCTCCAAAATTTTGTTGCTACCTCTATACCATTTTGCAACAACCACCGCACAAACTATTGTATTAATCGAGACCAATCAACTTTGCTTTTAATGTAAAGGCCAAAGTCCAACTTATGCGTGAAAGGGAGTGATAGAATATTTAAATATTAAATCATACTTTCATCTAATCACTTGAGTCACAAATCTCACAGGACAATAGGCTACCATCGAAACAATGGGATTGACATTGCAACTAACACTTTAGTTAAGGAGTGTATTTGCAATCAGCTCCCTCTCTTTTTGTTCTTTTACAATTGGAATCCTTCTTATGCTTTATATGGGAGAGATAATCATTCCAGCCAGCCTGTTAATGAATTCGGTAAAGTAACATTACACCTATAACGGGGATGATTTAGTTCAAAAGCTCGACAAATTTAGTTTTAACGATAGGAGTTCCTCAGAATTGTAAAGATATGGTGTAATTGTTGGACTTCAGCAGTATGGGAGTAAATCGTACCGACTCCTTGTTGTATTTGTAATTCAACAATATACGGTAATATGAGGACTTAGCTTTATAAATTAAGCACTCTCTCTTTGTTCCATGAACGCCTTCATGCTCCTATTAGAGTGGGATTATGCAAGAAGGTCATTAAGCTCTTGACTTTAACAGTGCAATACATACTACAAAGTAATGGCGGTACGGCCAGCTCGATCCTCCAGGCATCTATGGTGTAATTGCGGATTGTTTGGTCACTGCTGAACTTGTACGATCCAGCCGCAGTTCTAGATCGACATTTTCTATCATAAAATTACATCAGCCATAAGGAGCAAGAGAGCTCTTAATGAAGCATCTCATATTAAGAAAATTTAGACCCCAAAGTTATCTGACGATTGGGATATCTTGCCTCAGATCGACAAGCAAGAGATTAAGGTAGAACAGGGAGCAATAAAGGTATACATCATCACACAGTCAAACATGAAATTATCTATCTCAAACACGAAATTATCCATCTTCTTAAGCTTGCTGGGGATGCTCCTATCAAACATGTGATGAGGAAATCACAATTTGAATTGGATCATCGTGATTGGGTGTTCGTCTTTGACGCTACTTATTTATCATGGCGACGGTTCACTTATGAGCAGATGACACAGTTACGACTTTAGCTAAAGATTAGATTCATGTCTTCAGCCACAAAGATTGGAGGACACAGAAGTTTGAAAGAAAAACTACAAAGATAGAAAGCTTGGCTTATGGAAAGTCCGGTCACCCCACATACTGTTCCGGGAAAGGGAAAAAGAAAGCTAGGCTTATTTGCCGTTCTTAGCATATACCATGTCCTAAGACCTGTTCTACGTTGACCAAGCCTAGTGTTCAAAGAGAACACACGAGGTGGTGACTATTCGTGGATCTTACATATGAATAACGTCGCACTTAATCTAGTGTTTTGGTCTAGTATTAAGGGTGGAATTATTTAATTGAGGAGACAAATAGGATCTGTAAAGATTCGAAATCACTCTAAAATTTCTAATTCTGATATTATGTGAAATTTGGTGAGATTATTACCAACGATTATAAAAGTTTAAGCTGTTAAATAAAAATGTGATTTATCATTTAAATATTCTACCAAGTCATATGTTACTTCAGTCCAGCCAATGTGCGACTTAAGTCTGGCCTCTGAACCGCACATGGTGGCATACGTGACATTGCTATCTCCACTTCCGTTTACACTCGGGTCTTAACATTCTCCCCAAGTCTCCTCTTTTGAAAATGACCGGAGTCACCCACTAAATTTTCCTTCATATTTATATTGACCGAGTCGTGGCTACAGTAAAAGATGACCAAGACTTGCAGCTAGGTCTTCGCCCACAAATGTATCAAAGTCCTAGCACCTAAATAAACGCTAGTAACCGACCAAAAAGAATAATAATAATAATTGTCGACAGGCAGCTTTGACTGATGACATTTCCCCCATTGACAATTCTAGGCAATATATCGTGTTTTGCACTAATCAATTTATTGCAATACACCGTGAAATTGACTCTCTTCTTTCTTGCTACAGGAATCCATACGGAAAATTATCAAAAGGAAGAGTAATTTCTAGGAGATTGAATTTTGGCTCACATTTTCAGTATTTGGCATGGCCTGAGATAATTGATCGACAATGATACTTTCATGACCGATAAGAACTTACTTCAAACTTTCGTTTTCCAACATCCCCGAACAAATCATCAGTATCAACAAAGCTTACCATGGTTCGGACTGACCACCTTTGCTTGTCATGTGTCATCTCCAAAGGCTAATCTTGCTATATGTACTACTCAATATACCTCTTTAAAAAATAAGAAAAAGGTACTTTGCATAAGAAAATTTATTTGGTTAAGCATGTCTAACCATAGAATCCGTAACTCAATACGTTGCTTTCAAATTAGAATGATATTTCAAAAGAAATCTATTAGAAACGTTAGAAAGGACCTTTTATCATGGATTGTGGGAAAATTTACCCCACGTTAAATTTAATGTGAATAAGCCTGTCCTTTTACATATTTTTGATATGTTGTGGAAAGGTGATATAATAGTCACATCTCTATTTTTCATATAAGTCGTTTAAATTGCTAAAATTATTTATCCTCGTTATGTGGATTGCTGTAAATTATCTAAATTACTAAATTTATCCATCCTCGTTATGTGGGTTGCTGCTTTTTAATAATATTACACTTTTTGGGCTCGTACAGAAAAAACAGCTATGCTTCCGGAAGGTTAGGTCACCCCACATGTTACTCAAAAAAAAGTAAAACAGAAATCTAGGCTTATTCGTCTCTCATAGACTGTTCCACGTGGACGGAGCCTCCAAAAATGTAATATAGTAACACAAAAGGTGCTTTTTTAATCATGTAATGTTTTTTCGATTAATCTTTGACATCTATTATCATTTTATTCAACTATCTTTACTGGTTATTTTAAATGCTTTGCTCCGTAGTTTTGTTGATTTTTCATGGCCTTTTTTGTCTTTGACACTCGTGCGTTGAATAGTTAGCATAATTGTGAAAAAAAGCTAGAAAAATTTGAATCTTTCTCTTTACTATGATCACTGTACATTTTGTTTTTCAAAAATTGATTGATCACCTGACATCAAACTCCAAGCTTGGTTTGACGTGGTGCCGCCAATGGAGTTGCCAGAATCCAGATCTTGAACAATAGATGTCATCATCAAGAGTTCTTAGTTTCAATGTCGAAATTAAGGATACTCCAAGTATGTTTGGTTCAGTTGCAAATGAGCTTTAAGTGTACTGTAAATACTAAAAGTTAAAGTTTTTTGAGGAAATACAAATTTTGTTTAGTAAAACCTCTTTACAAATGAACTTTGAGTTGAATGTGTGTTTAGTTTAAAAAAAAACGTTTGCAATGGGCTTTGGATATATATATATTTAAAATGAACCAAACTCTTCGCCGGACCGACAAAGGGCTACGGCCACCGGTGCCAAATCTAGCTTGTTGATAGTTGTAGCTCTTCGCCAGTCCGGCGAAGGGTCGTCTCCTTTTTTTAATAAAAAAATAATTAAAGATAAAATCAGAAATTTGAAAATTTTATGAGCATAGCTTTGGAAGTAAAAGAATGAGTTTTAGCATTGGGCCAAATGCTAAAAGCCCAATGCTATCGATAATTAAATTGAAAATCAATTGCCTTCATGGATCTAGAGACATTGTTTGATATGAAGGGACTTTTTTAGGTCATCAAAAACCATATCGCCATCATCACTAGAGAGAGGATCTCACTTAAGCAGGTCTCGTGTGAGTTGTTTGATTACCGGTTCTCATGTGACTTTAAGAACATTCAGTACATCAAATGACCAAGCAGTATTTCCTTTCAAAAGCACTGGTGTCCTCACCGCTAGTGCTAAGCATTTGACAAAGCCATTTTTACCATGATACGAAAAGAAAAGCGAAAGCATGTCATGAAATGTTCACTATTCTGCACACCAAGCTGAAAATCCAAGACACCCATAATAGAAATTGACTCCAACTACACTGGGCCAGTCCCCGTTGAGAAGTAAGTCATAGCACTCAGGTCTTGTTACATACGTCTTCAGGTTCTCCGGTCCCTCTCAATGAATCGGTCGTCGATGAATTTAAGATTGTGGAAAAAGAACATCTTTCAAAAGCCTTCAAAAGGGAAATGGCCGGCCGCCCCACATTTGTGTTGACCCGATTTTGTGTTGACTAACTCTACGCCCCCATTGAATTGCATCGGGAGGGCCACTTAGAGAAATCAAACAAAAAAATTATATTCTCGGAATAGAAAAAGAATAGAAATACATTTAGTACCAACAAAATTTTTTATTTCTTTCTTTCCCAACAGCGCCCTCGCCCGCCCGCCGCCGCCGCCAACCCCCACCGCTCACCGGTCGCCAGCCGCAGGGCGAAGGATGGCAGCGAGAGGCCGGAGACTGGCGATCGGCTGGTGGCGAGCGGGTGGGGGCGGCCGGCGATCGGCAGCGGTGGCGGCAGGTATTATTTCTAGATGATCCATGTATAAGAGTGATTTATTAAGTGTCTACTCCTTGCACGAAATAAGTGCAACTTATATTGTATTGGATTCTAATAGAACGTAAAGAGAGAATTTATATTTTGTTTCATTTACACAATTACACATATTTCTTTCTACGCATTTTTCGTATTTCCTATTCATGAGCACAGCAAATTATGGTCAAATTCTCCTATGTATGAAGTTAAACCAGCGGCAAAACATCCCAAAAAATATATTGATTAGATATGCACACACGATAACCCCATTGATAATTGGGGAATACTTCTCCTGATCACAATGCACAACTTTTCACAGCATGATCCAGAGCATTGGCGAATTTGTCGGACTATTTTAAAGCGAAAATCAATCCAATTGCATGGGACACCTTCTCTTTCATCATGGAAGCAAAGGACTTGCCGCATGCTTTACTGACCATTTTTACTTTTCTTTCGTTGGGGGAGAAGAAAAGTGGGGGGGAGGGACTTCCCAAGTGCTTTTATTGATGGCTTGAGCGAGAAAGGCATTGGACTAATTACAAGATGTACCATCGAGAACGATACAAGATGATTTTTGCTTCAATAATGCACTTTAAAGAAATTAAAACGAAAAGACTATTTTTTTAGGAAAAGTGAGTTTTGCTTTCACATTTCTAAATTGAAAAGATGCCAAACCCAATTCATTCGTCGAGAAGAAGTTGGTTGTCTTCGTAGAAATGCTTTTCCATTCAAAAGAGACTCTTGTCGTGGAAAATAATTTTTTTCAAAAAAGAGAAAAAAACAGAAAATGAGACTCAAAAACATGCATCTTGCATTCCACTTTCCAAGCCATGGTTGGGGGCATTGGAGCATTTTTTATTTCCTTTCTTCTTTATTCCTTCCTATCGCAACATTCCCAAAGGTGAACCATCTAGGAAAAGCTACTCCTAAACCCACACCAATTGTAATTTTGGGATTTTTAATTTATTCATCTAAACATGCAAAACAATTCAATTTGGGGTCACCACTATTCTAAATATGATTATACAATGTCAATCAATTCTTTTTTGACTTTTCTTGTTTAACATGACCACAATTTAATTTAATTATTATGGCTATGCGAATTTTAATGTAGCATGCATTGACGAACTAACATGAAATCCAAAATGACATGTATGCTACATTGAAAAATCGGCAAATATTATTCTAAAGAATTATATTCAAATTTTGCACAAATATTTAAGACTCAATCAGTAAATTACTACTGAATTGATATCCACATAATATGTTTAAAAATAATTGAGTAATTTTCCTCCTCTCCACTTATCGCAATGGGACTTTGCCCAACGCACGGTGTAATAAAAAATATTCCATTTAATTAATACCAAAAATTCATCAAAAAATATGAAGGAATTTACGATATGTGCTTCCCAAGATCATATTACGTTTATCAAACAACAATTTTTGCCACAATTTTTAATTTTAATTTTCTTATTATTTTTTTAATTTTTAATTTTATTATTTTTCATAGAATTAAATATGGATAATAATAAATAATTCCAAATAGATATTTCAATATGCCTAAATTATAATTATTCATACCAAATATTTGTTAAATTAAAATTAGGCATAAAAAAAAAAAAAAAACGGGCCCCAAAAATATAGGACCCGTGTGGCCCCAAGCCTCCCACAGGCTTCTCAAATCTTCTAGGCTTGGAAAGGGCGGGCCAGAAATTTGGCCACATACCTGCGCAGGCTGAAGCTCTCTGCTTGGGCCCTGTTCAATTCAAGAAGCCCACAAGCTGGGCTTGAGTGACCAGAAGCCCGAGAGATGGGCTTCACGCCTAGAAAAACAAAACCAGCCCAGCAATAAAACAGGCTGGCCGAAACAAAAAATAAAACAAGAAAAGGGCCCAGAAGCTGGGCTCACACCCATAAACCAGAAAACCAAGAGCCCAGAGCCCGCAGCGAGCCCGTACACCAGCCTGGCCCAGCTGGAGGTATTCTTCAACCTCCACCCGAAACCTGCAACCGGGTCACACGACCCGGTTGCGACCTGAACCTCAATAAAACACATATTATGGCCGATTTTGATTAAATTTTTTCATGGGTTTTGCTTTTAACATCATTATAAATCGATTAGAGTGAATTAAACAAAGAACAAACCGAATAAATTGTCCATATACAATCTCTAAGAATTTGGATCTAACATCCATGGCCGGAATTCGATTTTCTCAATTTTAAGCCAAAAAACTCACCTTAATGCAACCAAAAGATTCTAATATATATAATTTAAGAATTCTAGAACTTTTTCAAGGTATAAATCCTAGAATTTCAAATTCAAAATTCTCACTCAACTCTCAACGAAACTTTATAAATTATATATGGTTGGAAAGATCTCGACACGTAGAACAAAAATCCTAAGGTTTCATGATCAATTTATGAAAAAAATCCACATGAAAGAGTAGCAACAATATTTGGTTCAAGAGAACAATTTCGAATTTATTTATAAAAAAATTATTTTTGGGTTCTACAATCATATATGACCTGCTTTGATACCACAAAGTAGAAATTTTCCATATAAACAACTAATTAATCAAGAACAATCATATTTATATATAAATGTAAAACACCAAAACCTATACGTATAACGGCATTAAAAACATATATATTGGAACCATTACTTCACTCGAAAAAAAATAGATCAGACCAACGGTAATCAATGATCTATTATAATGTCAGATCTTTTTCTCTATGGCATATTTCAGTATAACAGCTTTTAATGGAATTAAGCGACTGCAATAAGCTAGAAAAGAGACCTAACAAATCTTAATCAATAGTGTGTTGACTAGGTCCCTCCTATTACACGCTTTAGTTAAACACAATTACTTACATTTTGCTGTTCAACCAGGCCCGTCATCGGTAAATGCCAAAATCCAATTCCATAAGATCACTTAAGGGTTTAACATATCCATTAAACTGATTATTTATAATAGAAAATCAATTAATTAATGTAAGCCCATATTATAGGAAATTTCCAACAAAATTATCAAATTAGTGTAGTGTCAATTTTGATTTAGGTTCTCTTTATTTAGCTGCCAGAGGAAGACGAGAACCTAGCGAACATTCTGTTTGCAAAAATTAGATGACGCTATTCAGACTCTAATTTCCTTGTCTTTTCTCTTCTATTTCCTTGTCTTTTCTCTTCTTACGGTCTCAATTATTCTGTCACAAGTGCTGAATCTAAAGTCATTAAAAGTGATTAGACTCTCCAATTGTCTTTTAACTAGATCAGTAAAGCTTTTGTCAATTCTCATGGGAGACCAACCAAGTCACTAGAGAACTGACGATCAGGGACTCGAGTTCAGAACACATTTTCTACAGCACAAGTGTTTCGATTGGGTCTGTTGTTGCATCTGGTGCTTGATCAAAAACCCCGGAATCCAGAAGGGACTTCACATACTTATGTCACGGCATGCGTGAAATCCTGTTGGTCTTAGATCATTAACAGGTTCGTTTTTTCAAGTTTGCTCTGTAGGATGAGCCTTAATTTTTTCTGAATCCTGCCATTGATCGCCGCAAACGGGACCAATCTGAGGCACGTCGGTGGATCCTTTTTTGATGAGTCAGGAAATGTTATACCGGTGATGCACATCTTCTCCGGCCACGTAGCTCTTGTCCAGTCAATCATATTGTTTGTTGCATTGGAAACCCGAGATAGAAAGCCTATTCCACATTCTAAGAATTAGAGAGATTTGGATTGCCTTTAATCTGGATATAAAAATGTTGCAAATGTAAGCATTATCATAAGTCAAGCTCAAGTTTTGTGCCTTTAATTCGTTAACGATGCTTGCGTGTATATCCTAGGTTGCTTGTGAGAAGTACTCCATTGGGACCATCAGAAAGGAAAAAGGATAACTGTTCCCTCATTATAAATTCTCTCATTCTACCCCCTCAACATTGAGAAATTGTTGCTACTTAACCAATGGTGTTGATTTCAACTGAAATCTCAGCTGAACCCCAAGAATATGGAAGATTCAATCACAATAAGAAAAAGGAAATGGATAACACAATAAAAAAGATAGTACAATTTTGCAGACAAAAGTTAATCTTTTAAATAAAAAAGAAGATAGCCTTTCTGGATTGGAAAAGTTCAGCTACCTTGCCATAGGGGCACTGTCAAATTGGAGCTCCGAGTAGTTCATTTCAAAGGAACCGCTTGATTTGCTCACCAAAGACTCCTTCAGCTCTACCAATACGTGATTTATGTCCGGCCTTTGGATCGCCATTGGTCGTGTACAAGACATAGCAATCTCCACTACTTTCCAAGCCGAGTTGATGTCGAATTCTCCTTGCAACCTTGGATCCATAACGCTTTGTACATCACCTCTTTCAACGATAGGAATCAACCATTGAAGTATGTGCATGCTGGTGCTGCCATCTCGGCTTCTCATTAATGCAGGTCGGCCCGTGATCAACTCAAAGAGTATGATTCCGAAACTATAAACATCACTCTTCTTATTTAAGTTCCCAGAAGATTGAAGCCTGGGAGGAAAAAAACCAAATAATGAATCTCTATATCAAAGATGAAATCTTAGGCTATGTCAACATTTCTATCCAAATAGAGATCTAAACTGAACCAAATTGATTATATTGAGTTTTAGCCTATTACTCAGGGTCGAGGTAGCCGGGAGTGCCCGCAGGACAAGTTGACACATGAAAGTCATTTTCAATAGCGAAAGCTCTTGACAGGCCAAAATCAGCTATTTTGGCTCGGAAATCTTCATTCAACAAGATGTTAGTAGTCTTCAAGTCTCTGTGGATGATGGGTGGCTTGCAACCGTTATGCAAATAATCCAAACCTAAAATCCTTGCAAAAACCGTGTCAACAATGCCAAAGTAATGACAAGAAGAAAACCCATAACTATGAATATCTCATTCATGTACCTTGTGCTGCATCCACAGCTATTTGTAGTCTCTTTCTCCATGTCAAGACCTTCAGATGGTCCTCTATTGGTTGCATCTTTACTTTAAATATGAGCAAGAAATAGAGTTTTTCAGGATTATTTACAAAAAAAAAAAAAAAAAAAATACAACAGAACATAAACACGCACCTGATAAATGTTGCCTTAAATTTCCATTAGCCATGTATTCATAAATTAATGCCATGTGCTTGGAATCATCACAATATCCCAACAGAGAAACCAAGTTTCCGTGGTGAACAATCATTAAGAGTTGTGCCTGTAGTATCATGAGTTTGCATTATCATGATGTATACGAACAATGGTCTAAGGGGAAGTTTCTGAATGTACATGTGTAAGTGAGCATAAGTTGAATTTAAAAGGAAAAGTGATTGCATCATGCTATCTAACCTCTGCTTGAAATTCCTTGTACCCTTGCTTTGATGATTCAGAGAGCATCTTCACTGCAACTATAGTGCCATTATCTAGAGTACCATGATATACCTTTCCAAATCCACCTTCACCAATCACTCGTCCAAAGTTCCCAGTGACTCTTGAAACCTCTCCATACTTAAAAGGTCGATTCTTTAATCTCAGCGTCCTTTTACTAGATTCTGTACCAAAAAGGTTCCTATGAATATTGCGACTACCACCCTGGATAGTAGACTTTCAAGGCAAATAACTCCAATTGCATTGTCAACAATTAAAACATGGAGGGAGGGTTTTTCTGATACTATTTCAAGAGCTATATTGATGAAGAAGAGGACCAAAAATTAAAACATCTGGCCAGGGATTCTCTGTCGGCTGCCACCAATATGCTGATATACAGATTCTTTGCTCAATACATACAGATAAGTTTGAGATTGCACAATCAAACTTTCTTTTAGGGAGCATTGGAAATTAAGGACAAAGTGGTACTCTCAACTTGTTATAAATCCTTCCCATGAATAGCAGGTTACTTTTGAAAAAAAAAAAAGAAACAGAAATTTCATTGTCAATAAGTTAAGCTGAATGGTGCACATTCTCTTTGTGATGCTGATGTGACCATTCTCTTTTTTCCCGATTGCAATGTCTACGAGATTGTAAAATTTAGGGTGGGTGAGGAGATAGCAAGTTGCTGAGTTGTATATCCTCAACTAAATTATCCTAGAATAGACACTGTTACAGATAGAACTGTAGCAAAGGAAAAGCAAATTGAAGATCATCGTCAAATGTAGTGTAGATTGTGCGAACAGGACAAGTAAGAAAATTTACCTGCTATTTGTTTCCGTTTACTTAACCAAACTACAGCCAAAGCACCAAAGAGAATTACTAAGAAGCCTGAAACTGATGCAACAACTGGAATGAGGATGTCACGTTTTTTCTTCTTCTGCGGGCAAGGATCAGCTAGGCAAGGAGTCGCAGTTCCTGTCAAACTGCCACAAAGAATAAAGGAGCTGAACTCAAAGTCCTATCAACATTGCCAAATGCCAATCACAAGTTGGCCTTCTTATTTGCTTTCAAATAAAAGCATGTTGATAGTCCTTCCACAGTATAAAAGTCACATATGACTCAACGAGAGAGAGAGAGAGCACCTCATGTTTAAAGTATTTTCCATTACCCTTTTCTTAAGAGCTTCAGGAACTGACCCTGTCAGGTTGTTTCCACTTAAATTTCTGCAAATGTAGCCATGGTTAGAGATTTGTCCAGCTTCAAATCCTTTACTTCTTCACTTAGACACATTAACTTACAGAAATCTAAGATGTGGTAAGTCTGCCAGAGTTTCTGGTATCGCTCCTGAAAGCTGATTGTTGGACAAATCTCTGGCAAAAGACCAAGTTTAGTATACCTAATGTCAAGTTAACAAGCTCCATAACCAAAAGCAGGAGTTTCCATACAGTAGGGCAATATTTCAACAGCCTATATCCCCTAAAACACAACCTTAATCGTGCAATTATGAGCTGATGCCCAGGGGGTGCTTAATCACGAGTGACGTGCAGGCACTACTAATTCAACCACGGTAATACTTACAAGTATTCCAATCTTGATAGATGTGAAAGTGATGAGACTATGTCGCCCGTCAAATTGCTTGAGCTCAATTTCCTGACCATAATAGATCAAAATAGAGGATCCTGTCATTGCCTCTTTATAAAGGCAGCATTTTTTGGTACAACAAAGAAAAGTTTGGACTATCAATTCTTCGGAACGAAAATACTTCAGGTTCTCCTAGTATAGATGGTTTAAGAAGACCACTCATAATCGTCAATCTCATTCCTGGTATGGGTCTTCCTACCTCCTTGTTCTATATTTTATGGTTATCATTGGCCTAGAGTACCTAAAAGATTACATACGGAGGACCTAATACTTGCTCATAAACGATGCAATTTGGAACACTTGCCTAAAATTGGAAAAGTAGGCTATTGGTGAAAGAAGTTGCACAAACAACATAACTATACATCAGAGGAGGAAGCATTTATTGCCAATCGATGAGTGTATATAACTTGTCATAACCCACCCCATCCATATGGAGCAAACCCCCAAACACCCCCCCCCCAAACAAAAAAAATAGTCAAGATAGTGACTTTTTGGGGTGGATGTCATCGTAGGGATTAGTTTACGAGCTCTGTCCAATATCATGTGAGGCTAAGGATGTCAAAAGCTCCTTCTTTAAAGCACTGAAGTTCCCCTCAGGCCCACTAGAACTTTTGACAAAAACTTGACAAAGTTCTCAGTCAATCTGAGAATTCACCCTTAAAGGTTGTATTGATCCTAAATGTTCTTTCTCATGGATACAAAAAACTTCTGGTTTTCATGACGAATGAGAATTCTTCTCAAGTTTCACTAGGAAAATCAGTATTGTCAACAAAACAATGTCAGGAGACTCACAGTGATATAATTCTTGGAGGATTTCCATAGCTACAATTTAGACCATCCCATGTGTAATTGCTTGGTACGCACGGATCACCTTGCCAGCTTTCTCTCTTAATGAGATACGTTGCTTTGATGTCATTGATAGCTTTCACTGAGATTTGAATCACACAAAAGATCTATTATGCAAAAAGAATGATAGTAATGCAAAATGTGATACATTGCTTTGATGTCATTGATAGCTTTCATTGTGGTTTAAGTCACACAAAAGATTTATTATCCAAAGAAAAGGATAGATGCAAAAAGTGTTTGCAATCACATATGAGTTTTACAAACTTTCAAAAGACTTGTAATTTTTCAGCGGTTCAACTTGAAGTCGCTTTCCAGCAATTACCAGGCAAAAAGTAGCCAAAGCAGAGAATTGAGCAGATAGCAAAGTAATACTTAGCCACATCTGTTGATCCCAACAAAGCAACCATTGCTCAGAGTTCCCGAATAACATAAGACTCACAGTGGAGATTAGTATACTGGCATAGGATTCCCTAAATCTTAGTTATTGATAGTGGAATATATGTCAAACTATCACTGACGTCAATTGCAGCACGACTGTAGAAAGTGTATGGAGACAATAAAAACATGTAGAAGAATAAAAGCGTACCATCATCTTGTGCTGTGGGCACATTTGGAAGATCACCAACAGTATAGAACTCTACGGCATTGAGGATTGGTGGATTTCCAGACTTATTTGTCGATTCAATTGAGAAGGTGATGAACGACCCGCCAACTGGAGAGGAAACCACAGCCACTGGCTTTAAGTATTCAAGGCTCACCGTCTTCGTGAATCGATGATCATTCATGGAAATTGTGAACTCCCTCTGCAGGCCACTTGTCAGTCCTTCAATCTCCACAAAATAAAAGTACACAATCCATTTCTTTGTGGACAACGAGATCGAAGGTGTCCATTGTAAATGCATGGGAATACTAGCATTTATGGATCTTTGAGCAGTCCGCAGAATTTCCCCGGGAATCTTGTACTTATACGCATCATTACCGTCAGATAAATCAATGGCAGCTGTGGTGTTAACTATGAACCAGAAATCATAGTTTCGAGCTTGCCAGATCCGATCGTAAACATCAATAGGGTACCTATGCGCGGCATTTCGACAACAGTTTAAGAGCAAAAAATTAAGCAATTGACTGAGTGACTAGCAAATGCCAATTCATATGGATATGCTAGAGGAATATTGAAGCTACTATATTCAACCCATTACTAGCTACTATATATTCAACGGAAATCAATTGCCACGGACTTGTAACACGTTGTTGTAGATACAATACATCAGTTTCATAGAGTTCAAGTTACGTATCTAAACAAAAATTTTATTGGTTTGGAAGCATTTCCTAGATAGACTTTTTTTTTTGAGCAAGCAAAAAGTGTTTGCATGGAGTATTATCGAAACTTCAAAATATCACTAACTTATAATTTTGTATTTTTATGTAAAATGAGTATTATCAATAAACTTCAAAGAAATATATATATACACGCGCATACACGCACACATAATCCATGCTTTTCGCAGATTGTTATACATATGTGTAATAAAAACACATATAAACATTTAATCATAAAGAAAACATCGCATTGACGTATTAATAATATGAAATTATAATGGTGATGTAACATTAATCATTTTGAGCAACTTATAGAATAATATAGTTAACATGATATTATGACCTATAATATTCCGTTTATTCTGACTATGTCTCGAGTACTTGTAACTTATCTAACTTTATATAGTAAACGTTCTTGTGTACTGATATAAAATATCATGTTGATATTATGGTAGGAAACGTCTTTGATAAAAAAAAAAGTGACGCAATTAGAATAAAGTAATAACAAAGAGAGAGGAAAGGCAAGGGAGAGGAGTGATAAATAGGTAGAAAAATGATTGGGGAGTAAAAGAAAAATACTCCCTCAAAAAAGAATCATTAATCCCTTACAAATTAGAATCCTATGTGTCAATCATAAAGGCGATCCGCGGGAAAGACACTGTTATCATATATTTACCAGCAAAAGTGGACACGCGTTGCGTGCATGCGAGAAATTGTCGTTGACTTGTAACTAAATTGGTTAGCCTTATTTTATTGGTTAAATTTGACACTCCCTCCTTCAATAGTTTGCAAAATGGTTACCATACATTTGTATTTCAAAATAGTTTGTCAAATCGCTAAAAAGAATAGAATATTTCTCGTTAGTATAACTACCATACATTTGTATTTCAAAAATTAATTGATTACCTGATAGAAGACTTCGAGCTCAGTCCGATATCGTACCGCCACTGAGTTTGCAAGAATCCAGATCTCAGTCGATAGATGTCATCATCAAAAGTTCTTAACTCCAATGCCGAAATGAAGGGCACTCCATTGCCAGTATTCACAAGACACACTTGTATATCATATGCTTGGGGCACATACATGATTTCTTCATAACTATAAGTCGAGTAGCTCACCGTGGCCCAATAATTAACATCAATATATAGGTCGAATTGTGGAGTCTGATTCTTCCCATCATAGTTCCCATACCAAAATATCGCCCTAATGAGATAGGTTTTGTTCTTGCCTTGATCTGGTCTTAAAGTGTAACAGTTTCTCTTTCCGTTGGGAAAACTCCTTACATTCTTTGAGGATTGTAGTTTATTTTCATTTATGACCTCCGTGGATACCTGCATGTTATTTCCGGAGCCTATGAACCCTTCATCTGTTTCGTATGCTATGTTGTTTTCCTCTTCAATGTATGCATTGGTTGCCCCACAATCAATGCTGATAAAACCTTGTATTAAAGAAAAGAAAAACTCAATGAGACGGAGCAGTGGTTTTTCAATCGGACCATTGGAACAAGTTTGCTAAGGTACCGATGATATGACGCAAGAACAAATGAGAATGAATATAAAGAAGACACCGTTTTGTTTCATTAAAAGCTCCTGACTATCGGGTGGATATAGACAATAGAATTGCCAAGATTTCTTGACGTTATGGATGGGGAGTAACATTGTACGAAGCTTAAACAACGAGACAGGAAAATATCACGCTGAGTTTGCGAGAAAGGGGAGAAGAAAATTGGGGTCGAGGATGTCCACAAGTTAAATTATTAGTAATATGGAAATTAAATTGTTTCTCATATTTTTCCCTCAAATTTTCTCTCCGTTTTGCCAGGCACTGCATCCGAACATAGCAGGCCATTTACAGATTTAGTAACTACTTATGCCAAAAGTCCTTAATGTATGCTCGCTTTTCTGAACTGATTTACTATCTTTCGGACTGCAAATCCCGGGTTTAAAACACATTTACGCAGAAACTTTGCTCAACATGGACGAGAGAGAGAGAGAGACAGAGAGAGACAGAGAGAGATACCTGGATTTTGTTGGGCTCGAACCACAAGGACAAATCCTAAAGCTAAAGAAGCAAGCAAAGAAAATGAGAAAGCTGTAGTTGATCTTTCCATTGTGATGGAGAGGAAAGGAGATGGTTGAAGAGAGAAGTGCGAGGAAGATATGCCTGCTCGCAGTATATTTATATCACGAGCTCTCCGTACAACGTCTTAGTGGTTATGGCCCACTATTTTTCATTGCCACTAAGTAATACGTATCCTCAGTTTCCTTTTGTGCCCTTTGTATTCAAATAGGAAAAACAGTTTCCTTAAATGGCGATATTTAAGAGTTTGATATATCTGGACAACATGATCGTAACTTTCATAAATTTGAATCCAACTCAACATAAATCCCAACGTGATTATAGCGATTTTGGATGGCATATACAGGATTGACTCGGATTCATAGGATAATTATTGAAAATTAGTCTCTTCTTCTAGAGGATACCCGACCCTTTCTTCAGTTCATGGTTGATTGAGTCGTGGCTACAATACAAGAAGAACAAGACTTGCAGCTGGGTCTTCGTCGGCGTTTGTGTCCAAGTCTAACGGCCACAATCAATGTAGGCAGACAGCTTGTTTTTTTTCTTTATGGTCGGTGGATAGACAGCTTTTGATTAATGATATATGGAACAATGTTCGACCAAAAAAAAAGGACATAGACCAATGGAAAATTCCAAATCGTGATTGGGTGTCCGGTCACCCCACATACTGTTCCGGGAAAGGGAAAAAGAAAGCTAGGCTTATTTGCCGTTCTTAGCATATACCATGTCCTAAGACCTGTTCTACGTTGACCAAGCCTAAAATTTAAGAAAGTGTTCAAAGAGAACACACGAGGTTGTAACTATTCGAGAATCTTACCTATGAATAACGTCACACTTAATCTAGTCTTTTGGTCTGGTATTAAGGGTGGAATTATTTAATTGAGGAGACGAATAGGATCTATAAAGATTCGAAATCAATCTAAGACTGCTAATTCTGATACCATATGAAATTTGGTAAGATTATTACCAACGGTTATAAAAGTTTAAACTGTTAGATGAAAACGTGATTTTATTCTACCAAGTCATATGTTACTTCAATCCAGCCAATGTGCGACTTAAGTCTGGCCTCTGAACCGCACATGGTGGCATACGTGACATTGCTATCTCCAATTCCGTTTAGTCTCGGGTCTTAACATTCTCCCCAAGTCTCCTCTTTTGAAAATGACCTTTCCTTCATATTTATATTGACCGAGTCGTGGCTCCAGTACAAAAAGACCTAGACTTGCAGCTAGATCTTCGTCCACAAATGTATCAAAGTCCTACCACCTAAATAAACGCTAGTAACCGACCAAAAAGAATAATAATAATACGTCAACACGCAGCTTTGACTGATGACATTTCCACCATTGACAAATTCAAGGCAATACATCGTGTTTTGCACTAATCAATTTATTGCAATACACCGTGAAATTGACTCTCTTCTTTCTTGCTACAGGAATCCATCATGAAAACCCATATGGAAAATTATCAAAAGGAAGAGTAATTTCTAGGAGACTGAATTTTGGCTCACATTTTAAGTATTTGGCATGGCCTGAGGTAGTTGATCGATGATGATGATGATACTTTCATGACTGATAAGAACTTACTTCAAACTTTCATTTTCCAACATCCCCGAGCAAATCATCAGTATCAACAAAGCTTACCATGGTTCGGACTGACCACCTTTGCTTGCCATGTGTCATCTCCAAAGGCTAATCTTGCTATATGTACTACTCAATATACCTCTTTAAAAAATAAGAAAAAGGTACTTTGCATAAGAAAATTTATTTAGTTAAGCATGGCTAACCATAGAATCCGTAAGTCAATACGTTGCTTTCAAATTAAAATGATATTTCAAAAGAAATCTATTGGAAACGTTAGAAATGACCTTTTATCATGGATCGTGGGAAAATTTACCCCACCTTAAATTTAATGTGAATAAGCCTGTCTTTTTACATATTTTTGATATGTTGTGGAAAGGTGATATGATAGTCACATCTCTATTTTTCATATAAGTCGTTTAAATTGCTAAAATTATTTATCCTCGTTATGTGGATTGCTGTAAATTATCTAAATTACTAAATTTATCCATCCTCGTTACATGGGTTGCTGCTTTTTAATAATATTACACTTTTTCGGCTCGCACAGAAAAAATAGCTATGCTTTCGGAAGGTTAGGTCACCCCCACATGTTACTCAAAAAAAAAGGAAAACAGAAATCTAGGCTTATTTGTCTCTCATAGACTGTTCCACGTGGACGGAGCCTCCAAAAAATGTAATATAGTAAACACAAAAGGTGCTTGTTTAATCATGTAATGTTTTTTCGATTAATCTTTGACATCTATTATCATTTTATTCAACTATCCTTACTGATTATTTTAAATGCTTTGCTCCGTAGTTTTGTTGATTTTTCATGGCCTTTTTTGTCATTGACACTCGTGCGTTGAATAGTTAGCATAATTGTGAAAAAAAGCTAGAAAAAATTGAATCTTTCTCTTAAGTATGATCACTGTACATTTCTTTTTAAAAAATTGATTGATCACCTGACATCAAACTCCAAGCTTGGTCTGACGTGGTGCCGCCAATGGAGTTGCCAGAATCCAGATCTCGAACATTAGATGTCATCATCAAGAGTTCTTAGTTTCAATGCCGAAATTAAGGGTACTCCAGATATGTTTGGTTCAATTGCAAATAAGCTTTAAGTGTACTGTAAATACTAAAAGTTAAATTTTTTTTGAGGAAATGCAAATTATGTTTAGTAAAACCTCTTTACAAATGGACTTTAAATTGAATGTGTGTTTAGTTTTAAAAAAAAACTTTTGCAATAGGTTTGGGTATATATATATATATATATATATTTTAAAATGAACCAAACTCTTTACCGAACCGATAAAGGACTACGGCCACCAGTGCCAAATCTAGCTTGCCGATAGTTGTAGCCCTTCGCTAGACTAGCGAAGGGTCGTCTCCTTTTTTTATAATTAAAAGCAAAATCGGAAATTTGAAGAATTTATGAGCATAGCTTTGGAAGTAAAAAAAAAGAGTTTTAGCATTGGGCCAAATGCTAAAAATCCAATGCTATCGGTAATTAAATTGAAATTCACGGATCCAGAGACATTGTTTGATATGAATGGACTTTTTTAGGTCATCAAAAACCATATTGCCATCACCACTAGAGAGAGGATCTCACTTAAGCAGGCCTCGTGTGAGTTGTTTGATTCGTGTGACTTTAAGAACATTCAGTTCATCAAATGACCAAGCAGTATTTCCTTTCAAAAGCACTGTTGTCCTCACTGCTAGTGCTAGGCATTTGACAAAGCCAATTTTACTATGATACGAAAAGAAAAGCAAAAGCATGTCATGAAATGTTCACTATTCTGCACACTAAGCTGAAAATCCAAGACACCCATTATAGAAATTGACTCCAACTTCACTGGGCCAGTCCCCGTTGAGAAGTAAGTCATAGCACTCAGGTCTTGTTACATACGTCTTCAGGTTCTCCGGTCTCTCTCAATGAATCAGTCGTCGATGAATTTAAGATTGCGGAAAAAGAACATCTTTCAAAAGCCTTCAAAAGGGAAATGGCCGGCCGCTCCACATTTGTGTTGACCCGATTTTGTGTTGACTAACTCTACGCCCCCACTGAATTGCATCGGGAGGGCCACTTAGAGAAATCAAGAGATCTTTGGGGGCCAGTATCATACATTCACGTCCTCAATGTGCAGCCACCGATCTCCCGTAACTTGATTCTGAAATATGTTTGTTAAAAGACAGAAGACTCAGAAAATATCACATGTCTATATACCTAAAAGATTGTTCCATTACCTTCGTTTTGGCTATGGTTATGTTGTAGTGTTGTCCACCATAGGTGGAAACTGGTTCAAGCAGAGAGCCTCGAACAAATCTGCTACTTTCTAGTTTGAATCCATCGCAATCAAGATTGTAGCAGGGAGTATGATAGCCATCTCTCTAAACTCCACCCTAGAAAAGCATGTCAATGTTTGATATGTTTGTGAAAGTTTCGTAAATTGTACACGCTTAACGGAATTAAGAACTTGTGGTCCAAAATGAAAAAATCTTTGCCTGCTTGCTAGGTGTATCAACCTATAATAAAAACACAAGTCACTTACCTTTTATGAGTGCGTTTAGTTCAGCATTTGCAAAAACACTTTACAACCTCAAAACCCCTTTGGCAAATGCAAATGTCGTTTGACTTTTCTTTTCTTTTTTTTTTTGGTTACTTAGAGGAGATGCAATAGCCTTTAGCTAAGGTATGTTTGAAGATATTTTAAAATGCTACATTCCAGAATACAAATAGACTTGTTTTCTTCTAACTTTGATCTTGCTCAACTTCTTAATTACGAAAATATTTTCAAAAACTCTAACTTTGCCACAACAATCGATGAGCAACTAGTGTACCACTGGCGTGCAATTGACGTGCCATTCACGAGCGATTGGCGAGCCACTACCGTCTTTGCCCAACCTCAGGTGAGGCTGGTCTGGTAACCAATTTGGCTTGCCAACGGCAACTAAGTTCCACCAGCAAATAATTTGAGGTTTTTTATAAAGAAAAAATTAGCATAAATCTTTTACAAACTGTATTTTTTACCAAACAATATTTACGTTAAAGTTATTTTCTAATGTATTTTTAAAATACACTTTATCAAACACTATTTGCATTTCGAGAAATCTTTTAAAATGACTTGCACGAACCCAAGACGTTCAAGAGAGAGAAGGAGATATCCACAACCAATGCTCATAATTAGTCTTCAACGCGGAGTTTTGCTTAAGAAGGACTCCCTTGCATATAGAGAAATTAAAGAATAGATCTGTTATTCAATTAATCCAATAAATAGATAATGAGATGGACCGGTTAATATAGGAGTTGCAATGACCCACTTCTTCTCCCCAGCCGCTGCGCTGAGATAAATTCAACTCTCTCCAAATTCGACTATCCAATAGTTTAGTGCAAGTATAAGGCCATGTCGGAAAAGTTACTATAGGATTACCAGCCGTAAATGTAATGTTTAATCGATTTTACGTCTAATAGTTAATTGACCATAGTAAATGTAACATTTGAGTCTAGACCACACCATTGCCCATAGTGAACGACACTTTGTGTTTAGGGCGAAAGGAGAGGCTGCAATCGAAACGCATGACTATGGCCAGTTGCTCTCTTTTCAAAACAACTACCATTTCATAAGCAGACTTTCGACAACCTTCAGTACATCAAACTACCTAGCACTACTTCCTAGTCATATTCTGGAATCTGTCTAGCAAAAACAAAACTTTCAAGAATAGATCTTTGAAAATTCGATCGCAGCGCTGGTGACAGACAGCACCTCGTGGAATATGATAGCATCCACTTACTATTTCTTCTTAACCACCCATTTCTAGGAAATTACCCATGTCCTGGACGAATTCCAACATCCTCAGCCCGACATCACATTGAATGTCTGGTCCAAGCATTTGACAGAGCCAAATTTTATTAGTTTACGAAAAGAAAAGGGAGAAGCATATCAGGGTAGGATCACTATATGGCACACTGAGCTGAAAATCCAGGGCCCCCGTAATAGAAATTGACACCAGATGTTTCGGGTGGGTCCACGTTGAGCAGTAAGTCGTAGCGTTTTGGTTTTGTCACCTCCTTCTTGAGATTCACCGGGTCTCTCTCAATGTATCCGCTGTCAAAGAATTTAAGATGGCGGAAATAGGACGCCCTTCTAGAGCCTTTGGAAGGGAAATGGCCGCTCCCCATTTGCGTTGACGTATGACGACCCCCGGCTTCGTGTTGACTACCTCTCCACCCCCAATGAATTCTTTTGGCAGGGCCCTTTAGATGAGTGAACAAATCTTTGGGCCAGTACCCTACATCTTCATCTTGAATGCACAGCCACCAATCTCCAGTAACTCGATGCTGAAATATTTTTGTTACAAGACAGAAAGACTCAGAGGATATCTCATGTATATTTACTCAAAACATTGTTCAATTACCTTCCATATGACTATAGTTATTTCGTATTGATGTCCACCATAGATGAAAACTGGTCGAATCCGATTGTTTGGAGGATATCTGCTGCCGTGTTTTAGTCGAAATGTACCAAGGCACTCGAGATTGTAGCAAGGAGTACGATAGTTATCATTTTGAAGTCCATCCAACAAAAGCATGTCAAAGTTTGATATGCTTGTGAAAGTTTGGTGAATTGAAAGCACTGAAAAGAGTTAAGAACTCACGTAAAAAATATGAAAATCTTTGCCAGATTGTGGGGTTCAGAACGTGTATCGACCTATAATAAAAATGCAAACTACTTATCTTCTATATCTACAAACATTTAAATGCTTTGCTCTGTAGTTTTGTTGATTTTTCACGGCCTTTTTTGTCTTTGACACTCGTGCCTTGAATAGTTAGCATAATTGTGAAAACAAGCTAGAAAAATTTGAATCTTTCTCTTTACTATGATCGCTGTACATTTGTTTTTCAAAAATTGATTGATCACTTGACATCAAACTCCAAGCTTGGTCTGACGTGGTGCCGCCAATGGAGTTGCCAGAATCCAGATTGTTTTTTTTTTTGGTTACTTAGAGGAGATGCAATAGCCTTTAGCTAAGGTAGGTTTGAAGATATTTTAGAATGATGCATTCCATAATACAAATAGACTTGTTTTCTTCTAACTTTGATCTCGCTCAACTTCTTAATTACGAAAATATTTTCAAAAACTCTAACTTTGCCACAACAATCGATGAGCAACTAGTGTACCACTGGCGTGCAATTGACATGCCATTCACGAGTGATTGGTGAGCCACTACCGCATTTGCTATGGTTATGTTGTAGTGTTGTCCACCATAGGTGGAAACTGGTTCAAGCTGAGAGCCTCGAACAAATAGACTTGTTTTCTTCTAACTTTGATCTCACTCAACTTCTTAATTACGAAAATATTTTCAAAAACTCTAACTTTGCCACAACAATCAATGAGCAACTAGTGTACCACTGGCGTGCAATTGACGTGCCATTCACGAGCGATTGGTGAGCCACTACCGCCTTTGCTATGGTTATGTTGTAGTGTTGTCCACCATAGGTGGAAACTGGTTCAAGAAGAGAGCCTCAAACAAATAGACTTGTTTTCTTCTAACTTTGATCTCACTCAACTTCTTAATTGCGAAAATATTTTCAAAAACTCAAACTTTGCCACAACAATCAATGAGCAACTAGTGTACCACTAGCGTGCAATTGACGTGCCATTCACGAGCGATTGGCGAGCCACTACCGCCTTTGCTATGGTTATGTTGTAGTGTTGTCCACCATAGGTGGAAACTGGTTCAAGCAGAGAGCCTCAAACAAATAGACTTGTTTTCTTCTAACTTTGATCTCACTCAACTTCTTAATTACGAAAATATTTTCAAAAACTCTAACTTTGCCACAACAATCGATGAGCAACTAGTGTACCACTGGCGTGCAATTGACGTGCCATTCACGAGCGATTGGCGAGCCACTACCACCTTTGCCCAACCTTAGGTGAGGCTAGCCGGTAACCGATTTGGCTTGCCAATGGCAACTAAGTTCCACCAGCAAATAATTTGAGGTTTTTTATAAATCTTTTACAAACTATATTTTTTTACCAAACAATATTTACGTTAAAGTTATTTTCTAATGTGTTTTTAAAATACACTTTACCAAACACTATTCACTTGAGCTCCCATGAAGCGGCCGTGGGTCAAGCTTACTAAAGCATGCTGACCAATATACAGCAAAGTTAAAAAGAAGCGAAACATCAGTATCAATCCATAAACGAAAAGGCAACTCAAATTCAAAGCCACAGTAAGTCTTAACCGCAACGTATATAAACATACCTCATGATCTCCTTTCGGTAACGGGTCATTCCGGCTCAAATTGAGCCGCTTCATGTCCAGAGCGGACCGTATAACAGATGGAGAATGCCCATCGCTTGCCCTAATAATGATACTCATGATCAAAACAAACCATTTGAAGAGATGCATTGGTGAACTCGCCATCGCCATTGAAGAACGGAGTTGAGTGCTTTTTGAAAGGAGCCGAGGCAATGCTCTTATTTATATTACGCAAAACACGCATCTCATCGGATGACCTAATCATCATTAATACAATCCGAAAATCTGAATATGAATCTCAAAGCTGACTATGCACGCGAAAAGACATTCGAAAATTGGCAAGGGATTGGAGATGGGCATGGGGAACTTATCCTTTTCCTTTCCGAAATGGGTAGATAAACCGAAAAGAGCAGGTCAACTTTCATGCTGCGTGGGAGCCTGGCCGACTTGGATCTTCTGTATTGATAACAATTAAATGGTGGGAAAAATTATTCGCACTTACAAAGAAGCTCTGCTTAGCTAGTGAAGTTCACGTACCTACAAAAATTATCCCAGAAGATACTACTTTTTTGGTGTCTTGAGATCTTTGTCCAAGGTGAGGTTTCCTTTTGGTGTTTGTTAAGCCTTCATGTTGAAATTATTTTAAAAAAAAATTAGTCTTTTAGGTGAGAAATTAAACTTGATTTGGATTTAGCGCATGAAGATATTAATTGGTGATCAAGATTGCATGACAATCTAAATAACAACATCTCAAGTTAGTAGCACCGAGAATACATCAATATAAATATTAGCATAATCAACTCCCCAAAGCTAAAATTTCTAGTCTTGTAGAGATCGAGACGACACTCCCGCATCTTGATTGGTTTCTAGCCAACCCAAAAAAAATGTTAGAACATAAAAGAAAACCCACCATTGAGCGAGATATGGGCTTGGGAGGGCAAGCGCTCTTAATTGATGGACCCCTCGGATTGTCGTTTGATGGGTCCTTAGAACAATCTTTTTGATAAACTATTCGGGCCTTCCTTCAAGCAATACTTCTAAACCTATTCCCATAACCTTTGGGAGGGTCGCAACAACCGTCCATACAACTTCCATAGCATTCGAATCCTTTTGCTCCGCCACAACCTAGATTTGAGAGAAATGGACTTCGTTGTCCAATGCCATGGGATTCCACACATGGACATACGCATGTGCTCCACGGTAAAACACTTGGGCATACTATTCCATATGATTTTATGTCTTTTTCATTAGGAAGTCTGCTTTAATACAATCAGAGCATGTTTTTAATGAAAATGAACTCAAATGTGACGTTTTTAACATGTCTTTTATTCGAATTGTGCATACTTCATGACCAGCAGCTTGGATCGAGTCAAGTTGACTTTGACTGACTCTCTCTTAGTTCGTTGAAATGAAGGGTTGGGCTAGACTTCTTCATCGGAGGCACGCCATTGCTGGCAACAATGGGGACTGTTCCTGCAGGGCAATCTCCAAATTCGCACCAAGCCGGGCCTGCTGGTGAAGCTTGAAAATTGCCAGTACGCCGGGCTAGACTTTCCTGGGCCTCACTTTCCTTCCAGTAATTCACCCTTGAGTCCAACATCCACTGTAAGGTATCAAAGATGAAAGTTTCAACTTTCGTTTGATCATCAGAGCCATCCCTAACTGGCTCATCTTCCTAAGAAACGTAAACTACCATCAAAATTAATCCCGTCTCCATACCATTTCAACATCATTTGTTCCAAATTAAACTGAATTTGGCAATACCTCAACAACGCGATTCTTCGCAGTTGGATGATTAAAGCAGGGTTGCTTAAGGGCATCGACACAATGGATCGTTACACCTATATCGGGACACTGGAGGAGCATAACATTGCAATTCAATTTCAACATTTCACATAGGGTAGATTATTATGTAGAGTAAGGTGATAGAACCTCAAAAGAATGACCGAAACACCAGCAAATAGGTCTAAGAATTACCTCTACGGTCTTCACTGTGCCTTTAGGCTTAGCAAAACCCATCTTCTCTTTTTGCGCAAGCCCGTCTCTCGGCATATCCGTCATGAATCCCAACAGAAATGCTGTGGAGACCACTAGAGGATGCGTCGAATTTCAATCCAATGGGAATGGAAATCTCCCAAAGATTGAAATAGATCAACTGATAACCATTAGGTTACATTGACATAATGATTCCTTCTATCATTGTTCTTTTATTTGAGATTTGTTAACATGTAAGTCCCTTGATATCCATCCTTGTAATCAAACAATGTTTCGGATGAAGATGAAGGGATGGAAGAATTATTAATGGGCTGGATCTTATTCCCAATTTAGCAGATAATTACCATATATTCCTGAGAAAGAATTAGGGGAACGATCAAGGACAACCCTGGTATGCAATATTTCATTTCCTTTCTCTAGAGCAATTATGGAATCTAGAGGAAGTCTATTACTCATAGTGATTATAATCAAATTACCTATCCGCTAATTCTCCCACATGATCCTAAGATACTCATATAACGTAGGATGGCAAAGGGCAAATAACTCTCCATTCCTTCTTTCTTTGGAAATTGTGAATTAGGCTGGTCACGTATGGTATTAAGCCTGCCACATCTCTCTAGGTGTGGCTACCGTCAAGAATTGCGGAGACTTGATGTGAGCCACTTTCCCAAACCACTCCACGAGAAAGTGGCCACTCTCCATTTGTGTTAGGGTGATCGGTTCTCAATCTAATCCAGTTCTAATAGAACCAGTCATTTATTTAACATGAAGATGAAATTAAAAGAGAAAAGAGGCAAAAGATTTTTTCTTTTTTCAGAAAAATCTTCCAAGCTTTTCTCCATCAAATTTCGGCCAGCATGATCGAATGAATTAAGTCCTCAAGGGGCAACAAATGTGAGGGAAGCAAAAGAGATTGTCTTGGCAACAAATCAGCGAGGGAATTTGGTCATGAGGAAAAGAGCATAAAAAGAGGGGTATTCTCTTTGGAAGATAATGGAAAAGGTCGGTCAATAGGGGAGGAATAAAAGGAGAATATGAATAATAAGAAAGAGAGCGAGAGATTCAAGAAATGAAGCAAATCAGTGACATCATTCACGCCGCTCTCCTCCCTTGAAGAAATAATAATTAAATAAATATATATATGTTGATCCGGTCCAATCAATCTAGTTCGGTCCGATTTTCTCTTGGAAATGAGAATCGGACCATCCGGATACCAGTTCTCACTTTTAGGAACCAGGGGCCAAACCGATACTCCTGAAAATCGGACCCAATCGGCCAATTTGGTCCGGTCAAACCATTCCATTTACCCCTGTTTTTGTGTCGGTCAATAATGATTGTGTGGTTCTATATTCACGATCTCCGTCCGTATCAATCCTGTTGGTGCTCGTGCACTGATGCTCGTGCGCGGGTGCTCAAGGCGGTGAAGAGAGCAGCAGGCCAGTATCACACACAACTCTCCTTGTACTTGCAGCCACCAAATCGGCATTGCTTCGCCTCGAAAGTGACCGTGGCGTTTGTCAGCCAGTTAGAGTCGCGATCGAAATGAGTTCCTCTTGAGACTCTACTCTTCTATAGAGTGGGAAGGAGTTTGACACATATATAAATAGAAATTAATTAAGTGCAATTGTCAATGCTCTTGTATCCCTTTAGACTAGGACTAGTAAAGACAGTACATCCACTGCTAAACATTTGCAATGTCACTTCCGAGGGTAGTTGGTATAACAGTATTATCACAAGTGCATGCGATGTTTCGGACACTAGGACGGTAATCCAAGACCCTCATAATAGAAATGGACTCTATATGCACGAAACCCGTCCTCATCGATGTGTGAGTCATAGCATTCTGGCCTTGTCACTTACTTCACGATGTTCTCTGCATCTCTCTCGTTGAAATTAGCATCGATGAACTTAAGATTGCGGAAGAACGATGCTGGGCAACCCCCATTCGCGTTGCCGTATGATGACCATCTGCATCTTTATTGATTCTCTCTCCACCCCAAAAGTATATCAGAGGCACGTCTGTCTAGACAAGGAAAATTTGTCCAGGCCACCATCCCAAATCGACATTGGTCAAGAGATAGAAGACTGAAAGGATATGCATGTATTTCTTTTGAATGGATAAGTTCTGACGAGCGCAAGGAAATGAAGACACGGTCAGGGATAGGCTATGCATTTCGGCCTTGAGGTTGTTTTACGTCACTTGAAAGATGGGAAACATATATGTTATGTTGTTGTCCACTAGAGATAGAGATAGTTTGAATAGGAGATCCTAGAGCCACTTTAAAATCGACTTGCACGAACCCAAGACGTTGAAGATGGAATCAGATTCTGGTGACTCCAGGGGAGAATGTTTCTCTAAGCATAAGTGGAATTGGAATGGGAATAGCAGCCATCAACACTTCTACTGCACATAAAAGCAATTTAGGTTCAAGACAGGGCTATCCGTGCTCGTTTTATATCCTTCTAGTGGGGAGCAAGTGATTTCCACAAAGTGTATCACCTTATTCTAATGCCCACATGGATATCAGATACGTCATCCTCTAATTAAGTGGTCAACGGATGGTAAATTACCTTTACCACAATAAGAAATTGAATAAGAATAAAGATACATAAGAGAACATTCTTACGAAAAGATTCTTGAGAATCGACGGATCAAAAGTGGGCTTAAAACATTCCCCGAGAAGCTTCAAAAAAGATGCTTAATTCCAGGGAAATACTAGAGCGAAGGAATTAATAAACTGCCCAATTGGCAACAATCTTCTATAACTCGACTAATCCTAAAGTTGGTGGTTGCGGTTGTTTCCGCGTAGATCCCAGAAGACTTGTTGCGTCCGTCTATATCTCCTTATCCTGCTCAGGAGAGGCATATTGTAGACAAAAATCGGGGACACACGTAATAAAAATGGGCTCCATATGCACCGGAGGTGTGCTCCCTGATCTGTAAATCATAGCACTCCGGTCTTGACATGTACTTCTCAGGATTCTCTGCATTGCTCTCTATAATTGGCTGCGCCAAATTTAAGAACGCAGGAAAGAGGATGCCTTTCTAAAGCCTTCAGAAGGAAAACAGCAGCTCCCCATTTGTGGTGTCATATGATGACAATCAGGTTCTTCATTGACCATCTCTCCTCCCAAACCAATTACATCAGTGGTACCAATTAAAGAAGCGAAGAATTCTCTGGGCCGGCATCCTACATCCACATCTGCAAAGCGCACCCACCAGCGTCCTCTAACTTAGTTCTCAAGCAGTTTTTTAAATGACAGAAGAAATGAAAATGTGCATGTATCTTTTTTTCCCTGAAGAAGGAAATACACTTCGAAAAGATGGTACGAAAAAACCCAGGTTGTCTCCTGGAGAGCATACTTGCTGCGAGGGATCTTTGTAGTTTTGCAGTTGAGAACGCCATCAACAGAGCTCTAATAGGCACACACACTCGATGTGGGGAGTGTGTGGGAACATGTCTACTGGCTGTACACTTTTTAGTTTGTAACACCCTTCTATGTTTTGCTCTCTCTGCAAAGACAAAGGATTAAGCGATAGACAGCAAAGAAAAAGAGAAACTGGTGAGATGGACTCAATACATACCACCCCATGACAAAGGTACTCAAGGTCACGTGCACAGGTAGCTGGATTACAAGATACATAAATAATACGCTGAGCCTTGAGCTTCAGCAGAAACTTAATTAACTTCAGATGCATGCCTGGCCGATTTGGATCTGCAGTATTGATCACAGTAAAACAGTGGGAAAAATTACTTGTACTTACAGAGAAGCTATGCTTAGCTAGTGAAGTTTATATACCTACAAAAATTATCCCAGGAGATACAACTTGTTTGCAGAGAACATAAACACCAAAAGGAAATTGCGAATGAGAAATAATCTTTAAGCCAACCAACAAAGATTCAATTACAAAATTTAAGAAGAGATACCTGAAATGACAATATCCGGTTTAGGGAAGTTGCTGCCAAAGTTTTCATCGATTTTATTGAGATCTCCTTGGATAAATGTTGCATTGCCGATACCATTGAGCTTGGCATTCAGATGAGCATCAGAGATGGCTTGAGCAACAACCTCGTAACCATAAACATGTCTAACCCTGGAAAAGACAATCTCAGATTGGTCAAGTTCTTTTACATAATTATCACAATTGACAAATTATCTGTACCTTCTGGCAAGTGTCAGACCAATGGTGCCTGTTCCACAGAATAGGTCTAGCACTATTTCTGAGCCATCTCCTCTAAGACCCGCACACTCCTCAATAAGTTTATAGAGAACCTCAGCCTGAAGTGCACCAAGTCTTAGAAATTTTAAAAGACAAGAAGAAAAAACAATAAGATTTTTACAAGATAATGGAAGCAATGAGGAGTTAGCAATACACTGATCTGATCCTGTGTTGATACCTGCCAAGTATTTGTTTGAAAAAAGGAATTGGCAGAAATTTTAAACGTAAGCCCTCTCAATGTCTCTGTGATGGTAGATTTCCCATACAAAGTGTATTCCTCCTCTCCAGCAGATGTATTACCCACCGAAGTATTCACATTATTAACAACACTTACCTGCCATTTACAAGTATCAACTAACTTGTATAAATAATCTTAAACAAATTATAAAAAAATTGCAAGCACAGCAACTTGGCGCCAGAGGAAGGGCCACTGAATGCTGTTCTAGCCTAATATTTATAAGGCAAAAGAAAGAATGCAGAAAAATGTTGACTCTTGCTTGCAACAGGCTATTATGCCTCTAATTCAGTTTAGCATCCACTCAAGTATTTTTGAAAACATGAATCATTTGATCTCTTTGAACTTCTCACATGATTGAAAAAGAAAATCCAATCCATTCAAAGAAAAGAAATCCCAAAGACAGAAATATATAGAACCATTATCACTGGATATATATTTTTATCTGATCAAAACTGACCACCTGATATTCTCTACAGGAGAGTTTATCCAATGCGCTGGCCATGGTTTTTTAGCAAACTGGATACTATAAACATAATTCAACTATGTTGGAAAGTTCCCCTACTCAACCTAATAAAGAAAATAAAATGCTCATTAAATTAGCATAGAAGAGTTGGCCAACAAACCACTTCAGGGAAAGATGTAATTTTCTCTACTAAGGGTTTCAGCAACTCGGGCTTGTAAGATGACGTCACGAAATTAACCATCACCTCCGGCTGACCAGTCTCAATGTCCCTGAACATATATGAAAGCTAATAAAGATAGGGAAACCAAATTACCATACAGATAAAAGGATTTTAACACAACAAAACTGTCAAAAAACTTTATGATACATGTAATTCAGACAAATTCACTGAATTCCAGTTGCATTCCTGTGGAAACCAGAACCAACTTTTGTGCTTAAGTGGATTTCCATGGCATGCAGCTATCTGAATAGCTAGATAATGGAAGAAAAGCTATTGTCCATACCCACTCATAAACAGAAAAGAGAAACTTCATGAGAAGTCATTGCATTAATTAATTGTCAGCTAATATAAGAAAGATTGAGAAAAGGAAATGTAAAATTAGGGTTGCAAGCAAACTGATCGTATTGATCCTCTATCTTGCCAAAGGAAAAACATCTCTAAGAGCCGTTCCTTGGATGCGAAAGAGAGCAGTTGATCTCCCACTATTGAAAAAGGGTATCATGCCTGAATCTAACTGAGGCTACAGGTAAAGCTTGAACAGTTTGTGCTCTACCAATTTCTTTATTGGTGATCTCATTATTCATAGTCAATAAACTGTAAAACATTTATCTTAAAAAGCTAACTATGTAATGCTTAGATCCTGGTCACAAACTATCACAAGTGAAAAAGCTTTTACACTACAGCCCCTACCTCCCAGTTCTAAGCATTAGATGCTTAAGAAATCCAGCATGAGAGTGGACATCATAAGGAGACAAACCTAGTAGGGGATCTCTCCAGCAGTCTTGTATAGCTGCAAGAACCTACAAGCAGAAATGCAAAAGGAAAAGTAGTCTTTGAGCATTAAACAAATAGTTCTTAATTTTGTTTGTTTAATCAGCAAAACAAATCTCAACAGTTCAAAGCAAATAACCACATGAAGAGCAATTATTAAAGAAGGAGCTCAATCACAAGAGAGATGCAGCAACTGTACACTTTTATCTAGGCAGCTACTTGAAAAAGAGAATGTGCCCCCAAACGAGCATTGAAGGAAGATAAATTGCAAGGTGTTGAATTTTTTTTAGTGGATAAGAGTAGTTATACTACATGCACATAAATGTCTCGTTACGTGTGGAGCTGAAAACTCCCTTCTGGCTAGAGTCATAAGACAATTTAATTTGCCCTTTCTATGGTAGGCTATGGCTTCTTCTTACTTTATATTTGATTCAACAGTAATGGTTAAACATATAAAAAAGCATCCATTTCAAGGTTTAACCATCTTTGTAGCTTACCTTGTTAGCAGGGTCACTTTGTAGTAAGCACTTGTTGACATTCAGGACCTTATCAAAGAAGCCAGGTGCATGCAGTCCCAAAGCATGTTTCTCAGTATCAGCGTGATTCTCTTCAAACAACTCACGTGGCAACCATCTTCGAGAGCCAAATGAAAATTCCATCTGTGAAAGCAAAAAGTAATGGCACAATCAGAAGATTGTGCAAAGAACAAAGATTCACTCAGAGATGGAACAAGGTTTGTCACGGTTTTATGTGATCAAGATAATGATAATGCGCACATGGCACAGTAACGTTATGTCAAACTTGGAGCCCATAAACTTCATAATTTAGAAAGAGTAACTGTATCGTCCAACAACATTGCTGCGGTTTGAAAATCACGCGCACACCAACGGAGCATGGCATTGTGATCCTTGAAGTCGAACTAAAGGTTGCATCCGCAGAACACAGCTCCAATAGATGAGAAAATTAGGACAAGTCTCAAGCAAGGAATCCGGATTTCATGAAAGTTACAGCTCAAGAAACAATTTCTGATCATTTAGCTGACCCCACTTAGCGTGAAGGGCCTACACGATTTCTGTTGCAGTCCAACGAATTCTTTCCTCAACAGAAGAAGCAAGCTATGACTCTATCCATTAGTTAAACACTAAGTTGAATATAGATGCCAATAAGACATGAAAATATGTCCAGCATAATGACAAGCGACAGATGGTGCAATATCCGGTGCCAACCTTGTTCCTATAGTGGAATTGGATATCGCAGGGAATGATGGGCTTCATCATAGTGGGAAACTCGGGATCATTACTAGGAAATTTCCCGACATGAATGATCAACTCGCGGACCTGCTGCTCCTTGGCTCTGACCTGAGCCTCGTACGACAAGTTTTGCGTTTTACACCCTCCGCAGTACGAAGCATACTCGCAGGGGGCATCCACAATGTCCCAGTGCGGAGATATCGTCCTCAACTTAGTCACCTGCACGTTTCCAGACAAACCTCATGAAGTCAAAACTTCACAAAACTTTCCCAGTTGAATCTAGTGAGCTTTAAAGAAATACTAGACCTCGGCGTAGTTGCCCTTCTTGCGGGTGACGCGGCCGACGAAGCGTTCGCCGGGGAGGGCGCGGTCGCAGAGGAGGACGAAGCCGGTGCCGGAGACCTTGCAGATGCCCTTGCCCTTGTAGGCCAGGCTCTCGCACTCCAATTCGAGGGTCTGGTTCTTCTTGGGGAAGTAGGAAGTGGAGCGAGCTTGCTGCGGAGGAGGAGGGGGCTCTTCGGAGGCGGAGGCAGCGGCGGCGGTGGTAGCGAAGCGGAGGCGGCGGAGGAGGGGGCGAGGGAAGAGAGTGGTCGTGATGAGTTTGAAGGAATGAACGGGGAAGGTGGCGGCGGCGGCGGTGGCGGCGGCGGCGGCGGCGGCGGCGGCCGTGGTCACCGGCATTGTGGGGAATGCGGTGGTGAGATAGACTGCGAAATGTTCGTTTTGTTGAGGGGCGATGAATTGACGAGGGAGGAGGAGGATAGAGGGTATTTCCGGTAGTTCAACTGCCAGTGAAATGGGCGGGCTCGGGCCGGTGAAATGCGAAGCCCGTTTAGAATGAGCCCGTTGGGCATTTCCGGTGAGTTTTAGTTAGTGCATTTATTTGCGGAAAAAAAAAATGATTTAGGAAATATTTTTCAAATGATTGCTTATAAAAATGAATAATCGACTAATATTCCACTAAAATTTTTAAATATAAATTATTATCAATATTGATAATATTTTTCATTAACTAATTACTTCATGCGACATAAACGATTATTTCTAGATAAATATTTTTCAAAATCATTGATTTTCTGTGAAACAAATGGAGCCTTAGAATGTGTTAAGTTTAGTCTCAACTTGAGATTCTCAAGCAATAGCTACAAAAAAGGAATAGAAAATTTCTAGAGATTAAGCATCGTTTTGAGTGAATGTCTCATCTTAACAAAAAAAACTTATTGTTAGTAATTCTTCTTTTGTGAAGTTAAAAACCTAACAAGAAAATAATGTGAATTGAGATTGTCACAAATTTATAATCACTAGTTATGAGTTAAGCAATTCTTTAGCATTAAGAAAGCAGGCCAATGACATAAATGGTTCTTAAACTTTAATTTATTATATAATATAGTCCCCAAACTTTAAATTTGATTAATATAATCCATAAAATTTTGGTACATGTTCAATTTTAATCCATTTCTTATATTAAAATATTCAATGTTGTCATTGAAACAGTCTCGAGATTCAATTGGAAACATACTAAAAGTGTTAGGATCACATTAAGTAAATTAAAAATTAGAATGATATTATATATTGAGCTAAAGTTTCAAAACTATATTAAACAAATTTAAAGTACATTAACCACACGGACCATTTGTATCATTATTACTATGAAAATAGAAAACAGAAAATTCTAGGAAAAAAGTGAAAAAAAAGGGAGTAAAAGCCACAAAAAATTCTAACATATACATGCCATGATACATTTACTTCAAATTTCTTTTATAATACAAAAAAATTTCAAATTTGCACTTATGTAATATATTTACTCCAAACTTTTGTATATCTAAGTATCTCAAAAAATATGATGTCATACAAAAAAAGTTTAGAGTTTTTAATGTCATAAAAAAGTTTAAGATTAATGTATCATATGAGTATAAGTTCGAATTTTTAGTATAAAAAAGTAATTGAGAATAAATTTGTCATAATAAATAAAGTTTGAAATTTTTGGTTACTTTTAAAAAAAACAAAAAACAAATCATTCTCCCTCCCAAATTCATGACTCGACTTGTCCCCTCCATGGACCAGTCGAGGCAAAGCGGTAGTTTCGCCGAGACCACGAACCAGACAAAGCATAGCCCATTGGAGATGCAACCAATGGGAGAAGCCCAGAGAATTTTCCTGAGATCTGACAGCAGCCATGGAAAATACCAAGAGCCTGTCCTAGATAGCTTCTAGCTGTCGGATTGCTTGCTCCTCTCTCTCTCCTCTTTTCAGCTTTGTTTGACCTGACCTGTCAGCACAACAACGTCCCTAGAAGTTTCAAACTTAACCCTCCCTTCACGTTAGTACCCGAAAGCTGATCCTGGCTTCCCTCCCCCTCCCCCGACCTCCCCCAGTCAACTCTCAGCTGCTTGTGCTCGGGCTGGTCGAGAACCGAAGCTGATCTTGGCTTCTTTCACGACCGCCGCAGATCCAATCTCGATGCTCTGATGATAAAGAACCCCACTTGGTAATATTAAACCGTGCCTTTTCCGCTTCCTCTTCTTTGCCGTCTTTGCTACGCTCGATCCAACCCTGAAGCTCAGATGGTCAGATTGGAACGTTTCTGCGCGGCGAGCTTCCGATTTAGCCGGAACGGCTGTTGGGTTTTTCTTTTCTCCTCGGGGGAGAGTTAGAACAGTCGTGTTTCTGATAGATTATGTTTTGTGGTTTTGGAGCTGGTGCTGTTTTGTGGTATCTCAGTGGTTTTGATGGCTGAAGAAATCGATGGCCCTTTTGTAGAAATAAACAGGGTCTTTTGAAAGTTCTTGGTACGATATATAGAACTAACCCAGAGAAACCGAAGACATGTTGCAGGTATTAATTGATTGTAGACTGCTGTTTTTTAGGGCAAAAACTTGAACTTTTAGAGAAGGAGAAGGGATATATATAGTTTCACAGGTCTTTTTTGTGATCTCTTGTTTGGATTTTGACTGGATATCGAGTCGAAAATGTTCCACAGGATAGTGACTTTAGAGGAAGGAAAAGACCCTTCGTCTATAACCAGGAATTACCAACCTAGGGCATGTCCATGGAGGCTCCTCCACTATTTCTTGTTGTTTGTGCTTGTCGGTCTTGGATTGTTGATTTTAAGCATGAATACGATACGATACTTCAGAGTCCAAAATCAACCTGTACATAAGAATAGCCCTTTCCTCTGCCTTGAAGAGCCATTTAGTATAGAGAGCAGGTTTAGCACCCCGTCAAGTTTGTTACATGCCATGAGCGATGAGGAGCTCCTTTGGAGAGCATCTTTTGTTCCTCTGATGAAGAAGTATCCATTTAAGAGAGTTCCCAAGATTGCCTTCATGTTCTTGGTGAAGGGTCCATTGCCATTTGCCCCTCTTTGGGAGAGGTTTTTCAAGGGGCATGAAGAGCTGTACTCGATCTACATCCACTCACTACCTTCGTATGTTGCTGAATTCCCACCTTCATCAGTGTTCTATGAGCGACAAATCCCGAGCCAGGTATTGCAATTTTACTGTCTTCTGCATTTGCTCAATATAAACTGCAGAATTAAGCACTGTGACATCTATATGTATATGCTTCATGCTGTTGTCACTTTTTATTGAAATGCACGGATAGTTCTGTTTGCTTCTCCTGAATGTCTAAATCTCATGTTTCTCTTTAATTTGCTGGCATTTCATGAATCCTGCTTTATTTGCTATAGTGCTTCATCCCACTTTGCGAAAGCTTTTGCATAAATTGCTTGATCTGATTGTGGATATTTACACTTCAAAAAGCGTCTTTGTAGAATAGGACTATCTATAAAATCCCTACGGCTTGTGTGGTTAGTTTCATTCACCTCCATTCTGTTCAAGGGAAGATTGTATATTGAAAAATGTGCCAGCTAGAATAAACTGGGCATTTTACTTAGTAATGTGACTTATCTGAACTTTTTTGATGACCATAGGTCATTAATGATTGGACCAGCTATTATGTCTTGGAGGACACCTTTTGGTTTCTCTGAGGCGGCACATAGGTACATGCTGTGATCTTGGCAATTTGTCATATGGTCACTGTAGATCGTGAGGAAGAGTGAATGCCTCTGTGTCTTAGAATCAGGCCTGGAAAATTCAACAGATTGCAGTGTTGTATGAAAACTTGGCACTTGTTTCGTTGAAATGTTCGGACCCATTTCGCTTAGTTGTGTTATTAGAGTAAGTGATATTACGAGGGAAACAACGTGAACTAATCGAATGCAGAAATTAGACATAAGCATGTTGTGTAGGAATTTGAGAGGGGTCAGCTAGGATAGCATTTACTGCCTCTTCTCACTGAGAAGGCTATGCAACATCGATCTGATGAAAAATGGTGACCAAGTAGTTAGTCAGAACAAAGAGATTGATGAAAAAGCACATGGCACTGTGTGATGTAATTCTTCGAGGCAGTGCAGTGCATGTGCTTCTTTAAATACCTGTCTCAAAAATGGCATCTTGAACCTTTTGTTAGGTTCTAGTCAATGTCAATCTTTAAAAAACTTTATAATCTCCATATCTGGTCCTTCAACAAGTACATACTCTATCTAAAAGTAATTTCTGTAAGTCAAGCAATAAAGCACTTTTGGTGTTCTCTGTTTTGTGCTGATCAGGTGGTGGAGTGGGGGTTGATGAGCATGTGTGATGCAGAAAGGAGACTCTTGGCAAATGCCCTGCTTGATTTGTCCAATGAATGGTTCATCCTCGTCTCTGAAACGTGCGTCCCAATCCAGAACCTCACTACCGTCTATAGTTACTTATCACAATCCAAATACAGCTTCGTCGGATCTTTCGATGAAGACGGCCCCTATGGGAGAGGACGCTACAACAAGAAAATGGCACCAGAGATCAACCTTACCGAGTGGCGTAAAGGTTCTCAGTGGTTTGAAGTGAATCGTCAACTTGCCATAGACATAATTGAAGATTCAACCTACTATCCTATGTTCAAGAAGTTTTGCAGACCTACATGTTATGTGGATGAACACTACTTCCCTACGATGCTAACCATCCAATCTCCAGATCTCCTGGCAAATAGAAGCCTCACTTGGGTGGACTGGTCGAGAGGCGGTCCCCACCCTGCTACTTATGGCGAGGCCGACATCACAAAGGAATTTTTCAAGAAAATCCTGGAAAACTCCTCATGCAGTTACAACGATCGACCCTATTCGCTTTGTTTCCTCTTTGCTAGGAAGTTTGCTCCTAGTGCTTTAGATTCTCTATCGGATTTAGCATCGGACGTATTTGGGTATTGACAAAAGTTTCGGGAAGGACATTTGCCAAGTTCTTCCGAGGTTTTGCCTCAAATTTTTTGCCTTTGTTAGGCCTTATTTAAAATGTAATGTTACAGATCATTTTTATACGAGGAGAGGTAGCGATCAAATCCCTAAAACAATTGCATCTCCTTCAAATATCAGGTAATAAGTTCCATGGTGATGAAGCAAGAGGACAAGCACTAGTATATCCTGGTCACAGATCTTCACGCGTTACCATAAGAATATGCATCCATATCTATTCAATCATCTGTAGTTCCAATTTAAGGAGAAAAGAACATAAGCTGTCTTAAACATCGTGCGACAAACTAAAAACACGTTCCTCCTGGGATGGTACGATTCAAGGCAAAAGTTGTCGTTCTATTCAGCAACTATGAAGTGAATTCTCTCTCATGGCATTTCTTTTAATTTTTTCACAAAGAACGTTTTCCCTGTCATTGGCAGGTAGCAGTTTTCTCTAAATCTACCTCCTATACCATGAAAATCATAGTACCGACCAGTGTTCTTATGGGAGAACTATACCATGAAAATCATAACAATACTGGATCAACGGTATTAAGTCAACCCAAAGTTGGGAAAAACTCAGATCTGCCCAAGTAAAATTCTTAAAAGTATGAAAAATACAATTCATATGCAACCATCTTACTGTAGAGCCGAACACAGAAACTCACACAGTAGATAAAACTTGGGTCTTAACATTACATGCATAGATACTTGATACCACAAGGTTCATAGGAACCCGGGTTCGAATCCGATCACCTTTACACAGGAATAGTAAGTTTCTCGAGACATCCAACAGGATTCCCCATACCAACATATGTTTTACATTAAATGACATCTCATTCTCGTAGAGCTTAGAAATCTCACCCTCTGGCCTTGAGCTCTGCAAGCCTTCTTGAAAGATCGTCTTCATCAACCTTCTCTGATGATTTAGTTGGAACTGCATGTGCAGCTGGTTGTGGCAAGCCAACAGAGACTTCCAGTCCATAATCATCTGCTACTTGCTGCATCAAGCTGTTCACTTCTCCTTCTGGAGTGGAAAGTGACGTTGACCCAGCCATTGCACTCTCCATGAACTCTGCCTGCACCTCCATGTTCACAAACTGCTTTTCAAATGAATCCATTGTCTCTGACATCTTTTGCAAATTACCTGCACAAAGAAAACATTTCAATTATACTGCGCAGATTCAAGCTAGTCAGTACTGCAGTTTCTTTACCCAAGGGAAATTCTAAAACTTACCTAGTGTTAGGATTAATAAAGGAAACTTAGCCACGAACAGACAAAAAAATGTAAATGGCCAACTTTTTACAGACATATTGATGAGAAAATGTGACATCCAAATTTAACAGGCAAAAATTCTCAAGATGGATTACACAAGAAATAAGCACCCCTCACATCTTAAAACCCCAATCATCTCTCCGTTTCACCGTCTGTGAAGACTCACCAGCTTCCATCTCTCATTCTAACAAGATAACCACCCCAAGCATAAATTGGGGAAAAGCAAAAGCAGATTTGGAGACACAACTACCAGTACTCTTGTCCATTCTACATGAGTTGGAGATAAAATGAGGTTGGTTATAGCATGCTCATCCTGACAAAAGTTCATTATATATGCATCAGAGACATTAGTGAGTGTGAGACACGGTTTCAAAGTCCAAAGCTAAGATGTCTTAGGGCTGCCAAAATTATTGTTATCATATTTTTTTTTTGGGGGGGCGGGGATTGACGTTATGAAAGTGGGAACTGAAACAGTTTGGGATCCATTGGTGCTTTGCAAGTGATGGCTAAGAATGTCAGTCTTAGCCATCACTTGCAAAGCACCAATGGATCCCAAAAACTTTATGTCAATCCCCACCCCAAAAAAAATATGGTAACAATAATTTTGGCAGCCCTAACATCACACTCACTGCTACTCTAGTCTGCGGAAGGACAGCTGAAAGTGATTCTAAAGGGGAGAAAAGTAGTGTAGAAGAACATCAGTAAAGGTGTCAGGAAGACTCAAAGGATGGCTGTTCTTAGTTCTTTTTCTAATATTCTTTGCAAAAATCAGCTCCGCTAATGATTTATTTCCTGCTGAGAAATCCCTCCTGCTGCATTCACTACTCAAGTCAATGACGACATATATCTCTTCAGAAATGCCTTAAAAGCACGACTCTTATCTTTGGGGTAAATAAACATCCCTCCCTGTTGAACCATAATGACAATCCCACACTTCTCTTTGAATTTTCACTGCATTTAGGGATGATGCGAGGGACACCAGCTGCAACACAATTAATATTCCAAGCTAGAAGCACAAAAGAAAAAAAAAACCCTCCCTTTGCCAATGTACAACCGTTCCTTACTATCCTATCCCAAGGTTAACAGACAACGTATAGGCACTTGTTGTCATTCTAAAGGTTCTCAGAAGGCAAGAAATCATAGTCTCCAGCTAATTCTAATCCAAACAAGCAATTTCTTGTCATTTAGAATTATACAAGTGACATCTTCGATTGGACTAGGCTGCCACGATCCGTGATCACGAATTCTTAAACCCACCTGATACCAAATAACCCAAAAAATGTATCTTGGTTTATTTTTCACATGGGAAGCAAGTGTTACTCAACATCACATAAGCAAGATCAAACCTTGCTAATATGGTCACATAACAAGATAGAGAATTAAAACAAACTAAAAAGAAAAACCTTACTCCAGCTCAAATTATAACACTAACACATTGCGACAGCCAAATTCAATTCATTGATCAAACAAAAAGAGCTAACCCCAAAAGTAGGCAAAACACGGGACGCGACGACTGACAAAATAATCGAGTCAAGGAAAGGGGCATTTTTTATACCAGTAGCCAGAGTGGACTCGAGGGACTTGACGATGTTGGCCATGGACTTGTTGATGGTGGTCATCTTGGCCTGGGTGTCGAGGCGGGCGACGACGGCGTCGAGGCGGGAGGCGAGGCGGAGGTAGTTCATCTGCTCGGTGCGCTTGCGGATGGCGTTCTCGGCGTAGATGCGGGCGCCGTCCATGTTGCCCTTCTCGATGGCCTTCTTGACCTTGAGCTTCTCGGCCTTCTCCTCCTTCTCGCACTTGCGCGACTGCCGCTGCAGCGACTTGGAGGTGAACTTGAGGTCCATGATCTGGTTCAGCAGCTTCTCCGTGTTCCCCATGGTCTCCGGGATCGCTTAGCTGAGAACGATTGATGGATCGATGGATCGATGGATCGATCTAGGGTTTGCGCAGAGAGCAAGAGAAAGACAGATTGGATGTGATTTGGGGATTTTTTTCGAAAGTGAAGAAGAGGTTTCGGAGGAAAAGTGGGGGTTCCTTCCTCCACGCTTACGCGCACACGCTCCGTGCGGAGGGATCCCTCGTGTAAAGACCATTATACCCCTGTTGAAAATGAATGCAACTTTAAGAAAGTTTAGCTCACATTGCAAATATTCAATGCGACCCCTTAAATTAGTTCCAAATTATAAAAAAAAGTCCTATGTCGTCTTTTATTATTCAAATTTAAGGAAAACATTGAATATTCTTATATAGTTTAGGAGTAAGTAGAACGTATGCCAAAAATTTAGGAATTATATTAAGCAAAATAAAAGTTCAGAGATTATATTGTACATTGGGCTAAAATTAAATAATTACATTGTATATTTTGTCAAAATTTATGGACTATTTATGTTATTATCTAAAAATATATATAAAAATTAATGAAACTAAGGTAAGTTACTTTACTATTTTGTCAAAAAATTAAATATGCGTTTAGATGGCCATTAAAAATGGATGAATGAGCGGTCACCACAACCAAACCCAGTCAATTTCTTAACCATGACATGTTAGGAATTTTGGAGTCGTTGACACACAAGGCCAAACACATGGTTGACCTTAATCGTGAAAAGTTCAATTCAAGACGTTCGGAGACGAAAAGTGCCTCGAAGAAGGATGGCGCTAGAACAGGTTGGAGAGGGTCATATCCGTATAATTCGAGTAAATACTCTTTCATGATCGATTCGATATGCCGCGTCGAATGTAAACGGTGAGACATTTAAGTCTTATTGTCCCAAGCTGATTTTTCTTTCAACGAATATGTCAAAAGGCATCCTCACATTTTAATTATGTATTAATTCGCACATTCAACTTTAGAAGCCTACAATTAACTGCCCAAATTACATCCAACATATGGTCCTATTTATGAACTTGCCATTCTCCCGATTTTGCCCCTCGCATTATTTCAAATCCACCCACAATGAAAACCACTTGCCCAAAATCTCAGCCCACCCATCCACTTGTTGCTGCGCCCTCTTGAATGATAATCGCAATATAATGCAATCTATATCCTATCTTTAGCATGTTAGGAATTTCAAGTCATTGGAATGTAAGGCCGAAGCACATTTGATGTTATTCGTGGAAAGTTCAGTTTAGGCCTTCATGGGGTGAAAAGTGCCTCCCCTCGAAAAAGGATGACATTTGATTATATGCTTTCACGATCGAACCGACTCACAACTTCAAATGTAAATGGTGTGAGATTCAAATCTTATTATCCCAAATTTGTTTTTCTATCGGGAAAAATATTAAAAGCATCCTCACATTATATCAATTCGCACCTTGGATTTTAGAAACCTATGATTAATATCCCAAGTTGCATCTAACATATGATCATGTTTATGAACCACCATTTTCCTAGTTTTGCCCTTCATATCGTTTCAAATCGACTCAAATATGTCGAGTTTGATTATGATCTTAATTGAAACTCAAAGTGTCTAAATTCTAAATGTTTCGAATTTTAACCTGCCTAAACTTTTGCATTTCATGAAAATTCCACATGTTTCGAATATGTAAGCCACCACATTTTGATAAAAGCAACAAGTAGATAGGTGAAACATGTCCAAAACATACCCAAACTGAATAAAACCGAACATTCACAGACTTTAACCAGAACAGGATCTATCCTGGCCAGTTTTACAATCGCGACCCTACCCGGTTCTTCCTAGATTTAGACCAACCCGATCCGTCATCGTGCTTTGAAGGTTCAAGAATGGTCAAAAATGCATTCAACCCTTTTTGTCTTTGACCAAAATCGCAATAGATGTTCGAGCCTTCTTGCACATGACATTGCTATGTTATTCTACGAATTGCCAGAAACCAAACAACATATATAAACACCAATCATCTCTCTCTTCAAAGAATCAAACTTTCCATAACCTCGATGTTTTACACCGTTATTCGTTTTCAAACTATGTACACAAAAAGCCATCGCATTGGCTCAAATTCTCCTCAACCGATCACTTTCCTCTTCTTCCATTCTCTTCGGGGTAACATGCGCAATTAGCCACAGTTTCGCTCATATCTGTCTCTCCATTGATGAAAGCGATAACTCGGGATCTCTCCAGTACACAGAATCAGCCACTAGTATTGGAGTTCGACCTCGCGAAGCGGTCACTTACCTGGCGAGCATACTTAACGACAGCCTTGGCCCACCGCTTGATCTCAGCCTTCAGCTTGTTCGAGTCGACGTCCTTCAGCGACGTCGAGCCTGCCGGCATGTTTATCTCATTGAATGAGAAGCAACTGGCAGTGCGCCTCTTCTTGAGAACAATAGCATCATTACTGGTACTCGTAGCTTCCGGGGAGGACACTCTTCTGTTGGCGTTGAGAGAGAGGGTCTTCTTCACGGGTACGGTGGATTTGCCGGCCTTCTCTCCGTTTAGAGAGAGATTTTTCTTCACGGACATGGCGTCGGAAGCTCTTATCTTCTTGCTTTTCTTTCTTGTCGTCTCTGCTTCTGGGTTTTGTTGAATGTTTTGGAGAAGAAGAAAAGAAGATGATGATGGAAGGAGATGCAAAGCCGCAAAGGCCTTGGCCAGAATTGGAGATAGGATGATTTTATATTGGTTCGTGTCGCATCAACAACGCGTGCACACAAGTTACTTCCATTGACTTGACTTTTCAAAGTTGCACCCCTAGGGTTAATGTTTTAGACGAAATCCTTGATCTAATCTATGCGCACGTGGGAAAGTATATAATACCTTTTGATCCCGAGATGACCCGGTAAGACGGGTGAATGAGTTTTGCGGCTTAAGAAACTCGAGATTTTTAGGTTAAAACGCAACCCATATGTTCTTATCTATTCATAAAGACTGAACCTATTGAAAAGCTTCTTTTTAATCTTTGCTAGTCATTGCCTCTCTAAAATTCAGAAATTACTGCTAGAATAGCTGGTGAGGAGACGACAGTGGATGTTGCTTTTTGACCATTGAAAAAAAAAAGAACCACGAGTAGTTAGATTGATTCCGCGTTTTATATGTCTGGTATTTGACAAAGACCTCCCAATTCGCACTACTTGGGCCCCAAGCCTTCAATAAATTTTCCCAACATATTATGGAATCTCCCCAACAGAAAACGAGGACTTTCAGGAATAGATCTTTGAATATTCGATTGTACAGCTGGTTACAGACAGGAGCACCTTCTGGAATATGATTCCATCGAAATTTTATTTTCTTCCTAACCACCAATTCCTAGGAAATTACCCCATGTCCTAGAAAAAGATTCCAACATCCTCAGCCTGACATCACAAAGAATGACCGGTCAGCCATGACTTCAAATGCTTTAGAAGAGAAGTGGTGGGAGGTCATCTAGCTAAACAATGGAAAAGAGAGAAGGAAATGTCGACAAAAGGTGCTCGTAATTAGCCTTCATCGCTAAGTTTTGCTTTAGAAGGATTCCCCTAGAAGTAGAGAAGTTAAACGTCTAGGATTAAGATAATGAGATGGAAAGTTGGATATAGGAGTTGCGTGACCCACTTCTCCCCCAGCGGCTGCGATGACAAAATCAACTCTCTCCAAATTCAACTTTCCAATAGTATTAGCGCAAGAAGAAGGGCCATCGCAGTCCGTACGGCTCATAGATGCAACACAAAAGAGGGCCGAAGGAAGCAAAACATGCGTTGAGTCCACGCATCCAAGGAAGACAAAGGTTACACACAAGTCAAACGAACCAGAGTTCGAATAAAGACGTGCAACGCACACATTAAATTGAAAAAAGGTAGCTAAAAGAAAGCTTATGAAGGCACCCTTTCTCTAATTAGAGGATAAGCTTGCTGATGACCACGTGACTCGACAAGGTGTATGCAAAACGTGCAGGTAACTTAGTTCCATGGATACCCCAGTTAAAAAATCTCACTGCGGAAGACGCATGAAATCGCATGAAATCTCAGAATGCGAATAGGTGGGCGTGGAGAGGGAAAAAATAGGAAAAACACTTGATCCAAAAATATTAAGTTCCTCTTCATCTAACCTGTGTCGATGGCATCTCAAAAAATACACTCATAGTAAGTTCAAGAAAAAAAATAAGACAGCAAATGAAACCATTTCTTGAAAGACTCCGAACTGGAAAAGAAGGGACTAATTTCCTGTTAGAACTCATTTCCTGCCACGGCCCTTAACAGCCTGCCTGTTCCTCTTCTTGACACCAGATTTTGCAACCTTGATGCTTCTCTGCACCACGCTCAACCTTGCGAGTGCCGCATTCTTCAGATCAGGGCGGTAGTAGTTATCTCCCACCTGCCACAGGCAAATTACTAACATGCTCAGCAGGCAACAAACCAACACTCAAAATTTGAAAGAAATGTTTTAAGGCATAACAATATCCAACACATGCACATAAGCAATTAATCCACATACAATTGTCTTCCAAGTGTTTTCCCTTTCAGGAGTAAGAAAATTATACATTCATCAGCTCATATAGTAAGAAGAGATAAAGTATTCCAGATGAACAGAGAGTCAAAACCTAAACACATCATGGCAAGATCATTCGAATATTAACTAAAAGAAATGAAACTATGAGAGCAAGTTCAAGCATTTGAGCTCAGAAGCCAAGCGTACAAGTATATTTCCTCGAAGAAACCAAACAAAGGTTCTCCTAACACATTGCTGCTTCATCACTGCTGGAATTACCAACATGACTAATAACAAAGCGAGAATATTACAAAACATTTGAAAAAGAATTCACTTAGAAAAAAAGGTTATCAAAGAAAATTCTCCAAGCCCACTATTAAGAATCCCAACTTCAATAACAGCCACCAATACAAATCATATACATCATATCATTGTCTTGTATGATGGCACATTTTTATCATGTTAAGATCAACTGTGCTCTAAAAGAAATAAAACTTTACATGCTAATCATGCAAAGCTCATGCATTCAAGCTCAGAAGCCAAGCGTACAAGTATATTTCCTCGAAGAAACCAAACAAAGGTTCTCCTAACACATTGCTGCTTCATCACTGCTGGAATTACCAACATGACTCATAACAAAGCGAGAATATTACAAAACATTTGAAAAAGAATTCACTTAGAAAAAAAGGTTATCAAAGAAAATTCTCCAAGCCCACTATTAAGAATCCCAACTTCAATGACAGCCACCAATACAAATCATATACATCATATCATTGTCTTGTATAATGGCACATTTTTATCATGTTAAGATCAACTGTGCTCTAAAAGAAATAAAACTTTACATGCTAATCATGCAAAGCTCATGCATTCAAGCTCAGAAGCCAAGCGTACAAGTATATTTCCTCGAAGAAACCAAACAAAGGTTCTCCTAACACATTGCTGCTTCATCACTGCTGGAATTACCAACATGACTCATAACAAAGCGAGAATATTACAAAACATTTGAAAAAGAATTCACTTAGAAAAAAAGGTTATCAAAGAAAATTCTCCAAGCCCACTATTAAGAATCCCAACTTCAATAACAGCCACCAATACAAATCATATACATCATATCATTGTCTTGTATAATGGCACATTTTTATCATGTTAAGACCAACTGTGCTCTAAAAGAAATAAAACTTTACATGCTAATCATGCAAAGCTCATGCATTCAAGCTCAGAAGCCAAGCGTATTATATTTCATTGAAGAAACCAAGTAATGAAGGTTCTTCTTACACGTTAATACTTCATCACAGCCAGAGTAACTAACATGACTAAGGACATAGTGAGAACAAAAAGGGAAAAAAATTACAAAAGCCTTTGCATCTTGGCATTTTATTAAAGCGTAAACACCTCTACGCCAATCAAGTACACTAACCCTCCATGAACAATCTGTCATGCGAATATTATATAGACTTCAAGTCCATTACTCTGCAACTCACAAATAATATTGAATTACCTGGTTGGCAACAGCCTTGGCCATTCTCGGGAAATCCTTCTTCATGACAGACTTGTGAACCAATGCTGCCGGTTTATTCTGCTTATTGGTCTTGGTAGTGCCGAGCAACACAAATGGCTCCTTTCCCATTGATTGAATAGTGACCGTCTTCTTGTTGGCCAACCCTAAGATTATTGCAACATTTGGAGACAAGGGATAACCATAAGAGTTGATCTTATTGCAACACAATGTCAACATTCTTTACATTTCAAAGCATTTGAAAACTTCACAAAAGATCGCCAACTACACAAAACTTCATCTTTATAAGTCTTTTTGGTGGAAAAATAAAAAAGATTGCCTCAATCCGCACTACCCTCCAAAAGAAATCCTTTTAGACCAAATCAGCAAGCACATCTCAGGCGCAAAACAAGTAAATTCTCCCCCATCCTCCGCCAGCACACAAAAGAACGCGAAAGCGTCGCAACGAAATCAGTTTTCAATGCTCGAGAAATCACTCGAGCCGTACCGGAGTGCTTGTAGGAGTTGAGGTTGTAGAGGTTGTTGGGCTCCTTGCTGAACTGGACGCTGGCGCTCCCCCGCCCGAACTCCTTCACCAGGAACGAGTTGTTCTTCTTCACTATCTCCCAGATCAACTGTCCAGGCACCGCCGCCATCTCTCTCTCCCTCTCTCTTTCTTCCTGGCTCTGCAGCTTCACAAAGACAAGAATCAGCTCGAGAAGCTACCAGAGCAGGACGCCAACGGAAGCGTCGAAGACGATCGGCGTCGGAAAATGAATTACCTGTCGGCGCCGGTTGCGTTCGGAGGAACTGGAGAGCTCGACCTAATGTTGCAGGGAGAGAGTGGAAAGAGACTGGTATTTATAGCGAAACCCTAATTCGTTCCCGAGATCTTTCGCGAAGACCTCCAAGCCCACCCGGTTTCGCGTTATTTACGCGCGTGCCCTTCATCGGTCGATGTTCCTAAACTGCCCCTGGTTACGAGCTGTAATTAACCCTTGAACTTTTGATACGGGGAAACCTACTAATTCCTCCGATGGTATAAAGACCATAAAAATAAATTTTGCCCTATGGGTAGTAAATTCTTGATAGGAAAAACTGCACAAATGGTTCTTTAAATTTGATCCAACGTGCAATGTCGTTTCTGAACTTTTAATTTATGCAATAAAATTCTTAAACTTCGATCAAGTATGTAATATCGTAATTAAACTTTTAATTTGTTCAATATGATTCGTGAACTATTGATAAATATTTAGTATAATCTCTAAGCCATACAATATGATATTTTAAAATTTAAAGTTCATATTGAACAAATCAAAAGTGCAATGAAAAAAATTCAGACAAAACAAATAGTTAAAAGTCAAAAGTTAACAAGAAGAGAGGGAATTTCTAGTAGAGATCGAGGTAATTAGCTGCATCCATCATAAATACCTTGTTTCACTTGTTGGATTGCATTTCTTATGCTCGGTCGAATTTGGTATTATTAGAGTAGGAATTACTGACGTGTACTCATCATTAATTATGATATGAGATTTGGTGATCAGCCGTCAATAATTTAGCTTGACAAATCCATTTTTACAACATGAGTGTGTTCTTAACCCTATCGATGCTCTGTTAATCCTTCTTATTTTCCAAATTTGGCTTTGTTTTGTAAAATTCCAGGTTTTGCTCTACTTTGATTTGCTTTCCTATGAAAATCTTTGTATTTCCCATCATTCTTTTAAGCAATGGATACAATTTTTTTCGGGCTAAGAAAAAATCGACTACTTGTCAGTAAACCGAGCCGCTGATTTAAACAGGTTTCAATGGCACGGCATGCAAGGAATGGACAAGGCCATGGAAGAGGAATAATGGCAGATCACAATCCGCGCGAGACATGAATATGAGTTAGCCAACAAGAACACATTAAAAACAGATCTAAGGAGAGCCAGAAAAGGACGTTTGATCATGGTTCCTGCAAGCAGAGAATCCTAACTATTTTTCACTTTGATTATTAGCATGTCACATGACTAAAAATAGGATGATTCCCCACAAGTTTTGCCCGGCGCCCACATCTTTAGGAGCGAACAATGATGAACTCGAGCAAATTAGTCACGATGTTTTCTTACATCACCACTAAAACTATTCATGTAAGCATGTCTTTCTTGTCCCCAATCAAACTATGGACAAAAATTCTATTTTCCATGTCTCTGGTATAAGACTACACTTATGTTACAAAGGGATCTACCGACTTCCACTGATCCCTGCTTCCTCTGACACAATTATGATCGATACTTTTTCAGGAATGGCCAAGATGTCCATCAGCTTATGTCGTCGAGAGTATTAGCAGGGCCAGTCCAGGTATGGATGAGCCATTTGCCTCCGAGCAAGGATGAACTCCGAACATTATTCAGTGTCTCCACTATACACATCCTTGATCGGTCATAGCTTGGGCAATCATCAGAAAAGCAGAGATTATGGCTCCATGTACCAATGCCCTTTCAAAGATGGCAGAAAACATGTCAGGAAATGAAAAGCAATCTTGTAAAAGATTATTCTAATTCCAAATTTGCAACAGATTTTCCAGGGAATCATGGAAACAAGACAGAAATGGCACAACAGGATTCATCTTGAAGAGCACATACTCAGGGTTGTCCTTTTGATAACCGAAATCAGTTGCTGCTTTGAGGGCTCTTTGATATATCTGTTTCATTGCTTCCTGCCAACGAAGACGACAGAATGGTGAACTTCCCACATCCTTACAAGTTACGAAAGTACTTATTTTATGGAAAAGAGCCCATGAAAATTAGTAGGGATCATGATTATTCAATATTTAGCTATGAGAATAAGCAAGAGTCATTTAAAAACTATGTAAGCACGTCATTGGAAAACACTTAAAAAATGATTTAAGAATGGATTGATTAATGCTTCCGCTAGATAAATTAAATCACCAAAAACCTACAAGTTTTGCCAGTATATTATCAGTGTTCGTTCCCTTGAGCACAGATACAAGATAGGTATATATGGAGAGAGAGAGAGAGAGAGAGAGTGTGCCTCTCTACTTGTACTAATTCTGAATTAAATCTGACCTCAGCACCAGTCAGCGTATGCTGTCTGATTGATTAGGATAATGCAGAGAGAAAATTATTAACTTCCAGTAAATCATAGCCCTTCCATCTTAGATCTATGAAATATTATAAAATCAATCCATCCTTAGCATATACTTCTAAGTAAGTACAATCTATTTATAGGATATAATGCATAAAATAGAGTATAAGCACATATATTTTCTCTTGGAGGAAAAAAAAAAAAAAAAAAAAACACATTTGATGCATCTACTGGCTGAAATTTCAACTTCTTAGAAAAGCTTGGCCCCTTTAAAGAAGCAGCAAAGTCTAACCTGTAATTTAGATTCAAAGTCCTCTGGGGACCACTGCAGCAGATTACACTCATGATTCAGTTCAAGTTCTCCAGCAACAACCTGTGAGCAGGTTGATAAATTGATCAAACAAACAGTTTAGGAACAAGCATCAGAAACATTACAAAGGCAAAACGCAAATAAGATCATAGTCCCAGCTTCGTCCTCCTCTATCTATCCTGAAAGATAGGCATAAGTTTACAACAGGAGATTTACCAACAAAATAGCTGACCTTATGAAAATCCTATCAAAAATAGCTTGATACTGATGATAATATGGTAATCAGTACATGATCTATGTGAAATCCAGGCATTGCTGTTAAACTATGAAGCAATTCATGATCATGTAGTCACAATTACAACCATTCATGCATCTACACTTTCTCTAATCTGGTTATAAAACCCTAGCACAGACTGGTCAGACATTACAACAACAAACAAGTTTTATCTCACTCCAAGCAACAACTATATGGACTATTTAAGGCCATTACATCTGTTATGTAGTATTCTCAGAGATGTAAGTACTTCATATCTTTGCTTTTGCCTTTAAACAATGATTGTTTCTGAAAAACACATCACAAATCATTCTGCTCATTAAATTTGTTCCTGGAATAGATTTTATTGAGGAAATGTGTTAACTAATTCCAGGGCATTCTTCTGACACTTTCAGTTCTATATTTTTCTTGATCTGGCACCATCCATCACAGAAACATACAACAAAAACATATTTGAGAAAGCACGCAAAACAGAAAGAATGACTGAGAATTACAAAGAGTAAAATGAGTTGTTATACTCATGATCAAGCAGATGAAATCAAGTCCCCATATACAACCTCTACACAAAATATGATCATTGCCTTTAATAAAATTAGCGGGACATTGTGTCAATTTGCCAGATATGACAACCATATAGCATAAAAGTCAAAACATATGGCTAATCAGACTCCAGTTTTCACACATGAGCTGCATGCATCCAATAAAGTGTATAGGTCATGCACAAGTCAGAGACAATAAAATCTAACCCCTCCAGCACCAGCAGCCATTGCAGGAGCAATGAGAACATTAGCTTTTCTCAGCACATCCACAGCATCGGGTGTACAAGGCATGTTAGAACCTAGCATCAGCAAAAGAAATATAATTGTCTGTGAAGGTGAATTGGAACATTAAAGGGACAAAATTGGTTGAGTCACAATATTTACCTTCCACTAATATACGGCAACCTGAATTCACCAAATTAAAGGCATCAGACTGCTCAATTTCATTTTGAGAAGCACAAGGGAATGCAATATCACACCTTTCATTCCAAGGTTTTGCTTCATCATAGTATTTGGATCTCGCATATGTCTTCGAATAATCTCTGCAGATGACAGTTGCTGAGAAATGCTTTCGAGCATTCACACTTAGGCAGAAAAAAAAAACAAAAAGAAAAAAAAAGAAAGAAAGAAAATGCACACCTCAAACTTCTCTGTTGAGCTTTGATATCTCTTAAAAATGATATCTTCAGATAGTCGAATCCATCCTCATCCACCAAATACCCCTTTGAATCTGTGTGAAGTCTTTTGTTAGTAAATAGTGTGATTCACAAAAATTACTCCCACAGGGCTCACTTTTCCACTAAAGTAAAGTCCAAAGTAATAGATACACAAATAGTTGGGCAAGAAAATCACCAGATACAGTGATAGGAACAGCGCCATAAGCTAAAAGCTTCTCCAGTACATGCATTGCAATCTTTCCAGAACCACTTACTGCACATCTGGATGAAAATAATGTCAGTTTAGTCATGTCTGGAGGATGGAACATGAAAATGGAGTTGAACAAAAAGTATCATCATGGAACTGAATCCTGATCATCTAGCATAACCTCACTCTACAGGTACAAATTGTGAAGCGATTTCTCAGTAGAATTCATTAACGATACTACCTGACTAAACTGATTTAATGGCGACAGATTATGCACCCAAGGAACTTAACTCATTTTCTCTTGTCATATAGTAATCCCCAAGTGGAACTGTTCATGTAACAGTATGAGTAGACTAGTGCGCACCATCAAAAGCCTCATCACATACAACATACAATCGTGTAAAAGTGGATAAAAATATGCACTTCTATTTGAGAAAAGCATCGTATAAAGTAGTGTGCTTGGATAACTTGCACAGCTATTAAAAAAATTTCAAAGTCAGGTGTAAAACCTCAGTCCTTTCAGCTCTTTATTCATGTCAGACAGTATGAGCTGTGCAAAGAAAACCTGCAGAAGCATGCAAACATCAACTCCACCATTTACTGAACCAAATAATGGATAATTCTAAATACCATACCAGTAGAGGAAATAGCAGGCAAATACAATATTTAAGAACAGCAGACTTTTATCGCACAAGCATGAACAGTTCCATGCATACAATGTGACTCTATCAATCCATAGTCAAGACAGAATGATGGAGAGATAGTGAATGGCTTTTTACCAAGCCATAGCCAGTAGCTTCAGTTCGGAGGCTAGAGCCAGACCAGAAAATCCTGGGCCCTGTAAAACTCCCCTGCATAAGTAAGATACATAAATAAAAATGCGAATGGACAGCTCTATTGATCACCACTAACTATGGAGAAGGAAGTAAAGAAGAAGAGGCAAAAGGAATTCTTAAATTTCAGCTCTTTCTAATTGAGTATATTGAGAGGTACCTGAAAATGGCCAGCAATGCGTCGATACTGTCCAAAGAGGAATCCCATTTCCCGAGTTCCCACACCCATTTCCTCTGATGGGAGGTCCTGAAATTTATTTAAATTACTTGAAGAAACAAAAAGAAATCACAACAAATAAATTTGGGAAAGGGTTGTACCTTATCTGGACCCAAATACCGATGAATCTCATTCATAAAACTCTGGCAAAAGCTCATGATCTGCCATCACTGGTACAATTAGGTGCACTTCCTGAAATCCTGTCATATTTAATATGCACATACCATCATGATAGACTGGCATCTTTACCTCATTATCACTTTTTCCTTTTGGATCAAAATCACAACCACCAGCTGCACCTCCAAGTTTGTATGGTGATAAGGCATTTTTCAGAGTCTGTACACAAAATAGAGTGACAATGAGAGATGTATGAGGTCTCAATATAGTGAGGAGACTTTTCTAAAACCCTATCCGCTAAAATTAGAACTTTATATAAAAATTAAGAACTAAATATTTCCAAGATTCAGTTATTTTCTTGTAATCAATTCCTTAGATTTTATTTAGTGGGATTCGCAATAACATATACATACTTCTCCATGCAGTCTTGGCCAAACTGAAAGTTTTGAACTCCATAAGAATCAACAATTGGAAATAAACGCAATGCAACTAACAGGAGAAAACAAATGCAAAGAGATTTTTCATCTGAAAAGTGAGAAAAAATGGCCAGAGACATATAATTGGAGCAAGAATTACCTGCTCAAAACCAAGGAACTTGCATATACTCAAGTTCATTGATGGATGGAAACGGATACCACCCCTACAGGGACCAAGCGCCTGGTTAAATTGTACCCTGTAACCTCGATTGACATGTGTCTCGCCCCTATCATCTGTCCACGGAACTCGAAATATAATTGTTCTCTCAGGTTCTAGCAGGCGCTCCATGATGTTGACATAGCTGAAAGATAAAATAGCAACTTCATCAGATCTGCTATAAACCTTAACAGTGCATCGTCTTCCTGCAAATGCTGGAGAAAGGATGTACTTCATCCTCAGGACAACTTACTGAGCATTTTTCGCGATGACTCTCTCCAAGGCATGCACTGCCTCTTGAACCGATTGTATGAATTCGAGCTCATGTGGATCTCTTTTTAATGCAGCTTCAACAATTGATCCAGCCGTTTTTGACATGAGGGCTTCCATTCCCAAGAATAACCAGTTACATATGAAATGAAGGATAAGAAAAAGCTCTGACCAAGCCATGTAATTGTAAGAAAGCTATATGAAAGCACAAATCCATGAGTTATGCAACAAAGTAAAGGGAAACGGCAATGCTAAATACAACAGTTTTCCACTATAAAGCTGTAACAAATGACATTAAAACTCTAAAATTAGGCAATAGGCACATTAAAATCCATGGCTGCATAATGTCACACGAGATGTCCTACTTGCTGTCAAATGCAAACAGTAATTGGAACAAGATAAGTTATTTGATTAAGACCGAAGAGTGCTAATGGTATGAAAACTAGGTCGAAAGCGAAGGGGAAGACTTAAAGAATCTGCGGAAAGAGACAAGAAGGAAAGATTTGGAATCAAAACTGAATGAAATGACAATAATCAAACCACTTATTAGGATAAGGCTTTGTTGTTACCATTGTTGCTGTTCTTGTTGTTATTTTAGCATCCTAACATGAGATTATCTAATTATAATGAGCATGTTCAAGTTCTATAGAAAAAGAATAGCGTGGCCACATTGGCCGCAGCTAATGAGAGCATTGACTTTCAGATGAAATTAGTTTTTCATGACAACCTAGCTTATTTTTTCATCTAGCTAATCCACATATAACAACTGTACCAGATAAATTTGAATTCTTAGACTTGGAGCTACTCTTGACGTTCCAAATAGTCTGAAAAATCCTCTCTCAATCGTTTTTCACAACAAGTAAATCAAAATGATATTGATATTCCAAACAAAGGATCTTTCACCCTACATGCAGCAGTATCTGACATGTTTTAAAATTAACAATTCAAAGGTTCAAACAGACAATAATACACAATTAGTCCAGTATCCGAAGAACCCCAAATACCCATTGTTACTGCAGGAGGAAAATATGCAACATCTGACATAAAAAGATACATTATAAACCATAGTTAGACCCTCCATATCTTGTGAAATCCCTAGGCTGAACAAACAAAACCAATCAAAAAGTTACTTCAATACATGAGACCAACCTTTCACATAAACAGGTTTATCAGCAACTATCTTATCCTTGGAGGCCATCTGCAGCCGAAGAGCCTCCTTGTGCAGTAGACTGTTATTATGTTCTTCAAGTGCACTCATTTGCATATTTCGACTACCTTCGTTCCCATAAGGATTCCGTCTATGCTTCCGACCATACTCTCTACAGACAGAGCAAAATATCCTTGCTGTCCCCTCTTTTACATCAACATATGCCCACTTGTATGTATCAGCCCATTCCTCTCTCCATCGTTTCACAACCTTCTTCTTCCTTTTCACAGGCTGTGTCCTCGACATATCCTGATCATCACTAGGAATTTGAGAAACCATCACCATCTGCTTAGTGTCATCAGGCTCCTCTGAAGAAGGTTCTCGTGGCGGGCCGCCGATTAGAGTGGAGTTACCAAATGAAGGGTCGTCGTCTCCGGGCCCAATTTCCAGATCAATCTCTTCGCCAAGCTGTCTAACCACCAGGCGATGCCTCTGTGCCTGCTGAATTAAGTTAATGTCATCCATCGTGGAATTCATCCCTGATCCACCGAATGGAAGCAACATTCAGCATGCCGTCTTTCAACAATCCTGATTATTTTGCAGCTGGTCCAACCAACTATCTGTATCAAAGGCCAAAGTAGACAGTTTAGAAGATGAATTTGATAAAAACATCACAATATCTCACACATCAGCACACGAAAGCGCAACATATAATCCCATGATGTTACTTTCCAAGCCGCCATATCCTAACTCATCGACTAAGATGATGATATACCAGTAGGTGAGGACCTGAGGTGCATTACTTTGTGTGGCACCTCTATACCTTTTTCTTTGCTCATCATACTTCTTCGATACTCAAATGCACCACGTTCTATTTCCAACAAAGTGCCATTACCTATTGAGAAAGAGAAAAACTACAGAAACTACTCAAAAGATACGTGCCCCTAAGCAAGCCAGCAACTTGACAAGAAAAAAACAATCGAATAAATGCACATTCAAAAGGGAACATTCCCTGCTCAGCTCTAAATCTCATAAGCCCCAGAACCCGCCACAGCCATCTTCTCGAGCCTACCAAGTCCCCACTTTTAGGTCCACCAATCAACCCCCGGACATCGAATCAGCTACGAACCTACTCTACGCAGCACCAAGCGGCTTAAATTCGCGGCCTTTTACATGTCCCAGGAACACATACCCATCCACGCAGCAGTTCAGATAGTAAAATTCCACACCACCAAGCTCAAATTCAACACCAAGAACCGGCTCCCCAATTCCAAAATTCAAGTCAAATTCCCCACGCCCTCCGAGCCTCGAACGAGTCGGGGGGGAAACGAACGAATCCCCACTCCCCGCAAGCACTAACCCACTGCAGCTCGCAACCCGAACCCAGCGACGAAAGCTAAAAAGAAGAAGAAAAGAAAAAGAAGAAAAGAAAAGGGGGGGGCGCAGTGCACTTGGAAACATCGCCTCACCCGAAATTCCTCGAGCGCCCGCGAGCAGAGCAAGCTAAAGGGGACAACGAGTGCCCGACCGATAAGCCGCAAAGCGTCAGCCAGCCAGCCAGCCAGCCAGCCAGCAGTGATGGCTCGCGAATTCCCCCCCGCTTCGTCTCGTTGTGGGTGTGGGGGGCAACTTCCCTCCGTAGAAACTGAGAGATCGTTCTGTTCTCCACAAGGGGAACAAAATTTAGAGAGAGAGAGAGAGAGGGAGGGAGAGAGGGAGTGGCGATTGGATTCTGAGTCTGATTCTCCGGTGCGCAATTATGGAAGCAGAACCAGAAGCCAGCCAGCCAGCGGAGTTAGAGAGAGAGAGAGAGAGAGAGAGATGGTGCTCTCTTTCTTCTGCTGCTTATTTTCTTCTTTTGATTTTTTTTTTTTTTATTGGACTTCTGTTTCTTTTTACTCATGAAAAAGAGACAAGATGGGGGGGGCAGTTACTTAGGTAGCACTCGACCATGATGGGATGAAATTAGCTAATAACAATCGACGGATGGGCGGACCGGGCATGGATGACTTGGGGGACGGGGCCTAATTTGTTGTCTTGCGTAATTTTATTTCGTATTTTTGATCCGGATAAGTCCCGCTCGAATCTAATTTAATTGGATCGAGTGAAGTTTCGAAAATAACTTAGTTGAAAATTTCAAACTTATAATTAGTTTATTTTAAAAAATTATTTTTTTGATGTTCAAACATTTTAATAATGGAAAACTAATCTACATGTTAGAAATGTCATTTTCTTTTAATGCGACCTCGACTTTTCCTTTGTAGATCAATTTTTTTTTCTTTTAAACAAAGAGACACTAAATATCTTTCACCAAATCTATCCAAATTGATTTGCATATCATTTGACCTAGATAAGTCACGAGAAATATAATCCTAACTATAATTGAGGGTTTTTTTTTCCTTTTTAATTGGATGTCTTTTACTTTTGTGAAAAAAAAAAAAACTAGTGCCATTGCGGTACGATTAGTTAGCAATTTGCACGGTTATTGTCTGCTCATTTTTAGGTGTAATGCAATCACGTGAGTGAATTAATTTAAATAAAAAGAGCGGCCCCACGGTCGTCCCTATCAAAGAAAATTCAAGCAATAAATAACAAACCCCCAATATATTTCCATTCACTTTTGGGAAAAAGATGATAAAAATAGTTTTTCTGATGTTACTTTCAGAATTAATATTACAAAAATCTCAATATATTTTAAAAAAATTATCCTAAATTAATTTTAAAAACTCCAAACTGATACATCTACGACAAATTTACCATCTGGTCAATACCAAGAAAAAATATAAACCTATATATTTATGACAAATGAATGATAAAATTCCAAACTGATGCACCCATCGATTGTCACATACAATCAAGTTAGCAATTTCACGATAAAATTTAATAGAAATTAACGGAGATTAAATTTATCATTAATGTATAAAGTTGAAATTTATTTCTAGATAAACTTATTACTGATATGTCAAATTATAATTTTTCGTAATATGGTGCTGAATCTTTTTATCCGCATGTCCTGAAAACGATGGACCAATTAAAGCACATTGTAACTTATGTAAGCTGAACAAATTAAAGGATGAAGAAATTCAACAACGCTGACCGAGAAAGCATATTCTAAGCTGGAAAATATCATGAAACCCAATATAATTCAAGCATGCGATGAGGACCATCGCCAGTATGATCGCCCACATTTCGCCAACAGTCGAAGCACTGATGGTAATCAGACAACAACTTGGTCAAGTTTCATCACACTGAAAAAGCCAAATTGCAGGGTCGCTTGGTGCACAAGAGAGAACAGAGCAAGAACAGAACTCGAAGTATTCTACAGCGACAAAGCCAAAAACAGCCAAAACAACCCAATGAGATGGTCTGGCTCTTGGACTAATATTCTTTGGCTAATTTCACATGAATGACAACCCAAAATAGCATAGTATGTAGAACTAGGGAGCTTGTCCTGGAGAAGCAAGATGGTCCACCTTGTTTGGCAGCCAAAATAGCTATTTCCTTGAATGCCCGTTGTTGTCATCGGCCTACGCCAGTGAGAGTGCTGAAAGATGACGCCACCATGCATCGGCCCGTTAGGGGTGTCCGGTGCGGGGGTGGGAGCGACGAGCTAGGTTCGAGACCAGAAAACAGCAGAAAAAGAAAAGGACGGCATACCCTGATCTCACAATTCATTGAGAAGAATTCTCGAGACAATCGAACTTTTTCAACCTCCTACTCATATATCTTGAGTAGCCCAGCAAGATCGCAGAGAAAATTGGAACTGAAAATCATTTTACATGTATATATAAAAAAAAATAATTAATTACAATTCCATTCTGCCTCTTACCTATCGCAGGAAGAGGAAGAGAAGGCGAAAACAACTGCCTAACAAAATTGATGATACAATAAATTTGAGAATCTAGTTTATGCACAATAATGGGAGAACCAACTATAGAGCTTTGGCCGAGAGGGGGGTGGAGCAGATTCAACCTTTACATGTGTGTGCAGGCATATTCCAGCTATAGCCTTCAAGTCAACCTTGCCACTTGACATGCCGAATGCAAAATTGTGAAGTTGATCAACCTCCTATCTCCCCCAAAGAGATATCGCACTGGGAGAAGGTTCTTCCCAGCCAAAGAAAAATTCCTTCCCGAGATGCAAGACAGTCGGATCTCAATATCAGGTACACAAAGGAGCCACTGACGTCACGAATCTTCTTTCACCAAATGCACATAATTTGATGGCTGACGAAGTGCATCAAGAAAGGAGTCTGTCAACTTCTGACATGAGAGAAGGCAAAAGGCATAATTTGACATCCTCATTCTTTAGAATATGCGCTTGCATAATCTTTGATCATCTCCTTAAGGTGCTGCAAGATTCCAAAGAAAAGAGTAACCAACCTAAACCATTTGACAATGACAAACCAAATGTGTGCAACTAGAGAGGGCTTTTTCACTAGTGTCGTGAAATTAAGTTTCTAATGTTATGAAAATATCACCTTCAGTTCTTCATGAAGCACAATAAATATTTTCTTTAGCCTCTTGTGTCGCTGCAAGTGAAGACAATGCGAGTTAAAAATGATGAAATCACAAAAACAATATACCATAGTCAAGAAACAGTATTTTCTACTATGCTCCTACAAACTATCAATTTCCCATACAGCATTAAGAAGCCATATTACAAACTTTGGCACATGCATGAGAAGAAATTAGCTAAAGAAGAGAAAGTACCAAGTAACTCATAACTCAAACATGAAGAGGACAACTGCCACAATGCCAAAACATCATTCATAGACCAGTGATCCCAGAATTCAGCAATTACATGCCGTTCTATATGTATGATGATGCCCCTAGTCACGTAATGAAGTTGGATGTTGGAAGCTCAGGCACTAGCATTATTTGAATTTAAAAGGCGATACAAGCCAAAATGACATCATTCAACTACCAAGCATATGTTTACCAAGTCAAAGTGAAGAACAATCACGGAACAAACAAATTAAGGTGGTTACAATGAAAAGAGTAAATCATAGCAAAGAGAAGACAGTATTTCTTGGCAGCGAAGACAAAAAATCAAGTGCCAAAATCAACATGAAAGCTAGATCAGATCATACCGCTCCACATTGCCGGTAGGATTTGTTCAACTGTGCCAAAATGTTATTGTATCTCTCCATGTCCTTCCCTCTCGCAAACTCGAGGTCCTTTCCCATTTTCTGGAACTCATTCCTACATGAAACAGGTATTAAGTTTTCTTATAAGGTAAGCAAGGAAAAGAAAGGAGAAAACAGCACACAAGCATGAACAGGATTTATTAAAACACCTGTAGTTCTCCAGTATCTTGTTTAACGAACAATAACTATCATATTTGTCACGAAACTCCTGCACATATTCTTTGTACCTAACATAACATAACAACTTGAGTTAGACACCAAATAGTAAGCCCATATGTTTATGGGAGGACACAAATAATCAACATTTGGCAAAAAGAAAACGGAAAAGAAAAACTCATCAAAGTACTTAATCAGCAACTTACTGGGCATAATCTTTTATCTGTCCTTTGAGCTCCGGTTCATCCTTCTCATACTTTGAGTAAGAACAACTACTTTCGTCAGAAGACGATTCTCTCATTTTCTGGCCACCATTAGGAGCTGAAATGACATCCTTCTGTCCATTCATCATGCTTCCCACTGTATTGGATGCTTGAATTTTACTTTCTCTTGTAAAGTGAGAAACTTGCCCCCTTTTTTTATCAGGCTGTTGTGACCCATTAGCCGATGCTACTTTTTGACTTTTTCCAAATTCTTCTGAAACAGTACCTTGGCTTTCTCCCATTTCATTCTTTCTGGATTTACTTACATCCAAGGTTTTACTCAATGGTACAGCAATTTCTGCATGATCTATCCTCGAGGGCTGTTGCAACTGAGATTGTGAACCTTGTGGGATGGATGTTGCCAATTCATCATCTCGGGATCTTTTTTTGGAGAAGCCCTCAGAACTTTTTGACATTCTAGCACCTGAATTGGATGGAGATAGCTTTCCTGAGTCTGCAGATGACACTCCAGGAGGTTTTCCTCTACCTAAGTCTGTTTTCCAGCTATCTGAATTGGTTGATTTGGTTTCAGGCTGCTTAAATGAACCTTTCCTCTCAAATTGCTTCTTCACAGGTGCCTCTTCTGGCACTGGTTCACGTAATTCACCCAACTCCAAGTCTGAAAGCTCCCTCTGGAGTGTGGCACCTCTTACATTAGCTGGAGAGGATCTGTCACTAAAACTTCTACCATGATCCCTTGGCAAGGATCCTGTGTACAACTTGAAATTCTGTTCCATGTCCTTTGGCTTTCCTATTGTCTCACCACGTAGAGAGCCAGCAGACAAAGAATGTTTGCCTCCACTTGGACCATCCTTCATACCTTTTGACACCTTCTCGGGAGTGAAACCTTCAGAATAAGCATCTTTACCAGATTTATCTTTTTGCGATGTAAGCCCTTCTTGCACAGTGGAACTCTTATCCGAGAACCTTTGATCGTGGTCCAAGCTCTCAGAACGTTTGTTGGGTCTTCTTGGAGTATTTTGGGTCGACCCACGAAGACCTTGATCAGATGACCTGCGTCCTGTTTGCTGTGAATGCAAAGTGGATTTTCCAGGAAATGCCTGGCTTGGTGGCTTCTGAAAGCCAGGATTGGCCATCACATCCCTGTCAGTTCCATCAATGGGGACAGGGCTCTTGAAGGGATCGTCCATTGGCCTACCAGGAGATAAAATTCGAGGGCTCATATGCCGAGGAAAGTTGCCACCAGGACTTGAAGGTTGAGCCAAACCTTCAACTTTTGACCTTTTGACTCGATCTCGTTTGACATTGGAGTGCTGCAGATCATATTCCCTTCTTGATCTACGGGCAATCCTGTCGGAGCTGTCTGACTGTTCGCGTCTAAAGCTGTCCTCAAACATCTCTTCTCTTTCATCAAACAAACTTCCAATAAAATTCTGTCTTTCTAGAATCTCCTTCTGATTAGGTGAAGTGCGATTTATGTCTCCCATGAGTTCTTCATTCACTTCTGTTTCAATATCCCGGCCATCGTTGGGCAAGTCTTTCTGTCTGTAAAGTACATTAGAATTATGTTCCTCCTGTTTCTCACTAACTTCATCCTGCACAGCCCTATCTTCGTGACGTAAAGAGGATAGCACAGGTTCCGACACTTGAAAGTTGTGCTTGGGTTCTTTGTCATCATCACTTGTCATGATGTCTACATCCTCATCAGACCCTTCTTTACTGTTGGAGGAAGCATCGCTCTCACTATCACTGCTACTCCCACTCCCACTACCAACAGGGCTTCTACTCCTGCTCCTGCTGCCGCTAGGACTTCCACTGTCACTCCTACTATCACTGCTACCGCTTTCACTGTCACTGTCACTCCCGCTGTCACTAGAACTGCCAGCCCGCCCTTCACTATGGTCAGAATTCTTCTTATCACCAAAAATGTCAGGTGAATTCTGCTCAATATCTACCGTTTCTGAATCAACTAGCCCATCTTCCACTGCAGAATTCAATCCTGCAAGTACTTGATCTTGTTGTACATTCTCAATAAGAGTAGGCCCTGGTACAGATGTTTGATCCAGATCTTCTTCAGCAGCTGATTTCTGGTTGTAAATGTCCTCGGGAGAGCTGGCAAACCAAGATGTGCATTACATATATGATTGCTTGAATGTTATGTAAAAAGACTTACTAACATATCCAAGTCAATTCCCTTGCCCTTGAAATTTCAGATCCCTTAATTTTTTTTTTCTTAAACTAAGTATTTACTCTTGGCAATAGTATAGTTTGTACATGTAAATTTTAGATCTGAAAAATCAAGCCCTATTATTTCCTCAACTAATTGACGGATCGGTAGCTGACAACAAAACGAACAAACTATGGTCCCTGGATTCCAGAAACATTTCTAATGTAGAGAATCTTCACAGGATCAGGAGAAACCATTCCATTCCAGATGAAGCAAAAGTCAAACTTATCGAGTCTCCTGGCAAAGTATTGTTTTATATTGGCAGGTACTCAATACCTTCCATTTCCAGGTGAAGGCCCTTTGAAGCTATCTACATCAGCTCCTGGCTTCAGCAAGTATCGTCCTGGAGCTTGAAAAGTTGCAATCTGAGGGTTGAAAGAGGAAGAGGAGATTAGATTGCCACTTGTGTCAGACAAGATTATCCAAGGGTCTAAGAACATACTTTCTTCATGATAGCGTCAATCTTCTTTCCAGAGTTTGGAATTGCGTCTCCAACTGCCTTCTCCAAGGCCTGCAAGATAAAGTTTACATAGTAATGAGAAGGAATCTTGGACACTATGCTCATAAACTAAGATGTCTCGTAGCATACAATTTGAAATAAGTTAATCCAAGCTATGGAGGTCTTGTAACTTCTTATCGACTCACAAATCAGAATACTTTCAGGCTCATCCCCTAAGGATTCTCCTTGATTAAACATAATTAACAGATTTTCACTGTGCACTTACTTTCAGGCTCATCCCCTTAGGATTCTTTTTGAGTAAACTGATTAACATGCTCTGCAAATCCATAGACCTGTCACCGAAGTTAGAACTACGAGCTGGTCTTTGCTCCAGTGCCCTGGAAACTTTGCTTGGGTTCCTCTCACATGTGTCAATGCTATCTCTTTTCATCAATTCAGCTTCCACGGTATCTACCAAACCCACGTTTTTCTTAGAATTGCTTGCAGCTCCAGATGGAGGTGTTGAAGCACCAGATTGATCAGGTGGAGATGGTAGAGGTGAGGATGAACTTCTACCCTTTGCAGCAGGTTTTGAAGGCATAGAAGAAGTTGATTTAAAGGCAGATTTAGGGGGGCCAATAGGAACTGGGGCAAAAAAGTTAAATAGATGTGGGTTAAATGTCCTGATAATCATGAAGAGGAGATGCTAGAGAAAAAGGCTAATCATGGATATGAAATAAATCCACGTATATCAGGTTTGAGATTGTTGATTGAAAGAACCATTCTCATAACCGCACTCACCACTAGATGGACCAACTTTCTGCTTCTTGAATGGCGGCTCTTTCTTTGGCATGAAAGGCATCCTTCGAGGGTTAACTGGAAGCAGAGCACATGGAATATAATCATGCTTAATTGTAGTACATGATATGCACAGAAAATTATGATCAGCGTTCAGTCAAATCTGAGGAAACCAGAATTAGGAGACTCGGGAAAAATATTGCAAAATAAATTACCAGCTTCCTTATACTATACAAAACCCAATAAGTGGTGGTGAAATAAGATGACACTCAACAGCATCATATACTTAAGTTCTATTCTTTCTGACAGCCCTTAATTGCTAAGTACATGCAAGTTCATCCACAAAAGTTCAAGCAGCTCCCATCCTTAAAACTCCCCTGACTATTGACAAGTGTGCACCACTGAAAGTGAAAGAGATCTCACTTCATTATGTAGGAAGTGAAAAATGTGCAAAATCGATAGTCTAGAAGGTTTAGCCTAGCAATAAGAAAAACTACACAAAAGTAATATGTTGTCTTTAGTGAAAAAGCTTACCCTCGACAGCAGCTAATTGCTTTATCTGACTCTTCATTGACGGGTTTCCAGGTTCAAGGACAATAGCCCTGTCACCAGTAGAAGAGTCAGTAGAGAATTAGCCTTTCTTTTATTACAAAGTATCACTAAACATGAATACCAGCATAACTGAGAACAAGGAAAATAAGCATACTTCTTGATGTACAATTAAATTTTATAACATGTATGATGCCTCGGAACGCATTAATGCAGATACAGGGGACTATTGAATGAAAATGTGTACTCAACCAAAAGCTAATGCCATCAGAAGTCACAATGCCATAGTCAAATATGTTTTTCTAGGATGACTGGAAAGGGAAACATTGAAACTGCCAAGATAACACCCAACTTGCAAAAGCTCGTGGTTATAAACAAAGCATTCTTAACATAGAAACTAGCAATCATAAATCACGCTAATTATGTTCTACAAGAAAATTGAGCAATCAACATGCTCGTCGTTCTCTTCATTTTCCATGCACCAATCAAAAGTATTATGTGTCAAAGGATTCAAGCCATAGTTGATAGCAGGCTGATGTCCCAACTCATCAATAACCGACCAACCAAAAATTCTTGTACAACCAATTTCAGCACTGCTAAATATTGTGAAATCACAAATTAAGATGTGAATATATCCTTTGATGCATGTTTTCATGTCTTTATATGTGAACACCAAAACAATGTCAACAATTTAAAGACGTCTTCCCACTCATGGACATACCTTCGTGCTTTAAACTTCCGTTCAGCTTCTTCTGACCGCATCTTCACATGGTTCTTAGTTGACTCATCCAAGACCCGCTGCACATTCAATTTGCGCCAGGCAGAACCAGATTCAACAAGCAGACCATTTCCATCCTCACCACTCTGCCTTTCTTCATATATGTCACAAAGGTCACCAAACTCGCGTGACCATGTAAATCTGAACTCCTTACCTCCCACATCAATGACCTGATGAAATATGAAACTTTAGAGAGCATAACCAAATGAAAATTTCTATTAGAAATGTAAAAGGATGGACAATAATAGATGTAAAAGGTCCCGGAAAAGCAGTGAATACCATGAGACCAACCATCTCATTTTGTAGACAGATGATGCTGGCTTATTTTGTTAAGGGAAAAGAATTAAAGCATCTTCTGCATGAATAAGAATATGCCTCGAATTCTCAAAGTCTCAACTCTAATTGGAATGTTTTGGGAAAAAGGCTAATCATTATCAAATAAGTGTGAGCCCCTCTACCCTGTAAGAAATTCAAAACTACACTATGAAACTAAAATGGGGCCATTCCATACTTGGTATTGTTTCTAAGCTCTGACTGTGCCATTCCATACTCGGTATTGTTTCGAAGCTCTGACTGTGTACATGGATAAATGGTATCACAAGGGCGTGCAGCCACAGATTAAAGCTATCCAATTGTGGTTGCGACATGGGGTTATCGCTCTAATGGTTGCAACATGGGGTTATCGCTCTTATCATTCGAGTGAAAGAATGATGAACAAAATGGCACTACAAATCTGAGGACCTATTTTGAAAACGAACAAGGCGTGCAGACAGAACCTTCAAAAAAATCAGTTGTCATCCTGCATTAATTCAGAAATGTTTCCTCCACTAACTAATTGACCTTTGTACAGATTACAGACTGTGAGGGACAAAATGTGCTCCTCAAATCAAATCACCAACCGCCCAACTATCAAAAATCGTTAAGAAAGCAAAACAGGAAGCAAGTCTGCCAGAAACCTCATCATACACTGTTCAACACGATTATTGGCCACGACCAATTAATTGCTAAACACAGATTTATGAGCATAAACCACAAATCAACCGCAATCACAACCATCCATAGAATGCCTCCAAATTCAGAAAATCAAGCTACGCCTCAATCAGAACGCCAACAGGCACCTATCCCTCAAGCCTAACGACAGTCTTTCAAATTCAAAATAAGAAACGCCAATTGCAAATCATAACTAAGCTCTCGTCAAATTCAACGGAGAAGCTCACATTGCCCAGTGGATTGTGCGGGTTGGCGTCGAACTTGATCCTCGCGTTGCCGCCCTGAGCTTCCGCGCGCCTGATTTCCTCCACCAAATCCGGCGCGAGCCGGATGATCATCGCGAACGTGAGAGGGTTGTTCCCGGAGACGAGGCTGAACGTCTCCTCCACGGCGGCGGCCTGGCCCGAATTAGGGCCAGGACCACGATTCCGCTGCCCCCCAGCGGAGCCCGGCAGGGATTGCCGGCCACCCGGCGCGCCCGAAGGGCGGTGCGAAGGCTGCGGCGCGGTGAATCGCTTCGCCCCACCCCCGCTCCCGCCGCCGCCGCCGCCGACGCGGCCGAGCTTGGAAGAGGCCCCGAACATTTCTCCGTCACTGGAATACTCCGCGCGATTCGCCTCGTCAGCGCTGCTCAAGCTACGCGAAGGAGCACGCCGCGCATGCTTCCATGGAAGAATCGAGCTTGGACCGGTTCGTGCAGAGAGAAAGAGAGAGAGAAGAGAAGAGAAGAGAGAGAAATCGGAGAGAGCCGCAAGGAGGGAGAGAGAAGGGGTCTCCCTCTGGTCTAAAGTTTTTGCCTCTTTCTCCTGTCCGCCGCTGGAGAATCGCGATATTCCGTTTCTGGACTCTGAATTCGGTGAAATTTTCGTAAACGATCCCTCGTATTTTTATGCAAACTTAAAAAAATATATTGTAACCTTTTAAATTTCGATATTTATGGAGAGCATTTATCAGCACTTTCAAATCCAAGTTTTGACCAAAACTTTCGAATAGTAAGCATATCGATATCTAATAATTAATGATAACTGCATAATTTTTAATTATGAGATCGAAATATAAAATTTTACTCTCTCGTGAATTCAAAATTTTAGAATCAATCCTTTAACGATTTGAATATATTATCTAAAATTAATCAACTCGTACTTCAATTTCTTCATTGTAATATAATTTTCCCCATTAGATAAGTAGGGTATCAAGGCTGTTGAAAAAATGGGTAATTTTCTCCTTCAACTTTAGTTAAATGTATATATGATTCGTGAACTTTTAATTTATTTAATACGATTCTAAACGTTGGCCAATTATGCAATGTGACTCTTAAAATTTGAATTTATTCAATGTGATCCATGAAATTCTAATACATATTTTATTTAATCCTTAGATTATATGAAAACGTTTAATATTGTATTGTCCCTATATTATATGAAAATGTTCCATGTTACCCCTGAACTTGAATATTTTCATATAATTTGGGACTTATTCGAATATATACAAAAATTTTAGTGACTATATTAAATAAATTAAAAGTACAGAGATCACATTGCATACTTAGTCGAAGTTAAAAAAGCGTGTATTATTTTTCAAAAAAAATCTAATCAAATATCAAGACAATGGGACTAAGCCTAAAATTCTAGAGAATTTTAGAGCATGTTGGACTGGGCCTCTGACCAGCTGGTTAGGCTCACACAAGAGGATTGATAAGCACATTGATATCCAATTTTAGATTTTTTTTCTAGAAACAATTAGCCTCTATTATTAACATGGGTTTAATCACACTTAAATAGGAATTCTAATTTGTGCCTCAGCCTTAATTTATAAAAAAAAAACCCTATCATTAAATCTTTTGCTACTCACTACAAGATCACTCACTATGTTTATGTAAAAATATGGAAGAAATGAAAAACTATAAAAGAAATACATGCTAACTTAGTCCTTTTTCTTTATCATTTTACCCTTTCGTCTAGGGTAGTTTAGAAAAGTTTGAGAAAGTGAGAGACCATACCCACTTTTCGCATCGTCTCCTCGACGTTGGAATGTGATTCAATCTATGGTAATGAGACGTCGACAACACACAACCCGATCATCATGGAAAAAGAAGGAAGATACTTTCTCGACGCAATTCGCTGATTTCAAGCATTTACTTATCCCGCAAGTAACGATAAAATCATTTTTTAATAGAAATTACTGTTTTGATCGGGATATAAATGCTGTTGGAAAGGCCAATTCGTTCATGTCTACATCGATACAGACTCCCTCATTTATTGAAGAAGGTTTGGGAAATTGAATCTGACTTGTGTACATAGATAGTAATGTTAGGGCGTTTTCGTAATTCGAATTGGCCCTCTGATACTTAAATCAGTTCGTGAGTAAGGAAATAGTAATAGAGCTCGAATGGAATGAGGGTGACATAGAAGTGTACGCCGAATTTTAATGGAATGAGGGAATTAGTAAATTTGTGATCCTTATACAGTGAAAGTTCTTTGTGAGCGCGGTGATTATGCCACAACTAATTAACGAATGGGACAGTTTTCCCGCGGGGGGATTTTTATTGTATAACGGTTTATTCAGTTTTTTAATTTTCAAATTAGTCAATTTGATCCTAAATGTTTTGACGACTTATTAATACAATCATTTTGGTCAATTTTTAACGCAAATTGCTTATATGAATGCCGGCCAATGCTAATTTTTAAAAAAAATTTGTTTTGTTCTTTTTTTCTTTTTTTTCTTTCCTTCTTCTTTTTTATTTTTTACTTATTCCTCGCGGAACAGTAGAGGGAAATAAGACAAAAAAGAAACAAGAAAAAGGAAAGAAATGAAAAGGAAAAGAAGAAAAAAATTCGGAAACTTTTTGAAAATTGCAAAACTTGTCAACCATGTTAGCTTCATTCATACCACGTAGGCTGGTTGGCATCGACATCAACGATTTTTGACTAAAATTAATAAATCGTCAAAAAATTTATAATTAATGCTCTATTCGTTTTATGGAAAATAATTTATTGGAAGATGTTTTCCCGATTTTTCAATATTCGTTTAACGAAAAATGAACCAATCAGGGAAAACATTTTCAAAGGAAAAAAAGTCTTCTAAAAATAGGGAAAATGTTTTCAACTTTTCAAGTTGGGGAAAATATATTCCTTACTCACTCTCTTTTATCTCATTCCCTGTTAACTTCTCTTCTTTCTTTTCTTTTTTTTTATTTTTTAAAATTTTGAATTTTTTATTTTTCCTTTTACTTTTTTCACCTTCTTCTTCGGCCAACCGTTGGCCACGGCAACTAGCCACAGCCAAGCCTCGAGCTTGTTGACGATGACCTTGAGTCTTGTCGCTCACCAATCTTCCAAGCGACAAGCAAATCGTGCGAGCTCGAGGCTTGCTTACACCGGCCTCAAGCCTTGCCAGATTGGCGAGCCAAAGGCTTGGGCTCCTTGCTCGTTGGCTGATTTGGCAAGTGGCGAGCTTGAGTTTGTTGGCCTCGACGAAGCTTGAGTTGCCTAGATCGGCCAAGCCTCAAGCTCGCCGATCAGTGTTTAAGCCAGTTGCTAGGTAGCTGCCATCATCGAGGCATGCAATGGTGGAGGAAGGATCAAGAAGGAGGAGAAAGCCGCGGAGGAAGGAGCACGAAGAAGAATGAGGAAGGAGGAAGGAAGAGAAAAAAAATAAAAATAAAAATTAATTTTTAAAAATAATAATAATTAAAATTCACTTTTTATAAAAATTAAAATTACATTAATAATTTTTCCAAAATATCAAATTAAATACCGAATGGTGGAAAATATTTTCCACTTCATTTTTAGGTTCAATCGAATATCAGAAAATATCGTCGTTTTTTTCTGGAAAATATTTTTTGAAAACATGATATCTTTTGTGAAATAAACGGAATCTAGATTAGTTGAATTAAAATATTTAGGATTAAATTCACCTATCACTAAAAATTTAGAACTTTCATGTACCTGAAGACCGTCGGCTTTTCCAAGGGGCTTGCTTTACCGTCGGGTATCTAGGTCCAAGGGCTTTACCGTGGGCTCGATGGGACAAGGGATCGCCCATCAGGATCCTCAAGCAAGACAAGGTCCAACGTGGGTCCAAAAAGACTCTTGTCGTCCGTTGATTCGTCCGCTTAAAATTCGTAATAACAAAAGAAATGCACTTTTCTTTTTGTCGAACAAGAAAATGTGCACTCAATTACGTGAGATGATTCAAATCACAAGTGGTGCTTTCTAGGATACCAACTGAAAGTAGGCAAAGGGATATATTCTCTTATTTAAGATGTTCCATCTCGAGTTATGTCCATCGCATCAGGAGAAAAGAGAAAAGAGCCAAGCAAGGATTAACTTTGTTCATGTCGATCAACAAAAGCAATCACTCCACAAACTCCCACCACGAGAAAGCTTTAGGGTTTCGCTTTTCCTACCCTTTTTTTTCTTCTCGAGGATGATGAAGAGATAAATTGATTAAAGAAAATTCGGTTATCTACTATAGAGAATCCGCCTTTCTTTTTCACAAAATCTTTGTATAATCCTAGTCAGTTAGCTTGACACTAGGAATTATCAAATCAAAAGGCGTATATGTGGTAGTTACCTCAGCTCTAAAGGCAGTTTTGTTCCCCTTCAGTGAGGATAGATAACTATTAGAACAGTAGTAGCGGTAGGATTATGACCTTTTTCTTGAAAAGATTGCTTGACACTGAAAAGATTGTATTGTCTCATTGAGATTTCCATTCGAACTAGCCTTGGACCACTTCCTTTTTCGAAGAGGCCGGTGGCTTTTCCACGAGGATGAAGAATTTTGTATATTCGCTATCGCAATCACAAACTTGACAGCTTTCTTATATCCCTTGCAATTAAAGCAAGGTGATATTCTCAAACATAGTTCTTATAGGGATAGTATTATTGGTTTACCTATCTCGATAGAGTCTATGATTAGGTTGAAGAACACCATGAGATTTAGACAATCGAATCAAATAATGTTGAGGAGGAGTAGAGAGAGGGGAGTAGAACGAATGCTCCCAAAATTCAAACTTGTTTAGACAAAGATAAAGATAGAAGAGTCGAATGTGATTGCTAAGATACTTTTTAAAATTCAATAGAAATCAATCTAGTTGGAAATAAAAAAAAGTCGAGCTTTTCTACCTCTAAGGAAACCGCCTTCTTCACCAAGCATGCTAAACTCATTTCCCGCCATTCACGTAGGAGAGGTTCTTTTTGATTGTTCAATTGCCATTCTCTGCCATGAGGACGACCAACCACTTGAGGAAGGTACTTCACATTAAATGTACAAACTTCTTCCTAATTTATTGAATTACGAGGTGCAATGAAGTAAGTATTTGATGGTACATATTTTGAATTCTCAAAAAACTCAAAATCCAATGGACAACTTCTAAAAAGTTATGATATAGACGAACTTAAGTAAGCAATTTTCTCTTTAGACCCGACTTGTTGTCCTGGCTCACCCAAGCCCCGCAGGGGCATACCAATTAGGTATACCCGACATCGACACAAGGAGTTTGTCATATATCTTACTAGTCAATTTAATCCCTGTCCCTCCCACATTTTTTCAGTAGGAGAATCTCACATGAGTCAGTGCTCCATGTCGTCAAAGTACAGAAGAAATATTATCATCTAAGAAGAAGAAGAAGAAGAGCGATCCCAGAGCACCTTCTACTTCCAGTGCTAAAATTCAAATTTTGCATTTTGACTCTTTCAGAAGGTGAAAGGGAGTGGGCGATTTGGCCACCACTAGTCTACAGAAGAAAAGAGAGGCGACAAAGATAGAAACTTCCGCGCAATAAAATAATATCCAATGAGATCACAACCAGCTTTTGTCCATGCTTTACAAGACAAACCGCAAAATCCATTCAACCATAAACCAAGACTCATGTTGCCCCCCGCGCACCCCCATATCTTCTCCACCCACTCCCAAGCCCCGCCTCATCATCATCTCAGTCAGAAACATGCTTAATCATCATCATCATCACCCACATTGTAAAATGACCTGTAAAACTTCTAAAGAACAAGCACAGAAGCAATGCCAGATGCTTTGCATTCCTCTCTCTCTCTCTTGCAATGGATTCAACATCACTTCTTCTAGGTACAAAAGTCGAACACTACAAAGTGCAAGTGCGAGAACACGCTATATCACAAAGCCTACTGTAGTCTGTAATTTTAGTTATACAAGTAAGTTTTGGGGACAACATAGATCCAGCACAACAGGGGCTAAAAACACATAAACCAAAGACCAAAGCATACCCTATGGTCATATGTTTTAGTGGTATGTACTAAGGCGTGTAATGTACCTTCCATTTTCTCATCTACATTCCGATGCCAGGAAACTCGTCACCGGGAAGATAAATGAGGGAAGAGGGAAAGAGAACAAAAGGAATAGCGAATCGACCAAATTCAGTAGTAATCTCTCTCTATCTCTCTCTCTTTCTCTCTCTATCGGTGAAAACTTGAACCCGGGGTATAGATCGCGAGGTCGGGCCATCCGCCTCCTCCGGTCCAGCAACCCGGATCCCCGTTCTGGATGTCCATGAAATTCTCGGGCCCGTCTGTTGCCGCGCCTGGATCGCGAGCCGACCCCGGGACATGGACATTACCCGGTTTCACTTCGTCCCCGTCCCCGAGCCCTCCGAACCGCATCATGCTGCTAGCTCCCGGGGCGTTCAAATTCGGACCCTCCAAGATGCTCATGAAATGCCCACTGGTCCCCAGGAGGGAGCTGAAGGTTCCGGACACGTCAAGCATCCTCCTGTCCATGTCGACCGGCGAGCCGTAAATCCGGGCCGGATCAAGATCCAATGTCGGCCCGGCAAAGCTCGGCGGAGACTGCGACGCTTCTTCAGCAGACCGATTCTGGGCCTGGCTCGACCCAGGGGCTTGCGGGTGATCCGCGCCCGCGTCCGAACCAGACCCGCCGACATTGTGACGCTTGGACTTGGAGGAGGAGGCCCGCTTGGTGGCCTTCCGGGTGCCGCCGCCGACGGGGATGTTGCGGAGGGCGCCGCCTTTGGTCCAGTAGCGACGGCAGCTCTTGCAGAAGTGGCGCGGCTGCGAGAGGTTGTAGTTGTTGTAGTAGCAGAACTTGGTGTTGGTGGAATCGCAGCGGGGGCACTTCAGCTGCTCTTGTTCCGGGAATTGAGGCCTCGTCGTGGCTTGAAACAGCGAAGACGGGTCCTGCTGCATTTTTCCCACCTCCTCCTCGAGCGAGACTCACCAGAGAAAAAAGGGTTCAAGTCACGAGAGTTCCGGGAACCGAAACCGGTCGAAATCGGCGGTTCTGAGGCCGAAAAGACTCGATTTTGAGAGTGAATCCGTGAGCTAGAGCTCAAAGGGTATGCGGGAAGCTGAATCTTGGCCCGGCTAGGTTCAGCTCAAGAGGAGATGATTTGGGATTGGAGCAGTACCAGAGTTCGGAGAGGGTTTTTGGGAGGATTCGAGAAGAAGCCGGCGAGCTTCTCTTTAAGTCGCGATGTGAAGCGGCGAAGTGTGAAAGGAGAAGTTGGCAAGAGGACAAGGGCAAGGTTAGAATTTTTTTTTTTTTCCCCGGTCGAGACAGCGGGATTCACATATGCAGTTCCACAAAGAAAGAGAAGAAAACACCACAGATATCAGCAAAGGAAAATCAAGATTCGAAGCTCCCCCCACCAAAAATCAAAACCCGCAGGAACCTCTCAAGCCGCTGAAAGCTTCACAGATGTTCAGCACCGCGATCCCAAGCCAGACCATTCATTCAAAGAAACTCCACAGACCCCAGAAAGGGAAAGAGGAAGGAAGAAGCAGGGAAGATAGATGCGAAGAAGCTACTGGTTTCTGGAAACAGACAGATAGTACGCAGCAGCAGAGAGGAGAGAAGAAGGGCCTTCTTGAAAAGTCGAAGAAGGCGATCAAGCTCCCATTTCCGCGTGAGATAAGTCCAGCAGAGTGACTTGAAATAGAAGTCTCTCTCTCTCTCTTTGTGAGTAAAGAAGAGAGAGAGAGAAAGAATAATGGGAATTTTATTATATTCCGAAGGATGGCTAAAAAGTCGAGAGCTTTTGTCCATCGATCCGGACAGCGACACAAATGCGCTAACTCAAGAAGAGAGCGAGGCCGAGCCGACCTTAAAGTAATTATCATTTTGGTCCCCAACAACGGTTTAGATTATATAAAAATCGATTCTTTTCTCCGGAATTAAGCTTTAAAGATCCTCCAACAGAGGCACGAAACGGGGCTTTTGTTCTCTTGCGCACTGTGGACACTACACCGCAATTATTCTCCTCCCCCGGGGAAGAAATGTCAAACTCGAATGATGGCATGTGTTCTGATTTAACCTCAATCTATCATTTCCATCTCCAATATTTTATTCGCGGCGGGCGATGGCACCATCTCTATAATTTTGGAAATTGGGCTGAGACGGGATCCTAGAGCATTTCGCATAAGTGTGGACTCTCTTCAACGTCGGCCAATATTCTAATCATATTTAACAGCACGCCCGACATGTGATAAGAAAGGAAGGTTAATCCATGCTCGTGCTCATACACTATACCAAGTTTCGAATGACGTAGGTGCCGGTTTCTCAAAGTGTTTACTTTAAGAGAATTTGACGTCCTCATGCTCTGTTATGTAACGGGTTCTTTTCGTTAATGAAATCCAACAAAGCGTCAAATTTTTCATGTCGTGAATGAAATTAGATCAAAATTTATAAGAGAAACACGGTAATACAAATGAGCCGACATAGAAACGGGCCCGCACGAATTTCTAAAGCAATTCGATAACGACCCAATAGGGTTTGGCAGCTAATTTAGACCGAAATGGTCAGAGCCTTTTCTCCCCCCGTTTCCTCAGCACCGCTGGATCGCTCGTCCGCTTTTCATAGAGGGCCAACAGGATTGGTCCCGGTCGATATGTTCCGGGAGATAAGGACCGTCTTCATCGCGTAAATAATTACCACGAAAGAAAATAATGGCTCCCACTATCGGCTCGGCTCGGGGCCCAGGTCTCCTCCTGCTCCCAGCCTTAAACCGCCGCCCAATAATCACTGCGATTAAGCCGCCGAGCCGGAGCCGAGTGGTGGAAAGGAGCTTGCGTGCAAACAAAGCAAGCGGGTGGACATCATTCCCGTCGCCCCCCCCTGCCTCCGCGAATTCCCGGGCCGGATCGGGACCGTCGAAAGAGTCCCCCCGACACGTCTCATCGCAGCCATCGGAGTGTCCCGATCGAGGAGAGGGGAGAGCCGTTGGCTTCTGATTGCCGTCAAAGGCTCGGGCTGGTGGGGGTGGGCCCGGAGTCGGACCGCGACACGTGGCGGAACCCCATCAGCCCCGGGGGAGAGCGCGCGCACTGTACTGGAGTGCGCCCCCCGCACACGGGACCGGGGATGCAGAATTCTATTCAACACTCTCAGTGTGGGAGAAAATGGTGGGCCCCCCCCGCTCGCACCTTTGCAATAATTCGCCCTCGTCTGCATGCCTCGACTTTCTTCTCCTCTTCCTCCACCTTTTTCCAAATTTTTTTATTTAAAAATGTAAAACCACGCACTCAATTAATATTTTAAACTTTTTTTAAAATAATTAATGGTGATCTCACAAAATCACACACGATATTATAATATGAGAACACGAATTTAAATCTTTTAATATCCCTATTTACCTCCCTAATTACATATTTTTTCACACTCATAATTTTGGAGTTATGGGAAATGTTAAATTTTTTAAATAAAAAATTACAATCGATTAATATATCAAGATTGAATCTCGAGACTTAATTAAGACTTTATTTGTGAGATCGCAAGCCCAATTTCAAAATTACTTTGAATAAAAGGTTTACTTCATGTTTAACTTGCATCTAATGGATCGTGCATTTTGATTATTCACTTTAATGTGCTTGAAACTTTCACATTATATTTATGATTGAGATGACGTATTAAATTTTAGCATAAGGCGAAAAACAAAATCATCTTTAGCTTTTAAGAACACAGAACGAACATGACGGACTCATCGATCATGTTAAAGAATTCTCCTATAACACATTAGAGGTATTATTTCTACTTGCTTCCGGGTCATATATTGATCTTTTTCTGTCACATGACTATATATAAATTCATTAATAAAAAAATCCAAATGTTATAACGAGCTACAGTGCCACATATAGAAAGTCTAAGCTGCATCGTGTCAAATCAAACCAAGCATGCTGCATGGACAGAAGTAGAAAGGAATTAATTTTTTGTAGATAAGTATATAACAATTATTTTATTTTATTTTATTTTAAATAGGGAATCTCTAGTCAGATAGAAACAAGCGTGTAGGGAGAGAAATTTGCACAATTATCTAATGAATATAAAAATGAAAGAATTGAGATTGGTGGATGCTTAGTTGAGGATCGATGCTTGTTCGTGTCCATCGGTTTTCCAAGGGACCCGATCGTGGCACGTCAACGAGGAAATCATCATATGAGCTCGTTGCAGAATCTCAAGTCAAATCTTACGACTTGCCAAGAAGGATGAGAAGGAATCTTCTCAAATTTTCTTAGAGCGTGTTTATCAATCGTTCGGACAAGTAAGGGAACGTGCAGTAAGGTAGCCTTCGAGAAGAAAAACAATACAAATAATCATTGAACTTTAATTTAATGCGTAGTATGATCCCCGAACTTTAACTAATATTTTCATTTAGGGTTATTATCATAACTAAATGGGTCGTCAAAATTTAAATATCAACACGTCAGTGCTTTTGAATGAAGTATTGCTAGGTGGTATGATGTACTTAATGTTGTTAAATTCACTTATAAACTAGTAATCATTTTGAAAATACACTATTTGGCCATAATCAGACCTTTCAATTGCAGATCCTCCTTTTGCCCCAACACAAGTGTTGCTCGCGATGGACAAGTTGTGGTCCCTACTTAATATTACATTTATTACTGGTAATTAACTCTTAGATATAAAATTGATTAAAACGGTAAAAAATCTAATAATATATGGGGATACTCTTGTGTGGAAGTTAACCTCATTTGATATTTGAAAGCCTTGTGTGGGAATTGAGATTGTAGTAATAAGTCGAGATGCCAATCTTCGAGCATAGCCGTGAGGGCAAACCTTTCCCCAACAACCACCCTTCCAATATAAAAGAGGGAAGCAAGAGATTCGAATCCCCACATTTTCCAGAAAGTTAAAATGAGGATGATTTAGTTTTAATTGTAAATTTCGACTATCACGCCTAGGGCAAAAGAATGAGAATGAGAGTTAGAGGGATAAAAGTTGAGAATGAAAATATGATTGAAAGTTAGAGTAGGAATTGACAAAAAAAAAAAATCTTGAGCATTGCTTGCATGTGCAGGAAAGCATTGATGACTACTATATCTGGTGCAATAGCAAATCATGCCCACATGAGAAACATTCTTGATAATCTTAACTACAAATGTGGCTTCATCTGTCGTGACCGACAGTAGTTAATGCAGGATAAACTTTTACAGATGACCAACAGGTTCTTGGCCTTTCGATGCAGTGGTCACAGCTGTTAAACTTTGGCACTCACGACTGTATCTAGAATCCAGCACCCAAATTGTTTAGCAATTTACAAAGACTTGCCCCTCTTGCTGGGAATCGATAAGATCTTAGAAGTATATGATAATCTCAGTATTTATAAATCTGATGACAAGTCCCAAATGCAATCGAAGGTGCAGATTTACAATGATCATGAGCTGACAATGGGAGATTAACTGAGGTCTAAGAACGCATTGAGATAGTTTCAATGGATCGGGCTTTCTACTACAAAGCCCGATACAGCCAAATTGGATCGGACCCCAACCGGGTCAGACTGTGACGAGGCTATTTGTAATCGACCTAGTATCACCTTCTTCTCCTTTCTTCTCGTTCCCGTCTGTTGGTTGGATCTCCGTCACCGACCGGGAACGATGAGGTTCTTCGACCTGAGCATCCCCAACAAACTCTTCTCCTTCGCCGTCCGACAAGGCCAACCGCTCATCATGATTATTGCCGGACAGTAGCCATGAGTTTTAAGAGACTTGTCATGATTTTGTTAGTGGCACATGATGATGTTCAGAGCAATTTGAATTTCTTTAAATTATTTTTCTCCTTCTTTTTTGGTCTCGCGTGTATGATAAAAGCACTCTGATCTACCCAGTACTTGTTCCATTTATCTTTAGCTGCTGGTGGATTGGACGCATGGAGAAAGCCTTGATATCGCAAGTACTGCATCTTCTGTCAATGGAATCAGAGGGCCTTACGATGTTGCAAACGTGTCTTCCTTGCTTGGTATTTTCACGGAACAAGGGAAAGATTCTATCTCCAAGAATTGCTGGTACGGTAGGTCTATTTTACGTTAGGATTATTGTTATTTAATTGCATTTCTTGTTGACCCATTGTTATTATTGCTTAGCTTATTGACCTACGCGATACAGGGCTCTTATTGGAAATGCTTTAAAGAAGAAGAAATTCAGCGTTAGCGGTGATGGTGGTATGCTTAACTGGAATCCTCTCTCTAGCGATGATGGTGATTGCTTTTAGATGACTGAGAAAGGTCCTCCATATCAAATAATGTGTCCGGAACCGTGAAGGCAATTGATTTCAATTCAATTGTCGACAGCTTGTCATCAAAAGGTTTTCGAGTTGAGGATTTGACGTATGGAATTAAGGCACTGAACTTTCATCAGATGAGAGTAAAACTTTGCATTGTGCTTCTTGGGGCGAGCGCTCATTGCCCAAAGATAATGAAAATTTAGAGCCTGCAAAGCTTGACCGATTGAATATACTTTCTAAACAGAATTAGAGTCCATTGTTTGGGACATCCACATTGCATCAAATGCCCAACAATGAAGTTTTGAGAAACCGGTTCTGCTTAGCGAAACTGTATGTCGCAGAAAACAGAGAGGAGATTGGTTCTACAAAAGGAGAAAAGTTAGATACAAATGCATTAAAAGGGCATGTTAATTAAAACTAATTTGATTTGGCTAGGGTGGAATCATCTCAACAGATACAAATGCATTAAAAGGGCATGTAAATTCAAACCAATTTGATTTGGTTAGGGTGGAATCATCTCAACTTGTCTGGCCCGATCAATCTGATGCAGCCTTACCGCATGAAAATGCTGTATCTGAGGTGCCGGTGTGGGATGCGGGATTATAGGCTCCTTTTTGTGATGATAGTATGTTTGTTGTTTCCACTCCATCTATGTCGGACACCATCATTCCTGCCTCTCTGAATAGAGGGGTGCCTAAGGACTCAAACAGATGTATAGTGCCGAATGGTGATCCTTCAGAAAAATACAGAATCTGACGATTTAAGAAGTGCCAAGGCATACTTTGGTATGCATTATGCTACAGATGAAAAAACCATGGAGAATCTGGATATAAAGCCTCAAGTAGAGTTATCTTCGGTCTCTGATAATTTACCTTTTTGTGAAGATGTATCGGAGAGTAGACAAGTAAAGGAACATAGAGATGACGCAACCATGTGCAGATGTAATGCATTCTTCAAGATGTGACCATTAATGAGTCACTGGAGGGGGTTGCTGTGGAACCTCAGACGCTTATACAAGGGGATGCAAAAAATTCTCAGCCTAATCTGAATTTAATGTCATCAGGTACTAGCTATGCTCCTCTTACTACCTTGTCAGATTTAGTTTACTTACAGTGAAATGGCTGCACCATAGAGTTTGCGCTAGTCCTTTTTACATTTTTAATTAGGCTTAATGAGAGAGACAAGCCTCCCATCTATTTAATGTGAAGGATGAATGTGTAGATTATTTTTCGGAGAATTTTATCAGGTGCGTAAATTGATTAATGGCTAACAAGAATCTGGACTAGTGGGTCCTCCTCATCTTCCATATTCGGATTGCCAGTTCCTAGCCCTGCCCTTGACCATTTTTCTTACTAGATCCTATAAGTTCTGCCAAATGCATGGTCCATTTTTCAACAGATGCAGATAAGGGCAGAACGAGGCTGAAGTCACGCCAGCGATCTATTGCTTTTCGACACAAGCGCTTGTTGAGTCCTATTCTTTTCCAGAAGAAAGCTCGAAAACACTGGAGAAAGTTCTCAAACGTTAGCAGACTAGCATGGTGAAGATAAGCCTCGTTCTGGATGGCTATTGGCAGAAAGACCAGGCACAAGTTAGAGACAGCGTATTATATCTTAGACCGTTAAGATTGTCAATTTTAATTTTCTTCCATGTTTCAGCATATGAGGGGTAGATCACCAGCAGAGAGGCTTTGCAGCTTTGCCTATGGTTTTGGCAATTTATGTATTGGCGTAATTTTATGTATTCCGGAGTTTCATCACCAATTCTAAAGAAAGAAGAAATCGAGAGTCCTTTACCATTTTTTTCTTGACATCAAATGTTCAGAAAAGCATTTTAATGACTACGATCCCTAGTTCAATAGCAAACTAGAGACACGACAATGTCACCAAGCAAGATCCCTTCAAATCCGGACGTACATGACATCATTTCTGGATTCATAAATACATTCACTGAGCTTTCATCAATATATTGAAGCTTCAATTTTTTTTTCTTTTGAGAACAGTCTAGGATAAGGATCATGTTGGAGTAATATGTATTATGACTCACTGGTTCATAAAAATAACTAAAAGAGGTAACAAGATAACCAAATCAAATTTACCCCCAAAAGAACATGAGAAAAAAAAGGAAGAAACACATAGAATGCATGCACCATCCCGACTTATATAACTTACTATATAATGCATAGCAAATAGAGACATTCAAAATCGTATGCACTATATATAATTAATGTGTAACATATAACAGTTCGCACACATAATTAGAAACATCAATCAGCACCTCCATTTACCTTTACAAGCAATTTCTTCACGCAATCGGACTCGTTCATCATCATCATCACAAGTCATCATCAGCACTTTTCATCACCATCAGGCATATATGATTCACGGACCACGTAGGGATAGATATATCGACTTGGAAGACTTTCGAAGTCAGCAAAGAAATTAATTGAAAATGATTCAAATCATTGTTCAGTATTCACATCATAAACAAAATTAGTTTCCCTCAAAAGAGACTATCAAATATAATTGATTGGCTTTCTGAACGGCATTTAATGCCCATGAGTGAATGGTAGCGTGTTCGTTGCACAATCACAGAGTGTGGCTCTATTTCGTGACTTCTAAAGTGAATCTGATTTTTTTTTTTATCATGTGATTATATAATTCACAAAATCAAATCTATCCAATTACTTTTGCACAAAGGAGTTATTCCTCGAGCAGAATGTTATGTTAATTTTTTTAAAATAATTTCTCAACAAATGAGTTAGAGATAAAATTTAAACGCCATACATGTGAGCAAACAAGAGCTTAGTACCCTGCCTTATTGTTGGAGATAATGAATTCCGTGTTTTGACTTAACTAAAAATGTGATCCTAACGAACTAGCGATTCTTCAGCCGCCACAACATGATAATAATAATAATAATTGTAGTAGTAGTAGTAGGTACTAGGTAGTAGCAAATTCTCTGGGGGCCGCATTTATGTTTCTCTCTTTCCTTTTCGGATTGGAGGATTCACGTTTGTTAGTAAAATCCCATGAAATTGCTTGGCATTGTAGTGATAATGAGGAGAAACAATGACATAAATAATTTATGAATTTTATTCAATGTGTAATTCGATTCTTAAATTTTTAATTTGTTCAATATGATTTATGAACTTTGGCTCAATGTTTAATTTGATCATTGGGGTTTTATTTTGTTCAATATAGTTCCTGAAATTTTGATACATGTTTAATACAATCATTGAATTGTGTGAAATGTTCAATATAATCTTTTCATCAATTTAAGACTGGGAACTATATTGAATATTTTCATATAATATAAGGATTATATTGAACGTGTACCAAAAGTGCAGGGATTTTATTGAACAAATTAAAAGTTGAGGAACTATATTACATATTAAGTTAAAAGTTCAGAGATTATATTAAATAAATTAAAAGTTCAATAATTGAATTGCACATTAGATCAAAGTTAAGAAATTATTAATGTTGACAAAAAATCTTCCTGTACGGGGGCCATTGTCTCAAAGTGGGTGAGCTCCTCTCTCAATACCTTCGTGTCAACAGCCCCAAAGTTCATCATAGGCGAAAATTTTTGCACGTACTAGTCACGTTTATGTTTTCGAGGATTACTAGGGCCATCTTTGTTTGAAAGCTGAAGAGTTGCGCAAGAAATAAAAATAAAACTTCAATTGCATGCGACTGAGACATAAATTACAGTGATTTGTACGTGAGATGGGGTATTGAAACATCATTTCATAAAAATCTCAAAATGTCTATATCACGATTCAACGTGACGTAATCCTTGACATCAAACGCCGCCGTTTGAGGAGGAGAAATGAGCTCCAGCCAATATTTTCTTTTTGAGGAGAGCCACTGATCTTCGGATGGCTCACAAGCTTCACTGCTGATTATGGGGTCCGTTTGCCGGAATTCTATTCCCGCCGCCGTTCTCTCTTCTCATAAGCATAAGGCAAAAATGTCTTTTACCCAAGTTGCCAAGAACATGAGAAGAAAGAGGAAGAAAAACATAGAATACATAGCAACTAGAACATTCAAATATATCTATAATTAACGTTTAACGTACAACGATTGGCGCACATAATTAGAAACATTAATCAGCACCTCCATTTACATTTACAAGCAATTTCCTCCCAGCAATTTTCATCACCACCATCATGCATGTCCTCCTTCATTTTTCTCTTTATACAAAGAAGCCATGACTGTTTCTTCAAGCTTTTGCAGGTTCAACTTCACTATAGTGTCGGCGAACAGCTTGGTGTCTTCACTAGTGTTTCCTTCGGGGATTTGCACAGCATAAGACTCCAAAACCAAAGTCACGACCTTCCTTTCTTCTTCAATCATCACCACCTCGTTCACCGAGGTCACCGAACGGTAGTCACGAAGCCGGTGGTCGCCTCCGATAACCCTGAAGCTCAGCACGCGCCTCTCGTCGTCGAGGGCCTCCAGTTTCTCCAAGCTTGTCGAGGCCGGCAACCCTGAGACCACCGCAACGTCACGCACGCTCCCGACCCGCCGTCGCCTTCCCTCATATGGCAGCTCTTGATGAAGTGCTTGTACCTCTGAGGGTTTGCGAAGTCGCGCACCAGGGGCCACACGGCGTGGGCCGGAGCGTCAATGCGCCGGGCTATGAGGGACGTGCACGAGTTTGGAGCCGCCGCGCTGAGGGCGTGGTAGGTTTGGATGACGGATTTGAGCCTGGCTGAGTCTTGGGGCGAGAGTGCGTATTGAGAAGAAATCTCATCGCAAAAGTCCATACCTTTCTTTGCCTGTGGATCAGTCGTTTGGTATTGATTAGGAGTAGGAAAAGGCTAGTGGGGAGGCTTTTATTATTGAATGGTGATGGAGAGCGAACATTGGAGGACTAGAAAAGGAGATTATTCTCTATCAAGAATAGGATCAACATGGTTCGAGTGGACGGTTCCCACCCTAGAATCGAGAGTTGTTCACTAATAACCGGTTCTGAATAATGGGAACTAGAAATTGTCCCTTGATTCCATATATCTACTTGGGAATCAAATTGTTGGTTTAGTTCAGTTCCTGAGTGAGTCCATAAAACCGTTCCCACCAAGCATCACATGTCAATACTGTAATATAGAACAAAAATTGCACAACGGAATCACCTCATCAAAGACACTTCCAATTGGAGCCATGAACCAATGATATTAGTATGTAAGGAAGTGTGAAAGCAAAAGAGTACACTTACCAAATTTGTTATGAATGGGCAAAAGTAGACAATAATCCAACATAAAAACTAGTTAGTGGCCTATGATTTAGGATTTTTCATTTTTATATTAAAATTAAATATATATATATATTACCTGTTCGGTCCAAGTGAGTGATTCCACACTTGAAATTGGGAATGGACTAGTTTTCTTAAGAACTGCCGGTTGTGGGCGATTCGAGCAGTTCGGGTGGTTTCCGATTTTTTGCACATCTCTAATCAAGAGGGTTCAAATAAGAATAAATTTTAATTACACAAGACATATAATATTTTCTTACACGATTCACATTTATCACTATAAATTAAATAATTGCTAAAATTTTCATATTATTACTGCGAATATCAATGGCGGTGGAGGTGTAGCAAATACGTTCGCAGCCTATGCATCATATGACATTCCAGTCAATTGTCATATTTGGGATACTTCAAGTTAGGGGCATTAATATTTGAAGGTTGATATATCCAGGATTTAATGAACAACCGAGGGATTTTCTATTATCCAGAGAAAAAAGCTGTCTGGTCTCCTTATTTAGTTCCTGAATGTTGAAATGAGCTACATCATATAAACATAAATAGATGGGCGAGAATAGCTGTTGGTAGATACCCCGTTTTACTTCTTTTTCTTTCGTAGTAAGAAAAGAATCAATATTACTCAAGAAGCAAATTTTCTTTATTATTTTATATCATCGAGACATTAGTAAAAGGAAAATGGTAAACCTAGGTAACGGTATTAAGTAAGAAATACTAGGACCTGTATCAAGTATTTTATTAGATTTTCACGCAATAATGCTAAAAGTATTAAGCAATTTTACTTTAAAAATGTTTTAACAACTTCATATTAGTGCTGGGCACTTTTAGCATACATATATGTTGTATGACACAACATTTCAACGTGTTGTCTTGATTAGATAGTTTAAATAACGTACTTATTAGATATGCAGCTTCCACTTTTTTTAAAGCATTACTCGAGTGTCGGGCTCTTTAAGTACTCAGCTGAACCCTACCAAGTGTCCTATCCCATGTACACACTAGATAATTATCAGAGATATACAACTCTGTTGCTCCCAGAGGTGGCCACAATAGAATGGCTCAAGTGTGGTGATTCAAACTCAAATTTTAAGCGAGAACGATGAACCCAATTATCACTTGTCTTGATAACTGATTTATTCAGTGCAAAAATTTTAGTAAACTTTTAGTATTTCAAACATCACTCATTCATATGGTTCCTCTTCCCATAGTAGGGTATGCGACCACTAGTCTTGATAGAAAATGTTACGTATATGAGACAATATAGCCAATTAAAGATGAAAATTCGGTGGTACATTGTACTGGCTAGCTAGGCTTCTAGAGCTATGAAAATATATGCTCAAAGTGCATTTCTGTTGGCGGTGACGATGCAGCAATGTTTAATATTACAAAAGCAAAGTGCGATGGGTCCCAAAAAATTCTTTGGAAATGAATTTGCAATGTGACAACTTGCTGATATCAAATTCGTCATTTTCTATCACACCCGAGACTGGGAATTATTGGGAGTTGACTCGGGCTCAAACAGAATAAGTATTTTGTATGTACTTCTTTATTTGAAGAACATTACATTCTTCTAAGTGAGCCCATTGGTTCATGGGATTCTAGTGTAATTAAAGCCAAATTATATTCCTAGTACATATGAGTATCGACATAAAGCACCCAATGTAGCTCCAAAAAAACTAAATTTAACATAATCAAGAGCTTGTTAAAGCTTCGAATAGGTTGACTCATGTACAATTTTAAAATGAAATGCTCTTCAAGAAATGTGCATGTGGCCCCCTGCCATTATACTAGTGTGATGGGCTAGTGTAGACTCTCTCTCTCTCTCTCATTACCTCTCAATATAAAACACACGTTGAAGCACAATAAATTAGTTGGATAATAAATATTGACAACTTGTGTTAGTATAAACTAATGATCAGGACATTTCACTCTTTTTTGAGTGGAATTGGAATTTAATTTTTTTTTATGGGTTCTTTTTTTGTGGTCTCCGAATGACCACAATTCCATCACCATTCATCAAGCTATGCGCATCTTTTCCAAATTTATTGTAATTAATTCCAATTTATTGTGCATGACCCGCTTTAAGTGTCGTTTTTTCCATGTAGTAGTAGGTCGTGATTTGACATGGCTTTATCTGTAGAGACAATGACGTGTCTGCTAGGGCTCTCTCTCTCTCTCTCTCTCTAAGGCTTGGGGGATAGTTTCCATCAGCTATATAGCATTAGAAATTTTTAATTTCAGTCATATGTAATGAATATTTCTAAGATGCGTTTTGTCTATTATTTAACACCTTTTAAGCATCTTAATATTTCTAAGATGCGTTTGTCTATTATTTGACACCTTTTAAGCATCTTACATAGAATTTATACCAACTTTTTTTCATGTCATTTAATTTTTCCACTATTTATGTGGTCCTTGATTAGTTTAGGACTCTAGCTATAGTGGATAGTGCCTCCCATAACCCATGTGCCAATTATCTGACCCAATAAATCAAGAATGCAAAATGGTCCTTTTATATACCTTTTTTTAGTAGGGTTGGTTTCATTAATTCCCGTCAGCCAGAGTGAGAGCTTTTTAATTATTCACATAAAAGATATTATAATTAATTTTAATGCATATTATCTAAAATAAGTACATTTAATTAAATTTCTATAGCCTGAGATTTATCAAATTTTATCAATGCTGAAAAAGAAACTCAATGGTTACAAATTACAAAACAAGTTTCCAGCATTGTATGAACATAAAGAAAGTCCCCCTGATGTACTAGTTATTGGTTGTTTATATATACACTTACCTTAAAAAAAAAAAACATAAAGAAAGTCCCTACTTGCCTATCTACTTGAGAAAGTACGGGTCAATATAGTGGAAAATGATGTCTGCACAAGTTGACTCGCTTCTAAAGATTGATGTATGGAATTAGTTTTAAATTGAGCCATAAACTTTTATGACAAAATTGTGCCTATCCCAACTTGTTCAATACCTAGAGTTTTTCGTAGGGTTTTTACATATTATTAATTTTGGTAAATCAATCTTTCCGTTCTTAATTCTACTGTGATATTAGTGGGTACCAATCCATGTTATTCCGGAACCTTGTTATCTTTGTGCACGGCATATGTGTCGCCTTTTGCGCACCCACAGACTCGAAACATTAATATAACATCAACAATAAATTAAGTATGTCTTCTTCTCGTTGCAAGAAATGGTTTTGCCGTTTTCTCCATGAAGCAAGACGCTGCCTAGACGCCATGTAAGCAAGTATTATGTTGAATTGCTCGGACTGCTTAATAAATTTAATATTCAATTACATCAAATGAGTGTTCAATGAATCATTATGCATTCTTGTAACTTCTAAAGCTGAATGAACTGAGTGACATTGCCAGGCCATATGAATGTGGAGGCGTGAATATATTTATTTATATAATCACGTTCAACATTTTCATTGGTCCCCATAAAATGCAATTTGATATTTGTGATTGGCTCTTTTCCTTCTTCTATTGGCATACAAGAGAGCATTTTCTAGAAGCATATTCAATCGCGATGTTCCAAACTTCCAAGAGAATGTAGCCATTTGATTGGCTTTCGAGCTGATTTTTTCCCCCTTTACACAGTGAAAGTATAAGTGTGACTTTGGATTCACGTGTGAAGATCAAGACCATGAGAGATTATTTCATATTTCTAAGGTAGTATTGTTATATACGGCTTGTTTTTGTATAAAAAAGTTATCCCGCCTACATGACACGTGGGTTCACAGCCAATTATGGTTTTGACCAAAATTTCCAACATTGCATGGAGATAAAGAAATTCCAAAAAGTCGAGAGTACGAATGCCAGTTTCGTCATAGGGTGACTTACCCTGGTAGCACGTGTGTGGTGGCTAACACATGCGGCCCTCAGGATTTACTCCCCCGGCTGTCGGTGGGGTGCGGGGTTCCCTGAGTCAAAAAAAAAGAAAAAAAGAAATTCCCCACTTGCATATCTACTTGAGAAATCATTATATTTACAGCATATCTAATATGAAGAGTCTACGTAGAGGAGGATAAATTTGACTTCCTTTTAAATGCCAAAAAGAGTTTACTTATTATAACGGTAAGAAGTTTAGGGGTTACAAAAAGACTTGTTCACAAAATTGTTATAAAGTGATGAGAAAACTCCTCTTGGTAGAGTGAATATGTTCAACCTATTTTATGCCTACTTTAGAGTTTTTCGTATGATTTTATCAGCATAATATCCTAAAAAAATCCAATTTTAACTTTTGTCTCATAAAATATCTCATCTATAGGTCCAATCCCAATTCTATCATAAACTATTTTTTTTGTCTTATAAAAACCCCCAACTTTAGGTTTTGTCCCAATTTTACCATTCAATCTCATTTTTACCCTAAAATTTTTACAATCTCACAAAAAACTATAAACTTTTACTTGAGTTACAAAATATTTGTCCCCGTTAACCTTCCATCCAAAATTTCTCGTTGACGACCGGGAGATGGAAAATTACCAAACGCAAACTCTCTGACCGCGAGAGATAAAATATTCCCAAGTATGAGAGATTGAAGACTACCTTTATTGACCATCTTATTGTTATTGAGTCACTATATTTAACATTGATGTTGTAATATGACTAAAAATTCCACCTTTATTGTATTTAAAAGAGCAAGATTCATATGAAATAGGATATAATTAATGAACGATTAATACTATAATGCATATTATAATTTATAATCAAATACATAGTCGCATTATAGAGAAATGAAAAATCATGTCCGTGCAACGTTCGGATATGATACTATATATACTTAAATCCATATGCCCTTCGCGGTCCTACTGGCTTTGGGCAAGGTGGTTCTCACCTACATGTGGTGAGGGCTGTGACCCTTGTGGGTCAAAATGAAGAAAAAAAGAAAAAGGAAGGAAATGAGCAAAAAAATGTAAGAAAATTTTAAAAAATTAAAACATTATAAAAAATGTCAATGTTAGCGCTAGTTGTGCCATATAGGATAGCTCGCGTTCACGTCAGCAATTGCTGGCCTAAATTGGTGAAATAGATTAAATGTGGTATTAATGTGAAAATGTTTATGATTAGATTAGTCTTATTGAAAGGCCTATAATTGAATTGATACAAATATAATAAATTTAAGATTTTTTTGATACTTGTCCATAAACTTGATAGGTGGAATTGCAAATAAGATCCTCAATGCATGACACATAAATCCACCTAAGAAATCGGTTGATGTTTTTCTTTCTGAAGAAACGAGAACATGATAATGGCAAGAAAGACAGCTTGGGCCTACAACCCAAGTAGTATGGCTTGCTCATTACAAAACCCTTGGCCGATGAGTTTACACTATCTTTTTAACGGTCTCATCGCCATATTAGAGGATGCTAAATTTGCTAGCCAATGCCTTATACCTTTTCTCTGATCCATTTGTTGTATATGAAACTCACATATAAGCAATAACATGGTTCTAGAAAGGCGATGCATGAGGATCTTTAAGAAATTTTAATTTTTTAAAAGGAAAAAGCAAGTGTCGAATTGATTGAAAGTACTTTGATGATATTTAATCCAGGTCATGCACATTCAAGCAAATTTCTATCAAGAAAATTCACAACAAATGTTTATTTATAAAGGCTATCTTTTCCTTAGTCCTTCTTCCTCTAATCACACCTTTGATTGGTAAGTTACAAGCAATGGACATCACAGAGACACTTGTACGCGAGCTTAATTGATTAGCTTTAATTAGATTTGGAGGGAAAATAGAGCCTAGGAAATATTTTAATATGCATGAATTTTTACACAAAGAGGAACTAAGTCCACCTTAAGTGGGTAAGCTTTAGACACAAGAAATACCTCTAGATTTGTATTTATGCATAATGAACTTGCACCAGATTTGAATAGCCTGACTTAACACTCCCTATGCACATATCATAGTGGCCTTCTCCTCGTGTTAATTATTAGACCGCTGATCATGAATAACTAGCCTAACTCAACAGTCTCATTAAATTGTGTGCATGAGTAAGAGTGGAAGTATATTTGGTGGAGGATAACTTAGATAAATCACATTCGTCAAAATCAGAGGTTGACATACCAAATAAGTTGAACTTGACGGACACAAAAAACTTGATGCAAGAAGTTTCTCCATTTCCATTCCTAATTATGATTTGTGGAAAGTGAAATTCAAAAAAAAAAAAAAAACAGAACATTGGCTAAGAAAATAATGCGAGTGTGCCATTGCTTAAGTAACTTTACCATTTAAATTCGATCATGGGCAAGATGCCAAGAGAGCACACTAGAGATAACAATAATGTCACCAAGCAAGATCCCATTGAATCCGACATATAGAACATCATCTCTAGGTTCATAAATATCATCAGTCTATATTCACTGAACTTTCATCAGTATGTTGAAGTTTCAATTTCTTCTTTTTCTTGAGAACAGTTTAGGAAAAGTATCATCAATTAATATACACAAGAGTTCACAAAACAACCAAATCAAATCTACTCCAAAAAGTGCATGAGAAAAAGAGGAAGAAAAACTTAGATGATTTGTTTAGAATAGTAAGCAATATTCATAATTAACGCGTAACGTATAATAATTCACAGATATGATTAGCAACATCAATAAGCATTGTCATCTACACTTACATGTGAATTGTTCACACAATCGTACGTACTCATCACGTCTGCCATCATTATGAATCATTATCAGCACTTGTCGTCACCATCATGCATGTCGTTCGTTTTCTCTTTATTTAAAGAAGCCATGACTATTTCGTCAAGCTTTTGCAGGTTCAGCTTCACTATAGTGTCGGCGAACAACTTGGTGTCTTCATGAGTGTTTCCTTCGGGGATTTGCACAACATAAGACTCCAAAACCAAAGTCATGACCTTCCTTTCTTCTTCATTCGCCATCACCTCATTCACCGATGTCACCGAGCGGTAGTCGCGGAGCCGATGGTCACCCCCAATCACCCTAAAGCTCAGCACACGCCTCTCGTCGTCGAGGACCTCCAATCTCTCCACGCTCGTCAGGGCCGGCAATCCCGAGATCACCGCAATGTCACGCACGCTCCCAACCCCGCCGTTGCCTTCCCTCACGTGGCACCTCTTGATGAAGAGCTTGTACCTCTGAGGATTCGCGAAGTCGCGCACCAAGGTCCACACGGCACGGGCCGGTGCGTTGATGCGCCATGCTACGAGGGACGTGCACGTGTTCGGGGCCTCCGTGCCGGGGGAGTGGTGGGTTTGGATGATGGATTTGAGCCTGGATGAGTCTTGGGGTGAGAGAGGGTATTGAGAAGATATTTCATCCTGGGGGTCCATATTTTTGGGTGTGGATTCTTTGTTTGGTACGATTAGGAGGAGTTCTTTGTTTGGTACGATTAGGAGGAGTAGGCAAGTGGGGAGGTCTTTATCATTGGACGGCGATGGAGAGGAAAGAGAAGAAGATGGGAAAAGAAGATTATATTCTATCTTTCAAAATTAAAATTAATTTTAAGTGCACACATGTGTAACCTTTTCTTATGCAATTCACATTTATCATCATTGATTTAGATAAGTGATCATTTTTCAAAATATAACTACTCACGCCAATGGCGATGGAGGTGGATTTTAAAGCAAAAGTGTTACACTGACAGTGCATCATTTGACATTCTATATAATTATCATATAGCATTAATACTAGAAGGGGGATGTATCTAGGGTTTATTAGCATCCGTGATTTTCTATTGCCAGAGAAAAGCTGTCCGGTCCTCTTATTTGGTTCCTGAATATTAAAATGAGCAATCGTATAATATAATCACCATGCAAGAATAGCTGTTGGTAGATGCGCTGTTTTACTTTTTTATTTTTGTAGTAAGAATAGAATCACTATACTCAAGAAGCATTTTTTTAAATATTATCGATATATTTATAAAGGGAAGATGGTAAACGAAGATGGTAAACCTAGGTAAAGGTATCAAGTAAGAAATACTAAGACTTGTATATCAAACGGCGTGAAAGTATTTTATTAGATTTTAAAACAACAATGCCAGAAGTATTAAGAGTTTTCACTTAAATTTTTTAACTCAATGGTCATTTAATTTCATATTGGATCCTAGGCACGTTTAGGATATACATATTACATTGCACATCTCCAGATGAATAGTTGTAACTAGGTAGCTTAAAAAACTTACTCATTCATCATACATGTTCCACTAATTTCTTTCTTTCTTCCTTTTTTTCCTTTTTTCTTTATATAACCGTGGTGCTCCCTCAGGGCTTTACGCTAGGAGGTGTGGTGTATATGCATCAATTTCACGAATTCTTTAAGTACCTAATTTATCTCCATCAGTCCTCTTGCCCAAAAAACACATTGGTTGATTACCAGAACCATGTTGCTTGAGGTAGCACCAATAAAATAGTGCAAATGTGGTGATTCGAACTCAAACCTCGAGTGAAAAGGACAAACACAATTGAGATCCATCTTAATAACCAATTAATTTTACCAACTTATTTAGTCCTCAAATTGTAATAAATATTTGGAATTCCTAACATTGCCCGGTTATACGGTTCCACTTCTTATAATAGGTGTATGCGACCATTAGTCTTAATAAAATAAGTTAGGTGTATGAAACAATTTGGCCTTTAAAGACGAAAATGTAGTGGCTCATTATATTGGCTAGCTGGCCTATTGAGATATGAAAATGTATGTCTCAAAAGGCATTTTTGTTGGCAGTGACTGATGAGCAATGTTTAATATTACAAAGCAAAATGCGCAGGTCCAAAATTCTTTGGATATAAATTCACAATTTGGCAACTTGCTGATATCAAATTCGTCATTTTCTTTCACCCAAGAAACTATGGACTAAAAGGATTTATCGGGAGTTTTTTTTTTGGTCGGTGACATATTGGGAGTTGACACGGGCTCAAATAAGTTAAATTATTTTGAACTTATTTCATTTTTTTTGAAGAATAATATTACAAAATATTACAATTTTTGTCATTATCTTCATCCTTGAGAGGGAGCCCACTGGTTGATGGGATTCTAGTGTAATTAAAGCCCCTTTTAGTCCTACTAGATGTAATTATTGACGTAAAACAGCCAAGGGAACACTACAAATGGTACTTGAAGAGAAGAAAATCTTAATTTAACATAATTAAGACGTATTAAAGATTTGAAAAGGTTGACTTATATACAATTTATTGAAAAAAACGCTCCTGAATATATATCCATGTGGCCACTGTATGCGCGTGTTATGGAGTAAGGTAGACTCTCTCTCTCTCTCTCTCTCGCATTACCTCTCAATATAAAACGTAGCTTTGAGCACAAATTAGTAGTTGGATAATAAACATTGACAACTTGTGTTTTTATAAGCCGATGCTAGTACATTTCATTCCTTTTTTGCGTGGAATTGGAATTTATTTTATGCTTTTTCTGTGGTCTGCGAATGAGCACAATTTCCTCACCATGATCAAGTTGTGTGCATCTTTCAAAATTTATTGTAATCAATTTCAATTTGGAGTGCATAAAGTGTTGTTTTCTTTGTAGCTAGGTTGTGATTTGACATGACTTTATCTCTAGGGACATTGTTGTGGCTGCTACCATTAGCTATAGCATTAGAGGTTTTCCAATTTCAGTCATACGTAATAAATATTCCTAAGATACGTTTGTTTATTATTCGATGACATTAAAGAATCTAACATAGAATTTATACTTTTTTTCCTGTCATTTTTCCACTATTTATGTGGTCCTTGATTTGTTTAGGACTCTAGCTATAGTGGATAGAACCTACCATTACACTTGTGCCAATTTTCTGGCTATATAAATCAATAATGCAATATGATATCTTTTTTATATACACTTGTTAAGGTAGGGTGTTCCACAATGAATCCAGGAGAAGTTCCCCATGTCTAGCCAGCTAGAATGAGAGCTTTCTAACTGTTCACATAAAATAGAGTATAATTAATTAAATGCACATATTTGAAATAAATTCATATAATTAACTTTCTATCAAGAAATAAAACTCGAGATTTACCTAACTAAAAAATTAGTTTCCTAGTCATAGTAGAAAGTTATGGCTTATAAAGATTAATTTAAAATGAGTATGATGGGTGAGGTATATTTCTTTTTGGGATTACAAGTGAACCAAACTATAAGTGGCACTTTTATATTTCAAGAGAAATATGCCAAAGAGCTAGTTAAGAAATTTGGTATAGAGAACGGCAAGAAAATTGAAACTATTATGTCTTCATTTATCAAGACTTGACAATGAGTGAAAAAGGTAAGTCTATTGATCCCAAACTATATAGGAGAATGATAGGGTCTCAATTATATTTTACTGCATCTTGTCCAAATATATTATTTTGTATTTGCACGTATGCCAGATTCCAATTAGATTCTAAGAAATCTCATTTAACCGTTGTTAAGAGAATTATCAAGTCTATTGGAACCTTTCTTTAACTAGGACTAAGATATCCTAATCCCTCAGACCAAGTTCTGGATGTTCAATTATCTGGCGGCACATATCCCTTAGGAAGCAAAATCAGAAGAAGAGAATCAGTGAGTAGTGACAGGTTATGCAGTGCTTCAGTTCTCAGGAATAGCCACTACATGAGTGCATTGGAGTGGAAAAAAAGTTTCGGGTCGGCGTCCACGAGTTTTAGGAAATTGCAGAAGAGTCTATCTTCCTTAATAAATACTCAAACAGTGATCACACCTAGGCATCTCATGCCAAGTAATATGCTGGTTTAGTCAAGGGACAGAATACAGTTGGCCCCGAGGCGACCTGTGTTTGGCTCAGAGCCGCCGTGTCGACGTCGAGGGTGTGCCGGGTTTGGATGCTGGGTTTGAGCCTAGGAGTGAGACTGCATATTGAGAAGAAACCTCACGGCAAGGTCCATATATTTCATTACTCCAAGAAATAATGTATTAATGCTACTAACTATTTCAGCTCTCATATGTGATGTGATGAAACAAGGCTACTAACAGAAAATTTGTGCATTTTTCGTCCACGATACTTATTTGTAAAGAACTGTCGAACTATCAACATAAAGTTTGAAATAATGTCACAAGCTCATGGTTCACTTTAGTACAAACTTTGCTTAGACATATGATAAGTGTCCACATTCCTGATTTGACTGGAGAAAATTAATGGCACAAATATGTTAGTTCAACCTCAATAACAGTCCTTATATATTAATATAGACTCCACGAAATAATAAAATAATGTTCCCATAGATTATGGAATGACCATCAACCCACGTTGCAATGCACATGATTGAAAAGCTATTACATTAGAGGCACACAGAAAAATTAATTGTCTAGCGATAATAAATAAGAGTGCCTCAGCAGTGATAATTGCCAAGATTGTGGGAGGAGCTTCTCCTGCAACTTGACCAGTATTCAGCAACCAGGTTGGAGAAGTAGGAATCGGTCTCCATCAATTTTGAGGGCTCCTCATACTCCACCAGATTTCCTTCAAGAAAAATGAAGCAAGAAACACCAATCAGATCCATGTTATACATATTAAAAAAACTAGCTTTATTTTCTACTATGAAATCATACAAGGTACATTGTTAGTGTAAAATATTTTTATTATATAAAAACAGTAATCAGATGAAAACTTTAATGTACTAATAAAATGAATAGAGCTAACAAAATTAAAAACTATACATGTGTCTGTGCCTGAATCTACTTGTGTAATAAGTTTTTCACATTGTTAGTATGCTAAACAGAAGTCATTTTATTATAATAAATTGTAAAACTGTAATATGACCCATTTTCAGGATTTTGATCATAGTAATTTTTCTCAAAATCCATTTTGCCTAATCGATCCATGGATAACTAGAAAATTATTGGCATTAAATGGTTTGATCTTTGAATAAGTTTCGGCAATCTCAATCCATCGTGGCCTTAAATTTCCCTTAACTAGTCACAACGAGACAGACAAGTTTTATTCTTAAAGATTAAACATCAACTTGATTTACAAAAAAGTGAGATTGTAATTGTATCATGAGAGAGATTATGAACATACAGGATAGCTAGAAACTTACCATAAGAGAGGACCATGACCATGTCACTGTCTATGACAGTGGGGACTCTGTGAGCCACGGTGATCACTGTACAATCTGAGAACTCTTGCCTGATGATCCTCTGAAGAACTGCATCAGTGGTTGAGTCAATTGAAGCAGTGGCTTCATCAAGAACTAGGATTCTGTTCCTCCTTAATAGAACTCTTCCCAAGCAAAAGAGCTGCCTCTGCCCAGCACTCCAATTCTCTCCTCCATCACTCACTGTTTAAAATTTGAACAAGCAATTCACATCCCCATTAGCAGAAAAAAGATTTGAGTCATTTTGATTTAAGGTCTGATGATATTGGTACATGCTTGGAGTGTTAGCTACGACTTCATGGCTATGAACAATTACTGTTTTATCTTAGTAAAATTTTAGTGACTTAAAAGCTGTGACTAGATTGGTACTTGTAATGTAACAGACTCTGCTCACCGGAAGAATCGAGCTGATTCGGAAGGCTGCTAATTGTGGTCTTGAGCCGACATTTTTCCAGAGCCTACAGATCAAGAAATGAACACACGTTGGTTCGCCACATCCATGAAAAAAGATGATCTAACTGGGAGACAGATTATGAAGAAGTCCAAAAATGAGCCCTAGTATGCATATTACCATCCAAATGTCATGGTCAGAGTAAAGGCCAAGAGGGTCCATGTTCATCCGAACACTGCCTCTGAACAAAGTGGGCTCCTGAGGGATGATGCTGAGCTTCATTCTCAAGTCCTTCAATCCAATGGAAGTAATGTCTAAACCGTCAATGTAGATTGTCCCGCTTGCTGGCTCGACCAATCTAAATAATGCGCTAATCAAAGTTGTTTTCCCGCTTCCGGTTCTTCCGACAACGCCGACCCTACTTCCTTCTTTGAATGTGCAAGTGATTCCCTTCAACACAAGTGGTGCATTGGGACGGTACCTTAGCTGAAACCAAGTAGGAAAAAACACTTCATATTGGCAACTTGATAAAAATTTATGATTCTTTAATGCAATTTGAACCTTTAGTTCTTGCAGCTCAATCCGGCCCTTTGATGGCCATGAAGACGGTGGCCTATGATTCTTCACGACCGCTGCAGGCTCAGATGCTATGTGCATGAACTGTTTGATTCGCTCGACTGAGATAATGTAGTTTGACAAATGGCAATACCACTGGGTCACGAAAACATGCGTACCCGTCAACGTAAAAGCATAAGAAAGAGATAGCCCCACAAGTCCTGCAAGAGAGGGATAAGCAAATTTTCAGTTCTCGCTAAAAGCATAACTACTACTTTTGACAATTTGACAAGTTCTCGCTGTTTTCTAGTAAAATTTCCGTTACCTGGTGGTACATTTCCCTTAGGAAGTAAAATCAGAAGAAGAGAAGCAGTGAGTAGGGTCAGGTTCTGAAGTGCTTCTAATCTCAGAACTAACCACTCCATTAGTGCATTAGAGTGGAAAAAAAGTTTTGCGTCGGCATCCACCAGTTTCAGGAAATTGCAGAAGAATCTGTCTCCTGCGTTGAAAGCTCTTATGGTGATCCCACCTAGGTATGTCTCGGCTGCATAGTTCATAAGGGGAGCTTTTGTTGTTCCATTGATTCTTATTAATTCGCGTGCTGATGCCAAGTAATAAGCCTTTTTAATCGTGGGACAGAGCATGGTTAGCCTTCTTGTTCAATGGATATGGACAAATTCAAAAGGTCTAGAGTTAGAAAGTCACCTGAACATATTTTGCAGCAACCATTGCAAAAGTCGCAACCACGAGAACTTGCCATGTGACTGAGGCCATAATCCCAATTATGGCCAGAAGTTCAATTCCAGCAGCTATCACAAAGATGATGGAGAACGGGATGTCGAAGTCCAGTACACTTAAGTCTGATGAAGCCTGCGGAGTTTTAAACGTCAGCCAGCCTGATTCTTTATATGGTAGAGCTGGATACAAAATTATAGTGCTGAAGATATCAAAAATGAATGTGAATATAATCTTACCCGGGTCAGAATCCTCCCCACTGGAGTGGAATCGAAGAAGAGCATTGGAGCTTTGAATATTGAATCAGTTAAACCTGAAAAGAAGGCCTTGGAGGCCTTTAGACCCAGATGAGCTACGATGAAGGATCTAAAGTACACAAACATGGAACCAAGTAACGAAATCCCCGTGAAGACACCGATTAAGGTGCCACTACCAATGCCAGGGAATTGAACAGCTAGTGCTAGCCAATAGGTTGATGCAGTCTGAAGCACCACAAACGCTAACTGCGTCAGAAAGCCTAAAAACAGAAGGGTTGATCCTTTCGACACCATTATGTAATCCCAGAATGGCTTCCACCCAGCGTCACCAATCTCCTTTTCTTCTTCTTCTGTAAGTTGCACTCCTAGTTGGGCCTTTGCGGATATCTCGACTTGAGTATTCTCTTTAGATTCCTCAAGCTTTACCATAATTGAATTCGCAGCTTCCCCAGGGATTTCACTGTTTGAAGGTCCAAATGTGGTCAAAACTTCTCTGTGAGCATTCACAAGCTGTTCGAATGCTGTTCCTGCAGTCAAGAGCTCCTGGTAGCTCCCAGAATGTGTAACACGTCCCTCCTCCATGAGCTTCACAGCAGAAAAGCGATTCATGTTTAGCATATCCGAAGAAGAAAGTAACACTGGCCGAAACTTATCTAATTATGTATATAACAAGTATGGAAACCAGTTCTTACCAAAATTTGATCCATATCTGAGAGTCACTAGGATGACCATCTTATTTTTGAGCACGCCCATGACACAGTCCTGCAGTAAAAGACTCAAAAAAGCATGACAAGCTTGTTAATCTTTGATGTTTCCCTCGATTATCTTTTCCATAGGAAAATATGAACTCAACTTCTTACATGGAAAAGTATTGCAGCGGTGTGCGCATCGACTGCGCTGAAAGGGTCATCGAGAAGATAAATGTCTGCATCGTTATAGACAGCCCGAGCAAGTTGAATCCTCTGCTTCTGTCCACCACTCATGTTGAGCCCTCTCTGGCCTATTTCTGTGAGATCTCCGTGACTGAAGCTGCTGATATCCCTATCTAGTGCGCATGCTTTTATGACATTCTCGTATTGAGCCTCATCCATTGGTTTTCCGTAGAGTATGTTGTCCCTAATCGTCCCACTTTAGATCCAGGAAGTTTGAGAAACATAAGCGGTTGATCAACATATTGTAACCTAAATTAAGATACGCGAAAGAAATTAAAATTGTGTGCATGACAATGGCGTACAACTTATGGGCATAGATATCTGGAAAACTCACAGTTCCTGTAGTTTTGGTCATTTCTCCTAGCATGGCATAAAGAAGCGATGATTTGCCGGCCCCAACTGGACCGCAGATCGCGATCTTCTGCCAACATTTGGCTTCCAAGCTTATGTCTTTCAGAGTCAAGATTGGAGAGTCCGTCTCCCAAGCAAAATTTCCTGATAAAATCTGTATGCTGACGGTGCTAGACAAATCCTCCAATGGGACTGCCCTTATTCTATCGTTCTTTAGCTCGTCATCCACCAAAAATGCATTGATACGATCGAAGGACACCATCATTTGGATCAATATAGAAAGGGCCTCAGGGATCATTCTAACAGGCTCGCCCATTGCCCGCAATGTTGCAAGAACCGTAAAAACTGTACTGGCATTTAATGGGGCGCTCTGCAAGAGAGCGCAACCTAAGAAAATCATTGAAGAAATTATAGTCGGAGACACCCAATAAAGCACAGTCCCGTAAGCCCTCTTGAACTGGGCATTGGCCAGCCACTTCATCTCAGTGGCACGGCCTGACTCTATCAAGTTCTTGAATTTTTCTTCCCACGACTGCAACTTTATGATCTTCATGTTGTTCAGGATCTCTGTTGTGGACCGGAGCCGCTCGTCTTGGGCAACCATGAACTGGGACTGGCAGTTTTGGAGGATCTTGGCGAAAGGGACGTTCAGGAGTCCGCAGATGAGGAGCGGGACTAAGCCCGGAAGAGCACCGATGCCAATCACCGCAAAGAGCACACCGATGGACAGGAAGAGTTGCAGAGCGAGGGTCCAAGTGGAATGGAACCACCAAGGGAATTCGCCCATCCGATATGCATCCACTGCGATATAATTCACAATTTCGCCTGTTGAGTGCCGTTTTCTTGCGGTGTTCAAAAGTTTCAGCTGCTTCTGGTAGACCGCAACCATAAGAGCCGATCTCATCCTCATTCCGGACCTCCTGGAATTGAAGAAGTAATGTCTCTGCGAGAAAGACTCAACTAGCTTGGCAAGAATCAAACACCCAATAATAATGAACCCTTCTGACAAATTTCCAGCGCCTCCATTTGAGTAATTTACGAACCATTAAAGTAACAAAGGGGAAATAACGACGGATATCATTCGGAAAAGTGCACATAAGCCTATGAATATGTTCTCCTTGAAATATACTTTCGCAATGGTCTTAATAACCAAGTAACTCTCTGAGCCCTTTGGATCACTTACAACCATATCCCATGAGCGTGCAAATTTTTGATAGGCCAGGTCAGCTTCATCCTCGGAGACCAGAGATGGGATGTCCTCAAACTCTAGTGCTTTCGAGAATCCCAAGCGTAACAATGGATTAATCCAAGAAAATGTAAACTTGCTGAGACGTCTGGCACAGCCAAGCTGTGACCGGGATTCATAAGGCTTTGCACCTAATAGAGGTTCATGTAATTTCTCATCTGATTTGGGTTCGGGAACCACAACATTTTTCCTAAAGGCACAGAACAGGAGAAGGAAGTTTATAGGCCAAGTCACAATGTCTAAAACTTCGATACCGTGCCCTTGCAACAACAGCCTGATGTTAAGAGCTGTGACGAGCAAACAGAAGGCGACCCACCAAAGAGTGACCAGAGTTCTCATCCATTTTGATTTCGCAGCAAGCAACGAAACTGTCAGAGACATCCATATCAATCCTCTAACAAAGTGAAGCAACCAGCTCTGTGGTCTAGTTACGTTGGCTTGAAGTATATAACTTAGGCTGGCACCAAAGTGTGCGATGCTACTAAATGCACGACACACTGCAGTGACAACGAGTACCAAGTCCCTCCCAGTGTTGTTTCCATTAGCATTGCGCTTTCTTAGGTTGACGGCAATCCGTGAGAGGTAGAAAGTGCAGAGGAAAAGCAGGTTGGTTGCATCGACTATGCTACTTTGGATGCAAGAACCCAAATCAAGCTCTCCATCACATGTCCAAGAGAATGCCTCTGAATTTAACGTATAACTAAAAAAGAATGAAAAACTATAACTGCAGTTGGCCCTGTTGTTACTGACTAAGTTAGCTAAAGCATACATCAGAAGCTGAAAAACATGTCGAAATCTCAACCGTACAGAACCATCAATAAATAATATCTATTTTTTTCATACAAAAGAAACAATGTCAATTTCATTGTAGAGACCTTCAATGTTCGTTGTGAGATTTTGTAGAACCATTAACAACTGTTCTAAAAGCTTAAGCTTTTCAAACAGTTGAAAGCAGTCTTATCAAAATTTCACATCTATCAAAACTGGAGGTCATGAGTTCAAATCTTATCATGTCACATTTGCCTCCTTAATTAAATATGTTAACGCTTAGTACTAAGTAGAAAAAAATCAGACTAAGTGTGATGATGAGTATTATCATATTTAAATATTAAACCACATCTTCGTATAGCAGTTTAAATTTTTAGAAAAGTTAATAGTGATATTACCAAAATCTTACATTTATCATGGTATTGATGTACCTGGTAAGCTCTGGAGGAGGGCCATGGATGGAAGAAGTTGGGTTCTTTGGGCTCTAAGCTTTTGCTTCTCCTCAAGCACATCAATTGATGCAGGAGTTCATACATAAGAACAGAAGAGCCGTTCAATGAATGAGAATGAAGAGCCTTATAATAATAATTATTTTGTCCTAGATTTGACACTAAGCAGACGAGGACTCTGAGCTTTCTTCCTCAGAATATTTATATTTACATTTGATTGAAACTCTTGGCTGGTTTTTGGGTTTTGTAGTTTGGAAACTTTTGAACGTTCGGCGTTGCTTGTCTTTATCTCAATCTTGCTACTCCTAACTATGTAAATTCATGCAAATGGTGTTTGTCTGAACCTCAATCACCTCCATCTCGTAACTGCGAAAAGATAAACAGACAGAGACTTTGAAATATTATAAATTCGAATTATACATATCCAACTCACCATCAAATTCTAAACGCCTGTACACACAGACCTATGCATGATTATAAGGTACTGCAGCTTTTGGCATTATGGATTTAGCCAAGAAATGACAGGTTGCCGTTTCAATTGGTAACAGCTGCGGACTTTCGTATGCCGTGCCTTATCTTGTTTTTTTCCTGAAAATGGAATAAGGAAAGTCGGTCTGCATCGATAAAGTTAGATTGCCAATGCTATTGGAGGTGCAAATTGGATTTCGGAAACAATTCCTCCACTTCATATGCTTTTAAATGTAATATTTTCACGTTGCATTGTGCGTATATTTCTTATTTATCTTAATTCCTTTGATCGATGATTCAATCTTTTGATCAAAACTTCAAGCGAAAAGCAATAGCGGGAGCAAATTAAAATTCACATCAGCATTCAAATCTAAACATGCATAAGGTAATTTGTCCACATTGTTCTGTTCACCAAAAAGGGTCGCGAATGCATCTTTCAAGATATGTGTCTATGTGGAAATCGACAAAGGACATGAAGAGTCCTTTGCCACGAAGAGTTCTTTGTTGATTTTGGACAGAAAATGCGAACTAACGGAAAATTTTAAAAGTACAAAGACTAGAGGCAATTGAGGCCAGCCATTTAAAGGAGTATTGGAATATAAAGATAATGGGAAAATAAAATATCATAGTAGTTATTGATTGATTGATCAGTGTTCCCATGCTTATATTATAGTCCGAATATTTATAGCAATTGAAATGTTAACAACAATTTCAAAGAAAGCAAACAGGAACCTACGTGAATCCAAGAATGCAGCAACATACATATACAAATTATTATCAAAAGACACCACTTCGATAATCACGACCTCATCACTTGCCCCGCGTCAAAGATTCCATCCATATTTCATATCTTGTCTTTCTAACGGCTACAACAACCCATATTTCTAGGCCATTATCACTAGTGGCCCTTAAAATTCATGGACTCAAAGAAACCAGATCACGTTAGCCAAAATTATTGGCCTCAATCTTTGCTTTAACTTTGATCCCTCTGTCAATTGAATCAAGTTTCACTTACCAACACCTTGCAACTCACTTAATGATTTGATTTTATGATACCTGTCAGCAACTCCAAGTCACTTGTTGATTCTAAAATTGCCAACCATAAAGATTTAGCCAATTTCAACCTCACCATGCCTTGCTCAATCTTATTCAACCCGAGTCAACAGTCATGGACTCAGTCAATTTTGGGAGTCAACAAGTTCATAACATGAAAATGCTAACACTTACCATTCCTTTTAACATGGCATTGCTTAGACATATATTACATGCATCCATGTCGTCTAATTTAATTTTGACAAGATTGATGGCACGAATCCGTTAATTTAACGTTAAAACTGTGGTTGTGGTATTCGTATAGACTCCAAAGAATGACAAAATAATATTAAGTACCATTTCAACAAACACATAAGACGAGTTATATTTAGTAGATCAATTTCATGTAACCTAGCTTTTGATCCCATCATCTCGTTTCTTATTAACGTGGAATCACCATCGACTACTTTATTACAAAGCTATTACATTGCAGACACAATGGAAAATTCATTATTTATTGACAGCATAAGGGTGCCTCAGCAGTGGTAATTTTCAAAATTGGGAGGAGCTTCTCCTGCAACTTGCCCAGTATTCTGCAACCAGCTTGGAGAGGTAGGAATCGGTCTCCATCAACTTTGAGGGCTCCTCGTACTCCACCAGATTTCCTTCGAAAAAATGAAGCAAAAAACAACAATAAGATCCATGTTATAAATATTTTAAAAAAAATTGGCTGCACTTTCTATTATGAATTCATACAAGGTACATAGTAGGTGTAAAATAACTTTACTTGCACAAACATTTATTATATGAACACTCATATTTACTAATGGAATGATTATAATTACCATCATTTGAAATAATAAATGTGTTAGTGTCTGAACCTTACCTGTGTCATGATTTTCTCACATGGTTAATATATCGAATAAAAGACCTTGTATCATATCTAATCATGTAAGCTACATAATGACTTTTTCAAAGATAATTTTTTTTAAAAATCAAATTTCGCCTCATTAATCCGTGGATCACTGGAAAATCATCAGCTTAACACAATCTTATCTTTGAATAAGTCTGTCGCGATCCCAATTCATCCAGGCTTTTGTATCTCTCGTCACAATTGAAAATGAGACAGATATGTTTTAATGCTTCAAGATTGAGCAAAAAGTCAGAAATAGAAAAAGAAAATGGAATTTTAATTGTATCATGAGATATAATGTAAACGTAGAGGATGGTCAGAAACTTACCATAAGAGAGGACCATGACCATGTCACTGTCTATGACAGTGGGGACTCTGTGAGCCACAGTGATTACAGTGCAATCTGAGAACTCTTGCCTGATTATCCTCTGAAGAATAGCATCAGTTGCTGAATCAATTGAAGCAGTGGCTTCATCTAGAACCAGGACTCTGTTCCTCCTCAATAGAACTCTTCCCAAGCAAAATAGCTGCCTCTGCCCAGCACTCCAATTCTCTCCTTCATCACTCACTGTTTGAAATTTGAACAAAGCCGCTCACATTCCCATTAGCATAAAGAAGAGTCGAATCATTTTGATTGAAGGTATGTGATGTTGGTACATGCATGTAGTATAAGGTACTGCTGCATAGCTACGAGCAATTTTTATGGGATCTTAGTAGGATTTTAGTGACTTTCAAGCTGCGACTAGATTTTGACATGCAATGTAACAGACTCTGCTCACCAGAAGAATCGAGCTGATTCGGAAGGCTGCTTATTGTGGCCTTGAGCTGACATTTCTCCAGAGCCTACAGATCATAAAATGATCAATGGTTTCACCACATCCATGACAAAGATGATCTAATTGGGTGACATATTGTGAATATTGAAATGCAATAATGAGCACTTGTGTGCATATTACCATCCAAATATCATAGTCGGAGAAAAGGCCAAGAGGGTCCATGTTAGTCCTAACACTGCCTCTGAACAAAGTGGGCTCTTGAGGGATGATGCTGAGCTTCATCCTCAAGTCCTTCAATCCAATGGAAGTAATGTCTAGCCCATCAATGCAGATCTTCCCGCTTGCTGGCTCAACCAATCGAAACAATGCACTGATCAGAGTCGATTTCCCACTTCCTGTTCTTCCAACAACACCCACTCTGCTTCCTTCTTTGAATGTGCAAGTGATACCCTTCAGCACGAGCGGTGCGTTGGGACGGTACCTTAGCTGAAACCAAGTAGGAAAAAACCCTTCGTATTAGCAACCTGCAAAAAATTTCTGATTTTGAGTTGCAATTTGTACCTTTAGTTCTTGCAGCTCGATTCGACCCTTTGGTGGCCATGAAGATGGTGGCCTATGATTCTGCACCACAGCTGCAGGCTCAGATGGTATGTGCATAAACTGTTTGATCCGCTCAACCGAGATAACGTAGTTTGACAAGTAGCAATACCACCGGGTCAGAAAAACATGCGTACCCGTCAACGTAAGAGCATAAGAAAGAGATAACCCAACAAGCGCTGCAAGACCGGGATAAACAAATTTGACTAGTGCTTTCAACAATTTGATAAGTTCTCGCTGTTTTAATGTAAATTCTCGCTTACCTGGAGGCACATATCCTTTAGGAAGTAGAATCAGAAGAAGAGAAGCAGTGAGTAGGGTCAGGTTCTGAAGTGCTTCTATTCTCAGAACTAGCCACTCCATAAGTGCATTGGAGTGGAATAAAAGTTTCGCGTCTGCATCCACGAGTTTCAGGAAATTGCAGAAGAATCTGTCTACCGCATTAAAAGCTCTAATGGTGACCACACCTAGTGATGTCTCGGTCGCATAGTTCATGAGAGGAGCTTTTGTCGTTCCATTGATTCTTATTAATTCACGTGCCGCTGCCGAGTAATATGCCTTTATAGTTGAGGGACTAAACACGGTTAGCGCCTTGTTGATCAATGGATATAGTCAAATTCGAAAGGTCTAGACTTAAAAAATCACCTGAACATATTTTGCAGCGACCATTGTAAAAGTCGCAACAATGAGAACTTGCCACGTGACTGAGGCCATAATCCCAATTACAGTCAGAAGCTCAATTCCAACAGCTATCGCAAAGATGATGGAGAACGGGATGTCGAAGTCTAGTACACTCAAATCTGATGAAGCCTGCCAGATTTTAAATGTCAGCCTAATTCTTCATATGGTAAGTGCTTGATACAAAATGACAGTGCTGAAGATATCGAAACATGAATGTGAAAATGATCTTACTCGGGTCAGAATCCTCCCCACTGGAGTAGAATCGAAGAAGAGCATTGGAGCTTTGAATATCGAATCAGTGAAACCTGAAAAGAAGGCCTTGGAGGCCTTTAGACCCAGATGAGCTGTAAAGAAGGATCTCAAGTACACGAACACAGCACTAAGCGAGGAAATGCCTGTGAAGACACCTATTAAAGTGCCATTGCTAATGTCGGGAAATTGAATAGCTAGTGCTAGCCAATAAGTGGATCCAGCCTGAAGCGCCACAAATGCTAATTGCATAAGTAAGCATAGAAACAGAAGGGTTAATCCTTTTGACACCATTATGTAATCCCAGAACGGCTTCCATCCAGCATCACCAACCTCCTTCTCTTCTTCTTCTGTAAGTTGCACTCCCAGTTGGGCCCTCTCGGATATCTCAACTTCTTTACTCTCTTTAGATTCCTCGCACTTCACTGAAAAGGAATCCGCAGTTTCACCGGGGATTTCACTCTTTGAACGTCCAAATGTGGTTAAAACTTCTTTGTGAGCATTCACAAGCTGTTCGAATGCTGTTCCTGCAGTCAAGAGCTCCTGGTAGCTCCCCGATTGTGTAATGCGTCCCTCCTCCATGAGCTTCATAGCACAGAAAGAAATTCATGTTTGGCATATCTGAAAAAGAAAGTACCACTGGCCTAAAGTTTTCTATTTGTGCATATGAGAAGTATGAAAACCAGTTCTTACCAAAATCCGATCCATGTCTGAGAGAAATTCCACTTGGTGAGTCACTAGGATGACCATCTTATTTTCAAGCACGCCCATGACACAGTCCTGCAGTAAAAGACTTGATTTAAGCACAACAGGCTTTTTAATGATTGGTGTTTCTCTTTATTATTCTTTCCCTAGAAAAATATGACCTCAACTTCTTACATTGAAAAGTATTGCAGCGGTGTGCGCATCGACTGCGCTGAAAGGATCATCAAGAAGATAAATGTCTGAATCGTTATAGATGGCCCGAGCCAGTTGAATCCTCTGCTTCTGTCCACCACTCATGTTGAGCCCTCTCTGGCCTATTTCTGTGAGATCTCCATGACTGAAGCTACTGATATCTCTATCCAGTGCACATGCTTTTATGGCCTTCTTGTATCGGGCCTCATTCATTGGTTTTCCGTAGAGTATGTTGTCCCTAATCGTCCCGCTTTGGATCCAGGAAGTTTGAGAAACATAGGCAGTCGATCCCCATATTGTAACCTAAATTAAGATACATGAAATAATTAAAGTTAAATGCATGACAGAGGTGCACATCCTACAGGCATGGATGTCTTGAAAACTCACAGTTCCTGCGGTTTTGGTTATTTCTCCAAGTATAGCACAAAGAAGCGATGATTTGCCTGCCCCGACTGGACCACAGACCGCAATCTTCTGCCCGCATTTGGCTTCCAAGTTTATGTCTTTCAAAGTCAAGATTGTAGATTCCACGTCCCAAGCAAAATTTCCTGATAAAATCTGTATGCTTGCAGTACTAGATGAATCCTCCACCGGGACTTCCCTTATTCTGTCGTTCTTCAGCTCATCGTCCACCAAAAATGCGTTGATGCGATCGAAAGACACCATCATTTGGATCAATATAGACAAGGCCTCGGGGATCATCCTAACAGGCTCACCCATAGCCCGCAACGTTGCAAGAACCGTGAAGATAGTACTAGCGTTTAATGGGGCACTCTGCAAGAGAGCGCAACCTAAGAAAATCACCGAAGAAATTATAGTCGGAGCTATCCAATAAAGCACTGCCCCATAAGCCTTCTTGAACTGGGCTTCAGCCAGCCACTTCATCTCAGTGGCCCGGTGCGACTCGATCAAGTGCCTGAATCTTTCTTCCCAGGACTGCAACTTTATGATCTTCATGCTGTTCAGGATCTCTGAAGTGGACCGGAGCCGCTCGTCTTGGGCAGTCATGAACTGGGTCTGGCAGTTCTGTATGATCTTGGCGAAAGGAAAATTCAGGAGTCCACAGATGAGAAGCGGGACTAAGCCTGGAAGAGCGCCAATGCCAATCACCACAAAGAGGACACCGATGGACAGGAAGAGTTGCAGTGTGAGGCTCCAAGTGGAATGGAACCACCAAGGGAATTCGCCCATCCGATATGCATCCACCGCGATGTAATTCACAATCTCACCTGTTGAGTGTCGTTTTCTTGCGGTGTTCGAAAGTTTCAACTGCTTCTTGTAGACCGCTACCATAAGAGCTGATCTCATTCTCATTCCAGACCTCCTGGAATCAAAGAAGTAATGTCTCTGTGAAAAGGACTCAACCAGCTTGGCTAGCATCAAGCACCCAATTATAGTGAAACCTTCCGACATATTTCCCTGCCCTACATTCGAGTAATTCACAAACCAGTACAGTAACAAAGGGGAAACAACGACAGATATTGTTCGGGAAAGCGCACATAAGCCTATGAAAATGTTCTCCCGGAAATATACTTTTGCAATGGTCTTAATAACCAAATAACTCTGTGAACCCTTTTGATCGCTTACAACCGAATCCCACACTAGTGCAAATTTTTGATAGGCCAGATCAGCTTCGTCCTCGGGGACAAGAGATGGGATGTCCTCAAACTCTAGCGGTTTCGAGTACCCCAGTCGTAACAATGGATTAATCCAAGAAAATGTCAACTTGCTGAGGCAGCTGGCATAGTGGAGCTGTGACCAGGATTCATCCGGTTTTGCACCTAATAGAGGTTCATATAATTTCTCATCTGGGTTCGGTTTCGGAACCACAACATATTTCCTGAAGGCACAGAACAGAAGGAGAAAGTTTATAGGCCAAGTCACAATGTCTAAAACTTCGATTCCGAGCCCTCTCAACAAAAGCCAGATGTTCAGAGCAGTGACAAGCAAACAGAAGGCAACCCACCAAAGAGTGACTAAGGTTCTCATCCACTTGGATTTCGAAGCAAGCAACGAAACCGTCAAAGACATCCATATCAATCCTCTAACAAAGTGAAGCAACCAGCTCTGAGGTCTATTTATGTTGGCTTGAAGTATAAGACTCTGGAGGGCGACACCAAAGTGCGCGAGGCTACTAAATGCGCAACAGACAGCAACGACAATGAGTACCGAGTCCCTCCTAGTGCTGTTTCCATCGGCATTGTGCTTCCTAAGGCTGTCGGCAATCCACAAGACATAGAAAGAGCAAAGGAAAAGCAGGTTGGCGCCATCAATTATGTTACTCTGGGTGCAAGTACCGAAATCAAGCTCTCCATCACATATCCAAGAGAATGCCTCTGATTTCAGAATATAACAGAAAAAAGAATGAAAAACTAAAACAGGTGTAAGCCTCTGTTGTCACCGACAAAGTAAGCAAAAGCATATATTGAAAGGCGAAAAAACATGTTGAAGTCACAATGAAACAGTACCATGAACAAATAATATCAGTTCCATTCACACAAAAGAAACAATGTCAGTTTCATTGCAGGGACATTTGAATGGTCATGATAGTATTAATGTACCGAGTAAGGCCAGAGGAGAGCCATGGATGGAAGAAGTTGTGTTCTTTGGGCTCTGAGCTTTTGCTTCTCCTCAAGCACACCGGTGATGTAGTAGTTCAGTCATAAAAAATGAAGATCTATTCAGTGAATGAGAACAAAGAGGCTAATGAATGAATGATGATGATGATCTTTCCCCAGATTTGACACTGAGCGGACAAGTAAACTCTGAACTTTCTTCCTCAGAATACATATCGGGTTTTTACAAATATATATACGATTTATACTCGTGGCTGGTTTTGGGGTTTTGTGGATTAGAAACTTTTGAACGTTAGGCGATTGCGTGTCTTTATCTTATCATGAACATGTATCTCAATATTGATACTCCTGCCTATATAAAAATATATGCAGATGGTCTTTGTCTGAACCTCAATCACCTCCATCGCATAATTATGATAAAATTAACCCAGAGAGAGAGAGAGAGTGAGAGAGAGACTTTGCAACATCTCAGATTTGGATTATACATACTCTACCTTACCATCTTTTGGCAGTTTTATCATTGAACTCTAAACGCCCGTTCACAGATCTTGCCCTTTTGGCATTATAGATTTAGCCAAGACATTACATGCATGCCGCAGCTTCAATTGGTAACAGCTACAGACTTACTTGGAAATGTTTTATGAAAGGTTAAGATTGCAGATGTTGTTGGGAGTGCAAGTTGGATACCGAAACCACTCCCTTAGCTTACAAAGGATTACAAGTTCACTTATCAAATGAAGATCGCTCATGAACGCCATCTTTACATAATTCACAGAAATGGGTCACTTCCTCCGTTACATATGCTTTTGGATGAATTATCTTGACGTTGCACCGTGCGTATATCTCTCGTTTATGTTAAATTCTTTGTTTAAAGATTAAAGCTTTTGATCGAAATCCTTGAGTGAAAAGCAATAACGTGAGCAAACTAAAACTTGCAGTAGCATTAAAATCAAGGTGCATACCCTTAGAATGTCAAAACTTGTCACAAGTGAACACTTAAAGTGCCAAAATTTAAAAGTATACATAAATGTCAAAATTGGAGCAAAATGTATCAATTAAGTACCAACGGCAAGAAAATCCGGCCAAAATGCACAGTGGCATTTTCTGACGACTTTGTTTGCTGACGTAGCAATTTAAAAAAAAAAATCCATGTGGCAATTTTAAAAAAAAAATTATCCGCGTGGCAAAAAAAGCCATATAAGAAAAAACCCCACAAAAATCTATTTTATTATTTATATTTAAAAAAAAAAAAACAGGGGAAGGTGAGGGTGGGGGTCAATCGAGGGTTGTGCAGTCCTAGTTGTCACCACCATTGCCCCACCATCGCCGGGAAGGGTCGGCGACGATGGGGTGAGGGTCAGCCAGTGTCGTCGAGCCTTGGCCAGTGGTTGGTGACCCTAGCCTACTAGCGGCCAAAGCCAGGGCCCGATGACCTCGCCCCACCGTCGCCGACCCTTCTCGGGAATGGTGGGGCAACGGTGACAACGGCAAGGGCTGCACAACCTTCATCCCACCTTCACCTCCTATGTTTTTTTTTTTTTTTAAATAATAATATAATTTAACTTTTTTATATTATTTAATTAATATTTATATTAAATGCCACGTCAACATCAAAATGACATAGTTTTGGCTAAGTTATTGCTGACTCAACTTTCTAGCGAGACACATATATGAGCTATATTATTAAAATAAGCCATGTCGGATTTCTGACGGCCTTCATTAGAATTGGCATTTAAGTAATCCAATTTTCAAAAAAAAAAAAATACTTAAATGTACATTTTGTAACTTTTGGCATTTTGATTGTTTTTTTACCCATTAAAATCTAATTATGCATACTTATCAAAAAAAAGAAAGAAAACAAAATACTTATGTAGCATACAAGTGTGAATGAATAATGTAATGTACATGACCTTATAAAGAATTCTAATCAAACTGTAGGTTCACATTGAATAAATTATATTTTTGTAGACGAAAAGTTAGAAACCACCGTTCTTCGCGTGCAATAATATTTCCCAAAGTCTCGTAAGGTTGAACACTCGAGCATCCTAATTTCCCATGAAAAATTGGAGTCGACCCGAATTTACCCCTATGGTTGTAACATTCCTCCACAGTTTGTAAATTTAAAGGCCCTATCAGTAAATAACTGTCCTCATATATCGTAATTTTGCATAATTTATGGTAATATTGGCAATTTATGGTCAACGAGTTTCTTACAATTTGCATAAATTGCTATCTTCTTAAATTTACATATGACACCAATCTCATTAATTGCTAGACTGAACCATAAAATTTCCACATGACAATGGGCCTAAATTAGAAAAGTCTAGATATACATACAATTAATATTCGGAAAAATTGCTTAAAAAGTCTTAAAATTATTTCAATTGAATCAGTTTAGTTCTAAACATTTTTTTCAACCAATTAAGTCTCAAATATTTTGTATTTGGGTTAATTCAATCTATTTAGCCAATTTTGGCTGGTCGGCGTTAACATGGCACAATCGTCACTAGAGGGAGAAGAAAGGGAAGAAGGAATGAAAAGAGAAAGAAAAAAAGAAAAAAGAAAAACAATTCAAAAAAAATTGAATACTAATAGAAATTATCCAGTCAATACTGGCACGGTTCAAATTGGCTGAATGGACTAAACAGATACAAGTGCAAAAAATTTAAGACTTAATTGGTAAAAAAAAAAGATTTAAAACTTAATTAACATATAATAAATTAGGACTCTCTTTAATAGTTCTCCTGTGAATGTTCTTTTCCTTTTGATCCAAGAGGCCGGATTACATATGACACCCATCAAGTTCGACATAGTTATAGGGAAATGCATCAGTTTTCTCCGTTTAGATAATTACAGTGGGCCTGTGATGATAAAAAATAGTTTCACTTCACATTATAATTCACGAGTTGAATTTGATTTCTGGCAACTTGTCCCAAGTTGTTTCCTCAGACCATGATTGGCGGTACTATCAAAGAATGCTACACGTAAGTGTTTTACTTAAAATTGGAGTAAGGATCCTGGCCTATTTTGTCTCCACTAGGATGTTCTTATTGACTCTTTTTTCTCCTTATAATGATTTTATGTTAGTCTACTTTAAAATGTAGGTGAACAACTGGCGCTCTATATGCTCAAAATAAATCAGTGAAAATTACAAAATCAACTCTACAAAGTAGGAAATAAACCATTTATGATTTTCCATTTTCTGCAGAACTTCTCAACGTAATTTTATTAAATGTCTTTGAAAAGATAACTTTTTGATGTAATTTAGTCGTCGATTTTTTCTCTACCAAAGTTTACATTCTCAAGCAATATGAGCTTACTAGCAACAATGATTGGTCATTTGATCCTGTCCATCATTAAAAGACTTGTGTTCACGAAGCTTCATGTTCTTCTTTGTTAAAACTCTTCGATGCCCAATGAAATCTTTGTTAAACGCTTCACGCTTATTTATTTTTTTATTCTAATTTATTTTGGTTTGTCAAGTGAAATTGAAGACAAACCGTCAATTTTCAACAAGTTGGCACAATATAATATCTTTGTGGAAGCGTGAATTAAAAGCACGGTATTAATATGAGAAGCTCAACAAAGATACATTATTTTCCCAGCTATAAGAACTCAAAACTCGAATTTGACACGTGCCCACAAATTGCCAATCCTATCAAACGCCGTGACCAATCAAAATTTCTTGGGACCATCATGTATTTGTTGGCTGTCACTAGAGAAAAAGACCAAGGAAGACTTGCCTTTGATGTCACTATCATTCTTGGGACGAAAATCACAAGCTAAGGCTATTCAATCATGTGACGATACGGAACCAGTAATTAAAAGGAAGACGACGGCCCGAATGGCTGCCCGATTCGAGCTTCATCTGGACACGACTCTTCTCGGATCGAGGGCTTGCACGACGCCCCCGCATGCATTAATAGCGACAAACTTCTTTTGTCCGTGCGCTTTTAACCCCATTCCAAGATTCTTGCTCAGTGATTGCCACACAACATTTCTGAAAAATTTCGGCAAGTTGTTCATGAATATATAACTTCCATTAGCTAGCACCAATAAGAGATTATATGTCATTTTCATTCCACCAGGTAGGGCCAAGTACTTACCCATCAGAAACATTTTTTTTTTAGGTAAATGATGAAATCCAAGAAGTTAAAAATATATATATACTAACTCTTCTATGTATCTGCTTATTGAGCATTGTATATGCAAACATCATCGCTATAAAAACAAAAAGAGATTCATAAAGCCATGAAATTTAATGATTATTGCCTCTTGTCCCTCCCTTTTTTGGCAAATTATTTGTATTTTTCCCATTTAGGAAAGCAATAGCCACTACTCTTTAGGGGTATTTAAAAATGGGTAATATTTGAACGTTGGTTTGACCGACAGAAAATAATTCAGTCCTATTTCTTGCACCATGAGTAGAAAGTGACGATCATGTGTCATGATCACCTCATGTGCTTTCGGACCAAAAACGATGGCTTTGGTTTTGGTCAAATGTACTTAGAAAAATATAAATACCTTTAAGTTAAACAGGTTTTTCAAAATACAAATAGCGTTTGATAAATTATAATTTTAAATTACATTGAGAAACGACTTTAACTTATATGTCGTTTGATAAAAATTACATTTTATAAAAAAAATTTGCTAAACTTTTTTTTAAAAAAAGTTATGAATTTTTTTTTGTTTATTTAGTCACCAGGCTAACAAAATTGTCTGCCGACCAACCTCCAACAGCCAAATCTGGCTGCTAGCCAACCTTTGCCCACCAAATAGCATCACCTGAGGTCGTGCAAACTCAAACGAAGCTACCTGATGTCTAGCGACCGTCCACCTAGGTCGCGCAAACCCAGGCGACGGAACAGTCACAAACCTAGGCAACGAAACCATCACCTCCATCACTTGGGTGTTCGTGACGGAACTATTGCTTGGAACCCAGGTGACGGTCGCCTACAACCCTGTGACCACCACTTGAGGTCGCGCGACCTTAAGCGGCAATTGCCCCTCTTGGGCGGTGGTCGCCGAGGTCGAGTGACCCCTCAAGTGGCAGTTGCCGATGTGGACGACCCCTTGGCCTTTGGTCATTGGCCTTTATTTGCTTCTCGGGGAAGATGAATAGTCCACGTGAATAGTAACCAATTTGCATTTCGAAAATGCAACTTCCTAAAGTAGTTCCGGATCAATTTTGGGCTAAAGGCCCTTAGAGCTCTTTGAAGATATAATTGCATTTGACCAAAATTCTCCAAACAATTAAACCAAAATAAATTTGCATTTGACCAAGGGCATTTAGAGGCCCAAAATGCCTTCGCAAAACCAAATCAAACGGAGCCGATAAATATCATGAGGAAGAGGCAGTTTTGTCCTAGAAATCATTCTCACTAAGGTTCCCATGCTCCTGGACAAATCCCCAAAAAGAAAAATCATTAGCCTTCATATGAATGGGAGGAAACAGCATCTTCTGGACATGTTTCGATGCTCTCCACTCTCCTGAAATTGGTGGTCAGGTTTTCACTCTACTTTTCTATTTTCGAAAATAAATTTAAAAAAAATTTATTTAATAAAATAATTTTATTTTTTATTTTTAAAAAATTTTGTCAAGAAATTGATTTGGAAAAAAAATAAAAGTAAAAATTTTATACATTCCTATTTTAGGAATAGAAATGAAAAATAAAAATTATTTTCATCGCTCGCCTTCGTTATTAACCATTTGCCGCCATCGCCGCCCGCCCATTGCCTATAGCCATATCCGCTCACCAACCTTCTCCCGCCATTTGCTACCATCCGAAATTTTGAGTTATTATCAAACTATTTTTTGTTTGGAGAATAATAAATTTTGAATCATTATCAAACACATACTTTACTTATAAACTCATTTAAAAAATAAAAATAAAAAAATCTATTTCTTATCAAAAATTAATTTCTTGAACAAAATAGTAATCATTCACGCCTTTTTAAATCAAATTAGCCTTGGATTGCCCTTCAAGTTCATCTACCTAACTTTCACTCATTTGAGCTTTTCCCTTTGGACATAAGTTGAAGAGGAACTTGACAGTTGAGCTACTGCTGGCGTCCACATTCTCTTCGTTTGATTGCCATTTTCAAGTATAGACACAAATTTATCTTGCAAGATTTATTATGCCAATTTACCATCTAATTATGTTTATAACTCTATCAGAATTGTCAAAGTGATGAGAAAATACATACATACATAGGTGTTGCATGGATCATCAAACTTGTTATCATGTTACTATAATTAAACAAGTAACTTTAATAGATAATAATGCTCGAATAGTTCTTGCCCTATTTTCTTCGATGGTTTAAGCATGGTACATTATAGGTTGAAATTTCTCACCTAGGAACACGATCATTGCACCTAATCATAAGACGACAATCTAAGGTATATAGCTGACTCTATATTGGTTGCCGACTCACCAAACCCATGTTTCCATTCTATGTAAGAAAAAACGTGTCATGTTTTTCATTTGCCCTCAAACACATACAGGTTCAACAGTATCCTTTCTTATCAGAAATCAAAAGGGTACATCTTCCTCCTTGTATTGATTAACTTTACATGTACTTTTCATCTGAAAATCGTATAAATTAATAACGTGGGCTTTTGAGTAATTTCTATAACTGAAACAAGTGATTCAAAGAAAATCAAACCCTCCGTCCTATTTCGTCAAACGGTGGCAAGTATCTGAACATGACATAATTTCTAAATGATTTCAAGATGAGCTGATTAATCATCAATGCCCAGCACCGACAACATTCCCTCGTTCAATTGTGCACCATAGTCAAATGGGCCTGAAATGACATTGTATTGCCCAAAAAAAACAAAACCTATCTAGCTGGGCCTATGGAGAAGTAGGATAGTTTTGGTAGGTCTCACCTAAGAACACGATCGTTGCGCCTAATCATAAGACAGACCATCTAAGATATGTAGCTGACTCTACATCTGTTGCCAGCTCACCAAACCCTTCCCTCGTGCAAGAAAGACCCCAACGTACATAAGTTCAAAGTTTCCTTTCTTAGTAGAAAAGAACATAAATAATTTATAAATTTTAATTCAATATATAATTTAATCCCTAAATTTTTAATTTATTCAATTTAGTCCATGATCTTTAGCCCAATTTGTAATATAGTCCTGAACTTTTAATTTATTTAATGTAGTTCCTGAACTTTTGATACACATTTAATATAATTTCTAAACTGTATAAAAATATTCAATATAATCACTTTTCATTAATTTAAAACTAAAGACTATACTGAACATTTTCATACAGTTCAAGGATTATATTGAATATATACAAAAATTAAGAAATTATATTAAATAAATTGAAAATTTATGGATCAAAATGTACATTGACTCAAAGTTAATAGACTTTTTGCGTCATTATCTTTAATAGAAAGAAAAAGGGTATATTGTCCTCCTTTATTCGATTGACTTTACATGCGCTCTTCCTTTGAAAGTCGATATAGAATAATGACGCCGGATTTTGAGCAATGTCAATAACAAAAACAAATCAAAGAAAATCCAACCCTGTGTCCTATTTCATCAAACGGTGGCAAGTGTCTGATTATGACATGATTTTTGAACGATTTTAAGATAAGTTGACTAATCATTAATTGCGCACCGTAGTCAAATGGGTCAGAAGCCTGAAACGACATTGTATTGCGGAAATTTTAAAAAACCAATCTAGCTTGGCCTGTAGAGCGTAGAATAGTTGTAGTAGGTCTTACACTAACGGAAATAATAAATCCTCTCTTTTTGCCTTTCTCGGTCTTCCGGTCCAAAAACAACGTCGATGAAGACAAAAAAGGAAAAATGGTTGGATTGCATTTCAATGTGCTTGGCCAGAAATGAAGTACCCTTATTCAGAAATCTGGAAATGCAATTTTTTTCATCTCATTTAAAATAAATAAAAACATGTGTTCTGGTCAAGTCCCATGTATTGATATGCTTCTAATCCATAAATTTGCCTACTTAATATTGGATTTTTCATGGGTTATATGATTCTTTTAAGGAAATAATTTCAAAGAAGGCGACCAGATAGGTTCTTAAGGCAGACAAATCATTCTCTAAATATCTTATTTATGGCAATTACTTATACTTCTCAATCAGATAAATGGCGCGCAATTTTCCTATTATTTCCAATTCACCTTTCGACAAGCTATGGAGGGTCGAAAATAGAAATGATGAAATAATTAAACACAAATACAGCAACGTGATTTTTTTTTTACAATAATGAAGTTGATTATATGTGAAATATCCTTATGTCATATAACAGCAACTATTAGGAATTTTCTGACGGTTATCTAGTCCCGTATGACTCAAAATTTCCACCTTATTATATTCGAAAGAGCAGAATTTATATGAGATAGGATACAATTTAATGAAAAATTTATACTAAAAAAACAACATATTCCCATTTTAAACAAATGAAAAAATCAAGTACGTACAGTGTTCGGGTATGCTACTATATATATATATATTATCATTACCAAGTTATTGTCTAAGGGTTGCCTCCACAATTGACTTTAGAGAGCTAGGTATGTCTTCTCGTCATTACAATTGTGAGGCTGGGGACTCTTAACTTTTAAAGTTGATTAAATTGAGTGATATTGCCAGCCATATGACTGTGGAGACGTGAATATTTCTATTTGTATGAACACGTTTAACATTTTTATTGCTCCCCGTAAATTGCAATGTGATTATTTCTATTAAGAAGACAATAGATCAACTTCCAGGATTGCATTCAAAGAGGATGTTCTAAACTTCCATGAGGGAATATTAGCGCGTTGGCTTTCTTGAGCTGGTTCTTTCTTCTTCTTTTTCCTAGTATTTAGAGTGATTTTAGATTTACTTGTGAAGATTAAGACCACGGAAATGATCACATATTCTATAGTACTTTTACTATACTTAGTTTGGCTTTTGAGAACAGATTATGATCGCGCCCGCACAATGCGTGGGTTCACAGCAGATAATGGTATAGTGAATGTGTTCAGCTTATTTTAATAACCAACTCTAAAGTTTTTTGTATGATTTTATATATCAATTTTTGTAGATTAATCTTTATGTACTCAATGCAATTTTCATGCACAATACCGGACACATTATGTATGGTAGATCAATTCCTTGTAATTTAGCTTTTGATCCCATCATCTCGTTCCTTATTATGTCGATTAACATTGCAATGCACTTCATTATAAAGATACTACATTATAGGCACATAGGAAAATAATTATCTAATTGATAATAAGTAAGAGCGCCTTAGCAGTGACATTTGCCAAAATTGTGGGAGCAGCTTCCCCTGCAACTCGACCAGTATTCAGCTACCAGCATGGAGAAGTAGGAGTTGGCCTCCATCAACTTCGTGGGCTCCTCATACTCCACCAGATTTCCTAAAAAGAACAAGCAAAACCAATTTCGAAATGAAAAGTCTCATTTACTAATGGAATCTATCAAGTTCCTGAATCTTTCTTCCCACGACTGCAACTTTATTATCTTCATGTTGTTCAGGATCTCTGAAGTGGACCGGAGCCGCTCATCTTGAGCAATCATGAACTGGGACTGGCAGTTTTGGAGGATCTTGGCGAAAGGGACATTCAGGAGTCCTCAAATGAGGAGCGGGACTAAACCCGGAAGAGCACCAATGCCAATCACCGCAAAGAGCACACCAACGGACAGGAAGAGTTGCAATGCAAGGGGCCAAGTGGAATGGAACCACCAAGGGAATTTGCCCATCCGATATGCATCCACTGCGATATAATTCACGATTTCGCCTGTTGAGTGCCGTTTTCTACCAGTGTTCAAAAGTTTCAGCTGCTTCTGGTAGACCGCAACCATAAGAGCCAATCTCATCCTCATTCCGGACCTCATGGAATTGAAGAAGTAATGCCTCTGCGAAAAAGACTCGACTAGCTTGGCAAGAATCAAACGCCCAATAATAACGAACCCTTCTGAAAATTTTCCAGCACCTTCATTTGAGTAATTCACGAACCAGTAAAGTAACAAAAGGGAAACAGCGACAGATATCATTCGGAAAAGTGCACATAAGCCCATGAAGATGTTCTCCTTGAAATATACTCAACCAAGTAACTGTGTGAGCCCTTTGGATCACTTACAACCATATCCCATGCGCGTGCAAATTTTTGATAGGCCAGATCAGCTTCATCCTCGGAGACCAGAGATGGGATGTCCTCGAACTCTAGTGGTTCTGAGTATCCCAAGCGTAACAATGGATTAATCCAAGAAAATGTCAACTTGCTGAGACGTCTGGCACAGCCAAGCTGTGACCGGGATTCATAAGGCTTTGTGCCTAATAGAGGTTCGTATAATTTCTCATCTGATTGGGGTTTGGAAACCACAACATATTTCCTGAAGGCACAGAACAGGAGAAGGAAGTTTAAAACTTCGATGCCATGCCCTTGCAACAAGAGCCTGATGTTAAGAGCTGTGACGAGCAAACAGAAGGCGACCCACCAAAGAGTGACCAGAGTTCTCATCCACTTTGATTTCGCAGCAAGCAACGAAACTGTCAAAGATGTCCATATAAATCCTCTAACAAGTGAAGCAACCGACTCTGGGGTATAGTTATGTTGGCTTGAAGTATATAACTCTGGAGGCCGACACCAAAGTGCGCAATGCTACTAAATGCACTACACACTGCGGTGACAACGAGTACCAAGTCCCTCCCAGCGTTGTTTCCATTAGCATTGCGCTTTCTTAGGCTGATGACAATCCATAAGATGAAGAAAGCGCAGAGGAAAAGCAGGTCGGTTGCGTCAATTATCCTACTTTGGATGCAAGAACTCAAATCAAGCTCTCCATCACATGTCCAAGAGAATGCCTATGAATTTAACATACAAGGAAGAAAGAATGAAAAACTAAACTTGTAGTCAGCCCGGTTGTCACTAAGTTAGCTAAAGCATACATCAGAATTTGAAAAGCATGTCGAAATCTCAACTGCACTGTACTATCAATAAACAATATCCATTCCTTTCATACAAAAGAAACAATGTCAGTTTCATTGCAGAGACACATAAATGTTCATCATGGACCACCCACCTGGGTGGCGTTGCTGGTTCGCGCTCTCTTCCTCTCGCAAAAGGTCGAGAGTTCGAATCCCAGCTTCGTCATAGGGTGACTTACCTGGTTGCATGTGTGTGGTGGCTAGCACGTGCGGCCCCCAGGGTTTACTCTCCTAGCTGTCGGCGGGGTGCGAGGTTTCCTGGGTTATCAAAAAAAAAAAAATGTTCATCATGGTATTGATGTACCTGGTAAGCTCCAGAGGAGGGCCATGCATGGAAGAACTTGGGTTCTTTGGGCTCTGAGCTTTTGCTTCTCCTCAAGCACGTCAATTGATGCGGGAGTTCGTGTATAAAAACAGGAGCTGTTTAATGAATGAGAATGAAGAGTCTTAAAGGAACTGAAATGCCATCATTTACTCAAATAAACACTTAAAATAAACCTTGATAACAGCCCAAAGTGCCCTTGTTTTCTCAAATAGGGGCTTGGAGTGAATTTTGTTTTAAATAGAAACTTAAAGTGCCCATATTAGTCTCAAAAAATGGTCTGAACTCATTAGCAGAGAAGGGCAATTTTTTTCCTTTTTATAAAAAGACAAAAAAAATAAAAAGAAAGAAAATAGAGGTGGAGACTTTTATTTGAAATAAAGTTTACTTTGAGCCATTCTTTAAGAAATTAAGGACACTTTGAACCCTTATTTGAAATTTCCACTCCTATATCTGACACTAAGCAGACAAGAGAACTCTGATCTTTCTTCCTCAAAATATTTATATTTACACTTGATTGAAATTCTTGGCTGGTTTTTGGGTTTTGTAGATTGGAAACTTTTGAACGTTAGGTGGTTGCTTGTCTTTATCTCAATCTTGCTACTCCTGCCTCTGTAGATTCATGCAGATGGTCTTTGTCTGAACCTCAATCACCTCCATCTCGTAACTGCGAAAAGATAAACAGTTGGAGAGACTTTGCAATATTATAAATTCGAATTATGCATATCCAACTCGCCATCTTCTGCCAGTTTTATCATCAAATACTAATCGCCTGTACACACAGACATATGCATGATTATAAGGTGATGCAGCATTTGGCATTATGGATTTAGCCAAGAAATGACAGGTTGCAGTTTCAATTGGTAACAGCTGCAGACTTTCGTGTGCCGTGCCTTATCTTGTTTTTTTTCCCGAAAATGGAATAAGGAAATTCGGTCTGCATCGATAAAGTTAGACTGCCGATGCTATGGGAGGTGCAAATTGGATCTGGAAACAATTCCTCGACTTCATATGCTTTTAAATGTAATATTTTCACGTTGCATTGTGCGTATATTTCCTATTTATCTCGACTCCTTTGATTGATGATTAGATCTTTTGATCAAAATCCTCAAGCGAAAAGCAATAAGGGGAGCAAATTAAAATTAATATCGGCATTCAAATCTAAACATGCATGTGGTAATTTGTCCATGGAGTTCTGTTTCGCTGAAAAGTGTTAGTAATGCACCTTTTGAGATATGTCTCAATGTGGAAATTGACAAAGGACGTGAAGAGTCCTTTGTGAATTCTTGAATAGGAAATGTGAACTAATGAGAAATTTAAAGTTATGAAGATAAGTGGCAATTGAAGCCAGCCATTGAAAAGAATATTGGAATATAAAAATAACTGGAAGATAAAATATAACAGAGAGTATTCATTGATTGATTGGTGGTCTATTGCTCAAATTACAATCTTAATATCTATAGCTATTGAAATGGTTAACAACAGTTGCAAAGAAAGCAAACAACAACCTACATGAAACCTAGAATTCAGCAACATGCATATCAAAAGACACCCCACTTCGGTAATCATGACCTCATCACTTGCCCCACATCAAAGGTTCCATCCATATTTCATATCTTCTCTTTCTAATGGCTACAACAACCCATATTTGCTGGCCATTATCATTAGTGGCCCTTGAAATTCATGGCCTCTATGAACCAGTGATCATGTTAACCAAAATTATTGGCCTCAATGTTTACTTTAATTTTGATCCCTCTATCGACTTAATCGAGTTTCACTTGTCAACACCTTGCGACTCACTTGATGATTTTATTTTATGATACCCGTCAGCGAGTTTCTATCACTTTTCAATTGTCTAAAATTGCCGGCCAAAAAGATTTAGCCAATTACAACCTCGCCATGCCTTGCTCGATCTTATTCAACCCAAGTGGACAATCATGGACTCGGCCAATTTTGAGAGTCAACAAGTTCATAACATGAAAATGCTAACACTTACAATTCTATTTAACACGGCATTGCTTAGACATATAATACGTGCATCCATGTCATCTTATTTAATTTTGACAAAATTGATGGCACGAATTTGTAGATTTAGCCTTAAAACAGTGGTTGTGGTATTCATATAGACTCCAAAGAATAATAAAATAATATTAAGTACTATTTCAAAAAAACAAATGAGACGAGTTATATATAGTAGAGCAATTCAATGTAACCTGGATTTTGATCCCATCATCTCGTTTCTTATTAACGTAGAATCACCATCGACTACTTTATTACAAAGCTATTACATTACAGGCACAATGGAAAATTAATAATTTAGCGACAGCAAGTAAGGGTGCCTCAGCAGTGATAATTTTCAAAATTGTGGGAGGAGCTTCTCCTGCAACTTGACCAGTATTCTGCAACTAGCTTGGCGAAGTAGGAATCGGTCTCCATCAACTTTGAGGGCTCCTCGTACTCCACCAGATTTCCTTCAAAAAATTGAAGCAAAAAACACCAATCAGATCCATGTTATAAATACTAAAAAAAAAAAATTGGCTGCATTTTCTATTATGAATTCATACAAGGTACATAGTAAGTGTAAAATAATTTTTTTTATAAAAACATTTATTAAATAAACACTCCCATAATAGTAATTTTTAAAAATCAATTTTTGCCTAATTAGTCTGTGGATCACTGGAAAATCATCGGCTTAACACAATATATCTTTGAATAAGTCTATCGCGATCCCAATTCATCCAGGCTTTTGAATCTCCCATCACAATTGAAAAGGAGACAGATATGTTTTAATGATTCAAGATTAAGCAAAAACTCAGAATTAGAAAAAGAAAATGGAATTATAATTGTATTATGAGATATATTGTAAATGTAGAAGATGGTCAGAAACTTACCATAAGAGAGGACCATGACCATGTCACTGTCTATGACAGTGGGGACCCTGTGAGCCACAGTGATCACAGTGCAATCTGAGAACTCTTGCCTGATTATCCTCTGAAGAACAGCATCAGTTGCTGAATCGATTGAAGCAGTGGCTTCATCAAGAACCAGGACTCTGTTCCTCCTCAACAGAACTCTTCCCAAACAAAATAGCTGCCTCTGCCCAGCACTCCAATTCTCTCCTTCATCACTCACTGTTTGAAATTTGAACAAAGCCGCTCACATTCCCATTAGCATAAAGAAGAGTCGAATCATTTTGATCGAAGGCATGTGATATTGATACATGCATCTAGTGTAAGGTACTGCTGCATAGCTACGAGCAATTTTTATGGGATCTTAGCTGGATTTTAGTGACTTTCAAGCTGTGACTAGATTTTGACATGCAATGTAACAGACTCTGCTCACCAGAAGAATCGAGCTGATTCGGAAGGCTGCTTATTGTGGCCTTGAGCTGACACTTCTCCAGAGCCTACAGATCATAAAATGATCAATGGTCGGTTCATCACACCCATGAAAAAGACGATCTGATTGGGTGACATATTAAGAAGATTGAAATCCAAAAATGAGCACTTCTGTGCAAATTACCATCCAAATGTCATGGTCAGAGAAAAGGCCAAGAGGGTCCATATTAGTCCTAACACTGCCTCTGAACAAGGTGGGCTCCTGAGGGATGATGCTCAGCTTCATCCTCAAGTCCTTCAATCCAATGGAAGTAATGTCTAGCCCATCGATGTAGATCTTCCCGCCTGCTGGCTCAACCAATCGAAACAATGCGCTGATCAGAGTCGTTTTCCCGCTTCCTGTTCTTCCAACAACGCCCACTCTGCTTCCTTCTTTGAATGTGCAAGTGATACCCTTTAGCACGAGCGGTGTGTTGGGACGGTACCTTAGCTGAAACCAAGTAGGAAAAAACCCTTCGTATTAGCAACTGCAAAAAATTTCTGATTTTGAGTTGTAATTTGTACCTTTAGTTCTTGCATTTCGATTCGACCCTTTGATGGCCATGAAGAAGGTGGCCTATGATTCTCCACGACCGCTGCAGGCTCAGATGGTATGTGCATGAACTGTTTGATCCGCTCAACCGAGATAATGTAGTTTGACAAGTAGCAATACCAACGGGTCACAAAAACATGCGTTCCCGTCAACGTAAAAGCATAAGAAAGAGATAACCCAACAAGCCCTGCAAGACCGGGATAAACAAATTTAACTAGTACTTTCAACAATTCGATAAGTTCTCGCTGTTTTAATGTAAAGTTTCGTTTACCTGGAGGTACATATCCTTTGGGAAGTAGAATCAGAAGAAGAGAAGCAGTGAGTAGGGTCAGGTTCTGAAGTGCTTCTATTCTCAGAACTAGCCACTCCATAAGTGCATTGGAGTGGAATAAAAGTTTTGCGTCTGCATCCACGAGTTTCAGGAAATTGCAGAAGAATCTGTCTATCGCACCAAAAGCTCTAATGGTGACCACACCTAGTGATGTCTCGGCCGCATAGTTCATGAGAGGAGCTTTTGTTGTTCCATTGATTCTCATTAATTCACGCGCTGATGCCAAGTAATATGCCTTTATAGTTGAAGGACTAAACACGGTTAGCCCTTGTTGATCAATAGATATAGTCAAATTCAAAAGGTCTAGACTTAAAAAATCACCTGAACATATTTTGAAGCAACCATTGCAAAAGTCGCAACGATGAGAACTTGCCACGTGACTGAGGCCATAATCCCAATTATAGTCAGAAGCTCAACTCCAGCAGCTATCACAAAGATGATGGAGAATGGGATGTCGAAGTCTAGTACACTCAAATCTGATGAAGCCTGCGAGAGTTTAAATGTCAGCCTAATTTTTCATATGGTAAGTGCTTGATACAATATGATAGTGCTGAAGATATTGAGACATGAACGTGAAAATGATCTTACTCGGGTCAGGATCCTCCCCACTGGAGTACAATCGAAGAAGAGCATCGGGGCTTTGAATATCGAATCAGTGAAACCTGAAAAGAAGGCCTTGGAGGCCTTTAGACCCAGATGAGCTGCAAAGAAGGATCTCAAGTACACGAACACAGCACTAAGCGAGGAAATGCCCGTGAAGACACCTATTAAAGTGCCATTACTGATGTCGGGAAATTGAATAGCTAGTGCTAGCCAAAAGGTGGATGCAGCCTGAAGCGCCACAAATGCTAACTGCGTCAGTGAGCTTAAAAACAGAAGAGTTAATCCTTTTGACACCATTATGTAATCCCAGAATGGCTTCCACCCAACATCACCAATCCCCTTCTCTTCTTCTTCTGTAAGTTGCACTCCCGGTTGCACCTTCTCGGATATCTCAACTTGTTTACTCTCTTTAGATTCCTCGCATTTCACTGAAAAGGAATCCGCAGTTTCACCGGGGATTTCACTATTTGAAGGTCCAAACGTGGTTAAAACTTCTTTGTGAGCATTCACAAGCTGTTCGAATGCTGTTCCTGCAGTCAAGAGCTCCTGGTAGCTCCCCGATTGTGTAACACGTCCCTCCTCCATGAGCTTCATAGCACAAAAAGAAATTCATGTTTAGCATATTCAAAGAAAGAACCACTGGCCTAAACTTTTCTAATTATGCATATGAGAAGTATGAAAACCGGTTCTTACCAAAATTCGATCCATGTCTGAGAGAAATTCCACTTGGTGAGTCACTAGGATGACCATCTTATTTTCGAGCACGCCCATGACACAGTCCTGCAGTAAAAGACTTAATTAAAGCACAACCGGCTTTTTAATGATTGGTGCTTCTCTTTATTATTCTTTCCCTAGGAATTCTTACATTGAAAAGTATTGCAGCGGTGTGCGCATCGACCGCGCTGAAAGGATCGTCAAGAAGATAAATGTCTGCATCATTATAGACGGCCCGAGCCAGTTGAATCCTTTGCTTCTGTCCACCACTCATGTTGAGCCCTCTCTGGCCTATTTCTGTGAGATCTCCATGACTGAAGCTACTGATATCTTTATCCAGTGCGCACGCTTTTATGGCCTTCTTGTATCGGGCCTCATCCATTGGTTTTCCATAGAGTATGTTGTCCTTAATCGTCCCACTTTGGATCCAGGAAGTTTGAGAAACATAGGCGGTCGATCCACATATTTTAACCTAAATTAAGATACATGAAATAATTAAAGTTAAATGCATGAAAGGGGTGCACATCTTACAGGCATAGATGTCTTGGAAACTCACAGTTCCTGCGGTTTTGGTTATTTCTCCAAGTATAGAACAAAGAAGCGATGATTTGCCTGCCCCAACTGGACCACAGACCGCAATCTTCTGCCTGTATTTGGCTTCCAAGTTTATGTCTTTCAGAGTCAAGATTGTAGATTCCACGTCCCAAGCAAAATTTCCCGATAAAATCTGTATGCTTGCAGTACTAGACGAATCCTCCACGGGGACTTCCCTTATTCTGTCGTTCTTTAGCTCGTCGTCCACCAAAAATGCGTTGATGCGATCGAAAGACACCATCATTTGGATCAATATAGACAGGGCCTCGGGGATCATCCTAACAGGCTCACCCATAGCCCGCAACGTTGCAAGAACCGTGAAGATAGTACTAGCGTTTAATGGGGCGCTCTGCAAGAGAGCGCAACCTAAGAAAATCACCGAAGAAATTATAGTTGGAGACATCCAATAAAGCACTGTCCCATAAGCCCTCTTGAACTGGGCTTCAGCCAGCCACTTCATCTCAGTGGCCCGGCGCGACTCAATCAAGTTCCTGAATCTTTCTTCCCAGGACTGCAACTTTATGATCTTCATGCTGTTCAGGATCTCTGAAGTGGACCGAAGCCGCTCGTCTTGGGCGGTCATGAACTGGGTCTGGCAGTTCTGTATGATCTTGGCGAAAGGCAAATTCAGGAGTCCACAGATGAGGAGCGGGACTAAGCCTGGAAGAGCGCCAATGCCAATCACCACAAAGAGGACACCGATGGACAGGAAGAGTTGCAGTGTGAGGCTCCAAATGGAATGGAACCACCAAGGGAATTCGCCCATCCGATATGCATCCACTGCAATGTAATTCACGATTTCACCGGTTGAGTGTCGTTTTCTTGCAGTGTTCGAAAGTTTCAACTGCTTCTTGTAGACCGCTACCATAAGAGCTGATCTCATCCTCATTCCGGACCTCCTGGAATCAAAGAAGAAATGCCTCTGCGAAAAGGACTCAACTAGCTTGGCTAGCATCAAGCACCCAATTATAGTGAACCCTTCTGACAAATTTCCCTGCCCTTCATTCGAGTAATTCACAAACCAGTACAGTAACAAAGGGGAAACAACGACAGATATAGTTCGGGAAAGCGCACATAAGGCGATGAAAATGTTCTCCTGGAAATATACTTTTGCAATGGTCTTAATAACCAAATAACTCTGTGAACCCTTTTGATCGCTTACAACCGAATCCCACGCAAGTGCAAATTTTTTATAGGCCAGATCAGCTTCGTCCTCGGGCACAAGAGATGGGATGTCCTCAAATTCTAGCGGTTTCGAGTACCCCAGGCGTAACAATGGATTAATCCAAGAAAATGTCAACTTGCTGAGGCAGCTGGCACCTCGAAGCTGTGACCGGGATTCATCAGGTTTTGCACCTAATAGAGGTTCATATAATTTCTCATCTGGATTCGGTTTCAGAACCACAACATATTTCCTGAAGGCACAGAACAGAAGGAGAAAGTTTATAGGCCAAGTCATAATGTCTAAAACTCCAATTCCGAGCCCTCTCAACAAAAGCCTGATGTTCAAAGTGGTGACGAGCAAACAGAAGGCAACCCACCAAAGAGTGACTAAGGTTCTCATCCACTTGGATTTCACAGCAAGCAACGAAACCGTCAAAGACATCCATATCAATCCTCCAACAAAGTGAAGCAACCAGCTCTGAGGTCTATTTATGTTGGCTTGAAGTATAAGACTCCGGAGGGCAACACCAAAGTGCGCAAAGCTACTAAATGCACAACAGACAACAACGACAATGAGTACCCAGTCCCTCCTAGTGCTGTTTCCATCAGCGTTGCGCCTCCTAAGGCTGTCAGCAATCCACAAGATGTAGAAAGAGCAGAGGAAAAGCAGGTTGGCACCATCGATTATGCTACTCTGGGTGCAAGTACCAAAATCCTGCTCTCCATCACATATCCAAGAGAATGCCTCTGATTTTCAGCATATAAGAAAAAAGAATGAAAAACTAAAACCGGTGTAAGCCTCTGTTGTCACTGACGAAGTAAGCAAAAGCATAAATCAAAAGGTCAAAAAAACACGTTGAAGTCACAATGAAACAGTACCATGAACAAATAATATTAGTTCCATTCATACAAAAGAAACAATGTCAGTTTCATTGCAGAGACATTTGAATGGTCATCATAGTATTTATGTACCGGGTAAGGTCCAGAAGAAAGCCATGGATGGAAGAAGTTGGGTTCTTTGGGCTCTGAGCTTTTGCTTCTCCTCAAGCACACCGACGATGTAGTAGTTCAGACATAAAAAAATGAAGGGCTGTTCAGTGAATGAGAACGAAGAGGCTAATAATAATGATCTTTCCCCAGATTTGACACTGAGCAGACAAGTAAACTCTGATCTTCCTCAGAATACCGGGTTTATATATATAAATATATTTATTTATTTATTTATTCAATTGATACTCGTGGCTGCTTTTGGGGTTTTGCAGATTGGAAACTTTTGAACGTTAGGCGATTGCTTGTCTTTATCTTATCACCAACATGCATCTCAATGTCCGGGCTCCTGCCTATGTAAAAGTATATGCAGATGGTCTTTGTCTGATACTTGATCACCTCGATCGCATTATTACGATAAAATTAACCCAGAGAGAGACAGAGGATTTGCAACATCTCAGATTTGGATTATACATATTCTACCTTACCATCTTTTGGCAATTCTATCATAAAATTCTAAACGCCCGTTCACAGATCTTGCACCTTTTGGCATTATAGATCTAGCCAAGGCACTACATGCACGCCGCAGCTTCAATTGGTGACAGCTACAGACTTTCCTGGAAATGTTTTTTGAAAGGTTATGGTTGCAGATGTTTTTGGGAGTGCAAGTTGGATCCCGAAACCACTCCCTTAGCTTACGAAGGATTACAAGTTCATTCACCAAATGAAGATCGCTCATTAACGCCGTCTTTACAGAATTCACAGAAATGGGTCACTTCCTCCATATGCTTTTGGATGAATATCTTGCCGTTGCACCGTGCGTATATCTCTCGTTCATGTTAAATCCTTTGTTTAAAGATTAAAGCTTTTGATCGAAATCCTCGAGCGAGAAGCAATAACGTGAGCAAACTAAAAGTCGTACCAGCATTAAAATCTAATCATGTATACTTATCTGGAAAAAAAAATACTCATGTAGTATATGAGTGTGAATAAACTATGTAATGTACATGGCATTATGAGAAATATAATCAAGTTGTAGGTTCACATTGAGTAAATTATATTTTTGTAAACGACAAGTTAGAAACCACCGTTCTTCGCATGCAATAATGTTTCCCCAAAATCTCGTAAGGTTGAACACCCCAACCCAAATTTACCTGTATGGTTGTAATGTTCCTTCACGGTTTGTAAACCCCTATCAGTACATAACTGTCCTCATATATCGAATTTTGCATAATTTATGGTAATATCGGCAATTTATGGTAAACTATTTTCTTAAATTTGCATAAACTGTTATCTTCTTAAATTTTCGTACGACACCAATCTCGTTAATTGCTAATCTGAACCTTCAAATTTCCAACCGACAATGGGCCTAAATTAGAAAAGTCCAAATATACATACAACTAATAATCAAGAAAATTACCTAAAAAGTCCTAAACCTATTGCAATTATATCAATTTAGTATTAAACATTTTTCTTTTTGCCAATTGAGTTTTGAATCTTTTGCATTTGTATTAATCCAATTCATCTAACTAATTTTAGCTGGATAATGCTAATATTGCATAATCAGCATTGACGTAGATAATTTTTAATTTTATTTTCATTTTTTTATTTTTTGTCATTTTCATTGTTCCTTTTTTATTTTTCTTTATATTTCTTCTTTCCTTCCTTCTTCCTCCAGCCAGTCACCAAGCCTCAACGACCAATTAGAGGGAGAAGAATGGGTAGAAGGAAAAAAAATAGAGAGAACAAATTTAAAAAATTAAATATCATTCAAAATTATCCACAATAGCGTTGGTCGTGGTTAGACCAGTGCTGGCCGATCAAGATTGGCTAAATGGACTAAATTAATATAAATGCAAAAGATTTAAAATTAAATCGATACAATTACAATAAGTTTAACACCTTTTTTTTATATAATTCTCCCATAAATATTCTTTTCCTTTTCATACGACACCCATCATGGTCGACATAATTATAGGGAAACGCATCAGTTTTCTCCATTTAGATAATTACAGAGGGCCTATGATGATAACAAATTTCACTCCACATTAAAATTCACGAGTTGAATTTGATTTCTGGCAACTTGTCCCAAGTTATTTCCTCAAACCATGATTGGTGGTACTATCAAAGAGTGCAACACGGAAGCTTTTTACTTAAAATTGGAGTAAGGATCCTGGCCTATTTTGTCTCCACTAGGATGTTCTTATTGACTTTTTTTCTCCTTATAATGATTTAATGTTAGTCTACTTTGAAATGTAGGTGAACAACTAACGCTCTACATGCTCAAAATAAATCAGTAAAAAAATACAAAATCAACTCTACAAAGTAGTAAATAAACCATTTATGATTTTACATTTTCTGCGGAACTTCTCAACATAATTTTATTGAATATCTCCAAAGAGACAACTTCTCAATGTAATTTAGTCGTCGATTTTCGCTCTACCAAAGTTAACAATCTCAAGCAATATTAACTTACTAGCAACAATGATTGGTCATTTGATCTTGTCAATCATTGAAGGACTCGTGTTTATGAAGCTTCATTTCTTTTATCTTAAAACTCTTCGATGCCCAATGAAATTCTTTGTTAAACGCTTCACGTTTACATGTCTTTTCTATTCTAATCTAGTTTGGTTTGTCAAGAGAAGTTAAACATTACGAGCCGCCGATTTTAAACAAGTCAGCACGATATAATATCTTTGTGGAAGCATATTTTAAATGAACATGAAAGTGAGACAAACTGGTATGAATTAAAAACAAGTCATTAATTTAACAAGCTCAACAAAGATACATTGTTTTCCCAGCTATAAGAACTCATTCGACGCGTGCTCACGAGTCGCCAATCCTACCAAACACACGACGTGGTGACCAATCAATATTTCTCGGGACCATTTTGTAGCGGTTGGCTGTCCCTATAGAATAACACGAGGAAAGACTTGCCTTTGATGTCACTATCCTTCTTGGGACAAAAACCACAAACTAAGGTTATTCAATCATGTGACGATGGGGAATAAAACCAGTAATTAAAAGTAAGACGACGGCCCAAATGACTGCCGATTCGAGCTTTATTCGTACACGACTCTACTTGGATCGAGGGCTTGCATCACGCCCCTACATTCATGAATTGGGACAAACTTCTTTTGTCCGTACGCTTTTAACCCCGTTCCCGAATTCTCGCTCAGTGATTGCCATACGACATTTCTAAAAGATTTCGGCAAGTTGTTCATGAATACATAACTTCCATTAGCTAGCACCAATAAGATATACGTCATTCTGGATTCCACCAGGCAGGGCCAAGTACTTACCCATTAGAAACATTTTTATTTAGGTAAATGATGCAATCCAAGAAGTTGAAAAAAAATATATATACGAACTCTTCTACGTAGGCTGCTTATCGAACGTTGTATATGCAAACATCATCGCTGTAAAAACATAAAGAGATTCGCTTCCTAGCACAATCAAGCCATGAAATTTAATGATTATTGCTTCTTGTCCCTCCCTTTTTTTGCAAATTATTTGTATATTTCCCATTTTTAGGAAAGCAATAGCCACTACTCTTTGGGGGTATTTAACAATGGGCAATATTTGAACGTTAGTTTTGACTGGCAGAAAAATAATTCAATCCTATTTCTTGCACTGATGAGTAGCAATGTGGCGATCATGTGTCACGATCACTTGATGGGCCGTCGGACCAAAACCGATAAACATCATGAGAAAGAGGCAGTTTTGTCCTAGAAATATCATTCTCCACTAAGATTCCCATGCTCCTGGGAAAATGCTGAAAAAGAAAATCATTGGGCTTATGGGAATTAACGAAAGTAGGGGTGAGTATATTGCACTGTCCAAATCAGGATCAAATCGGATCGGACTGGACTGGTTAGTTTGGTTCAGTTTTCGGAGGCATCGTTCCGATTCTCGGTTTCATAAAAATGAAATGAACTGGTGATTTTCGGTCTAGTTTCCGATTTTGGGCGAACTAGACTAGACGGAACCTACTTTTCTTAAATATATATTTTTTAATTTCTTAAAAATAATAATAAATCCTCAAATAGACTATTTTATTCTTAAAGACATACATACAAACTTAAACACAAGTGACATTTGGCTTTTTAACACATGATAACATATGCAATTGGTTTTATTGAGACAGCTCGAAAATTGAACTAAATCGATTAGTCTGGAACACGGCCACTTTAGTGGAAAAAAAGTGGTCGGTTCCATCATATCAAACTGGACTGAACCGAAACCGACGGTCCAGCTCCCGGTCCTAAGAACAAACGGTTTGGTCCCTGGTTCCCAAAATTGGAAACCGGTCCTTTTTGTCCAATTCCTAATTTCGCCTTGGAATCGAACCAGACTGGGAACCGATCACCCTCAAGAGGAAGGGACAACTTCTAGACATGGTTCAATGCTCTCCACTCTCTTGAAATTGGTGGTTAGGTTTACACTCCACTTTTCTATTTTCCTATTTTTGAAAATAAATTTGAAATAGAAATCCATTTTATAAAATAATTTCATTTTTCTATTTCTAAAATAAATTGTTAGTCTAGAAATAGGTTTTGAACAAAAATAAGAAGTAAATATTTTCTACATTACTATTTTTGAAATAGAAATGAGAAATAAAAACTCTTATCATCACTCGCCTTCGCTATTAGCTATAGGTGTCAAATGAGTGGGTCGGGTAAAAAATGATCCCACTTATATTAATTCATTTAACCCATTTTGACCCATTTTCATGTAATATAAATTTGATAACTCATAGCCGACTTGACCCATACCAAACCCGACCATATTATCAAAGCACATTAATACTTAACTTAATTTAGAAAAATCCACATCTACCCATTTAATCCACTTTAAGCTTTTCACGTATAAGTTACTTGAATAAAAACTTCACATTAAATTTAAAAAGTAAATTAAATAATAAAAAATTAGTAAATAAAATAAAAAATGTTTTTAAATTGAAATAATTTTGGAAAATAAGTTTTATAAAAAAATTCGAATTTATAATTATTTTTATTGTGTTAAAAAATTATTTTTATTTTAAAAAAATTTCTTTTTTCTTTTTCATTTTCTCCAACCAACCGCTAACCATGACAACAGCCGACGACTAACTACAAGCGAGCTCAAGTTGTGGCTACAAGGGAGCTCAAGCCTCGGCAAATGTCGGCAAGGCCTCGACCTCGCTAGATCGGCAAGATCAAGCTCGCTCGACGCTAGTGAGCTCAAGTCTCTCTTGATCAGTGAGGCTCAAGTCTTGCCAGTCATTGGCGAGGCGCCAATCGTCGGCGACCTTGAGCTCACTTGAGGCCAATGAGCTCGAGGCCCGCCTAGTCGGGCGCTGGCTTTCGCCATGCCAGCCACTGACTAAGGAAGGAGGAAGAAAAAAAAAAGGAAAAAAAAAAATTATAATTTCGAATTTATAAAAAATGTTTTTATAAAGTTAAAGAGAGAAAGAGAGTATAAGGCTGGGATTGGAAAAGGGTTTTAATTTCAAATTCATTTAAGACCCATTTTATATTTTTACTTAACTTTTTAAGACTTAGTTATGACCCATATTTAATTTTTACTTAACCTATATTTGACACATTTAACTAAAAGCGAGTTATAATATAGGTTTATGACCCATTTTAATACCTCTACTATTAGCCAATCGCTATTGCCCGCCCATCACCCATTGTCGTATTTGCCCATCAACCTTGTCCTTGCTGCCACTCACTAGCTATGTCAAAAGGAGAAATTTTGAGCTATTATCAAACAATTTTTTGTTCGAAGAACAAAAAGTTTATGTCATTATTAAATGCGTATTTTTCTCAAAAACTCGTCCAAGGAATAAAAATTAAAAAAAAAATCTATTTTTTACTAGAAATTAATTTCTTGAACAAAATAGTTATTGTTTACACCTTTTTAAATCAAATTAGTCCTGGATTGCCCTTCAAGTTCATCCACCTAACTTTCACTCATTTGAGCTTTTCCCTTAGGGCATAATTTGAAGAGGAACTTGACAGTTGCGCTAGTACTGGCCTCAACATTCTTTTCGTTTGATTGCCACTTTCAAGTATGAACACAAATTAATCTCGCAAGATTTACTGGGCTAATCTACCGTCTAATTATGTTCATAACTCTATCAACGTTGTCTAAGTGACGAGAACATACATACATAAATACATATAGGTGTTTCATGGATCATCAAACTCGCTATCTTGTTACTATAATTAACAAGTAACTTTAATAGACAATAATCGCTCAAATGGTTCTTGCCCTGTTTTCCTCAATGGTTTTTTTTTTTTTTTTTTTTTTGGTCGGATTCCTCAATGGTTAAGCACGGTACGTTATAGGTTGAAATTTCTCACCTAAGGACAAGATCATTGCACCTAATCGTAAGACGACAATCTAAGATACATAGCTGACTCTATGTTAGTTGCCGGCTCACCAAACCCATGTTTCCATTCTATGTAAGAAAAACGTGTCATGATTTTCATTTTCCCTCAAACATATACAAGTTCAACAGTTTCCTTTCTTATAAGAAAGCAAAGGGTACATCTTCCTACTTTTATCGATTAACTTTACGTGTACTTTTCATCTGAAAATCATTATAAATCAATTACGTGGGCTTTTGCGTAATGTCTATAACTGAAACAAGTGATTCAAAGAAAATCCAACCCTCCGTCCTATTTTATCGAACGGTGGCAAGTATTTGAACATGACATAATTTCTATACGATTTCAAGATAAGCTGATTAATCATGGACGCCCAGCACCGACAACATTTCCTCGTTCAATTGTGCACCATAGGCAAATGGGCCTGAAATGACATTGTATTGCCTAAAAATAACAAAACCTATCTAGCTGGGCCTATAAGGAGTAGGATACTTTTGGTAGGTCTCACCTAAGAACACGATCATTAAGCCTAATCATAAGACAGACCACCTAAGATATATAGCTGACTCTACGTCGGCTGCCGGCTCACCAAACCCATCTCTCCATAAATTATGCAAGAAAGAACGTGTCATGCTTTTCATTTGCCCTCGAACGTACATAGGTTCAAAGTTCCCTTCCTTAAATGACATAATAAACTTTGATTCAATGTATAATTTGATTTTTAAATTTTTAATTTATTCAATTTGGTCTTTGAACTTTAGCCTGATGCGCAATGTAATTTTTAAACTTTTAATTTATTTAATATAATTTTTAAAATTTTATATATGTTTAATATAGTCCATGAACTATATAAAAATATTCTTTTATTAATACAATGCAATAAATATTTTTCATGAACTAAAAACAACAAGTTTGAATTACGAAGAAATGACTTCCCATTCTAGGAAGAAGGAAATTACTTTCCCTAAACCACCAAACAAATGAAAAACTAACTATTTTCTCTAAATATGATTTTTATGGAAAGTATTTTCTTTTATCAATATTCAATGAAATAAACGCATCCATGTAAATCTTTTTTCCTTATCCTTAGTAATTTACCTCTGCGACTGTAACACTCTTTCACGATTTGCAAATTTGACAGTTCTATCGGTAAGTGATTGTCCTCTCTTTTTTTTTCTTAATATTCCTTAAGCAATAATAACATTGACAAACATTAAATCAACAATTTCCCTTAACTATCTTTTTCAAAATCATTCAACAGTTAAAAAAATTTCCTTTTAATGCCCTGAAGTCCAGATTAAATGCTAGCACGATAGACATAAGATTTTTTCCCAACTAGGAAGATTTCGACAGCTTTAACGTTGTCGATGTCATGAAGTCATGATGGGAACGTGAAGGCGGGAAACCTTACCGATGTGCAAAAATCATGACCATTGCCACATTTGACTCCTCCGTTTTCTTCATTCTTTATTCTACCATATGTTACACAAATACGACTAAATAAATTCCTTGCCGTGGAACGCGGCTTATGTAAAATTGTTCTCCACAAATTTCAACGGCATTTAGCCAATGGAAAAGGGGAATATTGATTTGTCTAGCAAAATAAAAGATTGAGAACTGTCAATTTTTATGCGTCTACTCAATATATGTACATTTGTAGAAGTGTATATTCATAAACATGAGAGCGAGACAAATCGGCATGGATTGAAGATATAATACTCTTCTTAACATGTTAAAACGTCGCATCTCCAACTACACAAATTCATACCCTGAATTCAACGTGTGATCGCGAATTGCAATCCTACCAAATACAAAGCACCTTGAACTATCGATATTTCAACATGGGATCTCCAAATATTCGACATGCCCGTATGATTTCTCAAGACCATCTGTAGATTTGTTTGGCTATCATTAGAAAAATGACAAAGAATTACTTGTCTTTTATATTGTCTACTGTTCTAGGGGCCAAATGACTACCAATTTGAGCTTTCCTTTAAGTTCAATGAAAATAATAAATTTAATGCTCTTGTAAAGCTCGATATTCTTTTCTTAGTAGAAAACAAAAGGGTATATCATCGTCCCTGAATTGCTAACTTACATGCAATTCCCATCTGACAGTCACTATGAAATTATAGGGCCAGCTTTCGAGGAATTCTGCACCTAAAACAAGTGATTAAAAGAAAATCCAACCCTTCATTTTATTTCATCAAAATGGTGGCAAGTACCTGATTATGACATGATTTTTAATTGATTTAAAGATAAAATGATTGCTAACCAAAGCTCAACATTGATAGTATATGCCAAGGTGAAATATCAATAATCAATGGCAAACGTTGGACTATTGAGATTTTCTTTCTTCGTTCAATTGCGCTCCACAGTCAAATGGGCCTCCAAACGAAATTGCATTGCGTAAAAGTAATAAACCCAATATAGCTGGGCCTAAAGATATTAGAGTAAGTTTGGTGGGCCTCACACGAAAGGAAATTTAAATTAAACTAACATTCTACATGGCCAAAATAAATCCAACTAAGGATTCAATATCAAAGTGAAAACCATTTCATGATTTTTCCATTTTCTGTAAAATTTCTCAATGTAATACAGTTGTCGATTTTTGCTCTAGCAAGATTTTCAATCTCAATTAATAGGAAATTACTAGCAACGATCGTTCGTTGCTGATCCCTTCATCATCAACGGATTCATGCTAACGAAGCTTCATGTTCCTTCTTTGTGAAAACGCTTTGATGCCCAATGAAATTCTTTGTTAAACACTTCAAGTGTTTGTTTTTAAATTCTAATATATGTGGTTTGTCAAGCAAAATGAAAGATTATGAGCCATTATGTTTTGACACGTTGGCACAATATAATATCTCTATGAATGTGTTTTTTAAGCAAACGTGAGAGCACAACAAACAAGCACGAATAAGAAAGATCGCAATTTTTTGAAAAGCTCGACAAAATTATACTATTTTCCTTACTACACAAACTCATAACTCAAATTCAATGTGTGCCCACAAATCGCCAATGCTACCAAATTTGCGATTCCAACATCCGCACTTAGTGATTCCTAACTTGGTTTCCTTCACAGCATGTCTAAAAAATTTCCACAACTTGTACATAAGTACATTTCTTTCATTAGCTAGCACACCAATAAGAGAAAAGAAAAATATTACATGTCATTTTATTTCCACTAAGCAGGGCCAATTACATAATAGAAGCATCCATGAAAAAAAAAATTAATATGATCAACTTTAGATAGATGACATGACCGCCATCTACGAAGACATTTTTAGTATGCTGCCAAAAGGATAGAGGAAATATGTATGTGCAATTCGAGTTATGAGATTTTCAATTCGATATCGACTAGTAGGATGTTCTCTTTGGACAACACACCTAAAAATAAATAAAATTCCATGAAAATGAATAATTATCGCCTCTTCTTCCTTCCTTTTTCCCAAATTATTTGTTTCTTTCCATCTTTTGGAAAGCAACAATCACAGCCTTTTGGGGTTGCAACGATGGCTACCATTTGAACGTTGGTTTTGACTGACAGAAAAATGATTGAATCCTCTTTCTTCTGCCGAGGGTAGCAATGTGGCAAACATGTGTCCTGATCATTTCATTCGATGTAGGACCAAAAACGATTAACATCTTGAGAAAAGGCAATTTGGTCCTAGAAATATCATTTTCCACTCAAATTCCAGAAAAAAAAAACAAAAGAAAAAGGAAATCATTAAACTCTCTGTAAAGTGGACGGCTTTGGGACATGATTCAATGCTCTCCGCTCTCCTGAATATTTCTTGCCTTGTTTTCCTCGATGGTCCGAGCTTAGTCTTTTACTCCGACGTAGCAACTATATCCACGTCAAAGGTTGAGATTTCTTACCTTAAGAACACAATCACTGCACTAATTGTAAGATGAGCATCAAAGATATATATCCGACTTTATATTGGCCGCCGACTCGCCAAACCTACCTTTCCATGCTAATAAAGAAATGCAGTGTCATGTTTGTTGCCTTCGAAGATGTATAAGTTCAACACTTTTCTTTTCTCAGTAGAAAGCGAATGGTCATGTCAGCCTCTCTGAATCGCTCAACTTTGCATGCACATCTCATCTAAAATGTCGGTATTCAATAATTGCACGCGTTTGTGGGTAACGTCTATATCTTAAGTAAGCGATTCAAAGAAAATGCAACCCGGAAAGAAGTTGGGTTCTTTGGGCTACGAGCTTTTGCTTCTCCTCAATCACATCAATTGATGCAGGAGTTCAAATATGAAAACAGGGAGAGCTGTTTGAATGGATGAGAATGAAGAAGCCTTACAATAACATTGATCTTGGCCCAGATTTGACACAAAGCAGAAAAGAAAGCTCTTCAAATTATTATGAGCGTATGTACAAATCTCATTGATACTCTTGGCTTGTTTTAAAAGTTTTGTAGATTAGAAACTTTCAAAAACTAGGTGATTGCTTCTCTATCATGTCACTAAGATGTATCTCACCCTCGCCACTCCTACTTATATAAATAGAGAAATGATTGCGTGACTGTTTTTAATCTACTATAAAAATAATAATATGTTACGGACCGCAAAAAATCAAATAATAAATTATTATGGAGTCAACTTTTTCAAGAATTTGTGACTTATGATAAGTTATTTTTATAATAATCCAAGGACTATTATGCTAACAAAATCAATATAAATATATGCAAATGGTCTTTGACTAAACTGAACCTCAATCACCTCCATCTCTTAATTACGGGGAAAAAATACAGGCAGAGAGAGACTTTGTGTGTAGTTCTACTTATTGTAATCCGGTTGCTCATCTTAACATCATGTAAGATTTGTGGTCAAAAGCTCACTAGTACAATTTGAGCATGATGGTATTATTATAGTAACAACTCGATCCAACGAGGGTAGAGAGTGGTCACTAGGACCAGAGGGCTCGAACACAAAGCAACTCTTAGCAGGCTTCTAAGATATCGAATGAGGTAGGAATAAATCAACTTGCATACTGAAGAGGGGAGAATGTGCCTAGAATATACACATGAAAATTGGAAATAACTCACAAAACTACTTTTTAACGTAATGACAAGTTTTGTTTCAAAACTCTAAAATTAAGCACGTTCAGGCTAAAGTACTATTGAGATAAGTGACATCCTAGAAAAGTGATTATTTATATACCAAATGAAAAAATCGTGAGACTTAATATAGAACATGTCAAAATAGATAATATTTCAAGTGAGTTGATCTTGAGATACCACCGGCATGCTAGCTGCACTCTTACAAGAAAGACTTAGCCTTTTATGTTGTGTATTATTCTTGGGACGCAAACCACGAGGCTTGTGGCACAAGCTAAGCTGTTTAATCATGTGAGGGAGGGAGTCATACTGTTTATTAAAGCTACGCTAAGGCCCAAAATGACTGCCGACTCGACCTTCATTTGGACCGGGACTCTTCTTGGATCAAGAGCTTGGATGACCCCCCGCATGAACCGGGACCAATCCCTTCTTGTTTACGCTCTCTTAACCCAATGCCTAGAAACTCGGTTTGCTTCACAACACTTCTGAAGTTTCCAAACTGGCAATGCGGCAATCATTTCCTTTGCTGTACAACACCCGAAAAGATGAATGTCTTGAAGAAAGGCAGTTCGATTCTAGGAAAAATTATCATTATTCCACTCGAATTCGGATGCCGACTCGCCCGCCAAACCATATTTTCATCTGCCCGACGCTTGCCTTTCCTCTTAGTAGAAAACAAAAGGGTATATCGTCCTCCCCGTATCGCTTCACTCTGCATGCACTTCTCATCCCAAAGTCATTGTGAAATAATCACGCCGGCTTTGAAGGACGTCTTTCCGACCCTTCATCCATTTTATCAAACGGGTGGCGTGCATCTCTTTACGATGTGATCTTTCAATGATGTCGAGATGAAATGATCACTCGCCAATACTCTAACATCGACAAATATTTCCCTCCTTGGCTCGATTCAGCTCCTTGGTCAAATGGGCCTTGAACGAAGTTACAAACCCAATCTAGCCGGGCCTACAGTTATTAGAATCATCTCGGTAGGTTTTGCCCTAACGGAAATTATACCACATGAGAATTTATAAAACAGTGGAGAAAGATCCTCGAGTACAGCAAGCGGACGACAAAATTAAAGAACAGAAAAGACAGCAATCGAATGAAAACACGTGTGCAAGTACAATTGGCAAAGCAAGATTGATGGGGGGATGAGGGTTTTAGGTCCATATTCATTAAAAGGTGCCACCATCCACGGGACCAAGTCAAGCTATAATTCTCTAATGGGGGGTGTCAGTTGCCCAAAGCAAAAGATCGCGCCAATCGATCCTCGCATTCAATGCGAAATTCAGGTGCGGCCGGAAGAGCAGCTGCTTTTCAACGTTTCTTCTTTGCTTTGGTCAAAATAATGGAAGTAAGGAAACGAAGTTTGAGCTCCTTCATTCAATTTCCTTCGATTGCAGTGCACCTATTCAATGAACTTCTTCCCCATTCAATGCTGCTGCCCAATTGGCAGCGCTAGCTGAGAAGCAGCCAAGTCTTTTGTGTGTAAAAGTTCAAAAAAAAAAACCAAAAGAATTATTATGTGACGTACTATTGTCTTTCAGAACCGAGAATTAATTGAGTGATTATATGGGTTGCAACATGTAGGGGATGTTGTGGCCGCCCGGCGCCGCCTGGCCTCATCAGGTAGAATTGGATAGAAAATGGTCAAATTCTTTCATGATTCAAAGTTTGTTAAAACCCCTCTTTTTTTTTCAGATAAAGGAATACCGTTCGAAGCCGGTTTTCTCTAGAACCGAATTGGGTTTGGTCGGTTCTTTATTGATTCTCCTTGGAATGGGGATCAATCGGATGCTCAATATTGAGAATTGAGTCGATTTTCTTTGGAACCGGCTTAGAACATAGTCGACTGTGTTGGTTATAGTCTATTCTTCGGTCACACAAGCACGGACTTGTTTTACTTTTGCATTGGAGTCCATATTTTGGCTCTTCATGAGTAAAAATTTTTTATGTTTAGAGATTGTTAACACCCAAAAATGTCCGATTTTCAGAGGATTTTATCAAGGCTCAAGCACATGTAGATGAGGGAGATTGTGAAGAGTAGTTAGGATTTCATCATGATTCATGTACCATAGAGATTGAGGTGCTATTTTAAAGGAGCAATTGTTGTAGATTAGGGAGATCGTGGAGAATAGTTAGAGTAATATGGAGAGATTGAGGTGTTATTTTATAAAAACAGCTGCTTTGATGAAAAGACTCGCTAACTTGGGATTATGGGACTGAATTTTAGAAGACGTGGAAGGACGGTTACAAACGTGAAGAAACTACTCTCAAGCAATTATAATAGAAAGCCTATAAATCAAGTTCTCGTCGATTGGAAAAGGCCCCCATTGACAATCAAAATATAATTTTTATTATCTTTACTTTCATGCACCTTATTTTTCATTAGTTGTAACTTTCTGATTCACGCCGTCGATTAAATTTCGATGCGTATTTCTATCCCGATACTTTGTCATTGATTCAATTCTAGCGAGCATCTCTATCACAAGTGTTGTGCCATTTATTCAATTCTGGCATTACATCTTTGCACGTTCTTGAGCTTTGTTGTTGATTAAAATCTTACATAATTCATAAATGCGTGTTACTATGGAAGTGGTTATATTCAAGCTTTGTCATTGATTAAATTCCGACACAATTTGCATGTATAATTTGGTTCAAAGTTCAAAATAAAGGCTTGTAATTATTTTTTGTCCTCCTGGATATTTCCCGTCCAAAAGTAGCCATAGAACCCGTCTCCTCTCATCAAATTCAAAAGCCAAAAAACGACTTTTGGAAAAAATGTTTCTTCATCGATTAAATTCTAGCGGAACATAGATAAAGTATATGCAACTCTGGTTTTGCTGATTCCTAAATGGAATCAATAGTTTCAAGCTTGGACAAGGCATCAAATCGATCCTACACTGGTTTGGGACTTTCGGAATCAAAAATGGAATCGGCCCTTCCGGGCAACTAGCCAAGAACCAATCCGATCACATGAATTGCAATCGGTTTTCGAGCCAAACCGGCTCAGCTGCACGCTCCCAACCATCTCTATCTTCGTCGTCACTCGAGAAAAGTCGTTTGTTTGTTTGTTGAGCAATGCTCGATGCTTTTAGCTTGGATGATGACAAGTTTCGGCAGTTTTTTTAATGCCATGAGAGTTATGAACTCGAGGATTTCTTCTTTGTCCGTTTTAAGAAGTTCGGATAATCTAATAAACAGAACAATCCTTCTTTAGACGTGCATGCCACCTTCATATTATTGTTTATCTAGGGCTGAGACGATAATGAAATTTAAAATTAGCCTCACAATTTTCAATCATATTTCGGATGTCGGGAATGTGAACTATTAAACTTCTCTTCTTTGCATGCATGCGAGCTTTACGAAGGCTAGTAGAAATTTCTTCCCTCTAATCTCTATTTATTTTGAGAGGATCGATTTTTGGCTATTGTCCCCATATGAGCCAAAGCAAGGACAACCCCACATGTAAGGGTGTGATAGGGAACTGGGTCTACCCAGAACCAGACCGTTGATTCTCATGGGAATCAGGAATAATTGGTCCGATTCCAAATGTAGAACCAAATCACCTAAAATTGATATTTTTTTATTCCATTTGTTTTTAAAGAGTACAGAAAAAAAAAAATTGCCAAAACCACAAACTGGATGAGGCCAATTTGATCGATTTGATTCCATATTCCAAATTCTAGAGTGGAATTAGCCAACTCAAGAACTAATCACCCCGGCGACATGGGATTCTAGCCCTCTATTTTTCTCCAAAAATAAATAGCTTGGAAATAATTGAGGGTTTCCGTGTTCGGCTAATATATTTCGGCCGGAAAAAATACTTCACCTTAGGACAACTTCGGTACGAGATTAAAATTAAGATTTTCAAAGTTGGGGACCAACTGACAACATCGCAGACTCAATTTAAAAATTTTAGTACTAGAGACGAAAGAAAAATTCGAGAAACGCGGCACCGCCGATGCAAGTTGCCTCCCGCCTCAGGCAGAGGCCCGTGAGAGTGAGACCCACTCGACGAAGTCAGTTCATTACGACACGCGCCGACACCACGCGGCGGCGTTGCGGCGGCCGACATCTCCAGCTTGGGCGGCGCGTCCAAGGGATCGTGTCCCCCACTGACACCGAACCTGCCGTACATTTCATTATTTGGATATTGAAGAAATAATCCCAAATTGCTCGTTAAAAAGTCATTTACGGAAAGTTTACAGATTTTCAATTAATTATTTATGTGCTCTACCGTATGAAAAGTTACTTATGAAATCATCGGTGGAAATCAAGTGACAACAGCTTGTGCCATCCGTTGCTATTATTTCAATATGGCCACAATAGATTACGTGAAGCAACTCTCTTTTTTTTCCATTAGTTAAAAAATTTTATTCGAGAAGATTAAAGTCTTTAATCTTTAGAGACATATACTAAAACCAACTTTACACCTCTCTAAGAAGTTAGTAAAAAAAAAATCCCTTAAAATAATAACGTATGCACGTCGAAAAGTAAGCTTTTCTTTCAATCTATTAAATAATTAAAGTTTGTACCGAAATTGTTTGCTTTCTCAAAACAAAAAATGATTCAGACATTTGAGTTGCCGATTCTAAATTATTCAGTAGCCAAATGGATTTGTACGTTTCTTCAAACCAATTTAATTCGATGAGACACATTCAATTTATTTAAATAACTAGCGCATAATGACCATGGATTATAATTCGCCTTTTATGCCCATGATAGGGTGGAATTGGGCCTACAATTGTTCGTTGCATATTATTGTGGCGTGCCCGCAAGGCTCGTCCAAGCCAAAAAGGGTTGAGAGCAATTTGGACGGATTTGAACAAAGTTGTTCGGTCATAATATCTAATGTAAAACAAGTTCAGTTCAAGCCAAATCTTTCAATCTTGTTCAGAATATTATAAATAGTCTTTATAATGTGCAAATCGAGGCAATATCACCATTTAGTCCGATCTCAAGGCTCAATTCCGCCCGAACTCGTAGAATTGTCACCTCTTAATTGCAACTAAGGTGAAGATAAAATCGGATCCAATTGGGTCCCCATCCATCAATCCTCTTCGATCATGAAATATTAGAATATCGAGCCATGGTCCCCAAAAATTTATGCCATAAAGAATCATGGTCCTTGCAGCAAGAAGAGACACCTTTTTTCCACCGGTGATTCTTCATCGTCTCCCACCGCGCCTACCATTGTCTTTGCTAAAATCCAAATCCCAACTTTTTCTATAATGATTAATATTACGAAAAATCTCAAAATGATATATTTATTATATGGATTTCCAAAAATGATATGGATTTCCACATAAAATTGCCATGTGAATTGAGTTATTAGCACGTATCATCCAATTTAGCTAATTCACAGTAAAATTTGACGGAAGTTAATAAAGGTAAATATGTCATAAATGTATTGATTTTGATTTTTGGTGACCTAAATATTAATTTAGGATAAATTTGTCACATATATATTAATTTAAGGTTTTTTATGATATTAATCATTTCCGTAACAAAAGATTACCTTGTTTCATAAATTGTGCATGAAAGGCTTTTCTTATAGTCAATTCGAAATGTTAATCAAAATTAAAAACACTCTACCGAGTTAAATCACCCTACACGGGAACAAGTGGATCTTGACAAGCAATTTCCTTTCTAGGTTCAGACAGTCAAACTCGACTTTGCATAATACATGCTTGATAACAACAATATCATGAACACGGCCATCCAAGCTGGGTTGGCTCGAAGAGCATAACAAGTGGATCATGACAAACAATTCCCTTTCTAGGTTCAGACCATCAAACTCAACTCTAGATAATACACGCTTGATGACTACAATATCATAGACATGGCCATCCAAGCTTCGCCCAAAGAGCAAAACAAGTGGGTCTTGACAAGCAATTCCCTTTCTAGGTTCAAACCGTCAAAACTCCACTCTGCATAAGACATGCTTGATAACTACAAAATCATAGACACAACTGTCCAAGCTTAATCAGTCTAAAGAGCAGAACAAACGAATCTCTCAACTAGCAATCCCCTTTATGGATTCGAACCATCAAACCCAATCTTTCATAATACATGCTTAATGACCTACGGTATCATAGATAATCGCTAACATAATTCCTTCTTTTTGCGTAATTGCACCTGGTCGGGGGAACTTCGACCGTATAATGATGCCGGTCAACGCCGGTCGATTATTCAACGTATCCCTGGGGCAGTTTCTTTCATCTTTTTTTCACCGAAACCGTCGTGGACGATGAAAACCGCAGGTCCCCTACAGAGGCTGAAAACTTGAACCCCATCTCTGGGAAGGACGACAGACACGCTCGAGACAAAACCGCTTCATCATGATCGATCATCATGTCTGCCCTCATTTTAACGCTGTCTGTATCGATCGCTGCATCGACACACGACCATCATTACGTCCTAATTTGTCTTCTTTCTTATTTGAAAATTGCTTCGCGTTATCTACAGTAGGCAGGCGCACGAGTGGTGACCGCGGCCTCTGGCAACAGATATCTAGATTTTCGGAAGATTTCTAAGGTACTTGCCAACCCTTTTGATTTAGGAGCTCATTTCATTTTCGCAAAGAATAAATAATTTAAAAAATATATTCTTTAATATGATTGCTTATATCATTTAAAATAATTAATTAATAAAAATATATTTATTAGCGATAATAGTTTTTATTTAAACACATTTATGAACGATAAAAATAATTATTGTTTGCTCATTTTCGTAAGCATGACAATCATTTCTTAAATAGAAATACCTTCCAAGTCATCAATTTTTTATGCGAAATAAAACAAATAAATTATTTATCGTTTCCCTTTCATTAATACATAAATAGATAATGTTCAGTTCCGATAGAAATGGATTTTTTTTTTTTTTTAGATCTTATTCAGACCTAATGAATCACAGAATCATATGCAACATATAATATTCTATCTTTGTGAAATAAAGGCAAGAAACATCATTGTGCCATCGCAGCAAAGCAATTGGAGATACATTTAACTAGACAAGAACACTGTAAACATCATGATTTCGTAAGCTGGTCACTTGAATATTATTTCTTTTCTTTTCAATCACGTTACTTTTTTTTTTTCAAAAATCGTGACATCCAAGTGATTGACTAGAAAAATTATAAGTCTGAAGTTATAGCCAAAGTCATTTTCCATTTTTAACAACTTTTGCTCTAACTTTCGCGCTCTTCCGTCACTCTCTCTCTCTCTCTCCAGCCCATATCTTCTCCTCTGCTGTCATCTTCATCCTCGTTTCTCCATCTTCTCTCTGCGCTCTGCTCTCTCTCTCTCTCTCTCTCTCTTTCTCGCCATTTCGGAACCAGTGCACGTAGCTTCGCGCCACTACTGTGCTTCCACGTGATTTTGGCCACTGGGTCGTGGTTGGTGATCTTCTTCCTTCGTCTTCTTGGCGATTTAGACTGATTTGCTGGTGTGATGGGCATTGGTCGCCGTGCGCTTCCTCGACTAGTTTTTTCCGCGCTGGAAGTTTCGCTCTGATTGGCGAGGACACCGAGGATCCGAGAGAAGATGAATATTGTATTGCTCCCGTGTTGACCGTGCGGCAGCAGCAGCGCTTGCTTGCTTGCTTCCCATGACAAGCATTTCGATTTTCACGGATCGTGCAGGAGGATCTTGTCTATGCACTCTTCTCGTACTTCGTGCAGAATATATATTTATATGATATAGTTGAGGCTCGACCACTGGTGGGTTCGATTCGGCTTGTCCGAGGCAGACAGGAAAGCTTTTCTTAGTTCGGTTGTAAACCAAATGCTGATCGATTTTGCTGCCGTTTGACGTTTTCTGTCATTTGGGTTGTCGTGCTCGGCTTGGATTTCTATCCGGAGGAAACTCTTTTTTCAGCGGTTCTCGTTTGAGTTGGTGATCCAACGCTTGAAAGAAACTGCCGGTGTTTTTTTAGTTTGTGGAGTCTGATTTGGGCAATGTCGTACGCCTTCCTCAGCTGCTCTGTCATCTCTCTGTAGACGAAGGAGAAGGTGAAGTTTCTGCGTAGTTTGAACCGAAGTCCGAGTACTCAAAGTTCTTCGCATTTCTTGGTTTGAGCTCGTCGCGGAATTCCTTGGCCATTTTCTTTAAAAACACCCGAATGCTTCTTTGAGATATTGTTTGCGGAGACAATGAGGAGCTGCACATGGAGAAGCTTTGGCAAATGTATTTCCGATTCGGAAGTGCTTGAGAGAAACTTTGATTCTGCCTTAATTTCGTAGTTCCTGGTTCTCAATCTTCTGGGACGGCAGGTATTTGAATTCTTTACGCAATGAGTCAACAGCAGAAGCAAGGCAAGCCGGAGAAGGAGATGACTGATGTGAATGAGAGTGTGGTTGTCGCTGTTAAGGCATCTAGAGAAATTCCGAGGACTGCTCTTGTGTGGGCACTGACCCATGTTGTTCGACCTGGGAATTGCATACTTTTGTTGGTTGTGGTTCCTCAGCCAAATTCAGGTATACCCTTTCTTTACTGCAAATTCTTGTTCTACGTCCTCTCCTAAAGAGCGAGATTAAAGATATCAGCGTGTATAGGAGGACGGTAAGCCAGAAACGATTTTCACTTGTTTCATGGTTTTAAACTTTGAAGCTTCTAGATTCTCACTGCTTGTTAGATTTGACTTCTCAACGTTGCTTCTTGGCCTAAGAAAAATATAAATCTTGCTCTTACCTTGGAATCCAGATGCTTTGGTTGAAATTCATGTTTCTGATGAATTAGATTTTATTTGCCGTTCGATCATGATAGTCATCTGGTTGCTCGGGAAGGCCCTTCTGAGCTAGCCCGGAGGTACTTGGTTTGGAAATGGTCATGTCATCCTTGAATAAGTTCAAGGTTTCATACAATAAGAAATTGCGGAAGCTAATTTCCTTCCTAAAACATACTCAGTCTTAATTTTGGTTCAGTAGGATTTTGGTTTCAGTTTTTAGGTTATTCGATCTGCTATAATGATTAGTTTCAAGGTTTTGATAGTAAGACAAGTTTCTTGGACTTAATTTATCCTAAGCTTAGGTTCTGCCTAGCTGCCCATCAACAATCATGAATAATCGCTGATAGTCCCTTTTCTCCGAGACCAGGTAGAAGATTGTGGGGTTTCCCAAGATTTGCTGGGGATTGTGCTAGCGGTAATTCAAAGTATTACACAGGATCTATTGCAGAGCAGAAAAGTGATATTACAGACTCCTGCTCCCAGATGATCCTTCAGCTCCATAATGTTTACGATCCGAATAAGGTGCTTGTCGTTATGTATAGATCATAATAGCTTCAGTCATGTTTGCTCTTCTAGTCATGTGATATCTTTCACTGGTTTTCGCAGATAAGTGTCAAGATAAAGATTATCTCCGGATCTCCATGTGGTGCTGTGGCTGCTGAGGCCAAGAAAGCTCAGGCTAGTTGGGTGGTATTAGACAAGTAAGTTATTTATTTCATACTCTCACTCAAAAGACCATAGAACTTGTTGATATTGACAGTGTCTAAACTATCTCAGGTCAGGCTCCTGACCAATAGTTTGACCATGGAGAAAATCTTTTAATATGTGAAGTTTGTTGGTCTTGCCTTTTCTCTTCAGACAGCTGAAGCATGAGGAAAAACAATGCCTGGAGGAGCTACAGTGCAATATCGTGGTTATGAAGCGGTCACAACCCAAGGTCCTCCGCTTGAATCTGGTGGGATCACTGAAAAAGGAATCTGAACATGCCAGTGCCTCGATTTCTGAGATGGATCAAGCATTGGATAAGCATCACAGTTGCAATAGCGATGCGTCAAATTCTATCCGAGGGCCAGCAGTGACTCCAAGTAGTAGTCCAGAATCAGGGACGGTTTTCACAAATACTGAAGTGGGGACATCATCAGTGTCCAGCTCTGATCATGGAACTTCCCCATTTTTGACCTCAGAAATGACTAGAGAAATAAGAAAACAAGAATTAATGTCCATTGAAGAATCAAAGAATCTTGATCAATGTACTTCAGACTCAGAAAGCGAAACTCAATCGCTATCTTCAACAAGCTTGAGGTTTGATTCATGGATGGCAGAAGTTCTTTGTTCTCACTGTCAACCCTCGAGATGCTCTCAAGAAGACTCTGTAGGATTAAGGGCTAATAATAAGGCCCATATGCCAGTAGTATTGACATCGCCAAATAAGTTCTCAAAACAGGATGGAAAAGTTGATATTGGAGTGCCAAACTGTAGAAATGATTTGGAATACAATGGAATTGTGAGAGAAGCAACTTCAGTATCCAGACATGCGCTTCCTGGTCCCCCTCCATTGTGTTCCTCCTGCCAGCACAAGGCCCCTGTTTTTGGTAAACCTCCAAAATGGTTTACCTATGCTGAGCTCGAGCTTGCTACTGGAGGATTTTCAAAGGCTAATTTCTTGGCAGAGGGAGGTTTCGGATCTGTGCATAGAGGGGTACTTCCAGATGGCCAGGTGGTTGCTGTCAAGCAACACAAGTTGGCTAGTTCTCAGGGGGATCAAGAGTTCTGTTCAGAAGTTGAGGTCCTGAGCTGCGCTCAGCACCGAAATGTTGTTATGCTGATTGGATTTTGTATAGAGGACCATAGAAGGCTGTTGGTTTATGAGTACATATGCAATGGTTCATTGGATTCTCACCTTTACAGTAATGTTCTTTTCTTCTTGCTCAAGTTAGCAGCGGTGTATCTAGAGTCTCGACAAAGCTTGAGTACATGATGGTTAATTTTCAGTGGAACTATATAATCAAATAGAATATTTCTTATAAACAACCATCAATATAGGACAGGCCATATCTCGAAGAAGTTGGCAATCTTAAGTTGTCAATACAGTACTTATGTAGAATGTAGATGCACTTTGGTTCATGTTGATCAAATACACATATAAATACCGTGTAGTTTGGGGCTATGCCTCATGAGATAAAGGAAGTTCTGTACTAGACATGACTGTGTAGTCTAAACACGAGTGATAAGTAACTTTAGATTGTCTGAGCTAATGAAGGATTTTGCTATCAGGCTGTCATCAAGAGCCATTAGAATGGTCATCTCGGCAAAAGATTGCCATTGGAGCTGCTCGAGGACTACGGTATCTTCATGAAGAATGTAGAGTGGGTTGCATTATCCACCGTGATATGCGGCCGAACAACATCCTTGTGACTCATGATTTTGAACCTTTGGTACTGGTTCTTCTCATAGTTATTCAAAGTTCTGATGAAATATGAAGTCCCAGTCATACAGATTCATCACCCTTACTTAAAATTTTCTTCTATCCATAGCTACAAAAGCATTTTGACTATATAAGGCGTGCTGCTTGTGCTAGGAACATTAAAAGCATATCCAATATCATAGATTTGTATGTTTCTGAATTGGTAAGTTCCTTATCTCAATGCCTCGTTTGCTAGGTTGGTGATTTTGGACTCGCAAGATGGCAACCTGATGGAGATATTGGCGTAGAAACACGAGTGCTTGGAACTTTTGGGTTAGTCTTAACACTATTTTCCGGCATTGCTACTGAGTATTCATATATTCGAGAAATTCAGTTGGATAATTTCCCCTGTGAAGGTATTTGGCTCCAGAGTATGCACAAACAGGCCACATTACAGAAAAAGCTGACGTTTACTCATTTGGGGTGGTCTTGGTGGAGTTGGTGACCGGAAGAAAAGCAGTCGATCTTAATCGGCCCAAGGGCCAGCAGTGTCTGGCAGAGTGGGTATGTTGTGAATGAATTTTCAATCTATCCCAACATGTCTAAGTTTCGTTTATAGGAACCTGACTTTTTCTATGTTCTATTGATCTTGTCCATAGGCACGGCCCTTGTTAGTAGAGTATGCAATTCATGAACTGATTGACCCTCGCTTGGGGGATCAATTTTCAGAGCAAGAGGTTTATTGCATGCTCCATGCTGCATCGCTGTGTATACGACGGGATCCTGAATCCAGACCTCGCATGTCACAGGTACAGACTTTGATAAAGCAATGGAATGCCAAATGGTAGTCACATGTTAGACGTTTGTACGTACACATTGAACAGGAGTGCGTTCTGCTGGAGTTGGATACTTGAATCATATTGAAATTGTTGGTCGTTTCGGAGAGACTTCTGCAGCGGTTTGTTTCGAAGAGACTTTGAATTAACATTTCTTTCGCATTTGTTTTTTTTTGGGAGAAGGTGCTTCGAATCCTGGAAGGGGACATGCACATAGACGCAAATTACATGTCGATCGCCGGGATCAATGTTGGAAGCCATAGTGGAAGGATTGATGTCGGAAGGATCCGTGACGAGCAGCAATACCACAGTGGTCCTCTGTTAGACGAAACCGGGCAAGCATTCGCTAGAAAACTCTCTCTTCAGTCACTAAACACTTCTCTACGGGAGAGAGATAGATCAAGGAGGAGATCATATGGGGGTGCCCTATGAAATAGCAAGCGAGCTCATCTGATCAGATAATCATATCACACGAATCCCTTTTGGTAATTCTTTGAAGTCTCTTTTGTCCCTTGACTCTTAGATTTTTCTTTTCTGTACAGTGAAAGGGTAGTTCATATCGATGTAGTTAAGTATTGTTATTCCTCGAACATTTAAGAAAATACCAATTATATAGCAATGTCGAAACGCGGAGGCAACTTTCTATATTGCATCACATTGTATAATGTATTTTTTTTCCTTTTGTGCTATGGATCGACTTCTTCGATGAGCTGGTCGAATGGTCGAACTCGTCGTATGATGGGGTGCGATCAAGTTGGAGGATTCCTCGTAGGCTCATGTTGAGTTTCCAAATTAGTTAATTCTTAATTGAGAAAACCGAAAAGAAGAAAACCAACAAAATTTAACTGGGAAATGTTTTCGCGAGATTTATTTTGAAACAAAGCTCTAAAATGAAGAGCTGGATCTTGTAGTAGATGAATTTGACACGTTTCCTCAAGGGAAACCAAAGCTCATCCAAATTTCCAAGTAAATAACTTAACTCTGATTACTTATACCTCTGACCTTAATTAGCTTCCTAATTATAGAATAATTTATGTTTTGCTCTCTCCCGTACACGCAAGCAAGCCCCTGAGCTGAGCATGGGATAGACATAGTCAGCTAAATTAAGAACGTGGGTATTTTGATTTTTTTTTAATAGCCGAAATGTAAATGATAATTGCTTTCTCATGTCTATCGTGAGAAAGAAAAGGCAGGAAATACTTGATTACACGGACATAGAAAACATGATTAAACAAGCTTCATTCGGCTTTTTTTTTTTCCCATGAAACATACATAATCACACACGTCTTTCCTAGTAAGACCACGCATATTTCCAGGAATTATTCAAATCTAGATATAAACAAGTCTTCTGTTGTTCCAAAAAATGGTAAACCGATACAGGATCTTGTCATTTGTCCTGAAGCATATCCAATGAATCTTTGCTGGTCAACAACAATTCTGAGTTGACCAGGCAAAGTCTAATCGATTCGAACCCCTTTTTTTCTGTATTTGAAAGGAGGGTTTGAATTGGGCTCAAGAGACTTCGACTTGAAGTGAAAGACTTTGTCAGCTGATGAAGCTTTTGCCTCCAAGAAAATAGAAAGAAACAAGAGGATTTCTTCCACGTTTGTCTCTCTTCGACCCCCTTACGTTCTTGGTTTCTATTGCTTCTTAAACCGCAACAGCAATCTCCCCAACCTGACTTTGTGTATATGAATCCCATTACTGCAACGTTTTCTTTCTCATGTCCGGCGTCGACCCAAATCAATCTCTCTCTCTCTCTCTCTCTCTCTCTCTCTCTCTCTCTCTCTCTGAGTTTTGAAGGCCTTAGTAGTAATGGAGGGAAGGAACAGGCTTCTTCACGGGACATTGGAAGCCACCATCTTCCATGCGACAACTTACACCCCACTTTTCCCAATCAGCGTAAGTATATCCCGTATCGGATCACATTGCTCACATGATGACAATGATGATTCCCGTAGAATTCGAAGCTTATATAAGCCATTTTCTTTTTGGCCACATTCTTAGTGATTCCTATGTAGCCTCATAGCTTGTGCACGAGCTCTTCCTTTTTTTTAGTTAGAGTACGAAAGGATTTTTGTCAATGTTCAAGACAAAGATGGTGGTCAAATTCTTTTGCCCAAATGTTCATAGTGATCGGAGCTACAAGTTAGATTGAATGGCATTATCATTTGCAGATATTTAAATTTAAAGTTGGATTGGAAGAAGTTTTCCGTGACACCTACAAGAATTTCTAGTTCTAGTTTTGTGTGTTTTGATCGTTGTGTAGCATTTTCTGGTTGGAGAGATGCGTGTTTGATCCCGAGCTAAGAGATGGTCGTTTTTTTAATGCTCAGAGTTCAAATCTTGCAGTGTATATTAGCATATGGAAGGCCCATCCACGTTACGATCAAGATAAACGACGAAACAGTAGCCAAGACAAGCGAAAAACATGATCGCATATGGAATCAAACATTTCGGATCCTCTGTGCTCATCCATTCAATTCAGCCATCACCATCACGATGAGAGCAAGCTGTGTAATCCTGGGAAAGATCCATGTACAGGCAGATCAGCTCCTAAATGAAGCTAGTTTGATTCATGGGTTTTTCCCTCTTCAGATGGAAAATGGTCAGCAGAATGAGAAATTGAAACTCCAGCTAATCCTGTGGTTCAAACCAGCAGAGATAGAGCCGAGCTGGTCGAAGATACTCGCCAATGGCAAATTCGGCGGCCTTTGGAATGCCACATTCCCTCAGAGATCCAACTGCCAAGTCACCCTTTATCAAGATGCTCATCATCTCTCCGGGTTCCGCCCTCCATTTGGCTTTTGCGGGACTCCGAGGAGGCTCTGGGAGGATATATTCGAGGCCATTGCAGGTGCGAAGCATCTGATTTACATTGCAAGCTGGTCTCTCAATCCAAACATGGTTCTGGTAAGTGGAAACATGGGACACCACCTTGTGCCCTGCACTTTTCAGAAGCATGACATTTTCCTTCTGCAGGTCCGCAGCCCGGAAACGAGCATTCCACATGCTTTGGAGTTAGTCTAGGCGAATTGCTGAAGCGAAAGGCCAAGGAAGGTGTAGCGGTGAGAATTATGATTTGGGACGATGCGACATCACTGCCCATAATCAAGAATGGCGGAGTAATGAACACCCACGACGAGGACGCCCTCGATTACTTTAGGCACACCAGAGTTGTCTGCAGATTATGCCCAAGATTGAATAACAACTTCCCAAGTTTGTTCACTCACCACCAGAAGACCATCACAGTCGATGCGCCGATGCATAATAATCCAAGCGACCGAGAGCTTGTGAGTTTTCTTGGGGGGGTAGATCTCTGTGCTGGCCGATTCGATACGGAAGAACATTCTTTGTTTCACACACTCGATACGGAGCTCCACAGCCAAGATTTTTACCAAACAAACATTTCAGGAGCTAACATTCAGAAAGGCGGGCCGAGGGCACCATGGCACGACACTCATGCGCGTATCCTGGGCGAGGCTGCTCGGGATGTGCTGACCAATTTCGAGCAGCGATGGACCAAGCAATGCGACCCTTCTCTGTTAGTTCCCGCCACTTCCATAGCGGATCTGGCTCCAGAAACTACTTACAGCATTTCAGCCGAGCGGGATTGGAATGTGCAAGTCTTCCGGTCGATTGACCATGTATCGGCTAGCCAAATTACTTTGGAGAAAAGCATCCATGAAGCTTATGTCGAAGCAATTAGGCGAGCTGAGAGGTTCATATACATTGAGAACCAGTACTTCATAGGCGGATGCCGTCTGTGGGAGAGGGACACTCACAGTGGTTGCGCAAATCTAATCCCGATCGAAATTGCTCTGAAGGTGGCGAACAAGATAAAAGCAAAAGAGAGATTTGCTGTATACATAGTGATACCGATGTGGCCAGAAGGAGTGCCCGAAAGCGAACCGGTGCAGGACATACTGCATTGGACAAGGCTTACCATGGCAATGATGTATAAGTTGATCGGAGAAGCGATACAGGAAAGCGGCAAACCAGGGCACCCGAGAGATTATCTGAACTTCTTCTGCCTCGCAAACAGAGAAGGGGAAGTTAAAGGGGAGTTTACTCCTCAGTCTTCTCCGCAACATGCGACGCAGTACTGGAATGCTCAGAAGCACAGGAGGTTCATGGTTTATGTTCATTCCAAGCTCATGATAGGTATCACCAGACATTCATCTGATAATTCTTCTCATACTATTGTCATTTGAATCTTTTGGCAATTACTTAATCAATGACCTCATCTAGTAAGTCTATAATTGCTCATATCACTATGATTTATGTTTTTATAGTATGATCTTTATAGAGAAAAATAAGTCGAATAACCATGCTTTTCCTAAACTGCAAATATTCATCTTAAACCCTGGAGGTGGTTCTGTATCTTGCAGTGGATGATACCTACCTCTTGATCGGATCAGCAAATGTAAACCAAAGATCGATGGCTGGCCAAAGAGACACGGAGATCGCCATCGGGTGTTACCAGACGAAAGAAGGCAAAAACGAGATGGCTCGTGGAGATATACACGAGTACCGTATGTCGCTTTGGTACGAGCACACTAGGCAAGCCGAAGAGATGTTCGGAGAACCTCAGACTTTGGAATGCGTAGAGAGGATGCGCTCCCTCGGAGAGGAGATGTGGAGAATCTATAGCGGTGAAGAAGTGGTGGACATGGAAGGCGTCCACCTAGTCAAGTACCCAATCGACGTGAAGCAAGACGGCTGCGTCGAGGATCTGGTCGATGGCGACGGCCACTTTCCCGACACCAAAACTCTGGTAAGAGGAAGACGGTCGATATTTCTTCCGCCTATACTCACGACATGAACGAAAAAATAGGGAGAAATGTGGACATTTTTACATACATAACATGGAATAAAAGATTCAAGTGTACATTAGAGAGGAAAAGATAAAATACAGATGGTATTTTTAGGGCAATGGATGAGTAAGTCAGATACTTCCGGTGGTGAAATCAGGTGAAAAAAAAGGTAAGAACCTCACCTGATCTCATCAGATATGTGATGGGAAAGTACTTGCAAATCCTTGGTCCAAAAACGCCGAGGAATAAAATAATGCAGCAGCAAAATTCTCGATCGTTAATTAGCTTCGAAGTGCAGCAGCTTGTCTAAGGAGACACAATTTTTCTTTCAGTCTGATGATAGAAATAGCCCATGACTGTTCGATAATCAACCTTAAAAGGAAAAATGCCACCAAAAATATCAAATTATGCCATTTTGGACAATTTCACCATAAACTTTTTTGGACAATTTCACCATAAACTTTTTTTCGTGTCACTAAAAATCCCAAATTATGTCACTTGGGACAATTTTACCATAAACTTGTTTTTGTGCCGCTAAAAACCCCAAACTGTGTTACTCATGACAATTTTACCTTGAATTTTTTCTTGTGCTACAAAAAACCTTAAATTATGCCACTTAGGACACATTTATCCCAAATTTTTTAACTGAAGAGCATTTTTGTCTTTTTTTCTTCTTTTTTTTTCTCTCTCTCTTCCCTTTGCCATGGCCGGCAAAGGGAAGCTGGCGAGGGCAACCCTCACTAGATCTGGCGGGGGCAACCCTCCCCGGCATCGAGCGAGGGTCGCTCCTGCTAGATTCGGCAAGGACCACCCTCGCCGGCTTCCCTTTGCCGGCCAAGGTAGAGGAAGAAAGGAAAAAGAAAAAAGAAAAAAGAAAAAAAGTAAAAAGACGAAAATACCCTTTAGTTAAAGAGTTTGGGGTAAATGTATCCCAAGTGTCGTAGTTTAGGATTTTTTGTGGCACAAAAAAAATTTTAAGGTAAAATTGTCTCATATGGCATAGTTTAGGATTTTTGGTAGCACAAAAAAGTTTAGGGTAAAATTGTCCCAAATGACAAAATTTAAGATTTTTGATGGTTAAAAAAAAAGTTTAGGGTAAAATTGCCCCAAACGACAAAATTTAGGATTTTTGATGGTACAAAAAAAGTTTAGGATAAAATTATCCCAAATGATATAGTTTAGGATTTTTGGTGGTATTTTCCCACTTTAAAATGATCGACGCATTTTGAAAGCTTCGAGCACGTTGATCGGATCGAGTTGTTGCACTCGCAAAAAACAAAAGCCATAGCTTCATTTTAGCTTTTAGACCGAGTCCCAGACAATTTCTCATCCAACGAGCGGATCGGACTCATTAGTAATGAGTCTATACAACAAAACTCAGCTCATACTTTGTCCTAAATCATGTAAAGTTCTTCATAAGGCTAAACTTATCTTAAACCACCCGTCACATTGCGTTATTGAACAACATTTGACCAACCTCATTATCTCTTTATTTACTCTAACAGCAACAACTCCTACACGTAACAACCATTGGGTCGACATCTCTTCGACATTCCCACGCTCCCTTTTTGTTTCCACGGACAATGCATATCTAGATCCTACAACGTTGATTGCCCTAAAGTACGATGAGACTCCATGCATTACGTTATGAATATTGGTCCCGACCATCTGCCGAGCTGAATAACAGTACGAGAATTTCTCCAATATGATATGGGGTTTCGTCTTGTTTTTCAGAGAAAGCACAATATAGATGTCTCCAGTCTAAACTAATCGGATAAGTCAACAAACTACGGGGGAAAAGAATGCTCATCCACCGGCGAAGGTCCAGTCCTAGAGAGTGAATCGCTAAACATTTCATTAATTATTCTCATGTGGCCACCTTTGTAAGGTATAAGTAACTCTTACAGTTTCAAGTCGTGAATTTCTCCGATATGAAAAATGAGAACAAGTAGACAGTGACCAAAGAGATAGTATCAGCCAAAAACAGTCACCGAATCTCGCAATGAAGACCAAAAACATATCACCGCCTCATCAGACTGCCTCCCTGGAGGCACCTTATTGTGCCTTAATCCTGCCAGCATTCATGTGGCAATTTCACCCATGAAGAATATGAATATATGATGCCCTCTGCTAGTATGAACAACCTTTTAAGTGTGTATCTGCTGGATATGATCCAGTCTACGAGCAGAGCAACGGTCTCCCAACAAACTCTTCCACTATGCTGAACAAAGAAAAAAATCTCAACTTAGAAAAGAAAGCGAACAAGATAGACATCAGGATGCATTAAAATGACAAATCTTTGAAATTGCCACATAACAACTCTTATAAGGAAAAGAATAAGGAAATTAGTATATAGTAAACTAAAGGAGCAAATTTGAGATGTTAACACAAGGCACCAAAATTATATCATAAAATCTTGACTTAAAGAATGCAAATTATCAGAATAGGAATGTCTTCATCACACATTCAGGCTAAATTCATTGATCTTCTATGCATATAAGGAGAGAGAGAAAGAGGGAGGGAGAGTCGCCAAAAAAAAATGTTTCTAGTTTCACTGCTCTTAAGAACAGAGGATCTATAAAAAAAATTGGCATCCCCCATTAGCCAACTCCTTTCTGGTTGTAGATCAGATAGGATTTTCCTATTATTGTCAATGATGTGTGTATAGTGAAAATGAATTATCACAAGTTCAGTTGGTACAGGTCTAACCTATAGTCATTGGATGGACATCCAACCCATTTGGCTCCCCAGCAGAAAAATGTGAAATCCTCCAAGTCGGGCATCGCGAGAAAATCTCTCCATCTGCAAATACATGCAAGACAGTTTTAGAAGAAATAAGCAAATCATTAACACATCCAGTATCACTGAAACATCTAATACAGATATCACCCAAAGAGTGAAGAAAGCATCAACAAAAGAAATCAAATGTAAAGACCATGTACAAAATTGTAACTACAAAGTGATCTAACAATTCTAGCCTGAATTGGAACAATCAATTCAGGTATTGCAGCAGCTTGGATCATGTTGCTTAAGTGAGGTATTTGTGTGCTTGTATTACCAGTGATAGCAGCAGTAAAGTACAAATGGTTTTGCCAAACAAAGATAAAAACTGCTCCTGCTTCCAAGCCTATTATGAAGATAGTTTTCCATGGACCATAGGCCACTGAGCTAATGCTTCCAATTGCATTTAGTGAAACTTCCCTTCTCATAATCAAAAGCTTTTAATATTACCCAGTAAACTATCTATGAAAATAAATAAATAAATAAATAAAACTCAATAACATTCCATTTCTAAAGATATACCATCAGAAGATGTCAATGGGATGAGGAAACACGCAGCCTATTCACATGAAAAATCTAATTGTCCAAACATTTACACGCAAGCACACAAGACTGTTCCAAAAGCTGATAACTGCAGTCCTCAGTACCCTCAATGAGACTGAAACAATGAAACTATGCAGCTTGATCTACCTGATCGCACTCATTTCTATACTGAAACTAGTAGCCGTACTGAAAAGGACAGACATTCTGATATACTTAGAAGGCAAAACTTAAGACCTTCAAGCTGATGTTCCCCAAAAAAGGCAACAATCTTTGCTCAACAGAGGGACAAGACAGTCATGAGATGCTCACCCACAAGAGAAATGATGGTTCTGGAAGTGACTTCATCAAATCAATTTGCAGTAGATTACCTATATTGCCTTGTTCACAAAATGCTTGCAGCTATGCCAAAATAAAACAAAAGACTAAGAAGCACCTCTAGGCGAGTTCCTAAATGCAACAAAATTCTTGTTCTCCGGAGGTTCCAAACACTAATAAAAAATTTCATGAGGCACCAATGCTCAAATCTAGGGAAAAAGTAGCATGACGCCTATCATTACTAAAATGGCTGCTGAAATTGGTGACTCCACCAGAAACATATTTACAAAAGATGGCCATATATAGACTACAAGTATAGGAGCTGTAGACATTTTGTCCTCATAGCTGGAAGCAATTTTCCATGCAATCTGCTAGATAAAAATGAAAACCCATACCAAGAACCAAAGGAGCATCACCTATTTCAACCTAAACCCATACCCTACTACATTAATGGTTCTATTCATCTTGCTTCTGCTTGCTGGCCAAAACAAAATTCTTGCTTCTGGCAAATTATGAACAATTCCTTCCCAAAGATAATCATGGAGAACTATTTGAAAGTTCCACAAATGTGCACCATCCACTATAATATTTGTTAATCGATCAAGGGCCTCCATTTATTGCCAAATATTAAGCAGTGAGGCAAGGGATATTTCAGCATTCAGTGTCTAGTACAGTATTGACACTGAGAATTCTAACATAGTTCTGCACAACGATTACAATCTCAAGGCCATTCAGGTAACAAGACCATTAAGTCTCTGCTGAAAGCCAAATTTAGAAATTCATCTATATGCCTAATGGAACAGCAACATCATCTTAGGAGCATCCCAAAATGTATAACTCCCAAACTACTTTCCAAGCACCATCCTACAAGGAAATGCAATCTTGAAAGCTCCTAATTTCTACCCATATGTCATTTAAACACTGGTACAATGACCAAACTGACCAGCAGGAGCATATCAAATATGGCGCACAACCAAAAGAGAGAATGGATTACACAGCTCATAGGATGACAAAGCAGCAGCGGATGAACAGCTAACATAAATCATCTGAAAACATCAGGACATGAAATCCATGTCTCTGGCATCCAGGTTCGAAAGAGAATACTTGCCTATAGGAGGTGGGATTCAATCCAGTTTGTAGTATTTCGGAAGATAATGCAGGTTCACCTCAATCCACAAAGAAGCGAACTTTTGATGTGCCCAGGTAGAATCTTGGGAAAAAGAAAGAACAAGAATATGGTGCAATCAAATCAGATGGGGTGCCACAATAAATCAGCCCAAACATCCTAAGGGGATGATGATGGCATTAGATGCTCTTCTCAAGTATCCAGAGTTCCAAGATCAACAACAGAAGCTCGTCCTCTGCTCAGCATGCACAGAAGTGTGCACAGGGTATTGGACCATCCTTGCCTGTTTCTCCCGTCGGATCATAGCATGCTCCAGCTTCCCTTCTCAAGTAGAACTCTCACAACTCCACCATAACCCACTATTAACTAACTCTAGCAGAAATCTTAACTAGAAGCCTGGACCATTGTCTCTTCAACATCTCCATTGGAAAGTGTTATCCTAGAAAAGTTGATATCGTCTATTTCACCATCTCCAATGGACAAAATGAGGCGAGAAAAACTTAAAATGTGCCAGTTCCTGACAAGTATCCTAGCCAACTTCATGCAACTAAAGATGAATTGACCAAAGGAGCGTACTTGAATCTATTAGCAATTCAACACAACCTCAACAACTTAAGTACCAAAATGTTCACATGCTTAATGGGACACCACCCCTTCTTGTACCAACTTCAATTGGAGCTTACTAAGCTTCCTTTTGGTATATATTACAAATAAAACAAGTTAACAACTTCTGCACTATAGTCAATCATAATACAGTCATCTCCAGTAAGCATGCATGCCCCAATGTGCATAAAGCATTCTCCAATACCTACCTAAAATGGTCACAGAGAAAAACACTTCTAATCAAGGCAAGAGACCTTTGTTCTTTCACTTTAAAATGTTCTATCCTTTCCATTTGTGTCTTACCAAATTGGGAAAAGTTTACACTGTGAACTCATACTTGTTAACCGCTAGTGCGAACCTTGCAATAAAGATGCAGAGATGCATCTCCTAACGATGATACCAAAACACCGAACCATCAAAGTTTTCAACTGCAAAGCATCTCCGTTACTAGCACAAGAATTCCAAATGAACTCCTTTAAAAAGTTGAATTCAGGTACAAGCACATCCCAAAAGTTTTTGTGCTTATATCACACACAGAGTGGCGCTTGAAGCCATTCTAACCTGCAAATCTCCAGAACTTATTGGCTGATTGACTCACGCACTTCAGCAAGAAAAACCTCACCACAGAGCGCTAAGGTCCTCTTTAGATAGAAGTCAAGGCTGTTAGCCAGTCAAGTATGCAATTAAATGGATAAATCCCCAATAAACCAGAAAATGGGTCTCCAGGAAAATTTGAATCTTGAGAGACCCTGATTGTAGCATCTTGGATAGTAATGCCTTTAGTGAGAAAACTTTGCCTCCTTACTTATCAACTAAGTGGTATACTACTGAACGAAACAGCTTTCGATTTCTGTGATACCTTTCTTATGGATGTCCAAATCCAGCAACCTAGATACACACCACTCAACTGAGTTGCAAGACACAGGCTCCCAATAGAAACCAACCAATAAATAAGACTTTTCAAGCTAATAAGTTTGCAAAATACACAGCTTATCAGACCTTAGACCTCCACTGCAAAAGTAGTACATGAAGACCCAAGGTGCATATCCAACGTTAAAAAAAAAAGGCAACATTAAAACTGAACAATTATTGAGAGTTCACATGGATTCTAGAGAATTCATATTTAGCTCATAAACACAAATAAAGGAACGATAACTGATGTCCTTTGAGACTATAAAACAGTAACATGAAATTCCTAGATAAGAAGTTAAAGATACTAACGATGCATTCAGATAACAGACTACTGATGTGGTGTGCCAATTGATAAATCTGTGCCATCCCTCCTGTTAACTCATTCAACCACTCAGCAAATGACATGTGCATATTCAGTTACAACCATCACCGTCCAACTCTCAACGACGATTAATGCGAGGCTTGTCATGTCCTCCCCGTGAAGCAGATCCAGGACCATAAAGAGGACCATTGCCAGAACCCTGCCAAACACAGGGATGGTATGTTAAATGATGCATATATAATTATCAACCTTTAACACTACAATATGCAGAAATTTCTTGTCCATATCCACGAGTAATTTTTATTAAGTCCAATCATGTATGGGGCAATGACAATTTAATGGATACGAACCAGGTGAACACCATAGCCATCCCCATATGGTGCAGCAAAGCTCGCTTCCCCAGGGTTAAATTTCCTCCCGTAGGGTCCTCCACCTGAAGGCACCACAAACTGAGACAGTTGGATTATGTTGGATAAATATACACGAAATCAATGGTCAACAATAAGCCCACAAGAAAATTTTCAGCATCATAGTCCTACTAAAACGTAATGGCAAAAGCAGAAGTGGCATTATACGGCGAATGAATGAACCAAATTGACTTTGTTAGGAAACTTTTTAATTCATAGATAAATGCAATCGCGCCATGGTAGATCGAAGAAGAAAAACGTTCTCATATCTAAGAAGACACTAAAAAGGGAGGGCGGGATGCCATACCAGCACCCCACGATCTGACATCACCAGCAGTGAGTTCAGCACGCAATTTCTCGACCTCCCGCGCCATAGAAACCAAATTATTCTCCATTGCCTGTCTTTGCTCCACCAATTCGATGTTTGCTTTCCTCTCATACTCGAAGGTAGATCTACAGAAATAAAATCTTCTGTCAATACCCTACGCGAGAACATCTATCTGACAAAGTTCGAACTGGCCAATGAACGACAAGCCATATACTGCACATTAGCGTAGGTTTCAGCCAGAACGCCATAAGTGAAGGCATACAAACCTAGCATGCATGAGCTCCTGGTTGAGACCATCAATCTCCGCCCTCAGTAGAGAAATCTGCTTATTTTCAGCCTTCAATCTAGCGACGTCCTGCGTCAGAGTTTGAACTTGCCCAGCAAGATCCTGCTTCATGTTATTCAGCTTCTGAACTTCAGAGCGAAGCTGCGCAGCTTCCTTTTTCAAAGGCTCAGCCGCGCGAAGATCGGCTTCGAGCTTCATACCCTTCTCGATAAACTCCCTCGAGTGCATCTCGTGTTCCGCGCGAATATCCCCAATAACAAGGTTCATCCGGTGAAGCTCCTCCTTGGCCGCACCGAGCTCCCGCTGCAGCGCAATCCGATCCTCGACCAATCTGCGGTTATCCGCCAGCACCCTCCGGAGCTCGGCGTGCTGCATCTCGAGCTCCTCCTCCAACAGAGCGGGAGGAGGGGGCGGCCGGGGCATCGGCGGACCGCGGGCATAAGGGCCTTCGGGAGGGTAACCGCGCCGGCCATTAAACGGTTCGCGCAACACGCGACTCCTCCCCGCCATTTTTCAACCTGCAACAAATTTATCTCGCGTCGATGCCGCCCGGCAATCGGAACGGCGAGGCAATCGAACAAGCTCGAATCCGACAACCTCCTCGGAGATTCAAAAAGACATCGTCGGTTCTGCGCGACCTACCATCGCTCGTCAGCCCGCGATTTCCGATCTCGAACGCGCGTTCCGTATGGCGGATCGAAGAAAAACTGAGAGGAGAAGAAGAAGGAGAAGGAGATGAAGATGAAGAACAAGCGAAGGAAGCAATCACCGATTCGGAACCCTAGCTCGAGGAAGAGGAAGACGACGGCCGGCCTCCGTTGTGTTAAAAAAGCTGCGCCTTTTTCTCTGATAAACAGGAAATTTTCCTTTTCTAGAAATCGTCGAAAAAATCGGATTTGTTTTTTTTTTCCTTTTTTTAGTCGTGCTCGTAAAAAATTCTTAAAGATGATTATTTGATTTGCCCGGAAAACTTTTGTTGAATAATATTTGCCGAGAGAATAAAAAAAAATTCGAGGAATAAATACATCTCGAGACTTTATTTATCAATAATAACATGGCAAGATCTAATATTGGTGAATTCCTCTTATGATTATGTTGTTTATTTGCTGATTATTCTCGTGTATTATAATCACTTGTAGTAATTTCTATTGAATATATAACACAAATTATTAAAGTTTCACTTTCTTTTGTACAGTAATACAAAAGATGCTTATGTTCTTAAGTGACCTCTTACCTTCCTTTCCAAAATGTTTATTGAACAATCTATTTTTAAATCATATATATGAGAATAAATGCTCGATTTAACAAATTCAAATAAGAATACTTTAAATATCTATTTGATCCATTAATACTGCAAATTCCAATTTCGTTTGCATAATTTCACACTTTTTTTCTCGTAACATATGATAATCTCATTTTCCAACAATATAAAGCATTATTAATTCTTTGATCCACAGTTATAAAGTAGATGTGATCATCAACTTGGTAACATAAGAACTTTTGGACAGGTCTCGATAAGTCAATAGTTATAGCTTGGTTCAAGTGGGTATCATGGCAGCTCGATTTCGAATCTCGTATATTTAAGTTTTTATCACGGACAGTCTTCGAGCGACAAATTAAGTGTAGCTCAATTGATTGGCTTTGATATAAATGCCGAGCTCAAATATTTGACTTCATGGAAAAAGAAGTTCATACTTAAACTATAGGCATATACCATACTGTTCAAGCTCTCAACTTGCATAGATGCTATTAACATAGCTTTAGAAATACCATTTATTTATCAATTTTATTGAATAACCTAGAAATGTGGGAGGAATTATGAATGTCCATTCGTATATTGTTTAGATGTCATTGAATGCGGTAGATAAATCTCTAATTACACTAGCTCAATTGATTATTTTAAGTCCAAATCACCTAATGTTTTAAATAGTGCAAGGCTTAAGTTCTTATCAATTATATTATATAGACATTCAAATAATACTCACTATTTCAAATTTGATAACATACTAATACAATTTATCATTTACATTGCCGGTATTGTCCAAAATTTGTTGTTCAATACACAAAAATTCGGCACTCAAATTCAATATTTAGAATTTACAGTAATTATATTTCAACTTTATCAAATCAATCAACAATGAAACTTAACGTGTTGTTATCTCTTATAGTGAGTTACATCCGAATCATTTGATTTATTTTTGTAACAAATGTAAATAATTATTTTTAAGAAAATATTTTTTAAATCATTCATTTTTTTGTAAAATAAAAATAATTATACATCATTCCATCCGGTCATCATTATCTTCTTATTCTACAAAGTAAATCACTACTGTGTATATGAGTTTACTGAATTACTCTTCGATTCTAATATCTCATTCGATCGAATTCGAAGCTTTCACAACCACAAATATAGAATTTCACATATAACTATTTTTTTCCATAATTTTCTGCGATTTAAATAATCTAAATTTTTTCTCCAAAAAAGATTGAAATTCTGGTTGGGAAAACGAGAAAGAAATTATTTACTTTTAGCTCACAGGCCCTGCTTATTTTTTTCTTTTTAAAAAGGTTGAAATGATAAATTGGGGACATCAGGTCGCTTCGAGTCCCAACGATCGATCAGACTTGGGAGGGTGGTGGTGCGGTGGTGGTGCGGTGGGCTCAGGAAGGGAACCACGGCCGACTCGCGGGCGCAGCCAGCCACACGTCACTCGGCTTAAACGAGAGCTCGGGGGTTAGCGCGCGAGAGAGGGCAAATCCATCTTCTTTCTTCTTCTTCTTCTTCTTCTTCTTCGCGGGGCCTCTGATTTCTTCCATTTCGCTTCTCTCTCTCTCTCTCTCCGTGGGAAAATCTCGTACCCCCCGACCCCCGGCCCGTCGCTGTTCGCAAAACCCTAATTCCGCAGCCTCCCCCGACGGCGGCGGACGCAGCAGCATGAGCCGCTACGACAGTCGGTCCGGCGACCCAACCTCCTACCGCGACCGGAGAAGGTAAACGATTCACTCACTCCCCCCTCCTTCCCCGGGTTTCTCTACATTGGGGGCGTTCGTCGCCCGGCGGGGCGCGCCCCGATTACGTTTAGCCTCGAACGGGTTTTTCGGAGTCGTAGTTTGACTTTATTCCGTGGGTTGGGGCGACTTCTCGGTCCCCGTGGAGTTGAACTCGCCTAGCAGTAGTGAATGGTCATGGTTAGCTATTGCGTTGTTTGCTTTTCGACCTTTGCTCCCGTCCACGTTTAACAGTCTATGGGAGTGTGCTTTTGCGGACTGTGAATTGCACTTCCATGATCCATACGTAGCCTTGCTGAAAATTTTATCTTTGGTATGGTGTTCGAGCCTTCCGTGATCGATTAATGAACGGTTTGCTTTAGCTTACGCTTGTTCTCGTAGGATTTTTAGCAGGCTATGACAGTAAGTTCATTAATCGGATGTTGTGATGGACATTTGTTTACTGTGTCTGTCTGTGTCTTTTGTAGTGATTCTGGGTTTGGTGGAGCTTCCAGCTATGGTGCCCCAGCCCGGTCTTCAGCAGGTAGAAAGGATTATGATGGTGCTGAGTCGCCGAGGAGGACGGATTTGGATGGTTTGACTCCTTTTGAGAAGAACTTCTATGTCGAGTCACCATCGGTGGCTGCTATGTCAGATAGAGATGTCGAGGAATACAGGAAAAAAAGGGAAATTACTGTGGAAGGCCGAGATGTCCCTAAGCCTGTTAAAAGTTTTGAAGATGTTGGCTTTCCAGGTTAGTTTTCTTAGTTGTAGGTAATTTGAATTTCTATAGCAATTGATCACATGGATTCATTGAGGTGGTTCATTGGAGGTTTCTTTTTTTTTGGAAAGGAAAAGGGGGGGAGGCATGGGGAAAAGCATCCATATTGTTAGTGAAAATTCTAATTCAGTGGATTTTTTGTATAACTTTTATTTTATGTTCCATGGAGAATTTCAGAATTGGGTTGAAGGAGAAATGGTGAAATGTTTTTATTTGTCATCTATCCATGAATACTTTCAAAATGAACACTGGATTCGTCAAATTGTTGATGTTGATTTGAGATCTCTTTCCTACCAAATTATTCTAAAAAGGTCAATATAGTTGGTTGAAAAATACACTACAGACAATGTCGTGGGGCTGTCTCTGGTCTCAATGTTCTGTTTTCTAAACTTTTGGGTATTTAGAAATTTTCTCATATTCAATAATGACCCTAAAGGAGAGCGTACAGGGCTTCTGTGGGTTGTTCCATTGTGCATCTTTCAAGTCCCATAGAAGCACCTAATATGTCTATTAAGCAATCTTACTTTGAAAGACTTGGCACAGCTTTTTAATTGCTACTTTCTGCACATATACTCCAGAGTATGTCATGCAAGAAATTGCAAAAGCTGGCTTTGTTGAACCTACACCAATTCAATCTCAAGGATGGCCAATGGCTCTTAAGGGCCGTGACCTAATTGGTATCGCCGAAACAGGGTCGGGAAAGACAATTGCCTACCTATTGCCTGCGATTGTCCATGTTAATGCGCAGCCAATTTTGGGTGAGTATTTTACTGAGGATTTCTGTTTCGTTGACCCTCTTTGATCTACAACTGGGCTCATGTAACTTCTCTTTCTTATCAGCCCCAGGAGATGGCCCCATTGTGTTAGTGTTGGCCCCAACTCGTGAACTGGCTGTTCAAATACAGCAGGAAACTACAAAATTCGGTGCATCATCAAGGATAAAAAATACATGCATATATGGTGGGGTTCCGAAGGGACCTCAAGTGCGTGATCTCCAGAAAGGTAGGTGGTGAATAGATTAAAGTTATGCTGATCTGAAGAGGCGCGGCTTTCATAAACTGTACATCCTTTGGTAATTGAACTTAAATTTGTTCTCTTTTTCCCCATTTTCGAAGTGCGGGAGTCTCCTATGTCCTAAAAGTAATTCTACTTGTCATTTATCATCTGTGCCATAGGTGTCGAAATAGTGATTGCTACACCAGGAAGGTTGATTGATATGCTGGAGTCGCATCATACCAATCTGAGAAGAGTAACCTACCTCGTGTTGGATGAAGCTGATCGGATGCTAGACATGGGATTCGAGCCTCAAATAAGGAAAATTGTTTCACAGGTTTATCTTCTGTCACTATTTCTGGGAGTGTGTCCTTAATTTCTCTGTAGATTTTCATCTCTCTCTGGAGCCAATTAGTCTTGTGTATTGCATAAGCTCACTTTTCTCCTTCTTCAGGCACAATGGTACTTACAAACGCCTGCACAGAGACTAATACTATGATGTTGTTTTATTGGTATTTCCATTCGTGCAGATTCGCCCAGATCGTCAGACTTTGTATTGGAGTGCTACCTGGCCGAAGGAGGTCGAACAATTAGCAAGGCAGTTCCTCTATAATGCATACAAGGTGAGACTTCTCAGCATATGTTCAGTGCAATGTAACTGCATCACCTAATATAGCATTCCTCAATCAATTTTCGAATTGGAACGGTGGTGAAATAGTGGGTCACTCGATACCAGAAAGTTACGATGATCTTAACCTGTCCCCTTTTTTCGGGTTGTCCAGTTTAGTCGGATTGAATGTCCCATTCTTTTTTCCCTTCACAGGTGATAATTGGTTCCGAAGATTTGAAGGCCAACCATGCAATACGCCAGATCGTTGATATTGTCCCTGAAAATAAAAAATACAACAAGTAGGGAATGCAATTTACCTGTTAATATTCTCTATATACTTGATTACATCATGTAAGATTGATTGATGCAAAAACTATTTGTCTCATACACAGATTGGTAAATTTGCTGGAGGATATCATGGATGGAAGCCGAATACTTATCTTTATGGATACGAAGAAAGGGTGTGATCAGATAACTCGGCAACTTCGTATGGATGGTTGGCCAGCTCTCTCAATCCATGGGGATAAAAGTCAAGCAGAAAGAGATTGGGTCCTCTCTGAGTTCAAAGCCGGCAAAAGTCCCATAATGACTGCAACTGATGTTGCTGCACGTGGTCTAGGTTCGTGTTCTTGTTCAATACTCAATGTTACCATGGTACCTGAATCTGCAGTGGCTGTTTGTTCTCCACACTTTGTTGGTTGTTTCTGATTTGTAAGTAGTTGGTTGTGGCATGGACATTATTTTCCAATGCATGGATTTCCTCATGTTAGCTTTGCATAGTCTGGTGCTTTTGACCTAGTTGATGAGGTGAAGACACTTTCACATTAAATGATTCCTACTTTAGTAAGCATCTTTGTGTTATTTATATGACTTCAATCTCTTCTCTTTATCTTGAATGTTAGTTTTCATTAGTAATTTTCTCAAATTCTCTCTTTTTATTTATCTTAGACACAGAATGCCATCTTTGTTTACCACTTATACATACAGCTGTCTGTTTAGCATTACTTGATATTCACTCATCTTTTTCCTTTTTTCTTTCTATTGTGGAGATAATGGCACATAATTACAGATCGTTTCGTTTGATAGTTAAGTCTTCCAATAAGATGTGCATGTTACTGTGCTTCCTTCATGATCTTGTATGGATAGGTAGGTTGCCCATAGATAAGCAATAGCTTACCGTTTCCTTCTACCTTGTAGATGTAAAGGATGTGAAGTATGTGATCAATTATGATTTTCCTGGCTCACTTGAGGATTATGTCCACCGCATTGGTCGTACTGGAAGGGCAGGGGCGAAAGGGACAGCATATACTTTCTTCACAGCTGCAAATGCGAGATTTGCAAAAGAATTGATTTCCATCCTTGAGGAAGCTGGGCAGAAGGTCAGTCCTGATTTGGCAGCCATGGGGCGTGCTGCGCCTCCCCCTCCAGGTTCGTTACTGTGAAATCCCTGTTTTTCCTTTGTTATCTTTTTTCTCATGCATCTGTGTGTGAGGGAGAGTGAGAGAGCAAGAGGGATTGTTCTTAGGCTCATTTAGAGGTGGTTCTCTTGATTGGGCTGCAATCTCAGTGAGAGCAGAGCAAGTCAATACTGTTAGAAGATTGGTGTGTGCAATTTGCAACTCCGAGTTGGCTGATCTCTATTAAGGGAAGGTGGATGGGGGAAAAGCATGGTCAGCACTCTTTTGAGGTTGTTGATCAATGGTCAGTTAGTCTAACCCTGTGGTCATTGAGAATCATGTCTCTGGGGTAATTTTTCCGCGGTTCCACCGGCAATACATGATGGCAGTGTTGAGGCATTGGAGGAAACTACTGTCTAGTGGTTCCTCCACTGAGAGTCGATGGCTTCTGTCATAAAATGAGGCCTCTCTTTCTGAGCTTCTTCTTGTATTTTTGATGGGTATGTTGGAAAAGCCAGCTAGAGGGTCCCAACTACATGTACAAAATGCTCCCCTCCCCTCCCCCCTCCCCCCCAAAAAAAAACCCAAAAAAAAATAAAATTCAAAAGAAAACTCATGCAAGTCATACCATGGTTTTGTTGCTGAGTGCGGCTTCTCTTGCACCCCTGCTGTACAGGCCATGGAGGATTCAGAGATCGTGGTAGAGGTTACGGTGGGGGACGGCCCTGGAGCTGAATAACTGGAGTCAAGACTTCCAGCACAGATGTATGTTACAAAAGAGTACCTTCAATGATAATTTGTACCTCGTGTTGCTTTACCTTATCAGCAGTGTTGGGGAAACTATACTATTAATAGTAGTAGAGTAGAATTAACCTCTCCTCCTCTCCTCCTGCAGTCCTTATGTGAAACCCGTTTTAAAATTTTGCTGAACTTCGATCTTTGACAGTATTTAACCTGATTCCTTGGAGATTGGTCTGCATTTCTATTGCTTGCATTTTACTTTGATCCTCCAAGATTCTTCACGCTTCTTACAAATTGGTAACAAAAAGAAAAAAATCCTGTACCTCAATGTGAGAGACTCTGGCTAAATTTCCAGAACGCAGGACATCGGAAAACTCTTTTTATTTTTTTAACATAATGATGATTCTGTACATACATCGAATCGGGTGATTGAATCGTTTATGATGTATTGTGGGAACTAACTTGACGCCTAAGGTTCCTTAAATCAACATTTCTCAAACGTTTTTTGTGCTTTTGGTCTTTGGTCATCACGTCACTTGCGCTTGATGGACAATGTAAGATAGGGCCCCATCATGCGAAGGACAGGATTATTGTTCGGCCTATCGGACTGAGGACCTCTGCCTTTCTCTTCCGAATAATATGAATTCGACCCTTAGATAAGCTTTATCATTGGCAGAGCAAAGGCAATGTATAGGAGAATAAGTGGGGACTCTCACAATATATACTTCCACTGTACTGTAAATTCATTCAGCAAGCGGAATCGTGAACGTTCTGTACTGACATGAAGCAGTGCAGATCAAGGCCCATGTATCAGAAAGAACTGAACTGAAACATCTGGTCGTTCACCCCAAAAGAATATAAAGGTGTCATATATTTGTCTGCCTGTTCATCAGCATCTAGTGTCTACCGACTAACTCTATTTGATGGTTCAAGTCCCCGAAAGGCTCATGAACTTTCCACCTGGGATGAAAATGCCTCCAATTTTCGGACAATTCAAAAAATTCCATGAAATTTGATCTGTGGATAAAGTACCCACCGTTGGCTTTTTCATCCATGCAAACCCATGGGGCATGGGATGCCATCGACGGTGTTGACGTGTGCAAAAGACATGCGAGCAAAAGCAAGAAAGAGTTTATATGCAAGTAAAAACCAGGAGGCCCATTCCTCTAAAATGCTGTATTTTCCGATTCCTACGGTTTAAGCCTAAAGCGCTGCCTTTCAAGAACGATGAGAGAGGAAGGGTCCCGGCCCATCGTGATTGGGACTCATCATCTTTACGTTTTCAGGTGCGTTTGGTATTGGGGCTTAAGGTGAAAATGCCATTTGGCAAAAAAAATTTGGGTGCTTTGGGGAGATGTTTGCAATGTCCAAAACTCTTTGAAAGCCTTTAGCTCAAGGTAGGTGGTAACTTGGAATGTTGTGTTTCCAAAACCTTTTTTTTTTCCTTCCAATTTTGCTCTCGCTCAACTTTCATAATTCCGAAAAATGTTCTCGAAAATTCTAAATTTACCTTAGCTGCCTATGAGCAACCGACGTACCATCACCGAGCGGCCAGCATGCCACCAACGAGCAATCGGCAAGCCACCATCACCCTCACTTGCAGCGGCTAAGTTCGTTGATAAATGGGTTGAGATTTTTTTTTAGAAAAATTAGAAAAAAATTCTTTACAAATTATACTTTTTATTAAATGGTATTGATGTCGAAATTGCTTTCTAATGTGTTTTTAAAATACATTTTATCATATACTACTTGCATTTCAAAAAGTCACTTTAACTCAAAAGTTTTTGCAGTTTTCCAAAGACATTCCCTAAAGTCAAATCAAATGCACCCTCCGTTGGTGATGATTTTTCATGATTCGTGTTTGAAGTTGGATTCAAGCAATTTCATGGCGGGTATTTGTATTCATCAGGCAAAACTTCGTGGGGGTGTTTTGAATTGTTTAAAAAGTCAGGTTATTTTTATCCTGCAAGCAAACTTGCCCTTTTGGTACTGTGGCCCTATACGGTACTTCGTTCTTGTCCTTACCAATTCCTTTCACGAGCTAAGGCGCATCGATGGAGATTCTGAAGGGCCATTTTAGACTGACCCTATCCAGTATCCACAGTTGATATGTGGTCCTCCTTTGAAGGGCATGTCGAATATGTGGCAGCATCCTTAAAAAATAGATGTCTTTCTTTCCATACTTCTTCTACAAGTCCTTGGACAAAAAATCAGACTTATAAATTGTGCTTAAATTATTGATTCCTGCATTGTTAATACCTCACATCACTTGATTACAGATCTTATATGCATATGATCTCCCCTATCTGATAGTTTAAATTTTTAAGTTGAATTTTCTAACTTGGTATCGGAATTAATTATTAATCAAATTTCATGTGTCGCTCTTAATCCAGCTTTTGAATGTGTTCAGATGTACGGGAGAATTTTAAGCCCTATTAGACATTAGCTAACATTGCATTTCCCTCTAATTTCAACTCCTAACTTCACAAAGCGATTTGTGTTCGTTACATGTGCTGCAAACCCATTCAATCCCATGTTATAGGTGATGTTATAGGTGAGTAATTTGGGCAAGAGCTCCTGAGAAATTGTTTCGTTCATCCATTCAATGACAATGGCAATGGTTTTCCAATCCACAGCCCCATGATGGATCCTCAAAAATAGTGTGGTAGTACATTGAGCAAGAAGCAGATAAGGCAGTTGGGTACAGACAATGGAAACGATATCTGAATTGTCTCTCTGCAAAAAGGGCAGGCCATGCATATTCTAAAGGACCCTGTAGGACCAAGCTAACACCAGAATTTTGGATAACCCTCTCTTTCTCTCTCTTCAATTTGTGGCAATCTGCTTCCCATATATCATAGGTGATAACATTTTTCCCATGGCCACGTTTTTTTCTTCTGCAAGAAAACTATCCTGGCCCTCAGGATTTTGTCATCTGTCTTCAATGCCCAATTGAAAACTTATCCACAAGCCCCATTTTATTTTCCTCTTTGATGGGCTGAAAATTTGTGTTTTCTAGCCCTCATTTTGGTACAATTATTACGAAATTTCCATTGTGTAAGTGAGCGAAAATGTTCGGATCGGTTCGATAACAAAATCAGGTGCAAAGGAAAATTGTTGGTCGTTATGAGTAAGATCTCCAAATCATGCTAATTACCCACTAGTTAAGATACCACCAGAATTTGAAATGTTCTTGGACATGAAAAGGTTAGACGTTGGCTTACGAGTTCAATGTCAAGGAATGTCCTCCTGCCTGACTAGGATGATAAGGCTTATCCAAATTCAGTCCACCATTTAATTTCGAAGCGAAAGCCTCGAACGGCATCATTTTAGGATGAGAGTGCCACACCATCTGCCACACTGAAGACGCACGTCACACGGCGGCATCTAAAGGGCCCTTGTGGGCGCCCGCGTAAGGTTTTCCCGAGAACCCACGACTGCTACCTTAGGCCTCGATCGTACTTTTTTTTGTTGTTGTTGCAAAAACGACCAAAATGAAGTACTAAGAAACCAATTTGATGGGCCCTCTTTGCTTGACTGAAGGCCCAACAGGAGCTCCACCGAACAAGAATTCAACCAGCAGTTCTGCCGGTCAACATGGCCCAATGATACGGATTGTCCAAATGGCCGATTAAATCACTCATTCCAGCTCTATTTTGCTACCTTCCTACACTTGATTTGGACTAATTCGGTTCACATTCTTCCTCGTCACGGAATTAATGGCAAATCCATGCTAAATCAGTTGATTCTTTCTTAAAAAGAATTTGTCTGCCGTCAAAGGACAAAACTTCAATTAAGTCCCTAGCAGAACCATGGAATAACAATGGTTGTTGATGTGAAATAGACCAGAGAGATGATCTCATGCATTTTTCCCAAACGAGTTGCTTTCTCTTGAAGTGACTAATTCAAGATAAGAGAGAATTGAATGAATGCTTATCCCCTCTTTTTTTAATCCTGTATTATTGGGCGGTGTCCAAATAAAATATTTATTCAATGACGCATGATAATAAGATTATAAAAGAAGACAAAAGCACAACAGAGGATTATGAGTTATCCAGCGTGGAAATGGTGACGTGGAGGTGGTGCATGCATGTCGTCCTCACCCTCTAAATTGCATGGATGTTTACAGCATTTTGGCTGGGTGCAATCAGAGTCGATTGATTCAGATGGTAACAAGAATTTTATTAAAAAACTCTTCACCTGTTGACTTAATTTTTCAGCTAGCGCATTCTAAATGATAGAAGAGCCAGGTTTCGTCCGATTTATTTCTCGTGCATGGCCTCTTACAACAAGGAGGTGTTAAAATATCCCACATCATTTATTTATACCGGTCATTAACTTAAATACTTAATGATGGATTAGGATTTGCTCTCCTCTTCTCTTCTCTTCTTTACTCTATAATTAATCAATTGTCTCTAGTGCCAAATTTCAATACCTCTCAATTTATTTTGGGGAAGAATGATTAGCACTCCTCCTAAAAAACAAAAGAAGAGAAAATGTCCCAAAAAGGTGGAGTAACCGAAAGGCATAGAAAGGGGATGAAGAAGAAACGGACTTAACGTGCATGAGTTCGATGTGATACATGGGTGACAATGAAAGCCATGTTCATCACCTCCTTTCTTGTGGAGTGAAGTATACAAAATGCAAACGACCAACTTTGGGGCTGCGATTCTCTTTTTGCTTGATTGTGTCTAGGCCGATAATATCAGACTCAGACATGATTGATTTACATAGACGATAAGAACACCAAAATACATAAAGAAAATTTGAATATGACAAGGCATGATAATAAACCATTATAATTATGTTGCAAACTGATTGCTTATTTTGCTTAATAACTTCACGGTATTCTATAAATCAACATGAACTGAAAGCACAACAACGATATAACAAGGCAAATTTCTCACCAATTTGAGTCCTTGTCTCACCGATTTGAGTCCCCGTCTCATAATTAATGTTCGGTTCTTATGCTTGAAGAAAAGGGTGGGCAAAAGGTGGAAGTTGCATTTTCTTGGGGATTTTTCCAACAATAGATTGAGCTGAACATTTGCTGATTCAGAAAGATGGTCCAAAGTGAGTGATGGAGACATTTACCAAAGTGCAGGCACCGTTTAGCATAGAACATGGAGGGTTGGCCCTCATTTGAGCCCACATAAGTCAGGTGAGATATATAGTTTTGGTCTACGAAGGTAGAGGGTGGTGGTTGAGCTAATTATGTCCGAGAACAAATTGAATTATTCCCCTTTTAAATGCATCATAGCCGGGCTAGTAATTAATAAGCAAAGTCCAAATTATGATTATTCGGTAATTGCCCATGATCAAAGAAGACATAATTGTGTATCTTCTCGAGCCATAAGGATAAAAATGAGTCAAAAACTAAGACACTCATTTTTGGGAAAATTGTTCAAAAAGTCATAAACATATTGTCTAACAGTCAATTTAATCATAAACCTTTGGTGAATTGCCAATTTAGTCATTTTAACTAATTTTATCCGAATGTTGGTGTCATGGCGATAAAAAAAAGAAGACCGTCTTTAGTCCTTTTGTAGGTAAACACTATAGTTGTATATTGGCTATATTGAACCGATGAATCGCACTCACGCCAATAAACCCACAAAAATGATTGTTTGAATCCAAGCCAGCCAATTCACTGGACGGGTACATCAATTATCCAATCCATTTCGTCAAAAAAATGCAAAGAAAATGCGTGTTTTTGGGAGTTTCTTTACGAGTCTCGCTTTTTTTCATTTATGAGAACAATTATAGAATACGATTTCTCCTATGATGTTCCCAGAGAAGGATGTTGAGGATGGTTCGGAAACTTTGTAAATACAAGCAAGCAGCTTTGTCTACATGCAAAAGGTAAAGCTCGCCCTCGGGCGGCAGGCAAAGCCTCAAGATTAGAACGAGCGAAAAAATGCCTTTGCATTCGAATTGATAGCTTATTGGCTCGGCCAATCCAAGTTTGGAACTTACATAGTTTGCTTAGTGCGATGAGAGACCTCCTTGATCATTCTTTCTTTCCTCAGTTGGGTTATGTGCAACATGTCCGAATGAATAAACTAGTAAGTGCCATGCATAATGCCTTTCATGACACTTAAGGTTTCTTGCTTCACCTCCTACGCAATCTCGACTCAAAGTGCATGGCTTCATGCATAGCCAAAGAATCACGCGATTAGGATACTTGAGACACTTCAACCACAATTCCTTAATCAACCTTAAAAAGCAAAGGGAGAATCGATGCAAGAAGACAGCAAATCTCGGTTGAAGACAAAACGTTGACGTCTGAACAATCGTAATAATCTTTTGATTGTCCTAATCACCTCAAATTCGTCTTTTTGATTAGAGACTGCAAGTCAAAGACAGAGATATGGATCAGAGGTGGCAAGAATCATGATGCGTGCGGCCTTCCACATTCCTGTTCAAGCTTGTAAAGATTAGACCCGAATGGCATTACTAAGATCATTTAGGCGGCATGAGAAAATCAAACCATAAATTATCTTCTCGTTGCATTTGGACGATCCAGTCTACTTGCATTCATAAAAATAATACATTCGAATTAAAAAACGGGCAATCCGCTAAAAACTTGAAGCTCATCAAAGTGGACGATACCGCATCATTATTATTCTGCTGACATAATGCATGATATATCAGCTAGCAAGACGAGATAATATAATTCCACGAAACATCAGGCAAGCACACTTTGGGACGCGGACTCTGAATTTTTCATGCGTACATGTACATGCACATGCACAACATAAATGAGAAATCAAATGTGGCCCCAACAATATGAGATCTCCATCACATGATAATCATGAATATTCAAGTGGATCACCCATCTGACCCACACAAACGCATCCATACACACAACTTTTGGCCCTCTTGAATTTAAAGGAAGTTGCACTTTCCCCTTCCTCTCCCGCTCCTAGCCAAAAGTGCAAAAGAGCAGCGTCAGCCTTTAGCCAAATCACCACTATTCCTACGGATCATAAGAAATTGAAGGGGCCCTCCCATATCCATTTGATGATATTTATCAAGTGATGGGGACTTCACTGGCCAAGCACAGAACAAAAGGAAAGGAGTGTTTATGTGGCAATCTCATCCACTGCATGAATGAATGATGGATGGTTCGCTCAATCCTCTCTTTGGCTCTTGCTCCACATCATGCACAGCCTTCTCTAGAAACTGGTCCAATGGATCATGTGTCCAGCCACCTCTTGTCCCACAGGGCCGGCTTGCCGATGTGCAATGCCACATCTTGCCACCTCGGCGCGGACCCGGTTCCCTCGGCCAACATGTCGATCTAATCCTCTCCTACGTCATAAGTCCTTCTCAATTCACATGCCAACCCTAAGAGAATTTGTAAGAATCGATCTCCTGATCTATCTCAAATGCCACATCTGTGCATTTCCTTTGGTTTTCGTAGGCGGGACTGTAGCTCCATGAATTAACCAAATGCCCTATCCACTTTCGTGTCATCATAGCTGCCCGAAGGCCAACGTGCCACTACAAGTGGGGTCTATGCATTTTGAAGAGCTCATTACACTGGTAAATGAGAATAATTGAACAATCTTATCATAGTGCAATTTTCAATAAGATATCATGTGGCTGCAGCGTCCTTTAGCTAGCAGTCTAGTTTGAAAAGCATTAATTAAATGAGATTTAGCATAAGGATGACAAGTTGAGTTCTTTGTTAACCCAAAAGAGCACGGATTATATCAAGTTTCCCATCAAATTGCAGATTTCTTCAGATAAGATACGTTGGACAGTGAGAAGTAGGCCAGAGGAAGATTCTTAAGCACTTCGATGATATGACGGTTAACAATTTCAACGCATGGGGCATCGAGCCTTCTTATATATAATTTATGGTATGGCTTTGGTTGGTTACAAAATGAAACATAAGGTGAATTGGTGTGCAATTTGATCCATTGATTGAATGATGGAATAAGCAAGTTGGCCTCCAACTCCATGGGTCCCCATGTGGTTGAAAATTTCAATCCATATGAGCTGTATGCTACTCCATGAGGCAGCAGATTGTGACCCCTACAGCTACTATCTTAGCCCTCCTAATACCTAATTTATTATCACGTCAACATTACAAAAGATAAAATAAAATTTTAGCTCAATCAAAGAGACTTGATATTGAGCCCTTCAATATTAGGACCCCATCTTTTTCTTTTGTCCCCTCTCTTCTCTTTCAAATTTCCTTTTTGTGTCACAATCTCAAATATAATTATTCCTTAGTTTAGGAAACTTTTAATTCAATTCTAGAATAATGGGCTGGACTGGACCCGTCTAAACTTCAATCCAGTCCCACAAGTCCAGAAATTAGACCAAAATCTGAAAAAGAAATTGTGTATAATCTAAGTGATGATGCTAGTCAATGGATTGTCTTTCGAATTTAATATTTTCAAACGTCATTCGTTTCGCCATATATTTTGGAAAAAGGATATGATGTTCTCTGAGGTCGTGACATGTTCCGAAAAACAAATGATGAGTAATTGAAATACAAATCACCGTGAACAATTTCAAACTCAAATTATTTTGGAATAGTGTTGAGTAAAATCTATAAATTTCAGTGCAAAAAGAAGGTATGAAAAGGCAAAAAAGATACCTAATCTCATATGGGGTTAGGGTTTTTGGTTAACCGAGATGCACGCTTCTTTCTTGCGTAAGTGGTCCTCGTATCTATTCTAAAGAGCACAAGAACACATGCTTACTGGAGGGGAACTACCTAACAAGCTTTCCTATTCCTAATCCTTGAAAACTTGCATTGGAAGGTGAGGGAGGTTGGTGTTTCCAATCATGCATGGGGGTGTCAAGTGCATGCAATCTTTCTTGCTATTGCTTAGTTTATGAGACTTCTAACAAGAACCCTAACCAACCAAATCCCACTAAAAAGTCAAGCCTCATCCCTGGTTCTCTTTTTGCCTTTTTATCCCCCTTTCTTTCTCTTGCTCCTCCCGCCAAGTAATCCCTCCTCCATTCCCATTTCTGAAAGTTCAAGCTTTCTCATGCTCTTTCATGGCATCAATCTTACATGTGGAGAGAGAGAAGGAGTCCAGCAGTTGTAGTTAATCATTCGAGGGAGATCGATTCCCTAATTGTAACCTGTCGTTTTTGTGGAATTGTAACACACATAAACTTAAAAAGGTTTATCAATCAACGGGTGAGATTTATTCTTATTTGCTCTTGTGATTACCAATCTTTCAAGAAACGAATGTTCATTGAACTATGGAAGCTCCCTAATTAATCATAAACCTCATTCTTCACTGTCGAGCATCAACCCACATTGCTCACACCTAGGTTGTTGTCCCAGTAGATATGTTTTTTGCAACTTCAAATTAGCAAGACGTGTTTTAAAATCATGGGGGCATGAAGATCTAAGATTAGAACGGGACAACCTCATACTAACGACGGTCAAATAGAATGCCTATAGTGGTTTAAGATCTAGGGGTGTTGGGGAGGATGCCGGGTGCCCAAATATGTACATGATCCCACAGCTTGCATTGGTAAATTAAAAGTTATGCACAAGCTCAAATTAGTGGGACATGTTTTAAAGCCATGTGAGTGCCAATAAGATACGATGAAAGCGGTAGTTCTATGCTACGATGCATCTCTAAGGTCAAGCTATGTACACTCGCTAATGTCGACCTTTCCAATTTAGGTATCGATCAATGTACTGGTCAAGGGTTTTCAGCATTCATTCCGTCTCTAATTGCAAGTGAACTTAAATGAGTGCATTAGAACATATTTACCTTCCCATTCTTCCCTTGTTCTGCTGATCAAGTCCAACTACATATCCTTTTCCCTCTCTCAATCAGGAACTGTCCTAATTCTAGTTTGAAGATGAGTGTCATTAATTCAATGTACGAGCGAAAAGGTTGTAAAGGAAGCCATTTTCCCTCGACCAACCGAACTTCCATTGTCATCCTTCGTTTTCGGCTAAAGAACGATCATACGGATTCAATCCTTTCCTTTGCACATAAATGATCAATGAGTAGCAAAATTCGGTGCGATCTGTACCAACCTGTGGCCCTTAATAATCCCCTTGGCACTACATGGTTTCATAGACTATACTCAATAAAGGGTGGGAGACAAGCCAAGCAGCTTAGAGCAAATATAGTTTCGGAACTACCCATTAATTAGATTAATTTCGATGCACATTTATTGCGCGCTTGCAAAGTCTGCATCTATATTACCTCCGCAATTTGCGTGCTTCATCAGAAATTGTGACACAGGATAAAAATGACTGGATGCATCGACCATTTTCTGCCATCTGAGCAACATTCTTTTATCGAATGATGTCTATAAATTGGAATTCCTTCAAAAGGGATATTATCATGATTGGAGTGTAGCTTCAAAGTCTTTCGGATGGATAATTAATTTCTTCAACTGAAAATGTGATTTTTATTCTCTTTTTTTTTTTTGTTAAAACGATGTTTTAGGAAAACCTAAGTTCGACCCGTGAGGGGCGACGGACATATCTACCAAAACGTTTTTAAACATTCACTAACCATGTCGAAACAAAAAGATTAGTAAAAATCACAAGATCAACCAACCATGACACAAGTCCACGCGCTTCTGCTCGCACGTGTACGCCACCGGCGAAGCCGGTTATCAAGCGACGTCTGTCGTGCGTCCACGCTCTCTAATGCGCGTGGTCGTGGGAGCTCGTGAGACCAACATCAGGAAGCAGACAAAAGGAGTAGGAACCGTACGTTCCATACTGGGAGTAGATTAGAGAATCTCTGTAAGAAGAAAACACATATATACTCACCCGATTTATAGAAAAATGGGAATTTTTCTTGGGTTTATAATTATTTAAAAATATCCCCTCGAAACTCAAATCCATGTCGTTTTCACATGGCAAGCCCGTGAAAGTGTCCAGTAATATAATTTACCCAAATTTTCTCGTTTATGGAAAGAAGAAACGAGTTTCGCAGAAAATTAACATTCGAATATAAAAATTCTATTTTGTGTACTCTCCACTGGAAGAAAAATTATACAAAGAATTCCGCCACTCATGAATGGCCCTTCAACCTTGTTTTTGGTTTAAGCAAGTCTTTAAAGAGAGTATAAGTGCGCAATTATAATAAATATCTGTTTTTTTATTCTTTTTATTCTTGATTCAAGAATGAGATATGAGAACGAGAACGCCCAATTACAAGAGTCAGGTTTGCTTATCTCCTTAATGGAAAAGGGAAGTAAACATTTTGTGTGGCTTCTTGACCTCATGATTTTTTTTTTGGTAACTTTCAAATACTAAACCCATCAAACCGTAGTATTTTTACTGACATCAGAGGGAAAAGTAAATCTTAGAACTTTTTTTTTTCCATATCTTCAGAAAATGCAAATTATCTTTTTCGTTTTGTCCAGAAAACGAAAAACTGCAGACTTGCAATATGCAATTAGTACACATGCATTTAAAACCTTCCTACGGCCATTATGGCACCACCTGCCGTTTCCTCTTCTTGGTGATGCCGAAATCTCTTGAATTTTTCGAATTCATCGGAGGAAAGAAAATTTATTTTTCGTTGGATGAAGAAGCTCTAATTCATCAGTGTGAGACAGAGCATCGAGGGTGGGACCCAAAGCCTCTTAAGGCTGGACCCGCCTTTGTTTTCAAACCCTCCGTGCTTCGGTGCTTATAAAGCAGCTGCAAGCTCCGTTTCAGCTAGCATCAGTGCAGACTAATCCACACTCGGTGGTCTCTGTAAGCACTGTGAAGTGTGAACCTCGTTCCATTCTCACATTTTCAAAGTTTCTTTTTCTCCTTTCTTGACAAGAAAACAAAAGAGAGAGAGTGGCTCGGCAACGAGATTTCCTCAAGCACCTTTTTTTTCTTGTCCTCGTCCATCACATGCTCGTGCTGCCTTCTCTGATCAGGAATAGAATAAAGTGGGCGCAAGCAAGAATAAGAAGAAAGACACTTTTTTGAGACCAGGGTCTCCTTCTTTTTGATCCATTGGTGGCATGGGTTGGAGGGCGGTGGATGTAATGTGGAATGTGGTTGTGGTGGTACTGGCTTTGTGGGTTTTCTGTACTCCCGTGAGAGCGTCTGTGTCTTATGATGCTAAGGCCATTACCATTAATGGGCAGAGAAGGATCCTCATTTCTGGGTCCATCCACTACCCCAGAAGCACTCCTGAGGTAGCTTCTATTTTCTCCTTTTATTCCTTTTTTTTTTTTTTTTTTTGGTTAAATGTATCTCCATTTACTGCTGATTGATCTTCCCCCTCTCCCACTTTTGGCTTTCATGCTGGAAACTTCTCTATGTTGGGCCTTTTGTCACTGGAGCACCTTTTTTCTTATCTTAGCAAAAAGCTGCTTTAGTTTAAAATAAAGGCGCTTTTTTGCCGGTCAGCTTAAGATTTTGTTTCTGGTAAATTTATGGCCTTCAACCTTACTTGGTCGCAGATGTGGCCTGATCTCATTCAGAAGGCGAAAGAAGGAGGTTTGGACGTCATTCAGACTTATGTTTTCTGGAATGGCCATGAGCCTTCTCCTGGCAAAGTAACAGAACTAGTCAATTATTTTTCTCTTCATATCTAGGTTGATTATAAAAGGAAAATAGAAAGGTTTAATTTTGATTAAACTCGATTTATTTTGCTTCAGTACAACTTTGAGAGAAATTATGATCTCGTGAAATTTGTCAAGCTCGCGCAACAAGCAGGCCTCTATGTTCATCTCAGAGTCGGGCCTTATGTCTGCGCTGAGTGGAATTTCGGGTAATATAGATGATTTATCCTGGTTCTAGAAATAAAAGAAATTTTCTATTTTCGTGTGACGTTTTTGTCAAGTCTTTTTTTAAACTTGCTTCTGCTTCCAGTGGGTTCCCTGTTTGGCTGAAATTCGTCCGTGGTATTAACTTCAGAACAGATAATGGACCATTCAAGGTTGGACCTTTTTTATCATCTTCATATTTCTTCCTCTTAAACACGAATTTGTACATTTACTGATTTTTTTTTTTTGGCCATCTTGAAGTATTACATGCAAAAGTTCACGACAAAGATTGTCAACATGATGAAAGCAGAACGGCTGTTTGAGTCACAGGGCGGACCAATAATCTTGTCCCAGGTTCATAATTCACTGTTCCAGTGACATCGTTTTGTTAATCATTGGATGAAACAATTTACTGAGGTATCTTTTTGGGCGGTGTCTGAGTGTTATTGTCTGTGATTCAGATCGAGAATGAATATGGACCCATGGAGTACGAAATTGGTGCACCGGGTCGAGCTTACACTAAATGGGCAGCCGAAATGGCAGTGGGTCTAGGCACTGGTGTCCCGTGGGTCATGTGCAAGCAAGATGATGCCCCTGATCCTATTGTGAGCACCCTCTTGAAGTTCTCAGTTCTAGAAGCATGAATGGTTCTGATCTTATTGTCGAGATGGATGTTTCTCATGACACAATTCCTCATCCTTTGGTGGGGTTGCAACAGCGCAGAGTGTTGTCTCCAGACAACCCATGGCTGCTTTTAATAATTAGTTGACAGTGCACATGGCTCACTCTTGCACTTTCTAAAATCAGATTTCTTGCACTATACAGTTTTAACTTCCTTTATCCTATTGTCTTCTCATAATATTAGGGGGACCCATGTTGCTGTTAAGTATTCCTAATAGTTCAAATTTCAGCTTCAGTAATGTCAGTAACAAGTAAATACTTATTTTACCTGATTAGAAACATAAAGGAAATGATATCAGTAATATTCAATTGGCTCAAAGTATAGGTCTAAGTTGTGCTTTCCAGAGATGGTCTATCAGAGGATGGATTTCTGTTGTTTCAGCTACTATCAAGTCAATTTGGGTAACACTCGCATTTCACTGTTTGCAATAGATCAATACTTGCAATGGCTTCTACTGTGACTATTTCTCTCCCAACAAGGCTTATAAGCCCAAGATGTGGACAGAAGCATGGACAGGCTGGTAAATTTTTACATCCTTTCTTGAAGTTCAATGCTGTGCAAGTCTTACCAGTCATGGTGTTTTCTTTTTGTGATTCCACTGTTTTCCTTGGATGCAGGTACACTGAATTTGGAGGTCCAGTTCCTAACCGTCCGGCTGAAGATCTGGCCTTCTCAGTTGCAAGATTTATACAGAAGGGTGGAGCGTTCATCAACTACTATATGGTAACACGACAGCTTCTTCAAATTCATTAATGGAGTTAGTTTTGTTTGAACTGAACTGAGGCTCTCTTTGCAATATCAGTACCATGGAGGAACAAATTTTGGCCGAACAGCGGGTGGTCCATTCATTGCTACTAGCTATGACTATGATGCTCCCCTTGATGAATACGGTATGTGGTTTCTGTCATATGAGTAATATTGATCAATCACTATATATTAGGTTCCCAGAGGGTGATCCTCTGTCTACTAAATAAATACAGTAAGTGGTTTCTTGTTATTATTAGAAGGAAGCTTCCTGCCTTAAGTTCTCATCTTTTCGACAGGAGTTTAAATGGATGGCCTAGTTAAAGTGGCACATCATCGAGTAATCAGTACTGTTGACGTGTGTTAAGATAGATGGTGACTCTTTGATGGAATTGTGGTGATGACCTTCTCAACGTAATAGGTTCATGTCGTCACTCTACTGACACTTCACACGTGAAAGCTGTGCTCCAGAAATTGATTCTCACTTACTTTGGCCTTGTGCTCTCAAACTTCTGTAGTTGCATTAATGTTGCTTTCCTCTGCATAAAATGTTGTCCTTACTTGGCAATAAACCTCTGTCTTATTCTATAGACCGTTGCATGGGTCCACCCTGAATAATAACATACATTTTTATGATAGAAAAGAATGAAATTACTTTTGGCAATTAACCTATCAATCCATCTATGTACTTTTTTACCTGAACTTTACCCAGAAAAGAACAGGAAAATGACAGCTTGCAATATGATATACCATGCCATCTTCATTTCATTTATTTTGCTGAAGTTTAACAAATGACAGAACAAGATTGATGACATCAGTGAATTTATAAGGTTAGGTGACTCAGAGGATCTCTTCCCTCTTTTTCTTTTCAGGATTATTGAGGCAACCCAAATGGGGCCATCTAAAAGATTTGCACAGAGCAATAAAGCTATGTGAACCAGCTTTAGTATCTGGCAATCCTACTGTGACGAAACTTGGGAACTATGAAGAGGTTAGTTTCAGTTTTGAACTATCTGCGTTTGGATTGAATTTGAGCTAGTGAGTTCATGACCCTCTCTACTTAAATGCAGGCTCATGTATTCAGATCAAAGTCCGGGGCGTGTGCTGCATTCCTTACAAATTACCATTCAAACGCTTTTGCAAAAGTTTCTTGGGGGAATATGCATTATAACCTTCCTCCTTGGTCCATCAGCATATTACCTGACTGCAAGAACACTGTATATAACACCGCTAGGGTGAGTTACCTGACCACTTTAATTTATTTTTGAAAATGTTGATTTCAGAATGATTGTCATATTTACATCCTCAAGATGTGGTAAGCCATGACCAGGAAAGGTTAAAAGAAAGAACGAAAGGAGGCATGTGGACAAAGTATCCATAGTTCTAAAATAATTGCTTTGATCCAGTCTTTTATATTTCCATCCACATCATTCCATAATTAGCACGTGGTGGAGTTGCACTTTATCCTATGTTTTTGTCTTCAGCTATAGTCACTGTTATGAGAACCAAAGTTCTTGTAAAAAAAGTATCTGGCAATGGCAAAACTGAATACATGTTGAAATTGCTCTGCAGGTTGGTGCTCAGAGTGCACGGATGAAGATGACTCCTGTTCCTATTCATGGAGGCTTCTCTTGGCAGGCATACAATGAAGAGCCCGCTGGATATGAAGACAATTCATTTACAACGGCCGGGTTGTTAGAGCAGATAAATACTACAAGAGATGTCTCTGATTATCTGTGGTACATGACAGAGTAAGTGAGGAATAACAAACACTACTTAACTTTTAAAGGGAAGAAAAGGGGCAATGAATTGTGCTCATTGAAATTCACTTCACATTGAAGTAATGCTCCATCCTAAAGATTTCTGTCTTCTGTTTTTGTCTCTTTCCAGTGTATACATTAATTCCAAGGAAGGGTTCTTAAGAAGCGGTAAATATCCAACTCTTACCATCCAATCAGCTGGTCATGCCTTGCATGTTTTTGTCAATGGCCAACCCTCAGGTGCGGAGTTCTTACCTTTACTGTATTTCTGCCCTATTTATCATTTAGTTGTATCACTCTCATGCCCTGTTTAAAAGCATTTTGTGGAATGGAAATCTAAAAAAGCTCCACATGAACAGCCATGAATTTCAACATGAAAAGTTCCAAACTCAAACAGTGGCACACTGCGAGCAGAGCAGGCTCATCATCCTTGTGTTTGTAATGTCAACTAAATTTGGAAAAGGTCTGAGTAAGAAGTTGAATGCCAGAATGAAAATTAAAATCAGACAACATATTGCCCTTTATCAATGCATACAGTTTTTTTCCTTGTATGTGTGCAAAGGTAGTATAGTCAGATGGTAGTTTCTGTCTTCTAACTTCAGACATCATTTCATGCAGGAACTGCATACGGAAGTCTGGAATTTCCGAAACTTTCTTTCAACCAAGGTGTCAAGCTGAGAGCTGGTAGAAATAGAATTGCATTGTTAAGTATTGCCGTTGGGTTACCGGTGGGTATTCTTCCTCCTTTCTTGCGTCTACATCAACCTCAATATGTTTTTCACTTGCGGACTTAATTTATTATGCTTCTCTTTTCTTTTAACTCTCACCAGAATGTTGGTCCACATTTTGAGAGATGGAACGCGGGTGTCCTTGGTCCTGTAACATTGTACGGTCTCGATGAAGGGAAGAGGGACTTGTCATGGCAGAAATGGTCTTATAAGGTTTGTCTCTGACATCCCTCCATGTCTTCTTTCGTCATTTTGAAATGCTCAAAGTTGTCTAAATGTACCCATTTTTTTGGTATAGGTTGGTCTTAAAGGAGAAGCCTTGAGCCTTCATTCTCTCACTGGGAGTTCCTCGGTTGAGTGGGCTGAGGGATCTTTAGTGGCTCGGAAGCAGCCACTGACATGGTACAAAGTAAGTATCTTGACATAAAGCCAGTGCCAAACCATCGATACCTTTTGTATCATAGCAGTGAATTGTGCAGAAGCTTAGAATGTTGTTCATTTTGATAAAAAAAGAAGAAGCTATAAACTTGAACGTTAATTAACAGATTAACATCCTCAAATCATGTTCCAGACTATTTTCAGCTCTCCCGCTGGTAATGCTCCACTGGCTCTGGATATGAATAGCATGGGTAAAGGTCAAATTTGGATTAATGGACAGAGCATTGGGCGGTACTGGCCTGCATATAAAGCATCCGGTACTTGTGGCGGTTGTAATTATGCCGGGACCTATGGCGAGAAGAAATGTCTAAGCAATTGTGGTGAAGCTTCACAGAGATGGTGAGAGGAATGCTATAACTCATCTTATTCTCTTTCTATAAGAAGCCTGAACAGAAAATTCTCAACCGACTTGTGATTAAAAATTTCAGGTATCACGTTCCTCATTCGTGGCTAAATCCGATGGGGAACTTGTTAGTTGTTTTTGAAGAATGGGGCGGGGACCCTAATGGGATTTCCTTGGTTAGGAGAGACGTTGATAGTGTGTGTGCTGATATTTATGAGTGGCAGCCAACTCTCATGAACTATCAAATGCAAGCATCTGGTAAAATCAACAAGCCGCTGAGGCCTAAAGCCCATCTATCGTGCTCGCCGGGACAGAAAATCTCATCCATCAAGTTTGCCAGCTTTGGAACACCAGCAGGTGTTTGCGGAAGCTTCCACGAGGGAAGTTGCCACGCCTTCCACTCGTATGATGTCTTCCAAAGGGTATGCAACAATTGCACATTCTTTAGTTCTTTCTTTCCTGGTTTGCCTACGTTACCATACGTACTTTGGGTTTTATTGACCTTGAGAACTGCTTCTTCTCAGACTTGCGTCGGACAAAACTCATGCACAGTGCCCGTCACTCCTGAAATTTTTGGCGGAGATCCGTGCCCTAGCGTCATGAAGAAACTGTCTGTTGAGGCGATTTGTTCCTGACTGCCTACAAAAAAGTCTGAATCCTGCAGAATGAAGGTTCCGCATTGTCGTAAATTAAGTTCATGTCCATAATCCCTAGAATGATCTGTCTCAGCTTTTCCAAGCTGAAGTTGTACAAATACATGACGACACGCTCAGCGAAAAGCCCTGCCAAGTTTCCTAGAGATGATTGCTACAAGCTTTATCTGTATGTACATATTCAGTGTCTCTTAGCTTTGTTTCTCCGCAAGTTATAGAGAAGAGGGAGATAGCACATTGAGACCACAATCAATAGAGTCCATGTGCTTTCTGGTTTATTTTTCAAAAGATGGAAGCCTCTAGTTTCCAACTTTTCTTTTAATGTATTTGCCATTGGAGTTGACTTCCTGGGAGCAAAATTTGTAACAAATGTTTCAAATGTTTAATCATGCGATGCTCATTATTTAGTCCCAAAATCATGTCGTGAGTTCATTTCTGGGGCCTTATCTTTATAGATTCATTCTCAAGTTTAGTTCTTGATTCTTCCTTCGAGTAATAACTCGTCTGCTCATTTTGACCTGGCTCCTACTTGCCATTTTTGTTCATGTACATAAGCCAGTAAAGCAGCAGAGTACCTGCGTGAGACCACTTGTTTCGATGGCTCAGGAAGTTCTCATTAAAAGCTAAAGGGAAAAAGAACACCTTGATGACCCTTGAGTTCAGCAATATGTTCCGCTCATCGAAGAGAAAATCGAAGAAAGTGAGCTGTATACTCAAAGGCGAAAGTGACCTGCAGAACAAGAAGCAAAGATTGCGGAGGAGGAAGAGGAGGAGAGCATGGAAATGGTTCATCGGCCTTCATGATGAACCAGGCCTAGAAGAAATCTTATCAAAAGCCCATGCAACCATGGGCTCAGTCTCACTAATCGATGGCTCTGCGCGTAAAATGTCACCCTCATACAATCATAGCCGCCCCTTAGGCATCATTTTCATGATTTCATCAGTGACCAATTTAGATGTCTCTCTCTAATATTCTCTCAGCCAATGTTGTTTTCTCTCCTGGAGATGTCTCTGAGCCAAGCAAGGACACTTGGGTCGTGGCTGTCTCCATCATTTGCCGGATGGGTTTCTACCTAGGATAGGAAGTGATGAGATTGCATTGTGTGGTCTACTGTCGACAGGCTTTTGACATCCATGATATCATCCTCTTTTTCTTGAAAGGTGGTTAGGTCAAGGTGCGAAAGATGCAGGCTCGGATGAGAAATCAACAGGTCAAAGATCAAACCCTCGTGAATTTTCTTTCTTCTTCTAAGTTGATTTTAATTCATTCTGTCAAAGTTAGAAAGCAATGGAGACTTTGTATTTCAAAAGGAGCGAACAAATCAAATTCAATTCCCGATTGATTCATTCAGTTAGGTGAAGAACAGTCATCTGTCTACTAGTCTAACTATAAATTTCATTGTCACATTGCCTTGGTCCAAATAATCTCTAAAAATTCGAATTTTCATAAAATTCGCAACATTGTTGGTGCATATATATTTTTTGTTCACACTGATAAAATCGCAGACACATTGCGTGTAGGTAAAAAACTTGATAGTCAAAAGGTTTTGCAGAATTCCGATCACAAAATAAAAATTTGTAGAATTGTCCCATTACAAAATGTTTCAATCATTAATTAATGAAAAAAATTATTTAATATGTAAAAAGAAGAAAAAAATATTTAAGAATTTGAAGGGTTTCTGATAAGTTTGTTTATGAGACAGAAAAAGTTCAAATCTCAACACTAAAGCAAGCGACAAATTAACCAAAGTTATTAACTTACAAGATTATATAATATCTTATCGTACGCGGAAGATTCCCATTACTTTATATATTAATATAGATGACTTCTTTTGGATTGCAAACATGTGCATTCCAATTGTTAAGTGTCATTTAAGTACACAACATGTTACGGCCATAGTGCCCTATCCTTCTACGGAAAAAAAAATTTTTCGATTGATAGAGACGTAGAAAATTCTTATGTCCTCCTCAATTGACATAATATATCGAAAAATATAAAGACTCGCATTAACGAGTGTCTCGAAACACTTATCATCCGTCAAGTGTATTTAATTTAAAATAGATAAAATTTCAAAGTACCGGTTATATATGATATTGTAATGAATGGTTCTTATAAAGAAAGATAACCACGTTTTCCATCTTTCTTAGGAAGCATAGCGGCCGGTACTAGGAAAAAACCTCAGTAGCATCCGAAGATTTCAGAAGCTTCAAAGCAGCTGCCTTCATCCCTTCCCTCTCTCTCTCTCTCTCTCTACACATCGCCACTTTCGCTTTACCTTACCTCACCGTAAAGCGAAGCCAAGAGCAGGACGAAGAACCCTTTTGAAATCTCTCTCTGTCTCGCCGTGAATGACGCGTTTTGATGGAGGCTCTGGCTTTCCACCTCGCGTTTGATCCTCCATTTCCACGGCCGTCGCCGGCGTCGTCTTCTTGCGACCCCCCTCCTCACGGCGACAAATTCATGTTCTCCCTCATCTACTCCGCCTTCTTCACCCTCTCCCTCCTCTCCTTCTTCTTCGTCTCCTTCTCCCTGTTCAAGAAGCTCCACGGCGCCCGCGCCGAGAGCCCCAAGCGAGACGACGGCGACGACGACGACCCATCGGCACCCATCATCGGCGGGAGCGATGCGGCCGCAGAGCCTGGCCCCCACCCCGACCCGACCCACTTGACCCATTCCCTGCTGCTCGAGATCTTGCCCTCCGATTCCGCCAGCCTGTGCAGCGACGCGGACGAGTCGGTCTCCGGCTCGGAGCACTGTCCCGGGCCGACCCAGGTCGGAAAGAGGAAGAAGAAGAGGGCCAAGAAGAAGAGCAAGAGGACGGAGGCGAGGGTCGCTGAGGAGGAGAATGAGGAGAAGTCGGATTCGGGTCGGCCCGTATCGGAGAAGCCCGAACTGATTTGCCTTTATCCCTTTACTTCTTCTGGCAGTGCCACGCAGAGGAGGATCAAGCAGCACTATGATGAGCTCGTCAAGTGCCATGAGTCCAAAGGATTGACCCTTGCTCAGGTTTTTTTTTTTTCCTTTAATATTTCTTTGCATTTTAAAATTTCTTTCCGTTTTTGTTTCTGTAATTGATGTAGATTGGTTTTAGGTTGAATTTTGAGCCAGAAAGATGCGGCGGTTTTATAATGCTACTGGTTTTATCTTAATGAGCTGTTAAATTCTTTTGGGTGATAATGCCTGTATTAATTCGATTTGATATTCATGATGCTTTTGTATATCATGAAATCGGAATGCTGAATTTGGATGATGAAGCTCTTATCTGTGTCATTTATCTGCGAGTGAGGATGCATTTGCGATGCATATGCCCTATTTTTGGAAGACTTCTTTGGTGTGACTTTAAGTAGTTTCAACAGCTTTCCCTGGTTAAATCAGTTTATGGGATAAAGAAATGTATTGATCTTTTTCAAATCCTTTGAATGGCAGTCTTCTGAGCTTATGCATGTAAAATTCTAACGCAGTGCGCATATGTACGACATTTGGCATTACCATCAGGATTATGAATAATTAAGAATTCTGTTGAGGGAAAATATTCAACAAACACAAGGCACAAACGATACCCTTTGCTTTTGCATGTAGGCGAGGCAGAGATGTTGTAATCACAATATCGATGCTGAATTTCTTCTTATTTAAATTATATGAACTTCTAGTTTCAAAACCTTTTGTAATTCCATGAAAAAGCAATTGCAAGTCAATCTTTTGGAATTGGCAAACGACCTTTGTTTGTGCTACACGTATTGAGCTTTTGATATGTCAATGACAATTATCAAGTACTAGAGATTTGCTATATGTTTTGGAAATGACTTTTTGGTTTCTTCTAATGATTTATCACAATACTTTACTTCTCATCTTTTGAGATAGGTTGTGTGAATTTGTTTTCCAGGGTCCTTTTTTATTTGCTAATATATTAAGCAGACTCTGTTAGTTGATCTTCTTCCTTGGTCAAAATAGTTTTTTTCACCTTCGGCTAACAAGTTCATATTCGTATTTATTTGGTAAAGCTTTGTGCATGCCAAAATGCTCATTTTTATGTGGAAGGAATCTCGGGTTATTTGGGCTCACTTGCATTTGCTAAGAGCTTTGAGTTTTGCATCTTCTACCATTTTGCAGGTCAGCCAGTTTGCTAATTGCTTGGTTGAGGCTAGAAATGAGCTACAACACAAGTAAGTGTCACATCATCTATTAAATGCTAACCGAAAAAAAATTCATATCCTAAATCTTAATCTTCACACCTTTGAAGGTCTATAGCTTCTCTGTAAGTGAGCTCTTTTTGTATGTCTTTACTCCCAATGAAATTTAGAACTTACAGTTGATTCCAAAATAAAACAGCGTTTGCCAACTTATTGTGGTGTCGGGAGTTCTGAATATCCCAGACAATAGCGTGTAATTTTATGTTTGACTCATGATTACTGTGTCTGTAAGCCCTCTTGTCTGCCTATTTTGAGTTTTTAAAATGTTTCGAGTAGTCTCAATCATCCTTGCCGAGGAGCTGAGCGTGCCATCTCATCGAATTTCTATTTCTTGGATCTACCTTTTCTTGTTATCTCGAGATCTGTGTGTAGTGACAGACTCTTAACAGTTGAACTTCCTACACAGGTCAGAGGTTATACAGCGGAGGTTTACAATAACAAAAGCCCTGCTTTTTAAGGCAGATAGATCCTCCTTTGAGCGACTTCGTCAGCAGGTTTGCAATGAACCCAATGTGGTTCTTTTAGTAGAAAGTAGATTGTATAATCTTCACACTCTTAAATTATTTAAACCCAGATATACAAGTTAGAGTTGGAACAGAAGAGACTTGAAGAAGATGCATTTGTCTATAACTGGCTCCAACAGCAGCTCAAACTCTCGCCAGCCTACAAGAAGGTGACATTTCTGCTTTCCGCAATTGTGCTATTGGTTGTAGAATTTTGAGATGCACATCTTAATTCTGGTTGAAGTGTGTTGATGTAGAGTGAAAGCATTTACTTCACAAATTTTATTTCCAAACAATCTTCTTTTGAAGTAGCTAGCAATAATTAAATGATAAATTACCTAAGCCTGATGTCCCCTCACTGTCTCTCTCCCTGTTTCAGTCAGTTGCTTGTGTTTATCTATAGGCGCTACATTTTGATCTCTCTCTGTCTCTCTGTCTCTCTAGATGCTTGAAGTTGGTGCCTGCATGGAGATGAAGGCTAAATCTGGTGAACTGATGGAAGCTGAAGATTCGGAAGTCCCGGATATTTCATTTGAAGAGCTACTGGCACAAGAAAAGAAAGATTCTTTTTGGTTGGTTTCTTGTCAACTACCTAGGCCAGCTTTCCTTTCTTTTGGGGATATTGCTAACATTTTCTCCCTTTCACCACTTGCAGGCAGAAAACGAAGAAATCAAGATCAGGCTCAAACTAATTAAAATGCTTCCTTAGCTAACCGAGTACAAAGACTAGCACCTCTACTGTGTATATTCTTCGAATTCTCACTTCGTCGAGGCCACATATGGTTTTTGATGCCATGCTTCAGGGCGAGACGTGAACACTTAATTTGGTCTGACCACGTTCAATGTTGTCATGAAAATATGGATGCAGTCCAAGTGATTTTGGGAAAGGAGAAACGTGGGTGATCTTCTGACGTTGTCAAAGCCTTTTGCTGACTAGGGATGTTGACATTTGAATCTGAAGCCTGTCAGATTTACAAGGGATAGATCGGCCGTCGGTAGGCGACCTCAGTTTTGGTCATCGCTCCTCTCTCTGAATGTTTTTTGGTTGGAGTTGATAATGCAATGTTAATTGTATGTAGCAGTGGAATAGAATTTGGTTGAGAGTTTTGAACTTATGAGAAAACAAAACTTTTCCTGTCTTTTTGTTTGCCCAAAGACAAGCGAAACTTTGCTCAATGGCCCTAAAAAGAAAAAAAAAAGCACAAGTTTGTTTTGGAATATATCTAGACGAAACTGCATATTTTTCCCCATTTCAAGCAACTTTTGTGTCTTCTATGATGATGTCACGTTGGTGGTTCAAAACACTGTCGATCGTTGGGAGCAAAAAGATGGTGGACGCCGACAATGCCTTCTGGCTTTGTCTGGTATCAGCGTTTTGTGTTAAAAGCTGAAGGCCCTTTGGCCGTTTATGGATGTCATGTGATTGTCATGTGTACAATTAATATTGTAAGGCTGATTATTCATTGCCTTTAAAAGTTCAAATAGCGAGTACAACTACTTCACAGACGTTCTGAAAATCCGTCACATACTTCAATTACCGGATTGGGTTAACGTCGTTAACCCCTTCTTTAATCATAAGTGCTTTATCCCATCTCTTGCCTTTACAATATTTATTCATTTCATGTCGGCGAAGAGATGCCCGGTCCATTACTTGAGCCCTAAGGATTAACTGTCTATGTATAACTTTGGAATATACAAGTAAAGATATCGATTTATACTAATGGAATCTATGCAAAACCTGATCTCCAAGATAAACACCATCCAAAATCATCCTCAGCTGGGGCACATGAATTTGCACATAAAACACCAGAGCTCTCGGGATTAAAGGCCAAAATGATCATTACACCTTAGTTTCCAGCTGTCTATATGAGAGAGAGAGCGTGCGCTACGGGTTGGATCTAATCATCAGGGACAGCCAAGTAGCAGTGACCAGGTCCATTTCAACCACAGAAGGTTGCACCTCTTGTAGTTTCTAAGAGTATCTACTAACTGATCTAGTTTTCACGGTCCAAAATATCAGCAATTAAAACAGATGCACTGATTAAGTATCAAGCAATCCCTTGATAATCTCAGGAATTAACCAAAACGTGCCTCTTAGTCTTAGCCATGGCCTGAAGCAATGCTGGAACAAGTTTGTCAGACTCATGTCCACACCGAGACAAAACCTAAACCTCAAGCAGATGCACTAAATAATCCCTAGCATCATAAAAAGGATGGAACTTGAGGATGATGAGCTCCTTTTTACACAAAAGCAATTGAGCATGGTTAACTTGCTTCCCACTTCGAGTTAGTCATCAACCTTGCAGATCTTTCTTCTTTCTAGGAGAAGTTCAAGAGGTGCAAGAGAGGATGTGAGACTTGAATTTATCCAGCTCAGCCAGAACTTCTTCCTCGGGTCTGTAGATCAAATCAATCATCCGCCATATCTGCAGTAAACAATTTGGACCCAATCAAACATTTGACATTACAAGATCAAATCAATCATCCGCCATATCTGCAGTAAACAATTTGGACCCAATCAAACATTTGACATTACAAGATAACTAATTAGTAATGCAGAGCATATATCTAAATTGAAAGGCTAAATTGATCTAGCTATCAGCATAAAAGTCAACAAATTTAGAACTACCACAAGCACAAGAGTGTTTCATTAAGTCGTGACAGTGAAATAAGAATGAAGCTGCCAACATGCATTTAAGGGTAAAAGCAATGGTTTGCATAATTGTGAAATGTGTGAAGGTGAAACTACCTGCAGTGTACCACCTCCCCCAGTACTTTCACCATCATCAGAAACACTAACAATTGTCCAGGGATCGGACGAATTCCAATGGAAGTCAACAACCTTGTCCCTATAAGCAATGAGAACATCAATTAAAGGTAAAAGTTGGAAGAACTATCGATCAACCTAAGAGAAGCAAGCTAATTTGGCACCTGTGCCCAGCATGACGGAAGAATAACCCTGGAGGAGAATTGGGTACTTTTGAACCCAAGGTCTCTAGCTTTTTACCAATCTGGAAAACAACAAAAACTAAATCGACAAATAACACAAAAAAATTGTAGGAAGTAATCATTGCTAATGCCATCAATTCATGAAAAGAGCAGATAACTTCAGCATTAAGTTTTTGCTGTGTGATGAAAACACTAGATCTCTTTTTTACCATTGCATCCTATCCAGTACCATATCTCTTCCCTGTAAACTATATTTATCTCAATGAATAGTACTTAAAGCAGGAGACTAAGAACTGCTAAGAAAAGTTCTCGCTAAACTAGTGCTATCAGGATCAACCAAAAGGACCAGGTGAAGTAAACTGAATAGCACCTTATAAATTAAGGCAAAGCTAACAATATTGCAGCTGCTATACTATGTTTTATGTGCCAGATACGTACACATCATACACCAAAGTTTTAGAAGTTAGCATACAATTGGTCATGCCAAGTGACCAACCTGCTCATGCATCAGTTAGTGCAAGTAACTGATGTAAGTTGATCCTATTATCCATTTTCAGATGAATGTGGATGCATAGTGAGTGCGCTATTAGGATATCATAAATTCCTAGGTTAGGGACTCATTTCCTGGATAAACTCCCCTTTTAGTTTTCTCTTCTCTCTTTGGAAAAATTATTGAGTGTATTAAAGAACACCAAGAGGTGCCTCCCATTTACCACCTAGATGTTAGAAAAGTTATAAAATAAATTGTAAACAGAACTGTAGAGAGCTACTGCCATAATGCCAGAAAAGGAAAGCAGAAGTATCATTCTACCTTCTGTTACCATAATTCTCCTACAAAATAAAAATATTACAGGGAGACAAGAGAGATGCACAATCATTCACTATACTCAACAACTTCACACCTTTTCATGATCCCAGATATTTAAAATGCCATCCTCAGCAGAACTTCCAAAGACAGATGACTTGTCTGGAGACCACTGGAAACAAATAAATATTCGAAATCGTGACAATCTTAACTTGAAAAGAAAGGTGAGGAAATCCTGTTCCAAAATTAAGAAACCAATGATACTGGAAGTGACTTTTTTTACAATAGTGATTATAGAAGCCAGCAGCATACCTGTACACAAAGCACAGCAGCATTGTGACCCTCAAAAGTATGGACAGGTGATCCAACTCCCCCAGAAGTGAGGTTTCGGCGGTCAAACATGCGGACCGTATTATCAGCTGACCTGAAAAGGGGAAGGGAAGGAATAGGGGGGGGGGACCCAGTAGCCGAGTTTTAATAAATACTAAAGGTCAAGCGGCTAGCAAGATATGAGCTTCTCCAGAAAGCAATTCTTATATTTCCAGTACCCGGTTAGAATCAGGTTTACATCATGAGGATTCCAATCAACACAATGAAGATCAGCATGATGAGCTTTCTCAACCTGTGAAATAGACAACCAGAAGTCCACTGAGTAAACTAATGCAAACTATCAAAACCAAAGACTTCAAAGGAATCAACAGTTAGGGATCAACAAAATAATTAGGAAGAAAGCTGGACTCAAGCAATCTGCTAGTTGAGCTCAAGTAGCTACAAGTAATTTGACTTGCTTACAACCCTAACCTTGATAGCTGGAGAAGAGCCAGTCCTTGCATCCCATAGTATGAGACAAGAATCATCCCCCACACTACAGAACTCCTGCACACTGCAACAAATGCAGAAAACATAATAAAGAGTCAAGCGTGAACTGCCAGATATAAATGACCAAAGCTTGCAATTCTTTTTCATCTCTGCCTTCTTAAGATGTAAGTAGCAATAATTAGATTCACACTAAGTGATATTGACAGGAAAGCACCTATATTACTGACAAAAGTGTACATGAATCATATTGCGTTTGATGAATGACGTCTGACTTTATAGTGAGCTACCTTGATGGGCAGAAAGTCACATCCTCAACAGTGTCCCCATGCCCCAGGTAGACTCCACGAGGTTCAATTGAAGGGCTGTCCCCAGGCTTATCATTGCCACCAGCAGCCTTAGAAGACTGCTTATTGTTGGTTCCACCAGACCCAGGAGACTTTGCAGACCCAGGATCTGCAGCCAAAGTGGAGATATGATCTTGAATGCTCCACAAAACTACATATCTGTCTTTACCTGCCACAAAACCAACAAGAAAGACCTCATAAGAACTTCAAAATCTCTAAGGAGAACAACCATCAATGACTCTAGAGCAACACAGCATAATTGGCTATGGTGGAATATGCATCATGGTTCAATTTGTCATTGAAAGAGAGATGCATCCCTAATGAATCAACTCAAACAGTGAATAATGGTCAAATAGAGGAATCAAAATTTTGACAAACTTTCGTCCACTAATAATTGATGGGCCACCTTCAGGACAGTATGATGCCCATTGAAGTTCCAGCTTTTTATTCACCGACGACAAACATTAGCCACACTCAAGTGAATGCTTGCGATCTAGTATCTGCACATATCTTACTACAATGTGAAACCATCTCCATAATCCAAGAAGCTACTAAACTTGGCTACATATGGAGCAATCTGTCAGTACAACTTAGCAATAAACAAATGAGCCCTGCAATTTGCTCATGTGGCCATTTTTCAGCTCTAAGCAATTCAAACAACACTGAAGCTCATAGCTCTAGCTAGTTCTGGCATCATTGTCTAACACCACCAGTCTGACTATCTGATTATAATTCTTCATTCCATAAGGAACAAACAAATCGAGTCTGTTCAACCCTGACATGGTACCATTATACTAAGACATGTCATATCTTCACACTCAAAATAATTGAACCTGTTGCAAGGAGTATGCAGCCACAGAAATAATCAAGGGTTCACCAAGAGACATAGCTAGAGCTAGAGAAACAATGATTGGTTCAGTTGGGGACATATTGAGCCATCATAAAGCTGAAAGGAAAAGGGAATTTGTCAATCACAACTACTAACCTCCAGAAAGAACAAAGGGTTCGGTTGGGGACATTGCAAGAGCAAACTCAGCATTATCTTTATGCCCAGTGAGTATCTGAAGAACAAATTGTCACTGATTTTAGATTAATCAATAGGAAAATAACAATTTCCTGTGACAATATACTAATTGTTGACAAGAACACAATTCCATATGATTATGATCAACACAGTTATTCACAGGCCATGTTCCACCAGTTTGTTTCTATTCAACACACCAGATCTGGACGTGAAGTTGAAGCACCTAAAACAGCATGGCGATTAGGCTGGGCCTCAACATCCCAGATGAGAACCTGCATTAACAGAAAAAACATTTGGTCATTAGCTAGCCCGATATTCAAACCATGAGAGATAGGAAAAGATCTAAAACTCCTCATCCAACGATAATACACAAAAACTACTGCTTACATCAGGGCTGTCAGTGTGAGTTGCTACTATCTTACTGTTTTGGGGCAGCTCCCTGATCCTGTTTACCTGCATTTCAACAGCTCACAAGATTTACTTTACTCATTGGAAGCAGTTAAGCAACAAAATTCATTGAATGGAGAACAATTTGTCAGGGCAAGTCTAGTGCACACAGACAAACCAGGTTAAGACCACTCAATCACAAAAAAAGAAGAGCAATATTGATTTCTCTTGCTTGGCTGGATATCTTAAGAAACATTGATACACATGTTTTTGAGACAAGAAGTAGCAAACCAACTTTCTATAGCTTACATTGCACCCAGCATCCTGTCCAGAGTAAGGAGAAATATCAAATAGATCACTTTCAGATTAATTTGGAACAGGATAATAATAACAAAGAAGTCCATATTCCATAGCAAGTCTTCACTAAAAAAGATAATAACACGCAGAAAGCCATAATTATAGTGAAAACAGAAAATACCAAAGTGTGGTTGTTCTTTCGAAATAAAGGGATTACAAAGTTGAAAAAACTTCCCTTTCTAGTGAAGAGGGGATCAAAATTTTTGGGCCAAACTTAATAAACCCCTCAGGTAGCATGCCTCCTTTGGCCACTAATGGAACAGAATAGCCAGCAAGCTAACAGTTCCTTAAGCAATTACAGATGGTCAAGTCCAAATTCCTCACCAATCGACATGTCCAGTGCTACAATGGTTCCAAAGCTTGTCATCAAGAAGGAAATAAAGTCCATTAAGAAAAAGGACTCGGTTTCGACAAGATGTCATGATAGCCAATTTCACCCATCAGGAAAGGAGAAAAAGTAAAAATTTGAAATCGATAATTGCATTTCATCAGCAAACAAATGCCACGTAAGTTATAACAGCATAAGGAAAGATGATAAGTTACCTCCCCAGGATGTATAATAGTTTTGAACTTCTTGACAAAGGGAGAGCGAGCTTCTTCATTAAACTGTCAAAATAAACCATTAGTACTACAAGTCCATTAATAGTATCACTTCATGAAAGGGAATGACCATACGCTTTAATGTAGACAGATAACTTTCAGTAAAGAGACACTAAAACCCAATGAAGAAGTACCTGAGAGATATGCTCTGCAGCTGCAACTCTTGGCTTGACAACCTCGACATTTGCAATAACAAGTGTATTTGGAACACTGCCATCTGTCTGTGTAGAATAAGATAACGCATCAGAATCTATGCTCGCAGCATTGCATATCTATATCATCTGTATTGGACTATCTAGACTTCAAAAGACAACCCATATTATAAAAAACACAGAAAATAAAAAGTAGAACATCAAACAAAGCATGCATGACTGTAAAAGGAAGAGATGGATGAAGTTGTACAATCATGAATCAGTGGAAATCGGCCCTCAATCTGGATTGCAGTACAAAAATCCATGAATAAAATTTCTTGAAACTCAAGTTGCATGCAGTTATCCCACGAGACAGTAAAAAATAAAAATCACTTCTTTCCACTTAAAAATCAAGTTAAAAACATTGACACTCTCAGAAATTCTTTGGTTTCCTCGGATCTGCAGAAGAATCTTGCCTGTTCAGATAGGTAGAGACGCTGTCGATTTTTGTAAGTGGCTTGCTCAAGCTGTGGACCCCATCTGTTGGAATTAAAAAATCAAAACAGCCCAATCAGGCAAACAAACAAATAGGTTCTACCACAAAACAAGTCATAAAACCTAGAAAAGCAACAGTGCGTGAGCAGCACATCCCCATTAAACTTAATCGTGACAATTATCAAACGCAAAAACAGAAAAGATAGATATAATGTGACAAAACGCTGTTATCCATACAAGCACTCATACAAAGATGAGCATAACTACTTTTATCGTGAATAAAAAATAAAATGAAAAACGCATGTTTGATAACCACGGAAGCACCAAAGGATAGCTCCTAGAGATGAGATTTAGCGGCAGTATACTTTATGACCAACATGCAGCATAAAAAAGACAGGTAGACAACAACAGAGAAAAATTACAAGCTCCGACGACCAACCAGGAATCCTGAGTCCCATGAAAGCTAATATCGAGCAGTCAGCGCCATTGAAAAGGTTGCTACAGGCGAAAACTAATAAGATTTTCAAAGTTATGACCCAGCAACCGCACTTCCCAAAAATCCCCTGCTTTACATTTCTCTCTCGATTCTTTGATGTAGCTACTAAAATTCATATACTGAAAGATCATATACAGGGCTCGATTCGACGATTTGCATTAGATATCTCCCAGCTTCCAAATGCCAAACAAACAAACATACATCTCAGGGTAAAGCAAAACATCCGTTTCGAAGGGGACGATGGAGGAAAGCGAAAGAATGGAAAAGCTCGGATCTTGAACAAGACTAAACACGGAAAACCAGCGCAACGGCTCAAAATGATGAATACAGCCTACCCCACTTAACGACTCGAGACGCGGTCGTCAGTCGCCATCATCGGTAAAGAATCTCACAACATCTCCTCCTATAAAAAATACAAAACGACGGACCAATGCGCACGCACGTGTCTACTACGCTTAGGTCATATACTTGAAACACGAGCAGGAATTCCGAGCGGCTCAATGTCAAAGCTCGGCGCAAGTTGACGGCAATGCGAAACGAGCGAAGTCAAAAGGGGGAAGAGAGAAAAGAAGAAAGCGAGCACGAGAAGCGGCGGCCGAAAACCCTAGGAGAGAGAGAGAGAAAGAAGAGAGAGAGAACCTGCAGGAGAGGGATGGCCAGACGAGGTTGTGGTTGGCGAGCCAGTCGTAGAGGACAGGGACGAGGGACTTCCACTGCGTGTACCTCTCGTCCACCGATCTCCCCGTCCCTTTCCCTCTCTCCTTCATCTCCCTCCTTCCCCTTCCCCTTCCCCTTCCCCTTCCTTCCTTCCCTCCTTCTCTCTTCTGCGTTTCTCTCTTTTCCCGCCTCTCTCCTCGACCTGATAGACAGACAGACAGTGCGAAGTGGGGAAGATGGAAGACGGTGGCCCCCCCTCCCTTCCCCTTTTCCGGCCGGAACTCCCTTCGTCCGCACCCGGATCTACGTGGGATCGATTGGTGGGGCCCACTTATCGACGGCCGCGATTTTCTTCCTTTTTTGAATCCCGCGCCTCGGCTTATTTCCTGATCACGAGGCTTCGCAGTCGCGGGCTCCCCGGGCCCTTATCTATTTCATGCGGGCCCAATTTGTTCTTCGGCACGGCCTGCGCAGGAGTTTTCAAACCCAGATAAGACCCACGTTCCAATTTCATTTGGATAAGGCAATACCTTTCTCTCAAGGGGAGATCGCTTGGATTTAAATCCGAATCTGTGAATATATCCAATCAAATCCATATTCATTTAAGAGTTTAAATCAATGGATTATGCGTCAATTAAATATATTACTTGCTCTAAATCACATCAATTATCGAATATGAAACTTTTTTTCAATACAGCTTATATTTGTGTTCGCATCTTGATCTTGAAAAATTTGTCCTGGACCACCTTATTGAGTAGCTCAGAACAGTTTCTTTGTTGCCATGATGATATGACGTAGGCTAATAAATAAGGTTTGAATGACTAGATTAAATCTACAAGGGAAAAAAAAAAAAAGGAGTTAGGCAAGAAAAAAATGGGTCAATTCCAAAAAAAACCCCACACTTTAGGTCTAGTCCCAAATATACCCCGAACTTTTTTTTGTCTCAAGAAAAACCTCAAACTTTAGGTTTAGTCCCAAATCTGCCCGAACTTTTTTGTCTCGGAAAAACCCCAAACTTTAGGTTTAGTCCCAAATCTGCCCCAAACTTTTCTTTTGTCTCGGAAAAACCCCAAACTCTTAGTCCATTCCCAAATCTATCCCAATTTTTTTTTTTTTTATCAAAAAGAAAATCATCAAAATTTACTTTAATCCTAAATTTGTCCTCGTTAGCCTTTGTCCAAAAGCCGTATTAGTAATCCCTAATTTTTTATGTCCTAAAATGGTTTTACTTTGAAAATAATTTTCTATGACATATTGCTTATTTGTATTTATTATCTATGTGGAAATGCCATGTTAAGTTGGGACTAGACCATGGGGTATATTTGAGAATAGGTCAAAAATTGATGATTTTTTTAGTACAAATGGTGGGTAAAACCCCAAATTAGTATACCCGTAAATTGCGACGCGTTATTTAATTTACTAGCAATTTGACAATAAAATTTAACAAAAACTAATAGATGGTAATTTTTTTTGGTGATCAAAAAATTAATTTTGGGTAAATTTGTCATATATGTACCAATTTGGGATTTTTCATGATATTGACTCTTTTTTTTAGACAAAACCAAATTCGGGTAGATTTGGGATTAAAATTAAAGTTTAGGGTTTTTTTTGAGACAAAAGAAAAGTTCGGGGCAGATTTGAGACTAAACCTAAAGTTTGGGGTTTTTTTTTAGACAAAAAAAAGTTTGGGGTATATTTGGGACTAAACCTAAAGTTTGAGATTTTTTTTGGAATTAACCCAGAAAAAAATTGGAGGGCCTAAGTGACTAGGCCCCCAAAATAGGTCCTTGGAGTCAAAATATTCAATTTTATATATTCAAGAATACATTTGAATATACATTTTTATCCATTTTTGAATTCAAATTCAATAAGTGATAGAAGGTCTAGTGAGACAGTTACTAAGCTAATGCTAATTGATTGAAGCCAAGTGATATGGCACAATTACGTCACATGGCTTGTCATGTGACAATCACGAGGGCAAGTTGAGTGTTACGCGTTGAGTGCCAGAGTGAACATTCTCTCGACTCTTGTTTTAACCATATACAAGATACGATATGAGAAAATTCATGTGACATATACACACATTTTTCGCCATCTTAAATCACATAAAACGGGATTAGTCAGATGCTTGTGGTGCGCCTAAAGAGCCTTCCAAACTTGCTCATGACTAAAAAAGTATTCTAATATTTTTCTTTCATAAAACTATCGGCCTTAGGCGGACACGATGGGACAAATTTATGTGGCTCGACTAACTTCGACAGATTCACTCGGGTCAAAGTCCCATCTCTCAAAATGCTGTCCCAATCTGTCCAAGTGACTATAGGACCTATAAATCGGTCTCACCAATAATTTACCATATATAGTTCCATACGCTAATCCATGTTCTTTCTCTTGTTTGTCCCTTTTTCTCTATTTGGCTCTTATTTCTTCATCCATTGAGAAATCATAAGCGGTTGACGTAAGCTATAAAAGTATAAGGTAGGCGTATCCAAGGATCATTAATTAAGAAATGACAAGTTCATGGATCTTCCTGAATTTCCCCTTAGCCTTGGGTGATTTCCTATTTATGAGGGCTGCTTGTGGTAGTCCCCATATGAGACATCCTATCAAGCTATGTTCCTTATTTTAATACGTCGGTATTCATACGCTTCACACCCTTATTGATAGGTGAATATTTTTCTTCTTCACAAATCAAAGAATACGAAATGTAATATTGTGAGGTCTTTCATCACAAAATGGATATCCCTTCTGTTTTTTTCCCTCTTGAATCTAAGGACCTACTCAGGTCCATTTCTTTCTTCATTCGTTGATGGCAAAGAATTCATAGGCCGTCGACTTAAGCTATAAAAATATAATGTAGGCCAAATTATGGCCCCAGCCCGAGTACCAATTAGATATAGCTAGCAATAACATGTCCACGAAAGGACAATCAGAAATAGCAATCTATTTCGACCCTCAGGAGAGACCAATCAATTGATAATCGGGCAAGAAGAAATACTACACTCGAACCTATAATGTCATCCTTTCGTCCTCCCCCTCGTCTCATTTTTTGAATTTTAATTTTCGAATTGATGTGACATAAAAATAAAATTTTCACCATGTTTACATCGGACAATATGGGGTGGGTCCATTGTTTAAGTTACGCCTAAAGAGCCTTCCGAACTCACTTATGATTAAGGAAGCATTTGGGAGAGTATATGAGAAACACCTTTACATAAATGCAAAGGACTTTAAAGTTAAGGGGTTTTTAATGAAATGCAAATAACGTTCGATAAACACTTTGTCCACATAGGCTAAATAGATTATACGAAATGTAAATAGTGTATACATCACGTTAAAAAAAGATTGCAACAATGGCAAGTGAAGCTTCGGTGACAATTGTTGCTGAGGTCACGAAACCCAGATGAGTGGACAATAAAGTTTGTAGAACGTTGGGCGACTCACGCCAGCATCCCAGCTCTCCAAAATCCCATATTTGCAAAGTCCTAGAAGCCAGTGTCGCACGAATACAACCACTTCCTCCGCGACCTCATTGATCTAGATATAGACTAGGGGTGAAGAATTAAATCGCCGACAAAGATGTGCATTTGGAATGTCCGACTTAGTTTTGTTATTAAATGGACAAGGAGGATTTAAATTAAAAAGAAAAATAGATAAAGAAGATAGCAAAAGCTAGTAAGAGTATACATGAGAAAAAGGAGGTGAGGGTTCAAATCTCCATCTTTTAAAGGGATTAGAGTGGAGACAATTTAATTTTAGGTATATATTTCGATTCTCACGTTTTGTAAAGATGTATGATAAAAATGAGAATAGGAGAATGATGAATAAAAAATAAAAATAAAAGCAAGCGCGTGGGATCCACATGAAATAAAAAAGCACCTACTGGAAATGCAACGTGGACGGTGAGGATCGAGTCGTTAGTCCCTTGTGCTGAAAGGGAAAGTGAGATCTCACTCTATACCTGGGAGCACATCACACCGTCCCTTTTGCATCTTCAAAGAAAGAAAGTAGATGGGCGGCTGAGATGGGCCTACTGGATGGAGTCGGCGGTGAGCGACTTGATCAAAAATGTGGGACGGGACAAGGGCAATGATAAGTTTGCCAATCGATCTACACCAAGTAAGAAGTGTAGAACAATTAGCTCATAAGGACCGCCGTTGTATAACTATTCATCGACAGATGCCGCTAGATCCATCGGTTTTGCTTTAGTAATATTAAAATCCTAAATATTCTCATTTTTTTAGTTGATTCTCAAATTTAATATGACAAGTCAAATGTGACTTTTCATAATTAAATTATGCTTAAAGATGAATTCAGGACTTAATCCCTATAATAACTTTAGGACTTCATTATATTTTTTTGAAAGTTTTTGAATTTAATTACAATTTATAATAACTTTTAGGACTTTCGTGGCGCTTATTCCTATAATTATTCATTCAAGTTGACTAGTTAGTTAATTTGGTATGGTCATGTATAGTTGAAAGATTTAAACTTCAAGCTATCTCTAGTTCATAGTGGTATGTTTTGATTGGACAATTTGAACATCCGTTTCCTTAGATAATTCTGGTGAATGTTGTTCGACTTAACTAATTGATGGAGAAGGTACATTCAATGTCGACGGACTGGAAAAAAATTTCATCAAGGAGGTCAAATTGAGGGAATGTGGCCTTTCATACACCCTTGTGTCCATCATGGGTCCTCATAGTAGTGGTGTGTATTTACTCCCAATAACTTGCTTTTGCACTTTGCTTCTTTTGCTAAATGTTAATTACATCAAAAGTTGGGGTTGTGTAATGTTCGTAAAAGGAACAAATTTTTCCCTGGTACTATTGCCTCTCTTTTATATGTTATACGATATGTCAAGTTGCTCAAATTCAGTTTAATTCATTGGTTTGCCGTTCTTCACCTTAAATTTATACTTTCAACAAAACCATTAACTTCAAGGCACCATGCTTCTGTTTTCATCTATGTATCATCGACAACATTTTATTTATTTATACTGAATAGAAAGAAAGTCATTTTTAAAAATATTAACAGGCAAAATAAAAGAAATACAAGTTGTAGAGTCTCTATTTTGATAGATAGAATGGAAAATATTAAATTCTTAAATAAAATTATGTCATGATATCGACCGTGAACAAGCTACCAACATGCTTATTTTGAAAACTGTATTCCAGGTATATCTTGTCTTCTTGTATCAAGATAAGCTAAATGTTGAGTTCTAAGAGTTGATGACAAAGTTTTAACTCTTCTTGAAGGTTATTATGAGATTGTTTAGCCCTCGGAAAACTATTTTGTTGCTCGTCATACGGGATAAACAAAGGGATAGTACCTATACTTAATCAATTTTCTATTTTTGATTATGATGGTTTTTATCTGGTTGTTTTCGTTGCATCTGGTAAGTTTTACCGGTCTGAGTTGATTTTTTTTTATCCAGACCCCTTTGAAATATCTAAAATCTCTCTTGAGAGAAAGTGTGCAAGAGGTGAGGGTTGTTGCATTTCCTTTGGAAAATAGACTTTGTAAAGTTGTTCCTGTTTCATTTAGTATTTTCCTGCAGATATGGGACAAGGTTCCTAAGCCACAAGCACATAAGGAAACTCCTCTCAGTGATTTTTTTAAGTTCCTATCAATGATTTGCTTTCACCTCTAATTGTCGAAATGAAGTTCATCCTAGTGACTCTCTTCTGCTGTCCAGGTTGAGTTTGTTGCTCTTTGTAGTTATGTATACCGGGAAGAGCAATTTAAAGAGGGGTATACCTTCCTTGCACCACATGGAAGCGTTTATGGATCTTGAGTGCAATTGCCCAATTTTTATGTCGACTTTGCTGTCATGTTTGGACAAGATTTTCAAATGCTGCAGTGGGTGCCCTTCATAGAAATCTTGTACTTGAGTATTGTTTAAGACAAAAATTCGGTTCTCATATGCATAACTTTTGAAATATCTGTGGAAATGCCACTCTTTATCAATAGCTATTTCTTATATTTTTTGGGCTTATCATTGCTCAATCATCCTTATCAAGTTTGGTGATTTTCACCACTCTCCTTGTCCCCATTCTTAATCAATTGTCGTTTAAGACGTGTTATGTTTCCATCATCTTCTTGTGCTCTTTTTTGGATATTAACTATCTGGTTAGTGTTTCTAATAGATTGCACGCTATATTTATTATACAATTGATAACTTTTCCATTCATTGTCTAATTAACTCGATTATTTTTTCAACAGAAAGCTCGAGATCCAATCTCTTTGAAATGTGGTGAAACATGTCAATGAACTATGGTTCCGTGATGGAAGAGTGCGTGCATGTGCCGTAGATGTGCTTGACTAAAGGTATTGTCCGTATAATATGACTCCAAGTAATAGGTCTAATCGTAACTAGCCTGGCGCCATATATTGGTGCATAATTTCAATACGACATCATCGACAACATCTTATTTATTTATACTGAATAGAAAGAAAGTCATTTTCAAAAATATTAACAGGAAAAATAAAAGAAATACAAGTTGTAAACTCTCTATTTTGATAGATAGAAGGAAAAATATTAAATTCTTAAATAAAATTACATCATGATATCAGCCGTGAACAAGCTGCCAACAGGCCTATTCTAAATATTGTATTCCAGGTATATCTTGTCATCTTGCATCAAGATAAGCTAAATGTTTAGTTCTAAGAGTTGATGACAAAGTTTTGACTCTTCTTGAAGGTTATTATGAGATTGTTTAGCCCTCAAAAAAGCTCATGAGCTTAGTCTTACTTCACCGTCCAGAAACAAAAGAGGACTTCCATCTCCAAGTTGAACTCAAATGTAGTTCGTTTCTTTTTGGGTGTAAAGCAATGTCAAACCAAAATACCCAACAAGCATTAGCTCCCTTGAAAAGGAGGTGATCCAACCGCACCTTCCAGTACGGCTACCTTGTTACGACTTATCTCCAGTCACTAGCCCTACCTTGTTACGACTTCACTCCAGTCACTAGCCCTGCGTTCGGCATCCCCTCCTTGCGGTTAAGGTGTATAGAAAAGATAGATTAGGGTGTTGTGTAGAAACTTGATTTAAGCTTACGCTTTGCCTGAAACAGAATTTTGAAGCTTTCAAAATTAGTGCACAAATTCAGAATTAATTGAAATTTAAGTGGCAAAGAACGATTAAGGAATTGTGAAATTGCGTGTATATATGATAGCTTAAAGTGTTTGGGAGCCGTAGAATTTTACATAACTTGATTTGAGCGTACGATTTGCCCTAAATAGAATTTTGAAGTTTTTGGATTTATGGGTCAAATTCGGAATTAAGTGAAATTTGAGTTGCAAAATTTGATTAAGAAATCATTAAACTACCTATATATACGCATATATATATATAGTAAATATAGCTTAGGATGTTGTGTAACCGTAGGATTTCACAAAACTTAATTTGAGCTTATGGTTTGTCTGAAACAGAATTTTGAAGTTTTCGGTATTAAGGATCAAATTCGGAATTAAGTGAAATTTGAGTTGCGAGATTTGATCAAGGAATCATAATGCTCTGTCTATATATATGATATGATATTTTAGAGTATCATTGAGTCGTAAAATTTTACGAAAGTTGATTTGAGCTTACAACTTGCTCTAAACAAAATTTTGAAGTTTCGGAATTAGGGCTCAAATCTGCAATTAACTGAAATTTGACTATTTTGTTGCTCGTCATACTTGATAAACAAAGGGTTAGTACCTATACTTAATCAATTTTCCATTTTTGATTGTGATGATTTTTATATGATTGTTTTGGTTGCATCTGGTAAGTTTTACCGATCAGAGTTGATTTTCTTTTTATCCAGACCCCTTTGAAATATCTAGAATCTCTCTTGAGAGAAGCTGTGCAATAGGTGAGGGTTGTTGCATTTCCTTTGGAACATCGACTTTGTATAGTTGTTCCTGTTTCATTTAGTATTTTCCTGCATATATGGGTCAAGGTTCCTAAGCCACAAGCATACAAGGAAACTCTTCTCAGTGATTTTTTTAACGTAGGTGCTTTGATATTTGTATGAGTTCCTATCAATGATTTCCTTTCACCTCTAATTGTCGAAATGAAGTTCATCCCAGTAACTCTCTTCTACTGTCCAGGTTGAGTTTGTTGCTTTTTGTAGTTATGTATACCGGGAATAGCAATTTAAAGAGGGGTATACATTCCTTGCACCACATGGAAGCATTTATGGATCTTGAGTGCAATTGCCCAATTTTTATGTTGGCCTTGCTGTCATTTTTGGACAAGATTTTCAAATGCTGCAGAACTTGAGTACTGTTTAAGACAAAAATTCAGTCCTCATATACATAACTTTTGAAATATCTGTGGAAATGCCACTCATCATCAACAGCTATTTCTTTTCTTTTTTTTGGGCTTATCATTGCTCAATCATCTTTATCAAGTTTGGTGATTTTCACTACTCTCCTTGTCCTCATTCTTAATCAATTGACATTTAAGACGTGTTATGTTTCCATCATCTTCTTGTGCTCGTTTGTGGATATTAACTATTTGGTTAGTGTTTCTAATAAATTTCACGCTATATTTGTTATACAATTGATAACTTTTCTATTCATTGTCTAATTAACTCGATTATTTTTTCAATGGAAAGCTTGAGATCCAATCTCTTTGAAATGTGGTGAAACATGTCAATGAATTATGCTTCCGTGATGGAAGAGTGCGTGCATGTGCCGTAGATGTGCTTGACTAAAGGTATTGTCCGTATAATATGACTCCAAGTAATGGGTCTAATCGTAGCTAGCCTGGCGCCATATATTGGTGCGTAATTTCAATATGACATCATCAACAACATCTTATTTATTTATACTGAATAGAAAGAAAGTCATTTTCAAAAATATTAACGGGAAAAATAAAAGAAATACAAGTTGTAGAGTCTCTATTTTGATAGATAGAATGGAAAATATTAAATTCTTAAATAAAATTACTTCATGATATCGGCTGTGAACAAGCTGCCAACATGCCTTTTCTGAAAATTGTATTCCAGGTATATCCTGTCTTTTTGCATCAAGATAAGCTAAATGTTTAGTTCTAAGAGTTGATGACAAAATTTTGACTCTTTTTGAAGGTCATTATGAGATTGTTTAGCCCTCGGAAAACTATTCTGTTGCTCGTCATACAGGATAAACAAAGGGTTACCTATACTTAATCAATTTTCCATTTTTGATTGTGATGGTTTTTATCTGGTTGTTTTGGTTGCATCTGGTAAGTTTTACCGATTAGAGTTGATTTTCTTTTTATCCAAACTCCTCTGAAATATCTAGAATCTCTCTTGAGAAGCTATGCAAGAGGTGAGGGTTGTTGCATTTCCTTTGGAAAATCAACTTTGTAAAGTTCTTCCTGTTTCATTTAGTATTTTCCTACAATATGGAACAAGGTTCCTAAGAGAATTTTCCTGCAGATATGGAACAAAGTTCCTAAGCCACAAGCACACAAAGAAACTCTCTTAGTGATTTTTTTAACGTAGGTGCTTTGATACTTGTATGAGTTCCTATCAATGATTTGCTTTCACCTCTAATTGTCAAAATGAATTTCATCCTAGTGACTCTTTTCTGTTGTCCAGGTTGAGTTTGTTGCTCTTTGTAGTTATGTATACCGGGAAGAGCAATTTAAAAAGGGTATACCTTCCTTGCATCACATGGAAGCATTTATGAATCTTGAGTGCAATTGCCCAATTTTTATGTCGGCTTTGCTGTCATGTTTGGACAAGATTTTCAAATGCTGCAGTGGGTGCCCTTCATATAAATCCTGTACTTGAATACTGTTTAAGACAAAAATTCGATCCTCATATGCATAACTTTTGAAATATATGTGGAAATGCAATTCATCATCAACAACTATTTCTTATTTTTTTGGGGCTTATCATTGCTCAATCATCTTTATCAAGTTTGGTGATTTTCACCACTCTCTTGTCTCCATTCTTAATCAATTGTCGTTTAAGACGTGTTATGTTTCCATCATCTTCTTGTGCTCTTTTGTGGATATTAACTATTTGGTTAGTGTTTCTAACAGATTGCACGCTATATTTGTTATACAATTGATAACTTTTCCATCCATTGTTTAATTAACTCGATTATTTTTTCAACGGAAAGCTCGATATCCAATCTCTTTGAAATGTGGTGAAACATGTCAATGAACTATGGTTCCGTGATGGAAGAGTGCGTGCATGTGCCGTAGATATGCTTGACTAAAGGTACTGTCCGTATAATATGACTCCAAGTAATGGGTCTAATCGTAGCTAGCTTGGCGCCGGTGCGTAATTTCAATATGACATCATCGGAAGCACGAATATTATCATATGGCTTTTTCTTCTTTTTATTTATTTTGGTGCGTAATTTCAATACGACATCATCGACAACATCTTATTTATTTATACTGAATAGAAAGAAAGTCATTTTCAAAAATATTAACAGGAAAAATAAAAGAAATACAAATTGTAGACTCTCTATTTTGATAAATAAAATGGAAATTATGAAATTCTTAAATAAAATTATGTCATGATATCGACCGTGAACAAGCTGCCAACATGCCTCTTTTGAAAACTGTATTCCAGGTAAATCCTGTCTTCTTGCATCAATATAAGCTAAATGTTTAGTTCTAAGAGTTGATGACAAAGTTTTGACTCTTCTTGAAGGTCATTATGGGATTGTTTAGTCCTTGAAAAACTATTCTGTTGCTCGTCATACGGGATAAACAAAGGGTTAGTACCTATACTTAATCAATTTTCCATTTTTGATTGTGATGGTTTTTATCTGGTTGTTTTGGTTGCATCTGGTAAGTTTTACCGATCCGAATTGATTTTCTTTTTATCCAGACCTCTTTGAAATATTTAGAATCTCTCTTGAGAGAAGCTGTGCAAGAGGTTAGGGTTGTTGCATTTCCTTTGGAAAATAGATTTTGTAAAGTTGTTCCTGTTTCATTTAGTAATTTCCTTGCAGATATGGGATAAGGTTCCTAAGCCACAAGCACACAAGGAAACTCCTCTCAGTGATTTTTTTAAACGTAGGTGCTTGGATACTTGTATGAGTTCCTATCAATGGTTTGCTTTCACCTCTAATTGTCGAAATGAAGTTCATCCTAGTGACTCTTTTCTGCTGTCCAGTTGAGTTCGTTGCTCTTGTAGTTATGTATATTGGGAAGTGCAATTTAAAGAGGGGTATACCTTCCTTGCATCACGTGGAAGCCTTTATGGATCTTGAGTGCAATTGCCCAATTTTTATGTCGGTTTTGCTGTCATGTTTGGACAAGATTTTCAAATGCTGCAGTGGGTGCCCTTCATATAAATCCTGTACTTGAGTACTGTTTAAGACAAAAATTCGGTCCTCATATGCATAACTTTTGAAATATCTGTGGAAATGCCACTCATCATCAACATCTATTTCTTATTTTTTTGGGCTTATCATTGCTCAATCATCCTTATCAAGTTTGGTGATTTTCACCACTCTCCTGTCCCATTCTTAATCAATTGTCGTTTAAGACGTATTATGTTTCCATCTATCTTCTTGTGCTCTTTTGTGGAATTTGGAGAATTAGTTGCCAAGTAGATTATACCTTTTAATCTGTGCTAATTTTTTGTCATATGGTTGAATTTATTTGGACAAACAGGTGGCCAGCCTTAGACAGCAGTTCTTCCATTCTACTGCACCTGGTGGGCTCGCAGGAGATCGAAGGGGAGTAGTTCTCGCTTCAGGATTTTCTTCTAGTGCTCAGCAGATGTGGAAGGTTATATGAGGACCTTCACTTGCCTGCACACAAGGTGAGATTTAATTAATTGAAAGGCCACTGGATATATTGTTGATAAGGAGAATGCTAATGTATGCATCAAGCTATCCGTGTTAAGGTCATGGTTGCTACATACGATGTGAAGAAATTGCCTACCAAAAATATTCCAGTTTTACTGAAAATGAGGTATCAATCTGCTTCTTGCTGGACTAACTTGCTTGTCTGTTTCACTATTCTGAATGCAAGCACATGCATTTAATCTTACACATATTGAGCTTGGGCAAACTCATCTGAACATGTTAGGATTGGTGTTTGATTGAAGAGGCTGCACAGTTGGGATCAGTTCCTGTTTTGGAAAGAAACTCAGTTCAATTCTTCAGGCTTGTTTATCTGGGTAAGATAAGTAATTTTGTCTGATGAATTACAGATGGTGGTGCAGCGACTGGATTTTATGTTCATTAAATAATGCAAGTACATTAAGGTTATCCAGCGCAATTGGCTTCATGTACTTATTTGTAAGAATGTTGTTTTTTTAAGTTTGTCCTGGCTTGCGTGAAGTAGGGGCAGAAGGAGCACTTTCTTTTCTTGGAACAAGCGCATTTTTAAAGAGCAAACACAAAGAAACCTCGGCTTTTATGAAGTTTATATTGTTTAAAATTTAGGTTGTATGAGTTCACCATCATGATATATCTATTATGTGGTTGTTGAGGTCTAGCCTGAGTAGATGATAAAGTAGATGATATATGTGTTGAGGTCTGGCCCGTGTAGATGAGATATAGCTGTTCTGTTGAAGTGATCGTTCCAGTTTGAAAATGGCCCCCTTCACTCACAATTTGAGTATTATATCAACTGGTTGTACAATGGTTGCTTTCCAGCAATATCTTTTCATCTATTTTCCTTGATTGTAGGAGAGTAATGACTAGTTACAATTTAGCAGTTGCCTAGCTGATGGCTTTGCTTAATTTGGCCTTAGCTATGGACCCGGCTATTTTTCTTTGTTTTATTTTTGGTGAAGATTTTGTTCTGTCATGGTTAGAAATTTGTCTCACTATAAGTACATTTTATATATGAAGTTTCTTGTGCTCCTTATTAGGTATGAACTTGAGGCCGTATATTTTGAGGAGAGTGTTAGATCTTCGAAGCGGAAGCAACTTGAAGAAAAGTTACTTCAAGTAAGAAGTTATAGGACTTTTTCTTTGTTTAAAATTTATCATTTTTTGGGTTCTGGTGTATGACTACCACTTCAAGCTGCTTGGAACGTGGAAATATTTTCCCTTCTTGACACACTTTTATTTCAGTCATGATGTTTTCGTTTGAAGTTAATTTACACATATAGACCGTCTGTTGAGGATATCTTATCATATGTTGCTTGTTCGTGGGAATTGTCAGCTTTTACAACCAGCTTTCCAATATGTTCTTGAACATACTGGGTGCGAAACTCTAGATAAATTCAAGGAAGCATTTGTGGAATGGTTTTCTGTGGCGGCTCATGACTGCACTCAGCAGGTTTATATCGCTCTATTTGACAAAGGATGCTCAAGTACGTCAACTTGTAATGTCTTCTTTTAGTTTAATGTTGTAAAGTTAATGGTCTGAAAAAGTAAGCAAAGAATGAAGGTTTTAAGTTGTGCTCTGTCTTGTAACTAGGGGCGATTTTGTTCTTTGACTCCTTTTGTACATGCACTTGCACTTCCTTAGTGGCCTATTGGTTTTTTCACTTGTGTCCATCAGAAATGAGGGTTTGTGTCTGATACTGGAGGTTCATGCCATGATTTACTTACTTTTGATCTGTTATTAGAGAAATTTTACCACCGACTATATGGATAAGTTTTGTATCACACATTGAATAGATGCCGTAATTGAACAAGCCAAATGGGATACATCTAGAGCACGGGAGAAGCTGCGGCATGACATTGATGCTCATGTTGCTTCAGTCCATGCTGCCAAGCTGTCTGAGCTTACAAAAGCATATGAGGTAGCATAATGAACGGAGATATATCATCTGCTCTTGAGCTTCTCTTTTTAAAGATGGAGGGTTTTTCCCCTTTCACTTAATGGTGGTTGATGGGATCTGCACAAATTATATTATGTTTTTACAGGCAAAACTGAATGAAGCATTGTCTGGATTAGGGGAAGCCCTTTTGGATGGAGCTACCTAGTCGGCTATCAGGAAACTCCTTTTGTGTGAGACCAAATCGGCAGTCACTGGGTTCTCTAGTGCCCTTTCTGGTTTCGACCTGGATGAACAGAGCAAAGAAAAAATGCTTGCAGGTATAAAAGACTATGCAAGGGGCGTGGTTGAGGCAAAAGCAAGGGAAGAAGCTGGAGGAGTCCTCTCGCGCATGATGGACCGGTAGGCACACTTTAAGTTTGTGATTTACTCGTTTGTTAGATTCAATACCTCATGATATCCTTATGTGCTTCATTTTCTATCCAGCTTTTACAAGATTGTTCTGCTATGATGCTGACTATATGCTGAGAGTTTGGACTGGGAAGAAAGATATTCGAGCAACCACAAAACTTGCTCGTTCCGCAGTATGCAGAATTTATATGTGGCATATTTTCTACAATTTTTCCTAATGTTGCATCCTAGTGGATTTTTACTGAAATGATTCAATGACATTTGCAGTCATTATAGTTGCTGTCTGTAATGGCAGCAGCGCGTTTGGACGATGAGAGAGACAGCATCGAGAAAACTTTGTCAGTTGCTTTGCTGGACACCAAGCCTACTACTACTACTGATAGGAGCATTACAACAGTAGATCCCTTGGCTTCCAGCACATGGGAAGAGGTGAGTTTGGCCTTTATTATGCTGATTCATTAGTACAGATCTCAGATTACTCATTGATGCTGCAGCCGTCTGAAGTTAATGTAGAAATAAGAGCCTTTCATTTGCTGAAAGCACTTATTCACTGTTTGATTGCAGATTCCTTCATCAAAAACGCTGATCACACCTATTCAGTGCAAATCATTGTGGAGGCAATTTGAGGCGGAGACCAAGTGCACCGTCACTCAAGCAGTTTCTGCTCAGGTGTGATACCTATATCTCTAAAAGATTGTTTAGTAGGGTAACGTCATTATTGTTATTAAAAGCCATGTCAGCATCCCCATCCCCCAACACGCGCACACTAACACTAAAGAAAAGAGTATAGAAAAGAAAAGAAAAAGAAAAAAAAGGCTCTATTGAATCCATTGCACTAGGTTTTTCTATTTGAATGGATTATCAAGATCAATTCTAAGCACCACTAGGAGGATATTTGCTTGCTACTTGAGTTTGAGACTATCGATATAAGAAATGCTATCAATTCCACGAAAGAAAGATGTACTTGCTTATTTCGAGTAAGTAGTGTATTCGAAGGATCTCACTTCCATGCCATGTGGTCAACTTACCATCATAGACTAACATCTATAAAGTTCTTTCACTACTGGAGCTATTTGATTATTTGCTCTCTTCTTTCAGGAAGCGTACAGGTGGGATAACCAGTTGCAAACTTGGTGGTGGGTTGCGTTGGCTGTTTTGGGGTTTGATGGAATTAGGACACTTCTTAGGTATTTTACTTATGAAATTTGCTTTGATGTCCCATATATTTATCTTTGTTGCTTTTGCTTGACACTTTCTTTTTTTTGGTTCGGCGGAAGGGGGCTGCGACATTTGAGGGGAAGAGAGAGGCTTCGAGCTTTAGAGTGAGGGTGGCACTGCTGCTTCGTCGTCTACAGAGGGAGAAAGAGGAGCATATATAAAGTTGGATTATTGCTTTGACCCATATCGACAGCTCATTCCTAGGATAATGTCACATTCTTGATTCAAAACTCTACCGCGGGGACCTAAAGATGTGTGCAGATGGACAAAGCCTTTATGGCTCTATCTCTACTATCAGTGTTTTGTGGTAAAAGCTGAAGGCCATTCAGCCGTTCGTGATGCCATGTGATTGTCATGGATATATAATTGATATTGTAAGGCTTGCTCTTTAGTGCTTTAAAGTTCAAAAAACTAGTACATCTACTTCACAGATATTCCAAAAGGTCGTGTCACATCTTGCTGTTACTGGATTTGGTTAACGGGTGTTGACCTTTTCCCTTTTAATCATGGGTGCTTTGTCCTCTCTCTTGCCTCTACAATATTTCTTCATTTGATGTCAGCGAAGAAATGCCCGTTTCATTACTTGAGCCCTAAGGAGTCATTATTAATGTGTGACTTCGGAAAATACCAACTAAAAGATTCCAATCCATACTTATGGAATCTAGGCAAATCCTTATCTCCAAGAGAGCACCATCCAAAATCATCCTCAGCTGCAGCACATCGCACATAAATACTGAACTTCCCAGGATTAAAGGCCAAAATGATCAGTATCCATGCATCCGACACCTTGGTTCTAGCTCTCTGAATTTAAGCGAGAGTGAGAGAGACTGAGTGTGTGTCACGGGTTGAATGTCCGGGTTGGCCACATGAAAGCAACTAGGCCCATTTCTACCACAGAAGGTTTGCACCTACTGTAATCAAAAAGCTTATCAACTAACTGATCTAATTTCCGCAGTCCAAATATCCGCAAACAAAACAGATGCACTATCTCTTCATAATCTAATGAAGCAACCGAAACGTGCCTCTCGGCCATGGCCTGATGCAATGCTGGAGAACATGTTTGTCAGACTTGGGCACTTTTGAACCCGTGGTCTCTAGCTTTTCACCAATCTGGAAAACGGCGAAAGATCTATCGACAGATAGCACAAGAAATATGCAGGAAGTATTGCTGATAACATCAATTTATAAAAACAGCATATAACTTCAGCATAAAGGTTTTGCTGTGTCATGAAGACACTAGATCTCTTTTTTACCGTTGCGTCCTATCCAGTACATCTTCCCTGTAAACTATCTTATCTCAATCAAGAAGTACTTAAAGCAGCAGACCAACAACTGCTAAGAAAAGTTCTCACTAAATTTGTTGTCTGAAGAATAATCGAAAGGACCAGGTGAAGTAAAGTGAATAGCATCAAGAGGTGCCTCTCAGTTACAACCTAGAAGTTAGAAAATATATAAAGTAAATTGTAGACAGAATCAACTATAGAGAGCTACCGCCATGATGCCAGAAAAGGAAAGCAGAAGTATCATTCTGCATTCTGTTACCATAATACTCCTATAAAACAAAAAATATTACAAGGAGACAGGGAGATGCACTGTCATTCAGAGTACTCAACTACTTCACACCTTTTCAGGGTCCCACATATTTAAAATGCCATTCCCAGAAGAACTTCCTAAGACAGATGACTTGTCTGGAGACCTCTGGAAACAGATAAATTAGTCAAAGTCATGATGATTTTTCTCTAAACTTGAGAAGAAAGGCTAGGAGATCCTGTTCCAAAATTGAGAAACCAATGATGTTTGGAGTGACTTTTCTGCGCTAGTGGTTATGGAAGACAGCAGCAGAATCTGTACACAGAGCAGAGCAACATTGTGGCCCTCAAAAGGTCAAACGGCTAGCAAGATATGAAAGCTTCTCCAGAAACAATTCGCGAATGAATAATTGCAAGAATTCTGCATAATTCCAGTACCCGGTCAGAATCAGGTCGATGAAGATCGGCATGATGAGCTTTCTTAACCTGGGAAATAGACAACCGAAAGTTCCACTGAGAACACCAATGCAAACCAACCATAATCAAAACGAGAGACTTCAAAGGAATCAACATTTAACAAAATCATTAGGAAGAAGGCCAGACTCATGAACGATTTCCACTGGGTATTCAATGTTTAAATTACATCTGAAAAGCCTTCCAAACTCATTTATGACTAAGGAGCATTTGGGAGAGCTTCACGCAATTACACAAATGCAATGGACTTAAGGTCAAAGGGTTTTTAATGAAATGCACATGGCTTTTTGTAAACACTATGCGCATATAAGCTAAAGGATTTTTACGATTGCAAATAGTGTTTACATAAATGCACTGCAGTTCATAGATGAGCTTTCAAAACCTTTAACCAAACACAAGAATTTTAAGCCCAAATATTTTTTAGGCCCAAAGCCCATTAGTAAAGCTACGCAAAACAGACCCTAAATAACTATAACCGTTTTTCTATCGTAAAAGTTGTTAGTGCACGATGAACCTCATGTGACAGATCTATCTAGCTTAAATTCAAGTGTAATGGGTATTAAATATTGTCCCAATTTATTTATTCTGTAGAATAATTAGGTTAATTGACTTAATATAGTAGCGTACGCTAATCCATACACTTTCTTCCTCTATTTTTTTAGTCTATCTCTCAAATTTTCATTTATTGACGGTAAAGCAATCATATATCGCCGACTTTTGGGATGAGGAATTAAATCGCCGACAAGGATGTGCATTCCGAATGTCTGGACTTCTTTTTGTTATTAAATGGACAGCGAGGATTTAAATTAAAAAGGAAAAAAGAGATAAAGAAAATGTGCAAAAGTAGGTAAGAGCCATGCGTGAGATCCACTTTGAAATCAAAAGGCACCCCGATGAGTGCAACGTGGACGGTGAGGATCGAGCCGTTGGTCCCACGCGCTGGAAAGGGAGAGTGAGATCTCACGCTCTATGTCTGGGAGCGCATCACCACCGTCCTCTTTACATCATTTCAAAAGGAAAGAAAGTAGATGGACGGCTGAGATGGGCCCACCGGATGGGAGTCGGCGGTGAGCGGCTGATCGAAAAGGTGGGACGGGGGTAGCGCAATGACAACTCTGCACATCGGGCGGGTCGGGTCCATCGGTTTTATTTTGGTAATATTAATTCTCATTTTTTAGTTCTCGAATTTAATATGGCAAGTCAAGTACGAATTTTCGTAATTAAATTATGCTTAAAGATAAATTCAGGACTAAATTGAAAACGTCCTGTGACTAAATATCAAAGACTTAATCAATCAGCCAGTAAATGCTTAAAATTGTAATTACGCTAATCAGAGGTCCATGACTATTTTCGAACATAACCAAGTAGAGAATATAAATCAGGAAATTACTTATAAAAAATTGATAATGCATGCTTATTATATTAATCATGGATTTTTTTTTCCAGGGAGGAATTTTGGGGACATGCGCATGCACTTGGCAACTCGAGTCGTCACCCATCCAATGAAAAAAATAATTCAAGCCATCCCAACTTGACTTGCTAATGCTTTCCCCCGTTCACTTGAATGGGGAAAGAGAAAATTATGGTAAAGTTGAGTTGACCTAGGGTTGGATGATGATTATTTAAGTGTTTTGTTTATTTTAGCATATACAATTTCTAAACTTTAATTTAATATATAATATTGACACCGACCTTTTTAATTTGTATGATGTGATTCTTGAATTTTGATAAATGTGCATGTCATCACTAGACTTCTAATTTATTCAATCAATATAATAAAGTTTAGGGACTACACCGAATATTTGGCCAAAGTTAATGTATTACATTTAACAAATTAAAAGTTTGGAAATAATATATACATTGAGCCAAATTTCAAGGATTATATTAAATAAATTAAAATTTTAAAAACAATATTATACATTAGAAAATGAGCTTACTTACTTACGCTTGATCAAAATTCAAAATATTATTTACATTTTCGTGTCGTTGAATGAATGTTGTGTAGACCTCGAGAGTTGTAAAATAATAATAATAATCAAGTGGCGAAAATTATGGGATAAGCAACAAAAATTAAAAGTCAGTCGAAACAGGGTGTAATTTGCTAATATAATTGTGAGATCAAGCCCTAAATCTTTATCAATCGGTACGAAAACTTGTGAAATCAACGGGAAGACAAAAGACAGGAGTCACATGCGTCAAATCCATGGCGCAAGTTACCAAAATGCTCACGTGGAAGCCACTAACTCCGACGAGACTGAGGATGCACATGCTCCAGGCTGAGCTTACCTCTAATCAGCTATTTATTCTCTCTTTTTTCTCCAAAATTCCAAATTGTATTGATAGTTACTTTGGAAATTACTAATTACAAGAAAACATTTAATAATTTGTACTTTTTGCCCAAGCTGAATAACAAAATAACAAAATGAAAACTAATATACTATGAACTTATTGCTGATTTGATCTAGTCAATCCCATTAATTTAATTTAGTCGATTTAGTTTCAAAAATTTAGAATTGGGAATCAAATCAATTTTGACGAGACTATTCAAAACCATCTTGTTTTTGGTTGGACTGAAAATAATTTATACCCCTAGAAATTATGATATATCTCATCATATTTTTAGCTTTCATCAATAACAACTTTAATTTCACTTTGTGAATATTTGCATGGTCGTCATGTAATTTCGCTTGCCACTCATTTTTTCTTACTAAAAGGTACCATAAGTAATTTTCCACACTAAATTTTAAGTGTGCACGTATTTTGAAGCTTTCTAAAATACTCAACCCCCACCAGATTTTGAAAAACAAAGCACTAATTTCAATTTTGGTAAATTATGACAAAGTTTTGAAGGACTTAGCACCTTGATATTCTATCCACGTAATTTTGATATTAGTTAAGTTAATTGACATTAAATGATATTGAATTGTGCAAATGAAGTCAAAGTGACAAAATTACTCTCAAATATATATTATAAGCTGATTTCCTAAATAGTGATGTTAATTGGAAAATTCTCCTAAGAAAAATTACTTGCATAATGATTTCAAGATTTCACAAGAATTAAATACGAAATATTTGTGATTTTAATTAAGAAAAAGAACAATCTTGAAAATAACCATGATAATATGATGAGAAAAATCAGGTGATTATTGTTTGGTTACTTAACCATGAATTTGAGCACTCTTTAAGTAGTAACTTTTTTTTCTAAAAGAAAAAACTTCCTGTCATGGTCTCTTTAACTAGTAAATCTTTTTCTTTGAAAAAATTTCCTGTTTTTGGTCTCTCTAACTAGTAAATCTTTTTCTTTTTGAAAAAAATTTCCTGTTTTGGTCAAATATTTGAAAAATTATCGAGGGGCTAAAATTGCTTAGTTCCAATGCAGCCCCTTTTCTTCCGACCAAAAAATATAAAAAAACAATTTCTTTATTACGGATATTCTCTCTCTTCTTTTTTTTCGTTACGAGGGGGAATTATTCTTCCCATCAAAAGGATCAGTCCGAGTCCTCTCACTTTTCTGCAAGCATTGAAGCCGGACGTCCCCTTCTCAGCGATCCTGTCACTGCTTCTCCTTCTTCGCTTTCGCTCTCTCTCAATCGATCGATCGGATCGGATCGGTCGCCATCTTCGCCGGACCGGATCTTCGCGAGGCTTCGGCATTCGATCGCCGGATCGGCCGATTGCTCGATCCATCGCCAATGGGTATTGTGCTCGAATCCCCTACGCCTCCTCCGATCCCCTTTGTTTGAGCTGTTAAACTCGCTCTTCGCACGCTTTCCTCTCGTGATTGAATTGTCTTCTGATCGCAATAGCATCTTGTATCGCTTCTGGAAATCCCGGAATTGCCGTTGGTTTTGCGTTTAATTAGGTATTCTCGTAACTGTTGTTGGGTCTTAAATTTGCCTGCGCCTGTAATGTCGAATTAATTGCATCTGCTGGTTTCGAATGGCCATTGTATAACAGCTTGTGTTTACCTTCGATTTTGATCCGGATGCTGAGCCGCGGCTTAACTGTTTCCCCCTCTCTCTATTTCCGATCGCGCTCGTTGCCGAGTTAGCTCGGTCTCTGAGAAGGTAGTTGCAAGAGCCGAAAAGTTTGAGGAATCCTTTCGGCTCTCAAAGACCTGTATAAGAGAGCTTTAGTCATCTTGCGACGAGCCCTTTTGTCTGTGTTGCAAAGGGTAGCTGATGACATGAATCATATCCCTCTAAAGATGTTAGTCTGACTGGATGTCAATATAATCGTGTCCCAAGCACTGCAAAGATGGATTTCTGGATTGTTGTTGACAGGCATGTTTCGAAAGATCGACAATTATTAATTCACTTATTACAATTAAGAGAAATATGTTCTGGAAAAATTTGTGGAAAGAATGAGATCAACCTCGTGGTACTTCTTGCCATTAGATTCTCGTGTGGTTTGTTTTGTCTACTCTATAGATTTATCATGTCATTCTCTTTTCAACGACTTGCTAATTGGATAACTGTTTTGTCAGATAATTCTAAGGAATCTTGTTCTACCCAACTTATTGATGGTGATGGAACTTTCAATGTCGATGGACTGGAAAATTTCATCAAGGAGGTCAAATTGAGGGAATGTGGCCTTTCATATGCCGTTGTCTCCATCATGGGTCCTCAGAGTAGTGGTGTGTATTTACTCCCAATAACTTGCTCTGGACTTTGCTTCCTAAATGTTGATAATATCACAAGTTTGGTAAGGGCTATGAAATGTTTGTGAATGGAACGAATATTTCCCTGGTACAGATGGCTCTCTTTTATATATTATATGATATGTCAAGTTGCTCAAATTCAGTTTAATTCATTGGTTTGCCATTCTTCATCTTAAAGCAAAACCATTATCTTTAGGGAAGCATGTGGAAAATTGCTGCTTTTGTTTTCATTCATTTATCTTTTCTTTTGTGTTCTAAAGAGTTCCAAACTTAATTTGTTATTGTGTATGATATCTGACAGGGAAGAGTACATTGTTAAATCACCTATTTGGCACCAACTTTAGGGAGATGGATGCTTTTAGAGGGAGGCACGTCTACAAACCAACTTTTAGCTCACTCCAATGAAGGATTTGGATTCAGAAATTCTAAAATTAGTTTGGTATTTTTCCAGGTCCCAAACCACCAAAGGTATATGGCTGGCAAAAGGTGCTGGCATTGAACCGTGTACTCTGGTTATGGACTTGGAGGGAACTGATGGAAGAGAAAGAGGAGAGGTATATTTACTGGATTTTACATGAAGATATAATAGCTTATTTTGTACTTGTTTCTATCCGTAAGTAATTGCAAATTCTTTTTTTGACATGTTTTGAAACATTAATTTGTGCATTATGTTTACTTTCTATTCCACTATTGTATGTGTTTGCTCATCTTTCTAACCTAGAAGCTTGATTTATATGTAGCTTATGCTCATTGAACTCACCTGATTTACCAGCAATTAGCATTCTCCCAGCTTCTTAACCGTTGTCATTTTTTTCAGGACGATACTGCTTTTGAAAAGCAGAGTGCTCTTTTTGCTTTGGCTGTCTCCGATATAGTGCTTATTAACATGTGAGGCTTTTGGTTAGAGATACTGTTTCTGTTTATGCCATGTTATTTATGAGGTTGTTGTTTTAGTATTTTCCTAGTGCCCTTTTAAGCCTATTTTTCATAGGTGGTGTCATGATATTGGTCGTGAACAAGCTGCCAACAAGCCTCTTCTGAAAACTGTATTCCAGGTATTTCGTATTTCTTGTCTTCTTGCGTTAAAGATAAGCTAACTGTTTAGTTCCAAGGGTTATTGATAAAGTTGTGACTCTTCTTGAAGGTCATGATGCGATTGTTTAGTCCTCGGAAAACAACACTATTGTTTGTCATACGGGATAAAACAAGGGTTGGTACCTATACTTAATCATGTTTTCATTTTGGATTGGGATGATTTTTATCTGCTCATTTTGGCTGGGATGATTTTTATCTGCTCATTTTGGCTGCATCTGGTAAGTTTTTAACGATCTGAGTTGATTTGTTTTATTTTCTCTGCCTTTTCTTTTTATCCAGACTCCTCTAGAAAATCTAGAACCTGTCTTGAGAGAAGATGTGCAGAAGGTAAGGGTTGTTGCATTTTCTATTGAAAAGTGATTTTGTATAGTTGTTCCTGGTTTCATTTAGTATTTTCCTGCAGATATGGGACAATGTTCCTAAGCCACAAGCACACAAGGAAACTCCTCTCAGTGAATTTTTCAATGTAGGTGCTCAATGCTTGTATCAGTTCCTCTCAATAATTTGCTTTCGCCTCCAATTGTTGTAATGAAGTTCATCCTAATGACTTTTTTTGCTGTCCAGGTTGAGGTTGTCGCTCTTTCTAGTTATGAAGAGAAGGAAGAGCAATTTAAAGAGCAGGTATTACTTTGCACCCATGTTTGAATCTAGAGTACAATTGCCCAATTTCTATGTTGGCTTTGTTGGTGTGTTTGGACAAGATTCTCAAATGCTGCAGTGGGCGCCCTTTCCTTCACATAAATGGGCGCCCTTTCCTTCACATAAATGGGCGCCCTTTCCTTCACATAAATCCTGTACTTGAGTACTGTTTAAGACAAAACTTTGTTCTCATAGGCATAAGTTTGGAAATATCTTTGGAAATGCCACTCATCATTGACAGCTATTTTTTTTTTTCTTTTTGGGCTTATCATTGTTCAATCATCCTTATGAGTTTGGTGTTTTTCATTACTCCTGTTCCCATTCTTAATCAATTAGACTTTGAGACTTGTCATTTTTCCATCTCATCTTCTTCTGCTCTTTTGTGGAATTTGAAATGTCGGTTGCCAAATAGATTATATCTTTTAATCTGTACTAATTTTTTGCCATATGGTTGAATTTCCTTGGACGAAAAGGTGGCCACCCTTAGACAGCGGTTCTTTCATTCTATTGCTCCTGGTGGGCTCGCAGGAGATCGAAGGGGAGTAGTTCCTGCTTCAGGTTTTTCTTTTAGTGCTCAGCAGATGTGGAAGGTCATTAAGGAGAATAAGGACCTTGACTTGCCTGCACACAAGGTGAGAGTTAATTAATTGAAAGGCAATTGGATGACAATTAATTGAAAGGCAATTGGATGACAATTTTTATTTACGCATCGTGCTCTCTGTGTTAAGGTCATGGTTGCTACTGTACGCTGTGAAGAAATTGCCCACGAAAAATATTCCAGTTTTACCGAAAATGAGGTACCAATCTGGTTCTTGCTGGATATTAAACTTGCTTGCTTGTTTTGCTATATTGAAATGCAAGCAGATGCATTTTATGGTACTCATATCAAGATCGGGTGAACTCTTTTGAACATGTTAGGATTGGCGTTTGATTGAAGAGGCTGTGCAGTCAGGACCAGTTCCTGGTTTTGGAAAGAAACTTAGTTCAATTCTTGAGGCATGTTTATCAGGGTAAGATAAGTAATTTTATCTGATGAATTACAGATGGTGGTGCAGCAATCGAATTTATGTTTGTTTAATAATGCAAGTACATTAAGGTTGTTCAACGCAATCGCTTTCCTTTTCTTACTTTTAAAAATGTCGTTTCTTTAATTTTCCCAGCATTGGTGAAGTCGGGGCAGAAGGAGCATGTTCTTTTCTTGGAACAAGTGCATTTTTTTAAAGAGCAAACACAAAGGAAATCTTGGCTTTTTTGAAGATTATATTGTTTAATTTTTGGTTTTACGAGTTTACCTCTCTGATATATCTACTATTGGGTTGTTGAGGTCTAGCGGATATAGCTATTGAGGTCTAACCTGTGTAGATGAGATATAGCTATTCTGTTCAAGTGAACATTCCAGTTTGGAAATGGTCCCCTTCACCCACAATCTGAGTATTATATCAACTGGTTGTACAATGGTTGTTTTTGAGCAATCATGTTTTCATTTGATTGATTTGTTCTCTTGATTATAGGAGAGTAATGGCTAGTTATAGTTTAGTAGTTGCCTAGCTGACAGCTTTGCTTAATTTGGCCTTAGCTATGGACCCTGTTCTGTTTGCGATGTTGCCTTGTTTTAGTTTTGGGTGAAAATTATATTCTGTCATGATTAGAAATTTGTCTATCACCATAAGTATGTTTTATTTATGAAGTTTCTTGTGCTCCCTATTAGGTATGATTCTGAGGCCGTATATTTTGAGGAGAGTGTTAGATCGTCTAAGCAGAGGCAGCTTGAAGAAAAGTTACTTCAAGTAAGAAGTTTCATGACTTTTCTTTGTTTAGAGTGCATCATTTTTTGGTTCTAGTGTATGAACATGGAAATAATATTTTCCCCTTCTTGACATACTTTTATTTCAGTCATCATGTATTCATTTGAAGTTAGTTTGCACAGAGAGACTGTTTGATGACGTATCTTATCATATGTTGCTTATCGTGTTTTTTGTGAATCGTCAGCTTGTACAACCTGCTTTCCAATCTGTTCTTGAACATACTGGCTGCGAAACTCTAGATAAATTCAAGGAAGCATTTGATAAATCTTTGAATGGAGGGGAAAGGTTTTCTGTGGCTGCTCATGACTGCACTCAGTTTTATATGGCTCTATTTGACAAAGGATGCGCAGGTATGTCAACTTGTAATGCCTGCCTTTGGCCCTAATTAAGGTTCTTTGACTCCTTTTGTACATGCACTTGCACTTCTATTGGTTTTTTTAGTTGTATCTATAAAAAAATGAGAGGTTTGTGTCTTAAGACTGGAGGCTGATGTTAAAATTTAGTCTTATTGGTAAATAACACTTTGGGCGTTTAGGAAACCTTTTTGTAGGTTCATGCCTTGCATTCCTTGCTTTTGACTTGTTATTAGAGAAATTTTATCACCGACCGTATGGATAAGTTTCGTATCATCCTTTGAACAGATGCCGTGATTGAACGAGCCAAATGGGATACATCTAGAGCTCGAGAGAATCTGCGGCGTGACATTGATGCCCATGTTGCTTCAGTCCGTGCTGCCAAGCTCTCTGAGCTTACAAAAGCATATGAGGTAGCATAATGAACAGAGATATCCATCTGCTCTCGAGCTTCTCAGGGTTTTTGCCCTTTTCACTTAATGGTGGTTGATGGAACCTGCACAAATTATTTTATGTTTTAATAGGTAAAACTGAAAGAAGCATTGTCTGGACCAGTGGAAGCTCTTTTGGATGAAGCTGATAGTGAAACCTGGTCAGCTATCAGGAAACTCCTTTCGCGTGAGACCGAATCGGCAGTCACTGAGATCTCTGGTGCCCTTTCTGGTTTTGACCTGGATGAACAGAGCAAAGAAAAAATGCTTGCAGGTATAAAAGATTATGCAAGGGGCGTGGTTGAGGCAAAAGCAAGGGAAGAAGCTGGACGAGTCCTCGCACGCATGAAGGACCGGTATGCACTTTTTTAAGTTTTTGATTTACTTGTTGGTTAGATTCAATACCTCTTGATATGCTTATGTGCTTCATTTTCTATCCAGCTTTACAACATTGTTCTGCCATGACGCTGACTCTATGCCAAGAGTTTGGACAGGGAAGGAAGATATTCGAGCAATCACAAAACTTGCTCGTTCCGCAGTATGCAGAATTTATATGTGGCATATCTTCTACATTTTTCTTATGTTGCTTCCTTGTGGATCTTTAACTGAAATGATTCAATGACACTTGCAGTCATTAAAGTTCCTGTCTGTAGTGGCGGTAGTGCGTTTGGATGATGAGAAAGACAACATCGAAAAAACTTTGTCTCTTGCTTTGCTAGACACCAAGCCTACTACCACTGACAGGAGCATTACAACAGTAGATCCCTTGGCTTCCAGCACATGGGAAGAAGTGAGTTTTGTCTGGATGGAATAGTTTAGGCCCCATTTTCTATACTAATTTTAATGTTATCATTTGCACTTGTGAATATTGGATTGTCTATGCTAAAAAAGATGTCAAATTACTGATTGATGCTTGAGCCATCTGGAGATAATGTTGAAATAAGAGCCTTTCATTTGCTGAAAGCACTTATTCACTGTTTGATTGCAGATTCCTTCATCAAAAATGCTGATCTCACCTGTTCAGTGCAAATCATTGTGGAGGCAGTTTAAGGCGGAGACTGAGTACACTGTCACTCAAGCAGTTTCTGCTCAGGTATGATTCCTATATCTAAAAGATGCTTAATAGTGTAAACGTCATTATTGTTATTAAAAGCCATGTCAGCATCCCCACCCCCCAACATGCACTACTAACACTAAAGAAAAGAGTATAGAAAAGAAAGAAAAAGAAAGAAGGCTCTATTGAATCCATTGCACTAGATTTTTTCTATTTGAATGGCTTATCGAGATCAATTCTAAGCACCACTAGGAGGACATTTGCTTACTTCTTGAGTTTGATACCATCAATATAAGAAATGCTATCAATTCCATGAAAGAAAGATGTACTTGCTTATTTTGAGAAGTAGTGTATTCGAAGGATCTCACTTCCATGCCATGTGGTCAACTTGCCGTCATAGACAAACATCTACAAAGTTCTTTCACTACTGGAGATTTTTGATTATTTGCTCTCTTATTTTGGAATTATCAGGAAGCGAACAGGCGTAACAACAACTGGATGCCACCTCCATGGGCAATTGTTGCGTTAGTTGTTTTGGGGTTTAATGAATTTATGACACTTCTTAGGTATTTTACCTCTGCAATTCTGCTTTGATGTCTAATATGGGTAGTTACTTTTGCTTGACATACATGTATGGTTTTGGGTGGCAGAAATCCTCTCTATTTGGGTGTCATTTTTGTTGGATTTTTACTTGTCAAAGCACTGTGGGTGCAGCTTGACATATCAGGCGAATTCCGTCATGGCGCTGTAAGTGTTAACGATTATTTTTCTGCCATCTGATTTTGGATTATCAAGAGTTACCTGCCAACATAGATGAGAAATTTTCTTTGAGAGAGAGACTGTCATATACTCGTATCCGATCGCCAATCTTTTATGAAATGGGAAGGGCTTCATCTTCTCATTTGTGATTTGAATGATGAAGCTGCTTAGTTGAGAAACTTAGATACTCATGAGATTGCAATCAGTGGGTTGTAATGTAAATTGGGTGCTTAGGATCTTGCAAGTTGAAAAGTTTGGAGAAAGGGATGATAATCAGTCGTCAATTTTTGGCACATAATAAAGATTGTGGCTCTCATTGTTGTCATTGATTGACTAATGTCATTCTGATGATAAAGAGATTGGTATACTTTATGCTTTTGTTGATTCCCAAGGTGGTCTTAGGCTCTGATGTCCTAGTGGGTTTCTCTGTTGCAGCTTCCTGGGCTTATATCCTTGTCAAGCAAGTTTGTTCCCACTATTATGAACCTTCTCAAAAGACTAGCAGAAGAAGGGCAAGTGCCTGCATCAAATAATCCTCATGGAAATCCTGCTCTCGCATCAAAGAGCTTCCGTAATGGAGTTGGAACATCGAGTGGTTTATCTTCCACTGCTTCCAACGTGACGTCGGAGCAAGACCCTGAGTATTCAAGTCCTTCCAAACAAGATTAGGTGGGAAGTTGTCCTACTGGAGTTATTAGTGTTAGATCAAAGATTCTTGTAATCTACTCCCAGAGTGGTAGGGCATCGCGTATAATGCTTGAAGAATATCTGCTGCGATCATTGTGAGACGAGACGAGCACATTTAAAGGCATTGATTTTTTGTCCAGAGTGCCGCTTGGAGGAGGTTGTGCGTCTCACAACGATCCCCATTCACCAGTTAAATCTTATAATATTAATTTAATGTCAAAGTTGCAGTGATGAGCTTTCTTGTTTTTGCCTTATTCTTTGCTTCCTTTTCTTGTTTGGGGCTTGGAAAGAGTCATGCTGGTTTGGAGACTTTTTGAGTGCAATTTTGTATCGCAGAGACGCATCTCATTATAATAAACCAGAAAGAAAGATCATGTCATAGCTTTTCATTGTCATCTTTATCCACTAAGTTGTGCTTCTTCGTCGTCATTATTCGGCGGGCATGCAGCAGTCTTGAATTTCAATTTCATCTCAAAAAAGATGGGGTAGAATTGCGAATGTTTGGAAGATCATCTCACTTGTGTGCTTGATTGTCAACAAGGATGATAATGAAGGTGAGTTTTCGTTTGATGGAGCTCAGGACAACGTGCGTGCAAGTTCATCTCATGTGCGGACCCTGTGCCGTCTGTGCATGCTTCTTCCATGTGATTGGTACATGCTACTTCGCATCGGTTTCTAGTACTTATTGGATCTAAATTTTCAAAAATGGATAAAAAGAAAATGTAAAGATTTTATCTCTTGTCAAGGTTATACATGAAAAAAAGAGGATAAATTAGAGAGTATCTTCAATCACACCGTCATCTCTCAATCTCTGTATTTTATTGACATCGTGTTTAATTGTTTAAAAACTAATAAAGAGAGGGTCTGTCAAGATTTTTCCATTTATTGGGCTTATACCTGAAAAAGGAAGAGATAAATTAGAGAAGGTACTTCAGATCATACTCTTCACTGGAATGACTTATTTAAAATGTAGTTTGTTAGATGTGCTCATAAATAATGGAAATTCTGAGCCAATTACGGAATTCTCTTAAGCCAATTACAAAATTCTGCTTAGATATTTCAAAATTCTGTAGTTCTTTTTTGTGAGTGTAATTCTCCAATTAAATGAGGATATATATATAACCAAAATTTTGATGGAATCGAATGATTCAAGATCAAGCCACCGAGACTCAAAATTGTGCTCATGTAGAGAACCAAAAAATGGCTATACCATTTGGGATTAAACTATTAAGGCACTCCAATCGCATTTAAAGAATGAAATGGCTTCTTTAATTAGAAATGGAACTATTGAGAGAGAGAGATCAATTGCTAGGGGGTTGGCTCGGTTGGCCGGCGATTCTACCCGATCGCAAGTGAGGGCCTGCTTGCCACCACTACGCAAGGGTCGACAGGCGCTCCCATATACGCTGGTCTTCCTTTGGAGCAAGATGACATGGTTCTTAGCAACAAAATCCAGCTTGGCTAGTTCATTTACGTTAGTCCATGGTTTCGAAGAGGGCGTGGAGTCAAAGGGCCTGGTGGCCGAGGAGATAGCATTCCCTGTCCCATGGTTTTGTTCTGCCAAATCAAAATCCAAATCCGAAAAGTGGGTAATCTATGTTATTTTAGCAACGACATATCCCCTGTTCATGTTCATTACACAACAAGAATCTCAAGGTGCGAATGTGAGCTTACGTGGTCTTAAATTAACATGTATCTGGCCAGAACTTCAAGGCAAACTCATGTTCGCTCAAGCTACCTCTGGCTAAGCTCCTGAGTCTCTGCCAAAATTGCTTTCTCTTTCCCATTTTCAATGGGCCCGAGTGACAATGCCTCATGGAGTACCCGGTTTCTTCATCCTCTGGCATCCCTGTCGATGCTCGGAAGCGTTCCATTTGTTCTAGATGGTTAAAACTTTTGGTTGGTGTACTGTTGCCTGTCAATAAAGCTTCAACAAACTCATGTGGAACTTTATTAACTTTGCTAACGACACAGCTAGAGGATTCTTGGACTGTGCAACTTCCAGGATTTAGCTCCTTAGTTTCATCAAACTCGTTAATAACTAGCTTCAAGGCTTGAACGACTTCACCCATGAATGGACGATGCGATGCCTCCGGTTGCACGCACATCGAAGCTATTGCTGCCACCTTGGCCACGCTATCTGTTGACATGCTCGATCTCACAGATGGGTCAATGATTGTTTGCAAGCCCTCCTTGTCTGTGAGGAGTGGCCGGGCCCAGGAAACAAGATTCTCTTGGCCAGGCGGTTGCGATAGATCTACCGGCTTCCTGCCAGTTAGAAGTTCGAGGAGGACTACCCCATAGCTATAAACATCACTTTTGACTAGAAGATGACCCGTCATTGCATATTCTGGTGCCAAGTAACTGGAAAAATGACACCATAAAGATTAACTTTACCAAGGCAAGATATGACAAATTGCACAATCATCTACTTCTGTTTGAGAAATTTTTGCAGCCTTTGTCATATTCAGTTGATTGCCGTGTTTCATTAAGAAGTGATAGAGGCAAGTTAGTAAATAAGTTGTTTTAAAGCCATCTTCTTTTCACTAGCAATTATTCGATGGTATGTTAAACATGAACTTAATCGAAAATTTCCATACCCGAAAGTCCCCATGACATGGGTAGAAACTTGTCTGTTGTTCCCCTCATCCATTGCAGCTCTAGCCAATCCAAAGTCGGACACTCTTGGCGTGAAGTCTGGCTCCAACAAGATGTTGCTAGACTTGAAATCTCGATGTATAACATGAGGGTTTGAGTCTTCATGGAGGTAGGCCAAACCTCGAGCTGCACCCAGAGCAATCTTCATTCTAGCGCCCCAGTCAAGTGGATCATTCTCCTTGTCACAGCCTATAAGCACAACATAATACCAATGAGAAAAGTTCCCCAAGGCCAAGTAGTTCAACCTGTCAACTTTCATGTTTGAAGCATATAAAGACTTGTTCTATCTACCATGTAAATGGGAATCAACACTTCCATTCGGTATGAGTTCATACACGACACAGCGGATGTGTTCTTCCATGCATATGCCGATTAACTTGACTAAGTTTCTGTGGTGGAGACGGCTCAACATTTCCACTTCTGACAAGAACTCACGGCTTCCATGATGATCATCCCTCTTCAGAACCTTCACTGCCACCTCCTCTCCATTGTCTAATATGCCTCTGTAGACTATCCCAAAACCACCTTCTCCGAGTACTCTCGAAGAATCAAAATTGTTGGTGAATCTCTCCATGTCGTTTGAGCTGAATGTTTTGGCAGATCCGGCACATAATATTCCATTAGAGCAGAATGATGTCAATGCTGAGTTGGACACACTTCTCTGCATCACAGGCTTAGCAGGACCTGCTGAGGATGTGGAAAGTTTATGACGAGAAGAAATTATGAGATGCCACACAACACAGAAGATGATGAATGGTCAGTCAAGCGGAGAATGAGGGAAGACTATGGTAAGATGAAGTTTTTTGCCAGCAACTGCCAAGCAACACAATTTATACAATATTAGTCCTAAATGTGATAAAGTTTATCAACAATGTGATCGTTTGGGAAGTTTCGTTTTCCAGTATCGAGGAGGAACTTTTTTCTTTTTCATTTTTTATCCAAAAGAATGAGAATAAAGGTTGACCCTTGACACTGAGACTCTGCAGAATGTAGAACCTGAAGGTTCTGCTGGGGAGAGAGGCCGTGGGGACTTTTTAGATTGATGATGACGAGCTTCACACTTCCTCAGTAGTATCCATGTGATGACTGTGCACACGATTAATACCATGAAAGATGATAGAACAAGTACAGCGACCGCACTTCTACTAGGGCCATCTCTTTTCCTCTTAGGCACATTAACTCCTAATGGTTTTGTCACCGGGCCTTTGTCCTCATTGTCCGTATACGGTGAACTGTCAGTGTTAATGATGCTAGAAGGTGGCGAAGGTGGAAGACCTGCAGAGACATGGTAAGTTCAAAGAAAAACCACAATAAGTGTCCAAAGAAGATACTCTAAAGAAGGTCAACTTCCTATTTTCATATTTCAGCAGCATGTGCTAGCTATACTGGGACATACGATAACTATTTTTTAAAATGCTACATTTTCACATAAGTTATCCTTGCGTCATACAGTATACCAAGCTAAAAGAATACGAGAATTCTAAGAACAGTAAAATGTGAAGTAATGAATATGCATTAACATATCTTCCCAATATGGTCTTAAGAAGACATTCTGACATCACAACAACAATACCTGGATAGTGAACATATAGAACTTCATAATCACCAAACAGTGATGCCTCCATCTGAACCTGCTTGTGGAAGAATTTTTTATAAAATGCAAATGCAGAATCATTCCCAAATTTTGCCCCTCGCGGCACCAAATTAATTAGAACTGTAGTTTTTTCCAGTTGTGGACTGGCTGAATTCGCTCCCATTATGCGCACTTGGCTGTGATCTAAGGACAGACTTGCAGCAATTTCCTTGGCAAGCTCTGTAACCAAAGGGAAGAATGTGTATAGCGCAACCGCTAGCCGAAGTTTCACCTGAATTGGCCATACACAGCCACAGGGAATTCCAGGAGGCGGGTACGTTAAAGGGTCTGTGCACATTACAGATGCGCAATCTACACAGCATCAGATGCAGAATATCATCAGCTTTATTGTCACTTTCTGGACAACAAGGAAACTAATTATGCGTCAAGTCTAATTAATGTTGCATGAAGTCGAATGTAAGGAGCCATATTATGTACCTTCGTTAGGAGGTGGAGGAGGTAATGTCAGAAGTGGCCTTGGCGGTGGAGTCTTCATTTTCTCTGCTGTTCCAAAAGGAGAGAATTCAGGTGGAAGAGTAGGCTCTTCAAGAGCAGGGTCATATTACGGTAGTCATTAGCACAATTGACATATATCAGACAAATCCAATACAAGAAGAAGCAAAGAGTTTTCTTCACATACTATTAGAATGGCTTGACAGAATGGCAGGTGATGGTGCAAGCGCTGGTGAATGTGATCTTCCAAAAGTAGGGAATGGAGATTGAGCTGGGGAAATAGAAGGGCCTACAACACAAGATTTACCAAATGAACAAAAAAACCCAAAAAAACCCAAGAGGACTAAAGTGTACATGATCCACTGAAAAGCCAATCTTACGAAGTCAGAATAAACCTGCTCGGTGGTAAATGTGCCGTGGAAATGGAGAATGCTGTGGAGCAGAGTCACTGAAGTGGTTTCTGACATGGTGATGATGCTTATGAGATGATACTGAAGGTGCATGTGCATAACCGTGTATCCATTTCTTCACAGGCCCTTGGAAAGATGATGCAGAAGGTGCGACTGAAATACTTGAAGGCTTCATGACCTTCGGCAAATTAGGCACTGCAGTAGGATTCAAGTCTTAGTTATTGATGATCAGCAGCACGTGAACTCAATTCATCGAGCATAAAATGTTGCACATTTAGGCTTATAGTTTATTCTGCAGTTACCTTTGATGGGTGGTTCATGCATAAATGCTGGAAAGTGCAATGGCCTGTTTGAGTGTGAACCAAGTGGCTTCCTTTGTCTTTGCGTGCTAATGGTAAGAGGACCAGCCGCCGGAAAGGAGGCCTCATCTGTGAATTTGATAGAGAAGATCCAACCGAAAGATCATTAACATAAGTATGAATATTTTGTGCATAGCCCACATCTATTTATGGGAGAAACACAAGGAACAATAGGTAAGATGATGAAGGGGTATCTCCTGATGGTTGTCAAAAAAAATGGCACATATGTCAGACATGATTCCTCAGAAAAGAGTTGAAACGTTGGATTGCCTTGGAATTTGACAAGACAGCAACAGAAAAACTACAGTTGAAGGCGCATTTTCCTATGATCATATTATAGATCTTCATTAGCTCGTTTCTCTTGATGCAGTTCTAACTTCTAATCACATTCTTGTTTGAAATGATATTGGAGTCACGGGGCAGTGGAAGCAAACTGCAAACTCAACCATACAGCAACAGAGTAAAATAAGAAACGAATTAAAGAAAGATTACATGAAAAAGAACAGGTATATTCGTGAAACTCTCTGAAGGAGAATATCGAGTCACCATATGAAACCAATCTGTTAATTTTCATCATATTAAGCCAATTCTGTTAATTTATCGGCCTGCTTAGCTCCATTTAGCTTCCTACACGCGGGAAGTGATTCTAACCATTAGGAGGTTTAATGTGAGCTTCTGGCGAAGACAATTCAGGTAATGCTCAATGTCAGCTCATACACAGAATTTTACAGGGATCTGCATCTGATCCAACTGGGAACACGATGTGATCACGCAAAGTTCAATCTCAATGCACTTTAAGCCAAAGATAATAATCAACCAAACCACTACCTGCAGATCCGTGTACCGACAACAAATTGCAGAGCACAGGTACTCCCATCAGCATGAAAATCATGTGCATTTGCAGACCCATTTTTAACCTCTCAGCTCAGTTTAAGAAGAGTGTCCAGTTTCAAGTAGAGAAAACGAAGTGAAGAGGAAGTACTGGAAACTGCAACATTTTAAGGAGCCGAATCATGGGTATTGCTCGAAGTGACAAAATTCACAGCGAGCGTTAGCAAATGCAGAAGAAGACCCACATTTAGTATCACAGAAGCGATGGACAAAGAAGAAGGAGAAGATTCTTTTAGTAGAAAAGAAGAGGTGGTTAGGTGGGTAAAAGAAAAGCCCAACTGCTTCTTTTTAATTTCAAAGCTTTGCTAAATATGCAGAGACTTAGAAGCTAGACACTGATGATGATAGTCTGCGAACTAAAGAAAGAATCGAGGGAGAAAAAGAAAGAAGGTCCTTGAGGGTGTGGTTTCTTTTCACATGCGTGATTAAAGTAAAGTGTGTTGGGGCTGATCAAGCAGAAAGAAGACAGTACTAGCTGATCACCGAGAACATTCTTGCTGGGAACAGTGTCTTTCACGTGAGAGAGAGAGAGGGGGGATTTATCCATAAAACAAATGTCATGGAGTAGGAGCATCATGCAGTGATTATCACGTGATAAGCACTATTTCAATGGCTTGTTTTTGGATGTTTTATGTAACGCTAGGTAGTCGGATCTCTGCATTTCAGTCCAATGTTATCAAAACCAAGTATTTGATTTTCAACTCTTACTAAATTGTAACTTTTTCTTCTTTCGATAAAATCAACAAATTCCAGACCGATAACATATTCAACTAATCTCATAATTTAAGCAAGATGTGAATCAGAATCACTATGAGTGATTCGAATATCCAATCGATTGTCTTCAACTCTATATCGTACGCTTGACTCACACGAAACCCATTTTTCAACTATGAAAATAGGTTAATAGTGCTATATCTGATTTGTCTGGCCTCTTTTCAGCTGATTCGGGCATAATTCTCCAGAAGCAATTATGAGCTACACTTTTCCATCACTTAATAAAGATTAACAGTTCTTCCCAATTCAATGCTGGGATCTAAGATTGCTTTTCAACTTTTGGACATGATTGGTCAGCTAACTAAGCTCCCCAACGGGGTGTCTTTTTCTCTTGTGCGCTTTTGCTTTACTTCTTTTATCTTCTTTTTCCGTTTGCTCTCAGGTAAATTCACCAAGCCATCATCTTTTGGCAATTGCTGTAATGAAACCATTCGCCGCCATCGAGTGCAATATCTAACAAGATCCATCATTTGTCTAGTTACTAAATCATCACCTACTCCTACTCCTACTACTTCTGCTATATTGTAAGGAACGAATGACCCACATGCACGTTTATTCAATTTAGCTACGGATGTTGGGGGACACCTTGTAGACCCTTTCACGCATTAGTCAAGTCAAGATCTGGAAATTTATGGGGGCAAAGATTCTTTAGTACCGGGAAAGTGACACATTATGGAGTCCAAAGTCCTTGCGCTCACACCCTCTCTTGCTTTGTAATCGTCTTCCAATAATGGACAAGCCTAACTTCTCAATCATTTTTTCACATTCAAGTTAGGCCGGGAAGGCAAGAAGAAGAATAAAATAGGATTAATATCATGAAAAATCTCATAATAATAAATATAATAAATTAATCCCAAACGGATATTTGGATTCACAAATAATCTTAAATCGATATATTTATGATAAATTTATTTTAAGTTAATAAAGGTTTTTCACATGGACTTGCACGCAATTGTGTTGTTATCATGTATCATTTATCTCAACAATTTCAAATAAAATTTGATCGAAATTAAGGGAAAGTAAACATGTCAACGAAATATATTGATTTGGGATTTTTGATGATCTATAAATTATTTTGAAGTAAATTTATCATTGTGTACTTGTATAGGATTTTTGTAATTTAAAATCTAATTTAAAATAAATTTATCATATATTATCAGTTTAGGATTTTAAAATAAAGAAATGGGTTTGGATGCATGTATAGAATTTTAATATGCGTCAGGCATATGGTATTCCATGCTTAGCCTTAATCATGCTAGTCCAACAAGCGCCACTTTTCATTGTTTTCTTTTGGCACCATCAAGAAAAGAAAAGGAGTTAAAAAAAAAATAACCCCATCATCTGCTTTTGTTTTATTTCCAGGTGTGATTATCATTTATTTCTTTTTCTCCTTTTTGACTCCACCTTGAAAGAAGAGTAGATTGAGAAAAAGCAGTCGTGTTCCGTTCGCAGAGGAGATTCACGTGGGAATTATGACGTCATAAAGTCTGATGCACGTTCCTAGTCACAGGCAAAGGCAGTTTTATTCGGATAAATGTCCAATTAATTAAAAAAGATTCCTTCCTTTTCATTTAACCATGCCCCCCTAATCTTATGGTAAATTGATTCCGGAGTGTCACATCACGTGTCAATATCAAAGCCGGACCAATCTCTTGGACGGCATAAAGACGAGAAGCTTGACAACTCATTCATGGTAGAATAAACAAAAACAAATATTCCTGAAATAATTAAATATTTTTATATGATCCCAAACGAGTCGTATGCATATGTCCCCACCATTTGACAGAAGCACGGTAGGTTTGGGTAGTTTTGGTTCTTACAACGTGCAAAAAGTGCAGGAAAAACCAAGCCAGTCTCAGCAAAACGACAGTGGGGTTCGTTCGCTGACCATGGGGACTCTTCAAGCATGGGGCAATTTCCGAACCTCTGTCGAAACAAATAATGGCGCTCCGCATGTGTCGGTGATTCCCGGTTTCATGTGAACCGTGATGATCCTCGTGGAATGCTCAAGAGAACGGGACGAGTTCGATTCCTGATCCCTGAGTTTCTTGCTACACCATTCGAATTACAGGATCGGGTGACCGTGATCGAAGCATGCTGAGTTTTGTTTGTGCTTGGAATTTACAAAGTCTCGTGGATGGTTTTTGTGGAGGGATGTCATCTAAATTGCATTTTGGGTAATGATCCATAGTGATGGGTAGTAATTTGTCGCTCTAGAGCAATAGGATAAGGAGCAACTTCTGACAAATTTTTTAGGACAGCGAATGAGATAAGAATGAATCGAATCACACGACAAATAAATAGAGAATGTTCTTAGGATGTGTGTGTGAAACTAGAATTAACATACAAAATGTGTATTTTAGCATAACAAATGCTTAACATTGGTTGAAAGCACTAGTGTTCACCTGTATGCCAAAGAACAAAATCGTGAGACTTGATATAGGATGAGTTAAAACAGATAACATCTCTAGTGAGTTAATTTAGGAGCATCACAATGGTTCGAATAACTCAAGAAGCAAGAAGGCAGGATATGTGAATGTAGCAATTGGTAATGGGCCTTGACATCGAGGCATTGGACATCAAAGTGAATTATTCTAGATTTGGGCTTATGTCAACAACTAATTTTAACTAATAGTATGGGGAGAGAAAATTGTCAAAAAAAAAAGAACTAAATTAATTACACTTTTGTTAATTCAGCCCTTAATATTTTAAATATTTGATTGAATCTTAAACATTTTTTTATATTTTTTCAATAACTCTATTTAGCCAATTTTAACCTAATATTACTGACGTGGACATTGGTAGTACCATGTAAGGCAACCCGCATTGACATAAATATTTTTTATTTTTCTTTCTTTCTTTTCCTTTTTTCTCTACCAAGTGTGAGGAGACCACTCTCATTGGTCACAAGTGAGGTTCAGCTAACCCTCACCCATGGCCAATTCTTGCATGATCGATGAGGGTTGGCTAGCGTCGTCAGGCTTGGAACAAAAGAAAAAGAAAGAAAGAAAATAAAAAATAAAAAAAATCATAATTTTTTTAAAAATTATAAGAATTGTTAACGTTTGCATTGACCAAAGAACGTGGAACAGTTAGAGTCCACATTAGCAATTTTCAGCTAAAATTGATTGGGTAGACACAATAGGCAAAATGTGAAAAAGAAGAAGTTAGGACTAATTTGTAAAATTGAAAAGTTTGCGACTTAATTAGCAAAAGTGCAAAAGTCTACGACTTTTTAGATAATTTTTCAGCTTGAGGATGGATGTGATGGTTTTTGGGCCTGCGTTTTCTTAGGGAAGCCATTAAAGCCCAAAGTGTAAGTTTCACTGAGAAATTGATGCAGGATCTTCAAAAAGCCCCTGCTTCGCAAATCTTCTTTCCTCTGGTCGTTGACAGCTGATGAGATTGGGCAGATTGTGACAATTTCTTGGGTTCACATTTGGGTCGAATTCGGGGCCCATTGGACCAGAATGTTAACCCCCTTCTTTTTCTTTTTCTTTTTTAATGGTGTCTGTGTACAAATATAACATTTCCATTAGAAGATTCTTTATAAAAGTGACGAAAATGCAGGCGGATTGGGATTACACCACTGTACCATTAACAGATAATCAAGGCTACTCCCGTTCTCTTTCTACCAAATCAAAGTCAATCACTCGTTGATTTTGGCGATGCACGACATATTTGTTTGACTTTTATCTCTTCTTAACGCACCGAAAGCAGTCTCCCCCATGGGCCAGACGTACTTTACCACCCACCAACCTAACACATTCCATCTTAAAACCATCAAGATGGTTGATTTAGTGGTGAAATGAATCGCTGGTTTTTCACAAGATCACGAGTTCGATTTAAGTTGCAAGTAGATCCATAAGCAGCTCGTGCTACATTGTTTACCGAAACATATGTGATCGTATGAAGAGACTGCTCGACTGTTCTTATCTTGATGAGGTTGCAGTGGCGAGCTCATTAATCTCAAACTTTCGAATGCAAATTGTGCATAATAGTTATAACTCAAAGAGAATATTTTATAGCAGGTATAATACACTATGGAGGTTGTATTTATCCCTTCTCACCCTTTTTATAATAGAGAAAAAGAACTTTCATATTGAAAATCAGCAATCTAGATGACAATTAATATGTCGTTATACTCTACAAGGCAGGAATTTCAATTTCTTGGTTATCTATATTATTCATGTAAAGGAATTTGCTAAGACCATCCATGTCCTGTTTCTATCTCCTACATAAAAAGATTTAAGTCCATTTTATGAAAACTTTTAAGGTAAATGTGTGCATACATACATATGTACATACATACTTTCAAGAGTTGCAGGTGCCCATATACACCAATTACGAAAAAATTTTCTTGTGTTATTTGTCGATAAATCTTTCGTCATTTTCTAGATTGGTAAAAAGTTTAGAGACGGTGGGTTCAAAAGTATCCAATTCTCCTCCGGGGTTAATTCTACCGTCATGCTGGCCATAGGTGTCAAATTTGCTTGCCTCTCTTAGGTTGATCAATTGTTCTTCCAACTTTGACCTTTAATTGATGTTCTCATTGCTTATAGGGATAAGGTTGTTGACTTCCTGGAATTCGTCCGATCTCTGGACAATCGTTAGTGTTTCTGATGATGGTGAAAGTACTGGTGGAGGTGGTACCCAGGCCGTTTCACTTTCACACCTTTCACATCTATGGTTTTGCCCTAAAATGCATGTTGGTAGCTTTATTCATATTTCACTGTCTCGAATTCATAATACACTCTTGTGGTGGTTGGAAATTTGTTGACTTTTATGCTGACAGCTAGCATCGATTTAGCCTTTTTATTTGGATATATGCTCTGCATTGCTAATAAGTTATCTCGAACTATGGAGTGTTTGATTGGGTTTAAATTGTTTACAACAGATACGAAGGATGATCGATTTGATCTACATACCGAGGAAGAAGTTCTGGTTGAGCTGGATAAATTTAAGTCTCACATTTTCTTTTGCACGTCTACTTCTCATAGAAAGAAGAAAGAGCTGCAAGGTTGATGACTAACTCAAAGTGGGGAGCAACTAAACTGTGTGCGATTGTCTGTGTAAAAAGGAGCTCATCATCCTCATGTTTCAACCTTTTTATGATGCTAGGGATTATTTAGTGCATTTTCTTGAGGTTTAGTTTTTTTTTTTTTTTTGTCTCGGCGTGGACATGGAGTCTGACAAAGATGATCTTCAACATTGCTTCAGACCATGGCTGAGGGGCATGTTTTGGTTGCTTCATAAGATTTTTAAGAGATTGCTTGATACTTAATTAGTGCGTCTATTTAGTTCGATGATACTTTGGACCGTGAAAACTAGATCAGTTTAGTTAATAAGCTAGAAACCACAATAGGTGCAACCTTCTCTAGTTGAAATGGGCCTAATTACTTCCATTTGGCCGACTTGGATGATCATTTTCAACCCTTAACATACACTTTCTCTCGCTTGACTAGATAAAACTTTTGACAAAAAAAAAAAAAAAATAGATAGAGTTGGGAGCAAGGTGTCAGATGCATGTGTTAAAGACTCGAAGTTCTCCATGAATGAAGCACCATGAATGATCCAAGAAGACCAAGTCCAAGAGTTCTAGAGTTCTCTAGAATATTTTCAAGAACGGACGGTACAGTAAATGTACCAAATTCCAGAGTATTCTTGTCATAAAATTCATAATTGGTAAATAGGGAGATGCAATATCCATTGTTAGATTGAGGGGAGATCTACGGTTATAATGAAAGAAACTCTTATATAAATAGGGTTCTCTCATTTGTAACAACCAAATAGCATTTCTTTCAACGTTTCTCTTTTTTAAAAAACAAACCATAAACCCAATGGGCCTCTCTCAACCCTCACTCCTGTAAAATAACTAAAAGTTTCTAATTCCGTTTGCACTACTAAACAATCATGCTTGAACAACAATTGCTTGATTCAAGATATATTGAGTGTGGGTATTATGTTGGCTTGTTTCTGCATTATCTTTTAACGTAAATAATCCAATTTTCACAAGTATGATAACATTAAAACTAACATGGACAATGGAGCCTAAACTCTTCCATCCATTTTCATTAGAGGGAAAAATAACTTGAGATTTACATTAATTGAATCAACACGATAAAAAGCAAAACTCACCCTTCCTGCCAAGAGAGCCGCCGTGTCAATAACATTTGGCTCAGTGCACAGCAAAACAAGGCTCGGCTTGCGCTATCCAACAAAGTAACAAACAACTACTAATAATAGAAATTCGACTTCTGTACTAAAGCATGGAAAAAGGTTCACACACCTAACAAAATTTCACATTGATCTGAAACCCTAAAAGTTACAGTAAGTTTCTTGTATTGGATGTAAATGTATGAATAATTTTTCCAAAACTCGAGCAGTTCTCAAATAGAATCCTCACAGCTAAGGGTGTTTTAGCTGGGAGTTCTTGATCTCTAGCTTTGAAGTAATGAATTTTGATTAACTTAAGTGATTATAGGAAGCAGTGAGGCATAGAGTTGAATACCACATCGACGGTTTCGGACTTCGCATAAATGCTTGATTCATCATATGTTGGTTGATTCTCAATTGTAAAATTCATCTAAAAACGATAACAGTAAGTTAATTATAGATTTTAGTGAACTCTCTCAATGTTATCTCTTTCATTATCCAAACGCATTGCCGTTATTACAAACGGTAACTTTAATGATTGTAAGTGTCATCGAATCATTTCAATAATGGATTTACAAGTAAGGATATGAATGATAACAATTCTATTTTAGAAATTAATGGCTAGAAATTGATTTTACTATTTCTATTTCTTGATTGAGTTTTTGAGGTAATATTGGTGTTTGGTAATAATACAAAATTCATTTTCCTAGAAATTCGTTTGATAACGACAACAAATTTCTCCCTCCCGAGTGGTGGTGAGAGGCGTGGCCAGCGACCGCCGATGGGTGGTGATGAGAGTAAATAATGAGAAAAGTTTTTATTTCTCACTTTTAGTCCAAAAATAGAAAAGTAAAAATTATAACTATTCCAAACCTATTTATAGAGTAAAAATTTATTTCAGAAATTGAAAAATGAAATAGCGTTACTAAATGAATTTTTATTCCAGACTTATTTCTAAGAAAAAAATAAATAGAGAAAATAATGGTTATCATAGGCGGCCTAAGCAATTGGAGAAACATGTACTATATTAGTCGCATATAAATTTTGCATACCACCAAACGAGCAAGTTTTTGCATACGCCTCTACCTAAATTGGAAATTCCGACTCTAAGAATCAATTTTGGGGGCCCGGTCACCAAGGCTGCTAAGTTTTTTTTTACCTTATTTTTTTTTCCTGTTATTCAAATCTTATTTATTGGTCGACGTTAAAATATCATAGCGACAAAGAAACTCATCTGAACCGCTTGATAAGGCGGTCCATGACATTTATCAAGATCAAGATGCGAAGCCAGTGAATCATGAGTGTGAGGCAAGTCTCTTGGACGACATAAAGACAAGAAGCTGACCACTCATTTATGGTACAATAAACAAAAACAAATGTTCCCGAAATAAATAAATATTTTTCTATGGTCCTAAACGACAGTGGGTTCGTTCCTTGACCATAGGACCCTCCAGCATGGTCAATTTTCATACCTGCTGTCGAAACAAATAATGTCTCTCGCATATTCGGCGATTCCGTCTATTGCGATTGAAGCCCGAAGTGTAAGTTTCACAGAGAAATTGATGCAAAATCTTTAAAAAGCCTCTTCTTCACAAATCTTCCTTTTCTCTGGTCGTGGACCGCTGATGAGATGGGGCAGATTGCGGCAATTTCTTGGGTTCACATTTGGGTCGAATCGGGGCCCATTGGACCGGAATGCGGACGTTTTTTGTTTTTTTCTTTTTAATGACAAAATATAACAATTCCACTATAAGATTTTTTGTATTAAAAAAAGAGAGAAAAATAAACGAAATTGCGGGCGGAATGGGTAGCAGTGGAACACACCTGTACCATTAGCAGATAACCAAGGCAACGCCCATGAACCTTGTACCAAATCAAGTCAGTTCCTCGTTGATTTTGACCGTGAGGCATAACACATCTTAATACACCAAAAGAAAGTCTATCCCATAAAATAGATATGCATTACCACCTACCAATCTAACGCATTCCATCTTAAAACCATCGACATGGTCAATTTAGCGATAAAATGGATTGCTCGTCTTTCATAAGATATACGTATAATTTACGTTACGAGGGATCCCTCAATAGCCCGTGGTGCATTGTTTGCTCCTCAGGCTGCAGGCAATAGGCAGAGCGGGAGGGTGGCACCACCGTAGAGCTGGCCTTTGGTGGGGAACGAGCTGTTGGCCATAAAAGAAACATTCTTGCTAGGGACTGTTTTTCACATGAGAGAGAGAGAGATAGGATTTGTCCACAAAAGAAACATCATGGAGTAGCAGTATCATACAGTGATTATCACATGATTAGTACCATCTTGACTGCTTGATTTTGGATTTCTTACGTGACTTAAATAGTATAGTTGGATCTCCATGTTCAAGCCCAACTTATCGAAACTGAGTATTTGATTTCTCAACTCTAGCCACATCGCAACGTTTTTCCACTTTCGATAAAATTGGTAAATCTCGAGTATACGAAGCATTCCATTCACTCAAAATCTCAATGAGTAATTCAAATATCAAATCAGATCTCTTCAAATTTATATTTATACACTCGATTCACAGAGAAACCTTTCTTCATCTACTAAATAAGTTGACGTTGCTACGCCTGATTTACTTGGCCTCTTTTCTGTTGCTTTTAGGCATGATTTACCGGAAGTTACATCGAACTACACTTTCCCACTTAAATAAAGATTTGATTATCCTTCCCAATTAAATGCTGGGATCTCAGATTGCTTTTCAACTTTTAGACATGATTGGTTAGCTAACTTAGCTCCTCAACGTGATGTCTTTTTCTCGTGTGCCTTTGCTTTACTTCTTTTATCTTCTTTTTCCGCTAGCTCTTCGGGTAAATTCCCCCAGACGTCTATTAGCAATTTCAGTTATGAAACCATCCAGGATCATTAAGCGCAATATCCAACAAGATCCATCGTTTGTCCAGAGTACTAAATCATCGCCTACTACATTTTATGGACCAATGACCCGCATGAACATTTAATTCAATTAAAGCTCGGATGTCGGGGACATCTTGAAGACCCTTTAACGCAGTAGTCAAATAAAGATCTGGAAATCTTAGGGAGCAAAGATCTTTTGGTGCTAGGAAAGTGTGACATTACTGAGCAGAAGTCCTGTAGCTCCCACCTTATCCTGCTGCTTCGCAAAAGTCTCTCCTAACAATTGATATTTCTGAGTTAGGTTGGAAAGGCAGAAAAAAAGAAAATAAAAATAAAGAAATGGCTTAAGGAAAGGGAAAAGAGTTTAAAAAAGAAAAAAATAGAAGAAAAACTCCATCTGCTTTTGTTTTATTTTTTAGATGTGATTTCATCATTTATATATTTTTCTCCTTTTGTCCACCTTGAAAGAGGAATACATTGAGAAAGCAATCATGTTCCTTCACAAAGGAGATTCACTGGCTTAGCTTTGAATTTCTGACGAGTCATATCATGTGTCAATTCAAAGCCCTCATGTTCCTTCACAAAGGAGATTCACTGGCTTAGCTTTGAATTTCCAACGAGTCATATCATGTGTCAATTCAAAGCCAAGCCAACCTCTTCGACGACATAAAGGCAATAAGCCATCTCATTAATGGTTCCGACCAAAAAAAACCCATTTATGGTCAAATAAGCCAAAACTCATTTATGCTACCTTATGTGCTTGTGTGAGCCGAAAGAACTTGACAGCACTGACTAAAGAAAAATGAGCATCAAAGTTATGCTCTAAATTGATTTCATTTGACTTGTTCAATTATAACATCTATTCAAAATATGATATAATAATATATACATGTAATCGATAGCGAAATTTCTCTAATAAAAAGTCAAAAATATAATACGACATGAATCAATTATCCACAAAAAATATTTAATCACACTGAAATACTTTTTATAAACAATTGATTCATGCCATACTTTATTTTTGACTTTTTAAAGGAATTTCATCACCGATTGCATGTGTAAATTATATATCATACTTTGAACAGATATTATAATTAAACAAGGCAAACGAAATTTTATTTAGAGTTCGAAAGAAGTTGGGGTGTAATTTTGATGCCCATATTCCTTTAGTCAGTCAATAGTAATCATGACTTTAACACGGATGGCACTACGCATACATTAGCATTCTCATTATCAACAATGTATCCAGTGACCTTTCATTTAATGAACTCTCGCCTTGTGTGCAGGCAGGTCAAGATCCATATCCTCCTTGATGAACTTCCACATCGGCAGAGCACTAAAAGAAAACCCTGAAGCAGGAACTACTCCCCTTCGACCTCCTACGAGCCCACCAGACGCAGTAGAATGGAAGAACCACTGTCTAAGGCTGGCCACCCGTTCGTCCAAGGAAATCCAACCATATGCAAAAAAATTAGTCCAAATAAAAGGTATAATCCATTTAGCAACCAATGCTCCATATTCCACAATAGAGCACAAGAAGATGTGATGGAAACATAATACGTCTCAAACTATAATCGATTAAGAATGGGAACAAGAGTGGTGAAAATCACCAAACTCGAAAGGATGATTGAGCAATGATAAACCCCGGAAAAATAAGAAATAGCCATCAATGATGAGTAACATTTCCACGGGATATTCTAAAACTTGTGCATATGAGGATCAAAGATTTGTCTTAAACAGTACTCAAGCACAGAATTTATGTGAAGGAAAGGGTGCCACTGCAGCATTTAAAAATCTTGTCCAAACACAGCAACAAAGCCAACATAAAAATTGGGCAATCGTACTCAAGATTCAAACATGCTTCCATGTGGTGCAAGGTAGATAGGTGTACCTGCTCTTTAAATTGCTTTTCCTGGACAGCAAAAGATAGTCATTAGGATGAACTTCATTTTGACGATTAGAGACGAAAGCAAATCATTGAGAGGGACTCATACAAGCATCGAAACACCTACCTTAACAAAATCACTGAGGGGCTCTCTCTCACTTAAATAGGGGCACACTGGTATTTATTTCACTTGTGAGGGAGAAACAAAAAGGATCCTTGCTTTTCGTTTCTTTTGACCGAGTCGTTGTTGCAGGCTTCTGAACAGCCGCACATGAAAAGGCGTAGGGGTGTTGGTCTTTCCGTAGTCTTCATCAATGGAGCCGAACCGCACAAAGAGAGAGAAGAGCCGCCGTACGAAGCACAGGGCACAAAGGAACGTGGAGGGACGTTCTTGGTTCAAACCGTACGGTAGAGCAAACGATAAAATATCGTATTCGTTCACTCTCCGTCAATTCGGGTCCATTTCCCAATTCCACGTACCGATAACCAGCCATGTCCAGCTCGCTTCACGTATCATGAAACCAATCAATCCTGATAATTTCTTAGAAAGAAAACAAGAAATTCGAGAAAAATGAATAAATAGCGGATTAACGTGAGCACTTTGGCAACTTGCGGCCTGGATTTGATAGCCAAGTCCTTGTCATTTGTCTTTCCATTGATGGCACAAACTTTCTTACCAGCCGATAAATAATTAGGGCTTAATCTTGTAATGGTAATTAGCAAATCAGACCGCATTTTGAATGATTTTTTAGTTTTTGTCACCGGCATGAGTTTCGCCACTTGATTTTCTTTTTTTACATTCGAGGCTTATATGATGTTCACTCATTAATACGAAAATTCAAATAATATTTTGAATTAATTTGGGAAAAATGACACAAATAACCTATGATATAGTTGTCTTTATGAAAGACCAAAATTAAATCAATCAAAAATATGTTTAAAAGCGTATTATTGGATAGTTATTGCAGTTTCAATAACTATAGAGCAGACTCTTTTTTATCTCTCCTTTTCTTATTATTCTCTCTACTAATTTTATTCGGTAATCAATGTGGGCCGTCCAATTTTATTCTATCAGATTCTTATTATTAACCGAGCCTGTTTGATGAAAGTATTAAAAATTATAAAGTGGACTTATTTGGAGCAATAAATGTCCTCTACAGTTTTGCTCAGAGGCTTAAGGGGGTTTTAGTTTCGGTTCACTTATTTTTTATGATTTGTTGATTTGAAAATAAATTTGATAGAAATGATGGGGCTGATGGTGCTTTTCAGTTTTCACTAGTTCTTGTCATGCAATGAATTTCAAACCTCCGTTTTTTTATGGAAAGTCGAACAGCTCAATGCACTCTGGCCTTGCCTTCATTATTTCTCAACGTAATAGAATATGTTGACTTAAAAAACCATCTATTTTTGATAAATTTATGTTGGTAGATCATGATATTATTTCTGTAAAATATTTATGTCCTTGAAAAAAATCGAATGTATATAGAAGATTTGTGGCAATGTTTGTCATGTAATTCAGGAACCTCAGACATTTTAATTAACCGAAAGGAGAAGAAAAGACAATAAAGTGGAAGTAAAGCAGGCAAGCAGGGCAAGCAAAGGAGGAGATTCCTTTCTGTGCACGAACAGAGAGGGACAGGACACAGAAGAGGAAGAAGGAAGACAAGTCTCGCAATAGAAAAGAAGCCCATCATGAGAGACCTAACTGATAATAAAGGTAGCTTCCTTCGTCCATGTTGTACTCCACCGATTACTTATATATATTTAAAGTGGGATTAGCTAATTAAATTTAAATTAGCTTAGAGAGGATTAGAATTTAAATCCTATGAGGACCAACAACCCTTGCCGCTCTCTTGTCCCTTCCTCTTCTCTGTGTCTTAACAGATCACCAACGGAACCAAATTCGATTTGGTTTTTGTTTTGGTATTGTTGAGTTCTTTTTGGTGGAGGGATGACCCAATTGTACCGTCCTAACCATCTGTCCTTTAAACTATGCATGCGAACCCTACCTCTCCTTTCTGGGGAAAAGATTTCGATGCAGAAGATAAAGCCGATCCTCTGAAAAGTTCTGATCCTCAGCCATATTCTGACTGAAGGGTGGAGAAGAAAGAAGAAGAGGATAGACGGTTCATACAGACATGTATACGCCGTGTCCTTATCATCTGGCTGGTCGAAGTCTATAAAGGAAGAGGAGCAGTGGTTTCGGCACTGTGCTCATTTAATTTACTGAACACATTTCTTTTTATAAGCATTGAAAATTGATTTTTCATGGTCTGCTTGGTGAAAGTCAAGCGCGAAAATTGGTAGATAAAAAAAGAAGAACCGAATTCACCATCTCGAACTGCTTTTCACGAGCAGCTGTCCTAGGCAGTGAGAGAGGTATGTAGAGCTGACAAGTTCGGTGACAGGTTACCATCAGTTGCCAGAAAAAGATGGCCGAACAATGATCGTGCGTTCGGCTGCACAAGAGATTCTGGTGTTCCTCATCCCATTGCGTTTTGACATCTTGCGTGGGGGAAAAGGATCCTCGGGGATAAAACAGGAAATCGAGTGTTTGCTGCTATAATAAATGCATATGACTAGACATGCTTGAATTCTCTGCTTTTTAGTGTGGAGGGACCGACCTATGTGGTATGGATGGGCTGAACATACTTTCCCCAGTTATTGCAATTGAAGCTTCAACAACCCCAACTACACGCCTCTCTTTGCCTATGCGGAACTAAAGCTTCTGCAATTCAATTTGTTTACAGAAATTCATTGTACTTTTCTTTTAGGAAAAAGCCGTAAAAAAAACCTCCACCGTGCCATTCATAACATATTTATCTTAAATTTTTTTGTGATACCAAAAATTCTAAATTTACATTTATATGACATATTTACTTTAAACCTTTTTTTACAACATAAATAACACCAAATTCATGTACATATGACATTTACTCTAATTTTTTCATGACACCAAAATTCTTAAAACCTTTTTCTAATGATATAAGTGTAGATTTTTGATGTTAATAAAAAAATTTTGAATAAGTTTATACTACACAAATTTAAAGTAAATATGCCATATAAATATAAGTTTGAAGACATTTTCGTCTAACGAAACAAAATTTAAGATAAATGTCTCCCGATATCTATAGTTTATAATTTTTGGTGACTTCTATTTCATTTTTTTTCATTTTCCTCCTCTGAGAGTAAAATTTGTTTTGCTAGTTATTAGGAGTAGCGGGATACTTTTGTGGCATCTGCTTCTCCCCCTTCACCCATTTTTTTTTTCCGGATAAAGCTCTGAAAGATTTTCTGCAAATGGATACGAATCATCCATTTGCGATAAATGGCTCCATCACGCATGCAATAAATCGGATCTGTTTTCAATGATTCCAAGAGTTTTTGTTTTTGTTCTCATGGGGAGTAGGGGAGCTAGAGGTACTCTGTAGTTTTCAATTAATGAACTCTCGCATGGTGTGCAGGCAGGTCAACGTACTTATCCAGGATAAGGAGGATGATCTTCCTTATTGAACTTCCACATCTGCTGAGCACTAAAACAAAATCCTGGAGCAGGAAACTCCAACAAGGTGCGGTAAAATGGAAGAACCGCTGTCTAAGGCTTTCCACCTGATCGTCCAAGGAAAATCCATCCAAATGCAAAAATTTAGTACAGATAAAATGTATAATCTATTTGGCAACCAAAACTCCAAATTCCACAACAGAGCATGAGAAGATGAGATGGAAACATGACACGTCTCAGACTATAATTGATCAAAGAAAGGGAACAGGAGTGGTGAAAATCACCAACAGACTCGATATGGATAATTGAGCATGATAAGCCCCAGGAAAATAAGAAATAGCCGTCAATGATGAGGTAACATTTCCACAGATAAAACAAAACTTGGGCATATGAGGACCAAAGTTTTGTCTTAAACAGCACTCAAGCACCGGATTTATGTGAAGGAAAGGGTGCCCACTGCAGCATTTAAAAATCTTGTCCAAACACAGCGACAAAGCCGACGTAAAAATTGAGCAATCGTACTCAAGATATAAACATGCTTCCATGTGGCGCAAGATAGGTATAACTGCTCTATAAATTGCTCTTCCTGGACAGCAGAAGATAGTCATAAGGATGAACTTCATTTCAACGATTAGAGGCGAAAGCAAATCGTCGAGAGGAACTCATACGTGCATCGAGGCACCTCCATTAACAGAATCACTGACAGGAGTTTCCTTATTGTGTGCTTGCTTGGGGCTTAGGAACATTGTACCATATGTGCAGGAAAATACTGAACGAAATTAGGAATAACTTAACAAAACCGATTTCCAAAAGGAAATGCGACGACCCTCAACGCCTGCACATCTTCTCTCACGACAGGTTCTAGATTCTCCGGAGGAGGCCGGATAAAAAAAAAACCAGAGGGCATATTTAACAAAAAAATATAAATCAACTCGGATCGGTAAAACTTATCGGATGCAACCAAAACGAGCAGGTAAAAACCGTCGCAATCCAAAATGAGAACATGAATTTAGTACAGGTACCCATCCTTGATTATCACGTATACCAAAAATAGTAGTGTTCTAAAACAACTCAATTTTTGATAATACGTGACATTCAAGGATCAGTACCTATACTTCTTAAATCATGTTCTTAAACGAGGGCCTGGTGCCTTCAAGAACAACTGTATTGTTCCCCACCCAGATTTTTTGGTGCTGCCTCTGGACCAGTTTCTTTCGACTGAGTAGTTGCAGGCATAAGGGAAAAAGAAGACTTCGCAAAGGGTTTAGTAAAAAGCCGAACCGCAGATAGAGAGAAGAGCCGACACACGAAGAAGAGAGGAAAGAACACGAAGGACGTTCTTGATTCAATCGTACGTAGAGCGAACAATAAAGTATCACACTCTTTTTTAGGAGAGTCCTTTGTCTCTTAGTAATTAAGGATTTGCTAGAGCTTAATTTAAATAATAGTGACTGTAAGTCTGATTTTTCAATTATAATAAATTATTTGTTATTGACTTTTTAAAAAGCTTTTAATTGACCCTTGAAACTTAGTGTGAAAAATTACTTAATGTACTTTTTAGTAAGAACGATGATTGGGAAGCATAATTACATGGTAGATCTTGCAAATTTTCATAAAGTGAAAATCAATTTTCTATTGAGCACATCTCAAAAAGATAATGAGATGCAATAATACATCATAATTTCTAGAGATTTGGGTTGAAATACCAAATTGAACCTAACAGTTTTAGGAACTAGGAATAAGTAGTTTGGTTTCCAAGTCTTGCAAGGGAACTGGACCTATCAAACCAAACCAAGCCTTCGAATTTATTATTATTTTATTTCTCTTTGAATTTTAATATCTAAAGAAAAGATGACATATCCATTTCGATGAAGAAATGATGTTTGTATGAATTTATTTTATGGAAGCAATCGCTTCTTTTATTAGTAATTTTCTGTGAATAGTAATTTCATCCTACACTAAATTAAATAACAAAATATTCGTTAAATTAATGTCTCGAGGGCTTGAGCCGTTTACGGAACCAATCCGGTTTTGATAAGTCTTCAATTTTGATCAGGGAGAGCTCTCACTGAAAATAGGGGCACACTTCACTTAATGATATTTATTTCACTTGCGAGGGCAAAAAGGTCATTGTGAGAGAAAGAAACAAACGACCCTTGCTTTGGGTTCAAATGATTTTTCAGCTTTTGCCATCCGCACTAGTTTCGCCACTTTATTTATTTATTTTTATATTCGAGGCTTATATGATGTTCATTCATTAATACAAAAATTTAAATAATGCTTCAAATTATTTTAGGAAAAACGACACAAATGACTTATAATACAGTGGTCTTTATGAAAGACCAAAATTAAATCAATTAAAATAAACGTTTCAAAGCATATTATTAGATAGTTATTGCAATTTCAATGATTACATAGCATACTCTTTTTTATCTCTCCTTTTCTTATTATTGTCTCTACTAATTTTATTCGGCAATCAACGTGGGTTGTCTAATTTTATTCTATTATATTCTTATTATTAACTGAGTCTGTTCGATGAAAGTATTAAAAATTATGAAGTGAACTTATTTGGAGCAATAAATGTCCTCTAAACTTTTGCACAGAGGTTTAAGTTTAAGGGGTTTTAGTTTCGGTTCACTTATTTTTTATGATTTCTTGATTTGAAAAAAAATTGATAGAAATGATGGGGCTGCCAGTGCTTTTCACTAGCTCTTGTCATGCGCTAAATTTCAAACCTCCTTTTTTTTTTTTTTTTTATGGGAAGTCGAACAGTTCAATGCACTGTGGCCCTGCCTTGATTATGACCCACCGCAAAAGAATATTTTGACTAAAAAACTATCTATTTTTGATAAATTTATGTTGGTAGATCATGAAATTATTTCTGCATAATATTTTTGTACTAAAAAAATCGAATGTATACAGAAGATTTGTGCCAATGTTTGTCATGTAATTCAGGAACCTAAAACCTTTTTAATTAACCGAAAGGTTAAGAAAAGACAATAAAGTGAAGCAAGCAGGGCAAGCAAAGGAAGAGATTCTTTTCTGTGCATGAACAGAAAAGACGTACAGGACACGAAAGAAGAAGAAGAAAGACAAGTCTCGCAATAGAAAAGAAGCCCATCATGAGAGGCCTAACTGATGATAAGGGTAGCTTCCTTAGTCCATGTTGTACTCCACAGCTTATTTTGTCCTACTCCTTATATATATATTCATATTTATAAGTGGGATTAGCTAATTATATTAAATTAAAAGAGAGAGGATTAGAATTTGAATCCTACGACGACCAACCAACAACCCTTGACGCTCTCTTGTCCCTTCCTCTTCTCTGTGTCTTGACAGATCACCGATGGAGCCAAATTCGATTTGGCTTTTGTTTTTGTTTTGTTAGAGTTCCTTTTGTTGGAGGGACGAGGGGGTGAGTTTTGGACCCAGTTGTACCGTCCTACCCATTGGTCCTTTAAACTATGCATGCGAACCCCACCTTTCCTCTCTGCGGAAGAGATTTCGATGCATAAGATAAAGCTGATCCTCCTCTGAAAAGTTCTGATTCTCAGCAATATTCGGTTGCCAGAAAATTATGGCTGAAAGATGATCGTTCTCGTTCGACTGTGCAAGAGATTCTGGTGTTTCTCATGCCATATGCGGTTTTAATATCTTGCGTGGGGGAAAAGGAACCGCGGTTTCATGTGGATAAACGAGAAATCGAGTGTTTCCTGCTGTAATAAATGCATGTCTGGACATGGTTGAATTCTCTGGTTGAACAAACTTGCTCTGTTATTGCTATTGAAAGCTTCAACAACCCCACCCGAGCGCCTCTCTTGCCTACGCGGAACTAAAGCTTGTGCAATTCAATTTGTTTATAGGAATTCGATGTACTTTCTTTTTCTTTTCTTTTTTGGAAAAAGCCATACAAAAAAATCTATTTTGCCAATCATAACTCATTTATTTTAATTTTTTTATGATACAAAAAATATTAAATTTATACATGTAACACATTTATCCAAAAAAATTTTCTATGACATCAAATATCCTAAACTCTTTTTTAACGGATATAAGGTTGGGATTTTCTTTGTCATAAAAATGTTTAGCATAAATGTGTCATATTGTATAAATTTAAGATTAATACGTTACATAAGTATAAGTTTTGGGGCTTTTAGTCTAATAGAAAAAAATTGAGATAATTTAGGATTTTTGATGATTTTTATTTTATTTTATTTTCAATTTCCTGGTGTGAGAGTAGGATTTGTTTTGCTTGTTGACATGAGCAACGGGATACTTTTCTGGCATCTGCTGTCCTCTTTCACAGTTTCACCCCTTTTTTTCCCCGGATAAGCCTTAAAGGTTTTCTGCAAATGGGTCCGAATCATCCACTTGCAATAAATCGGATCTGTTTTCAATGATTTTAAGAGTTTTTGTTTTTATTTTTATGGGAGGTAGGGGGGGCTAGAAGTACTGTAGTCTTCGACAGACCTAAGTAATATCCTCATTCCTCAACGCTTCTCCATGCTGTGATTGTTCGGGCCAGAAATGTTTCTTCTTCAAATTTTTCTTTTTTGAAATTCCTCCATTTCTTTCCAATCGAATCCATAATATGAAACTTAAGACTGTAACATAGTATCTCAAAATCATCGACCCCAATCAAAGTACATAACAAAACCAGTCCGATGCATTTTACTTCTATTAGAGATGAGGATGGTTATAGACTTGGGTTGAGATGGATTAGATTTTATGCACTTTACTTTCGGGTTGTGCTTGGTCCAAGGGCATTTTAGCATGTAGTGAAGATCCTTTTGAGATCTTATTAAAACTCAGCATCGAATTGGTCAAATAGTAGAGAGTTTGCAGTGATTTTAACGTCAATCAATCGCAAGTTCATAATAGGCTTCGTACGAAACTGGAAACTGTGCAATTAATAACGTGGGGAATATATTTTTAAAAAAAAGAAGCAAAAAGAGAGAAGTTCAATATGGTACTGGAACAAGAGAGGAAGCCGCTCATTTTTTGCTTTTGCTCATGACCATCTCTCAAACTTTCCACGAAAATCCTCTTAAAATCAAAAGGTTAAAAACGTGGGGAATATATTTAATTTCAAATGAAGAAATCGCGAGGAACGACAGGTCAATATAAATGAAAATCACACGACTCTCTCTTTCTCTTTGTATATAGACAGAGAGCCCACACCAAATCATGTCCAAACTTTGCCAATTCTAGTTGAAGGGTTCTCTTTCTTGCACAATTAATTTTGGAAATTTTCATCCTACGTGACTACCCATCCACGTTTATGTTCATGCAAGAAAAGTAAACATAACTAGTAAAAAGTGATGGAGTTTGTGTACTTAGGTGATGAGTCTTTTCAAATTTCGGATTATGTCTAAATGTATTTACTAATGAAAGTTTTAGAAGAGCTTCGAATTTCATATCGCCAAGTTTTTTAAATAGAGGTAACTGTACTAAATTTTTTATTGATGTAATGATTATGTTCCTTAAAATATAGGGGCTTGTCAATTTCCATTTTAAATTTGTTTAAGGTACAATATACTTTGAGGTAAGAGAAGTAAATGATCAAGATTCTATAATATATCGACACCAAGCTTTGAGAAGGATTTGTCAATCATCTAAGATTTTGTTCTTCTTTTTTTTGGGGATAGTGGATTCGTTTACTGACCATGGACTCTCGAGCATATGGGACAATTTCAGAACCGCCCTTGAAACTAATAGCGTCTATTGCATGTCTCGGTGATTCCTTCTTTTCCCATCTTGGTGTTTTTTTTGTTTTGTTTTGTTTGGGGTTGCGGTTTCTTGCGAACTGCCATGATCCTCGCGGAAAGCTTGATAGTGCGGCGAAGAGAATGGGACGAGTCCGATTTCCGATCTCCGAGTTTCTTGCCACATCACTTGGATTATAAGATTAGACAACCGCAGTTGAAACATATTGGGTTTTGATTTCCTATTCCTAAGAAGGAACTGGATGACGAAACTAGTCAATATCTTATTATTATTGTTAATTTATTCAGCATGCGCAAAAAAAACTTGTTATTTATGAGAGCAATCTCTTCTTTTACCGGTAACTTTCTAGTGATTAGTTAATTTCATCATATGTTTAATTAACTTTCGTTGTATTTAGGAATTTTTGAGAAAAAAAACAAAATATTTAAAGAAAAATAACATCATTCAGAGGGAGAAATCAAGAAGCATGAGGACATGTCCCTCGAATCTACGGAACTCGTAGGATGAAGGGACGCGTGAAAGTAGGGATCGGTAATGGGCCTCGGCCTTGATGCATTAGATATCGAAGTGAATTATTCTGGATTTGGGCTTTTGTCTACAGTCTGATTTAGTTCGTAGCATGGGGATGGATCTGATCGTTCTTGGGCCATTGAAGCCCGGAGTGTAAGTTTCATGGAGAAATTGATGCAAAATCTTTAAAAAGCCTCTTCTTCGCGAGTCTTCTTTCCTCTCGTCGTTGACCGCTGAGGAGATTGGGCAGACCGTAGTAATGAAAATTATCTAAAAAGTCCTAAATTTACTGTACTTTTACCAATTCAGTCATAAATTCTTCAATTTTCTTTTCTTTGGTTTTTTTTGCATTTTTTGGTGTTAGGGTCAACGAGGTTTTCGGCCGACCCCTGCTGACCATAGGCAAGGGAAAAAAGAAAAAAAACCATAAAATATTATTAAAAAAGCATCACTTCGATGTTGGTCATTGGTCATCCACGTCAGCAAGATAAAATTGATTAAATGGATTTAATTGACAAAATATTAAAAATTTTATGACTTAATTGGTAAAATTAAAAAGTTTAAAACTAAATTGATAAAAATATAATAGGTTTGAGACTTTTTAGAAAATTTTCGCCAATTTGTTGGGTTCACATTTGGGTCGAATTGGCGGCGCATTGGACCAGAATGTTTACACCCCCACCACTTCTTTCAGTGGTGTCTGCACGCAGAATATAAGATTTCTATTGGAAGAATTTTTTTTAATAATAAAAAAGAGAGAAAAAGAAACGAAAATGTAGGCGGATTGGGTTATAGTGGAATACACCCTGTGCCATTAGCAGATAATCAAGGCAACTCCTGTTCTCTTTCTACCAAATCAAGTCAATCCTCACTTACCTTATTGTTATAAAAAAAAAAAATTGAAGTCAATCCCTAGTTGATTTCAGCAGGCGCGTAACATATCTTAATGCACCAAAAAATATCTCCCCATGTATCGAAATTACCACCTAACACCCTAACACATTTCATTTTAAAACCATCAAAATGGTCGATTTAGTGGTAAAATGGACAGCTTGCCTTTCACAAGATCATGGGTTCGATTTACGTTGCAAACCATCTCCGAGTAGAGACATATGCAATCATATGAAGAGACTTTCCTATTATTATTTCGTAGAGTTGTAGTAGCAAACTAGACATGTGAATTGTGCAAAATAGTTTTAATTCGAAAATCAAATGACACTTACAAAGGTCGAAGTTTCCACTCCCCACCCTTTTTATAATAGAGAAAAAGAATTTCCATCTAGAAAATTAGCATTTTGGATGACGATTAATAAGCTGTTAAATCATTATCTATGAGGTGGAAATTTCAATTTCTTGGGAATCTATATTATTTGTGTAGAGGAATCCGTTTAGATCATCAATGTTCTCTTTATATCTTCTGCAAAATTCTCCTTTGCAAGAAATTAAAAAATTAGGTCAATTTTAATGAAAACTTTTAAGGTAAATGTGTGTACATACATACATTGAAGAGTCACATGGGCCCACATACCAGTTAAATATGAACCATATATGAAGCAAGAAATAATATATATGATGATAGACATAAATACTTTGACTTCATTTTTTTTTACTAAGGTCAAAAGTAATATATGCATCAGTTGCTAACTGTGTGCAAGAGCAGGTTGGTTACTTGGTATGAACAATTGCATTCTAACTTCTAAATCTTTGGTTAATGGCATGTTTATATTGGGCACATCAAACAGATTATAGAAGCCCCAATATTGTTACATTTTGCCTTAGTGGATTCAGAAGGTGCTATTTAGTTTACTTCATCTGGTCCTTTTGATTGTTCTTCATCCGACAAGTTTAGCGAGAACTTTTCTTAGCAGTTGTTAGTCCGCTGCTTTAAGTACTTCTTGATCGAGATAAGATAGTTTATGGGAAAATATGGCACTGGATAGGATGCAATATTAAAAAAGAGATATATAGTGTTTTCATCACATGGCGAAACCTTAATGCTGAAGTTACCTGTTTTCATGAATTGATGTTATTAGCATTACTTACTTCCTGCACGACACGATTCTTGTGTCATATGTCGGCAAATCTTTCATTGTTGTCCAGATTGGTTAAAAGCTTTAGAGACCAAGGGTACCCAATTCTCCTCCAGGGTTAATTCTTCCATCATGCTAGCCACAGGTGCTTAATTTGCTTGCTCTCTTAGTTTGATCAATAGTTCTTCCAACTTTGACCTTTAATTGATGTTCTCATTGCTTATAGGGACGGGGTTGTTTGACTTCCACTGGAATTCTTTCGATCCGTGGACAATTGTTAGTGTTTCCGATGACGGTGAAAGTATTGGTGGAGGCGGTATAATGCAGGTAGTTTCACTTCCACACCTTTCACATTTATGCAAACCATCGGTTTTACCCTCAAAAGCAAGTTGGCAGGTTCTTTCATATTTCATGGTCACGACTTAATGATACACTCTTGTGCTCATGGTGGTTGCAAATTTGTTAACTTCTATGCTGACAGCTAGCATTGATCTAGCTTTCTATTTGGATATATGCTCTGCATTGCTAATAAGTTATCTCGAACTATTGTATGTTTGATTGGGTCCAAATCATTTACTGCAGATACGACAGATGATCGATTTGATCTACAGACCCGAGGAACTAGTTCTGGTTGAGCTGGGTAAATTCAAGTCACACATTCTCTCTTGCACCTCTTGAATTTCTCATAGAAAGAAGAAAGATCTGCAAGGTTGATGACTAGCTCGAAGTGGGAATCAAGCTAACCGCCTTTGATTGCTTTGTGTAAAAAAGAGCTCATCATCCTCGTGTTTCAACCCGTTTTATGATGCTGGAAATTATTTAGTGCATCTTCTTGAGGTTTAGTTTTTTGTCTCACCGTGGACATGGACTTTGACACACATGTTCTCCAGCACTGCTTCAGGCCATGGCTCTGAGGCACGTTTTGGTTGCTTCATTAGATTTTCAAGAGATTGCTTGATACTTAATCAGTGCATTTGTTTAGTTTGATGATATTTTGGACCGTGAAAACTAGATCAGTTTAGTTTACAAGCTAGAAACTACAATAGGTGCAACTTCTAAAGGTGAAATGGGCCTGATTATTCCATTTGACCGACTTGGATGATTATATTCAACCCCTAACATACACTCTCTCGCTTAGCTAGATAAAGCTTTGACGCCCACAAAAAAAAAAAAAAAAACTAGATAGAGTTGGGAACAAGGTGTCAAATGCATGCGCAAAAGGCTTGAGGTTCTCCATGAATGATGGATCATGTATGATCCAAAAAAAACTGTGCCTGAGTTCTGGAGCTCTCTAGAATATTTTCAAAGACGGGCAATACGGTAAATATACTGAGTTCTAGAGTATTCTATCATAAATATCCATAGTTGGTAAATAGGGAGATGCAATATCCATCGTTAAATCGAGAGGAAATCTACGGTTATAACAACAGACACTCTTATATAAATAGGGCTCTCTCCCTCATTGTATGCACCAAATATTTTGAGTAATAGAAAGCATCTCTCCCAAACTTTCTCTTTCTAAAAGCAAAAGAAAATATTGGTTCTAGCGGGTTAAAGCAAGAAACCACAAACCCAATTACAACCTAAATAGATCCGTAAAGGCGTCTCTCAACCCTTCATCCTGATAAATACCTAGTTATAAGACAGAGCACAACTTCAAACCTTCATTCTTCGCTTACTTTTTCAGACCATTAACTTTACAACATTAAACCAAAAGAAGCATTACAAGTTGACGTACCTGAGCATCCTTTGTCAAATAGAGCCATATAAAACTGAATGCAGTCATGAGCAGCCACATAAAACCATTCCCCTCATTCCCCTCCATTCAAAGCTCTTATTTATTTAGAGTTTTGCACCCAGTATGTTCAAGAAAAGATTGGAAAGCTGGTTGTATAAGCTGACAATAAAAAATGGAAACTTGATTAAGTATAGGTACTAACCTTGATTTATCTCGTATGATGAACAACAGAGTAATTTTTCGAGAGCTAAACAATCTCATAATGACCTTCAAGAAGAGTCAAAACTTTGTCATCAACTCTTAGAACTAAACATTTAGCTTATCTTGATTCAAGAAAGAAAGATATACCTGGAATACAGTTTTCAGAAGATGCATGTTGGCAGCCTGTTCACGGCCGATATCATGACACCACCTATGAAAAAGAAAAGAAGTGTAAAAGGGCACTAGAAAAATATGGAAACAACAACCTCATAGATAACATTGCCGAAACAAAACATGTATCTCATTAGAGCAAAACAAATCTCACATGTTTATGAGCACTATATCGGAGACAGCTAAAGCGAAAAGAACAATTTGTTTTTCAAAAGTAGTATCATAATAAAAATGACATCGATTAAGATGTTGCGAGAATGCTAATTGTTGCTTATTCAAACCAAGTATAAATCAAGTGAGTTTCAATGAGCATCAGCTACACATAAATCAATCTTCTGGGTTGATTGGATGAGCAAAGTCATACAAAAGTGAAAAAGCAAGTTAAAGATAATATAGTAGCTATCCGATGCACAAATTACACAAATTAATGTTTCAACATGTATAGAAAATAGAATTTGCAATTACTTATGGATAAAAATAAGTAGTAGAACTCTTGTCGCCGCCGCCGTCACTGCCCCACCATCGCCGGGAAGGGCCGGCGACTGTGGGCAAGGGTTGGCCAAGGTCGCCGGGCCACCGCTAGTAGCCGACGACCCCCGGCCTGCGGTGAGGGCCTGTGGGCCCTCGCCCGACCAACGCCGGTTTGGGCGGCGGCGGGCCCTGGCGCCCGGCTAACCCTCGCCCACCGTCGCCGGCCCTTCCCGCAAAGGTGGGGTGGTGATGGGCGGTGAAGCGGTGAGGGCTGCACAGCCCTCGCCGATCCCTTCCGCCCACAAAACATCGTTTTGGCTGATTTTTCGCCAACTCCCGGCGAGGGTAGGCAAGAAAATTAATAAAAAATTGCCACGTAGGACGGTAGAGTGGTGGCGAAGTGATCCATTTGTTTTGAAAGTGGCATTTAAGTGTACATTTTGTAATTTTTGGCATTTAAGTATTTCTTCGTGCTAAGTTTTGGCACTCGGGTTATACTTATGCCCCTTCAAGTCCATAACTAGAGTACATGGTTGAATGCCAGCACCTTTTGCCATCCATATTCCGTTCGAGACCTGGAACAATATCAAACTGGTTTTATGCTCTCTGAACCCAAAATCCTTCATTAGAGTGAGCTAACAGTTGGTTTGTAGACATGTCTCCCTCTAAAAGCATCCATCTCCCTAAAGTTGGTGCCAAATAGATGATTTAATAGTGTACTCTTCCTTGTCAGATATCATACACAACAATAGAATAAGTTTGAAACTCACAAAAGAAAAATACATAGATGAAAACAGAAACATGGTGCCCTGAAGTTAATGGTTTTGCTGAAAGTATAAATTTAGGGTGAAGAACGGCAAATCAATAAATTGAATTGAATTTGAGCAACTTGACATATCATATAATATATAAAAGAGAGGCAATGGTACCAGGCAAAAAATTGTTCCTTTTACGAACATTACACAACCCCAAACTTTTGATGTAATTAACATTTAGCTAAAGAAGCAAAGTCCATAAGCAAGTTATTGGGAGTAGATACACACCACTACTCTAAGGACCCATGATGGACACAACGTGTATGAAAGGCCACATTCCCTCAATTTGACCTCCTTGATGAAATTTTCCAGTCCATCGACATTGAATGTACCTTCTCCATCAATTAGTTGAGTCGAACAACATTCACCAAAATTATATGAGGAAACGGACATTCAAATTAGCAAGTCAAAAGAGCCTAGAGTAGACAAGATAACAATAAAAACTTTGTGATCGAGAATGAAATCCTTAGATCCTACATAATGCAAAAGTATCCAAATGGTGAGAAGTACCCAAGAGGTTGATTTCATTATTTCAACAATTTCATCGAGAACATATTTCTCCTAATGATGAGGGAAGTGAATTAATCCCTGTCAATCTCTCAAAACACGGCTGTCAACAATAATCTAGAAACCCATCTTTGTAGTGCTCGGGACATGATAATATTGCTACCCTGTTAGACTAACACCTTTTGAGGGAGATGATCAATGTCATCAGCTACCCTTTGCAACACAAACGAAAGGGTACTAGCCAAGAAACTTCTTCATCTTCACATTCACTCTAAAAACATCAAATAACTAAAGCTCTCTTCTACGGGTTTTCGAGAGCTGAAACAATCGTCGAGGAAAATAAAGCTAAACTTTTCAGCCCTTGCAATTGCCATTAGGAAATAAAAACAAAGCAGATGCATTCATTCGACATTAAAAGCGAAGAAAAACTTAAGACCAAACAACAGTGACGAGAATACCTAACTAAATGCAAACCAACAGCAATTCAGTGATTCCAAAAGGATAAAAGATGTTATTACAATAATCAGATACTTCAGTCATGAGAAGAAAGCGCATGGAAAGCAACTTTTTACATGCAATCAAAGGATAGGAGGTGTCAGATTCGAGCAATTATGCATTGGCAATGGGTCGAGCTGTTAGGAATGCGAATCTCTTAAAACAATATAACCCTTTCCAAAATTAGAAAGAAAAAACCACGATGCCACTAGACAATTTCTCTACTATCAATAATTGCTGTATAATTATAAAAGATATTGCTCTAATATGTAACAGTGGTATGAGCTTTACAATTATAAAATTCACCCAATATATAATAGGAACCCAGGACTTGTTATGATGGAAATAATATTATGCCACGCAGCTAAAGTTTTATTCTTTATTTTAACATGAAAATTTTATGTCTGCCGGCCCATTAGTAATAAAAGTCCTGCACTTGAATATTACCTTTCCTAATCAGATTTCATAACTCCATCATGAGTGAGCATGGTTGATCCGATGATCACAATCGAATGAGGAAGCCTCGCGAGATTCCGTCAGCCAAGATAAAGATCGAGAGAGAGAGAGCACGTTGAAAGTGAAACAGGGAAAGGATATTTTTCCTCGTTCGAATTTTTGCCGAACTGATCCTTTTGAAGATGGGAGAATAAAAGCACGTAAAGAAATAAGAATATTTCTGTAGTATATTATTATTATTATGGTCGGAAAGAAAGGGGCTGCATTTTTCAAAAAGAAAAAGAAAGAGATTTACTAGTTAAAGAGTGCTCAAAAATTTATGGTTAATAACCGAACAACAATCGACTGATTTTTTCTCATCATATTATCAAAAAAAATTTACAAGATTATACCTTTTTTATTAAAATCATAAAAATCTCGTAATTAATTCGTGTGAAATCTCGTAATGTGTTTTAATAAATATCATCAAGCAAGTAATTTCTCATGAGTATTTTCCAGTCGACGTCAATGTCTAGGAGGTCAGTCTATAGCATATATTTGAGAGTAGTTTCATCATTTTGATTTTTCTTGTCCAGTTCAATATTCAATTATTATTTAATGTTGAATAACTTAAACAATCTCAAGAGCCCTTCAAATTTTTTTTTTCATGATTTACTAGATTCGAAGTTAGTATTTTGTTTTTCGAAATTAGACTATTTTATAAAAGCTTTTAAATGTGTTTACCCTTAAAACTTCGCGTGCAAAATTGCTTACTGGACTTTCTAGTACCGAAGAATGATTGGGAAGCGCGGTGGCCTTTGCCAATTTTAATAAAGTGAAAATCAAGTTTCTATTCAGTAAATCTTAAAAAGATGGTGGGAAATTTATTATTTTTTGTGGTGTGCATCAATCACGATTCAATTTGAAATCCGAGTCAAACCATATGGTTCTAGGTTGTTCCTGATTCCAAATTTTCACGACGGTTGTTGACCGCAGATGAGATTGGGCATATCGTGGCAGTCTCCTGGGTTCATATTGGACCGGATTGTTGACCCCCTTTTTTTAATGGTGTCTGCATACAAACTATGACATTTCCCTTAGGAGATTTTTTATTTTGGGTATAAAGAAGAAGAGAGAAAAAGAAACGAAAATGCAGGCGGATTGGATAGTAGTAGTGGAATACAACCTTACCACCATTAGCAGATAATCAAGGCAACTCCCGTTCTCTTTCTACCAAATCAAAGTCAATCACTCTTCCCTTTTTTAAAAATACCAAAAAGAGCAAGTCAATCCGTGTTGATTTTGGCTATGCATATCTCAATGCACCAAAAGATAGTCTCTCCCATGTACTAGACAGACATGCGCTACCACCTACCAACCTAACAAATTCCATTTTAAAATGATCAACACTATCAATTTAGCGGTAAAATGGATCGCCCTCCTTTTATGAGATCACGGATTTGATCTACGTTACAAGAGATCTTTGAATAGCTTGTGTCACGTCGTATAACTGAAACATATGCGATCGTATGGAGAGAATTTGCAATTTAGCGGTAAAATGGATCGCCCTCCTTTCATATGCTGTTAAATCATTAACCACAACACCAAAATTACAATTTCTAGGTAATCTATATTATTTGTGTGAAAGAATTCATTTAGATGGTGGACGTTCTCTCCTCATCTCCTACAAAATTCTCCTTTGTAAGAATTCAAAAAGATTAGGTCCATTTTTATGAAAACTTCTAAGTTAAATGTGTGTTCATACATACATACGTTCAAAAATCACACGCGCCCATATACCAGTTAAATATGAACTATATATGAAGTAAGAAGTGATATATATGATGATAGCCATAAATACTTTGACTTCATTCTTTTACTGACCAAGGGTCAAAAGTTAAAAAGGGAGAGGGGGGACATGGACCCATTTTAGATATGCATCATTTGATGTACAGATACCGCGAAATAACATATCCAATGAATGGTGCTTCAATTATGTTTTGGTACGTCGATCCTATATTTAAGATAGTATTGTCAAAGATATTATTTGATATTTCTTTTTTTTTTTCTAAGCTATTATAATTTTACTTTTTGTACAAATTACTCGAATATAAATGCCCATCAATAATAACAAGTAATACAATAATCTCCTTTTTTCATATTGATTATTACGAAATGATATGATACCCCACCAGCTGAGCTTCATTCGTAATCATACATTGGCAGTTTGTCTTTTCTTTTTCGTTTCTGGGGGCCTGGTTTGCTCTGTCGGTGGCTGAACGATCGTTGGATTGCGCCGTGCCGTGAAGTGATGTATCCGCTATTTATGGTAAAATTGGTAATACACGTTCTAATGCCACGGCATTGAAAGCTGTGTGAGACCTTCCATAGAATACGTCCGACGTCAATCCTTGAATCGACTGGTCTCTCAAGCTGCGGAAACATCTGCCTTGTTCGGGGCCATGTCTCGTCGGAATTTCATTGACAATGAAATTTTTTTTTTTCCTTTTGAAATTCGTTTCTCCATTGAAAATGACTTTTATGAGGAGTCCGGACAAGAATCTTATCAATGGAGCACAAAGAACAGAGATGTATCTACGGAATTTCATCAACAATGAGGTGCAATGACATAGAAGGCTTTATTGGAATCTAATCAAAAGACAAAGCACAATGATATAAAGATATAATGTTGGAATTTAATCGACGACGAAGATTTGAAAGTTACAACTAAAATACATATTGAAATTTAATTAACAACGAAATATTTGGAACTCTTGACTAAGGTAAATGAGTTGAAAGATAATCATCTTGTTGTTTGTATGGAGGCTTGATAGCACATCAACAATGGTATTTACAACATTCACAACCTAATTGCATATGGCAATCCTTCAGCAATTTCAAGCAAACTTTTATGTTTTTATGATTTTAGACTCCACATCCCATCTTATCTCAAAATAGTTACACCTAAAAAATCGTGGCTTGATCTTGCTTTCGTAAGGCCACAATTGGCATGTGTCTACTTTGTCCAGTCACAAGCTTAACTGCCACTGTACTTGAACCTAGTGCTCATCGGTTACCTTCTTTGAACATCATCTCGCTTAATCTATATTTTCCAATCAATGTCCTTACTCCATTCCACACTCAATCAAACTTATCTTGACCAATCATTATCGTATATCCATAGCTATAGCCATGGCGGTTGATAGACAAGGCCATCAGTAAACAAATTTCCGTAGTCGGTAGCCCGTCGACAGCTATACCGTACCTGATCTTGAGTTATCTGCGTAGTAAAAGCGGCATCATGTCGATTACAAAGGCTTAGACTAGTTGTTGTTTATGTAAACAGGTCCATACCACATATGCTGATATGCAGAATCCCATCCGCTCCTTTTGACTCTTGAAAAGCGTCCGCAGAATCGGCCAGCGAGAAGAAAGATCGAACCCAAGACCGAACGTGAAAAGTTCGAGCGCTCAATCCGAGGTAAGGGGCGAGCGGTGGCTGTCGCCGCCGCTTTTGGCCGCTTGGAAAGTCCGACCGCCCGTTCGTTCGTTCGTTCATCATTACATGCGTTTTGGCAGCTGGGCCGACACGAATTCTGACACGTGCAACGTGGTGGGCGGGGCGGGTAACGTGGAGGACAAGTGTCCGGCGGCGAGTTAGTGATGAAGTGGGGATCCCCCACCCCTCCGCAGGGGCCCATGCAAAGGGCGGAAACGATGGGCCTCCTTCCGCTTCATAACGATGGATGGATGGTCGCTCGTCGCTTTCACACGTGTTTTATCATCACCAGCTGGTGTGTCTAGAGACAGAGAGAGAGAGTTGGGGGTCCCACTCGGGAATTGGGTGAACCTGGGGACATGTGCGCCTCTTTTCTCCCAAAATCTTCATTCCCCAGTTGCACCTTCGTTGCGTTAGCATCCCCCCCTCTCTCTCTCTCTCTCTCTGGTAATCTTCTTCGAAAAAAAAGTAGAAAAAAGGGTGGAAAGAGACCGCGAAACGACCATAATTCGTTCTAGACATTGTTCGAGAGTTCTTTTATATCTGTTATTGTTCGTTGCCCACCGCTCAATTGGCTCACCCAATTGTTCCCATGAACGATTTGATAGTTAGAAGATCTCTTTGCTCATGAACAGCTAGACAACGCAGTATGACCCAATTCCTGATTCACGAACATAATTCCGTGATCGTCACAAAAAAAGGGTGGAAAGAGACGACGAAACGACCATAATTCGTTCTAGACATTGTTCGAGAGTTCTTTTACATCTGCTACTGTTCGTTGCCCACCGCTCAATTGGCTCGCCCAATTGCTCCCGTGAACGGTTTGACAGTTAGAAGATCTCTTTGCTCATGAACAGCTAGACAACGCAATATGACCCAATTCCTGATTCACAAACATAATTCCGTGATCGTCACGAAAAAAGGGTGGAAAGAGACGACGAAACGGCCATAATTCGTTCTAGACATTGCGCGAGAGTTCTTTTACATCCGCTACTGTTCGTTGCCCACCGCTCAATTGGCTCGCCCAATTGCTCCCGTGAACGGTTTGACAGTTAGAAGATCTCTTTGCTCATGAACAGCTAGACAACGCAGTATGACCCAATTCCTGATTCACGAACATAATTCCGTGATCGTTACAAAAGACGGATCATCCTTTCATCGCTTCGCCAATCACCTCGACGGTCTGCTATTGTATATCCGATGAACTAAGTCTCCACTATGCATGAGGCCCCTTAATCATCAAGCAGGAGGTGGAGGTGTAGACGACGAATTAACATTTCTTGGTAATTTTAGCCATATGTAATTATGAGAATTTAAATGTATACTTCCGTGGACGGTTAGACGCCATCACCACGTTTTAGTGCTAAAAGATCAGAGTTTTCGGATACTTGCGCACGTTTGGTCCGAAGATGCGCGCTCGTTTTACCGTAGAAAGAGAAGTCGGGGGCGTAGGGGGTCGTCCTAGGTATATTGCTCGGTTGCCGGAAACGGGTGGATCATCAATAGGTTGCTTTAGTTAGGACTTGGGGGACGGGGAATCGAATGCTCGAGTGCCAGAATTGGGGGAAGAAAAGCACCCCCCCTTTGACTTTTTGACCGCAATCAAAGCTGGAAAAAGAAGTTGAGTCTTATATTCATCTCGGGAGGGCCAAACCTAAATCCGTTCTTGATCCACTCGCTCAATCAAGGCGCCTTTTTTGGCCTTTTCGGCTTATATATAAGCCTAAATAAGCCTTCGATTTCTTGGCGTCCGAGTCGAACCCTGTTGGCATTACCAGTCATCAATCATCGAGGAAGAGCACGAGGACAAAAAAGCTTAGGGACTTCTCTTCTGATTTGGTAATTTGACCCTCTTTTTAGCATATTGATCGGCACATGCACATGCAGCAATTTCACTTAATTCAATTTCCCCGTTTGGGGCTTGCCTTTTTTCGTTCCTTTTCGTAAATCAATCAATATCTTAATTTTTATCACGTGGATGACATTTTTCTCTATCTTTTGTGCTATGTTTAATTAATGAATTATAAATACGGATATCACCCACTTCTAAATTAAGTTAGATTTTGCATAAGGGGAGTGATATATCTACAAAAAATTCAACCAATCATAAAATAAAAAAAATTTCAACGAAAAATATAACTATCCATTTTATATATTTGCATTTTATTACTATATTTTCTCGTAACAGGAGGAAAGTGCTAACTCATCCCACGCATTATTTTTCTCAATAGGAGAATTACAAAAGAAAATTCCTGAAATTGCTGAGAATTACAAAAGAAAATGAGCCGCGTCTTCAATTTTTTTACCGTTTATATCCCCATATATATATTCCTGAGAATTACAAAAGAAAATCCCTGAAATTGCAGGGGAATTCGCAAAAACGAAAGCAGTCAACACGTCAACCACGCGCTTCCTCGCTCGAGTGGGAGTATAATCCCCCCACCTCCCCCACTCACTGCTTACAGCTATCGTCCCTTCTTGTCTCCTTCACCATTCCATTCGCGTCCTCTCGCCATCGACATCCCCTCTCTCTCTCTCTCTCTCTCTCTAGAACACCATGACCGACAAAACCTTCTCCTCCACCACCAAATCCGCCACCGCCAACGGCTCCTTCCCGGCCACCAAGGGCCAGCTCTACGGCGGCGCCGCCCGCTCCGCCTACCGCCCGCAGCCCAAGAAGAGCCGCCGACACCGCCGCGGCTGCTGCTGCCGTTGCTGCCTCTGGACCACCGTCGCCTTCCTCGTCCTCCTCCTCCTCATCGCCGCCGCTGCCGCCGTCTTCTACGTCCTCTACCGCCCGCACCGCCCGACTTTCGACGTCACCTCACTCAAGGTGTCGTACATAAACATCACCTCCTCGTCCTCCACCCTCAGCTCCAAGTTCGATCTCACGGTCTCCGCCCGGAACCCCAACAGCAAGCTCGTGTACATCTACAGCCCGATTTCGGTCTCGGTCCTCAGCGCCGACAGCGGCGTCGACTTGGGGGACGCGACGATCCCGTCGTTCGTGCACGGAAAGAAGAACACGACGGTGCTGAAGACGACGATCGCCAGCAACGGCCAGCAACTGGACAGCACCGCCGCGAGCGCGGTGAAGTCGGGCCTGAAGAGCAAGAGCGGGCTGGCCGTGAAGATCAGGCTGGACACCAAGGTGAAGGTGAAGATCGGGGGCTTGAAGACGCCGCGCGTCGGAATCCGAGTCACCTGCGGCGGAATCAGGGCGACCGCTCCGGCCGCCGGGAAGTCGGCGGTCACGGCGTCGACGGCGGACACGAAATGCAAGGTGGATACGAGGATCAGGATCTGGAACTGGACGCTTTAGGAAAGTTGGGAAAAGTTACTGTGGCCATATTTACTTTTTTCTCAGAATATGAAAAAATTGTTCAAAATTACTGGTGATCTCTCGATCTTCTTTTTTTTTCCGTGTGCGTATTTTTGGGGGTGGTGACGTGGTGATTGGTCGTGTAATATGATGGGCACTAAAGTAGAATTTTTGTCTTTTATATTTTTTGGCCTTTTGGGTTCTGTTTTGGAGTTTAGTTTAGGGGTTGTTTTTGTGGGGGGGGAAACAGCTGTATGATTGAAAAAGATTGATTGTTCTCAATTACATTTGTTCTTATCTTGCCCTGAAGTCTCGTACACTTGCCCAACATACGATAGTTAAAAAAAAGGATTTTGGCATAAATTCTAAAAATACAGTTAGTAAAATTAATGAATACGATTTTATTTCCAAACCCTCTTTTTTATTTCCTTTATTTATTTGGCCTGGTTATGTTTTTGGATCTTTTTTAAAAACATTGGAACGGCAATTTTTGGGGGCCGTCCAATGATTGTGGCGGTACACGCGGCGTGAGAAGGCGAACGAGGGGGTGGATGTCCGAATGGGATCGTCACTTTCGAACGTGCGGACAACGCGTTTCATGAGTGTTTTCTTGTGGCGACGGCTGCAAACCCGTGTCGGTGGGGCAAATTCATGGGGTTTCGAATCTTTCTCGCCGTACCGTTTAATGAGAGCAGTAAAAGAAACGAAACCAATATGCTCGTACACGCCTATTTATGGTGCGTGCGGTCCCCTTTGAAATGGGCTTTGGCGATTTAAAAGATTTTGATCAAATGCTAAGGTGTTTGTCAACGAGATGCATCACATTTCGGAAGTCCTTTAGTTTAATATAAATTTTTAGATTTTGAGCATTTTCGGAATTCCAATGGATTTTTCGTCCTCCAACTTTATTCTCATAAACTATTCAAATTTCGAATTTGTTATCGTGATTTTTACTGTGTAGCCTCATGTGGTGTTGTTGGCAAGTCTTGTTGGGCGATGGCTGCGGGTGCTTAATATAGGTTGCTGCCGATGATCAACAATCATAAGTGGATTGTCTTAAATATATACCTAAAGTACTTTACATGTCTAATTTTATCCAAACGACTTTTAAACCACGATTGGCTTCCAAGGTATTTTTTAATTATATTTTACCAAACACTATTTACATTTCGAAAAAACTCTTTAATCTAGATTTCGTGAAAAATGTTATATTTAAAAAAAAAGTCATTCGGAGAGTGATTTTTCATGAAAATGATAATTTTTATCGATTTTTGGCTAAAGCTAAAAAATAGCCTAAAACTATTTTCCATTGTTTGAAAAGGAAAATCTAATTTGATTCTTCAAAATAGGTATACACTATTCGGGCGCTAATGACTTGCGCATAGCTAGACGCATGGGCATCAAGGTCTTGGGTCTAGCCTTGATAGACCTAAACTCATATGCCAGGGACCTAGTCCCAAGCGCGGGACTTGGACACTAGTATCCAAGTATTGGACTTGGCCTTATTGGACATAAGCTTAGGAGAAGGGGATTTAAGCATGAGCACTGGGGTCTCGAGCTCAAGTGTCGAGGATCTAGGCATAGGTATTAGGGTCTCAAGCTCAGTCTCGATGGACTTGGGCATTGGAGTCTCAAGCTTAGGTATTGGGAACTCGAGCACAGGCATTGGAGTCTCGAGCTCAGTCATGGGCACCAAGGTCTCAAGCCTTAGCCTTGTTGGACCTAGGCTTGAGTGCAAGAGATACGAGCAAGGGCACTAGCATCCCAAACTTGACCTCAATGGGCTCGAACTTGGGCTAGGGCATTGGGGATCCAAGCATGGGTTTTGGGGTCCCGAGCTTGGCTTATGTGCCTCCATTGATTAAGGTGTGGGCACCGGGGTCTCGGGCTTGGCTTCTATGGACTAGCGCGGGGATTCAAGCAATGGTATTGAAGTCTTGGGCCTAGCCTCTATGGATCCAAGCTCAAGCGTTGGTGTCCTAAGCCCACCTTTGTTGGCCGGAGTTTGGCCTATTTGGACCCGGACTTGGCCTCGATGGATTTCAGTGGACTCGGCCCCAGCCTCTATATCTGGGTCCGCTACAAAGGACCCAGGAATGAGCATTGGATTTTTGGTGTTTGTTGTCGGTCGCCATGCTGCGAGTTCAGGCGGGCAGGAGGCTTGGCTTCAAGTGTAAATTTGTGGTCCATCGACCACTGCGAATTTGGATGCCAATATCAGGTCAGGATGCACCTACACCGTGTGTTCATGAGGACCGTGTCTGGCAAGATGAACATCAGTGGCTTCCTGAACCGGGAGGGCGAGGAGCATATCCTCGAGTGGCTGCGAATGTACACTTGTATACGCGAGAGCTAAAGGAGTCGACGACAATGAACCGTAACAAAATCTTCCTTTCATTCAACAACTGTTATGACATTAAACGGAACAAAGACCGGAATTACGACGACTTGGTCACACCACCAAATTTCATAAGGACTGATCGAGTCTAAAATTCTTCCAGTACAGAAGATGAGGTCAACACAACACTACAGTGCTGAATCTGCACAAGATTATTCGTTCAGCACGTGATATGTTGAAAGAGGAAGCATCAGTTGCTAAGTTCCAGGAATCTCTGTGCCATGGGGTGCTTGGCTTCCGAGAGTCGATTGGGAGTCAAAACTTCGACCAGCTCACCGCTCACCAGGAGGCAAACTATGTCGGCAATCCTCTGAATCTGTTTGATGCTGTGCGAGACCATTATGGTCGTCAATCCTTGAGTCTTCTTCAGCTTCACTAGCACGTCCTCGATGTTTTGGGTCGAAATTGGGTCCAACGCGCTCGTCGGCTCATCCAGCAGAAGAACCTTTTTGAGAAGAAAGCACACCTTTAGGTATTGACTGTGAAGTATGATCTTTCAATGGACAAAATGGGAAATGCTGACTCACCTCTGGCTCGTTAGCTAGTGTCCTTGCGAGTGCCACTCTCTGGGCCTGGCCAACAGAGAGTTCTGAACCACCTCTGCTAAAGAGAGAGGAATCGAGGTCGGCAAGGTTCAGCAACTTGTACACCTCTCCGTCGGTTAGCTTCTTCCCCTTCAGTTGTGGTCCATATCTGATGTTATCTGCAACTGTGCCTGAAAGTTCGCAGCTTGATTAAGCTTTTGAGAATATTAAGACAGTGGCATGGCATAACAATGCGATTCTAGAAAAACTGCATCAATGAACTTGTTCGCCTACACTTGGTCTTTACACAATCCACTAGATCCATTCATCTGGTATTTCTCTGTTGTCTAGCTTTATTCTTCCTAAAAATGAGAATAAAGCACCATTCATTACCTTTCAAGCTGGAAATTTTTAGGTGCATAGAAGGTCTCAAGTCAATCATCAACATAAATTAATTTAGTACCCGCCCTAATAAAAGCCATAAGAATTCTCATTCACATTGCTACGAGGGCTACAATAGATAAGACTTTGGTACTGAATGAAACATGCCAAAAAATGACCACCAAAGACACATAGCTTCTGCTCCATAGATAATCGGTAAATTAATAACTCTTTGCAGTTGAGGACCACCTCTGCTGTTGGATTGACAGCACTCGACCACATTTGCATAAAATTAAGAGCACTAGATAGAGTCAATAAGCCTCTGAATTGTATAGAGGATTTCATGTTCTTTTCTGCATGTTGTTTAAAACCCGATAAAATAGCATGTTGAACCAGATACAGCATAGATTAGTAAAGCTCAACTGGATTCATCTCTTCTAATTTTCCCTCATTTGAGAGCTGCAAATCCTAGAAGTCATATGAACGTCTGCAACATATTTCTTGCACATAGACCGTAGTCATGGGAGTCGATCGACTAAGACCTGATCTAGCAGGACCAAGTTCAGTGGCAGAAAAAATATTGCCAATTATTGTGCATGGAGGATTCAATACATGACCAAATAACCAGGAAGGCTAGGTTGTGATAATTTGGCAGCACATGAGACTATGAATTTGCAGTTTTAAGCTTATCCAAAAAGGCGAAACCAAAATGACGGGGTGAACACTCTTGAAATTAATCTAACATCACCATGAGAGCCAAACTAGTCTATTTTGGTTTTGATTATGAATTCTTATAGGCAGAGATCACTATTCAATGCAGAAAGTTACGTCAAAAGTAAACTTTATTCAACCTGGTTAGATCATAGTTCTCAGTACCAACCCTGAATTAAACTCATGGAACGACTATTCGATTTTCTTCCACTAATAACACTGAGAACACTTAACATAAACAACAACAGTCACCTCAAGAAATAAAATTGTGGCCTTGCTTTATCCCTTGATTCACAGATGATAACCTCAAATGCGGGCCAGGAAACGCTTGATGATTTCCAGAAGGAAGTCAAACTACCATGCCACTTTGCAAACCTATTTTATCAATCAATGTCAACTTATTGAACGAAAGATGATCAAACTCCCGAATGACATGAATGAATCGAGAAACCTCCCGCACCAATCAAGTTTAACATTCTGAATCCAATCGCACGAAAAACTTCAACTTTCTCATTCTTTCCCTGGCAAGCATTCAATGCCATCACTACTCACGAATTAAACAAACCAGCTCTGGAATTCCAGAAACCATACCTTCGAACATCGCGGGAAGCTGAAACAGCATCCCGACCTTCCGCCGAAGGCTGAGCACGTCGAGAGTAGTAATGTCCTCCCCATCCAAGAACACGGTGCCGGACGGCGGCTCCCACAGCCGGTTCAGTGCCCTCAGGAGCGTGGACTTGCCGCTCCCGCTCGGCCCGATGACGCCAACGATCTTCCCTTGCGGGATCTTCAGGTTGACTTCACTCAGGATGGTGACCCCGGCATCGGAAACCTTGTTCAGGCCCCGGATCTCGAACTTGGCCCGGTCCTCCTTAGCGTCGCCGTCCACGTCCACGTCCACGACGAGCAAGTGCTCGTGAGCCTCCGCATCTGCAAAAGGGGTTCGCCAGAAAACAGAGGATCACCACAAAAAGCAAGAAAGAAAATTCAAAGAAAATTCAAGAAACCCAAGAAAACGGAAGCCTCGAGGCGAATTCCGCGTACCCGGAGATGGAGCGGGCTGATGGAGTGTCGCAGCGGGCATTGCTGGTTTCGCCGTCGCTCAGATGGAGGAATTCAAGAGGAAGCTTGGTGGGTTCTCTGTAAATGCCTATTCACCGACGGATTCTGGGAATATTATAAAGCTTCGGGACAGGTGAAGCCTGACCCAGTATTCCCATCGTGTCGTTTTCTCGCTTGCGGGGGCGTGGAGGATTAATCGGTCGAGGGACATGGTTCACTAGATGAACCTCCCCCGTTTGGGGTGGGGCTGAAAGTTTTGCGAAAGCGGACAGTGTTTCTTGGATTATCTTGCATTATTGAAAAAGCTAAAGGACATACGGACATGGTGGAAAGTCGATGTAAGGCGACGGGTTGGGGAGGTGGGGCGGCGATTCTTCTGGGGACGGGAGGGACGAGGTCGTAACGCACTATCCGTAATCTCCGTACTAATTAATAAATAAACGAAAAGTTTTTTTTCTTTACTTTTTCCACGCCCATCAACTCATCTAAAGCACTTTCGCTTGCGCACCAGACTTTTATTTTCTTTTTCCTTTTTGCTTAATTTATAAGGAAAACTCCAAAAAAGGCCACAAGTTCTCTCGATTTCTCGAATAATGGCTTGAAATTGACTTTGTTTCAAATAATAATTTTTTCAAATTAAGGATTTGAAGAGAATCTTGTTTCAAATAAGGACTTAAAGTGATTATATCGTTTCAAATAAGAGCATGACTTTCCAGCGATCAAAAGTATTTTTGTTATTTGTTATTTTTTCTTTCCTTTTTCTGGTCATCTTCTTCTCCATTACATAGGGCTAGGCAAGGGTCGCCCTCGCCTAATCCAACGAGGGCCACCCTCGCTGGTGGCCGACAAGGCGACCCTTGCCTTGGGGGAGGCCGCCCCTCGAGGCCAACGAGGGCCGACAAGGGGCTCCTTGCCCGCTACCGACGAGGGCTGACCTCACCAGATTTGGTGAGGTCAGCCTCGCCCGCACTAACGAGGGCCAACCTAGTAGACGGCCGCAAGGGCGGCCTCCCTCAAGGCGAGAGACGGCCTCACCCGTCCCTTGCTTGGGGTCGACGAGGGTGGCCGATCCTCCCCAGATCTAGTGAGGTCGGCTTCGTCCACGGCCGGCAAGGGCCAACCTTGCGGATGGCCGCAAGGTGGCCTCCTTAAGGTGAGAGACGGCCTCGCCCGTCCCTCGCCATGGTCGGCGAGGGTGGCCCTTGCTGGATCGGGCAAGGCGACCCTCGCCCAGCCCTCTATGCGCGTCGCTAGTGGCCAGCCGGCCATCGGCAATGATGAAGAAGATGAAATGGAAGAAAAAAAGAAAGAAAAGTGGCATATGACAAAAATGCCCTTGATCGGTCAAAAAATTTAGTCGGGCAGTGGCCGGCCGATGACCGGTAAAGTCAGGTCCTGATTTAAAACAATTATGGTCACTTCAGACCCTTATTTAAAAAAAGTCAATTTCGGACCCTTATTTGAGAAATTGAAAGCATTTGAGGCATTTTTTTGGAGTTTTCCCTAATTTGTATTTCGTGATTGATACGCTTTACATTTATTTTTAAATCAAAATTTGTGATATATGAATATTGTTGTGTAAGTTTAGTGTTACTTTGCCATACCGAAAATTGAATGATACATTAAGAATTTATCGGAGATGCAAATTTTTCTTTCTCCTCGAGAGTAAGAGGCCTTGTTAGAGGTTCATGCTCATTTTGTTCGGATATGTTTTTCGACCAATAATTAATTAAGCAAGTTTCATCATGAATCTGTCGACTCACGATTCACAAGGAGTTCTTTGAATGGGTCTAGGCAAAGTCATTTAATTATAAAACCCGGCCTCGATCCATTGAACCCAAGCAAGCCTTGCTCAATAGAGATGAGTGTGCGCTCGTCCAGGGTAAGAGAGCGGGACTCACCATAACAAGTCCACATTTTACTTTTGTTGGTAAGTAAGATTATTATACCAAGTGTGTTTGTGTCGGGAAAAATTTTGTGATGAAAAGTTATATGGTTCGATGAGAATGAGAGGAGATGGTCCCGGTGCTCCGTGGTTTTTATCTGTTTGCTCTAATACGATTGCAGTCCACTTAATGATCAAATGACTAAGTAGTTTGGAATTGAGCCGCAGATTGAACGCTGTACATGTGCAATTGATCTATCGAGCTGATCTGGTACATTTCAGGAAGCTAGAGAGAAAGCAAAACCCATGCCACTGTCAACTAATGCTTGTGTTTTGGGGAGCTCTTCTTAATGCTTGTGAAGGCAATAGACATAGACGTTTTCTGTCATAATTAGGAAACTACGGGAAGCTACATGCCTCTCATCAACATTTAAAGATGTTTATATGTTTTCGTTCCAGGCCAGAGTTCGACTGAGTTGAATAAAAAGGCCTACCTGTTTTCGTTCGGGAGCGCCTTGCTGCTGGGTATGTAGGATGTTTATAGTGTTCCTGAAGATTTGACACTTAAAATGGAAACAAAAAATGTTAAATAATCAATAAAATCCATTGTTGTGTCGACAAATCCTCCATAAAAATAAAAAGAAATCAACAGGCGTGAATTATAGTGAATTGCATGAACTCAAGAATGAAGATCTCTGTGAATATATTACATTAAATGTTATGCATTTGTGGTGTTCATTTATTGTATTGACTTTGTTTGTGTGCTTTTATTAACTTTTTTACTGCTTCATTTAATGTTGTCAGAAGGAGTGCTAGAAGACTTCATGGCTCATTTAATGTGTTTCAAGTGTGTGAGATGTTTGTCTTCCATATTATAGATGTTCTCCTATTATATAATGATGTGAGGGCCAGTATTGTAAATTGAAGTCATCAAAAAGCATTCTAAGAACAATTTGTTCCGCCAACTTGTGCACTCATTTCGAATTTCCAAAGTTGTCATTATTCTTTTTGTTTCCGAATAGAAAACCTTATACCTGCGATGTAATAAAGCTGAGGATGCTTAATAGTCTCTGTTCGTGAAATTGCTAATGCTTTCACATGGCCGGTAGATTATTGGAAATTCTCTGGAGTCTTTAACAGATTTAGCCGGAAGATGACAAGAAAGGTTTCAATAACTAAACTCAGAATTCTGGTCATCGTTTAGATGCTGCTTGGTACGTGGAAAAGGTTTCTCTGTCCCGATCTAACTGGGCATGCTGTTTTGGTCACTTGCGATGTCACTGTTATTGAACGTTCAAATCTAATTGAAAGTTTCAGCCAGATTGCTGCCTCATTTTTTGGCAAGTCATGCTTGCCTTGGCCTTCTTGTTTTCTCGCGTTTATCTTCTTCTCCGATCCTACGTGCTCTGCAATTTGTTCCCATCTGTTGCTGTTCTCCATTCATAGCTCTCTTGCGGATGATGCACGCAGCATACATCTGAATAGCAATGTGGGGTCGTCGTCTAGGTTGTGTTGATACATGGATGGGAGGAGCAATCGTCAATTACAAATGTTTTTTGCTGTATGTCCTGTGAATCAGTTCAGCCATTGCATGAAAGTTATACCGCATGCACTTGTGCTCGTGCATCGTAGGCGGTTCCATTTTTGTCCGACGTTTCGACATTGTTAAGACACTAACGAAAATGCTTTCTTTTGCCCATTGAAAGTTGAAGATGGACAAGAAAAGATGCGCTTCTCTGTTTCACTTAACCAAAAGTGAAACGATGGAAAGGCTAGATCGCTAATACACTTTGCTGGGGACGATCATGGGTAGGTTGTGTTCATAGCAAAAGTCTAGCTTGTACAATTTGTGAGGGTGAATAAGGTAGCTGCGCCTTTCAGATCGTGATCGAGGACCTCTTGGCTGGGATCATCTTCTTCTTCTGTTATCTCCGTTTTCTGATCTTCCAAGATGACTTGATGATCACTGCAATATTTCATACAGAACATACCGTTAGAATCAAACCAAAGCTAGCAAGTTCCAAGTCAAATCGTTACAATGTCGTGTGGAAGGAATTTATAAAGATCTATCAATGCATGTCTAGACAGTGTTAACAGCATTAACAGAGTCATCGCCATGACTACGCGCTCATGGAGTAACTCAATTACGATCTTTTTTTCATCATCTTTTTCGACGAACAATCATGCATGCTCCTTTCCTCCTTTGGGTATATCAAAATGCCGATAGACAGCAACATGACTTTATATGATGAGATAAATAAATTTTCTCTCATTCTATGACAAGACGGTGAATTTCGTAATTATTTGTGATTCATTCACTCATAAATCTTATTTAGGTATATGCTCATCTTCTATGTTCATCATCTACCAATATAGTCATTTTGCAGAAAGACATGCGATAACTTTCTCATATCATCAAATGCTTTAATATGAATTCGATGTCATGCACGATCTATTGGAATTCGTCGAGGCGATATTGCTTGCAAAGTTCATGTACGTACGAGTGCCAATCCATTGAATCGGTAGATCAAATACTTATGGGTGTAATGAAAAGATATATCTTATCAATTGAAACGAAACCTACCTTCTTTCGTCGATGATTTCGCCTTCCAAATTGAGGCCATTGTTCCTGTCGTCTGCAATGTCCAGAATGGGCCTCATATCATCGCATCCACCTTCAAACCCTTGCTTGATCTGAAAGTCCGACGTGAAGGCGGAGACCTGCATGGCCCATGCACCGAAATCTTGCAAAGACGCCTGATCATTCCCGTCCTGGCCATTACCGATATAACCTTCCACTTCCTGGCCTGGATGGCCGCCGGTCGGCTGAACATAGCCGTACCCCGGCCCCAGCAGATCCCCCCGGCTCACCATGTCGCAGCCGACCGTCCCTCCTCCCGCCGCCGCTGCCCCGGGATCGATCATCTGCTGCATGGCGGCCTCCTGCTGGGCTTGGGCCTGGGCCTGGGCCTGGGCCTGGGCGCGGCAGAGCTCGAGCTGGCGGAGGACGAACTCGAGCTCAGCCTGGCAGAACTCGATCTGGCGGTGGAGGTCGCGTATGATGCGGTAGCACCCGAGGACGGGGTCATGGGCGCGAGCGTCCGACTGGTAGATGATGGTGCGCATGGCCTCGTCCTTCTCGTGAGGGGCGAGGTTCTTGATGACCTTGGTGATGTTGCTGACGCCGAAGAGCTTGTGGGCGTTGAGGAACTGGTGCTGGCGGTCATACGGGAAGTAAGGGGCGAGGAGGCAGTTGGGCTCGCATTTCCGGCGCTGGTACTTGCACGCGGCGCAGGCCGGGGTGGTGGAGCTGCTCTTGGAGGTGGAGGAGGAGGAGGATGTGGCGGCGGCGGTGGCGGAGGCGGCGGTGGCGGTGGCGGCGGCGGTTATGGGGGAAGGAGAGGAGGATGCTGTCGATGCTGAGGTGGGACGAGGGGAGGAGAAGTTCATGGTAGGAGGAGGAGGAGGAGGAGGAGTGGTAATTGTAGGGATAGGGAGAGAACGGGTGCGTCTCCGGCGGGAATGCATGAGCAGTTATCCTTTCTTTCTGTTCACGATCGTTGCGTTGGGCGGCCCTTTCTCTCTCGCATGCGAGGAAAACGAGGATTCGCGCGTGTCTGTGCGGAAGAAGGGGAGATTTGAGAGAAATATATGGGAGGAGAGAAGACAGAGAGGAACAGAGAGAGAAAGTTAGTTATGAGGGAGCCCTATTTTTGGGGGGTTTAAGGAAGATGATGAATCTGTCAAGGGTCAGGTGGTGGAGGGGGGGATTGGAAAGAAGGTTGGCACACGACATTCTTGGATTGATCGATTTGGGATTGAATACGTAAAATCCTAAAAGTGGGTGAGCTGGTATTTGTCTGTCTCTTTCGTAACCGGTTTTCTGGTTTTTCTTGTCTCTTTATCTCCTATCCTTCCCTCCTTTTATACTTTTTTTTTTTGGTCGAAATCCTCCTCTCATACTTAGTAAAGTAAAATTGTGTCGGATAATCGAATAACCATGAATTTTTGTAATTGTTGAGGTGTGTTTTGTACCCCATTAAATAGAAAGCACAGGGTTGCCCTAGTGAAGGTTTATTTGTAGTTTAAGTTTAGATCCATGAATAACTACTACTGTCCAAATAATTTCTCTCTCTTATAATTAGAATTGATAATAGAAAAATATGAGGAAGTGCCAATTATAGTAGAATTTTCTATTGGATGTAGATCTAGTTTAAGTGTAACTGATGATCGAATGACCGCTTCTTGGGATTAGGGTAATTTTCGTTGGGGGATGCATTCATTGCATGCCAAAGCATTTTATGGGTTGATTTAGCTCGCACAGTAAATACGCATGTGTTTATATCTCTCTAGCAGACGATTATATATATGGGCCTAGGCCAATTGGGCTTGACTTTGGCCCAGCTTGGCTAGGCCAGGCCATCTTGATATTCTCAAAGTTAGTGGATTTTGCATAAACACGAGGATCATCGAAAATAGGGATAAGTGGTTTTAAATTTCGTATAAGTTTCACTAGAAACCTAGAACATACTTGCTAGAACATATTCTTATTTTATGGATCCTATAACTTACTATGCATATTTTGAAATGTAGAACTTACCTTATCACAAGTTCTAGAGTAGTTTTTAAGTTCTATTTAGATTCCACTTGTATTAATTGACGATTGCAGTGAACGTCACATTTAATAACAATCACTTGTTATTACAATCCACTTACCACAATTTATATTTAAGCACACAAAATAATATGAAATGTTAACAAGATAAAAATATTATTTATAAAATGAAGGCTCGGAGTAATGGTTTTAGATTACACATTCATCATTTAACACCATGGAATATCGTAGAATTATGGAAAAACATATAGTAAGAAAAATACAAAACCCCGTTTGAAGTTTTATTTACCTATAGAACTTAGAACCCAGTTCCCTAATTTTTTACTTAGAATTTACTTTATATATTTTGAAATCTGGAACCGGACAGATTCCTATTAATTCGATCTTTTGATTTCAAGTTCTATCTTAAAATCATGCTCATTTCTAATCAATAAGGCAAAGCAACACGTTCAAGTTGGGTTACGTGCCATTGAAGTCTAAAATTTGTGAGTAATAGGAAGTAGTTAACTCGTTTGCTTTTTAACGGGGCCATTCTTCACAAAGTACTTAAAAATTCGATTAAAGGCGACTTCTTATAGCATGTAACATTCGATAACGGATTTTCACATTAATGCTTTGGAGAGCGTCTCCGAAAAACTGTACCTTAAAAAAATCGAAGCACGCCTTGGGCGCGTGCGTGCACTTCGCGAACAATTTGAGAAATTTCCCACGTTTTCTGAGAGCCGAGGATGCCGAGGAGCACACATGGCCCACGAAATCCCCCAAAAAATCAAAAAAAATAAATAATGACAAAGTAAAAAGGCAAAAAAAAGGGGCCCAAAAATTGGGGGAGGAATGCAAGAGCAAAACCACAAGCAAGCCTGCTTTCAATCTGCGTCGAATTCACTCGTACCGACCTCGGTTTCTTCTCCTTCTTCTTCTCGAGACTCCAGGTTCGATCTCGCCTCTCTAGTTGTTTCCGCGTGGTACGTTGGCCAACAGTTGAAATTTTTTGATTAGTCGATACTGATTGCTTCGAGGAGCTGATGACTTCTTAAAGCGCTCGTTTTTCGTGTCTCGGTTGAGAGGTGAAATGTTTCGGTCTGGAGATCGGAACCCAGATAGGATTTGTCTTGCTTTTGGCTGGGTTATTGCTAGTTTATCCGTTTGGGCTGTGAAAATTTGTTTGAGGAAAGGGGGTGATTGGTACTGCATTTGAAGATGAAAATTGGTTGGTGGCTGGGATTATGTCGACAGGAGTTGTGGAAGGGGGCAACTGGGTTCTTTTTGTTTCTGTCTGGTAATGATGGGATGAGGCCAGTTTGGATAATATGAAGGAAAAGCAATGCTTGTTGGTTTGTTACTTTTCGGGGTCGGATGATGCAGGTGCTGGCGACGTAATTCCTAATAGTCACTGTCTCTGGTTGCCATTGATGATTCTGGTTATTACAAATCTGGAAGGTTTGTAGTTGCGCTCCAAGTTTCGCGTTCATTGGGTGAAAAAGGTTTTTGCCGTTGCTGTTCCTTCACTTCCGCCTGTAGATGCTCTTTGACTGAATAACTACAGCATGGCTCCATTTGTTTCGCGGAAAAAATGAATGATTTGTGAAACGTTTTCCTAAAGATGATTGCTTGATTTGCCCCAAAGCAAATGGAGCCTACATTCGGTGTTACCTTTAAAACAGCGGTGGAAGAGACTTTCTAGAATTTGTTGTATGGCTCTGTGTTAGCCAACCGAATTACCTCAACCTCAAAATGCTGAGTTGCTGCAGTTTTTCATTGTACTTCCCTCAAAGATTTTAGGGTCAGGATATGTGCAACCGAATTACCTCAACCTCAAAATGCTGAGTTGCTGCAGTTTTTCATTGTACTTCCCTCAAAGATTTTAGGGTCAGGATACACATAATAAGTGGTGCCCTTGCTTAGCATAATTGATTCTTATTCAACAGTGGTCGTTGCAAGTAAGATCCCAAGCAAAGTTTCAAGAGGCATCTGCATTTCTTCTGTATCATGGTTTTCTTTGTCTCAACCTTTTGAAGATCCTTGGATCACTCTTTTTCAAATACCATGTGACCATTTCTTCCACCTGCTCTCCTTTCAAACCATCTAGATCCTTATAAAAAAAAATCTCTACAGTACCCTATGACTGTGGTAGGAAAATCAGTGTTGCAACTGATTCACTACAGAACCTGTTCTAGCTCAACCATTTCAATTTTCAGCACATGCTACTGGGAACTCAAATGCTTGCCCCAGGCCACTCCTCTTGAGATCATAAGCTAAGCCTAGTACTCTTCACTTCCAGCCGACATCCAAACTTAGTAGCATTGTCCACTTTCCTTTCGAGTGATCTGTAGTTCATTAGAATTGTTGGCGTTTTATACAGCACTAGCTATTCTGTGTTGCATAGAAGTCGCCCAAAGCTCCCCTCTGCCTGATTATGCAAATGAAATGAAGAGTGACCCTGGGACTAGCATGAGAAATCCTCGCATGAGTAGGAGGTGCTGATGGTCAGGTTACCTGCTCTAGAAAGAAATAAAGAAGGACGAAAGCAAATGCTTGTTTTTTCCTATTGACAAGCAGTCATAAAGCCGATGATGTCCAAAATTAAGAGGAATTTATAGTCTTCTGTGCACTTTGTGTGCTTAGTATTTAAGGTGTCTCATTTTATATAGGGTGGTGATTTGCATTTTAACAAACTCACGATGATTGATTTGGTTTTGCACAGTGAGACAAGAACAGTGACATCAACTCTTAGGGAGGCAAAGTGGTTAAAATAATAGACTGAGGTTCGTAGGGAGTGCTGCTTAGAGTTTAAGAGAACTGATTTAATAATTGGATCATGTGATTTCAAAATTGATTAAATAAGGAAGTTTAGGATTGAAGACAAAGAAAAATTGATTGAGAATCTTAAGTTATGAGTCTTCCAGGCTCAGCAGCTTTCTAGCTTCAAATGTAGGAGTAATGGCTTATCGATTCTCGCAAGTGGACTACCATTATCATAGACTTGTTCTCTTCTCAGTTTTCAGAATTGTAATTATTCTACTTACTATAATTATTAAAGACTCGTCATCTTTTGAAATTGCAATTGTTCTTTTACCATTGTTATCATACAATTGGTCCTTTTTTCTGAATTGCAATTGTTCTTTAACTTGGAATTGTACTTCACGCTTGTACACAATATGTTGGAAACGACAGGTGCGCCAAGATATGGCAGTTAAACCCACAGTTGCATTGAGGGCTATGCTTGTTGGGGGGATAGCGGTATTTGCAAAAATAGGTGGCGTTATGAAGGCAGCAGGTGGTGTCAAGTTGGGGGCGGCCGCAGCTGCAGTGACGGCTGCTGCAACTGCCGCTGTGGGCACTAAGCAGGATCAGAAAGATGCTCCCCGCCAATCCTAAAGCCTTTTTTGCTTGTGCAGCCAGGAGGAGATGTTTGTACCGTAATTGTCCTTGGCATTGAGGTTTTCCCCTTTCTACTGATTTTGGGGTTACTCATGTGAACTGTTAGAAAGCTGATCCTGTCCAGGATCAAGCCAAATTTGTGTTAGGCTGGTGAGAAAAGTCTGGAAATAAGATTTGCTCTGACTTGTACTCCAGATGGGTTATTGAAATAGAAAGCAATTCTTTTCTTCTTTGATGTTGGAGGAACGCGCATGGCATCAAGGACATCTGAATCTAATTTCAGAAGGATGGCCGATCTAGCATCTTCTGGCCCTTTTGGGTTTAATGCCGTCTGGATCATCCTACAGTTGACGTGCCTGTGCAAAGACGCATTTGCCAAAGGTCGATCAGTTTTAATCTTTCACGGTAAAAACTGGTTCCAGCACTGCAGGAAGAGATCAGTCGACAATACTCTTTATATCTTATTTCGACGGTCCTGTACCACAGTCACCGTCCCAAGTATATAATATCTGCGAACAGGGAGAATACGGTTCACCATCCAAAAATACCATGTCTAAGTCCAAGATCAAGTTTTCTCCAACTCCAACTAGCCGTGTTGTTATGCATAAATGCAACAGAAATGACCTAAAAGAAGAGCGCATGGTCTGCATGAACGAGTCAAAAGCAAACTCGAGTACATTTTATAAGGTAGGCCACAAACCTCAAAGACCATCATAAAAGTTGGGCTCTGTACATTCAGATGGTTTACAGCCCATGAAAAAATACGATCACACTTTGTATAAGAGACTATCAAGTTCTAAGTACAGTAAGGAACTGGGATGGCAAAGTCTCCATCCTCTGCTTCTGCTTAAGGAAACTGTTGAATTTGTGGTCGAATTTGGTTAGATGTGGTTAGAGCGGATGCAATCTGTGTTGAGCAATCGAACTTCCCTGCTTTTAGTCCAAGTCAATTAGCTGCAGCTACTTTTTCCAGCCTTTGGAAAGTGCTTCCTCTCTATTCCAAGACCAAGTCCTCTCCATCATAAACATCATTTGCAGGGTTAATGCGGTGAATGGACTTCAGTGGGGAATTGGTAATGGTCGAGAATAGGAGCATTTCTCCAATTTTGGCACACCATGTTAAGTTTTAACTGTGAAGCTCTAAGCTTCTGATATTCCCATGTCTTGAGAAAGGGCAACTGCAGTCAATGCAGTTGCAGATTAAAGCTGATGCATGCTCGATTTGGATTTACCACAAGAGAAATCTGGCTCATCAACTGAGTGCAAGACAAGATCAGGCCTTGGGGATTCTAAGTCGAGAACAACCTGCCCAGAGATAGCAAAATAGTTCTTCATGTGTGAGAGAGAGAGAGAGAGCATTAACCACTTACAATAATCATGGCGTTCAACAGAAAAGAAGACTCGACTTTTGTGAAATCCCAAGCTTGTATGGATCAAAGGCGTAAAGCAGACAATGTTTTTCATCTCATTCAAATTTATTGCATGTTCACTTTTCAAAATCTTCAGCTAAGCTTCAAGTTGAGTAATTAAAAAAAGGAACACAAAAAGGACCTATGGAAGTTCAGTTTCCATAAGAGAGGCATCTTGTTATGTGCGTTTCAGCAGTAATGACTCTGCAATTGCCCTGAAACATTAAAATTAAATAAAAATGGCACTACCCAAGGTGCCATGAAATTGAGAAGATGTCATACCAGTGAATTTACCCCAACTTGAAGGACAGGTGCGGGAACATAAAGGTTACATTGTGGACCAAAAGACTGCAGGAAGAATCCAAGCGAGTATCAGTACCACAGGAGAGAGGGATGAACATGTTTGACAAGGTTCAATTGAACTAAAAACAAAAATAAAAGATCTCTTTACCGGCCAAAATCTTCCTATATTGAAGTCATTAACATATGCAACTCCTTTACCCCATCCTTGGAAAGAAATGAATGTGTCTTTAATTTGGGCGACTTCATTGACACGGAAACTGCCAGCATAAAAGGCAGGTTCTCTTGTTGCACCATCTACAGAAAAGAAACAGAACCAAATATGTCCGTTTATATTAGATCAGTAGAACAATGTAAAATGCAGGGAAACATGGTCTTACAAGTAAAAACCACAGATAACAGGTGCAAAATAACCATGAAAACATAGTAACAGGCAATGACATTGCTCTGAAAATTTTACAAGAACATACCAGATTTATTGATACTTTTGTTGAACAGAACTCTCATGACTCCTGAATGTCCAACCTGAACAATAGGATGGATTGTTGTTGCCTCATTCAGGTTGTGCAAAGGAATTGAGAACATTTTCCACCCAAGCAGAACTCTTCCATTTAGGTAAACAGAAGAGAGAATACCCTGTCAAGGTAAAGACGGACAGATAGAGATGAACCTTTCATAAAACCATAGAGGAAAGGACAAAGTCTTCCATGTGTGAATGAAGTAACACATTCTAATGAAATCAAGTACTTTTCATCAAAAGCGAGTGTGCAGCTAGCTGTCATGTGGAAGCTTTGTTATCTCTGGAGATATTCGTACAAGCCGTATGGCAAATATTAGAACATAATTATCATCCTTGTTAAGAATCTGATAACCACAAAAACCAGAAAAAGAGACCAGGAAGGTAAAATCTAGGGGCTGTCAGAGTTTGATGAGGTTCCGCAAATGTGTAGATTTTGAGAATATATTTATTTAAGTATCTCCAACAATGTTGCAAACGTTGGGACACTCCACAGATGCCCTATATAGAAGGTAGCAGAAAAATGCCTGATCTTTAGGAAATGGAGGAAGTTAGCTGAAATCGAAAGCCTGCAAAGAAGGTTGTTCCTATCTCAAAACGTTAAGCAATAATTAGCATTAGCAAAACTGACTGAGAATCTACAAGAGTGGTTCAGCATATTGAACAATATTCCTCCTATTACTGAGTTGGATATTCAATTTGACTGGTATAGCTCTCCAAAGTTTCATTTATAACGTATGGGATAATTGCAAAGATTGAATTAACAACCTTCAGCAACAGTTTTCACTTTGAAGTTTCAAGTATTCTCAAGGGTATCTTTACTAATGCAAGATTTACACTTCAGCTTAAAAAAACACTGACTATGTTTCAAATCATGTTCAACTATGCCAAAAAAGGGAAAACATAACAAACATCATCTCAATTTTCATAAATATATTTACCTTCATGTCAAACATGTAGGATCCATAATTTACTCGACCCATGTTCTCAACCTATAAGCACAACAACGCATTAGTTTTGGAATGGAGGTGAACCAGAATATTTCCGACACGCTGCACCTATTACAGTAGAACTCACTGAAAAGTGAAACAAAAGAAATACTTGAGAACTTCATGTCAACGCGGTCTTGTTTCAATAAGTTAGGTTACCATGTTCATTGAAACCACCAATCTCAACTACCACTTCTGAACAAGGGGTTACCCAGCAGATGTTTAATGCTTGGATGAGGTTAAAACTTCAAAGTGAAGCAAGTAGTATCAAATACAAATGTTACATGCAGCTAAAATGGCATCTCTGAAAAACAAAGTGAAGTTTTTTTAAATACATGTATGAGGTAATCTGCCTAAAACAAGCATATTTGCATGTGTTTAGAATGTTGGATGACCTATTTTCTCAAATGGTCAAGCTATGATAAACTTTGTGTACATTTTAAAATGCATTCCAAGCATTTAGCCTCAGGTTAATTCTTTCTCTACAGTCAATTCAAACAAAGTAATGACAGAATAAACCACGAGGGGACTGGGACTAACCAGAAACCAGTGCAGTGCCATGTAAAATTTCGAGTACACCACCAACTACTGCAAAAGATTTTTGCACTCAAAGCTTAATGATTGCTTTGACACGCAAAGCACATAACTTACAAGCCACTGCAAAAATCTTGCCTCACAGAAGACAAAGCACTATCCAACAAAAATAGATTGTATTTGCTTGACGAATTTGATGAGCTACCCCAGCAGTAATGGCATACCAAAGAGAAGAGCTAAAATCACATACCAAGACATATAAGGTGATTCTTGATGCACATTTGGTAACGGGAAGATGAAGTGGTTTATTCGACCATCTCTCAATAGCACCAGCGTATAATGGTCTGTCCTCTCGCGAAGTGCATGACACGAACACCTGACCTCTATCATGCACCTGCAATTTTCAGAATTATGTGTCTTGTTTTATCTCAAAGAATCTATATCACTCAGCACAATATTTTATTTAGATTCTTTCCTAAACCCCATGATTAAGGAGAGCCTACAAAATTGAAACAGGGGTGACATTGCAATATTGCATATTGAAGCTGGAGTATTGAGAGAACATCACATATTGTCGACGGACAACTATCAAACATGTTCTCTTCCATCAGTAAACCATTAGATATAAACATAAGATGAAGAGAAGGGCCAATTGTATTTACTGAAGCTCAGAGCCCAAAAAGAGATCATTTACAAGATGAACATTCTACAGTGTCTAATAAGGCATCTGAACCAAGATATGATTTCCCCCATGCTTCAAACATATATTGTAAAAGGTTACCTTGGGTATGGTAAGCATACTCCCGTCGTCCGTCGAAGCAAATTCAGATGCATATAATAAGAATCCAAACATCTGAACAGAAAAGGCATACTTAGCTACTTTCATTATTAAGCAAACCTTTGTATATCAACTACTCACGATAACCTCCAAGTCTACGTAATGTATACAAACCTGGCCAACTACCTCCATTGACAAGGGGTTTCCAGATTGGACAACATCATGACGACCTAGAACGTTTAGTGAATCAAAAAGAAAACAGGTTCTATGTAGCTGAATCCTTCCATAGCTCGTCTTTGCATTGTTGTCAGGTACTGAAGGAAGAGGCACTGTAGAATACTGCTCGATAACCTTCCTAATAGCTGAAACAAATCCAGAATGAAATTTTGCACATGATGTTTTACGATCACAAGTACAGAACCATGCATTCTTTCAAACATTTTAGAAGCAAAAAGTACATTTTTTTTGCTTTCCTGCCAAAATTTATTGTCATTAAATTTTTTAAAACAATATTAATATTTGCATTTTTTTTTTAAAGTTTCTGGTGTTTCCAGCTAATAAAACTAAGGAGCGTAAGCCACAAGATATAAAAAAACAAAAAGTAAACAAGTAGAACCATCCCTATCATAGTTTGACTGCAGTTTATTGATCAAGAAAAAGGGAGAGAAATAATTGAAGAGCTCTAGACCGGAAAGGCCAGAGACAACAAATTAATCTCTTCGCATAATTCTTAAAACCATCCGCATGCACCACTTACTCCAAAATCGTAGTAGCTATATCAAGGTGCCAAAGATCATGACAAATGCCACCACTATAGCAGACCTATTTCTCAATCCCAATTCCCGCCACGACTACTCTTTTTTAGATGAACATCATGACTTCAAATAAGCAGGATAACAATACATGAGCAGCATCTCAAAATTCAAACCTTCTACAGTCACTTTTGGAGCATGGAAAAACATTGGCTCAAATACAGGAAGCAGTTCCTAGGGCAATATGATAAGGAAAAGCTTCAAGAGAAGATAGCCCTAAGTATGTTACCTTTATATTTTGGATTGTCCACATCACCAGATTCTTTAATAGGTGCATCCTGGAAGAAGATAATCAATTTTACGCTTACAAAAGGAACCATTGGTTGTGCCAGATGACAAAACAATAATAAATAAAAAAAGATCAATTCTTCCTCACATAGTCATAAGAAGTAAGGTCAGGCTTATACTCAGACTCGTTCCCACCAGTGTTTGCTCCATTGTAGAACCCAAAATTTGTTCCACCATGTGCCATCTAGAAGCTCAAAGAGATGATGAAGACAGTTATTTGCAATCTTCAAACATGAAGAAAGAGAAAAAATAATATTGGCATACATAGAGCACAGCAGAGCCATTTCTTGATAAAATCTTTTCCAGTGCAGCCGCAGTAAATTCAGCATCTGTCTGAGCAATTTTCTCACCCCAGTGTGTGAGCCAACCAGTATAAAACTCCCTGAACAAAATTTTAACAATTGAACCAGTGATCCAGAACTATCGCTTAGACTAAATTGAAGATTTATACTTAGATATGATTAGAGACCCACGCAGCAAGTGGTGGTGATTTTCCTGGGGCATTGAACTGCTTCTGCAAGTTGAATATAGGCCAAGGCTCAGCCCCAGTTTCAAAATCCACAGCTATTATCAGAAAATTGAGGTGAGAAGATTGTATGGTACTTAGATTTAAACAGTTGCTCAAAAAGATATGTGGGATGGAAACTGAATAATAGCTTAAATGCTAGGGAGCATCAATAGGAACAACTATTGATAAACGTATCCAGAAAACACACATGAACAATGAGTTCACCTGAGAAAACATCATCTCTTCCAACTGTTCCTTTCTGAAGATTTTCCTTAGAACCTCCATCTGTAGTGTATCTGCAGCATAAGAATAAGAATTCCATAAGTTCGGAGACTAAAACGATGTCACACCTAGTGTCATTCTTAAGTACTTCCATGTTCCATGAATGCAAGACACGAGTATTATGAAATATATGATAAACTAGACTCCTTAACAGATACATCCGCAATTCCCATCACTTTGCCAAAATAATGAGGTCAAGCATACATCTAATCCTATGGCGAAATTGAATTTGACAAATATAGAACTATTACAGGATTACTTCATCGCCTAGGTATCCTCGAGCCAATTCCGCCAGGTGACGAAGATAAGTTTTATCGTCTCCATATGAGCCATATTCATTTTCAATCTGTCAAAACAATCAATTACTACCAAAGTCAATACCCCCACCAAAAAGAACAGGAGTGGTTATATCTGACAAGCCAAAATGCTTCGAAGTAAGGATAGTCCTGAGACTACGTGGGTCAATCTTCAGACAAGATATTCTTGACAATAAACAACACAAATTTCTCCCACGAATCACATAATGCTCCAAAGCATCAGAATTACAATGGAAAATTGGAGAAATATCATGCTCACAAGATCAAGCCATGATGTTCATACTTGAATAAACGGAACAGTGAACAAAGATAGTACAGCCTTTCAAGTTCAAAAAAATTTTGAGAATGCATCAAAACTGCTGTAGTCCTTTGCACGTGCGCTTACAGTCATGCAGACAGGCATACACAAGGAAAAAAAGAAGTGAGTTTAGAGATCTTAATGTATCTACTGATGGCGAAAGACAGTCATTATGAGTAACTCTTTAAACAAAAAGAAAAAAGTTCTCCTCAGTTAAAAGTAAAAATAGAACCCCTTCTACTTCTTTTCAGAATAAGTAAATGCCCCAAATTCTAAGCCAAGAAGCAATGCTAGTCTCTCCAACATTGGCAATCTCCTATTTCCTAAGAAGAAACATAACACAGTAGTTAACAAAAATAAACAAGAACAATATTTGATGTTATACCTGAACCATTATTATAGGGCCACCATTTGCATAAAGAAGAGAAGAAACCTTCGGAAGTAGGATGCTCCACCACCTTTCAACCTGTGGGAGCTCGAAATTTACTGACAATCACTTGGGCATAGTTATGCTGTTAACATGTGGTTTGCAGTGCATTTTAACAGAGATATGGTACCACATTTGAGAAAACCAAAATATGTTTACACAAAAAAGTCCTTTTCCAAAATTTATATGGCCAACCAAACAAATAATGAATGTCACCTTCTAATTTCTATGTTCATTCTTCACCACAGGTAGGACCTGGGAAAACTATGAGAACTTCAATTCATCAAATTAAACATGCCCACCCTGTTCCCTGACTCCCTCCAATACTAGTGAATGAAATGATTCTTTTCCAGAAAAGACACACATACTGCCGCCAAGTCTACATTCTAATTGGTAACCACATTAATATATCTGTTGATTACATCATTCATTAGCTCTCCACTCTTTGTTTTTTTTTTCTTTTAAATAACACAGGACATCCAAACCTTTCAGCGTGACCAACCCTTATGGACGCACACAAACTGTCGCCGGATCCACATTCATTCAGATAAGACCACCCAAAGGGCGGCAGCATGACCCCTAAGTTACTGTGAGTGGAAACATTGTGATTTGAATACGAAATGACTATCACATCCAAACCAATCGATCAACGACTCAACCACTCAACCAACCTCTGGGTCAGTAGCTCTCCTCTCAGCTCATCCAAAATGACCATTTTTCGAGAAACATTGTCATGGCTAAGTAATCCACTTAGAGGTTGCTAGGCACCACTTATTACCCATTTCAGCCTATCCCAGTTTCCTCCCACCACTTTGATGCCATAATAGAGCACCCTTGCTTCACCCATAATTGCGTCCACAACAAGATTTCAACTTATTATACCGACAGGTACAATGTTTCCCTCATAGACATGAAAAGCAATCAAATTATAACAAATATTCCACTCCCAAAGTGATGCAACATCAGTTGAAATTTTAGTCAATTTTCATAAGGCTACCATCTGATTACTATTTTTCAATCCCACAATGTTCCAGTATAATGAAGTACACCAATTCTTGATAATTGACAAATAGAGTAGGAACATATACCAACTTGACAAATGCCAGATCAGATGATCTTAGCGTAAGTGCAGGTTTTATGGCAAGTAGCCAGTAAGGGAAGCCCCCAAAATCCCACTCTGCATCAATATGTACCCATCAGGATTATTTAACCATATAAATGGGGAAACAAGAAAAATTGGAATGCCATCATATCGCAGATATTGCTAATTAATGCGCCTAAGGAAACACTAGCATCCCTAATGCAAGGATATAGAACAAAACAGCAAGCAGAGTTAAGAAATCATATTTATTTCGAAGAATTGTATTTCTACACTCCAATGGGAAGTCCAATGTGCTTTTTTGAATGAATGTAATCATATCCTATTGCCAATAAAAAGAAGATCATACATGTTTGTTCTTGCATAAAAAGAGACTTCAAACAGGACAACATATCTGAAGATGAGCCATATATTGAATTACAAAGGACAAGATTTAGCAATCTCCATTACAAATTTAACATGCAAAGATGCTTTGGTAAGGAAGTCAGAAAACAAGAGCATTGAAGTCCAGAGTACATCCTTATTGGTAATCATGCTTTTCTAACTACTAAGGACAAAAAAATAGATTATTGAGTCAGAAACCAACTTTGCTCTGTTGAACCAACTATGATCTCTAGAATTGACTCTTCACAAAGAATAGGAGACTAACGCACAAGTGCTACCTAAATTTATTGTGTCAAGCTAACAGAATGTACAAAGTCATGGCCTTAAAGCATTCCCAACACTTAAAAGTGAAATTGCACAGAACTACCTGTTAGCCAACAAGGCATGCTTAATTAAGTGCTAAAACTCAAGTATTACTTCTTTGAGAGTATGAGAACAGCAACCAATAGTATTGCTCTAATTTAGTGGAAAGACATGAGACACAAACTATTCAACGACTGCAGACAACATGGAAATAAAGGAATAGCACAGATCTGAAAGACTTAACTAGATTTGCTATTTGCATAAATGTCCTATAAAAGAGCAAAAACAATAGAAGTGAAGAGGATAAAAAAACATAACACTGAAATGAGATAAATAAATAAATAAATAAACATAACACCAAAATGAGGCTGATGTTATTTACACAATGGGTCGTGCACTTCACAGACTCAATCACGCAAATGATATTTAATCTTTAGGAGTCCTAAATAGTGGAACGGATACAGTAGATAAATTATTCAAGGAAATATGCACCACATATTTTTTGGCTGCAACAAAATAGAAAACATAGATGCAAAGGCATAAACTTCATCTCATCTGTAAAAGGAAACAACTGAGAATTCACCAGTCATGACAATCCCAAATGATATATTTTGAAAATCAAATGAACAATGAAGGTCTTCAAGTTCACCACAAATTAGAGATGTCACATGTCATATCTCACTAGACTTACAACAGACAAAATCCTGTTATGTCCAAATAAACTGTCTAAGGTTAGTAATTCAAACTCTTTACAGCTCAGCCGAAACAAGAAGAGGAAGTAAGACAAAATCTCCTACTTCTGCAATTTTTTTGCCAAAATGCTACCTCCGCTTATTTGTGCACAAAATGAAATAGGTGTGACTGATGACCTACTCTTGTAAGGAAGAGACACCAATTACCAAGGTCCAAAATGGAAAGACAGTTATGGGCTAAATATGCTGAAAGCATGTCATGGCTTAATAAGGCCATTTAATCCAATGTCCACTTCAGAGGCAAGACAAGGGCGGAAACACTTCAATGTGGATTAGCAAGTTTTAAAGCACCTATAAGAAGATTCTGGCCCTCACCTGCACATATATAAGGGCCCACTCGAAGCATAACCAGGAGATCAAGCTTCTTGCACAAGTTGAGAAAAGATATTATATCTGCAATTCCCTCAAAGACTGTCTCGCCCGGTTTCGGTTCATGCAAATTCCAAGGAACATATGTCTGGATAGTGTTCAAACCCAGGGCTTTTGCTCTCAACAATCTGTCTTCCCAATACTGCATGCACCATAAATGCCCAAGTGTAATCAATTTGTTAAATGAAAGTGGGCAATGTCGCTTCAACCAAAGAATCCTTCTAGTCATCATGGAAAGAAGATGCTGAATTATATGAAGAAGTAACAAGTCCTTCTGTGAGGGGCTCCCTGAATTTTTTGGGTCATGGGGCTCTAGATTTTATTGCTTCCTGATGGAGCAGACAGTCATCTTCTAAAACAAGCTTGAGTTCAAAGTTCCCCTTCTAAATTAGATGCATTACCACATCAAGTAATACTGCTTCAGATATGACCAATATAACACAGTTTCTCTTCTTAAAAAAGTGCATCTCCACATAGATAGAAGATAATTTGTTAGTAGTATTTGGAAAAAAGCATCTACTATAATTGTTGCAAAAGACCATTGCAATCTGATCACATGAGTAAGAAGAGCAACTAGCAGAAAGAAGAAAAAAATACCTCCGGAAGCACCCGAAAATAGTGAACATCACCACCAATTATCTGAAAGGGATAGCCATCTTTCCAGAACTTGTCACTGTTGATCTCAAATTTCCGACTATTGGACTGATCAAAGTAAGTTGCAATGAGACTCAGGTATACAAGTAACACAACTGAACTTCAACCATGCAACAATAGCGATTTACAATCAAAGGTACCTAGCCTCGATAACAGTGAGATGCACACTATGAAGGAGCAGAATAAACCAAAAATTTAACTACAACCACATCGAAAAATTGCTTTTTCAATCGGTGAATATAATCCAGAAAAGCGGACACAAAGAAGCAGGCACTCGCAGCTTAATTCAGCTCCGATGAGTGAAAGTCTTCTTAAACGAAGTCAACACTTGAAAGCAGAAACTAACAACGTATGCTAGCATCAACGAAATAGAACGAACAGCTACATTACGGTCCAGTGACAAGCAAATTACTACAGCCAACATACTGATCAGCAGCATTGAAGGTCGGCATTGCCTTGAATTCCAAACGCATAAAGGCAGACACAACAAAGTGATTAGAACGGACAGTCGAACGCGCCGAACACGCGAACAGTAAACGCGAACAAATTCAAGTCAGCTCAGACCAATCGAATCCATCGGCAGCTCGAACCGATCGAATCCATTGACGGCGGCTCAAACGGATCAAGCACGACGACGATCGTTACCTTCTTGGAGATGGAAGGGTTGGGGAGAGGTGAGGGAAGGGAGAGGGGCGAGGGCGGGGACGAAGGCCCCGAAGGCGGCGAGGGAGAGGAGGGCGCAGAAGAGGGTGGCGCGGCGGCTTCGCTTCCTCGCCATCGCGGCGGCTCTGGAGGCCGACTCTGCACTGTGAAGAGGGAGAGTGTTGCTGGTGGTAGCGCGAGCTGGCATGCTCGCGGTGGTTCCGACAACTGTGGTCCGATCGTAATTTTAGTATCATGTTCCCTCCTCCGGTCGGTCAAGCCCGTTTCCTTTCGGCCCATCTGCACCGTTGAAGCTCGAGAATTTGGTCCGCCATATTCAACAGTGTAGATGAATAGCGAATATTTATTTGGTTTTTTTTTGTCAAAATTATTTATTTGGTTAGGCTGCGTTTTTTTGTTTTGTGAAAAAAATTAAATTATTTGGAAGATATCTTCTTAAATATGATTAATTTTATCACTTACAAAATTGAACGAATGAAAAGCATTTTCATCACTATAATCTTTGTGTAAATATGTGAGCTCTAGCAATCTACCCGATTGGATTCTACTTGCTTGATCCGATGATGCTCATTATTTCCTTAAGAATGAATTGTATAGAAGGCTCTTGTGGCGTCTTTGTAGATCAACTTGAAGTACACTTTTACTTATTGTTCATCATCACTCGTTGACGTTTCAAATCTCATACAAAGGGTATTTATCAAATTAAAATATATTGCATCTTCTATAGTCATCACAATTGCTCTCATTTCAATTTAATTTATAGCTTAAGTATATCGCATCTCCACATGAAGATTCGTTTACAATTTTCATATTCTTGCTACCACGTTGAGTAGAGATCATTGATGACATCATTTCAAAATTAACCTTCTTGGCACCCACGGAATAATTAACTTTCATACACTTAATACATGATTCACAATATAACTATATTAAAATAATGACTCTGCACTTCCAATCGTAACACTAAGATAGCTTAATCTAATTAACTGGGAATAGTTGGCAAAATGTTTTATGAAAATAATTACTAAAGGTTACTGATTTACAAACTTGGTGTATGAGACGTACTCAGTCTGATGAATGAAGCCATAGAAAGTTATATGTTTTGAGCCTATCTTCGAGGTACGAACCCCGGGAGTGCCATAACTTGGTACGGAGGGACACTTAAGTGCCAAAACTTACAAACGGTACACTTAAGTGCCAAAATCGGAGTAAAATGGATCACTTAAGTGCCAACGACGAGAAAATCCGGCCAAAACGCTGACGTGGCCTTTTTCCGGAGATCTGGGGTCGAAACGACGTCGTTTTTGTTGCTGACGTGGCAAAGTAAACCCAAAACGGCGTCGTTTGGGTGCTGATGTGGCCACCGCACCCAAAACGACGCCATTTTGATTAATATTTATTTTTTAATAAATATTAATTAAAAAATATTTAAAAAGCAAAATAAATAAAAATAAATAAAAAAAAGAGGGTGTGGAGAGCAGCCTGTCGCCGCCGCCCCATCGCCGGTGGGGCGGCAACGACGGCGGCGGCGGGGTCGGTGCGGGCGAGGGCCATTCGGCCCTCGCCAAACGCCGGGAGAGGGTGGTAACCCTCTCCCGGATCGGGCGAGGGTCGGCCACCTCGCCCCGCCCGATGGCCGGCGGCCCTCGCCCAACGCCGCGCGAGGGGCGGCGCGACCCTCTCGGCGTTTGGCGAGGGTTGCCGACCCTCGCCGTCCATCGCCACCACCCCACCGGCGATGGGGCGGTGGCGACAGTCGCTCCCCCACCTTTTTTTTTAAAAATATTATTTAATTAATATTTATTAAAAAATAAATATTAGTCAAAATGGCGTCATTTTGGGTGCGATGGCCACATCGGCACCCAAATGACGCCGTTTTGGGTTTATTTCGCACATCGGCAACAAAAACGACGTCGTTTCGACTCTAGATCTCCGAAAAAAGGCCACGTCGCATTTTGGCCGGATTTTTCGCCGTTGGCACTTAAGTGATCCATTTTGCTCCGATTTTGGCACCTAAGTGTACCGTTTGTAAGTTTTGGCACTTAAGTGTCCCTCCGTGCCAAGTTATGACACTCCCGCTGTACTTATGCCGCCTATCTTCATAAGTTGGATTAACTTCGTTTCGCATTGTCTAAAAAGAATTGGGCCCTTTATTTATTTAATCGAAGGAAATTTCTCAATTAAGCTGAAAATTCGAATCAATTTAGGGTTTAGTTTGTTGGGTTAATTCTAGAGCTTATTAAACCATTAAATTATTTAATAATGATACTTTAGGGTATTATGAAGTTATGAGATTTTATAGAAATTGTTTTAGAGTTATGATTCCATCATGGTGAATTCTAAAGTTTTGTGCTTGCTATTGGACCGAGTAAAAAGTTTTGCTTTTAGCGATGTTTTTGCCCATGTAGGGCCATCTCTTGGGTCGACTATAAGTTCAGTACCTTTTTGTATGTCAAAAGAGTTTTCTTTTAACCGTGAGCTCCCTTGAATCAATTCGACAGATAGACATAGCGATAAATGTTCTACTGTGGGTGAGTTTTCATTGGCAAGTAGGAGTCGTTTGGTTGCCGAATGAAGTCTTAATTAAAGTAGTTGTTCACTTGATTTTTTATGTCGCTTTGCATTTGATCGATAGGGTTTCGAGTTGAACGACTTGAGAAACTTTGGTTGCTTGCTCTTGCAACCTCGAGTGAGTGGTGCTTATCTTTTCTTTGATTTTGTAAGTTCATTCCTTGAAAACAATAATAATCAGATATGTTGTGAGTTATGAAAAATGCATCATATGGTTTGATACTTATTTGAAATGAAAGAACATAAAGTGATGTCTAAAGCATATTTGTTGCATAAAGACGGATCAAGCATTTAATACCCTTATGTCTATCTAAAATGGCAAAGTATCTTTTGAATATAACTTGATTTGACCACCCGTGACTGGTTTGTAAACATTTTATGAAAAGCTAAAGCTTATTGATTTACAAATCTAGTTTATGAAATGTACTAAGTTTGATGAATTGAATCGTAAAAAGTTATATGATTTGGTTGATGAACTAGTTTTGAGATAAATTTTGGATTTGATGGTACGTTGCTGGAGGAAAGGCTATTAGTTTGATGCTTGTTTTTGCTTTTACCAAACCCATTAAAGGGCATGTGGGTATGCATGCTATCTCAAAATATAAAGCTCATAAAAGTCGTAGTTTTTGGGATCGAGCCACAAGCTAATAAAGGTGGAGACCTAACGAAGGGACAAATTTTAGTTGCCTTTGTCAAGGTGCATTAAGGATGACCATAGTTGGATATCGAGTAATGGACATTGATGTGTTAATTGATATAGATAGGTTAATAGAATGGACGGTTAACGCTTAATTTGAATTGTTGATTGAGTGAGTATTTTTTAATACGTACAAAGCTATGTTGAAATGAATAACTCATCTTTTGTTGGGTACATGTATTATATCCTTGGTTTGGATCATTGAGTTTATGATAATGCTTTATAAATATGCACGATGGGTGCTCAATCTACTCAAAAGAAAAATATTTCCTACTTACCGAGTTGTGGTTGCTAATCTAGACCATTCTAAATATTTTTAGGTTCCTTAGCTAGTTGTAAGTAAGATGAGAGTGTTAGGTCGGTAGGAAAGTTTGATAGTCAGAATTTCGATATAAGATTAGTAATTGTATATATTTGAGTTGATATTACTTAGGTTTAGTTGAGTTGAAGATGTATATATTCTTTTTTTGACGAATTTTAGAACTCTGGTTCTATAACCAACTCATTATTTCATCGGATATATACATTGATACATCGGCCGATGTGTGAGGCTACGTCGTTCTAAGCAGAGTCGCGAATGTCATTTGTTCCTTGTTGTCCAAATGCGATACGTGTTCCAATTCCATGAGAGAGCTTGAGAGTTGAGGTACAAGCATGGAAATGACTTGCCTTCAGAGGCAGAAACAGCCAAAAAAACGAGTGTCTGTCTTCCAGCCCCACATTGCACATAAAACAAATAGGAGGGAGACTCGCATATGCTATTTTGATCAGTCTGTCTTTGGCAGCTAGCCTGTCACGCGTTGCTAGCCAAGAGATAAACCGGTGCTTTGGTAGACTAGGGCTGCACCAAATCCATCTACACCGAGGCTCATGGCCCCATACGTCTCCATGCAGTCCATCATGCACTGCCCAACCGAGGCAAGTTCGCCTCGATTCGCACCAGAGGAATTAGGGCTTAATGACGCACCATAAAAGGCCGGCTCGGATCTCCACTACAGCACCAGACCTGTCATACCAAGAAGTCATTTTCGTGTTCTTCGCTTTCTGCATAAACAACATGTCGAAAAACCTTGATAGTTCTCATGTAAACGACGAATGGGGGGCACACACATGGTGGGTAAGGGGGGTGGAAGTCTCAAGAAAAAAAGAGGGCCACTGATATATTCCTGCCCTCGTGCAAGGACTGCAGCAGCTTTCCTGACCGAGAAAGTCCCATCATCAGCCGTCCTTTTCTCCCTTGCCTGCCCCCACTCGCATCTCGAAATAACCAGCGCCCTTCGAACGATGATAATAATACATGACAGTACTTTGCAAATTCTGCTTGGGAAACAGGAATGGAGGACACCCATTTGAAAATTACACAGTCCCCTCAAATGCGCGTTCGAACTCCCATTCGACGAGGAGCCGAGGATTCAATGAGATGGGGAACGGAAACATGCGACCTATGCTTTTTACAGAAATCGATTGGCTGATAAGTTTTATATTGTTTCTGTCTGTGTCATAGAAATTAAGGAGGGGTGACTGTGGTTTGACTTGACATTGACTTGAAGGGAGCAAGAGGGGTCGATGAGATCAGTGTGAAATCATGGGAAATGGACCGGGAGGGCGAGGAAAAAGATGGGGAGAGAAGCTTTTTGCCAGTATGAAAACAGTGAAAATGGCGATGACCAAAGGGGAGAGGAGAGAGACAGAGACCAATCTCCCTTTCTTCTCGGGATTGGAATCCCACTGTCTCTTTTGCAACCCACATCAGGGGTCAAACAGCATCTCATCTTTTCAAGGTCCTCTCTTTATATTATATACATTTTTTTATTTATCTTCCTTTTTCGAAAGAAATTTTAAAAAACTGAATAAATTATGAACAGCATCTCTATCTTTGCAGCTTGCCCATTTTGTGAATTTGCATCTTTTCCCCTCTCAGAGAATCCAATGCCATTCCCCCCCCCCTCCCTTCCTCGATCGGTATATACCCGACTCTTTTTCATTATTTTTTTGGATGATAAAGTCGAATAATTTCGTATATTCAAAGCATAGATCCATAAGGATTACTCAATTGTTTTTAAAGGGATGTGCATGCTTACCCATTACGTATATTCCCCATTGTACTACTTTACATATATATTTATATATATTTGATATTGGCACACGTGGCAATGATATTACACTGCATCCACCTAGGCACAGTCATATGAGCATGCTAGGGAGCCAGTGCCTATGTATATAAATTTGAATGCCTGGCACAAATCATGCTGAGTAAGCTAAGATTGATAGTTAGAAGGAACTCATCATGTAATGTGACAAAACCCTAATTAACACATTGTAAATATCTATTAGTTTATGGTAGAACTTATGCATTTTCTCTATGGATACTCCACCTGATAATTTTTTTTACACATTCGGCGCATATGTAGAAGCGACATAACAGAGGTGTCATATAGCAAGACGTGCACGATTATGTCTGAACACAATCGGCCAATCACCGAATCTATCAAATCAAGTTCGGAGCGCAATTAGAAAGGCCATTAATTAGAACCCAACTCAGCTCGACGACTTTTAGGCATTCGAGTTCCACGCATTATCAACATTATTTAATCTCAATATAGTTTTTAAATCATCATGTAATTTTCATATCACTGGATCGTCCCATCATAGAAAAAGGACGTTTTTTTTTCTTTTTCCCTTTTTATGAGTGCAATGGAAAGCTGGCCACGGTTTAGTGCGGTCGGCCCACTTAAGCATTTGGACCACCCCGAAACATCGATGGAGATAAGATTGAAAATCGAGGGGTCGTGAGTGGTTTGCATCAAAACTCGATTCTGCCTATAAATGGCAACTCCATAAGGCCATTGAAGAACTTCTTTGTTTCTGCAGCAATTATCGACGTCGAAACGAGCTGGGGCTCCCTTTTTAACCTAATCATTCCCACACCAGAATTGAAAAGTCCGTGATTATGGTTTTGGCAATGATGGGATGCTAAAGGCCATCGCCTTTCAATGACAAGTTAGATATAGTATATTCGAAATGAGTAGTGCACCAGGTAAGTTCAAAGATGCGGTAAATTTTTTATTAGATGTTTAAATATGACGACGGCGTTATATGTCCATCTACAGTCTGCTACATAACTTAGTATATTGGTTCGGTGGACCGATTTTAGTACGTTCAGCTTTGCCTTATTCGTAGACAAGAGTTTTCTTCCAAGAAATGTCAAGAAGTGAAGCATATATGTTGGGACAGAAATCACTATCTAGAATGAAAAGTCAACGGCACCAATCTCCCTTCTGGTCCCAGAATCAATCTTCGTCGTTTAAAGCCTTGCACATAAAGAAAGGACCAAACCCCAAATATATGTTTGATCATGTGCCATGCATAAAATTTGGTGGAAGCTGGAAAAACTTTATTATAAAAGGAAAAGTGTTAAAAAGTATAAAGAGGAAAGCACCAAACTTCCAGCCTGCATAAGTCATTATCTTGTAGCGTCGCTTTCTGTGGATACAAGGAACCTAGGGTTTCCCGTCCATGCTGGGTTATTATATAACAAGACTGTAAAAACAAGAATTACGGACAACCATAGACTAAAAATAAATGACATGTTGTATAATATCATGACCATTTATGAGAGAAGTATCTATATTAGGGATCTTGAGTTTTTATCCTTCCCTTTGGGAAGAAGATTTGGTAGCAAGAGACTGAAGATGATGATGGCGATGAACGACAAAATTTAGCATATAGTATGGAAGAACATGAAAAGGAAAAGGAAGACAAAAAATAAAACTGATGTTTTTCAGAAAATCTTCCTCTTTGTATGGAGCCTAAGCTTGCCATGGTTTTTGGGGCACTTGAGTTTGAGGAGAAGTGGTGCTCATGCAGTTTCCAAGACCCGTGATACTCAAAATGTCACTGCGAGAGAGTGGCCTCAGACCCAAGAAGTCTCTCGTCAACTCTTCATTGTTCCCCCCGCTGCTGCCGACATCTTGCCGCCGGGCAAGGAGGCCGCCTTGGGTGGCGGCTCTCAAAGCCTCGTGCTGGTTATTACTACTGTCATTATTGATGTCATCGTTATCTTTCTTGGAAGAGCTGCTGAGAATCCCACCAAAAGCATCCTCAAAGGAGGAAGCTCCCTCAAACCCACCACTACCGGGAGTCATCAGCATGTCATGTATGGCTCTGTTGCTCCCAAATGGAGCCACCAAGCCCTGCACATGCTGGTTATGGTGAAACCCAGCACTAGCCATCTCTTCGTGTGAGGACAAACTCAGCCTAAAGCCACCATTCCCACTGCCGCTGCTATTGATATTATTGTTTCTACCAGGATGTTGTTGATCAGGAGGAGTAGAGGATGTAGGGTACATGGGAGCTGGTTCTTCTTGTTGCTGCTGCTTCTGATGGTGAGCCCCCCTGAGTGGGGATGAGAAGCTGGCGTTGCTCTTGCTCATGGTTGCACCCATCTGGGCCGCTTTTTGGAGGAGCGCAGTTGCAGACATGTTTGGGGAAGGTGAGGGTGTTGCTGGGGGGTAGGCGGGGCCAAGGCTAGGGTTGTTAGGGCTAGGGTTTGGGTTCTGCTGAGTCGAGTGGTGGTGTTCATAGCTTTGGGTGAATTCTTGGTCCAGCCTTGTGGAGAAGATTGATGAAGACGAGGAGGAGAGGTCAATGTGTGGTGGTGGAGGTTGCGGACAAGCCAGCCATGGTGGGATTTGGTCTTGCCTCAGCCCAAAACTACTGATTTGTTGGTGGTGGTGGTGGTGGTGGTGGTGTTGTGGGTGGTTTTGTGGCTCTTCTTTCTTGAGGGTGAATGGGATGTTTTGGGTGTTGATGAATTGGGGTGGCAAGTTCATGTTTTGTGGAGCTGAGGAGAGGAGGAGTGGGTTGGGGATGGCTCTTGCACTCTCCTCTGCCAATGCATCACAGAAGGCTCTGTGGGTAATGAAGCTGTCCCTCCTGTGGAAAAAAAGAAAACACCCAAGACAAATTTGAACAAGGAAAGAAACAATTTTTACAAGAAAAACAAAACTAGAACTATCCAAAAAGTGCTCGTGGTGAGGAGGAGGAGGAGGACAATGAAGAAGTATCGTATGCATGTGACTTTCTCTCTCTCTCTCTCTCTCTCTCTCTCTCTCTCTCTCTCTCTCTCTCTCTCCTTTCTTCCTCTTTTTTCCTTCACGCTTTCCCACTTCTATTCTAGGAGCTAACAAACAGATAGTCCAGAGTCCACCCACAAGCTCGCGCATTAAAAATTTCCCCACACAGATCACCAATCCCCTCTCTCTGTCTGTGTTAGTTCAAGGGAATGTACAAAATCTGTTCAATTTAATGCATCGGACGCAAAAATGAGATGGGTCTCAGCAGATAGAATTTTGGGGCTATTCAATTCCTTTCCCTTCTAAATCACCAAAAGTGAAGGATGCACATAGCATTGACCAGTGTGCATTAATGGAAGTCCCCAGAGGAAAAACGTTCAATATTATTCTCATTCGCGAAAAATATAACGATTTGGGTTTCGGGTTACCTAGAGAAGAGAGTTCCACAGTCACATCTGTACTCTTTAGTGCCACAGATCTTGGAGTGAGCCTTCCAATCTGATTGAACCGCATACCTCTTTGAGCATTTCTCACACTTCCACTTCTTCTCACCGTGTTTTCTACAAAAGTGCTTCTTGATCCCAGTCAAGTCCCCAAGAGCCCTTGACGGGTCATGGTGGACACAGCTCGGCTCAGGGCATACATACACTTTCTTCCTTATGACCTCCTTGTTTGCTCTCTGCTTGAGCTTCCATGGGAGGTTGTGCCCTCTTCTGTGGAGCTGTAGGTTCTGATCTCTCTGAAACCCTTTGTTGCAGATCTCACAGACAAACCTGTTTGTGGCCATCAGAGTCTTGGGAGATAGAGCCATCACTTCTGCATCTGGGTCTGATTCAAACACCAAGAAAATAGTATCAGTACAAGCGTACGGCCCCAAGATAAGGAAAAAAAGAAAACTGAAGAAGAGCAATAATTGAGAAAATATTACAAAAAAGAAATGAGAATTTTGATTCAAGTTTTACCTGGGTTGCCTGGCAGGTTTCTCTTTTTCTTCGGAGGAGGCTGGGGAGTGATCTGAGTCGTTGAAGGCTGTGGTGGAGCAAAGTTATATTGTTGATGAGAATAATTATTGATAGGACCGGATAATTCAGTGGGTCTGTTGCCTGAAGAAGCACTGGTGGCATCGCCAGAAGCAGCTGAAGTCAAATTGGACATGTTGTCTTCAACACCTGATTGCTGTGGCTGTTGCTGAAATATCAAGCCCTTCATCATCTTCTTCTCTCAGGCATGCAGTGATTCTTGAAACCCTGAGGTTTCGCTACTCTTGGCCATGGATGGTGATGATGATGATTATGGCGCTGCTTCCTTTTCCATAATGAAAGGAGAAGCAAGAAATGAGGTATATATGAGATTCTGAAAAAAACAGGTCAATTTCAGGTCTTTACCAGTCTCTACATGCATTAAAAGCTAGCTTGTACTAAATAATGAAGATGGACTTAGCGCAAGGGAAGAAAACAAATAGTAAGGACATAACATTCTTTTTACGATTTAAGTGCAAGCAACGCTGGCTATGGTATTCTCTCTTGATTCTCAGGCGATAATACATACACAGACGCACACATCTGCGATGGGCTTTTTCCCTTGGCATCAACCTAAGAGACAATCTTTTGTTTTTCAGCACAAAAATAAGAAGAAACAAAAGGAGTAGAGAGAGAGAGAGAGAGAGAGAGAGAACTGGAACTGAACAAGAACAAAAGAGCTACCTCTGGTTCGTTAGGTACTTTTTCTTGCCTCCATGTCTCAATAAAAGCATGCCCTTGCTAAGACCAAGAAAATCCAACCATAGCCATACACAGATGTGAACAAAAAAGTATACTATAAGTATGAGACTTAAAGACCCAAGTTTCTTCTTGAGCTCAGAGAGAGAGAGAGAGAGAGAGAGAGAGAGAGAGAGAGAGATGTGGATGAGAGAGAGGATACCTCTCAATGAAAATGCCACAGAACCCAAAGGAACCCTACAGCTTGAAGAACTGACGTTGCACTTTCTGTCTTTTCCTTTGTTCTCTTCCTCTCCACCCTCCCGAGAGAGAAAGAGAGAGACAGAGAGAGAAAATCTTTTACTTTGTTTAATATTGTTGCACATACTTTGCCTTTCTTCTTTTTCAATAGTTGTTAAAAAAGAATTTCTTCCTGAGAACCTTTTTTGTGCATCCATCTAGTGCACCTTTTCTTCACTCATAAAGTAAGTAATTAAAAAGGCAGCCCCATCGGATGGAGGTGACTCTAAACTCCATGCAATAATGCCCAGATAGCAAGATCCATTTGTATAATTTGATCCATAAAGAGATGCATAGGAATTCATCAAAAGTTGAACTTGATTGATTTATTAAGTGTTCGCATATAATCTATCACATTATTTATTTCATGGTTTTGTTTTAATAAGAGAGAAATTCGGGTCTGGTTTCGCATGTAATTGAAATCATGGGTTTAGTCAGCTTTTCGCAGCTTTATGTGTTTACAACGACGTGATTACTATATCAATTGAGCTCAGCTAGCTTCACTTGAGTCTGAAATTCAAGCCATGCCTTCCCTTTTCAATCTATACACCTTTTCTTTGCGATTATCCCACGTCGTTCCCCTTCGTCTTCCATTTCGCTATCGTTTTCCCTTTTCTATTGGAACACGGCTGAAAATTTCTGACAGCATTATTGCATTGATTGTCATGAATAGTGATTAAGGAGAATCCAGGTCTTAACTACCAACCTAAACCGTACCTTCCCCAATTTAATGATGTGTCGCCTTAGTCGCCCATTTCATGATCTTCTCTGGGCCATCATATGGCACATGTTCGTGAAAACAACTCTTGATTCATTTTGCAAAAAGTACCAGCTGAAAAACAGAAACATGGTGATTTTCATGCTCCTATAATAAATTTGTTATAAATGCGACAGGAAAAAAAAAACATCGATTTTTGCGTCTCCCGAGAAGGACCAAAATGCGTCGTGAACAAGCCAAAAAATAGAAAGACACAAGAATGAGTTGCTGATACGATCCGCCATACGCTTGCTTCAATTCATTGTCAAGATATTGCGTCCCAGAAAGACAAAGACCTTGACCTCGTCATGATATCTCTGGGTTCAAAAGTACACACTGGTCTACACACGCAGTGATACAGTTTCATTGACTTTTAGGGTTTTAAATATGGCTGCTGATTGACCAGTCAGCTGTGAATTAATCACATATTCATCTTAGAGTTGATACCCACGTTATTTTCGTTAAATTTTACCGTTAAATTATTGAATTAGATGATACGTAACAGTTTGACGGTGAAATAGTTTGGGATTTTACACTCCGTTTGTTATAAGTATACTAGTTTGGAGTTTTTTGTAGTATTAATTTAATTTAATGGAAATTAACGAAGGCTAAGTTTCTCACAAAGATATCAGTTTGGGATTTTTTATGGTTAAAAAATTAATTTGAAGCAAATTTATCACAGGTATACTAATTTAAGGTTTTTTGTATTATTAACCTTTCATCTTATCTTAGCTACTTTGAAAATGAATTCGATGACTAAATCCAATGGTTATCCAAAGCTTTGAAACCGGATACACAGAGAAAATATTTCCCTGAATTTTCAGTTCTAGAAACAAAAGAACTCAATGCTTCAAAGGTCATCAAAACGACATGAGATTAGGGTTTTTGGGGACCCTTTTGGTTAATTATATTTCAGCACCGATTAACACTTCGGTACACGCATACACTTGTCTCCAGTGAGAGAGATTTTATATGCTGCATGAAATAAAGAAGTTGGTGTGGAGCTGCATCGTCTCTCTGCTCGCTCATGGTTTCCAATGAGCTCGTGTTCCCTCACAAGATTAGGAGGGAGGGGGAGATAAAATAGTGATTGATTAAAGAATCACTAAAATTTTTGTCATCTTCTTGTTTTATTCTTCAATGATTTATTACTTTATGAAATGGGATCTGGGTAGGACCCGAGTTTCCATATGCTCTCTCCCACCAGCTCATCGTTGGCATTAAAAAAATTAGAAGATGGGTTTTGAAAGAAAGGGTTTTGAAAATTATAAATAAATAAATAAAGCATTAACTAATCGGCAGCCGCGGAAATTAATCTAAAAGAAAAGGGGGGATTAAGAATAATGATAATTAATTAAGGGTTGGAAAGCAACCCCATGATTCTACAGTGTTTACAATCCTTTATATACAAGGCACTTAAAATTGTTTTTGGTGCAAGGGACAAAGTGGGTGAAAGTCGTTTGTAAAATATGGGGTGCTATGGACAATCGTGCGTGTGGAGCAATCGCACCAATGACCCTCTTTGTGCTTTCAATTGATCTTATTAATAAGAGATATGTTGAATCTAACAAGATTGTCTACAAATTCATTATTTTGAATGGTGGGTTTTTGAGCATATATGGCTCACTTGATCAAATGCCCACTTAAGCAATCAATCTTACTATAACTAACATCCCTCTATAAGTAAAATCCAAGTCAGTTCGAGCATTGAAGAACGATGTTTGGTGTTATAAAGTGCATGACTTAGTCATGCTCCCAAATTCGAAGAATTCTATACAGTTAATTAGAAGACTGTGTTCTCTAATAGTTTGAACAGTTTTGAGGACAATCAATTTTATTATTATTATCGGTGCAAATGGTCTATACACGGAATTCATTGTGGGTGACAAGTAAGAAATACATATAAATGCATTTAGAATTAGGTTGTCTCAAAACTCATCCAACTCACATGTTGCAAAGGAGAGAAATGTTTGGTGCTAAATCTCCATAGACGTCCTCATGATTCCAAAAGAAAGTGGCTTGGACTTATGCTACATAGGTATTGGAGCTACTCACGTGTGAGATTCCCTAATAGTTTGTTTTCTTTATCCTATCTACCCAAGTAATATTCCTCAGCAATTTAGGGTTTTTCGATCGAGTGAAATATGGATGACACATGCATGTGATATTTTCCGGTTTTAAGGAATTTCACAACTTCATAGGTAAGCAACGAGCTGATGTCTATAGACCCTTAGTTGGTGAATCAATGTCGACGTTATTTATAATTATAATACGATTCTCGAGATAACATTGAGATAACTATTCACAAATCACATAACTTTTCACTATAAGCAAGTCATACTCTTTCTGTACACAAAAATTGTCGTTGGTGATCGACCAATATCATCATTTCAACAACCCAAATAACTTTCCTTCGTCAATATCCTCGCAACATTACAATCTAACTCCTACTCTCTCTCTCTTTTCTTTTTTTGGTTATAAACTCCTACTCGTTGCTTATGGTAATCTCTTTTGGGTACTTAATACCCTTATTTAGGAGGCTGAATCTGTGCATCTAAGCTATAAAAAGGGGTGAGCGTTAGGAAAACAAGCATCCACGTTACGTAAATTCATTTATCTATAAATATATATATCTCCATATGAAGAGTGTATGTGTGGTGTTGGGGTTAGGGTTTCCATGGACTGAAGACCTGCGACGACCATTCTGTTTGTACTTATTGATTTTTTATGAACTTATGCAGAAGTTGGCCATGTGCGTGACTGGGTAGGCCTGTGTCTTCGACCAGCCATGCAAAGCTGTAGGCAGTCCAAAGAAGTGGAAACCCCACTCTCGCCTCCTTCTCGAGATATACCTCAGCCCTCATCTATATATATATACACACACACACACTATATATATACAACTCTCGTGCATATATAAACACATGTACATGATACGAACTCGAAGAGAAGAAAACTATCGATTCGCTTCTCTGTTTTTGGCCTTTTCTTCTGGTTCTGGTGAAAACGGTACGTCAGGTCAGCTCCAATTTATCGCCAAAGATAGACCCGGAGTTCTGTTTGATTCGGTCAAAGATAGGAATCCCAGACGAGAACTTCGAGAAAGCACAAGAAATTTGCGCTCCTCACGATCGAACGTCAAGAAGGAAAACTCATCATGCACGAGCACATGACAAGATACGCCAGCGTGTGACAAGAAAGGGGCCGAAAACCCTAATCAAGATCTCGCTGTCAATGCACTAATTACATGGGGAAAATTCACAGGCTGATCCGGTGGATTTTAAAATGATGGGGACGACCTAAATTTGCATGACTCCGGTGGAAATAAATTATGGAAGCGAAATCTCCACACGTGCTCCGGTCGGTAAGAGATTTTGCAGAGGACTTGGGTATGTTTTGACTTCTCACCAAGCCTAGGTTGCGAGATTAGCGTTGCATGAAAGGAATTTGGATGCTACGAACATTATAAAAATTCCAGAATTTGGACTTTTTTGTTGTGGAAGTTTAATCATTAGAGAATGATCTTGTCGCAATCAACAACCCTAGTTTTCTCCCATTGATTCTTTCTTTCTTGCTAACCGGGGGGCGATGTGTCACGAGCTTTCACGACCACAACTTTGCAGATGAAGCAAGTTAACAACATTCACCTCACATCAAGCTTCTGGAACTATAAGACATCAATAGATAATATAACTTAGCGAACCAATTCAAACATTTCGCGGGTCCAAAAAGAAGGAAATGAAAAAAGGGAACGAGGCGTGACTTCAGTTTCGCTAAAATCACGGGTTACTTTAACGGTTTCTACTACTAGCGACGGACGGGACAAAAGCTGACACGCCATGAGGTTAGGCATCTCACAACACGGCGCGATCATTCTCGAACTAAAACGGCATGTACCCGCGTCAAAATTAAGCAATTTCACTCATCTATCCTTAATTTCAACGCATCAATTCGAGACAATCGCGCCGCTCCAATACCATGTTGAAAGATTTGGTGGGTTAATCAGTTTCCAAATGATTAAGAGGGGGAGGGAGTCAACAAAAGGGAGAGGGAGATTCCTGGAAATCGGGAACGTACGATCTGCACCAGCAGCAAAATTAGGAAAGCCATTTTTGGTGAAACCTTTATTTTTCTTTTTTTTTTTTTTGAGAGAGAGAGAGAAAGAGAGCAAAAGGAATGATTTATTTTTACAAAAAATAAAAAATTTAACTGCGGTGATTCTTTTTGTTCGTTGGTGCCAATTGATTGATGCGTAGAGGAGAGAGAGAGAGAGAGAGAGGGATCACGGGTGGCGAGAGGAGGGGGAAGGTGGTGGGGGCTGCACGATTGGAAATGATATGAAAGTGGTACGACAGAATCACATGATGAGTCGAGGAGGCGCTCCCCGCTTCGTACTACGCGCCCGCCCCGACCCTCGTCCCACCTAAACTTCCCGCCTCGGTCGGCTACCCTGTCCGCCCGACATCTTCGACTTTTCTCGTGAGTTTAAGGAATACATCGCCCCGCTTGTCACCTACGTTTTATTCTATACGAATTCGATTTTCGAGATGATGTTTGCACAATGATAAGATAATTAATGCATCGAAAATCAAAAATCATAAAATTCATCAATTATCACGTATGTAATAAATTTTAATTCATTACTAACTAATATGTGATAAATTTATTATAAATATATCAATTACCCAATTCAACAATTTATTTATAAAATTTTTTTATTTATTATAAAAATTAATTTTTTATTAAAAAATTAATTATTAATTTATTAATTTTTTCTTATGGTATTGACTTTTGATTAATTATCCAGTTCGTTAACGAAATTCTTGTTTACATGTTTGCGTAAAATGAAGAAAAGAATTTCTTTCGTCATCTACCAACGGCGTGGATTGCTTGCCATGGTTCCCCCTTCAACGTATGACGACGGCATTTCACCCGACGCAGGCAGTGCTTTCCCCAACCCACACGACAGCGACCCGTGGACGAAGACTCGTACTTGACCTAACGTGCCCACGTGTCCCCCCGCCATTGGCTGGACCTCGACCGTCCCATGCATAACGAGAGCCCGCCATTCCTTTTCCCCCCTTTTGGACTTATTAGGGAATGGAGGAGCGAGACATTGCTTTCGAGGGCGCCGCTCAATTATGAGAGTAAAAACTCATCGTGCTTGTGCTTGTCATTTCGATTGATGCTAGTGGTTCTGAGTTTTTATCTAACGACTAATGTGATTTTTAAAGTTTAAATCTATTTGATGTTATCATAAAACTTTAATTCAATATGTAATGTGAACCTGAACATTTTTTATTTGTTTAATATAATACCTAAACTTTTAATGCATATTCAATTTAGTCTTCAGACCGTATGAAATTATTCAGTGTTATACCTGAATTTGAATTAATGGAATGACTATACTGAATAATTCATGCGGTTTGGAGACTAAATTTGATATGTATTAAAAATTCAATGATTATATTGCATATTGAATAAATTTAAAGTTCAAATAATATACCAAATTTTTAATGATCATTTGTGTCCTTTATCCTACTTTATTTTGTATTGGCCATAATTCCCTAAAAAAACCCCAACTTTAATCTAATTTTAATTCTATCCCAAACTTTTTTCTTAGAAAAAAATCCCAAATTTTAGGTCTAGTACAATTCTACTTTGAATTTTTTCGTCTAAAAAAAAAAACTCAAATTTAGGTTTAGTCGTAAATCTACCCCAAAGGTTTTTTGTTTGTCTAAGAGAAAAATTGCCAATTTTTATTCCAATCCCAAATCTACCCCTATTAGCCCTCTGTCCTAAAATCATCATTAGTTGTCCCTAATATTCATATACTAGAAAGGTTCCATTTTAGAGATAATTTTCCATGTCACTTTACCGAATGTGGATTTGTTAATAACATGGAAATTTCATGTCAAGTTGAGACCGGACCATGATGGTAGATTTGAGAATAGATTGAAAATGAGTGTTTTTTTCTAGACAAAACAAAATTCAAAGCAGATTTAAAACTAAACTTAAAGTTTAGGATTTTTTCTTATACTGAAAAAAAAAAATTCATCATATATTTTGGACTAAATCTAAAATTTGAGGTTTTTTCATATAACAAAAAAAAAAATCAAGGCAGAATTGGGATTAGACTTAATTTTGGGATGTTTTAGGGATTAAGCCTTTTGTGTTGATACCCTTTTCCCTCAATAAATAATTGCATGGATCTCCATCCATGCACCTCAGTTTGTGTAAGTAGTTGAATCCGCTCCATGCACCTCAATTTGTCTAAGTAGTTGAATTCGATCGAACTTGGCGACTTTTATTTGAGATGACGGGTTTGAGACTGCGTATGCAAATGCATCAAGTGCATGTCTCTCTCTCTAAGAGATAAGCAGTCTGATGTTGATTGGACACACTTTGAAAATAAGTTATTTAACCTTATTTGAGCACCTCTTTTTCCGAGATGCTGATTCAGATACAATGTCATTTCCATCTTATTTTATCTTTACTTTGTATTTTGCTTGGTGTCAATTTAGAGAGGAAAAATGATGCACTTCCTATTCATATACAATACGACGTACATTAGTTAAAAGAATTGTTTTACCTAAAAGTATCAACGGGTGTTTTCTCCGCTTAGAGAAATTATTACATTCTAGTGATATGATTTGTCCGATTCAAAATGTTGTGAGACTTGCCAACTAAATCACGCCCCGTCATTTCGAGATGAAGGTTCAAATACAATGCCATTTCCATCTCATTTTATCTGTACTTTGTATTTTGCTTGGCGTCAATTTAGGGAGGATAAATGATGCACTTCCTATTAATATACAATACGACATACATCAGTTAAAGAATCGTATTACCTAAAAGCATCAAGCTGGTGTTTTCTCTTATTAAAGAAATGATTACATTGTAGTGATATGATTTGTCCAATTAAAAATGTCATGAGACTCGCCAATTAAATCCCAACCCGTCATCTTGAAGCAATTGGAAATTGGGGCCCCAAATCCATCACCCACTTGAAATAAGAAATCAGTTCGATTTGGTCCGAGTCAATGAAGGTAGGATGGGCATAGTTCCCTCGAGAGAAGGGAAGAAGAGGAGAATTTTCTAGTCTGACGGGACAAAAGGTCTCGTTGTCAGAAGGGGCGGCAAAGTTCCTTCTTTTAACGCGTGTGGTCTTCTTCTTTGTAAGCAAATTCACAGGACTGCGAGTGTTTTGAAAGCTTCTTGTTGTGACCCACTTGAAAATCAGGCTGTTTCATCCCATGGGTCAAAACTCATGGGGATTGGGAGATACGTACAAAGCAAGGCATTCTTGAGTGTGGAGACTCTTCTCTCTCTCTCTCTCTCTCTCTCTCTCTCTCTCTCTTAATTTTCAATACATTTAATTATGCATTGAGCAGGTTTTTGTTTAATATTTCTTGCCCTGGTCATGAAAGGGACAACAATGCTTCTTGAAATCTCCTTTCGCTTCTCTAGCTATCCGAGTCCACGTCCTTCTACTGCCTTAAGGCCTTATAAGAAACGATTCCGCCCCTACTTTTGAAAGTCCTAATCAAAGAAATTAACAGATGGTCACACACACTCTCTCTCTCTCTCTCTCTCTCTCTCTAGACAAGAAGTTAGGCAACCGCAAGGTTTTGTCGAATTAGCAGTACGGCGAATGTTGAATAAGCTTTTCACATTGACAGAGTCGCAATTGTTTGGTTAAAATAATGACAATACGCACAACCGCGACTCGGTGCTACGACCAATATTTGGTTCAGTGCAGTTAACGTGCTCGGCTACTCGAGGTGGCACACGGTTGCCGTGCATAAGTAAAACTCAGAGAGACTGCGGCAGATAAAGACTATCTTTTCTATTTTTTTTCTGCCATAAAAAAAATAATTAATTTCCTTTTCCATGATGTTGATTTCTTGATTCCTTTCGTGCGTGATTGGGCAAAACCTTGCACGGTTGAAAATCAAGGCAGGAAAAAATTATAACAACAGAACATGTGAACCACAAGAGAATAGTGAAGCGGACTGTGGACCCCGAAATCTTCCCTCTCGTGCTGCCTATCTGACTTGGTATTGGATCTCTGGATTCTACAAACTTGGGGGAGATAATATTCATGTGGCACAAATGGAAATATCCTGTTCAGACTTGAAAATTGCCAAGTGCTCTGCTTCAACCAGCGACTCGCCACTCTTCTTCTATCAGAACCTATGACTACTGACCAATCCATCGTTCACATCAGACTATGAACAATATCACCTTTACTTGATGGAAAAATGTAAAAGGAAAAGTCGTCGGTGCATTCGCAGATAAATATGTGATTAATAACAGAGGGTGAGAGTATTGTCAAAGAAAAGCCATACACAAAAGGCAGATAGACAGTATCACACGGGCCCTAGAGCTCCATGCTCAGCTTTGGAAGAATCGACTCGACCATGGCAGGACAAAAGAACAAACACTACTGCTGCTTGCACTCAGGAGGACGCTCGCCTTGCTCTGTCCTCCCACCCTGTGCTCGGCCACTCTTCTGCAGTTCAGATAAGGATGGGAGGTTCAAATTTAGCCAAGCTATAACCCAACACTGTATCTTCTCAACATTTCATTCGAGAAAGATTGGCGGTGCATTCATCTCACCTTGGATCCAGCTGATGACTGCTTCCACAAAATCACCAATAAGAATGAATTAGCATCTTAACCACGAAAAATCCACTAATCACAAGTGTAGAAATTAAAGTAAAAACGGTTATCACCTTCTTGCTCTTGCTCTTGCTTTTCTCCTCTTCTTCCTCATCTTCCTCTTCATCTTCGTCATCTTCATCATCATCATCTTCGTCTTCTTCATCTTCCTCACCCTCTTCATCTTCATCGCCTACTATGTCACCAATATCATCATCTTGAGCAGCCTCGCCCGTAAACCACGACACGGCATGAGGAATTATTTTATCGCGGATAGCAGAGCTGCATCATGAATAATATAGCTTAAATAGTGCAAAAGAATGACAGTCAAGGCTTTAAATCAAGTTGTCCCAGTGGTAACATATGATTTCCTCACGAAGCAGGCAACTCCTACACGGATAACTACAGCATTGCCATGTTTATTACACAGGAAATTACCTTCATATATTCCATAATCAAGATCGCCGGTCTCCCACTAATCAAACATCATTTACTGATTTACATAAAATAAAGAAATTAACATATCAAAAGAAGAGAGAGGACCTTCGAGGAAAAGGAGGCACCGGGATATGCATAAACAAGAGGGTAAATACAGTCAGCTCGAGATTAACTTGAGCCTTCATGGTATTAAAAAAGTGTATCAGCTCCAGGTTTCAAAAGAAATAGCTCCTGTGAGAAAAGAAAACAACTTTTCTTTTCTCTACCAAAACATATCATTACTTGTCTCATCAAATCCAATAGATCTTAATTCCACTCCGTTGCTTAGAAGAAACAAAATCTATTAAGAATGTGCATGGAAATTGCTACATCCATAATGAGATTGCTTCAATCTCATTAGCCCGAAAGTTATAATCCCTGCCAAACTGTAAGCCTACAGCTCGGATGAGACACCCAAAACAAGCATCAACTAAAACACCACCTTTTGACAATTGCAAAATTCTCGGGAAAGTAATACGTAGCTTACAGGGCACACAAGAGATTGCTCTGGGTTAGTGATGATATGAAACCCACCATTCAGAGAAAACTCAAGCCAAGACACTAAAACCTGCTGACAACTTTGCTCCCCCCTCCAATGGTCCCAAAAACTACATCCGCTTTAGAACTACCTCAAGTAAATTCTCTTTGCTCAACAAGTCAGGGAAATGGTCACATGCAGGCCAAAAAAATCCTATTGAAAATCAATAATGGAGGGTCAACCTTAGTCAAGAAAGAAGGAATCATGGACTTACCCCATGTCATAATCCTGTTCCATTAAATTCTGCAATTCCTCTGCCTGTTTGAAACCATGCTATTAATATTAAGTATTTTGACGATATAAAGAGATTAAAAGACTCCACTAGAACAAAGTGTAATTCTTGCAACACTACTAGTGACATCATACCGTATCTTCATCTAGATCATCATCTTCATCATCATCTGGAATCTCTGGAGGATTGAAAAAATTAAAGAAGCTTTCACATTTTTCAATTTTTGTAATAGGTTTGGCATTTTTTGATCCCTTTCGCGGCTTCTTCTTCAGCAGCTTCTCAGTCAAGCATTTCCCCGGATACCACTCAATCTCTGTCCTGAAAGTTGCACCACAAAGCATGAGCTATGGGAACCCAAGATGCCTAAACAAAATATACAAGTAAAGAAACTTACCCAATAGCTTTCTCAAGAATAGGCTCATCGTCATCATCGATCATGTGATATGTTTTCGTAAGCACCGAGTTCTTGAAGTATGGGTTAGCATCAAAGAAGAACTCGAGCTTAAAGCCCTTAGGTTTATCAATCCTAGAACACTTAATATCTTTTAAATACTTCAGAGCCCCCTCATCCCGTTCAGAGATCTAAGCAAAGAAATGGAAAATGATAAGCCAAAAATAGTTCTACCAGAGATCGTCAAAAAAATAAAAAAAAAAAAAAGATGGTTCTGAATTCACTACCTCTTCTGCCAGAATTTCATTGGTCTTCATTGCAGTGAGCCAGAAGTTTGGCACGCCTTTCTCTGCATTAAAATCTCAATAAGGAAAAAGAACACCCAGAGAAAAGTTCAGAACAACAACAGATACCCCCATAAAGGCCACCTTCAGGGGAATTGTCCTCTTCTACCACTGCAGAAGCTTCCTTTGCTACTCCATCAACTTCAACAATTCCATTGACAATTTCATATCTCTATGTGCCAAAGAGCAAAAATGCATTAGCAAACACCAGAGCAATCTAAACATCTAGAAGAATGGATTGCAATATCGCCATTCAGATAAACATTTCCATCGATATGTGCCACAAGCTTCATCTTTGTCACAGAATATCACAAGAAAGAACAAATAATGCAGACCTTTGTATATAGGGGTTCGTACAACTTCTGGTATTTAGCTTCCAATGCTGCCCTCTCCTCAAAAAATTTAGCCTGAAGTTCATCGTGATGGCTCTGAAAATTACCAGTCTCCAGTGTCAAAAACTTTCTATCTACACATTATGGGAAAATATAAATTTCTTGCATGAATACGCATTCTGGGGATTAAGGTATATGGTAGGCTTGACCACTATCGACTTGGTTAAGGGTATCCCCAGGGGCTTGAATAGACTAAAAGAAAATGTGTGTGCATCCTTATCAAATATAAGAATACACATGTATACTCAGGAAATTACACACTTCATAGTTCTAGCAGTTACCGTAATAACTTCAATGCAAGTCAACATATTCCATTAAACGAAAATTTTAACCAGAGACATGAAAGTAAAGAGCTCCTCATATACATCAACCAAATAAGACAGTCAGCGAAACAACTCATACAATTGTTCAACTGGCATTAGCTGAAAATCAACTCGCATGCATGTGTATACGACTAGGCATCTATTGCCATGAAACCTACACAACTATATAAATATGAAATGACCATGAATAATATGGTAATAAAAAAAAACCTCCAAGTAAAAGAAACCTGAATTTCTTTTAAAGCCTCCACGCGCTTCCTAACATTAGGGGAAAGACTCTCTAGCACATCCGTATGCTGCCCAGCCAAGCTCTGCAACTTGTTCTGTAGAAATTGTGATGAAAAAATGTAAACTGTAACTAAAAGGAACAGCTGAAGGCAGAATAAGGCAATTGCAACTCTCTGTATGCAGGGACAAAAACACAACATAACTCATGTTCTTATGCTGCATCCATGAGTCACAAAGTCTGTTCCATCGAGAAGTTATATGGCAATTAGTTTCCTAATCAAGTACACGAGGTTACATGAGGACCACCAACTAACTCATCACATAGTATCTCGTCTCCTTTTCAAAAGAAGTCGTCTTTTTACATGCTTCCCAGATATTCGAACTCACAACCAACAAATTACTAAAGGTAAAAGTTCCACAATAACTTGCCTTGAGTGCATTGACAAGACCCTTGCGATCTTCTGCACTTAGAGCTACAAACACCAAAAAAGAGGAAGGAATAAATAGGATATTATGTGGTTGCTTATTGAGTGTATACGCAACAACAACAACAAAATTGACCACCTTCAACGAAAGCACATGCAAACACAAGTCAGTTTCTCAAATACATTTGACAAGGAAATCACAAAAAAACACCGTTCAAACATGAAATCCAATTCAGAAATGCATAACCCAAAAGTAACTTATTTTGGGTAGGAAAAGAACATAACAGCTCGGTCACTGATCATTCTGGCCTTCAATGTTTCATCAAACCTAAATTCAATCACAGCTAGAACTTCGTAATGTAATTCATCTGAGAACATGACGGGACACGGCTGGATACGATCGAAACACGCAACAGAAAATAATACACCCAAGAAGGACACGCTCAGTCCGCGCTCGAATCGGACTACAAGCCTGCCGGGACACGTGAAGCGCAAAACAGAGAAAGGCCGGACCAAAGGACAAGCACCCAAAAAAAAAAAAAAACAGATAACTATCGCAAGCCCATTCCGGTACGGCGGGCGACCGAGGAGGCGATTCATCAATCGTCAAGCCAAACGAAAGGCGACCGTCCCGATCGGACGCGCGTCGTTTCTCCGTCCGATCGGCTCGCGAACATCACAACGCCTGGGCAACCGGGGGAGGGGGAGGAGAAGAAGGAGAAGGAGGTCGAGGAAAAATAGTCACCGGCGGCGGCGGCGGGGAGATCGGAGCGGAGCTCCGACAAGTCGAAGCCCTCGGCATCGGCGGTATCCTTGCTCATGGCGAGGCGCTGTTCGATCGGTCGGACGAGGCGGAGGAGATCGAGAGGGCGAGAGAGAGAGGAAATGAGGGAGAATAAATTGGAGAGAAACCCTAGGAAAAGGAGGGAAAGTTTTTGCGGGGGCAGAGGGGGAAAAACGATGACGATGATGATGATGATGAGGAGAGAGCGCGCAAGTGGGCGAATGACGATGGTTTCGTCCCTTGTCTTTTTATAATTTAAGAATTAAATCTATTAATTAATCATCTCGAGAATACTATGAAACAATTAATTTTAAAAAAAATTGCATTTTCCGATGCATTGATTGGCTGGTGTTATGCCTAAAGTTATATTGCATTTATTATACCTAATTGTGTGCCGAAAACATTTTTTGACAGGACCTTTTTTAAAAAGAAAAGGGTTTGTCGGGTAGTGGAGCTTATTAGAATCTGTTGTGGCGTTTGTCTAGTGGAAAGCAACTTCGCTTCATAAGCTATGTCGCTTCCAGAACTCTAAAAGTTGCCTACAAGATGACTTGTTATGGAGCACGGAGGTCCAGTTTCTTAAGAAACTTAAGCCATGACAAGTTGTTATTCCCGAAGATGAGTTCGAGTGGATTTTGACACATAGAGATCCCATGGACTAGACTAAAGCCACGTCGGCTATGTTCGAAACTGTCGTTTCCTCCACAAGCCATCATGTCAAATTTTTAAAGACCTTCTTGGATGGGATCACGACAGATTTTTGGGTCGCCAATACAAATTTAGGACGTTGATGTTATAAATTTTTTTTTTAGGTATCGGTATCATACTAAGCAAAACTTAGCCTTTTTAGTGGAATTTTCCGAAGCCACTTAAGATTCACGTCAACTCCGTTTATCTATCATTGTTCATACAAGCTGTCACGTTTGATTTTTCATGAGATAAAATTGCATAGGAAGGTATTTTTGAGCTATCAGTATAAATTTGAGGATTTTTGTGATATGAAATTGTTATTTTTAAATACTAGACCAAAAATATATATATTAATGTCACCGTGTCTAAAATTGAAGTTTATTCGGTACTATTTTTCCCAATATATTTTGATCCTAGTTGTCTAGCACCCAGCGCGCCCGATGAGAGCGTGACCTTCACGGCCATGTCCGAAAGGGCCAAGACAGTTGTCGGAGGACTTGGTGGTCATGGTGCTATAATATATAGATTACATAGTCTGGAGAGGAGGAATGAACGTGCACGAATATGCTTTAAAGAAATCCAGGTTTGCATTTCGTGCAAGCCAACCCTTCCTATGTAGTAGCTCTGTATCGTTTACATGATCAATATCTTTACTAGCATTATATATAGGTATAACATACGTAGAAATACGCATCTTATTAGTCCTGACAGCATATAATAAATTTTAAAAAATGAAAAAGATAAAGTTTTTCTTATGATGATAACTCAAGATGACATAGATATATAGTATCAATGCGCTTAAAAAACCATTATTCGTCTTTTAGAGATAAAGGAAGAGTACCTTAAATTCGTCATTGTTCTTGTCGAAATTGAAAAATATCATCTATCTTTTATCAAGATGGATAACAATAAGGTCTTGCCAATATTAAATACAAGGAATTCCTGAGGTAGTTAAGTGAGCCATACTCCCACTTTTTATTAATGATTGCCATGCACTTTGAATATGACAATTTGTTGTAATACCGAAAATCAATTTGCAACCTTTTTATACTTAATTACGATGATACATCCTAATGTTGTTCTGTACGTACGAGATACCATAGAAGTGCCCGATTGTGTCTCTCACACTAATACCTGACTTGTTTACAGCTTCATCACTCCAAACAGTACAACTAATAAGTTTGTATCCAGCAAAAGATACTTGCAGTTTTGACATAACCTTGCTTCTTGAAGATTTTTTATTTTCTGTTTTTGAAGACAATGTCTGTCTTCACACTTTAAGCGCTGTACATGGAAGAAATTTGGAAAAAGATTACGAATATTCATAATTCTTGTTGGAAAAAGGACATACCCATCAGAGATCATGCCAACTTTGTTTCAAGGAGCAAAAATCTGTCTTCCGATCGAAAAACTGAGTATGTTTTTTCCCATAATCACCCTCTAAAAGAACAAGAAAAGATCACCTGTGAAATAACTACCTACCACCAAGAGATTCAGATTAAACCGCTGATCTAAAAGAAGGTAAAGAATGTCCAGATAAACAGGCACATATTCATCCTGAATCATAAATTAGGCAACACATCTCAATCTGTCTGATAATTACAAGGCGCCCTGTTGATTGGCTATGCTATTATGCACAGGAGAGGTGTTAATTAAGTAACAAGCCCTAACTGTGAGGGACAAAAGTCCCTCTGTTCCGTGTGCATTGCTTCCATCTCCAAATGACACTACTCAAGCCAATAAAAATCTCATCTCCCATAAGGATGGTACCTTTCGGCCATTGCAGCCCCATTTGCTGCGGAATTATAGCCATATCCCTTACCATTGCCATGGATACCACTGCTGCCACCGGTGCTGCTGCCGCCGCCACCACCTCTTCCATAGCCTCTATTGCCAGCATAAAAACCACTCACGCCATAACCACTAGGGGCACCATAGCTGCTGCTGCCTCCATAGGCACTGCCGCTGTACATTGGGCCCCCAAAACCGTAGCCATAACCATATCCACCATAAAATGCAGCAGAGCTTCCACCGTAGCTTCCCATATAACTCCCATAGCCTCCATAACCATCAAAACCTCCATAGCCCCCACTGAAATTTCTGCCTACTTTCCCACCAAACCCATCTCCTGGATAATATTCTTTAGCATAACCCCCGCACTACTGTTAAAACTGCCTCTGAATTTGGATTGGTTTCCACTGTAGTCACTGCCTCCCCTTTTTGGTTCAGCCTTCTTAATTTCCACCTAAACATTATGGTCGAAGCTATGTTAGAAGCTGCTCATCTCTGATGAACAGGAGGAGGAAGTTCCCTACCAGTTAGGAATTATAATTCACCTGTTTCCCTCCGAGTTCATGCACTTTGCCTTCTGATATTATCCTTTCCACCGCATCTTCTTCAGCAAATGTGACAAACCCAAAGCCTCTAGACCGTCCAGTCGTGTGGTCTAGCATTATTTGATGCTCAACAACACTCCCATAGAAAGAGAAGTACTCCTTCAACTCATCTGCAATAGTAAAGCACAGTGTCAACTAATAAACCCTTGTGTCTCGGATTGACAAAATAAAATGAGGGATATGCCACCTTCACTCAGGAATGCTGGGAGTCCACCAACAAAGATTTTTTTCGTCCTTAACGCCGATTTTCCCTCCATATCCTCCCGGGGGATTGTCCTCTTCACTTCTACCTGACATGATACAACATCCAAGAAAGCTCTAACATGACAAGGAAGTTGTTTTGCGCAGTAAAAAAATTGACTGAGAGAGAGAATATTACCTCTCTACCATCTATGACATGGCATTCCTCCAAAACCTTATCAGCAACTGATGAATCAGCAAATGTGACAAATCCAAAACCTCGAGGCCTTCCAGAATACTTGTCCGTCATAATCACAGAGTCAGCAATTTCTCCATACTTGCTAAAATAACTAGTGAATCTGTCTGGAAAAAATACACAAAATGCTACAAGGTTGAACAGTGTATTGGTACTTGTCTATATTCAAACAGATGGCATGGTCGACATTACAAATTGGCAATAGTAAAAGCAAGTTTATGTTTTTCATGATTAAAAATCCCGTTCTACGCTGCATCCACTCCTAATGCAGCTCTAACCCTCATTTCAATCCCAAAACACATGTTTAGGTGCACAAGTACTAGCACTTGCAACTATGTGTTATTACGGACATGTGCGCACCATGTTTGAGGAGCGATGCCGTTGCTGAAGCCAGGAGTATGAATTCAGCGAGGAACAGAAGATGGGAAACTATCCTAATAGATGGTTAAAGGATCTCCTTAGCATCAAAATCAGATGGAAAAATGACAGTAATTCGTGTAATTACTCATCAGATTTAATTATAGGATTAGAGTACATAGACAGGGGTTATGCCAATTATCAAAACTATATAGATCACAAATCCAGTGTTGCAACATTCACTACTCTGGAAAGGACTGTGCACGAGAACAAATTGAAATCTACACTGAGGACCAAAAGATGATTTGGATACCTCCTATTATCCACTTCAAGGGACTTATAGACATTCCCCTAGGGCAGAAGAATTCAAACTTCTTAAAACATATCCTTTGCCTACAGGTAATGTGAATTACGATCCTTATGCACTAGCCAAGTTCACGATACTTAGCATTAAACAGTTTAAACCCCAATACACTTCATGTCCAGAGTAATCCATGAGAAATTCAGTAACAAAGCGCTGGACATACCTTCAGTAGTCTCCCATGAAATGCCTCCAACAAAGAGTTTCCTATCACAGGAAGGGGGCACCCAAAAAAAAAAAAAAAAAAAAAAAAGCCAGAATTATTCTTCACTAGACAATATCGCGTCATCTTCTAATAGCTCATATTCGCGCGCGCGCAAATCCAAGGAAAGAAAAAATTAAAAACCCAAGCGCGCCGCAGCTTCGAAATCCCCCCAATTCGTCTAAAACTTCTGCAAAAAATCCGAATCAGACAGCTCCCGAAGCCCTAGCGAGCTAACCTCGAAGAAGAGTCGCGGTGCTCCACCGGACGCCTCCTGTCGGTCTCTTCGCCATCGCCGCCGCCGCCGAACGAGTCCACCTCGCGCCCCGAATACCGCCGCTCCGCTTGCTGCTGCTGATGATGATGATCGTGGTACTGTCCAAGTCGCCGATCGTCATAGACTTCCTCTCCGCCGTCGAAGGAGAACGGGTTGTCTTCCTCGTAATGGCCCGGGCCCCCGTAATCCTCCATCTCCGCGCGCGCAGCTCGCCGCCCGACCGGCCGGTTATCCTCGCCGATCTTCCCTCGATGAGCGTGGAAGTCGAGCGGAGGCTTGCGCAGAGATTGCCGAGGGGCGCTCGATTGGACTCCGACTGTTGGAAACCCTAAGTCAGCGGTCGCGCCAATGCAGTGCAAAAGCTCGAGCTGCTGTTGGTTACCATATTCCTCAGTTTTGATTGGGCGAAAGAAATTACCGGGAAAGGAGAAAACGGAGGGCTGGGATTAAAATATTTTATCTAATTACTCGACCAAAAATAATAAATAAATATATGTTTATATATGTGTGTGTGTGTGATTGGGAATTATGAAAAAGAGAGAAAAAGAAACGGACAGGTGGAAAAAGGAAAATGAAAGATTCTTAATCCACGTCACTGTGCTGGAGCTTTCCAAAAGTGTCCAAATAAGCGGAATAGAAAAACCAAATTTGGAAAATGACGCATCATGTGATTTAAGTACCATTTTTGCGTAATTATAAAGGACATTAATTGCAAAGAGGAGAAAAAATAACTTTTTTTCTTTTGCCAGAATAAAAATGACGCAAAGGGTTCGTGAATTTTGACTAAATATGCAATATCGATCTTATTTTTTTATTTGTTATGTATATAATATACATTTGTGAATTATTGAAAAGAAAGAAAAAATAAATGGAGAAGCGAAAAAGGAAATTGAGAGATTCTTAATCCGCCTCATTGGGACCTTTCCAAAATGGTCAAAATAAGCGGAAAAGAAAACTAAATATGGGGATCTTCCAATGGAGACAATCCATCAACCTGCGATGAAGAGAAAAGGATGGGGAAAAATAACTATTCAAAAAGAAAATGACATGAACTCTATCTTAACATACAATGACAATTATTAATTTTTAATTTGTTCAATATGGTTAATGAAATTTTACTTAATATGCAATCCAAACTTTTGATTTGTTTAGTGTGACTCTTAAATTTTTTGTACATGTTCGATTTAATCATCAGATTATATACAAATATTTGATATTGTCCCTAGATTTGAATTAATGGAAAAGTAATATTGGATCTTTTCATATAGTCAAAGACCCAAATTGAACTTTATTTACAAAAGTTCAATGACGACGTTGAACCGATAAAAAGAAAATGTACATTAGACCAAACTTTAAAGATCATTTGTGTAATTCCCACTAAAACACCAATGAAAACAACCTTTATAGCTATTTGAACATAAGAATTGATGCCAACAAGAGGTTGGGGCTAGGCTTGAGCTAATTTTTCCCATAAAATTTGTTAAAAATGTCATAAATGTGTTGCGATTTTGCTAACTCAGTTTTAAACATTTCAATTTTACTAAAACATTCTTATGTTTTGTCAATTAACTTAATCCGGTCAATTTTGGCCGGAAATCACCGACATAAATGTCAATCATCCTACATTGCACAGTCGACGTTAACAATGATAATTTTTTATCTTTGTTTTTTCCCTTTTTCTCTTATTTCCTTTTTCTTCTTTCTTTTCCTTTTTCCCCATCAAGCCTTGTTGATGGCTAGCAAAGGTCATCAACCAAAGGCGAGTGTGGGCCACCCTTGCACCGATCCAGCATGGCTTTTGCTAGCCCAAGCCCCTGCATCCCTTGCTTGAGGCCAAGGTGGGCAAACCTCTACCGGCCATTGACAAGGCCCAACGGAGGGAAAAGGAAAAAGAGGAAAGAAAGAAAGGGCAACAAAATAAAAATAAATAATAAATGAATAGAAAAATTTTAAAAATTATTAAAAATAGTTAACATTAGCGTAACCCATGCCCCGTAGGACAACCAACATCTATGTGGGCAAGTTTTCGAACAAAATTGGTTGGATGGTCCCAATTGGCATAACGCGAAAGGTTTAAGATTTAATTGACTAAATTAATAAAAGTGTAAAATGTTTAGGATTTTTTGGATAATTTTCCCAACTTCTCCCAAAATGATAAAAGCATGGGTAAATTCGACTTGGGAATCTAGTTGAACCGAGTCTCGTCTAAAGAATCCAGTTGAACCGAGTTTCATACTTTATGGCCCGAAAAAACCAAGTATAGTTTTTGGGCTAATTTTTATTTTTTCTTATCGTGAATGATTCTTACATATAATTATAGAGAAAACATTTGAATTTGGCATTCACCCTCCCATTTATGAAAAGAAATTGTCCTCGACCTTCTTATCTTTTATTATTTCGTTGAAATCTATTCCTGTAAATCAAACTCTAATCCCCCAAGACTAGACTGATCTTAGAAATGCACAACACTAATTCCCTAATTCAGAAGACGATAACCACGCATTTTAGCGGGCTTTAGTTATCCACCCCGTCGAGCCACGTAATCATTTCCCGAACATCATGGTCTTTGCGGCCCGCGAGAGAATCGCAATAACAAGCGGGATTGAGACAAGACCGAATGCAAAGAAGCAACGACGGCCTCGACCGGCCGATCGAAAATCACGCGAAAAAGGAGAATATCGCGCATTCCGATGTAGAAATTAATTATTATGCAATCGAATGGAAATGTCAATCGCAAATCCAGTTCAATCCCCACGAGCTGTGTCTATCGTGCTGCTAAGATTCCCATATGTAAGCATGGTACTCTCTTTCATTTATTACTTTATTTCTCATTGCTTTTTATTGTGGATCAATTCATTGAGGGACAAGTATAACATAAATCTTAAACAGTGTAAAAAATATGCATTCAAATCCTAAAATATTCAAAAAGTACAATTAAGTTCAAAAACTTATCATAGAAGTGCATTCGAGTACTAAAATTTTCGAAAGATATAGTTAACGAAATAACTTAATTAGACTAATTTGATATATTTTATGACTCAATTGTATTTTTTGAAAAAATTTAGATCTCAAAAGCATATTTACGATAAGATTTATAACTTAATACGCTTTTTAAAAAAAAAAAGAATAAATTGCATTTCCGTTATAATTTTTAGGATTTCTAATGTATTTGTCTTATTCCTTAATAAGCATAGATACGTTTGGAGTTCAAAAACTTTCTATTGGCTAATCCCTCATTGTCACAAATTACCCATGATTATTGGATACTCCCAACTCTCAAGAACGACAAGGCAGCCAAAAGGAGCTCACGCACTCTTGGCTTGCGTCTTTGTGATACTAATATCTAATCCCATAGAATCGATTCAACTATTGAGGAATAAGCTTGTGTGTATAGATTACTATTAGACACGACATATTGAAAAACTTAAAAATTCGGATCATATTGAATAAATTAAATGTTTAGGGATCACATTGTATACATGACCAAAGTTCAGAGATCATTTTTGTGCCCTTTTTCCATAAACAAATCTCCAGTTGTGGCCACCACGTTATAGGAATAAATTTGCATGGAACCCGATTCCAATCCGGAAGAGAACGTGGAGGGTGCACCTTTCGGCCAGGCACATTGGGCCGGCCACACCATAAGAGGAGTAAATGAATAATCGGAGAGCATTATCTGATTCCATCTCGCCAAAGCCAGACCCCACATGTCATCTGTATCCAGCCACCTTGTTCATGATTTTGCCTTCATGCATGAAAAAAAAGATAACAAAATCAATATGAAAAAGATCGACCGCAATCACTACATCTGATCCGATTGTTTTGCGGAATAAAAATGAATAATTTATAAAATATCTTCTCAAAAAAATTGCTCGTATTATTTATAAAAATAAATAAATGGTAAACATTTTCTTTATTATCGATAATGAAAATAAGTTTCGTTAATTAATTAATTCAAGTAAAATAATTTTTTATTATCTATTTTTGCGAAATAAACGGAATGTAAATGGGTTGAATCTTTCTAACAGCACAATAATTTTCCATGTGATAGAAAATGGTCATGTTATGTTATATTATTTAAAATGAAAGCGAATTAAGCTTTTGACTAAAATTTCGTATGAAGCATAAATGGGCCCCAAGCCTTTTCCCATAAGGCGAGGCCGTGGCGGGGCCCATCTCTTTGACGTTGAAATCCGATCCGATCCGATCCAACGGCCGCGAAGTGTAAATCTAGTGGGCCGCGACAACGGTCGCAGAAAATAAAATTGTGCCCCCCACTACTAAGACAAGAGTCACGGGGGGCAACCCCTCGGCGACCAGTAACGGTCCGCCACGTGTCCCCCCCGGATGGGGGGACCTCCCGGAGGAGCCCCTTCTTTCCCCCCGTCACCGCCTCGTTAGGTTAGCAAGCGACGAAGGCGGGGCGGCCCAAATTAGTAATTACGCAGGAGGATAGGAGGGCCGGCGGGCGATATCCGAGCAAGAGACCGGTCACGTGCTCGGCGGGGCCCCGGAATCGTACGGCCTACGCGGCAGGGGACGTGCATCCTCTTTAAACCGAGGGAATCCTTCTCTCTCTCGCTCGCTTAAACAAACGACTTTTTTTTCTTCCTTTTTTTTAAAATTTACATCGAAACCCGCATATTCCTAAATTACAGCATCGATGTTTTTACCGATTTCATATCTTTCTTTTTTTTAATGTTATAAAATTGGAACTCGCTAAATTAGTATTGGAAAAGAGGAATTGCTTTCTATCGATCGGATTCGATTTATTTCTTTTTAATTATAATTGATTGTCATTGAATAAAAGGCGTCGGAATTCAATACTTAATCCATTGAATTTGGATTATTTCCATTTAACAAGTCTTGAACTGAGCTTGCACCAAAATTCATGCCTCGATGTTCCTTAACTAATATGACCGCTTATCGATTTAATAATCCAAAAGCATTTCATTTAAATTTATGGAAAGTTGAGTTGATATTTGTGATTGATCATTCTTCTCTCTCTTTTCTTTTCTTTTATTAAGTTTTGGTGCGATTGATGATTCTCCATTGGAGTTGTAATTTATGAGAATTTACTAGTAGAGGTCTTTTGGTACTTGGATGGCTCTTCACCAATGCCAATCTATACACTGATAGTTTATTTGGATAAACAGAAATGTCGCAATACAAAAGAACATAACCACGTGCCATGAGGTTTTGAATTCACACGACGAGAGTAATTTAAGAGCTCTGGTAGGCAACTTTTGACACCATCCATGAATAAAATTTCACCGTACTTCTGAAGAAAAGTTTACAGCAATGTAAAAAAGCAACCATAATGCCCTTGATTGGTACTCCACTTTATCCCTAAATTTTCAATTAACTCAATTTAATTTTTGAAATTTATGAATTGAACCAATGCAACTGTTCTAGACAATTTGGTCAAATAGACATTCAGCGTGTTGATCCAACTTAGTTTGTCAAGCCCATCATCATCAACACCATTACCGATCGTTGGCAAAGATTTAAGGCATTCGACAAACGACTAAATTAATTCAATTAAAAGCGTACAAGGACTGGATCCAACGATATTAAAATCCGATGGACCAAATCAAAAAGGTCAGCTAAAGAAGAGTATGGAAACTATTTCTCTGACGTTGCCACTAATGGAAGTTTGAAGGACTAAATATACTTAGAATCAGGAGGGGGGGGCTGAATTGCAATTTACACAGGATCCGAGGGACTTGGGTGCAAAAAAAGGGGGAGGCGTCTCCGCTGTCCCCACACTCTCTCTCTAAACCCGAGCCATTGGACTTTTCTCTCTCTACAGTCGTAGGCTTTTCTCTCTCTCTATCTTTCTCTCTCTTTATGACGCCGTTAGAATCGGTCCATCATCAATCATCTTCCCTCTCTCTTACATCAAAGCTCGCTCCTTTTTCTCCTCCCTCCCTCTCTAGTCTCTCTCTAGAATTTCATTCCTATTTCTTCCAACTCTCTCGCTCTCTCAACAGCTGAGAATCCGAATCTGTGCCTCATTTTGCCATGGCGTCCGTTAAGGATAACCAGCTGCCCCCGGGCCTCGTCTCCAACCTCCAGCAGGTCCTCTCCCGCCGCAAGGAGGAGGACGGCGGAGGCTCCGGCGATCCCCCCGCCGAGGAGTCGATCGAGCCTTCCACCTCGGACTCCGCCCCCGGCGGCGCCGGCGCCGACGATTGCTCGAAGCCGATCGTCCTCGTCACCAACAGCGATGGAATCGAGTCACCGGGACTCGCTTGCCTCGTCGAAGCTCTCGTCCGCGAAGGCCTCTGCAATGTCCATGTCTGTGTTCCTCAATCGTAAGTCTTTCTCTCTCTCGCTCGCTCGCTCGCTCGCCGTTTGAAATTTCTCTCGGCTCCTTTGCTCGTCCTTCTCTCGTTGATGTTGCTCTTCTATTTGGATTGGCATGTGATGCTGCATTAATTACGGCTTCGCTTTCTATTATTGCCCGAATCCTTCAGCCGTATTGTCTCTGTTTGGAATATACTTGTCCTCTGCGATCGAGTACCGAGATTCTGGTTGTTTGGCCGTTCCGTCACGACTTTCCTTACAGTATGCTTGCGATGCTGATTTCAATCAGCGCAGTGATTGTTAAAAATGACATTTTTTTCGCTCCTCGTTATCTGAATTTTTCTCAGCTTTCTTCGCACTTAACCCCCTTCTTCAATTGAGCGGCGACATTTTCTTCTCCCTTTCTGTTCAGCTCCTATTTTATTAATTTTGACCCTGGAAGGATGCTTTGGTGCATTACTTTCAGTTTCTGTTAGTGATTGTTAAATCTTTCGTTTGGCATTGTTTAGGGACAAATCGGCCTCAGGTCATTCTGTGACTCTTAGAGAAACGGTTGCTGTGACATCCGCCGAAATAAATGGTGCCGTGGCTTATGAAGTTTCGGGTGGGGCTGCTACTTGAGCTCATGACTTTCGATGATTTATGTTGCTTTTGCTTTAGGGAATCTGAATGTATGAAGTGTTTAAAATATATTCATAAGTGATAAATGTGGCCACATCCGGATCTGGGTATTTTTTCTTTCAGTTGGCTAACCTCTGAGGTGTGGTTAGTTTGTCACTTTTGAACCAATTTTATGTTCTCCTATTCCATTATTCTGTCTGGATGGGAAGCAATGAAAGCACGAACACTATATATTGAAATTGGATCTGTAAATTTTGCCTGTACCGCATGCGAGTAACTTGTTGAAGTTGGAACTGCTTGCTTATAGCTGTATACCTTTGGCATTTTACTTTTGGCCAGGGACTCCTGTGGATTGTGTCTCATTAGCATTATCTGGAGCGCTTTTTTCATGGTCGAAGCCTTTATTGGTTAGTGTCTGATGCTACTAGTGTAATTCTGTCCTTTGGTTTTAATATTGGACATGTTTGAAGTTTTAATCTTTTCTTTTGTATTCAGGTTATTAGCGGAATCAATAGAGGTTCAAGCTGTGGCAATCAAATGTAAGCATAATTTGCTTGTATCTTCTGAATTGACAAAGCATAACTATGCCGTAGACTTTCAGAAACAATGAGTCATTACGTTGTGAAAAGTCTGAATTAAGACTCTGGCAGGTTTTACTCTGGTGTCATTGCTGGAGCTAGAGAAGCATTAATTTGCGGTATACCATCTTTGTCCATATCACTGAACTGGTAAGCTACCACCACTCTTTGTACTATTTGAACATATTGTCTTCTTCATCTTCTTCTTTTTCTTTATAAGTTTTTCCTAAAGATTCAATGTTAATAGGAAAAAGGATGAGAGTCAAGAAAGTGATTTTAAGGACGCAGTCGCTGTCTGCTTACCGTTAATAAATGCAACTATCAGAGATATTGAAAAGGGAACTTTTCCTAAAAGTTGCTCGTTGAATATAGAAGTTCCAACATCTCCCTTGACCAACAAGGTTTGTGTTCTGAAGTTCCTTGAAATGCGCTGCGACTATAATAAGTATGGTTTATGTTATCCTTTCTTGTGCATATAGAATTGTGTATGAGACGACACTTGGTGGCTATGACTTGTGCACATCGGTTCCTCTGGATAATGCCATCCTTTTCTACTTTAATAATTCGCAAACTCCAGCAATGGCTGCATGCATACACGGCGATTAATCCTTGTTTTGAAGAACTTTATGCTCTGATCACCCCTCTGTTGGTTAGGTAGCATTCTTAGGCCTGAAAATTCAGTCGGTCAAAGTTCTCTAATGAATGTTGCACTTATATGTGGCCTCTTCTTACCTTTTCGTGGCATGAGTTGATTTTAGGAAGTCACTTCATCTGGTGATTAGTTTTCGTGCACTTTAATCACCTCATAAAATGCATAGTTGGCAGCAGAACATAATTTTCTGTCCTTTCTACTCCTGCTTATACCTTTGCATCTACCCAAATTTCCCTGACATGCTGGCAAATGGCAACACCCAAATGCTCATATAAATAGCGTGGAAACGTTACTGCAGAGGCATTTCCAGACCTGAAATGTCTCCCTTGAGTTGAACAGAAAACATATATTTATTTATAATAATACGCTGAAAGGTACCTGCAAAAATATTTAGTTAGCTGAAGATCTCAAGGTCCATGAGAAGGAGTTTACACTCTATGTTAATGTTGAGGGCGAATGATTGTGTTTCTATATTATGTTCTTCAATTCTCTCTTGGACATCATCTCGGTTGATCTGTATTTCTTAGTACTCCTGGTTGTTGTTGATAACCAATCAATCTTGCGTGTGGCTTCCACCTTTCGGGAGCTCAATATAGTACTTGATCTTCAATACTTGTTCCTTAGGATGATCTCATTCAGATATTGATGCTTTTGAGCTTGTGCTTTTGTCTAGTGTTCATTTTTAGTGAAGCAAAAAGAATTCCCCCTGTAGGTGCATAACTTTTTACTCTCTATTTCCTAATATGGTGTAGGAAAAAATAATCATGTTTTGCATGTCTCTTTGGCCTTCAACGCCTCTTTGAACATGGAAGACAGCACTGTGACTTTGTTTCAAATATTTTTTTGCATTGGTAGTCTGTTTATATGCTATTTATACTTGATTGACAGGGTTTCAAAGTTACAAAACAAAGTTTTTGGAGATCCACTCTGAACTGGCAAGCCGTTTCAGCTAATAGGCATCCATCTTCTGGGCATTTCATGTCCAACCAACAAAGCCTTGGTCTCCAACTTGCGCAGCTCAGTCGAGATGCATCTGCTGCTGTGAGTACCTTAAATTGAGGAGAACTGCATATGCTTTTGTTATGTGGGCAATTAGGCCGTGTCCGTTTAATTCCCCTCTTATGACATCCATTACTCCTCTCAGGGTGCAGCTCGGCGTTTAACCACACAAAGGAAAAGTCTTGTTGAGATAGAATCAGTTGGTGCTGCTGGGAAATCTGACACAAACCGAGTGAAGAAGTTCTTCAGATTAGAGGTAAGGAGAAGTTACTAACTTCTGTTGTAGCTAAAAGTAATTTGTGAACGCCTACCAGATTCTGCAATCATGAAAATTACAGCTTGCAAATTGCATTTGCTCTCTGGTCTCCAGTGGTTGCAACATTCTTTTTCTGTCTTGCTGCAATGAAAATAGTCAGTGTTTTCATGGCCGAATTGGAAGATTTTCTAAACAGATCCTATTAATCTGGGTATTTTGGCCATTTGACGTTTTGAACTGTTTTATTTCCTGTTAAGTAGTTCTCTGTATATGAAATGTTATGTTGATTGTCGGTGTTTGTGGGAATACACAGTTCATGCACAGAGAGCAGGATGATGCAAATGAAGAATTGGATATCAGCGCTCTGGAGAATGGATTTGTAAGTTTACCTACTGTGCCTCCTTTCTTTGAGATCTTCAAAATGCGCAAGTAAAATATTTAACTGAAGTCCCAGCATGGCCACGCACGATTCTTTCACACCTAATCAATGGGAAAGAAACCTGTCCTTGGAGTTAGTCCTTCATTAATTTAGAGTAAACTGTTGTCTATGGTTAAAAGATATTATAGGCGGCTTATATCGATCTGTTAATCACATCTTGGTTAATTGTTGGAGTTGAGAAGGTAGGAGCTCTAGAACTGACTATCAAGAATAACTACTGTAAATGTTTGGTGGTAAGCAAATTGAAATTCAGAGGATCATGTAGCTGCGACAAATCTAGTGTTCTATTGCAAACTTGAAATATGTGACAACTTTCAGCATTTAGGAATCAGGTGGATGAGTTCATCTTGGTGGCTACCTGGAAAAGACACGGATTAATTTTGGCGGGCCCTTACAATCTTGAATGCCTCTATTTGGGAACCGTGCATCTATTGAAAAATTTGATTAATTCTGATCTCCACTGGGTTATCTTCTTTTCTGACAGACGTTGGGTGGTTGGGACTCTGCTGGTCATCCTTGAACTTGCTTGGACGCTGTAGTCTTTTAATGTCACGATCTAATTTGCAGTGGGATAATTATGCCATACATCTATTTCATAGTTGATCCATAATAGGACACTCATTCGAGAGCGGACACCCCTGCTGCACAAATGTCAAGAATATGACTATTAGAAGCTCTTGCCATTGTATACAATCGGATGCTATGGAAAGATAAAGGCCATCTTAAGTTGGAGACTTAGTGAATATGCTTGTAATTAGACTGCCAACAATGAAAAGATGAAATACTTTTTTGGTTGCTAGGATGTCTCACCTCAAAGGTCCACCTTCTTCTAATTCAATTTCCCTCTGATGTAACAGGTAGCGGTCACGCCTTTATCGCTTTCTTTAAAGGAGCAGGAAGATGCTGCAGCCGCTACATCAGACTGGATTTCCTCTTTGCTTCAAAGAGAGCAATAAGGCTTTGCCGAATTCAGCGAACATGCAATCCTGTATACATCTGAGATTGTAATGCTAGACTAGTTCTTAATTGATTTAAGATATGCTTAATTTTTTTCAATACGTGTTTCTAAGTTGTTGTTCGCTAGCTAAATTATTGGTGGGGTTTGTGCGGGGGGTTTGCAGTTTCTTTTTGACAATGACCGAACTTGAGCACAGGGGTTCAAAATACAGACCCTCTGTTTTTCCAAGATTGTTTTGTTGTCGCTTTTCCTGTTGCTTTCTTTCTTCACTTTAGCGGAGGAAAGTTGGTGCTTTTGCATTTGGGTTCTTGACAGTTGAATGATTGATCTGTCTACTTTGAGTATTGAGTAATATATCTAGTGCATGCCTTGCTTTACCCTCTCTTTCATGGCTGGAGCAGAACTTTTCCAATCCAGGTCAAGCTCATGATGTCATTTCCTTTGTTCCAAAGACATGATGAAGACGGTCCTTTCTCATCGATACAATTGCATCGCTTTGTGGGGCATGCCGATGCTTTCTGCGTAATGAACGACATCACTAACTAGAATCTGGGGGAAGAAATTGAATGCATTGACTGGAAAAGAGGCTACGCCTCGTCGGATCCTGTTTGTGGAGGAATCGGTCCCTTCCTTCTTTGTGAAGGGGTAGACAGCGCTGAAAGATTTAAATTTTTTAACCATTCAAAACTACGACTATGTGAGCCGGCACGCTTTAAATGGGTCGTCTTGTTAATTGACCTTTCCGAACTTTGAAGACTGCCAGTATTATATACATGTGCACGTTGGTACGCAGCGGGCGCTCTTCTTTTCCTCGTCAAGGTGAAATATCAACTTATGACATGTCTGATGCGTTGCACGTACGTGGCAAAGTGGAGTGCCGTATATATCTTATTGAAATATCACCTTTCGTACTTATATTAGTAAATTTCATTCATTTTCAGCCTTACTTCTTCGCTTAATTTCAATACAGGGTAAATCGAGGGTTACCCGGGACGAGAGATTCCACGGCATGACGGTCATCGTGGGCGTGCTTCCAACTACGAATTATGACCAGGTAAAGAAAGCAAAACAAGTGATCGAGAGCGTCAAAGGAACTCCCTTTGGCCAGTCTTCCTCAACAAAGTGGGAAGACGACGAAAATAGACTAGGAAATCGCTCGACCCGCGGACACGTAGATGGCATTTGACTGCATTCCATTGGCGGAGTTGTTCCATGCATGCAAACTACTAGGTTAGTCCGGCGTTTCCCCCTCGACGGCAGGTCGTCTTTGGAATTTTTCCACCCCCCAAGTTCTCGTTGTTGGAAAAAACAACGCGCGAAGCAGTTGGGAAAATAGAAAATTCGAATGCGTCCGAGGAAATATCTAATAGAAAGTTCTGTATGCCAATAGGAGCACCTGTGCGTTGTGCCATGAAATCTTGGTAAGAGATACAAATGAACAAATAAAGAACCGTGTTGCCTCATGTGACGATCTACAACAATGTTATTCTGTACCGTCTGGGGACCTAAGTCAGGCCTAAATCTGTCATCCCTGTAATGAATTTCCCCCGGGACCGGAACGCGTCAAAATGGGCGATCCGTCGAGACCGGGAGGAGTATCTAGCGAATCATGTACACTGCGGGCTGGGTCGCCCCATGTAGGCGATCCGAGGTGAGAGGTGGAATCTAGGACTGGGACGCGGTGATGGGATAGGGCCGTTACAGGTTAAGGAACTGTTGGCGCCGAGGCTCCTCCTCGGAGATAGCTTCAGTTGCTCGAGCGCCTGGAACTGGAGGCTCTCCGGATACTCTCTCACACACCCGATTCGCGGGCCTGCTCCCGTGCTCCATTTCTGTCTCAGCAGCTTCCCCGACTTACAGACCGGTTTATCTTCCTCGGCCTTGGTTCCGTCGGGAGCCTCGTTGTATGCGGTCGAGATTGCAAAACTTGCATTTGATGTGTCTTTGCTGTCTCTAGGGTATTCGGACAGTTCCTCATGAGCGAGTTTCGGCAGAATTTCATCGTCGGTTGCACATCGCTGTGGCATAAAAGAATGGACGTGAGCTTTAAACTAGTGAAGAAATGGTTTAGCTCAATAAGAAGCTGCTGAATCCACGCTTAAGACGTCCGGAATTTACCTCGACATTGGTCAAGTCCACATTGTGTTCTCGAAGAAAGCTGATGAACTCCATGAAATTCTCTTCCGTTGGGTGATAGTGACCACTGTAAGGCCATATCGCCTGCAACACGAGCGAAACGAGAGATGATAAAGAACACCGACAGCGATGGCTGATATGTTTATCTTTAGATTTAAGCTGCTGGTACGGGCATATATATGTATCTGTCAAAGTTGAGGGTACCTTGAGGATGCCGTTGTGCGCGACCAATCTTCCAGCTGCGGTGGTGGCTCCTCCTGCCAAGAAGCTAGAGTGCTGAAATTGACCTTTTATCTTCTGCCCGATGTACAAAATCCTCGATGTGCTGAGGACAAAGATCCATTTCGATCCCTCCACCGTGTTAAGAGGCGCGCCGCCTTGTCTATAAACAAGCTTTCCCTTCTCTATGATCACTTCATAAGCTTTCCTCTCTTTCTGCAAGAAAGACGAAGCACAAACATGTATCAGACAATATAGCGTCGAAGACGGAGCTTCTCTGGTCGAGAGCAATTTGAGTCCTTACTCTGCTGTACTTACAGGTCCGAGATATGTGACGCGCTGATGCTTAAGAGCGTTCCTCGAGCATTTCTCGAGATTCACTTCTTTTCCATCTCCAACGTCCAACCTTCAATTTTGCAGATGCGAAGTTAGAAGCAGATCCCGGTATGGCATACCGTAGCTTTGTTGTTTATCAAGGATTTACCAGTAAAAGAAAGGTTGTGAGCTCTCACTTGGAAACCAGACATTGTAGTAGAACTGTAGATTGTGTCCGTAACGATGACACGGGTCGATCTGCAGAAGATGAGAAAAGTTCAATGGTTAATCAATCCACCCTCCTACTTGATTGATGTCGGATCAGCCTATAAAAGACATTCAAAGACCTTTAAAATCAAATTCAGAGGGTTGAAGAAGTTTTCAATGGCTGTGGTTGACCACATCATTGGGGGACAATGGTATAGAAAGCAGGGAAATTTGGTCAAAAAAGCTATTTGTATTGATTAACTTGGTTCTCAGTTCTCATCTTGGAAAAATTCTTCTATCAAAAGAACTAGTTCCACTCAGCTCATCTGATCAAAATGTCTTATGCTAGTTGCAAAAACAAAGGATAATACCCCGCGACGGTAATTGTTGATTCGGTAGTAATTTTGTTAATATGTGTAGTGATTTAGTGTTAGTAAGTCTCGTTCTCGAGACTGCAGAGAAAGCCCACAAAATAGGGAAAGAAGATCGTGGTTGCCTATATGGCATCAAGAACAGGTGCTTACAGCTTCAAGCCAGTGTCTTAAGGCTAGTTTCTGGGCTTTCTCATCCTTGGAAAGACCCTTCCCTACCTGCAAATCCCAATCTGAATCATACAACTGAATACTTCAAAAAACAAAACGAAGAAAAAAATTGTTTTTTTTTTCCCTGCATTTGTTGTCGAGAAGATTGAACCCAGCAAAGAAACAAAGAGATCAAAAAGTTTCTCTGACATGGAGGAAGAGGATGAGAATGAGAAACGGGTTGGGGATTTCAGCTAATAAGGTCAAGAAGGGCAGCAGCATATATTGATGGGAACAAGTCAGCAGTCAAGATTAATCATTCAATGATGAGAATGAATTCAAATGGTGAGCAAAAAGGCAAGAACCAGAAGAAAAGAATTACCTTTGCAGCTCGTGTCATTGCCCTTGCCCACCTTGAGACAGCAGTTTCTGGCTTTTCAGTGTCATAGTAAGAGATGGAACTCTGTCGAAGCTCTGTAAAATCACACAATCTCCACCTGCAACACATCAGGAGAGACATTTACATGATGACAAAATCATCACAACCCAAAAAATAAAAAAAAATAGCATAAACCCTTTGACCATAACTGCAAGTAGGGATCAACTACACCTTACCAGAGCTCCTCAATAACAATTGCGCAATCTGCAAGGTTCCGTCTTGTTCGGTAACTCTTGTAAACTTTCTGAAGCGTAATGGCAGCCGCATTGAGCTCTTTGGCCAGCATTGGAGAAATCGAATCCTCGGACTCAGATATTGTCTTGTCGGAATAATATAAGTCGATGAACTTGCCCTTATCAATGAAGTATTTCACTTCTAGACCAATGCACTTCAACAGAACTCGAGTCATCTTTTTGTATTTCGCGTCCAGAGGTTACTTCTACTACCACTGTTTTGTCTGCATTTCAAGATTGGAAATTGGGTTATGAGTGCTTCAAGATTCTGTTAAGGATGAAAGATGCAGAGTGCCATGCTGTCATCTGACGAGAAATTCAAGAATCACGAACTCAACATGATTGAAGAGAACATTTTGATCTGGAAATCAATCTGAATCAATAACAATAATCCCAGTTCTCATTTTACTGGGACGAGTGCAGACATCCTCATTTGATCTAGCTCTTCATTTGAACAAGATTCTGTCATGTAATGTCCCACCATTTTCATCAAACACATGCAGCAAGAAGAAAGCTTGGAAATTTTGCAGTTCTTGGAGTCTCAGAATTACTCGAATGAGATGATTAAAAGCACAACATCCCTTCTATGAATAGAGTCTGAAAAGCCAAGAAGATAATTTGTGCATGATTCAGCAGACCAAGAAGCAAGGATATTACAAAACTCACCCAACAGACTCGATGAACAGAATCTGAAACACAAGAAAGTGAACGAGACCATGTCCACAGAGAGAGAGAGAGAGAGAGAGAGAGAGAGAGAGAGTTTACCTCAACAAAGCCAAAAAAGCAAAAAGCTGAGTGTTGTTCAACCAAGCATAACATCAGTGTTCGTATGCCTTTGAATTCTTCTGAACCGACCAGGTTCCGTTTTATACAAGCAGCCAGCCACAGCCACTTGAACGTGGAGCCCACTATGTTCGTGCAAAAAAGACAGCATTCAGACGGGGGGGCTTGGTACAGGGAGATATCCTCGTACCGTGCGGGCAAAGGCCATTGGCTTTATCGTAGTGAATCTACTCCGTAATTTTTTTTTTTTGGCAAAAGGAGAATGAAGTTTTTCGTGTACCTATTGCTAGTGACATCCTGTATTTTGTGGTACGTTGCATTGCTTGTAATATTTTTCGGCGGTAAGAGGTCTTATCTTATAAGTCACTTCAGGGTCGAAGCGAGAAAGTTTTGATTTTCAAGGATTTTTATTGGAGGTGAAAACCAAAATTTATTACATCGAATGTTTAGGAATATTCGGCATTGACCAAACGTCGACCTCATATCTAAAGTCTTATATTTGATTGATCGACGTGTCTTGTATGAATGGTTTAGCACGAGATGGTTTCTTAGTGAACTACTTGATTCATTTACATGTAGATGATGTTTGATTCAATTTGCTAGACGGCATTAGTCACGCTCAAGATCTGATTGGTCTTACGTTTGCTCATTGACAAAAGGTTTGCTGTAGAAAATGGAACGCAATGAGGAAAAATCATTGCATGAAGTTGTGACTAAAGTAGGAGATAACTTATCCATGGTAACAATCTACTTGTCAAATCTCCCTTTTTCATAGAAACTTCACACCATGTAACACCCAAATTGCTCGTCAAACCCATGATGTTCTGGGAAATTAGTAATGTGAATCTAGCAAACTCGTGGTTTTGAACATGAAAATTTCAAGATTTCAAGTAGTTCTAGCACTTTCATAGTTTCTTGGGCAAGAATTGGTCAAGCAACCAAAAAAGGGGTGCGTAGGTAATGGTTGTGTTCTTCGCTTCTTATAGTTTATCGGTGTTCAAGTTCACGCAACGCGTTTGTATAATCAAGTCTCTCCTTTTGAAAATGCGAGAATTCGATTACAAAATGGCAAGAACAACTCTCATTACTATTATCCACCGACAGTGGAAGTTGATTCTCGATAGAGTTAACTAATGCGTGGAAGTTCAATCCGCTAAAAGTAAGCGTGTTTGCGGGGTTTATCCCTTTTATTAGCTAATTTATTTGATTTTGTAGGAGAATATCTAGGAATGTACTAAAAGTGCCTCCTACTAAAAATGTAAATGTTGAAAATTCTAGAAGTGGAACTTCTACCGAGGAGAAGACGGGTAAAAAGATCAACCCACTGGATTAAATGAAATTATAACATGCACTACCAATGTAAAAAGAGACTATAATGCGAATCTCACACTAACAATCGAATCAATGGCGAAATAAGACTGTTTCTAGAAAAGTATTTTCGTACCGGTGATGTATGCTAGAATTACTCATAAATTAATAGAAGAGAATGTCTTAATAAAAGAAAGATAAATTACAAAAAAAAAAAATCCCGCATTTTCATCTAGGGATAAGCATACATTTTTAAAAGTAGAGGATGGAAAACATAAAAATAAGGGAAAATTATGTAGTTTTGCTTAATTAATAATTCCTTAAAAAAATGGCCTTTTTAAGAAGCCTTCAAAGCGTGAGTTTTTTTTTTTTCCACAACCATTCTTTATCGTAAAACATGATCTCCGTAATTTAATGGGTCAAAGGGTTGGGTGAGATTTTGTCAAAAGGGCACGGTCAACATCCAGAATTTTCTCTTCTCCATTACTAGTCTCCGCCTCCATCCATTCTTTTTCCAATGTTCATTTTCTTTCGTGGCGGCAAATTCCACGTGTACAAAGTTGCCCCTTTCCTTATTTATTAAGATTGAAGTTCGGTAATCTTATGTTCCCCAACGAAAAACGGACCACGGTACGAGAAATTCGGACAGCGTACGCCATCTCTTGTATTGAGAATTTATCGGCTAATGGTGATCGGCCACCGTTTGATTTGGGTACTTGAACAAGTCAATCAACTTGCGTACGAATCTTATGGTTTAACAACGATATCATGATATAATTTTGAAAAAAATGAAATTTTAGGGAGAGGTCTATATGCTTGGTTGACAACAGCATCCCCATGCAACTTCTAGACCACGCGCAATGACTTCATCTATGGCCTGATTCCAGCTGGGGAAAAGGGGACAAGAATGTAAAGCATGGATTGAGCTTTGAATTGTAGCTCATATATTTAATGCTTATGTCAATAGTATATCATGTAATTAGGGTTTTAGGGCAAGTTCTTGAGAGAAAGGTAGTCTAGAAGACGACTAAGTTTTTATCTTTGCTTTCGAGAAGGACTGAGCTCGGGGCATGGAATATAAGCTCATGCAATCTTCTCTTTTGAAATTTCCAAGAAAATACAATAGTTAACGTAAATTTGTTTCGTTTTAGGTACGTGTTATACTTGGGTTGGGGTGGTAGGAAAGGATGCCTTTGGAAATTTAGTTTGATCAAGTCATGGCTATTGAAATCGAAATAACCTAAATCAAACAAGGATTTGGAAATTTAGTTTGATCGAGTCATGGTTGTCGAAATCGAAATAACTTAAAATCAAATAAGGAATTGTGAGTTACTTTTTTTTCATTAACTTTTTATGTTTTTTTTTTTTTTTTTTTTTTTTTTGATCGGGAATAATTTCCATTCATTGCTAAGTGGAAGTTTCATTACATACGTCTCGATACTCATGGCATAAAATAGATACGAGAGGTTGTGGGGGACGGGACACCCAATTGAGTGGGAGTGAACCGGCAAGGTGGGCCTTTGCTACCCAGTCTGCGACCCGATTCGTCTCTCTTGGCTCATATAATAGCTGGACATTGTTAAGTTGGGCCATTAAGTGCTAGCAGTCCTCCACAATAGATTGTTCGGCCCATGGCGCATCAGCGAAGCCCAGCACGTGCAGTACCGCAGCTTTGCAGTCAGAAGCGAGGAGCAGTTTTGAGTTGGGAGTCAGAGCTTTAGTTTCAGATCTGGGGCATGCGAACTCCCTGCTTTTGTCGTGTATCCACGGGAGAGCCATTCTAATGGTTAGGGTTTCTGCTAAAGATGCTGATGAAGCTCGAATTTTTCTTTGTGAAGCCGCTTGGTGAGCAAACCGTGGGCGTCCTTGTAGACCGCAAAGAATCGATCCTTCCATGTCCGAGCTGCTCCAAGCGGCGTCCAGATTGATTTTAAGGGTGCCCAGATCTGGAGGTTGCCAGATCTCCATACGTGGGGTTGTTCTTCCGATGGTGCTGCTTTTCGTCGGGTTCCACTTGGTGAAGTTCTGAAATTCCTGATCTGCTTCATTGATGGTTTCAGCAAGTTTGGGTGGCTGCCCTCTGAAGATTCGAGCATTCCTCTGCTTCCAAATTCTCCAAAGCGTACCAGCAAACCGGGCTTTCAGTTGAGGGGGTGCATCGGAGGTAAGGGTTTCGCTTACCGTTTTCTCCATTCGCGAGATCATTGTTGGTTCGGTATTCACTTGTAATCGGGGATCTGACCATATCGCTTTTGTCTAGGCACAGAGAAGAAAGAGGTGCTCGGTTGTTTTTGGTTCGGTGCCGCACATAGGGCAGCGCGGATCAGGTAAGATCTTCCGTCGGTACAAATTTACTTTGGTCGGGAGGGCGTTGTTGCAGAGCGCCCACATGAAGAATTTGACTTTAGGAAAGATCTGTAGTTTCCAAATCTCGGTCCACAGTCGCCTGGGAGTTTGGTAAGAGCTTGAAGCTGCTTGTGCTGGAGGGTCTGCCTGTTGTGCTCTAAGTGTATTATAACCGCTCTTTACTTGATATATACCTGAGGAGTTGGCTGTCCATTGTAGTCGATCTGGCTTTGGTTGTAGGCTTAGGGGTACTGAGAGGATCTCCTTCACCATATGGTCAGAAAATAAGTCAGCCAGGAGTTGGGAATCCCATTCCCCTGTTTCTTTGTTTATAAGTTCTGATACTAGTGTAGGGTCGGTTCGATTTCTTTGGACCTCCTATCTTCCCGAGATAATAGCCATCTGTCTTCCCTTATTTTAATCTTTGCTTCCATTGCCTACTTCCCATTTAACTTCTCGGTTCGATGAGGTCTCGACCCATGAGAAGACTTTGCCATCCCCATGATGGTCTAGGGCCTTTGTTTGCTGTCCATAGACTCTTCCCAGGAAAATAAAGGCCCTTTAGTAACCTGCTCCACAATGCATTAGGTTCTTGGCTAAGCCTCCATGCTTGCTTTCCTAGTAAGGCTTTATTAAAGTTCACTAGGTCTCTGAAGCCTAGTCCTCCCTTATCTTTTCGCTCTTTCAGGATGTTCCAATTTTTCCAGTGTACCCCTTTTCGGGAGACATTTTGTTTCCACCAGAAGTTTGCAATTCTCCTCTCTATGGCCCGGCAAATAGATATAGGTATTCGAAAGAGAGACATGGCATATTGTGGGAGTGCTTGGATGACCGTTTTGAGTAGGATTTCCTTCCCCACCTTTGAAATGAGTTGTTCCTTCCATCCCTCCAACTTTCTATCTACTTTTGCAAGTATCCATGAGAACATTTGTTTTCTTGTTTGGCCCCAATCCGACGGTATTCTCAGATATTTCCCAGTTTTTTCCATGATGGGGACTCTAAGTTCTGCTGCAATATTTGACTTTAATCCAGGAGGGCCGCCTTTGCTAAAAAAGACTCCTGACTTGTTCAGGTTGATAGCCTGTCCTGAGGCGAAACAATATTGGTGTAGAATATTAGTCAGATTCTGTGCCTCTCTTATGGTACCTTCTAGAAAAAAGATTGCATCATCCGCGAACATAAGGTGAGATAGTGTGGGGCAATGGGGATTTAGAGTAATCCCTTTTATCAAACCCTCCTGCACCGCCTTGGTCATAAGTTGTGATAGAGCGTTTGCCATAATGATGAAGATGTAAGGTGATAGAGGGTCTCCCTGCCTTATACCCCGAGTCGGCTTGATGACTTCGGTGGGTTCTCCATTCACGTTTATCGTGAAGGAAACTGTAGTAATGCGAAACGGACTAGAGAAACCCACTTAGCACGTAAAACCCATATTCAACATATAATTGCATAGGAAATCCCATTCCACCCTATCATAGGCCTTTTGCATATATAGTTTTATGACTGCTTGAAACTTCCTCTTCCTTGTCCTAATTCGGAGCTGGTGCAAAACCTCCTGGACTATGAATATGTTGTCTTGTATTTGACGCCCCTCCACGAAAGCACTTTGTTCCGGCATGATAATGCTAGACAACCAGGGTTTCAATCTATTTGCCATCACCTTAGCAATTATCTTGTAGTTGAAATTGCATAGGCTAATAGGTCTATACTGAGTTAAGCTCTCTGGGTTGGTGACTTTAGGGATGAGGGTAATTTGGGTTAAGTTCATATCAGGGGGGAAGGTACCTTGGTTAAAGAAGGTTGCCACAGTATTGAAAATATCGTCTTGAATTACTTGCCAACTGTGCTGATAGAATAGACCGTTTAGCCCATCTGGCCCAAGTGCCTTTGTAGAACCCATTTGGAACACTGCTGTCCGAACTTCCTCCATTGTTATTGGTCGTACTAGGTCATCATTCATCGCATTTGTGACGGTCCAGGGGCATAACTCTAGTACTGGCTGAAAATTTCGAGGACCAACCGAAGTGAATAAGTCTCTATAAAATTCGGTAATGTCTTTGTTTAAGTTCGGTTGGTTCCCTACACCGTCTGCTGGTCGGTAATTTTCAGCATTGAAATCTTGTTCCGCCGCCTTCTTTGAATAGTAGTTGCATAGAAATATTTTGTGTTCCGGTCACCCCATTTCATCCGGTTGATTCTAGACCGCATATGCCAATACATTTCTTCTTGTCGCCATAGCGCTTCGATTTGGTCAATAGTCTTTTGGTACTCCTCCCCAACCGATATCCGTGTCTCACTATTTGTTAAAGCTGTGAGTTTGGCATTGAGTTGATCTAGTTGCCGAGAAGCATTCTTAAAAGTCTTTTTGCTCCATGCCCCTAAATCTCTGGTCACTCGCTTTGTCTTACTAATAATATCCTTTTTGTGCTGTGGGTTACCCTCCCAAGCCCTTTGCATCACTTCAAGCCAGCGAGGATTATCCAACCAGAATGCTTCGAATCTGAACATTTTTTTCCTTTTTCTGTTTCCATTTGCTGGTATTTGTAGGATTATCGGACTGTGGTCCGACCCAATGGCAAGGAGGGCAAAGGCCTCCGCTGTTGGGAAGGAGGTCCTCCATTCGATGTTGCAAAGAGCACGATCCAGTCGCTTTTTAACAAGTTGCTCCCCCGTTCTCTTGTTCGACCACGTGAAAGCACAACCTTTACTCTCAATGTCCATCAAGGCACATGAGTCCACAAACTCTCTGAAAGCAGCCATCCGGTGTTGGTCAGCCTCCCGAACTCCAACTTTCTCCCAATGATATAGTATATCATTAAAGTCTCCAAGGCATAACCATGGGAGACCATTAGAGAGATTTCCATTTCGCACCTTTCACCATAGATCAAGTCTATCTTGGATGTTTGTGGGAGCGTGGAGGAAGGTGATTTTCATCAATGTATTACTTCTAGGCTCCCGACATTGTATTTCTATGTAAACACCCGAACTTAGCATAATCTCTACTTGCACCTCTTCATCCCACATTAGGGCCAATCCACCTGCTATGCCCACCGGTTCAATTACTTGAGGAAAAACTCGTTTTAGACGTTCTTTGGATTCTTTGTACAACCTCTCTTTTATTCTTGGTTTCCATGAGGAAAACCAAATTAGGCCTTTCGCGAGCCATTAGGACTCGCAGTCTTTGGACTGTCAAGGGGTTGCCCGGCCCTTGACGGTTCCAGCTCATAATTTTCATATCTGCTGCGGTGGCTTATTAGGGCTAGCCACCAAAGCCCGTGTGTGTCCGCCTTCCCACAGTTGGATAGGAGTGTCCAGGAGTTGATCCTCAACTATGGATCCGATGTTCCCTTTGATACCATATGGGGCAAATTGTTTCTGCTTTTTTGGGGCTGGGGTTTTCAGGACCGCTTTGCCTTTTTTTGATAACTCTGTATATTGTTGTGGCTCTAGTTGTGCCTGGAAAGTATTCTTCAACGACTGTCCTCTTTTGCTCCTATTTGGGGTGCTATAATTTGGCATCTCAGTATGGCAAAGTTGTTGGGTTGTAGATAATCAGAGCCTTTTCGTTCAGCTGGGTGTTTTCTGTTTGCAGGGTTGCAGCTATGGGAGATGGAGGAGTTTCAGCCACCATTTCCTCTTTTTCGCCCATTTGATTCATATCCCCGAAGAAGGTTTTCCAGCATGGGCTTAACTCCTTGACTTCAGCCTTAAGCCACGATCCATATCTTCCAGGTTGGTCTTTTGGTAAGCCTGACTCTTCATAGGGGAATTGTGTGCAGTCATTTGCATAATGGCCAATACAGCCGCATGAATAACAATAATGTGGGAGGCGTTCGTACTTGAAATTGATCCACCACTTCCTTCCGCCCACAACTATGATGATACCTGTTTTAAGGGGTTGCAATAGGTTCAGTTTAACTTTGGCCTTGCTGACTTTGCACATATTATTGCTCCTTGCTTCCATTTTCACTTCCTCAACTACTCCTAACTTTCCAACAACTTGTCTTATAGCGGTATCTGAAATAGCAGCTCGAGGCATCCCAATAAGATGGACCCAGGAAGCATATTGAGTGAAGTCGTAGCGGTGTTCTGGAATTGCTGGGTTACCCTCTTGGAGCACCAAAAGGTTGCTGGCAAAAGACCAGGGGCCTGTTTCTAGCACACGGTTTTTTTCCTCTATTGTTTGGAAGGTGAATAAATAGAATCCTTGTTCAATAATCTCACATTGGGCTGTTTCTGTCTTCCACACTCTCTTCATAGTACTCCAAAATGCTTGGAAATTCACATTTGGTCTAGAAAACAGTTTGCCATAGAGTGTTGCTTGACTTACCTGAAAGTCCTGCGTTGGGATAGCATTACTGAGGTCAGTAAGATCTGCTTCTGACCACATATCGCCCATTTTGTTACACAGGGCCAGCATGCGAAGGTTATCTTCATTCTCCTCATCCATTGTCGACGACTTTTCCTGGCTGAAGGCTATACGGAACTTGTGGAATGAAGGGGGCTCTATCTGGTGAACTGTGGTAGTCGGGAGCTTGTGCTGGGGTGGGATTTGGACTGAGAAAAAACGTAGGGCGTGGAGGGCTGGTTGGGATGGGGGAGATCGGTTTCTGTCATGGGTCTCTACTGGGTTGTGGGTGGGATTGCAAATAAGAGGATTTTTGGGTGTGGGAGAGATGATCAGTGGTCAAGGAATGGCAGGAAGATGGCACACAGTCATGGGCTTCATCGCACAGACTGAGAAGTGGGATTTAGGGTTAGGGTTTCAGAGGTTAGAGCTATTCACCATGGGAATAGAGAGAGCTCACCCTGTTGGTGAGAGAACGGGCACAACTAATTCGCTTTAACTTAACTTTTTATGTTAACTCATAAATATGATGTAAAAAATAAAGGGGTTGTGTTTAATCATAGACAACAATAAAGAGTTTCTCCTTATGAATGCCCAACTCAAGTCGATCAGCCTAACTTTTGCCAGTAAGATAAAGATATCATGATATTTTAGACAATTCACTATTAACTCGTGAACTTTATTTGAGAGATAAAAGTATCCGCTATTAAAATTTTTATGGTGCATGACGTGGTTAGCAGTGAAGTTTTAGAGAAATGCAATTAGTGAAGAAAAGATCTGCAGTGATCTTCTGAAATGTATTTGAAGTATATTAGTCCCAATTAAGAAAAATAAAATGACGATGGTTCAGAGAAATTATCAGCGGTTTCAGGTTTCGTCCAAATTCTATATAGAATTTGGAACCTATCTGTTGGAATAAATTCCCTAAATTTTAGAACTTGAAACCTATCGTGCATGACCAGGAACCTAGAATTTATTATGTTACGGGTTTTAGAGTCGATTTTGGGGTCTACCCAGATTTTACATGTATTCTTAGTTGAGCGATTACAGTAAACCATTATCTCTAATTACCATAATTTGTCACATTTCACCGATCATAATTGATATTTTGATACATGAAAATTATGAAATTTAACAAAGTAAAAGTTTCAATCATGAATATTATTGGAATTAGAAATTCAGATTAGTGGTTTTAAACTATAGACTTGTTATTGGGCATTATGAAATGCTGTAGGATCACGCGAATGCATAGAACAGGAAAAACACAAACACTTCTTCCACATTTCAAGTGAAACTTGGAACTACCTATTAGACCAATTTTCCAATTTTTAGAATTTGGAAGCTACCATCTGCCCTGCATAACCTAAAACCTAAAACCGAACCAATTATGGTTCTATTTTGAAATCATGTTTACACCTAACAAGTGCCTGGCATCTTTTCACTCTTGTAGATGTGTCCTTTTCTGCATGTCAGCGCTAGTAGTCATGTCATAATGTGTAATATCAACTTGTATGGATGGAAACTTAACAATGCATATTTTGTCCCTAAGATAAAAATTTGTGGATTTTTCTAGATTGTTCGAAAAGTGAGGACATTCTCGTCCCCAATGTGAAAATTTGTGCGTTTTCTTTTTCGGCCGCCAATTTTCCTACTATGCCGATAACTAGATTCTCAATTGATTTGATTGAATTTCGATAAATGTGAAACTACAAATATTAATAGGAAAAAGTTCAATAAAACAAATTGGGATAGATTGTTTTTTCCGATTTGTTTGAATAAATGATATCACAATCCCAAAGGTCGGCAAAATTGGTTATGGTATTAAGGCACTTCCGGCTTGGGATTTGGTGTTCACTTGTACAAATCACGTCAATTGCATGCAAACTACTGTGAGTCGGGGTTATTTGCACGGAGTCAAAGGCCCGGACTCGATTGATTCACGGGGTTAGCATAGCACTTATGAATCTCCAAATAGCCAGGCTTCCATGCTAATACCCCTGCATGATCAATGCCGAAAAGAAGAAGAAGAAGAAGAATGAATCGAGACGGGTTGATTTGGGGCCATAAAAATAAAGACTTGCCATGGACTGACGACACCAAACACACCCCGTATCCCCTCCTCGTTATCCAAGTCATGATGGAGCATCGATCTCCAGCAAAAAGCTCAGACAAAAGAATTGCTGGGATGGCGACTGCATCATTGATACTGTCCAAAAGAGTAACCTCTCGCAAGGTTGGAGCCATCGTAGTTTCCTTATCTGGATGGAAACAACGATAGCCCCGAGTCAACCACGGAACATAATGGCGACACAGATGAAGGTGGGCATTTCCGAAGAGATTCCTATTATCCATTCGGGGATTACACTCCATCTTTGATCTCCCCACGTCCAGATGTTGCCTGAAAGATATCTCTCAGCAACGATAATGATATGTAATTCGCATGCGTATCGGAACAGAACACGAGGAGGTCGCTCTCGCTCTCGCCCCCGCCCCCGCCTTCCCCTATCCAACTTCTGCCAGACGGCTCGGCTCAGCTCAGCTCAGCTCAGCTCAGCTCTAGCATGTGGGAAGACAAGACAAACATGTTGGAAACTTCGTGGGAGTCAACCTAGTGGAGGGAACACCCTTCTTACCCCTGTTTCGCATTGTGTCTTTGCGTTTGTTTCCACACGGTTTGAGGACGAAAGCTGCACGTACCCACTGCGTCCCGTGGCCGTAAGAAACGCTCGAGGGTCTCCCTCTCTTTCTTTTTTTTTGTTTGGGATGACGGGGTTTGGCCCTGCAGAAAACTCCGCATCGACGGTCAAAGCTCTTTATCTTCTTTTTTGACCCTCGTGGAGTCACGTTCAACGATGCAGAAAATCTAAGAGGGAAGAAAAACAGAGCTGGCGATGGGACCTGTCTTGTCCATCGAAGATGGTGGGGGGAGGGGAGGGGGGATGTTTCGATGACTCTGAGGGGTGATGAGCTTTGAAGCGAATTCAGGGGGGTAAGACAGGTGACAGCGAAAGTCTCATACATCATGTTCGGTCTTTGGAGACTGAAGAACTACTTTGATAAAAACAAAAGACGAAATACCTAACTTTTAGGCCGCGCATAGTAATCATTTTGTTTCTATTTCTGGAATAGATTTATTTTAATTTACATTTTAAAATAGAAACAGTTTGGTAAAAAAAAAATTTTATTTTTATTTCGGAACAAATTTCTATTCCAGGAAATAGGTTTGGAAACGTAAATTAGAAACAAAATTTTTTTACTTTTCTATTTCTGGAACAGAAATCAGAAATTGTTTCTCTCTTTTTTATTTCTCACCCGAAGAAATTTTTTTTCATCCGCCGCTCACCACCACCACCACCACCACTCTCCGCCCACCGCCGGCTGCCACTGCCGCCCTCCGCCCACCGGTCGTCGGTCGCCGGTCGCCGTCCGCCGTCTGCCGCCGGTCGCCGCTCCTTCCATTATCGCCGCCACTTAGAAAAGTAACATTTTTTTGATTATCAAACGAATTTCTATTTCAAGAGTAAAATTTTTTTATCGTTATCAAACGCGTTTTTTAGCTCAGAAATAGAAATAGAAAAATCTATTTATGTTCCAGAGATGATTTCTGGAACAGAAATGTTATCCTTCGCGCCTTTAGTTTCCATCGAGAAAGGCTAGGAATTCATATCTCTGTAGTTTTCCTCACCGTAAAAAAACTGTAACTTTGATCGAGTCGAATCGAATTTGGTCGTGGAAGTAGACGTTGGAAACACTACTGATCTTATCAAGTTGGTGCGGTTTTGTCTCGATGAGGCACCCACTGCGCAATACTATTCTGTTCTATGTCCCTGTTTATCATCAAGAACATACATCGACCCCGGTAAAAAAAATTTCATCAATTGAAGCTGCTCCACCATGCGGGTCGTCTTCCATAGTAATCATGCCAATTCTTCGCCTAAAGCTTTCAGAAAATGGGCCGAAAATTGGGCCCGTCGATAGGCCCAAAGCCCACTAAGATCCATCCGCTTCCTAAAGAAGTGACGGCCAAGGAGCGGACTCATCTTGTTTTTTCTCGTGGAGATCCCATGGCAGAATCAGCAAAACCGGAGCACAGTGACTCGTCACCAGGTCTTTACTCTATCTGGGTCATGCCGCGTCTGCTTTAATCTTGTAATTTGTCGAATATCCTTCGTTGATGCGTCGATTATGAGCCACACTTTCTTGTTCTCTGTCGTTTGTCCGCGGAAGAGTTTGTTCCTTCGAATTTGCGGGGATCGTTGCGTTTTCATGTTGAAATTCATGTCCTTTTGATTCGCCTTGATGCTACATGGGTTCTTGCTTCTATGAACTCTTTAAATTTGCAATTTTTAGCTGGAGAAGAAAAGAAAGATCGCTTTTTTTTTTTCATGGGTTTTGTTCATTTCTTTGCTGTAGAAATACTCTTCTTGGAAACGAATGGGAAAAAAGGAAGTTAATATACGTGGACTTTGAGAAATTTAATTATAGGTTAATTGCATTGCCCTCCTCACAAATGCGAGAAGCCCAGAGAAATTTATATCTGATCTATTAGTTTTTCAACTATTTCCATTGTTTTTGCCTCTTTATTATGAAAGGGAAAGATGTCAAGGCTCCAAACATATTTGAGAGAGCTAAAGAAGAGGCCGAGGCAGTGTTCCACGCCAACAGATCGCCGCACCACCACAAGGAAACTCATGGGATGAGCGACGACATTGACGAGAACACGCCTGTCGATGAAGTCAAGGGGCCGAGTGTATTTCAGCGTGTGAAAGAAGAGGCAGAGGCCCTTGTTGGGGCAATCCTTCCAAAGAAGGATTCGGATAGTCACAAATGATGTGACTCAGCTAGAGTACTCTTCAAGCATCTGTCATGTGTTGGTCGAGTACTGTCCTCCTGGATGTGTTGAAAGAAGGAGAGCAATCGTACATTCATGTTGATCTGTATTTGCTTTTAGCTGTGAAGAACTTAACCATATAGATCGACTGGAAAGTATTGTCTGTATTTTGATCCTTTCATATACATGGAACCCTTGGTAGCTCGGATATTTTTAAATTTATCCATGGAAGGTGAATGGCATTATCTATGGCTCTTTGCAAATAATTTCTTTGTTCACAAGGATTCGGGCTTAAATCTGAAAATGCATCTAACTTGATATTCCTCTTTTTCTTTACCACACTCCATATTCCTCTTTGTAACCCACACTTTTGGTTAGCTTGCTCGTTGCACAAGTTGGTCATGCAGTGGTTGCTGCAGGCATCTGTGACAAAATGGCTACTTAAACACTTATTCTTTTACTTCATGGATCGACCTTTTAACCTGGCGCTGCTGCGGCAGCCACATAGGATATGGTTGATGATTGAGTGTGTACCCCTGGCTGCTCCCATGTTAGAATCACATTCGTGGTTAGCGGGCAAGTCCTGGAACTGGGGAAATTAGTCGTGTTAAGTTTCTGTCTGGAGGAAGATGAGTTACTGAGTTAGGTCGCTCCAATGCTCGAGACAACTTACTTCAGCTTCTTTTTCAATTGCTTGAAGATTCGCTTGGTTGACGGAGAGTGCATATATGTTTTGGCTTGCTTATACACTGAATGGATTCTATCACGTAAGCTAATGTACGCGAATCTTCTTGATGGAAACAGGGGCTACATGATGAAAATATGGTTTGGGCAAGGATGGCGATGCGGTGATTTGGCTTCCCCCTGCTTCATTGTCATCTTGAATGCTGTGAAAAGAGTAGCAAGGGAGTGCATGATCTGGTTCAGCATTCTGCAATCCTTGTGCCTGCCTTACGTGTGCTTCACGGAAGTCCTTTTTCCTGTGAAGGAAAAGTCTGCTAATCTTCTTTGAATGGGATACTACATATTTCACTTTGTGAGGACTAAGTGACCCCTGGTCCACATAGTCTGACCTATAATATAGATAACCATATCTAGATTCTCATGTCCACGAAAAACTTCTCAGCAGTAATCATTGGACTCAAGTCATCTAACCATTTTCAGGGTTGTCAATGCATTTGATTAATTTAGCTCATCTCATATATTGATTCATGATTTCTTGTTTTCACATGGTGCTTTTTATTCAATTCTGGATGGCCCCAGACCAGATGTCTGTTGACCGGCTAACACAGCTTCGAAGCTTATTATTCGTCTTCGCTTGTAAATTCCTTAGCTGTATTCTGAAGGTGATCATTCTGGCTGTTTATAGTATGGCATCATTTGGAGGAATTTAATATATTGCTGTCGGCTGGTATATTGGCAGAGTTGAGTAAGGTTTTGAAATGAAAGAGAGCAGTCGGGTCAAAACTCCTGGTCCAGTCAAGTACAAAGCCAAAGTGATGGGGCTCCTCCCTCGAATATTTCTGCTTAAATGAGGCAGATATTGACCATATGTCGTCCCCATCACTAGAAGAGATTCATCTCACTTAGATTGAGCCACCGTCAAGTGGGAAATTATGGGCGAATCATGTCCTTTCTTCCCCTTTTCCCTTGAAGCCAACCCCATACGATACGGAAACTTGTCAAATCGTAAGTTTCAGTTTCCTTGTTAACGTCTTATCATGCATTTGTGCTTCCTCTAAAATTCCAAAAAGGGGAACATGAAAAAGCAGCCGGGCTGGAATGAGTGAAATCTTATCTACTTCTAGGCAGACATCTGATTTTTTGTCTGTCTTTACCTAAAAACAAGTCTGAATCATCGTGTTTCAGAAATGTCTGCAACGGAATAAATAGTTCTACAAATTAACGGATTAGGTCAATTATAAAATGAGAAGGTTTATACAAGTTAAACCTTTCGTCACCACTTTACAGAAAATTGTTGGGTACATATATATTAGATACTAGTGACTCGGTTGCCGAATTTATATATGATCTGATTTATCGTACCTCCTTTATCTAGGAACCACAAACTTTGTCTTTTTTGTTTTTTTTTTGGAATATCTTTAGGAAGTGTTTTACAAATGTCTACAATCAAGTGAATAATTGTATGAACTAACGGATCGGATTGATTGTAAAATGGGAAGATTTGTACACGTTAGATATTTTGTCATCACTTTATTTTTGTCATCACTTTATGGAGGATCCTTGGATACAAAATAGGTTAGATATCCGTGACTCGTTTGGTGAAATAGTCAAATTTGTATATTGTAAGTGGGATAGACTTTTTTTCCTTTAGTTGCCACTAATTAATCATTGTTCATAAAGCATAACAATTTTTCACAATAATTTTTACTCATATTGGTTGATCTCACTGTAAATAGACCTTACTTGGAAATGAAAAACACTTCAACGCGTCAAATTCATAATGTAGTTTCCGTCTACGAAAATTTTCAATCAGGAGTTCACATGGGTTTTGCTCCATTCAATAACAAGCAAGTTTATGCGTATGATCATAAGACGATACGACAACATCACAATTTAGAGCTATTGGATGATAAAAAATGCTGGACTATAGGTTAAAACTTTTCCTAAAGAGGACAGATGATGCGAACATGTCCAGGAAAAGAAAGTCATCTTCCGTGGGCCTTCAAACCCCATCGAAATTGATTGGGAAAATCAAAGAATTTGTCCGCTCTTTCAAGAGGATGCATGTCGAGCCGTAGCAAGGTTCTTCACTTTGCATCGAATCAAATCACATGCTCGAGTGTTACTATGCATTTCGAGCTCATTAGTATAAGACGTTTGGTCCATTGGTAAACCAAAGTCGTCTCCATATGAAAAATGAGGCCCCATATTATACATGGCGAGGTTTAAAAACGCCTGACGTCTCTCTTCTCAACCTGGCTGGCTGGCTATTATTCTTCATGCCCTTTGCCAGGTCATTTTTGGTATGCAAAGATTGCAATATTGGCTTTTCAAGAAATTAATCCAGAACAATAAAGAGGAAAAATATTGACATATTAGGAAATCGAGTGAGTGATGGCTGATCACAACATAAATGTAGGGAGTCATTGGTTTACATTAGCCATCTGTGGTTTTTCTTTTTAACCTTCTCTCTCTCTAACTCCTCTGTCTCTTGATCTTCTCTCTCCTGCAATTGATCTGCAATTAGCTGAGTTTTCTGTCGTTGCTCTTCTCTAATTATATGATTTCTCAAGTGGGTTTGTTTTAACTGGGATCAACTCCCTGATTTCAGGTGATTTTTTTCTCCCATTTTAGCTTTTTGTTAATGCGTTCTTCGTTATTCTGGGCATACGAAATGTGTTTTGAATTATTTTGGATTGAAAAGTTTGCACTTGTCTCGCCGATTGCAGGTCAGGTTTGGCTGCATTCTTCCTGTTCTCATATCTATCTGGGTATTCTTGAACGTCAGAATGCTTACATTGTGTGTATATGTATTTTGAGAGAAGAATTGTGATGAATTCGAGACAATGTTTGTGATTTCGGCTCTCAACGTGAAAATTTTATTCTATCTTCTAAGGCAAGAAACTGTCAAAAACCTGTACATAATTGGCTATGTTAAATCAGTTTTCTTAGGATTTTCAAACCCAATTGTTCTTACGTAAAAGGTTCAAAGAGAGAAGAATCAATCTTGGCTATGCAAGAATATGAAATCCAATTTCTTTTTCTAAAATGAGCTCCTTTTTTCAAATTTAAAGGATTATGTTTAAGCGTGTTGGTGATTCCCTACGTGATATGTCGAATTCCATAGGTAATGACTCGACCGATTTAATGCCCAATGTGTCAATACTGATGAAATAATCATGCTTTGTTATTAGGCCATAAAAAGAAGGAACTGGTACTGGGATTCTGCATGAAGAAAGTCTTTGAGAACACTGTCAAAGGTTCTTCATCACATCCTTTCTTTTAGTTACCGAGTTGGACGTCGCGCCGGGAAGGACCATGAGCAATTCATATCGGTGTAGACAGCTTTGGTTAAGACATGTTAGGCAGCAGTATGAATGAGGTGAGGTAGCCTAGGATGGCACGCGGTCGGATAAGGGCGAGGATCCGCCGGAGCCACCTCTACACATTTGCATGCCTTCGCCCGAGCACTGTTGAGGGAGATGAACCGCACCCCATCCAAGGCCCCGGATACTCGAGACGTGTGCATTGCAATGCATCCCATATGCACAAGAAGAAGCCTCTCAAATACGCCTCGAATTATATATCCACGACCAGGTACAATGTCATCACTTTCCTGCCGAAAGCATTTTTTGAGCAATTCCGCCGCGTTGCCAACATATACTTCCTTGTTGCCGCGATCTGCTCTCTCTTTACGTTCTCTCCATTCTCGCCACTGAGCATGATCGCCCCTCTGGCATTCGTTCTTGGGGTTAGTATGGCAAAGGAGGCCGTAGAAGATTGGCACAGGTTTATACAGGACTTAAAGGTTAATACCCGCAAGGCTATTGTTCATAAAGGAGGTGGCGTCTTTGGTCGTAAGCAGTGGCGTAAGATTCAGGTGGGCGATGTTGTGAAAGTGGAGAAGGATAAATTTTTCCCCGCGGACTTGCTTCTGCTGTCGTCCAGTTATGAGGACGGCCTTTGCTATGTAGAAACTATGAATTTAGATGGCGAGACAAACTTGAAGGTAAAGAGATCACTGGAGGTCACCTTACCATTGGATAGTGATGAGAGTTTCAAAGATTTTACTGGAGTGATCAGATGCGAAGACCCCAATCCTAGTCTCTACACTTTCGTGGGTAATTTGGAGTACGACAGGCAAATCTATCCCTTGGATCCGAGCCAGATCCTTCTTAGGGACTCGAAATTGAGGAACACGGCTTACATTTATGGTGTGGTGGTTTTTGCTGGTCAGGACAGCAAGGTCATGCAAAACTCGACCAAGTCCCCTTCTAAGCGAAGCAGCGTTGAGAAGAAGATGGACCGCATCATTTATGTTCTGCTTGCTACTCTTCTTGCTATCTCCATTATTAGTTCAATGGGTTTCTTTATACAGACAAAGTATCAGATGCCGGATTGGTGGTACTTAGAACCTCAGCGTCCTCAATTTTGTTACGACCCTGACCAAGCGGCTGCTTCAGGGTTCTGCCACTTCATCACTGCTTTAATGCTGTATGGCTACTTAATACCCATCTCTCTGTACGTGTCGATTGAGGTGGTGAAGTTTTTACAAGCTATATTCATAAACCAAGACATCAACATGTACGATGAGGAGAGCGGAACTCCTGCTCAAGCGAGGACGTCCAATCTGAACGAGGAACTGGGGCAGGTTGATACGATTCTGTCCGATAAGACAGGAACATTGACCTGCAATCAGATGGATTTCCTCAAGTGTTCTATTGCCGGTACAGCCTTTGGTGTGCGAGTCAGCGAAGTTGAGATTGCTGCTGCTAAGCAGATGGCCATCGATAATGAGGAGAAAGAACCAGATGCTTCAAGTCGTCTTGGGGCATCAGAAATCAGATTGGAGAGAGTAGTTACTATGGCGGATGAAAAGGGTCTGAAACCAAGCATCAAGGGCTTTAGCTTTGAGGATAGTCGCCTTATGGGGGGGAACTGGATGAAGGAGCCCAATGCAGATATGATCTTATTGTTTTTACGAATATTAGCAGTTTGTCATGCAGCGATTCCTGAGGAAAACGGAGAGACTGGTGATTTTTCTTATGAAGCTGAGTCCCCAGATGAAATAGCATTTCTTGTTGCAGCAAGAGAATTCGGGTTTGAGTTTGTCAGAAGAACTCAATCAAGCGTGTTTGTCCGTGAGAGATACCCTTCCTCGGGAAATCCAGTTGAAAGGTAAATGTTCTGCTGTACAAGTTCTGTTGCTTTCATAGAGTGTTTGGTTATCAACTGCTGGAATATTTCCAGGGAATACAAGATTCTTAATCTCCTGGACTTCACTAGTAAAAGAAAGCGAATGTCAGTGATTGTGCGGGATGAAAACGGGCAGATTATGCTAATGTGCAAAGGTGCTGACAGGTGAGGCTCCTTGCAATACACCTCTTCTGATGCATAAATGGAGATATGACCTTGTTAATTTGTGGCAACATCATTTCTACGCATTTTTCAACCAGAGAGGATCGATCCTTCACAGCCACAGATTGATGCACCATTTTCTTCTCAAAATAGATAATAGTTTTGGCATTGAGACTGACTAGTATTTTGTGTCTATACATTGTTTTCTTCTCAAGATCATTTTGCACTACCCAGTTCTGCTTATGATAAATTTCATTTGCTTGATCCCTAATCTTCCTACCCTTAACTCTGCAGCATCATATTTGAACGTTTAGCTAAGAATGGAAGAACATATGAGGAAAGTACTACGAGACACTTGAACGAGTATGGAGAGGCCGGGTTGCGTACGCTAGCACTTGCTTATAAACCACTTGAGGAGGCTGAATATACCGCTTGGAACAATGAGTTTGTCAAAGCAAAGACTTCGATCGGGGTCAACCGAGAGGCGATGCTTGAGAAAGTATCAGATATGATGGAGAGGGAATTGATTCTCGTAGGTGCTACGGCGGTAGAGGACAAACTACAGAAAGGGGTATAAAACAAGAGTCCCTTCGAAATTTACAAGTATAACATATTGGCGTAGTTCAGCAGAACTCCACTCTTACCTTTTATATATTTTTATAGGTACCTCAATGCATTGATAAGCTCGCCCAAGCAGGCCTTAAGATCTGGGTTCTTACTGGAGATAAGATGGAGACTGCAATCAACATTGGGTAAGTTGAAGATTAAGTGGACTTCCCTCCTTAGCTTACTCCTTTTCGGAGCTTTGACATGGTTAATTTCATTCTTCATTGGAGAATATTCTATCCAGAGGCTTATGGATTGGTGTTTTGTAACTTCTTTTGGAATGCAGATTCGCTTGCAGTCTGCTGAGGCAGGGGATGAAGCAGATTTGCATATCAGCATTGAACTCCGACACGAACCCAGATGTGAAAAAGGTATATTTGCTTTGAGAAAGAGTCAGAGAAATTGGTTTCAGGAAAATGATTTTCATTCGAGGGTAGACTTCGTTGCTTTTTGTCTCCCATCAGGCCGTGAAGGAAGACATTTCGATGCAAATGACCAACGCCTCCCAAATGATCGAGCTTGAAAAGGATCCGCACGCTGCATTTGCATTGATTATTGATGGTAAAAGTCTCACTTACGCTTTAGAAGATGACATGAAGCATCACTTCCTCAGATTAGCAGTTGATTGTGCGTCAGTCATATGCTGCCGTGTCTCTCCAAAACAGAAAGCACTGGTAGGTTTTCTCTGTGCTTCCAATGATTGGAATTTTCTGTAGATGTTCTTCTATTTTCAAGAATTAAGGAGGATGTGATTATCATGTGCGAACCATCTGTACTTCAAGTAATCAAATATTGGTGACAGGTGACAAGGTTGGTGAAAGAAGGCACTGGAAAAACAACTTTGGCAATTGGTGATGGTGCCAATGATGTTGGAATGATTCAAGAAGCCGATATTGGAGTAGGGATTAGTGGGGTTGAAGGTATGCAGGTTAGTGACTCTTTTTGCGTTATACTTTTTCGATTCCTAGATCTGTTTTCTCGATTCGTGAGAGAGAGAGAGAGATGCTTATCTCCAGTGTTCCCCCTTCCCAACTTGTCTTGTCATGCCTCCATTCTTCAAGATATAGTGGGTTCGCGTCAATTTGTCTTCTTCAGTCTCAGTTAGAGTCTTATATCACTCGGTAGGTGCTGTCCTTGCGGATGTTATGTCGAACTCATGGCCTGAAAAATGTTGCAGGCAGTCATGGCTAGTGATTTTGCTATCGCCCAGTTTCGGTTTCTGGAAAGACTTTTAGTAGTCCATGGACACTGGTGCTACCAAAGGATCACTCATATGGTACTTGAGCTTATTCACGTACATTCTCTCGCATTCCAATGAGTATACGGCGCGTGTACCCAAAAGGAAAGTCATCACACGTGTGCACGATGACGCATGAAAAGTTTTAGTTTCACCAGTTCCTTTTTTCAATCTTTTAACTGGGAACTATCTTCTGTCCAGATATGCTATTTCTTCTACAAAAACATAGCGTTCGGCTTGACCTTCTTCTACTTCGAGGCTGTCACGGGCTTCTCAGGGCAATCCATTTATGACGATTGGTACATGATACTCTTCAATGTCTTCGTCACATCAATTCCTGTCATTTCGCTCGGCGTATTCGAACAAGACGTCTCCTCTGAAGTCTGCTTACAGGTTAGTCTTTCAAAAAGCACCGTGAAAATTCCTAGTGCTGTTAATACATGATTTCATGTGGATCTCCTCTTCCTCCTATCCGTTTTCTTCTCTTTTGCTAATGCGCATGCTGCTCCGCTTCTAGTTTCCGGCTCTGTATCAACAAGGGCCTAGAAATCTGTTCTTCAACTGGCACAAGATACTCGGAATGATGTTCAACGGCCTAATTGCCTCGGTAATCATCTTCTCGTTCAACATCCTCCTATTCTCCGAGCAAGCATTCCGCAGTGAAGGGCAGACCGCCGACATGGCAGTCATGGGTACCACCATGTTCACTTGCATAGTTTGGGTGGTGAACTGCCAGATCGCGCTGTCGATGAGCCACTTCACTTGGTTCCAGCACATCTTCATATGGGGGAGCATCGCCTTCTGGTACCTGTCCCTCTTCATCTACGGCATGCTTTCCCCGCGGTACACGGGCAACGTCTACCACATCCTCGTCGAAGTCCTGGGCCCATCGATGAGCTACTGGTGGATCATCCTCGTGGTCACGGTCACCTGCAACCTGTTCTACTTCCTCCACATATCGGTCCAGCGGTGTTTCTTCCCGATGGACCACCACATCATCCAGGAGATCCAGTACTCCAAGAAGGACGTCGAGGACAGGCGCATGTGGACCCGGGAGCGGTCGAAGGCGAGGCAGGAGACCAAGATCGGCTTCACGGCCCGTGTGGAGGCGAAGATCAGGCATCTGAGAGGGAAGCTGCAGAAGAAGCAGTCGGCCCTCGTGACGCATAATGCAGTAGCAGCCAAATCACGACGAGAGGAAAGACGATAGATCAAGCAGGCGGTCGGCAGCCTCGGACTGTTCATCCTCCGGTTCGGCTCGATCGTATTATCTGCATTACGTGCAGTTAGTGTAAAACCAGAAAGATACCGATTCAACGACAAAGGGAAACACAACTGATAGGAAAAATCAATAGATGGCGTATTGTATAGGCGCATATTTGAATCTGCTGCTTAATTTTCTAGAACAATGTGTATGATTCACCACCTCGATTTCGCATTTGAAAGAAACGTCGAATGGAAGTTGATTTTTTTGTGCTGGGGAGCAGTGTTGAAATGCTTTTGAATGCTCCTGCAAATTAATGGGAGTCCTACACTTTACGAGTTTGTCGATGTAGCTCTCAGCCTCTGCGCGAAATTTCAACATTATCCCTATCAACTGTCGTCGAAGCCAATGACCGATGGGTGTAAATGATTATAATGGAATTTCGCACAAAGGATTAAGATTAAATTGATAAAATCAGAAAGTTTAGAACTGAATTATTATCCATACGATAAATTTAAAACTGATATGGTAAAATTCTCTGTGCTGATTGAAACAAAACAACGGATAAAGCTTTAATAACTTTTATGTACAAAAAGATAATGAAGGAGAATTCGCATTTTCGCGTTTTGCAAATGTTCCGCTTTCAAACTCTCTTTTTTTATATCACAATCATGCAAATAAAAAACAGAGAAAATTCCAAATAAGAACTCGAAATAGACTCATTATCTCAAATAAGGACATCGAAATAGTTAAATTAATTTCAAATAAGGATTTAGACTTGCCAATCAAACATATAACTTTTAAGAAACAAATGCACTAAAAATCTTAAAATTTTTCACAAAATACATTAGCTTTTAAAAAGTGTAATTAATTCTTAAAATTTATTATCAAAATGTAATTAAGTTTTGAAAAAATTTGATTTGATTAATTTGATAAATTTTAAAACGTCGTGATAAGTTTGAGAAGTTTTCTTATAACTTTTAAAATTTAAAAAAAGAAAGTTTGAAAGCGATAAGAATGAATGCGACGTTGGAAGGCAAAGGTTAAAAAAGGCAGAGAGAGAGAGAGAGGGAAGTGGGTGGAGACTCTCTCTCTCTCTTTAGCGTCTTGTCTTCTCTCGCGGCTCTGATGGAGATAGAGTTCAGCAGTCGCCTCTCCCCCACGCAGGGTTAGAGTTAGGGTTTCCCCCCTGCCTCCTTCCTCCGATCGCCTCCGCCTCCGCCTCCGCCCCCCGGCCATGGAGCCCCGCGTCGGCAACAAGTTCCGTCTCGGCCGCAAGATCGGCAGCGGATCCTTCGGCGAGATTTACCTCGGTTTCCTCCTCCTCCTCCTCCTTTTGAATTTCTCTTCTTTTCTTTTCTTTTTATTTTTTATTTTTTGTGCTTCTCCCTTCGAACTGCTGCGGCTTCTCGCGTTCTTCCGGATTTCTTCGTTTCAATCTCTTTGCGGTGGCGGGTTTTGGTGACCTTGGGATTCGTTGACTTGGCAGGGACCAATGTTCAGACGAATGAGGAAGTCGCGATTAAGCTCGTGAGTGTTCCTTCATCCTAGCGTGTATTTCGCCGTGTCGTGATTTGCGATTCTCGCTTCTGTTGGTGTGATTTCGTTTGATGTGCGGGTGATTAGCTGTAAATGCTCTTTTGAACTTTAGCTGTCCGAGTTAAATTGGGATTGGTGGCAATTTTTGCTCTGTGTGTTTTGGCTCATGTGGAGCCCTGAACGAGGGCGACTAATCGTAGTAGTGGAAATTAATATCGTTCTCTCATGCTGTGGAGGACGATAGGAACTAATAGTCGACATGGGTGGTATAGTGGTTCATACCTTAGTTGAAGTGTTCTCCAGATGATGGATAATTGAATTCTGTTTGTGGCTTTTTGCGTTTCCTTTTTCGAATAAGCCAGCTGAGGAATCCCGTGTTTGGTGTTGCTTGATGCATGAAGCTGTACCCACGTGTTGCCGAAGTTATTTCCTTTCTGCATTTCTCCTGATTATGTACGTCTTGTTGGCTCTTTTTAGGAACCTGTCAAGACTAAGCATCCTCAATTGTTATACGAAGCGAAGTTGTATAAAATTCTTCAAGGAGGAAGTAAGATGGCTGCTGCATCCTGGGTATTATTGCTAATTCTGCATTGTATGCTCCTGGGTTATTGCCTAACCGCTGATGTCTGATTGTGGTAGCTGGCATTCCAAATGTGAGATGGTTTGGTGCCGAAGGAGATTACAACGTCCTTGTAATGGACTTACTGGGGCCCAGTCTTGAAGATCTGTTTAACTTCTGTAGTAGAAAATTGTCTCTCAAGACTGTTCTCATGCTTGCAGATCAGATGGTAGGTGGAGTGTTTTTCTCCGTACTGTGTGATAGTGATTATTGTGCTTTTATTAATCCTCTTGTATGTTTGTGTTATCTCTTTCCTTTTCAGATCAATCGGATTGAATTTGTTCACTCTAAATCATTTCTTCATCGAGATATAAAGCCAGACAATTTCCTCATGGGATTGGGGAGGCGTGCGAATCAGGTTGCCATTGGTACTCTTCGTTTATAGTGATAATTTGTGTTTTCTGGGTTACTCAAGGACGACTGGCATGCAGGTCTACATAATTGATTTCGGTTTAGCAAAGAAGTATAGAGACACATCAACCCATCAACATATTCCCTACAGGTTGGCTTCATTTAATTTCCAAAAGTGCAGATTAAGGATCTATCGTTTCATCTATTAATTTTCTTTTACTGGTGCAAGTGCCGACGTTGTTCTAAACAATATGGACCTGAAATTGCTGTCATGCTTTATTGTATTAGATTGCTTGTCCCGTGGTAATTCATTTGTGTGACCTTATGATTTCTATCCATGGTCTCTTAGAGAGTGATACTGGCCTATAGATCCTAGTTTCCAGAGTGAATACTACCTCTTTAGTGAGGGGTTGAAATCACCTGCTTGACTTCCCATGCAGACTTGAATATGCAGGAGCCTCATCTCATGTATTTAGACACACATTTTAGGGAGGGGAAGATAGCATTTACGCTCAGATTCTGTTTTAAGTCATGGGCATGGCTTTTATGGCAGCATAGTTGGAGAGTGTCCTGGAAAATATATGTCACCTCAAGATTAGAAAAAAGTTTAGTTTTATTCCCTTTTTTTTTTCATGGACAGTTGGGGTGCATTTGCATTTACAATTGGTTCTTATGTATACCTGGTGAGGGTTTTTTTGTCTTCCTATTGCTTAGCTATTTTGTATGATTACGTCTCATATTAAGTACCTGGCTCTCCCCTTGCTAGATCCCCTGAAGGGGAAGAAAAGAGAAACAATTTTGGGGCCTATTGTGAGGCCTATATTGATGCTAACTTCAGCTTAACAGCACCTATATGGACCTGCATGTGTTATACAACTCTGGAGATGCAAATGATCGTTCAATGTGTTACCTGATCTTCTTGCTTTTTTTACTCTAAAGGCCTTATATAACTCCAGGCTATTAATATTTGTACTTAAATACCTGATGCTAGTGCCACTTTTGCCATGCAGTAATGGTTTGCTTGTGCCACTTCTAATGTGCGATAAATGGTTTGTAGGGAAAACAAAAATTTGACGGGAACTGCAAGATATGCGAGCATGAATACTCACCTGGGCATTGGTAGGCCTAATGCATACTCATTTGTACTGTTATCTCACGCTTGCTAATTTGGCATGTAATGACTACTTTTTATCCTGGGTATCTTCATCTTGTGCAAAGAACAAAGCCGCAGGGATGATTTAGAATCACTTGGATATGTCTTGATGTACTTTCTGAGAGGAAGGTGGGACTCATCACTGTCCATAGATCTTCTTGTTGTTCATTTTGTTTGATGATTCCTTGGTAATTGCCTTATCCATCCTGCAGCCTCCCCTGGCAGGGACTTAAAGCAGGAACAAAGAAACAGAAGTATGAGAAAATCAGTGAAAAGAAAGTTCATACTTCTATTGAGGTAAAATTACTGCTTACAAAGAAATATAGAGTTTTGTCTTGAGGTAAACATCCCTTCATAAAATGTCAGAGAGCAAGGGAATTATCATTGCTACAGTGTATTGATGGGGATATTTGCTCATCTGCAGGCCTTATGCCGGGGCTATCCATCAGAATTTGCATCATACTTCCATTATTGTCGGGCATTGAGGTTTGATGACAAACCAGATTATACTTATTTGAAGAGACTTTTCCGGGACCTTTTCATCCGTGAAGGTTTACACTTCCTCTGTTTCTGATAAGTAATGTCAATTTGTTGAATTGTACTGAATGCACTTCAACACATAACAGGGACAAGTTAATATTTCCTGTATATTTTGGGTGATTTGTATGTGGTGTTGTTTGTGCTCTAGGTTTTCAGTTTGATTATGTTTTCGACTGGACCATCTTGAAATATCAACAATCACAGATTGCTACTGCTCCTCCTCGTCCTCTTGTAAGCGACTTTTCTTTGCTTATTTGGGTGTCAATATACGGGGGTTTTACACCATTTTGTGATTTTTATGCAGGGTTCTGGTGCTGGACCAAGTTTCGGTGGAACTTCCCCTGCTGTCAATGCCGATAAGCAATTAGGTAGTTCTCCATGCCCACTGACTACACCTGCTGGCAGGTGTCTGCCAGTTATGCGCCATATTTGGGATTGCTGCTTGTCAGCTTGTGTACTTTGCTGCAGGTGGTGAAGATAATAGACCTGTTGGTTGGTCTCCAGGAGAGCCTTCTCGCAGGATGCATTCTGGACCAATAGTGACATCTGGAATTTTATCTAAACAAAAGAATCCGGCTGCAAATGATCATGCTATCTCTAGAGATGCCATGGTTAGTAACTTCTGTGCATTCTCACATTAATGTTCATTTCTCTTACACACCCTTATATCAAAGAATAGAGTATACTTGTGAAAATGGAATGCGGTACAACTTTATATCATGACTTGCCAGAATATTTTGAGAGGAGAGCACTCATGTTTTTAAGTGTTTTCCATATGGAATACATCTGTTGGTGACACCCGACAGCTGGATTCAGTGATCATGATGCAATTGATTATGACACATGAGGAGATCTGAAGAGACTAAATTGTTGTTAGACAATTTTCAGACAGATGTCTCGGCAACTGAACTATGTTTATATAGCACGTGGTCCTGTTGGCATGCATATACTAACTTTCAAAGTCTGGATTCTACAATTTTGGTTCAATTTACTAGACTGCACTACCTTGCTGGTGTTTATCATGGACTTGGAACTTCTTGTATGATGCACATTATGATTGGAAAAGGCGATACAGCTAATTGGAGTGATTTTCCAGAGGCTTATGTTTGGTGCAGATTGTTTTCATGTGAAGTTATAGATTTTCCTGTTTACCTGACACATTGCGCAGTGTAGTATAGTGTTTCGTTTAATGATAATCCTTTGCTTGTTGTATGCATAGCTATCCAGACATTGTGAATGTTTTAGAGTGGCTGATTCTGTAGATGATCACTGTGACTGTGATATACTTATGTTCATGATTTTGTTTCTATTAAACATATATATTTGTTGTTATCAGTATTATCTGTGCTTTTTCTTCAAAGAGAGAATTTCTTGCCAAGCAACTTAAATAATATTACTGAATTATTTTTCAAGTCCCCTGTAAACAATGCTGAGGCTGTGCAAGAGTTATGATTCTTGTTATTAAGCACGTGTTTTGCTTTTTTTCCCGTGAATGGCACAATAACGTCAAATTTACATTATTAAACCTTCTTATCTGATTTCTATTAAGCTTGATTTTTGATGGATTTTAATGTTAAACATGTGATTAATAGATGGTCCCTTGAATTTATGCAGCCATCCAGTTCTAACTTTTTATGGTCAAGTGGATCATCTAGGAGAGCGGCTGTCTCCAGCAGTCGTGAAGTGGTTATTCCTGGGAAGGATTCCGATCCTTCCACCCTGCGTACAACAGATATGAACCCTGGAGCACTCCAAAAGTTTCCGACTGGTCAGAGAAGTTCGCCTATTGGATCATCAGAGCAGAATCGTCCTTCTGGTAAAAGTGCCTCAAACACAAAGAATCTTGAGTCCACTCTTAAGGGTATTGAGAGCTTGCACTTCAATAATGATGAGAAATTGCGGTACTAGTGACTCCCCATTTCTCTGTCCATGCCCTTTGTATATTCTACACGGATACCTCGCCATCATTGCCCGGAGTTTTTCAAAGTCTGTATATACTGCTTGAAGAAAGATGCATTTCTTAGACTGGTGTTACTGCGAGCTTTTGCGTCCAACCGCAGAATAAGTGGTAGAGTGCATCTTCTGCAAAAGAATCCGTCCAGACTCGGTTTTGTTTTCATTTATTCAGTTTGACTGATCATAAGGTCATTCGCTGGTGAAACCAGATTTACACTTGCTGACTATAGGTAACTATTAGTAAGTGATGTCTCACGAAAGATGATGACTGTTGTACTTTTACTTGGATGTTATGGATTGCACATAATTGAAATTGTAGTGTGTTCAATTATGGCATTTTTAGCACCGATCTACAGCTCCTGAGCTGGTCATTGTTCTTGATCGAGACAACAGAAAACAACAGGTACACAAATTCATGGCGAACAAGATAGAGCTCAGGTTTCAGGGTTCGTGTATGAGGGCAATTATAGGGAGGTCCATATTTTGTGCATTTGGTGGCTTAAGCAGGAGGTATGATACGACCCATGGCGGAGATGTGTACCCTGTACGGTCTCGTCACTAAAAACCGTTCTCCTAGCTAATAAAGTTGCGCTGGCGAGGATCTAGCGGTTGCTTAATCTGTAAAAGGAGATGCCCCTTGTTCAGTTTGAAACTCAGTGATTAGGAAGGTCATGGAAACCATGGAGCAAAGCAGTTGCCCTGGGTGCCACTGGAACAGCACTCAGCTGCTTCAACTCCAAACAATCTATGTCGTGGACTTGCGCAATTTTTCTCTAATAACCCTGGATTTAGTCTTATAATGGTACTTTCCTGGATCGTGTTAATGCACTTGGCAACAGTAAATGGCAATGAATGCATTTAACGACCTTTGTCATTTTCCTTTCGGCATGATGCAAATGATATGTGGAACAACAAAGGCTAGAAAGAAAACCATCGAATCTATTTGCTCCTCCTATAGCTTGACTATTCAAGCCTAGTTTCAGTCGTCGAGTCTAACAAAGAAGGGTCGACTCTAGGAAGAGAAGCCAAATCATGGTCAGCACACCAAAGAACTAGCAGGAACGAAACAAAGAGACAGAAAGGGGTGACAAGCAATATGAAATATATAGAAAGGGGTGACAAGCAATATGAAATATATAGAAAGGGGCGATCAAAACATAAGCAATTGGTCCAACCTACTACATGACTTTCGACGACATTACGAAAAAAAAAAAATCGCACAAAACCAAGCCCTTCCTGCAACACGATCTGCAGGTATATCGCAATTGAGCCTTCCCATACAATTAAATGGTCATATTGACTTAGCAAAGTACCTTAAGTTACTGAAACAAAAGAGCGACAAAAACTGCTTAAGAGATGGAAAATTTTCCCTCGCCACAGAGACCAAAAAACCTCTTCAAAGGAGATCAGCCACATTCGATGGTAGCTCCTCGACAACCACATTGTAGAACTTTTGTATATCAAACAGCATCCTCTCATCATCCCTTGTCACAAAGTTTATGGCAACACCTTTTCTTCCAAAACGTCCACCTCGTCCTATACGATGTAGATAATTCTCTGGTTGGGTCGGCAGATCATAGTTAATGACAAGTGAGACTTGCTGCACATCAATTCCACGAGCCAAGAGATCAGTGGTAATGAGAACCCGAGAAGACCCAGACCTGAACTCTCGCATGATTATATCACGAGTGTTCTGGTCCATGTCACCATGAGTTGCAGAGACAGTGTGGTCTCGGCTTCGCATTTTGTCAGTCAGCCAGTCCACTTTGCGCCTAGTATTGACAAAAATGACACTCTGGGTGATGGCCAGGGTTTCATAGAGATCGCAGAGTGTTTCCAGCTTCCATTCTTCCTTATCGACGTTGACATAAAACTGCTTGATACCCTCAAGGGTGAGCTCTTCACGCTTCACCAAAATTCTAACAGGCTTGTTCATGAATTTCCTAGTGATCTCAAGGGCCTCTGGTGGCATTGTAGCTGAAAATACACCAACCTGAATCTTTGATGGCAGCAGCTGGAAAATGTCGTAGATCTGAATAAAGAGAACATTAGTAGTGCATCTCAGGTAAATTCACATCGATAATGTAAACCACAGTGCAGTGATATAAATTATTGAGCCTAACCACACAAAAGAACCCAAAAATTGGTATCCCTTGATAATCCTAAAATGTGCCGGTAGGTCAAAACAGATTTGTACAAAGGGAGAAGAAATACATGCATAAGTGTACACATGGTAATGTAAAATATGGCGACAAAAGTCCTTTCTTCATAACTTCATGACCAGTCATGGAGTAGATATTTTCGACAGTGCACACAAAAGGGGCCAGGCCTTGTAAAACAACTCCATCATTAACAGCAATTCGTTCAGCCCATTATATCATCATATATGCAATAGCATCATCTGATCTACTATTCCAGGATATTTTCCAAGTGAGATAACTGTAACAGCTCATACTCTACATCCATGATGACTGCTTTTGCCTGCCATTTTGCTTGGCAGGGTTTATCAGCTAATAATCACAAATTTTTTTTACAAGTGTTTATTAACCATATTCATGCTACCACAAATGATAGGACCTTAACAAATGTATGAGAACAAGTCATTTATCTAGATCAAGCTTCTGATTAGTTCTAAACATAAAAACTAGAAAAGTACAAAGATCTTAGACCACTGCAAACCTGATCTTTGAATCCTCGTGAAAGCATTTCATCAGCTTCATCTAACACAAACATTTTGATATAATCAGGCCGGAGTGACTGTCTTCGCAACATGTCAAAGACACGGCCAGGGGTGCCCACAACAACATGCACACCACTTTGAAGAATACGCTGATCCTCCCGAACACTTGTTCCACCCACACAAGCATGAACCTTCACACCCAAATAGTCACCCAATGCTCGCATGACCTTCTCAATTTGTTGAGCCAATTCCCTAGTTGGGGCCAAAACTAGAGCCTGGCATTGAACAACATCATAGTCAAGTTGTTGCAAGATTCCAGAACAGAAAGTTGCAGTTTTTCCAGTTCCAGATTGAGCCTGTTGAATCACATCAAGACCCTTACAAAATGGCACAATTCCCCTTTGTTGAATGGCAGAAGGCTTCTCAAAACCTTGATAAGAAGATAACAGGAGGAATAATCAATGTGTCACTAACTTGAATATAACAGACACAGAAACATATGAACGCCGGTCAAGTAGCAAATCAGTATTCAATAACTACATTTTCAGAACATTACATCTCAGACAGTCAAAATTTAGCAGAAAATTCTCAATGATCACACCTTCAAGTAATATAGGTACTTGTTTGACAAAACGAGTAATTAAGCAAGTTAATGGAAAATTTGAGAGTAGCAATTAATTCTGTGTGGGATCCTCTCTTGACATACCATAAGCATAGATGCCTCTGAGAAGGTTTTCTTGCAAACCCATCGAATCAAAACTATCGTAAACCTCATCATAAGAAGTAAAAAATTCTTGCGCTTCAGTTGTCCTGCAAACAATTTACGCACCATGGCAAATAATCAATTCGAGCATGAAACGAAATCACTTCAACTCAGAATCATTCAATAAAAGGAGTTATTCATTGTGAGGCACCTTCAAGAGCATCACACAGAACAGGAGGAAAACTTACAGCTCATTAATCTTAGTATCATACTGACGGGGATCAAACTGAGATCCTTCTGGTGCCAACCCTGCCATGACTACAGAAAAAAAATGAAAAAAAAAAAATCATTAGAGGACAAGAAATTCAAGAAACACTTCCACCTCGCAGAGGCCAAAGTTCAGATTGAAAAAACAGAATAAGACAGCAACAAGAAGTTAGTCTTCCTAGTTCTGATTCATCACATAAAACAAAAGGACCCCAATGAGACGCAGCAATCAAGCTTTCCAAGAAAGACTCGCCGCATCTAGGCACCCACAGTCTTCAACCACCAAAAACTGACCCACCATCTTCCATAACTCCCTTAATCTCCATCACTAGCAATCGACAGACCCCCGGGAAACTTATCTCGGAAGGATTCCCGATGGTAAGACACGTTAAATTCCCCAACTTTGCTCCCCAAAATAAAAAGGCGGCATCCACACAGGCACTAAATCACCCATCCACACGCACGCACGAAACCAAGGTTAGCCGGAACGGACCCAAAGAAAAAGAGAGCAAAAAACCCAGATCAACTTTTGATCTCACGACACGGAAAAATAGCCTCGAGATCCAAATCACCCCAACAATCAATCTCCCACAGCCGCGCCTCTCCAAAAGCAGGCCACGGAATCAACAAACCCCACTCTAAACCCAAAAAGCAATCGGCGCCGGCAAACCAAGAATTAGCCCTCAGACCTAAACCCCCCTCCAAATCTCGCAATCCCCAACCAAAGCAACGACAACGCGCCGGCAAGCTTCAACAGCTAGAGAGAGAGAGAGAGAGAGGAACCTGAGTGATGATGCTGCTGGAGATGAAACGGAGATTGATTTTCCACCAAACTCCTCGGATCTGAGCCGCGGAGTTTGAAGATTTGGAGGAGAGAGAGGAAGAGAGAAAGCGAGGCGCTGTTTTTTGCAGAAGGGCGAGAACCTACGAAAGTGCGGACGACAAGAAGGGTGTCTGCTAGGTTATTTTTGTAGATTGCGTTGGCGATTCGGCTCTTCCCACTTTTTTCTTCCGGATTTACCCCTTCCCTCCTTGCATTATTACCACTCCCTCTCCCTCCCTTCCTTCTTTCTTTCTTTTTTTCACTTATTTTCGCCTTTTCCACTTAATTTTGCTCTTCTGGTCCTAGTATTTTTATTAAGACCCTATTTCTTTCGAGGTAAATAAATAATTCGAAAGACATTATCTTCAGCTACGATTGCTCATGTCTCTTAAAACAATGAATGAATGAAATATATGTTCATCGCTCGAAATTGTTCAAATATAAATTATTGACAATAAAGAATTAATTATTTTAAGCGATACAAATAACATTTTCAAAAAAATATTTTTCGAATTATTAATTATTTACGAAACAAAAAAAGCCAAAATATTAGACACGGCTCCAAAGATAGGTACGATAACAAAAGATACCAGAAATAATGTCTGTTAATTTCATGGGTATTCGACCAAAAAAAAAAAGTTCAGGGGTAGCACTACCGTGCAAAAAAAGTAAATAAATTAGAACTGCTAATAACATTTATTCTTTCAGACCAAGTATAATTAGCTATCACATTTATTTAGTAAAAGAACAATTTTATCCAACCAGCGATGATATTGGACATTATAGTCAGACTGTTGAATTTCAGAAAAATCTTCATATGTTCATGGAAGCAAATGTGCCGACTTTAGATGCTGTCAGCTTAGACTTGCTTGGAATGATCATTGATAGATACCCAACTTATTTTTTTTATTTTTTTATTTTTTTGGGTCAATTTATCCTCCTCCTTCTTTTTTCTTTTTCTTTTTTTTGGTATACTGAAGAATAACCCCCAGGAAAAGATATATGATCCTGTTTTTCAACATAGCACCTAGATGATTCGAAAGGTGTCGCAAAAAGCAAAGATAGGCTTAAGACTATCGTAGGTCAAAAAGGGATGAGGGGAAGTAGGAAGAAAAAGCAGGATTATGACAAGGCCAACAGCCACCTCTTTTCTTTAGACCGAGCACAAGCATAACTTAGGAATTAAGCAATTTGTGTAAAGGAAGCAGATACAATAATAGATCATGCTAGAGAAACTAGCACGATGCCGTCCATTTAAATACATATATTATTATCTGATTGGCATCTGCACAGAAGCCACTAACCTTTCAGCTCCTGGAACATAAATTAGGGATATACATCATCTCAACAAGGGTAATAGACAAAGATCAATAGATTGCAGAAAGTGACATCCAATTAACTGAGATGGAGATGGAGAAGATTGACTAGCTCCCTTTTTGCAGCATAACAAAAGCAGGTTCTAAATTGGTCGTCCATGATTGAATTTCTGTGCATGGGTATCTGGGTAGAGGAGTGGTAGATCGAATTCTTTCCAACACAAACAGAATCCGACACTTAATTGGCTCAAAAGAAAGTGATGACCCACAATCTGTAAAGCGTCGCTGGAAAGCCAGAGCTGGATTCAACTTGTAGGTCCTGATTTCTGCTTCATAAAAACTTGGCTAGCAAAAGCACGTCAAATTTGTCCCGATAGTTATTCACTAACCCGATCCATCAAAGATGTAAAGGTCGAACAAAGATCACTTGACCATATCAAGTCCTTCATCGAGTCAAGACGAACAAGAAAAGATGCAGCTCGATAAATTTCTGATAGCATATTAAAGGGATGTTGATGGAGTTATTCTCTAGTCAAGTGGGACTGCAATTGCAGTTTGCAAACCAAGAAGCAAGCCTATTATCGTTCTAAATTCTCTCTTAGCCCTAGGTGGAAAAATAGCTTGCTTAGTGTCGTTCACAATAATTGACGAATAGCTGTAGTTAGCACAAACCTTGACGGTCAACAGAAAAACTCAAGAAAAGACCAATCTTTTGAAGCAAAACAAACAAAGTATTATTTACTCTTAAACAGCAACATTTGTGATCTAACAGATATTCAACCAAATAAGAGTGCTTGAGACATGAAAATCCTAAGTATGTTACATGGAAAAATTTACATGCAAGGCAAGTCAGATAATTACAGCGAGTATAATCCATTGGAGTTACACTGAATGAGTTATGTCACAAGAACAATTTCACCTTGCAAACCTGCAAAGCAAAACCCCACAAGAAAATTTTTCAGAGCTCAGCACCGCAAGGCCAATTATAGAGTGAGAGGTTTGAATTTACATTGTTCATAGATCTCTTGTACTAGCTGTAGTGTCATAACTGCGTCATCCGCCATTTTGAGACTCGTTCAGCCTCTTTAACAGCCTCAGCAGCCAAAAACGATTTGTTCTCTGCTTCAACAACATTGTAGGCAGCAGCCATTGCCACCTCTTTCAGTGTCTCGTGACTTGACAATGCCAACTGCTGTGAGGGCAGGGACCGAACTACCTTCTGCTCTGGCACAGGTGTTTTTGTTCCTAGAGGAGCTTGTAGACTGATCTTATAATAATTCTCCACCTGCAGTAACAGTAAGGGAAATCGGATGATGTTAAATTTCTGTAAAAGCAGACAAAATATTCGGTAATATCAGCCGAGGAGAGAGAGAGGGAGACAGAGAGAGATCCACCATCCGCACTAAAGACAAACTTGCACCAAATCCAAGCCTTGTCAAGGTCAACAATACATATCTCAAATAACATGCGGTTCTATAAAATTCAGTAATGTGATAGAAGAAAATTTACCTTTTCGAGTTTGCCTTGAGAAACAAGCCTTCTCAATTTTGAACTCAGTAATCTCCTAAAGTTTGGCAGCACCTCTTGCCTTTGCTGCATTTTTGACAAGTAAACTAATGTTACCACCTCCTGAAGATAAGAACTACCATTAAAGCAGACACAAGAGTCGACTAAAGAACTGACATCATCACTTTCCTCCAGATAAAACAATTTGAGCATTAATCACCTATGGGATACTAGAGCAAATGTCAGCATTACATGTTGCTTTTGAGATTGATTTACTCCCTTTAGGACAAACCTCAATACACAAAAGATCCCACCTTAAACTTAAGAAAGCATATCCACGGTGGTGAGGCATTTGTGGCATTATAACTACTTCTCTCGTCATCCAGTTGAAGCCACACACACTCACCCAAAGTATATATAGATGGAGCGCGGCCTGTAGATCACATGTAACACACATCGTGCAAGCCACATGTGCACATCAACCGAACTTCACTAAAGATATTTGTCACGGCTTCTACATCGTGCATGAGAAAACCACCAAATCATATTCCAAACATTCCCAGTGACAAATTAATACAAGTACAACAATGCTGTCATAAAAGATCTCAACTTACCTCAATGAAGCTAAGGATAGCACCAATATCGGATCCATTGGGACCTCTCGTGGATGAAAGTGCTTCAAAGATTAGCGTGTTGTCCCTACATATCCAAAAAATTTATCAATGAAAACTTGAAAAGCCTGAAAAATGAAGCAAAGTAATTTGTTACTTCCAATTGACAAGAAAGGGCTCAACTTGAAGCTTGTAAGAACTTTAACCATCCTAAATGGAGGAATCAGAAACAGCAATCCAGTCACAATACAAGTTGTTATCAGAACATACAACACAAAGACTGTCCTTCTACCTTCCACAAAGTGCCCAGAACGGAAGTACACCATGTGACTCCAGAGTGTGAAACTATTGTTACTGTAATATCATGCACTGTGTGGTCAGGGACATGCAACAGACTGATCGCCGAATGAGTTCCATGTAATAATTGTCTTACACCATACAAAGAACAAAAGCCTATATAGAAATAAAGTAGAAGTAAAGCAACTTTTCATCTAGCAAATGCTCAACCAATAACAAATGCCCACTTAAGCGATTTCTGCATATGCTGCTTTCTTTTTCTTCCTGCAATGGTCCAATGTGCAAGTTCACAAAATCCCAAGTGGATGCCAGAGGGAAGGGAGTATAAACATAATGGATAACAAAGGACGGAAGGAAAAAAGTTTGTCGTTCCTGAAAAACAAGAGCACAGATACCCACAGCGAATAATTTTTGCCATCTTGAAAGCTATTTGAAGAATTGACCATGGCAACACCAGTAGATGCAGTATGAGCTTGTGGAGCAGTACTGGAATGAGGAGCAGCCATCAGACTTTTGACTTTTGGCAGCCTTTGCTTATCTTTAGAACCTTGTCCAGAAGTACCAACGCTCAAGTTACGCCACTTGTCCTGAACATGGAAAATTAAAGGGCATAACCATCATGCATTTTCACCAAAAGATAAATAAATAAATAAATTATGGGATGCTATTATCTCCGTGCAAAGGAAAATGAAAAACAAGGAATCACGCTTCATTTCAGCTCAAAAAGAGCTGATTCGATCCAGCTATGCATAAGTACATAATTACAGTAACATATCGACACATTGGGCATTGTCTACAGCAGCTCCAGAGTAAGCTGATATGGCAACAGAGATCCCCAACTTATCTAAAGGTGGGATGAGTAAAATCAAATTTATATCGGCAATACAAAAATGAAATGAGTCTACAACATGACGATCGAATATTTACTCACGACAATTATATAGTTTTGTTCTACAATACGAGTGCATCAAACAAGGCTTTAACATAATGATAGATTCTCAAATTGACCCTTGCAAAGTGAGGCATGTTTCAGAATTTTGAGAAGCAATGAAAAACGAAAACAATAATGTTTTAACCGAGTTTTTTCCATTGACCAAATTGTATTGGGTATTTTCAAAGAGTTAAATTCCGTTTCAGGAACACAGCACTCAATTCTCCCCTTCAAACTTCGATGAAAGCTGCCCAAACTACATTCGACACCGCACCGGCATCAGATTCGACTACACCATCAAAAACTTTGACTTCACCCTGAAACCCATGAAGGAACATTTCTCGCTCAAATATAAGACGCTTATCCCCTTTCCCCTAGTTCCGCCCCGGATCACTTTCGGAAAACAGCCCCCAGACAATGCCAAGTACTTTCCACGGAAGCGAAGATCGTCATTCGAACTTCAATTTCCAGCAGAGCGCCAGCCAAAATCACCCGCATCGCACTGCGACAAGAAACATAAGTCTCTGTCGCCATAGCGCTCGTTAAACCTCGAGCGCAAAAGTGAAGAAAAGCTAACACCTTGCCGATCATGAGCACCGGACAGAAAGGACCCCCGAAATGCAGACGTCCGAGCACTGAAAAGTTCGCAAAAAAGAAAAAGGGAGACGGAAAGAACGACCTTGAGGTCGATGTTGGAGCGATTGACGAGGGCGGGAGCGAATTCGGGGTCCTTGAGGATGTTCTTCCACTTGCCGGGGCCGTGCTTGGCGATTCCGGCGAGGAGCGCCTCCTCCTCCTCCTTCGTCCATTTCAGCTTCTGGTTCCCCATCTCGCCGGCGATTCTCCGGCGATCGGCGAGGCGGAACGTGCGGTGCAGATTCTCTCTCTCTCTCTCTCTCTCTCTCTCTCTCGAGTTATGAAGACGACGGCTTTTTGTGTTTTCGAAGCTCCCGCTTGCTCGAGGCGTTGCTTTTTTTTAAAAAAATTATTTAATTCTGGTGGTTTTTTTTTCTTTATATGGGCCAGCATTTCCCTTTCTGGTTCAAACTTTTCCCACTGAGGAATTGGTTAAAGATAAAAATATATATTATTATCTACAGTCATTAATTTATATATATATATATATATATATCCGAAAGTTCTTATATTCACTTTCATGGATATCTTCTATTGGCTGTAAATGTTAGTTAAAGGTTGGAGGTTGGAGGTGCTCGGATCTACTCAGTCAAATCGATTTTAGAAATTTAACATTTCGATTTTTTGATGGGATTTTACCCTCTTAAATAGAGCGGCAACTAACTTCTTAAATTGGGTTGATCATTGTAAGTCTAAGCCGATAAGTTTTGTTTTGTATCTTAACTGAAGATTCAAAATTTGTGTCTTGTTCGCTCTCCAAATATATAGTTGCCTTCTTCAGGAAAGCGGTAATGCAATTTACATAGAAGATTGGCTTCTTCTTCTTTTTGTCATTTCATTGCTGACATTTTCAATTTTAGTTTTACTTGTTTGACAAGAATTGTCATGCCTACAAATAGACGGCGTTGGCTGGTCCCCAATTCATTCATATGCGCATATTCCAATACAGTTTAAGAAAGCCTCTTCACTTATTGTTTAGCACGGAAACCCATCCCGATTTAAAGTTCATTATCTAAATATATGATATTTTTAGAGTAAATACATTTATCACAAGAAATTTTGTGATTTCCCGCGAGACTCTTTCAAACGGTCACATCTACCACTACGCTAGAAAAAGTTAGTAATTTAATAGGTAAGAGTTAGAAAAAGATCTCAAGAGATATTGACGCCACATCACTTATTCATTTCAATATTTACAAATATTTAATACTTTTTAGAAATTACCATTTATGGTCATTTAATTTGTGATTTACTTTTTAGGTCAGGGATCAATAGAATCGTGTGTTGCAAGATAGATATATTAGCGTTACATTGGGAAATCTATATGAATAGATAAAAATAAACTCGTATTTAAGATTGTCTATAAGAGCGATGCAATGAGAACTTGTGTACTTTTCACTCGTCATTCTTCCAATTAGGATTTGTGCTTGCCTCGATGAATATCGTGAGTTTTGCCCGAAAATGCTTCAAATGTTTGAATTTAACAATTACTTAAGGTTCTAACATTCTATGTAACTCTCCTTGATAACAACTAAGAAATTTCATGATACATATAAAATTTTCTTATATTGTATAATAATGACAATGAAGAATGAAACAAAATACAATTCAACAAGTAAACTTTTAGTAGGATAACAACACAAATAGTTCATGAATTGTGAACAAATGTGTAATGTGATTCATGAACATTTTAATTTGTTTATTGTTGTTCCCGAACTTCAAATGTGCAATGCCGTTTTAGAAATGTCATCTATGGACTTTTGATTTTTTTCTTAATTTAGTCTCCAAATTACATAAAAATATTCCATGTTATCCTTGAATTCGATTTGATGAAAGGACGACTTAGAGACTAAATTGAAAATGATTAAGTTTAGAGACGATATTATATATTAAGTTAAAATTTACGAACTATATTGAAAAAATTAAAAATACATAAATCACATTATATATTAAATTAAAATTTAAAAATTATCTATATTATTTTCCCTTACAAGCTAAAACGACGCGGCCTCCTAAGTTTGATTTCCGGCCACAGATTAGAGATTGCTTCCAGAATTCAACCTAACTCCAAACCCCCGCTCACCGAGAGAGGGAGAGGGGTAGGGAGAGAGAGAGAGAGAAAGTTGTCATTTTTTTCGAAGCTTTCCGCCAATTCCCATCATTGCTGGGTTGATTGGCGGTGGGGACGACGAGGGGCCGATCCTTTACGTACTTGCGAAGGGCAAGAAAAGGAGAGCTGAGCTTTTCGCATATCCTCTCGTCTCTCTCTCTCTCCTCGGAAGGTGAGACCTCCGTTCTCGATTCCCGATTCTTCCTTTGCTTCTTCCTTGACTGGTAGGTGCCGTTCGAGTTCTGTTCAATGTCGTGAGATTTTTTTAATGGGGACTAATTCATTGCTTGGTGGGGTGTTTTTTTTTGTTCTTTTTTTGCTCAAATTGTCTGTATTGTGGTTAATCGTTTGCTGTATGCCCCTTGGAATGATGTTCGGTTGAATGCTCGAGGGCCTCTGCTCTTCTGATGTTTGATGCTAGTCGAAATTGATGCCGGGTCTTCGTTGTACGGGAGTTTCTTTTGATTGGGTCAAATTTTTGTTGTCATGCTGAGAATGGAGCTACGTTCTGGATTCTGGGTTGTTGTCTATCTGTGCATTAGCATAAAGAAGTTTATGAGAATGAGAATTCAGTGATGATTTGTGATCGCGCTGGCTTTCATTGGGGGTTTCTGAAATAGAAGATGGTGAATCTACGAAATGCATGAACGAATACTAGGCTGCACATGATTCTGCTCCTGTCTCATCTGTACAGGACACATCTATTACAATTGCCCATATCGCACTGTGTCGTTTAAGATGATTTGCAAAGGATAAAGTTTTTTTTTTTTTTTTCACGCGGGGGGGGTGTTGTTCAGAATAAAGGATAAAGTTCACTGGCTAGATGATGTATCGACACCTTAGTTATTCAGGAGAAGATGTCTTGTATATGTTGTGGTGATCTGCTTCTTACTCTTCTCTAGCTCCGTGCTTTTAATGTTCTTTGTAGAACCAATTTGACTTGCATGAAATTGTCTTGTTACTTTCTCTCTCTCTCTCTCTCTTTTTCTTTTTCTTTTCTTTTCTTTGGATGTAGTTTGATGTTTAACTTCGTTAACTTGGAGCTAGTATAGACTTGCCCGGTAGTTGTAGCGTGGCGTTATTTTTCTACTTCTCCAGGATGTGGTGACAAGCATAGAGTTTCTCTCCTACGTTGCAGGTGCTTGGAGGTGAAAACGTTGGCCCCTAGGAGGCTTATTATCAACATGTTCCTATAGAGATCTGTCAAATTATGGACGAAAGTACTCCCTCTATCCGCTTGTACTTTTATCGAGTTTTAACTCATTTGCTTTGTTTTCGCTGGAAGAAATATTTGAGCACAAGGTTGATGTCAGTCGCACACTGGTCTCATTACAATCACACATCCAGAGAAAAAAATAAAGAGTCAGAGAAAAGAAAGACAAGGTTGGAAGAGGAGAGGAGAGAGACAGCCCCCGGGGTGGAGGAATTGTCTTGAAGACTGCTTAATTCAATATGTTTGTACAAATTACTGACTTCTCCGTGGCATTTGTCTACTGTCATTGTGATATCTTAGAGTTCATGGTGAACCTCAGGCATACTGGCTGGAAAATCGCTTTCATCTTAGCAAGTACCAGACATTCTTCACTAACATGAAAATATTCTGGAAAATCACTTTCTTCTAAGCAAGTACCAGACATTCTTCGCTAACATGAAAATATACATAAGATTATTTTTGTCATGATTTCGGCCCGTGGCAAGATGAATTTTGATTAGCTTCTGGAATTCTTCTTTTGATTAGTTTCTGGGATTCTTCTTTGAGTGCAGAGCTTTTAGCTAATGGAGGAGACAAGCCAAAAGGCCACTATGCCCTCACTAAAGATGCAGAAGATCACCAGTTGGGAATGTATGATAAACCTCTTCCTTATTTTGGCTGGGGAATTGGATGGTTTTGGTACGCATTGCCTTTCCCTCCCGTCCTCTCTTCTCCCCTCCCCCCCCCTCTCTCGCTCTCTCTCTCTCATGCCTCTCTCCATTTTGCAGTTTCCTTGGTGGATTTATTTTTCCTGTTATGTGGTACTTTGCAACAATACTGTACTTCTGCAATTACTACCAAAGAGATCCAAGAGAGCGGGCTGGACTCGCTGCTTCGGCAATAGCTGTAAGTGGAGAGATATTATTTTGTGTCCATGAAAGTGTCAATACTTTATCCTCTGACACTCCTTATAAGTCTAGTGGAATTATGGTTTAAGGAAAATTAGAGAGAGATATCCTGTCTTCCTGCAAGAGCAGCAGGCATCTTTGTGAAAAATTATAGTTTTCTCTCAGTGTATATATGTTAGTATCAATGCTGCTCAACCTATGATTTTCATTCTTTCATAACCATAGCATCAAGTATATTATGTCGGAATCTCTTTTCCTCGCAACAACCCTTTTTTGAAACAAATTCACGTAAAGTTGAAGGGCTAGCATCCATCCACAAGTTGAATTTTTTTTCCTTTTGCTGCTTTTCCTCTCCTTATCTTAGTCATTTTTTGCAGGCACTGATATGTACAGTTGCTGTGACGATTGCTCTTGCTGTAATATTGTCGTAGCCCAAGAGTTCAAAACTTCACATCACCTTGTTCTTTAATATGTACATAGTGGGTTGCAACCTGGGTTACCGTGGCAGAAGTCTTAGCAATTTGAAGATGGTCACAAGTCCCATCTCTCTGTAGAATTGTGCATGGTGGGAGTTCTGCAATATGTAGGACCCCTTTCTTTGGGGGGATTGGTGGGGGGAATCAGGAAGAAGTAGAAGCATGTGCTTTGTAAAGAATGTACTCTATAGGACTGAAAAGTTCTCTCATCTCTCATCTGGAAGCAACTTAAATTTCTTTCTCATGAGGATGGGCTCAAGATCACTGTTTTTTGTGCTTGTGGACGAGAAAATGCAACCTTGCCAATATTAACTCTCTAGTGTGGCATATTCAGTCATATATATGCCAGAAAATTTCCTGAACTTTAGCCACGTGCTTCTCAACTCAAGATTAAAGAGTGTAAATCGGGTCGTATCATTTCTCTTTAGCATTGTGAAGTTTTTGCTTTATTGACGAGGGCAGTGTCGTCATCAAAAATTTCAAACATGTGGTTTTATTTGGGCTTCGCAGAGCTGATAAAGTGCTATAGGACGCACAGCATGAAGTAATGCATGTAATAAGGAAGAAAGGAAGATGAAAATATTTCTTCAGCGAGTCATTTTCCCGGTTGTCGAGGTCCATATTTCAGGAAAATAAGTTGATATGTTCTCCTCGGTTATAATTAAATTGCATTTTTAAGAAAGTCTTGGAGCCTCTGAAAGATGTGGCAGTGACCGCGATTCCCTTCCTAATGGATGACGATCATTAGGTGCTCTTTTCACGGTGGTGATAAACGAAATTTGAAATAATTTTCCGTCATAATTAATAATGTACAGAGCGAATTGTAAATGCATATATGCACTTCGTCACCTCGTACAAAAATATATGACCCTTTTCGAGCATCGTCAGTGAAGCAGCACGGTTAAATAGACCGGCTGCACCCTTTCTCGAATCCTTATCCTGATAAGAGGGGCCACAGAGCTAGAAAGAAAAGCAAGCGCAGCCAGGCCAGCAGCTTGACCCGACCGGATTATTCTTATTATCCATAGTTTCTCATGAATTCGAATTTTATTGGGGTGCTATAGTCTGTGATGCATCATCCCTTGATTGCTAGTTGTTTGACGAGCTCTGGAAGGGATTCTTCCTGCTTTATGTTCTGAACCCACCTGGCTTTGATTCGGACTTGTTCAATGCTTTGCTTCAAGTTCATGGCAAATGCGAGAGTTGTTCGGTTCGCAAAAAATGCTTCCACCTCATCGGCCTTCTCGTTGCTTGAAAACTGAAAAATACTCAGGGACAACATAATTTGTAAGAAGTCAATAGTTTGCTCAGATCAGCATCATCCAGCAGTGAGCAGCTTCCTAGAGCATGTTATTACTCACTTCTCCATTGGAATATCCACTCAAACTAATAAATGCCAGGAGGTTATTAAATTCATACTACTCTTTCTGAAAGGTGAGTCAATTTGGCATGCAGACGATCGGACGATATTATCAAGGGATTGCAACCTCATACACAGTTGCAGACAGCATTTTTCTGTGAAGTACATCTGAAAGTCTAAGGATGCAACTCAACGGTCCTATGAGATTCAGTTGCTTACCAGAGCAATGATGTCGGTTAGGAAGTTGGTGAACAGCAAACCGGTACCGTATTTGTTCAAAATGAAGTCCCAATGATCCTGCATTCATTAGCAAATGCATCAACTGTTCTGGTAATGTATAGAACCAAAATATCAATTGTCTGGCGTTGCTCCACATCCATCTCAAGATCTGGCTGCTGTCATATAGTCGCTCTTAGTGATCAATTACAACTAATGAAATCCTTTCGGGCGAAGTACATACTCTTCGTCAAACATGGCCCCACTTAGCTCTCCAGAACATATGATTGGCAACAAAATTTAGGAATACCAACTGACCATCAAATTGACTATGAAAATTTTGCAACAGTATGTTTGAAGCATTGAGGTTAGAAGTAGAACTCCGTACCTTCAACCATTTCCATGCTGCTTCCCGCCCTTCTAAGCTTATTCCCCTAAATCCATAAATGATGTCTTGATCTCGAACCTAGGAAGATACTCAGATAGCCTCAGTTCTTCTCAAGGAAAATCTAGATTGACTTTTATTTGACTGTTACAATCAGTACAATAGCTGGCATATATGCAATACCTCATCTGACGCTAAAAAGTTTAGAACCTCCATTACTATATCTGGGTCTGGAGAAGCTGCCAGATGACCTGCATGAGTTCCACACACAAGCACTTAAAATTCATATACACTGTAAACAAAAAAAGAAAGAAATTGGCATCCAAGACAATTCTTCGGCCTTGAAAAACTTACGCAAAATTCTTTCCTTTTCTTGCACTGTGTCTGCTTCTCTGTAAATGCTCAACAAGGACTCGAAATAATTCCTGCTTGCCCCAGTAGTTTTCCTCATCACAGCAATATAAGCAGCCTGTGGAGAATTTAAAAACTCACTGAGAAGCTTAAGAGGAGTACCTAAGTATTTGTCCTTATCAAATGGTAGACCAATAATTATAGGTTTGGATGGCTAGACATATATTTAAAAATAAAAATTAGAGCACATTCTCTTTTAACATTGATTAGTACTTAGTATTGAAGAAAATTGCGAACCCTAGGGGACAAAGGGACCGTGACCAGCCCCCAGGTCTGCCGGTGTTCTTACCCTTTTTGTATCAGCTGAAAGAAGAGGAGTGTTTCTATCCATCAACAACGACTTGAATCGTTTGATTGCATCTTCATGAGTTTTCTCATCACCAAATGAAGCCAAAGCCATAGAGATTTCACCCCTCAAGAGCACATTTAAATGAGGTTCTCCAGATACCGATTCCCAGCCTAATCTTCTGCAAGGAAAAACAGAAAAGTATGATTTATAGCTATTAGCAACACAAGTTTAATTTTGCGAGAAAATCTTAGCATCATGTCAGTGTTCACATTTTTTGCAACAGAAAAGTAACAGGTACCGAAACACAAATGTTTCGTGCATATGAAAAAGAAAGAAAAACAAGGAAGCTTGTTTTCGCTCTATTTAAACCACATGAGCAAGGAACTACAACCAGTCTAAATTTTTGCAAGAGAACTAGTTTTCATACAGCTATCAAATCAATTCATCACAGTGAATTAAATAGAAAGTACTTCATCTTACTCAGCAGAGGGCCGGAGGATATTGATAAAATACTGTCTTAAGTAATCCACTGAATCTGGAAAAGCATCGTAGTATATTTTCACGATATTGTAGCAGACCTGTAGCACAATTTACTGGCGATCAACTTTCTAAGACAGATGGCATATAAGGCAAAGGACTGCATTGTTGCACAACTACTTACGACTATTAAATTTGAGACCACAGTATAGTCTATATCTTTTCTGTATACACCCATCAAGGTGAGCAGAGAAGACAGTGACTGTTTGCCAGCCTGGCAAAGGGCATGAGTATCATCCAATATCCCTAAAAAGGAATCATTCAATACAGTAATTAGATTTTTGACAATTGCTGACATTCACAATAAGGAAATGACTGATAGAGAAGCTCATTGGTCATACTGCATTATAATACCTAAAGTGCTAGAGAATGAACTTGCACTTGTTCTATGATGTAAGACAATGTACAAGATGCCCTGTGGCCAGAATAGAATAAAAGATATACTAAGGTCTTGTTAAAAGTGAAGTTAGTTCTCTATGAATTTTTTTTCCTGAAACACTATAGAATCATACAGTTGAATCGACAATTTACACCAAGAGAAAAGTATGTCAATAGTTTCTATGCATTCTGTTCACAAGACCTGGCCGGGGAATTTCATCCTTGCTCTACAACTTCCTGTGCCCTATTGATAGTCTCAACACATAAATAACAATTACTCAATAAGTTGAAACTAGCATGCAATTGCATCAAACTTGGCAGGATGCACCCACCAAATTTATCTGGTGCAGAGAGGTAATTGCTTTCTATTGCTTTGATAAGCTGAGTCGCGAGCTTGTCCTCATATTTGACCCTATAAAAACCACTCTGATAAATATTAATCTTGATCCAAAAGTGCTCTTTGAATTTTTCTGGATCATTCTCCTCCGATAAGCCTAAACAGTTGCTAGAAGAATTGAAAAGGTCAGATATGTCAATTTCTCCGCATCGGGTTTTCAAAAGGAACTTCTTCTGTCTTTCATATGAACCAAGGCACAAGGTTATGGGAACAATCCATAGCCCCTCACCAGCCAATCCAGATAGTAGAAATTGTGACTGCAAAGATGAGAAAAATTTCAGATTTCGCTTGACACAAGCACCTAAAATTTTAAAAGCTTTTACCATGAATGCCAGGCAAAAGCATGTCAAACTTTCTTCGAGCTTATAAACATTACAATTATACCTGTTCAAACGCCAATATATGACCATTTAGGTTCACGGATATGAGTGGGTATCCTTTTTGCTTTGTCCAGGTCTCCATCAGATTAGTTACTTCAACACCGGATTCCTCTGTCAGAACACTCCATAAGTCTTCAGTCTTTGCATTTTTCCATGCATATCTTTTCATGTATGAACTCAATGATTTCTGTTTTTGAGATGCAGAAAGAATCAGTCAATATTGCTGAATATCTCCTTCTAGTATAGCAATCTACTGAAACTTGCACCAAATCACATAATGAAAAGTGTGACTCTTGATTCCAACCATTCATCATCCATGATATGTACTAAATGTTTCAATTGAAATCTCCTATCTACAGTAGTGGGATAGCAGTAGTCCAAGGTCTCGAAAGATTGATTGAATTAGGTCTTGGGCACTGATAATAGCCAGGTTAAGGTTACACGAAATTTTCGACCAAAAAATAAAGTGTTACAGGAAATCAAGTGCTATATCAATATAAAGTATATAAGATTAATATGACTCAAAAGAAGTGCAAATAACTCTGTGAATAAGTTCACTGGGATGCAAAGGCAGAACTGTTTTACCAGTAACATATAGACCAAAAAAAAAGAGAAAGAAAAAGTGGGAGGGAGCAAGAGAAACCACAAAGACATGTCAGGGTACTCTACTAAACAGGCAGAGAATTTTTCTTGATCCTCTGTAGTCTAACCAGCCACACAGCTGTCAGAGAAGCACTGATAATACATCTGAATTACAATATATTACAGAGAATCAGGCATTACGATTTGGAACCTAGATATATCTCACCTGAAAAATTGCATCTCCAAGGTAGCTTTGCAACATCTGGATAACAGCTGATCCTTTCTCATAGCTTATAGCATCAAATATCTCAAGAACTGCTCGAGCATGGATAATCTCTACCTAAAAGTTAGCCAGCACAGTATCAACAGCGTGAATTAATTGACCGATACCATGCTTGAAAGTGAGTGAACTCATACCTCAATAGGATGTGATTTTTCCAACGAGTCCATATGCAATCCACTAGCAGTATATTGGAGAAATTGAGTCCATACTTTCCACTCAGGAAACAAATTATCAGTTGCCATATAGCTCACCTGAAAAAGATCATAGAGAAAAAATAAAAATCAGATTAACTAGTTGTTCTCTGGTCTCCATCAAGTAAAATGGAATTTAGTGAAGATTACCCATGTAGCAAAACCTTCATTCAACCATAGATGTGTCCACCATTCCATTGTAACCAGATTGCCAAACCACTGATGAGCAACTTCATGCATTGCAACAACTGTGATCTGTTCTGACAGTTAGTGGATTTATTACACATGTTTACCCACATTTTCAGACTAAAACGAGGAGAGGGTAACATAATTTTAGGTATAGAGAAAGAGGTCGCTCATCACTTCTGTATGTTATATTGTTAAAGAGCGGAATACAGAGTAATCAACGGAAACAGGTCAGGGGGAGAAAATTCCTTACACGTTGCTTCGTAGCAGCTGTGGATTGCAATTCGTCATGAAGCATGTCGTTTTCCCGGTATATGATCAAACCATAGTTCTCCATTGCCCCACCAGAAAATTCTGGGACTGCGACCATATCTAGCTTCGGGAGGGGATAAGGCACTGAGAAGTACCTAAGTAGCACCCATGGAAGAAGGTCTTCTGATTAGCATTGTCACCAGAAAAGAGCTACTTGCTTTCTTTAGGGAGTGAGCAAGGAATAGATGAAGAGATGAAAGAAACAATCCATTCTTCAATCAACATGTAGCAAATACAGGACTTATGTCCAGATGCAAACTCATTTACAATTTCTTACCATATGGTCCCAGGATGAGAGAGGAAATTATCACTGAAGTTTCTTTAAATCATTCAAAAGGAGGGAAAGGGAAACCATGCTGCTCGACTGGTTATTGCATGTGCTTTATATCAGGCAATCCTGATGACTTGGTTCAATTCTTAAAGAGGAGTGCAGAGGTGTACTATCTGTTCTGAAGTCGAGAAAGAGTTCGCCTAGATGCTCACCTAGTATAGAGCTCAAGAGCCTTCACAGCAACATGCAAGGCGAATTTTCCATTGTCACTCTTACCAGGAGGACAATATACACGAACCCTAATCCCTGCATGAGCACTCCGAAGCGCCGTCAGCAAATGAAAATATTATTATCAGCAAACGAGATGAAAGAGGAGCTTTTGGATCTTATGCATACCATCTGCTGTGGTTTCTTCAACAGAATCAAATAAACCAACTACAACAGCCACCAAATAAGTAGACATCATGGGGGATTCTTCGAAATATACAGTCTTGATATCGCCATTAAGCTTTTCCTCGAGAATTGGCATGTTGGACAGTGCAGTCAACTCCAAGGGCACGTCCAACGTTATTTGGAAGGTAGCCTGCTCAAAATGCATAGGCTATGATATCTCACTCTCGAGAAATTTTATACGAGTTAACAGAGAAAAATACGGTGAGAAAAACACAAGCTTTTTAATCTCCATACTGTACATGGAAAACATGAAAACGACAATCCACATCACTAAAATATTAGTTCTATGATTCTATGCCATGGGTGACAGTTGAATGCCGCCAATTAATTTTATAGTTTTTTTCAAATTCATACAGAAAAGTTAATCGTCATATGACGCAGACATACTTTGAGAGCAGGTTCATCCCAGCACGGGAAACACCTCCTCGCATCTACAGCTTCAAACTGGGTAGCAGCCATATACTTCTTTACTCCTCCATCCACATAAGCACTACAAAATCGGACTCAATCGTGAGAAAATCAGATACATCATCGTCAAGCATGGTTTCTTTCTATCTCAGTCTGTTCTTGTGTCGAAGCAAAACAAACAGTATTAAAAACAAATTATCAGAAACGAATTGAGGAAGAGAACCATTTATATAAGCCCTTCAAATGAGCATTGAGCATCCCGGAGAACTCGATGGTCAATACACCTTCGCCGCAGCCCAGCGCTTCGTCGAAAGCCAAAACCAGTATCTCATCCTCATCGTCCATCACCACGTCGCAGGGACGAACCTTCTTCCGCTCATAGCCAAAAACATAAAAACCAAACTAGCATGAATCCCAAAATAAGAAAGCAACGATCGGAAACCAATGTCAAGCAACGATCACGGACTTGATCGGCCGAGTCGGCGAAACAGACGTCGCCGATCGCGAGCTCGAGCGCGTTCAGGACGAGGAACTTCGTCGCTTCGGCGACGGCGAGGCCGACGCGCACGACGCCGGTGAAACTGCACGCGACAAGATCGAGCTTCAGGTGGAGATCGTAGCGCCTCGGCGCGGCGAGCCTCGGCAGCCTGGCTTGGCCCTTGAACTGATCGATGATGCTCTGCTTCTTCTCCATGCCGGCGCTCGAGGAAACGCTGCACGAGAGTTCTCGGCGGAAGAACTACAACGCTTCGAGCGGAGCAGAGGAGGCGATGATCGAGCTTGGAGCTTGGAGCTTGGAGCTCGAGCTGAGGGAGAGTGAGGTTGAAATACGACGTCGCGTCACGTCGTGGGACCCGCTTTTTTTTTGGTCCACTTTTTTTCGTTTTTGGCGCGGAATGGTTAGTCAAAATATCGGATCTGACTACTCACGGCGGCGATCTTGACGTGAAATCCACGTGACTAGGACTTACTTATCCATATGAATGTGTGTATCTAATTAATGTATATTATTTCATATAGTCATATTACAAAGTCTAAATAAACTTTTTAAGTACTCTTTTCTATATATCAAATTATATAGAAAATTTAGCAATTTCCCTTTTCTATTTTGCATTTAACTCGCATTATCTCAATATAATTTAATGGACCTGATCATTCAGTCAAGTGGTCTTAAGCTTTCAATCATATAGGCAAGTGGCCTTAAACTTAATCATATAGGCAAGTGGCCTCAGGCTCATTTTCCCTTGATTAACTGTATCGCTTGATATAATTAACCGATAAAAAATACTTCTTATTATTGATAGTAATTTGTACCTAAACTGTTTTATTAAAGTTCGTTTCGTTTCACGAAAAATAACTTACAGGAAAACATTTTCTGGATTTTCGGGTGTTCGTGTTATGGAAAGTAAATTCATTGGAGAAAACATTTTCTATTAAAAAAACTTATAAAATGGGGGAAAATATTTTCTACTTTTCAAATTAGGGAAAACATTTTTCAAACTTCACTCTCTCTTAGCTTGCCTCATTGTCAATCACTGGCAAACGTTGTGGCCAGTGACTGGCGAAGGAAGGAGAGGGACTATAGAAAAAAAGAAAAAATATATATAATAGTTGAATTTTATTTTTTTAAAAGTAATAAACAATTAAAATTGATTTTAAAATTAAAATAATAATAAAATTATTGAAAATAAGTGTATAAAGGCAAATATTTTCCCTACAAAACAGCGAAAAATATTTTCTACTTCATTTTTAGATTTCACCCAAACATTAAAAAATAAATGTTTTCCTATAAAATGACTTTTTAAAATATATTTTTCAAAAACACCATATTTTCGTGAAACGAAAATAATATTAAATTTTATCACATTCATTCATTTTTAGAAGCGATATAAACGATTATTTATATAAATTATTTTTCAAATTATTTTTTTCTCGAAATAAACCATTCCCTTTCAAGCTAAAAGCCTAATTGGCTTTGGATGAATTTGAGTAGATTGAGTGGACCATCAAGGCCTCATGGAAAATTCAGAACTATCAAGGGAGCCGACAAGGATAAGGGGGCTAATTCCCCAAAAAACACAAATTTTATATCAAACTTTTTTTCTCGTAAAAATGCAAAAACTTTAGATTGAGTGATATATTTGGCCTAATTTTTGTTTGTCTCTTAAAAAAATCATATTCGTACAATTTTGAGAGATACAGAAAATTAACAGAAACATTTCAATTATTTATAATATAGAAAAATATCATAATTTTCTCTCACGATGCACTTATTTTGGCGAAGAAAAATGATTTAAAAAATGCATTCCTAATAAAAATCACTTGTGTTTCTTACAAAAAGCGAATAAACGAAATGTATTGTCATTATCTATGAAAATGTTTGGATATAAATTGTTGCCAGTGATGAAAATATTTTTCATCAATTAATCATTTCAGGTGATGTGAGCAATTATTTTTAGAAAAATATTTTTAATATATTTATTTTTTGCGAAATAAATGGGGCGTGAGAATTTTCCATGTTTGCTATGCACTGCACTTAGATATAACATGGCTCGTGTTAAGAGAAGATTGGGCCGGGCTTTTGCACCGAAGAGTTTTCCCTATTTACTATGAAGCCCAAAAGAGGAGCTCGCGTCAGATTAGCCCCGTCAAGAGGACCGACCATGGGCCTTCAGATTAGCTTACCCGTGAGGATCGAATTTGTTGTTAGTTTTAAGGAAACGTGGTAAATGATACAATTCTTTGGGTGCATTTATTTCGTAAAAAAATGTAATATGTTTTGAAATTATTTTATAGGAAATTATTTTTTTGAGAAAATTGTTACTTTTCCTTTGCCCGGTAATATGTGATAAAATTTTTTTAATAGAGTTTGGATCTCAAAAATTGATTTCGATATCATGATTTTATCTTAAAAAAATTATTTAATTTCTTTTCCTTCTTTTTTCTTCCCTCCATTGTTCATAAAGATTTTGTGAGGGTTGACTTGGCCAACCTCACCAAATTGACGAGGCTTTACTAAAAGCCTCATCAATCTGGCCAGGTAAAGCTCGCTTATGTTTGATCACCAACCTTTGCCATAGCTATCAATTGGCCAAAGAAGAAGAAGGAAAATGAAAAAAATTAAAATTTTTTTAAATAAAGTTAGAAAATTTATGGAGGAGCAATTTTCTGAAAAATGTTTTCACCTCTTTGATTGGGAAATTCACTTTCCTAAATTTATGCATTAATATTTTTGTTAACTAATTATTTTTTGCAAATCAACCATATGAATCTTGAAAATTAATTCTTATAAAACATTTTCTCTTAAACAAACACGCCCTTTATATGAATTATGAAAAAAGGGCATGAAACCTATTTATGTGAGTTTGATGAAGTTGAATTGTAGGCAATGAGTTTCAATCTAGTTGAACTGAATTCTAACAAAACCTCCTCCATTTGGATTTAATCATTAATGTGCTTCGTGCTAATTCTCACATTAACGGCAATAAATGCGATGTGAGTTTTATGCTCCCAAATAGTTCATTATCTTACGAAGTTCAAAAGCGTTCCCTAGGACCGCACTAAAAAAGTGCATCGAACTGTATATGACAATAATATAGATTCAGAGTCATAATTAGATGATCACCAGCTCATGCATAGGTTTGAATTGCATGTGGTGGTTATCGGAATGCTTGGACACGCTTTCCATTTGGACGTGCGAGGTCTTATTTTCATGTAAACCAAACTAAAATGTACAAAAGTGATGGGACATTGACATTTTTTTGTCACCTAAAAGAATGAAAAAACCACGTGCAGCCATACTTATAGGTCAAAGGTCAGCCATTTTTCATGGCCAACCAACTAAAAAGTAGGGATGTCACGATTGGCCCGACCTTAAATTCGGATATTTTGGGATGGGTCTTTTGAAGTGTTGGTATTGTATGAATTCGAATTAGATCAATGTTAATTTTTTTATTTATTTTGACAAGTGTGTCGTAAGGACGAAATTGACAAATTGATCTCTGCTCGTCTTAAACCATTTTTTTAAATTATATAATATTTAGATCGGGTCGGATCAAGAAAGTCCCGCATGTTTCAAGTCGGATCACCCGACTCGACGCATTGACAATCCCATTAAATGGGCCCTTTAAAAGTTTTAGGACACGCGTTGACTTGACCCGGCGGAAAGTCCAAGGCGCGAAAAAAAAAAAAAAAAAAACCCCCCGAAATGACGGGGACCGCCTTTTACGACAAGGCGTTTTTGGACGGTCCGCCTCTTACAAAGTTCTTTCTTTCTTTCTACTCGCGAGAAATGCGCCTTCGGACGAGGTTAATTTGGTCAATTCAGCAAGATTGATGTCCGGGCAATCGATCCCGTCGAATCGCACGGATTCCTTATTTTTCAAAAAAAAAAAAAAGAATGGCATCTTCTTCAATAAAAAAATATTCGAAATACAATAATTTCCCAGCAGAGATGGGCGGGGGGGTCCTTGTCGTGGAAGGGATGAGTAAGATGTAATAACGGCAACTTCAAATTACGAGGATACCCTCATCGTCATTTAGTTTCGGTTTTCCCTCTGTTCTGATATTTCCTTTCTTAAATTTTTTTTTTCTTGATCGAAAGTACCAAAACGATCTTGTCACCACCTTGTCCCGCGTAAATCCATTTAAAAGCTTTTAAATTATAAATTATCCATTAGTAAAAATCATGAAAAACCATCTGTCTTACTTATTAAATACATTTATTATAAATTTTTTTTATACAATATTAAAATATCAAATTTATATCTATATAACAATTTATCTTAAATTTATATTAATATAACAAATTTATTTCAAATTTAATTTGAAAATTTGAAATAAATCTATCACATAAATATAAGATTGGTGATTTTTGATGTTATAGAAAAATTAGAAACAATGCGTCGTAATTGGCAAGGTTAGAGGGGGTTTTTTTGTTGGCTTTTCCCTTCATCTCATTATGTAAGATCGGAAAAAAATATTGGAGATGGCAGCGTGGCAATTGCGTAATAAAGCTCATTTCGGAGCGCCATTTCGAAAGGCGGTTGATTTCGGGAGCAGCATGGGAATTGCTTAATTAGTCAATAATGGTGTTTCGATGGCTTGTCTTTTTGAATTTCGCCAGAGGGAGAGCTAGAGAGAGAAAGTCCGAGACGGAGACGAAGAGAGAGAAAGCTTCTGTGCGTTGTGTGTGGGAGACCACATCTGCCCCACCTCTCCTCTTCTCTCACCACACACAGACAAAAAGCTTCCAAACTTTTAGAGAGAGAGAGAGAAACATATAGCAACCTCCACGAGCTCTGGAGAGAGAAAGTCCCGTTGCCTCACGTACGTGCTAGAGAGAGAAACCGGGGGTGGGGGTGATACGACGGCGGTGGCGAATCGAAGCGGTGCGCGGAGGAGCGCGGCGGAGTACAGAAGCTCGGGGGCGCGGTCTGTCGTTCGAAGGAGAAGGGAGCTGGAAAGAGGAGAAGAAGTCGTGTCTGGAGGCTTGTTGGCTTTGGTGGAGGAGTCGAGGAGGTGGAGGTAGAGAATTCGAAGGAATAGCTGTTGTGGGTCGGCTCGTTGATCTGCAGAGAGAGACGGAGGCGGAGCTCTTGCTCCTTTTGATGAGCTGAGGATCGCGGTGTGTTTGTTGACTAATGGTAATTGAATTCTGCTGACTTAGAATTGACTCATTGCTTTCGCTTATATGGTCTTCTACTAGCTTGGTCATGGACTTATGAGTTTGCTTGACTGGAAGGCTCCATTTCTCTCTCTCTCTCTCTCTCTTTCTCTCTGCCAATACCATTTGTTATATGGAACCTGAATTTTCGTTTGCTGGGGTCCATGTTAAAATCCTTTCAAGACCTTTGCTTTTGACGTGGTTAGTTTTTTAGGAATGATAGTGCGCGTAATTGCTCAGCAGTGGATTGAATTGGACAATGACATAAAGAAATGGTGTCGGGAGATGTCCATTTGATTAACTCTCCAATGCTAAAGTTGGCATTAGTAATGAGAGAGCAAGGAGAGAAAGAATGAGCTGCCTGAGAAATGCAATGTGATGGTGTCGTTTGGCTTTGTGCATCGTACATGAGACTGGCACCTTCATGGGTGCATGAAAATGAAGTTTGTAATGACTTAAGGATGCTGCTTGGTCAATCTATTACCTTACTTGAACACTTGTTGTGCCCAAATGCCAAGCCAATTGCATTTTGGACAAAACATATGTTTCACTTGCAGACAATTTATTATGAAATGATGGAAAAACAATGTTCATCGAACGCAAGCAATACAAAGTAAATAATGATAGTCATTGAAATTGAATGGTCAGAAATTATGCAAAATCAGATTCCAAACACCCACAATGCTTTTCATTATTCCTCACCTAGTAATTCATTTTGCTTTGTTTTTGGTTTTTTGACAAAAGTTTCTCTTGGTCTTTGCTTTATTGTTATCAATTAGGAATAAAAATAAAGAAAATTCGAAGTTAGAAATATTTAAAGAAGATCCATTTTTATTATGGTTTACTCATTAAATTGGAAATATTGATCCAATTACACCAAAACTAGGCGCAAAGAACCAACCAGACTGGTCACATGTATAGGACCAACTGGGGCATTGGTCTTTTCATGATAGATTGGCTAAAGCTAAGGAAAACGAATGTTGGTGTTCATGTCATTTTTAAAATTTTTTAATTTAAAGTAACTTGATATTTTTATCACAACTTTGCTTCTGCAGGCTCAGCCAGTGCAAATAATTGTGGGTTCTCATGTATGGGTTGAAGATCCTGTTCTTGCATGGATTGATGGAGAAGTTACGTCAATCAATGGTCACGAGGTCCATGTCAAGACGACAAATGGAAAGATGGTAAGTGCTCCATCATCAAATGCATGTCATACTCGGAACTGTAAGCATCTGGTGGTAATCTAATTGAGAGTCCTGACACTTGTTAAATTTCTGTTTGACAAGTCTCTGCCAGTTCAGCTACTGCGAGTTCACAATCGATAAAAGGAAAAGAAAAAACAACCAGAGAAGTCTTGCATCAAAGTAAATGACAACCTATTAATTAGAAGAATTGAGATCGAGTGAGCATAATATGTTCAAAAAGCTTTAACTGACCATTAAACTTTTAATTTTAGAATGAGCGCAATCAATCTAAGCAATATTTCAGGCTTCAAGCAGATTGTGGAATATTATTTCCCAGTTGTTTAATTTCGTCACTTCATCTATATTTGAAATGTTCTTATAAGCAGAGTGAAGTCTTTTCTGAGAGTCTCGGCAACTGAAGCACTCTGTGGGGTCTGAACATTGCTTGGCATGATATTTAGCTTTTCCGCAGTCTTGTTTTATGCTGATCTACAACAGTAGTCTTGATTATAGGTATTTTCGGTATAATGACTAGTGGATTGCACCTGTAGGTCAAGGCAAATGTATCGAAAGTATACCCGAAGGATACTGAGGCTCCACCTGGAGGTGTGGATGACATGACAAAGCTTTCTTACTTGCATGAACCCGGAGTGCTGCAGAACCTAGCTACGAGATATCAACTCAATGAGATTTATGTGAGCTACCAGCAGTCCCTCACAGGATATTCTTTTAGCCTTGGAGTTTTCTTGCATTACTGGTTTCAGTGAATAAATTTGCCTGTTGCTTCCAGACCTACACAGGAAACATACTTATTGCTGTTAATCCATTTCAAAGATTGCCTCACCTATATGACACCCACATGATGGAACAATATAAGGGAGCAGATTTTGGGGAACTGAGTCCTCATGTATATGCAGTTGGTGATGCTGCGTACAGGTGAATTTGGTTCCTAGTTGCGCTGGTGCAACCTTTTCTTTTCCCTGTTGTCTTCTCGCTGATGTGCTGAGACGCAAGAATATAGGGCTATGATCAATGAAGGAAAGAGCAATTCAATTCTGGTCAGTGGAGAAAGTGGGGCTGGTAAAACAGAGACGACAAAGATGCTCATGAGATATCTTGCATACTTGGGGGGTCGATCAGGAGTTGAAGGAAGAACAGTGGAACAGCAAGTTCTAGAGGTAGCATGACTTGCCATTTCTTATTTGAGAATGTGTTTAAGGATCCGAACTTGTCTATTTAATCACTATGTGCATTCGAATTATGAACATGACAATTATTAAGCTTAATTATATTTGTCGCTACTGAACATTGCAGTCAAACCCCGTTCTTGAAGCATTTGGCAATGCAAAGACAGTGAGGAACAACAACTCAAGGTACATCTCAATGTTGCTGACTATATACTTATGTTTCATTTTGAAACAGTGTGGGTTTACTTCAACAGCAATAGGATTTGTTCTCATATACTTCTCATGATCCACAATGTAGTCGGTTTGGTAAATTTGTGGAGATTCAATTCGACAAAAATGGGCGGATTTCGGGGGCTGCCATTAGAACTTATCTGCTTGAAAGGTCACGCGTTTGTCAGATTTCCAACCCCGAGAGAAACTATCATTGCTTTTACCTCCTTTGTGCTGCTCCAGAGGAGGTATTCTCTCAATGGATTCTCTTGGAAATTTCATATTGAGCTGTTTATGTGAACAATATGTGGCATTTTCGAATTCTGCTACTTTTTTCAGGATATTGCAAGGTATAAGCTAGGAAGCCCTAAATCTTTTCACTACTTGAATCAATCCAGTTGCTATGAGTTGGAAGGTATAAATGATGCTCATGAATATCTCGCAACAAGGAGGGCTATGGATATAGTTGGAATCAATGAGGAGGAACAGGTCAGCAATTTTTTGTCCAGGCCATTCATGGGATTGATGATCCTTCAATCGATTCTGAATAAGCAAAAGTTGTTCAGGAGGCAATTTTCAGGGTTGTGGCGGCAATCCTTCATCTTGGAAACATTGATTTTGCTAAGGGAAAGGAGATTGATTCTTCGGTGATAAAGGATGAGAAGTCAAGATTTCATCTTACTACCACAGCAGAACTTCTTAGGTGTTTTCTATTACTCCACTGCAAATTGTGAATGTGTTTTGGTGATATAACTTCTGTATCACTTCCAATGACTCTATCTAATGGGGCTTTATCTTCATGTTAATTTATGGCATTATAGATGTGATGCCCAAAGCTTGGAAGATGCTCTGATCAAACGTGTAATGGTGACACCTGAAGAAGTAATCACAAGAACTCTTGATCCTGTTAATGCAGTTGGTAGCAGAGATGCGTTAGCCAAGACGCTATACTCTCGCTTGTTTGATTGGTAATGAACTTGTTCATGTTATTCCTTTTCTTTATCTGACTGGTCTATCCTAATTGGTACTCCCTTTTCTACTTATTGCACCCTAAGAAGTCTTAATTTTACAGGATTGTCGAAAAAATTAATCTTTCAATCGGGCAGGATCCAACATCAAAGTGCCTGATTGGAGTTCTTGATATCTATGGCTTTGAAAGTTTTAAATCCAACAGGTTAGTTCACTGACCAAAACTGTTTAACGTCCTTATCCTCCACGGTGCTTGCAAGAGAGTAGCATACTTTTTCAATATGAGTGTGAGCTAAAGCTTTGTTAGATAATTCGTGCATAAGGTACTCAATGGCAAAAGAACATAATAATGATGACAATGAGTTTAAGCTGAGCCAAACATTGTAGTTTACGTTAGTAGTTTTTATAGGGAGTTACCGAAATGAATTTTTGTGAGGTTTTCTGTAGAGATGGTAAATATAATGGAAATTATTTTACTTATTAGGTTGAAATTTTCAATGGGCTTTCAGGGGAGGTCATTCTTTGGGTTCACAAAGGACTAGTTAATATTGTTGTAGCATAATGGTGGTTTTTGCATTTCCACGTAGAGCACTTAGATGGATTGGTAACAGCAGCTTGTGCAAATTGCACGGCCTTTAGATCCTTTTTATTGTCCTTCTGATATTTTGGGCTTGGATCAATATGTCAAGATACAAGAGAGGTATACTTGAAGCATAAATAGCATTACCATTTTGTATAAGAGCTTGATTGTCAAGAAGGTTTGTGTTGTTCTCCCTGAATCTTTGACCAATTTGATCAACCTCTGCATGTTCATACATGGACTCCCCGGTTAGCGTGCCTATGCATTGCCTTAAGTTTGCTTTGCCCCGGCCACTGCAGATAGCGACCTAGTCAATTAAAACGAGAGATGTTGAGCATGTTGTGTGGGTTATATGCTAATTTGCATTTTTAATTGACAGTTTTGAGCAGTTTTGTATAAACTTCACCAATGAGAAGCTGCAACAACATTTTAATCAGGTTAATTTGATAATTCTGTTTGTTTATATTGCAAGATTTACAGAGTTCATGCTCATTTAGCTTCGTGTTATGTGTAACCAATGTGCAGCACGTCTTCAAAATGGAGCAGGAAGAGTATAGTAAAGAAGAGATAGATTGGAGCTATATCGAGTTTGTTGATAATCAAGACGTATTGGATTTAATTGAAAAGGTATGTCAAATTTGACTCCATTGAAAATCTCGTGGTTTACATTCAACCGCCTTTTCTTTCTTTTTTGTGTTGAGCTATTAACTAAAATCATTGGATCCTCTCCAGAAACCTGGAGGAATTATTGCTCTTCTTGATGAGGCCTGGTATGCAACTTTCATCTATATTTTTCATTGCCAAACTATGATGTCCTAATATTTCTCTCCTTTAGGTGTTTCACCTCGAATTGATTGTTGGTTTGTGGTTTCATGCAGTATGTTTCCCAAATCTACCCATGAAACATTTGCCCAGAAGTTGTACCAGACTTTTAAAAGCAACAAACGTTTTATCAAACCAAAGCTCTCTCGTACTGCTTTTACTATATTACACTACGCAGGGGAGGTAAGTGTCAGTTTAGTTCAACAACCAAAACATCGGAATCTGAGATAATTTGTAATCTTCCTGGTTTCAAAATTTAAAATCTGAATTAATTTGTAATCTTCCTGGTTTAAAGGTTATGTACCAGGCCGATCTATTCCTGGACAAAAATAAAGATTATGTGGTGGCTGAACATCAGGTGTTGCTGACTGCCGCAAAATGCCCATTTGTGGCAGGTTTATTCCCCCCACTTCCAGAAGAATCGTCCAAATCTTCTAAATTTTCTTCCATTGGATCCCGCTTCAAGGTAATGGCATGCATTTTTTTAGCTTGCTTTGATAATAGAACAACTGTACTAGAAATTCACTAAGATCCGTGTATGGTCAGGATCAAGGGATTTTGAGATACTGGGGTCTCAATTTTTCTTTTTTATGTAAAGAACATGTGTTTGCGGGTTTTGAGTTTTCAGGTTAATCATGTTTCAGCAGGAAAACTCTTTCTCTGTAATTTTTATATGGAGTGGTAACCCCTTGTACCTTTTTGCAAAACTATATATTTACCTTTTCTGCTAAGTGTAAATATGGGTAAGGAAAAAGCTGTACTTTTATTCCATTCCTTTCTTCTTTGGATGTTGAAATTGGTGCTCATTGTTCCAACATGTATCTCTGGTCCAGTAACTCCACTTGACAAATTTTGTAGCTTTTGCAAAGTGCTGTTTTGATAGTTTTACATTTATGAATCTTTTTTTTTTGGTTCTGAAAATGATAATTATGCTTTAAGTTCTTATCTGGTCCATTATAGTGAAGCATTGAATTCACATATGTGTTCAAGTTCTTGTGACTTTGTTTCTGTCGAGGTGTTGTAACAAGAGTGAAGGTCTTGCTGATATCTTATACTGCTTGTGTGTGTAATTGAATGGTAGCTCTAGCATTCTTTATTGTGGGAATCAGTACCTCTGCAGCTTAAAACTAGCAATTGAAACCATATTGTTGGATTGCTTGGCAGGTTTGACAAGGTTGATGTCATTTGATTCATGAGACTTCATTCCAAAATTTAGTAATTTCTTGAGAATTAGTACAGCCATGTAGAGGCCGACTGATTTCTCCAAGCTTCATTTCCTTTTTCATCAACTCTCCAAGTTTTTTTCCCCCTTTAACTTTATCGTTATAACAGTAGTGATTTGATTCTGTTAATTTGAATTATCTGAATAGGTTTATGCAACACCCATAGGCATAGGATGAGTAACTCCTTAATCTGAAGATTGTACCTTTAAAGGTTTAGTTGGGGCAATGAGTTGACTTGTGTACATTCTTGAATTGGCAGCTGCAACTTCAGTCTCTAATGGAGACACTGAGTTCAACTGAACCTCATTACATCAGATGTGTGAAGCCAAACAATGTTCTGAAACCTGCTATATTTGAAAACGTCAATGTCATCCAACAGTTACGTTGTGGTGTGAGTATATGATGCATTTCTTGAACTTCACTTTGTATGTCCTGTCTGGACTTTTATTTTCAATTATACCAATAACATTGTCGATCTTTAATAGGGCGTCCTTGAGGCAATTAGAATAAGCTGTGCTGGATATCCCACCAGGCGTACCTTTTATGACTTTCTCGATCGCTTCAGTGTTCTATCTCCAGAAGTTTTAGAAGGGAAGTAAGTACCAGATCAATGTATAATCACATAAATGCTTTCTGTTGAGGTGGAGATTTTTATTAAGTATTTATTGCATGTCAAAACATCTAAAATGAACCATCATGTGGTTATGTTGTCCTTCAGCTACGATGATAAAGTTGCTTGTCAAACGATTCTTGATAAGAAGGGATTGAAAGGTTACCAGGTAATTGGGTGTTCCCTTTTTATCCTACCTTATTACTTTGGGCATCGTCATATGATCTAATGCTGGCTAGTTTTGTTTGTTCTTTTATTTTGGATACTGTTATGGACTTGTTTTGGCTAGTTGTCGAGAGAATAATATGGTAACGCTCTGTCATTTAGCTTCTCTTCAGGGTAACCCGTGGTGTCCTTTTTTCTCTTATTCATCTCTTGAGATGCTTAATTATTTGGTGAAGTTACATATGAACCATCTGCTATCTGAATAGTAGTTTATTGCTTGGCTTACCTTGGGAGTGACTTTAGCGTGACCTTGATCCTTCAAATTAAGATATCCAAAGCTTGTAACTCTTGCTTGACCTCCCCCACTCACTTTGTCATATGCTTAGTTCAATTGAAACAAGTCGATCAGTTTACTAAATGCTGGATTCTTTATCCCTATTTTTTAATCCGGTACATTTGTGACCATTCTCAAATTTAATTATTAAAACAATAGGTCAGGGCTTTACCAAATTGGTTAATCTCTTATTTTATGATTACGGGAAACTATGAGTAACTTCATTTGAAAGATTTTTGGTATCAAAGACATATTACTTTAATCAACAATTCTTGCTTAATGCCCATATATCTTCTGAAAGTTCTTTTTTATCCAACTTGATTATTGGTTACTGAGTTTGAAAATTTTCTTCTATTAAGTTCCTTACCTTCGGTGTGTCTTGACAGATTGGGAAGACCAAAGTTTTTCTCAGAGCAGGTCAAATGGCAGAGCTAGATGCTAGGAGGTCCGAGGTGCTTGGAAATGCAGCCAGAACCATTCAGCTGCGAATGCGAACTTATATGACGCGAAAGCAGTTTATTGCATTACGCGAGGCTTCTATCACAATGCAGTCTTATTGCCGAGGTACTTTTCTTATTATTGCATCAAATCAAACTTCTGGGCTATATTCATTATTTCTGTGTTTTTTTGGTGGGTCCAGATTTCACTGTCCATTACATTTGTGAAATCATCATAAGATCTTGAGTGAGCTTGGAAATATCACAGCTGCCTGATCTATTGGTAGGGGAAGTGAGTTGCTTGATATCTAATACTTTATGGATATATTCTTTTTGGATAAATGTTAGGCAACCATTTGTTGCAAAAGTTAAGTTGTAACAAATTAATAATGTAAAGCAAACATATGCATAGGCTTTTCGTGCGTAAGCCAAGCCTTACATGTGATATACAGGATATGGGTGTGACCGCAACAAATGAACAAATGAGGGCACAAACACAATAATAAAAAATATAAGGAGAATAAACATCATCTGAACTGTCAAGATTCACATTCTTGTTCTGAGCTGTAATACTCCATTGGGCAACCATTTGTCCCAGAGGTTTAAGCTGTCAGGAGATTAGTTTGCAAATTATTCAAGCATATTCATGATAAAAAAGCAATAGTGGCTTTTCAATATGTTCTCTGATTTTGGTAATTTCAAGTGTATCTGTCCTCCCTCTATATCATGGAAAAGTTGGATATTTTGACTCTTCATATCACTCAATCCCTTCTTAATAGTCCATTTGCCCAACCTCAATTGCATTTTGTTTTACCTTTGCAGGCAGAATGGCTCGTGAATTTTTTGAACAGTTAAGACAAGAAGCTGGAGCAATGAAGATCCAGAAGAACTTCAGGGCCTTCATTGCAAGAAAATCTCACTCGAAACTAAGGTCATGTGCTGTCGTATTGCAGACAGGATATAGGGGAATGATTGCTAGGAATGAGTTCAGATTTAGAAAACAGACCAAAGCTTCTGTCATCATTCAGGTATTATCATGTCAAGTAGAATTTGCCTTTCCTGTGGTTGTCACTTGTTAGAATATATAAATAATAAACCACGCCCTCATCTAACAGCTTAAGCTTTTAGAATAGTTGGCAATGGTCACACAAAATCTTACATGGTATCAGAGCTGGAGGTCCTGAGGTCAAATCTTACCAGGCCCCATTTGCCTCCCTAATTAAATTTCCACGCTTAGTACTAGGCAAAAGACCAGATTAAGCGTGAGGGGGAGTGTTAGAATATATAAATAATAAACCACGCCCTCAGTTTAAGCTTTTAGAACAGTCGGCAGTGGTCACACAAAATCTTACATCACTATTGTAGCAAATTTGCTGTCTGCTGTTTCTGTTGGCACATAGAACATTGATGGTTCAATTGCTGAAAAATTTGCAAATGTACAAAAATAAAATGTCTTAGTACTGGTGTCCGCAGGCTCATTGGCGGTGTCACCAAGCATATTGTTATTATAAGAGTCTCCAGAAAGCTGCAATTGTTTCTCAATGTGGATGGAGAGGCAGAGTTGCAAGAAGAGAGCTCAGGAAGCTCAAAATGGTTGGTCTAATCAACAATATTAATTTTTCACTTACAATATTTGTTTATTCTACGGCTCCAATGATTACTTAGCTTGAATTGTAATATTTCCTTGAAAATGTTGTTTAGGCTGCACGAGAAACTGGTGCTCTTAAAGAAGCAAAGGACAAGCTAGAAAAGCGTGTGGAGGAGCTTACATGGCGTCTACAACTTGAAAAGCGATTAAGGGTGACGTATTAATAATTTTCTCCAACAACCTGTTTGGATTTTTTATTAACATGTGGTTGGGTTGATGCTATTAAACAAGCTTTCAATATGAGTTCGTGCTCTCTTTGTTTCGTGCAGATTGATCATGAGGAGGCCAAAGCCCAAGAAATTGCCAAGTTGCAGGATACAATAAATGCTTTGCAATTAAAGGTGGAAGAAGCCAACACTTTGGTTATTAAAGAGCGAGAAGCAGCCAGGAAGGCTATAGAAGAAGCATCTCCAGTCGTGAAGGAAACCCCTGTCATTGTTCAAGATACAGAAAAGATCAATTCATTAACAGCTGAGGTTGAAAAGTTCAAGGTAGATTGCTGCCTTGATGAGGATTTACATCTTTTTGGAAAGTGATAGTTGATGGCTGGTATCCCTTGGCATTCAATGACTTTTCTGTCGTTTTTCTAAGAAAATTACCCCTTTTTGCAAGTCCAATTAAGCACATTTCAGATTACAATTTTTTTTTTGGCAGAGAGAAGGATCAATATTAAATTAGAACACTGATCATCATGCTTGATCTCATATCCCGGCTTCTGATCATTTAGTGACACTTGTTTTTTTCTTTCTGTCTAGTTTAGTTTTATCTAATAAGTAAGCTTATGCTTTTCCTTGCTGGTTAGGCGTTGTGGACAAAGGAGACACAAACAGCAGAGAGTGCGAAAAAAGCTGCTGCTCTTGCTGAGGCCAAAAACAGTGACTTGATTAAGAAGCTTGAGGACTCAGAGAAGAAGGCGGATGAACAACATATTTTAGTGCAGAGGTTTGTGAAAAAGATGCAGAAATTTGACAATTTTAGAACATTTTAGTAGATTGACATGTAGTGTTCTTTTGACTGTCTCCATCCCTTTTTACTGTGTCTTTTGTATGATTTTGAGCAGTGTTAGTCAAGGACAAGCGTCTTGTGAAATTTAGTCATCCATCTTTTTTGATTTTTTGATTGTCAAAGCACGTAATTATGATGGTCAGAATCTGCAACCTTGCATTTTGCCTTCTACTTCGTCTAACTCCTGATTGCTGAAATGTGTTCTGCTATTGTCACATTTAAAACGTGGGTACATTCTTTGTTTTTCAAAGACCCTATGATGAGACGACTTGACCATGAATGGGCTCTTATTAGAAGTTTTTATGATTTCTCAGTGGAAGTTTTAGGTATCAGCTGAGGTATATATTCATGAAAAGGTCCAGTAGAAAATAGATTCTGCTGTTGAACCCAGTATGAGTTCCTTGCTCTTGATGACACATCTCATGTGTTTTCTTTAAAAAGAGGTCTTGCGATAGGTTTTACTTAGATATTGTCTGATGTAAGTGTCTATTTGTGGGGTAAATGTACGACGAAATCTAAAGTCTTGACCATGATTAGTTCCTGCTTTACAGGCTTGAAGAGAAGCTCTCTAATTTGGAATCAGAAAATCAGGTACTGCGCCAACAGGCACTCGTCATATCACCATCTGGCAAAGCTGCGTCTGTGAGATCAAAGACAACAATCATTCAGGTACAAAAGGAGGCTGAATTTAAGTACTTACATTATGTTAACTTATCTAGGAAAATCAAGCTGCACCTATTTTTTTTCCATTTGCAGAGAAATCCAGAAAACAATACTGCTCTAAATGGAGAAATTCGAAAAGCTCCGGTAAGATTGAGTTCTTCGTTGAGATAAGTGATATATCTGCATATCAAGACTGAAATTGTCTGGCATATCTTTTTGAAGGCACAAGATTCAGTACTTGCTCTCCCTCCTTCACGGGAACCTGAGACAGAGGAAAAGCCACAGAAATCTCTCAATGAGAAGCAGCAGGTTCGTTTATGTATCTTGTTAGAATAACCACGCCTTCAACTAAAAGCTTAAGTTTTTAGAACGGTTGGCGGTGGTCCCACAAAATGTCACTTGGTATTAGAGCTGGAGGTTTGAGTTCGAATCTTTCCAGGCCTCATTTGCCTGAGGAGAAAAAAGGTTAAGTTTTTAGAACGGTTGGCGGTGGTTCCACAAAATGTCACTTGGTATTAGAGCTGGAGGTTCTGAGTTCGAATCTTTCCAGGCCTCATTTGCCACCTCCCCAGTTAAATTTCCATGCTTAGTACTAGGCAAAAAGACCAGACTAAGTGTGAGGGGGAGTGCTAGAATGTCTAAATAATAAACTATGCCTTCATTTAAAAGCTTAAGCTTTTAAACAATTGGAGATGGTCCTAGAAAATCTCACATATCTCTTAGGCATCTTTGAAGCAGGTTCTTCAATTTGATCAGCATGATTTAGCTATACTTTTGATATATTCTCAAGTAGTCATTTGGATTGATAATGTCTCTCATCATATATTCTTCCATGCTGCAGGAGAATCAAGATATTCTTATAAAGTGCATCTCCGAAGATCTAGGGTTCTCTGGGGGCAGGCCTGTTGCTGCTTGTCTCATATTCAAATGCCTTCTGCACTGGAGATCATTTGAAGTTGAGAGAACTGGTATTTTTGACCGTATCATTCAAACAATTGGCGCAGCAATTGAGGTGTGCCTCCAAGGAGAACATTTTCCAAACTGCTTTAGGATGAGTGTGTTGATTCTGATTCAGTGTTAGCATAATGAAACAAACTATGTGATTGAGTAATGTGCTTGCGTTGATACCATATGTTGTTGACTTATCCATCCAATTCCTTACTTAAGGTGCAGGATAACAACGATGTATTAGCTTATTGGTTGTCCAATGCGTCAACGTTGCTGCTACTCTTACAGCGTACGCTAAAGGCAAGTGGAGCAGCAAGCTTGACTCCACAGCGGCGAAGGACATCAGCTTCTATATTTGGAAGAGTGTCTCAAGTAAGTACACAAATTTCTCGCCATTTGCTTAGCTTTACACAAAGGCTTCAAATGTTTCCTTTAGATTTCTTTCGATGTGTCTTCAACAAGAGAAAAGTTCTTTAGTCTGGAATAACTAATGTTAATGTATCGCCGTAGCTTCTGGCCTCGAAAAGGGTATCACACATAGCTTTGTCTTTGCTTTCTATACCTGAAGTATCCCTCTACATAGTGGTTAAGATTTTGGTTGGAAATTCTGACACCTACAAACACTCAGGGTCTACGAGCTTCTCCACAAAGTGTTGGGTTCTCATTTCTTAATGGTCGGATGCTTGGTGGTGCCGATGACTTGCGACAAGTTGAAGCCAAGTATCCAGCTTTGCTTTTTAAGCAACAACTTACAGCTTTTCTGGAGAAGATATATGGACTGATTAGAGATAATCTGAAGAAAGAGATCTCCCCCTTGCTGGGACAATGTATTCAGGTCATCCCGGATTCTTCCTTCGTTGCATCAAGTTACCATGAGATTGGCTATACCCCATGTGGAGTCTCCTGAGATAATTAATTTTCTATCACGTACAAAATCCGATTTTAGTTTTCTTCTAGCATACTAGTTTATTAACTTGTGTTTGACTAAGGGGGTGTGGGTTAATGAATGCTATTCTTTCCATGCAAGAATTTCTCGCTGCTACATCATAAGATGCTCCAATGGAACTTGGTAGTCCAAGGAATAGCTCATGATTTGTTTCTCTTATCAATGGAGCAACATAACTAAACATAATTAACATGTGAAATGTCATTCTGGATCAAATCTTTTTGTTTAAACAAATCAATATTTGGCTTACCAGCCGTTGATGCATGGCCTGAATAGTGTTTAGCAAATATTGTCAAGTTATGGTGAACAAAAAAGTCCAAAAGCATATAGAGTCAACCATGTTTCAGTGAATCATGAGCAGTACGGTCTATGCTATAGTCTCTGAGTCTTTTAACAGAGCTTTCCACTTCTACTGAAGAAGTACTTTTTTGCGAGTGTAGGCCCCTAGAACATCACGTGCTAGCATGGTGAAGGGGCGTTCTCAGGCCAATGCTGCTGCTCTTCAAGCTTTAATTGCTCACTGGAAAAGCATAGTGAACAGCCTAAACAACTGCTTGAAGACAATGAGAGCCAATTATGTGGGTGGAGTTTCCAACTTGGATGTCTTGAGATGCTGTCTTTGAGGCATGACCTCCTTGAATGTTTTTGTATGTGCAGGTTCCGCCATTAATTGTCCGCAAGATTTTCACTCAGATATTTTCATTTATTAATGTCCAATTATTTAACAGGTAGGTGCACTGAATGCTCAATCCTGACCTGTTCCCTGTAACTATTGAAAAACTTAGACTGCATTTGTGACGGTTGAATACCTATTTTTGCAGTCTTCTATTGAGGCGTGAATGTTGCTCCTTTAGCAATGGGGAGTATGTAAAAACAGGGCTTGCTGAGTTAGAGCAGTGGTGCCATGATGCAACTGAGGAGGTGAATATTCAAGAGTTAAAGCAATTTATTTTTTTTTCCCGAGAATTCCATGATTTACATCTTTTCTACATTTAGTTTGTGGGATCAGCTTTGGATGAATTAAAGCACATCAGACAAGCAGTTGGCTTCCTGGTTGGTTCATCTCCTTTAATATCACCTCCTCATTTAGAAGTTCAATTTTCTATAAATCATACTGACTTGGTTTAAATATTTAATTTTCTGCGGAGTTAGGTCATACATCAAAAACCAAAGAAGAGCTTGAAAGAGATAACCAATGATCTTTGCCCTGTGAGTACTTCTACCTGACAACCTTATCCAATCTCTCTCTCTCTCTCTCTCTGTGATGACACTTTAGTTGGCACTTTTTTCAGGTTCTTAGCATTCAGCAATTATACAGGATCAGTACAATGTACTGGGATGACAAATATGGCACCCATAGTGTATCAACAGATGTAAGTTTTGTGCTCAAGACAGATTGTATATCTAGTTTGCATTTTTCTTCAGGATTCTAAGTTTAAGCCAAATAAACTACAGGAATTTTTCAGATGACCTTACTGGTTTTTGGATTTAACCCAAAGAGGTTGTTGCTATGGTTTTCATTAGTTTGCCATATCCTTTATGATGGGAACTAGGCGATTCTTGTAGGCTTGCTTTTACGGGTCTTAGTTTAGTGATTTCATGTATCCTGCATTAGTATCTTGTTTGTTATCTCGACGCGGGATTGATTTGATATTGATATTTCACTCTTGAATCCACCCTGGCAGGTCATTTCAACCATGAGAGTTATGATGACAGAGGATTCCAACAATGCCGTAAGCAGTTCTTTCCTATTGGATGATGATTCGAGGTACCAAGACAACCTCCAACTGGCACACATGCCTTGCAAAACCCATCCTTAATTTCGTGTCTCATTCTTGGTGATAATTAAGATGCGCGTTTCTCATGCAGCATCCCGTTCACGGTGGAAGAAATTTCAAAGTCAATCGAACAGATTGAGATGCCTGAAATTGAACCTCCGCCTCTAATTCGTGCGAATTCAGGCTTTACATTCTTGCTACAACGTGCAGAATGATTGTAGTTCCTTTCACGAGGTTGCTCTTCCACTGTAAATATGGTCGGTGTTCATAGCTCTTTTGTACATTCATTCTTTTAATTTTTAAAAAAAGCTCGGGTTGGTGTCTGCCGCCCAGGCCATAGGCTGTCTTCTGCTTAATTAGGAGGCGGCGGCGGTGGCGTTTTTTGGGTCACTGCTGGTTCGTACCAAAGTATCTGTACCATACGTGTAGTTCTTGATATCTGGAAGAAGGTCAAATATGTATTCCTTTGTAAATTGAGCAGCATAGCAGTCTACTATGATACTTGTACCATAAGTAGCAATGCTTAGCTTCATTCCCAGTGTTCAATCTCTTATAAATAGCTTCTTGATCGCGGCTTTGTCAACTGATGATCTAAAATTAGGGATGACCTGAGATGGATCTTCTTGCCACCAAATCATCTTTGTTTTACCGAGATGATGGGAGAAAGGAAAAGTTGAAAAGAATGGCCCCGATCACTTTGATTAGATTGTTCGAGCTCGATTCACAAATAATGTATATAATATACATTATTTAAGTTTAGTGTCATATCTACAGTTTTTTTGAGTCAATCAACCCGATAAAATGCATGTACGCACATTTATTATTAACTACGGAATAATTATACGATCTATAAGATTATTCAAAAGAAACAATATGCTATAGGATGCTTCTCGAGTTGTGTGGATAACATTTTGCAAGAAATGCTAATTGAAATAAATGTTTTGATTGTTTTGTAGAAAATAAATATTTTGAAAATCATTTTTAAACAAAATGATTGCTTGTTATATTGTTTGAAATAATTATTCAATAAAAATTTTTGCATTCTTTATAACTAGTGATGTTTAAATATTTTCATAAAGGATTTTTTTCTCATTTATTGGTTTTTGTGATAATATAAATAATTAATTTTTTGAAAATATTTTTCAAATCACTTATTTTGTGAAAAATGAATGAAGTCTAAATCTCTTGAATTATCATATTATTCTATATATGTTCCCATGCAAATGCATTATAGCGATTACCACACAAGAAAAATTAAAATAGGAGCCAATAGTTTGGTGCAATTCAAGTAGGATGTACATATATATATTGCCATGAAGTAGAAGCTGCACGCACTCAAATTGCGCTTATTAGCATGCAAATTAAAGATAAAATAATTTTTGTAATTCTTATAAAGTAACAATTTCATATGTCATACAAAAATTTAAATTATCACGAGTGAGAAAATATACTCGATTCGTGAATTAAGTATGTGTTTTGGCAATAGAATTATATAATCCTCAAAACTTCATATTCACATTATCCGTTAAAAAGCTGTTTGTATTGATTTTTAAGATTTATCTTACACTTGTAGAGATGTGGGTACCCAATTAATTTTTTATATGTTTTGTTTGAATGAATAAGAAATTCAAATTGTTCCAAAATTAAATATCACTAGTTGGGGAACATCTTGATGTGATTACAACTTCTAAATGACCACATTACTATCATCCAACAAGTTTAAGGAAGAGAGGCAAAAACTCAACTCTATTAGTATTAATTCATATTCGATAATCATCACCAATCGCCTATCATAATCTCTTATTTTCACGTAATATATGCTATACTTTTGAAATTCATATTCTTATTCTTTGTTCATCTCCAATCTAGCGTGCTTGTACAAAAGCATAGGAAAAGGATAATCTATCCCAAAAAAAAAAAAAGTAATTTACAAGACAAAATCAAACCCTATTGCGAGAGTGCGTGGTGGAGAGTTGTTGGGCCGGGAAAAGCTGGCTTTATTTTTCGGGTCCTTTTTTTTTTGCTTCCAAAGGAAATTAATTAAAGCTAATTCCAAAAGCGAAATTATTCCCGCACTCGGGTCGGGTCATCTGTCCGACAAGAAAAAGCGAAATTATAAGAGGGAATAATAACCCGGCCCGACTCGCCCCACGTCCCCACCCGAACCGCCATGCGCGACAAACCTCCACGCGCAGCGAAAAGTACGTGTGCAAATATAAGGACACGGTCGTTAAACCCTAAACCCTCGAGGCAGGGGCAGAGACAGAGGCGCGGAGACGACTTGGGACTGTTCAAACACCTGAAAGCTGAAAGCTGAAAGCTTTTTGCTTACAAGCTTTGGGTTAGTACGTCCATCACCGGCGGTAGAATTTGCTAAATATTTGGAAAACGAAGTTCTGGGTCACGCCTCTGGAGTCCGTGCTGTCTTTCTTTTGTACTTAGTTCTCGTGTTTCGATCAACCGGTGGTGAAATTTGCTAAAAAATTTCGAAAATGAATTTCTGGATGATGCCTCTGGAGTTGGGCTGCCTTTCTTTTGTCCTTAGTTCTTGTGTTTCGATCAATGGTGGTGGAATTTGCTAAAAATTTCTAAAATGAAGTTCTGGGTCATACCTCTTGAGTCTGTATTGCCTTTTTTATGTCCTTAGTTCTTGTATTTCTATTTAGTTCGTGTCTTTTGATTGTAGGGTTTAAACTGGTTCAAGCGACCGCTCTGGCGAGGCGTTCAAAGATTGTTATCCTCCCTGTTGAAGCCGGAAACGCAGCATACCCCTTAAATTAATAGCGAATTTTGTGATCGATTCTTTTCATTTTATTTTATTTCATCTTATCAGTATACATTGTTAATATATACAGTGTTAGAACTGAGATGGCGATGGATGGGAGTTTCAGTCTTGAATTTGCGCTCAGAAGGTTCCTGGCTCGCTGCCCTGAGCTCAGAAGCAGGCCGCGGTTCACCGTGCTAATGAGGGAGGTAATCAAATCTACACTGCAGACTTGAAGCTGAGTTTCTTTAGAAATTTTGGAGTATTAGTGTGATGATTTTGGTTGCTGTGCTCCCAGGGAAGTGTGTTACCTGAGGATGAAGTGATCGCTTTGGTGGCTGATATATTTTTGCACCCTACTTACACAATCCCATTGATGGGGTGTTTCCGGCCCTTAGCACGAAAAATTGTGGAAAAGGCGGTGTCGTCCCTTCGACTCGTGACTAATTTAAGGTCCAATTCAAGTTCCATACAAAAAGAAGTCGACGAAGATAATGAAATTTTAAAAGGAGCAGAAGATTGTGATGGTAACCTTATTGATTGTTTTGTTCGAGAGGGAAAGGGTTTGAATCTTCACGAGCTTGCTTGCCTGGCCTTCTGTCGTGCACTTGATTGGGCTCCTTTTTTGTTGGGGTATGTCAACATTTAGTTTTCTGGTTCATTGTATGTATAGTCCTACGTGCTGTGCATTCCAAAACTCCACTTAATATTCATTTTGCTTGAGCAAGAAGACAATTAATTATTTAATCATGGAGTCATAATATAGGTTCTGTATGATGCACCCCTAGTTTCTAGCCACAGTACATGCTGAGGACAGGAAAGTGAGCTTCATGTTCATATTTAACTGTCTGCATTAGTACGTCTTTTAGATGATATTTTTCCTTAAGAACTGGTCTGCTATGTTAATTGACTCTGCTGATAGAGTTACATTTGCTTTTGCTTATCCCCCATAACGGGTCTTATAGATGTTTTCTCCTTGAAATAGAGCAAACTGTATCTATTTGGAGAATGCCTTGCAGCTCACTTTACTTTTTGTACAAAAATGGACCATTGCTGAAGTTGTTTCCACTTATTAGTTCGGAAATTTTATTGTAATGAAATCTGTCCCAAAAGATCTTGACTTACCCTGGAATTGATTTGGAGGGTTGAGATTCCCTCATGTGTCGCCTTCTCCGTATGGGAGGCTGTAAGAGAGAATACTCCAACAACCGACAACCTTCAGAATTGAGGTCTCGAATTCGTGAATAGATACCTTCTCTGCACGCACACCAGAGTTAGTTGACCACACCCTTATTCATTGCCATGGGTTGAGACTTCGTAGGATTGATGTGTTGGGACTTGTAGGCATCTATTCAGTCTTAGGAAGAACTCTGGGCTAGGAAAGAACTTGTTTTGGACATAAAAGAACAGAAAAGACAGATACTTTCTACTATCCCTTTTACGACTTATTTGGAGGGAGAGAAATTTGATGGTGTTTGAGTGTTTAGCGTCTAAGGTTCTTGATGTATAGAATAGATAGTTGCAGGTTTTGAGCTTTTGGTTACTGAGGTACCACTATTCACATTAGAAGTTTATTAGAAGTGGTAGATTCTTGTTCTTTGTAATTTTATTTATCTCTTGGTATCTTTCTTTCAAAATCCCTTATTCAGCTTTCCCAAAAAAAAAAAAAAAAAAAAAAAAGTGACACATGCACAGACTCAACATGATTAAAGATGATTATTCAGTCTGCTAGAAATCCTTGAGCTTTCTGGTTTGAAGGATAGCTGAAATGGATTTGAGTCCCGCAACTTAATAAAATGTGGCGACAATTTGTCCTTCACCTGATGTGACTGTTTCTCTATCTTAACTAAAGCAATTTCCAGACTTCATACTTGTTTGCACAGTGTAAAATGAATTTGGTTTAATATTCGCCATGATAAGATAAGAGTGATGGATGACTTACAGTGTTTTCTGTTGATGCATGATAAACTTCCTTGCTGAAATTGTTATTTCTACAGGACTTATAGCTATTACTGAAAGGAGCTAAATCCTATTGCAATTTTGGTTAACTTCTTAATTTCTGCAGGTCTTTATTAGAGTATTTTAAATTTGCTCCACCACCTTTTCAACGTATTTTGGAAGGAGGAAGAACTTTGGATTACCTTCATGAGGTACTTTAATTTCTATTTTTTATGATTTTTCTGAGATAATCATAGAATCTTTGTGTGTGCGAGGCATGTGCTTGTCTGGTATTGGAGTATGGTGGCAAGGGAAGTTGAAGTTGGTGGGTTTATCTTAATTGTTTTGGATTATCCACTTAGGCTGGTTTTTTAGACTTTTCAAACCTTTCTTTCTTAATAATATTGTATAGGGGTGATACCCATGGTAGCTTTTTATTTTCCTAGTCATTTTTTCCTCCAACCATACCTTTAATTGGGGTGTTACAAATATGGACATCACCCACCAATCGGAGTTAGGGTTTGATGAATATAGCCCTTATATTGCTTTCAAATGAAAACAACGTTAGTGAGCCAGATGCAAATATGAGCATGTTCTGGGACATACAAAGCATGCGGGTCCTAGTCTGTGGGGCATGAAAATTCTTTTAAGTTATAGTCTGCTTTTTAGTGACGAGCCTGGTTAGGGTGGAAGATGGTTTTGTAATGCTACTTGGATCAAATAATATTGTGTTGATGTTGTGGAGATTGCTTGTGATGTTTAAATGCAAAGGGATGAGGTCACGATGTTTTTATGGGCATAAGCATTACCTGCAAATCTGATTATGGAATTATCCATGATTGTTAAGTTAAGGTTGGAAAGCTTTGGGTTGTTTCGGTTGATGATTTATGATTAGTTGATGTTAGGCTTTGTTTGATCTGTGCAAATTCAAGAGTCTTGGCATTAGAAGGTAAATTTCCTTGTTGGTCTGCTTGGATTTGACCAATTTGTTTGAGGTAATGTTTCTAGATCATGACTGAATACAAAGAGATCTCTTAAAATTTTTGATATAAAATATCTACTAGTCTAGATCACCATTTACAACATCTTTGATTACCACAGTATAAAAATTTTCACCCCTAGATTTGAATTGTGTGATTGTCATTAAAGAATGTGATGTTGGGATATTCTTGTAATAAAATGTCAATATAGTGTAGATGGAAATCCTAACATCAAGTTTTTGAGTTGGTGCTTTGTGACGTACTGGGTTTCTAGGTTGTACATGATACTCTTTTTTTATCAATCAGGATTATGGGAACATGCATTTCATCTTGCTTAATGTTCAGATATTTACTGTTTTAGTATTAGTAATTAGAACCTATCCTTTAAAATGTCCTTCTATTTCAGTAGAAATTCATGCTCTTTTAGCTATATGGCTAAGCCATGCTTTTGACATTTTGTGAGAACAATCTCGCTTGTTTTAATTATATAGACATTTTGAACTCTACTGTTCATTGGGGAGATTGTCCCATTCTGCCATAATGTATTTTATAGAATTTCAAATTGAGGCAAAAACAGTCAATAGTACATGCCTCAATTCATCCCATTCTTCCTGCTTATAGTATCATCTGGTATGGCCTAAGCTGTTGTCATGGCGGCTTTGATTGTGACTCATACATTTGCACATTATTATTAAGCTGAAAACTTGTTATATTGCCAATTTTAAATTACATTGTTTGCTTTCTTTTGATTTCTGTAGGAGTAGTGAATAGAACTAGTTCAATGTGCAGTCCTAGGTTTCTCCTATGACTTCTTTACGTAGTAATGAATGTTTGGTTCTTTATTCCCTCTTCTAGGCTGAAGGTCGAATGTCACATCTCGTGCGGATATCTTACCGTATATTGCTGATATCACCTGAGGTGTTCTCTAAGCTTTGGGATTGGTCTTGTTTCATGGATCTTGCAAGGCAGCCATTAAGCTTATTGCGCAGCAGTAAATTGGAGAAGGATAAAACAGATTTAAGATGGTGTATATCACAAATACTATCGATTATTCTTAAATTGGGTGATGCAGGAACCTTGAATCTTGGCATTGGACCTGAAGAAGGGTTTAATTGTCTTCTACGGTTGGTTGACTTTCTTAAAGAAATCATCATCACATCTATTGACTCTTAAGTAAATACAGTAACTTTTCTTTGGGAAGATTTGCCATTTTGACATTCTTTCTTTGCTTTATTGATCATCAGCTGGGAAGAATTTTGTCGGGATGTTTCGTTGGAGAAAGCAGGCACTTATATCGAGCCATCTGAAAAAATAGAATCAGATGAGATGGTTGATGTCCATCAAGAGTGTTTTCTAGAATCCTGTGGTTTAGTTTCTATGGGCTTGTCACCGTTCAGCTATAGAAAGGCATGGCCTCGTCATCAAAGGCTCGCAACAGGGTAACGTACTGAAGATTTGAATTTTTGCTCAATATTTAATAATTGTCTGCTAAATTTGTGAAGTGGACAGCGAAATTCACTCAAATTTTTAATTAATCTTATTTCCTCACATATGGAATTTATAGTCCATCAACTTAATAAATTATTTATGACCTGAGCTGGATGAAGTGACATGTCTTAAAGTGTTTGATAGAGATGTTGCTTGCTTGTATGGGTTTCATATTGACATGTTAATATTCAGGGATGATGAAGCATTTAATGCACCATTTGTGTTGACGTTGACAACAAAGAGAAGTTTTCAGATGGTCCTATTGGCAGTCTCCCAGGGATGGCCTGTTCTTCTGTATGGTCCCACAGGTGTTGGCAAATCTGCTCTTGTCGGCAAGTTGGCTCGCGACAGTGGAAACCATGGTAATCTTCATTGATTGATTTTGTTATCTCTGGATTTAACTGAATTGTCACCATGAAGTACAAGTGGTAAATGAATTTAAGAACCTGTATAATTTAAGTCCTAGTCATATATCAATTCTTGTGCATGAAAAAGATGCATTTCTCCAGTGTGGCCCATGCATAAACTTATTATTGATTGATAACATTGACTGCTTTTGTCTGAATTGGTGGTGTGTCTATGTTGGGGTTGAAAATGCGGAAAGCTCTGCAGCTTTTTGTTACTAGGATGGATGAACTTGATTTTTTTGGTTAGATTTTTGTAGGAAACTTTCTTCCTTGTTAAAAGACTAAGTTGAATGACTACCACAAAGTGTGTCAACTTCGAATCATATTTCCTGGTTTTCTATCTGGACATAAACTGGATGAGTTAAGTAATATTCTTCTTGCGTTGGAGGTGACTTCTAAATCTATCATGAAACCATCCAGTATAAAATGAATCCTAGGATTGTGATGCTCATGCCCTCCTCTACTCTTTTGTCATATGTCCTTTATTTGTATTTTTCCAAGCAGTCCCTACTTCACCTATATGGTGCCCTCTAATTTTTTTAGGATGGTATAGGGCTTGTTGAATACATTTAGCTGCATCAGCTATTTCTATGTTCTGAGCCCCACCATAAAGCAACAAAATAGCAGCAACCCCTTCTCTCCCCCCCCTCCACATTTGATACCTCCGGTCTCCTCTTACAAATATCTTCTCTCCTCTGAATTTCACAGCCTGCAATGTCAGGTTAGATTTGCTTCCTGGCAGCTTTTCTCTTGCCTGTGCCTCTCTCTCTCTCTCTCTCTCTCTCTCTCTCTCGTTATGCATTAGCATTGGAGTATACACCATGAACCAACATTCAGATTGAAGTTTAAATAGCAAATCAGTGAATGCTATGTCTAAATACTAAATCTAATTTATGCTAGTTGTTAATTTGATTTGTACCTATTGGATAATATTGTTGAAAAATGTAAAAGAAACAGTTCTATAGTGTCACGCACTTCCAAATTTCTCTATTAAGGCATCATCAATCATAAAACTCGTTCTCAAGTGAGTTGCCAAAGATAGATTGGCTTTAATTCATAAAATCATCACTGTCTCTGCTATCCTATCATACTCTTTGACTTCTGTTCATTTGCTTAGCTCTTTTTAGAGCTCCATTGTGCCGGTCAAGGTCTTGAAGGCTTGTTCTAACTGTTATTAATACTGTTGGTGCATATTATGCTTTACCTTTCGTGTGACTTTGACTCTTTATGTGTGATCATTTTTGGTGAACATGAAATTTCCCAATATTTGATGTTCACACTGCTATCTGTAATCTGAAGACTGGATATCAATGAACAAAATGTCTAGTTTGTTATAGCCATTTTAGACTAAAGAAGGTTCCAAATTCTAGCACCATAATTCAAAAGAATTGGATTTCTTTTTTGACTACTTTGATTTGAAAATGACAAGTGGGTTCATAAACTGATTATTGAATTAATAATAGTCAGATAGTAATGGATGATTGCCCTTGCATTGTTTATAGTTAACGCATTTGCACAAAAGATGATACTCCTGCTGTTTTTCCCTTTCCTTTTAGAAAGAAAGGAATATGAAGTTTTGTTATTGTAGTTAGCTTGATAATTCTCTTGGCTCCTTTCCTCCTTCTATAGTAAGATAGAAATAGTTTCTGTTGATTGTTAGGATAAGTTCTTTAGGATTAGCTTTTACTTTTGGTATACTTGCGCAGGGAACTTGCATGTCTATAATTACTAGTTGTCCCTAAAAATTTGGAGATTGGGAAATCTTTTACAAATTGAAATCTTTTAATGAACGAAGTTTGATATTTGCCGGCAACTTTGCAACTTTAACGATGCCTCCTGTTCTGGCATGGTAAACACCAAATAGAAACATTTTCAATTGTGGTGGAATATGAGGTGCTGACCATTTCTCCTTTCCTCTTTTCTTCAATTCTTCCTTTTAGTTTTGTTTTGGGTGGAGTTAAGAGATCTATTTTTTGAAGGGAGGAAAACAGGACACTTGTTTTCCTCCAAGATGTATGGTTTCACTAGATATTAGAAGAAGCAACATTTTGGTTTGATACTTTTTCAAGAGTTTTTTTTCTGACACTCCTCTTCTTGTCAGTTTTATACATTCAAATGGATGATCAGATTGACAGCAGAACGTTGATAGGAAGTTATGTATGTACGGAGAAACCGGGTGAATTTAGATGGCAACCTGGATCACTTACTCAGGTTTGTTCCACTCAAGAACAAGATCTCCCTTTTCTGTGAATATGCTCTTTCTAGCTAAAGCACTTACTTGTGGATGTGCGTACTTCTGTTCCTAGGCCATTCAAAATGGACTTTGGGTCGTCTTCGAGGACATTGACAAAGCACCATCTGATGTGCACTCCATCTTGTTACCTTTGCTGGAAGGTGCAAGATCTTTTGTAACTGGTCATAGTGAGGTAATTGATAGAATCCCATATTGAGATAGAAAGAGATACTTTGTTTCAATTTTATGGAGGTTTCTTGCTTCGTTGTTGGTTTTCCTTATTATCTGCGTTCAATTTGACAAAAGGTTGTCTGAAATAATATGTGAGTCTATTCTAATTGGAACATATTGAATTGATTTACACTCATGCAGGAAATAACCATTGCGGAAAATTTTCGACTTTTCTCCACTATTTCAACATCCAGATTGCATATGTCTTCTGGTACTGGAGGTTTGTGTTATTACAGGGTTTGCTCAGCTTCCTTTCGTATTCTACAGTACTGTGAAAAGCAACAAGTCCTTTTTTATCATTTGAGTTACTTGACTTGGTCTGATTGACTGATTTCTAGTGTCATTATTTGTGTCTCTTTATGTACTCCTTCGTGATTAAGCAGTCAGATGTGTACAAGTGCATAATGGATTTCTCAACCGGATTATAAGTTAATTAGCTTCCTCGTGTAGGCTTTAATTTTCCTGGGACTCTGTGGAGGAGGGTTATGGTCAGGCAGCCAACTCAGGAAGACTTACAATGTATAGTGAAGGCATGGCATCCAATATTAGATCCTCTTGCTGAAAGGCTAGTTGGTAAGCTAAGTAGCTATATGAAATAATTCACATATGATACTTCCTCCTCTCAAGCAGTGTCAGACTAAATATTCTAGTTGGATGATATCCATGCAGAAACATTTGAAAATATAAATGCTGCGATCATGGGCAATACTGGAGACTCAGTTTCTGTTTGCAGGTTTTCAACAAGGTAAAGAACTTTCTTGAAGTTGTAGATCGAAGTTATGCCCAATAATTTAACGGCAATTTGTTTTTGTGGCAGGGATCTCCTAAAATGGTGCAAGCGAATAGAAGGATTAGGTTTTAGCTTAATGGACGGCCAGTTATCAACTTACCAGTGTCATTGTATTTATCAAGAGGTTTCATTCGAACATTGTTTTGTAGCAATCCCTACTTTATGAGCTAGATGAAGAATTTCATTCTTTCTTCTCCTATCCAGGCTGTGGATGTTTTTTCAGCATTTTCAACATCAGCTGAAAACAGGTTGAAAATAAAGAAAGACATTGCACGACTGTGGGGAGTTCCAATTTCAGAAGCAGAGAGATTACACCCTGATATGAAACCTGTAATTCAGGTTTGATTGAGACTACTGATTGTATGTGGTTTTCTGGTTGTTTCTATTGGCAATTTTTCATATCGGCTGTTACTATAGGATATGCTCTCGGAGCTAAGAATTGGACGTGTCACTCTCCAACGAGCTCAAAAAGCTGTAAGTTGAATATTCTTACATGCCTTGCTTAGGTGATTTTTTTACTGAGGCTCAATACTGCCATGTCCTTATTTCAGCTACACTATGGGAAAAGACTATTTGTTGAAATTCGTAGATCTCTGCACGCGATTGAGAGAATAGCATGCTCTGTTAAGTACAATGAGCCTGTGCTCTTGGTTGGTGAAACTGGTACGGGGAAAACCACACTTGTACAGAATCTTGCATCACGATTGGGCCAGAAACTCACTGTTTTGGTATGTGGGAACTCTCTCTCTCTCTGTGCGCATACTTTGATGCGCGGTGACATGGGCAGGCTTATTTACTTATGAAATCTTTTCATCTTGAATCTGCACATTTTCTCCCTTGTTTGTGCTTATTGAAATATTTCTTTTGATTCAGAACTTGAGTCAGCAAAGTGATATTGCTGATTTGTTGGGTGGATTTAAGCCTTTGAGTGCACACTATGTTTGCATCCCTCTATACAAGGAGTTTGAGGAGCTGTTCTCAAAGACCTTTTCGGCCAAGGTATTTTTATTAAGGTTTGCACGTGTTGCTTGTTTCCTTATTTACTACTAAAGCAGATGGCTGATGCTGTTGTATGCTGATAATTAGGTTAATCTGACTTTTCTGGATAGCTTGCAAAAACATCTGAGTGATAAAAACTGGAAAGTTTTGTTGAATGGTATGCACAAGGGCGTAGATGCTTTCAAGCAGTCAAAGGTGGAAGATTCTAGACATGGGAAAAAGCGGAAGAAACCATTGAATGAGGAAGTGGTCAATGCATGGAATAATTTTTCTATGAAACTTGAAGCTGCCCGTGCGCAAATTGGTGCATCATCTGCTATGATCTTCTCATTTGTTGAAGGAGCTTTTGTAACTGCTCTTCGGAATGGTGAATGGATATTGCTTGATGAGGTCAACCTGGCTCCTACAGAGATTTTGCAGAGAATTACTGGAGTACTTGAAGGAGAGAGTGGGTCTCTATGTCTAGCTGAGAGAGGTGATATCAGCTACATAAAGAGGCATCCCAACTTTCGCATATTTGCATGTATGAATCCAGCAACTGATGCAGGGAAGCGGGAATTACCATATTCTCTGCGGACTAGATTTACTGAATACTTCATTGATGACGACTTGGATGAGGAGGATCTGACTCTATTTGTAAATCAATTTTTGGAAGGTGGACCTTCGAAGAGAGAGATGGTAGATAAAATTGTGCGTTTTTACAAAGCTGCTAAAAAAGAGTCGGAGGAGAGGCTTCAGGATGGGGCTAATCAGAAGCCACAATTTAGTTTAAGGTCCCTATTCCGTGCTCTAGAATACACAAGGAAGGCAGAAAAAAAGTTTACCTTTGAAAAGGCCTTATATGATGGATTTTGTATGTTTTTCCTCACTTTGTTGGACAGATCTAGTGGCAAGATAATGCACCAAATGATTTTGTCATACTTATTGGGGGGCAAAATGCCCGGACCAAAACCATTTGACTGTTACGTGACAATCATGGCAAACTCTGTTCCTGATGATTTTGTTGAGAATTATGTCTTGACTAAGAGTGTCAGAGAACAACTTGGAAACTTGGCACGTGCTGTTTTGATAAAAAGATATCCTGTCCTTTTACAGGGTCCCACTTCCAGTGGGAAGACTAGTCTTGTGCGATATCTCGCTGCAGTAACTGGTAATGAATTTGTGCGCATCAATAATCATGAACACACAGATCTGCAGGAGTATTTAGGTTCCTATGTCACTGACCCTAGTGGGAAGCTTGTTTTCCATGAAGGTGTTTTAGTTAGAGCTGTCCGCAATGGATATTGGATTGTTCTGGATGAGCTTAACCTAGCCCCATCTGATGTGCTGGAAGCATTGAACCGATTGCTAGATGACAACAGAGAGCTTTTTGTGCCTGAATTGCAAGAGACAATTAAAGCACATCCCAATTTTATGCTGTTTGCAACTCAAAATCCACCAACAGTATATGGGGGACGTAAAATGCTTTCTCGAGCATTTCGCAACCGTTTCATGGAGATTCATGTTGAGGAAATTCCTGAAGAAGAGATAAGCATAATCTTGGAGAATAGGTGCAAGATTAGCGGAAGCTATGCCAAGAAGATGGTTGAAGTCATGAAAGATTTGCAGTTGCACCGGCAGGGTAGCAATGTATTTGCTGGAAAACACGGATTTATAACCCCACGTGACTTGTTTCGTTGGGCTAATAGGGTTAGGTTTCAAGCAAACACTTTTGAAGATGGCTTGTCTTCCAAACATCGCTATGAAGATCTAGCTAGAGAAGGTTATTATCTTTTAGCTGAAAGATTGCGGGATGATGATGAGAAATCTGTTGTTAAAGATATTCTCAAGAAACATTTTCACGTTGAGCTTGATGATCATAACTTGTACAAGCAGGTACTATTCTTCATCTCGGGCAAAATAACGTGTTAACATTGGATAATTGTACTTATATGACGTGTTGTTGTTATATGCATGTGTATGGAATTCCTGTATTATTTGTATAATATTTCCTCTGCATTGGCATTTCTATTCTTGGTCTCTGTTGTCGTTAGTTGGTAAATGAGTTCAGTTGGGGCTCTTTGAGTTTTAATGTTGAGGTCATCCTGCATAACTTTTCAGTACCATGTTTCTGAAGCCCTGTTTCTGCTATCTCTAGAGGTTTGTCATGATACTTGCCGGTTTCTTTTGCTAGGCTGTGCATTTACAGTCCATCGTGAGGACAATTTGATTCCTTTTGTATTTTTTTTTTTTTCCAAATGTTGTTACTTGAATGTCAAATGTAAGGGGGCCGTCTCAGAACTTTCATCTGAATGGAACCCAAGACTCAAAATTTTCGACAGTCTGTTGGCTGTAAGTCAATGCTTTTGGAAATGGAGTGACCTGACACAAAGTGTAAGATTAAAGCTATAAAATCAGAAATATGAAGAATAAGGTCAGCCTAGTCTGGAGTTTTCTTTGAATATGGCTTTAGCTTTACATCTTTTAAAGGGCTCACATATGTATAATTGAACTAATCTTGTGTTGGCTAAGTGCTATCTTTTTTTTTCTTTCATGTTATCTGTTTGTGTTAATAGCACAACAAGAAAGTAAAAATATGTTTTTGAGTGCCTGAGACGCATCAAAGCATCAATAAAATTTCAGTGCAGCTCTTCACCTATTATTTGTTTTGTTCAAATATATTTGCCTTTACGGCTTAGTCTAGGTTGAAATTCTTGGGATCTTTGATGGTGCTTTCTTGCCATTCATGGATCTCTGTGACTTCATTTATCTTGAAAGTACCATGGTTAATAGCTCACCGTGTCTTTCAGGAATTGTCTGCGGGACATGCTGTCAACTTGGACAATATTTCCAATGTTTCAGAGAACTTTGGAAAGTATGACTTCCACCAAAAACTGTGTTTGTGTTTCTACTGTGAACTCATTGTGGTGATGTTCTTTTTTATTGTTGACCTTTTCTCTGCAGTATCACCTGGACGAGGAGCATGTGGAGGTTGTATTTTCTTATTAGACGTTGCTATGAGTTGCGTGAGCCCATTCTTCTTGTAGGAGAAACAGGTGGCGGGAAAACTACTGTCTGCCAGTTGCTAAGCACTGTTTTGGAGTCAAAACTGCATATTCTGAACTGTCACCAATACACTGAAACTTCTGATTTTGTGGGGGTGCGTTACTTGCTGATCTGCTTTATTTTAGTTGTGTAAACTTCATTATTCTGTCGTGCAATGTGGCAACTAACAAATGGTCAACAGGGTTTCTATCCTGTTCGAGAGAGGTCGAGGTTGATTTCCGAGTTTAAGCGTCTAGTTGAACAAGTGATGCTTTCAAATACTTTTGTCTTCTATCCCAGCACTTTGGTATGTATCCTTTTGATTGGTTGACAACATTCTCTTTTCACAGTATGTGCTTCTTAGTCTGTCTTCTTCATCTATTCTATGTTTACAGACAATTTCATCAGATATTGTTCAAGCTTCTTCAACTCTCAACCAGCTGGCTATGATCATAAACAGTTATCGACAGGGTCTGGTCACATCTCCTAGAGTCACTTCACAAGATCTGGAGTATTTTGAGCAAACAAAAGTGGAACTGGAGCAGTTGTACCAGAAATGGCAGACTATTTTTATGTGGCAAGATGGCCCTCTTGTGCAAGCAATGAGGGCTGGTCATCTCTTTCTTGTGGATGAAATATCTCTGGCTAATGATAGTGTACTTGAAAGATTGAATAGTGTCTTGGAGCCAGAAAGAACTCTGGTGGGTAGACTCTGGTTGAGACTTATGTTTTTGCATTTGTGTGTCCTATTGGCATCATCTCTTCCTTTGGTACCGATCATGGTCTATTTTAATTATTAAATTGAAATGCTTATACCATGGGTGGTAATTGCTCATCCTCGTGTTCACACTGAAATGTGCATCTGTATATCTCTTGAAGTCCAAGCACTTTACACTCATTTATCAACATTTAACAGGCTTTCATTGAATGAATAACTGTTTCTTTATCCTTGATCATGCACTCACTCAGTACCAGTGGCTTCTTATCCTCAAAATAGGAATAGCCCTACATTTCTCTGAGCTGTAATAATTTCTCTTGGCTTCAGTAGCTGCACTCAGCATATTTTGTTTATTGGTTTTTACATGTCATCAGAGCCATCTAATTGTATTGCAGTGAGATAATTGATGTGTTTTTTGCTCTAATATGAATGGTTCTCTTTGTTGTTATAGCGACTTTTTTTGGAACCCTCCTATTTCTATCCTTCGGTGTTCTTTTCTTTTCTATTTTTTTTTTTGGGCGTGTCATTTTTATGTCTTGCTTTTCTGTAGCTTGGTGATGCATTCAATTTTTTATTTTGTCATTGAATTTTCCTCTTGACCGTTCACAATTGCCTCCCATGTAGTCTTTGCCAGAGAAAGGGGGGTCTATAATGGAGAAAGTTACTGCTCACAATGACTTCATCCTTCTTGCAACCATGAATCCTGGTGGTGATTATGGTAAAAAGGAGCTGTCACCTGCTCTTCGTAATAGATTTACAGAAATCTGGGTGCCTTCTGTTGGTGATCCTAGTGAACTTAGAAGTATTTCTCAGCAAAGGTATCCTTGTATGATTATGTATTAGTTGAGACAAATCTTCAAATTTTTTTTTTTGGCTTGATGTTCCTTCCAACATTTGTTATGTGCAGCTTATCCAAGCCAGAGCTTCTGTTTGTCGTGGATCCCATGATAAACTTTTGGGAGGTAAATCTCTCGTGCAGTCACCTGTTGCATTGTTATTATTAACTAATATGATATGTATGAATTGTTATCCTGTTTCCTAATAGTTTAAGCTTTCAAATTAATTGCTTGTTATCTCACACAATTTTAACACTTGCCTCTGTCCCTCAAGGTGTGAGCTTGTCTCACCAATCTCTTGGTTTTTTTGCAGTTTATCACTCATTAAAAAAATCAGTGCTTGGTTCTTGTGGCTTATCTCTAATACATATCTCCTTAAAGGAAAATGACAAAATAGATACCTTGGATGATATAGTGGAAACTTGCATATGGATATAAATGCCTTGGTTGATATAATCGATGCTTTGTCCTGTAATTGAGCTCCCTTTCTGGTTTTGTGAGCTCTTTCTGTATATGAGTTTGCACCCTCTGCGTGCCCTATAGTTAGTCTTTTCAGCTATCAAAGAAAAAAGATTGGAATCATAAAAGGGAGAAACTGCTGATAAAAGCCAATAGTGCTGCCTGATGCTGGTCTTTGCATGTACTCGTGTGTTTTTTGCTCCTCGGTTTATATTTACCCCAATTCAGAATGTTGTGCTATTTGATTACTGAGCATTTTGGATCGGGAGATGTGGGTCATCAATTAGAAATGCATCAGTAAGTCTTGAGTCATTCCCAGATGCTTATCAAGGCGCTTTTATTTGGATTTTTAAAGTATAATCTTGTCAAAGTGATTCATTGAATCACCTTCTCTCATTTGGGAACAAGTTGAGCATTTGAAAAGGATTCATTTGCTTGTATTAGCTTTCGCTTTATCTTCTTTTAAACTACTTCAATTTTATTTGCGTCAGTGTCTGGTGTTATGTCTTGAGTAGTCTGAGTAACCTTTTTATGTATCGTATTTGTTGCAGTGGTTTAACATATTACAGACTGGGAGAACACTGACTGTGAGAGATCTCCTCTCTTGGGTTTCTTTTATTAACGAGACCGAGAGAAATTTGGGTGCCAAGTCTGCCTTGCTTCATGGGTCTTTCCTTGTTCTCCTCGATGGACTGACTTTAGGTACTCTCTTATTTTATGACCACACATTAGATACTTGCAATAAGGTCATCTTAGTCTTGATGCGAAATGGGTGTGGTGCATGGGAAAAGGCAATTAGCGCAGGCTAGGAAGAGCAGCCTGTACTACTGTTATGGGTTACCAAATCTTAGAGACCGCCAATGGACATAATAGTCAGAAAGAAGAGCCTTCTTTTTAGTATTTGTTTTAAATGTTTACCTCTGGTCTTTCAACTAAAATGGCCAAATAATTTAAATTGCTTGTGCGCTTTTAAAGCATGCATTTCCATGACATTCAAGGAGCTTGTGAGCACGCCTGAGTGGCTTTTTAATATTTTTTCCAAGTTTTCTAATAAGCACCATTCTCAAGTTCAGATTCTCCAATAATTTTTGTGCAACTTGCTTGTTACAGCACAATACAGAAGTGAAATTATGAGGAGCCTCATGCGTTGCTGATCTGTTGTTAGAACCATACAGTACTGCAATATCAGTTGATTGGGTTCTTGACTATTTTTTTCTTAATGTAATTGAACTGTTCTGATATTTTCTCTGTAGTTCACTTGATTAGTCATAGGAGAAAAGACTAATCAACATGTTCACAGTTGCAATGCTATTTTCTTTACTAACACAAGTGTATTAGTATTTATCTATGTTGAGTTCTTCCTATTTAATGTTTTTGTCCCTCTCATTGGGAACAGGCTTCCTCCATTGTTCCCATATGACAGTCGGTAGTTTTGCATTATAGGGAGAGGAGAATCTGAAAGTGTTTGACCTCTTTCTGTAACTTGGAAATGACTTTGCCAAATGGGTGGATGCTCACTTGATACTAAAGTTTATAGTTGATCTCCACTCTGCATTTTACTGAAGCTGGATTTATTCTGGCCTTTTGCCTATTTCACTCAGGGACCGGAATTTCTAAGAGCGACGCAGAAGAGCTGAAAGACAAATGCCTGCGTTTTCTTTTGGGACAATTACAGGTGGCTTTTCTTTGCTTGTTAGGTTATCGGCAGCAAATCTATTTGCTACTAAAAGTGAAATGTAGTACAATCGAGCTGTAAGGTTCTTGACATTGAAGAATTATGACCCATTAATTGTTATCTGCAGTGAAACTATGTCTTATATCCTTTTTGCATTAGCAAGGCCTATTGCCTTCTTGCAGCTGAGTTCTATAAATAGTCATGGATTATGACTAGTTATATGAACAAATTTCTTTTATATGTTTGTTTAGTTATCGTTCTTCATATTCTTCTCCTTTGCAAGTTCACATCTTTGAGACTTGATACTTAAGTCTTTTGTTCGACATTGGATGGTTCCTTAAATTAATTGAAGAATTATGATCCATTGATGAATTAAGAATGTTAGGATAGGACCCTCTCTTTGTTAAATACAAGAAGAAAAAGATTCTAGCATTATTATTCATGTGGTCAATTTCCTAGTAAAGACTCCATAGTCAACCAGTTTAGATATCTTATCTCGTGTGATAAATTTCCTTGCTCTTATGTTGGTTATAGTAATTTATATTTCAGAAAATTTTTGCTCATATTAATTTCGTGCAGCTGGTCACTGCATGCATTATTGACTTTGAACGTCTGAGTGTTTTTTCTTTGGAATTACTCACTTTTTCCTTGTCTTACTTTTGCAGGTAGATAATGATAGTGCTGACTACCCAGAACTTTCAAGGATAGAAAATTATGGTTGGGGTGAAACCAAAATGGCAAAAAATTTGTCTGGCAATCATAATGTGCAAGTTGATAATATATTTGGTATTGATCCGTTCTACATTGAGAAAGGTAATGTTTGACGTTATACTTCAATTTCTCACAGCACTGTATTTTTTTGGCCTTGGCTTTGTAGCTGCACAAGTTTAACTTATGCTTGTCCTATGCGTTTGTATATGAGTATGGTCAACATGATTCTTGGCTCTTTATTTTAGTTTTGTGTCTTTATCAGGAACAACAGTAAGGATGTGCAAGTTAGGTATTTCCTATTGCAGTATTGGAGTCATAACTAGTCATAATGACGCATTACCATGTCAAACTATGACAAGAGGACAAACATGAGCAATTGTCATAATATACCTAAAGGGAGTGCCGAGATTCAAACCCTTGAGATGAAGCTCTATAAACTTCTCTGGCTTGTTTCTATAGCTTAAATACTTAGACTGGGTATTCTGAAAAAAAAAAAAAAAAAAGAAAAAAGAAAACTACATGCAAGAATGGCAAAGATAGCAGCTAGAAGAAAGATACTCAACAGATAATATAAACAATTCTTCCACAATTTCCTCACCTTATTCCTTTGGAGCCCTTTTTTGGGTTTTTCTTTTTGTTAATTTAATTTTTTTCTTTCTTTTTTTTTTTGGGGGGGGGATATATTACTTCATATCATGTCGATGTACTTATATTTGTGTAAGTCTAAGTGCATAGCAAAGGAAACCATGCTTCCTTTTAGCTAATGCTTTCAGATAGGGTGGTGGTATGGTTTTCCTTGATAGTTCTCCATGGCATTACTTCTGGCTTTGAACTTCTATGCCCCTCAGTTTCCTCCCTATTATAATGAGGTCAGGTCCATCTTCATGGGGAAGGGGTATTGAAGTACATCATGTTAACCGCGCCTCCACTTATGGGCTTAACCTTTTGATTGGGCCTTGGATAACTTGAAGTATGTACATTTCTATGGTGGACTGTCTCAATTTGTTAAGTTTTACTGTTGTTCTTAGAGAAATTTGAATCATTACCTTCCTTCAACTGTTTCTTATGGGTGGATCATGTTGGGTTGCGGGAAGAAAGAAGGGGGTAATAAAGAGAGAGATTTGGTCTACCTCTTTTACTACACTTCTATGTCCACGGAGTGCACAATGATTTTTCGTACATGACTTACGAACTTATAACAATTGAAGACTTGCCTTATAATAGTACTTATTGATTTACATGTGTTTGGCAGGACATGAAAATTGTGAGGTTGGGGGGTTTGAATTTTTAGCACCAACAACACGAAAAAATGCCCTGCGGGTACTGCGGGCGATGCAGCTTAGAAAGCCTGGTATGTTTTCACCAGTCCAGAATCTCTCCCTTCCTTGGTTTGCCTCTTTCCTCTCTCTTCTGCAGATTGCTCAAATCACAGTCCCTTCTTTCAGTTCTACTTGAAGGCAGTCCTGGTGTTGGGAAGACTAGTTTAGTTGTCGCTTTGGGCAAGTTCTCTGGGCATAGAGTCGTAAGAATTAACCTATCTGAGCAGGTTTGTTTCTGTTTATTATCTCTTCAGATTTGCTTGTTCTAGCAATCCATTTTATTATTAGTTTGCTTGGTTTTTCTACAAGGTTCTGTATTTGTCTATGTTGCAGACTGATATGATGGATTTGCTGGGCTCAGATTTACCTGTTGACAGTGATGAAGGAATGAAGTTTGCTTGGTCGGATGGTATTCTTTTACAGGTGGCGATTTCTTCTAAATTTCTTGCTCTTTTATCTCTCTATAGTTGGTTGCAGATAATATCTTCTTGTTTCTTTAGGCACTTAAGGAGGGTTGTTGGGTGCTGCTTGATGAGCTGAATCTTGCTCCACAATCTGTGTTAGAGGTATTATAAAAGGACTTTGGCATTTATACGAATGTCCTTATATTTTTTGATACAAATAATGACAACTCTTCTTGCGTAAGAAAAAAATTTAATGAACCAAACCTTTTCTTAAACTCATCTTCAATTTTATTTTATGTCAAAATTTTCCCCTCAGATGTGCTTACTGTTTGACAAATGAAATTCTTGATCAGGGTTTGAATGCTATTCTAGATCATCGAGCTGAGATTTTTATCCCAGAGCTGGGTCTTACCTTCAAATGCCCACCATCTTTCAGAATATTTGCATGTCAAAATCCTTCCAGTCAAGGTGGAGGCCGAAAAGGCCTTCCAAAGTCTTTCCTCAACCGTTTCATGAAGGTTCCCTTTTCCCTTTTTTCTCTCAATTTGACTTTTGCCCATTTGCTTACCAAAGTTTGTTTCAAAATGGGTACATCATAACTTCTTACTTTATTTGGTGCTTCCAGGTTTACGTGGATGAATTAGTTGAAGATGACTACCTCTCCATCTGCAGTTCATTATATCCATCAATTCCAAGATCCCTTCTTTCCAAGTTAATTTTGTTCAACAAAAGGTTATATGAGGAAACAATGATTTTCCGCAAGTTTGCACAGGATGGCTCACCTTGGGAATTTAATCTGCGTGATGTGATTAGATCATGTCAAATTATTCAAGGTATTCAAATGTCACAGTTCTTAGTTTCATTTTTTTTTCCTACCAGCTCCTTTTTAATAGATGTTGCTGTTTATGCAGATTCACCAGTCAAGTCAAAAGATGACTGTTTCCTCAATCTTGTGTATGTCCAAAGAATGCGTACAGCAACTGATCGTAAAGAAGTTCTACGGCTCTATGAACAGGTTTTTGAGGTGAAGCCATTTGTAAATCCTTTCCCGCAAGTGCAACTAACTTCTCATTACGTGATAGTGGGGAATTCTGCCATTAGAAGGAACAATGACTTGTTACCTAGAGTTTCAAATAAGCTTAAAATTGTGCCTGGAATTCGTCAAAATCTGGAAGCTGCTGCTGATTGCGTAAAGTATCAATGGCTGTGTATCTTGATCGGTGCTTCTTCATGTGGCAAGACTTCACTTATCAGAATCCTTGCTCAGCTCACCGGCAATTCTCTGAATGAATTAAATCTTTCATCAGCAACAGACATATCTGAACTACTTGGTTGCTTTGAGCAATATAGTATTTTTCGCAATCTGCGCTATGTTGCTTCTCAGATTGAACATTACATGAATGAGCTTTGCAGATTACAAGTAGAATACTCTATGGAAGCATTTATAAGTGGAAAGAAAGATTTGATTTCTGAATGGCGTGCATTCCTTTCTCATGTTGATTCTGGTAACATGTCCAGTTCTGATTCAGGGAATTTGGAGGAAAGAATTTCCAGTTCATTTAGCATGCTAATCAAAATTGTTGATCAACTTAAGTTGGATAGAGAGGCAAGCTCCTTACCCTTGTCTTGGTCAATGGAGGAACTAGATAATATCCGAAATAGAATTGTGAAATTGAAAGAACTTCACCAAAGGATGACCGTTTCAGCCAAATTTGAATGGGTTACTGGAGTACTGGTAAGAGCCATTGAAAAAGGAGAATGGATTGTTCTGGAGGATGCGAATCTTTGCAATCCCACGGTAAGATATGAGTTCTTGATTTGGTATTCTTAGACCTTGTTTTTATTTTTAGTGGACTAGGTACATATTTATGCTTACTTTCTCTACCCTTGTCTCCATCTGTAATAGGTACTTGATAGAATTAACTCTTTGGTGGAGCCTAAAGGGTCAATTACCATTAATGAATGTGGTACTGTTGATGGGAAGCCTGTTGTTCTTCATCCACACCCTAATTTTCGAATGTTCCTCACAGTCAACCCAAACCATGGTGATGTTTCACGAGCTATGAGGAACAGAGGAGTTGAAATATTTATGATGCCTCCTTTTTGGCTGCTTGATTGGAAAAGTGGACGTTATGTTGATGAGATGGCACTGAAAGACGTCAAAAGATTCCTTGTCGAATCAGGCATTCCCTTTGGCACGTTGGTGGATGCAATGGCTAAAGCACATATTTATGCCAGGGATGAAGGTTTACGTGTACATGTTCAAGTCACATACTTTGAGCTTGCACGTTGGATACAGTTATTCCAGCGGCTTCTTGCAGACGGCAACCGGCCTTTGTGGAGCCTTCAAATAAGTTGGGAGCATACTTATTTATCTTCTTTTGGGGAGTCTGAAGGGGAAACTATTGTCAGCCACGCAAAGCATGCGTTTCTATCGGGCCCTGCCTTCCATATGGCCCATCCTGCATATCCCCTATTTTTGCCTGGAGGGTGGCCATTGCCCTTGAACTTGGGGAACTTTGTCCACTATCCAACAGAAACTTCAATTAAACAGAATTGTATTTATGTTGAGTTCCTTGGGGCAAGGTGTGCATATTTTGAATGTAAAACCACTAATGGCGGGTACTATGTGGATAAAGCTTTAGGGGCGAGTGGCTCTGCAATGCCTTACCTAATGGATGTTGAGACATTGCTTCAGATTATGTTTCCTAAGGATACAAATCAAAGGCTTTTGTGTCATGGTAGAGAAACAACATCTGATTTGGCTCTTGTCAGTAAGATGCTACTTTTCGCTGCTAATTGGGCAATTGAGCAGGCGACGGACAGTGATCTGAACCTGTATCTCCTTTGGTTCAGTTGGTTTGATTCTCAATTACATCCCTTCTGTCAGACTTTTAGTTCCTTCTTGACTTCATTTAGAAAGGAGTTGAAACATCCTATATGGCAATATATAATGTCATGTGGTCACAAGCTTAGATCTCTTGATGAAATTAGGGAGTCGCATCCAATACCTTTTCTTTCATCTGAATTAGTTGAATTAGTTGCTATGAGTGATGCCTCAGCTTTGTCCAGTACCTTCCTCTGGAATGCTATTCGGTCTGTGGTCCTGCTAAGGCACAGTTATCAACAGTGGAATTCTGAGAAAAGGCACAACTTGACCGGCGAATTTAAGAATCTGCTTCCATTGTTAAAATCATTGCGTATTCTGGAGAAGCAGATTTTGAATATACTTATCGAGTCTCCGTGCTTCGATGTTCTGTTCAAGTTATGCAGTCGCCTTCTTGAGGACCACATGCAATTTTGGGAAAGTGTTGTATCGTCCCAGTTTGAGACCCTGCTAGTTTTTTGGCGTTCCTTGTTGAAGGTTGCTGAGAAATTGCAGGTTTTTCATCCACAGGCTGCTTCAACCATAGCTGCTCTGGTAAGCTTATACTGCGTGCATAATATCCTTTGCTGTACAGCTCCTTTTGAGCTCTGTAAGCCTAATAAATTCTTTCTTGTCTGTAGGAGGAGAGTCGGAATCTGGTTGGAGCCTCTTCCTGGAACTTACGTCCCAATAAGTCCTTGCTATGGGTAAATTGTGGGCATCCTCTGTCACCATATTCTGCTGATGTGTATCATAAACAGCTCAACATATTCAAGCTTTGTGAATCAATTTGGAAGCATTGTAAGACATTCCACTTAGATTAACCTTTGTAGCCTGACCAATTTATAATTCCTAAACTCTTATTGTCCCAATTGTTTATGACAGCTGGTGACCGCATTGACCTCATTGCATCTTCCTGTCTTGATCTCCGCATCTTGGCAATGCAAGGTATAAGCTCCAAAAACATTTGTTAGTCACATTGTGAGTTATTTAATTGCCCTCCCCAGTGCTTTTGGACTAGTAGGTACCATGTTATGTCCATTTGAATTTGCTTGCCATTCAATTTTGACCTTATAATGCAATCACATTCTTTGCTCTACAACTGGGAGCCAGCAGCCACTTGGCTATCTCTCAGAAAGTCAATTTCTATTTTACATTTATTTAACCCCTACGAATTTATACCATCACTAGCAACAGACGTTTAGTATTCACCAATCAGCAATATCGCACTTAATATTTGACTATAACTCTTGTAATGAGGTTGTTATTGTGATTCATATATTAAATGGTACCTTCATCTAACAGCTTATGTTCCTAGATCAGTTTGTACCACATCACTTCTACAGAATTTATAACTGAGAAGTTATTTTTGGATGCATTGCTTTTTGCAATCTATAGCTTCATCTTATCCCATATATCTGGTGGTTTTACCTAAAAACTTACTGGAATATTCATGTAGGTGTTTGCCTTGCATCACAACTATCAAATAATCGCAATGAAGATCAAAACGTGATTGTCCAGCAATTGGATGAGATCCACAAGGTTTGCACTTCTGATGTCCTTATTTGACTGGTTTGCTTTTTTTTTTCTCCAACCCACACTTGGTTTTGTCGATTGCAGAAGCTCTTGGAAAGGTTTGAATATGAGAAGCGCAAAGTGGAGACTAGTATGAGATCTGATGAAGATGCCTGTATTGAAGCAGACTCAGCTGCTTGTTGTGTTCTCCTTCCTCAGATATTGTGTTCTGACTTGGGATTTTCTTGTTGGATGGAGACTTGTCCGATGAATGATTGCACTAGTTTTTTCCTTGACACTCAGTTGCTTGAAAATTTATCATCCATTGTGTTGATTGGTCTTGCAGAGTCCTACCAAGTAAGATTGTCTAATTTTCAGATTTTTCTACATTGGCTGTTATTTGATACTCTTTCCAACTATTACAGCTTCTTGCTTGAGTTACTTGTCACGTATAACTGGGCTGAGCTGAATTTTGGTGAGAGTTTTAGATGTATTTTTGCATTCTCCTGTCCCTGTCTATCTTTGCCTTTGGTCCTGGCACTTTCCAGCCTTCTTTTGGATTGAAAGTACAAGACATTGTCCCATGGAATTTTGAATTTGTTGCTTGACAATGTGTCCCTTTCATAAGCGATATGTCATGAAGATTAATCCCTCCGTTCCTTGTTTTGGTCCATAACAACTGTTTAGGAGAACGAGTAACTAAACATTGTAAAAACAATGGCACATCACTTTATGCACTCTTTTGATGCTCAACATCATGCTGACACATCATGTAGTTTTTACCCTGACGACATTGAATAAATTAAAATCAAATATGATTTGGGGGAGCATTTAATAGTTAAGTAGAATAACTTAAGGGCATTAATTGCAAAAAGTCAATGGGCAGTACTCTCTTGAAGTTGCATCACTGGCACAACCACATGACTGCATTACCCTCTTTTAGATATGGTTTCTATTAAATCATATTATAAGATATCTCATTCAATATGGCAGATGAAATAATAAGAATATCATGGACTTTACCGGAGGCAAAAACAAGAGGATATACCATTAATTTGGGTGCTTCGAGGTGGTCGTTTAGGTGAATCTGACTGAGTTGTTTCTAGGGAGCATTATAATATCTAGCAGAGAATGTCTGTCTAATAACTAGTACTCAACTCCTAAAAGGCAAAAACTTAAAGTTGCAATTCAATTACTTGTTACAAATGCTGTGGTGTTATTTTCACGATTTCTCCATCTCTATGTTGTAGCAAAATTTGGTTGATGCAATCTTGCAATTGGATAGGGATATCCTCCAACTACATTAATATATAAGTCAACCCAAATTTTTTGTGTTACTCAGTGCTTTATTTCCTATTCAGTAATACCTCAAAATCTTGCCATGTTGTAGAAATATGAAGCTTTTTATCATCAGATATGAACCCATTTTCATTTCCATGGTAACTGATCCCTTCGGTACTTGTCTTGTAGTCAATGATAGATGCCTATAGTTTTTGCTTATTTAGGGCAATCTAGTATTTAATTCTGTTTTTTAAAAGGTCATTCTTCCGGAAGAAGCATTTTTGCTGTTCTCGTGTTTTCTAGCATAGAGGCTTTTCTTTTTGCAGGGAGTTTGTTTTTTGGTTGGGATTGGGATATATTGTCATTGTGGTCAGACTATTCCTTTGTTTATTTATATATTTATTTACTTGTTTATCATCTGCATCTCTTGTATCCAGGCTCTAAGCAGTGTTTCTCACCTTCTGGAGTCTTCTCTGAACTTTTCTTTAACCTTCTCATCAAGACCTCCGCTGATGTTTTCTCCACATCAAAAAGCTCTGTGGACATTGGATTCATGGATGTCTATTGATGCAGGTTTGTTCAATCATTTTTTTATCTTCATGCTGTAATATCAGCTTTCATGTATACATACATATGATTTATTTTTCCGGTTAATTGCATCACAGTGGATGTGAGAATTGCGGCTATTGTTCTTGAAATGTGGTGTATGTGGCACGCATCTCTGTGGAGTCTTTGCTTTCCATCCTTCACGGTAAATGTGTCTCTCTTTTTGATTTATGAGTTTACTCTTTTCCTAATAGAGCAGATCAGTATTGACTCTGTGCCACAGGTCTTCAATTACCTAACTAGTTATATTTGGGTGGCAGAAATCCTTGAGACATGATGGTTATGATATTCCATTAGCTGATGTGATCATGCGGCCTTTGAGAACAGCAATGACATTGCAGATGCAGTAAGTGAACTTTCTTTGTTTCTTCTCATATTAATGACTGTCTGCAAATCTAAAAAGGTGTTGACTAAGGCTTGATTTGTTTCAATGGCTCAAAAAATGTATTCATATATAAAAATTGTTTACTAGGTAACAATTTTCTGCATTTGGCTGTGTCAGGAGAAAATCTTATTTGAAAACTTTTGGAAGTGATAAGCGGTCACTCAAATGTATGGGGTCCATGTTGTGTTTCTGATATCTCTAGTTTCAGATATTTTGTTACATTTGTGGATGATTTTTCCCGAATGACTTAGAAGTTCTTAATGAAAAAATTCTTATGTCTGAATTCCAAAAATTTTCGAGTAAGATATCAGATAACTAGTTTTATGTCTCATTTGTTTAGTATGAGTATCTTGAAAAGAATTCTTATTATATGTTTTATGGAACCAATTAATAATTTTCTCATAAACTATTGGTCTCAATGGTTGATCTAACTATATCTGCTCTGCTCCATCTGCCTCCCCCCCCGAAAAAAAAAAAAAAAAGGCAACGTTCATTTACTGTCAAGGATTATTCAATGCACTGTCTGAAGGTCAGAGCTGCTTCATCCAATATCTGGAGAAGTACTGCGCCAGAGACAGATATACCTAGTTTTCTCCTATCTTCTGCTCGCGTGCTTTTATCACAGGTGGGTCTTCATTTTTCTTCAGTTGATGCTTGTGTCGTGGTTTGCATGACTCATATGATTTTGTCTCCCTTCCAGATCATATTTGCCCACCAGAAGTCTTTTCATACAGAAAACTTTGCTGCGATCAAGTCTATCATATGTTCATTTCATGATAGTGAAGTGAAGGTACACTCGACAACTTCATAATGTAACTTGCAATTTCTAATGAAATTTACATTGGAACCATTTCCTTACAATTTGATATGCATGAATATAAAATATGATGTATAGAAGATTTATTTCTATCTTGGTGCTTTTACTTGCAATGATTTAGTAACAACTGCATTTGGGTTGACAGGAAAATAGCATTCAGCTTCTGAGCACACTTATTTTATCGTCAAGCCATGAAGGACTGAGACACTTGGTGCGAACTTCCATTGAGCCAGCCTTTAGAGAACTTTATGTTCACTGCTCATGTTCTGGTGATTGTATGTTACTTCAGTTCTTCAGTTTGGAAATATAAAAATTGCTACATGGACATCCATTTCGCTGAACTTCATGGCTTGCTTTATTTGATTTTATCTTATCCTTTATAATATCATAGATGTTCAATACCTTGGACATGCATGGTTACATATCGGTGGCATGCGGTATCATCTCTTGGTTAACTCTGATGATTTGGATCCGGCGCTGAAGTACTCTTGTAAGCAGTCATTCCTAGCAAAGAAGATTTCTTTGCTGGAACTTGAAATAGAGGTAGCTGTCTAGAGAATCTGCTAATAACTTCGTCTCTTCTTGGTTTAAATAACTGCATGAAGCTGGTCTTATTATACATATGCTAGGAAACTTTAACATTCTATTCTTCAATGACTTGTAGGTGCGAGAAGAGTGCAATTATTTAGCTGGGGGTTTCTCTGCAAGACAGGATGACAAGCAGAGACTGCAAGTTTTAGAGCATCTAGAGAGAGAACGTGACAGGATTCAAAGAAAGGTACTGGGGGGTGTTTTGCTTCTTTCCTTTTGTCAACAATATCTGTTAACAAGTGGATAATTTCCCTGATTCTATGGTCTCATTTTAACTTGTTTATGATAAGAGCAGCTTTCATAATTATTTGTGCTACCTTGCTATTGCAAACTGCGCATGGAATCATTTGTATAGTTTATCCTGCAAGATGGCTTGTCAGTTCGTTATTCACAATCTTGCATTAATATTTTGTCGTCATATATCCAATCGGCTAGTCTGCTTTATTTTGCTTTTCTATTTTCTTGACTGCTAATGTTTTGGCTCAGGTTGTGTTTCGCTCAGATCCTAGGAAATTCAGAAAGTTAAGAGGCGAATTAAATGATTTTTCTGTTCTAGTCAAATCACTGATGCTCTTGATGAGCAATATTGAAGGGACAGATTCAGTTCAGATTATCCAGCAAGTCTGCGACTGGCAGGTTTGACTTGAGTGTATTTTTGATTAGTTTACTGTCTATTTTTGCTTTCTAAAGGTTGCATCCTGTTTCTCTGGTTTTTCAGAAAACTTCTACCTCCTTTATTGATCGAATGTCACGTGAGTACATTGAGTATCTTGATATAGTTCAGCCAGTTCAAGTTGCAGTCTATGAGATGAAATTAGGCTTGTCTTTGGTTTTGTCAACGATCTTAAAGGAAAGTTTTCTGAAGAAACTATTGGAGGACAATATGGAGCAAGTTTTGGTATGTAAAAATTCATGTATAGTATTGATGGTGATATTGTATATACATGTGGTAGAACTCATCTAATGTTTCTTTGCAGGAAACTCTTCACATGTTTATGAGATTCCCTAGATGTGGATTATACAAAACTGTTGATGTTAAGCTCATCAGTGGGCTGCTTGACATCTCATCATATGAACTAGATTTTCCATCAATTTTTTCATCAGCAGACGTAATACTGCTTGAGAAGTTGGTTTCTGTTGCATGTGTCATTGATGCTGATGAAATGGTATGTGTAGTAGTTTAATTGTTTTTTAGTGTTAAATTGTCTATAGTGAGCTCCTGACTCGTATGGACTTACCTTGTAGGATGTATCCACCCAGCAACTTAAAGCCTCTGTTCAACGCAACATTCTGGTTCGGATTGCTCATTTTGTGGCTAATTCACAACTTATGAGTAACTCATCATTCATGGTATATGTTTCACCGATTGATTGTCTGGGAGGAGCATCTCAAGTCCTATTTAGTTATATTTATGCATGTACTTGATGGTTAGACTTCATCCAATGTTTTTCTTATTCAGATAATGGAGAAAATCTTTGCAACATTTGCCAACCTTTGGATGGTCATGAAAGTTCAAGCAAAAATAAAAGAAGAATCTTCTTCTCAGCAATTCAGATTTAAACCTCGAGCATTTGACATCGACACTGTTGTTGAAGTAAACATATCTAGTCTTAGACAGTCACTTGCAAGCGAAAGCTTTCTAGAGTGGCAGCAGTTGGCTGTGGAAGAAGAAAGCACCGAAAAGGTAATGCTTCCGTGTTTGTTTGTCATTCTCATTTTATCAGAGCACTTATATTAGTGTTTGTCGTTTTCATGTACAGGCCAACGAGGTTGAAAGTGTGGATGATGCATGGAGTTCCATTCAAGAACCTGTTTTGAGTGACGTGGTTCAAATCCACAATCAGTTATTTGGGTCGATTGATCTTGTTGTTGCGGTGAGTTAATTTCCCTTTGACATTACAGGTTCTATTGTATTTGAGGCTATGATAAGTATCCCTGTACACTGGAATGATTTTGCTTGTTTACCGCCATTTGCTAGCCTTATTGCCTTGCTATTAAATATTCAATATTCTGGAATTTACTGAGAAGATCATGTTGTGGTGGAAGCAGTCTTGCTTTACACTTTGCAGTAGTTGTTCTTGTCAGAACAGAAGGCATTTATTTGCTGTGATGAAATTTAGATTGTTTGGGTTAAGTTGATGGAGTAATCATTACTAGAGAATAATAGTGAGTTCCAGGGATAAGAACGGTCTTCCAAAAAGATTTATAATTTCTGCGTTGATATCAATAGAGAATTAGATGCTGCATAAGTTTCAAGGAACTTTGATCGCTGCATCCAGAAAATGTCCTATATAGCTTCTTCACGCAGAAATGTTTTTTTTTCTGACGTATGGATGTAGCACTAGGTTTGGGAGATAAACCACTTTTTTGACGTTTTGGTAGTCACATAGTCATGTGTCAGCGTGCTTTGGTTTAGAGGTTATTTGATTTAACCATTAGATTTTTAATTTATGAAACTCTGTGATTGTCTGAACACATGTTCCCCGATGTGACTCACCTTTTTTCATGTGCTTGCTCTGGACTTAAGTTTTGGTCTTGAATTTTAGTGGACTAATTTCTTTAATGATTAGACATTCTTTGACACCACATATGAATTGATTCTTTCTTTTTCTCAGCCTGGAAGTTTCAGAATTTCTGATGAAAACATTTTGAGAAACTTCAAGGAATCATACAGATTGGGAGCAGGAATGATCAAAGGTAGCAATTTTTTTTTTTTTGCTTGGTGCTGATAATTGGTTCCTTTTTACCCTGGAAACTCAACTTTACCTGTTCTTGTTTCAGATTTAGGAAGTCCCAATCTTGCCAGTTTAGACACAAGGCTTATTCCGGAGCACTTGCTTAATCTTTCTTTGAGTCATGTTTCGTCCACTCTCTCTGGCCGTGGATATAATTTTTATAAGGTTTTGCTATTGTTGCTGCCTCTGCAATCTGGACTATGGTTGAAAAGCATGACTATATGGAGTACTAATTACATGTTGGCTGCATCATACAGGATTCAAATGCACACGATATGTATAAAATGGTCAAGCTCCTTCTCCCGTTGAAAAAGTCATTCTTGCTCTTTTAAGCGAGTGGGAAGATCATCCTGGACTTCAGAAAATTTTGGATGTCATTAGAATGCTGTTGGCACTTCCTGTGGATACTCCCCTGGCTAAGGTAATGACAATCCAGTTCTTTCTGTATAGGAAGGTCAAATGATGCAGAAAACAAGATTGCAAGGACTAAACTTTTGGTTGGTTGCTAGTACATTAATAATTTTGTTCTGTGCATTCACTAGATAAGGTTATTCCTGTAAACCAACTGAAGGTACATAATTATGTCAAGACATAGTACTGAGGTTGGATCTTTTCTTCGTATTTTCCCCTCTGGATAAGACAAATAATTTTTTTCCTCCCTTTGAAGGCTCTTTCAGGATTGCAGTTCTTGCTCAACCGGGCTCATCTATTACACGATAGTATGCCCAGATTGTCTCTATCTGGTATGTCCTTTGGTAATAAATACATCAATTTTTTTCTGCCTTTTAAAAAGCTGATATTCTGCTTATATATGATTTTATGGTTCCTCTTCTTAAATGTTTTCTTAGATCAACTGGAGCCTATTGTTGGTTTGGTGTCCTCATGGCAAAAGAAGGAATTTGAGTGTTGGCCAGTATTGCTAGATGAGGTGCAGGATCAGTATGAGATGAATGCAGCCAAGGTAAGCTAAGCTTTCGGTGAGAAAGATATTCCAAGAAGCTTGTTGTGTGGGGCTTACAAAATTAAGATGATGTTTGATAGCAAGCTAGGTTGTGAATATGGTTTTTCTTTTATCTAATCTACAAGGGTAGGTAGCTAGACATTACAATTCTGTGGTTCTTTGCACATTTAAGTTTCTTCTTTATTGAGATTCTGGGCCCTTTCTCTATTTCTTTAGAAAATGGAGATCCTTTTTCTCTTAGGTTATCTTGCAACTTTAAACTAGTAAAATGATCTTAGCAGTGGCCTCGGAATAGTTGTATTGTTTCTCTTGGTAAAGTATTGTAGTGCAAAAAGAAATTAAACTGTTAATCATTTTGTTGCTAGATGAAACTTTTGGCAACTTGCTTACAAAAAACTAATGAGGCAGGTCTTTGATTCATGTTCTCCTACTAAATTAGGAGTAGCTATACATCTACATCGCAGCTATTTCCCAACAGAATCAATCTTTTGGTCCCTTACTATTTTTAACCATCCTTTTTCTCTCTCAAAAGTTGTTTTCCTTATTGTTTGTCCATTCTTTTTCTGCAGCTTTGGTTCCCATTATATACAGTTATTTATAGTCATTCTGCTGATGTTTCTGCATACAATGAGTCTACGATACAAAGGTACCAAAAAAACTGACTTACCTGGATGTATATATTAGGGAAATTTAGTGTTTTTTGAGTGGTTGCATCTAACAAAAATAGAAAATGCAGTTTGGAGGACTTCATTCAGACATCAAATGTAGGTGAATTTAGAAGACGCATCCAGTTGATTCTTGCTTTTCATGGTCAAATCAACACAGGTCTACAACTTGGAATATATGCAAGGTATAATATGTGCAATGCATGTTATAGTGCTGAATCTACCTTGTACTTCACTGTTTGCTTTTACATGGAATAAATGCTTTATATGTATCATCTGCTTCCTTTTACATCTTACCATGTATCCATAGTCCAAAGACCATCTTTAATCTTGTTGGCATATGCAATTATGCTGGTGTTATTTATCTACTATTGGTTTGGCGCATAATATAGTTTCTTTTCTATTGATTTGCAGTTCTCGTCACAAGGAAAATCTGAAAGTTCTGTACAATTTATTTGGGCTTAACATGCAATTTCTGCCAATGTGAGTTTTCAGATGCTTGTTTGTACTCCATTGCATGATCTTTATTTTTGAAGATTTGCTAGTTGCTTATGCTGATATGATTTGCAGAATACTGGAGTATATGGAGGCTAGTAGAAGAAGCATTGAGATGGAAATTAAAGAACTTATGAAACTGTATAAGTGGGAAGAACGTGTTGAGAGCTGCTTGTCGATTGAGACTTCAAAAAGGATGAGGCACAGGTTCAGGAAGCTTATGCAAAAGTTCAGTGTACGTGGAATGTGTTTCCCAGTGATTCTCTGGCAGTTTGTTCGAATGGATTTCATTTAATGATTTATTGTTTTCTGAGAGCATCTCAAACATCCAGATTCAAGTATTCAGATAGTTTTTCTTTTTATATCACATCACCTAGATTTAGTCTGTCATTGGGGGATAGCATGATAAGAGTAAAATTTTATCTGTCAATATGTTGGATGCAACAAGGACTTTCCAAAACCATTGCGATTAAATCACTAACCTCTGGATTTCCATTTTATATGTGTTCCAGGCCAAAAAACATCGCGATTAAATGTCTAACATCTGAATTTCCATTTTATGTATGTTTCAGGATGTACTGCAGCAACCTGTGAAATCCATTCTGAACCAAAAAACAGCACAAAGTGGAATAGATGCTCAGTCTCTGCGTTCTCCGAAGTTCTTACATGTTTTTCTGGATGACAACATAGGGATGCTGAATGCTGCTTTTGATCTGACAGCTGTTGACAACAAAGACCGGTTAGACTATTTTTCTCCACTTCCACCTGAAGAATAAAAATTTAATCTACAAGAATGAGTTCAATATAGTATTCTATATTTGGCAGAGGCAGTCTGTGTTGAATGAGCATACTTATCATTCACCATGTTGGCTAAACTTGCTGTATTGGCTCTCTCTTCTAGGGTGGGTTGCACCTGCAATCCAAGCGCTTCATAAGCTTGACACCCTTTTAGGAATACTGATTTGTTAATTCCTCATGTAGATTTGTCTGGTACACAAATTGGAGGATGAAAGTATATGATGTTTCAGAGAATCTGAACACTGGGATGACTCCTGAATCAGTCAAGCTGTTGTCACCCTTTAAGCATTCTGAAGGTTACTCTTTATTCATGATGTAGAAGTTCTTAAATTCTTTCATTGTGACATATTAAGGATTTGAGGCTTCATAACTTGTGCAGAGGCTAACATTATAAGGAAGGATTCAGCTACTCCGACGGTTGTATATGAGAAAGAGTGGAAGGAGCTTTGGTCAACTCTTGAAAATGTGTCAAGGGCTGTATTGGATTGTGGCAATCTGTGGAAAGATGTGACTAAAAATATACGAAAGAGAAGGGCTATGGCTGATCTCCTAAAGTATTTAGAAAGCTCGGGCTTATCGAGGCACATGTCAATGTTGATTGAGGTTTTAATGACAGAAAGTCCATGTTATCCTTTTTTTCCTCTTTACTATTCTTTTGGTCTCAACTGTTGATATATTGTCATATGATAAATAGGATCAACTTGACTCTAGCTGGTTGCATCGGTCGTCAAATATAATGGGGCATCTGCTGTCAACATGCTGTAGACTGTCATCAAGGGCTGTGGATGTTTCTTCTCAAGGCGTTCCGATTGACACGTTGGAAACTGAATGGAAGGTAGCCAATGAATACTACTTCAAGAGCATTGGATCAATGCAGCTTCTACAGCATATTCGTTTGAACTTCCACAAAGATTTCACTCTTGATCAGGTAGGTAAAGACAGGATATGGAAGACTGCACCTCACCTGTGCTGGGCACCACCCTTGTTGAAACAACTACAAAATAATCCAGTTAAAACATGTGATCAGTTTTGTTACCACCTAATGAAATTTCTTTTGCTCATCTTCACAAATATTATATTAATTTATATACCCTATAAAAAACATAAAAAAGTAACCCAATTATCTCATGACCACAGCTACCCTCGAGTGCAGTGGTTAACGCTTTGGCAAACCTTGATAGTTTGCTTAGCTTGTGCTTGCTATCATTTTGGTCCTGTTTATCGTTAAGGCATTTTCTACAAGTCAAAGTACTTGTCATATAATACATCCATTAACCTTTTGTAGGTCAGTCGATCGTTCTCCTTTGTGTGCCATCTAATAGTCATTCAGGAAGAGCAGCGGGATGCCATCTACGATTTATCTCATCATTTGAAGTGCTTGCATAGATGTGTTTCTACTCTCGAACATGTATATTCTGATTCATCTCTGGAGTGCACCTTTGCTCGGAATCAGCATGCAACATTGGAATGCTTGTGGCAACAAAAGGTTGGCCATGTCTTTCAATCTATATCATTGCTCGATGCTTATATATTAGTAATGTGGTCTAATGCATCTCTTTTGTATGTGCAGCAACTATTTGACAGCTTGTGGGCCATGTTACATGATGGTTTGCTGTTGCTAAAAGAGGTGCAGAACACTCATCTGAATAACTGTCAAAGTGTTCGTGCTGCTGCGAATGAAATTCAAAACTTTTTTGAGAGGTTCATTCCAGTCATCCACAAATCTAAGGTGCTCTTTTTTCTTTCGATGTGCTCAATACTTTTATTTTAGAACTGTAGCTATTCTAGTCTGGAGACTCACGTGAACTTAATTACAGGAAGCATTGGATCTTAGTCTTCTCGGCCGTGATGGAGCCATAAACATTGTCAATGGATCCTTGGATGCTCCTGTAATTTCAACAGATGAGGAAAGGCTGGTATTCCAGAATTTTGAGGTGCTAAAGGAGTTTGAGGAGCATCTCATTTCATTTCGCAATCAATGTCGTGATGGAAGCTCTGTCAAGTTCATACTGCTTGGTTGTTTGGATTACATACTCAAGCAGGTAATTCTGCTTTTCTAGACTTCTTGATAATATTTAAATTTTTATTTCTTTTCTTGCTTAAGCACGTTTACTCTATCTTAATAATTCAAGCATATCCTATGGCTGACTTTGTTAATATAAGGATGAATGTAACTTTGAGAAAATGGAGAAGGAAACGCCACTTATATCAGAGCCTTGGTTTTGTCATCATCCAGGCCTGACAAAAATAGCCAGACCACATCCTGACTGTAGTGAATTAAGAGTTTTATTGTCTGAGAGGCAGCAGTAATAAGGTGTTGGAAAGTAAGCCAATTGGTTAGATTGTAATATATGTATGGCCTATGATTGGAGTTGACTTGTGATGTGGAATGTGTATTTGAGTACCAAATTTAGAAGTAAAATGTAGAGATGAATTTAAAATAAATAACTCCAATGACAGATGGGATAATTTGTGATGCATTGTGACGAAAATGTGGATGAATAAAATGATCATTGTGTTCATGATATGATGGCAGTCTGCACTATGATTGATTTTTCAATGGAATATCTGAAATATTAACTCTTCATCTACAGCATAAAAGTTGGGGTAAACTTTGATATGGTAATGATTTCTAGATACATCAGGCTGATATTTCAGATAAGCTTGAACAGTGTAGAACTTGTTTTTAAGGGCGCGAATGATAAAATTTCTGGTAAGAAATTGATTTCTGTGACAGAAATAAATTTTTCTATTTCTATTATTGAATGAGTTTCTGAGCAAAAATACGCGTTTGATAACAACACAAAATTTCTCTCTTCCAAGCGACAGTGGCGGCTGGCGGCAACCAAAGGGGAGCGAATGGCTAGGGATTAGAGAGAGACTCCTTCAACGGAGAAGTAGAAAAGAGAGAAACAATTTTTGATTTCTATTTTAGAAATAGAAAAGTAAAAAAAATTTACTTCTAATTTCTATGCCAAACCTATTTCTGGAATAGAAATATATTTTAGAAATTGAAAAATGAAATTGTTTTATCAAATGGACTTCTGTTCTAGCAACAAGTCTAGAATAGAAAAATAGTTCTGGAAAAGAAATAGAATGGTTATCATGCATGCCCTAAGAGTCTTTCAGATGGATTGGCTTGTTTTCTTTAGGGAACTTTGAGATAAGCAAATGTTGAAGAGCCTTTTCTATGTTAATTTCCTTGTTTTCTTTGGATTCTAAAGAAAAGTGTGGATACGCCGTGGTGCTTTTTTTCCTATTCAATTGAGTTTGACTACTTATGTCACTAATTTGTAGATTGACATGGATATTGTCCTTCATGGATTTGGTAATAAATTTTGAACTATTAATAGGACTGCAGAATTTTTTTAATGGCGATATACTTTTCTTTTTTTATCAGGGGAAACAGATGCGGGAACAGTTCACATTTGCCCTAGGAGTGAGAATGGAGTTGACATCTTCACTCTACTCTGAACTGGAAGCAGAATTTCGTGGGGCCTTAACGGTGGCATATGAACATGTTATGCACGTGTTGCAGAAACTTACCTCAGTCTGTGATGGTTGTGATCTTTCTAAAGAATCACAGCAGAATATCACCTCATGGAAAACTCTGTTCAAGGCTTATGCAACAGATTTAAACATAGGGCCATTATGTGATGATACTTTTAGAGCAATTTGCTTAGCGGTATGTGGACACTGTATTTCCTCTTTGTAAGAAATTACTTGAGGAGATCATAACTTGTTCTTTTCTTCTGAATTTACAGGAAAAAATAATTAATTTCCCTGGTCAAGAAAATGCGGGGCTGTCTTTGCAAATTGGGTTGTATTTTAACAAAATGCGCACAATGTTGAACGTACTTTTGGATTTCGGGAATGCTCTTCTGAGAGATCTTTTGATTGTGAACAGAACAGTAAGTCTTGTTTTAGGGTCAGATGTATGATTTCACTTGATGATAATGACTACTTTATAGAGTAGTTTTTCCATTTATACCGAAGGTAACCCATCTGACTTGCTTACAGATCTCTTTAATGACTCATACACTTGCTAAAGATCTAGCTCTGTTATACTCAAGAGGGTTTGGCACATCTCTCGAAGATCTGATGGATGAGAATGGCCAAGCCACATCTCAGAATGATAAAGGAACGGGTATGGGTGAGGGGGAAGGAATCAATGATGTGAGTGATCAAATAATTGATGAGGATCAGCTTCTTGGGGATTCTGCAAAGGTAAAGATACAGCTCTTGACCCACCCCCCTTTGACGCCTTGTACCAATTTGTTATCTAATACCTTTTTTTTATTATTATTAATATTCTCACAGCCAGGAGAAGAACAAAATGCCTCCACAGAAGTCCCAAACAAGAATGAGAAAGGGATTGAAATGGAGCAGGATTTTGCAGCTGATACATTTAGTGTGAGTCAGGATTCCACGGAGGACGAAAATGACAACAGCGATGGTGAGGAGCTTGAATCTGCAATGGGAAAAAATGGGGATGACAGTGAGGTTGTTGATGAGAGACTATGGAACAAGGATGACGATAACAGCCCAGAAAAGGGAAATGAGAAGTATGAATCTGGGCCTTCAGTCAGAGATAGAGATGAGAACCAAAGGGAACTCAGAGCAAAGGAAGAAGGTGCAGCGGTGCAGGATGAAGATCACAGTAATGATGCCAATGAAACAAAGGATGCTGCCGATGTGGAGGATATGGATGCAAATGTGGATGACGAAAAAGCGGATATGGATTCTTCTGGATTAGAGGTCAATGAGTTGAATCAAACTTCTGAAGAGGGCATGCAGATTGATGATAAAGTAAAGGATATCGATGCTATGGAAGAAGTAGGTCAAGAAGAGCAAGATAAACCGGTAGAAAATGAAGATCAGAATGAGGAAACCGATGCTATGGATGAAAGTTTAGAGGAGGCGGAAATTGAGCAAGCAACTGAAACTTCTCGAAAGGATGATGGAGATGCTGTATCTGATGATGGTCAAGCAATGGATTTAACAGCAGAGAAAGACTTTCCAAGTAAAGAAAGTTCCAGGAATGATGATGATTATGTCCCTATGGCAGATTCAGGAGTACAACTGAGGCATGACTTAGGAACATCGGATTCAGCAAATGAAAGGCCAGAAATGAACTGGGCCAATAACAGCAATACTCAAAATGAAGTAGCTCCTGGCAGAAACTCACCTTCTGGTACTGAACCTGAAATTATGGTTGCCGATTCATTACATGGTGGTAAATTAAGTGATGATCAACCGGAACATCAGCTACCTATGAATGAGCCGTCGCCTCTTCAAAGACCGCAGCCAAATCCGTATCGCAGCATAGGGGATGCACTTGAAGGTTGGAAAGAGAGAGCAAAAATTCCTGTTGATATTCAAGAAGACAAAAAGGAGGGACAGGATGAGATGGAGGATGGAAATGCAGATGAGTATGCTTTTGTTTCTGAGGGTGAGAAGGGGACAGAGCAAGCCTTGGGACCTGCAACCGCTGAACAGATTGAGCACCAAATTGATGGTGACATGGCCAATGAAAAGAATTCAGCGGTAGACCGTACTGATGAAGTTGCTGAGATGGAAACTGAGATGCAGAGTTCAGAAGAGCCTAGACATGATGTTACGTCAATCAGGAGGAAAAAACCTGAGGAGCCCTCATTGATCTCTGACTTGGGAAAGTTGCCGAATGAAGGATCTCCTCATGGCCAGGATCCTCGTGAAAGTAATCCTGGAAATTTGTCTGAGAGCTTGGTTCGTATCAACAAAGTATCTACGAGTGATGACATTCTTCAGCGCAGTGAAATGTCTATAGATGTTGACAATCTGCAAAATGGCCCAGATTCCCGAGATATTTCCAGTGATGAAAGAAATAATGCTGCCTCTCTTTGGAGGAGATATGAATTGCGTACTACGAGACTGTCTCAGGAGTTGGCTGAACAATTGCGTCTTGTGATGGAACCTACTTTAGCTAGTAAGCTCCAAGGAGACTATAGAACTGGCAAAAGGATAAACATGAAGAAGGTAAAATCTATTTGTGATTAAATTAGTTGCAAACTAAAGTAATCAGATTTGCAATCTTGCCCTTATTCCTTTTGCATGATTGTATATCAGGTGATTCCATACATAGCGAGTCACTACCGAAAGGACAAAATATGGCTGAGGAGGACGCGACCGGACAAACGTGATTACCAAGTTGTGATAGCTATTGACGATTCTCGTAGCATGTCAGAGAGTGGTTGTGGAGATGTAGCTGTGGAAGCTTTGGTTACAGTGTGCCGCGCTCTATCCCAACTTGAAATGGGTAACCTGGCTGTTGCAAGTTTTGGAAAAAAGGGAAACATAAGATTGCTGCATGATTTTGATTTGCCGTTCACAAGGGAGGCTGGAATCAAGGTTGGTTTTGCGATATGGAATCTCTTTGCTTATTATTTGTCTGGATGAGAAAGAAAGGGCACATTCCATAACCGTGTGCTGCGCAAGCTTCGATTCTCACTCTCTTATTTCACTTTCCATTGACCGGTATTCACCATTCTTTTAACTTGAGCAGATGATCTCCAGTTTGACGTTCAAGCAAGAGAACACGATTGTTGATGAACCGGTTGTCGACCTGTTGAAGCATTTAAACAAAATGCTAGACGTTGCTGTCACCAAAGCCCGTCTTCCTTCTGGACAGAACCCTTTACAGCAGCTGGTGCTAATCATTGCCGATGGGCGCTTCCACGAGAAGGTAAGTACCCATGTCAATGAACCAAAAGCAAAGCCCGACATCTTACAGAGCTTCTCCAACGGTTGCTTAATAAGCTTCTGAATTTTTCTTACAGGAGAGCTTAAAGCGCCGTGTTAGGGATTTTTTGAATAGCAAGCGTTTGGTGGCTTTTCTCCTTCTCGATAGTCCGGAGGAGTCGATCATGGATCTCATGGTAAATCTTTGAAATTTTCACGTAACCACATGCCTCTCAAGAACTAATCCACCCTAATACAACCTCTTGTTTCTCAATTTTCTTCTCTTATATACAGGAAGCAACCTTCCAGGGTGGGAATATTAAATTTTCTAAATATCTGGACTCTTTTCCTTTCCCATACTACATTCTTCTGCGGAACATTGAGGCGCTGCCCAGAACTCTTGCCGATTTATTGAGACAGGTACTCTCCCTTCGACCCCTTGATGTTTAATCGATGTTTGTCTTCTGCTATGCTGACTATTGACGGCTCCTGGTTATGCAGTGGTTTGAGCTTCTGCAGTCTTCACGAGACTAAGATCATTGCATACAACTTAATATGATGCCGAGGAAGCCGATGCCTCACTTGAGCGAAAGGGCCGTATCTTTGGGGGCGGTGAAGGTGTCTAATCCGTCAATCATCGCACTCGGAAGGAACACAAGATCGACACGATACCGCTCCTCTTAAATCCTGCAAAAGATGTTTGTGTCCTGGAGAAGATTCTCAAGAGCCTTTATATTCATGTCAAACCACACCGTGCAACCAGCAATAGATTTGTGTACATAATAGTTTACATGTACATGTAGAGTTCACACAGAAATTCTTTTTGTACACCAAAGGGCTGATGCATTTCGAATAATGTAATTACTGCAGCAGCATCTTTGTACAAATTTACATCAGGTTCTTCGATTCCCGAAACGCTGTATGATTTCTGCCTCTCGATAAGTGACCAAATCTCGTCGATGAAGGCCTTCAACCATCGATTTCTAGATGAACGCTGTTGGAGTTTGGAATTTCAGCACATAGAAAACTCGTTTATAACAGCATTCAACACCATATAGCCCTTTCAAATACTTAGGGTTGCCTCTCGTTCGGCACTATCAACTTTTGCTGTTGTAGGATGTCATAGCCGGTCTAATCGAATTTCATAACCGGTCCGATCTATCAAATCTTGATGCCATCTCTATCGGGTATTTTCTAAAATTGGTCATTTGTTTAATGATTTGATTAGATCAAGCTTATTGAAATGGACAAAGCAAGCCATCCTAAAATCCGTCGTCGCTTGATGGCTGGCTGGATTAGATCCAGCAAAGTTGTGGGCCCTAATCCTTGGGACCTTACCATGCGCCTGCCCGCACTGGATACTCTCCCAGACATCGTTCAATGGATATGGATAACACGTCACTCTCTCTGGCCAAAAAAAAAAAGAGTGGCCTGCCAATGTCCCCTCTCGTAACCCTAACGAAGCGCCCGGTGCCCCCAAACCGGCAACCGACACGTGTCCGTGCCTCCCTCCCCCGCCCTAATCCAAAGAGCGACCTCCGCAGCCGGTCACCCACCCCTCCCTCACGCCGAGCTTCATCTGCTGCAACAATAACAGAACTGACAAAAAGAAGACAGCTCCGCAAACACGCACTCTCTCTCTCTCGCCCGCTCCATCTCTTCTCTCGATCTCTCTCGATCCGCGATCCGTACATCCAGCGCCCGTGTGCTCTCTCTCGCGTGTATTTTGATGTGTATATCGTGAGGGTTCCTGCTGCCGATCGAGGCTCGCGACCTTCCGGGATTCCCGGAGAACTTCCTCGTGTCGCCGACGGGGCGGTGTTGTGCCGGCGATGATGATGGTTCTCCGGTCAGATTGGCCCGACCGTTCTTCCTCCTCCTTTCGGTTCCCTCGCGACTGTTGAAACTGGAGATGTTCGATCCTTTCACTCTGATCCGAGTCCGATCCAAGACCTGGTTCCACAAGCGGAAAAAGGACCCCCAATCCAATCCTCCTCCTACGATTTCAGGGCGCCCGGCAGCGGTTTCTTCGTGATCCAGCTCCTGTGTTGGGGTGGGCGATGGTTTTGTAGCTGCAAGCGTGCGGCTGGTGTTGTGCGTAGGTTTCTTTTTTTTTTTTGTTTTTTTAAGCTCTCGAGGGATTTGTACAGTTTCAGTGTTTGTTAACTGACGGTGACGTAGAAGGTTAGGTTAGGTAGAAGAAAGATTAGTGTTTTACTCGATATTTCGAAGGATTTTTAGAGAGCTTTCGAAAGTGGATAAGATGAATTTGAGCGCGGCCGAGGAAGAATCCGAGCAGGAGATTCACATTCCTGCCGAAATCGATTGGCAGATGCTCGATAAGTCCAAGTTCTTCGTCCTCGGCGCGGCGCTTTTCTCGGGCGTTTCGGCGACGCTGTACCCTATCGTGTTGCTGAAGACCCGGCAGCAGGTGGCTCAGTCTGAAGTCCCTTGCGTAAGGACGGCGTGCACCATCGTCAGGCACGAGGGTTTTAGGGCTTTGTACAGGGGATTCGGGACTTCTCTGATGGGTACGATTCCTGCCCGGGCTCTGTATATGGGAGCTCTGGAGGTCACCAAGAGTAATGTCGGATCGGCGACTGTACGGCTAGGGTTCTCGGAGCCCACCGCAGCTGCTATTGCGAATGCGATGGCGGGTTTAAGTGCTGCGATGGCCGCGCAGCTTGTTTGGACTCCGGTCGATGTTGTGAGCCAGAGGCTCATGGTACAAGGCGGTTGTTGTGGCCCTTCTAGTTCGGGTGTTTCCAATGCATCGGCATGTAAATATCTCAATGGGATCGATGCTTTCAGGAAGATACTCAGGACTGATGGCGCGAGGGGCTTGTATAGAGGTTTCGGAATATCGATCTTGACATATGCACCGTCGAATGCAGTGTGGTGGGCATCATACTCTGTTGCGCAACGCCTTGTGTGGGGTGGGATTGGCTGCTATTATTATAAGAAGGATGGTGGGAGCAATGAGAACGGCGGCAATGCAATTAAGCCAGATTCAAAAATGGTAATGGCGGTTCAGGGAGTGAGCGCGGCAATGGCAGGTGGTGTGTCAGCTCTAATCACGACACCCCTGGATACGATCAAGACGAGGCTGCAAGTTTTAGAAGGGGAGGAAAATGGGAGGCGGGGACCAACCGTTGGACAGACCATTAGGAACTTAGTTAAGGAAGGCGGTTGGATGGCTTGTTACAGAGGTCTGGGGCCGAGATGGGCTTCCATGTCGATGTCGGCGACCACAATGATCACTACCTACGAGTTTCTGAAACGGCTCTCAGCGAAGAATCAAGACGGTTTGAGTTGACAATCAATAAAAGGGGACGTGAAGGGGGATTTCTTCCTCTCTTCCGCTGCTAAATTCTGTTAATTTCTCTTGCTGTTTTTTTGCTTTTTTCTACTTCCTTGCCTTCTTTTCCTGTCTGCCTGCCTGTCTCTCCTAAGGACCGATCAATGTACTTATATTAGCAGGTTTAGCCATCAAAAATATGTTATATTCACTTTGCGCGATATATGGATTAACTTCTTCTACAGCTTGTCGATGTTCCATATTTGATCATGCCAGTTGTATTACTCTGTTCTTGTAATGCATTTTAGGTTGTTTTCGTTTCGAGTTTGGTTCCTTTTTTTTGACGATGAGCCGTATAGTGCTTTTCCAGATTCTCCCCAAAGTTGGAATAGCATCTGGTACCTTGGATGACCTTTAGGAATCTCTCCAACTAGGCCTTGCCATTAATTCTTTCTTTAATGCTTAGCCATTCAAGACTTGTTATTTCTCGGAGTTAAACTAACTTTCGGGGGATGGGGTTGGTAGTTTTTCCAACTACAGATAAAAATGATTGACAGCACCTATGAGGAGAGAGAAAGGGTCTATTTCTGTAAATGATCACTTATATCGATTAGAAAAATGATTGAATAAAGAATATTTTCATTGTTCACGAAACTATTCAAGCATATTCTGTTGTCGATGATGAAAATAACTTTCATTGACTAATTACTTCAAGTAATATAAATAATCATTTTGAAAAAAAAATATTTTTCAAATTATTCTTTTTAAAAAAGCAAGCGGATTTTCCAAAAACAAGCCGAGGCTCAAATCTTATTAAAATAATTCCTACTTGGATGGCTTTAATTATGCTGGGTGGAGGGGCAAGTAGGACGGTCAGAATGGAGGGAATGGATATGGCACAAGGAAGAATCGTTTCACATGCCCTACACCAACCTACTTTTCATTGCCTTGGCGTTCACTCTACCTGGAGATCTTGACCAATTCAGGTAAAGACATTATTATAACGATGATTTACGGATGTCTAGAGAACCTTCAGCTAGCTTCCTAGAGATGGCGTAGGTTTTGCGTCACAAACCCCAAAATTAAAGAATCTTGGGGTGCATCAGCATGCATGATCCTGGTTCTCTTCCAGCTGCGGGGGAACATACAGGCAATAGCGAGGATATATAGACGATGAGCATGATTCATCAGGACAAATGGCTGCTTACTGTAAGGAAAAACTAATTCGAAATAACTGACGGACAATCCCAACTTCCGCTAAGCAATTAAACTATCAGCAAGCAAATGGGGAAAGGAGTTGCAGACGTCTTGTGCAACGTCTTGCCACACAACATCCATAACCAAAAATCTAACTGAAATGTCACCATGTGAATTAAATAAATAGCTCCCAATGTCTAAATTTCAAGAACCTAAAATAAAAAGTTCAATGTGGTGCTAGTAAAAGATAAAAAAAGAAAACAGCAGGGAGCTCTGTGATTCGGGAGAGCTAGCAGAGCAAAGGAAGCCCGCTGCATTGCCTGGACGGCGGACTAATTTCCAGTCCGAGCTCTCTTGTTATTGCATGATGGGCACTTGTACTGTTTGATATGCTCAGCCCTAGCTGGAGTTATCTTCACACAGGTGCCATGGAACCACCTCTGGCACAGGTCACAGCAGATCCAGAAATCATCCGCAGCACTGTTCTCCCCACAGGCTCCGCACAGGGTCTCCCCATTCTCCTCCTCGTCTTCCTCGTCCAACTCCTCATCTTCTTCCTTCTCCAATGGTTCTCTCACATATTTTCCCCGAGAATCAGATGCTCGCTGTGGATGATGGCAACAAAAATGTCAATCAAATTTGTGGGCAAAAGGGAGAAGACTATAAAAGAACCAGTTCAGTCATTGACATGTATAATCTGGCAGCTACAAATACGAGTTGGCCAACTACAATACTGCAAAAGTCACAGTGAAGTCTTAACCTAGCTTTCAGCATGAATTCTCTAGAATGCCTATAGATCATCAGAAATTAAAGTAACTACCTTCCTCTGATTGCAATTGCTTATTAGATGTTAATAAAGTTGGAGCATTGAAGGGATGACAACAGTGGTCAACTCTTCTCAATATCATCAAACCATGTAAATATAGCTGCATGCATCTACTAACTCTTTAGGTACTCAAACAAAGTTCTTTATACCGCTTTGTAAGAAGACTTGGATTTGCTGCCGCTGTGATTCACTCCTGACGACCTTGCCCTTTCTTTCTTTGCAGCACCAGTCACCACTTCAAAGATTGTTGGAAGGTCATGTATCATATTGGAGAGCCGCTTCCTGCACCATAAAGATAAACCACAGGGAGCTTAAAGCGACAAGGACTACTTTACAGCAGGAGAGTTATAGATTGCTAGCACAGCAGAGACATTTATGCTGATTAAATGTCATTCACAGTTTAATTTAGTTTGATGAGGAAGTCCATTCCAGTAGTTTGGAAACAGCTCTGTAACAATTTCCTTCATGGAGAACAAGTAAATCTATCAAACTAGAGCTAGAAACACCCTTATATCTATTCTGCTGCAGTGTGAATAGTAAACATCTTTTTAGAAATTGTTCTCACATTGCCAAAAATCAAGCATAAGCAAGTTGACCTTGTAAAAAAAGAATGGAAAGAGTAAGATCTTACCTATCAGCCTTATCAAATCCAAATCTAGCACCAAAATAGAAGGCAACCGCAATCAGCCAGGAATCACTGTGAACAGCCACTAAAGAAATCCAGTCCTTCTCTTGCATGCCATCCCTAGCAAAGTTAATACCTAGAACAGGCTCTGGGAGCTCTGGGGGCACTTCTTCAGCAGGTAAGTTCACTTCCCATTGTTCACTTGGAAAGCCATACAAGCAGAGGTTCTCTTTTCCTGTGGAATGATAATAAACAAGTTTATCATAGCCAGAGATAGAGACAGCAAAAAGAATGAGAGTGGAAATGCATGTCATATAAAACTGAAAGACCCACTGTGAAAACCAAAAGTATCTCCTAATTTGACCAATTGAACATGGTCAATGAATTCAATTGATCCACTAGATAATCAGGATAATCACATCACCAGATCGGCTCCCGGTAAATCTCGACTCCTATCTGCTATGTACTAATACTCCGAGTTAGCAAGCAACAGATTAACACAACCAAAAGACAAAAGAAAAACTTGCTCCATTAATGTAAGTGAATCAATGACCCATTAATAAAGAAACCAAAGTTTTCAAGGATAAGCAACATACATGTTGTCCAAAAAACAATTGGGATTATGGAAGTTTTGAAACGAATGGAAAAAAATTGAATCCATTTTACATGTATGTAATGGTGTGAAACAAAGGCCAGCTCCAAAGAATGCTCGATGGTTGTGCACCCCAGAAAATACGGTGATGATGAGGTAGTCCAAAAACTTGTGGACATTACAACCAACAATACACAGCAATGCTATTAAAGGCAAGGCTGAAGTAAAACTAACCTGGATCACATTGTTGATAAAATTCTTCAACATCTGCAACAGTAGAGCAAGCACTCTTTTAGGGAAAAAGCACAAGAGAACAGTCACAAATATCTTTACCGTACTAGGCCAGCAAAAGCTGTCCATGAAAGACTCAACAAAGGCACTTACTACCACACGCTCCTTCCAGCTTGCTCACATAAAATCGTCAAGGAATCAAAACTCCAAAATTAACATCCATGTCTACTCTCCAACTGGATAATTATCTAGCTAACGAACTTGACACTTGCACCTTTGCAAACATAACCAGGACAAATCGACATCTCTCTCTCTCTCCCTCTCTCTCCCCCCTCCTTAAATAAGGCTAAATAACCATGTCGACCTTACACAGAATCCATATTCTCCTCCTCACCCGAAATGAAAACAGAGAATTCAAAGCCTGCCAAGGTTTGCAAGACTACCCATCAATCCATTCGTGATAAATTCGCAAAATCAAACAACCTGCAGTCCAGCAACCGACCATACATTCATGACACAACATGGAGAGAAAACAAACAAGCACCCCCACCCCCCAACACCACACACACACACACAAACATACAATAACGTCATTCACGACTACAATTTCCTGCAAAGAAAACCATAACAACATCACCAGTCGAAAAGGAGCAATGCCCGAACTGTACAAGTAGAGAGCCAACCACAACAACATAAAAGAACAGTCGGAATCGAAAAGGCGGTCCTCGCCTCCCCTGCTCAAGTTTCATGCACAAGCCCGCGAACGGCATACAGCGTTCAACGGAGAATTCAGCCTACGAATCACCCACAGAAACAAGAAAGAAAGGAAAAGGCAGAGAGAAAGAGAGAGGCGGGCGGGCGAACGGACCAGTGGTGAGAGCCTTGATCAGGGCGGCCCGGCGGCCCTTGAAGTCCTTGAAGACTTCCTCGACAGTGCGCGGATTATACTGCGCTCCCTCCATCGTCGCAACTCTCTCTCTGTCTCTCTCTCTCTCTCTCTCTCTCTCTCTGCGTCGTAGAAAACAAAAAGAACGAACAGAATTGTGGAAGTCAAAAGCATATTTAAAGGCACGATTTTTGAATTTCCCAATTTTGATCCTCAATTAGAGTTTATGAATTCTCCGAAATTACTAGGATTGACTACCTTAAAAAGATAGATGGATTTTTGGGTGTCCACTTGAATAATTTACTTGTTTCGGTATTATTTGCCGTAATACAATTGAAATCCGAGATTTATAGCCGAGTTTAGTGCATTCCGTGATTTAAGTAAGTAAATAAATACCGGATTAGATGTGAAAACTTATCCGGGCGTGATTAGATTGTGGATGGTGATGCACGCTTTTCGCACGTGCCAAGTCCCGAGTAAGAAAAACGGGCGATGGGAAATGTTTCTATATTTAAAGAAAGGGGGGTAATTGTCTATGCATGGAAAATCCTGACAAGATGTGAGTTTGAATTAGGAAAAACAACAGTACTAAAATTTTTCCATATTGAAATGCTGTAGAGAATCCTAGTATTTAGGAAACATCTTTAGCCTGGGTGTTCATTCAACCTCACTGTCCATGTAATATACGCTTTGTTGTCCTTTTGCACACCTTGCATGCATGCTTGGATTTTGAGAGGACTGAGCAACTGACCAAGCAACTTGTGTTATTAATGTCTGTCTACCCTAGAACAAACTTCACATGGCCATTCTGAGAAACCACTTCATACTGATGAATACAAACTGGATTAAAGCGCTTCGAAAGTTCCTATGACAATGTTTACAAAGGCAGAATACAAAGGGGAGCAGCAAAACTTTATGAATCAACGACTTGTCATGTCTGTCAAGTCGTATGCTGCTAAATTTGGTTGCAAAAATTTACTGTCTGCAACCTTGAATAAGATATTGGTCTGCTTGCTGCGAAATAGTTTACATATATACTCCACAAAGAGGGAGACGGCAGCTACTCTTGATATGCATGTTGGAGGGTCTGTAGAAGCAAAGGCAGTTTACAATTTATTTTGACTGCAGTCGTAGCATTTGGAAAGTCTTCGTTTCTCGAGATGGCAAAAGAGATGCTTCGATTGATGCTTCAGCAAAGAAAATCTGCTTGGCTTAGCACCCATTGAAGAAGCGGCTGGAACAAAAACAAGTCACCAAAACCTGAAAGGAAATGAGAACTGACATTTGACAGAACCTTCTCAATGACCTCAATAACAAGGAGAGAGCAGATTTTTGGATCTTCATCCATATAAAAGTCCCTCTTATCTGTCATAATTTAAGTGAAAATGCTGCTCGAAAGGATAGAAAAAGCAATCATGGTTTCAGACACTTCAATAGCTTTATATATCTAGCAGGCATTTCTCATGCGATACTTGGACCAACCAACAAGCAATGATTTCCTCTCTTTTCTCGGAAGGAAATTGTCACTGGTTTAGAAATGACGCCATATAGCATAGGAACAATTGTTAGACTTTTGTGGATGTATTGGCTCTAAGATGTCATGTTTCCAAATGTACTTCACAGAAAGTTTCTGACTTAGAATGAAGTTTAACCCTTTTATCTTGTCCAACAAATATCCCTCATATTAACATGGATGTTTTCCTGCAGATAACAAAGTAGCTGTACCTTTCCCCAAGCAGAGGATCTCCAGAAACCTACCTAAGCATACGACAGTCGATAAGTAAATCAGTTCACTCATTTCATTGCTTGTACAGGGATGATTCACACTCTGTATGTCTAGGTTCCACTAGTATTGAAGGGAAAAGGTTCGTCCAAAACAAACTTCGTGGACAAGGAACAACTTGGCAGAGCAAGGATGCAGATACTGCCATAAATGCTGAATGCTAGAAATTTCCGACTTGCAAATGAAGGAAACATACATACCATGTAAAATCATAGCGCTAAATTGATCTTCTCGGACCACTTAAAAATGTCAGAGTATACTTGATCACCTCCCAAATCTTCTCCAGTAGCTCCAGCAGCCACCCTTATAATGTCCTCTATTAATGCAAAATTTCCCATTACGTCCACATGCGCACCACTTTGAGTTCCCCGACCCTCTAATAGATTTGCTGGAGGAGCATGATCATACTCCCTAACATAAGTGCGAATTCCTGAGGGATTGAATCTGGTCTTACCACGCCAACCTTTAGCGCACATGAAGCCTGCACTTAAGACTGGCACAGTTTCATCCCCCTCAACAGTGTACACGCCATCCTTCAGACAGCTATCTTCATCTTCCCCTTCGAATGAAGTATCAATCTGAAAGGGAATGTAACATTCGGTGGAGGGAGACAGCTTGTAAATGTAAGCTCTTTCAGTCGGTATGCCAACTCCGTACATGGAGAAGATTTCAATATCTGAGGCACTAGGTAATCTGTAGAGAAAGAGAGATTTTAAGTACACAAAAGGTGAAGGATTAATAGCAAATCAAGTGTGGTAAAGGAAAAAATTTCCAAACATCAGTTGAAAGAAGAATGCAACATCACACTTCAAAAACTATTGTCGTAGTCCAAAGTTTTAACGATTCTCACTTCGTTTCCAAAGGGTTTGACCAATATTTGTAGTGCTTGTACTTTGGGTCGTCCAAATCATCAGCAATTCCATATGAAAAATGAGAACTACCGCGTGCCATCATCTTTGGAGCAACAAAATAGAGTAGATCTAAAACTGTTTCGGCAGTGTAAACTCTATGTTCAGCTACAGCTCTGACCCCCTCAATTCCCATGTCATGGTACTCAGTCCACACATCACGGCAGGTTGTATTGGCGAGATTTTGGCCTTTAACAGCATCCTGAATTGTAATAGTAACCAGGAACACAAGTAAACCAACTTCAACATAAATGATATAATATGAACGGACCAGCAGGAACAAAGGCACCAAAACTCAGTCATAATTACAGAAAAAAAAGATTGGAAACAAACATTTGCTAGATAGTGATATTGCTCAACCCGACCTAGATTATCAAATTGCAATAGTAGGGCAAAACATCGCATATAATTTGGCATTGGCTACCAAGCATTGTCAATGAACAGCGTCAAAGTCTTGGTATGGCTTCCATAAAGATGTGTGTGCACTAAACTTACACACGGGGTTTCCCATCTCGATACATACTAGCATCCAGGAATATAGAAGTTCAAAATCATCAGGTCCACATGCTAAAAAGGTGAAAGGAAAAAAGGAAACCCACAGAGGAACAATAGAAATTACAGTTAGTCATCTACTCAATATAGCCTAATTTAATTTTCTACTAGAAGTCTCATGCGGCATATGAAAAGATTGAATCATTTTAGCACCAGGAAAGCATGAGCAAGAGGCAAATACATGCTTGGCAAGAATATATAATTACTGAAGGGGAAAATGCTTGAAGGTGAAATTATAATAAAGAACCGATGACCAACAGGAAATTCTTAATTCTCTTCCACTTAGCTACCTTATCTGATAATCAAGATTGCAAAACCAAGAACCCATTGTCACCAGGAATTGATATAAAGGGGAATTTAGAGTTAAGAGTCGTTTTATAAATTTTCTATCTTCCAGCTTCAAAATTAAGCATCATAAGAATAATATATGCAAACATATAGGAAATAATTTGACAAGTAATCAGGGCATCAGAAAAGGACGTCAAGAAGGAAAATTCACCCTAAAGTCAATCATCTTGATCTCAGAACTCGGAGACTCTGCTGTATCTTTACCAAATGATATGATCCTTCCATAATTAGCTCTTGCTCGAGAACTGGAATTGTTGGTGCCACATTCACTTGAAACCTGTGTGTCATTCATTCTTTGCCTTCTCTTGCTAGGAAGATATCCTTCCTCAGGTGACCAATCAAGACCACCCCAAATTGTCTCCCCACCCTTTGGGATCATTGACATGGTGGAGTCCCATGTACGGCTCATCTTCATTACACGCTGCAGAGTTTGGACGCGAAATATATCATTGTTCAGGAAACCTGGTGCAATTGCCCTGCATTCAAAGTTAAACAACAAGACAATCATCTCATCCACATGGGAAAGGTTCCTTCTTATATCAGGAGAGTAACAAGGATCACATTATACTTGCCACAGTGAAATGTATGCCATCTTTGTCAGGCATGGACCAGATTTTCAGGAAAAGAATCCAAAATCATAGCACTTTCAAATGTATTCAGATAAGTGGAGAAAACATTCCACCCAGAACAGAGTATTGTTGACACAAATGGGCTTCATTGGCAAGACATCATGCATTTTCTAATTGGTTTGTTCATTAGTGTAATCGAGGATGATGCAGACAAAAATATCTGTCACCATGTAAAATAGTTTGCCTACAGTAAAAGTAAGAAGAATTTCCTCTTCCAAATCCGTATCAAATTTAGCAGCAGGTACTGGCCCCTTATTCAATAAACGAACTAAAACTAACCTGGCAACTGCAATATCCTTTGCTTCAGAAGAGAAAAGCCCAGCAACAGCCTTTGGAACTCCCAGAAATGGTCCACCAATATTCATGATTGCTTTTATATGCTTAGAACACCAATCAGGTCCACCACCTCCACCCATTGGAGCTGGTGCCTCAACCCATTTCATGAAGTGCAGAAAGTACAAAACACCCATCGAATGAGGGATTACAACAGCTTTTTTACCTCCATTAGTGGCCACCATCATTTCTATGTGACTTTTTATACGGCTCAGTGTTTGATCCCTCACCTGATAATCAAAAGAAAGCAAGGAGGTTGAATGAATATCTATTAAGAATGAAGGATGTATAACAATCAAATTTTCAACAGACAAGTTGCAAATAGTGCTGTTCAACAAACAGTTCAGATTGAAGCACGTACCTCAGTGTTTTGGAATGAGAGTCTCCAATCATAAGCAGCCATATACATAGTCTTCTCTTCATATCCTATCCGAGCTAAGTTAGCAATCAGAACCGCCCAGACAAAATAGCCAGGCATGAAGTAGTCAGCAGCGACAAGTCCAGTCACTGGACGGAGTCTTATACCAGGAGGATCCAATCCAGTTTCATTGTCCAATGACATGTGCTCTACCCAGCATAGAGGCCTAAAGTTAATATTGACCAAATGATGAGAGCAATCCTTTCAGCACCCTAGAACCTAAAATAGATCATAAATAACAGTGCGAGATTGAATGAAGAAATCCAGCATCGCATAATTGTCAAAATAGAGAAATTGAAGGCTTCGCATCGAGACCTGCATAAGTCCTTCAGTCATATTTTTTACATGTTGTGGCATAAGATGTTTCAGTCATTTTACTCAGTTAAACTTGAGCTATTGGACACGTTCCCATAATCTAGCAAGAAAAGAGGAAATCATTCTTTCACAAAAGAATTTGTACATCATCTAAGCAGCAATGCATTTGTGCATGCGTCCAAACGTAAAAGGTCAAATGGTCAGACCGACTATATGAACAAAACCATAACAGAAGCAGGACCCTTCGTAACCATCGTTGGAGATGCAGGTTCAATGGGCATTCTAAATTTACATCATTATGCTAAAAAACAGGGGAAAACAGGCCTTGCTCTGGTTCCCAGAGCTCGCATTTAGCAAAGAGCTTAAGTTTAAAAGGGGTGCGTACATAGCCACCATTATGATCTGCCTACGCTTGCCCAGAAAGGAAAGGGAGTGGCTTCAAGTTGCATGAGGGGAAAATTAAATGATCATGAACAGGAGACAAGCCACGAAAGATCTCACAGTATTCTGACATTATCTTCAATGTACTAGACACCTCTCTCCCAGTTCATTTAAACAAAGGAAGAGATTAGTTAGATACTGTCCTAAAGCTCACAAACTAGTACTCCTCAGCATTTCCTAAAAGGTCGGGGCTTTGACAATTAATAATCCGAAGAATAATAGACAGAAAAAAATTTACAAATCATCAACCTGATGGATCATTCAATAGATTAATCAAGTACTTGCCAAATGTATACTCCACTTCCTATCCTGAGAAAGAAAAACAGTCCACAACTTCACCAGTAAACACCCAACTGATTGCCCACGCAGCCCACGACAACAACATCCCAACTATCTCATTCGACAATGTACCAGTCAAAACCAATAGTCAATCCTCGGAATCAACCAAACATATCCACTTTCATACACAAACAAAGCACGACTAATCAGGTCTCAATATAAAACTGCTCAAACCCAATGAAAATTCTCAATCAAAGAGCCATACCGTTTGTACACTTCTCCAAACGTGCCGCCCCACAAACGTTTCCTAAACAGCCCCTCCGCACACTCATGCCCTTCCCACAGCTCGAGCCCACCCGTCACGATCCCCGGCACGAACACCACCGGGTGCTTCGCCCTCAGCCCTTCCTTCTTCAACTTCACGCCCGGCGGGTCCGGGAGCGGCCCCGTGATCGCCTCGGTCACGTATTGCGGGAACGAGGACGGCATCGCGTTGTACAGGAACAGCAGCAGCCACCAAACCGTGCAAACGCAACCCACGAACCAGCAGCAATTGTCCAAGCACGACCACTTGCTCTTCTCGCCGGCGCTCTTCTTCCTCTTCTTCGGCGACGATTCCTTCTTCTTCCTATCCTCGTCCTCGCTCGCGTCCGGGGCAATCCTCTCGTTGGAGCTGGAGGCTTTCTCAGCCTCCTCACCTTTCCTCCGCTGGATCAAAGGCATTTTCCCTTGAATTCCCCCTCGACACTCCCACTCCGCTTCTTTCTAAGGACAATCTTTCCCGACCCAATTCACCAAAACTTTATCTTCCTCCACAAACCCACCTCGGAAGAGCAAATTCGACGCCTTTACACAAAAACGCGCGAAGCAAATCAAAGGGCAACACCCCAAATTCCTACCCCCGCCATCTTCTCTCCCCCTTCAAGCGTAACGTAACGCAAGAAAGACCGGAGCTCGATCCCAAGCTTCGCCACCACTTTTCTTTTACGTTAAACTGGGGAACGGAAACTGTAGGACTCTGGCAAAGACGAAAACGCCTCTCGCCCGTTTCTTTTATCTTTCCCGGCGCCGAGAATTCTCTCTTTCCGGAGGAGAAAAAAGAGAGGAGGGGCGATTTCTTCCCGGCCGACAAAACAACAGGGGAGCTACAGGAATGGGAGAGACGACCGGTCGTTGGAGGAAGCGGGTGGGGAGGATGCGATTCCGAGTGGCTGAGAGCTGAGGCATGGGCGGGTCTGCATGGAACCAAAAAAACAAATTTTTTTTTGCAATAAATCGCTGGAAGGTCCAGCATCTATTGGCTTTTCTTTCTTTTCTTTCTCTATTTTTTGGCCCCGAAAAGAATTTTCATGTATTCGACACTTGTCAGATTCTTACTGGGAAAAAGAAACACTCAATTAATTGAAATAAACATGATTTTTAAAAAAATAATTGCTCAATAAGAGCACTCGTTGACTATAAAATCGACGTCATTTAATATTGGAAAAATATTTCAACATAAATGATAAAGATTTTATTTCGATATGAAATGTGATTCCTAAATTTTATATTCAATGTAGTACTTGAATTTTTAATTTATTTAATATAATTTCTGAACTTTCGATACATTTCAATTTAATCTCTGCGTTTTATGAAAATCTACTTTTTCATGTAGTTCACATCACAACACTTGCTAGCAAATAGAAGCTTCGTGACTGTGACTGTGGATGCTTCAAGAAGGTTAAGTACATGAACCATTTTCGGTCCCTCAAGAATACATATAGAATAGAGTTTATGACTTTTATGCAATATCTTTTAGCAAGGGGGGAGAAGTTTGACATTTGGGTGCCCCCACAAAATGTGCATCATACGTTAGAATCGCCACTGTCAAAGATCTAGGGGCGTTGCCAATAGGTTACGGCCCGCTGATAAAGGTGTCGAGGAGTGGGAGTCATAGGGATACTTTGCATGGGTTTAGAGAAATTCCTTAGAGAGGGAGGAGGTAGATTAGTAGGATTAAAAAAACAAAAGAAGATTTACTGGCGTTATTCCAATTCTTTATTCATGATATTTCAAATTAATTGGGATTTAGAAATGCTTGCGACTAAAAGAGAAGGCTAGATATGAATGTGATCAATGAAGGGAGTAGAATTTTATGTTGGATGGCGAGTTGAAAAATGTCACAAAGCCTTAGCTCGAGAGAAGCAAATTGAGAAAAAAAATAACTATAGGAGATCTTCTAAGTAAAATGGTTGATGCTTTGTAGGAACTATCTGTAATAACGAACTTGCAGAATGGATTTGTTTATCATAAAGAGATTTGTTGTTCTTGACCCTGCTTTGCCCTTTGGACCGTCGCTTGATGCAATAAACTTGAAGTTAGCAGGGCTGGATGCATTTTGTGTATGCTTTCTCAAGAAAAAAGGAGTATTTCAATTGTATTAGTAAAGAAAAAAGGACGACTCTTCTTTTTTATTACACAAAATAGAAGAAAAGGCCCTGGAAATATGATCATCTTTACATCAGATCAAACTAATCAACCTTGGAACTCCCCAAAAAGGCCCAACATAAGAACTGAATTCGGACTGGACTTAGCCCATTCTGCTCGAGGGTCTAGAACCTTAGGCTCAAAATGGATTAAGCTCGTCATCAATTCAACTCGTAGAACTTTGAGATAATAGTAGAAAATGGTCCGTGAACCTTGTTCCATTGTGCATTGTTATTATTCAACTTTTAATTTATGAAACGTGGTCCTTAATCTTTGGCTGAATAAGTAATATCATCTCTAAACTTTTAGTGTATTTAATGTAGTCCATGAAGTATTGATAAATGTTCAATACAATCATTTAAAAACTTTAGGGACCACAATGAATATTGGATCAAAGTTCACGTATCACGTTGCACAAATTAAAACTTCAAGGTCAATATTGCACATTGAGAAAAAACTATAGGACCATATTAAATAAATTAAAAGTTCAAGGACGACATTATATATTTGACCAAATTTCAAAAATCATTTTGTGTCATTTGCTCTATAACTTCATAGCTTCTCACGATGGGCCAATTCATGCTGAATCTTTGTAACATAAAATAGACCCGGTCATTAATTTGGTGGCTAGCTAAGCCCCTCTAGGCCCAAAGCACGTTTAGGAGGGCGTAAGTTGGATCGAAGAAAATCAATGCGTCGTAATTATAAGCGGGTCCAAATGATTTTTTTTTTGTCGGCACGATCCGGCCCGCCCATTGATCAAGTCCAAGGTAAAAGAGAACACGCAGGTGCAATTGATATTCTAAAGATGGCTAAATCAATCAAATTGTGCCTATCTCATAAAAAGAAAGGACTTCCTATTCTTCAGCAATCCCAATTACTCTGATTTGCCTCTTTTCCTCTCCTAATTACATCATCCCAAATAAATTAAACAGAAGGATGACTTTGATAATGTAGTAAAAGCTGAAAAATTCACTATGTTCTATAGACTTCTTCTTCTTTTTTTGTCGAAAGTAATTCATTACCATTTACGAAAGTGAACGATTACAATCATGTCCATAGTCCAAACATAAAATAAGTGAAAGGGGGTGTGGGGCATAGAAGTCCAGTTGATTGGAAGAGACCCAGAGCGGTGGGCCTTGGTTAGCCAATCCATGGCCTGATTTGTTTTCCTCGATTCATGCTTGAGCAAGACATGTGGTAATTGGGCCAGTAAGTCACGGCAGTCCAGCAGCACCGAGCGACAAGCCCATGAAACAACCTCCCGGCCCAAGATTCCTTCAACAACTAATAAGTTATCAGTTACAAGTTGCAGTTGTAAATCAATTCGAAACCCTTGTACTTCCATTTCCCCCAACTTGTGATTCTGCCGCAACCAAAGTAACACTTCGTGCACAACTAGGGTTTTCGTTGCAAAGGCGGATTCCACGAAGATCGTTGTCGCAAAGCCATCTATGATCGTTCTGTCACTTCCTCGGCAGATCCCCGCTGTAGAACCCTTCATATCCGAGACTATCTAGGAGGCGTCGACATTCAATTTAAGATGGCCGCAAGGTGGAGGATACCAGGTTTGCTCCGCTTTTCACCCATAATCTGTCACTTTTTTTTGTTGGGTTCCATTTTACAAATAGCTGGTACATTGATTCGGCTTCACAGATGATAGAGTTCGGTTTCGGCATTTTACCTTGGAACATTAGGGCATTTCTGGCCTTCCAAATCAGCCACAGAGTATTGGCAAAGATGTTCTATAGACTTCAACTCTCTTCTTCCATTGAACAAAATAAGAAGTTTAGTCCAAATACATAGTTTTTAAGGGAAAATTATCGAAAAAGTCATAAATCTATCACATTTTTACTAATTCAACCTAAATTTTTCAATTTTGTCAATTAATTCCATCCAGTCAATTTTTGTTGAAAATCGCCAACATGGACATTGATTGTTATACGTGACATGGCCGATACTGACGTGAATAATTTATTATATTATTTTAATAATTTTTGAATATTTTATTAATTTTTTTCTCTCTCTCTCTCTCTCTCTCTCTCTCTCTCTCTCTCTCTCTCTCTCTCTCTCTCTCTCTCTCTCTCTCTCTCATGGCCACCATGGCCACCATGGCCATGGAACCTTACATGAGCCCATGATGAACCTAGAGCCCATTGAGCTTTGACTTCATGGCCATGGTGGTCATTTAGGCGAGGACGAGTAGAGTTGTGACCCTCCCTATAGCAAGCATGTGCTTTCCTGCCTCGCCTAATGGCCAGCAAGAGTTTAGCGACCCTCACTAGCCACAAGTGAAAAAACAAAACAAAACAAAAGAGAAGAAAGGAAAAAGAATATAAAAATTCAAAAAATATTAAAATATTATTAAGAATTATTTACGTCAATATCTACCGTGTCACGTAGGATGGTCAATATCTATATCAATTATTTTCAAACAAAATTGACCGGATGGAATAAATGACAAAATATGAAAATGTCTGTGACTCAATTGACAAAATTAAAAGTTCAACACTCAATTAGTAAAAGTGTAATAAACTTAAAACTTTTTAGATGATATTCTCTAATTTTTTAAAGTATCTAACACTATACATAGGATTTAAAAACCCTCCCTCCTCTAATCAACAGCTAATCACGGCACTTTTTGGTTTTGTAAAACCCAAGTTTGGCATCGACAACCCGGAATATATACTCAACTTAGCAGTTAAGTACCTCATGTCCTCAAAAGCCAAAAAAAAAAAAAAAAAAAACAAAAAAGAAAAGAGAAGAAAAGAAAAGAGTTAAACCTTCCATTCTCCTTTGCAGCGCTTCGTACCAACACAACACTCGTTGGGGCCAACTTTTTCTGGCGCACGGCTCCCCATTTGAAAACCCCTCCTCGCAAGCAATGCATCATCGCCTCCACAGCACCAGAGTCTTGCTCCACCAACAAGCATGAGTCCCCCCCCCGTCCCAGTCCCACCTCCTTTATGCAAAATCCAACTTTAGGTACAGAACCCGATAATGCTTTGCTTAGGAAAACCCTAACTCTATAAAAGCTTGGCAATAGTTTATGCCCGAGACAGAAAGTTGCCGTAAAGTGCTATCCATCTAGGCTTCGTTGGATTGCAACTTTGGCTTTGAGTGTGTTTTCTCTTCATCTCGTGATTTGCTTTCGCGTCCAGAGAGGGTCACCTCAGCTTTTTCCTCTTTTGTCGAAACACTGCTCGCCGAATTTTATTTTTATTTTTATGGGCATTTTGAGTTTAAGGTATGAATATCATCTACACATACCATGCCTATGATGCCTCCCGGCACGGTAGGAGGAGTCGGGTTTAATGCATTTTGAACGAGCATACCATGTGGATGAGGCGTTACTCTCAGGGGTCCATTCATAATATGACAAAGTGGCATGAGGCGGGCTGAAATCATTGTATATAAACACGTGAGTCCCTTCAAGCTCTAGACGGCCCTCTATAATTTCCTATTTCCTGAATATTAACTTGTCTTGGCGGATTAAATTAAAGCATCGGTGGTCCTGGCGGGGCTAGTGGGCGCCCTGGTCCACCTGAGTAAGAAATACTTCCCTTTATCTCGCTTCCTTAGCCTCGAATTCTTGACTGGCATCGATCGGAAGAGATTAGACTATCTAGATACATACAACTAAAAGAGAAGTCTCGAATATAATATGAATGTGTTAAAAGATTGTAGCAAAGTTTGGAATTGTTTTAACTCATTGAATAATCGAATAGGAAGCTTCATCACTAGCTGGCAATGTCTTTCTAAAACAATAGACAAGGTTCTTTTAACTTGTCGTGAGAGCTTTTGATTTGTTTTTTTTGTTTTTTTACTTTTTTTTTTGCCATAATGGATCGATCATTAAACTTTGGTCTTTAAGGCTTTTTCCGGCTTTATGTAACAAAAATCGAAGCCTAACAAAAGAAGGACCTAACGCAGTGTCTTGATCAATCCAAAAAGAAAAGAGAGATTGAAAAAGTGAGGGGTCAAAAACATAAAAAACAAAAAGATGAGGGAGAGAAGAGCAACGGAAAGCCAAAGGGAAGTAAAAACACAAAGCGAAAGGAGACAAAATCAAACGATCCTCCCTCCCAAACAAAAGAGCAAGTCGATCGAGGGTCGCTTTTCGTGGATGGGACGGATAAAGTACGTAAATTCGATTTCTTCCCCCCATGCGAAAGTGACATGAGATTGGCAATAGAAGCATCGTGCGAGATCGATGCTAGAACGGCGACATGACTAGCTCATCTCGTTCGGAATCAATCTAATTATATTAAAGCATCCCGCATCGGTTTTTTTATGCACTTTACATATATATTATCTTCCTTTTATCTTGAGAATTAAAGGTTTTAAAATCGAATATGCCAACTCATTTCGCCAATTTGATCTCCCGTCTCATTCAAATAAGGAAAATTGAATAAAAAATACTCTTTAAAGATTTTCGGGCTAATTAATATCGTCCATCCTTCTGATCATACAATGAATGCACAAGAAATCTTTTCTTTTCTTTTTTTCGATAATTAACTAAACTTCAGTGAAAGTTCTTATCATTTAAATAATATGACCAAAAGTTGGGAGGGTTAAGTGCAACTCCTTTTGGGCCCCCTGTCCTTTTGGTGCATAAAACTTGAAACTCCCCAACTCCAATGCAAATATTTTGTTTCGCCTTTCATTTCAATTTTTTTTTTTTTTAAAACTCCCTGGCTTTATCTATTCTTTTGCTTTTCAAGTCCTTTTCTTTGCCTAAAGTTGTCAATTAAGCCCCCCGTCCCACCGTACAGGCCATCTAATGCTAGCTATCTATATAGAGCACATTCTCGATCATCAATTAGGCCACATGGGCAGCACCTCGGATCGAACACTAGCACTACTGAACATCATGCTTTTGGACGCTCATAATGCATTGGTAGCTCTAGGTTTAGGTGTAGCACAAAAATAAATGGATAATTCGAACTGCGTTTGGAGTCTAGGGTTTTGGACATTGAGATTGGAGACCCTTGTTTGTGTATATAAATTCGAATTTATTCTCTCTTAGTCTCTCCTAAGTTTCGATTTAATATAGTGACAACTTATTTGAGCCTAACTTAGTACTAAGAGAACATGCTTTGAGTCTAGGCCTTGATTCATGGTGTAGGTGAGTAGATGGCAATCATTTCAAATGCTTTTGCTCTACCGAGCTATGGTTAATCTTTGGTCGAGCAATCGTTCCACGTGGATATCATCCATCCTCGCTCACTAAAAGTCTAAAGCAATTGATCAAGATGATATATAAAGATCAAAGCGACTAATAAATTCCATTAATCATGTAAGACCCATAACATGCACTCTATACAAGTCGAGTGCAATGTGAAAAAGAATAAGAAGACTTTGCTAGTATAATAATTTTTATGCTACTGTGAGAATAACCGTTTGTTATGAGTCATAAAATTATTGAAGGAGTGTACTTCATAACAATTTTATAATTATTTATCATTTAATTTTTTATGGTTCAAAACATGTTATTTTCACGATAGAATAAATACCTTTATACAATCATTTCTAAAAAATAAAAGGTACCACACAATCAAATTTACAACTTCAATGCCCTTGTTAGAAAAGCTCTGATAGGATGAAGTAATGTATATATGCCAAAAATTCTCATATCAGATGAGATTTGCCTTTACAGACTCTAACTGTGATCAATTCAATCGGCTAATTCATCAATCATACACAAAAGCTACATTATATTATAGACCCCGGCTCTAATTGGGCGAGCGAAAAAAAGATGTCTTCTTAATCTCGAACTAGTCAAATCATAAAAAGGAGAAAATTGCAAAAGAGGGGCTCTCGCACATCTCATCTTGCTGCTACTTGACAAACCTCGGTCTTCCTGGTTTTCAGGATTCACTTTTGTCCTAAGAAGAGAAATAGCGACTACTAGCGAGTGAGCTCTCCATGCTTTATTTATTAATTTTACATTTTAATTTTTTTGGGGGGTGACGCTTTGTCAGGGGACAAGAGCGGGGCCCGCTGCCACTCGTTCGTTTTTAAATTAAAATCAATCACGGCCACGGAAGGAAACAGCAATCAGTGTTGGGGGGGAGAGATCAGACGGACATGCATTGGTGGCCGCGGGCCCCGCCGGATCATCACCCCCACCACAGATCTTGCGTCCTCGGTCACGCGGGCGGATCCTGGGCCGTCGGATCTCCGGAGCCACGGCCGATTCGATGCGTGTTTTCTTTCCCCCTTCCCGCTCGCTCGCTCTCTCTCGTGCCGTGGCGAGCTCATCATTCGCGGATTCATCTTGCCCGCACGATGCTTGACCGCATGATTATCGCTAATGCTCATAGACCGACTCCTCAAAGCCTAAAAATTGTATATAATTTCCGAATTATTCTTAAAACCCCAAAAGTGCCCAAAACCCCAAACTCAAAAATATGATTTTGCCCTTTCACGGTCGGACCATGAAAATTATGGCCGGTGGGTTACTAAGATATGACTAGAGCCCAATGAGTATGAACTGGTATACCATATAACATTGTCTAAGACGACGTGCATAAAAAGAAGAGAGAATCCTCTTGACCAATAGCCCCATCGCCGCGAAATAGGGTCATCAGCTCTAGGTAGGCATGAGGCTTTGCCAAACTATTCGGAGGGATCTGAGGTACCGAGATTCGCCAGCTGCTTTCGCCCCCGCCGTGATAGGACGGTACTTCCGTCTTCCTCGTTCCGGGCATTCTCTCTTCCTCCTTTTCATTGTTTGCTAATGCAGAGTCTTTTTAATAGTTTTCCTATTTATATATATAATTATAATTGTATTTTCCTTTTTGATATGTGGCGATTTCGAACGGTAAGGAGATGGCCAAAGCAAATGAAGTCGCTAGAGAGGGAGAGAGAGGGGAAGGGGGAGGGGGAGGGGCAAGTATTTAATAAGCCACCAAGGCTCTCGCGTAACATCAACTTGCACTCTCTCCCCGCTTATTCTATGCATATGCATGCCCCTTCCCTCTCTCTCTCTCTCTCTCTTCGCCTCCCCTGCTCAAATCTCGAAGCTCTCATTACTCTACTCTCTCTCTCTCTCTAGCTCGCTCTCTTTCTCCGTGCGGGCGAGCGTGAGCTTGTTTCTTCATCCCTCCCTCCCTCTGTAAATGGCGCTACTGAGGAGGCACCGCTGGTTGTAGAGAGAGAGCGAGGGAGTCTCTCTCTTTCTCTCTCTTCCACCTCTGTTTCTGTAATCGTGAAGGGGAAGGGGAGACGCGGATGGAGGTGTTGTGGAGATCGCGGCATTTAATGATGGACAGCCCCTCGTAAATCCCCTCACACCATTCCCCCTCCCTCCGCCGTTAACGGTCACTTCCCCACCCTCTGTGTCGCCGCCGCATATATAGCGCAAGTGGCACTACTCCTACTACTCAATACTCAATACTCAATACAAATTACTCGCTGCTCCTACCACCTTCTTCATCCTCCTCCCCCTCCCCCTTCCCCTCCGTGCCTGCGCGTTGGAAAAGGAAAGCGACCGATCCGTACGATCCGGGGCCCTTTGTTTAATCCCCTGCATGTAAGCGCCGTATACTCTTCACTCATATCCATCTGCTTCCCCATTCTCCCTCTCTCTCTCTCTCTTCTCCTGCTTCGTTCTCGCGTCTCTGGAGGGAGGTACTGATCCCGTACTCCTCATTTCTTTCCTTTATTTTTGTTTCTGGATGTAGTCGGCCACAATTCAGCGGGGCGAATCGAAGAAGGATGTTGACTTGCATAGCCTGTTCCAAGCAGCCGCAGCTCAATGGCAGCGGATCTCGTTCCCTCCCCCAGCGAGACGACGACGACGACGGCGTCGATGCCGTCGGCACGCCCAGCACCAAGCACGCCATTAAGGCTCTCACCGCTCAGGTAACTTGACCCTTGTCCCCTCCCCCCACCCCTGTCTCTTCTCCCTTTCGTCTCGTTTGCTGATTTGCTGAGGAAAATGCCCCGCCCCGCCCCGGGTGGGGATGGGATTTGAGCACGCGGAGGCGTGCTGGAGATTTTGTCGAATCTCCGGGAGCGGAATTCGTCGGCTACCCGAATGAGAAAATTCATTCGGGGAGCTGCGAAAAGGAATGTCGATGAAGCGGCCAAGGAAAATTTAGAAACTTTAATCTACTGTTGTATCACTTGGACAATCGAAGTCACGAGGAGGAATTGTATGGCTTAATTGACGAGATCTGGAGCTATGCATTTCCTGTTTCTGGGTCGAAGTAGAGGATAGATCCAGTGAACGGAGTCGAATTTTCGTCTTTTCAGATTAAGGACATGGCTTTGAAGGCTTCGGGAGCGTACAAGAATTGCAAGCCGTGTTCGGGATCGAATAACAGCCACAATCAGAACTACGCCGACTCCGAAACCGCCTCTGATTCGGCTAGGCTCCACGGTCAGTACCGCAGAGCGGGCAGCTTGAACTCGACCCCTAGGATGTGGGGTAAAGAAATGGAGTCGAGGCTCAAGGGGCTTTCGAGCGGCGAGACTACGCCTGCATCCGTGAGTGGCCGGACTGAGTCGGTAGTGTTCATGGAGGAAGATGAGCCTAAGGAGTGGGTCGCGCAAGTGGAGCCCGGTGTCCTCATCACTTTCGTTTCATTACCTCAGGGAGGGAATGAACTCAAGCGGATTCGATTCAGGTACTTTACTATTGTTTGTCTTTGTTGAAGTTTGGTACATGTGAACTCAATTTCTTTCTGTTGGACATGATTGGCCGTGCGTAAATCTATGTAAGGGCCTCCTTTAGTTGGATATACTTTGCTTTTAATTTGACAGGAAGCTTCATGTTGTTTGGCCGTGTTACCAATGTCTATTTGTCAGTTGTAACTGGGATTTTTGGAGATATGGAAACACTTCCAGTGGAGCTGTTCTGTTTTCCTATTCGAGATTGAAGGCCTTTCCATGTTTTACTTGTCCCTCTTGCTTCTGAGAGTTTTGTTGAATAGGTTAGAGAGTCATGAGCTACTTCCCTCATCTTTTAGAGAACCGGAGCCGCTCATGAATTGCTTCCTGATTACTTGAATACTATCCAGTAATTCTAATTATGAGTCCCTAATGTAGCTGCAATTTATACATGACATCTTTAGATATACGTAGGATCTAAAGTAGAAATTTTGCTGTCAACGCAATAATCAGATGCCACCGTGTTGGTAGTCTTCCTCTGACTATTCTAATATCTCGGTTCACCTTATTGATTAGGTTTGATGGTACAGAAATACCTATGAATTAGATGGAAAACTGCATGAGCAAAGATATTGATGTTCTGAATATATATTTCATGAATCACCACAGTATCTCCCCCCAAAGTTCAATGAGCTATTTCCTTTTTACTTTTAGGAGGTGGCATAGGTGATGGGGAACGAATGAGTAGGGAGATGGCGATCACTTCTCAATGATGTTGAGAGCAGATACTCTAGGCAGTTGAATTTATTGAGGCATTAAATTCTTTCCTTTTAGGGAACACGACTCAACTTCTGCTTCGTCATGTTCTTTTTATTTTGGGTGGGTGGGTGGGGGCTAAATTGTCATTCTCCGGTGATCCTCTTTAAAACATTGTTTTTGCTGGTTTCATCTGGGCTCAAGAAAATTTTGTTGATGCCAGTCTGTAAAGCAGTGTCTTATGTCATTAGTGTCTCACTTACTTGATTGACACTGGTTTCATGCTTTGCAACTGGTGAACAACTTCTAAAATGAGGTCGCTTCGCTAAATGCTAATTACACAAGTTCTCATATTATCTGGAGCTGTTTGTCATATATAAAGTCTCTGACTTAGAAACTGGGTAATGACAATTTTTTCTTTTGATCCTAGTCTTCCATATTCCACTTGGTACCTGTGTAATCACGGACAGATTCACCATGGGGGCAACCAGGGCACTTGCCTTCAACAGGCACTCTATAAATTGATATAGAAAATGCAATATTTCGTTATCATTTGATGAATTTGCCCCCACATAAATACAAGTGTACTTATGAGGCTTGATTCAACATAGGAAGAAATATATTTTGCATTTGGATTTGCATTGAGAATGCACCACTTCATAGAGATTGTGAAGGATAACATAAACTCTGAAAAATTAGAAGATAACTGTTACCTTAATTAGCACACGTATTATTGCTTATAAGGTATCTTAGTGTACAGATTATTTTTTTATAGTATTTCTGTCCAGTTTCGAATATTTAAGAGATGCACATTATGGTGCTATAGAACTGTTTACAGACGTGTAAATATACGCTCTATTGTAGCCACTTAAGAGTCCATTAATTTACCTAATTTCAAATATGATCTTCAATCATATGCATTTTGCTTTTGTATACCAGGAGAAGTTAATGGCATTTCATAAATATACTCTTTAATTTTAATCATTGGATACATTTTATCCAATACTAGGAGAAAATAACAGAATCATATTATTATGTCCTTTTTTAGCGGGCCTATCTATTTTTCGTGATTGTGATTCAGTCTGCATTTTTTTTTTTCATTTTAAACATATTTATGGTAGACATATTTTTGAAAACCAACGCCGATCTATTGCCATGTTTCTAAAACTGACTGCATATTGTCTACATTTGTGTTTGTCAGTCCCATGTTCATAAACTGATCTTGTATTATATATTTTGCCCCCTTCCCCCCCATGTTTTTATGCTAGATCAGTCCCTGTGTCGAATCCTGCATTCTGCTGCCTTTTCATGTCAAGATTTGAGATGGTTTCTCTCAGTGAAGTAGTCTCCCATATCATGTAGTCTTGAGCACTTAAGATGCATTGATCCACATGTAGATTATGCACATAATAGCATGCATGGTATCAACTCTCTCACTACCTCTAGTACTCTCTGTAATATTTGTGGTGGTAGCTGCAGAATTTTCGCTGTATGTATTTTTTTTTCTTGCTCAAAAGATGTTCTGCTGTATCCAATGCTGGTTCTTTTCATCCATTTATCTGAGAAGAAGTACAAGTTTTTGCAAGAAATAGGGAAATTGTTTAAAATGTTGAAAGGGAAAATCTAGCCATTAATTTCATCACCAATATGGTGAATCTAGATGCCACAGTTGGTTGTCCCACAATATTTACTCATGATTTGATCTTTATGATGCGATTTCTCCTAGGATGTATCTAGCCGTTTTGGGATGAGGTTGATACCTCCAGAATTCTGTCATTCCTATATTTTTGCAGCTGCTAATTACCATTGTTTTGAATTGATCAGCCGTGAAATGTTTAACAAATGGCAAGCTCAGAGATGGTGGGCTGAAAACTGTGACAAAGTCATGGAACTATATAATGTTCAACATTTCAACCGCGAAGCAGTGCCACTTCCAACACCTCCAAGGCCTGGAGATGAGGTGAGTTTTGCACAGTGTATGTAGGACTTATGAAAAAATGAAAATAAAAAAGAGAAAAAGAAACTACATCCCTGATTTATGAGAAAAGAAGAAACGAAATATTGACTCTATTTGTTTACCTTTTCCAGGGCTCCAGGAACGAATCTGCAGAGGAGAGCCCTGTGACTCCACCACTGAGTAAAGAATGCCTTCCTCGTAATCATCACCACTCAAAGGGGATGGGCTACTCGTCATCAGATTCACTTGATCATCACCGCCCGATGCAATCTCGTCATTGCTACGACTCGGCTGCTCTTGCTTCAACCCCTAAGCTCTCCAGCATCAGTCGGGTAAAAGCAGAGACATCATCTGTGGACGGTTCTATTTCATCTAGAGAGGCAGATCACTCTGGAGAGCTTTCTGTCAGCAATGCCAGTGATATGGAGACTGAATGGGTTGAACAGGATGAGCCGGGAGTTTATATTACTATCAGAGCTTTGCCAGGTGGCACCAGAGAGCTTAGACGAGTTCGTTTCAGGTAATTTATTTGTTTATGAAGGAAGGGTAACCACCGGTAGATGATACTGTGTTGCTTAGTTTCCTTCGTTTACTCTGTCATCGTGTGAGGTTTTCTGAGTAGTCAATCCGTTGCACTTTACATAAATTATCAACGTTCCTTTACACTACATAGTGCTTCTTTCCAAATAGACTGGGCAGTATTTGTGGATCCAGTGCAAGTCATGTTAGATGAATGTAAGCTGCAACTGCATTGGTGTAATTGATCGAACGGATCTAAACTCATTTCTCTATCTCTGATGCAGTCGGGAGATGTTTGGAGAAGGGCATGCTAGATTATGGTGGGAACAGAACCGAGCGAGGATACAAGAACAGTACTTGTGACTTTACAGAAGTACGGGATGCGTGCTACCTGGGAAATTGTTTTGCCTTCTAGAGTCTGTTTATAAGTCTAGCTTTCCGGCATATCCTCATCGGTATAGCTTTTCACCTTATTCAACTTTTCCCTCCTATCTAGTTTGTTGTTAAATATGTCCGCGCGTTCTGGATATGTATTCTTTTTCTTCCTTTCCGTGTTTTCGAGTATAGATGTTTTTGAGGTTCAACGTCCGGGAGATTGGCGAGAGGTTTTGGGGATTGAAGAAGATTATTGGGAATGTTGATTTAATTACTGAAGTCATATACTAAAATAAACTTCATTCACGATGATGATGGTTTCACTTTTGACCTCATTCTTGAACTGTAAATGACATACTACGATCATTGAAATATCACAACCTGCGATATTCACTTCTCTTTCCTTCGCCCCCCCCATGCTTCAAGGAATCTGTACCTTCTGCCTTCGATTTCCAACTCGGGCGCATGAATAGTTTCATCTCTCTCTCTCTCTGGTGCGTTTGTGAATAGCATGCGAACTAAGATGCATTTATTTCACTGAAAACTTGATGATAAAGAAGAATGTTTTCCATGTAAGGAAAATGACCAGTTTTCATTTGTTCAGTGGTTTAGAAAAAGTGATTTTCTTCTTACTAGAATGAGAAATGTCTCTCAATCTAAGTTTGTTGTTTTCATTTACCCAACCTCGTACACATTGTGCACGTACTCGTAGGCATAGCCTCGCTTGTGCGCGCCCTAGTCCTCGTGTTGTATTAGCGAAATTAATCGACATATTCTTCATAAGCACCGTTGGGCCAAAGATTTTTCCTTGACATACCTCTGTTTCCTTTCTTGTTCCTCCCTCTGAAAGCATGTCTAATGAAGTGAAAGAAATATATGTGAGCACACATGCCCTCTGTATGCAGCAGCCAATCCGACTGAGATTCTACTGCAAAACCAATGAGCATAACACACACATACTGCAAAGATGTGGGCTGGTTTTCAGAGAATCGCATCGATGGCGACTCGGCTTATCGCGGGCTTCCGAACACAACCCCGATAAATGACACGCGGACAGAAACATCAATGCTCCGATTTTTAATGCACATAGACACTTTATAGGGCAGTTATAAAGTGTCTAATATTAAATTTTTTGTTCATTTTTATTATTATGTTTATTTTCATTTTACTTGTTTAAAAATGAAAAAAAAGAATATATTAGAACTTAGAACTGACCTTATAACTTGTAACAAAGGGTAGGTTCCAGGTCATAACATTTTGACAGATAGGTTCTAAGTTTCAAAAAATGAAAAACTTATATTTGAGGGTAGATTTCAAGTTTCAAGTGGAATCTGTAAAGAATAAAAAACTGCTCACCCCTACTAGCAAGGGTTGACGACCCTCGTCTCATTTGAGTAAGGATGTGGGCTTTTGCCGAGATCTAGACGAGGGTTGCTAACCTAGGATTGGGGGAAAAAAGAAAGAAGAAAAGAAAAAACATACAAAATAATTTTTTTTAGAAAAGCTAACAAAATTATAAAAAATTGTCCACATTAACTATGGTCATGCCATGTAAAAAGATCAACATTTATTAGATCACCACTTCAGTAATTTCTAGTCTAAATTAGCCGAACGAACTAAATTGGCAAATTATCAAAATATTTAGAATTGAATTGGCAAATCATTAAAATAATTAGGAGTAAATTGTCATAATTGAGATTTTTAGGATTAAATTGGCTGTTGGACAATAGGTTTAGGATTTATAGGGCAGTTATCCCTTACATAGATCATAAATGCTCTAATAGACTCGAGAAGCCTTTCAATTAAACTCAAAAAGTTTCAATCAGTCCATCGTTTTATGTGACATTAGCGAGTACAATTTTTTCACCCGTCAACTAAATCTACTTGTCTCGCTATCGAAAGGCCCCGACTCCAACAAATCCTCACTGGTCCCTAGGTTCCAACATTGATCGCCCGTCTTTGACTAGACTTTTTCACACATCAACTAAATGTACTCTTCTTGCTTTCTAAAGGTCCCCGCTTCAACATATCCTTGCCGGTCCCCAGGTCCTGGCATAGATCGCGTCTTTGACCCGACTTGAGACAAGGCCAGAATCAATTTGTCCCGCCAAAATTGGTCCATAAGTAACTTGAGGCTCAAGAAAGAAGAAAGAAGAAGAAGAAGATGATTGAGGCTAAAAAGAAAAAGAAAAGGAAAAATCAGTGCACGTGATGGACGAGGGAAACTCGGGATGGATCACGTGCCGAGGGTGGTCCTCCCCAATGGGTTCCAAGTTGGGCGGTGAGGAGGTTGTTCATCATGGCCACTCGTGGTGGTCCGGCTCCACATAGAGGAAAGCCATCTAATCCTCCTCACACATCATGCCCTTTTAGCCCATTTCTTCTCTCTCTCTCTCTCTTTTTTTTTTTTTTTTTATTTTAAAGATAGCGATAGTGAATCTCCTACCATTTATTTCAGCATATGATAATAATTATGAAGGTCATTTTCCTCCACAAATTTGCAAAAAAAGAAAGAAAAAGTCGATGCCTAGAGGCCTTCAAAATAAAAAAAGGGTAGAAAATATCATGACGCAAAGCAAGTCCCTTTAGTGATTTTTATTATTAGAGTGTGTTTGTTTCGGAGGAAAAAAATTTCATGATAAAGGAAATTGTTTTTTGAAAGATTGTTTTTTAGGAAAAAAATTTCTGCATTTCAGGTTAGAAAATTCATTTTCCTAATTCTAGGCATGCACTTCTTCTTTGATAGTAAATATTTTTTATTGATTGATCATTTTTAGTAAACTAAACACGTGAAATTTTAGAAAGCTATCCTACGGAAGACCCTTCTACTAAAACAAACACACCCTAAAATTGTAATGGTATGCATAATTTTGGGATTCGTGCGAGAAAACTTTACATTGATCATATATATAGTACAACGATATGATGCTAAAACGAAAAGACTAGTGTAGGCTAGATTTTGGCTTAAGACTAAGCGTGGAAATAAAAAATGATAAAGGCAAATAAAGGGCCGGAAAAATTTTTGAATTTTGAACAACTTGCTCTGAGGTCATGTAAAAATTTTGTGAAACCTCTATCATTTACTTTAAAAATTTTGATTTAATATTTGAATATTTAAATATATTACCACTTGCAATTGAGAGATTCGTGGAGGACATCCTCACATTAACCAATCGCATGGTCCGGTGCGATAGCGCTTTAACGAAAAGGACTAGCGCACACTTCACTTCGACCGCAAGCATTTATTATGACCTAGTTGATTGGGATGCTCCTCAAGCGACAGTGCAATGAACATAGAAAATCTAAGTGAAAAAAAAAAAAAAAAAAAAAAAAAATTGCAACCCAAAAGAATTTAAGACCAAGCATGCATGACAAACAAAATGATGAAATCGCTTTCCAACTAGGGATGTCCAAAACCCATCTTTCTAAAAGTACCAATTTTTATTCCATCAGCAGCAATTATAGCCCATTTAAAAATGGCAAATTTGCTCTCTTTTTAGTATTTTTTTTCCCTTCTGAAATTACTTTTTAGGTATTATTTATTTTGCCATTTTTCCTCCAAAAGTCAAAGGGGATAGGAATGATGAACACAAAGCCCGGAGGGCCAATTTATGATGACCAATGTATAGGGCAATAGAAGAGATCTAGTGATCTTTGGGGTTGTCAGAGGTCCATTGGTATGTCTCCACCCCCTAACAATGAATGATGGAAAATTACTTGAATATCAATGATGAAAATGGGCCATAGAGATCTAAGGCATGAGTCCAAGATAGCCTCCTTTCAATTGATCCCTATTCAAAATGCAAAAGGAATATAATTTACCGAAAGGTTCTTCGATCGTATCTCAACTATCGATCGACGCATATCTTGTGTACAAGTACCGACGGTTGAGAATCGATCGAGATACTAACAAGAGCACCTCACAAAGTAAGTAAAAAGTATTATTGAGAATTATAGACCAATTAGTAGAGAAAATTGATAAAGCCGGCAAGTCGTAAATTGTCATTCAGATCATGACTAGATTATTTGCGACAAGATATGCGATAGTCAACATATATTATTGTCTCGAGAGATCTTTTCAAATTTTATGGATTCATTTTCCTTTGACAATGAAACAAAAATGCGGAAAACGGTGGTTTGACAGCTTCTTAAAAAAGGAATTTCCAATGTGAACAAGAGACTGTTTTCAAAACTAAAGTTGACAATCCAAATGACCTTTCGGCATATCTTCCTCTTTCTCATTCCAAATGAGATCAAGGGATAATATAGAACAATTAGAAATCTCTCTTTTATAACTTTGGTGAATAGTAGTTTGGCTATTCTCTGTTCCTAAAGAGAATAATTCTTTTTTTTTTTTTATTTTTTTTTCATGTACTAAAACTTGTATTCAAGAAAACAGTGGAACTTCCTTTTTTATTTCCAATGGAAACGAAGTACGAGAATGCTAATGATGTCTATTTGTCCTTGGTCTACCCCTATGCACGTGGATGGACATGCAATGGAGGGGTAAGCTTAGCCAGAAAATTCAAATGCTTTTCGAGCATGGCTTTGAAAATCATCCATTGAAAGCTCAAATTGATGCAAAAGGACACACCATATCATTCATACCCTAAGTGCCAAAAATAATAACGCCTCTCCTTCATCTTTACACGTCACTCTCTCTCTCTCTCTCTTCCCTTTTCATTTTCTCAAATAATCAAATTATGAAATCCCCCCAGCAGATGTAAATTGACCATAATCATATCACACAAAGAAAAAAAGAGGAATAGAATCAACCAATAACATTTCTCAACTAAATTATCGAATCAATACTGAATCTATTGGATGGATATCGATTCACTTTCGAACTTTCCAATCTTGTGAATTCAATCCCGAGTTTTTATGCGAGATTCTAGCACGGCCTCTCTGATCAATTTAGACCGGCTGTCCTACTCGGCATGCCATCGTTGAAACTCATGATATAGCATCATGGTCCATGCGTGGGAATATTGGTGTAGATGGAAAGATTGTAATGGATGCGATTGCGATCGTACGATGTCTACCAATATGAATATGTGTGTGTGGGAGAGTCCAATGCCAAAAGCTATGGTGGGCTGTTGGAGAGATTGCATTCTCACCAGAGTGCGTGCGCGACATTAAGACATCGTTCATTGGTGGGATTGGCATTGATGATCGATGTAGAGAGAGAGAGAGAGAGAGTTTTCACTTTTTGGGAGAAGATGGTTTGAGGCCTTTGTCACTTAATGCTCGTCTACTATGATTCTGGGTCCCTAGATTGGTCACTTCTTGATCGGAATGGAATCCCAAAACGTCACACATTCAATCCCCATCAAACCTCCTACATAGAGAGAGAGAGAATTTTGCACGAGATTAGTGCAAGAAACACCATACGTAGTTCAAATCACATGAATTAATAAGTTATCGGAATTCCAAAGATTAAACGCGCATGTGCATGCCCGGAAAGCAAAAGCAAGAGCTTGGAGCCTCCATGAAGCTGAAAACACTTCACGTCTCGGAGTTCGGCTTCCTTCCCTACGATAACATCACCATTTCGCTCGCCGGCCGGCACGACTTGAGCAACCCTTTCCGTGCAAATCCGCGGCAATCGACAAGGTACAAAGTTTCAAAGCCAGATCATGGTGCACACGCGGTCGAAAAGCAAGTCTCCGTGCTCGCGAAAAGCATTATACAATTCGAGGGTCTTTCGTGAACTTGAAGGGAAGAGATATGAACAGAAGAGACAGATAGAGAGAGAGAGAGAGAGAGAGAGGAAAAGGGAGGATGTGGGGGAGATAAAGAGAGGATTATAAATCGACCCGCACGTTGCTTTGCTTTTCTTGACGTTTGTTTGTGTGTTTTTTTCCAAAGCATTGTTAAGGATTTCTTGGCTTGTTGATTAATCACGCTTTATCGTCTCTCCTAATTCTTCATCTTTGCATACCGACATTCTCTCGTCCTAATCCCTTTCTTGGACTCTAATCAAATCTCTCACGTCACCCCCTTCTTGTTCTTTGGCTTTCATGCCATCCCAATCTCTCTCTCTCTCTCTCTCTCTAAAAAAGCTTGGGGAGCCACGAGTGCAATGATTGCCCTCTCTCTCTCTCTCTCTCTCTCTCTCAAACGATGGTCTCCTTCAAATGTGAATTTTTCATGTCGATCGTGTTAAAGATTGTTACGTGTGGGTTTGAAGAAATTGCGATGGTGCTCGTTCCGAGAGAGACAAATTATATCCCCAGCTCACGAATTTAATAGAGTTGTTGGAGCTTAATCAAGGAAAAGAAAGCGACGTGCAAGATTAGTGATGACTTGACTAGCATAATGCACTGTCGATGCGGTATGGGGTCTAGCGATAAAGAGATTATCCGTCTTCCTAAAGTTGAGAGTTCGATTAATGTCGTGAGCGAACCTCTCAATAACTCGCGCTACATCGATTAATTGCACCTTTGCATAAAGATTTTCCGGACATTTAAACTGCTATGTACTTCCATGGATCCAAAGACGAGCGTAAAGCCACATGCTTTTTGGATACAAGGGTAATGTCCCTATGGGCATCCTAGGCATGTGAATCTGGCCGAGGTACGTCTCGACAAGGTCAAGCAAAACCAGTCAACAACCACATGTACGTAGTCCAATTTAATATTTCTAGGATGAAATCGAAGCAAAGATGTGTCAGTCCAATTTAATAAAATGGGCACCTATAATTTCTCATTCTTACATCGAAAGGAGCAAAAACTCAAAGCAGCCGCATCATTTGACCCTCCTCTAAGGACGAATTCAAAAGAAGAGATACTGTTCACACAGTTGATCCCCAGTTCTGAGATATTTTTGTATACAATTGCAAATTAAAAAAATTAGAAAAAGAAGAAGAAGAGAATGTGCCCCTGATTATCTAGGGTTAGCTTTGGGGAAAGTGTTTAGCTTTTCGAGTGTATGGTCTAGCATTTCCCCTACATTTCAACAGTAAATAAAAGGGACTATAATCTTTGATTGGACCGACATCCGTACCACATAATGTCAGAAGCATATAGAACTTGGGTAATCTAATCTCCTTTTGAATTGCCAACATACAATCCCTCCAAATCTATACGGTAAGCCGTAAAATCGCGAATGGAGGATCGTGATGTAGAAGATATCCATATGCATATCTAAATTGCTCGTGTGAACATTGAGTCGTTAGACTTGTTTAATTAGAGATTACAATAATATATTTTGGCAAGTAGAAATTGCAATATCTTTTCCTTCTCATTTGGAGGCAAAAGAGATGATCTTGTACCAAAAGTCATTCGATTATCAAAACTTGAATCGCTAAGTAATATTTACTCGACCTTATCAGATGGTACCATGCTAGTTTGGTTCGAAGGATTAACTAGTGCAATGCCCTAGCAAACTTGTATATGTAAGTTATGAAATAAAAATTTTCATTTTAAAAATAGTAAAAGACATACTTATCTCTAGCGTATGATGCAATTGCCTTCAAATACTATCCACTGATATAATAACGATTTTGTTAAAAAAAATACCCATGAAATATTCTTCTAGCAATCAAATATTATAATTTTCCATACACAACTATTCTCATTATATGCACAATCAATATTGTGAAAATTGAATATTCTCTTATTAAATATATTTAACAGATGTGTCGAGAGTGCTTGCTGGCAAAATCCTGATAAGATAATACTTAGTTAAGCCAAATATAGGTATACAAAATGGATCATCCAAATAGGAAACCAATCAGTTTGGTCCGGTTCTTCGAAGTGTTGATTCAGTTCATTGTTCTTAAGAGTGGAATTGATGTCTAGACGATCCGATTAGAGGAAACTAGACATGACCAACTATATGTATCTGTCGTATCTTTTTGTAATTATTTTTTCAAAAAAAATTAGTATAATACAAACTAAATACTATCTCGTTTAATGATACCATAAGTTACAATACAATATCTATTTATTCGTTTTCACTTTCGTCAGCATCTTAAGATTTTTCACCATCTCTCGTTGTGCATAGCCACTATTAAGTGGAAAAAATGACCGGTTCCATTTGGATTGGATCGGATCGGATCAAATTAAAATCAATAGTCTAATCCAATTTGATCCGATTCTTAATTCCCAAAATTGGGAATCAATCTTACTTGTCCGATTCCCGATTCCATCTTGAAATCGGATTGGATTCGGAACCAATCCCTTCTAAAGCCAAAGGACCAAACAAGGAGAATGAAATTACAAGGCGAAATAATACATAGTCGGAACAAGTAACAATAAAAAAAATAACAAGAATGCCACGTCACGGAATGCCAACCTGGCATCTCTTCCAGCTCGGACATGCTTGCTGTCTCCTCCTCCTCCTCTCTCTCCTCCCATTATAAGAACCCGACGAGGAGAGAGACTCGGAAATCTCTTCCCCCCCTCCCTCGCTGGCGCCATGGGCGTGGCTTGAAGCTCTCATTACTCTCTCTCTCTCTCTCTCCCCTCCCTCTCTTTCTCTGTTTCTCTCTCTCTCTCTACCTCGAACATACCGCACAGCGACTGGCGTCTCTGAAACTTTTGCTTTGTGTTTCGTACTCCCATTCCCATATAGCCCCCCTAGAGAGAGAGTGAGAGAAAGAGAGAAGAAAAGTATTTCGAGACGAGAGAGATAGACACTCTGTTCTGTACCTCTCTCTCTCTGCATCACTTCACTCCTTCTCTCTCCTCCATGATCAATCAACCCTCCTTTGCTTTTCTCCTTCTCTCTCCTGCAAGCAGCCTTTTGACACTCCCGCAGCAGACAACTAAAGATAGCCCAAATCATTGAATTCCCAAAACCCAAACTCTTCCCCCCCCCCCTCTCTCTCTCTCTCTCTCTCACTACCTTGTTCGTCGCTTCTCTTCCCCTCCTTCGCTCCTCCCTATATGAGCCATGGACACCTGTGACGCATCCCACCGCCCCCGCCACCGCGACCGGCGAGACAACCCCTCCTTCTCCTCCACCCTCCTCGACGCCATCTACCGCTCCATCGACGGCGACTCCCCCTCCCCACCACCCCATGGTCTTCTACACTGACGCCTCCGCCGCCGCCGCCGCCGCCGCAGCCAGGATCAAGCAAGGCGGCGGTGGCGGCGACGACGATCGCCCCGCCGGCCGCGGCTCTCAGCGGGACTACCTGATCGAGAAGTGGATGGCGGCGGAAGAAGAAGAACAGAAGAAGACGAAGAAAGAAGCCGGCGACCGGGGTTCGAGGATCGGCGACTGGAACCGCTCGGTGCTGTTGACGAATTCCAGCTCGAGCTCCTCCGACTCCAGCTCCAGATCGGGAGGAGGGTTCTCGTCGTCGAGTCGGAGTCCAGATCGCGGTACTCGGCTTCCTGCTACTCCGTCAGGAGGCCGAAGCAGAAGCCGGCTCCGATCCGCACCAGCGTCTCCGACCGGACGGCCTCAGCTTTCGACCGCGGCCACCTCGACCCGAGGAAGAGCCACCACGCCCAGTCTCAGAGGCCGAGCAGCAATAACAAGCACGATGGGCTCGGCTTCGTGAAGACGAAGTCCAAGGCGCTGAAGATCTACGGCGACCTCAAGAAGGCCAACAGCAAGCTCAAGCAGCCCATCTCCCCGGGCGCTCGCCTCGCGAGCTTCCTCAACTCCATCTTCACCGTGGGGAGCCCCAAGAAGGCGAAGATCGCCGCGGGCTCGGTCGACGGAGACCAGTCGGCGTGCTCCACGGCTTCCTCGTTCTCCCGGTCGTGCCTGAGCAACACGCCATCGTCCCGAAGCAAGCCGGGCGTCGTCACCAGCGCCGGCGGCCCGAAGCAACGGTCGGTGAGGTTCTACCCCGTGATCAGCGTCATCGTCGACGAGCCCGGCCGGCAAAACAAGGACTTGAAGATGGCGGCGGCGGCGGAGATCTCGCCGGCGAAGAAGGCGGAATTCAGCAAGTCCAGCTACAGCGAAGAGAACCGGAGGATCGCGGAGGCGGCGAGGGAGATGCTGCGGAGCTATCAGAAGAAGAAGGAGAACTTCGAAGCGAGAGAAGCCGACGCCGGCGGCGGCGACGACGACGACGCGGCGAGCTGCGCGAGTTCGGATTTGTTCGAATTGGACAATCTGGCGTCGATCGGGTGTGATGAGATGAGGTATAGGGAGGAATTGCCGGTGTACGAAACCACTAATCTAGACACTAATCGAGCCATTGCCAGTGGTTTAGTTGTGTAATTCATGCAAAAAAAAAAAGACCCAAGAAAAAAACCAAAAAAAAAGAGGGACAAAAAAAATTATATATAAATTAATGGTGTGGGGGGGTTTACGTTAAGCAAGGGCAATAAGATTGTTCTCTTTGCGGTCTTTTTTTTTCTAATTTTAATTTTTTTAGTGTGCTCTTCGGTAATATGTTTCGAATTATTATATGGTATATCGGTGGTATAATCATGCTCAATTTTCTCATATGATCAATGATGGGTAATTATTTTTCTTTTTGTATGGTGAAATTGAAAGAGAAATTCATGCTTTCATTTTATTTTGATGTGTTTAAAGAGAGATGATATGTATTCAAAGTGAAGAGGTGGAGGATGTTTAGTGGAGTCTTTGCCATGGAGGGAAGGAAAAGGAATTTTTTTTTCCTTTTTTCCTTTTTCTTTTTCGGGTTAATTCTCGAGGAGAATGTCCTTCTTTTTTTTCCTCCTTTTCCAGTTCTAGAATCGCGTTCACACGCGAAAATGGGGAAAAGGGTAAAGAAATTTTTAAAAAAAGAGAAAAGAAAATGAAAGAGGGATGATGAAGTAAAGGTGAAGATGGTGGTAAAGGAGGCAGATCTTCCACTCTCTCTCATCATTCATGAGAATACAACAAAAGTAAAAACTCTCTCTCTCTCTCTCATATCCAATTGCATGAAAAATGTAATAAACTAAGATCAATCATAAAAAAAAATGACTTTGCAAGTTAAGGATATCATTATCTCTTTTTGCAACTATTAGTTTAGATTGAAAAATGGTTGCTTAAATTGCTTAAATGTTAATTGATCGCACCCACAATTGTTAACTCTCCAGTAACAATAATTATGGGAAAAAATAATCAATACCGATGGATTTTCCTCACATTTCATGACTCAATCATCAAAGAATGGTAGTCTCCTCTGCACGCAATACAATTTTGACCTTAGACATCCAACACTGTAATCACAATTGAATAGTGTCAAAGGTATATCAAACCTCAAATGTTGATTTATAAAGTCACATAATAGGTTTTGGCCAGATGCTTGTCACAAGCTTACTTCAAACTTGTCAGGTTACTTCTTAAGTTATATATATTAGTGAAATCAATGTTTGCAATCTCTAGTAATTAAGGGGGGGAAAGATGGCAAAGGCATCAAAAGGAACATAATGCACGGTCTCAAAAGCTGCGGACAGAAAATCTAAGGTTAGATATCCTTTTTAAGCTTGGCCTCCTCGATGAGTGCTTGGCTTCGCAGCTAAAACGACAACCATGTTTTGGCCAATGTAAAATCTCACGTAATGAAAACCCTTTTGTCCCCCCCCACACACATATAATTTGCCTTTCCAACTGCGCCCCCCCAATTAACACCAAACACGGCCATTAGATTTCGATCTTTAGAAAGTGGTTCACTTGCATGTCATCTTGACGAGCATGCATGCTTGTCATCTTCATACCAAACCAGCGTGCGAGCGCGCACCACATGCACACGATAGCTTAAGTGAAAGCTAGGTTTTAGTGGTCCATGCATCACTACTATATAAAAGTACATGCTACGCTCCTGAATTGTCGGTGTGGAATTTTTCGGGGAAATTGTCCAGTCGATCGTGGACCCATTGCTAAGTTAAAGCTAGGATTTTTGCCGGGAATCACTCGGGTGGGGTGTGTCAAAAATTACATTGGAGTTTCGTGCCAAGATTTAAGATTTCATTGGCAAATTTGAAAAGTTTAAAATTGAATGAACATCCATACAATAGGTTGAGGATTAATTACATAATTCTCCTGAAATTTTGATATGATCATTGTTACATCAACACACATCATCATCCATGGAATCGGTTGATGACCCATGAAGTATCAACATGAATAGAGACGTCTAGGACTGTTAACAGATTCACAGGTTATTCGTTGATTCCCTAGTCTTTTACCAGGAGAAAAAAATTTGGAACATATAGTGTCTTAAAATTAAGTATCTAGATGGATGCTTTTATGGCGTGTAGGGAAGGCTTTTTTATATGCGATGGCCTCCTTTGGGGCGAAACCCTAACGAGACCACCCCTCTATCTCGCACTTTACGACTTAGCAGTTGCCCTCCCCCTCCTCCAAAGATTCTCGACGAAAAGAATGGAATTTGAAAAGTTGAGGATCAACGTGCCGACCCAACTTTCAGTTTAAATTATCTCCTTTGTCTAATCAAAAGATGAGAGGCTACAAAGTGTTAAGAGGGGGTGGGAGAGAGGGGGATCGGCTTCGGAAGGACCACGAGATCACAACAGTGCGGTCTCTCCTCTTATATTTAAGTTTATATTAGCCATCATTGGCATTGGCTTGAGCTCGAGCATGTAAGGGAAAAAGGAAAAGGCTAAGCCTACATATCCCTTATGGTCAAAAGTTGCATCGATAGGCTCGATTGGCCTATTGCATTTGGAAAAGAAAAATTTGGGTTGTGGTGGGGGTCCTCGCCTTGGGTTTAATGTGTAGGGACGAAGGTACCGGGAAACGAAAGCCATGGGAGTGATCATGTGAAGGCGCGATCCGCCATGATTGGCCTTGAAAAGATTGAGTATAAATATATGGGTAGTTTAAGTGGATAATGATATGTATCTCGAACGATAGTGATGGTATGTCCCATAAACATAGATGAATTTAATATGATGGTGCTCTTGTTGAAATGCCCGTTTTGTAATTTGTGATTTGTCTCGCCATTCGATAGATCGATCCTAATATACCCGACATTACTTATTATAATATGGTATATGCTGATCCACATGTGCAACGACCGAATCACTACATGTTCAAAAAAGGGAATTAAGTGAAATTTGAAAGGGGAATCTAGTTTATAGCCCCCCACTTGCTTTTTCTTTTTTCTTTTTTTGCTTTTTTAATTGTGATATCCTATTTTGCAATTGGGTTGAGAATGGATGGGAAAGTTGACTTAGGTATTGCTAGATTGATGAGTCGGTAGGCGTAAGATGACCTTTTTCTAGCAGCAGGGAAACCTTTGTCATAATTACTCCAATGTCTTAGCTAACATCCTTTTGGCAGTCCCATCGCCTCTAACAACATGACACGACGTTATATTCCATCAGATTAGTGATAATACGTGCAAGCCCGGATATCATTGAACAAAAACAAAACAAAAAGAACCCAGAAAAGATTAGTTGAATTGTCGTAATTGTAAATGTATTGACTTTAGAGAGGTCGTGCCCTAGATCCAGTGGATGAAATCTTAACCGATGCGCAAGATAAGGCTTTCGTTTAGGCAAATCATATACCAAATCACACTTAATACTCAGAGAAATGTGATTGATGATGGTCATGAGTGGCAAAAGATATTATGACATGGGGCCGACGATGCAATGGACATGCAATTGTTAGGCATGATCTTATTCTATTCTCAATAGATTCCAATATTCCGGAGATAATTGGAATGTCTTATTGAGTAGTCAAGTGTTCAATTTGAATGAAAATTAGAGTGTGCATCCGAATAAATCACATCGTCTTTCACTCGGAGTATCCTTGCAAGCCAAGTCCACTATTTTGACATATCAAGTCTCGTGTGATGTATTGTGCAAACCGACCCAAATATTTAGATACCCATTTTGTAGATACCCATTTCTTGTAGAAGAAAAGACATTTAATGCATGATTGAACGGTTGCATAATGCCGACTGCGCCACACGAGGACGTTCCACTAATTCAAGTACGTATGAACGGTTGCTATCGCACGACGCACCATCGCATTTGTGGGGTGTGGGTGGCCAGAAGCTTTGCAGTACCATGCAATGTTGTCAGTCACCAACCATGCACGAGTCACTGGCACGAAAGTGCACGAGCACAATACATGTAAAATCAAACTCATCGATGCCATCTCGTTGCGCGCAATACGTGTACGTCTCGTTCCCTTGTAGGTCCGACCTTGTCTCGGACCGGGGTCCTGATGCTCGACCACACATGGCTCGATCCTTGGCTCGACCCCCTTAATAGATGTCCGCCTATCCGGGCGCATGGCGGGTCGTCGGGTTGCTTTAGGGAAAATACATCGTGGCCTCATATTTAGCACTTCGGCTTTGAGATGATACATGCCGTTAATATTGCTTTGTTGGCCTGCTCAATTATCTTCAGGAAGCAACAAAAGAGGAATGAGGGCAGAATAGCTGACGAGATTATTTCCATAACGTACTTCATTTTGTTTATTATTCTGAGGAAAAAGATAGTGGATTTGTCTGGTACCGTTGACGTGAGAAATGCAATAATTCGCAGAGATTTTATTTGATTTGTATTGCTTTTGGACTACAAGGGTACGTGAGATCTAGTTGTACTCGACAGCGAGTACGTTCGTCCAAGATGGGTTTGACAAGCACATGCATACATTCATATGCATACACATGAAAAAGGATTTATCTAGTATAAAATTCTCTTTTAAATGGGAAACGATCTGCTCATCGATGAGGAAAAGTAAATTACATAGAGATAATACATGAAAAAAAAATCGATCGATAGGGGATAGTTTCAAACTTCAAATTCAAAAACTGTTATTGATTTGTCATGATACACCAGCATTATAATCGATACGTCGATGGTCCAGCTCCTAAAGCAAGGCATATGAGATGAGAAGAGAGAACGTTGCCCATAGAGTGGGACCGGGATTGAAGTGGAAGAAGATCTTGTATGCATCCGGCGCAAATGATCTCATTCCATCTCGATCATCAGATTATGTAGGTCTCGTATGGGGGACCGGCAACATTTAGCAACTAAGATGAAGCGGGCTCGCGCTCCGATCGGCACCATTGCTTTTCCCAAGGACGATGGCTCCTTTCTTTCTTTCTTTCCCTTTTTTTAAGCCGCACGTGATGGAGTGGCCTGCAGTCCCATGCCTGTCGCGCACGCACACGTGTGATCCTCCATGCATCCCCGCAACATCCGCTGCTCTTACAGCTGACCATACTTTTAAAAGTCGTCCGAAAAATAATTAATCTTTTTCACACCCGATCCGTGCGGCAGCGTTCGCATCTCTGTCCGCTTCACACACGAGTTCCTCCTCCTCCTCAGATGCTTTACTGCGTCGGGAGGTGGGAGGGTATTCGCATCTTTTCAAACCAGAACCAGTAAGAAGAAACGAGGTACAGCAACGGGATCAGATCCTCAGCTCGTACATCCAAATCATCAATCTATGAAAGTAAAGATAGTTGTGAAACTTAAAAGACCATCATGCCGTGTCGTGGGTCGAGATCTGTCGAGGCTCTGATGAAGATACGGAGGACGGTAGGCGGTCTTTGTCCAGAAAAAGACTCTGTAAAGAAAGATTTGTAGTTACGACTTCACAGAGGTTGTGTAGGTTAAAGAAACATCGAAAAGATGAGCGTACAGAAAGGAAAACAAATCTTGCTATGTATACGAAATTGGCGAAAGTACGGTGTACGGATGCATGTATCATACGGAAGTTTATGCCGGGTTCTTGTTATCGAAATGAGTAGTGAACAATCTCAGTTTATCCCTAGGGGAGATCTCTTCATTTTTGCTTTGTTCTTGATGAATTCTCTGCTCTTTTTTTCTTTTTATTCTCTTCATTTACTTTCCCCACACTGCCTCGCCAAGAACCATCCCTCCATTCATCCCCCGACACCGGTGGCTACGACAATCGCCAGAGAGCCCCCTCGAAGCTCTAATGGCCGATCCTCTTTTTAGCATCGGAATCGAGCTGGGGCGGGGGGGAGGATAGCGAGCAAAAGGAAGGGAAGGACAAGGGCAGCTTTAGGTAAAGAAAGAAAGAAAGCAAAAGAGAAAGTGGGGGGGCGAAGGGAAGGGGAAGAGAATAATTCCCTCCCATTTTTTTTCGGCGATCCCAAGGAGATCGCAGCGAAGCCGAGTTAGGACCGTGGCAGCCGAGCAGCAGCCTTTCTTTTTCTCCCATCTCCTTCTCTTTTTTTATCCAGTGTCCTCCATTTGTTTATCTTATATCCTTTCGTTCCATGACAATTGGTCTGAAACTTAGTATCCCCATGAGAAAAAAGATAAAGGCAACGGGAACGAGAGAGAGAGAGAGGGAGTGGATCGTCGACTGATGGGGATGTGTCTTCTGGGAACGATCTGGGGGCCTCTCTCTTTTTTCTGCCTTTTGTTTAATGCATGGAATTGAACCCGGGTTTCGTTTTCGGTCCGCCTGGGAAAAAAGAAGAGATTCTCGGGGACAAAATTCTAAGGCGGAACGACGATCGCGATCTCCTAAAGCGTCCCGCTTTATGTCGTCAGGGGCATGCAGTTGAGTGACCTAGGATCTAGGGTTTCGGGAATAAAAAATTTCGAATCTTCCATGGCGGGATTGGCTCGGCTCGGCTTTTTCGTCCTGTTACTTCTGGAGCCTACTCTACGCTAGGCCATGGCCGTGTCTCCTTTCTGTTTTTTGCTCCCTAATGTTACTTTAGAGTTCTATGATCAATAACGCTGGTCGACCGGAGATTTTCAGCACGCAGGCTTCCTTAGATCTCGACCGTGTGTGCGTATTTGAGTAGTAGAGATCCCTAGCGTGCTGAGTTCAAATTTCTTGATGCTCGGTTTCATAGAATCGGTGCAGTGCGAACGCTCCTCGGCCCTTGGATCGAACTTGTGTGTGAAACTATGTTTTTCGCGCTTGTCTCCGATGCCGCGCCTCAATGTTTTCCACGAATTCGTTAGAATGATTGAGAGGAATAGAATCGTCTTATGAACAGTGAGATGTCCGGCTGGCCAACAATGTTGAAAGTTCGTACCTGCACAGGAAACGCCCGATCTGCTTTTTCCAAAAGGGAGGCAACTTGCTCAGTTGGAGATCTCGTGCGGTACGAGCTTTGACTAAGAGTTTTGACTTTTCTAATGACCTAAGCTTTGCTGCATTGTGTGAACGAGAATTGGCAAAATCTTTGGCTGCTCCTTCGGCCATGCGAGCTTGGATTAATCCTCGGTCGAGGTACGAGTTCGAATCACCCACGTCTTGTGCACGAGTTGTCTCGATCTAAGGTGGCTTGGCGTGCACAAGATGTTTAGAGCTCGGACCGCCTTTGTCGGAGGAATCATCTTGTCCGGTTTACGAAATTAATGAAATTTTCAAAGCCCTGTTGAGATAAAGAGATAAGAGACATAGTTGGAGGCAATGGAATAGTTAGGGTTTCGCCTTGGAATAGTGGGATTGGTTGAGCATTGGCTTTCAATGACCAAATTGAATTGTAGAGAAAGGGACTGCACGGGGATGTATAGCATTGAGCGCCATAATTTTAGGGTTTCCTCGATCGGTGAAAGGTTGGTGGATTAGATACACCTGGATCGCAGCGAGGGAGATGAATGTGACTTGGTATTCTTTGGGGACGTTGCTTTGGGCCAACTTGCTCACCTCGACTATAGTTGCACATCGAGAAAACTGTGTCGCCTCTGTTGGAAAAATGTCTTCAAATTTAGGTAAAACAATAAAGTTAGACTTTGAAACATGAAATCAATTTCGATTTATTTACCCCATGAAATTGCTAAATGGTCACTGACAAATTTCCTTTATGATTCAACAAGGTCTAGATTGGAAATACTAGATATCAATTCTAGTATTTCTTTAGGGTCCCCCAAGGGAATTAATTGAAATGATGGCAGTAGCTTTTGGAAAGAAGATTCGAAAAAAATTAGAAATTGTTTATTCAAAATTGACATATTGATCTCATCCTTAAGGGAAAATTTCAAAAAAGGATCCAAAGTGAGCCTATTTTCTCAAATAAGGATCCAAAATGGCCATTGTCTCAAATGAGGACCCGAAGTGGCTAAACCAGTATCAAATAAGGACCCCAAATCGCGGGGCAATCAAATGTTAGCCGGCCGGCGAGCACGTGGCATTTCTGGTGGCCAGAATAAGGGCAATTTTGTCAAAAAAAAATTGATAGAATTTAACAAACCCTAAAAACAAAACCCCCAAACTCTTTACACGTTCTCATGTTTTCTTCTTCTCCATTCTTTGTCCTCTTTCATTTGGAGCACCCAAAATTCCTGTTAATGGAGCACAAATTGAAGCACAACAAGAAACCCCTACCTTCGTTTCTTTCCAACAAAGAAAACAAATCTCGAGCAAAACAACCTCTTCGTTATTCAGACACTCATGTGTAACACGAGAGCCTCAATTCTTCATCATCTTTTCTCAGATGCGTGTATATTTTGACCTACACTCTCGTTCAACTGAAGTCAGTTTCGTTCAGATTGGTGCAAGCCATCCTTTGCTCAAAGCGATTGTAGCTTGCCGAAACAATATGTCGACAAGGTGCGGGCATGTGGTGGAATATCACATATATGGCGTGAGGACGATGAAGGTAAAAGGAATTTTTGTTTGTTTTATAGTGTTCTTTTTGTTTGTTTTGTCGAATTTCCGAGTTAATGTCTCATTTTTTCCGGACAAATCAAACAAATGTGTTCACTATGAATTTTTAATTAGATAATGTTGTCGTTGAGGGCGACACGCTCATCGGCTAGCGAAAATTTGGCCGGCCGGCGATTTGAGGTCCTTATTTGAGATTGGTTTAACCACTTTGGGTCCTCATTTGAGACAACGGCCACTTTGAATCCTTATTTGAAAAAATAGGCTCACTTTGGGTCCTTTTTTGAAATTTTCCTCATCCTTAATGAATAGAGACAATCCTTTGGAAAATTTGCTAAGTGAATCAGTACATTTTCAAAGACCATTCGAGAAAAGTTGCTAAGTGAACTAGTATGTTTTCAAAAGATACCTTGAAACACATAGAAATTTGGGACAAAAAATAAATAAGAGACAATGAAAATGCCATAAAAAACACCAAACTTTACTTAGTGTGACAAATTTACCTAAATTTTTTCTGTAACATAGAAACCCCAAACTTTGCCTAGCATGACAAATTTATCTCAATTTTGTGACACAAAAAAATTGTATATGTATAACACATTTACCTCAAACAATCTGGCTAAAGGGCATTTTTGTCTTTTATTTTTTAAATTTTCTTTTCTTTTCTTCCCTTTTTTTTTTCCTTCTCTCTTCCCTCCGCTGGACATGGAGAAAGGAAGTTGGACTCAAGTGAGCGGATTCCTCGCTTGAGTCAAGCTTCCCTCTGCCATGGCCAACGAAGGGAAGTGAGAAGAAGAAAAAAAGGAAAAAGAAGAAGAAGAAGAAAAAATAGAAAAAGGAAGAAAAGAAAAAGAAATTAAAAAGTAAAAAATAAAAAATCATTTCGGCAAAGAAATTGGGGTAAATGTGTTATGCGAGTAAAAGTTTGGGTTTTTTGTGTCATAGGGTAAATGTATCACAATTGGGAAAGTTTAGGGTAAATGTATCACGCGGGCATAAGTTTAGGGTTTTTGTATTACTTAAAAATGTTTATGATAAATTTGTCACATTTGGCAAAATTTGGGGTTTTTTGTAGCATTTTCCCTAAATAATTATGATAATAATTTACATAATTTTTTTTAACAATTCTGAATTTCATAATTTCTTGCGGGCATGCAAGTGCAAAGTGCGCCAAAATCGCCCACCTACATGCAGATATTGTGGGTGTAGCCCATAATCCATTCTCTTCTTTTTGAACATACTAGAAGAGACTCACACTTACAGGGTGGGCCATTTCCTCTCAACTTTCCTATGCGGAATAAGAAAAGTCTCTTTTGTTTGTTTTACAAATAAACAACCAATAGTCTCCAGCTGCAAAAAAAGCCTCTTTGCAACAGCAAGTGATCGTTGTTGAGTTCAAAGTGAATTAAACGAATTATTGACCAAGTGAAAGTTAACCCTAGCTTGTGGAAGAAGCACAGAAGGATAGTGGAGATAATAATAGCTATTCGGTTGCATAAGACCCAAATAATGTTATTTCATGTCATGAATGAAAATGATGGGGCCAGTCCATATAATAGATCGGGTGCAAAAACGCAAAATACTTCTCTTTACTATCACTTAAGTCCAAACAAACATACCCTAAATTCGGGGTACCAGAAGTCTAATTAGGTAGAATAGTTTGATCTCATTACATTTTTTTCTATGACCCTGTACCTCATTCACGTGTGAATGAATGAATTCATCCTCACGGGTCACCACATAGATTCGTATCAGTCAAATCGCGAAGGAATTTAATGACAATCAAATCAAAACACAATAGGCTCCAGTGGTCATGTCCAAGTTCATGTTGATAGAACTTGGATTTACCTAACTGACGGAAAATTGAATAGAGACAAGGCTTGAAAATTATGGAAAACGAGATCTTGCGCATGCACAGCGCGAGAAGAACGAGAGCCGTGGATCTGTCGACGCTTTTCGTCTTTCCTTCTTCGTTAGGTGCCGACGAGGGAGGGTTTGGGGGGAAGCAGCTACAGAGCTCGGCCGACAATCGCTTGCACTGACATGGAAACATGTCCAACATCATGCGTAGGCGAATGTAGCTTGTTTGCAGGAGTGGAAGTAGGGGACTGAAATGGACTGTGCAGGGGTCTTGGTGATATAATGAGTTAGGCACGCGTCCCTGTTGCGGGCTCCTACGTTGATGGTCTCTCTTGAATCTCAGGTTTGACCATTGCCCTCACGTTCATGCAGGTTCGTTTTCTCTCCTATTTGACATGAAAGCTACTGTGGCCCAAACTAATGAGAAAGGATTTGACATTTGATGAGAAAAAGGGGTTTTGCTTCTTCGTTTCCCATTTTCCATGGAAATGACATGCATTATTTCACTCTATAAAGTCCACGATTTCATCTAACTTTTAAAATGATTGACAGCGATTTTGTCAAAATCTTTCATGGCGTTAGAGTTAAGTCCTAAATTCAAATCTTTCCAAACCTCCAATTAAATATGTTTACACTTAGTGCTCGGTAAAAAAGAAGAAGACCAAGTTAAGTATGAGAGAGAATGTTATATTAATTAAATATTAAATCATGCATTTATTTAATAGTTTACGATTGTAAAATAGTTGGCTCACCAAAATCTTTCAATTTTTAATCATAACTTATTAAGCTAATGAAAAATTTATCAAGATCATCTAAAATATGTCATTGAGTGAGTTGTGATCACTATTGCACCCAGTTGAGTATATCAAGATTGTTTTTTGTGGATACACAAGATAATCGAACATTTTTACATCCAAAACGATACCAATTTTCCTTCAAGAGAAGGGTCGCTTTAAATTTCTTTTTTCAGAAAATTCGCCAGCTAAGGTTTAGTCTTTTTCTTTTTTTTCCCCAAGAGCATGAAACAACCCTTTATTAAACTTTTTGACATTAGGATAGATCTGAATATTAGAAATAATAAACACTTGAGATGGATCCAGTTTATGCGAAAGCCCAGCCCATTCCAAACTTAGTCCCAACCTGTCCCACGGTCTTTAAATGTCGTCGTCTGAAATGGACTTTGTTAGTCCCATCGTTCTCTTAATAGGTCGAATCCGATCATGGGCCATGGAGCCCAAATGATGAGCCCGTTTGTTGTCGTTGAATGTGCCCAACGAGAAAATATTTAGTGGCATCAACGCCACGTCAGAAATGGCGTGGCGCGGCGCGTGTTTATCAGTTAGACCCACTCATAGATTGACACACGTCAAATGCATTATAATCGAATAAAACGATAACGAAAATCTGAGCCTACAAACCCATAATTGCAAAAGAGCTTCTTGAAAAAGAAATTTTTTTAATCAAATGCTGGCTCAAGGAAATTCTCCCCTTCAAAGGAAAATAATTTGATGCCATCAAAGCATCGCGTTAGCTGTTGGCATGGTGTGCATTTATCTAGTTAGATCCATTTAAGAATTTTTTCCAAACAACTATAGCGTACTTATGGCTTGCAATAGGGGTGAGCATGTCGGACTGATTGAATAGGGAACTGCTTAGACCAGATCAGATCGACCAATTTATTTTGGTTCCCAAGAGGCTTCGGTTCGGTTCTCGGGTGAAACTAGACCGGATTAGACAAGACTGACTTTTTTTTTAAAATATATTTTTAATTTCTTAAATATAGCAATAGACGTTAAAATAGTAATAACTCTAGTATTTTTAATTTTTTTAATTATTTTTGCTAAGTGGTCAGTTTCGATAGACTAGTCGGTAACTAATCACCCCTAACTTCACATTTTTCATGTTATTTTATTTAATCATAGTACGTTTGCCCCGGTGTCAATCCGTGAGTGGATCTGACTAAATAAATATGCGTCACGTCAGCCACTCACATGGCACTATGATATCACCGAATATCTTCTCGTCGCAACTCGCAAAATAGCCGTTATTAGGCCCATGATTAGTTCGCCAATCGGTCCCCTGATTCTAATTTTTATGGGCCTCGGACCAAGTCTCAGCACAGGCCCAATAATTTATTTGGGCCGCGGATGTTTGGGCCGTCGGCAGAAGCCTGGCTCGATCCTTGCTTTCTTCCTCAGCGACGCGTTAGCGAGTAGAGCACCGCCAGCGAAGCGATCGTCACCGCGAAGCGATCGACGCCGCGAGGATCGACGCGAACGATCGCAAGGAAAGCTTCGCGCCTGTAAAACTGCGGAGGATCTTTGCGATTTCCGGCGAGCACGATGAGTTTCCTCTTCGGCCAAAGGAAAACTCCCGCAGGTTGTTGCGCAGTTTTTCTTTCTCTGCTTTTGTTGTTGTTGCTGTTGTTGTCGTCATATTCATGGAAAACTGCGCTGCGAGTGAAGATTTCATACGCTCGTTACTGATCGTGAGCTGAGTTTGAGCTGAACGTGATCGATTATGTGGAGAAGTCACTGCGGGAGGAGGAATTTGTTGAGGATGTGGCTTTTGTCTTTTGTTGAGCTCGGATAGGGGTTCGATGAGCAATTTGAAATCGGACTGTGTTTTGGCGAAGTTATCGTTGAATCCTGTCCGGCTCTGCAATTTCGGTTTCGGTTGCTTTTTGATCACGTCTGGTGTCTCTGAAGTTGGCTTCGGGTCACGTGCAAAAATACGTTCTGGACGGCTGATTGATTACCGTATATGCTGTTTTGCAAGCGAGTGTTGCTTTATTGAGATGCTTGGTTTTCTTTACGGATGACTCGATGATGGACGGATTTAAAAATGCATGCTGTAAGATATGGCAAAAGATGTAATTGATAGGAGTGATTCCTCTGTTCTTCTTTGTAACCGTGCATGCAGTCTGCTGAATTGAACCATCTGGAGTGGCCATTCAGTTTAGCTTTGACAGTAAGAATCTGGTGATGTGGAATTTGCTTCTTTGTTGCGGATCAGATCCATATGCGAAGCCACGCACTACTTTAACATTCACAAGCACATATTTCAGCATTTGAGGATGTGCAGCATGGAAGGGAGTATGATAGGCTCTAGCATGGACTTTTATCTCATGAATTTTTAACCTTGGTAAAGAATATTGTCTCATGGATTCTGTCAACAAAGATCTAAGTGGAAAGGATAGTTTTATCGACTTCCTGGGTGATCTATTACATTAATGTTGTGCAAAAGCAATGGTGGACTGAGAAATCGAGGTTGGGGGCCATGACAAACATTTAATCTGTACATGTCATATATAGCATTTTTCTTGGAAAATCTTTTCCCATATAATATGAAAAAATTTGGACCTAGTCAGAGTAATTTACCTTTGAGCTAAATGGCATTATGGAGCCACTTGTCCTGCAATAGCAAGTTGCACTATTTCTATAAAGCTACAGTTTTTGCCGCTGTGTAAACCCTGCCATTGTGATTTATATAAACTACCTGCTCTACTTGGATTTCCATCTGTGCAGACGTTGAATTTCATACATCCAATTTGCTGGTGGTAAAATCACTATTATTGCCCTTAAAATTTAAGAAAACATGTCTATTTTTTGGTGCAGAACTTCTGCGGGAAAATAAGCGGATGCTAGACAAGTCCATTAGAGAAATAGAAAGGGAAAGGCAAGGTCTTCAAACTCAAGAAAAGAAGTTGATCGCTGAGATAAAGAAAAGTGCCAAACAAGGACAGATGGTATGACGCTATATTTCACTGCTTTTATGTAAGTTTTAGTTCTTCTTTGGGGTTATGATATCACAAGTACCTGAGCTTTTGTCCATTTTACAGTTGAATACTCGAGCTTTTTTTTTTTTGTCCCTTCAAATAAGCACCTCAACTTTTCAAATTACAGACAGATAATGCCAAATTGGACACTAACACCATTAGATAGCCGTTAACTGTCTGATTTGGTTTTTTGAAATGATGTTGCATCAACAGAGATATATTGGATGACCTAGATCGTTCAAGTAAGCAGTATCTGTCTCTCCTCATGACCCGATGCTTAATGGAGATGTCATAGTTTTTGCTTAGTAAGTGAGCCACGTGACTAATTGGGGTTAATTTTTTCTAATTAAGTGAGTCTGTAAACAGAATCACATAAAAAGGCATTTTATTTAACCGAGGCTCGACACTAAGCCATACTTGAAAAGCTTCTTGATTGGGAAAAAAAAAATTGTTCGGGTACTGGCTTGTAAAACGGACAAAAGTACAGGTGTTTGCAGTGTCGTTATCCTTTCTTTTTTGGTGGCTGATTTAAATTAACCATACCATGCATTCCTTGACAATATTTCTGCTCCATTGCAGTTTCACTTGTGTTTACTTCTTTGTGTCTCTGTTTGCTAAGTTATCAATTTTTTTTTTTAAGGGGGGTTGGGGGTTGGTGTTTTTGTTTGTGGCCACATGGCGCACTTAAGCAGAGGCGGAACTGACTAGGTGAACTTTAAGTGTTTGGCATAATGTTAATTTGTATACAGCTGCAGTTTGCTTTCTTCCTTTATGAATTATGCAAAGAAATGGTAAGTGGGTCCTTAGCTGGTAGAGAACCTAGTAAAAAAAGCAGTTTTTATGAATCGATTTGATTGTGAGTGCTTTGGTTTTCTCTTATTTTTCCCCCTTGGTTACCCTTTTTGGGGGCTTAGAAGATGGTGAACTTAGGCAGATGAAAGAATGATACAAATTCATGAGAAATGTTGAAGGTAACTCTTGCTCTGTGCTTAGGAAGCGACTTCATTTCTGAATCTTCCCTAGGTTGGATCTTCATTGATGACTTATATTTTTTGATCAAACAAGGAAAAGTCAGTGGACTTGAAGGAGTGGCATGCCTGCAGATCTATGTGGTTTGAGAACTTGTTATGCTTTAGTGGAAGTAGCTAAACACATTTGCAACTGATCTGCACTTGTATGAAATAGTGTTACTTGAAAGTGACTAGCAAAAATTATTCATTTTCCAAAGCTTCCTCTCTAGATGTCTGGTTATGTCCCTGTTTTCTTCTACTAAGTCATCCTCTCATTACGAGGTAATTGTCCTGTTTAATCTCACATTCATTACACAAAAGAGGAAGCTTTGCCAATTTGGAGTTTCTCTAACAATCTATCTTCTTAGTCATTGCTCTTTAGAAGTTGTTTAAAGCTTTGCCAGTTTGGAGTTTCTCTAACAATCTATCTTCTTAGTCATTGCTCTTTAGAAGTTGTTTATCTTTAATGCTTAGAAACAGTCTAATTGACCGTGTAAAATGCCCTTTACCGATCCATAATTAAGAATGAGCCTACTATTGCTCTCCTTTCAGGGTGCTGTGAGAGTAATGGCTAAGGACCTCATCCGAACTAGACATCAGATTGAGAAATTTTACAAGCTGAAATCACAACTTCAGGGTGTGGCTTTAAGAATTCAGGTCTCTCTCTCTCTCTCTCTCTCTCTCTCTATCTGGGGCATGTGCGTGCAGTCAAATTTCGTAATCAATATTATATAGAGTAATGGTTGATTTTTTACATGCATGGTGACTGGACTGCTCCTCAAAGGCAGGCACAGCTGCACAGTACTTTATCGTGGAACTTAGTATGCCATATAGCTTATTTATACTTATCGTTTGAAAGAAGATATAGCCTTAGATCAAACTTATGCAATGGTTTATGTGGGGAAAAAAATGATTGGGCAATCATATATCCGCATGTGGAAACATCCATACTTTAGCACAACAGTGAAGTAAAAATCATTTATACTGTCGGCAAATTTGTAAACTGCTGAGTCCTCTTCTGCCCTTTCTGGTATGCATACATGTTTACAAACCTTCCAGATTTTCTAAATTTTTCAATATGTCCTTTTAGACCCTGAAATCAACTCAAGCAATGGGTGAGGCCATGAAAGGTGTAACCAAGGCAATGGGGCAGATGAACAGACAGATGAACTTGCCATCGTTGCAGAGGATAATGCAGGAATTCGAGAGGCAGAATGAAAAGATGGAGTTGGTGAGCGAGGTCATGGGAGATGCTATAGACGATGCCATGGAAGGCGACGAAGAAGAGGAGGAGACAGAAGAGCTAGTTAATCAGGTGCTCGATGAGATTGGTATTGATATGAACTCAGAGGTATAATCCAATGCCTTGTTTGTTTTCTCCTCCCCAGCTTAACATGATTAAGAAAAATACTTTCCAATAAGTAATACAATCTAACACAGCTCCCTGGGAATGCTAAATTTTTTTCCCTTTAAATTGCAGCTTCTAAATGCACCCTCAGGTGCTGTCGCTGCTCCAGCTGCAACGAACAAGGTTGCACAAGCTGAATCTGCAGCAACTGGTGACAGCGGAATCGATGATGACTTACAGGCGAGGTTGGATAATCTACGAAAGATGTAAATAACCGTCGAAAGGTGAAGATGGACTAACATTCGGAAGTGTGCTTGAATAACGAGATGAATTTGTCATTAACGCGCCACTTCTTTGTAGATATATGGGTACAAGATGTTGCCAATTTTAAGATTGTAACATGGGCAGGAAATGTAATGTACCCTTTCAATTATAAGCAGAAACGCTCGATCTTTGTGCTAGTCTGAGGCGAGTCAACCTCCAAAAGCAAAAAAAATTCATCGAAATGAGATTCAGCATAGCTATTTGCGAGTCGCTTGGCTTGGTTTCACTCCTTATAAAGTTTACACAATAATTTAGACATGGAAAATGCAAGCCTTTGCCTTTTTATGGGCCTTGGGCCTTTCTTATTAAGAATTTTTTTTTTAAATCGACATGTAAAAGAGAGCAATGATACAGTAAATATCATAACTTTGGCCAGTTTCGAATTCGAGCATCTAATATTATTGATCCAATCAAGTACCTAAACTTTTCAGATTTAGTTCAAAATGAGGCCTCCATTAAATAAACTGTCATTTTATGTGATTATATTGATGTGACTCGCCTATTTTGAAATGTTGAGCACAGTTGGTAATTTGGCTCTCTTACTTGGCAAAAATTGTGTGATCTCCATTTAGGATATTAGCAACGAGGAGAGAGAGACAGAGAAACAACTTGATGGTTTTAGCAGTCCAATACGTTTGTGTTGACATTGTGGCATCTCAAGGGGCCACACGGAATCCATGTCACGGATGATAATATAGATAGAGAAGCTATCGAAGGAAAATAAATGAAAAATAATTTTGAATTTTGTTTTATATTATTTTATTATTTTATGTGAGTTTTACTATTTTTCTCTCCAGTATTAGAATTTTGGGCTTAATTTGTCCTATTAGTAATTATAATCCAACATATCAAAGCAAAACTACTAATAAAAGGAAAATATTGAAAACATTCACTACCGTTTAGGAATACCTCTAGTTTAAAAAAAAAAATTGAAAACATACTTAAGTGTTGCCTTTCGGGACGGCTTTGCATCTTCGCATCAATCATTATTATGTCTTTTCCTATCAAAATGACATATCCTTTCCCAAAAACCCATCCCAATCCTAATTTCTCACAGCGATTCAAATCACACAAAATCCATTTAAAAACCAACCATTCAAACCCTAAGCAACGTTTTAAGATGAGTTTTCAAGGATGGGTAATTTGGCCTTTTCAATGTGGAGTTTCGTTCAAAATTATGTGAGTAGTTTGCAAAAATAGACATATTTAAATGGTCAGTTTTGATCAAAATAAATTGGTCAATCAAGAGCCACGTGCATTTAGACATATTTTTTAATTTTTGAAATATTTTTAGCAATCTGCTGGCCTCGAGGAAGAAAATTGTTTCTACTGTGGAAGAAAATATTATGTCACATCTATCATGTCAATATGAAAGAAAATTATTTTCCACTATCATTGTCAGCAAATACCAAGAATATAACATTATCTTCTAAAACATACTTGTATAGGGAAATACAAAAGAGGAATGCTGCTCATGTAATATTGCAAATATTATTGACTTCCATAGATATTGTGTAATACAATTTCTTTCTCTAACACCTCTTAAAAATCCATGAAACAACAGACCCAAAAAAAAAAAAAAAGGTACCCATGAAACAAGGGCGTTCATTCAACGCAAGTTTATAAGAAAGTCTGCCATTGGAGTTTGGTTGGAGCATCCTTGCCCTTTTTGAATTGCTTCTCTATTGTAATTGCATTCTTTCCAAATTCAAGAAAAGATTCATCCCAAGCACTCCGATTCCAAGCACTCCTGTCAGTGCACAGTCATATCTTTATACATGGTGCTCAGGCAGGGACATCTACACTGCCAATAGCAAGTTTCATGACAATCTCAACTCAACCGCCTCCTCTACAGGAGGCTTTTCGACCAAGGACCCATATCATGGATTTCTAAAACACAACACAAAGTGAAGATCCGGACATAGTGTATGGTCTCTTCCTCTGCAGGTAAATCACATGCAGAAGACGCGGGGCTACGATACAGTTCGTAGCCTAGTGGCTGAAGAATTCTCGCATCTCATCTCCCCTTCCATAACTAAGATAATATGTTGGTGGTGCACTGTGCAAGTGCATGCAGAGTCACTGAACTTAAGACATTGCCAACTTTATCGCCAACTTTGTCGCATTCCTCGCTAAATCCATCACTTTCATCGCAAAGTTGGTTGCATTCATGAAAGTTTCAGTCACAAGAGTCATTAGGGATTAAGATGTATGGTCTGTACGATCGACTATGAAAAAGCCAACATTGATCAGAGAAGCGCACAATACACTCGTCGTATTATATGATCTCCTCTTCCTCTCGCAGGTAGCTGAATCGATGCAAGATTGGCAGTAATATCAGGTCCATTATAAATCCTAGTACCAAGTGAGATGATTCCAAAGATTATAAATCATAGAACTAAAAGTATTACTCAAAAGTCGAAACTTTGGGTATATTTCACAAGTGATTTACCTGCAGAAGAAGAGACCATAAACTGTCTGGATCTTCACTTTCCATCCTGTTGTAGAATCCGGAGATGGGTCCTTGGTTGAAAAGCCGCTTGTAGAGGAGGCGGTCGAGGTTGTCGTGAAACTTGCTTGCCCTACCTAAGGGCCATGTGTAAAGATACGACTATGCACTGACAGAAGTGCCTAGGCGCGGACTTCCTTCAACTCATGAGGAAGAAGATAATAAAGCAAAGGAAGAGCAATAAGGATGCTCCATCCAAACTCCAACTGCTGCAGACTTTCTTCTAAACTCGTCTCTTGCTTTGAACAAGGGCAGCGCCCTTGTTTTATAGGATATTAGAGAAAGAAATCGTATTTGGAAAGATCCAGGCTATATTCATGGAAGCCAATAATATTTGCATAGATTCAGTGAGAATATTACATGAGTAGAAATCCTCTTTTGCACTTTCTTATATAGATATGCATTGGAAGACAATGTTATATTCTCGGGAATATATATGCTGACAAATTATAGTGAAAAATAATTTTCTTCCACATTGATGTGATAGCTATCCAACATGGAATATAGAGAATATTTTCTTCCATGGTAGAGAACATTTTTTTTCCTTGAGGCTGGTCCGCTACGATCTTATAAATATTAAAAGAATTAAAAAATATGTCTAAATGCACGTCACTTTTAACCGACCATTTAAATAAGTCTATTTAAGCAAACCATTCACTTATCTTTAAACAAAAATCCACATCAAAAATGCGAAATTTCCCATTCTTACAAACTCATCTTAATTAAAAAAAACATAAACTTAATATGTTGCTTAGGGTTTGGGTGGTTGGTTTTTAATTGGATTTTGTGTGATTTGGGTAGGTGTGAAAAATTAGGATTCGGATGTGTTTTTTGGAAAGCAAATTTTTTTATAAGAAAAGATATAATGATAATTGTTGTGAAGGTGCAAAGTGATCTTGAAAGATAACATTTAAATATCATTTTGATTTTCTTTTTCAAAAGTCGAGATATATTAGCGGTAGTTTCTGAACGGTAATATATGTTTTTGATATCTTTCCTTTTATTAGTAATTTTACTTTGATATCTATAATTTATAATTACGAATAGGATAATTAAGCCCAAAATTCTAATATTGGAGATAAACTATTGTATATAAAGAGAAGCTGGGTATCTTAGCTTCATCGACTCCATTTTTTTTTTTTTAAGTTTTATTATATATGCTTTCATTAAAGCGCTTTATTAATGCCAATGAATAAATCTTATTATTTCTTTGGTCGGAGAATAAATCCTAGGTGGATGGAAAGTTCTTCTTCAATCTTTGTACATTGATATTTTTCTTCTAATCAAGTCTATGTATTTTTAATTTGTTAAAATCAAATCCTTTCACTTTCACAAAATTTCTAGTGGAATCCGTTTGACACCAAATCCAGTCAAATCTAACTAATGTTGGTAGCTGGACGACGTCATAGCGTGATGTGGATAATTTTTTTCAATATTAACGTCCATATCACACTCCAACATTGTCTTCAATGATTAAATTTTTCCACCTGCATTCATGGGGGCATTCACATAGTTTATCTCCATCATACTTTGCCGTAGTCCGTTGGTTATGTTGGTTGAATTTGATTGGATTTAGTGTAGGGGGAATTTGATTAGAAAGTGTGAAAATGGAGATGAAAATTAGCTTTTCCTTAACTGGATTTCAATAATACTATTGTTTCATAGGTTTATGTTCCCGTGAAAAATCTTTTACCAAATAGTATGTTTCGGTTTTATTGTAAAGGATTTAGGTTCCGTGTTGAATATAGACAGAGAATGTCAAATGCAAATGCAGCTTCTATTTCCAACCTATATGTACAACCCAAGGTTTTGGCTCAAATTATGTTGACATTTAATCAACAACAGAGCTTGTTGAGATGTATGGTTGGAATTTAATTAACAACAATACCCTTGGATAGAAAACTTAATGTCAAAATTTTATCGACGACACTTAGCTAACGGAACAACACCAAAATCTAATCAACGACGCTGAATCGGATAAAGATACACGTCGAAATCTAATCAACAATAGAAATCTAAAAAGTTACATCTAAAAATGAGATAAAGTAAAGATAAAATTAGAGATAGTTGTTGTGATATTTAGGAGCTCTCAATTGTGTGGTTTATGGTATTTATAGTGTGATTTAGTTAGTTGCTTTCCTTGAGCAACACTACTAGTTTTCCGCCTCTTGACTTGTCAACGATGCTTGTGCGACTTGCCCATCAAGTAAATAACTATTTTCCTATTTTCTCAGGATTTACTCACAACAATTATTCTCACTTGGAATTTAAGGCCAATTTCACTTTAACTCCAAGTCCAACTTGTTATTTTCATAGCCTAACACATGGCAATGAAATACCTAGCTATCGACTCAAGTATATCCGTATGAATTTCCATCAACACCTAACTTTAAATCCCTTCGAAGATGCTGGTGATTCCTAGCTTCTTCAAACAAAATGAGGCGTATTGTTCCTTTTTATGCCCTCATGACTAGCACATGATAGCATGGGTATTTTCGAGTGTCAATAGCTATCAAAGCACAACTTGATCTATTGTTATCAAAAGTTTAGTTATTTTACTCATATTCTAATTCTCACTTTCAGATTCTTGCCCTACCTCATTACAGGGCGTGAAAATTGAACCCCACATTTGAAGTGAAATGATTCCCATCCCAACCCCCTGAGAAATTAGAGATTCAAACCTCCTATCTTCCCCTTCCCATGTAGAAAGGATGGCCACCGAGGTAAATCTCGGTAATAAAGTTTTTTTTTGTCAGAATTATGACTCTAAATCATTTCAAACAAAAATAGTCCTATTATGACTCCTAAGGTTAAGAGTACTATTTTTGTTCGAAATGATTTCAAATGAAGAAGAATATCATTTCCTTTATTTAGTAATCAATAACTAAGTATGATCATTTTCCCAAGTAATTTGTTTTGCAATAATTTTCCCAATTTATAGTTCATACCCTCTATAATCTTTCCTTCCTCTTCTTTTCCATAATTAATCGAATGAGAAGCACTAATTCATAATCAAGAGACAATTATAAGAAAATCAAATTTACTCCTAGTGAAGAATCTTCAAGAGAAATATATTGTTTACCATGTGGGAGAGTAGGAGAAATTCGTTCACCATACTAATTTAATTATAAAATTTTCAATTTGATCAATTTAGGTAAAGAGTAAAAAAATAATAGGAGAGATTATGATAAATAAAATAATTTCTCGGCATTATAATAAAACAATGTTTGTTTGGTTTTAAAAATCTTTGCTTCCCTTTTTCATTAACCTTTTCCACATTAATTCAAGCGCTAAGGAAGTACCTCAAACAGTAAAAGCGAACCGAAAGAAGCCGTCATCTTCTTGAACCTCTCTCCACCGGTTTGCTGTGCATGCATGAGTCGTCGCCAAGACCCGTCGACCATTGCTCTGCTTAAACATTACCTCCGAATCAGTAAGACCGTCGATCAACTGAAACAATCTCACGCCCTCATTCTCAAAACCCTGCCTGAACCGAATCCACATCATTGCGAGGACGAACGCCTTCTGCCCTTCTTGCTTGTCAAGCTCCTCTGGTTTCCCGGCGACAACCTTCGTTATGCATGTCACCTGTTCGACGAAATACCCCACCGAAAGACCCAGTTCCTCTGGGCTTCTCTCATCCGGGCCCACGTCGCCCGTGGCCACTTCATCCGGTGCATCTCTTTGTACTCCCGGATGCACCGCGCGGGCGTGTCGCCATCAGCGTTTATCTTCTCGTCGGTGCTCAACGCCTGTGCTCGTACGCCGGCCCTGTTCGAGGGCAAACAAGTCCACGTGAGAGTGCTAAATCTTGGTTTCTTGGGTAACAAGATTGTGGAAACTGCTCTGCTGGACATGTATGCCAAATCTGGGGTCATATCTGATGCGAGGAATATATTTGATGATATGGGTGTGAAAGATGTTGTGACATGGACTGCAATGATACGTGGGTATTCTAAGTTGCGCATGATGGAGGATGCCCAGCAGTTGTTTGACGCATTGGAGACCCGAAATGACACGTGTTGGACGACCATGGTTGCAGGGTATGCAAATTGTGGAGACATGAACGCAGCTAGGGACTTGTATGATAAGATGCCGGGCAAGAACTGTGTTACTTGGGTTGCTATGATTGCGGGGTATGGGAAGATTGGTCATGTGACTAAAGCGAAGAGAGTATTTGATGAGGCACAAGTGAAGGATGCAGCATGTTGGGCAGCGATGTTAAGTTGTTATGCACAGAATGGCTATGCAATGGAAGCTTTGGAGATGTATAGGGAGATGAGGAAATTGCGAGTAGAAATCAATGATGTGGCCATGGTAGGGGCCATTTCTGCTTGCACGCAACTTACAGACATAAAAATGGCAAATGAACTGGCTGTACATGTGGAGGAAAGATGCTGCAGTGAGTTACTTTCACGCCTTAACCATTATTTTGATTTTCTGGTTTTGCTGTCATATCTCATAGCATAGGTGAAAAAAAAAATCTGTCAAGCAGTTTCCATATTTCAAGCAAAAAAATTTTCGATGCAGTTTGTGGACCTTGAGGACATGACAATCGTGCTAATAAGTAAGACTGGTAAATGGACTTCTCGCAACATGAATAGGAATGTTGAGAAAATGAAATTTAGGGTATGGTCTTTCGTTAGCACACTATGTGCGCCTTTTTTTTGGCTGCAACTGAATGCTCCATTTGTTCTGGCAATGTTATGGACAGAGGTTATCTGGCTAATCTGATATTGCAGCTGACTTTATTAATCTCTGACATGAGAAAATCATTCAAGTATACTTGCGAAAGTTGTGAGGTTGAGATCTTGCAGTGTACAACTACATATGTTGCTTTACTGGTTTGATGATTTGCATCAATTTATTTGCATGATTTGTGATTTCAGGAAGGACTAGCTTTTTATGTGGTGCATTGATCAACATGCATTCAAGATGTGGGAATATTGATCAAGCACAGACCGAATTTAGAAAAATGAAGAACAAGGATGTGATATCCTACAGTTCAATGATTAGAGCCCTCAGTGACCATGGGAAGGCTCTCGAAGCTCTGGAGCTGTTCCAGGAGATGCTAAAAGATGGTATTAAACCAAATCAGATCACTTTCGTTTCTGTACTTAGTGCATGTAGCCATGCTGGATTGGTGGAAGAAGGATTGATGCATTTCAGTCGGATGACAAAGACTTTCGGTATTGAGCCATTGATTGAACACTTCTCAACCATAATTGACCTCCTTGGAAGGGCTGGCCAGCTTCAGAAGGCATATGATATTGTGATAAACTCACAGGGCATCGGCGATGCTGGTGTCTGGGGTGCTCTACTAGGAGCTTGCAGGGTCCATGGTAATGTGGAGTTGGGAGAGATGATAGCAAGAAAGCTATTCGCAATTGAGCCTGAGAATACTGGAAATTATATGCTTTTGGCCCATATTTATGCATCTGCAAATAGATGGGAGGAGGCAGAGAAAGTGAAAAGGCTGGTGAGTGAAAGAGGATTGAGAAAATTACCCGGAAGCAGCTGCATATGAATGTGGGTATATTGGTTTGACAACATTTTCTTGGAAATCTCGTCAGAGAGGTATCCTTTTCTTCCCTCTGTCATTACGGGAGGTTAAGAAGAGGGTATATTTGGTTAATTCTTCGATGACTACTTCCTCGACAGCACGGGTGATTGGTTTTGTCATCACTATGCGATAGTGGGAACAGCCCCTGGATATCCTTGCTGGAGCCATTCAAGACGGAAGAATTGGAAAGTCATGATCTGTTGGACGCCAATGTATTCGTTGTTGAAGTCTCACTAGGACAATGAGCAATAAGAATGCTCTGACGTTCTCATGACCTGAAGCTATAACCCTGAATGATCAATGTGACCTACACACTTAAAAGGTTGGGTGTCAATAAGCGAGATGCAGAAAGCTCCAGCTTCCAATCCTTTCAATGCAGCATGCGCCGTGCTGGACACACTTCCTAGAAGATGGAAGAGTATGGTTTTACTGCAGAGAGTGTAAACATCTCCGTATCCCTTGATGGCCTATGCTGATACTTCCTCCAGTTGGGACTCCTTGCCCAAGCCTCTTTACAATTTCACGCCGCTGCGCTTGCATGGGTCATGCCGAAACAGAGGAAACTAGTAATGTAGAGGACGATAAGCTTATGCGTAAATACGCTAGCTGCCATTTGTTAACGAGTCTATCTCTTTTTTTTGTGCCATGAGAGACGGGCAGAGACCGAGAGAATGAACTCAGTAAACTAACAATATCCTCAGGGTTTAGGGTTTATCTTGTAAACTTCGTCACCGAAATGCATCGTCTCCTCCTATTGATGCTTCATTAGAATCAGTCTACCACGTACTCCTGTAAGATAATTATCTTACAAAGTAAAATTAACAACACTAAACAATGAGCTTATGTCTTCAAAGATTATCGTTAATCTTGTCCCCATCACAATGCCGTACAAGAACCCTGGACAATTTCACTAATTATAGTAGGGCTCTGAGGATTTCATCCACGAGCAAAGGTCAGAGTGTCCATCTTCCAAGAAATTCAATCAACTTTAGAGATTACATCTTTCGTCGATACATGATGCACCAATGCGGTTTCACACGAATATAAGCAAAACTATCAAGCACTTCCAAGTTGCTACAGCAGTTCAATATGTGACCAAAATTTCCCGGTGACTAATAATTCTTGCCACAATGTCCTGTTGGATCCCATGCTTTGCAAAATTATGTCTTCAAAGGAGCTTTCTTCTCTCTATCGGATATTCGAGCAGGAGCATTTGAGTGCGACTTAAATCTTCCCCTTCCTCCATCTTCCTTTTCCTGTAACAACACAGGTGGCATTTAGCTTGAGTTTGTACTCGTTCATGGACGTGGAATCAAGTGGCAGTCTAAGAGTGCAAGAAGGCAAAAAGGAGGAGAGGACAGTAGAGAAAGTAGGAACTTCTTCCTGACCTTCTTCTTGACAATCTGAACGACATCCTCATCTTGGAGAACTTGACCGAGACCACAGTGCTGTGGATAGTGTCTTGCACTAGTACCCCATACCAGAACATACTTCACATCCTTCACCAAACTCCTGTGAATGTGGTCGCAGAAGTCCTCAACCGAGCAGCCGCCTCTATCCTACATCCATCGAAAAAAAAAAGAAAGAAAGGACGGGAATTAAAGAAAATTCACGCCAAACTAGTGTCAATGGATTTTCTAATGGCAGGATATACATACTGTGGAAAGAACTACAGGATCAGTAAAATCTGGTTGTTGGCCTTGTGGCTTTGTGTAAATTCTGACGAGCCCCATCTCTTCCCAAATCTTTGCAAGTAGTCGATCAAAGTTGAGCTGCTTGAGCAATCATGAAAGCAGAAGCAATTAATTTTCCAAAAAGAACATGTCAGATCCAGAGAGCTATTGTAAACCGATCTAACAGTGCAAACATTGTTAGAGCAACATATATTATCATCTGCCTAAAACTGCAAAATCAAATGCTTAAAAAAACCTACAGGCAGTCAGCATGTAGATTAACAACATGCTGAACTCCCATTGTGCTCATAACAAAAACCTCTTCAAGGAACACATCCTATAAAGTGATTTCTTGGGGGCAACAATAAGCATTCATTAGCAATGTATAAACTTCTTCATATTTCAAACAATTTAAACAAGGACAATATCATTAACTCAAGTCAAGAAAAAAGAAGATGCATCAGAGACACAATGAAAGATTGCCATGAAATTTAGAAGAGAGCATTGGCAGCTCTACGTGCCCCACAAACACACTCCAAAGGTTCAATGCTAAGTTCCTAACATAAAAGCAAGATATAACTCCGTCAATGGAAACTGTAAGAAATCACAAATGGAACTTGCCTTCAGATTGCAGCTAATAACAACGGAATTTGGCTGCCGGGCCAACCTGTCCACATCATCAATACCAATCACATCTATTTTGTTGTAAACATATACACACTTCATGTATTTTCGGTTTCCTTCAATGACATCTATGAGATCATCCACAGTAGCATCCTCACGAAAGAGCACCTGGAACCAGTTCCATTAACCCCATAAATAAGGTTCTTTTGGACTTCAAAACAAATATCACAATTTCAAATGTTTACAATGCCAAATACCCAAGCAACTGGAAATTTGTATGTTTTAGTTGAGTTCATGGAAATCAACCCAAAAAGTGTTCCACGATAAAAAGTTTTAAGTTATATCAATGAATTAATGACCACCAAGCAGCAACCAACATATGTGACTTTCACAATTTCAAATATATATTCTCATTAACACATGCACACACAGACACACACACACACACAAAGAAAGAGATGTTCCAAGCTTTGACTGCATCTCATATTATAGGGTCATGTCATTACTTTGAATAACAAAAATGACAAAAGAATAGGCAGGATAAGACAATACCTCTGCATTATGAATTTTGTATTCATGTAGAATTTGATAACAGAGCTTCTCGTCCACATGAGTCAGAGGAAGAGTGCTGTTGAACGAAATGCCACCAGTTTTTTTCTTCTTAAAATATATCTGCCAATGATGTAAAATTTTGACACAAACAAGCCCAAGAATCAACAGATGTATTTCAAGGAAAGAAAACTTTCATTAACTATTTGAAAGCTTTTCATCAAACGTTTAAATGCCTTCAGAAAAGCATAGTTCATCTTGATCATTAAATAACAGAAAAGGCAGACAAGAATCACAAAATATCTTTAGCGCAGACCTTAAGCATGTGTTTACTGCTGTAATATATCAAATCACCCCCATCTGCTCCTAAGAGACAATAAAACACAGTTCTTGGGTTGATACTACACACATCCTTGAAAAACCACCCTCAACTTGTTCTTGTTAGTTAACTCAAGTAGCAAGCTCCAAGTTTTGCCAGCTATAGGTACTATTTGATATAAATGAGAACAAAAAATTGCATTAATCTAATCCTTAACCATGAACAATCTTCAACTAACCCATACATTCTTTTCATCCAAATGGATGTGTCAATAACTATGAACCCTATATCAAAGCCTCATTAGTATTTATTCCTATCATGTATATCATCTTGAGAATGAAAGATCTACAACTGCTCCCTCTTTTTCACAGTAACAATTTTTTTACTTGCCAATGGCTCCTGTCATCCTTCAGGTGAAGAGATTAACTCCAGGGGCCCTCCCCTACCTCACTTGTTATACGGGAACTGGAACATCAGCCTAGTTTGGGTGGCTTTACCAGATGCAGAGACTTCCAGAACACGCTCTTACTAATGTCCTCATCCAAGGACTGATTTTCATAGGTTCTTCAGAAAGCCAAATCTTGAGTCTTGTTATCTTGTTGACACACTGAAACAACTTTCTTTTTCTACACTCAAACTATCAAAAGAGTTCAGTTACTATTTGGATTTTTCTTCTTTGCTCAAGTTTATGACCTCACCAGAATGTCCAAGCTAATCCCGATTGATGTCAAGTGTGCTTTTTTAGTGTTCACGCCTGGTTGGCATATGCAGAAGTGTTGATTTCTGAGTCTGGGCACTCTTCTAAGTTCTTGTTGACTCAATCACTAAAAACGCACTAAATGTGATGTTAGCTTGATGAAAGACATTTTGAGCAGGATGCTAGTCTATCCCAGGCAACCAGAAAATCAGTTCATTGAGAAGAGACTTAAAACTATCATGGAAGAGAAAGTATAACTGGGTAAGGGGGAAAAAGGAAAACGATTATCTGATAAAACTCACTTGAGGTGGCCTCTTGTTCAATCGCAAACCCACAGCTTCCAGCTCCCTCGTCAGTATTTGCCGATGGCCCTCGCTCTGCCAAAGTTTTAAAAAAATATCAAACAAGTGCAACAAGACTATAGTAAACAAAGATTAAGGCAGGCTGCAAGTTAAAAATGTGAAGTGTGAATTGCGTGTCACAGTCCAACCAACTGAAATTACTTGCAAGATAAGACAATAAAAAGGAGGTACAGCAGAGAACAAATTCTGACACCTTGATGTTAGTCCTCCATGCCAAAAGGGCAAGAGAATATAGTCGATATATAATACACAGACAGGAATGCATCCAATAAGATCAGGACAAAAAATTTCATGCAGAGAAGTTGCAATTAATTCTTGATTGGCTCATTGCTATATTCAACATCCTAGGATGATTTTACCAGCATATGCAGTTTAGCTGTTTACTATGCTGATTAAAGGATCTGCTACGTGTCACAAAATGAGCATCTGCTAGATGTCCCTGAGTAACATTGCTTGTTAGCCATCTGAAATTCATCCTTTATTCATTCTAGGTCTATGGGAGTTACTCAAATTAATTTATAAAACATCCACTTGAGATTATGTTTTCAAGATCTAGCTGTTTGCTTAGATTGTTCCATGCAGTCATTAACACAGTGCAGGGATTTTTACCCATATAACAAAAATAAAACTTGCTGCTGCCTCTCATGGATATCACTTACTTTGGAGGCATCAAGAACCATCAATACGATGTCAGAAGACTTTGCAACAGCAATAACCTGAGAAATTTCCACAAACATTCAGCTGAGCCCCCACATCTATGGAAAGTATAATCATGTAGCAAAATGGAGATCTAATCTAGCTTAACAGATAAAATTGAACGGAGAGCGTGAGCTATCTATCCTTCATGAAAATTTTTCTGGTTTACCTGCCGACCACGTCCCTTGCCTTCGGAAGCACCTTCTATAATTCCAGGAAGATCCAACAACTGAATTTTAGTATCATTGTAATGTACAATTCCAGGAATGCAAGTAAGTGTTGTGAACTCATAAGATGCAGCTTCTGAATGTGTGCCGGTTAACATAGTCAAAAGTGTTGACTTCCCCACACTACATATAAAACATCAGCAGAATTTTAGAACGTTTGCTTCCTAAAACATGCAGAAAAAAAAAGATTGTATCCAATATTGACGATAGAAAACCTTGGAAATCCTATTAGGGCCACACGCCCATGTCCAAATTTTGTAACTTCAAAACCCTCTCCAGCTCCACTAGAACCCTGACAAAACATTTCAAAAGACAATCAGTAAATGACCAGACTCTAACCAGCTACAGAACAAAGTAAATCTAGCAGAAAAGAAGGTAACTGACCACAACAAATGACTTTGGAAAGTAAAGTTAATTGCAAAAGTGAATTAACTTTTGCTGTGACCTCTATATCAAAACTCATAAACAGTAAAAATAAACATTGGGTTCAATTAATCCTCTCTACGTGGAAGTCGGCTAAATAAATCTTAATGATTCCAGACATATGTAGGTGAAACTGCAGAAAGAAATCACCATACTTTTGGAGGCTCCAGTAATTGCGTCCTTAGCTTTGCTATCTTTGCCTTGAGCTGACCAAGATGATACTCTACACGATACAATCGCAAAATTAAAATTGCACATTCCATAATGTATTCCACAAAAAAGGAAAGAAAAATGAAAAGGACAACAAACAATAAATAGGATTAACAATGCAAAAACCAGCAGATTCTCAGTATGCAAATGGACAATAATGCAAACCGATAACACGAAACATTTATGCAAACAAAGTTAAGAGACAGACGAAAAAACACAGAAAACAAAAATTGTAAGGACATAACCTGACGGTCAGACAAAATTACTTTCTTCTTAAGTCGAAAATCCTAAGTTCAAATTATACCTAATGCGAAACTCATGCGTATCAACAAGGTTCAGTACATCCGCAATAGAGCAGAAAATACGAAGCACGAACCTGTGGCCTTATTCTTCTGAGTCCGAGCCATCTCGGCTTCAATCTCCTTGATCTTCTCGATGATCCCCATTGCTGCTCAAAGTTCACAATCTGCGGAATCAAGAGCAACACGTGCTCAGTAATCGGAACATCGCAAAATCGGAGGAACCATGACGGCTCTCGACCGGAATCAATCGCCAGAAGACATTCGCTGAAATAAGGAACTATCGAAGGAGGAGGAAACACAAGGGACCATCGCGCATGTACCGTCAAGCTAGCGAAGCTCGTACGATCCCCGGTCAGCTAATCATCAGTAAAAATCGATTGCCTGAGAGAATTCAGCATACCTCGAGTTCCTCTATGGCCTCGGATTTTGCCCGCGAACAGGTGGAGTCGGCTGTACGTGGTCGGCGAAATCGAATCGCGAGGCGTCGTCAATGGAGTGAAACTCCGAGAAGCATGGATGGCGACCAGATATGATAGCTTTGGAAGGAGACTCGAGAGTGAAGATGGCGAAGTCGGTGAAGAAGGAGAAGGAAAAGAAGAGCAGCAGACGAGCGAGCATTACGGGCCTTGCCGGGCTCTGGCCTGTCTTGGTGGGTACGCGCTGTGTGCTAATTCGGGCCCGTTTGGGCCTGTTGGTCAGGCCTGTCTTTTTAACCTGAGGCCCGATTCGAGAACGCTCCGCCCCAGGCCCGCCCATGTTTCCGACACCTGAAGCCGTATGCTTTTTTCTAGTACCTGCATAGAGTCCGGAAAGAGCCAATCAGGTGCACTCGTCGCATGTGAGCCCAACTCATATGGACCGTTCGATCTGATAAAGCTCGATGAAGAAGTTGGAGAGAACCTCATGGACCAGTATACGTGAGTCGGCCTCGCTTTTGTTGAGTGCATGTAATATACTTCTTTTTGGGTTAGAAAGCCGTGAGTTTGTCAAAAGATTCTTTGACTCACTTATGAGTTCTCTTTAAACTAGATTATGTGCTTGAGAGATGAAATAAATTGGACTAGTCCATCCCCATCATTAAGATGAGATCAGCTGGAAATTGAGCCTCTTTCAATTAAGACTAACCCGTCTTACTTTGCAAAAACTGTGCTTGTATATACATAAATTGACATTTATGATTGTTTTTCATTGGATGAAGAAAAAGTTATGTATCATTATTTGCTTTCCTTATTGATGTACAAATCCTTATTTGAATCAACATATTCTTATTTCTCCAATGACAAAAAACGAGTTGTGCATTAAAATTTTAGAAAAAGAGAGTGATAAAAGGATAAAATTGATTACTCCACGTTTTACCTTTTTGACCTTTTTCTTTGGAAGATTTTTTACATTTTCTCTCTTTGAAGCCAAATTGCATGAAAATGTCAAAGTGGAGATACGGGCTAAATGCAGTACTTAAACATGAGATCAAACCCACCTTTGGCTAATTTTATTGAAATAGTGCAGGGTTCTTGTACAGTACTGTGTTGGGGACAAAATTAAGAGAATCTTCGAAAACATAAGCTCATCGTTTAGTCTTCTTCTTCTTCTTCTTCTTTTTCTTTGGAAGATTTTTTTATTTTCTCTCTTTGAAGCCAAATTGCAGGGTTCTTGTACAGTACTGTGATGGGGACAAAATTAAGAGAATCTTCGAAAACATAAGCTCATCGTTTAGTCTTCTTCTTCTTTTTCTTTGGAAGATTTTTTTATTTTCTCTCTTTGAAGCCAAATTGCACGAAAATGTCAAAGTGGAGATACGGACTAATCTTAAACATGAGATCAAACCCACCTTTGGCTAATTTTATTGAAATAGTGCAGGGTTCTTGTACAGTACTGTGATGGGGACAAAATTAAGAGAATCTTCGAAAACATAAGCTCATCGTTTTCTTCTTCTTCTTCTTCTTACCCACGATGAAAGATCAGAGACTTAGTGCTTCCAAGAAATTCAATCGACTCTAGAGATTACATCTTTCGTTGACACATGATGCCCCAATGGGGTTTCTGCCGAATATAAACGAAACTATCAAGCACTTCAAGATGCTACAGTAGTTCAATATGTGACCAAAATTTCCCGATGGCTAATAATCCTTGCCACAATGACTTGTTGGATCCCTTGCTTTGCAAAATTATGTCTTCAAAGGAGCTTTCTTCTCTCTATCGGATATTCGAGCAGGAGCATTTGAGTGCGACTTAAATCTTCCCCTTCCTCCATCTTCCCTTTCCTGTAACAAACACAGATGGCATTTAGCTCGAGTTTGTGCCCGTTCATGGACATGGAATCAAGTGGCAGTCTACGAGAGGAGAGGACAGGAGAGAAAGTAGGAACTTCTTCCTGACCTTCTTCTTGACAATCTGAACGACATCCTCATCTTGGAGAACGTGACTGAGACCACAGTGCTGTGGATAGTGTCTTGCACTAGTACCCCATACCAGGACATACTTCACATCCTTCACCAGACTCCTGTGAATGTGGTTGCAGAAGTCCTCAACCAAACAGCCTCCTCTATCCTACATCCATTGAAAAGAAAGAAAGAATGGGAATTAAAGAAAATTCACAACAAACTATCATCAATGGATTTTCTAATGGCAGGATATACATACTGTGGAAAGAACAAAGGGATCAGTAAAATCTGGTTGTTGGCCTTGTGGCTTTGAGTAAATTCTGACGAGCCCCATCTCTTCCCAAATCTTTGAAAGTAGTCGATCAAAGTTGAGCTGCTTGAGCAATCATGAAAGCAGAAGCAATTAATTTTCTGAAAGGAAAATGTTAGATCAAATGAGCTATTGCAAACAGATCCAACAGTTCAAACATTGTTAGAAAAACGTATATTATCCATTTGCCTCAAACAGCGAAATCAAATGCTCAAAAGATCTTACAGTCAGTCAGCATGTGGATTAACAACATGCTGAACTCCCACTGGGCTCATAACAAAGATCCGTCAAAGGAACACAACCTATAAAGTGATTTCTTGGGGGAAACAATAAGAAATCATTAGCGATGTACCAACTTCTTCATCTCTCAAACAATTTGAACAAGAATAAGATCATTAACTCAAGTCAAGAAAATAGAGGATGCATCAGAGACACAACGAAAGATTGCCATGAAATTTAGAAGAGGGCATTGGCAGCTCCGCATGCCCCCACAAACACACTTCAAAAGTTCAATGCAAAGCTCCCACCCTAAAAGCAAGATATAACTCCGTCAGCACAAACTGTAAGAAATCACAATGGAACTTGCCTTCAGATTGCAGCTAATAACAACGGAATTTGGCTGCCGGGCCAACCTGTCCACATCATCAATACCAATCACGTCTATTTTGTTGTAAACATATACGCACTTCATGTATTTTCGGTTTCCTTCAATGACATCTATTAGATCATCTGCAGTAGCATCCTCACGAAAGAGCACCTGGAACCAGTTCCATTAACCTCATAATAAGGTTCTTTTGGATTTCAGAACAAATAACAGAATATTAAATGTTTACAATGCAAATACCCAAAGCAACAGGAAATTTTGAGTTCATGGAAATCATCAACCCAAATAGTTTTCCATGATCAAGAATTCAAGTTGTATCAATGAATCAATGACCACCAATCAGCAACCAACTTTTTTGGCTTTCACAATTTCAAATATATATTCTCATTAACACACACACAACAAGAAAGAGATGTTCCAACCTTTTACTGCATTTCATATTATAAGGTCATGTCATTTCTTTGAATAACAATAATCAACAGGAATAGGCAGGATAGGACAGGTACCTCCGCATTATGAATTTTGTATTCATGTAGAATTTGATAACAGAGCTTCTCGTCCACATGAGTTAGAGGAAGAGTGCTGTTGAACGAAATGCCACCAGTTTTTTTCTTCTTAAAGTATATCTGCCAATGATGTAAAATTTCAATACAAACGAGTCCAAGAATCACATAGATATATTTCAAATAAAAAAAAACCTTCACCAACTATTTGAAGGCTGCTCATCAAATGGTTAAATGCCTTCAGAAAAGCATAGATCATCTTGCCCACTAAATAACAGAAAAGGTGGACAAGAATCACAAAATATCATTAGTGCAGACCTTGAGCATGAATTTACTGCTGTAACATATCAAATCACCCCCATCCTCTCCTAAGAGACAATAAAATGCAGTTCTTGGGTTGATACTACCGTCAACTTGTCATTGTCAGTTAACTAAAGTAGCAAGCTCCAAGCTTTACCAGCTAAGTACCATTTGATCTAAATGAAAGAAAAAAAGTGTACTAATCTAATCTTTAACCACAAAAAATCTTCAACTAACCCATACATTCTTTTCATCCAAATGAATGAGTCAAGAACTTTGGACCCTACATCAAGGCCTCATTAGTATTTATTCCTAGCTAGTATATCATCTTGAGAATGAAAAATATACAACTACTTCCTCTTTTCCATAGTCACAATGTTTTAACTCGCCTATGGCTCCTGCCATCCTTGAATTGAAGAGATCAACTCCCGGGCCCTCCCCTACCTCACCTGCCATATGGGAACTGGAACATCGGCCTAGTTTAGGTGGCTTTATCACACCCACAGACCCAGAGACTTCTGGAATATGCTCTTACTAATGTCCTCATCCAAGGACTGATTTTCTTGGGTTCTTCAGAAAGCCAAATCTTGAATCTTGTTATCTTGTGAACACACCAAAACAACTTTCTTTTTCTACACTCAAACCATCAAAAGAGTTTCCTAACTATTAGGTTTTTTCTTCTTTGCTCAAGTTTATGACCTCACCAAAATGTCCAAGCTAATCCCAATTGATGACAAGTGTGCTTTTTTACTGTTCACACCTGGTTGGCATATGAAGAAGTCTTGATTTCTGAGTCTGGGCACTCTTCTTAGTTCTTGTTGACTCAAATCACTAAAAATGTGCTAAATGTGATGTTAGCTTGACAAAAGACATTTTGATCAGGACGCTAGTCTATCCCAGGCAACCAGAAAATCAGTTCATTGAGAAGAGACTTAAAACTATAATGGAAGAGAAGGTGTAATTGGGCAAGGGGCAAAAAGAAAAGGATGCTTGATGAAACTCACTTGAGGTGGCCTCTTGTTCAAACGCAAACCCACAGCTTCCAGCTCCCTCGTCAGTATTTGCCGATGGCCCTCACTCTGCCAAAATTTTAAGAAAATATCAAACAAGTAAAACGAGACTACAGTAAACAAAGATCAAGGCAGGCTGAAAATCAAAAATGTGAAGTGTGAATTGCAAATCACAGTCCAACCAACTGAAATTACTTGCAAGGTAAGACAACAAGCACAAGGTACAGCAGAGAGCAAATTCTGACACCTTGATGTTAGTCCTCCATGCCAAAAAAGCAAGAGAATATAGTCAATATATAATACACAAAAACAGGAATGCATCCAATAAGATCAGGACAATTAATTTCAAACAGAAAAGTTGCAATTAATTCTTGATTGGGTCACTGCTATAATCAACATCCTAGGATGCTCTTACCAGCATATGCAGTTTAGCTAATTAGAGGATCTGCTAAATGTTACATAATGAGCATCTGCTAGATGTCCCCAAGTTACATTGCTTGTTAGCCATCTGAAATTCATCCTTCATCGAATCTTGGTCTATGTAAGTTATTCAAATTAATTTTTAAAACCTCCACTTGAGATCATGTTTTCAAGATCCAGCTCTTTGCTTAGATTGTTCGATGCAGTTATTGATACAGTGTGGGGATTTTTACCCAAAATACAAAAAATTAAACTTGCTGCTGCATATTATACATATCACTTACTTTGGAGGCATCAAGAACCATCAATACGATGTCAGAAGACTTCGCAACAGCAATAACCTGAGAGATTGCCATTAACATTCAGCTGAGCCCACAAATATGGAAAGTATATTCATGAAGCAAAATGGAGATCTAATCTAGCTTAGCAGATAAAAATTAAACGGAGAGCATGAGCTATCCTTCATGAAATTTACCTGCCGACCACGTCCCTTGCCTTCGGAAGCACCTTCTATAATTCCAGGAAGGTCCAACAACTGAATTTTTGCATCATTGTAATGTACAATTCCAGGAATGCAAGTAAGTGTTGTGAACTCATAAGATGCAGCTTCTGAATGTGTGCCGGTTAACAAAGTCAAAAGTGTCGACTTCCCCACACTACATATAAAACATCAGCAGAATTTTAGAACGTTTGCTTCCTAAAACATGCAGAAAAAAAAAGATCGTATCCGATAGTGACAATAGAAAACCTTGGAAATCCTATTAGAGCTACACGCCCATGTCCAAATTTTGTAACTTCAAAACCCTCTCCAGCTCCACTAGAACCCTGATAAAAAATTATCAAAGACAATCAGTAAATGGCCAGACTCTAACCAGCTACAGAACAAAGAAAATCTAGCAGAAGAGAAGGAAACCAACAAGAACAAATGACTGCAGAAAGTAAAGTTAATCGTGAAAGTGAATTCACTTTTGCTATGACCTCTATATTAAACTCATAAACAGTTTAAAAGAAAAAAAACCTTTGGGTTCTATCAATCCTCTCTACATGGAAGTCTGGCTTAGATAAACCTTAGTGATTCCGGATATATGTAGGTGAAACTGAAGAAAGAAATCATCATACTTTTGGAGGCTCCAGTAACTGCGTCCTTAGCTTCGCTATCTTTGCCTTGAGCTGACCAAGATGATACTCTACACATTAAAATCACAATATTAAATCGCACATTCCATAATGTATTCCACAAGAAAGGGAAAAAATAAAAGAAAAGGACAAAAAACAAAGAATAGGACTAAAAAATGCAATAACCAGCAGATTCTCGGAGTGCAAATGGACAATAATGCAAACCGACAACACAAAAAATTTAAGCCAACAAAGTTAAGAGACAAACCAGAAAACACGAAAAAGAAAGCGTAAGAACATAACCCGATGACATACACCATGTACTTTGATTAGACAGAGAATGGACGAAATTCCTCTTTCTTCTTAAGTCGGAATTCTTAAGTTCAATTTTTACGTAATCCGAAATTCATGCGCATCAACAAGGTTCAGGACGTACGCAATGGAGCAGAAAATACAAAACACCAACCTGTGGCCTTATTCTTCTGAGTCCGAGCCATCTCGGCTTCAATCTCTTTGATCTTCTCGATGATCCCCATTGCCGCTCAGAGTTCACAATCTGCGGAATCAAGCGAAACACGTGCTGAGTGATCGGAACATCGCAAGAGGCCGGGGAACAAACACAGCTATCAAAGCCGGAATCAATCATCACAAGACACTCCGTAAACGAAGGAACTGTCGACGGAGGAGGAAAGAACGAGCGACCATCGCGCATAGATCATCAAGCAAGCGAGGCTCGTACGATCCTCGGTCAGCTTATCATCAGTAAAGATCGATCGCCCGAGAGAATTCGGCATACCTCGAGTTCCTCTGCAGCCTCGGATTTTGCTCGCTAACGGGTGGAGTCGGCTTCACGAGCCCGGCGGAATCGGATCGCGGGGCGTCGTCTATGGAGTGAAACTCCGGGAACGGAGAGAGAGGGTGGCTCCGAGAGTGAAGATGGCGAAGGAGGAGAAGAAGCGCAGCACGGAACGTGGCAGCGCGAAATTGAACGAGCACGAGAGTGAACAGAGAGTCGTAGAAGTGAGCCGTGTCTAAATAAATTATGGACTCGTTTAACATTTACGTTATTTTGGACTTCATCATTTTAAGCCCATTAACTCAGCCCAATCAATAAATTGATTTATAATATATTTTGGTAAATTTGTCTTCATCAATAATAGAGTGTTTGCATGCTTAAGCCATGCAAAGCTAAACTCTCTCTTCTTCTTTTCGAATTTCTATCCAATATTAGAGATCTTAGAATATTAAAATAGCGTCTTCTGCTGATATTTTGCCTCGCCTTCATAATGATCTTGTGTATCAGAAACTGAGGCCGAAAGGCCTTATGCTTAAAATGAGAATTTAGCTTAATGCTAAAAGTTGGTCCAACAATGTAAGATCCAAGAGAGACATCACATTAAATTGATATTCTGAACATAGACCCTTCCATGGTATTAAAGGCAGATTTCGATAGAGCTAGATGTATGTTAAGGTCTTACGGAAGGGAGTTCCACACCACTTGAAAGAAGCTAAACCCGTCTATTCCTCTAAGGCTGCCCTCACTTTATAAAATCCCTTTGGGATATGAGAACCTTAGTTAATACCGGACCTAATTATGTGCATGAGTCCATCCCATCATTAAGGCGAGATCGGTTGAAAAATTTTGGGCCTCATCGGATTAAGAATAACCCATCGTACTTCACAAAACACCGCGCTTGTGTCTACATAAATTTACTTCATGATCATTTCCATTGAATGAAGAAAAAAATCATTCTACAATCGACATTATTTGTTTTCTTATCGCAGTACGGATCCTTGTCTAAAAAATCAAGATTTGAATGAACACTTTCTTACTCCTCCAATGAATTAAAAAAACGAACTGTGTACTCAAATTTAAGAAAAAGATTGTAACAGAAAGATAAAAATCGATTACCGCACTTACAATTAGGGAATTTCATCCAGTGTGGTTCGCAGGGGAAAATCGATGGTTACTTCTACATTTCACCTTTTTGACCTTCTTCTTTGGAAAATTTTCATATTTTCTCTATATGAAGCCAAATTGCATGAAAATGCCGAAGTACTCCATAGATACGAGCTTACATTAATGTAGATATTCTACTCCATAGATACGAGCTTACATTAATGTAGACATTCCAAGCTCTTCGGGTAAGTATCATCCGTCTGCTGTTCCCTCCTGAAGATGAATTTCTACATTACTCTGTCAATGAAACTGAACAGGCTAAGTGCAAAGCCATCAATCCCACAAATTGCCAATAAAACCCGTGCCCCGATTCATCCTCTGGTACCGTACCAGTGGTACTCAACGCGGACTAGGCTCAGAAATTGATCATCAAGAACGTTCCTTGCAGAACTAAGCTCGTCAGATTGGGTCCCCAAGAAGGAGAGAAATGATCATTACAGTCAAGAGCATAGCACTATTATCTAATGGCATACTAAGCCACAGCAATATAAAAGGTAAAATGCCTAGGTCTTACGAGTCTCTCAAGCTTAGCCTTAGTATTTTTGGCTCCCTTCTTCATACAGAATACAGATTTACAAGCATATCTAGCTCCGCAGATTAAATGTTACTATGATCACATGCGCCGATTACCATAATGGATGACGAAACCCTGTATCAGACTCGACATTTCGACCCACCAGGTGAATCTTGATCACTCATCTAAATCAGGAGACACCAACAGTTACATACTTACATCTGGCGATCCATCTGACTGCACTGGCTCAAAGTCTGAGAACTTGCTACTTCTTGGGGTGGTTTTTATTCAAAGTTAGACAAACTAAATCTGTTTATTTACAATGGCTACAACTACAAGTAACCTGATCTGGTTCCATTTACACTTCCACCACAACCCACTAACTTGCTCGTGCTCAGATTTGGTGATGCCTGAGCATGCAACTCGGCTAGTTCCCTGACCCGCAACAAGATCTGAGCTGGGATCGGCGCTGACAAATGTTTCCTTGGATTCATCTGGAGCATTTTCACACAAAACAAATGAGCCATTTGATAACCAAACTGTTTCTGGATGCAAGTAGACCAATAAAATGCCCACAGGTATGACTTGCTAAAACAAAGCATAAAGAAAGCAGGTCATATTGTAAAACAACCTGAAGTGGAAAACATAGCGAGCGAACTCAAATCCCCAATCTCCCATCCATGTGAGATATTGGGAAGACATGGAGAAAAATTTTCTTACCCCTTTATCTGTAGGTGCTGGTGCAAAGCTAGCCTTCAGCAAGTTTCTCCATTTGTCCTAGAGAACACATTCTTGTCTTAAGGGACCAAAAGAGGAGTGCCCTAGTTTTTAAACCAGACATACAAGAGTAGTAAACGAAATACCTTAAGATCAACAGAGGTACGGTATGAATAGGATGCAAAGGCAAGCCGTTTGATCTCAGACCATCTCCCAGCTCCATACTTTGAAACGCCTTCTACTAGTCTCATCACTTCTGCAAGAGTCCAAGCTCGATGGTGTTTCCTTCTTATTCCACCTTTTGCTGTTGGCACAGTAACTATATTGTCTTTCGACGCATCATCCGATGAATCTCCATGCTTCACCTCCAGATTCTGCTCAGGCTCAACTCTATCAATGGCTGTGCATTGGTTATCTTTCTCCACCAACTCAATACCCTGAATCAGGCCATTAAGACTCAAACTAGTGCATTTAACTAATTTGATTCTTCAAAAATCAAACCAAAATATGATCAGATCATCTCAACAAACAAATCGCACAGAAGGACTAATGAATGAATGCCAAAGTAAAAGATTTGCAACTCAAAAGGCCCTTCTCATTCATCTTGTTGAACCAAGAGAAACAGAACCACAATTTAAATTGACAGAACATTAATCTTACTACGGATCACAAGAATCCAAAGTTCTCTGAACTAGTTTTTGTCGAGTGAATAAATACTCTCACATAAAGAATTTGAGTCCCCTGGACACAAAACTTCCAAGGAAACAAAGACATGAAGAAGACTGACGTGTCTCAGGAGATTGTCTACTGCTCACACTTCCAGTTTTTCCATTATCATCTTACTATGCACCTCCAGCAATGTCAAATGTTGTCTACGACTTCTATCATCTTAATGTGAGGGAGACCACAGCCAAGACAAACTAAGACTCTGCATTTCATTGAATGATTCTCGAGAATAACATGCTAAGTTCTATGTATAAACATACTCAACCAGGAAGGCTATTTGATATTATTAACCTCCTGATCTCCTTTCTGGCTCGACCCCAGTCCCATTTTTCATGTTATTAACAGTTCAAAAGTTGAAGGTTGAGAAATGACATGGAAAAAATATTAAAGAATTGTATCAGTTGTGCCAACTTCCTTCTCACATACTGAGTCAAGCTTCCCCGTTATACCACAGGATCTACTTCATTACCGTCTTCCACAATTGAAAAACGAACTCCACACAGATGAGCATGAAATTAAATGTTCTCATGCAGATGAGCAACAACAACAACCAAAATCCACATAGAAAGAATCACTCAGAGATCGAGTAACAGAAAGTCTACTTCTCAAGATCAAATAATCAAAACAAAAAGTCTAATCTTACTTGGTGTTGTATCTTTTTAGCATCAGAACTGGTTCCAAGGGTCTTGCTCACCAATTTCCCAGACATGCCCCTACTACTACGATAAAATCCCTACCGAGTACAGGCAAAAGAAGCATCAGGGATTGCATCAATTAGAATAATTTCAATCCCTGCTAATGGCTCAATGTAAATGATAAGAATAGGTAGTAAAAGGTTCCCACTCAAAGATATTTTCCATTACTTCCTCTTATAAGCCTTTTGTACATTCTCAAATGAAATGTAATTCTATGAAGAATACACACACTAACACATAAGATATTAAGTGTACGATCCCAAAGATGTCATGCTCTGACTGTAACTGAAAAGAATAAGAGTCCGCTAATTACCACAAGAGCCATAATATCTTTACGGGGGCGGCTTCTTCTGACCCGAGAAACGCATGGAACCCGTAGACCGGCAAGATAATCCAGCCTTGTGACATAAGTTCTACTATTAGGAGAGACATTTTTGGCAGGTCTAGCAGCGGATTTTGGACAATCCCCTCCACAGCTTTTAGCTGGAATTACCGACCTCCCACTACGCTCCTGATGTTCAACTTCAGAAACTTCTTCGATATACCTTTTTGTAGGCTTCCGTAATCTCTTGACAGAGTTCTGCTCCTGACTTACAACTTCTGGCTGAGAATCCTCAATAGGCCCACAGTTTCTTAATCTCTTTCCAGATATTATTTGACAATCTTCCAACTGCTTTTTCTGAGAAGTGTCTGAGTCTGTGTGTTGGTCATTTATAGCCACAACATCCTGATCAATCGCAACAGCACAATCAAGATTGTTGGAGTTTTCTTCTTCGCTAAGTTTCAGTATTTGGTTATCTTTAATGACGAAACTTGTACTTGGAATATCACAAGAGTTGGTCAATCCCATGGCAATTCTTCTTTTAAGCCACGTCTTGTCTTTGGCAGTAGTCACTCGCCCAAAGGTAGCTCTAAAAGTTTCATGTAGTTCTCTGATGGATAGATTATCTAGGCAGATTTCTCCCTTTACTTTTGAAAAATCAGGCAGCAAGCTGGTAGCAGCACACATCGACTCACTTTCTCTTATTTGATCTGGAGATTTTGCACATTCTGCAGCTTCTACAGATTGTTTCATCTGATCGATGTCCAAACTTGGAGCTACAGGAGCAGCAGTTCCCTGCATTCAAATACCAAATAGGAGCTTCTAATCAATAGCTGGTAAAATATTTTCTTACAAAAATACCAGGGGCCCAATTTAAGTTTAGCTGGAAAACTATCAGAAGATCTGTTATGTAAGCAGACAATCCATTCCAGTAGGGTGGAAAAAGCATAGACTATAGTCAAGATACCACCAACATGAATCCAAATACACCAACTCAGAGAAACAGGGGTTGTCACACATTCAGAGAAATATGCGTCACAAGAAAAACCTCAGATAATAGACCCCACCCAAGGAGAGCTCTATGTCTATATGCTGTCAAAAGAATAATTATCATTCTAATAGGACATAAACTGTATTTGCTCAACAAGCACAATGAGATTACAGTAAGAAACTCAGTAGTGGCCTCTAAATATGCAAACAATCACATTGAGTATCATAGAGCTGTATTTAACATTAACATTCCAGCTTCAACGTCGACCATTTGCTGTGAAAGAGAGAAAACTAGTAGCAGGCACCACACGCTATGAAATGGAATTAGAGGAATATAACATCTGGAAAAATATGATGATCATTAACCATCTCAATTAACTAGTGGCATACTTTTGGAGGATGCACAAAATACTGATGACATATTAAAGTGACTTAGTAGTATTACACTGCTCCTTCCAGTCTCTGATCGCACAATCTGTAATAGAAAAGGAAAAATCAAACGAATCAGTACCTGAATTGGTGCTTCCAAATTCTCTGCATCAGCATACACATCCTCAAACTTGGAAAAACCTGGGAAAACAACCTTTGAGATGGAATAGAACCAACTACATATGCTAAAAACATGACGTTCTGATATTAATATCCGATCATGTCTAACTAGATGTTAACTATCCAGTAAGTTGCAGAAGCACACATTAAGAAAAAACCACTGCAATAAAAAAAGAAAGTTACATGCCATTGTGAATTTCAGGTTTAGAAAATAAGCAACATTACCTACTAATACCATTTTAAAAGGAAAAAAAAATGAAAAATGAAATTCTTTCAATTTGTTAAGAACTATTACATCATAAATGCCAAACCAAAAAGAAGGCAAAAAGCAAGAAGGACGAATGAAGCTTCCCATATTCAGTGAAATTGACTAATTCATCGCACAATGAGTATATGGGGAAGAAAAGGATGAAGGGAATTCCAAACACACATTCAGGCGCTAGACACACAACTTTTCTATTTTAAATCATGCAGAGCAGATAATTTTTTAAAGTATTTATCTTGAGCTACAAAGAAGCAATGGGGTTTTGGATGCCAGAAAAGTCTTCAACGCTCTGTTGACTGTGTTGGTGGTGAAGACAATATCAACAAATGGCTACAAACCTGACAGCTCTGACAGAGATTTGCCGGAGGAAGAATCCTCAATAGAAATTCCCACGGCCTGCCCAGACTCTGCAACAATGTCATCTTTGAGCAGATCCACAACCTCCATGATTTCATCATCTGTTGCAGGCACTAGTGTCCCATCACCTTCCACCTAAGTCAAGTAAACTAATGATAAGAATAACTGAAGGAAAGGTTGAGTTGTCAATGGAGTAGAGAAACGAAAATCTTGGGAAAAGATTTGGTGAGAGCTATACAACACGATACCCACACAAGGTAATCTTGTTCCACCTCCTGTCTTCCATCAAAAGGAATTGTTTCATGGACAAAGAAAACCAAATATACTCCATAGAGGTCACCTGCATTCCTACCGTTGGATAATTTGCCTATAAAAGTATGATTGGAATTCCTGCCAAAATTATCTCAGTTGAACAATTTTCCACAGTTTCTGATTAATCTCATCGCTTATGCATTTTAAGTTTGTGCAGAACCAGATTGAATAACTTCATTCCATTCCTAAAACAAAGTCCTATGAAACTTTTCAAAGGTCTGGTTAGGCGTATTCTTGATCAGATACTTGACAATCATTACAGATAATAAGTTTGAAGCAGAAGAAGTTTTGCTGCACAAGATAAACAATGGAAAGAAAAGTAAATCCTTAAATCTCCAAATGTAACGATCCAGGTCAGAAAATTCGATTTGATAGTTTCCTTGTAGAATTTGGTTTGAAAAGAAGAAAAGGAATTCTTTTAATTCAATATTGACGTGCCAACTGATGACTCCATATGGCATCTTTATTTCATGTTCGAATCTGTAATTGACAATATGTGGATACAGTTCACAAAGATAAGACAGAAAAAGTATTTTGAAAGCAAATGAATAGCAAAGCAAACTAAACTTACATTCTGGTCAGTTTTGTTTGTCGGTTTCTCAACTTCTGTCTAATGTGGTTCTGGTTTGATTATTCCTCTAAACAAAAATAGGGTGTGCACCCCTCACTAGTCAGTCTTGGCAGATCAGAGATACTATTGGCAATTACCACCACTATACCAGTACAACCCAAATATGATGATGGTTTTATCCTCAGTATACCAGTCGTGGATGATAGTAACAAAATATGATTTTAAATGACCAAGCATCCATTCAAATGTCTACTTCGAATGCATCGATTATAATAGCCATTCGCTCCTCTAGTTTAGGAATCAAGAAACCAAATTCTGAGCATATAATTGCTTCCTTTCTCATGGACATGTCAGTCGAGATATTTAACTGCACTAGATTAGCCTTCTAAATCAACTAAATCAATTTCCATTCACAAATACGATAAACTTTAACCTGAAAAGGGATGCTAAACATAAATCTAAGAAAACAGCTGTAAATAACAAACTCAGCCAATATGTAAACAGAGCCGATAAGAGGCCAGCTTTGCTACACTGAATTATATTTTGTTTTTTATGGATTACAATAGTTAATCAAAGGTCATTGCTATCGTGTCCCCATCTACTTCTGCAGACATGCAATGTCTAATGAGAGTAGACAAGTCTAGCCAGTTAATGCATTGAGATGGCATATACTCCTAGCACAGCATATCTGCAACTCTACTTAGCATTTCCATCTAAGACATCCGATAGAGAGTACCAGACAGTCTAACATTACCGCAGGCATTCGCATGGTAACATTGGTCAAATAATCAAACACAATACCCAAACACCAAGTGCAGCCACAAATATGACAACTTGTAGAAAAATATCTAACATGAGGATGGAAAGGAGATCAATTACCCGGACAAGCTTATAGACAACTGGGTCTGAAATCTGCTTCGTGGGTGAAGTCGAGGGGGAGGTCTTCCCAACCCCACCATCCTCGAACATGGCTTCATCAACCCGCTCAGCTCCGGCCACTGTTTCCATGGAAAATCCACCACATGCAACTCAAATACACTAACTGGAAGCTCAAAAATTGCCAAAGAAGAAAAAGTAAGAACATTTTCCCCCAAAGTTAAAAAATTTAAGATAGAAACTAAGCTATTAAAATCTTCCTTCTCTACTGAACATGGAAATTTCTTCCATGCATCAAACTCAAATAATTTCATGCTACTCAAATACACTAACTGGAAGCTCAAAAATTGCCAAAGAAGAAAAAGTAAGAACATTTCCCCTCAAAGTTCAGAAATTTAAGATAGAGACTAAGCGATTGAAATCATCCTTCTCAACCGAACACAGAAATTCTTCCCATGCATCAAACTCAAATAATTTGGCCCCCGATCATCAATTCAAGCAATCGCTAAAAACCTACACCAAATTAAACAGCACGCACGGCCAATCACCAACGCCCTAAAGAAACGCATATTCTCCCCCATTCGACAGATAAGCAAAACATGCACGAGCCTCCTCGCACACATTGCAAGATCAAATCCCGAAATACAAACCGAGCCAATCCCGATAAGCGGAAAGGCGAAACCCATGCGAAGCATCGATCGACACTCGCCAGTGCAATTGGACTCAAGAAGCGACTGACAGACATTCGATAGCGAGAGCCGGAGGAAACTCCGCGACTCACCATAGGAGGGACCGGCGTCGCTGAGGCGGCCCGACCGAGCTCTACTCAGCCACTGAGGAAAGCAACTGAGCTTCGCGAACAGAGACGAGTCGAGACGAGCTGAGTTGGTGACTCGGGAGGCCCGTCCACGCGGAGGAAGTGGAGAGAGAGAAAGAGAGAGACTTGATTGACAAGGAAATGGAATTTGCCGGGAGATATCGCGACTCCCCTTTTTCCTCTTCGCTGTTTCGGGCTTCTCCTTTTTCTTTTTTCTCTTCTAATTTTTTTTTCCTCTTTTTTTTTTTTTGGGTTCTTTGTTTGGTTCTTGCTTTTGTAGTACGCTGGGTCTATATCGTCGCGCACACTTCCGGACTCGAAAGCGCCTCTCAACTGCAGTTCTGTAATCCCGCTTGAAATCCGCGTTAGTTGGTGCGGGATCGCACGGGCTGCGGAGTCAATGGATCGTCAGGTCTTCCGATTTCGACATTCGTTTAACGAGTTGAGATGAGGACCTCGGATTAGATTTTGCTGTATGAAACCGGTTCGAGATGGATCGAGCGATCCGAACCGTCCATAGTGCACCGAGTAGGTGTCGTTAGCAATGCTTTCTAGTGATGCCGAGCCGACAGGAGAGAAAGTTATCACGTGGGCCGGATGCATGCGCTCCAATTTTAGGATTGATAAGGAACGTCAGGTACACCATACGAGTTTTCTCCTACCGGGGATGATGCTGAACCGGAGGCTAAGATCCGAGCTAAGAGATGCAAGGAACGAGTTCAGCAGGGCCAGAAAAGGGAAGGAAACAGGGACTGTGGATTGAATTTAGCCCAGAAATGGTAGCCATCACTGTGATGTGTGCAGAGACGTCAACCATCGTCCAGAGGAACTGCTGCTGTGAATGCAGCAGAGCTCATATACAAATCGTTCCACAATTAAAAACACTGAAGCGGTATGTTGGCCTCGATCATGCTAAACAAGTGCACTGGGTTCAAGCTTTTCCCTTCCGCGGGAGGATGTCGCCTTGCGGAGCCCCACGGTCTCGTCAGAGGATTTGCTACGCCTTTGAATCTATCTTCGAATATCACAGGCCCCCTTGGCACATGGACCCTCCGAGACTCTGCTCATAGTAAGCTGCGAGGAGCAACAAATGGGGTTAATCCTCGATGTCGTGTTTCTGCAGCAGAATGCGTGTGTATGGTTTAAAAACACAGTAGCAAATGATGGCGGATGCAGAATAAAGACTGAGAAATTTCCGCAGATATATCCACCGACGAAAAGAATTTAGAAGGGTTGGGCAAATCATCAAAGTTCCAGCATCTGCAGACGATTCCTAGGCCTTAAGTTATGTCATCTGCGACCGGTTATCAGCACCAAAAAGATTTCGCGTTGGCTGCAAAAAGGCAACCCGTTCTACCCTTTAGAAAATTTAAGGGATCAAAGCCGTACTCGAGTAAAATTCACAGAAGCGACAATTAGGACGATGTTGGAGTTTCCGAACTCCGAGAACTGAATGAGCCGTTCAGAGAGACTAACTAACTCCATCGAATCAATGTGAGCATTCTTGAGATCCTCTCAACCATGGTCATTAGGGATGAGAGGACTTACAAATTTCGAATGCTAAAGAGCTAAACTTCTCAGAAAAAACACCATTTCGTATCCACCACACGAAGAACCCATGATGTTCATCTTTAACACCTTCTCAAATTAAAAGGTCTTCAGTTTAGATCCATGTTAGAACTAGCAGCAAAATCAAGACGCAGCTAAACGGAAAGAAGATCCCGACATATTGCATGAATTCGCCTCACTAAAGTTCATCTTTTGGAAACTGTAAAGAATACACATGCTCATTCATCAGTAGGTTCATGTCTTTTCTTCATCAGGATCTCAGTCCGAACCGTGTTTAAACAGAAGTTCCGTCTTTTACAGTTGCATGTAAGCAAAATCTCCAACTACAGATCACCGATCCGTTCTTGCTTTCTGGGTTCTACTGAATGTCCCACCAGACACACGTACATGCAGTCAAAACGCGAGCTTAAAAAAGAAGCTAAGCAGCAACCGATCTGTAGTTCCAGTTCGATTAAACTAAACAAAACGAAAAGGGTCATCGAACTGCAACGCGCGAAGGCGATGGTACGATGAACGGGGACCATGGTAACTCGAGATCGAGCTGTACTCACTCATCGTAGCGGCAAATCGACTGAGGAAGACGGCTTCAAGAACTGCAAGAACGGAGAGAGCGCCGCGAGCAATTACAGGGGCGAGGCCATGAATAGGAATTGGAGAGTGAGAAAAGGAAAAAGCTCGAGAGGATGGGGATGGGATGGGGAGAGGGAGCATCTTTGTGGTGGAAATTGGGAGGGGGGTAATATGGTCCGCTGCCTAGAATCCAAGGTGAGCAACCGGACAGGGCCTACGGGGTTGGTGGCCGATGGCTTCGGTTCTGTCCTAACGATGAAAAAAGTGCTTAGCAAATAGAAAATATAGATGAAAAAACTTACTTTTTAATTTCGCCAAAAATAATGACGTGAAAAATGCTTTTCAAAAATAATTATTAATATTGCTCGAAATAATTAATAAACATGTTATCATTATCGATAGTAATTTATATATAAATATCTCCATAAAACGATGAGATATTTTTTATTCATTTATATTTTATGAAGAATATAAACAATTATTTTTAACAAGATATTTTCATATCATTCAATTTTCACGGAAGAAATGGATCATAATTTAACGTGAAATCATGGATCAAGTCAATTTGGACTGTGGTACATGTGGGTTTTATTTGATTTTTGAATAGTTTTTGATCAATAGGATTTTGCATATTATGTGATAACATTGAGTTTCATAAGGGATTTTTCACAGTGTTCCAACATTAGTACAAATCGATTGATCAAGGAGGACCAATATTGCATGTTTTCAATGCATGCAAGTCAAATTGGCATCCATTGTCGGATTATAATATATATCCATCCTTAGGGCTTACATCATCTTTTGATTGTTTCAAAGTGAATAAGTCTTTTTTTCTTTTAGTAGAATATATTTTTTATTGCGTTTATGTCATGTGATGGGGATGTGTGGAAAAGCAAGTCCAACAAAACTTATTTATTGGGCAGCATGTCATCTAATAACATAATTGAACGAATCACATCAAGTCAATGATATATATTATATCTAAAATACTCTCTACTTAGAATGGGTCATTCTTTAAAAATGACAAAAAAAGATCTCCGATATTTTTTATTTATGTGAAGCATCACTTGTATGTACTATTCAATAAGCAAAGCCGCCCAAGATAATCACCATATATAATTACTTTTGCACTTTAAAAGTTATGTACATAGCGTAGAATGATTCGACATATTAGCATTTACGTACTTTCTAACAATTTAAGAGCGTTCGACAATAGATAAAATCATATTCGAGATGTCAACGGAGAAAGCCAAAGATGTTCAAAGGAAAAGTCACATCATATGGGGCAAAAAATGGGAACTATTTGAGAATTTGGACAAGACATATGGTTCTGTATTTGACCGTTTCATATAGACGTTGGCAATAAATAAATAAAAATGCGACTAATAAATTTCTTGTCTAGTAAAGTGTTAGGTAACTTACTATCTCTTGTACGAAATTGTCGACGTTTATTTGATTGTTTATACCAAGAATTTCATAAATCATCATCTTCTTTTGCAAAACCTCAAAACGGTTAAAATTATCGAATTTTTCTATGAAATTACTGATCCTAATATGAGCTAGTTATAATTTTTTCCAATTAAGTTATAACTAATTGTAGATAACCGACGTACTAATATATGTTTGGTCAATTCTAAATTATCCGCTTTCCTAATGACATGAAAATTGATCGGTTTTATTCGTGTCAACCACCAACTTCTATCTCTTATGAAAGCTATAGCTAGTTTTCCATCATTAACTCCCGTTTGATCACCAACTAGCGTTGGTTAGGTCATTTTCGAATAACCAACCTTTCCAAAAACTCACCAACTTTCATGGAATTTGCCAATTCTTAGATGAAGTTACCATTACTAATTATATTTGAATTACTTAGAAAACTTATTTTCAACAAAATTGCCCAACGGGATTTTAACAATTCTCATTTGCACTGCGGTTCATTTAATCTGCTCCAAATTATCAACTTAAAAGAATGAGATGGGCCATGATGGTTGGGAAACTTTCCAGTTATAGACAAATGGTTATCTTATCTTAAAGCAATGATTCTAGATCGAAGTTTTCAACTTCAAAGTTGAGTGAAATAAAAAAAACAAGAGACACTGTGAGAGACCAACCCTTCATCTTAACATGTGAAACCAAGTTCTTGTAGGTCCTAGACAAAGTGCCCAATCACATAAATCACGACAGATTAAAAATATTCTAAACAATTACGTAATAAAATGTCTTTATAGAGGAATTGCGATAGAACGAACTTGAATATGACACGATGTTCCTTAGGATATCTCAAGGAGAGATTTCTAGAAAAACCCGGATGCCTATCTTCTAGTTATAGAGATCTAAATACAGGGCAATAGTGTCGCGAGATGTGGAAGTTGCACTGATGATTCGTAAGCAAGCGCGCATCCGAAAGCAAAATGATATCAGGCCGAAGACATGGAGTGGAAGTAGACTCCGTAATGTCTCATCTATCAATCCATGGACGCAAAAGTTTAAGGGGTCATGTGAAAAGGGGAGCGAGAAGAAATCTCTAGCGCCGGTCACTTTCAAGTTTCAACAACAAAGCATGGAGTCCCAACTTTCCTTCACGACGCTGTCCTAGAAACATCTCCATTTTTAGACGCTACATGGGTTCCTGCTTTTCACACGTTCTTCCGAGGAGGAAGATTTCAGGTGGTCCAAACAAGATCTCCGAAAGTCATTTCTCAGAATCCATACGACCCATGAAGCAAGCAACAGAGAGAAAGAGAGATCTTCACATTTTAGCATGCTGAAACACGTGGTCCGAGGTACTAGTTCATACCATGACCGGATTATGTAATTGCTGCTTTCCCCACAAGTTCTCCCGTTAAAAGGGTCTCCGAAAGCAGTAGTCGTTCTGGCAAGATTTAAAAAGGGAGATTCGATCAATACATCCCAGAAAATATTGCCCCAGCTGAGCATGTTTGTTATAAGTTCGGTTCGTGCTGACTTCTTGAACACTCGTACCAACAATCACATCGACAATTCACAAATCAAGCCGCCCGGATAACAGCGCAATTAGCTGCGTTGTTTGACAATATCAGAAGCTTCTGATGCACCATAGACTGAGATATCGTGAAATAATATTCTAATGACCATTTTATGCCACCCGATTCCACAAAAGAACGTATATCCTATGCTCACATGTTTCCAGTACTTTGATTAATATATTCTAGGTATCCTTGACTTCCAACAACACCAGGAACATTGCATAATGTTACTGCGGCCGATAATTTTATTAGTAAGCTTCCAACACAAAACTTTGAATTGTCTGACAAAATCCCATGATTGCACTGTAGAAACCAAAGGTTAACAGCATCTCACTTTTTCTAACCAATAAAAAGCAACTGACTGTAAAAGAATATATATCACACGTCTGCAGAGATGTGATCAGACATGCATTCCCAGAGTCAGCAGATCAATAGCACAAAGTCATCTTGCTACACAAATTCAGATGACCATCTTCCAAGAACAGCTTGGCAAGTATGCCAACTTTGAATAAGACACTTGCTGTTGCAACATTCATCATAATGGTCTTCCACCCACTCTTTTTGTAAATGCAAGTTAAATTGAATAGAGTAATTGAATTCCAGTTAATTTCATCCCATGATCAACTGCAAGCCTTTCCTTACATGCCATCAAATCTGGAGGACAGTTTAGCATACAGAAAACCTTTTACCCTATTCCTACAGCTAACAAATAGGTCTACTACTTGAAGAAAACTGATGAGCAGTTATAAGAATATTGAAAGTAGTAAAATTAAAATACAACTAAAGCGAATGTGCAAAGAAGAAAACCGTGTCCCTGCTATCTGAGACAAATTTCAAGACAAAGGGTAACTACAGGATAAATGAGAATCTAACATACGGCACATAACTCAAGTCAAGCTTCTGTTTTTTAGCCCAAGCATCTTCAGCAAGGGCTTAACGAATCCATGGGGAGTGCATGTTTAACACAAGCCTGGACATATATAGGGCTGAAGAAATCATGCACATGCAAAGTGGAAAAGAAAGAAAACCATGCCAGGGTCAGACGAACAGCATAGACCAAAACCATTCCTGTAATCATCAATCAGCATATTCACATCATGGGGATTTCATTTCACACAACAAAAGGCAGGTTGAGAATTCAGATCGATATCTCATACCAACCAAATTAATAGAGAAGTGATCAAGATCAATTAAGACTTCATAACCAAAAAATTGAGTGAAGCTAAATTGCTTAAGTACTGATTGGCTTCAAGTGCAGGTCAAGTGACCAAGCAGTAATCCGTCAGATACCGTGCCACAAGGCTACGATCCTCAGAACCAAACTCCATCTTTAAGCACCAGGCCATGTGTAACCCACACTGAAGTCTCAACTACCTCCAATAGGGATCCAAGCCCCATATCTTACAATTAGGAAAATAACATAAAACTCAAGACTGGCTATCCAAAATTGGAAGAAATGATATGAACCTCCATATTGAAATACTATAAGATGAATTTCATTGATTACAATTACAGATTCGCATGACTGTCATGTTTTTATTCAATTAATGACAGGTAAATAAAGAGAAAGAGACTGGAGTTCTCGTGGATTAACCAATCCAACATTTTGATGCATCCTTCCCTGTTCATTGCATGGTCTACTCTATGGTGAAAGATTTAAATGATGGGAATCTTCCCTTCACTAGTTACCCAGATCTAATTCTCTTCTGAATGGATTTACCATCTGATCTAGATTCCCCCTCGGAGGAAGCTTCCACAGACCTAGTAAATGAGCTGGAGAGATCAGCATAGAGGTCAACCACTCTTCTGATATTGTTATTCAGCTCTCTAATCAGACCTACATTCCTGCTCAAGTTATCCGGGATCTTCGACTCGTGATTTAGGTTAATCTCATTGATCAGCACCTATTCTGATCCAATATGCGCTGAACCTGCAGAAAGCTCTTTTGGAACATCTGCAACATCTTGGCATCAACCGGTGTTCCATTACCTATGCCTGAAAAAATGTCACCTTCCATTTCAGTTGTTCTCAAACTGGATCAATTTTACAACAACACCTGAAACAAAGACGATATGAAGAGTAAGAGCACCCAAAAAAAAAACCCTCAAAGCAAGGCAAATATCACAATCTCAAGCCCCAAATATTGATAAAGATGAAGTTCTCAACCGTTTTGTGGATACTGAAAAAAGTTGCAACTTCAAGAACTATATTAAATCTTCACTATGCCACACCACAATATAGAGAAGCTTTTACGAATCTTTCCTACTTTTACCAGTCCTGCAATTCAGCTGCTCTCTTGATTCCATTCACCCACTTGCTAGAAAATCAATGGTACATAAGGGTGGGCAAAACAGACAGTCTAATGAACTCAAATGACTTCAACTTTTCTGTTTCCTTGCTGTACAAAAAAGTGAAATGAATAAAAAACAAACCCGACTTGATAAAAGCAGACACAGAGCCTCTATGCAATTGGCACCAATGCCCAAGAAAGAAAATCTCCAGCTTTCAAGGTGAAGGTTACATTTTTCTGCTCTCGTGTCTCATTTTCCTTCATAATTAATTTAAAGGATGGAAAAAAGCAAAGGTATCAAGAGGCAAAAAGAAAGAAAGAAAAAAAAAAAAAACGAAAAGTTGAGGCCTGCGAATCATAACCCCTTTCTTTCTCCTTAATTTATATATACCACCACCCAAAGGAACCTTCCAACTATTTTCCCTCAAAACCCATGCCGAGTCCTTTTCTCGGAGTGACGAATTTTCATCAGCCGTAGATCCCAAAGAAAAAGGCAAGTCGTCGTCAAGCTTTGACGAACTCACAAAGAAACTGATAACCCCCAAGAGAAACTAAAGAGGACCTGCAAATTACGCAATCGAGAATTCACGAAGAGCGCGGAGACGCAGACCAAAGTAATCAGCAGCCACGATACATCGCAAACAAGCTGCGAACTTGCGAAACGGGGGAGACCCAAAAGCAAGATCCCTGCGGTCGAGCTCGTCAAATGAGAGGAACCCAGAGAAGCACCGCGGCAGTAGAGTCGATAAGAGCGACGAATTAGATTGGACTCCACGAACGCCAGCACGCTTGCCTTGACCTCGGTAACTGCGTCCTCGTAGCCCTGCGACATTGTCGGCGACGATTCGAGGAGGGAGAAAGTCAATGCATCCGATGGTCCCTGCGGATTTTCCCGATAAAGAGAGAGAGAAGAGAGAGGAGAACTGGGTGGGAAATCAAGCGCAGGGTCATAAAATCCACAAATGGAACTTGTAGAGAGAGAAAGAGAGAGAGAGAGAGAGAGGAGATTTCGACGACCCTCGCTCGTTTTGGTCGGAGACCGAAATCCACTGGTTCGGACCTGCTTTACTCTTTTTTCAGCCCATTTTGCACCGTCAGCAGCATTAGCCGGATCTTGTTAAGAAAATCATTTTTATTTTTCTAAACATTGATTATGCTTATTAAAAATATATACATCGTATTATATTCGATTCCTTGACAGGTATCTTGAAAGCACTTTCCGACAAAACCCATCTCATGTTAGTAAAATATATTTATTTTTGAAATTGAATAGGACAAAATTAAGAAAAATCATTATGGGAAGCGGCGACTATGAATTTAACAATGACTTTTGTTATTGATTAGTATGTAATTACTTATCTTTTTGATTAATTTATAGGAAAAGAGAACATGAGAGCAAAATATAGGTGTTGGTGTGTTTATTGGCAAAAGCCAGCTTGAATACACAAGATGAGCCAAAGAGCTCATATAAAGTTCAACACGCTGGTTCTGAAATGGTCTACTTTAGCAATCCATATAATCAAGTTGTAAGCCACTCAATTCATCCATGCATATCCAATGGGCTTATGAGGAAATTCAATTCACCTCAATCCACCATACGTTTATACATATCTATCCAGAGTTTAAGTAAGATCTTGATTCAATTCTTTTTTGATTTTCTAATAAAACGATGCTAGTATTCACAGTTAGAGTGGTTGATTCCAAGGTAAGCCGGTTCTTAGTTTGTGGAATTGGAAACAACCCATTTGGTCCTAGACCCACCCGAGACCTACCCATCTCTCTCTATCCCATAGATAGGTCACTCTCTCTATCCTATAAATATGTACCGATATGTTTCGTACCATTCAATCTAAAAGAACGAAAGGTTTACAAGAAATTCAGTCACCAAAATTACCGGAGTGTGGCCCTCAGAGAAGATTTGATTAAGCGCCCATATGTAAACCCATATGCAAGACCACTGTATTTACTCTATAAACCTATATGCAAGATCATTGTATTTACTCATACCTTTCAGCTTTCTAAACAATCACCCCCAAAGTGCCAAACACCAACAAGCAAATTATATTACAGATTTTATGAAATCATTACTAATTATTTAAAAAATTTAAACTATTAGATGAATGCGTTACTTAATATTTAATTACTTTAACACTTTCTCCCATATAGTTTGGTCTTTTTACCTAGTGCTAAATGTGAAAATTTAACTAGGGAGGCAAATGATTTAGTTTTCATTCCATATGAGATTGTTTAGGACTATTATCAATTATTTTAAAATTTTAAATTATTAAATGAATGTATTATTTAATATTTAGTTCCTTCAACACTATGCTTGCTAGGACAGACAAAATGTCCAAGTGGATAGATTATTCCTAGCTAACCATAGTTAGTTCACCATATGTTGCTTCATATTACGAAATTATGACTTGAGCGTGAGGGAGGCATTGAGTTGTGAGAGAGGCATGAGCACTGTGTGATTGATATCGAGAGATGTAAGCGACAAGTGTGCATGACTGAGTTTAAGCGAGAAAAGAATGTGCATTCAGCTTTTGGAAAATTGGACTAATAAGAATTAAAAAAAAAAGTATGGTCTTGATGGTTCGATTCCATACTTGTAACTAGATCAATATTAACAATTCCAAATTTTATGAATAAGAATCAGATTAGTTCCGTGGGAATTGTCCAAACCAATCGATTTGATTTGACTTTTTCTCTCATCCCTATTCACGATCACAATTACATCACTCTAATTAGTCAATAGTTTTTGTTTTTATTTTAGGTTTCTTTTATATCATGAAAAATAAATGATTTAAAAAATATATTTTTAAAATGATCATTGTATTGCATGTAAAAACAAATAAATCAAAAATATTTTTAGTATTTATATCGATAATGAAAAAATTCTTTAAATTAATTACTTCAAGTGAAATGATTATTTTTAGAAAAATAATTTTCAAATGTTTCGTTACAAACGAAGTCTAGAAAATATCCGTAGTTCGTCTCCCTAAAAAAAAAAAAAAAAAAAAAAAAAAAAAGGTCCGGGAGTTTAATTCATCTCGACCCGTCGTGCACGTGTGCTCGAGTATCTTGAGCTCGGGGCCCACCTCGAAAAATGTCATAGGTTCAGCTCGAGCGGAGCGGTTTCGAATCCCGGACCTCGACCCGGACCTCTCCCTCTTCCGCTGCCACCGCCACCACCGCCACGCCTCCGCGAATTTGCCCGGGAAAACAACTTTCTCTCTCATCGCCGCCGAACGCCGCACGAACACACACTCTCTCTCCAACACTCTCCGCATGCTCTCTCCATCTCCTCCCTCATGGACTCCGTCACCTCCTCCGCGCTCGAGGAAATCTGCTCCGCCGGCGCCGCCGGCCTCTCCCTCCCCATCCTCTGGTCCAGGCTCGCCCCGGCCCTCGCCTCCGGCGGCCTCGACCTCTCGCCGGGCGTCAAGGGAGCCATCTGGACCGGCCTGCTGAAGAACCCTAACCTCGAGTTCCGCGCCTGGGGCCGCGCCCTCGGGCCGGCCGACGGGACGATCCAGCGGCTCGAGGACGCGGAGAAGGCGGATTTGAAGGTCGCCGCCAGCGAGAGCTTGCGGGACGTCTTCGTCGGGCTCTACGACGCTCAGCTCGCCACGACGAACATCAAGGGCAATCAGCGCCGGGTCCTCGAGCGTTTGGCTCTCGGGAGGTGAGTCTCGCTACAAGTTATCTGTTAGTTCTTTATCTTTTAGCTCTTCTTGCGCGGCTATATAAGCGCATTGGCTAATGCATATGGTACGCAAATGTGTGTGCACATCACGAAGTTGCGGCAGTTGTGTAAATGGCGCATCTTTTGTTCAAATCAAGGACAAGGGCGTTAGAAGTTCTACAACTTATGCTCAAAGTGCATTTATTTCTTAAAACAGTGCAATGAAGTCCTATAAGTTGAAAAACTTGTGTGAAAGTCTCTCAATTAGTTCCGCTTATCTTATATGAAGAAAAAAATCCTACATGGCTTAGTTTAATCGTCTATCTCTCACACATGGCTATTAGAACTATGGCTTCCAAGTACCCACCAAAATGGTGCCGTTTCTTATATATTTGTTTGAAGCACCACCGTGTTGCTCAATTGGACATGTACATTTGCTTGCCTATTCATGTCAAAAGTACCCAATTGCCATTTGGCTTATCACTGATAGTTTGGGTTATTTGAGGCAAACATAAGCAAATTAGCTCTGAATTGACTTCACTAGAAGCTATGCCAACTATTTGCCTTATGTTTCTTATACTCACCATGCCCTCTTTGGGTAAAAGAGAAGGCCCAAAGACCGTATATCAACTCAAAATAATATTATGCAGTGTAAAAACTTTTACTTAATCACCAAATAGCATATGGATCAAATCTGTAAATGGAAAATCTAAATGTCATGTCGCATATCAGAGTTCAAAGCAAAATTTGCTATCCAATCTGTGCAAGAATTGCCTTCTCCGTACACATGAGAAAGCCTTATGTGATTGGAATGCTAAACCAGATCTTGGATATGAGGAATAAGACTATCTGCAAAAGAAATTTACTTAAATCTCATAGTCCAATTTTGGGCAGAATTGAACTTCACGGAAGACGGGCGTTTTGAAGAATTAGTTTGACAATGACATCATTTCATGGACATTAATTTCAGCAAAGAAGATGCTTTCCCTCAGTCAATCTCGAGTTTGCCTGAGAAATGATTAAAATAAGCCATTCAGTTCGGAAAAACAGATGGAGCTAATGAGGGATTTGATTGCACAATTTTCACAAGCTTTAGAACATGAAAACACTATTGGAAATCTTTTAGGACTTGGTTGCACTTGGGTGTGAGCTTTAGGATTTTTGATGTACCTGTCCTATTGGTCATTAACAGTTCCTGATGTTTGCTAGTTGCAATGGCTGTGCTCAGGATGAAGGGAGTGACTCAGAGTCAACTTTGTAAGGAATTCGGCATGGGCGGGAAGTACATGTTCTATATACTAAAAAGTCTCGAGTCTCGAGGCTTAATTATGAAGCATTCGGCTCTCGTACGAACTAATGAACCTGGTGCTGGGGGAGAGTCTAGAAACAGTTCAAGTGTGACGACTAATGTGTTATACTTGTATAGATATGCAAAGCAATTAGGACTGCAACAAAAGTTTGAAATTACCAAGGATGAGGAGCAGACTTATGAGGGTTTTGAGGATTCTAGTGAAATTTACGTGAGTGAAGAATGTTTGCCTGGAGATTATGCTAAAGAAAATGTGGTTGTGAAGGATTATCTACCAGCAATGAAAGCTATATGTGACAAACTTGAAGCCACAGAAGGCAAGGTGTGTCATATCTGAAGTTTTGTCGCAGAAGTTTATTTACCCAATTTCTTTTCATATTACATACTTTCACACTAATTTCGATTGTATCGGACCTTCTTTTATTCAAGGTTCTTGTCGTCTCAGATGTCAAGCAGCATCTTGGTTATCATGGAGCACCTTCAGCCCATAAGGCTTGGAGAAATGTAAATTTACAACCACTGTCACGCTTATCATTGCTACTTGAACGAAGTTACTTGTGATGATGGCGGTGGTAAAATTCTTCTAATATTTCTGAAGTTCTTGTTCTCAGATTTGTCGGCGATTGAAGGATGCTCATTTGGTGGAGGAATTTGAGGCGAAAGTGAATGGGAAGGTGATAATGAAGCATCTAAGTTGGACTGCACTTCCATTGACTGTGTTTGCTCAAACGTGATACACACACACACACACATACATTTTCCAATGTTTGCTTGAAGGCAAGATGTTAGCTTGGTTTGTTGCTGGGAGTAAGTTGTTCCGCATGTTTTAGTTTTACCATTCTACTAGCAAAGATATATGCATATGTTTTTACAAGCTATTGATTGAATGATCTAAGTTGGATTTCTATTGCTTTTCATGCCTGTTCCTCTTCCAGCTTTAATTTTGAGGTTGGCATAAAGGTCAACATTGCAAAGTTCTCTCTCTTTTCTTTTGTTAGTGCAAGTATCCATGAAATGTAACTTGATGAATAATTTCAAACTGTCTTTTGCAGGTTCAAAAATGCTTACGGTTGCTGAAGAATTTCCCTCTGGAAAATATTGAGCCTCAACCCCTAGGAAGTGGAAAGAGTGATCCGGGTGAGGAGTTTCTGAACTTTGGGAGGAGATCTCTTGTTACTGAGCAAACTGCAGAGCTTCCTATTGAGCATCAAGTTTTTGACATGATTGATGCTGAAGGACCTAAGGGGCTAGTGATGAAAGAGGTCTCCGTGCTTTCCTCTTTCTTTTGAGAAGCTTCTTATTATGTTTTCACATTAATAATCTGTAGAGGTTATGATTCCTTGGGAACTTAAATTCATCTGGAGAATAGTAGGATGTACAGAGAAAAAGGACTAGAGGAAAGGAAAAGGGATTTAGCTACTCTTATACACAAGCTGTTTCAGTACATCTCACATCTCGTTTTCAACAGGCATGCAAGAGGCTTGGTATTGGCAGTAAACAGAACCACAGTCGGCTTCTCAACATGTTCTCTAGATTTGGGGTACATCTCGAGGCTCAAAATAGTAAGAAAGGTTTTGTTTATCGAGCCTGGACCCCAAAAAACTTCGATAAGGTTTCTGCTGATGCATTTGCATTCGAGGAAAGAAATGTTGATTGTGGCAGTGGAAATTCAAAGCTAGACCTGGTCGACAAAGTAGCTCCATTTTTACCAGAGAATTGTACCTCAGCTTCTGAAGACCCCTTTGTTCAGCTGAATAGCACGGAAACATTATCAGAGCTTCCTTGTGGAAATAAAGAAGATATGGAGGTTGACAATGTGCTTCCCTCAGTGGTTGAGCCCAAGGGATTAGTCCATCGGCCTGAAGTTTCTGGTCCAAATTCAGAAGTTGACTTAGTGGTTTTGCCAAATGATAAAAGCATTGTCCCTTCTGAGGCAAGTCCTCCTACTTCTTCGAGATCTCATAAATCAGAGTTATATCAGAGGTATCCCTGTTTATCCTTGACTGCCGATGGTGCTAGGAGGGAGCAGAGAATATTGGAAAAAGTGCAGGTCTTGTCCTCCATCTTTTCTGGTGGCTTAGTATGAACCTATTTATATTTTCTCTGATGACAAATATATAACTGGAGTTGTCTTCCATTGTCTTCTGCAGAGGGAGAAGTTTATCTTGAGAGGTGAACTTTATAGGTGGCTTGTGAGTTTCGAGAAGGATAAATGCACAACAATGGACAGGAAGACTATAGATCGCATAGTAAACAAACTACAGAAGCAAGGGAAGTGCAAATGTGCTCATTTGGAGGTCCCAGCTGTCACAAATTGTAGGCGTACCCGCAGCATTCAGGTGGTTCTTCATCCATCTATCCAAAATTTTTCTCCTGAACTGATCAGTGAAATCCATGACAGAATGAGGTCCTTTGAGATGCTAAGTCGTGGCCATGGCTCATCTAATCAGAAGAACAAGCAATCTGTTCCTGTGCTTGACAGTGTCGAAAGGATTCAGAGTCGCATATATTCTGATGCGACTGCTACCAAATCTGAAGCAATGCGTGCTAATGGATTTGTGTTGGCAAAGATGGTCCGCGCTAAGCTGTTGCATTGCTTTCTTTGGGATTATTTGCACACTGCTCCTGGTCGTGATCATGATTTTGTGCCTACATCAACAAGTGATGCAAACAATCCTCATAGCAGCTGTAGACTGTTTTCTCTAGAAGAGGCTATTAAAGCCATTCCAGTGGAGTTATTCTTGCAGGTTGCAGGTTCCACTCAGAAGTTTGATGACATGATTAATAAGTGTAAAAGAGGCTTTTGTCTCGCAGATCTTCCTCATGAGGAATACAGGGTCTTAATGGATACTCAGGCAACAGGGAGACTATCTCTGGTCATTGATATTTTACGGAGGTTGAAGGTATATTAAATTTTGGACCCTGTTTTCCTGCAAGTAGTTTTTTGATTTGTGGGATAGAAACATGAATATCGCCCACAATTTATATCAATTTACGTTTGCATGTGGGTAATGTCCATAATGTGTAATCCATGAGTTAAAAGCGTGGCAGGAAAATTTTCTCCAATCAGGGATGTAGGAAATATAGCCCTTCATTTTCACCATTCATGTTCTTATGGAGACCGAAGGTCATCCTCCATGGTCATTGTCTGTTGGCTATATTTTATCTTGTGGAATAGCTTCATTGCTTCTACTTTGACATTGAAAATAGTGATGATAAGGAAACTTCTTTGTAAGCACTTAAAAATTTGACTTAAATTCTCTGGTGTATGCCTCCAAAAGTTTGCGTAATGTCCCAGAGCTGATCTTGTGTTTCTACTTTCTCTGTTTTAGAATACTTGGACCTATGATTCTGCATAAACACGAACATATATTTTATCCTTAGTAGATTATGATAATATAAATATAGATCTATGACGTATAACATATACTAAGATATTCTATATGTTCATGTTGACATATGATATCACTCATTCTAGATGCTAGCAGCTTGGACATAAGATTGGTGGCTTGAGCGGAACGAGTAGGAATTTGGTGATAAAAAATGTGGGCTGTCAAAACTGGTTCCCGACTTCTAGCCCTTAATCAAGATCATAATTGTTGATATGTGACATGACTTGCATGCTTGAATTATAGAGGAGCGTCTACATAGATGGTATTTTACGTTGTTTTATTAATGGTCCTCCTGATTGGTTCTTAGTGAAGAGTGTGACCATAACCACAGCAAACTAAGCTTTATCTCCTTTTTTGGGGTTTCATGTACCATTTTACTTGACTGCTATTTTTCTAATCACCTCCTCCATGTTCTTTTAGGTCTTCCCTGACCCTTTTTGTTAAGAGTGTCCATCTTCTACTTATATATTGGCCTTGGAGTACTCGGAGGTCTTGACTGCATGTGTCCAGACCAACTCAAATGATGTTTTTCATTTTTTATCCTCAATTGGGGCCAAGCCACCTTTTCTCGTATAAATCCATTTTCAGTTGTCTTTTCTTTCTCATGCGTCCAACAAGACATTTTCATTCTACTACGCATTTTGTGCATGAATTGGCGTTTGTTGGTTACATAGAACAGCAGATGCACTTCAATCTATTTTTCTTGTACTTAGCGAAGAGAATAGAATATCTAAGCCATTTTGTTTGGGGTTTGATTTGGGTTGGCTACCAAAAATAACATTTGTTTCCAAGTTCATTGACCTCAGATCTATTTTTATATGGTTTGTATTTCGTTTATTGAAAGTATTGTTCTTCTTCAACTTTGGTGTCTTGACTAGTTTAGCATCAAAGCTATTCTGTCTTTTATTAGCATAGTTTTTGTAGTAAACCTAATCAGTCAAGTCCACCGATGCTGCTTTTTTGGTATTAGCTGCCTTTAAAACTGTTGATTCATAACCCTTTTCTTGTGATGTTCATGATTTTTTGTTTCTCAAACTTTATAGTTCTCATTTCAGATGTTCATGTTCCAGTGACTCTGGTTCGTCTTTAGTGGAGTTAACGATAGTTTTATTTTGGACATTTTTCATTGCAATTTATGTGTATGCTTAGGAATTTGCGGGACTTTCTATCTCTTCAACTCCTGACCTTCTCCAGTGGAGTTTACGATTCATTATATTAAAGGCATTAAGCATAAAGAAGTGCCTCAATTGTAGATCTTTATTCTGGGCCATCCTTTCAACTGGAGATCTTTGAATACCATGGAATATGAGCAAAGCTGATTCATCATGTTCTTGTCTATAATACAAATTAAGTGCGTATAACCTTCTAGGACTGTTCACTGCTTCACCTCCTCAGACTTCTACAACTAGATCACATGGTTGCTTCGAATAATCAGTGGGACCTGCATGATCCTTCTGAACTAAAATGCAAAATTTCACTTCAAAGTTTCCCTCCATTTAAAGTTAATATGCATTTAAAAATATTCCGACTGTTATAAGGTCCTAACTGATAATTTTATTGTGTAGTTGATCAGACTGGTTGATTATGGGCATAGGGAGGATGGAGTCAAGGTTCCACATGCAGTTTTAACACATGCAATGGAGCTTAAACCTTACATTGAGGAGCCACTGTCAAGTGTTGCAAAGTCAATAAGTCTTGCATCCCTTGATCTCCGCCCTCGAATAAGACATGATTTCTTTTTATCAAGTAGAGGTGCTGTTGACGAATACTGGCAGACTCTAGAATATTCTTATGCTGCTACAGATCCAAGGGCAGCTAAATATGCATTTCCTGGATCTGCTGTTCATGAAGTACTCTCTCTCTCTCTCTCTCTCTCTCTCTCTCTCTTAGAGACTTAAGCTCTTACAAAAGAAATGGAATGCAATGTTATTTTTGGTTTTTTCCCCTTGTCGATGGTCCTTACCTCTCTCTCTCTCTCTCTCTCTCTCTCTCTCTCTCTCTCTCTCAGAGACTTAAGCTCTTACAAAAGAAATGGAATGCAATGTTATTTTTGGTTTTTTCCCCTTGTCGATGGTCCTTACTAGAGATTAGCTTTTGCATAGCAGCTTGTGTTTGTAAGCTACCGGATTCTAGGACATTAAGCATCTCTCAAATAGTCAATGCTGTAGCATGGGGGAGTGATCTGGTGATGGGATACTTAAATTTTGCAGGCCTTTTTCTTCCGTTCATGGGCCTCGGTTCGGGTTATGACGGCTGAGCAACGAGCTGAACTTCTCAAGCGCATTGTGACAGATGCCAATGAGAAACTTCCATACCATGAATGTGAGAAGATAGCAAGGGATCTCAATCTTACCTTAGAACAGGTGATTATCCCGTCTATTTGAAGCTGATTGCCTGTATCATCGACTTTCTATCTTGCTCCACTTATTTTATTTGCCTATATGTACACCCACTGGTTCATATTTTCCTTCTAATTTGTCCGGACACACTTAACAAATAAAGTTCAACAGAAAAGTTTCTTACATGTAATTTGCATCACCATTTTTTCCCTCTCATCAGGTGCTTCGAGTGTATTATGATAGGCGTCAAAAGCGTCTTAATAGATTTTATGGCATTCGAAATGCTTCCCGCAAACGAAAGAGATCTTCAGAAGAGGTGCTGTCAGAGCATAATGGAATCGGTGTACCTACCAAACTTGACCATGGTAATGATGATCAACTATCTGATAGTGCTGAGCAGTTTATTGAAGAGCAGGTTAAGTTTGTACCTTCATTAGACAAGCCTGGATCTCAAAGTCAAGATGGTGAACTTGTTGATTGCTTGGAAGAGCCTGGGCCAAATGAAGGAGTTGAAGGGTGCTCTTCCAGAACTAGCCAGCATGAGCCTACAGGGATGAGAGCAGTACGGCAAAGAAGGTTCTTGTGGTCGGATGAATCAGATAGGTAAGTGGGTTCAGAAGAAAGGCTAAGAATCATTGGTTGGTTACCACTGCAATCTGTAGTTGACTGTGTGGAAAGCACTAGCACTTTGTAGAATTGCTTGACTAATTTCCCTATCAGCTGTAATTATTATATGGCAGCTTATTTAATCAACTAACAAGATTTTACCTCCCCAATGACTTTTTTAAATTTTAGATGGTAGTAAATAGAAATAACACGTGGAATGGGTCCTATTGGAATTGGGTTTATAGAGACAGTAATTACTCCATTTGTTGCCTACATCCAGAGGATAACTCTAAGTCTGAGTGCTGAATTATTAATTTTAAGTACTTGAAGAAGTGTAGTGAGTGAAGTTTCGTCAAGCTTATAGATGGACGATAGTGAACTTCGCCTTTTCCACAAGTTTTTGTGGGAGGCATTAGGGATTGGCAGCCTTCTATTGAATTGGTAGCATTGCAATATTCTCTTCATATTTGATACTTGGTTTCTTTGTTAAATCCTTACAATGTTCTTGAATGTGTTTTTTCACCTTTTTAAAGTCACTAGCATATCTCTTCAGTTTTCACCTTTTTGATTTCACTAGCATCTCTTTTCAGGCAATTGGTCATCCTTTATGTAAGAAACAGAGCATTTGTTGGGGCAAAATTTCACAGGACAGATTGGGCTTCTCTTCCTGACCTTCCTGCACCACCAAGTGCCTGTGGCAAAAGAATGGCATCTCTTAAAAAAAGCGATGTTTTTAGGAAAGCTTTAATGAGGCTCTGTAACTTGCTTAGTGAGCGATATATCAAGCACCTGCAGAAGAATCAAGAAAAGCCATTGAATTATGGTGATGATGGACAACTTGTGCGAAGTACTGATGAGCATGTTCGCAGTGCTGATTTGTCTATCATGTCTCAAATCACTGAGCATATTGCTTTTGAGGAAGATCGATGGGATGACTTTAGTGCTGAACCCATCAAAACAATGCTTGAGGAGATTCTCCAGTGCAAGAGGATGAATAAGTTGGAGGTCTCTAAAAGTGTTGGTTCTAGCACTAAAGAATGGTCTAATCTAAATATTGGTTCTCGGCATGTAAGTGGTAGCTTATTGCTTATGTGTAGTATTTCCTCTGTTAGAGAAAGAAAAATGAGGAGATTAAAACTCCCAACCCAATTGCATGCTGAAGCACTTTTCTGGTTGCATATCCAGGCAAACTTTGGGTAACATCTACCAGTGTGTTAAACTTGCTCCATCATTCATAGATTCCTGTACTTGCTTCAGTTTAGTTTGCTTCTTTTGAAGGCTATCATCCTACTCATTACCGTGCTTAAGGGTGCCTAAGCAATTGTTCCATGTTAGTTTTGTGCTGTCAGATGATTTGTTTGCTACACTTTGGAATAATTTGTTTTACTTGCAGGATTCCCAAGTCTTAGGATATGTTTCTTCTGCTAATACCCACAAGGATATCCAGGAGAAAATTGGTGGCCAGAATAAGGGTACTCTCCGTAGATCTAAGTCCAGCTGCCGTCGTTTTCAACGAAAATTTATCAGGCTTTGGAATGATGGAGGGCATGTCAGTGGACATATCTGTGAATCATTGGCCGTTTCAAATGCTGTAGAGCTGTTCAAGCTTGTCTTTTTGAACTCCTCAACAGCACCCGAAGTGCCAAGTCTCTTGGCAGAATCTCTACGGCGATATTCCCAACATGATCTTTTTTCAGCCTTTAGTTATCTCAGAGAGAAAAAAATCCTGGTAAATCATTCTTATTTAAATAATTCCTCATTATTGACAAAATCATTTCATTAAATTTACTTTTCATATGTTGATTTTCTTGATACATTGTTCTAGTTGCTAAAACTTTACAAATGACATGCGATTACTTAGTTGCTCTAACTGAATATGTTCTTGGTTGGTGCCATCTATGGACCCTGCACACAATGACTTGGTTTTGGGAGATTATTTGTAATCGGTTAACTTTTGCATAGCATGGTTCTGCCTTGTTTGAATGTCACGTTATCTGAATCTACAATGGACATGCTTTCCAGTCCTGTAACTAGTTGAAGGCATCGATCAGTCATGTGCCTCAATTTTGGCTTAGGAATCTAGGAACTCATTCTTAGCACCATTGGTTGAGTAGTTTTACATTTATCTGCCATTATGAGCTAGCTTCATTCCCAGAAGTAGGGACTGATCTGACAGAATCTTTCAGAATTTCATTTATGTGGTTATTCCAGACTATTTAGTAACAGTTAACACATCAAATGAATGCAGAAACTGCAGCTGGATCACCATGGTGCACATGCTTAATTTTTTTAACTTGTTAGGTGTCAATCAACCTAAATTCCGCTCTGACTTCTAGCACAGAATGAGCTTGAGGAGGCCATAGGCATCTTTTAAAGCTTTGTTTTGGTGATTACAAGATGTTTCTTGTAGTAGCTGCCATTTGATGCTTCAAAGTTCTGGCAGAATAAGCAACATGTATGCAGCACATTCGTGTGAAGTTACATCCTCTTCTAAGTCTGGTGTAACTGGATACTTTTATAAGACTCTCACAGGTCATCAAATAATCCCTTCCCTCTTTCTTCCTTCTACTGCTTCCCATCATAAAGAACTTATAATGACACCCAAAGTGCTTGCTGAAGGAACTGAGGTCAAGTATGTTATGGGTGCATCAATGCTGATTATTAGTTACAGATTCTCTTCATCTTTGGAAAGGAGCTTCTATGTTGGATGTTGCCACAATGTTTATATTTTTGTCTAGTTAACTATGATTTTCGTCTTAGGGTACATCTAGAATGACTTTTCTATTACTTTTTGGCTTTCCCTTTCATTGTATTTTTCAATTGGATTTCTACAAGATGTGAGCACCTGAAACCTTGTAAAGCATAAAAATGTCGAGATATGGAGTCAATTTGTATTCATAAGTTTTAAAACTCGAGATCTTTTTGTCCATAAGTAAAATTCAATTTATTTGTTTTCACATTTTCAAAATTCTGGAGGGAATGCAAAACGCAACTTCTTTTAATGTGCTGAGACTAGATGCTTACCTTTTCCTTTTTTTGGCAGATTGGGGGTAGTGGAAGTCAACCGTTCACACTTTCCCAGAATTTTTTGCATGACATTTCAAAGTCTATGTTTCCAGCTGACACTGGAAAGAGAGTTGCTAAATTTTCAAAGTGGCTTCATGAAAGGGAAAATGATCTTGATGATGGAAAGATTGTCCCTACCGATGATTTGCAATGTGGAGATACCATCTACTTGTTTGCTTTAGTATCTTCAAGTGAATTTTTTCTCTCTCCGTCTTTGCCAGAGGAAGGTGTTGGAGAAGCTGAAGAGTCTAGAAATTTGAAACGTGGAGCTGATGATAATGAATCTTATGGTGGAAGTAAATATAAGAAATTTAAGTCTACATCAGAATGTGAGGTTGTTTCCCGTAGGGAAAAAGGATTTCCTGGTATTATGGTATCTGTACAACGTGCTACGATTTTAATGGCTAGCTCTCTGGAGCTGTTCAGGGATGCAGAACTTAGTGCTGGACATCTGAGTATACAAAACAATGATACTACATCCTCTATGTTGCTTCAGACGGAGAGCAATTCATCTAGTTCTGGTTGTGTGAAGGAAATCGTCACTTCTGCCAACACTATTAACATTTCAGGGCTTGCTAATGGAACAATCTGGGATTCTATGACAAGATATGCAAATGAAGTTAATTTTTCCCATACTTCTCTCGAACAGGGAAGTGTCATTAATCCTAATGTCTTCAGAGTTTTGTATAGTGCAATTCATAGAGCTGGTGATCAAGGACTGAGCATGAGAGAAATTACAGATGTTGTAGATATGCCTGGTATGTTGGTTTTCTTGTTCTCATCTAGCTAATTATCCATAAAACATTATTTGGTGAAATATGTTTGTAATCTCCTATTGTTTTACTTTGTTTTGTGTTCCTTCTCAGGGCTAACCATGCCAGAACTTCTTATTGAAGTGCTGCAGTTGTTTGGCTTGGCATTAAAGGTTTGTTTTACTGTTTTTAAGCTAATCTGGGACTGTGCATTCCCTATTAAGAATTTCTTCAGGCTGTTAATTTTTCAGCAGCAATGTGGCTGGATTAGTGATTTTTGCTTTGCGTGAGCAGCAATGTGGCTGGAATTATTGATCTCTCCTTTTTGTATCTCTTCCTTGGCATCTCCTTACAATGTCTTGTCTGATAATATTTGCCTGACAATGGTGGCAACGTAGACCAGAGCTGATTTCGCTGATTTGCCAAGTTATATTTTGGCTGCACATGGATATTCATTCATAAGTGAACAATCATGTGGGATCTTATTGGCTTGTAAAGAGTTGGTCGCAGATTTATTTATGCAATAAATACTTTTAGTTTAGTGATATTTCTCTACTAGACCAGAAGAACCTTACATTAGAATTAAAAACTGCGGCATAAGAAATTGAAGCTGGTGTGCAACCTGTCACAATGTTGGTGTATCACAAACTATGCACTACTGATACTTTAATGCTTTTGAACAGGTCAATTCTTTTGACTCTGTTCGTGTTGTTGACTCTCTGTATCGTTCCAAATATTTCTTGACATCAATTGCTGGTTCTGGTCGAGACCTAAAGAACTATCGCCAGTGGAGTCATTGATGAAGATTGGAGAAGATCACCTGATTTGTCATCCCAAGAATCATGATCTGGGTGGTGATAATTCTGAGAGAGAAACAATCACAAATGTTGATCAAATGCATAAAGTTACCATCCTTAATCTTCCCGAAGAAATTGATGTATCTGCAGCTGAAATTCAAAATAGTAATATCCTTGAAGGGCCTATGGAGGGAGAAGTCAATCTGCCAAGAGGCACGCATGAGATTGAATGCTTCAACTTTTCGTCTGGCAGGTTATGTATGCCCATATTGCCTTGGATTAATGGAGATGGAACTGTCAACAGACTTGTTTACAGGGCACTTGTACGCCGTGTCCTTGGTATTGTGATGTTAAATCCTGGGATATTGGAGGTACAAGCTTTCTTGAAGTTCTTTTCCTCCTTTACCAAATCCTTGCCTTAGTTACTGCACTTCTTTTTAACTTCAGTCTGCCATTTTTATTGTGGCGACTCCTTCCGTCCATTGTAACATCAGCTCATTTTTAGTGATGCATTATGTTAGCTGTTGCCATATCAGTCTATTTGCTGCTGAGAGGGAAGCCACCGACTTAATTAGTTTGCTACATCATTCTTTTGACCCTTGTAGTTCATGTGAGATGTTTGATTTTGACTTGAAGTTTAGTTGGCAGCTTGTAAAGGGACTGTTATTTGAAGTTTGTTATAGATATTCTTGGTTTTAACTTTTGTCTTCTCCAATCTGCAGGATGAGATAATTGGCCGATTGGATGTTCTAAACCCTCAGGTATGGACCGATAAACTTCAAATTAGCCCCCAATAAATGTGGAGGCACCTTTTCTGGCTGAACCCATATGGAAAACAAATATACCGTATGGAGTTTGATATGATAATTGGCCCCCTCCAAATTTTGAGAAAAATTTATAAAGTTTAATAAGCTGTTGGTAAAAAAGAGATTACCATTTCAACTAGTCTGTCAGTATTTGATGGAAGGAGATGCTCATATGACAAATTTGCAAAACATGTAATTAAGAATTGCTGCTTCAGCATCTGTGGGTTATTGCTTGCATGGATGCAATTTTTTGCGGTCAATGGGCTTTGAGACTATGGTTGACCTTTACTTGTAAATGAAGCTATCATTTTATGCTAATGTTGTCATCGGGATAGACTATAAGTGCATCTCTTAGCTGACTCTTTTGTGGACTCTGGTTGGGTTGACTAGTGTCAAAACTGTTGATGCAATTTGAGTGGAAGGTGGGTGATCAAATGCATGTTTCATTTCTTAATTGGAGAGATTTTCTCTGTAGCTCATGTCCTTTGAGAGGCATCTGCCTGATTTAAGAAACATCTGGTGCACCTATTGCCATGTTAAGATTTGCAACTGACATTGTTTTTGAGCAATTATTATTCTTGTTTGTTCAAAAGTAATTCTTTGAAACTTCTCTGCAGAGCTGTAGAAAATTGTTAGAGCTGATGGTTCTGGATAAACACCTCACTGTTAGGAAGATGAATCAAACTCTGGGCTCTGAGCCTCCTCTAGTAATGAGGTCTCTTCTTGGTGACCATTTCAGAAAATCGAAGTTCATCTGCCGTGAACATTTCTTTGCTAATCCAATGAGCGCGTCGCTATTATGATGATGTTGTACTCCGTTGTATCCATGTAGCTGCCTTGGCTAAAGAAAATAGGCACAAGATTCATCGGTGGACTTTGCACAACCTTGTGATCGTTTACCTTCTCATTTTTTCTCACCTTTTTGACTTTTGTAGATCTCTCACTTGTGTATAGCAGTGTAGCTATGTATACTTATGTGCTCCATCTCCAGCAGAGAGACCTTAACTTTGCTAAGCTGTCTATCCGGATGATGGCTTTCAAGCATGTCATGTATTTGTTAAGATTGATGTCGATGTCAGGATAGCAATTACATATCCATTCTTACCTTTTATTCGTTGCATTTTCTTAGTTGATCAGCAGCTATACAATTTTGAGTGGGGCCATGCCTATGCCAAAAAACTTGGATAAGTCCATAAGCGTAGTGGTCTCTCAGCTTGAGCATGTTTCTTCCCTGGTTCAACTTCAGAATTGTAGGTTATTGCATTGGTTATGCAGATTGCTGTGGCTATGGCTGAACAAGTTAAGACAGGCGCTTCAAGCTCGGTGATTTAATAGATGGGTCGCATCGATTGTTGATGATGTCATGGTCGAGATGGGAAGTGATGGTCGGATGAGGGAATTTTATTATTCTGCTCTACCTTTTGCGCATACTTAGTAACCAAATTTTTTTTATGGAGCATGTGGATATAAATGTCCAAGAGGCATTTTGGTAGCCATTTGTGGACGCCAGAAAAGGGTACGGTAAAAACCAAGCTCGCCGATGTCAAGAAAGGCTTCATTCCAGCAAACGTGTTAGCCAGAACTAAAATGGATCGCGAGTAAGGGGGGCTTCCGAATGGAGGAGAGAAAGTATGAACATGTTTGCATAGATAAGGTACGTTCTATACCAGAATATTAGTGGTGTGCCGCGTCTGATAAATTAAAATGATTGGTCCAACCCAATAATTCGCCACTTGCATCAATCTTACGTCGACCTTTCAACCACCGGTCCATCCCCTTCTTTTTTGGTTTTGGCGTTCGAACTCTCTCGGTCCCTTGGCCTCCATCAAGAACCAAGACTTGCAGCAAACGATCGAATGCCTCTTCTGTCTCCTTGTCGAGCTTTCTGATTGATGTTGCCGTCCTATTCAGATCGGTCCCGGAGAATTCCCCACGGGGCAATAAGATGTCTAATGAGACAAATCAAGAGGGTTCTTTGCTATCCTTTAGATTCGGCTTAACTCGGCTTCGTGCTCAAATTTGGAAGAAGATAAATTTGCACAAATCTAGCTTCTCTCCATCACTGTATGCGATTCCCTCGGCTCTAATTGTTCTGTAATAACGAGTTTTTATCAATGACCGCGTTCTTGTTGCCTGTCAGTTGTACAAAGCTGAAGGAAAACTAAGGGAAAAACATTCTTTGATCTTTGTGTGATCCCCACTCATCGACCGCGATGAGTAGTTACCAATGGTGGATTGGGATGGGCTGAGGCTGTAGCTACAAGATATGATGACAAAGTTATTCAATCCCTACTGATTCTCCGTAATGAAACTGAAGAAAAATACATTGAAAAGGAGTGGTAGCCGTCAATTCAAGCGTTCTCTCTTATCATATTTTTTTTCATGGTTGAGGGTTCATATTTCACTTGGACGCATTCTAAGTATGTACACCATTTGTAGTCACTAAACTGTCAGTCAACATAAACTTCGGTTGTATGATGCTACTAGTCACCGTCGTCTCCGTGTGACACCCTACCAAATCGACCAACATCTCTCTCTCTCTCTCTCCACACGTTATTTCTCATATGCCTACCCCGTCCATGGCCATATAACGCATCTAACTACAATCAATCCCAGCTTATAAATGCCAACTATTTAGAAGTGACGTACCCACCAAAAAGTTCTGCACCATTCTTGTAAACTTTTGAGAGAGAGAGAGAGAGAGAGAGAGGAAAAATGGTGAGGAGACCATCTTGTGAAAAGCAAGGGATGAATAGAGGAGCTTGGTCTGCTGAAGAAGATGCAATCCTCATCAACTACGTCAACGTTCATGGTGAAGGCAAGTGGAGAATTGTTGCTCAGAATTCTGGTACTATATCCTTTTTATTTTTTATCCTTTTTCTTATGTTCTCTTCTTTAATTCGGTGGAATAAAGCGTTTATTTGAGAGTGCTTAGGTGGTAGGCATTCGAATTTGCATCAACGTGTGCCCTTTTTGTTTTTCCAGGTTTCTTTCTTCCTTAAAAAATATGAGTTTATTTGAGAAAGTTTATTTATTTCGTAATCTTTTTAAGATTTTGAATCTTGGGATGTTGCTTGGAAGGTTTGAAGAGATGTTATAAGAGTTGCAGGCTTAGGTGGTTGAACTACTTGAGAACCAGCATCAAACGAGGCAACATCACCGAGGACGAAGAAGATCTCATCATACGGCTCCACCATCTTCTTGGCAACCGGTCTGTAAACGTCGTACATTCTAAAGTAGACTCACTCCACTGTTCATTATTCAATGTGGCGAACCAAGTGAATGATAATATCAAGAGAGACATATACGAAAGAATATTTAAATATTAAACCATGCCTTCACTCAACAGCTTATATTTTGTAGAATTACTATCAAATATTCTAAAAGTTTAAAAAATGATTTACGCTTAGTTTAGTCTTTTTGCCTAATATTAAGTGTAGACATATTTAATTGGGAAGGTAAATGAGATCTGAAAAAATTTCAACTGTTCTAAAAGTTGAAGAACTCCCTCACACTTTGTTTAGTCTTTTTGCTTAGTATTAAGCATGGACATATTTAATTGGAGAGGTAAATGAGACTTGAAAAAAATTTGAAATTCAAAACTTCCTACTCTGATACTATATGAGATTTTATAGGACCATTGCCAATTATTTTAAAAGTTTAAACTGTAAGATGAGGACATGGTTAAATATTTAAATATTCTGTAAATATTGATGTTCTTTAAGTGGACAACATGGTGCAAGGTGCAGTGCAATGGGCTATCGTCCGGAGGTTCTTGTGAGCAAATTGAGTTGTTCATCCAAGCTTAGAGATCCAGATTAAACTGCTTTGCGCAATGCTTCATTTGCTGACTACATGAAGTTCGCATGATATAGTGCTACGCTGTTTAGCTTCACCCGGTGGCTCTAAATGTCCCTATAGATAATCCTTCTCGCTCAAAAAGTTGTATGATGTGGTTTCGAGGAGTTACTTTCACGATTTCGTGCATGCTCCATTCATGTGGTTCCTTGAATTGGGTGACTGGGGGAGAACTTGTCCTTCTCATTCATTATTGCCCGGTCACTGTCGAGAAGTCTAGCTCAATTCTCTAAAATATACCAAATTTTAAACCTAGTCTCAAATCTGGCTAGAACTTTTTTTTTTTGTTTAAAAAAAAACCCCAACTTTAGATCCAGCCTCAAATCTGCCCAAACTTTTCTTTTGTCTAAAAAAATCACTAACTTTTAATCTATTCTCAAATCTAACCTGTGGTCTAATCCCAACTTAACGTGGCATTTCCACATTGATAATAAATACATATCGGCAATGCGACATGGAAAATTATCTTCAAACTAAAACCGTTCTAGAATATAAAAATTAGGAAGTGACTAACCGTGACTTTTGGATAGAGGGACAATGGGGGCAAATTTAGGACTAAAGCAAATTGATTATTTTGGGATTGAACCTAAAGATCAGGGTTTTTTTCTTGAGAAAAAAGAAAAACTCGAGGCAGATTTGGGATTATATCTAAAGTTTGAGGTTTATTCTAAGACAAAAAAAGTTAGGGGCATATTTGGCATTAGACTTAAAGTTTGGGGTTTTTTCTTAGAAAAAAAGTTCGGGTAGAATTGAGACTAGTTCTAAAATTTGGTGTTTTTTAGGGAATTAGCCCTGAGTAGTCTTCACAAACTATCTTCTAGACTCTTCATATATGACAGATATAACAGAAGATTCAGTCCTGATAATTTTGTTTTTACGTATCATGCACATGCAGGTGGGCCTTGATTGCAGGGAGGCTTCCAGGACGGACGGACAATGAGATAAAGAATTACTGGAGGACCACCCTGGCCAAGAAGTGCAGATCTTTCTCACCGCTGTCTTGTATGAGAAAAGCGGACCGCGAAAAGGAAACTGCGCACTACCGAAATCATGAGTCAATGAATAATTTCGATCAGGTTAATGTAGACCAGACGTCAGTGGCCGGCATGTGCGGAATTCCCATTCTACCCGAAGAAGAAAAGCACTGTTTGGAGGACCGAAGCATAGGCTTGATGAATAACAGCTGCAGCATTGACAGTCAAGGCTTGTTCTCTTCCCTACTGGCCGGACATGATGGCCATGAGAATCATCCGAGCTATTTGGTGAACATCGACAAAAATTTCGTAATGGGAGTTACGGACTTGGATTCACAGTTGTTTCCTGGTAATAGAACAGTGCATGAAGATAATAATTATGACATATATGGTGGGTTTGACAAGAATAATGTCATGTCTTCGTCTCCTTCTGAGATCACTTCTGATGATCAGGTAGTCAGGGTTGAAACTGAGGTGATGAATGATGAGCAACCGTCGCTACATGCGGAGCTGAAGAAGCTGGCTTTGCTTCTTGATTTGGAAGATGAATGGAAGGAACCCTGATTTGACAAGAATCAGTAGAGGGAAGTAGTAGCAATAAAGATTGACCAACATATTATTGGGTCTCACATTGTAAGCATTTGATCAAATGGTTGTTCTTGTCGCTGTCTCTCTTCTAATAAAACAGCGAAATTAGTATCCTGGTTTTCTTCCATGAAGGCTTTTGTCATCCCTTTTAATGAATAAATACAGGGTAATGACACCCCATTTTTCCTTGAATTTTCTACAATATTTGACTTGGCGGCCAAAAAGCATTATATTGGCTGGTAAAAAATGAGAGTGTACGCTTAGAATAAAAGGGAAAGAACGCAAGGAAAAAAAGAGAGAGAGACGGTGAGGAAAGAAAAGAAGGAATATAAAAAAGGGAATGGAGAAAGATGTTTTCAGGTGTACTTGCCTCAAACGTATCGACAAGTTGGATTAATTTCGTTTCGCAGTGTCTCATAAGAATTCAAACTCTTGGTTTATTTAATGGGAGTAATTTTTGGAGTCAAGTCATAAATTTGGAATTATGTGAATATTGGATTGTGGATTTCTACTTAGGAGTTGTTAAGCTGTGAAATTATAGGAAAATGATATTTGGGGCATACTAGAGACGTGGAAATTGACAGGAATCATTTGCAATTATGATTAGTCACAACGAATTTTGAAAGTTTGACATGCAAGCTGCATGTAGCAAACAACAGTAAATATCTACTTTGGGCAAGCATTTTGTTAGCATGTAGGAGTCTTTTGTAGTGAAAAACCTTGGTTTGGTCAAGTCATCGTGAAGGGAGCGCTTTGCTTGATTTTGATATTGTTTCTCACTTATTTCACAGAATTCCGTGTTCGTATGCTCGAGTTATCTTTGTTATTTGGTTTTAGACATCCTTAAGTGAGTGATGCTTATTTCTTCTTTAAATTAGTAAATTCATATGTTGAAGATATCATTTATAAATTTTGAAAGACGGACAGCAACACAAGATAGTTATAAAATTGAAAAAACGAGGTATTTAGAGCATACAAATTGCATAAATCTAGATTGAGCACGTCCTCTTCTAGTAATGTTGCCACCTACGAAAGCTGCCTACGATAGTTTCTCCAACAAGAGCACCAAATCATGTTGCTTTACTTATTTTAACGTATTGATGCCCGCATATCTCGCACCCTTTGTTGGTAAGAGAATATTTTTTTCTCCTCTAATCTATGAATATCCACAAATTTTACGTCCTAAAATTTAGATGAAATAGTTTAAGCAATGCTTCGTTTATTTAGTAAAAAATGAATGGTTTGTAATATATTTTCTAAAAATTATTACTTGTATCGCTTACAATAATTGATGAATTAAAAATATTTGCCAATGAATATGTTTAAACAAAAATGGTTGTCGATAATAAAAATAATTTCTAATAAAAAATCATTTTAGAAAAGCATTTTTAAAATTATTTATTTTTCATTAAACAAATGGAGTCTAGAAAGCTTGAAAAGAAATTTGTAGTTCTTGGTTCTAACTTTGCTTTGGATTGATTTGGATGATGGCTTGTCGTGACCTATCTTTTCCATTTAGAGGGAAAAAGACATGTGTTTAGAGGTATTACCGGCTGACGCCCTTCGATTAGACACGGGCTCTCCCAAGCCCGTATCTCACACAGCATTGGGATATTTGATATTAAGTCAAATTGACTCTACGAGGGTTTTTAAATGATGAGTCGCCACCAGCCTGTCCATCCTTAACCTTCATTCGTTCAGTTGATAAGCAGCTATACAATTTTGAGTTTGACCGTGCCTATGCGGCAACACTCAGATCAAAGCGAAGCGGTCTCTTGGCATGAGCATGTTTCTTTCCTGGTTCGACTTGAGAATTGCAGGTTTTGCAAGTTTATGCTTTGTTCATTACGAAACAAATTGCGGCAAAGGCCCCCACCCCAAAAAAAGTGCATTTCTATATCACATCAGGTTATTATGGCTGAACAAGTTAAAGACAGGTGCTTCAAGCTTGGCGATTTAAGGCTCTATTCGTTTCACAAATAATAATTTTCGAATTTTCGGCATTCAGTTTAAGGAAAATGAATTATTTGGGGACTAGATAGTAGAAAATCTCTTCCACTTTTCAAGTAGGGAAAACATTTTCCATATTTTCTTTCACCTCACTTTCTTTCATCAAACACATTGTTCTTTTATTTTGTTTTTTGTTCTAAATCAATTTTTTAATTATTTTTTTACTTTTTTCTTTCTTCTCTTCTTCTTCTTTTTCCTTGGCTGATTGCCGGCCACAGTTGGTGAGCTCCAGCCTTGTTGGCCTGTGGCGAGGCTCAAGCTCGCCTACAACCGGCCGTCGTAGTGGCTAGTGACGACCAACCAAGGAAAAGAAGAAAAAGAAAGAGAAGAAAAAAGTAAAAAAGAAAAGGAAAAAATAAAATAAAAATGATTTAAAAAGGAGTGCATGGAGGAAAAGATTTTCTTTACTGAACGATAAAATGTATTTTCTAGTTTATTTTTTAAGTTTCAACTAAATACTAAAGAATATTATCATTTTTCTGAAAAATAGCTTCTTGGAAAATAGTTTTTTTAAATGCTACTTCTTTCGCAAAGGAACGGAACCTTAATGGATGGGTTGCCTCGGTTGTTGATGATGTAATGGCTGAGATGGGAAGTGATGGTTGGACGAGGGAAGTTCATCATTTTGCTTTTCCATTTGGCGGATACTCGTCAGGTTCATATGGGATATTTAAGTGACCAAAAGATAATATGGAGCATGTGAATATAAATGTCCAGGCATTTTGGTACCAGTTCTTAGACACTAAAAGGAATACGGTGAGCCAAACTCTCCGATGTCAACTCTGACCTTCAAATAAAAGAAAAAAACGACAGGAAAAAACCCAAAATCACAGACAAAAATGCGTAATCTCGTCCGTTTTTTTATTGCGAGCAAAACGCGCTCCGAGAAAGGCTTCATCTTGTCACCATGTACCGCGAATCGAACCTCGGACTAGTGAGTTAGAACTAAAATAGATCGCGAGTGAAGAGGAGGGTTCCAGAATGGTGGAGAAAGTATGAGCGGGTTCTTGTCTGCATGGACAAGAATTGCTCTATACAAAATTATAAGGTTTGCTGTGTCTGAATGATTACAATGATTGGTCAGAGCCAATAAATCGCCACATGCATAAATCTTTACGTCGACCTCTGGACCACCCATCCACCATCCATGCCCTTTCTGGCAGTCCACAAGCTGGACGGCAGATGCAATTTTTTCTTCTGGTCCTTTCATTTTGGCGTCTAGCCTCTCTTGTCTTTAGCTTCCCAGTAAAAACCAAACCTGCTGTAAGCTATCGAACCCCTCTTCCTTCTTCTTGTCAAGCTCTTTGATTGGTATTTTCCCAATCTAAATCAAGCACGTTTTACATAAAGAAGACTTGGCTTCAGGGAGTTGAAAATGAGCGTAAATCCAAAGATTCCTGAATAGGTCAGGCTTTTTATTGTTGTTGGATGGAAATCGATCTCTAGAATTTTTCACGTGATGATAACATGACCAATTAGAAAATCAAGAGGGCTCTTTTCCTGAGTGCAAAGCCTTCAGATTCAGCTAACTTGGCATTGCACTCGAATTCGGAAAAAAAGAAAAAATTGTTAAGAGTTCAATCACTTGGACGCATTTTATATACACCATCTGTGGTAACTGAACAGTAAGTCGAACATAAACTTTGGTTATGTGACTGCGGACTGTCTTGAATAGTGAATATTCCTCCAAGATATTTTCTAATCCACGTGTTCCAGAAGACCAAATTTACCATTCTCTCTGCATTTAAGACTCCACTAAACCAAACACCATCTCTCTCCCTCCCCTCCACATATTGTTTCTTTTGTCTGCTGCCATGGCCATTTAATACATCTGATTAAATTCAAGCCCAGCTTAAAAACCGCCAACTATTTAGAATCGACCTACCCACCAAATTGTTCCACACCACTTTCACAAACTTTTAGGAGGGAGGGAGGAGAGAGAGAGAGAGAGAGGAAAAATGGTGAGGAGACCATGTTGTGAAAAGCAAAGGATGAATAAAGGACCTTGGTCTGCTGAAGAAGATGCAGTCCTCATCAACTACGTCAAGATTCATGGTGAAGGCAAGTGGAGAAGTGTTGCTCAAAATGCTGGTACCGCCCTTCTTTCATTTTGATGAGTAGAGACATTTATTTTGTTAGGGTGCTTAGTTGGTACAAATTCAAATACGTACGGGTGCATTTCCTTTCTCTTTTTTTTTTTTTTTTGGGTTCTTTTCTTTCTTCAAAATGTCAGTTTATCTGAGGATGTTTATTTATATCGCAATGTTTTTCAAGATTTTGAATCTTGGGTTCTTGCTTCGAAGGTTTGAATAGATGCGCCAAGAGTTGCAGGCTTAGATGGTTGAACTACTTGAGACCCGACATCAAACGAGGTGACATCACTGAGGACGAAGAAGATCTCATCATCCGGCTCCACCGCCTTCTTGGCAACCGGTGCGTAAACTTTGTACTCCACTATTAATTATAAATATGATGCCGTGGACACGATGAATCATGACATCAAGGGTTATAGTATTGTTCCTGGTGTAAGATGCAGTGCAATGGACTAGCATCTTGAGGTTCCTGTGAACAGAATGGATTGTTCAACCAAGCTTAGAGGTCAGATTGCACTGCTTTGTGCAATGCTTCATTTGCCGACTCTCTCTTTCTCTCTCTCTCTCTCTCATATCAAAATCTGCAGATTATAGTGCTTCACCATTTAGCCGTGCTCAGTAATTCTAAATGTCCGGATCAATCTCATGTATCATCAACCCTTCTTGCTCAAAGAATTGTGTGCTATGTGTGTAGGATTTCTTCCACTTTGTGTACATGCTCTGTTCATGTGGTCCACTTGAATTAAACCGCTTATTAGTGGCTGGAGGAAAACTTATCCCCTTCGTTCATTGTTGCCCTGGTCACTGTCAAGAAGTCTCAACTAACGATTTTGTAAGCGCTTCATATATTGCAGATATCATCAGAAGATTAGGTCAAAATTATTTTGTTTCAACGTAATTTTGATGCACATGCAGGTGGGCCTTGATTGCGGGGAGGCTTCCAGGACGAACGGACAATGAGATAAAGAATTACTGGAACACCACCCTCGCCAAGAAGTTTGGATCTTTCTCGTCGCAGTCACGTGTGAAAAAATCGAACCGTGAACAGGAAATTTTGCAGTACCGAGATGATGGATCAATAAATAACTCCAATCAAGTTAATGCAGACCAGCCATCAGGGCCTGGTATGTGCGGAATTGCTATCCTACCTCAAGAAGAAAAGCACTGTTTGGAGGAGAAAAGCATGGGCTTGGTCAGTAACAGCTGCAGCATTGACAATCAAGACTTGTTTTCTTCACTTCTGGTCCGAGATGCAGGTGATGAGGATCATCTGAGCTTTTTGATGAGCATCAATGTTGACAAGGATTTCATGATGGGAGTTACCGGGTTGGATTTGCAGTCATGTCCCGTAATAGAACAGCACATGAAGATAATAATTATGAAATTTTCAGCGAGTTTGACAATAATAATCTTGCATCTTCATCTCTTGATATCACTTCTAATGATCAAGTAGTCAAGGTTGAAAGTGAGGTGATGTGCGATCAGCAATCGTCGCTGCATTTGGAGCTGAAGAAGCTGGCCTCATTTCTTGATTTGGAAGATGAATGGATTTGACAAAAATCAATAAAGAGAAGCAGTTGAAGTAAAGATTGACCGACAAATTGTTGAGTCACCTAAGTTCTACATTGTGAGAATGTGATCGATCAATGATTGTTGTCTTTCTCTCTTCCAATAAAATGTAGAAATTCGTATCCTGGTTTTGTTTCATGTAGCCATTTGTTGTACCCTTAAATAAATTAATAAAGGGTAATTGCATCTCAGTCGTTCTTGAATTTCTACGCCATATCTTTATGGACTTGCTTTTGGTTAGAATTAAGTATGTCTTTTCTTTTAAAACTGTTCAACGTGATCTCTATATTGTTTAGATCAATGACAGCAGTTGATATGGGCACAAAAGCACATTTGGCAAGAATATTTATTAAAATAGCAATTGACACTACATTATGAAAAAGAAAAGTATAACATCTAATGTCACTATATGGAAACCATCAAAGCTAAAGAATTTGGAAAATTTAAGGTACCCAACTGATTCAATTGGACAAAGTTTAGTGATGATATCTATATATTTGAAAAAGCTTGGAACTGCAAATATTATATTATCCTAAATTGTGAATTATTGCTACTATCCTATTTATACACAATCATATTTAATGCAGTGTCATATTGAAACATGTAATATATTTCAGTTTGTCCTCTAGTGGACAGAAAAGGTTCGTGCTCAACTTGAGCCCTAGATCTCAAGCTTCTCTCCCTCGCCTTCTCATTCTCTGTGACGATGGAGAGAGACAAAGAGAGAGATTTAATGAAAATTTTTAGATATAGTGAACATGATAATCAAATCATAAACATTTCAAACGAATCTGTTAATGAATTTTTGAATCCCTTCGTGATGTCCCTATGGACGTCCCGACAAAAAAACGCTCGTCATTTCAAACGTTTCTGTCCCTTCCCAATCAGAAAAGTATAATGGCCCTTGGAGCAGGAACCGTTCCTTTAGGAGACAAGGGCGACTAACGAGGTGGAGCCCTAGACCACGCATTCATTCATCTGATTGGCTTTATTTCGTGCGTGTATGTGTTCGTGTCTATAATGCAAATTGCATTGGAGTAGATGAGTAACGACAAACAAAAGATATTTTAGAAAGAGAGTGGCTAAAAACAAAAGAACAAAAGATTGTCGCAATTCTTGCACTTATAAGTATGTGTGTCGCGTATCCTAGAAAACAGAAAATACTCGAATATATATTGCACGTCGGGAAAATTCGCCATCTGCTAATCTCTTAATTCATCTCAAACTTATTGAACACATTTCACAATTATGAACTTCAACAATGGAGCAACTTCAACTTTATTACATTGCATGAATCATTTCATGAACTTTTAATTTTATTACAGGGTCAATAATCTCTCGATTTGTGCATTTAGTTAATCTTTTGACATGGATAAGATTTGAAACTTATCCTACAAGACCCTTTTATTTTCAACTTAATGGTATGGTTCCCCATAACCTTCTGGAATGATACTCAGTGTTTGCCAGGTATTGGCATTTTCATTTTTGCTGGTGATTTTATATAAATAAATTGGACTAAAGAAGGAACTTTTCTACCAACTTTCCCAATCGACAATTAATCACAGAATTTTGGCTAAGATATTATTTCCGTGACCACATTATGTTAATTGAGACTCGGGATCGCGCACGTTGTATTAAATGCCTAGCATGCCGTTCCCCTACATTTCTAAAAGAGGGGGGGGCAAAAGTCAGGCAATCATTGCTTTAAATTTTAAATTCGACCTGGTTCATGATGTGAACTAATTCGAGCTGGTCCCTCATGATGTGAATATGGGCTTGCATCGTAAAAAATCAAAAGCTTTTAATTTATTATGCTGCCCAAATGTACTCAAAGTCTAATTTTGTTTTTCGTATCTAAGTTCGAATCACCGTTCTTGTACACTCTTTCAGAATTAGTCTAAGATGTTGAATCACGTGCTTAGTGTTTAATTAGTTACTCACTAACCCCTTAAATACCTGAAAGTAAAACATAGGGCCAAGTTTTCCTGCGACCTTGTCAAACATGGGTAATGTATTCATAATTTATAACCCATCAATAAATAATATGGTCAGTCTACTTAAAAGGTGATGTGCAAACTCAATCCATAATGTAGGTAAATTGTGCCACATTTGGATTTGCTTATTTGAAAGTATGTGGTTTAACTCAAATAGAGTGTGGAAATTGTCTTACCTTTCCAAAGATTAATTTCGTCCTCATTACATAGGTACCTAAACTTTTTTTTTCTCATTCTAATTTTTTAACTTTCAAAATCTACTTAATTTTATGCTTTCGTCAAGTGTTTCACCATATCATATGCACTTTTCTTACATGAATTGCTACACCAGTGATTATTTGGCCATAATCATGACCTGGATTGCCATATCGCTTCCCAAGTCAAGCAAATCTTTGTTTTCCATTTTTTTCCCTTTCTTTCTATTCCAAAATAATGAGAGAAAGAGAGATATCATGTAGAAACCACATGTGAGCCACTTGGACACCAACATAAAAAATCACAAGTCAAATTAACATAAATTATGGAAACATCAGCAAATGATATTATAAATTTTTTCGACAGGACGACACTAAGTGAATTTTTAAAGGTTCAAGGATTACATTGAGTAGAAAAAGATATGTAAAGGCCACCACTAGATATTATAAAAAGTTTAGGAAATTCCATGTCGTTATCCCTATTGAAAAAAAGCATAAGGTTGCTACATTTTACAGGCTCAGAATATGAAAGTGCAATCATGGTGATATAAAAGGCCTCTTTGTTTGACTAACTTTTTTTTTTTTTTTCAACTTCTGATAAGCAATTAGCAATTTCTCACTTATGCGCTTTTAAAAATTAAGACTCATCAAACAACCAAAAAGTCTATTTCTCCTCAACTCAAGGGGGCAAAAAACCGTGCAATGATTAGCATTGCCCTAACTTCTCGCTCATGCATTTTGTCTTAGCATGATCAAAACTTGGCTTCTATTATTTAATACTAAACAACTTGAACAACTTTTTTTTAACATTTAACACGATCAAAAAGTCATATGAAAATTATTTTCAAACTTTTTGAAAATGAAGTTATATTCTTTAAAATAATTTAGAGGCTGGAAAACAGACACCTCACAATTTAGAGGTTAAAAAAAAAGAAGAAGAAATCCGACGCCTTTAGTTTGTTGAAAGGACGTAAAGCGCTTGTGTTAAGTCAAAACACTAAAAACACAAATATTCAATGGTTTTTGTCGAGGATAAAGCCCAGAATAGGCGATGCCTCTGGATCATTGACTGGAAGAGAAGAACGTGGAGGAATAACATCGCCAGAAAGATGGTGGCTGATTTAGCGTGTCAATCCAAATTGGACGTGCGTGAAACGTGGTGATTGAACAATGATTAGGGTTTCACTAGGGTGCTACGTAACCAAGGAAAGGGCCACATTCTGTCACTGTTCCTCGAAATCTGCGCGAATCAATGCCTGCTGTAAATTTATTCAGAGACAGCTGTCCAACCAGACTCCCGATCATACTGCGAAACCCTCGATTTAAGAGAATTTAATTTCACGAAAAGTTCTATGCACAAAGAAGAGTTTCCCCACTGTTGGGATGCTAACTTAAGTACTTGTATCAGTAACGAACAAGCAAATCCGAAGGCCTTAACAATGGTCCATTGCGTTCGAGCTTTTCCTATGAGCTTATCCCTTCCCTTTGATGTGTGTATATTTTAGGGTTCAACTGTACCATATGACAGATGTCAACCCATACGTTCTTCAAATCTCCATAGAGCCAATCATACTACTCCATAACTTCTTTTCTGCTGAATGAGAAAGGGAAAATAAATTCAATTAACCCAATCTTCCCTTTCCTCACAGTCCACATATTATTTTTTCTAGCCTGCCCGTCGACTATGCATTGTCGTTTACTGCAGCTATGAGCCCAAACCAACAAGCCACTTTTACAAATCTCTGTGCGTCATTGGAAATTGTTTTGAGGGAAAAGCATAGTAGCATAGCACCAAAAGTATCTAGAGAGAGACCAAGGAAGCAAAAAAAAAAAAAGATGGGAAGAAGTCCATGTTGTGCTTAGGTAGGGATCAACAAGGGAGCTTGGTCTTCCCAAGAGGATGAAGTCCTCATTAACCATGTCAAGATTCATGGAGAAGGCAAGTGGAGAAAAGTTGCCCAGAATGCAGGTACTCTGATAAATCACATGATATGTTTGAGGTTGTTCAATCGATGACTTGCACAAGTGAGAGCATAAGAGTTCCTATAGTGTCCGGGTTTTATTCGTCTTTAATTATCTTCTTCCTTTTGCTTTTGCTGGTAAAAAAAGGTTTGAACAGATGTGCCAAGAGCTGCAGGCTTAGGTGGTCGAACTACTTGAGCCCAGCATCAAACGAGGTGACATAACCAAGGATGAAGAAGATCTCATTATTAGAATCCACCGGCTTCTCGGCAACAGGTACAACTTCGAATTTTGCATATCCACGTGGAAATTAATAAATGAAAACTATCATTTGTACGCTTGTTCGGTTAGTTGACGTGATCAAGTCGATTATCTAATCATGGTTAGGATCCAAAGACGCCTCTGCATGTAGTACTTCTATTATAGTGCACTCATTTTAGACAATAATTTCACAATAGTGTGAAGTTTATTATATGTTATATGTGTGATTAGGTCATAATAATAACTTCAATTATATATACTCGTGATTCTTAGGATCAATCCACGCTCATGATAACAACTTATAAGTTGGATAATGTAAAAGTATTATAAAGCAAATTCATGCATATCATCCTCCAAGGAGGTTCATCAGGGTTTGGTGGTTTTCGCGATACTATTTATCTAATCCACCTCGAGCCCGCGAGATCAAATCTCATGGGGTCGTTGAGCAAGGGTGGGTCCGGTTGAGAGCACGACCGTCCGAACTGTGGTCCTTATTCTTGACTTCCTGGCCAAACTCAAGCACTAATTAATTTGCTCATGTATATAAGCTGCAAGAGATAAGGTTTTTGGTGAGATTCTTTGCTCAATTATGTCCATACGTGTTGTGCATGTTTCATGTGGTCCAGCGACATTAAACCTCTTCTAGCTAGCTGATTGCATTATCATATAGTTCAAGTCGCTCTCTGAAGTCCGGCCATTGAACTATTTCCTGTAAACTTTCGATCACGATCTAAACAGAACAGATTAATCAAGCTTACCATCTTTACCTAATTATTTTCATGTGAGTTCAGGTGGGCCTTAATAGCAGGGAGGCTTCCTGGACAAACAGACAATGAAATAAAGAACTATTGGAATGCCAATCTGGCCAAAAGGTTTGGATCTTTTTTGTCACGGTCGTCATGCGTGATGAAATTCGATCGAGCCCCAGGAATTCAGGACTATCAAAATCACAGGACGATGAATCGTTCTCTGGTTAACCCAAATGAGCCATTGGGCCTATGTGGAATTCCCGTTTTACAAGAACAACTGGAATATTACAGAACGATCTAAAGAGGGTCATAGCTTATTCAACTTGCAGTCAAGCACAGGCTTCATAAACAATGGAAGCAATGTTCATCATCAAGACCCGTTCTCTTCACTTCTAGTTGGAGATGACGAGGATCTAAGCTTTTTGATGAGCATTGATACAGATTTCGGACAGGGAGTCATGGACTTCAATCCATAGTTGTATCAGGGCGATCAAGATGCGGTTCGTCAAGAAAATGAGTGTCGGAATCATCGTTAGCGGAGTCGATAGCAATGATGTCATCTCTTCATCATCTCATTGTGGATATTCTTCATTATGTTGGAAACTTCCTATAATGGGCTTACATTAATTAATTAATTTTCTATTTTAAATAATCGAGTTAATGGATATTCCAATATATTTTAAATCCTCAAGTGATCTTATTGAATTGGATTTTGGCATCTATTAATAACGAGCCTAGTTGAGTATAAAAATGTAGACAATTGTGTTTAACTAAAACCCGTAATGGGAGGGGCTCAGTTGATACGCTATTTATTAGGGTTTACTAGATCTCCTCTGTAGCATATAAAAAGGGTAGGTTATACCTATCAGTCGCTTAATCCCATTAAAAGATGCTATACTGAAATAGGTCATAGAGAGGAAGATCTGGCATTCCGATAGATCGCTGATTACAATCAGTTTGATCTGTTTTTCGTCAAGTGAGGTTATGGCTCAAACATGTACGTTTTAATTCCGTTATACATATATGATTTTGGTGTTTTACAATCATGTATATGGATCAAATTCGTTCTTAATTTATTGATTATTTATATTGAGAAATTCTACACATTACACTTATCAAGACATGATCAAGACGAGGCTGAGAGCGGGTTGATGAGTGATCAGATGCCGTCGCTGCACATGGGGGAGCTGAAGAAACTGGTTTCCTTCCTTGATTTGGAAGATGACTGGATAGAGCTATGAGACTTTCCCTTTTTGGAAAAACAAATCAGCGTTTTAATAATTAGGACCGACCAAATAAATTGTCTAGATTGCAATCTTGATTGGGTAAAAGCTCATTTTGTGGGATGTTATTTCCATTTCAATAATACGCCAAATTAATGAGGTACATGTGTGAGGGTATTATGGCCCCATCTGGTTCGGCTTTGTGAAGGGGCTTTCAGCCTCTAAAGGATCTTGGCCAAATACAAACTAATTTGATTTAATTTTTTGGAAAACTTTGGCCAGATGTAATTATATCTCCAAAGGGCTCTAAGGACCTTTTGCCCAAAGTAGGTTTGAAGGTACTTTGAGAAGTTGTACTTTCGAAATGTAAGTTCGATACTGTTCACGTTACTGTTCATCTTCTTCTCTAGACCGCCGGCCAAGGAATCGCCCAACCTCGGCGACCACCACCTAGGGTGGCGACCCCTCGGTGGTCGCCACTTGAGGTTAGGCAACCTCAAGGAAGGCAGCCTAAGGTCACACAACCTCAAGCGAGGGAGCCTAGGTTGCGATTGCGACCCTTGCCTAAGGTCGCACGACCCGCGCTTGGGTCAAGTGACCTAGGCATTGCTTGAGTTCACTTGGGTCGCCATGACCCAAGTGATGGTTCCTTGAGGTTGTGATGACTTAAGGTCAGGTGATCTACGCCGAGTGGCACGATTGCATGAACCTATCGAAGGTTACGATCGCTTGATTTAAAATATATATATTTAAAAAAAGTTAATAAAAAATTTGGTAAAAGTCCTTTGCATAATGTGATTTTTACTAAATGGCATTTAAGCTAAAGATGTTTTGCAATACACTTTAAAATTACAATTTACCAAATACTATTTACATTTCAAAAAACCCTTTAGCCCAAAGGTAGTAGCATTTTCCCAAAATCGAACCAAATGAGGCCTATGTAAAAGGAATCCAATGTCGAGGATGTAGTGTAAAGTAGAGCAGTTAATATATTATAGCTGGTTATTTATTGACTTAAACTCTTAAATAAATGTGAGTCCAATTAAAAATATTAATGGGTTCAAACTTTAACTCTCCCTCGGCAATCTCCCTATACGAAGATATTGGGCTTCCATTGAACTTCCTAATGATAACTTTTCGTCCAATTTAGGGGAATTTTTTTCTAAACTCAACCATCTAACTCAGGGAACAAGGCTGTGATGAAAGACCAGAATGAATGAATGATCTTAAATCTGCAATGTCGCAAAACTTTGCCGGCTAGGGTTTTAACGGGAGGATCAACAGATGGAAATGGTCATGTCTCTTGGTTGAAACTGTGAATGCATATCCGACGATTAGAGGGCTATGTGTTGTTCATGTATCTGACTATGTCACCTTAGAATATGAATATAATGACCTTTTTCACATTCAGGCATGGTCTTTGTTCTTGAGCATTCCGGACAGGGAGAGTTCATGAAGCAAAACAATCTTAGGGATCGAGGGTCGCAAATTATAGTTCTCAGGAAAGAGAGGGGCAAATCTTGAAATATGGATGGACACTGTGGGGTAGACCCGTGTATATCTGAAAGTGGTGTGGTGTGGTGTCATTGAATTGCCCAGTTTTCCTATGCCCTGGACCACAAATATTCTATTTGTGGGGGCAGATGAAGCCAATTTATTTCCATCTATAGGTGATCCTTCCTTTGTCTTCGCATGCAAAAAGGCAAAGATAAGATTCCCGAAGGTAAAAAAACCTATCCTCAGAAAAGTCAACCTGATGCCTGCTTTTCTTTTCTGTGCCCTCCGATTTTTTTTTTTTGTTTTGGTCGGAGGGCCCTCCGATCTGAGTGATGAGCTTTTTTGCTTCACGGCCAAGAACATGGTCCTACGACTTTTTTTTATTCTAAGAAAAATTGTTGCCTGAATTCTGTTGCCTTGTGAGATAATATGTAATCGCGTGCTTGAACTATAGTCACGTTATGATGCATGTGACATATCGAGCTGATTAGAGCATTGGAAAATGCTATAATGATCGAGTTCTTGCCCGACTAGAATAATTAATTAACTAAAACAAGAAACTGTCACCTGATAATATTTGAAAATTTTTGCGCACCCATTTATATGCAAAAGAGCTTTGTTAGTATAACAATTTGTTGTGAACCACATATTCTTGAAAAGTAGATTTCATAATAATTTATAATTATTAATTATTTGATTTTCAGTGGTGTAGAATAAATTTTATTCTCACAATTAATTAAAAATCATGACCTAATTATTTTTCATATGCAAAATCTGAAGAAAAGAAATTGGTACGAGCAAGTGGACATTCTATGTATAGATTATCGGAGAATGAGCAAGAAGATGGTGAAATGACGTTCTTAGAAAACTTTCTTTGATTTTCCTTCTACTTTCCAAGATTGCAGGGTAGATACAGGGACATTTTCTCTTTCTCTTTTTTTTTTTTAATGATATTTCCTTTGTTTTTACTTTCAAGATAACTCAATCGCATTTTGACTAATCTTTTGGTGTTAAAGATTAGTTTGAAAAATATTTAAATGTTAAATTATACTTTCATTTAATAGTTTAAGTTTTTAGAATAATTGATCATAATTCCACAAATCTTACATATAGTTAAAGTAGGCAGTCATAAATTCAAATCTTTTCGAACTCTTACATTTTCTGTGTTTCTAATTCTCATTATGAAAGAGTTCTACAATATCTAGAGAATGCTTATTCACTGTCAACTTTGATCTATATTTGATGCTGTTTGAGCACAAACTAGCCTAAGCAAGAATAGATTAAGTGCTTAGAGAGCCCAAATTCTAATGAAGGGGAGGTTATCTTTTGCATACTTCGTTTACTTGTCTAATTAGTATTTACTATTATTTTAGATTTATTTATGTGATTTCATCTTTTTCAAAGATGCCAAAACTTAATTACCACAATATTAGTCCATGTAAAATTTTAAAAAATTTTAAATTTTTTTATCGCATAAGAGGTCCTAAATTCCTACCTAAGTAGACGAGAAATGGTGATATCATATGGTGAATCTTTCTTATCTAATTATTAATCACATGCAAGAGAAATTAAAAGAACTTTTGTAATTGGCCAATATATCAAAAGAAAAGAATAACAATCAGAGATACTCCGTGAATTCTCGGTGGTTAAGAATATTCCCGTCACAGAACAAGAGCTCTAGAGCTCCACTGAGGACCATCTTGCCTGTCTAATAGATATACCGTCAATGGCTAATATGACCACGTTCCTTATTTTAATATGTCAAATCTATACGCTTTAGTCCAGTTTTTTTTTTCTTAGGAAAAAGGAATACCCTCTAGACGTTTAATGTCAAAAGAATGCCAACATTTGCACAAGACCTTTAACGAAAGAGTTTAAAGTGATACTTAGGACCAAACAAATAAGCAAAGAAGAAAAACATTATCTTGCCCTTTCCTCGCTCTTCCCATGTTAATTCATTTTCTCATGTGCCTGCACTGTCGACCGTGCACGGTCTTTTCATGCCAGCAATCAGCCCCATGGGCTACTGACAAGCAACCCCTCATGGAAAAGATCCGCAACTTGTACGTCTGTCGTCTCCCTCGGTGTCGGTGTGCGTTGGAAACTCCCTTTTTTCTTTAACGAGGAAATTAACAATGACACTATAGCACGAAAAGCTCTGGACATGTCGTGCGAAGGTAGGGATTTCCAAAGGAGGTTGCTCCTCCCGAGAGGATGAAATCCTTGTTAACCATGTCAAGACTCATGGACAGAGAAGATCTCGTCATTAGACTTCACCGCCTTCTCAGCAATGGAAATTATTCATCATGTTTCGAGTTTAAGACCAATATACAAAATTAAACTCGGATTAAAACACATGGAAATTCATATAGAAAAGCACATATAACGATCGGATAGAAGTTGGTTTGCGTGGTTTTATCATGGATCATTTGCCTCAAGCCGTTTGAACATACGGAGCTTCTTCTTCCTGGGTTTTTGCTCGATGACTTGTGTGCAACACATCTAACTGATATTGACTAAAGGCATGAGCATTTGGAAGCCACGAGATAATTTTCCGTTAAATTTCATTTCATCAAGCAATTACGTGATGAGTTTGAGTTTAATTTAGGGTTGTGAAACACCCGTTGAGTGGTAATAATTCTATAATTCTCTAATTGATTAGTAAGTTTCTTGAGACCACCTTTTTTTGTGGAGTAGGTACCGCACTCGAGTAGGACCATTTAATAAGCTACCGTACACGCGTCACGGGAATTAATGCACATGTAGAACGTGCCATGCCATTTTTGCAAATTGCATGGAGGACTATGGTCGAGATAAATATACTCAAACAAGTCGTCATCCTTTGGCGTCCAAATTGCGTTGTGTACATGTATTATATATGTTACATATATATTGAAGTAGCATTTATGGCGTTTGGTAAATCGACCAACAGAGAATAAATGCTCCTAGTGATGTCAAATCAGATGAGCCTAGCTAGATGGGATTTGTCAAAATCACGGCGTACAGAATAAGGAACAATTTCAATGCATTGAACTTTGAGTGTGGTACTAATTCTATATACATGTGAGTGTACACATTAAATTTGTTAGAAAGTGACTACTTCATATTATGCATGCTAATAGAACATAAATGTGTTTTTTTGGGGGGGAGAGAAGGCACCAGCAGGCCCATGCAAAAAAAAAAAGAAAAAAAGAATGAGCATCTCCATTCAAGAGGAATGGAATGTCGACCACAGGATGAGATGACTTTATGGTTGGTACTTGCATAAATCAAATGCTTAAATTTAATCGGTTTATCGCATTCCCTAGTGTATCATGAATTTTTAAATAGCTGGACATCTGCATGTGCTCCTATAATTGGGTTATCAAAAATTAATACCGTGAGATATTTATATAATTAAGTGGCTGAAGTCGTGTATCTTTGCCAAATGAGTAGTGGACTCTATACGTGAAATTTATATCTATTTTGATATAAATTGGTTTAAGTATACGCATGTTGATCAGTATGTGATATTTATGGTCTTGCCATTTTGTTCATCTATATATTGAGAGGATTTATGCGCATTTGTAGCATGGTCCTGAGAATCATAACTTATAATCTTTTATCATAAACTTTTCTATAGTCCAATAAAGAAAACCCGTATAATACATTAGACCATTTAGCCCATTCGTTGATTCTATATTAGATATCTAACCAAAGATGATACAGTTTTCAAGAGCCAGAGGCTTCCATAACACGTGATATTTTTCCACTTTCTCAACTTAACATGCGACATAAATGCTCGATAATAAGTTTTTCTATCAAAGAGCAAGTCTAGGGTGGGAATAATCACATATTGTATCGCATGCCGCTTGTCCTACATTATCATCCCAGTGTGGGCTGAAATTACATAATCGTTGCTTTGATAACTGTACGCGTAGATAGATTAGTTTACAAAACCGATATGTCGTGTAATATGACAATCTAAGTGGATATTGAAATGAGTGTTTGTGCTATTTTTTAATTTCATTAAGGTAGAGCATCGATCATAGGCACGAAGTGCGTGCGTGCGTGTGTTTTAAAGTTATTCTAAGACAAAGAAAAACAGACAATCGCGTTGCGTGCCTATATTCTGGAGGATTTATCAATAGATCTAAAATCAGCATGTCTATCCTAATTACATATTTTGGCAATTTTCTGTTCAGTGTGTATAATGTTGGGCCCTCCAAGGGCCTCGTGCCAGCAATGCGTCCAAGATGGGCTCTAAGGTTGACGGCCCATTATCAACATTTCCCGGCCTTGGAAGAGACATCACCCGCAAAGCGATGGGCTAACGTAGTGTCATAATGGAGTCGAGTGGAGTCGAATGCGCCATCGATGCTTATACTGAAGTTCGAATGAATGCTTGTTGTCTTGATCAAAGACGTCGCAAACATTTGGGTGCAAACTCAACCGGAGCGTTGGTATAGTAGTTGGAAAATCTCTATATTTGCCTTCCATGTTGCGCTGATTATCTTGTCAACATGCATGCAACATGGAGCAGTGAACAATCTGAGGATCCAAGGAGTACCCCTGGTGAGAGGCGACCCGACTTGGGGTGAGCAGCGTGATCCTATTAATTCCATCTATAACTGACCAATTTGAGTCGGAGTCAAGCCGAGTCTCATGTATGGACCTGCTCTACACGAAGGCAAAAATAGCCTACTCTATTCCCGGCATCCTCCGTTTCATCACCTTCTCGCCCGCTGTTTCTCTGCTGATTATCTTTTGCACTGCCATTGACGAACGTGTTTACTCGCACCTCGCTGTGGCAATAACCACGTCATTGTTGGCAGGAGCTATTGCATTGGAGGTTTACGCAGGATTTACTGCTGTATTTTCTGATTAGATGATGCTATTGTTGATGCAGCTGAGGAAGCCTTCTGGGGATTTCCTTTATGGAACGATATGTCTTCCCCACCATTTTCATTTTACAGCAAGAGGCGATCAGGAACCACAGGAGAACTCGACTTAATAAGCTATTGCTCAACTGACGGGGTTGCAGAGTTCATCGAAGACGAGCCGTTTGGCTTCTATTTCATGTTAGAAACATATTGGCAAGTGATGCAGGTGGAAGTGAGCGCCCTTCTAAAAGAACAGATCTTCAAGCGACTAATGGAGAATCATTCTAGGTGCAGCGATTCGGGGTTGGTCCCAGAATCATCAAGGAATTGCTTAGTGAAAGAGGTGATTTTGCGCTTTGGAAGAGGAATTGTCTCAGAGAACTCCAGTGGAGCACCATCGGTATAGACTTTGATCAGAGCCTCCTTCTTTGGCACATTGCTACTGATCTCTGCTACTATTCTGACCTCAACGAAGACAGCCTTGCCGCTTGCAAAATGAGCCAATTACTGTCTGATGACATGCTGCATATCCAAGTCGTACGTCCCTTTTTTCTACCTAAATCAATCAGCCGGATGAAATATCTTGAAGAAACGTACAAGCAGGTTACGGCTTTCTTTCGCCAAAAAGGGTTGAAAACAAAGAGTCAAAGAGATGCCCGAGATCCGTTGTTTGAGGAATACAAGCAAACCTTGCATTCTCTACAAATGAGTACGAGCAGCTTGGCGCTGCTGAATGGCCATAGGCTTGCCGAAGGTTTGCAGTCGCTTGTGATGGAGTTGGGTTGGACAAAGGAGCAATTATGGGACATGGTATGCGAAGTTTGGGTCGAGATGCTGATTTATGCGGCAGGCAAGTGCGGGTGAAACAACCACGCGCAGCAACTCCGACAAGGCGGAGAGTTGCTGACTCATGTATGCCTCCTTATGGCACATCTCGGCTTAGCAGGAACTCGGCTTAGCAGAACAGTTCCAAGGAAAGCTGGTGATCATTAAAGTCCGGGAAAGGATGGATGTTCCTAATCTTGCAGAAAGGAGCATAGACGATCCCATGTTCGACATATTTCCTGCAAAATGAAAAGGAGGAACAGCACTCGGTAGATTGTTTTGATCTTTTGACTGTCGCATTCTTACATATCAAATGAACGATTCGTGTAAAATATAGGTTATCATCTTCTAATCTGGCTCTGAAGTTCTAGGTACAGATATCATTTTTTCACCATCAGATTTCTTTCCCCTAAGAAATTCTGCCAGTTTATGAACTAACTTCGCTTTCTAGATTTATCACCTCACCAAGCTGACGTCGGAAGTGTTTGATCTCCAAAAGTCAACTGACTCTCATCCGTTCACAATGCAATCATCCTTACCTTGAAGAGAACAGAAACCAGTAGTCATTCTTCGCAAAGTTTGCAATGAGGCCTTTTCAAATTTGCTACCATATTCAAACTTCCCGTGAATTTTCAAAGACTATTGTGACGCCCATTTCGGAAATGATCTAAATAGGAAATTGACAAAAATAATTTACATTTCATACTTTAATGTTTTCCTTTTCAAGATGCCTGCAAATTGACGATGCGGATGCTGCAGGGCAAAGATGCTGTCCACATCAACAGCAGACGAGGAGAGAGAGTCATCACCTCTGGAGATAGGTCCGGATCCGGATCTGGTCGCCTCTCGCCAGTGAGCAAGACCAATCACTTTCCTTCAGCTTCGTTGCTATTATGCCTGAATTTAATTGATCTTTCTTGCCTCATTGGCTGTTACCACCATTCACTCAGGCCTGTTTATATGCACTGAATCAAAAGGGAAAAAGGTACTTCTCTGTTTCCTGCAAAGTTTCAAGTATCATTCCAGTTTCAAAAGATCAAGGAAACATCATACGCGAATTCTACATGTTGAATGGAAGTTTCCAGGAATTCCAGTTTTAGAAAAAGTCAAAATGCATGAATCGCAAGATTTGGATCAAGCAAAAGGAGAAAATATAGAAGTCATTCCAGTCCAGATAGGAGACTATTGTATTCATCATCTTTTTTTTCTCTGCTCTCCAAAGAGCCTGCAATGCTTGATGTATTCCCCAGAGAGGTCAACTTCCGCAGCATTTTCTCGTCATGATTTGGTCTTAGGATGGATGCCAACAAAACAGAGCAAGCCTTTAATATGAATTAACAGATTGATTAAAGCTTCAAATGCATACGTAAGAACTTGCAGAAGGGCATCTCTGGCCATACAGCAAGGAATCAGTTGCAGACAGGTATTAAATTCATGCGTCAAATCGCTCGTCTTCCGCACCGCAAACCATCCTAGAGCGGTTGAAACGTACTCATCAGCACCATCTCAGAGAACAAACAGAGTGCAACCAAACGTGATTCCTAAAACAAAAGATGGAACCAATGGGATGGAGTCAACATGGAGCAGTGCGAGTGGTGACCCGACTCGGGAGGTTGGCAGCAGGAGAGGACAAGAAAGCCGCTTAAATCTAATCACCATGAGAACAGTATTCTAACCTCGAAATGACATGCGGTGGCCAACCTTCAGAATGGACAAACCAGAGCATATCAAAAACAAAAGAAATCCCATTGTTAAATCGGACCTCGCCGGCTCTTGCCGATTCAAATTTCTACCCATCTCTGTCTTCGAGGTTTTCTCTCTCCCACGGTCATTTGTAGATCTCAACCACCATGCCATCCAAGAGAATAGGTTAATGACCAGAACAAAAAGAGGCATGAAGGATTCGTGTCGTGTTGCTCCTCTGCTCTTTTTTATTAATAAAAAACCCTAGAAAGAACCCTAACAAAAACATCGCTACGTCCAAACGAACAGCACACCAACACATAAAAGAATATGCTCCCCACCGTCCTCTTCCCGAAAACATCACTGCCCGAAGTAATTTTTTAAGGCGGCTATTGTTTAATATGCCCCCCGTGTCCATCCTCCTCCCTCCTCGGTCAATGATCGGACTCTTCCTTAAACGCAAACCTCCTCCTCCCCCTCCTCCTTATCTCTCTGTCTCCCCCCAGCAGCCCGGTCGTCGTCGAGCCAAAAATGACCATCGAAGAAGCAGAGCCGAATCCTCACGTCCTGGGCTGGATAGAGGACTCGGTCTCGTTCTCTTCGTTTCTCGACGACCCGTATGATGCCGCCGAGATCAATTGCTACAACTGGTGGGATCCGGATCAAGATTTCGCGCACGATCTCATCAACGCCAGCGCGGCGACTTCCATCGCCAGCACCATCACCACGGCGGACAGTAGTACTGCTCACCCCGATACAACCCCGGTCACCACATCCACGGCCACAAATCCTACCGCCGCCACCGCCACCACTAACCATTCAGAAGAGTCAGTCAAACAAGAATCGTCCAAGAAAAGGAAAGCATCGTTAGATAATCAAGATCACACCCAGAGGAGAAACCGAAGTCATGGTACCATCGAGAACTCCGGATCAGTCGATGCGAAGCCGGGGAAACCAGTGCTGGGAGGAGGGAAGAGACCTCCGGGCAAGAAACGCGGGGCTGTGTCCTCGGGAAACAACGGCAACGGTGGTAACAAGGAAGGGAGGTGGGCGGAGCAGTTGCTCAACCCGTGCGCAGCCGCCGTCACCGCCAACAACCTCACCCGGGTGCAACACCTCCTCTATGTTCTCCACGAGCTAGCCTCTCCGACTGGTGATCCCAACCACCGCCTCGCCTTCCACGGCCTCCGTGCCTTAACCTTCCACCTATCCTCATCCACCTCTCTCCCATCATCAGCTCCTGTTACATTCTCATCCGCAGAGCCGCGCTTCTTCCAGAAATCTCTCCTCAGGTTCAACGAGAGCAGCCCCTGGTTCGCCTTCCCGAGCAACATCGTGAACTCCTCCATCCTCCAAGTCCTCAGCGAAGAACCCAACAAGTCGCGGAACCTCCACATCCTGGACATCGGCATCTCCCACGGCGCACAGTGGCCGACGCTGCTGGACGGCCTGAGCCGCCGCCCCGGAGGGCCCCCTCCGCTGGTCCGCCTCACCGTGATCTCTCCCACAGGGGACAGTGGCGACGCCGACACACCCTTCTCCATGGCTCCCCCGGGCTACGACGTGTCCCCTTTCCTCCTCGGGTTCGCCAAGACCCTCAACGTCAACCTCCAAATCAACCGCCTCGACAACCTCCCCCTCCGAGGTCTAAATCCCCAATCCATTGACGCCTCCCCGGACGAAACCCTGATTGTCTCCGCCCAATTCCGCCTTCACCACCTGAGCCACGGCGACCGCACCCGAGTTCCTCAAATCCCTCCGAGCCCTGAGCCCCAAGGGCGTGATCCTGACCGAGAACAACGGGGACTGTGCATGTGCGGGTTGCGTGGACTTCGCGACGGGGTTCTCCCGGCGGATCGAGTACCTGTGGCGGTTCCTGGACTCAACGAGCGCAGCGTTCAAGGGGAGGGAGACCGAGGAGAGGAGGTTGATGGAAGGGGAGGCAGCGAGGGCCCTGACAAGCACGGCGGAGATGAACGAGGGGAGGGAGAGGTGGTGCGAGCGGATGAGGGAGGCGGGGTTTGCGGGGGAGGGGCTCGGTGAGGACGCCGTCGACGGAGGCCGAGCTCTGCTGAGGAAGCACGACGGCAACTGGGAGATGAAGGTGGAGGAGGACGGCGGAAGCCATTGCTGCGTCAGCTTGGGGTGGAAAGGTCAGCCTGTCTCCTTCTGTTCGTTATGGAAGTTGAGCGGCGGCGGGAAATGATGAGGGATTAATTAGTGAAATTGTGGGGGGTTTAGATATTAATTAATTAGATTAATGCCTAATTAATCAGCTTGTAAAATAGCGAAATTTGGTGCGGTTATTATTCTTGTGTTCGCTTTGATTTAGCAAATATCTAGGTTTCCTAGCTTCTGGATTGAAAAAAAGGTTTTTGTATCAATGTTGCAATAACGTATCGACGCTGATTTAAATAATAACTCCGACTTTACTAACGTGACTCAATCTTAAATTGATGTCAAACTTGATCCTAGTACCTTCTCGAATTGAGCTGGAATTCGTCCATAATCAGCTCGACAGGCAGAAGAGCCCGACCTCCTATTCAAGACTACAATTTTTATAATCTTACATAGTTAACAACTATAGAAGTTATTCACAGAAATCTTTAAATGCATGTTATATTCGAGCACATTAAGCTCAACTTCAAGTTCCTTCGGGAATTGAATGCGATCGGAATCGGGCCGAGCTCGAAAATGAAATTTAACCGTCGGTCGAGCTATAGCTTGCGCGGTATCGGCTCGATGGAAACTCAATTCCACCTGTCGACATGATTTCGAACTTTGAAATTCATTAGAGATTAATGACAGTCACATGCTGCGATGGCGAGTTGTTTGTGTTCTCCGAGGTGGAGAATGGGTTAGGTGGAAGCCCGGATGGTCCCTTTGTTAATGTCAACATTTTGAGCAGTAGTGTACATGGAGGAGTCCGATGAGAAGCAACAATCAGAAAGATTTTGGACCATGACATTTCATCCACAAGCACTCCTCCTGCAGTGGTTGTGCGGTGTGCTCGATTACGACATCACTTCGGCGAATGAATGTTGTATTGGCATCTTACGCGCCAGATATGTACCCTTAGGATGTGATCGAACCACTCTGGATGACTAGGTATTCACTCGTCGCCAATCCCAACAAAGCGCGAATGGATTCATCTTGATGGTATACATGCTTGGAAACTATATCCATGCTGGGACAGGAACAGCTCTGTACCTAACCCGCCCATGGCTTCGATCCCAAACGACTCTTGATCTTTCCAGGAAACCTCCCAGCCAATCAGGTTCGCCTTCGACATTTACGTTGACCATATTTATCGATTCTTGCAACTCCAAAGTCGAATAGAAAAATCTGAAGGCGACGGCTGAGGAAGGAGCACATGCTCAAGCGCTTTGCTCTCTGCACCGTTGTTTTCCTGGTGAATGCAAACAACAAATCGAACTGATAGCGAGTTACGGCGCGAGTTGCTCCAGCTTGTTTAGACAGATCATCAGAAGATCGACTCGGTCTGTCGCGACTTGGTATTAAGTTGCTATCTAACTCGATCTAGTTCCTCCTCGAGTTGAGCTGGAACTCATCCATAATCAGCTCGACAGGCCGAAGAGCCTTAACTCCTAATCATGCTTGCATTGTTTTTTATTCAATAGTTAACAATCATAAAAGTTATACACCGTATTCTTTAAATGCATATTATACCCAAGAATATAAATACATAGAGGGAAATTCGAGCTCATTAAGCTCAAGTTCCTTTAGGAATTGACTGTAATCGAATCGAACTAAGCTCGAGAACGAATTTTAATCATTGATCGAGCTTGATCTTGCACTGTATCACCAATGGCCTACAAAGCCGTCAAGGCCTTGCCGGTCGTTGGCGAGGCCTCAACAACCCTCATAGCCTCACCCGCAGCCGGCAAGGACGTGAGGGCCCTCGCCCACAACTATCCAAAGCTAGTGAGGGCCATCGCAGCCTCACCCAAGGCACCTGTAGTAAGGCGAGGTGGCTTTCGCCTAGATCTGGCCACAAAGGCCTTGGGTGAGATCATCACAGCCTCACCAATCACGAGCAAGGCTGCAACGGCCCTCACCAGTTGCCGACTTGGCTTCATGGCCTCACCCATGGCCTTCGCAGCTGAGGGCGAAGCAACTCTCACCTAATATAGGCAATGGTTCAACATTGACAAGAGTTCTGTGGCCGGCAAAGGGTCATCCCCTGAAGAAAAAAAAAAAAATTCAAAAAAATATTAAAATATTATTTATTAACAGCCACATCAACTTTCCGATAATCATATCAACTTTTCCGACGGGCAAATAGGAAGTGACACTTAAGTGATAGATTTTTCAAAGTTGCGGCATTCAAGTAAGTAAAAAAAAAAAGATTTTGACACCAAAGTGAACGCTATACAAAGTTTTGGCATCAACAGTGTACTTACTCCGACCATAATACATTAATCCATAGGCACTATGTAGCTAGGTCCCATGGACCCTCATCTCCGTTCTGTACCACACCCAATTCATAGAGCACCACCACCAAAGAGGTCGCTCGATTATGACATTACTCCGTCGAATGGATGGCTCACTTGCCTTCCAGTTCTTAAATGTCATAAATGACATGAGAATGTTATATCAGCATCTTACACATCCGATACATATCCATAGGATGTGATCGATCGACTTTGAATAATTAGGTATTTACTTGTCGCCAACCCCGACAAAGCGTGAGCAGATTCATCGTGATGGTACACGCATTTGGAAATTATATCCACGCGGGGAGAAGAACAGCCCTCGTCTTATGCGCTAATTTCCTCTTCAACTCACATCCATTCCGTACATATAATGCAATGGGCATGGACCCACCCTCTGCGCCCAACCCACCAATTGCTCCAATCACAGATGACTCTTCTCTTTCCAGGATATCCTCCCAATTGATCATGTTCACATTCGACATTCTGTGTTCAGACCACACCAGTCAATTAATGCAGCCCCAGATCAACAGAAAAATTGAAGGCGACAGCTGAAAAAAGAGCGCATGCTCAAGCGCTTTGCTCTCTGCATTGCTCTTTCACTGGTAAAATGCAGACAAGAAATCGCCCTAATATTGACCGAGGTTCTCTCTTTTTTTCCACGTCAAGAATTTCCACCACCCTAGTTTCTCTCCGGGACAGGTTCCGTTCTCAGTTTAAGTGTAAAGACTTGGAAACTATCACTGTGTAATATTATCCGTTTTGAACCTACGGCCCTCATAATTTTAAAATGCATTACACAGAGTAGAGAACCCAGTTTTATAAACTAGTCCAGAACTCTCCCCTAGACAACATAGAACAAGAGACATGTGCTCTTAGCCTTGTTTACTTTTGGGTCACAGAGCCCGTCGACGCAGCCTCCCCTGCCGTCCTGGCTATACTGTCCACCCTTAGGTTTGGGTTGTTACATTCTCCCCCTTCAGGCACAACGTCCCCATTGTGGCCCACACGCTGTGGGAGTCAACTCTAATACTATTTATGTTGTGCCCCACATATTGTGGGAGTTGGCTCTAATACCATTTGTAAGAATCCGAGGGCTACCACTATAAAATATTATCCACTTTGGGCCTTCGGCCCTCATAGCTTTAAAATGAGTTACACAGAATAGAGAACTCAAGCGTTATAAACTAATTCAGCACTCCCCCTAGGCGATGTGGAGCAGAAAACACATGTTCTTAGCCTCACCCATTTTTGAGTCACAGTCGCTCGCCAGCACAGCCTTCCCTGCCGTCCTAGCCACATTGCCCATTCTCATAGTCTAAGTCGTCACACTACCTTAGTCAAAACAGGAAGATTGCTGTCTGCTTTTCTGAACAGCAAGTATGCCGCTAGCTCTAGTTGATCATCGGGCGGGTTCAGACCCAAAGGTTGGTTCGATGTACTGCTCAAACCCTCCCATATCATAAAAAAAAATGCCAGGCCGAGCCAACGTAAGCGGGCGGGGTTTCCTCATGTAAGACCTTTGCCCAAGTTTGCCAATTTACCTGTCAGGCCTCAAAGGCCAAATGAGCCGTCTGTAGTTAACCAACTTTAAAGATTATTTAAGCCATTCGCTTTGTAAAATAGTGGAAATTGGTGCTTTTAGTGATTCTTTTTGCGTTCACTTCACGCTTTTGGAAATGCAAGGAGCATGAAAAGGCGGTATGGTATAATGAGTGTCTTTTGATTTAGCAAATGTCTAGGTTTTCTACCTTATGGATCTAAAAAGGTTTTGCATCTATGTTACAATATCTAATTGATAGAAGTTCATTAGTAGCAGTTGTGGATTACTAATGATTCGTAATCAGGATTGAGGACAAAACTGAGTGGAGTTATGCGCAAATACCTTCGGGTTGTTCAGATAATCATCGGTGATTGGCTCATCTGATGCGACTTGGTCTTAAATTGCTATTGAACTTGATCAGCTACCTCCTCGAATTGAGCTCAAACTCATCCATGATCAGCTCAACAGGCTTAAGAGCCTGATCTCATAATCAAGCTCACATTGTTTTTCCTTAAATAGTTAACGATCATAAAAATTATTCATAGTGTCATGATATTTCTCAGAGCCCATGAGCAAAATTTGGCCAAAGATAAATTAAAGGGTAATCTGAAATTTGAATATTTGTGAACGTGCACCGTGGAAATCTACAATTCCCGTTCGGTTTTGGAGCGCAAAGTGACATTGGACTTTCGACCGTGAAAAATAGACTTAAGAAGGGAAAGTCCAAGGTGAAGTTTCTTCTTTGACCGGTCAACCTGGGACATTTTCATGCGGTGGGTTTCATATATATAATTTTTGGTCGAAGAGCAGAAGGTGATAAGCGGCCGGACTTCTGCTGGTGTTGGATTAGATCCTTCGTGACATACATTCTCTTGCCGTATGTCTTCTTCAACGAATTACATCTCGATGAAACGAGTTTTGCGAAAACCTTGTAGTAAGATTTGTTAATTTTATTAACGAGGAGTTGTAGGGCAAAAATTGCGTGAATTATTAGGTATAATTTGAGTTTGGGAAATACCGAGCGTATATAAATGACTCAAGTATGATTGTAATCTCCGTTGTATTACTTTATCTATAATGAAATTCATTACTGCTCTTTTCGGGAATAAACGCCACTACGATCAAATCAATCTGATGTCCGATTTACTTTCTTGCTTTGTCAATTTTATTGTTCAATCGCCCGCTTTTCGCAATACACAGAATTCTTAAAATGCATAGTATACCTGAGAATATATATACATAATATAAGGGAAAATAGTCAAGCTCATTAAGCTCAAGTTCAAGTTTCTTCAAGAATTGACAGTGATTGAATCGAACGATGATTGAGCTCCAAAAAGAATTTTAACGGTCGATTGAGCTTGAGCTTGCGCTATACCGGCTCTATTGAAATCCAATTCCGCCCATTGACATGATTTCAAACCCAAAGCTTCATCTGGGATTAATGAGAATCTCACGCCGCGATGGCGAGTTGTTTGTCTTCTCCGAGATGGAGAATAGTTCAGGTAGAAGCCCGGACGGCCCTTTGATGAGAAGCAGCAATCAAAAAGATTCTGGACCACCAATGCCATCCACAGGTACTATACAAGAATGTTATATCAGCATCTAACGCACCTGATACATACCCCTAGGATGTGATCGAACGACTTTGGGCAATCAGGTATTCGCTCATCGCCAAGCCCGACAAACCATGAACCGATTCATCCTGATGATATACATGCTTGAAAATTATATCCATGCTGGGACAGGAACAGCTCTGTACCTAACCCGCCAATTGCTTCTGTCACTAACGACTCTTGATCTTTCCAGGGAACCTCCTTATCAATCAAGTTCTCCTTCGACATTTATGTCAACCGTTTCTGTCGGTTCATGCAACTCCAAAGTCGAACAGAAAAATCGAGGTCGACGGCTGAGGAAAGAGCACATGCTCAAGTGCTTTGCTCTCTGCACTGTTGTTTTCCTGGTGAAATGCAAACAACAAATGGAACTGGTAGCGAGTTACGGCGTGACTAGCTCCAGCTTGTTTAGAAAGATCATCGGAAGATCGACTCAATCTGTTGCGACTCGGTATTAAGCTGCTATCAAACTTGATCTAGTTCCTCCTCGTTGAGCTCGAACTCATCCATAAGCAGCTCGATAGGCCGAAGAGCCTGAACTCCTAATCAAGTTTGCATTGTTCTTTTCTTAAACAGTTAATTATCATGAAATTTATTCACAAAATTCTTTAAATGCATATTATACCCAAGAATATATATACACTAATATATATATATATAGGGGGAAAAATACTCGAGCTCATTAAGCTCATGTTCCTTCACAAGTTGACTTAAAAACGAATTTTAATCATTGATTGAGCTCAAGCTTGCATTGTACTGGCTCGACTAAAATTTGATCCAACCCCTCAATATGATTTCGAAACTAGAACTTAATTAGAAACCAATGACAATCACAGGCTGCGATGGCGAGTTTTCTGTACTCTCCAAGATGGTGAGTATTCCAAGTCGAAGGAAATAAATCCGTGCTAAAACTAACAACATGATTGGTTGATTGATAACTTTCCAACTTTGATGTTACCACATTTCAGCGTGGACAGCATAGTCCGCAATTCAAAGTTGCTACCACAATCACTGTTTCCAGACATCATTTGATTAGTCGACTTTTTCACCTTGGTATTTCCTCTAAAAAGGAAAAATTCATCTTGATTTGATTGCCAATGGAGGAGTTAATGAGAAGCAACAAGCAAAAAGACTCCTGATCCCCAGTGTCAACATCTGTAGACCATACTATATTATCCACTGGCACTACGTAGCTTGGTCCCATGGACCCTCATCTCTGTTCAGTGCCACACTAAGTTCATAGAGCTCCACTAAAGAGATTGCTCGATTATGAGATTACTCCGTCGAAAACACTGGCTCACACGTCTTCCGGTTCTTATATGTCATAAATGACATGAGAATGTTATATCAGCATCTTATGAATCTGATGTGTATCCCTAGGATGTGATTGATCGATTTTGAACGACTAGGTATTCACTCGAACCTACCCCGCCAAAGCGTGAACGGATTCATCGTGATGGTACACGCACTTGGAAATTATACCCATGCAGGGACAAGAACAGCCGTCGTCTTATGCCCTAATTTCCTAATCCACTCAAATCCATTCCGTACATAAAATGCAATGGGCTGGACCCTCTGTACCCAACCCACCAATTGCTCCAATCACAAATGACTCCTCTTTCCAGGATATCCTCCCAATTGATCATGTTCACATTCGACATTCTGTGTTCAGACCAAACCAGTCAATTAATGCAGCCTTTGATGAACAGAAAAATTGAAGGCGACAGCTGAAAAAAGAGCACAGGCTCAAGCGCTTTGCTCTCTGTACATGCTCAGCTGAAATGCAGACAAGAAAATCATCCCAATCTTGACTAAGATTCTCTCTTTTTTTCCACGTTAATGTCCCCTTATTTATCCGCCAAGATCTCTCTCTCCCGTGAGCACTTTTTGGCCATTTTTGCTAGAATTTCCACCACCCTAGTTTCTCTCCAGGACAGGTCTCGTTCCTAGGTTACCTGGTCTCTATAAAAATGGCCTACTCAGAAATCTTAACATGAACTGTGTCAAAATGGAATCGAGAAAGCTTTTGCCATTCACTCTCTGCCTCCTGCTTCCTTGCACTTACTTCACTCTCTCTCACTGTGCCAAATTTGGGAATGACACAGACAAACTGGCCTTATTGGTCTTCAAAAACCAGATAACCCATGACCCTTTTGCCACGCTGAGCAATTGGAACGATTCGGTCCATTTTTGCCGATGGAATGGGGTTATTTGCGGTAGTCGACATGAGAGGGTCGTGGTGCTAGACCTCCAGTCCAGGAACTTGACAGGTACTATCTCACCACATATAGGAAACTTGACATTCTTGAGGAAGGTCAGACTGCGGTACAATTACTTTCATGGCAAGATCCCGGAAGAAATGGGACGTCTGTATCGGCTTCAAGCGATCGGACTCACCCAGAATCTTTTGCAAGGTGAGATCCCTGTAAACCTCACTCAGTGCTTGGAGCTGAGGATACTCGATTTAGTTGCAAACAGCCTCAAAGGAAGAATTCCACTGGAGCTGGGCAAGCTCGAAAAGCTTACAGAATTAGGACTTGCTGCCAACCACTTGATAGGTCCAATACCAAAATCACTAGCGAATCTCACGTTTCTCAGGGAGTTTTCTCTGTCTGAAAACAGACTCAGCGGCAACATTCCTGAAGAGCTCGGACAGCTGAGGCAGCTCCGCATGTTCCAAATCTCATCAAATGGACTCTTGACAGGTTCGATTCCTGCCCAGCTCTTCAATCTCTCTCTTATGGAGTACTTTGGTATTTCTGAGAACCAACTTATTGGAGAAATTCCGCCCGATATAGGATTTACTCTTCCGAACGTTCGGATACTTCTCTTGGGAAAAAACCATTTTTACGGTTCAATTCCAAGCTCCATTACTAATGCAAGTAAGCTTGAGTGGATTTTTATCCCATTCGGCCAGTTGACCGGTTCGATTCCTCAAGAATTGGGGAAGTTGAAAAACCTCGTGAGGTTGAATCTAGGGATGAACGAGCTTGGAAACGGGGAAGGGAATGACCTTGGATTTCTTTCCTCGTTAGTGAACTGCACAAAACTTGAGGTCCTTGCCTTCAACAACAACACTCTCACTGGGATTTTGCCGAGTCACATAACCAATCTCTCTTCCAACCTCAATTACCTTCTGATGGGAGCAAATAGAATTTCCGGTAGCATCCCAAATGACATTCAAAAGCTCGAAAACCTGATCTTGATCGGCATGGAGGAGAATCTCTTCACTGGACAAATCCCTGCCTCCATTGGGCTTATCAAGAACCTGCAGGTTTTGTCAATTTTTGGCAACAAATTTTCGGGGGAAATTCCTCAATCCATTGGTAATCTTACTTCCTTGGTAGAACTCGGCTTGGATGATAATTCTCTCCAGGGAAACATACCTTCGACCCTAGGAAACTGTCAAAATCTTCAGAGGCTCTCTATGGCAAATAATAGTCTTTCAGGTACTATACCTAAAGAGGTCATTGGTATTCCTTCCATAACAGATTGGTTAGTTTTGTCTGCAAATAAGCTAACCGGTCCTATACCGGTAGAATTAGGAAAAATGAGACAGATCACACATCTAGACTTATCAGACAACAGACTATCAGGGGAACTACCTAGTTCCCTTGTAAGCTGTGAAAGCTTGGAATTCTTGTATCTAAGTGGAAATCTTTTCCAGGGATCGATTCCTTCCTCCTTAAAAAGTCTGAAAGGGATTCAAGAACTCGATCTCTCGCGCAACAACTTCACGGGCAAAATCCCCAATTTCCTCATCTCTCTTACCTTCCTCAAAAATTTGAACTTGTCGTTCAATCATCTTGAAGGCGAGGTCCCGGAAGGTGGAATCTTCAAGAATGCGAGTGAAATCTCAATTGTAGGAAACAGTAATCTTTGTGGGGGCCCGGCAGCATTGCATCTGCAGAAATGTACACCCCCCAGAGTTCATTCTGGGAAGTTGTGGCGACGTTTGTATATCAGGATATTGATGATCCTCATAGTTTCTGTTGGAACATGCGCGATCTTGATATGTTTCATTCTCATACTTCATAGGAGGAAAACTGTTAGGAGGAACGATACGACTCCTGCGGACAATGAAAAGAAATTTCAGAAGATTACGTATGCCGAGCTTTCCAGAGCAACGGATGGCTTCTCTTCAGCTAAAAAGATAGGGACTGGCAGTTACGGTTCAGTGTACAAAGGATGCAGTGGAGAATTGCTGGTTGCAGTGAAAGTGCTCGACCTCCAGCAACGCGGAGCTTCAAAGAGCTTTATAGCAGAATGCGAAGCATTAAGATCAATCCGGCATCGTAATCTCTTGAAGATAGTCACTTCTTGCTCGAGCATTGATTTTGCTGGGAACGAATTCAAGGCATTGGTCTATGACTACATGCCGAATGGGAGTCTGGAGAAGTGGTTGCACGTGGATAATGCAGATGACCAGAATTCTGGCCGAAGGGAACTCAGTTTTGTGCAGAGGGTAAGCATAGCTATTGACATAGCTCAGGCTCTGGACTATCTCCATCACCATGCCGACCCTCCAGTTGTTCATTGTGATCTTAAGCCAAGCAATGTCCTCCTCGACAATGACATGACCGCGCATGTTGGCGATTTTGGTTTAGCGAGGCTCCTCCATGATAAGAACCCTCGGATTCAATCAAGCTTGAGTACCGGTGCCTTTAAGGGTTCTATTGGATATGTAGCTCCAGGTAACTTCTTTTTTGCCCTATAATCTTGGAAAGAGATATCTCATAGATCCTTCATTTTTTGAGAACCTTCTTAGTGAAAATTGAACAAGAGGCATTTTCAAAATTGAACCGCAGAAGTCAACCTATTTTATCTTTGAGAATGCTCATATACAAATGTTTTGGGACTTCATTTGTTGAACTGATGGCAAACTTGTAATGTGTTTTGGTGAAGAATATGGAATGGCTGGTGAGATTTCAACTAGAGGGGATGTGTACAGCTTTGGGATTCTAGTGATGGAGATGTTCACTGGGAAGAAGCCAACTGATGAGATGTTCACGGAAGACCTCAGCCTCCATAGCTATGTGAACAGGTCTATTCCAGATGGAGTGGCCGAAATAGTCAACTCAAAACTACTCGAAGAAGTCTTCCACCATCAATACATCAACAGGGCAACCACTTCGAGAAAGCAAAACAACGCTCAAGAGTGCCTGACCTCGATATTGAAAATTGGCATCTTATGCTCTGCCGAACAGCCCAGAGAACGACTCGACATGGAGGAGGTTGTCGTGAAGTTGCAATCAGTCAGAAAAGTGATCTAAAATCTATGGATGTGTATAATTTCAGTCAGTCATTATAAACACAATGCCAAGGGTGAGCACCAGAAGTACTTAATAAGGTAGTAGATGAAGAACCACGTTAAAAGATATTCTTGATAGGCTTGTATTATATTTCATCTTGTATGAATTGCCCAACTCCAAAACCCATGGTTGGACAATGAAGTAATCTTAAATTTGCATAGTATTTTACCTTTCTCCGTGATGCTGTTTCTAATCGACTTTCCTGAAGTAAACTTAGATGCATCAATCGATATCATTTACCTATATCGATACTTGAAGGGCTACTTGAATCAGAGAGCAACAGCAAAAGTTCAGATCTATTAGGGAAGCAAATTCTACTTCTCTAGTGGTTGCAATGTGCAACATATTCCTAACTTAAATACTGGAAGTTGCAATCAAAATGCTAGCTTCTTTTATCATGTTCATTTACCGATGATGAACGCTCTCATAAAATTGTTCAAAGCTCCAGGGGATTGGACGTTTGCAGCATGACCTGTGTCCTTGATGATCTCTAGCTTCGACTTGGGTCCCAGATGCCTGATTTAAGGTTTTCAGATTGGTAACGTTTAAGCAAACCAAGAAACTGATTTAAAGAATACACACTAAGAAAACCTTACTTTTGCAGGTGATGTGCAAAGCTCAATGAGAAGACCTTATCCTGATCCCCCCATATAATCAACGTTTCCTGCAAATGCCACCCAAGAAATGATTTGCCAAGCAGTATGGTCATTTTGCACTGATGTGATTGCGCATATATCTCACATACAAGTAGAACAAATGCCCATGTGAATGAACAGCGTGACTCAAAAGAGAAGGTTGCTGTCTGCTTTTTCTGAATAGAAAGTATTCTGCTAGCTCCAATTTCTCTTTCCTGTAATTGTTGCACGTGACCTGAAAAAGTAGGCCCGTGAATACAGGAAAATGAAGGAAGCTCAAGTTGATCATTGGGCGGGTTCGGACCCAAATGATAGGCCAATGTATTGCTCAAACCCGCCCATATCATAAAAACCATACTGAAGGAATAATTGGCCGTGCCGAGCCAACAAAAGCGGGCTGGGTTTCCCCATGTAAGACCTTTGCCCAAGTTTGCCAATTTACCCGTCGGGTCTCGGAGGCCGAACGAGCCGTCTGTTGTTAATCAACCTTGGATATTATTTAATTAGATTAAGCCATTTATTTTGTAAAATAGTGGAAACTGGTGCTTTTGGTCATTAATTTTGCGTTGGCTTCACGCTTTTGGAAATGCAGGCAGCACGAAAAGGTGGTGTGGTATGATGAGTGTCTGTTGATTTAGCAAATGTCTAGGTTTTCTACCTTATGGATCGAAAAGGTTTTGCATCCATGTTGCAATATTGAATTGATAGCAGTTCATGAGTAGCGGTTGTGGATTCCTAATGATCCGTAATCGGAATTGGGGACGAAATTGAGTCGAATTACGCTGTGAATAGTTTCAAGTTGCTTAGATAATCATCGGAGATAGACTCGATGCAACTTGATCTTAAGTTGCTGTCAAACTTGATCTAGTACCTCCTCGAATTGAGCTCAAACTCATCCATGATCAGCTCAACAGGCTGAAGAGTTTGATCTCCTTATCAAGCTTGCAATATATTTGCTTAAATAGTTGTGTTATGATATATCTCGAGTTTGAGCCCTCTCTATTCAAGATAAATTAAAGGATATTCTGAAATTTGAATATTTTGAACGTCCACCGTAAAAATCTACAGTTCCCGTTCGATTTTGGAGTACAAAGTGATGTTGGACTTCTGACCGTGGAAAAATAGAATTAAAGAAAAAACGAAAGTCCAAGGTGAGCTTTCTTCTTTGACCGGTCAACCTGGTACCTCTTCATGCGGTGGGTTTTATAAGTAAGTAGGGGTGTGTGTGTGTGTATTGTCAAGGGTTTGTTTTACATAATTTTTGGTTGAGAAGCCAAAGGTGACAAGCGGCCGGACATCTGTCGGTGTTGGATTAGATCCTTCGTGATTTACATTCTAGTGCCGTATGTCTACTTTGACGAGAAACCGAATAGTGTTGGACATAACACTGCATAAATTATTAAGTGTAATCGGGACTTAAGAAATATTTTGAAAGTGTTTAAGTGATTTGAGCATAATTGTAATCTCCATTATATTATTAGATTTATAGTGAAATTCATTGGTACTTTCCTTATGGACATAGGTTACTATGACCGAACCACGTGAATATGATGTCCAATCTATTTTCTTGTTTTGTCAAACTTATTGTTAGATCGCTTGATTTTCTCAACACACAAAATACTTTAAATGCATAGTATACCCAAGAATATATATACATAATGTTGGGGGAAAATAGTTGAGCTCATTAAGCTCAAGTTCAAGTTCCTTCAAGAACTGAAAGCGGTCGAATCCAACTAAGCTCGAAAACGAATTTTAATCATTGATTGAACTCGAGCTTTCACTTTTTTGGCTTTGACTGAAACTCAATTCAACCCCTCAACATGGTTTCGAATTTGAAACTTAATTAGAGATTAATTATCATCATATGCTACGATGGCGAGTTATTTGTCCTTGTCAAGAGGGTGAGTATTCAAGTCGAAGGTAATTAACCAGGGCTAAAAATTACAACGTGATTGGTTGATTGATAACTTTTCAACTTTGATATTTCCAAGTTTCGATGTGGACAACAAGTTTCTTAGCTCAAAGCTACTACCATTATCACCGCATCAAGATATTATTTGCTTAGTTAGGGCACGAATGATAATATTTCTGATCAAAAATTGATTTCTGGAAAAGAAATCGATTTTTCTATTTCTATTTTTGGATGGGTTTTGAACCAAAAAACGTGTTTGATAATGACAAAAAAATTTTTTTATTCTTGGAATAGAAATTTATTTGATAATCAATAAAATTTCACTTTCTCGAGTGGCGGCGGCAATGAGAGGGGCGGCGGCGGCTGGCGGCTAGTGGGGGTGGTGGTGGTGGTGGTGGTGAGCGACGGACGGCAAGAAACTTCTTCTGATGAGAAGTAAAAAAAAGAAAAACAATTTCTGATTTATATTCCAGAAATAGAAAAGTAAAAAAATTTTGTTTCTGATTTATATTCCAAACTTATTTCGAGAATAGAAATATATTCCGGAAATAGAAAAATAAAATTATTTTACCAAACGGATTTCTATTCCAAAAACAAGATCTAAAATAGAAATTTATTTAAGAAATAAAAATAGAATAGTTACCATGCACAGCCTTAGCTTTTCTCCTTGGTATTTCCACTAAAAAGGAAAAGTTCATCTTGATTTGATTGCCAATGGTGGAGTTTAATGAAAAGAACAAGCAACGAGCAAAAAGATTCCTGACCACCATACCGACATCTATAAACCCTGACATGATCATATCGTCCACAAGTACTCCATGACAGCCAGGTCCCATATGGCCCCTAATCCCTATTCTGTACCACGCTTGGTTCACAGAGTACCTTTAAAGTGGTCGCGCCACCACAGCATGTGACGTCATGGATGACACGAGAGTATTATGTCAGCATCTTACACATATGATATATGCCCTTAGGATGTGATTGAATCACTTCGAATGACTAGAAATTCACTCGCCACCAAATCTCAACAAAGTGCAAACAAATTCATCATGATGGTGGTATAGATGCTTGTGTCACAATTTATGAATCCTCCCGTACTTATGACACTTGTGAGTGATGTTTGGAACTATCAAGTGAAGAGCAATTGATGCAAAGAAGATGAATACAACTAATCGATGGGAGTAGCGTCAGGACATTTAATGCTAAGAGTTCTAGGATCGAACAATTATAGTACTTAATAGACGCCGAAGCAAAGCTGGGCGTGATACAATCTCGTATAAAGAAACTATTCGCTATATTGTTCTCTAGAACAACTAATGAACAAAGGCTGACCTGGTTAATTCCACTTGCCAAGTGCCACACAGGTCATTCCGTAGCCAAGGAACTATCAGCCAGTGATAAATATGATATTAGAGTAGGAATCCCTCTAGTAAGTGGGTTGAGCTAGAACAACCCTATAGTCTATCCAATCCTTATGAGGGCGAAGAGTTGATCGCCGAGGCAAAGGTGCTCGGACAAAGCGTAACTCTCGACCAACTTCTAGGATGACAATGGAGGTACAAGGAAGATCCGATTCCTCACTAAATGGGGATAACGTTCTTGGATCGATCGGCAAATATTAAGAAGAGGTATGTTACCACGTTTTCAACAAGAAAAGAACCTCTATTGGTTTGCCGAGGTCAAAATGCATAGTAGGCAAAAATGGTGTTGCCAAAAGATGCAATTAGCGAATGATGCCACACTTGTCAAGGAAAGTGCAAGTGACCACAAAGGACCTGAGTGGCTACGATCAAAAAGGCTGCTAAAGGAGCAAACTCTTTTTTGTTGGGCGAGTGGGACTATTCAATGTAGAATCCAAAAGTGGTGCATCAATAGTTAAGGAGCAGCAAGGAAGCGACAAAATAGATCGCAACAAGGGTGTTGTGGAATTGACTGGGGAAAAATGTCATGACCCATGAATCCTCTTATACTCGTAACACTTGTGACTGATGCTTGGGATTATTAGGTAAATAATGATTGATGCAAAGTAGATGAATACAACGAGTTCAGGGAAGTGGCATCAAGACGGTTGGTGCTAGAAGTTGTAGGATCAAATAATTATAGTATTTGGGAACTCTGAAGGTGGAGTTGGCCTCTCGTGAACAAATTGATCAAGAGCTAATGTCACTCTCTTGATGCAACCAGTTGTCAAGCCTAAAGTAATTTACTGTTTCACTCAAAAGACTAGACGCCTGAGCAAAACTGAGCATGGTACGATCTCGTATAAAAAAGCTATTCGCCATATTACTCTTTAGAATAACTAATGAACGAAGGCTGGCCTGACTAATTTGCTTGCTAGGTGCCGCACGAGTCATTCCATGGCCAAGGAACTGTTAGCCTATTACATCCATGCAGGTATAAGCACTGCCCTTGTTCATGACTAATTTTGAAAAGATTGTCTAAAAAGTCCTAAGTCTATTACATGGTGGCAAATACAATCCTAAACTTTTAAATGGTATTTATTTATATCTAAACATTTTGACGACGTGACAATTTACTCCTAAACCTTTTAATATATTAACAATATAATTTTTGCCAAAAATCGCTAATGTGGTATTCTAATCAATACCAGCTGACCTACCTCTTTTTTTTTAGATATTTCTTTTCTTTTCTTTTCTTTTCTTTTTCTTCAATGTGCTAGCGGCTGATCGAGGGCCAGTAACCTCTGTTGACCCTTGCTCACCCTCGCTTGGCCAACATGGGGGCAACGACACCCTCATTGCCCTTGATGTGATCGATGAGGTTGCATTTGATAAGGGCTTCACAGCCCTCACCCAAGGGTTGATGGGGTTCACTGGCCCTTGTGCCTAGCAACCCGTCGACCTTGTGTAGAAAGAGGAAAAGGAAAGAAAAGGATAAATAAATAGTTAAAAAATTAAAGAGAAATAAAAAAAATTATCCATGTCAATATCAGTTATGGCATGAGGACAATCAGCATTGACTGGATTGTAACGTGAATAATTTTTGGTCAAAACTAGCTAAAAGGATTATATCATTAATTTATTAAAAGTTAATGACTAAATTAGTAAAATTTCAAAAGATTTAGAATTAAATTTATACAATTAAAATATTTTAAATTGATCGGTAAATTGTCGAAAAACTTATAATTAAATCGGCATAATTAAAATGTTAAAAAAAGAATTGGCTACTGTACAATGGTTCAAAAGTTCTTACACAATCTTTCCCCACAATTTCTAGTCAACTCAAATCTCTTTCATAAATATAATAAAACGGGCATGGACCCACTGTACCTAACCCACCCATCGCTTCAATTACAAATCGACTCATCTCTTTCAAGGAAACCTCCCAATTGATCCTGTTCACATTCAACATTCTGCGTTCAGACCAGCCAATTAATGCAACTCCAAAGTCAACATTAAAATTGAAGGCGACAGCTGAAAAAAAAAAACAAGCACATGCTCAAGCGCTTTGCCCCCTGAATTGTTCTTTCACTGGCGGAATACCGACAACTAATCACGCTGAAAGTGCCCAGGATTCTCTCTTTCTTCCAAGTCAATGCCCCTTTATTTTCAGCCAAGATCTCTCTCCCATGAACATTTTTTTGGCCATTTTCGCAAGAATTTCCACCACCCTAGTCTCTCTCCAGGACAGGTCTCGTTCCTAGGTTACATGGACTCTATAAAATCAGAATATGACATACCCATACATCTCAGCATGAACTGGGTCAAAATGGAATCGAGAAAGCTTTTGTCTTTCCCTCTCCACCCTGTCATCTTCACTCTCTGCCTCCTGCTTCCTTGCATCACTCTTTCTCACTCTGCTAAACTTGGGAATGACACAGATAAACTGGCCTTATTGGCCTTCAAAAACCAGATAACCCATGACCCTTTTGCCACGCTGAGCAATTGGAACGATTCGGTCCATTTTTGCCGATGGAACGGGGTTATTTGCGGTGGTCAACATGAGAGGGTCGTGGTGCTAGACCTCCAGTCCAGGAACTTGACGGGTACCATCTCACCGCATATAGGAAACTTGACATTCTTGAGGAATGTCAATCTGCGGTACAATTACTTCCATGGAAAGATCCCAAAAGAAATGGGACATCTGTATCGGCTTCAAGTGCTCGGACTCACCCAGAATCTTTTGCAAGGTGAGATCCCTATAAATCTCACCCGGTGCTCGGAGCTGAGGATACTCGATTTAGTCGAAAACAGCCTCGAAGGAAGAATTCCAACAGAGCTGGGCAAGTTCGAAAAGCTTACGGGATTAGGACTTGCTGTCAACAACTTTACAGGTCCAATCCCGAAATCACTCGCAAACCTAACGTTTCTCAGGGATTTTTCTCTATCTGAAAATAGACTCAGTGGTGACATTCCTAAAGAGCTCGGCCAGCTGAAGCAGCTCCGCATGTTCCAAGTCTCAGCAAACGGACTCTTGACAGGTTCTCTTCCTGCTCAGCTCTTCAATCTCTCTCTTATGGAGTACTTTGGTATTTCTGAGAACCAACTTATTGGAGAAATTCCGCCCGATATAGGATTTACTCTTCCGAACGTTCGCATGCTTCTCTTGGGAAAAAACCACTTTTACGGTTCAATTCCAAGCTCCATTACTAATGCAAGTAAGCTCGAGTGGATTTCTATCCCATTTGGCCAGTTGACCGGTTCGATTCCTCAAGAATTGGGGAAGTTGAAAAACCTCGTGAGGTTGAATCTAGGGATGAACGAGCTTGGAAACGGGGAAGGGAATGACCTTGGATTTCTTTCCTCGTTAGTGAACTGCACAAAACTTGAGGTCCTTGCCTTCAACAACAACACTCTCACTGGGGTTTTGCCGAGTCACATAACCAATCTCTCTTCCAACCTCAATTACCTTCTGATGGGAGCAAATAGAATTTCTGGTGGCATCCCAAATGACATTCAAAAGCTCGAAAACCTGATCTTGATCGGCATGGAGGAGAATCTCTTCACTGGACAAATCCCTGCCTCCATTGGGCTTATCAAGAACCTGCAGGTTTTGTCAATTTTTGGCAACAAATTTTCAGGGGAAATTCCTCAATCCATTGGTAATCTTACTTCCTTGGTAGAACTCGGCTTGGATGATAATTCTCTCCAGGGAAACATACCTTCGACCCTAGGAAACTGTCAAAATCTTCAGAGGCTCTCTGTGGCAAATAATAGCCTTTCAGGTACTATACCTAAAGAGGTCATTGGTATTCCTTCCATAACAGATTGGTTAGTTTTGTCTGCAAATAAACTAACCGGTCCCATACCGATGGAATTAGGAAAAATGAGACAGATAACACATCTAGACTTATCAGACAACAGACTATCAGGAGAGCTACCTAGTTCCCTTGTGAGCTGTGATAGCTTGGAATTCTTGTATCTAAGCGGAAATCTTTTCCAGGGATCGATCCCTTCCTCCTTAAAAAGTCTGAAAGGGATTCAAGAACTTGATCTCTCGCGCAACAACTTCACAGGCAAAATCCCCAATTTCCTCAGCTCTCTTACCTTCCTGAAAAAGCTGAACTTGTCGTTCAATCATCTTGAAGGTGAGGTCCCCGAAGGTGGAATCTTCAAGAACGAAAGTAAAATCTCAATTGCAGGAAACAGTAATCTTTGTGGGGGCCCGGCGGCATTGCATCTGCAGAAATGCACACCCACCAGAGTTCATTCCAGGAAGTTATGGCGACGTTTGTACATCAGGATATTGATAATCCTCGTAGTTTCTTTTGGAACATGCGCGATCTTGATATGTTCCATTCTCATACTTTATAGGAGGAACAAATCGTTCAAGACAACTCCTCCAGAGCATGAAAAGAAATTTCAGAAGATTACATATGCTGAGCTTTCCAGGGCAACCGATGGCTTCTCTTCAGCTAAAAAGATAGGGACCGGCAGTTATGGTTCAGTTTACAAAGGATGCAGTGGAGAATTACTGGTTGCAGTGAAAGTGCTCGACCTCCAGCAACGTGGAGCTTCAAAGAGCTTTATAGCAGAATGCGAAGCGTTGAGATCAATCCGGCATCGTAATCTCTTGAGGATAGTAACTTCTTGCTCAAGCATTGATTTCGCTGGGAATGAGTTCAAGGCATTGGTCTACGACTACATGCCAAATGGGAGTCTGGAGAAGTGGTTGCATGTGGATAATGCAGATGACCAGAATTCTGACCGAAGGCAACTCAGTTTTGTGCAGAGAGTAAGCATAGCCATTGACATAGCTCAGGCTTTGGACTATCTCCATCACCATGCGGACCCTCCAGTTGTTCACTGTGATCTTAAGCCAAGCAATGTCCTCCTCGACAAAGACATGACTGCACATGTTGGCGACTTTGGATTAGCGAGGCTCCTCTATGATAAGAACCCTCAGATTCAATCAAGCTTGAGTACCGGTAACTTCAAGGGTACTATTGGATATGTAGCTCCAGGTAACTTCTTTTTTGCCCTATAATTTTGGAAAGAGATATCTCATAGATCCTTCATTTTTCGAGAACCTTTTTAGCAAAAATTGAACAAGAGGCATTTTCAAAATTGAACCGCAGAAGTCAACCTATTTTATCTTTGAGAATGCTCATATACAAATGTTTTGGGACTTCATTTGTTGAACTTATGGCAAACTGTTGATGTGTTTTGGTGAAGAATATGGAATGGCTGGTGAGATTTCAACTAGGGGGGATGTGTACAGCTTTGGGATTCTAGTGATGGAGATGTTCACTGGGAAGAAGCCAACTGATGAGATGTTCATGGAAGATCTCAGCCTCCATAGCTATGTGAACAGAGCTATTCCGGATGGAGTGGCCGAAATAGTCGACTCGAAACTACTCGAAGAAGTCTTCCACCATCAAGACATCGACAGGGCAACCACCTCAAGAAAGCAAAGCAAAGCTCAAGAGAGCTTGACCTCGATACTGAAAATTGGCATCTTATGCTCCTCCGAACAGCCCGGAGAACGACTCGACATGAAGGAGGTCGTCGTGAAGTTGCAATCACTCAGAGAAATGATCTAAAATCCACGGATATGTAATAATTTCAGTCGGTCATTGGAAAAGTAATGCGTAGGGTGAGCACCAGAAACACTTGAGCAGGTTGTAGATGAAAAACTATGTTAAAAGATATGCTGGCTGGGTTTGTACTATATTTTGTCTTGCAAGAATTACCCTACTTCAAAACCCATGGTTAGACAATGAAGCAATCTTAAATTTGCATAGCATTTTACCTTTCTTTGAGATGCTGTTTCTAATCGAATTTCCTGAAGCAAACTGAGATGCATCAATAGGAATCATTTACCTATATAGATACTTGAAGGATTTACTTGAATCAGAGAGCATCAGCAAAAGTTCAGATCTATTGGGGAAACAGATTCTACTTCTCTAGTCGTTGCAATGTACAACATATTCCTAACTTACATACCAAAAGTTGCAATCAAAATGCTTACTTCTTTTATCGTGTTCATTTACCGATGATAAATGCTCTTATAAAATTGTTCAAAGCTCCAGGGGATTCAACGTTTGCAGCATGACCTGTGTCCTTGATGATCTCTAGCTTCGACTTGGGTCCCAGATGCCTGATAAATGTAGATGTAAGGTTTTTCATATTGGTAACGGTACTATTTAAGCAGACCAAGAAACTGATTTAAAGTATACACTCTAAAAAAACTTTACTTTTGCAAGTGATGTGCAAAGCTCAGTGGGAAGACCTTATCCTGATCCCCCCATATAATCAACGTTTCCTGCAAATACCACCCAAGAAGTGAATTGCTAAGCAGCATAGTCATTTTGGACTAATATGATTGTACACCTCACATATGATGTCTTTGAATACATTGTTTCATAAGTAGAACAAATGCCCATGTGACAGGGTTACCTGAGTCAAAACAGGAAGGTTGCTGTCTGCTTTTCCGAACAGCAAGTATTCTGCTAGCTCCGATTTCTCTTTCCTGTAATCGTTGCACATGACCTGAAAAAGTTGGCCCGTGAATACAGGACAACGAAGAAAGATCTAGGTGGAGACTGAAGTTGATCATTGGGCGGGCTGGGAGCAGACCCAAACGTCAGGCCAATGCGTTGCTCAAACCCGTCCATATCATAAAAATTATAGAGGAATTTTTGGCCAGGCCAGGCCGAGCCTACGATAAGCAGGCCGGGATTCCTCATGTAAGACCTTTGCCCAAAATTGCCAATTCACCTCTCGGGCCTCAGGGACTGAGCGAACCATTTGTTGTTGATCACCTTTAGTGGTGACCTATGAACTAATCATAGAAGCAAACATAGTCGATGAATCACCAAAATCAACTAGGGGTGTGCACCGGGTCCGGTTCAACCATAGAAGCGGACCAAACCAGTTTGGACCAACCACTGTCGATTCTATCCAGGAGCTGGTTCATATCAGTTCGATCGGTTCAGTTTCCAGGTTGAACCTACTTGGAAACCTCTTCTTAAAAAAAAAAAAAAATTTGCAACTCTCTGAAAGTCAAATTAGGTCTTCAACATGGTTATTATAAAAATACTTTTCTGATGAAGCTACAACATATTTTAGCAATGAAATATCTTTCTAATTTATTTTGGTTTTTTGTGCAAAACGAAAAGGGGCAGGAACTCGACAAGTCAAGATTCGGCCGATTCAATTCTCAGTTCCAATCTTCTGGAGCTGATAGTCACACTGTCGATTCTTGACAACCAACCTAGGACCAACCTCCCCTAACACAAACAAAACTTCTTGGTAGTAAAAGTTAGCGAAATTTTATGGAGAGATTTTAATTCAAGTAGGGTAAATGGACCAAAAAAATTCTGTTTCGAGGAAGTCCATTAGTTTCAACCTGTGAAAGCCAGGATCCAAACCAAGGTAATTCTAATTCCACGATAATATAACTGATGATGACATTTTGGATTCCAAAAGCCAAAAGTCACTACAATACGATTCTCTGTCTCTCTCACTTTTTTTTTTTTTTTTTTTTTGAAACAACGAGAAAAGGCCAAATTTCTCAAAATGCCTTCTAATTTTCTCTCTCTTTAGTTGAGGAAAAACTCCTAGAGATTCATGCGCTTTCCTTTTCACTTCATTTTTCATCCCTTAGTTCTTTCAAAACCAGCATATGACTGCAAGACAGAATAAAATTACCAGCCAAATTCTTCTATAAAATGATTTATCTAGCAAAGCAAACACAACTTGAGTGGACACCTCAGAGCCTGAGACCAGCAACTGCATCAAGCAATAAACAGGGCACAAGCAATATGAAAAGAGAATGTTAACTCACATCAATGAACTGCTGGAGGAAGAAACTGGGGACCAATTTGAAAGGATTGAACTTATAGATAGACAAATTCACCAGAGCCCTCAAATCCTGAGGCTTCTCCGGCAAAAGAAGCTCCAAGGGATTCCTGCCGATCTTCCTCAACTGCTCAAACTTCTGCACATCTGTACACCCAATCCCAGTGCTGACGATCACCACTTTCTCAACACCATCACCACCGATCTCAGCCATCCTGTACCCCACGAACCCACCATAGCTGATTGCATAAATCGAGTACTTATCAACCCCAAGTTTCTTCAGACCCTCCACAATGCACGTGGCCTGAAACACATCACTCCTTTGAGGGCTGAGCGTGTGTGATTTCCCAAAGAAGAGCAAGTCAGGTATGAAAACGTTGAAGCTTTGAGATAGACAACCCACTTGGGCCCAGAACTGACACTTGGAGTTGCCTCCATAGCCATGGATGAGGACCAAGTATGGCTTCTTGGACCTCCTGTGAGTGGAGCCCCAGAAGTGGACGGTGGTCTGCCCGTCGTCCAGGTCCACAGTGCAGGGTGAGAGGCCGCACGACCAGAAATAGAGTGACAGGAATATTTCGACGAGGATGACAAGAAATGGCGTCCTGTGGAGGGTCCTGAGGCGTGAGAGCAGGTTCTTGAGCATGTGAATGGTGGTGGAGATATAGAAGGAGGGGAGGTGGAGGAGTCTGGAGGAGGCCATTGAAGTGGATATGGAATGTGCTTGAAAGAAATGGTGTTTTGGTGTCCAATCAGACCTCATTTTGTTTTGTCATTTGAAGCGTGCACGATCACATGCTGATGAAGGAACAAGATAACAAGATCGTTGAAACACACATGTCACTGTTCTTTCTTTCTTTCCTCTCTATGTTATTCTTAAATTTCTGAACGCAGCAGACGCGCATGTCGCTGTCAATCGGAGAAGAAAGGGCCAGGCATGGAGTACCGTGCCCTTAGTGTATTATATTCTTTCTTTAGAAAAGGGGGTTGCCACCTTGTTTTCAAGTTCAATTATTCTACTTCTTCCCTCTTTGTTTTTTCAAAAGTTGATGTTTAATGCTGCATAATTATAAAATGAGGGCCATCATACACTATATATTTATAAATCATACATATAGATACTAAATTCAATAACTGAGCACAATTTGTTGATGAAAGATTAGATGAGTTATGTGATGGGAGAACAGTAATAACTCGAACAATATCGAATTAATGCAAATAAATAAAATAATCTTTCCTATTATGTAAACCTAATAAGAACCGTAGAGTAAATACCAAGCACGTTACGTGGAAAACCTCCTCGGTTCAAAAACCACGGGATTAGAATCCACCCGAAAATCTTCACTATCAACAAAATTAGATAAACAATTTTCTTCTCTAGCAAATACTAAAGATACATAGCAACAAAGACCTCAAGAACATAATTGATCAAGGATAAATCTGACCAAAAATACAAGTTTTGATCAATCCACGAAAAACTAGGGAGTTTCAAACGAAAATCAAACCGTTTAGATTCGAGAAGATTATGCCACGAACACGCTGACAAAATTTCAGCTCAATCGAACCACGGATCTACCTCCGATGTCAACTTGATGTAAATCAAATTTTGCCCCAACCCTAGATTTTCTGTTTCTCTTTTTCTCTTGTTACTGCGTCTTTTTGCGGCCACCACTTAAAAGACGATGGGAAACCCTATTTCTCCATATGACTTATCATATGGGCTCAAGCCTTTTTGGGCTTACAACTCATTGGGTTTTCTCCACATGGGAGTGAACCCAACTAACATTATGATGATTTCGAAGCAACAAATTGATTAATTTTTAATAATTCGACCTAGCATATAAAAAAATTTAATCATATATTTTCTTTCAAATTACTAGCAATTTAAGAAGGAAATAGTTCAAGGTAATTCTCAGGCAACACACCATAGTCGATTTGGCTTGGATTTCGTCATAATTTAACGCATTCCATCATAGTGCGTCATAGCCAATTACTTTAAGTGTTGTGTTTCTTCAATACTAATAGTAGTAGGTAAACTACAAAAGAAAATCAAGGGAATACACGGATTACAAAAAATTATGACGTGCCAATAATGCATCGTAATTCTTTCTTTTCCATCAGTGATTTCAATATTCATCATGATGTTAAGATTAAGAAAAAAATCAAAATAAAAAATATGACAGGTTACAAAAGAATTATAACACGCCGTCATATAAAACCCGGAGGTATTCTCTCCTATACATGGAAGAAAAAGATACATCTAGTTATAAGGGTGTCTTGGGTGAATAAGATAGACCCCACATCACGTTTTCAGATGTGGCTATTACTGGATAGGCTGGTATCTCTAATTTGTCCACTATAACTCAATATTAAATTTCAGTTAAGTTTGCATACAGGTGACGACAATACCGATAAGAGTAACTCCCCTCCTCTCCAACATTAAGTACAGCCCCATGCAACGCACGGTCGAATTATTATAGAGTCGATGATTATGCTTAAGGTAGAGTGGGCTATTGAATGCACCTGGAGCTGCGGGCGAGAATCGAGGAGTTGAACATGGATTTGTTTAGGAAGTGTATGGAGCCCGTAAAAAAATGTTTGAGGGACTCGAGGATCGACAAGAGCCCGGTTCATGATATCGTCCTTGTTACGTTGTAGTGCGTTGTGCTGGCTTGGATTTCAGCCTAATTTAGTGCACTCCCTGAGGCGCATCATAAAGAAAGGGCAAGCAGATACATGGGCAAAGTGATCTGAAGAGTCCAGAAGTGGTTTGTTGCAAGGATTGGATTTCACCAACTCCCTGTTTCACTGTTAACGGAAAACTGCTCTGCAATGTGGCCATCGCCCATGGAAGCAACATGTCCCGTCGAGGTTGCCGTATGATTAACACTAATTATGCATCTTAGTCACGAAAAATGTTTCTTTATTTCAATAAACCCATGCAATCTGCCGGTTGGCTGCATTTGCTGTCGACTCGACTTCGCCTAGCTTGTCATTATGTGCAAGCAAGCATGTTTAGATGTTGTTCGTAGCTTGACTTCGCATCTTGTCTTTTCCCGTGAGGAAACAGTGCACTGATGCGATCTATTCCCGGCGTGTGGTTTGAGAGTTGTCAAAGGGATCTTTAGAGAATGTCTTAACTGCAATTTTAGTAGATCCAACGAGGCTGGACGACGAATTCCACCCATTTCTTAAGTTACAATTCAGGATCCCATCAAAAGAAATGATGCCTAGTGTTGGAATGAAGGGGGGAAAAGAATGCAAACGAAACAAGATTTGAAGATTCAGAAAGAAGGATTAAAGATTGCTGACTAAGTAAAGAAAAGACATTAGCCTCCAAGAAGATTTGAGCACAGCTAGCAATAGCTAAAAGCATCGCTTCTTGTCACATGTGAACACACACACGCCCATCGATACCTTGCTTCCACTTTGTTCCAATCTCATCTCCTCAGATCATTCCCTCCAATAAAATTTCAAAAGCCCTTTTTACTTTTTCACACTTTTTCCTTGTTATACTTTATGGACGGCTGTTTAATTTATCACCTCTGTCACCCAGTAGGACTTTGAGGCCCTTTCCACCGGGATTCCTTTCCTTCGCCGGATTCATCTCTTTCCTCTTATAAAACTCCCATCAAACTCAGTTCCTCCTCTTCAAGACTAGTTTCTTCCATTTGGCTCTAGAATTCCCCTTCAGAGCCCCATCAATGGCCACTCATCTTTACGCCGCCCAAAGCTCGTCTCAGAGAGGAGTGGCCATGGTGTTGGCTCTTGTATCAGCAATAGTGCTCTCTCCACTATACATTGACAGGAAGGGTGAAGCTAAGCACTACCATGAGGCCAAATGGAGTTCTGGGTTTGTGCTTCCCGTGGTTCTTGCCGGGCTCATAATCGCCATCAAGACCACTTCATCGTCTTCTTCTTCTTCAGGATACAGTCAGAGAGGTTCAGTGGTTCCGTCTCCTGAACCTTCATGGGTGCTGCGAACTGGGAGCTCATCCTGGGGACTGACTGGGGTTCTGGTGATGCTGATGCTTGTGCTCTCTTGGCAACACTCTGTTCAAGAGTTCTTGTGGAGATAGAAAATGAAGATGCATTATTATGCGATTCTATGACTTTTTCTCTGTAGCGGTACTAGTGTTGTATTTATCATGCGAGTAATAAATTATTTTAAAGCACCAAATGTGAATTGGATGGTCCATTAGCATGAGGCTATCTATTTCTTCCGTTCAATGTGGCTGGAATTTAGGAGGTGAACTGCTTGGTATTAAGGCTTTCTATCTTCTGGTAAAAAGTTGATGAGACATGGCCTCCTTGTTTCTTGAGAAGCCACAGATGATGACATCTTTTGACGCCAGATCTCCCGCGGTATACGTAGTAACTCATTTACAGACCATAACAATCACCAAATACTACCAAAAGGGGGAAATAACAAATGCCTCTCTACGGTGCAACTTTGATCAGAACAAGATGTAGATGCGAATTTAGATACAGATTGCATATATGCTGAATTTTGGAGAATCATATTGTTCACGGTCCATTCAAAGAGAAAAATAAAATGAGAAGGAAAATAACTTTTCCAGACAGAATGAGAGTCAAAATAACTTAACATTACAGAACAAGAGTCCTGTTCTATATATACACATATTTACAAGCGCGCCTGATTTTGACAAATGACACATTCACAAAGGAATGATCTCAACCGTGTCAACTCCTCCAGCCTACCAAAGTGCTAGTAGACCGCCCCGGCCTCGATATGGTAAGGTCATGATCATACATTCGCTGGATCTCTTCCCTATACTCCGTCAATGACTTATTGGGTAATGCAGGAGTCAATTCCACGACATCCCCCATCTTCAACTTGCACGTAGGCTCACCAACTGGCTCACGATTCAACCTTGGCCTCAGTTCTTCTTTGAGAGGGAACCTGTAAGGTGTCCATTTCGAGCTCCCCATCCCAGCCCTTTCCAACAAATCCATGACTGTAGAGTCTGGAGGAAACTCTTGGACTGACATCTGCAGAAACCAACCATCTAAGTACTTCAAAACATCCATCATTGAGCAAGGCAGGGTAATTATATATTAGCATACCATCCAAACCATACTTCAAATGCGCTACCCAAGTCATCAAGTATTTCACGCACAAGAGCAAAATTTGTTAAACTGTCCTATGGCAATCAGGTAGCATAAGGACTGACTTTAGAAAGAATCTGCAGAAGAAAAAAACATGGAAGTTGAAAAAGTACCTTATCATTTTCAATCATAATGATAAAGACAGGCCTATCCTGATCAGAGAGAGGTTTGTATGAGAATGGACAATCTTCTGTGTGAGTTGGGAACGTGCAGGTTGTCTTGACAGAATCAACATGGCCAATTGATGATTGATCATTTCTCATTGCCTCACACTGCCAGCTAACAACCCATCGAGCCCACTCAACCATCTGAAGCACGAAAGCAGAGTGCTTACATTCACCTTCTTTATATCTCCAATGAGCAGCAAATCCAAATTCAGCCTGCAAATGCATTGCTTTTGTTCGGATTTGAACTTCAAGGGGAACCATCCCATCACCCGTCACCACAGTATGAAGTGATTGATACCTAAATAATAATATAGGAATGTTAAGAAAGCAAAGGCCTTGACTGTTAAGAGTGTATCTTAGCAAACATACCCATTAAGCTTTGGATGGGCAATATAGTCTTTTGATCTTCCAGGAACTTCAGGCCACAAACTCTGGACAATTCTCAGTGCCTTGTAACAGTCCTCTTCATTTTCAACAATTAATCGCAAACCATGTATGTCATGAATTTCATCCATTGTAAGCTTCTTCCTGCAAAAAAATGATGATCTCCATTAGTAACACCAACTAGTGCACAAGTTACTTCTACAATAGAGACTGGAAGTCTATTACAGGTGTGTGTCGCTGTAGCCACTCAGAGAATATATAATTGTTCAAAATATGAGCAGCTTATTGCTTGCATTAAAAGATGTTCCAAATATCCAAGTCTTCAGTTTCTTCAATCTTTATGACTTTTAGTCATCTTTGGGCTTCGTGCCCTACTCTCCAATGCTATAAGTATGTTTCTTAGGCTGTGTTTTCAGTTTTTTGTGCCCTGTTTGCATTTACTTCAGATGTACTACAACAGTGTATCTTTTAATAAATGACCTCATAATTAGTGAAAAGAAAGATGAAACATCATCCACCGTTGGCAGCTATTTTATTTGTCTTGGCCAGAAACCCTTAGCAGCTCAAATACCGAAAACTTCATAATAAACAGTACATAAATTGTGCTATTTTGTTCCCTAGGATTCTGAGTTAGCAAACAGACCATGAATATCACATAGGACAAGCTATCAACATAGGAAAGCATTTCTTCAAACAACATATAAAGGATACAGGAGGGAGGGAGGGAGGGGCATACTTTAACATTTTGCTATATATGCTATATAAGCTTTTGGGCCTTCCTGATAAAGAGTGGTACGAAATGGCCTTATCCTTGAGAGCTAGCTCTAACTTCTCAATAGCAGATGCAATCATCGCTTCGTCAAAGGACTCAAGAATCTGCGACGATAATTGTGTGTGCATGTCCAGGTAGAGATGCTTAAAGCACAAGTTCTCCAGCTGCTCCTTCCAACTATAGATTCCCAAACGGTTGGCCAAGGGTACAAATATCTCCATTGTCTCCTTAGCAAACCGCTGTTGCTTGACCAAAGGCAATGCATCCAGAGTCGCCATATTATGGAGTCTATCAGCCAATTTTATGAGGACAGCCCGGGCATCTGCCATGGCCAGGAACATGGTATGAAGTCGATCTGCCTCGACAGTCTTGCTTGCTGTATTGTTTTCCCGTGCAAGTTGGCTAAGTTGGCTTAGCTTTGATACCTAGAATAACCATACATAACTAACTTACATTAAAATTTCTCACATGTAAGTCGCCATGCAAACAAAGAGAGCTCAAAGCAGCAAGAGTGCAAAGCAGCAATATGGAAAGGAAATGTAAAAAGAGATGAAACAATCTAGAGGAGAATACAAGCACCCTAATTGACCTGTTATCTTTCAAATTAAAAGCGTAAGCTTTTGAGTGTTGACTAAAGAATAGCAAGCCGTCAGAATCAAAACCCAAAGCATATCTGCATATTAAATGCTCAAATGTCTCTTTACCATTACATAAACCAATTCGCAAATTATTTTGCACTGAAAAAGCAAAACATGGGGAAGTAAGAAATATCCCCGTTTGCAGCCTTACTGAGGGCAAAACCATTAGAAAAGTTCATATAGGAATAAGCCTTCCTGAATTAGAGAGTCAAGATATTGTTAACCTCCCAAGATATCTACATAGTACAATTCTTACATTGCAAATACAGTACTCCTGGAAAAAATTCCTAGATAGGAGAAGCAATTGCAACAGCTACCGCCAGCTATGCGCATAATAGCATTCTGTGTAACAAGTGATTCAATCCTACAACATGGTACTGGCTTTCATGGAAAGCACTCTCAGAAGGCATTATCTAGAAAGCTATTCGTTTACATTATTATTCATAATGAAGACCCCAGCACTCCCTGTAGATAACACCACATACCATCAGTGAGCTTAATGAGGTCATTTCATGGACATCCTGAACTGAATCTTACTCAATCCAGAAGTAACTATTTACCTAGTTCAGTCAATAACCTGAACAGACATTGTACTCTTTCAGGGGCCTAGGGATAGTTGTACAAGGACATAAGTCACGTACAAATGCTTGCAAGAGGCATATAGCAAATTATGTCAGCTATTTACTTAAGTTATTATGCCTCTTCAACATTTTCCAGTGACAGATAAACAGCCGAAACATCTCACGTGAGAAAGTAAATGCCAAATGTTTAACTTAACTTCATTCAGTATTCTTGTTCGTCCAAACATTTCACACAAGGAATCAGGATGGGAATTCTTTCTTACCCCTACAATTAAGTCAGCCACACCAGCTCCAAAGTTCCTCAATACATAGTCATAACTCATGAAGGTATCGTCAAGTGTGTCATGCAATAGCCCTGCGGCAACCACGGTAGAATTAGCCCCGATTAGTGCCAGCGACACAGCTGTTTCAACGCAATGCTGCAGATATGGATCACCACTGGCACGCATCTACATTGTAAACACATCCAAACCTATCAAACAATCATCAAAAAGTTGTCCCAAGGAACAAAGGCTATTGTACACTTGAGAAGTATACCTGCCCTCTATGTGCCTTTTCAGCCTCATAGAATGCCTTAATGACAAACTCGTCGCAGAAGATCTTATGCCTCAACTGTGCATTAACCAACAACTCCTTTGCATATGGCTCAAGATCGCTCTCCACAAAGCAATCCTCCAAATTAAAGGTCAATTCCTCCACATCAGCAGCTCCACCACTATCACCACGCACCTCAACCGGCGGCATTTCTAGCTCAACACAAGAAGCCACTGCCCTCCTAACAAACCCACTGAACATCCCATTATAACCTCTTTGAATTGAGCCTAGCACATTAACGTCATTTCTATCACGCGAAGTTCTCGCTGGGAAGCTCTTTGCACCAGCGTTACCGCTACTGCTATTGCTACTACACGAAACAGGTCCGTGAAGAACCGAGACCGGGCTCTGATGATCTCGCTTCCACGAACCCCCAAATTTACTCGGCGAATAGCGAAAGGAGCTACTCAAAGAGCTACTCAGCTCTCTAAATTCCTCACCTCTCTCTTGCCTCGCCAATTCATCTCCTCCCCCAGCGAAGCTCGACGACGACGACGACGAGTGCTTTGTCACCGTCGGCGCCGGCGAAGCGAAAAGGCACGAGAGGCCGCCGGCGATCGGCTTCTGAGCCGAAGAAGCGGTCGACGAGGCGGCGGGAGACGGCGAAGACCTGGAGTTGAATTCGAAATCGCACGACACGTGGGCGTTGATCTGGTGCGAAGTCGAGCAGACGCTGCTCGGAGGGCTGGCGTACAGAGCCACCGACGGCACGGCCATGGGCATTTGGGCCGGGGCTAAATTCTAGGGTTTCGCGCGAGAGTTTTCACGGAGCGCAACCAAATTCCGTCGGAGCCGAGGCTGGTTCTCGACGACCCAGATCTTCTTCCGGCGAGATGGGACGATCGCTCGCGAAAAGGAGCCGAATTTTCCCGGGAAAAGCTGCAATTCCTTGCTCAGCGACACTGTTCACCGGCGAGGGGAGCGCAAACGATCGAGGAAGACGGCGAAGCGCTGTTGGAGGGCTGCGATGGGGGACCGACTGGTGCGTACTGGAGAAGCTCTGGACGTGAGAATTCGAGAGAATTCACGAGAGAGTTCTTGCCGAGGCGGATGGGAATGTACGGAGACGATGGAGGTCAGACAGTCTCAAATTTTCCAGAAGCTCTGAATCTCTCCCTCTCCCCTTTCTCTCTCTAAACTCTGTGTGGTGGAGAGACAACATGACTGGGCATTTACAACGCTGTCCTCGGATTGCCCGAAGAACTTCCGGCCGCCGAGGGTGAATTTTGCTTCTTTATTAAAAGTTAAAAACGTCCGAGAAAAAAAAAATTGGCCATTTAAGAAAATCCAAGTCTCTATCTTTTTCTTTTATCTTTTTCTTACTTTAACCTTCGTGATCTTATCCTATATCTATTTTATAAATTATTATATATATTATATACTCAACGTAAATTGTGAAATACTACTTCCCCACTAACGAATTTATGTCACAATCTCCAAAAAGTAGGGGAATCAAATTCTTGATCTTATCCTTTCAGATAGAAATGATGACTCCATTCTCAATGATTAAAATCTCAAATTGAGTTTCTGTATTTATATTTTCTTTTTGCTATTTTGGAGAAGAAAAATCAAATCATTTTCTCAAGCTAAGTATAAGAAAAACTAAAGAAAGTGAACTTTAATCAAACCAAGGCGGGTTTGCAATAACTCGTCATAAATCATTTTTGTACGCAGAAAATTGGAATAGTCGGTCTATAGATATAAAATATAGAGAGAGAGAGGATTTTAAGTAGACATTTTGTAGGAACGGTGTCGTCCTTAGTTTAATTACAGAAAATAAATAAATTAGCTAAGTTGGAGTGAGAGAGAGGAGGGTCTCGGAACAAGGACACCCGGCAAGCAACTGGCGGATTCTCTTCTGCCATTTTTGGCTTTGTCCCTCAGTCACTCATCCCCATCCCCAGATGGCTGCGGTCGCCACGTGGCGATGTATGCGGGCGGACGAAAGCCACGTGTCCCGCAGTCGCGGACAGCTCAGCTGTTTGGAGAAAACATTGGCTTAGTAGAATATTCCACGTCTTTATCCGGCCCCACAATTCAAATTTACTGCCCTACAGACCCCGAGAAAATATTAGGTGGGCCGGGCGTGCCAAGTCACCATGCGCCCGACCAATTAAGAAGCGACACGTGACTCACGTGGCGACTAGGTCCCACCTTCAATTTTTTTGCATTCCCTCCCTTCCTTAATTGCAATCGTATGAAACCCTCCATTCTCTCCCCTTCTCCTTCTCCTTATCTCCCTTCAATTATTCGAAACTCTCTCTTCCGCATGTTCCAAGAAAAAAGAACAAACCCACTCTTTTTTTTGAAAATACTCTCCCTCTCTCTCTCTCTCTCGCTCCCAGGAGCACCGCCGATCACCTCCCAAGCTCAGAACCGCCGCCTCCGATACGTTGCCTCCGCCTCCGCTATCGCCTACAAGAGTTACTCCCTCTCTCTGTCATTCCCAAGAGCCCCCGCCGATGGCATCTTGAGCTCAGGTCGGACGCCTCCGCCACTCCCTCCGGCACGTCGCCTTTGCTTCCGCCCTCCTTCTTAGCATCCTTTTACCCTTGCTCTCCAAGTTTGGAGGCGAAGCCCGGAGGAAAATGTCCAGAACACGCAAAGCACCGGCAAGAGGCAAAATCGAAGTTGCCTTCTTGCTCCCCCAACCCAACACTCACATGAATTGGAAACACTTGGACTTTTTGGCTTGCTCTGGAAGATAACAATGTATCGTTTGTTCTGTTTGGGTTTATGAGGGTGGTATTGGTAACCTACATCTGTTGGGTGTGTCGGTGTTATGGCTGTGTAATTGGCTCTCCTTCGGTTTCTTTTTTATTGGTCAAATTTCTTCAGTTTAGGCAGCCTGTACTTTGCCTTTCTTTTAATCAAGCATTATCACTATTATTCTTGCATTCGTTTGTTTTGCTTCGCTTTGCTTCATGCTCTCTTTTGTGTCTTGAATAAGCGAAACCTCTCACTTGTACGCGGTCATTACATCGGCTATGGACCTCATGATATGTGCAAATCTCCCAAGATTTATCAAACTAAATGGCCCAAATCACTTGGCTCATCATGGATTTAAACCTACAAATTTCAAGTAGTCTGAAGCGAATCGAAGCAAATTCCTTCAAATTCGAACTGTACTTTTAATTCAAGAAATCCAACATTAGAAATACAATCAGTATTCAACACAATACCCCCCAAAAAAAGGAAAATCCTCGCGAACTCACAAAACAAGATTTAGCTACAGACTTTTGTACAAGCAGAAAGAAAGAAGAGAAGAAAAAGTCCCATCTAAAGCTAAAAACCATTCATGCGAGGAGCTACTTCGAGAGAGCAACTTGCGGTGCTTCTGCAGAGGAAGGATGGAATGGGCCTTCCCGAACACCCAAGAAAAACAGAAACAGCCCCCCTTCTCCACTCGTCCTCTCCTCCTTGCGATCGCCCGAGACCGCGGCCATCTTTTCCTTGTAAAGCCTCCGCATCACATATGCTTCCGCAAGGCTCGCGCCCGGCTGAAAAAGCCTCCAAACTTGGAGAGCAAGGGTAAAAGGATGCTAAAGAGGGCGGGGGCAAAGGCGACGTGCCAGAGGTGGATATGAGCTCAGGATGCGACCGGCGGGGCTCCTGGGGGCGAGATAGAGAGAGACAGGGAATGGTTCCTAGAGCCGACGTGCCGGAGGGCGTGCCGGAGGGCGTGCCGGAGGCGTCAGACTTGAGCTCGAGATGCCATCTGACGCCTCCGGCGGGGGCTCTTGGGAGTGACAAAGAGAGGGAGTGACTCCTAAAGGCGATGGCGGAGGCGAAGGCGACGTATCGGAGGCGGCGGTTCTGAGCTTGGGAGGCGATCGACGGTGCTCCTGGGAGCAAGAGAGAGAGAGAGGGAGAGTATTTTCAAAAAAGAAAGAAAGCGGGCTTGTTCTTTTTTCTTGGAACGTGCAGAAGAGAGAGGAGAGAGAGAGTTCCGAATAATTGAAGGGAGAGAAGGAGAAGGGCAGGGGGCTTTGTACGATTGCAATTAAGGAAGGGAGGGAATGCAAAAAATTTGAAGGTGGGACCCAATCGCCACATGGAGCCATGTGTCGCTTCTTTATTGGTAGGGCGCATGGTGACTTGGCGCGCCCGGCCCACCTAATATTTTCTCTTCCCTTCCGTTTCCTGGTCAAAGTCAGACAGCTTTCCCGGTCAACAAACGCCAGCGGGTCACGTGAGGTTCTGGCTCCCCACTGTAACTATCCCATTTGACTGAAAAGCCCCTGAGGAAGGAGGACGCTCCGATGAATAAATGGTATGATTGAACTCCTTTTTCGTATTTACGACCTAAAAGAAAAAAAATTCCATTTTCGGAGATCAGGCTATGTCACTTCAAGAGTGATGGGTACCAGCTGGCGAATCAATATTGAAAAGTTTTTCCCTCTTTTTCTTTTTTTTTCTCCTTTTTTTTTTTGTCTTGGAGTTGATAAATTAGATGAACTCGTTGAAATGAAAGTTTTCCCTTAGCGTTGGATTATTAGTTAGGTAGGAGGAGGACCCTGTTGTTTATATATTCAAAATGATCTTCCGATAATTGCGTTGAGCAAATTATCTCATACCACAAGGCGAGCAAATGCCTCGGTTCAAGTCCCCCGTATTGGAAGTCATATATTTTTTCTTATCTAATCCCATGCAATATCTAATTTATTTTTAGGTTTTAAAAACTAGACGTAACAGTTTAAGAATTCACTAAAGTACTTGACTTTTGTACGTATTAAAGTGAAGTTTTCCAAGAGTGTTGGATCAATCATTACTTAGGTAGGAGGAGGACTTGGTTGATTAAATATTCATCCCAAATCTTCCTTGAAAATCACATTTAGCAAATTAACTCGTGCGGCCGCATTTCATTCATATAATGCGAGCCGTTGGATGCACAGTGGATACCGTTAATTATATGTGCCGGGCTGTCGGTCACAAAAGTAGACATTTAGTGTCACAATATTCAACCGAAGCACTACATGGTCGCGGCATCAAAAAGCATATCTTATTAGCTATAATCTTGATGCATGATTACTTTGGAGTTGCAGCACCATCCAAGGCGAGACGATATCTCAAACACATCATCAAGCTTCCCCCTCATCAAGCTACGGACAAAGCAAAGGACAACGACGACGACAAGAGAGCAGCAGCAACGGGACCCCTGCGCACGAAGTCAGATGGAGTACATGTGATCCGGCAACCTAGGCTCGGCCACGGTGACGAGCGGGATCTTCTTCGGCGTCGAGAGCCCGAAGATCTCCTCCATGTCCAAGTCCTCCTTGCTCATCCCCGCCGGCAGCTTCCAGTTGAACCCGTGCAGTAGATTGGCCAGGCTCGCCTGAATCACCTTGAGCCCCAGGCTGTACCCAGGGCACATCCTCCTCCCGGACCCGAACGGCAGGAGCTCGAAGCTCTGGCCCTTCACGTCGATGTCATGTTCGAGGAACCTCTCCGGCCGGAACTCCTCCGGGGCGTCCCAGATCTCGGGGTCCCTACTGATGCTCCACACGAGGACAAGGACCTGGGTGCCCTTGGGGATGTCGTAGCCGTCGATTGTGCAGTCCTCCCTTGCCATCCGGGGCACGAGCATTGGCGCCACTGGGTGGAGCCTCATGGTCTCCTTGGCGATGGCGTCGATGTAGGGCAGGTTCACGATGTCTTTCTCGCTCACCCACCGGTCCCTCCCGATCACCCTGTCGAGCTCCTCAGTCGCCTTCTTGATGATCTCCGGCCTCGTCAGGAGCTCCGAGATTGCCCACTCTACCGTCACGGCCGAGCTCTCGGTCCCGCCGGCGATCAGGTCCTGCAAGCAATCAACAAGTCATGGAAAATTATTAGACATGCTGAGTCGGTCCAAAAGATGGACAGTTCTCGGGTCTCGGGTCTGCAATTATTCAATCGCTGTCCCTACTTTTTCGAGCAACTAAAATCACTCAGACAATCTCTCAACGGCGCTAAGCTCCAAAGATCAATCCGCGTCCTTATCTCGCAAGTACCACCCTCTTATGCAGAACTTTATGCAGAACCGACACATCTCCACCAACAAGGACTGCAGGCTGCGTTGTAAGAACTAAAGCTGAACTCATACGAATCTCTGCGGCAAGATAAATTGAATGCAGTCCTCACTTATATGCAGCTACGTTTCCTATTGAACTCCCTTGGTCAAATATTTGTGGTAAATCGCCAGATCAAATAGAGCCAAAACTGATTGGTCGACGACAATTATGTAAGCTAAAAAAGACCAGTCCGGTCGAGAATGACGACCCGTGACGTTTTTCCTTATCTTTACAACATAAAAAAATGAGGAAAACGACCGTACTTTATAGCTGGGTTGTTGCTTTCAAGCTTGAGCTGACGATACGCTAAGCTAAGATCGCATGTCATTTTGCCTCTCGTCAAATAAGTCAATTGAAATTGTGGCCGCAACGCAACTTGCCTTTAACTAGTTCTATATGCTGGATCGAATCTGCAAGTTAAAGAGGAAGAAATGGTGTCGTGCGGGGCATGGATATGTAATACCTGAGTAAACCCTTTGACTCCTTTCCTCTCGAGCTTGACTTCGAGGTTTGGATCGTCGGCGAACTGCAAGAGCACGTCCACCATGTCCTTGGCGACGTAGTTCGCGACCCCGCGCCGCCTCTCGTCGTGCTCGTCCAGGACGTGCTCCAAGAACCGGTCGAACTTCTTGCTCAGCACCTTCATCCTCTTGATGTAGCCCTGGAGGTCCAGGAAGTTGAGCCACGGGATGGAGTCCCCGATGTTCAGCGTGCCGTTCAGCAGGAACAGCTCGTCGAGCATCTTCTTGAACTCGTCCGGCTTGACGATGGAGTTCTCGGTCTCCTCGGTGTACTTCTTCCCCAAGACCATGCGGCTTATCACGGCAAGGCTCAGGTCGGTCAGGTGGTCCTTCAACGTGAGGTGCGTGCCCCTGGAGACGTACAGGCTCCTGAGGAGGGCCATCAGCTCCTCCGTCCGGATGTACTCGTAGGACTCGAGGCGCTTCGCGCTGAAGAGCTCCATGATGCACAGCTTCCGGGCCTGGCGCCAGTACGGGCCGTAGGGCGACCACGTGATGTCAGAGTAGTTGTAGGTAGTGTACTTACCTGCGGCGGTCTTGGGCCGGCCGGCGAAGGTGACGTCGTGGGTCTTGAGGAAGGCCTTGGCCATCTCGACCGAGGACCCCACGACGACGGGGAAGGATCCGAACTGGAGCTGCATGAGGGGGCCATAGGTCCTGGAGAGCTCGTGGAGGGACCGGTGCGGGAGGGGGCCGATGAGGTTGAGGTTCCCGATGATGGGCCAGGCTTTCGGGCCAGGGGGGAGGTTATGGCGGCGGCGGCGGAGGTGGCGGGAGAGGAGGAGGAGGGCGAGGGTCGCCAGCCAGGCAGCAGCATAGGCGGTCCAAGAGGGGGAGTACATCGGTGGCGGTGATGGGGGCAGTGGCAGGTGGTGATGGGAGGGGCTGATGCGGGTGGTGATGGATTATGGGAAGAGGGTATTTATAAGGGCGCGGGAAGGGGACATGATTAATTCATTCGCCTATACTTTGGCAGCAGGTGAAGTCTCCCCCATCAAAGTCGTTGCCGAATTAGTATGGCACTGTGAGTCTCGATGACTATCCTTTTCTTTTCTTTTTACATTTTCATGTTTTGCCTTTGTTTGTCTCTAGCAACTCGTGACCCGCGATGGAGCAGGCATCCATTTCCACTTTGTCGAGACGTTCTCGGAAGGTCGGGTGTTGTCCCTCTTTTGTCATCCGCACCAACACCGGGACGGCAGCGTTTTACCTCAGATTAAAATAGGACAATAATTTCATGACGATTTCCGACTACGTAAGCGGCCGATATAATAATAGTGAGGAACAGGGGAGTCGGTATGCCTAACCTGTGTTCATTTAGGAGGAGATCAGATCATAAGCCAACCCTAACAAAAATTAAAAATTAAAGCTCTCTAGTACATAACTGAAATGACATCAATCCGACTTTCATAGACTATCCTTAATCAACATAATCAAACCGTCCAAACACTTGTAGTCATTTATATTTTCTTGAAAATCATCATAAGTCTCGAAAGATCTATAAAATCACATGTCAGATCCTCAAATTAGACGGAGATGCACACAACTCCAATTCACAAACTAAATCTCTCTAACTAAAGTGCATAGTCCTCGTATTTCTACATCGACATCATCTAGGGAGAGTGCGTATACTTTCTTCTCAGTGGGAGAGTGCGTATACATGGAATCTGGCCATTATGGTCGAGATAAATCCTAATCAAATCAAAACCCATTTGTTAAACGAATCTCCCTAACTTTCCGGGAAACTTCTCCCGTGCCCACTTTCTCTTCAGGAATCGTCAACCTGATGAGGCTTCATTGCCGAGAAACTTCAACATTCTTTTGGTGAATTCATATGCAACTTCTCAGTGGAAGTGTCAAACGCCAAAACTATAAAAAAACAAAAGAAAAACTGCCAGGCCACTTGACTCTTGACCCGTTGACTTGCTTCACTTTCCCGGATCGAATGGTCGCGGGAGAGTTTCCGCTCATTTTCCTGGAAAGTTTTGAAGGACCCCACGAGGCATTTCTTTTTTTACCCGGAGACTTTCTGGCAGACCCGAGTCAGAGCCGCCACCGCCCGGCGGGGGAGGGGCTGCTGTGGCTGCCCGCCGGCCTCCTGCTCCTCTTGGTCAACGAGTGTGACCATCGCTAGTGGGTGGCTCCGAGATCGAGCGGCAGGTGATCTGTCCTTCTAGTGTCCCCGATTAAATATTGAGAAAATGATGGCCCTGGGATTTAGCTACTGATTCACACATGGGATCGTGACAACAAAGTCGTGGTTAGGGTTTAGGAAAATGCACGCAAAAAAAAAATTAATGATTTTGTGTGATTTGAAAGATGAAGCCTCCCCTGAGAATCAACTCGCTTGAGATGCTATTCACTTTGGCTTGTCGCATACTGAGTTTTGCAACTTTCTCTTTGGCAGATGGGTTCCGATGCTCCGCATTCGCTTCTAATGGGGCCCGCACGACGGTCTATTAGCTCGGCGGTAAAGGGTAGCCCTATTAAATGAGTCATTGCTTTTGAGCTATGAGGATTCTCAATGATACGAATAATTCAATATGCTCATTTGTACTCTACCCTGAGATGTGGATCATCCAAGGAACATTAGCATGGTGCACTTCTCCTATTTGAATCGAGATTGACACCAAACCTCTTCTCAGGAGGATAATGGGGTGATTCGGGCTTTCTATTCACTCATGGGATCTGAACAGTTTTAAGGGATCCCCGCGACTCCTCTCTTCTCAAGAATCCATACATCATCCCACATCAATGTATGGACAGTTATCTCTCAAGCACACATTACATCAAAAGGGACACATTTGGGGAGACAATTCTAGTTTCACACGTATAATCCACAATCGTTCTTTTCCCATACGTTATTCTACTAATTCCCACTAGGTTATTAATTCGATGTCGACAGCACCACCACCCATCCGGACAAGCATGGCACATGCTTTCTTATGGTCAAGAAGAAGAGGAACATGATAGGTAGAGACCGCTGCTAGCGTTTCGTGCGGCACGTTCTCTGCCTTCCCCGCCCTCGATCATGAATTTAGCCAGTGAAGGACTCTGCCGATCGGGCCCCGAAGAAAAGTCAATCCGGGCGGACGCTTCAATTTAGAATAGGGACATACCTCATCTCCTCGCTTTCATTAAATTACTCAAACCGACCTGCCAAGCTTTTGCCTTATTCATACGAATTATGTGCCGAAAGAATACGTTACATTAGTTCCAAGATGGAGGGAGATTCCCGCGCACCGTGTTCTTTAAAAACTACTTTTTGCTCACTCAGTAAACAAGGGCATGCATGGAAATACTCAGGGAATATTTGTTTTACGTTCTTTTGTTTAGGAAAGCAGATTTTTCTTCTCCTAACGTAAATGCGTTTGTTAAATTTTTTATTAGGAGCGAGGTTTGAAGTAGAATTCGAAACAAAAAAAAAAGTTCTTCTTGTTAGAACAACTTTAAGAATCAGTTTTTTTTTTCCTTTCTGTTTTTTTCTTTTCTCTTTCTCTTTCTCTTTCCTTTTCTTCTTCTTCTTCCTCTTCCTCCTCCCACCCCTCAGCCTCCCCATCGCCGCCGTCGGTGGCGGCTGGGCGAGTCTCGGCCTCGCCCAGATCTGCGAGGCTGAGCCTCGCCGGCGGTGGCCAACAGAAAGAAAGGGAGGAAAAAAAATAAAAAAAAAATTAAAAGAATCAAAAGATTAGAAATTTTTACTAAACGCATTTTTGTTCCCGGAATAAAAATTTTGAACAATTACCAAACGCCTTCAAATGCTCAAAAATTGTTCCCGGGAACATAATAAAAGAGAATCATTTTTTAGCAGAATCTACTCTCGGGAACAGAAACGTTGTCATGCATGCCCTAAGAGTTGTTGGAATGACTTTTATTATCTCCCCACGCAAGCGCCATATGCTACTTTTCGATTCCCTGAGTAGCTCCCTCTGAAAAAGGCGTTCCGGGTTCGGAGGCAAGGTGAGCCGAGTCGGGACGGAGCTCGACTGCTGGGTTAGCATCGGATCCTGAATGTGGGGCGGGGTTTCCAGACATAGTAAGTACTACTCCAATTGGAAAGGGCCCTGTCATTGATGGCAAAACGGAAAACGGGCGGTGTGGCGGGAATCCTCCCGAGATATTTTCCATCCTCTTTTCATGAATTTCATCTCTTTCTCAAAGAAGAAGCCAAGGAGGGATCGAAGGGGGGGGCAGCCATGACTGTTCTCCTAGTGAGGAGCAAAGGAAGATGGAACCCTACCTGTTATCTCAATCACTAAAGTTGCTGTATTCTCGCAGTCAATCAGTGGCGATGAGAAAGGAAGAAGCGAAAGGAGCTTTTCATACATTATTCAAAAGCATGATCCACGCTCTTTCATTTCTCATTATTATAAAAGAAATCATTGTATAATATATAGTGGCTCCTTTTCATGCTTTAATTAAAGCAATAGACGTCGTCTCTTGACGACATCTCTTACGTGATACATAACCAAAAGTGATTGTCAATAATAGATTGATTAAAAGATGATTTGGGCTATCTCGTGCTTGATCGAATGACATTCACAAAATGCGGGGGCAAAGAGACAAAAAAATATTTCGGAACGGAGGGTCGTCCGAGTAAATAAGAAGTTCCGCGGGGGTACAGTTGCAAAGTGGGGGAAAGAATAATATCATGCGTGTTTTCCGATCGAAACTCAAGTCCGTGGGGCCCAAGCCCAAAGTGCGATATCCTCGAATCTCAGAAATGAGCTGGCCCGGGCCACTAAGACCTTACCGGGCCGGGCCCGTTCGATAAGCCCAAGAAGACACAGTATCGATTAGACATATTATTCTTTTCTCTTTTTTATTTTGGGTAATGCACGAGACATATTAATCTCTTTAATTATTTTAATAAACCATGCTTATATAAAATTAAAATGTAGACCATATATGGTTGTGATGTAGCTATTACTTAATAGATCCATATGCAAATAAGGTTGCGATGCCTCTTTTGACATAAGTCTTCCTTTTCCCTCACTTAAGTAATTAAGAGAGAAATTACCATCATCATCATCATCATCATCATTAAAAATTGTATAGGAGTGAGTATGGACTTTCAAGGCTCTCATAATAGCATATAGAACGTGCCTCACACGATAATGGGGATTTGCAGAAGTCAGCACATTTGATGATTAGAACCAAACTTTGTGAGGATGGATGGCTGAATCGGTCATTGGAGAAGTGGTGATTTCTTTTGACGCGACCCGACACAACACAATTAGACCGTACTCAAATAGTTTGCTCTCCCATCTCTCTCTCTTTCTCGGAGACAATACGCAAAAAGGCAAATCATTGATGCTACTGGCTCGTATATTGTATCAACCAAAATTCAACCTATCGGCTTTCATTTGCCACTAGTGAATTTCATGAAAATTGCATCGCAACTCCTTTACTTCATGTATCGAATGCAATCAAGCCCTAAACATTTCCAGTTGTTTCAATTAAATTCTTAACATTCAGCAAAAAAGTGTAATCCAATTATGAACTTTTCATTTGTCGCAATTAAGTCCAAAAATTCTTCTAGAAAGGTACCAAGTCCTAAAACTTACGTTGAAAAAGTGTAATTTAAGGATATGTTTGTTTGAGCGAGAAAAAAAAATTGCAAATTAGTTTTCTAGACCCTTCATGTGTTTGGTTTGCTAGAAATGATTAGTTAGTGGAAAACCATTTACAATTAAAGAAAATATGCATGAATAAATTTAGGAAATGAATTCCCTATCCTGTAAAGGGAAAAGGAGTTTCTGAAAAATAATTTCCTAAAAAGTATTTTCCTTTATCATAAGATTTTCCTCGAAACGAACATGCCCTAAAAATGCAGCAATTTTTTAAGTAGACATGCAGAAATTATATACTATTTATCAAAAGAATTTGACTGCACTCTTTGAAGACTTCAACGAAGTTTTTCAAGGATCATCCTCCATGCAAAGGTGCCATTAGCTAGGGGTGATCTATTTTAGGGTGGTGGTTCCCATCCGGGAATCATCCACTAAGAATCGGTTTTGAAAAATTAGAATCGGGAACCTCCCGTCAATTCAATGGACCTGCCCAAGAATCAACCCAATAGATCCATGGAACCAGTTGAAATGTCCCCACTTCAAAAGAGGCACGAGACTTAAGACCAGGCCACAAAGTCGGAAGGCAGAGGCAATCGAGAGTGAGAATAACAGAGGGAGTGACAAGGCCAAAGGCAATCTAGAGTGAGAACGAGAGTGGGAGAAAAGACTCTGAGATGAGTGACACAAGATACAGAAAGAGAAGAAGAGGAAATTAGAGTATTGATCTGAAAAGTTAAAACTTTAAAAGAAAAATCATATTTATGTACCAGTCCAATCCAGATAGGGCAGTTCCATACCCAGAACCGGGAACCGGATTGATCCTCGTGGGAACCATCGGTTGTAAACTAATTTGATCCAGTCCCGAGCAATTCCCAGATCTTTCACACACTCCCCGATCCATAGGTAGGACTCTTCACTCATTCCTGTTTTCGTCGTTTCTTCTGAGGAAAAGGCTACTCCAACCATCTCTGAGGTGACTGAGCCCCACTTGCTGACATCGACGGCGAACCCAACACCACTGGCGTCTACAGGAACGCATATTCATCGCGCCCTTTTGCCACTTCGATTGTGATCATGGAAGGAAATGTGCCAAAAGAGAGACAGCAATATCCCCCCCCACTTGCCAGACCAAAACAAAATATCCCCCCACTTCGCATGAGGAGAGCAGGCAGAATGATGGGAATCCGTTCGCCTAGTCAGGAACAGCAATGAATGCGAAGAATGGTGCTTTGATCGTGGATCACAATTTGCATCATGCACGTGCTTCACAGAGGAAAATATCTCCAACGATCACGATCACGACCTGCCCTCACCGTAGGGATCGCCGGCTCCTTTCATAGATTCTGATGAGATATCCATAGTCCAAAACAGAGATCACTGAAAAGCTCAAGAAATTTGCGCGCGGAAGCAGCTTCTAATAAGAAAAATTAACAAAAGCAAAATTTAGGGGACGACGAATTCAGTTCATATTCATATGTAGAGATTTGGCCAGAAAATACTTGGTATGCATTAGGCCAAGTTCTTGACTCAAAAGTGTGATTAACACTAATGGATCAGCCTCACGTAACTCAGTTTCTATACATCATAAGAGATACGCATTATGATGAACATATCTCCGCTCCGAGTAATTTACATGGTCCGTCTCTCATTTGAGACCTCAGTAATAAGGAAATGTAACAGGTTTCTCATTCTGTTCCGGACATCTATATCAACTGTCTTCATCAGCTAACATTCTGAAAAAAGAACAAAGGCAAGCAAACATGTTTGTACTGCAAAAATGAACCGCCAACCTTCAGCTTTTGTGGTGATAGGACGATGCAACGAGTCTCAATCTGAATTTTTTTAACATAATAAGTACCGTATTATATAATACAACTCTTATGCTCATGAATTCTACTGCCTATACAATTCTAAAGTTCGACAAGCGTGACAATGCACTTAGATTAGCATCTACATACAAACATGGTGATATTGTTATGCTCTGCTGAAAATCTACACTGATGTACCTCGAGGGTTTTATGAGGTATATCTTATTGAGACTGAGTTATTACCACCGTGTCCATCAGATGGATATACTGTTCGGCACACCTCTACATGTTACACCCGGTTCTGAGCTGGGTGCAAGCAGCTCGTAGGGTAACACGCCCGCCCCACACCGATTCCTAAGGGTAGGATCATTATTCCTTCTCTCGATCTCCTTCTCTATCTGCCCGATCTCTGCTGAGAACTCATAGAATGCCTCAACAATCTCAGCATCGCCTGTCCAAACAGATGGTTGTTGCCGCTCCCCTATGTACTCCTCATCAGGTGAGTGAGTCGATAGCGTGTCCACCACGGCCATAAATTTTGTGGCTTGGAGCAGACTAGGCAATGCAGAGAGGTAAAACTTCTGCGGGTCAGCTACGAAATTTGTGTATTCGGGGTCACCTTCGAAGGGAATCAACCTCCTCATCAGGGGTGGGCGGTTTGGCACAAATCCACCGTAGGGGTACTGCCCGAAATTGAGGGCCGCGTGTTGGGCCGAGGCAAGCCAGATGATTTTGGTGAGGATTGAGGCAAGATCTTCCGGGCTCGCCAGTTTGGGCCACCAGTCCGCGTGGCGGATATCAGCATGGCCCACGTTGATGGACTCAGTATACCAAGCTTGCAGCTCTCGGTCATTACAAACTACGGCGGGAGTAGGGTAGTAGTAGTTTACGTACGTACGCACCCAGTTCTCGAGTGCAGACCAGATCAGAAGCCCATCTGATGCATATGGATAGTCTTCAATCAGGAGTCTCAAGCCATGTGGTTGCGTGGAATCAGGCACAGCCACTCCCCTGTAGTAAAAGGTACAATATTGAGTAGAGTTAGGATGGTCGGCATAAAGGAGAGTATTGAAACCAAAGACAGGCGAGCAAACAGGAGCAACCCAACTGAATTGAAACTGAATGTTTTTGCAATATATACTCTACATTTTATATAGGACCGGAAAAGGTAATGTGCAATAATGCTGTGTATGTTTTTATGAATGTCATATATATATATGCATCAATGTTTTGTTGAAACTGTCTGCTTGAATGAATCCAACTCAATCTATATTGATACCTACATTTATTCAGCAAGATTTAAGGAACCCATCAACTGTGTTCAATGGGATGATGAGACATTATGCATTCGTTTCATGTGGCTATGTGAAGGTACCTTCGAATAAGATCAGAAGGGAGGTCCTCCTTGTCGAAGCGCCAGGAGTTTGTATATGCAGCCGCACTGATTTCCATGCAGTAGCGGCCAGGAGTGAAGCAAGACTCAATGACACCATCAGCACTGATCAGGCTCTGACGTGCCAAGGCATTGATCTCCAGCGTATATCGCATGTGCGGATCCAACAGCTTGAATATTGGGTGCATCGCACTCATTTGCCTGTGTGCAGCCAGTATGAATGGTTCCATGCACGCGTGGGTGCGTAACCTGCAGAGATTAAGTCCATGAGATGATGTGTCATGATGCGAATTCTGAATCCTAAGCTGAGCTGTAATAAGTTGCTCACCAATGATTTACGAGTTGGTGAACCCCAGCACAGTTGGAGTTGACATGGGCTTTAGCAAGTTGCCACATCCAATTGGAAGTAGCATCGACTGGAGGTGTTACCACCCGCTTCGACCGAGAACTAGGCCCTTGAGGTGGCAAGCTAAGCTCTATGGCAACCGGTTTAAGTGTCCCACGAGGGGTCAAGAAATAGATGGTGCGAGTCGCATATGCTTTGCGGCCATCTAGGGCATTGATACGGTCCAGAAATGGAAGGTATGCATCATGATAGTCCACTATGAACAGTTTATTTTCATCTATGGCCTGCAAAGAATAATTGGCAAAATAAGAAAAGACCTATTAGGTATCAACAAGGGACGAATACCACATCCTTCAACCGTAAAAGTACATATAACTCAGGGTAATGTGACTCTAGTTTATGTCTTGGTTGTTACCTGTTGAACAGACATGCCATTAAGATGGCCCAAAATGTGTTCTTCTTTGAGAGCAGACTCTAGAGGACCATAGACTTCAGGGTCAAGGTTGCTTTTTGGAGGAAAAACCGTGAGCCTCTCAATGTTCACAGGGTTAACCCCTGCTATCGCTTGACGGGCAAATTCGTCATCTCGGATCCACGCAAATCTGTCCTCTGAATATTCAGTTAAAGATGAAGTCAGCAAACTAATCCAGTTAACTTAGCATTGATCTCATGTCCACCTGCAGAATCCCCATTCTCTAACAGAAATATGCTTCATCAATTACAAGGACGGCCCCATCATAGAAACAGGCACAATGAAAAACATCTGATAGGAAATAATATTCTTCACGTGTAAAACACAACTATGAGACGTAATGCACTCTCTATCATCCACATAGAATTAGATCCTTTCTTCTTCATGTAGAACAATTTGGAAGATCTCTTTTCTTTTGCGTTTGTATCTCTAGCATGTGATGTCCAGGTAGACATTAGAAGTGCTTTATCCTATCTCATTTTTCATCAAAGGGAACCAAAGAAGAAAAGAACTTCCATATCTAGATGACACTCACTTGACAATATTTTTGGAGTGTCGTATTTAAGAAGGCCTTGACTGGATTCTTGGACCACCTTCGGCAATGGAAGTTTCTTCAAGAGTTCATCTTGCAAACCAACCTTCAGAAGAAGACCTTCTTTGTAGAGGCTGTCAATGTCAGAAAACCCATTGAAGTCATGGTTATTTGCTGAGAGGCTGGCCTTCAAGGATGGTATTAGGTTATGAAGCACAGCTTTGAGCCTCCCAGCAGAAAATGTGTCTTGTTTTGATTCCTCAAACTGCTCATCTCTCGGCACATACATGGGCAATGGCTTCTCGACCCTGCTCTCGGCATTCATATCTGACAATATTCAAAATAAAGATTGCTTAAGGTTCAATGATGTTTTACTGAGAACTGCAGTTATTGCACCAAGAAATTAAGTACATATGAGCCTGTGCATCAAATAGCTGCATTGCCAACAAATGGATGACAGAAAGAGGCAGAAGACCAAAGGGATAAGATAAGAAACAACACTGTTTTGATTGTGAAGCGCAAGATCAACAAGATTACACGGCATTGTCAAGTACAAATCCACTTTATGGCAGTACATGCAGGACCTATATTTATTCAATTATCAACTCATAAAACTGAGGTATCCGTAATTGCATAGTCTACTTATATGTCTAATTGCTATCAGGCGGGCTGCCATCTCCTCATGTAGTCATTGGCACATTGTATTCAAGAAAAATGGAGTCAGCAAACTAACTGACCTGTGTAAGTAGGAGCACGGCCAGTACGGCAGCGTCTTGGATAAGGGATTTTTGAGCCTCCAAGGGTTGGCCGAGCAAAATCAATCCCTTTATCCGGATTACCCAAGTCATTATATATATCGAAGTCATATATCCGGTCAGATAATTTTCTTTCTCCCTTCCCGTCACCCCTCAAGTATCTCAACTCTTCTTCTCTCATTGCTTTTAGACCGGCAGGCGTCTCAGATGGCAAATAAGGCTGCCCAAGAAAATCATAAACCACGATAGATATTTAGTTACTGAAAATAGGGGATAAGTTTCAATAACATCTTGAAAGTTGCCATAAATGTAAATAAAAGTGGTCAGGGCCATCTCAGCATGGACAGATAATCTGTGACAAGAGAAATGGTCCGTTCAACTTCCGGAAAAAACCATTTATCATTTTTATCCTACTTGTGTAATGACATGCAACAATAGTTGTTGGCTTGCATATGCCAACAGAACTACAGATGCACTGTGCTGTCCAGTTCTGGGCCACCTAGGAAGTGATCTGTCGTAAGTTAAGAGTCAATGTGAATAAACAATACTATGTAATGGTTCAAGTTGCTCCCTGAGAAGATTAAGACGCCAAAATATGGGGTTTGACTTTCACTAGCTCATTAAGCAATAATAGCAATGATGCCGAGATTAGCAATTTAAAAAATCCATTAATATCCCAAAATGAGAAGCACTTTCATCAATGACAAGCACCTTATTGGAAAAGAATATCCTCTTGCCAGGATGATCTTTCTTAGATTGCACCCATGAGTTGCAGGGGAAATGGACTGGACCACAGGCAAACCCTTCAATTGTCATGCTCTCCAGGAAGAATTCATTCCGGTGCTTATTTGTCACTGTGATGGCCCCGGGAATGCCAAAGTTCGAGTCCACTGTGAATTCGGCTGCGTAATGAACCCTCTCAGCTTTCACCTGTGTTTTCTTTGACCAGTCCTTTAGCACTGCCTCATTGCTTTTCTTGGGAGCCCTGGTTTCTGAAGTCATTCACGGGGACAAAGATTTAAAGAAAAATTAGCAAACTTTAATGCAGTCTCAAAACATCATGAACTAGTCAATTCAAGTGACATGCGGGAATTCAATTTGCAGCAAAAAAAAAAAAAAAAAAAAAGATTAATAAGAAAACCAAATCCAATCTTGAGTGAGTAATGGTAATAGGAACCGAGCCTTTTGTTACCTATGATCTCTGAAAATTTATGCAAACGACACAAGATATGTAAACCCACATCAAATCTTAATCTTTTTTGTCTGGGAAAACTTGAACAGGTCCTATCAGGAGCTTTGGAGGGGGTTGTTGATCATAAGACTAGGAACCCAGAAGAAGAAAACACCCAGTACTCTTGAGACTCCAAAAGATGGTCTCGAATTAGATATATTCACACAACGTACAGAAAGATTTTTCTCTTCGTCTTTTGTTGAGGAAGAAGAAACTTACTTGGATCTATTTCAGTGCTGACAAGCTGCAAGACAACGTTCCTGCCAATCCTTTCGGTGAAAGCATCCCAGTGCTTGGCAATGGTCTCCTTCAAGTCCTCCTTGCTCTTCTGCCTCACGGTCACCACGGCTCTCACCTTGAACTTGACAACGCTCTCGGGCACGGCTTTGACCAAATCCTCACTTATGGCCGCCACGGCAGCAGGACCTCCCAAGCCCTTCCTCAGGCTCACTCTCCTCTGATGGATCAAAGCTGGGTTGACCCCAAGTTTCTGTTTTGCTTGACGATTGTGGCTCAAAATCACCTTTGAGGTGGAAACAAATGAAGATCTTTCAATTACAGAGCAACCCATGATTTCTTTAGCTAGTGCCATCTTTCCACCCTTTCCTTTTCTCTTCTCCCTTTCCCTCTCGGCACTGTTTCTCCGCAAAAACTCCCTCCTTCCCTCTCCCTCCCTCCCTCCCTCCCTCCCTCTAAGTGAGTGCAGGGGCTTTCTCGTTGCAGAGAGCGAGAGAGAGTGAGGAAATTAATGGGGGAAACAGAGAGTTTCGGACAGAGCCCGTAGCGGGTCTACAGGAGAGAAAAAGAAAAAGGCAAATGATGAGGGGGAACGTAGAGGATCTAAACCATATATAAAAGCTCCAAGACACACATGAACGCCTCTGCAAAGGCGTTTTCCAGCATAAAAATTCCCCTACACACCGTCCACCCACGTTTTTCAAATTCCACTATTTAGGAAGCCAGCCGCTTGTTTTTACTTTTCCCGAAAGATCTCTCCTGTTCAAAGCCTTTTAAAGTTTCCCTTGGAGGCTTGCTAACTAACCCCCAAAAAAGCTTTTCGAGTTCGCCATTGGTGAGTAGTACTGGTTTTATGGTGGTGAGGGGAGAGGTTGAAACGGAGACGTGGCTGCTGAGGTCAAAGATCAAGTAAAGGGACGCGGTAGGAGGAAAGCCAGAACGAAAGTCAGATTTTCATATGGTTTCCTTTTTCTTTCTTTTCTCAATATGTTATGATTAATGGTGGACCAACCCAACTGCTTCCCGGAAAAGGCGATTGAGCCCCTCTTTGCTCCCAAATTTTCGCTTCGTGGATCTCGCGAAATAGCGCAGAACAGGAACAGTCGTGTGTGGCATTTGAAAGATTTTCAGCATCTCTCTCTTCTTTTCCTTTTTACTCTTTTGAGGAGGGAGTTAATTCCAAAAAATAAAAATCACTTTTAGGTCGAGTGCTAAATTTGGCCCACCACGAACTTTTTGCTTAAATTTCAAATCTGACCCTTTAACTTAAATCGATTAATTATCCTTATAATAAATACATGTGCATTGGCTGGCTATATTTAAAATACTATCATTATCTTCTTATTTGACTGACCATTCAACATGATCTCCAAATCGAATTTCTCTAACAATACTTCTTCGTTTTGTCATAATATGAAGAAGTAGACCACCGCTCATAAGAGATATTATAGATGAGATCCGCCGAACTCACAACTAGAATATTTTTTTTCCTAAAATAATGTTTACTTCAAATAAAGAATTAACAGTAAGGTGGGATTTGGTATAAAAAAATTGAAGTAAGAATTGTTATTCGATTCAAAATTAATGCTTTTTAACTATTTGTGGCTTTTTTTGGCAATTAGCCTCTTTGAGGAAGAGGCTTCTTCGAGTAATATCTCTGCTTCTATTTTTTTGACTCCATTCACCACCTCGTACAATTATGGCTGTCAAATCACGCGTGATTTCTTCGGATTTGCTCATGCCTAGGTTTAGAAAAGTCAAGGCTCGGGCTCTATGATGTCCTTCTCTACAAAGCACATCAATCGTTTCATCTTCTTTCGTGTAAAAAGAAAGTTCTCGGTAAAGTTGTTTATCTGGAAGTAGCGTTTGATCGGATATGAAAGGTTGCCGGGGACGAGGAGCAACGATCATGCTTGGTGGCATGCGACGATCGAGGAAGGTGTCAAGAGGAATCGACAGTGTTGGGGGCAATGAGGTGAGGATCGGTAGCAATTTGTGGCAATTCGTTAGAATTAGTGTTGATAAGGACTATTAATTATAAATGGGTCAGGGGTAATGACGGTAACTCTTTGTGGCAACGGCCACTATATGTTGAGTGGCGACGGCAGTAATTACAAACTGTCGCAATTTGATAAGATAAAAAAAATATTGATAAAAAAATATTATAAATATTATAACTTTTGTACAACTTTTATTTAAATATTATAATTTTTTCGATTATTTAAATACCGTAACTTTTAAAAAGCATTCACTAGATTATACATATAGTGAACGTTTTTAAAAAATTATAATACTCAAGTAATCGGAATCAAAAAAGTTATGACACTCAAGTGAATGTCGTACGAAATTTATAACACTTATGATATCATTTTCTCCTCTAAAAGTAGGTCATATCTTGGGATTTAAGTACCCAGGGTTGTTGATTGCAAACATATAACCTTGAAAACTATTTTCTTTATATCATGCCATAGATAGAAAATGAAGGATCTATACATAAAGCAAATATTTTAACCATTTGACCATAAATTTGTTGTTAAAGAATTTCATAAAATAGCCGAAATGATCATTTCTATATAGTTACATTAGTTTCGTAAACCCATTAATATTTAGTCAATTTGTTCATTTTAAATTACAAATTTCTTTCATTCGACAACAACCTTCCTAAGAAAATCCAGATGTCCAAAATACTTCTCTTCCTTAAAAGTAATGAGAATGGGTTTGCACTCGTTTCCACCTGGTGTTGACCATAACTAAAGTAGTAGAGAGACGGGCAAAATGAAAAGAAAGGTAATTTATAATTTACTCCTTATTTTTCATTGGTGAAACCGGGGGAAAAAGTCTTTCTAGTCATTCTTAAATCGTCTCTTAAGTGATCAGCAAACTCAGAATTCTTTTCGTACGAACATAAAATAAAATAGATCAATTTGAAATTTTTTAGCTAGCTAAATTGCATGTGGGAAATGAGAAATCTTTACCATAATCAAGGTATCATTTCCATCCTCATGTCTGCCACGTGACTTCCATTACTGGCTTAATAAATTAAATTAAAAAACTGAATTGAACTTAAAGAATTCAAAAAGAAGATTAGCAAATAAAAGCAAATCCTATTAAAGTCGAAATTATCACGTGATTATGAATTCCACATTTTCATACATTAGGCTCAACTTTCATCATTGATTCACATTATCTTCTGCTTGGAATAATCTGGGGACTATGCATGCTTGACATCCCGATATTGAGATCTTGCCTAACTAACGACACATCTACAGAGGACGACAAACGAAGGTTAATCAAATCAAACAGTCTCATAAAACACACAATTTTAAATGAAGATTCGAGAAATGCATGCCCAACATGCCGAGATTGAAATTCTAACCCACCGGAGGACTTTTCACAACTTTCCATCCGTTGTCTGTCGTTATCTCTCCAGATCAACATGTTTGTTTTGGTTCCTCTTATCCAAATCAAGGTCTGCATAGTTTCAAAATTGAAATTTTGCACTGATGCAATGCACATTACACATGAGACAACTGCCTTTGATAAAATAAACCCTAATTGGCTAAACTTATTCCTCACTTGGACACACGAGATGGAATCCAATTTCTAGTCAATTGCAATGGTCATTGATTAATCGATAAGGACAAGCTTGATGATCACGAGTATACCCACCAAGGGACCGAGTTGCCAATATGGAAAAAGTGGAGGGCATGCCAATAAATATGCCAAATATTTTACTCATTCTGCAAAATGAAAGGCGTGCTGGAATTTAAAGAAAGAAAAGCAGTCTTTGCTCTCTGGGTCGCCGAGTTGACTCCGCTTCCCACATGCCGCCAAATCGGCAGCCAAGGGGGAGAAAATGGCTGCACACGTGGCCTTTCTCGATTGGCTGCCTCGCCACGTGAAATTAATCGCTACACTCACTTAATTAAAAACCCTAATGACGCTATAAAGATTTAAAAGGTGTATGCCTCTTTCTCTTTCAAGAGCACTTTGCGGGAAATAAATATGAAAATATTTCCGTTTTGAGTTCAAAAGTTGATGGCGTAGTTGTGCCCTTCACATACGTAGTGGACAGAAGAATATTCCCTTTTTTAATGATCATAATCCACGTGAATTGTTAAAAAAATTCACTAATTAATGGGGATTAAGCATTATAATATATAAGTTAGCATTAACCCCATTTAGTAATCCATTGTATTAAATAAATAAAATTAAAGTGGTTCCGTCGTTTTCTTGGAAAGATGCGTTAGAAGATAAGAGGATAGCATCATGTCGCCAATTAGAAGCCGCTTATTTTCTTATCACATTTCCGCATAATCGATGTTAAGTCTAGCTAAGCATGAACTTAATGACGCAAGTGAATAAAGTGCCAATCAAATGAGGGAAGTTCAATGGAAGATTGTACAAGTTTAGGTCAAATTTCTTGCCAACGCAATGTATTTAGCAATAAAAGCAAATGCAAGAACCAATTGCATGCAAGTTTTGACAAGCAACAAGGGAAGTTCAATGGATGACTGTGCAACTTCATGTCAAATTTTTCACCGACAAGGTGTATTTAGCGATAAAAGCAAATGCAAAAACGAGTTGCATGTAAGCTTCATCAAGCAGCCTGGGAAGTTCAATAAATGGTCGTACCACTTAGGTCGAATTTCCTGCCGACCCGGCATGCTTAGAGATAAAAAGCAAATGCAAGAGCAGGTTGCATGCAAGCTTTGTCAAGCAGCGAGGGAAGTTCAATGAATGATCATGACCACTTTAGGTCGAATTTCTGGCTGACCTAGCGTGCTTAGCAATAAAAAGCAAATGCAAGAACGAGTCGTATGCAAGCTTTTGTCAAGGCGACAATGACAGTGTCTTCTCATATTTCCGACGTAGACGCCATCTTCGTTACGTGGAAACCTTGAACTCGACGTCCTATGAGATTTTTGCCTTTCCAAGGTTGATTTGGCCTCCACGTAATGGAAGATATTCCAAACCCTAGGAGTGGATTTGGCGCAGACCCACTTTTGTCAATGGGGTCCTCATCAAGCTTCTCGATTTCTTGTTTACGATAAGCTCTCCTTATTATTATCATCTTTCGTATTCAGTGTAGCTTTTGATCGAACGCAGAAGCGCCGCCGGAGGAAAATTCAATTTCGAATGGTATAAAGTTGTGTCGCATTTGGATTAGTGTCCTCTGATTTTGTATATTTCTTCTCCTTCAGCATCGACTAAGACGGCTTACCGCAGCCCCGTGGACGTCTTCAAATCACAAAGATGCGTGATCAGGACTTCATTTTTTTTTAAGCAGAAGTGATTATGTACATTAAGGACAATAATGCATGGTTCATTGTCATCCTCATGTACGAAACCCGACATAATTGGAGCTGTGTAGAGAGATTATCACGTTTATTGCAATGGCAATGGAGTGGTCCACACTTATGAGCTGAACCGGTTTGAGTCTAGCAGTGTCGGTGAACTCGAACTTGGTTTTTCCCATTTTAGCAGGTCCTCTCAAAATTGAAGAGAACTATAGTAATAGCAGTATTTCATATAATATTTCACCGTTTTTAATTTAATTCCCCAAAAAATTTAAAACTAGCGACAAACATACATCCAAGATGCCAACAGATTTCAGTATTCCCGACCATGGAATTAGACTACGAGAAAATGAAATGGAGAATTATTCTTGTTCATCATTTTGACTGACAAAAATTCTGTAAATTGAAGTTCCGTAGTTAATGTTTGACCCCAAATGTATTAAATACGCCAGGAAAAATCAAAGCTTTTAACAAAGATGATGGAGACAAGTGAGCGTTGTTCACACACCAAAATGAATAAATAAATAACCAAAAAAAAAAAAAAACTATTCAAGACCTGATGTATGAGATTTAGTGACGAGACGGAGGATCGAAGAGCTTGACAAGATTTGACTCTTGAAAAATCAATTGAGGAAAATTACATGAATCCACCCAAATTCTCGATTTTTCGATTTGTGGTGTATCGGTAGCCAATTCTTAGATAATTATTAATAACTTGATAGTGGATTTCACAAAGATGATTATTCTAAAAATGATAAATGATCGAGAAAATATTTTATTAAATTGAACGGAAAAGAATTTGCATGTTTCCCTGTACTAACGTATTTTCATTGAACCTTTCTCCTACGACCCATTCAAATGTGAATGACCCATGTAGTCAAACAGTATCCCATGGAAGTCTTCAATGGGGGTCACCTCAAAGGATGCAAAAAAAAAAAAAAAAAAAAAAAAAAAGATTGGTTTAATCACTCTAATTGTCACTTAAATTTGTAACCATTCTAAAATGCAACAAGAATTTAGGTAAGTTAAGAAGTCATGAAGCCCGGTCAATAGACCTTTCTCAAGTTGGGTTTTTTCTCACATACAAGTTAGACCATTTCCAATTGAATTGGTAATGTTGACCTATGACCATGTAGCCCAAGCTGACCAAGAACAAAAATGACATAAAGAAAGCTGACCAAAATGGGTCAAATCACTCACCTAACTTTAGCACCGCCCACGAAACTGACCGTCATATCCGAGGTTAGCTTCCACACCTGCAAACGCAACTTTTCCAACCGATCTCCCCGAAAGGCCCTCGTCTTTTTCTCTTTTAGTTTTTCGTTTTTTCTTGCCCACGACCTTGTTCCTTTATTGGATCCGCCCCTTTCAAATTCTTTTGTCAAATCTTGCGGCTTATTCAAATTGGTATTCTTTTTTAAAAAATAAGATGTTTGAAATCTTTAAAAATGATCTTATATTGACAAATAAGTTCACATATAGTTCTTTGATAGAAAATGTGAATGACATTTTTGACTTTTAAAAGTTGAAATAGATGACATATGTAAATTATTTCTTGGACTATCATATGATATTCAAATCTAAAGCTAAATAAATGCCCAATATGCGGAGTTATTAGTGTTTGATAATGCCAAGGGTCATACTTAAGTGCATGATCACAGCAATTTCTCATTGATTTACTAAATAATGCAGCAAATATCTCAATTATATGGAGGTGCCATTTCACGAAAGTTTTGACTTTAATCTTTTCAAGTCATTTTTTTATGGAAACTCCGGGTGTTCATAAGCAATGCCGCACCTAAGTTTAATCAGTCATCATCTTTTATGTCATCGAGGAACACGCATGTTGGTGATTGTAATTTCAAACTTATAACTTGCCGTGTGACTCTAAGGAGAACATTTAACCAAACACACAACAAAATTATGACTATGATTTCACATCTTAATGAATAAATTTCATATCTTTATTTTTCAAGCAATCCAAAAGGTCCCTTACTTCTCTTTGAGTTAACACCATAAAAAACTAAAATCAATACTATTATAATAAATTTATCCCAAACTAATTCAAATTAGTATACATGCAATAAATTTACTTTTTATTAGTTTTTGTCAGATTACTGAAAGAATGATACATGATAATTAATTGGTGTACCAACATATGATTTTGCTCTCTATTTGTTAATTTGTGATTTTTTATAGTATTAATATAATTTAAAAAACTAATTGATGGCAAATTTATCTCAAATGTGCAAGTTTTAGATTTTTAGTTGTCAAAAGATAAGTTTCGAATAAATTTGTTACAATTATATTAATTTAAATTTTTTGATAATAAAAAAATTAGTTAAAATAAATTTATCGATTCCGTCATATTAACCCTTCCTGTTTTAATGGCTTTTGGCATGAAAGTTTGAATGAGTTTCTGCTTGTCTTGATGTCCAGTAAGGCGACCATGTTAAGAAGCACGGGTGAAATGGTGTCAAGTTTAAAAGTGTCGGAAAAAGGAAAAAGAGCTAATTTGACTCTTTTTTTCCCACAATTATCGCTCGTATATATAAAAATTATATCGATATATCTCAAATATTCTAGAAATTGTGTGAGTGAAACGCATGAAGCTCGAGGGGACGCAGCTTTTTCTCCTGCCGAACAGGTGGAACATACGAGAAACAATTATTGGGCATATAATTGGCCATGACTTGATTTGATATATAGACCTTGAGAGTTGGCTAGACAAGCACCATAAGATAGAGAAAGTCTCAAAGGAAGGGCGCTCGAAGTATTTTAATATTAAATCATGATCTCGTTCTACAGTTTAAAATCTTTATAGTAATTAGCAATGGGTTCACGCAATTTGACACATTATCATGGCAGCAGTGTTGATTTAAATATTTTCGGCCCCTATTTGTCATCCCATCATCTGTTTTTCATATTTTTGTCTTCAAACAAAGACCAGCCTTGATAGAACAGGGAAGTATTAAAGCATTTAAATACTAAAGTAATAAAGTGTGGTTTAAAATTTTAAAATAGTTGAAGATTTTGCATAAGATTGCATATGTGGAATTTTCACAAGCAGCCTTGTCTTCCCTCGATTTTGTATGGTAACTAAGAGAATGAACAGCCATCTTCGGACCAAAAGTGGATAAAGACAGCATATCTAAACTATCTACCACCATATGGTTCTTAAAAGATTTGTTCTAACAAGTGTTCGTAAGTAGCGAAGTTCTTGCGAAAATGTTACAGTTTTAGGTATACTTTTTTTTTTTTGGATTACAAATAATTAATAATTTAAAAATCGAATTTTCTTCTATGGTACGTGTGTCTAGCATTTGTCTTGGAAGCGCCAGTGGAATTTGGACCATATGATCGGCTTTCACGAGTGACAAGTCAACCAGAGGTTTGGACCCACTCGATGTTGTTCACTCCCCACGATAAGTGGACGGAGAAAGGGACTGGACCAGATGTGGGGAGGACGGTCCTCCACCGTCCTTGAGTTTTTCTATGACCCTTGTATTATAGAACGGTGGCTTAATTTGGATGATAAATATTTTCACATTTTATTAATTAAGTCGAATCAATTAATCTTGATCGAAAATTATCAACATAGATATTGACTATCCTATATGGTACGTTCGACTTTGACGTAGATATATTTCAATAATTTTTTAATTTTATTGGTTTTTCTTTACTTTACAGTTTATTTGCTGAAGGTTGGCAAGGGTCATGACACTCTCGTCGACAATGGGTGAGGCTGCAAGGCCCTCATCTGGGGCTAGCAAGGGCGTGACACTCTCGCTTGGCCTAGATCTGGCAAGGGCATTGTAACCCCGATGTCGGTGAGGGTTGGGCGATGGCTCTTGCCCACCAATTGAGAGAAAGAAAATTATTAAAATGTTCATATCATCAACTATGTCATGTAAGACGATTGACACCTACATTAGTAATTTTTGGTCAAAATCAGCTGGATTGACTCAATCGACAAAATGTGAAATGGTTTATGACTCAATTGGTATAATTAAAGTATTTATGATTAAATCGGCACAAATATAATAAGCTTATAATTTTCTTGGTTCGTCTCCCTTCTAGAATGACAACTTTTGCAACACGAATAAGAATTTATAACTACAATTCACGCATAAAACTCTGCTAAGCAAGTCCAGCCTCAACTTAAATTAAGTTGATGTCATAAAAGCGTCGGACCATCCACAGAATAAAAAGAAATACTCGTCGAGACGAGACGAGGAATAACAGCTCGCGGGAACTCGCAAGGACAATGCACGAGCCCCCCCTCAGCTAGAATCCAGGAAAAAAATGAACGGAATTGCGATCTCGCGTAGTACAAGTTGGTGACACGAATCCTCGATCCCGAACACACACGAGGATGCATCGATCGGGATGGTCCCCCCGATGATACGTTGCCGGCCACGAAAGGCGAAGCAACGCTTCAATAATGCTCCTGCGAAAAAAGTTAGGTCCACTCGTTTGTCACACGCCCATGTAGTCGAGAATCATGAATCATGAGGAGGTGCATGATTGTTTCCATCCTGCGGCATCGCCCCGACAAAGGACTCCCTTCCATCACCATCTTCAACACGTTTGAAAAAGGGCAAAAGAAAAGAAAGATCACTCGAGCGATCTTCGATCGGATTTGCAAGCAGTTTTCACTCGAACAGCCCTGAGCAACGCAAATTCATTCGCCGAAATTGAAAGCCGAGGACGTGGTCGTGCCTGAACCATAGGTGTTTATCGATACCTTATGAAAGGACTCGTTGAATATGTGGGGGCAGTGAAAATTTGGAAAACGATGGAAATCTTCCATTCCCGTGTGGCCATTCTCCCTCTCTTTCTCTTTCTATCCACCCAAATAAAATGAGACATTTTTGGGGCTCATTTAACACATGTGCTCACTATGTAGGGCGCGAGAAGCTTTGGCTTTGCTTTCAACTTTCTCAAAAGATTCTTGCTGCTCTAATGAAAGAGGAAGAGGGTCACTTTATGTAGGTCATAGGGGGATTAAAGTAAAGGTGTAAGTGCTAGGGGCTCATGTTCTTTGGGGTTTGTAATCTAATGATGGCCTAGTGGATGCTACATTATAGCTTTATATGCTTATAAAATTTTCCCCTATATTATTATATTCACCGTTAGTGCCCATAGTATTGCATGAACGCGCACATGTTTTTGATTAGATGTTTCATAATCTGATCTGATTGAGCCAGCAACCTAATAGATATACTAGTTGATTGCTATTCATAAATACATCCACTTGAACTAAGATTCTATTTATTTCATGAAAGATAAATAATTCAAAAAATATTTTTTTTAAAATTCATTTGTATCTCTCGAAATAATTAACCAGTAAAACATATTTTCATTATCAACTGCAAATTATCTTTAAATATTTTCATTTATTCATTTTTTTAAGTGATTCAAGTAATTAATTTTTTATCTTTTTTGGAGACAAACTTCTATTTTAGCCCGTCTACTCCCAAAATGGTTGCTAGGGAAACCCTACCACTATCGAAATGGGAAATATGTACGTGCCCATGTATGAAGTGAGTGGTACATTGGGAAGCGCATAAAACATTGGGAGTGGCAATTTGGCTTGGCCAACCAAAGTATTCCCGATCCCTCTCCCCAAATGAGATGAGTGAAATATGCAATTCTTGAATTTTGGGTGGAGATCTTTCTGCATCTAATTAAAAATAATAAAAAATCAACGGTCAGGTGATGCCTAAGCCAGCTTTCGCGAATCTCATTTCTCACCTAATCTAACTTCTCGAATAACGTTGAGGCGCACTTTCTCAATTATCTCTATCGTTTTTGTCAAATCTCTCTCTCATTGCCTAGGGACGTATAAGATTATATACTTCCCAAGGGCTTTAAATAAGATTTGAATAAATAATTTAATGACAGGAGCAAATTCTCCCTTACATCAAAACCAACGCCGTGCCGGCGATGATGGATTTATCGTAATCTTTTATCCTCCTAGACTAGTTTACTTATAATTAGTTATTTATCTTTCAAGCTTTATAGATCTAGATGATTTTTTTTTTCTTTTTCATTTTTCATTTTTAAATCAAACTACTATTCGACTATCATATTGGGGTTAGGGGTGTCAAAATCGAACTAGAATTGATCCAAGTTGAATTGAATTTTCATGCATTTTCGGTTCACTTCGAATAATGAATAAAAAAATCATTTTTTATTTTCAATTTGGATTATTTCAATTTGGTTCAACTAAATTGAAAAACGCCTGCTTCTTGATGCTACAATTTACATCATCTCTCCCCTTTTCCACTAAAACTCTTTTTAATATTTTAAAAAACTAAACCAAAATATCGATCGATCCGAACCAAACCGAGCCTACTGTTAGGGTTATATACAGTTCGGTCCAAAAGCTAATGCAGACCTAAACAATTCGGTTCGAATTTCCTAAAAATCCGAACTGAACTGAATTGAGCCGTTGATACCCTTAATTGGGGTTGACCACTCGGACTTCGGCTTGCGTTTTGCATGGTCCATAAGTAATTCGTATCTCCAGAGTTTACCTACCCATGTGGAGAAAATTGGGGGTCGCAAGCAGTTAAAGGCCCAACAATTACACAATTACGGTGAGGAGGAAAAGACTGAATGAGCCCAGAAATTGCATGTCCATTGCCTTTGTTGTGCAGCTAAAGGCCCATTTGACGTAAAGGTCCAAATTCAAGTCCATTTCCACCCTCCGTTTCCAGGTTCGTTTCTCCATCCTGTTATCATTTTCTTCCTGTTTTGATTTATGAAAGAGCTATTATCCTCTCACAGAAATCTTTTCGTAGGGTGGTGATTCCCGACATGACATGAATTTATTGAGAGAAATTCTGATACGACATGATATGACACGACTTAATTCGAATGAATTGAAGTGCTTTCATCCTTTTTTGATGCAAAATTTTTGATAATCACATTTAAACATTTTTGTAGTGGCGAGAAATCACACGAAAAATTGATATAAGTATATGGCGAAACATGAATTGCCAACGTTTCATCAAATGAGTTATTAGTTACCCACCCGAAGTCTTCTTTAAGGGTTTTCTCTATGACTTGTGCAATACATCCAATTTGACGTCGTTTTTCTCCATGAAAGGCACAAGTACCTCAAGCTACAAGGTAATTCTCAGTGAGTTGATTTTATTGAGTAATTACGTGAGACTAAACACTATGAGATTGGGTGTAATTCGGGATAAGAAAATTTTAAGCGATTGAGCAATTACAACTTTGTAATTCTCTAAATGATTAATAGATTCTTTATGGCTAACTCTTCCATAATAGATACCGACACCTGAACTGAACCATGTAAAGTACCTACATCATTTATTATTCCTTATCTATATCTCCAATAATTTCATCCTCTTTTGTTTGATTTGAATTGCACATTCTTGAGCTTCCACATTATTTCTCACTACACGCAATCGTAAAACGCTCAATACACTTACACTTAACCTTTTAGAGGACAGCAAAATATGTAATTTCTAGTTGGTATTGAAACTAAAAGTTTTTAAGTCCAATTTTTCATGCCCCAAAGCCTTCGCCATCAAATCATCCTTTACATAAGAGGAAGTATTACGCTATCAAATTGCAAAATACATTGACAACTTAAAATTTGAGAGTAAATGGTCTCATAAAATTTCACGTTCATTTTTCGATACATAATCATGTATAACGATCTATGTTGGAGCTTATTTAATTATCAAAGAATGTCTCAGTACTGGATCAACAAATGGTGTCCATCTTAATGTTAGATTACGCTAAAATATTGTATATTACACGAACTGATTATTTTTCAAAATATCGATGGTATAAAATGGTATAGTCGTAAAATAAAGATAAACGAAAAACAAAGTCAAATTTTGTAGAAGGAAAAGAAAAAGTGAAGTCTACGTGTACTCATGGTCAAACAGATCATCTTAGCTGGACTTGGCAACTTGACTCCCAATTCAAATAATATATAAAACAAAATGAAAAATTAGGTCGCTATACCAATTACATATTACCAGAATGTCTCTCTTTTAAAGATGGTTGGTGGAGCAGATTGCTGACAGCTAACCCATCAATTTCAGTTCTCATTTGCAATTAACGCAAGCTTTAAATTCATCAAAATCCTTTATTTAATCGAGGCGGCATCGCCAATCATGCAACGGTGTCCAATGTATGGTTGCTAGATAAAAATTGACCGTAATCGTCCGACGTCGTGCGAGGATATATAGTTTAGTAATGTCAAATTACTCGATGTGAATGCACGAGTTTGGGAAAATGGTTAAAATAAAGATATAATGTCAAAAATTGGCCATCCTTTGCCGGCCGGCTACCATCTAGAGAAAGAAGAAAGGAATGAGAGATTTAAAAAGAAAGGAGAGAGGAAAAAAGAGAGGGAAAATATAAGAAAAAAATAGAAAAAATAAGAAAAATCAAAAAATTATTAAACTATTATCAATATTAGGATCGACAGTGCCACATAAGTCGACTGGCGTCCACATCAGTAAAATCCGACCCAAATAAGCTAAAATAACTAAATTAACATCAAATTAAAATACTTAAAATTGAATCGACACATTTAAAATATTTATAAGTAAATTGACATATTTATAATATTTAGAATTAAATTGACACAAATATAATAATAATTGCACCACTAATCAAGTAGATGGTTAGTAAACAAAAATCGACCGTAATCATATGACGATGTAATAGGATGAATGGTTTAGTAATGTCAAATTACACAATGTGAATGCATGGGATTGGAAAAAGGGTTAAAAGGAAGATTTAGTTTATAATAAATTTGAAAATATAACTAATTATTCAAATCGAATGCGCAATCAATGTGACGCAATTCGACGTTCCTAGGGCGCATCTTCGAGTTGAAGTCGACTCATCTCCACGAGATAAAGCACCAGTAATTAAAAATTGGGAAATCCTCCGTGACGTCACGCATGACGTTATTTGCTCAGCCGTACCTTCAACTTGATTTATCGTTCTTTTAATCAAGCCTGAACTGACATTGCTGCCCAAAGCAAATTCCGAACTGGAAATATTCCTTGTCGGTCGTCATTATGTCGGAGCTTGAGTTGCAAGATCCGTTTTAATTACAAGATTATTATTTTTTTTATCAGTTTTTCAAGGAAGAGATATAGGCAACAAGGAAGGATGGCACTGGCGGAAATTGAAAACGACTCTTGATTAATTAGCGATTAATTAAGACGGTTCAAATCGATATTGGGGATTAGCGCGGGATAAGACAAATTAAATATGCTAATGAAAAGAGTTTGGATTGATTTAGACGATTCAAATCAATATCAAGTATCGGCGCGGAATAAGACAATTGAACGCGCTAGTGAAAATAATTGGGAATCTCAAACATGTTAAGGGCTCGGAATCTCTCACCAGTTGAGGTTTTGTTTCTTGTGGTTATGCATAAGTTTCAATGAATCGGCTTCATATTTTTTAACTAAAATCATGAGAATATTTGCAAAAGCTTTATTTATTTTAGTTTTCCTATGGATAATTGAGAAATTCTTTGGTTTTGTTAAACTAATTTCCATAAACCTTGAATTATAAGAATTTACAGACCTGTTATTCTTTTATCAAGAGCCTATAACTAACTTAAGGCCATTGTATCTAGGATTTTTGTTTTTATGAAAGTGAAATCTATTTGTCACTTCTGGGTTTTGAAAATCTTTTGTTCTAAATAAATGTGTATCAGTAGTTGGGTGAAATAAAGTAATTATGTTTCAATCGGAATATCTTGTAGGAGGTGCGATTGAGACGGGACACTTATGTCGGCATTTAGAGACGATTACTGGTGCTAATGAGATCTCTTGCCCTTTGACTGATAAATAAAATACTTGTTACTAGCAAAAGTCCTTAAAATCCCGAACAAGAAAAAAAGGTCGAAAACACGTCAAGAGCCCTAAAGTTCACATAACTATTGATTTTGAGAGTTAATTGGCATTTCATTTGTATGAGTTCCATTGCATGTATTAACAGAAACTATCGTGGTCTGTACTCTATGGCGCTGCTTGAAGAACACTTGAGGAACATAACCAATAAAAACATTATTTGATTTTAATGTCATGAGAAAAAGAGGTATGTAATAAAAACTATAAGCTTTCTACATTAGAGTAAGACGTATTCTAGAAAATCTTTACTTTTTTTGCTTTTTGCTTAATTTGAATTTTGAGGCGAACACATCTTGACACTTCTTAACTCATAATGCTTGAAATTTCTACAATACACAAATGTTGATACGTAGATTTATATATGATTTTTCCTAATTCTTCAAAAGTTAAAATAACATTCTAAATTATGATAGAAAAGCATTTGCTTTTCACTTTTTCGAAACTCTTAACTTCAAGTCACAGCCAGTACCATTGCCAGCTTGAAACCTCGGCGCTCTAACTTCAAGATTCACTTGCACGTCGACTTGCCAACTTATTTCAATTTTCGATGCGATCTTTTCTTTCCTTTTTCTTGCAACTCCCACTCGAGAAAAAAATTAAAAAAAAAAAAGATAAAGAAAGAATAAAAAGAGGAAAATTCAGAATTATAATGTTCATTAGCAAGAAACTTACAGATATCATAATCGATCAAGAACGCTTCTGCAATAACAACGCAAGAGAACACGCAGACTTGAACCCTAAATTCCATAAATGAACCAAGCAATCGACTCAAACCAATCACTTCCTTTTTCTTTTTGGCTAAAAAGAGAAATATTGCATTATTTCCTTCTTGCTGCTCATCAGAAAGACAAAAAAAAAAAAAAAAAAGGAAAACGAAAGAACTTACATAGAGATGAGAGAATATTTTAGGTAGAGAGCTATCCGCGAGAGCATGAACAAGATCGATTCATACAGAACCCAGAAGAAAGGAGGTTCAAAATGGGGGAGAGTTTTACATGATAATGGCTCGGGGTCTGGCCACCGAAGGGAAGCTGTTGAACCCCATGACCGGGACGGCGCACGTCGTCTCCATCAGCAGCCTCTGCTGGAACGCCTCCACCGAGGCGCCGGCCTCGATGATGTCCGCGACCACCGACCTGTAGTACTCCTTGAGCTTCTTCAGCATGCACGAGTACTGCAGCCGGAGCCACCTCAGCCTCATCTTCCTCCACACCTTCAACAGGAAAAGCCCTCGCCTCGGCCTCTTCCCCCGAGCCGGACGGTCGGGAGCTTCCTCCGCCGGAGGGAGATGGATCGCCGGCGAGGTGGCCAGCGGGACGCGGCGGCCATGTGGATGGTGGTAGTGGTGGTGGTGGTGGTGGTGGTTGTTGTGGGATCTTGGTGAGCCATGTCGGTTGAGTGATGAGTGGTTTCTTCGTTGGGGGAAGAGATGGAGAGGGTGGTTATATGGGAGGGTTGACTTAATGAGACAAACGCATCTTTAGGTTTATTTATTTATTTTGTTTGTTGCATGGGACCAAAGTTGAGATATAAGTTTCATGTACTATGCATTAAATTTATTTAAGCACAAAATATATTTTTAGCATTATCATTTATGCACCTACAAACATCAAGACAATGAATTTCTAGCGGTTTTGCGTCACGACTTCGTGTGATTTTCATTGTATCAATGCTTGTGGGGTGGCTTGTTGTTTTATGGCGCCCGGTGTTTTCTCTCTCTTTTCTTATATTTTGGCATCGGGGGTCAATGTGACGTGTGGCAGCTTTCGATGTCACATTGCATCAGAATTATTGGGATTTATACGGGAAGATTGGACGGAAATTTTTATTCTATTAATCATTTGAATATAATGTCAATGATGATGGAATCGATTGATCTTATCTTCTAGCTAGGGTTTTGTCATAACTCATAAGTAATAATTGATAATCTAAGTTTTTAGGTCAAAAACCAGCAAAAGTTTACTTTTCCTTGGTTTATCGAAGCATGATATTGCGTATGTAGATTTTTAAAGTTCTATGTTTATGAGTATGATATTAGTACAAATGATTGCTCAGAAATTGCGTGAGAATTCTTGTTCGGCTGGACTTGTCAAAAGATATCTCAAAGACGTGTTTCAACCCTCTTTGGTCAAATTGCATTAATTTTGTATTCACAGTATAATGCACTAAATAATGAGGATTCCACATTAGACGAATCGTTTCATTACTTTATATCGAACTATTCCTAACTCTTTTGGAGAGTATAGGCACCTAACTCGACTTCACTGCAGACCTCCAATATGTCTATACACCATGACAACGATCTTTCTGGTGAATTTAAATTTTGATGACTTCTAGAGAGAGAATCTTTAAGGATTTGACAATTTGATCACCTCCTCTCTCGTTGCCACAACAGGACATACAGATAAAGAAACGCGGTCTGGCTGAGAATGTGTATGATCCAGCAGTAGAATAATCGTCACTCGTAGAGAAAACACCAAAGTCCGCCCAAGAAAGTATGTTTCTTTTGCCGCGATGAGGTGAGCGAAGATAAAGGGAGGCGTGAGTAGGACAAGGATGTGATTAAGTGGGTACTTAACCCCTAAATTTAAGATTGAGCAGCAATGGCGGTGAAGTGACCTCTGCTCTTTGTCTGTTCTTTTCCTAACACTTATTAAATGCAGAGTGTGACCCAGCTAGATCCTCGTAGGTTTGGCTTGTTAGAGCTGGCCTGGCCCTGTGCATTTAATCAAAAGATAAGGAGTTGCGTCCTTCGCTTGAACACTTAGTGGTGGTCCTGCCTTGGAGACTGATGCGTGAATGATTAATGAATGCCATTAAAATGAGTGGTTTTGACATTTGAGGGTACGTCTAGTTTTTTATCTGGAGGAGTATTTCGAGAAAAATATTCCCGACGGGGGTTTGGCCTTTGAGATAGCTTGGAGTCGTCAGGACCTGGAAATAAGGTCAAATGGTTCAGCAGCTTCCGCTGTTTTTTCCTTAAGGTTATACAGGGGTTGGGAGAAGATGGCTAAACTCAAACCCAAATTAGAGCGTTTTGTGCGGACGGTGAATCGTGGAGTTTTGATGGTTTATAGCCTCGAGCCGATGGATCGGATGGGCAAGAAACTATTTCTGCAGCATGAGTTTTCTTGCTTTCAGATGTGACCCGAAATTTTGCTGATGAACTGTGGGAACACCTGCCGTGAATCTTAACAAACATCCAAGCTCTAGGACCGAATGTTTCTCGATTGAATTGGTATATTCTTCTTCACTTTGTCCGTTTCATGCATCGTCTGCTCACTATAAAGCACAGTGCCATCCCGGCTCTCGCGAAGTCACCGCTTTCTTTACTGGAGTATTCCTAAAATACACCTCTAACTGCAGTTCTCCGTGTCTTCAGTTGCAATTGTAAGCAGCGTCACATCTATCCTGCTTAAACCTTTCATCCTTATTCCTAGCCTGCATTGCTCTTTCTGACCAAGAATCGTCCAAGATTTATCCAGCATTTGAGGCAAAATAGTTTTACAGATGAAGTTCATCTGTATAGGTGGAATTTCAAGGTCATTAAATTCAATGTCTAATTTAGTTACCCGCTCTAATGTGAGTTATTCTCCTTTGTCTCGTTCCTCTCTCCTATGTACACGAATGCGTGGTGCTCACGGGATCAAACCCTGAACCTCGTACTCTCCTGCCCCACCCCCAAATCCCTTTACCAGCAAGACCGCAGGATGCTGGCTGCTCTCATGTGAGTTACCGACCAACTTCATTTGACTAAAAGTCTAGTTTTTATAACCATCAGAACTTGGTTTCAAAAGTGTAACATTACTTGCTTGAGAATTCAATCGGACGAATAGCGAGCTAGATGCAGAGCATATCTACAAAATCTAAGTGGTAATCCTAGGGACGAAACAAATATCTCCTTGGGGCTAAAATGACACAACTCCTCGCATACTTCATAAAGAATTAACGATTTGAAAAATATTTCTTAAAAATAATTGCTTTGTATCTCTTAAAAAAATTATTCAACTAAATTTTTTTCCATTACATTGGTGATTAAAATATTATCCTTAATTCAAGCGACGTTATAATTTTTGTGGAAGTATTCAGTAGTGAATCAAAAGAGAGCTGTGAGTCTATCCGTTAAAAGGGATTCCTGGAAAGCTAAGGCAACATCAGGTCCAAGATTTGTAATTCTGGACACAAGATGTGTTCTTCTGTTTCATCTTTTGCTAGTGGGTTGATTCGAATTCGGGCGTAACCCCTTTGTCTCGTCGACAGCCGCGGTTGGAATGCAAGAGCATCATCCGGACTAAGTATAGTTCCTCAACCCAATTAACGACGGGCTATTTGCACGAGGTTTCGAAGATCAGTAGAAGTTATTTCCTCGTGGTTTAGTCCGAAAGAGATTGAGCCATGCTTGAATCAGATCTTTTGTTGGTTGACATGAGAGATCTACCGCTTTCCCACCCTCCGCAAACTGCTGATTCGTCACCCGCTGTCCGAGAAGAGAATTCAGGAACAAAAGATGCTGGGTTTAGTATGATTCTTGGTATTGCATATTTTCTGCTGCGTAACTCTACCTCCAGATGCTAACATACCCTCTTCAAATTTTCTTCTTCTTGAAGCCTCAAAATTCCTCGTGGATTTTGACAGGTCTAGCATCTGCAATCCTGGGTCTCCAATTGGATGATTTTGCGATTTGACACGCAATCAATGTTATCACTTTAACATAAATTGTTGCCTAGCAGATCTCTAGGTCATCTGCAAATGATGAATGCATCAAAAGTGGGATGCCGAAGAAGAAGACGAGGAAGAAGCTCAGCCATTCTAGATCAAATGCACAAGCTCGATGGAAGCTATCATAAGATGAAGTCGCGGTAACTGTTTGAATCGCACTAGAGCAAAGGAAGACAACATTACAGAGCCTTGATTTCAGAACGCAAAACACGTTTTCTGCTCCGGGATGCTATGTCAAACCAGTCTAATGTAAACAAACACACCAGAAACAAACTAGGGAACTCTGAATCCAAGCCTAGAGCCTTCCAAGTTTTTACAAGAGGCTATCATGATTTCAGTCGTTAAACACAACACAACCAATTGAGAATCGCTGAGGAATTTCTGCAACAGTTCCGTGAACGGTGCTGCGCTCAATCCATTTTTGAGTTCGTACTACACAGTAGTGTCTTTGCAGATTAAATAGATTCCACCAGCTCCTGATGCCACCTGACAGCGATCGGGCTCCTCACCCGGTGAGTCCCATCCGTCCACTCGATCGATCCAAATCTTGGAGTAGACAATCCCTGACGTGATGCTGGAGAATGTAATCTCATAGGAAAGTATCTGGTTTTCTGCAGAAAATGTGAGCTTGCTTGGTGAAACACTGACTTCGACATTTTCAGGAGCATTCACTGTCACCTCATAAACTGCATCAGCAGAACTCCCAACATTCTTGACCACCCTCCTATACTTCACGACATCGCCATTGGATGTTAGAACGACCGAGAAGGATGGATAGTTCAATTCTCCAGGAGAAGTCAATCTATTTGCGCACACGTTAGAACTCGTAGGCTCTCTAAGGAAGACTGCAATCCTTCGTGGTTCGTAACCAATAGCACAGAGAAACCCCACGTAGTCATCGACATCAATGTCGTAAACCAATCCAGGATTAAGTGCCCTGTTTGGATCCACATGTCCTGCTCCATGAACGAAAGGGCTGGATTTGTCGCCGCTAGCAAGATCCTTAATGTTCCTCCCCGCATTATCCAAGTTATAAGCAGTTGTCATCAGTGCAGATTTTATTGCCGCCGGAGACCAATCGGCATATGCCTTCCGAAGCAGAGCAGCTAATCCACTAGCATGAGGGCACGACATCGAGGTGCCGGAGATGATGTTGAACTCGACCCTTCTCGGGTCGATGTCAAGATCCGTTGGGCCATTGAATCCAGTCCAAGCTGCCAAAATATTAACGCCTGGAGCTATAACATCCGGTTTAAGGATCTCGGCAGTGAGATGGTTTGGGCCACGGCTAGAGAAAGCAGCAACTTTGGGAGCAGGCGGCGAAGGACCAATCACCGTGCCAATGAATTCAATAGCTGCTGTTGGGAACGGGTCCAACCTAACATATTCTCGGATCTCGTCTCCCGCAGTCTCGCCCACCATTGTGGCGGGTATGAGGTGCGAATCGGCAATCAATTCTTCACCATTCTCTTCGGTATTGGCAAGAATCATTCCCACGCCGCCTGCAAGCTTCACCGCACTTCCCTTGGCAACTCTCGCATTTCCTCCTCTATCGCAAATGACAATCTTTCCTGCAACTTTGGCGGAATCAAGGCTGCCATCATAGCAATACCGACTGCCACAGTCACCAGCATAGACCAAAGGAAGTTTAGTGTCCCCAAGTGGCTCGCCGGAGTAAAGGGACACGCCCTTAAAGATCCTCCCATCACCAAGAACCACATCAGTGGGAAACTCCCTGTCAATTGTGGAGGCACCCACTGTCAAAATCCAAGGAGCAATGTTCACAGCTGTGAAAGGGCCGGGACCGGAATTCCCAGCAGAACAAGAGACAAGAACCCCATGTTTCACAGCCCCGAATGCGCCGATCGCGATTGAGTCTTGATCGTACTGCGGCGCGTACCCAGTTGCACCAACGGATAAAGAAATTATGTGCACACCATCCGAAACAGCCTGATCCATGGCTGCTAATATATCCGAATCGAAACAACCTAAGCTCCAACATATCTTATAAGCTGCAATTCTTGCTTTAGTGGCCATACCTCTAGCTTCGCCCACCGCATACTCGTAAAAGCTCGCATTCGAAACCACTGATCCCCCGGCCGTCGATGCAGTGTGCGTACCGTGACCCTCCGTGTCCCGCGGCGATTTCGACTCTTTTGTCTCGTCGATCGGCCTCTCCAAATATGCCTCGTACCCTTTGTAAAAGACCCTCGCGCCAATGATCTTCCGGTTGCAGGCCGAGGCAGGGAAGTCCCGCCCGACCTCACACGTGCCCCTCCACGCGCCGGGGACCGGGCCGAGGCCCGAATCGGAGAAGCTCCGCCGCTCGGGCCAGATCCCGGTATCAAGAACCCCGATTATGATGTCGTCGGCATAATCGGAATTCGGCCAGAGGCCGGCGTTCTCGGTGAGGCCGAGGAAGTGAGGGGTGCGGGTGGTGTGGAGGTGGCGGATGCGGTCCGGGACGACGGAGAGTACCCCGGGGGCGCGGCGGAGGGCCTCGGCCTGCAGGGCGGTGAGGCGGGCGGAGAAGCCGGCGGCGGCGGCGCGGTAGGTGTAGAGGATCCGGGAAGGAGGGTCAGAGGGGGGGAGGGAGTGGAGGAGGGAGGAGTACCATTGGTGGTGGGAGGAGAAGAGGGAGGGCTTGTGGGAGGGTGGGGCATGGATGATGAAGGTCTGGTGGTGGCGGGGGCTGCGGGGGGATTGCTCTTGCGGGGTGGAGAGAGATGGAGGGATGGAGAGCAGGAGGATGAGGATGAGGAGGAAGGAGGAGGAGAGAGAGAGATTGGCCATGGCCATGGAGATGGATGAGGGTTAGCTGTTCCTCAGGAATTGGAGGGAGGAATAATGGGTCTTGCCTGAAATTGTGAATCTTTGTTGGGGGATGGATGAGTGGCATTTGGACATGATGGGAATCTTTTTGCCCTTTTGGAGTAAACCAGGTCCACATCAGCATGGATGGAGCCAGGTTCTGCAGCCATGTTCATCTTTTGCAGTTTCCTATTTTTTTCTTTCCTTGTTATCTTGTTTTGGTGTTTCATGTGAATCATGCTGGTTCATGTACATCAGCACTTGCTGTCAGAGGGGCATGGATCCAACATGGCCAATGAAATGGGCTAGCGGGGGACCCACGGATGGGTGGTGGGGGCCATCTCTTCTTTGGCCTGTTGGCCAATGGGTTGTTGACACCTTATCATTGAGCTATTTCCTGATGGTTTCTCTTTCCTTTATTATTATGGCAGAAGGTGCGAGCGGTCTGCAGAAGGGTGAACCTCATCGCTTTTATGGACGAAAGGACAAGCGACTTTGGCTAAACAATGAGCATAACACGGACAGAATAAAATAAAGCCCGATTGCTTGTAAATATCTTTGCATTTCCTTTTGAAGTTGGTTCACCATGGGCTCCAGAAGTCAAGCTTAACCATTGGGCCGTTTGAATTTGGATATTTCATCGTTCCTGGGCTTAGTATTCAGGTGACAAACATGCATGATTCATTAATCTTTTCTCTTCTATAATGGAGTGCAAATGTGCTTGTTCAAGGATAGACAAAACTCACAAATCTCATTGAGACAAGATTTTCTTGAGCTTAACGTTCTAAAAAACCACTAACTTTAACTCATGTCTAAACTCTATCTTTGTCTTATAAAAAACTTCAAATTTTTGATCTAGTCTCAATTTTACCCTTAACTTTTTTTTTTGTTCCATACAAAATCATAAACTTTAGGTTCAATCTTAATTCTTTCCCAATTTTTTTTATCTCGTAAATAAATCCCAGCTTCAAGTCCGGTTTTGATTTTACTCTACTTTTTTGTCTCATGAAAGATTAGAAAAGTTTAAGTGAGTCCTAATTCTGCCTCCATTAACCTTATGTTGAAATCACCCTTAGTGTTTTTCCACTTGATCTTTGATCTCTCGTGCTTGAGAATGCTCCATCTCTCACAATCAGAGAGTTTGCACTTGAGATGATCGGATTGCTCATATTTGCGAGTTTTCTACATCTCGATTATCAACAAAAATTTTTGGATGGGGGGTTAATGGGAGTAGATTTTGGCTTAGGTAAATGTTTGTAGTTTTTTTATGAGACTGTAAAAATTAAAACAAGACCTAAAGTTGGGGGTTTTTCTTATGACAAAAAAATCTTATGGTAAATTAGGATAAGACCTAAAGTTGGAGGTTTTTCATATGAAAAAAAAAATTTATGATAAAATCGGGACATGATCTAAAGTTAAGTGTTTTTGGAAAAGAAAGTTTAGAGTAAAATTAGGATTGGATGTAAAGTTGAAGGTTTTTTTATGAGAATTAAAGGCAAAACTGGGACAAAAGTTAAAGTTGGAGAATTTTTAAGATATTAACACAATTTTCTTGGGCTAGATCATAATCTTCCTGGTTAATACTCAGTCTCAATTGCGGCATCAGGACATCATGAGAAGGATCCCTCAGAGTAATTTAGCAATTCCCATCAAAGTCAGAACAGGCAATGCAAAAGAATGGAAAGAAGGGTCGCCTTTAATTATATATTCATTCCAAGGTCAAGAATTGATGACTTGACCATCACCTGCTCCACCATCTAAGAAAGTTCGGAGTCATTGGTGTCTTATCAGGTAGGTGAGCAGATCTTTTCCTGGAAAGTGGGGAGATGAGGCCAGGAAATTTGGCTTGGTCTCCACATTCTTTGAATTTCTCAGCAGAGGCAAAAATGACCATTTCAAAAGGAAAACGACTCCTGGTTTTCTAATATTAGAATCCTGTCAGCCTTGCTGGAGCTCATATCTTCACCAAAATATCTAATATTACACCTCAGCTCCTTGTGCCATTACATCAGAGTAGACTAGTAGTTCCCAGAATTAAAGCTCATGGTTTTGCTCAGAAGGAGGAGCAAGACCAAGAAAGTTGATTCAACAATTTTCTTGATTACTTTTCGTTGTATTTGCTTGAAAATGACTGAAATACTTTTTTTCCCTTCTAAAGATCAGCAAGAACTGATTGTTTTTGTGTGCTTTCAGTCTCAAATCGAAAGAGCTAAAGTGCCTCATATTACCGGTTCCAATCAAAATGGGAAAACAGAGTTGAAAATGTTAATTAGAAACATTTTCCAAGGAAAAAAACAAACCTTTTCGATCTTCTTTTCCACTTCACCGTAACTAAATTACCTCGACATAAAAGGTCCCCTTTTTTCGTTAGTTCAGCATCAGCTGTTTCATGGCATGTACAGCCATCCCAAGTTCTTGTTAGTCATGATCAAGCCCTTAAACCGAATGATGAAAAATATAATAGGAAAATCACAGTCGCGTTCTCAGATTCTCCATTTATTTATGTACATGCTTACCCTTTTGTGAACATTCATCTTCTTCTTTTTTGGATTTTCTAACAATTCTCTGCCCCTGATTACATGATACTGAAATCAATCAAACCACTACAGTGAACAAATCTTTCTTTCTTTTTATTCTCTGTTTCCCTTTTGTTGCTATACCTATCACATATTATATGAATCATACCCAATTCGCACCTATCTTTGGAGTCTCCAATTCACTTCTTTTGTTCAGCCCATCAGATCATTCAGACTTTGTAAACAACTTCAAGATCAGACCAAAGCGCGAACACCAGGGATTTCTGTCAAGTTCCTAGAAGGGCTTCCAGGAGCCGATCTTGAGTCCAAACCCCTCTTCAGGATCTGCCTCACTGCAGATATCAGAAGCACAGTCGGATTCGGGGGCGGCCCCATCGAATCACTAGACCTCTTGCAAAAACTCCTGAGCTTGGCCATTGCCTCTTCAGTGCCGACAGCGCTTCGGGCTCTTGTTGTTCCTGAGGATTTCGTCCTTCACGGCCTCAGCGCATAGCCCGCATATCCATTTCCCGTGGTGGCAGGCCCGGACGTGCTCAATGTAGGCTGGCGTGCACTCCTCGGTGAGGCCGCAGCAGTCGCATACAGCAATCGAGGACTCCGGTTCGGTATTGGGAACGAGCATAGCCGATTGCGTTTCCAGGGCCAGCATGATCATGGGGTCGTGGAACACGGACGTGGCCATCGCAGGATCAACTCCTGCGCTCAGATGAGGGAACAGGATCGCCTGTAAATGGGATGAGTTGTTCAAAACATAATTTGGGGAAGCCAAAAAGACAAAAGCTTGTCAAATTACTAAGGAAACACTAGAGTTTTTCACAAGGCATCCTTCAAAACTCAGCATACGAGCAAGATGACGCGATCAACAAAACGACCCACTAATCGAACAGAGCCCGTGATGAAAATTACCTGCAGAAACAGATCGAAACAGGGACACCGGACCGCGGCTTTCTACCTCTCTTTCTCCCACTCCAGATCTCGAACAATCTCAGCAACAAAGAACTCGAACGTCTGAATCGAAACCATTTCATTAACTCCCATCTTGCTGCTCCTTGTCGCGAATTCTTCTTGCTCTGTAGTAAAAGTCACGCTCTCATTCCGAGCACCTGAAGAATCTCTCGACTCCCTCTTTGATGATCTCGGGCAATCTTCGCAAATCTTGCTATAACTAGAGAGATTGGTTTTTGCTTGTTCTTTTCTGGGTCGTGAAGATTTTCTGTACAAGGGGCCTTTATATACTGGAGGAAAGTTCAAGATCTTGGATTAACGTGGAGAGGAGATCTTGCGGAGTTCAGGGAAAGAGGTGGGGATGGCCATTAAAGAAAGATGAATGATTAGATTTGGAAATGTAGGCAGGTTTGAGTAAACGACAGGATCCACGTCGGTTCTGACATTGCAAACGCTGTACCGCCAGCTCATGTTAATCTTCGCTGACCTGTTCTACATCTTCCACAACTTAATCGATTCCTGCTGACAATTCAGACGGCAAATTGGACTTTTGATTTCGAAGATTGAGAATTTTAGAACACTTAGGCCCCGTTTAATATTTTAAAATAAAAATTTTAAGAATACTTTTTTTTTTATTTTTATTTCTTAAAATAATTGATCAATCATTCTTGACAACAATTTATATTTAAATGCTTTTAGGGACAATGAAAGTATTTTTTCTTCATTTATTTTCCGCGAAATAGATGGAGCCCGTAAATAAATTTGGAGTATAGTTCATACTATATAAAAAATAAGATACAATTTTTTTTTATTGATGTAGCAGGTTAGCCTATGGGAATATCTTAATATTCCCATAAACCAATTCAGAGGCATACGCATATTTATGAATATTACAATGGTAGCACTTTCGTATTGCTGACCTACCCGACTTTCCCATTCAAATTCTTGGCCTTTTCTCTTGAAACCTTCCCCACAAGCAAAGGAAACGTGCCGGAAAAATAAACATAATTTCGCCTATACTTGCATGATGAACTTGTCGTGCAAGCTCGTGAAGCCTAGTTGATTACTGCCCCTGCCCCCCAAAAAAATTGCAATTCTTCATGAACTATCTTTTATGTTTTTTTATTGCGTATATTGTAAAAAATTAAAATTAAAAAAAGTTTAATGCTCGACAACCCCAAAAAAAATGCCCAGAGTAACAATCTCCTCGACATTTAACCGATTATGTTGTGACATAACTAATTCCCATACCTTTTTAATTTGTCCAATCCCATCAATGTTCTTTAAATTTATGAAAATGCAATTAATTGTTACCTTCGTTATGGGACTGAACTTGACCAAGCCCATATTCCATTATCTCTCCGATCACTCTTCACCACGAAAAATAAAATAAATAAATAAATTGTTTTCATTTAAATCTTTCAAAGAGCCATTGCCCCGTGTTCTTATTCCCCACATGTATAATCTAAGAACTCTCATAAAGGAGAAGAATATCAAGGCCCAAAGACAGTGGCGGAGAGCAAGAGATGACTCCATCAGGTAGTTAATAGTCCATTATCAATTGGAAATGAAATGAAATTTCACATATAGTTTGAATTGATGGTGAGAAAATGATTTATGACACTACATGAGCGCTCATAAATCATTTTCAAGAAATTAATGTTGTTTATTGTTTTAGTTTCGTTACTAACTTTTCATAATCAACAGAAAAATGCACTATCTACCCATGTCATTAGAATAAAATTATTGAATTTCAGGGGCATGATTTTGAATTAACGTCGTTTTTAGGGTATTTTTGTGATGGTGGCTTGTTTATGAAAAATAGAATGGTTCCATTGATTATTTAGCAATTGGTGATGGTATTGGTACGGAAGTTTCCACCACATCCTCATATTGCCATAATGATTCAATTGATTATTTTGCGAGTGGTGATGGGATTGATATGAAACTTGTCATGCATTAAGTTAGATATCAAAAGTTGGAAACAGCTGGAAAAGACCTTAATGTAACACACGAATTATGAAAGAGTTAGTTGTCAAGATGATTGCAATTCCATATTCTAAGTATTTACTAACGTATATAACTCCACATTATCTTTTACCATTGTTTAACATTATTATTTTTACAAGAAATATTGACAGGAGAGTCAACGGCTACCCTCCTACTTAAAGAACGTAGCCTCGAAAATAATTTACCTATGTAAACCTATTAATTGGCAAGCTAGTTACAAGTTTCGGAGTTTTAATGTCCAATAAAAAGAATATGTACATCTCATCAGTTAAATCGGGAAATTTAAAAGACCAAATTGTTTTATGCATCTCTAGTGATCGACATAAATAACTGTACAAATGAAAATATCCACCCATCACAACTGCTCTTATCTTATTTGATGGTAGTTGTAAAACCTTGAAAAGATTGAACAGAATAATATGGGCACACTATAGTTCGGTAAATCATAGCTATCTTTTTTAAACAAATTGAGCAATCACCATGCACTGACACGGAAAATGCACACCAACAAAAATATACAAATCCAATTATAATTAATGTAAAAGACCTAGACAATGTATATCATTTTAACAAAACTTTTGAATTACTTATTTGATCAATTATATGAAGGCAAACATCAATTATCCAATCTAATGGTTAATAGAGATAATTACAAAAAAAGTCATAAATTTATTGTAAAACGGTTAATTTTTAATTTAAAATCTTTTGACGATTTTTCAATATAGTTTATCTAGTCAATTTTGGTTGAAAATCCTTGAATCCAAAGAAAGTTTTGTCCTCTGATAAGAAAAGGGGGAAATTTTTGATTTAAGAAAAGGGGGATTTTTTTGGTCGAAATTAGGAGATTTTGTTTTTGAATCAGGTAGAAGACGTTAGTCGTCCAGCATTTAGCATCTCTAAAAGACAAGAAATGCGGCTGCTATTAATGAGGACAATTTTACAAAAAAAAAAAAAAAAATTTGAATTTATTTTTTTACAAATTTTTTTATTTTTTTTATTTTCTTCATTTCTTTTCTTTTTCCTTCTTCCTCCTAGGCCTTGACGAAGGTCATCGACCACAACAAAGGGCTGCAACGGCCTCACCAAGATGTGGTGATGATGACCTTGCTAGAGGCTTGCGACTAGTGGAGGACAAAGGAAAAAAAAGAAAAAAAAGAAAAATAAAAAGAAAAGGAAGATAAAGAAAAAATTGGAAAATAATAAAATAATATAAAATTGTTAATGTGATGGCTAGATTGCCAATGCTGACTGGCTTGCCAAGTTAATAATTTATGGCCAAGATTGGTTTGGAAAGGGTATATTGAAAAAAAATGTCAAAGAGTAAATTGACTAAACTAACTAAAAATCTGAGAGGAGAGTTAGGGTAAAATAGTAGGATCGACAAAAAAAAAGAAGAAGACTAAACTGAAAAGTTCAAGATTAAATTTTATTTTTACATGATAAGTTTAGGTATTTTTTAGTCAATTTTCCCAAAATCAATTTAGTGCTCTTTGTTAAATTAATGGTCATGCTTGATGTCTAGTGATAAGGTTTACCGATTCTCCCTCGACATAACTTCCCCACTTATATTAGCCGGTGACTTGAGTCTTTGACCATAATGAACGTCCTTGAACGGTATGCATACTTTAAATAGATGCCTGGTTCAACTTGCTAAATTCATCAAAAAAAAAAAAAAAACTTCCCAAAAACTTAATGCTTTGTCGGGAAATTTTCGGAGGAAAAAACATAAATTGTATAGAAAAGTGATGCAAAAAAGGAATCCGGGCCTTCTCTATGAAATTTTCCAAAATTAGAACTTGAAAATTCTCTCACATGCAACTTTGGGTCTCCGCCGCAAAGACGCTTCCCGGTGATGGAGCCAGCACCAGCCATGGTGTTTGTGAGGGTCGCACCACTCCCGTCGGTGCCGTGGTGAGGAGGAGACAGGGGGAGGGACACATGGCCTAGGCAAGATCCGACCCGAGCTTGGTTTTCATGTCGCTCAAAGAAATGCATATACCAAATATAAATTCAAATAAAGTCAATCACATCTCAAGAACGAGTTAGCAGTTTTGATCAAGTAGCTAGCCCGAGCGGAGATTTGAGAGGAGAGAGAAAGAAGATGCCCTGTTGAAGGGTCAAATAGTGAAGAAAATGTAAATAATTTTGCATGCCAATAACTTATTCCACAATAAATTTTAAATATTTCCTATTAAATGGGAATTAAATTCTAAAAGTTATGACATTTGAAAAGTCAAATTGCATACCAATAGTCAGTTGATTCAATGGGCGAACTAAAATCAATTACGCGATTCTTATTTAGGATTATATAGAAATTTCAATTCGCAAAAACTAGTTGTCGGCCATAATTACGGTAAGGAAGCACGTGCTTGCCGACCGATGGTGAGCTAGGGGTGAATTGAGAATTAGTTGCTCACTGTAGAGACTTATTTGAGAGAATGTCCACAATTAAGATTTCCTTTAAGAAAACGGTTCCACTCGAGGGTGCTATTTGCAATTTTCCCTAACTTTTGTTCATAAAAAGCGGTCGGGCCTGAGTGGATTTGGCGGGCTCCAGCGGGTCGACCCGGTCTAATCGAAAGATATAAAAAATACTCTTTTTGTTTTTTTTGTTAACAGCGAGGAAATAAATAATTAAAAGCATTGGGGATCCGGATTTGGCCATCTCGCCTTCGCTCTCCCGCCTTTCTTCTGCCGCACTCCAATTTGATTCCTCGGCGCGTTTTCCCTCCCTCCCCCAAATCACCGAGGAGCAATTTTCCCATCGATTCCCGAGAAAATCGAAACTTTCCCAGCGTCCCAATCCCTCCTAGCCCCTTCTGCAATTGGGTAAGGTCGGACGGAGCCGCTCGACGCGATCGGACGGTTCCGTTAGTTTTTCCACGACGATTCGGTGTTGTCGATGGCGAATCGCCGGTGTTTTGTCGGCGCCGCTTGTTGATTCCTTTCGCGCGACGTTTCAATCGTTTTCGCTGGAATTTCAAGGCGTTCCTTGATGGATGATGCTGTTCTTTTTTGTTGTTGTTGTGTGCAGTTAGATGCTCCAGATGACGGCCCGTTCGACTCCGTTCCTGATGAGATCGTTGTTCTTCGGCTTCTTCTTCTTCTTCGTGTTGTCTGTTGCCAGGTAATTGCAGCTAGGGTTTTCGTTTTCCGGTTGACTGCTGTTAGAATCGCCTTTTGCAGTTACTAGGAAGTGGGAAATGAAATTGTTGTCTGTGTGGTTTCGTTATTTTGGTTCTCTCTGCACCCTCTTGCCAAGTGAGTTTTTCTCCTGCTGTCTGCTACTCTGTTATGTGTACTTTCCGACATTCATTGCCTCAAATAGATTCTACCAAGTTTAATGATGTATGTTTCGTGTAATAATGTCAAGAAAAACTGCAATGGAAAATGAAGCAATTGGGCATGTTAGGACAATGCATCTTTCCTGACTCCCCACTTCATCAGAAATTGACCTACTATCAATGTGGCTGGCTTTTTTTCTTTTTATTCAGTCGAAGTTGCTAGACTATGAATTAGGACTTGGGTATTTGAAATATGACAGTCAGAAGGAAAGAAAGAACTATGAGAATTTCACAACTGAAAATCATTTCTGTTTGTTTCTCAATTTGTGGGCAATATTGGTGTTTTGTGGGTTGTGATGACTCTTAACTGCTCGAAGGTGTATAGGTCTGCTGGCAGGGAAGCAAAAAGTGAAAGGACATTGGCTATAATAAAGCCAGACGGATTGTTCGGCAACCACACGGATGCTGTAAAGAAGATTATTTTGGAGTCTGGCTTCAGAATCTTAAAGGAAAAGATCATTCAGTTAGATGAAGAAAGTGCAGCAAGCTTTTATGCTGAGCACTCTGCAAGGAGCTTCTTTCCCAGCCTCGTCCAATACATGACGAGGTATATTACCTCTTCTCCTAATGGTGCAGTACTTGTACTTTGGGATTATCATGCATATTGAAATTGTGATCTTGGTTTCCTGATTATGATCATATTGAATGGTACAGCTTTTGTGTGTTCAGTTTCTGCTAGTCCAGAAGCTGCTTCCTCAAATTGTTTTTTTTTTTTTCGCCCTATTGGTATTATAAGGTTTTTTAGCTTGTGAAAATAGAAAAACATGCCTGGACGATTTCACAGATAATTTCTTGTAGGCTTGGATATTTTTTTTTAATGGAAGTTGACCCAACTTGTACACTTAATTTCATTCTGGTTCTTGTTTTTTTTCACATAAAGGATCAATTACTTGTTGACTCTTCATCTATCTGTGTTCTTCTCCTTAATCCTCTTGCATATGTGCACCTAACAGTGTGCTTCTGTTAGTGGTCCAGTGTTGGTTATGGTTTTGGGAAAGGATGATGCTGTTTCAAGCTGGCGTACTTTGATTGGGCCAACAGATGCAAACAAAGCTAAAATTACTCATCCTCAAAGGTAATTAGAGATAGATGCATCTAATTGGTTTTCTATGGTGGCTCTTGTTGCTAATTTCTTATAACATAAAATTTTGGTTTCATAAGCAAGTTTCTTAACCATTCTCAAATGGTTACCATTAGGTTGCGAAATGATTGTTTCTACTTTGCGTACAGCATTAGAGCAATGTGTGGGACTGATGCTGAGAAGAATTGTGTTCATGGTTCTGATTCACCTCAATCAGCCCAGAGAGAGATATCATTTTTCTTTCACTCCATGCCTTCAGGTGAGCTTCTTTTGCCCTTTTCAGAAAGCATTTGCTTTCCCTTGAATTCATTGTAAGGAGAAATATGGAATCGACAAGGTAGTGGCAATTACACATCCGTTGAATTTTGCCAAAATTGGGAAAGGAAAGAGTTGCTTATTAGAAAATTCTTAAACTTGAATGTAAGAGTCATTTTCAGTTAGAGAAATAGAATTAAAATGTTGGATAGGCTCATATTCCTACTAGAAATGAAGTGCCATAGTGGAAGATGGACTAGCACAGCAAATGATGCCCTTTCTTGTCCTTAGTTATTAACACATCTTTCATTGGAGAAACATTGTAAGAGTAAAGAAGACAATCAGCAGAAGCATGATTTTTTTACATTTATTCTATTAGCAGGGGTGCAAGCTATTGAACATGACGAACTGTAGCTGGAAAATGCAGAGGATCCCTTTGAGCCTTTTTAATCTCTTCATTTATAACCATATGACACAGATTCCTCATCTACTTGAGACTGGCATAGAGGATCATTTCCATAAAATTTTAATTTTGTTTGGCTGAATGTATTGTTTTTGTGCAGCCACATTGATGTGGCAATAACTACTGAGGTAAGCCCTGTATGCTTAGTTGTCAGCTCAAAATACTTTGCATGTGTAGCTGCAAATGTTGAGCTTGAAGTGTATAATTGGACAAACAATGGGGGACCTGATATCAGGTTTGCATCTCATGGTGTTCCAGGATTCATGTGTGATCATTAAATGCACCAAAAAGTGGTTCTGGGTTTCACCTGATTTATGAAGTCCAATTGTTTAGTCATTCAATATTTATCTGATAGGATTTTGTTTGCAAAATGAAGCACTCTTCCTGGATGACGATATTCTCCCCTCTTGATTTGGTTTGTTACGTTTTGGCTAGTCATTGCATGAAAGATTCAGCTTCTGATTTTTTTATCTTTTTTGGGAAATCCGCACTCTAGGAAAAGGGCTTTCGATTGCTGGCTGCCCAAGGTCTCTGGACAAGATAGTTCTTCTAGGATTAGCTGTTTTGCAGAAAACATTGTATTCAGACAACTAGAGTTTAAATTAAGAAAGTACTCAAATAAAATTGAAACAGTGCCTTTAACATTAGGATTAGTAAGTATGATATGTTTCTGTGATAAGCAGAATTTTATTCATGGAAAAGATGTACACCGGGGTAATAGAGAATGGATAAGAGAATGAGAAAACAAAATGACAAGGACTTTGTTACATAAAGATGATGAAGAATTAGAGCATTTCAACCCAATTTATAAGTGGAGCAATTATGACTTTAAGTTGGTAGTAGGCTTTCAGTATGGAATGCTAAAATGGGATAGGAGGCAGCTCCTTCTGGTCAAGTGTCAAGAACTCCTGTTTCTTTCTGGCCATTTGACTGAGGATTTTCTTTAGTACCTTCTGGCTTTGTCTTCAAGATCTAAGTGCTTTAGGATGGAGGTTGTGATAGATCAGGCTGACACTTATTGAATATCATATTTCATTCATACCTAGTGGATGTGTATATTGTGCATGTGTTGTTGTTAGGGGACTTTCTTGAGATCTTCTTTTTTGCTATAAATAATCTTAAGATTTGTACTGCTACTGTACTGGATTCACTCTCATTATCTAGCTGTGAACTTTTGAGCCTGAAGAAGATCAAAACAGTGAGGACAAAGTGAACGGACAAATGACTTAGAATTCTCTTCCTTGTATAACATGGGTAGAGCAGAGTTGTTTCGATCAATGTTTAAGACTTGGAACATGACAAATCAACTCATTGACTGCTTTGTTTGGCCTCATCACATCTTCGAGTGTCTCTAAGTCATGTAGGAATTGGTTCCTCGTATCAATCTATGTGATGGAATAGCCGAGGATGCCCTAATTTTATATGGTGAAGCTGAGAGTACTGCTGAGATGTGTGCCACAAATGCGAGCTTGAATAAGTTTCCCTGCTTTCTGGGATTTCATCTTATTTTGCTGGTGCAAAATCTCATACTATGATGAGGGCAGCTATTGTGAACAGTGCCCCATCTTCCTACCCCTCTTGACAGCCGTTGCCTCTTAGTTGATGCAAATCTTTAGTGATGAAGATGGGCATGAACTTGTGTTTAAAAAAAAAAGAAGAGAAAAATTGGAAACGTGCGTGCACTCATTGCATTTGGATATTGGGGTACATGGCCTTGTGCCTGCCTTGCTATTACTTTGATGAGATTGTAGCTTGACTCCAGGGCTAGTTCTGTACTATGTGGAAGATTTGCTTGGGGACACTCGGTGCTATAATCAATCGAATGATCCAATGAAAGTCGAGCTTTAGTCAAACTCCAAGGCCCACCACTTTCCTGGAGGATAGGCGTCCACATCACCCAAGGTCTTAGTTTATTTTTGGTAAGATGTGTAACATTCCAGTTATGGTAAGCCTAGCTCATGGTTGCGATTAATAGCTTGGATTCTCCAAGTCCTAGACGCCTATTCGATGTGAACACCCCACATGGACTGCCTATCAACTTTTTGAGAATTCCTTCTTTAACTATCTTTCTCATTTATTATTATTATCTTTTTTTACCTTGGTCGGAGTGATTCTTCAGAATTCTCTTTCGGCCTTTGCCCATTTCATTTTCCACATGCATCTCGAGGTAACCCTTTTTTTTTAATGATCTGTTAGAACTTCTAGGCTTTAGGGTGACGGGTCGAGTGACGATACCTACCTTAGATTTTTTTTTTTTTTTGAGGTTTAATCAACAAATTCACTGTGATTAGTTGCTAGTCACAAAGTTTCGAGCGATGTTTTATTTCTGACCAAGGAACATCGAACAGCTATGCTTCTGGCCTTGAAGGGTGTTTCTTAATTTGCTCGATTTTGGTTAGGGAGCGACGTGAGTCCATCAGAACCACATAAATCCACGGCAAACCGCCACGGGAAGGGGCGGCATTTATGCAGATGCAGGAGGAAAGGTGAAAAGTTTTGTGTGCGGCCCGAGGGAGTACTTATGTCCACCAATGACCCCTTTTTTCGGATTAATTAAACTAATCCTGCGATTAGGGAATTAAAAAAAAAAGATCATGGGTTTTTAAATCCATCGTTTGGTGCGTCGATTCTAGAATTGAGACTGAGGAAAAGTCGACGAAGGAACTGTGTTCGGGTCAGAGTTGATCACCCTGGTGTGCTTTTTTGAGATACTGTTTATTATTAGTTCGATCCAATCAGGTTATGGAGCCCTGAAAACCTTGCAGGGCAGACATCATATGAATTTTAATCGTATTTCGATTAATGTATGATTATTTTGGGGGGAGGTGGTATTTTAGTGGTGGGGAAGGGAATAAAGAAACATGTATTTTTACCCAATTGAGGTTAGTACCAAGTCAACTGCGATACCTTTGGTGCACGTGTCGGGCCGACACGGTGTGGCGGGACTGATGACGGCGTGACACGTAGCCAGCTTTCCTGATGTGCGCTACGTGTCTCGAAGGGGATCGCGTAGAGCATTTGGGGGTGCCTTAAAAGGCAAACAAGAAAGAAAAAAAAAGGGGGCATGCGGAGGATCGTCTTTTTGGAGCTCTCGCATCTAGAATTTGATATTTGCAATTTTTGATGTCATTCTGAATTTTCGGTGAAGTTCATAATATTTCCTAAAATCTGAATAATAATATTAGTAACAATAGCATTAATAATAAGAAATGAGAGTCAAATTTACTTATGAATAAGTACATTTATCAAGTAGAGGAGCAATGATACAACTTCAAATATAATTGTTATTGATATTATGGGATTTATTTGATTATGAATATTTTTCGAGATTATATATATATTTCATTGGATAGTGCATTTTTTTGATTGATATGTTATTTTCAATAGTCATTTTATAAAATTTATAAATAGATTAACATAATCTTCAATGTGAATATGTCGAATTATACATAATTTCTCAAATTTGTCTTTTGTATTATTATTCTCAATCGTAACCATAATCAACTGATTCTCGAAACATATATTTATGTATCTTATAAAAAGAGTCATTTGGTTATAAACTCAGAGTTTTTATAATCCATAAAAAATATGTAAATCTCTAACAACTAAACTCAAAACTTCATTTCAGATATAATTAACTCATACCCAAAAATTGAAACGTCATTTTGATAACGTAAACGTTCTTGCCTTGTGGGCTAGTTGAAGAACTGCCGGAACCACCGGTAACTCCAACGTGATCTTGAGAACGGTCACCGATAGCCCCACCACGGCCACAAGTGGGGTGACGTGGTTCCCTCATGGCCATGTCCATTTTCACTTGATCCTCCTTTCGAAAATTTGGCCAACACCATGTCATAGCTCTTCTAGATTTTTGGAAATGGCATCGAACAATCGATCCCAAAAAAGGGTCCAGATCCATTGTAGGTGAAGACCAAGGATTTATTTGGTGCATTCGAGCCTTTAACCAAGTCCCAAAGTACAAGCAAGTTGACCATGATTTCTGTTTATGCCTCTCCCTATCCAATTCCGATAAGCAAGTTGTCGAACCTCCTCTCTGTTGTCCTTCTTTTTAATTTTAGAATACAGCAAGTGGTTAAGTAAAAAGCAAGTCTTTTTACTGAAAGAATAATAGACAATCAGGTTGGTCTATGTAATTAGGCGATTAGACTTTATATTTGAAAAAAGAAAACTTGGGAAATATTGGCTCCGTAACTTGCTTAACACAACTATCAACCAATCCCAACCTAAATGAAAAAAAGGGAGACATTGCAAAATTTCTTGCCCATTTCCTCTGTCTTTTGCATATTAGACTAACTTCGCATCTTGCGCGTGGTCGTAGGTTGATCAAGGAAATTATTTTCTCGAAGCATGGCCCTCGAGTGAACTCATGATTCCAATAACCTACACTTTTCACGAAGCGAGTTCCGAATCCAATCCTTTGCTTCTCTCTTGCCATCTCAAGTGTTCTTTCGGGAGATTTCTTTCTGCTAACCAAGAAAGAGGAGTCCAAGTACACTCCCTTTATTTTTTCTTTTAAAAGAATTAGGGTATAAAGAGAGAATTTCACCTGAAAAAAAGGAGGAGGACGCTGTTGTCCCTCAGGACCAGACCAATATTTAGGGCATCCCCTCGTGTCACTCCCCTTATCGTTAGATTATAAAAGGTTTGTGTATAGAGATTGATATCACCTTTCTTTCTCTCTACTTCATGGTTTGTCTCTGGATCTCTGCATCCCCCCCTGATCCAACGGCTGACATGGCCGCCGCTCTTCGTGGCCCTTCTTCAGGGTTTGTTCCAGAAAAAGCTTATTTAGACCCCCATGTGTTTAGAATACTTTGTACACGCACGCATTGATAGATGATATGAGTAAAATATCACAGGGAATGTTTTTGTGCTGATGGGGATGCGTGTATATTAGTTGTATTTTGTATAAGATGGACTCCCTCGCTCGCTCAGGTGTCTCCAATTCAAAGCTTTGTGAAAGATACGCATGTTGAGTGGGACAAAGCCAAGCTGCTTTTAGGAACTTGAACCAAGTGGGGAGCTTAGTTCAGGTTGGCCATGAAATTTACCAAGGCTCAAAATCTTGAATTTGCACTCCCGAAGCTCAGTTCTCATTGGCCTTTAAGATCTACATTCTTCAACACCTGGGCCTCAGTCTGTCAAGCAATCTCCCACTGAGTTTTTTCTGCCACCCTTGTGGGTCTTCTCAAAGCCAATAATACAGCTTCCTACTCATACGAGAAGAGTGAAGAGCTTTGAGCTTTGCCTTCTTGTTTCACTGAAAATGAAGGTGAATGTTGTTTTTGTGGTCATGTTGCATGTGGCTTTGTTCGTGCATTCGAGTCCTATATGAGTTCTAATAGACATTTTCGGTTGCAGCTATTCGGTTGGGTGCAGAACAAGCTGAATGCTACGAAAGGAAATGTGAAACCAGAACCAGTTCCCTCCAGTAGATGTAAGTGTTCATAAGACTGTATCAAGTCTACTCTTTCGCTTTGTTAGTGTCATGGTCGACTCTGTCCTGGAAATGTCTTGCTTCATTTTGGCCAAGAATATAGATCTCCTGGCTATTTGAGCCTCTTCTTTTGTCTGCCATCTAGCCTGCTATCTAGAATAGTTGCTTTGTGCTTTACGCAAGTTTGCACATGGGTGGCTAGAGAGATTGTTGGCCTCATATTCTAACACAATTGACTTTTGGACCAATCATGTTAGTTCTTCAAAATTAATCCTAAAGGTTGGGGTCAATGAATAAGATCTACCTGAACGGAATGATCGCCTAGAAGTTCCTTTTAAAATGCCAAACTGGACTTTCTTGGTGATGGTTACTAGTTGCAATCAAATAGAACCTTTTTCCTGTGAACAGAAAATTGAAACACAAAATCCTACTTGAATTCATAGATTCGAAGAATACAATCTGAACGGGTAAGATGGTAACTCGAAGATTTTTGTACATTCACTTTGTGTAGCAGAAAGTGCTTTCTTTCTTTTTTTCTTTTTGGGGGTGTAGTGTTCACTTTATCATTTGTTTTCCTTTTCTCGACAGTGGTATAATAGATACGCACGAAGATCCAATCATCTACAATCAACAAAACTAAAGTTTTGATAAGTGAGCTTACTTCTACACTTGGATCAATTTTTAAATTAGTTTGGTTCTTTATTGGGCAGATCATCATGCGAAACAAGAACCTAGAGAAGAATTCAGCGATTGGCCACAGGGATTGCTGGCAATTGGAACCTTTGGGAACAGTGATCTAGGAGAAAACCAAGAAAGCCAAAGCAATCTTCAGGAAAATAACCAAGAAAGCCAAAACAATATTCAGGAACATCCGTCTTCCTCACCCGATTTATCAGACTTCACCCCTGAAGAAGTTGGGAAATTACAGAAAGCTTTGACCAAACTCTTGTCCCGTAAACCTTCATCCAAAATTGAAAGAGAAACCACAGATCAGCCACTGGACAGGTTCCTGAACTGCCCATCAAGCTTGGAGGTCGACAGGCGGATTAGTAGTTCCTTGTGCAGCGAGCCAGGGGATAGGGAGGAGGATATTGAGAGGACTATAAGTATTATTATTGGTAAATGCAAAGAGATTTGTGCAGATAATAGCAAGAAAGCAATCGGGAAAAAGTCCATTTCGTTCCTTCTTAAGAAGATGTTCGTTTGCAGAAGCGGATTTGCACCAGCGCCTAGCTTGAGAGATCCACTCCCCGAGTCAAGAATGGAGAAGGTATAGATAAAACACACAAGTTAGATCGTATATCTAGTTAGATCATATCTCTAGTTAGATTATTTGATTTAAACCATGATCACGGTGGAAAGCTCGACAGTCAAGAAGTGCATGAGGAGTGCTGATCTACTTTGATTCATCTTCGTCTACGAAGATCTTCAAATCTCTGTATTCATCAGATCTGTAGACACGATGACTGCACAACTAAACTAGCTGGTCCAAAAGTTCTATCTCATAGAACACAGAAAAGGATTACAGATATTAAGCGATCTAGCACCTAAAATAGGCAAATTGTGCACAACATATTGACCATAAAAACAAACTAATGCCTAGAACTTTTCCGCTTCTAGATGACAATATCTAAACAATGGAAAGATTTTTTTTTTTTTTGGGTTTCCATTTTGTTTAACTAATTTTGCCATCTTCATGCTTCTTTCTATCAGCTTCTGAGGACGTTGCTTCGCAAGAAAATGTACCCACAAAATACTTCTCGGGCATCATCGATGAAAAGGTACTTAGAGGGCAAGCCGATCTCAAAAGCGGAGAAAGAAAAGCAGGAGGAAGCAGATGAAGGCTCTAAATGGGACAAGACAGATTCTGAATGTAAGCTCACTTTGGGATCATCCCAACTTCTCGCAACTAATCTAATTCGCTGAAAATATTACAAGAGCTTGCATTTAAATCATGCTTCTCTTTTGTTGCAGATATTGTCCTTGAGATTTGATCTACTTGCCGTCTGCTACAGAATACACTACAAGGTAATATGGCAAATTTCAGTTCGCTTTTGAACGAGTAATCTTTTGCATCTCTTACTTCTCTGCCCTCAAAAGACACAATTCTTGACATGACCGAACCATATTGTGCAGATTCATTTTTCATCACTCAGTTTTTGCGGCTCATATTCATTAGCTGGGACCTCGGACATGGAGAAGCTGTTGATATATCTTTGAAACAAAGTCGTCAATAAGTTCATCTGAGGATCTAAGTTGGCTCATAGGAAGGACCAGAAAAGAGTTGCTTTCATTCTGTTTGACTGTGCTCAAATTCCCAAATCCTTTTCCCCTTTTTTTCATGGTTGTGTCTGTTGATCAGTCTCAACTCATGTTAATGGACATATCTCTTATGGATTATCTGTAGTGCATATTCTGGGAAAGCTGGACAGAATCCACAGTTTCCCGTCTTTCTTACTGTGTTCTGTATTCTCTCTATTGACCATTTCTCGTTTTTGTATAGTCCGTAAAATAGTAATAGTAAGAAATATTATAAACGTTTTGGAAATAATCTGCTTGACAGTTTTTCAAGAGGGGAGAGGACTGAGGCAGAGTCTTCTATGCCAAAACTAAAGAGAACAAATATCACATCAAATGGTAGGCATGGATTGCTGAGGATTGGATTAGAAATTTTCTTTTAGATTTCTTTCGCCTTATGCAAAAGCAGCTCAAGCACATTTTCGAATTAAGTGAGTTTATTGAGCTCCCTCAATCGATCCTATGACTGACCCTAGATAATATCTTGTGGGTTCATCCAATTTGTGCTAAAAATTCAGTTTCCAGATTTAAGTTAACTTGAAGCCTTGAAGTGGGTTGGAAAAAATTAGGTTGAAGTTGTTTTAGGATCTTGATTCTGTCAATGTGAAAATTGTACATAAAGACCAGAAATCAACAAATTTAAGTCACAATTTTTGGTTTGATCGGTCAAGAATAAATCTAAGTTCATTGATTACTGTTTTTTTTTTCTTGATTTGAAGATGACGGATGCTTGGAATTTATATCAGTAATTATCTAAGTTCCAACTAGAATTGAATCAATGGGGAAATTTAACTTTTCACATTCGACAGCTGTGATGTGTGTGTTTGTGTTGGTTTTATTTTCATTCAAAACTAAACACTCTTTCATAAAAAGGGGTTAAAATGTAAAAGAAAGTCAAACCTCTGGGCCAAAAGTGGAAAACACCAAAATTGGCCATGCCATTCAGAATTCCCAAAGTTTCTTCCGCTCGCACTGTCACACTTTTCAGCTGCGCTCCATCGAAAAATCAAGATCGAGTCTTCATCTAATCACTCGAAAGCTCTACTTAATTTCACTCGATAGGGAAAACCCTTTGAGCCCTAGAAGATCAAGCCAAATCTTTCTCCCTCCCAAATGCCACTCTCGTCTCACTTTCTCACCCTATTGGATTCTTGGTCACAATCCCTCGTAAAAATCTCATCTTGGATCTGATTACTTTTCTCTCACCTTCTAAAGTTTCCATCTTTTTGTCGTCTGGTCTTGAAGCCTGGTGAGAATTGGAGGGTTTTCCGGGTTAATTCGTTGGAGCGAGTTTTGGGTCGATTGATTTATGTTGGGAAGGGGGGAGTAGGTGCAAGATTTGCTCTTGTTCTACTTCCGGTACTGCTGTTGAATACGAGGAGAAGTGTGAATTCGCGCTGTGAGAAACCAGCGGCTTGCATTCGATTGCTTATTGTGTTTGAAATTTGGTTTCTTTAGGGAATTGGGTATTGTTCTTTTAGCTGGTTAGTGAAGGCTTTGGCGTTGTGCGAGGCGGGGAAGTTAAAGAAGAGGAGTCGTAGCTGTCAATGCCATTTCTGGATTGGTATTTGGTGGATTCTGAGGTGGTTCTGTTAGAGTTAACGCGAAAGTTGAGGCTAATTATCGATGTCTTGGGCAAGCCCTGAAGACACTTACCTGTCGACTTCTCTCGCCAGCTACCTTGACAGTAGGTTTTTCACCTTAATTTTGCATTTGTAGGAATTATACTATTGTCTAGTTACTGAGTTTGTTTATGCTGGTTGAGTTGTTTGTTAAAAAATGCTACTATTTACAAATGGTTTTGAGACTTTCATCTCTTGTGTTTAACTCTGTATAATGGCAGTGCATTTTGATGTCTAGGTTGTATATGGACCTGTTGGGTTTTGAATGGGAGTGCTATCTTGGTTTATTGTGTTGGCTTCTTGTGTTATTGTTTGTTGGCGGAATCATGTATCTAGTTGTATATAGAGATGTGTGCACGTGCATGAAGACACCAAGCCCACACATGTTTATCTGGTGCTATAAAGGCTTTAAAGGGAGAATTAGTGACAAGGCTCTATGCGTCAAGGGAAAATTAATGACAAGTTTCCACTATTCAATGTTCACTAGGCTGTGAGACTATATAGTTAGTTGCTCATGGTTAAGCCAAAGATGTTGTATGTGGTTTTTCAGTCACCCATCCTTTTGCTCCAATATTTCTGAAGGGGAGATGATTAGGTCATTCATGCTGGTACTCATTTTTCTGACCCTAAATGATATGAATGACCGCCTTTGCCTATACTGATCTTATTCATTCCTTTGCCGAGTGGAGAAAAGAGCTAGCATTTTGTTACTTTAGAAGAAGTTGAAAACAAGCCTAATAAGACTCAATAGAATGTAGCATTTGCTGGGTAGGCAGAAGGATGAATGTTCTGCCCTGGACCTTAATTCATGGACGTTGTCAGGTCACTGGAGAATTATGAATTGACATAGGTTATATGGTTCTTGTCTATAACCAGTATAAAATATGTTTGGTAGAGCCTTACTCTTAACACTTCTCACTGAAATACCCAGTTGAGAGAGCTAATCTCGAGAAAGAACAATACACAGCTGAAGTATTGTCTTTCAAGAAATAGATGTTCTGGTGAATTCATTCTACAAGAACTTCTGCTTCCATTTTGAAGCAATGGAAGATGTATACATCCTTCCATCAATTGAACACTCCCAATACGGCAATATGTGTGGTTAAGTTTTGATGCTGAAAATGTTTAACTGCTGTATTACTGAAGGTGGCTAGCCTCCTTTTCGAGTCAGTCATTTTCTTTTATTTTCCCTCAGTACTTTGTCATGCTTTCCTTTTGATTTTTTTGTTTTTTATTTTCCTTTTGTTGATTGATGGGAAACATGTATGTCTTTCCACAAGATACAAATGAAAATTGGCTCTCTTTTTGTGGCATCATGTTAGATTCTTACGTCCAAATGATATTCTGCTTTACAGGGAAGCTTCTTGTACTTCTGCGAGATGGTCGAAAGCTGTTGGGTATACTTCGCTCATTTGATCAATTTGGTACAACCTTTTGGCTTGTTATCCTTAGTCCCTGCATAAGTGTATGCTTCAATAGCAAAGTCCTGTATTCTAAATTCTGCTATCACTCTTTTTATGCAGCAAATGCTGTTCTAGAGGGCGCATGTGAAAGAGCTATTGTTGGTGACCTATATTGCGACATCCCTTTAGGTCTTTATGTAATACGTGGGGAGAATGTAGTTTTAATTGGTGAACTGGTGGGAAATCTATACTCTCTGTCAATTTCACATATAGCATTTATTCTATATGGTCCCCTCATATATGCATCTCATGTATCAGGATGTTGAAAAAGAGGAACTTCCCCCACATATGAGACGGGTTTCAACAGCTGAAATTAGAAGGGTAAGTGTAATATAAATTATTGAATGTGAGCTAGTCGTAGGCTCCTACAAAATGACACTTTCCTAAGTGTTTGATCATATCTTCGATGGTTGTTTTTAAATTAGTGATATTTCCACACTTATCTATTTCAGCAAATAGTTTTGAATTTATTGCAAGATGTCCATGATTTGAAGGCTTTAGTGGGATTAGTTAATACTCATAATTTTGTCGTATTCTTTGGTTAATATCTGGATAAAGGTTCTGAGATTTCTGTTTTATGTCAAAGATCTTGGTCACGTATACACTCCCACTCCCTTCAATGTATAAACTTGTTGAGTCAGACTATTATAGCACTTAAAAAAATAATTCGTTGGAAATTATTAGTTTTTTTGTACACTTCAGCTGCATGCTTTTGCAACTTCTAGTTACTTGTCAATGACATTAGTTAAAATGGAACAAAAGCAGAAAGTGTGGACTTCTGAAGCCATTTCTAACCTAGCAGTGCATTGGAAAATGATTTCAAGTAATGTTCCTATGTTAATAAACCTCATTTTATGTGTCAGTGCGTTCTTAACCTAGCAGTGCATTGGATTAATTGATTTTGCCAAGAAATTTTCTTAGCTATTTCACTTTGATAATGGTGCAGGCACAGAAGGCAGAAAGGGAGGCTTCAGACCTTAAAGGTACCATGAGGAAACGAATGGAGTTCTTGGATCTGGATTGATCTCTTTTGATCATATTGTGTATTTATTGAGGGGTCGAAGCCATGTCTGCAAATATTAACGCAGTGGTGTTTTGGTGTTGCAAGGGGTGTGGTATCAAATTTCGAATGAAGAATTGACCTTCAATATTCAGATTCTTAGCAGGGTGTTTAATTTTCTTATTGTATTGTTAGCATTTATGCTGAAATTGGATCTTCATGGGAACGCTTGAGATTCTCTGGAATTAGCAGGCCGTTTGCACTTTGGTATACTGAACTTCAGCATAGTATCATGGATAATCTGTCACTGTATTCATGTTGGCATCATCCGCTTTTCCCATTCGAAGGTTGTCATGAAATTAGTCACTAGATCGTGATTTAGGCAAGGCTGCAACCTTCTTCACTGTTACTTCAGCAAAGCTTCAACTATGTTCGATGTGGCGAGGTATAAACATGATGACATATATTAAGGGGTTTCGCATTTGACAAGCCAGTCTCAAATGCCATGCTTTCCGTCTTGTGAAGTAGCTGAGTTATTTCTTGCCAATCTTAACATTTGGGATATCTTTTGGATGTCAAACTTCACAACTTAGTAGAAGTATCTACATTCTGGAAAAGAAGCAAAAATACTCAGTTTCAGATACGAGGGTTGGACATGGTAGATTTAATATGTTGGCTTGTTTGTTTTGCCGATAGATGGTTAACCTTGATAGAATCGAAAGCGAGGGAGAAAAAAGAAAAGCACAACTAGTTTGTCTGGTTCGAAGTGGTGGTAAATAATTGGAAAGCAGGCTGAAGAGAAAAGCATGTACAGAACACTTGCGGTTTGAGCGAGTGCATGAGTTGCCATTTAATTTGCTGTAAACTACGTTGGCTTGATATGTGCTTTAAATTTCTTTCTTCTCATCTCCTTCACTTGCTTGCACCTTCTCTGTTGCACAATATATACACATATTGGTGCACCAGATAATACTCTAGATGTCAGTACAATGCTTATCTTTGAATTTGCCATGCATTACCACTTAATGTCTAAGGACTCTAATCGTGATACACTGAATGTAAACCTATTGCCATGTCTCGATGCCCTGACTGGTCTTTGAAACTATTTGATCCGGTTCTCTATCCTGAGTTTGCGCCGTAGCCTTCTTATAAACTCAATACATGGACCTGTGGCGAGACATCTATTGTCCTTGACTCTGCACCTTCTTCCTCCATCCGTATCTCCTCAATTCTCCTAATGGCCTCTCTCATGTCTAATCTCTGCTCAGGATTAGCCTCTGTGCAAGCCGCCCCAATATGGAGAAGCTTTTCCATCTCAGGGAATGAACTTGTTGAGTTTGCAATCTCAGGATCGAACAATTTGGCCTCTCTTCCATCAGAAATTGCCGATCTCACCCATTCGATGACATCAGTTCCGCCTTTCCCATTACTGAGGTATTGGGAAGGGAATTTTCCAGTGAGCATCTCAAGGATTACCACTCCGAGACAGTATACGTCACATTTAGGCGATATACTACCGAACTGTGCGGCTTCAGGCGCCTTGCACGCGAATAGTGCTTGTGGGACATGGGACGTGCCAAGCAACGAGCTGAACCCATAGTCTGCCAGTAGCGGCTCGTATTCTGAATTGAGAAGAATATTGCTTGATTTAAGGTTACCATGGGGCAAGCTGGAAGAACTGAGTTCGTCATGCAGAAAGCCAATCCCTTTGGCTATTCCTTTGATGATCTTCAGGCGCACCGGCCAATTCAGATCTCCGTGAGAAGGTCCACGATCACCTGAAACGTATTCGATCCATCAGCCAAATTTTTCAAGACTAGCTTGCCACAAAGAAGGAATCATAAAAGCAATCACCAAAAACCAGAACAAGAAAGGTCACAGGAGTAGGAGACCTTTTGAGGTCATACCATGTAACAAATAAAGCAGGCTCCCTTTGGGAACATATTCAAAAACCAGTAGCTTCTCATCCTTCCTGTAATGGTAAGCCAAAGGGGTCAAAACGTTGGGGTGTTTCAGCCTTCCTAGCTTCCTCATCTCTGCAGCAAACTCATCCTTACTCTTTCCGTCCGCCGTCTCTCTTATTCTCTTAACCACGACCGTGACCCCGTTGGCCATCACGGCCTTGTACGACGACCCGAATCCTCCATTCCCCAACACCTCGGCCGCCGCTTTCATCAAATCTGCCATCCCGAAGACACCCTTCTCATCGCTTAACAGAACCAGGTCGGAGGTAGCTGAACCTTTGGCGACAATAGGGGCATGACTCTTGCGGCTCGAGCCCATTCCTTTGCGACTCAATTGCACTTCCTTTTTCTCTGTTCCGAGAACGTCTTTCTGAATTGGGTCATTGACATTTTCCTTCCCGAGCACATTGAAGTCCTGTTGGACCTTCGCTCGTCTCCTCATTCTGATTATCAAGCAAACGACAATAATCAGAAGCACCACTCCTGCCGCAATTATGATGACGATGATCTTTTTCCGGCTGTCTGCTGAACCATTGTGCTGATCATTACCCGAACCAGGATCGGTGTTCGGTCCTACGGTGCTAGTTGCATTAGGTTCGGTGGGCGGCTGCTCAACTGTCTTTGGACAATCTTTACCTATCTTTTCCCCACAGAGGCCAGAATTTCCTTCAAACGAACTCACATCGAACTTCGATAAGCTTGGAGGAATTTTCCCTTCTAACTGATTGTTCGACAAATCAAGCGACACCAATGCTGGTGCATCAAATGAGGGAATAGCGCCGCTGAATTCATTGTCTTCGAGGTGTAATTCGATGAGATGGGTTAGTTGGGCCGCCGACGATGGGATTGTCCCGGTGAACTTATTGTTAGAAAGCCACAATTTCTTCAGAGACCCCATGTTGGAGAAGTAATCTGCTGGGATCTCACCTGAGAATTGATTTCCAGAAATGTAAATGGCCTTGAGGGCGCCGAGACGGTTGAACTCTGGAATCGGACCGGAAAAGGAGTTGCTTGCGAAGCTAAGAGATCTCAGGCCAGCGATCTCGGTCAATGCATCGACATCTATCTTCCCTGACAGACTCATCTTTCCAAGCCGCAGGCCGGTGACTATCCCGTTATAGCAAAGGACTCCGACCCAGGAGTCCTCATTGCCACAAGGATCCGAGCCAGGCACCCAAGATTCCAGAGCCTGAGAATTCGCGAACGATCTCTTGAGCTTGAGCAGCGCGTCGGCTTGCGACATTGAGTACATCGTTGGCGACAGGACCAGGACGATGGACAAGACGACCAGGGACGGCCTGATGAGGCGTGCAGCGACCATTGTTCAGCCGGAGATACGACGCCTCGGGACAGGTTTGGCCGTCGTGCTTTTGCGCGGAACTCGTCCCCTGGTTTCTCGTTGCTTCATGCTTCTTGGCGCAAAATGCAGGAATGCTTATCCGGATTGACAGCAAGCGAGAGAGAAACGGGAAATCTGTTATGAACCGGTCAACTAGAAAGGGCCGTTCTTTTGCCAATTCTGGAACTCGTTTCATGGTGGAGATTCAAACGGCCGAAACCGCACACGTTCGTTCTCGTTTGCCTCTTTCGATGGCTGTCAGTGCACCTGGACAAAACGGAAAGATGTGAATTTTCACCTGCTCATATCAATCGACAGCTAACTTAGCTACTTTAATTGTAAGTCGGTCTGCATAATTTCCAATGTTGTCGATGATGCCGGGTCGGTCACGTCGTCGAGCGGGAGAATATGCCCGAATGCTGAGTCGATGTTCGTCTTTGCCTCGGATCGGAGTTGTTGTGGATTCAGTGGTTTCGACTGTTTGGCATGTATATAGTTTTAGACTGGTGGGGAGATCAAAGAATGAGCAAAGCTGATTTGCAAGAATAGAGTCTGCTAGGATGAGCGGAGTGCATGATTATCTTAACCCAAAGTAAGACTTTTCATTAATTTTCACTTCAGGATATAATTAGCAAGAAAATTTTCATTTCTTGGCTAGCCAAAAAAATAAAGAGTACCATTAACACATGAAAACTAACCCCCCCTCCAAAAAAAAAAAAGACTCATGAAAAAGATTTTATGTTTCACGAGGAATTTTTTCTAGAAAATGATTAATTTAGCATGACCAACACCCATCCAAAGTATGATTGCATAATTCTAGCCAAGTGTGTATAATAAAATTGAAAATCTAGGCAGACAATTACTAGATAGGTGGTATTGAATTAAACAACACTATTTTGTGACTCAACTATACTTGAAATTAGAAAATTTCAATTGAACTAAATTCAAACTTTGGAACATGATCAATGGATTAAATAGAATCTTAACTATTGATTTTTTTTTTTTGGGTCAATCGGGTTATTGATTGAGCATTTATAAAAGTGCTAGTCCAAAACATGTACGAGCCCCTTCCACTGACCAAAAAAGAAAAAAGAAAAGGAAAATCATAGACATTCTAGTAGCGAAAATGACGCCTTATCACATATGTTTTTATGAAGGATTAAATTATCTATGCTGCTAATGGAAATTGACCATCAACTTAAAACCATGATAATGAAGGTTAGAGAAAACTTGTGAAGCCTAATTTGCTTCCTAATCCTCCACATTAGGCATAGTCACATTTTCTCTTTATAATCGAAACCAACATATGAATTTCTTAAAATGCCAAATTTATTATAAATAGATTGGTTTTTTTGTCCCTCTCCATTAGTTCCTCGACCATTTTTCTTAGAAATGTAGCTTTTGTTTTAGTATAAATAATTCCTAAGATATGGATTCGGATGTGCACATAAAAAATACAACAATATTTATGAAGGAAAAAAAGTATAAAATAGGGGGAAAAAAGAGAGAAAATGACTATACGACATAGTAACTTGCTTACGTGTCATCCTCTGGTTGGCAGACGGTATAAGTGAACCGAGCCCCAACTTTACTCAACTTTACTCTAGAATAATTGAATATCATCAGCGAATTTATTCCCGATATTAAATTTCGAGATAATATAAATCGACGAAGATTTTCTTTATATATTGTCAAAAAATAGAATTTAATTTCCCCGACCCGACACGCGTGGAGCGAAGACCCACCCAAACCGAACCAACCGAACGAACGAACCCTAACGCTCGATTTTCTCGGGAAAAAAAAATTAAGGGGGGTGGGAAAAAGGGAGGAGGAGGAGGAGCTCCGGAGCCCTCGAATTTTGACGGGAAAATCTGCGGGAAAATCTGCGGGAAAATGCAGCATCACCGGCTGAAGCAGCAGCAGCAGCAGCAGCAGCAGGCGTTGATGCAGCAAGCCCTTCTCCAGCAGCAGTCGCTCTACCACCACCCCGGCCTCTTGGCTCCTCCCCAGGTTCCTCGCGTTCCCCGTCTCGTCGCGTGTTTGATGTCTTTTGCTTCGGAGCTTCGTGCGAGGGCGTGGGGAATTTCGATTGGTGGAGTGGGTGCGTTCGTGACCTCCGAATTCGCGATCGTGATGATTCCGGGCGTTCGAGGGGGTTTTTGATCCGAGGAAGATGATGGAGCGTGAACAGTTTGATCGCAATCTGGTTTTTGTCGTCTTGTGGGGTCGGGCTGTGTTGTTGGACGAGGGATTGAGGTCGTGGGAAGTGGTTTGTTTGTTTGATTTATGCAGCTAGGGTCCTGCAGTGCTTGTCCTTGGATATCCTTGAGTGCTTGTGTAGTGTAGTTGCGATTTTCTTTGTTAGATTTTGGGAAGACGTCTTTTTAAGTATGTTGGTTATCAGAGAAGGTGGAAATGAGGTGCAGCTTCTTGTCTTTCATTCTTCAGTTCCTTCTATCAGAAAACAAATGATCTGTTGCAGTTTGTAGAGTTCACTGATTGCCACCCATTAGGTAGTGATTCTAGTGCGAGTAGCTGTTGTTGTGGGCCTTTTCTTTTATCAGGAAATAATTCCGTTTGGGATTGTTTTTAGTTGAGCAATGTTTGGATAACTCTAAGGATAATATTAGAACATGCTAGACATGATGGAAGAACACAGCCTTAAGCTATTAAAACTTTATGGTATGCTGCAGGGTCCACATGATCTTTGACCCTTTTGAAAGACATTCAATTGCTCAATGTGAATTTTTTTTTTAATTTTCAGCTTCAGCTTGTGGAGTGGTCTGTAAATTGCTCTAATTCCCTTGAGATGCTGGGAAGAACTGATAGCAAATTATCACTTATATCACAACTTACAAGCTTCTCTCTGGTTATGGTCAACTGCTAATTGACCATAGACTCTTCCTTTATTAGTCTTTTCCAAGACCAGGAACTTCTACAGCCACTGTAAGAAGGCTGCCATGTCATTTCTCCTTTCTTTGGCTGTGCAAGCTTATATGATCCCCCAGCAATCCACTCCATAAGGGTTGGGTGAATATCTTAAGGTGATGGATTTGTGGATGTAAGCTTAAGCTTCAGCTCTTTTGCCTTACATTTTAAAGGAGAGAACAGAGAAGCTCTGTACAAGTGGTTTAAATGGAACTTAAAAGAATAGTTCACTAAGAAGGAAAATGAGAAAATATTCGCTTTTCTCCAAGATGTTATTCTTGGCGAAATTTTTTGAATTCCATTAAATCTCTGTGAATATTCCCTTAAGCAGGATAAGGACTTAATTCCTCCTATATTCATCTGTCTTCCTATACTCCTTTTAAGTACATGGCTGTTGTTTGTGTAGGGTTGCTTTAGATAGGGTGTATGAGAAACTTTTGATGATTGCTCAAGCAAAAGTACAAGGACTTATTGAGAACTTTCCTGTCATTGAGATGGAAAAATCATGGGTCATGGGTGAATAATGCAAAGATTGGGATGGTGAATTGTGTAGTGAGGCATGTGGCATCTTGGGATATGTGGCATCCAGTTATTAATGAGCATGAACAAGGTAAAAGTCTAGCAGAAGAGGACAATGGGTTTGGGGGATTGGGGCTGGTGGCAGGGAATAAGATTGGATCATGGCAAAGATGGTGATGATGGGCCGGAATTACATTTGCTCAGAAATTATTTATAAGGCAGTATTGACAAGATTTGAGAAGTTCACATATAGATGTTGTAATGTGCAAGCACGATAAATTGCTATTGTGTGGTGAGGCATGGGTTGAAGGAGCAACCATTGCAAATATTGAAATATTAAGTATTTGAGGTCATCATTATGTGAGAAGAGGTGAAAGTGTGGAATACTTCCATAGGATATATCCTCAAGAATGATAAATTGGTTGAGGATTTTGTTTTATTCTGCGTGTGGTCTTTCTCTTTGTTGCTGGAAATTTTCAGATTATCCTTTTTGCGAAGCTACTGCTTGGCGCTAAGTCATTCTTTCTTGAAAATTTTGATCAATGCTCGGGCTACACATTAACGAATATCCTGACTACATCACAGAAGGTTTTTGTTGGTAATTGATGTTAGAAGCTGGTTATTACAGCTCACTGTTATCGCTTTAACAGTGTAATTTATTTTGTATATTGTAAAGGGAAAATTTTTATTGTTTTAAACAATAAAGGTCTATATATACATTAAGTAATCAGCAACAAAATAAGCCCTCAAGCCCTAAAGACTGCTTTACCCTTTTATAGCTCTAACAGACCACCTTACTCTTTTATACCTCTAATGGACTGCTTTACCCTTTTTTGCCTTGCATATATCATGATTCTTTGGAATGGCTGTTTGTTGGACTCTCTTTGTTGATCAACTTTCTGATCTTGTCTTTCCTTTTATAGATAATTTTTTGCACGTTTCTTGGTTCATCTTTGCCTACCCAACTAGATATTACTATGATATCTCTTTGTCTTTGGTTTATAATACTCTCAAACAAAGCATTGTTCCCTACTTAGCTGGTTCTTTCTTTTGAATTTTCTTTTCCCTTATTGTTGCAGATAGAACCGATTGCAAGTGGAAATCTGCCTCCTGGTTTTGATCCAAGTACTTGCCGCAGTGTGTGAGTCTTTGTCTAGACTTTTTTTCATACTTTTATTTCCATTTCTCTGTTTCAATTGCCTGTTTACTAGTTATCATATTTCTTTGGTTGCCTCAAATTGAGTAGCTATGTAAGGCTCAGATTTGTGCAGTGGATAATTGCTCATATATGCTCATTGAGTTGGAAATCTTCTGACATTAACACTTTTGCTTGAAGATGCGCCGAAATATTTGTTATGGGTTTTCTCTCATCTTTGTTTGAATATAACTCAAAACGCTAGGAGTTCGTTTTTTGTTTTCAAATTTTCAAGTTAGAAACTTATTGCTCTTGGTATTTGTTGCATAATGCAGTTATGTGGGCAACATTCATACTCAGGTGACAGAACCACTTCTTCAAGAAGTTTTTGCTAGTACAGGTCCTGTCGAGGGCTGCAAACTTATTAGAAAGGAGAAGGTTCTGTATTTGGGTTTTGATGAATTGCCGAAGCACTTGGAAAAATTAAACAGAAATGATAGAATCTGTTGCTTTGCTTGCTTGGATGTAGTCTATTGCTAACATTTCTGTTTCCCTGCTTTACACAGTCGTCCTATGGGTTTATTCACTACTTTGATCAAAGATCCGCTGCTCTTGCGATTCTTTCTCTGAATGGAAGGCATCTGTGAGTAGAGACTATACTGGATTTTTAGTTACGAATGTTGCAATTTCAACTTGAGTATTCATGCCATTGGATTACTCTCTTTTTGCTGAGCTTGTCCCATTCCACGGCTTGCAGGTTTGGGCAACCCATCAAAGTTAATTGGGCATATGCCAGTGGTCAGAGAGAGGACACTTCAGGTTTGCTCTGGTTCTTGTTCTACAATAGAATATTGTTACATGCTCATGGTGCTATAATACATAATTTCATTGATGCTTCATATAGCTATTTTTTGGATGTGTAGGCCATTACAACATTTTTGTTGGTGACCTCAGTGCTGAGGTGACGGATGCCATGTTGTTTGCATGCTTTTCTGTTTATCCCAGCTGTTCGTAAGTTTTAAATCTCCTTATCTTGGTTTTCTTCTGAAAGTTCGAACTTTCTGTTAAAAAAGACATTATGATAGCATTATGCATTCTCATCAGTCAAGTTCAAATAGATGTGGTATTGAATTGGACCTTTGTGCTAAAACACAGGGATGCGCGGGTTATGTGGGATCAGAAGACTGGACGTTCAAGAGGGTTTGGCTTTGTTTCCTTCAGGAACCAACAGGTGCTTTCTTGCATTCTCCTGAACCTATTGTCATTTCCTACATCGATATGTTCTATATCCATTATACATTACACATACGTATTATGTTGTTCTGAATCTCTGGTATTAAGATTGTCTGCTAATTTGTGGTGGTTCTGTTTGTGTTCAGGATGCCCAGAGTGCAATAAATGATTTGACTGGTAACTATTCTGCCTTCTGAACAAAACTTTTTTCTGACTCTTACATGTGTTATGGTCGTCCATGTTAAGGAGATTGCCTTCTTTATCTTGGATATTGAAATAGTGAAACAGATGAACTATTAAAACTGAAGTTCAGATTTTCTTAAACAGACTATTGAAACTTCCAGACATCCTTCTTATCTTTTGTCTATGGTAATTAGTTCATAGATGGGAAGCTTTTTCTTGGATCATAATCATGCTGTTTCCCTGAGCTACCTAGGTTGGCTTGATGTCTTGGGGGTAAGATATTAAGGGAGGTCCTCAATTTTGAGTTATTTTTCATTTTTATATATATGCAGTTGTTGTTTGCCAAAAGAAAAGGAAATTTGGAGTTGTCACCCAACTTTTTCACATTTTTGTTCCATTCATAGTTTTTACAAAAATCAATGCGGTTGTCCACTCATGTTGTCACAATGGCAAAAAAAATTTGACAAATAGGTGGTGCCTTTTCGTTTGCTATTTTATGAGCACATTGATTACTGTAGATTTGGATGATGTATCATATCTAATAGGCCCCATGGGTTGATTAAAGATCACTTTCTGTTAGAAATTTGGACATAGTAAGAAGAAGTTGGCAACAATTGAATTATTTTGGATAGTATAGTGGTAGTTCAGTGGTTCAGTGACATGCCAGAAAGTTGAACAGTGTTCCCTAGTAATAACATGATGGCTAGTTCTTTTTACTGTCTCCATATAAAGTTATTTTTGCTTTATATTTCAGGGAAATGGCTTGGCAGTAGACAGATACGTTGCAATTGGGCAACAAAGGGTGCTGGTGGCATTGAAGATAAGCAGAGCTCTGATGTCAAAAGTGTGGTGGAGCTAACCAATGGCTCATCAGGTTAGCCTTTTTTTTTTTGAACAGAATTTTCTTGGATTCATCTTGGTTGATATGCGATGCTCGTTGAACAAGCATTTTAAGTTTTACTGCCAAGTCATTGTATTATCAACTGTTACAGGCATTTTCCTTCTCATGATTGAATCATGTATCATCTACTCTATTTTTTCATTGCAGAGGATGGCAAGGAGGCTACAAACAGTGATGCTCCGGAAAATAATCCTCAGTATACAACTGTTTATGTAGGAAATTTAGCTTCAGAGGCAAGACTGATCTCTCTCTTTTTCTACTATCTTTTGGTGTTGTTGTATAAGGTAGATTTTTGAGTAATTTAGGGGCAAATCAATGTGATTTTTCCAGATTCTGTAGGGAAAACTAGTATTTTCATCATGAACTGGGAGTACCGTAAACTTTGCATTGCATGTTTTTGTAACTACACTTGACATCTTCATATTGACATTACTACATTAGCCATCTGGGCTTTATTCATTTTGTGACCAGTACTAAAATTATATCAAAAGAAACTGTAAAAAATTTTATTAAGAAATTTTAAATACACATCAACCATCTGTGTATTTTTGCAACTACCATCATGTGCTTCTTTAGTTATAACTAGTCAAGAAGCCCGTGCTATGCATGGGTCTTTTATTGTTATCAAATATCTTAAACTTCAAGCAAGTGTTTGAAAAGGTCTAGAAATTGAATTGTCATGAAAGGGATGAGGATTTAGACTTGTCACTTTAGTACTGATCTAAATTATTTGCTATAAAACGAAGAAGAAATCAAAGTGCAGTATGGGTTCTTATTCTTTTCATGTTTTCTTCATATCAAATTGAATTGTATTCCTTTCCTCTTCGTTAGTTAATTTGATGCTAACTTTTACAAAAACTAAATATGGATGTATGTATTACACTCTGAGCACTGATAAGACAAAATCTCACAAAAAGTTTAGATAATTTCAGTTTACAAAAAATAACAATGATTGGAAGACAAATTAGAATTAGAGGTGAAAAAAATGCTTTAATTAATTTCAAATGAAATTGTATATAATTGGATTGGCGATTGCACATGAATCAAATAGTTCTTGGAGAAGTATAAGAAAAGAAATAATTTTTGAATTGTAATTCCAGCCACCCTATTTATCTCGTTCTGCAAATCTTAAACTCAATTTTCTTACATATATGGAAAAATTATGTCGTAAACCAAATGATATCAGAGATTATTTGGATTTATTTTTATTCCAAATTTTCAATTTTCAGTATTTGAGCTTTGACTTCTGTATAATCTTGACCACTTTGAATTCCTAAAACTAAATAAATACAAACATTTCAGATCTGTTGAAGTCATTAAATTTTTTGTTTGGTAGTTTCTTTAAATTAACATTCTTTTTAAATTTATGTAAAAGATGCTTCTTTTACTTTGATAATTTCATATTTTCTTAATTAGTGTTTTTAGTTTTTGAAAGAAAAATAAAAGAAAGAATGTTATGAATAAAAAAATGAATACTTCGTTTAGTGAAACATCTTTTCTTGGTTTGTTTAGTTAGTGGGACATATGTCACTCAAAGAGAGAACTGCATGTCAACACTGATAGTCCCCTTGCTTTTGCACCAAGATACATATATAGTATTAGATTAAGTTAACTATAATTAATGCAACCACATTGAGTGTGTCTATACCGTAATAATTTTTTGAGACTAATTTATTTTGCTATACTTCATAAGCTATTTGATGTTGGTACTACTTTAGTTCTTATTTGGAGCCATATTTATAGCTTCAGGAAGTGGGTGTGTGAGGAGTAAGGTCAATGAATAGAGAGGAAGAGCTGATGAGCTTATTCTACCAAAGTTAAACATACTTATATGGAAAATGGCTCTGACACTTGCAAGTTTAAATTTGGCCTTTCAAGTAATTGAAATGACACTTGTAAGTATTCAGAAATTTTTGGTGATGGCCATTTAACAGAGATTGTGGAGGTCATGGAGTAGGAGGTAGTTTTGTGAATTACGACTTGTAAAAGTGTTATTTCTTTTGAATGATAGGGTGCATCTTACCCCATGGAGCATGATACCATATGTAGATTTCTCTTATGTCTGTTGCTCAAGTTTAGTTCTCTATACCACCTTGGAAAGGTTGCTTATAACTTAGCAAAATTTATGCTATAATTGATTAGTTATAAATATGTGTGCATGCCTGCGAGACTGTGTAGGCTCATTTTCAGAAGTTAATTGTCTCCAATTTTTTGGGGGAAATTCTGAGTCATTTTAATTTGCAGGTCACTCAGCTTGAACTCCATCGCCATTTTCATGCTCTTGGTGCTGGAGTGATAGAGGAGGTCCGGGTCCAAAGAGATAAAGGATTTGGTTTTGTGAGGTATAGTACTCATGCAGAAGCAGCATTGGCCATTCAAATGGGAAATACTCAGTCACTTCTATGTGGGAGACAAATTAAGGTGTGTTCTTGGGCTTGTTACTAATGCACTTCATTTCTATCTTTTTTTTTTTCAGAGTGCTGATGGTTTGAAAACTAATCTATTCCGTAGAAAATGTAGTAGGAGATAATTAATTCTGCAGTTGTACTGATATAAGTTGAACTTACCGCACTTTTTTCCTTTTCCTGATTGTAAACCTGGCCACTTCCCATAGTTAACCTTTGGTCAAAGACCTCATTTTTGTTTACACCAAGATTTAAATCCAAGTTGTCTGAGTTTTGTGCATTTAGTGACTGCACTAAACCCTTTTGGATGAGCTTACTCCTCTGAGTTGGGACAGTTGGAGTTAAACTCAATCTGTGAATGCCATCGCTATGACTTAATTGGCATGTTGTGCCCCTGCATGTTTGGCCGTACCTCTTATCCTCTAAAAGGATAAGCAAAGGTGGCATGTATATTGGCAATAAGACATGGTTCTCTGGCAATACAAGTGGAGTGTTCTATTTCTTCAATAATTTAAATGGGCTTTTCATGGTACTGTCTGCATGTTGGCAGTGATAAAAATAGATCGGGGGCTCTAGCATGTGAAAACGGTAGTTAATACAGGACTTCGTCCCCCTGGTGTTTTTGATTGAACCAAAGCTGACTTCTGATTTGTTTGTGCTTGCAGTGCTCCTGGGGTAGCAAGCCTACTCCCCCAGGAACAAGCTCCAATCCCCTTCCTCCACCTGCTGCAGCAGCACCATTACCAGGCCTTTCTACTGCTGAACTATTAGCCTACGAGCGACAATTAGCAATGAGCAAGATGGGCGGCATGCATCCTCTCATGCAAGGGCAGCATCCTCTCAAGCAGGCAGCGATGGGTATGGGAGTTGCTGGCGGAAGCCAGGCAATATATGATGGTGGTTTTCAAAATGTCGCAGCTGCCCAGCAGCTCATGTATTATCAGTAACATGCCTGGTTTTTGGCTTACTGAGTAAACGAGAAAGAGAGAGAAGGAGAGAGAGGAACTTTTCTTGAGCTACATATATTATTGAGAGTTTATGACCTGTAGGAAGTCGCCGATGTTTGCCATCTCTGTGCATGTTACCCTTTTCAATCTGTTCCCTTCGTCTGTATGTTATTCTATTTATGTATCTGTATGGTTGGCTGCTCAAAAATGAATCCATGTCTCTTTGGACCATTTTCCCCTGAGGTTCTTTTGCTTGTTATAGGTGGCATTGCAATTATTGTATGGACGTTTTCTATTTCTACTAGATTAAGGCGAATCTCATCTTCAAAAAGAGTGAAACTTGTGCTGTTTTAAATTAAGGCGAATCATATCAAATCTTGTAGACTAAAGTCAATCACATTTGGAAAAACTGCGAGACTCGCTATTGACATCGTTATAGGCGCATCAATAATATAAGCCTATGTGAAATCATTTTGGTGGAGTAGTAAGATTCACACAGCATATTGCATTGTTTCACCTATTTTCACTCCCCGGATGAAGTGGATCGGGGTTGCCTTGTTGCAGTAACATCGACACTCCCTGGATGTGTCCAGAACGTAAGGGGATTGAGGATTGGTTTTCAAAGCATCGGGGTAGTCGACAGTTCCTCTAAGCTTGACTCAATGAGATTCAGGCAAAGAAATCAATAAGGATTTGACCTGACTTCATGTAAAGTGAGAGATATGAATTTTATTTTTGTCGGAGGAAGTAGGTGGCACACCTTCAACTCAACAAGGATAAGGGTACGATATGATTGTCTTTTTACCAAAGGACGCAGCTTCAACATAATTAAAACTCAACCTGATATCAACATATATATAAAATATATCAGAGTTTTATATAAACCATCAACATGATATGTAACACATCCAACAAAAACTAATTCAAAAACTCATCAACTATACACAATTCATACCCAAAAAAAATCCCCATTATCAAAAAGTCCTCTCCAATAACAAACCACTTGTGTTCACTCTACTTACGGCTCATTGATGAACCTAAAAAAGTATGTGCAACCAACTTCAAAGTTTCATTTCGGATAAGTCATAAGCTCAAATCGAGATCTTCACAATATCATAAACTACGTGTGTGTATATAATTCCTCAATAGAATGCAACAACTTCGAATTGACATAAATTCAGACCTTAACTTCGACGATTATATCAATTAGACAAATGACAGGTTGATATACTTACCCAGCGTTGCAAAACGGAGTTAAATTGGAGATTTTTTCCCTTTCGTTCCTTTCCGCTTTTCTTCTTCACATGAACGAGCTCTCTCTCTCTCTCTGTTCTTCTTGTTTTAGAAAAGGTGGGCCGAGGGCTTGGAGTTTGAGGGGCATGGGCTGAAAAGACTATGGGCTGGGTTTGGACTTTTATAAGAAATATGGGCCATATATCACAGTAAGACTTGAAGTGACATGAAATGGACTTCAAAGATGAAGTTTGAGGGAGCGAAGGGCATCTTCCCCTTGAGTTTAAGCCATTCTTCCTTTTTGCGATAATCTAGAGACACAAATGTAGAGAACTGAGTTCCTAAGCAAGTCTTATATATCGATTAAGTTGAAGTCACTTTATTGAAAAATTATAACTGTTAAATTTAACAAAGAATATTTAGGCTGTCTCGCTTCATCTTGTACTCATAGATAGGGATGATATTTTAATTTTAAAAAAATTAGAAAAAACTGAGATGAGTTTAATAGTGTATATGTGAGAAATTGAATGATTTGTGTAAAAGACAACACACTTTTGATGTTGGAAATGAAAAAATATGAAAACATGATGTTGTAATTAATCTGTTAATTATGCTGATGATTAATGCATTTTTTTTTATGATGTGCAAAAATAAGACAATGTCGAAGGTGTTTTTTTCTTATTTGCAAAAGAAGAGTGAAAATTGTTTGAGAATAAGAGAGAAATAGAAAAGGCCATATGTGTTGGTAGATACATAGAAATTGAAAAATTTTTGGGTAATTAAATTATTTCAGAAATTTGGATATTAACAATCCAAAGTAGATATGTGTTTAAATGTTTGTGGTTTTTTTTTTTTATGGACATTCTATGGATAATTGAAATTCACGATTTTATTTATTGCAATACAATATGATATCATGCTGTCCCAACAAAACAACAAGGAAGGGCTTTTTTGGTAAAAGCATGATGACGTCGAAAAGTAGATGTGGGTAGCTTGGACGACACGTGGACGTCGTCATGTTCCGTGTGATCTTGCGAGAGTTTAGAGATGTTGTATTCTTTTAACAAGAAGCTGGTGGGGATCGACAGCTCCTATAAAAAAAAGTTTTGCCTGGTGCCAATTCCCCATCCAAACACAGCCTTCTTCCCCAAATCATTCAAGCTCAGACGCTCCCATTTTTCCTTTTCCTTATCTCCCCCCCTAAAGTGTTGGCCATTTCCAATGTCATAGCCAAATCACATTTCTTGAGGTTTGAGCACCTCGAAACCAAACGGCCAGCCCCGTGAGCCTCCATTCCCCGGCGTGCAAGCTCGTTTTCTTGAGCCCGCTCGTGCGGTGCGGACTTCTTTGATCGGTTCCTTATCTTGCCCGTCTCGTCGTTTTCTCGTTGTCGGCTCCACGAGGAGCGGACCCAATACAAAGTCTTTGCCACCAAGCACACTGCCCCGAGCAAGGAAGATGAAGGATGAGTCCCATATCGTGGGTCGCGAAGATCTTGCGAACGATCTTGTGTCGCAGTTGATCCATAAAAGAGGCAAATGGGCCAACCTGAGAGTGATTTCAGTGTTCGGCGAGGGAGGCATCGGCAAAACAGCTCTAGTGAGGAGCGTCTGCAACCGAGTAGAAGTTAAGAATCATTTCGACTGCTGTGCTTGGGTCCGGGTTGGGCCGGAGCCTAACCTGCTTCGTCTCATGGTCGACTTGCTCAAGCAGCTGAGGTCCCGGAATTGTACGACGTGGATCGTATGGACAAGAAAAAGCTGTCCGAAATGCTCCTAGGAGTCCTGATGGAGCGCTGTTATCTGATAGTGCTGGATGACTTGTGCACTCTCTATCTCTTGGATAAGCTCATAATAAAGGTGCTTGCAGACTCGAGGAACGGGAGCAGGGTAATCATCACGACCCGTGACACCAAAATACCCTCTTCCACCGATCCCTGGTATTCCACGCATCTCGAGTTGCGCCCCCTCAACGAAGACCAGAGCAACAAGTTATTATTGAAGGAAAGCAGCCGCACTTTGGACGGGGTCAATGTGGACGGAGAATTCCTCTCTCTCAAAGAGAGGATTCTTAGCAAATCGGGCGGTTCTCCAGCAAAGATCCTTCTACTTGGAGGACTTTTATCCGGCACCACGTTGAGTGGATGCACCAAGCTTCTCGATCAGCTTCCCGATCCTCCCACACTCCAAGATGTTGTGCGTTTGAGTGTTGATAACCTTCCAGAAGTGTTACAGTTAAAGCAATGTGCTCTGTATTTGACCCTGTTCCCTAGGGAATCTGAGATTCCCACAAGGAGGCTCTTCAAGCTCTGGTCAGCTGAAAATCTCGCATCTTCAGCGTTGAACGGTGCAGAGAAATGTTTCGAGATTCTGGTGTCTAGACATGTGGTCCATGTAGCTCGACAGCAATGGGATGGCAGTGCCCGATCGTGCCGCTTGCCTAGATTGCTGTACGATGAATTTTATCAGATGGCTAAGAATGAAAGATTCCTCCAGATCTGTGACTGTTCTATTCATGATGAAGGAAAGTTCGATGCCCGGCGTATTGCCATACATAGGGATATTTCTGGAGGGGGAAAAGCAAATGCGCAAATAAATGAGCCAGAAGCAGGACGAGAGCGCTCAGAAACAAATGCTCCCGCCAAGCCACATCAAAGAATGTCCACCAGCGACAATTCCACGCCGTGCGGCATCCAACAACTCTGTTCCTATGTGTCATTCAACACCATGAAGCTAGGAACACGGGCTGGAGAGATAGCGGTGTTGCTTAAACTGCTATCGCCGAAGAGGAACTCGAGTTTGCTGAAGGTACTTGATCTTGAGGGTGTCTACAAGCCTTTGCTTCCGGAGGAGCTTGGCAACATATTGCCGAACCTAAAGTACTTGGGACTGAGAGGGACTCTTCTTGAAAAGCTTCCGAAGTCGGTGGGGCTAATGTCACGCTTGGAAACTTTGGATGTGAAGTACACTAACATATCCCATCTGCCGGAATCGATCTGGGAGGCGGAGAATCTGCGACACCTATACATGACCGAGGTGGACTTGGACGTCGCCGCTCGTCGTCTATTGGATTCCAAGAAATCATTGAACTGCAACATCCAAACCATTTCGGGTTTAGTCATAGATGATGAAAGGTCCCATGTTGGAAGTGCTGCGCGAGTTGACAGGCCTAAGGAAACTGGCACTGACGTGGAGGGGCCGGGTGATATCGGAAGCAACCAAGCATATTTTGAATCTGAAGATGCTTAAATATCTACGATTGCGAGTGGCAGGAACCAAACGCCGTGCCTTCGGATGATGCTGAAATGAGTGACATGAGCGGGCTCGAGTCTCTTTCCAACTTGTACCTGTTCGGACATTTGAGCAAGCGAATGTTGTTGGAGTCGCACTTTCCTCCGAACCTAAAAGTACTAACCTTGTCCATGTACGGACTATAAGTCTATCCGTTGGGACCCTGGGGAAGCTGAAATGTTTGACCACTCTCCGATTATCTGCCGACTCATACATTCGCTGGGCATTGAGCGTCCCGGAAGGAACATTTCCGAGCCTCCGTGTATTGAAACTGTGGAAGCTGACCCTGGGCAAGTGGACTTTTGGGGCAAATGCAATGCAGTGCCTCGCAGACTTGGAAATCAAGGGCTGCATGTGGCTGAGGACGATCGACGGACTGGAAAAGATCAAAACCTTGGAAGTAATCACACTGGTTAAAGTGCCGGATGAACTCGAGCGAAGGGTCAGAGGTATACAGCCAAATGTGCCAATTATAGCAAAGGTATTAGTCACTGAGTTTGATACGCGTGCCAGTAACAACTAGGGGTGGTTTGCGTGTGTGAGCGTGCGTGCGTTGGGTTTTACCTTAGAATATAGCTAAGCTTTTATAGCGTTGGTGTCGTGGTTCTTTATGAATTTGAGTTTGTGTTTTTGATCACGAACAGAATTTAGAAAAGCGAGAGGAGCAATCAGGTGAAGAAGAAGGTAAATCAGGAAAAGATGAAGAGGCTTTGAATCCCGAGAAAGATGATGAAGATGATAATGATTATTGTGAATAAGACAATTATGATCGTTAGTAATATTATATTATAAATTCTTTAAATTTTTTATAAAATATTTTTATATTTTAAAGACAATTATGATTATATGTATAACTCCTTTTAATTGTACATATCTTGATTCTCGTATATTCATTTTCGAAAAATATTGAAATATATAGAAATTTTATGATTTCTCTTTGCTGCACATCATTTCTTATCTATGACAACGAAGAAGAAGAGGAGGATATGTCTTTTGTGGGGGTAATTAGGAGCCACATGAAGAAAAGGAGGAAGGAAAGAAAATTCAAGTTTCCCCATCTTGTTTGGGTGTGCCTTGGGAGGAATGTAGTCCATAGAGCTAAATGAAAATTCATCTACTTAATAAAGAAATCCTTTTGTGGTAATTTTACCTTTAAAGAATTAATGTAGTGTACGCAGGGCATGTAATTACAATCATCATGATCTCTATCGCACAAATTAATATTTGTTGGTATTCTTAATTATGACCGGTGAAGGCACCTCGTCGGCATTCTCAATTATGACTGGCAAAGGCGCCTCGTCCATTTCGGAGTATGTTATTGGGATAGCGAAGTATGGATAATAAATGCAATAATGGTACATTAGTGGGGATATTTTATGAATGCTTGAAATATCACAGGATTGTCCATCCAGCTAATTACAAAATATCAAACATAATAAGTTCTCTCATAACCTTAAAAGAAGAATATTTTGTAAATTTAATGGAGAGTAAATGCACGGGAAGAAGGAGGGTGGTGGGGGCTCAATTCTTTCCTAAACGAGGGACCAAATTCGGATTTTGTGATATGCGGTGATATAATGGTGCCCAAGGTTAGGTAACTAAAGACATGGAAAATCACTAAAAAGGTGCTAAATTTATTATACAAATGCCAATTTAATCCTAAAACATTTATTTTGATTAATTTAGTCGGAAACATTTTGACAATTTGTTAATGCAGTTATTTTGATCAATTTTGACTTGAAATAGCTTACGTGGATGTTGATTGTTCTATATGGCACGGTTGGCGTTGACATGGGTAATATTGTAAATTGTCTAAATTTTTTTGAATTTTTCCCCTTTCTTTTCTTTCTTTTCCTTTTTTATGTTGTTTTTCTATATCCCTTCGTTGATTGTTGGGGCCTGGTGATGGCCAGCATAGGTTGTTGCCCTTGCTAGATCTAGTGAAGCTGACCCTCACCTGTGGCCGGTGATTGGCGAATGGAAGTAGGGGAAAAAGAAAAATAAAAAAATTATAAAAACCGTACATGTTAGCGTTGTAGTTGACTGGAAAAACTATATTAACAATTTGTCAAAATGTTTAAAATTAAAATTGGTCAAATTAAAAAAATTTACTAATTCTATGTTAAAAAATATCTTGAGTTTGAGCCATTTATGGAACTCGACCCGGTTGGATATATGTATCTCCAAGTTAGACAGCATAAACAGATGGGCGCTTCTTCGTGGTTTGAACAAAGATGAAAAAGAAAACCCCTCTCGGTCTGCGGACAAAAAGAATGGGCACGCATATTTTATTTTATATATATATACATATATTAACTCATGTAGTGGGGTCCAGGTCAAAGAGAAGTAAAGTTGTTGACCCTGTGAAAAGAGAAAGAACTAGTGCGTGTGTTCTACGGGACCACAGCAACCGCCCAAATCACCGGCGGGTTCCTTCGTGGGAAGAGAACGAGCACTCGATTCATACTGAGTTGTTTATTTATAAACATTCCAGATTTAGGTTTAATCTAGATATAAGAAACATTTGAGCATGTGAATAATTATAAATTTCAATTCTTCTATTATTTGTTATTTACCAACACTGAGTATCGAACCACGTAAATTTTTGGGGTTGTTTTTTGTTTGTTTCTCTAGCAATCTCACATTGACAAAAATTGCACGATCTTAAGTAGATTTGGCATTGAATATATTGCAACAATCCCTACTATATGATCTTTATGGTAATTTGTCTAAAAGAAATCACTTTGTATCCATTTCACAAATGGGAATGATGAGAATTTTTTCTTTTTTCTTTTTTCTAATTTTCGGTTTTTAAATGTGGCTCTTTCTTTTATGACCAAAAAAAAAATGTGGCTCTCCCTCTATTTGAGAGAGAGAGAGAGAGAGAGAGAGAGAGAGAGAGAGAGAGAGAGAGAGAGAGAGAGAGGGAGGGGGTGGCTGGTGCATGCTTGTGGTGTTGTTGGTAGAGGTTTTTCTCGGCAATGGCAAGTTGTAGCGATTGGTGCAACAGCTACACAACTTGACAGGAGAAGAAGAGAAGGGAAATCGGGAAAAAAAGGGAAAGAAAAGAAAAGAAAAGAAAACACCAACAAGAAGATAAAAACGATGAGAGTATATATTGGCCATTGAATTCGCATGGCTCTGATCATGCGTACGTCTTTTACTTACTAATCTCAACGAACTTGTATGTGCAAATTAAGCAACATACGCTGCTACTACCAATTATATACCCCAACCGAATTTTCAAAAAAGAAAAAAAATCAGAGAGAGCGAAAGTATAAAAAGGTTAAAGACTTCTCACCTTTTTAATTAATTTCTTTCGCCAAACATATTTCTCTTGTTGAACATTGAAAATATGAAGAGAGATGAAGTTAAGGAGATGAAATTAAAGGGGGCAACGATTTATTTTAAAAGTTTAGCCATTAGATTTTTTGTGTTCCAAATTCATTTTAACTCTCAATTTATTTTCCGTTTGTAACTAATTTATACCCTCCAATTTTAGGTCGAATCTTGGCTGCTATCATGCACAAATGAATGCTTGAATAATAAATATATCTAAGGTTGCTAGTTGATTACCATTATGAATGAACAATTAATAATGAAGAGCCAAGCAATTTGACTTTGAGCATTAAGAAAAGAGAACAATATAGATGAGATTGATTCATTGGATTTTTTAAATTTTATTTATGATTAGAATTTGAATAGGTCTAAAAAAGACTTCTTGGTCTTTGTTAATTACATGTTTCCGACTTCTGACCTTTTCCACATTGTTGGGCTTTCACGAACCACGACGAAGGCGAGCTAGTTCTTGAGTCACTTGACCCATATGTTGAAGTTTCTGTTGAAGATTCGAGGACAGAGGCAAACATCTTTGTTGTTGTTGTTGTTGTTGTTATTATTACTAGCAAGAGTGCACAAATGTAATTTGTGTACAAAAATTAATATCTAAAAAATATGACATTTCTAAATTAACTCACTAATATATTATTTATTTTGGCTCATCCCTTATTGAGTCTCACAGGTTTGTCTTTTAGCATATAGGTGGGCACCTTCTCAAGAAGTCACTTATCTTGAGCAGCGGCCACCCATCCTAAGTAGTAATGAATGAGGGCCGAAGGAGTTTTGGCCGAGCGATTGGAAGGTCGAAGACGATTTATGATACTTGAACAATAACGAGGGCTTATTAGTGGCACTTCAAATTTTTAACAGGGATTTTTTTAATGTAGCACCATGTGTTATTCAGATACAAATTTGAGATTTTTTATATTAGAAAAAGAAAAGTTTAAGATAAATATTTTATAATGAGTAAAATTTAAGATTTTCAGTGGTTTTTTTTTTTAAAAATGGTTTGGGAATTATAAAGGTTTGTAGCTTTGAAATGACACCCTCATCGTTGTGAGGAAATTGCTTTACTGTCGACTTACACATCTCTCTCTCTCTCTCTCTCTCTTCTTTGGGGTTTTGATTGGGTTAGGAGACAGATTTGGTGGTGAAGAGAGTCCATCCGTTGTCCATCGAGGGCAGCGTATTCAACCGCTTACCATGCTAACCACTGGTATGTTCGCAATTCAACGATTAACTAATGATGTTTGATGTGGTGTAGATCCTTTTGAATAAAACTTTCCTCCTTCGCATTGCTAAGTCGAGTCGCATTTTGCTTGTTAATCCATACATCGCCCTCTTATGACTGCTAGATTGCCGTGTTTCGTGCTCGAGTCATTACTTTCTCATCTCTGAATCAATGGGCACCCGCTTATTTGTTACCGGCAACATGTCTCGCAGTCATTACAGGCTTGGTCCTTATGAGGGCGCGGAGTCTGTCGGAGGTGCTCTCTTCTTCTTCTTCCCGCGACGTGTGGAAGGAGTGGGAGCTGAGAGGCGTCGTCTTCTTGAGCCTTGCCCTCCAAATCGTCCTCATTTGTCTCGGCAGTCTCCGCAAGTACCTCCCTCACGCTTGGATCAAGGGGGTCACCTGGTTGGCCTACCTATTGGCCGATTCGGTCGCCATTTACGCGATTGGCATGATCTCCAACACGATCAGGGAAATCCAGGCCGGCAAATCGTTGAGCAGCCCACACACGGAGCTAAGCACCTTTTGGGCGCCGTTTCTGCTGCTGCACTTGGGAGGCCCCGACACAATCAGTGCCTACGCGATCGAGGACAACGAGCTCTGGCTCAGGCACTCGCTGACGCTGGTGAACCAGGCGGGCTTGACCGTTTATGTCCTGGTAATGGCGGGGACTCATCCTACCTTTTCCTTCCTTGCCTTTCTGATACTACTCTCGGGTTTCTATAAGTATGGTGAGAGGGTTTGGGTCCTCCGTGCCGCCAGCCACGAGCACTTCAAGGACTCCTTCGCCGAGTTCCGACCCCGCCAGAAGGATTCTAGCAAGATTAAGGAGGAATGCGAGTTGAAGCAGGAGGAAGGGTACGATGTCGTGCCTCATCATGTAATCGACATAGATAATGAAGATGCTATTATGATCAATGTTGCGATCGCCGAATTTTCCTCTAAAAAACTGAGTTCCGGGAAGGACTTGGAAGACCAAGAATACAAGCGCGTTGCGGGCACACTGCTATCGGCCAGCCGCTTGGTTGACACTAGTCAGCGACTTTTCGCGGATCACTTGTTCAGTATGGAGGAACGCGACAGTTGCCTGTCAATACTGAGAGGCAAGCACTGTGCAGAGAATTTCAAGGTCATTGAAGTCGAACTGGGCCTCATCTACGACATGTTCTACTCGAAGGCAAATGCGGTCTATACGAGATGGGGATTTATTTGTAGACTCGCCATCTTATTCTCGATCTGTGTTGTCCTGGTGCTGTTCTCTTTTACGGATAAGCGACCATACTTGAAGCCCGATCTATTCTTAACCTTGCTGTTGCTAGGAGCGGCCATTTTTGTCGAGTTATACGCACTGGCTAAGTTTCTTTTCTCCGACCAGGTCGCCTGTTGGCTCATTGAGAAAAAGCAATTGGCCATCTTTTATTTCATCAACCGAATCCGACCGCTGTTGAGAAGGCGCAGGTGGTCCAATTCCATGGGCCAATATAACCTGATGTCCTTAAAAAAAAAAAAACTCCTGCTGGTGGAGTTTCCTCAAGCTATTGCATGTCGAAATGATGGCGGCAAAGTTTCTCTACCAAGGCCACGAGGATGTGACTGACGAAATCAAAAACCTCATTCTGTCGAAGATCAAAGAGATGGAAGCGAGGGACGCGCAGAAACTCCAAGAGTGGGAGGCGCAGAGACTCCGAGCAGCGAAAGACGAGCAGGAAAACCCATTTAACTGGGGGGAAATCCAAGAAAAGCAAGCAGCGAGGGACGCGCAGGAACTCCAAGCCATCCAAATGAGAGACAGGGGATTCCATGCGTTGAGCAAACACGGGTTGCTGGATGATTTGAAATGGAGCGTCGAGGTGCTGGAATTCGACGAGAGCATCCTGGCCTGGCACATAGCGACAGAGCTCTGCCATTACCACGATTATGGATGGGGAGACAGCAGTAAGGAGCTAGAAAAGAATAACCAGAGCCGTGTTAAGGAGAAGTGCTTGATGGGTTTGCACTTGTCTCGGTACATGATATATCTCCAATACATGTGTCCTTCGATGTTGCCAGCCAGATTTGGAAGTATCAGGTTCCGAGACATTTATAAAGAGCCCAGCAAGCATTTCGACTTGCCTAAAGTAACTCAGGATGGACCTGCTCGTGGCTGCAATTGGAGAAAGCGCAAGCCCGACATCTCGGAAGAACCTGAGACCGCCAAGGCTCGTGACAATTTGCTTCGCAAAATAAGGGGCTTAGCCTATCCGCACGAGTCAAAGGAGGACCCAGTCGAGTCCGTGCTTCGCTATGGGTGCCGGGTGGCGGAGGAGCTCAAGGGCCTTCCGCGTGGGTGGGAATGGTCGGTGATCGGGGAGGTGTGGGTGGAGATGGTGATGTACGGAGCAAACAAGTGCAAAGCGAGGGATCATGCTCAGCACATGCGGGGGGGAAGCGAGCTCATAACCCATGTCTGGCTTCTCATGGCTCATTACGGCCTCACTGACAGCGTCCAGAAACCGCACCGCCGCCTGGCGGCAACGGCAGAGATAATAGCGAATCCCTAGTGAATAGTGGGGATTGAGGAGGACCTGCACTGCAGAATAGACAGATTTGTGCTTTATTAGCTGGGAGTTTCAAATATTAAGTTTGTGATGAAATTTGTTATTTTCATTTATCGTTGATTTATGGAAATTGAATTAAAGAATAAAGAAGCATGACAGTTTAATAAATTATTATTGCACATCAATACTGTTTATAAAATTTTGTGGGATTTCTCGTCAATTGTTCCGAAAATTTAAATTATTAGATGAATTTGTGACTTAATATTTAAATATTTTACCGTTCGAGAATAGTGGTGATTGAGATTTACAAATTAGAGGAGAGGTTAAGGTAGGTAATTTGGGATGTGGTGCAATGATTTTAAGTTTAAATTCGCAAGAGAAGAGTTGACTAATGACATCATGATGCGCTACCTGTCCGGACAAATCTACCAATTCCACTCTCCGACGGACTAATGAGTTGTTTGTCTCTAGCCCTGTCCAAGCTGGAGGCAAATCGTCTTCTTTATTTGATTTAAGCAAAGTGATTTTTTCAACGACCAAAGTAGGGGCACTTTTGTCAAAAAATTCTAAATAAAAAATTGCAATCCCAAAAAAAAAAGAAAATTCCTTCTTTCTTCCTTATTCCCGTCATAGATGGGCCCAACAAGCGCAAGCCCATGTCTCCCAAGCCCCAACCGATTTTAATCATCTTCGATAGATTGAGCAAGAGGTCTCCAGCGGACGAAACAAGAACGGTCAAAGGGAGCTCTTGGTCCTGTGAACGAGAAGAAGCGGAAAAGGAGTAAAAGACGACAAATTTCAGCGCGTAGAGGATCCAGACTTTTATCGGATGTCTATGAGGAGTGACAATTCCCATCTTCTTTGTTTTTGGGAGTGAATATCACATGCAATCTTTCTACTTGCTTTGCGAAAAATCAAACAATTATCCTTTGATGAAGTGATATAATGATTAAAAAGGGATTATCTATCGTTCTCAATGAATACAACAAATCATTTTATCTTTTCTGACATAAATTTTTCTCTATCATTTTATCAATATATATATATATATATTCTTAAAGCAAATTATTGATTAAGATAATTAGCACATGGCAAATAAATAGATAATAATGAATCGAAACAAGTCAATTAATGTCCCATTTTATCTTTTGCCTCAATTAGTTTTGGCTATCTATTAAATGGATCCCTGCACAGGCTGCAAAGGGATGAGCCCCAATCAACACCACTTCCGCTTTTGCATCGAGCCAATCCATGAGTTCAAATTAAAACCTGCAAGATGGTAATTAGGTGTGCATAAAATCAGGAAAAATCCCATGCTTCATATATTTTCAACATAGAATGAGATCCTCTATAGTCCCATAATGGGAATTCCTTACTTCAATAATAGAAGGACATGATTTTTCTCATTGTGTTCATGTGACATGTAATGAATATAAAAATCTTCTTTTGTGATTAAGGATAATGCGATCTAGCTACTAGAACTCTTCCTCCACGGCATCAAACTGGTTATGCTTCGCTTAATCCTTGGGATGAATAAGAACGCTCCTGAAGATGAAACCCGGCTTAGAATTCCCTAACGTCTCCTTGAGAGTGAAGGTAATCCTCCCCGCTGTCTTTGGGCCCATCATGAAGACGCCGGCATGGAGCTTTATCCATTTGTACCTCGGCGACTGCTGCAGATTCTTCTTACGGGTCTGTTTGGTCCCATCCGGCAGTTCTAGCTCGAGATTCACCATGCAATACCAATTAGGGTCAATTTCGGCAACTTGGACAATGAATGCGACCTCATATGTAGTATTGGGAGAGAGCACTCTAGTCTCGAATCTTCCTTGAATTAAGAAATATAATAACTTCTTCGATTTGGGGATGGGTATGTGGACAATGCTGCTGAAACTGAACCCGAAGAATTTTAGTATTTACAAATCGCGATTAGACGCATCTCAACCAGATATAACATATGGATGCCACATCGGGGCAGTGTTCTAATTCCTTGTAATCAATTGAATTTGTGAAAGATGTACCAATTTTCTTTATAGGTGATCCAACTCCAGCAACTTTCTTCATCGCCCCCAGCAATGTTGCAGCCCTTGGGAAGCACCAAGAAGCAGTTGTGGAGCTTCGCATTGACTCAAAACTTCTGTGAAATTTACCGTGAGATGAATTAAAGAAATGAAACGGTATCATCAAACAAAATTTATGCCTTTGATGTCACCATGCGAATTCTCACTAACCACTATTTCCTTTTAGAATATGGCATGCGGTGTACTTAATTAGTTCTTGAATTGGTTCAATTTATCACGTAAAAGGGTCCTTCAAGACCCCATGAGATCGATAGACTAACCTAGCCACACATCTTGCATTTAGTATCGATAGATAGACCGATAGATGGAGTTGAAAGGGTAACGAGACTTTGCCTGTGTGTTGTTTTTCAGGAGCACTCCTTCGTATACCACGCGATGCCAATCCTTCATGTCGACGAACGAAATGTTGGCGGGCGTGGTCGCTTTTCTCATGAGGGCTAAACTGTTGAGAGAAGGCCAGCGATCAGTTTCCTCATCAGCTGAGGTTGAACCCCTTTTTGTTGCTGCTCCAGCTTCCATTTTTTTTTTCAAAGGTACTAGAGTACCTATCGCAGTACACATTAGTCAGTCTATTGCAATTGTGCACACAAAAAGGACAAGAAAAGACAATGAAAATCTCATTTACCGATTCCGTGACGTGCTTCGTTCTGAGCAGGAATGTCGAGCTCCTCGAGTTATCACAAGTTAGATCGGGGAACCATCAAATGCTTTGCTTGGAAAAATAGAGGGATCAAAGGAAAGACACAGTGGGGCCGACATGATCAACGGACCAAACAGACTCGGTCCACGTGATCAATAAACCATACATGACCGGCTTTTTATTCCATGTGTGAGGCTGTTAAGTTATTGAGGTTCCGCTTTAGAATTTTCAGACTTCCGAAATGGAAAAGACACAATTGGCCTTGATGGTCTTGTCCGTTCAACTTTCTAGCTAAAATAATCAGAGTGTGAACATGAATGCCATGAGAGCTGTGAGTGAAAAGAAAAGTCCGGGTGTGGAGCCGTGAGATCTTGAGTAGAGACTCAAAAAGAAAGAAGGAAAAATCACGCTGAGGATTAAGGAGATGGTGCATGGCAGATTCGGTGGAGTTTTAGAGCAAGAAAACAAGAGCGTCGAAATATCTGACACAATGAAATTTTATATGAAGTAATCTCCTTTTATTTATCTGCTTAAACTTTTGAATTGGACTTTCGAACATTCTATCTTATTAGTCAAATTTCACATATTGGAGCTTGTTGGAAGGCTTTGATGTCATGGTGAGTCGATGTTAAGAGAGCTTTGATTCGGAAGTTGATGAACAATTGGCTTAAATTAAGAAGAAGATCAACAATAAAGGGAAAAGAAAGAAAAGAAGAGAAAAATAAAGATGGGTGGGAAAATGAAGAATTCATCAAATTACTCAAGACAACAAAGATTGTTTTGTTAGACCACGGACTTAGCCATGTAAGACAGTTAGTAATAATTGGATTGTTACTTCAACATTTTTGATGGAAAATTGACAGGAAAGATTATATAAAATTTCACTCAAACGTTTAGGATTACATTAGCAAATTAAAAAGTTTTGGATTGAATTGACAATTGTACAAAATTTCAATTCTTTATGTAATTTGCATTAGCAGAACAAGCAAATTTGTTCTCAATTTTGCCTCCGTTTCACCAGATCTTCATGAACAAAATATTTTAATGATAATATTCATACTCTTTACCAACCCAACAGGAAAACGAAAATCTTCGCATTCACTTGAACTCCTTGAAGCTTTCAATATAAGAAAAAAAAAACTCTTTGAATCTGTATGGGTAGCAATATTTCTATATTCATCTACGGCTTTTTGAATGCTCAAGTTCTTTTGTACTTTTTCGTTCGATCAAATTCCATCATATATACTTCTGACATAATATAAAAGCTAGATATATCCACGGTGAAAACTCATTTTGATCCTACACTCTTAACTTGAACATTTGCCAGACCAAATACAATCACAACAATCAAAGAAGAGGCATGGCAGCGGCAACTGTTTCCTAATCACAACATGGAACGAATTGAATTTTTGGCATTTGAAAGGTCGACGATGCAAATGCACTTCTCACTCCCGTATCTCATTAAGACACTACTCAACGTTGCACTTAGGGGATGTTTGGTTTGTGAAAAACTTAATAATAAAGAACAAAGTTTTCCGAGAAAGCATTTTCCAGGAAAACATTTAGTTTTCCTTTTTTTGATATTTTATGATCGAAAACGTTTTCAAATATTTGGACCTCATTGGAAAATGATTTCAATTTCATTTTCTCAAAATGAATTTTTAATATTTTATTTTTTATTTCGATTTTTTAATTATTTTTATTTTTAAATTACTTTTATTTTTTCCTTCTTCTTCTTCTCCATCACTCCTTTGCTTCCTACACGTCATCTCTGTTTGCTTCCTTGGCAATTCCTCCCCAGCCAGCTCGTGAGGGGCGAGCTCGAGCCTCCCCATAGAGCTTGAGGCTTGAGGCTTGCCACCCAAGGCCACGAGCTGGCTTGATTTGGCGAGGCTCAAGGCTCGTTGCCAGAGGCCGCGAGCTCGCCAAATTTGGTGAGGTGTGTAGTCAGAGGTCTCGAGCTTGAGCCTCGTTGCCGGAAAGCATGAGCTAGCTTGATGGTGAGGCTTGATGCTTGCTAGCCTCGTGCAAGCTCAAGCCTAGCCGCCGGAGGCCGCAAGCTTGCTCGATCTGGCAAGGCCACTGCAGCCAACGACGAGTTGAGAATTAGAAAAAGTAAAATGAAGAAAAGAAAAAAAATATAAAAAATATACAAATTTGATTTAAAAAATAAAATTTGAATTTTCAAAAATATATATAATTATATAAACAATTGTTTTGTTAACTAAGCACCCCAATCTAAGCTTTGGTAGAATCGAAAAACGTTATCCGATTCTTTCAAAGAGGAAATCATTTTCTTAAATTTAAGCTTTGATATGAAATCTTTTCCCATTGATTAGAAAAACAATTTCCATTGACTCATTTTCCTAAGTAAACCAAACATCGAAGAACAAGGAAAACATTTTTCTAGAAATTTTTTTCCGTGAAACAAATGCATCCTTAGATTTAGGTTGCATCATTTGGCTGCAAATTGAGAACACAATCTCACCTTCACCGACTCGATTACTCTACATCATTCTCCTTTTAGCTAAATTAATCTATGAAAAAAACAAAAAATATTTTCACATTTTATGGATGATTCTGGGAATTTTTCTGTGATGTGATAGATCAAATGAATTTATAATATTAGTCTTTTGGTGCATTGAAAGGGAGCCTCTCAGGAGTTGAAAAATGGCTATCTTCTTAGTTGACGCTTGCCCCAATTGTTTTCTTTTTCTTTTATTCTTAGACCAAGTCATTTTTTTTAAATCTTACTTGCTTATATACAATTGCAAATTAATAATAGTAAGACCATTTGGTCAAAAATAAATTCATAAAGTGGAAGATGAGAGTCCGTAATTAATTTATTCTTTGTTGATGTAGTTGGTTGCTTCATTTTAGAAAAAAGGCAAAACAAATTTCTCTAAGAACATGATTAAATTCTTTATTCATCTTTAGATACATAAGTCAATAAAAAATAACTCATCTAAAAAAAATTAATCTCCAAATGAGATTTTAAAAATTAATTACAAGCTAAAGAACCATAATCTCCTAAGTCGCTGAGTGGTTTGCTAGATAACTTAGATATCACATTCAAAGATTGAAATAACGAAATGATATTTCTCAATGAATTTGGTAGTTAAAGTTAAGAGAAGTCTTGTCCATAGCAATGATTACATCTATCATTCCATTTTCTAAAAGTTACACTTTACATCATCCATTCTCTATTAGATTATAAAGTTATCTGCTCAATAGTGATTAATTTACTTATATTTTTGACAATCATCAATCAAATCTCTTCGTCAATTTTTTTTCTTTGTTTGGAACTGCACCAAAAGTGGAAGCTACCTATTAATAAGAATGTACATTCACTAATCTCATTTATCAAAGTTATGCCATATTATTCAAAAATGGTTGAGAGTATTATAAGATTGTTTATCGATGGTTTTTAGTCCTCCTGTAATGATTTTATAAGTATTTCGATGCACCCAGTGGAAGTCCATTGATAAGTTGACTAGTGGCCTTTGCATTGTGTGACACAGCTTCTACCTTTCGCAAAGCTTAAAAGTAACAGAATCCCAAAATTAGGTAATATAAAAAATGCCTTACTTCTCCATGAAGTCTAAGACCAAAAATTGGGAAAGGTGTCTTCCAAGGCTAAATACTCCTGTAACACCTGTTCTCCACCCTCTTCCTCTCTTTTTTTTTAATCTTTATCTTTTAAAAGCTATTTTTAAAGAAAACTAATATATGAAATATAGGGGCAGAAGAAAAAAAATAAAAAGCCACGTCTGAAAACTTTGTAGAGAACTTTCAAATTTATAATATGTAGGTTAATAAAATGAAAATCCAAAAAACGAAGTTATCCATTTGTGTAAGTTTGAAAAAAATAGAAAAAGAATCAAACTATTACATGAAAGGCTAAAACAACTATTTGAGCTACCAAATTGTGTACAAGTAAATTTAGACAAAGATAAATATTTATAGTAGAAACTTTCAGGAGTTTTGAACCCATGGAGTAATAGTGGGAATGAAGAAAAAAAGAAAAAAATGCATTACCTACAAATGAATTTTTAAGAGAAACGACATAAAAAATAAAATTCTTGCAACAATTCATTGGATAATAGGAAATGGATACAAGACCAAGATAAAAGAAAATCCAAGGTAAAAAAAAAATCTATATCAAGTAGAGAAATAAGTATTGAGAATGTGATGAAAGTGTCAAAAAAAGAAATGACAAGAAGGAAGATTGAATGGTCAACCGCATAAATCATAGGGTGATGTGTGGATTATAGCACTCATTGGTGGGATCCATGTCTACCTTGAACTTACAAGTATTGCATCTTGTGAGTACATTCTCAACCAATGACTAAGCTCAATAAAATTATATTGCAAAGTGATTTACTAAGCATTATGTATTTGAATAGCCCAATTTATCCTTTTAATGAATAAAAGTTATCAAAATAATCATCTTTGAAATCCTCTCTCTTCAAGATAGTATTATCTATTCTTTTATTAAAACACGAAAATATGTGAAAAGCACACACCTAGAGAATAACTTGTTACAATGGGTCCTAAATGAAAAATCTACTACTTATCTCATATGACACACAAGGAATTACGAATCCAGAGAGATTTAAAATAACTTGTGGCAAATAGCCCCAACAAGACACAAGGAATGGCAAATCCAGTGGGGTTTAAAATAATATGTGTTGAATGACCCCAATGGAGAATCTAACACTTAGCTCATATAATACATAAGTAATTGCCGATTGCGAGAGGTTTAAAATAACTTGTGACGATTGTCCCCAACAAAGAATCTAGTAAATATCTCATATGACATCTAAGGAATTGTTGGTCGTGAGAGGTTTAGAATAACTTGTGACAATTGGCCCCAACAAAGAATCTGTTACTTATCTCACTTGACACTTAAGGAATTGCTGATTGCGAAAGGTTTATATTAACTTGTGGATATCGGTTTCAATGAAAAATCTAATACTTATTCATATGACACATAAGGAATTGCCAATCGCAAGAGGTTTAGAATAATGTGTGGTGATTCACCTTAATGGAGAATATAATAATTATCTTATATGACACACAAGGAATGGTCAATTGTGAGAGATTTAGAATAAAGTGCAGGGAATGGCTCCAATAGAAAATTTAGTACTTATCTCTTATGACACGCAAAAAATTACTAATACGATATAGAATCTAATACATATCTCACATAGCACTTAAGGAATTGCCAATTTAAGAGGTTTAGAATAACTTACGGTGGTTGGCTCCAATAGAAAATCTATTACTTAACCCACACGACACTTAAAGAATTATTGATCATGAGAGATTTGGATTAACTTGTGTTATATGTCTCAATGGAGAATCTAGTACTTATCTCATGTGATACATAAGGAATTGCTAATCGGAAGAGGTTTAGAATAATTTGTGGTGATTCATCCCAACGGAGAATCTAGTAATTACACTATATGACACACAAGGAATGGCCAATCGTGAGAGATTTAGAATAACTTGCGGTGAATGACCTTAATGGAGAATCTAGTACTTATTTCATATGACACACAAGAAGTTGCTGATACAACAAAGAATCTAGTACATATCTCACATAACACTTAATGAATTGTCGATTGTAAAAGGTTTAGAATATCTTATAGTGATTGGCCCCAACAGAGAGTCTATTACTTGTCTTACACAACACTTAAGGAATTATTGATCGTGAGAGGTTTAGATTAACTTGTGCTATATGACCTAGTGGAGAATCTAGTACTTATCTCATATGATAGACAAGGAATTGCCAATTGCAAAAGGTTTAGAATAACTTGTGGTAATTCGCTCTAATGGAGAATCTAATAATTATTTTATATGACACACAAGCAATAACCAATTGCAAGAAATTTAGAATAATTTGTAGTAGATGGCCCTAATGGAGAATTTAATACTTATCTCACATGACACACAAGGAATTGACAATACAACTCCTATTAACACGTTTATTAGTTCTTCCTCTATTTTTACCTACTAAAATAGTGGATATAAATTCACTAGATTCTCCTTTACGGATGTCTTCACTTAGAATCAAATTTCGAATCCCATTAAACATCAAGCTTGTTGACCTAAAGGAATTACCAACGATAGTTATAGTGGTATTCTAACTATCAAGTAGTGATGATGATAGAACGAAAGCATGTACTGCATCATCAAAGTCAATCTCAACTAAACTCAATTGACTAATGATCACACTGAATTAATTAAAATGATTAGCAATTGACGCACTTTCATTCTTGGATATGTCAATCAAGTGATACAATAGATATTACAACTATACTTGAGTCATTCAAACACTCATAATGTTTTCCAACTCTTAGTCACACTTAATAACTCACACAGTGTTTAACTCTACAATTTCTCATGAAATAATCTCTCAATCTTATAAGAAATTATACTAATCTTACCACAAAATTTAATTGGCTTCAACATTCTTGGATATCTTCGGGATGTAATTCACAAGCGGAAGCTCCTCTTTGATAATAATTACAAGGAACATCCACTTCTTATTTGTAGATAAGAATTGGATACAAAATATGAAACATTCTTCAACTAGAAAACCATTCAAAAGGAAATCTATTCAAAATGAGAAATCTACTTGAATTAAGAAAGTTTCATTTTTGGACTCAAACTCGAGACATATTTTTACTAGAATTGATGATCACTTGTGGTGAATGGCCCCATTGGAGAATCTAGTACTTATCTTATATGACACTCAAAGAATTGCCAATCGTGAGAAGTTTATAATAACTTATGGTGGCCCCAACAAAGAATATAATACTTATCTCATTTGACACTCTTCTTCAATTGTAAGCTCTAGAATACGAAACTCCACTCTTTCCTTTTCCAAGGAGACACTTTGAATATACTTTGTGCCTCTTTGCATGAAATTCTTCTAGCAAATTAGACAACATCCATGTTTTTTTATTTAACCCCATAAAACAAGGCATTGTCCCCATGCTGACCCACGTAGGTCTACATAGCTATCCATGTTCCATGAGAGGCGGCTAACTAATGTTTCGAAGGAACATTTGACTTGTAATCTTCTACATTCAAAGTGCTTATTCATCTCTGCAAGAAGAAAGACATAATTAGCACAAATTTTAAACTTATGTATTATATAATTATCATAATATATATAAATGATCATATCTAATGGAATTCACAGGAAATTTGTATGGGATCCCTTAGATCTAATGGTAAAGATGTTTAATGCATATCTAAGTCAATGGTTGTGTTAACCAGTGCCCCCCCCAAACACTAGTTAAAAATACCAATCAAGGAATAATTCCTTTTCTTTTACGCAGTAATTATGCATTGCACAAGACAACTACCAATGGGATCTTGCTCCGATTTCATTTGTAACAACCCAATCTTGTCTGCATGGACTAGGCCTTCAAAAGGAATACTCTACGTACTCACAAAATGTGGTGTCTATTTGGGGTAGGTGTTTACTTATGAATCACTCAATAGATCTCTCACTATTTGATATAAGACTATGAGATGGTATAATGCATATGCTTGTCTTCCCAAAAAAAAAAAAAAATCTAGATTGGGAAGAAGGTCTTTGAACATGGATTATTATCGTTTGTCTTACGTTTACGTACATAAAGTCATGTGGCCTTGTCAATAATAACCAGTTTATTCTTCCACAACATCAAGTAAGCATTCTTGCTTTCATCAATTTAAAACTGTATGTCTTCTTTGAGTCTTTCATTTGTACATTTCGTGGTCAATCCAAGAAAAGTAAAAAGAGAAGAAAGATGCAATGTGTCTTCGTTTTGCACTTTTATGCATGATTCTTTATTCAAAGGGAAAGGGAAAGGGAAAGTAGAAGAGAGAATATATTAAAAAACTTCAAAGTCCTTTTCTACTTTTTCATGTGGAAGCAAAGAGCTACTGCGTATCATATACCAAAGAATGACCTCATGATCACTGGGTGAAGCAAAGCATAACATTCGACCAAAAAAGAAGAAGGTAAAGCATAACATGGAATTGCTCTTTATCATCCCATGTTCATTGGATTAAAAGTAGACTTTCACATGAAAATAAGTATCGCATATTGATCAAATTAAGTCACTTGTGGATCAAGCGAATTTCTCTTATCGAGTCAAGCTTTTTGCCATCCCTTTTGTTTTTTTTTAAACATTGCTTTGTTTTAGAGTGGCTTGCTAGCTTGTATACTTCTAGAAGACGGTGACTTAATAATTTAAGGAATGGATTGTCATGATTTTAAATTAGTAGAGCCCAATTATTTATGGGTTTTAGTGGGTCTTAACTATACACACTTGCAACCCACCAAACAATGCCTCTTTATGTTTGGGCCAACAAAAGCAATTTGGGCTGTTACTAGGCCGAGCTTACAAATTCACTCATACCTTGTAGATTTCGGACAATAGTGACCATGCACATCGCATGGTGGATTGGTCTTATAGAAAAAAAAAACAATTGTAATCATAGATGGACAAAATACTTATAGTTGTAAGGCGACGAATCCACGCATCTTAAGCGGGTAAATACACTGAGAGCATATTGCTATACTATGATGTTCACAAACTAAAAAAGAAAATCGGATTCAGCATTCGTCTAACCAAACCAAAACATCATATTCAACTCGACTGTTTAAAATTAAGTCAAATTCAGATGAGATTTTGGTTAGAATATTTATCGAGATGATGAATTATACTTATGACTAAAACTTTTTTATTTCGTTTGTGCTGAGACTAGATGTTGAGCATTTTTTTTCTCCTATAAATTATTTGGTAAAGGCGGCAAAACTATTAATAGAGCTTGATGGAGTCACTCTTATGGTTGAACTGGAAATATTTGTTTTGACACTAGTGATGTTGTGGACTACTAACTCTTCAATCTCCAATTCAGTTTAGCAATGTTATCAATGTGGCCTTCATTTATTTGGTTACCCCACCATAAAATTGTGTGGATAAAAACCATATTTTTACTAAGGAAAATAATTGATTAAATAGCGCTATAGATACGAGACATATATAAACCAAAGAAATTTCGGTGTACTGCTCTTTTTGGATAATGTCTCCAACTTATTTGATAACAAGAATGCACATAAGAGCGTATACAATTTCATTTTATGAGTTAAAGTCAAGTGTCATCATATTTATGAACAATTAAAGTGACCAAATTAAGTTCATATGATTCTTTAGGGAAAAAATGTCACCTAGGGGCAAGGCGAGTCAGTGAGGCTCTAGAGGAGGAGACCACTGAGAGTGGAGCTGAGGTAGAGGTGTGTGGCTTAGTCGGAAGTGAGATCGGATCGGGGGAGGTAGAAAGAGAAGGGGTGGTGATAGTGGACATTGGCGATGGGGAGGAAAGAATTTTGTGGGCGTTTTGGTGGTGAAGAAGAGACAAAGATGAAGAGCAACGCGAGATGATGAACTAGAAGAAGAACATGGGTGACTAGAGACGAATTCACACTTAGGGCCTATTTGGTAACCAGCCAAATGGTGCATGATTCTATTATTTTATCTTTGGGAACCAAAAAAGAATATAAATTTGTTTGGTAAATTTTTTGTTTGCGGGAATAAATTTGGAATAGAATCAAGAAGTAAAAAAAAAGTTACTTTTTTATTTCCAAGAACAACTCTAAAATCAAACCCAATTCTTTTTTTCTCTCTTTTCTTCTCTTTCTTTTGAGATTAGGACACTAGGATTGCTACAACTTTCATACGGCGCTCATTTTGGTACCAAAACTTTTTTTTTGCTCACTTAAGTGCCACAAGTTTAAAAAAATGTTCACTTGAGTGTCACTCCGCCGAAAAAGCTGACGTGGCTCTGGAAAACAATATTTTAATATTTTAATTAATTTTTTTGATTTTTTTTTTTTTTTTTTAGAGCCAGCGAGGGCCACCATTGACCCTCGTCGGTTGCGGAACCCTCGCCTAATTTATGCGAGGGCCCCCTCGCCGTCGGCCACGAAGGCCTTAGGTGAGGCCGTTGCGGCCTCTCGGCGGCCGCCCGTGGGCTGTTGCGGCCTTGCTCAGGGCCTTTGCAGGCCAGATTTGGGTGAGGGCCGCTTGGCCTTTGCCGTAGCTGCTGTGGGTGAGGCCGTCGATGGCCTCGCCAGCCTCGCCTAAGGCCTTCGTGGCCAATAGGGAAGGGCCCTCGCCCAATCTAGGCGAGGGTTCGGCGGCTGGCGAGGGTCAACAGTGGCCCTCGCCGGCCCTAAAAAAATAATCAAAAAAAGCAAAAAAAATCAAAAAAATTAATTAAAATATTAAATATTATTTTCTGGTGCCACGTGAGCTTTTCCGGCGAGTAAATCGGAAGTGGCACTCAAGTGAACGTTTTTTCAAACTTGTGGCACTTAAATAAGCGAAAAAAAAGTTTTGGCACCAAAGTAAGCGCCGTACGAAAGTTGTGGCATTCCTAGTGTTCTAACCCATTTTCTTTTCTTTTTTTCCTTTTCGTCTTTATCTTCTTTATTTAGCAGGTCGCAGACCTTGGCCATGGTTGACGACCGACTCGACGAGGGCTAGTGACCTCACCAGAGTGTCATTAGCCTTGGCTAAGGCTCGGCTTCGGTAGGCCATCGCTAGGTTGGCCAAGCCTTAACCTCGGCCAGCCATGGCAAGGCTTGGGCCAACGAGGCTCAGTCTCACCAAGGACCGGCGACGCTTCGACAAGGTCACCAACCCTCGTCTAGTTGATCGTCGGCCATGGCTAAGGCTAGCGACTAGCTAAATGAAGAAGATGAAGAAGAAAAGGAAAAAAAAACAGAGGAGAAAATTGTACAAAATTCATTAAAAATAAAAAGAAATTTTAAGTCACAAAAGAATTTGAGAGTCATATCAAACGCATTTCTATTCTGGAAATAAATTTTTTTGATAGTTACCAAATACCTTCAAATATTCAGAAATTGTTATTATGAACAAAATAAAATAAAAAATTCATTTTTTAGCATAAATTAATTCTCATGAACATCATAGTTACCAAATAAATCCTTAACATGCACTGAAGAAACATCAAATCAATTGACAAGTGGCAATAAAATCATTCAAATTTGTGCCTAAGATAATTCACTGTATGATCTAACCCACCAAGCTCAGAAAATTGACAAATTACCCACTCCAATTATACCCAAACATGTCCTTATAACTAGCAAATCAAGCATACATTGTCACCTTATCATGGGTAATCAAAGCCACACTCAAATGAAAATTAAACTAGCACACCTCATGATTAAAATAGCTAAGTTAGCAAAATCTAAAATAAAATCAAAACATTAAGGGTTGAAATTCGTGATTATATACTAAGTAATGGACTTGAAGCATATCTTCTGTGTATATGGACTTGCATGCTTAAGATGAGAACGGATTAAAGTCAAATGAAGATCATAAATGCTTTTGCAGCGAGTAAATGTTTAATTTCAGCAAATTCAAGCATGACAACATGACTGTCTCCCTCCAAAACTAACATGGATTCCTCATCTCAACTCATATGATCAAGATAACACATAGACAAGTCTTGAAGACTATTGCCTGAACAACCATGACTACATCGTGTTATGAGTATACAAAGTATTCATAACCTGGAAACCAATATATATTTGTACATTTACAATAAGAACAACAATGAATCTAGTAAATTTGAGCCATGTATAGTAAGAATACACATCTTCAGTGAGCCTAAAATGCCCCGGGGGGGGGTTGTGTGCAAATTCAGCAACTAGCACATCTTGAAATGATCATTATGCAAGCTAATGGTGACAACTTGATAAACCATCATGTACTTGCACATACATCGCAAGCATGACATAAACAATACTCCAACGTGTCCATCACATGTGAAGTGGAGTCCCAATAGAGCTCAAAGCAGAGTAGTAGTTAATATGCAAAAAAAAAAACTACAGCTCCAACATATGCACAATTTACAGTTATAGAGGATTTCTCCACATAACACCTTGATGATTATGATATGTGCACACTTTGAACACCTCAACCTTGAAATAAATCTAGAGGCTCTCTGTTTTGATAACAATTCAGCGACGTTCTCAAAACAGTATTTAATTCACTAAGAACAAAGTTAAAACGGAAACACCAAGGTAAGGAGAACTTTGAACCATCCAAAGGATGAAGCATCGATTCACAATATATGATCAGTACATTGATTAACAACGTACAAATCACTCCCATGCAATCTCAAATTGATCAGTGAATACATCGTTGTCATCTCTGATACAAAATGTCGAACGGGCAGTGATCATGAAGGGTGAGGTGTTATACATCCAGGAATTCCCATCAATTGGCGAGGAATAATACAGCATGAGAAACCCGGCTAAAATTTACCAGAGAGGAATCGATGAACCTGAGACCAAGTAATAGTTGACAATTGGGATAACAATTTGAAGGTTTTCGGCAAAAGGCAGTATGGAACAACTGTACAATTGAGTCTTGACGAATCGACCTTATCCTTCCTTGGGGAGATCGGAATGGTTACCTTGCTAATAAATGAAAGACACTGATAACCATGAAGAATCTCATGAAGACGAAGCTAGGCGATGGATTTCTCGATCTGTGCGTGTATTCTTGCTTCGCTCGGTTCCTCGGGCTCTCACGCGCACACCAAGCTTCAAAGATTGTGTTGTGGTTGTCATTGTGAATTCTCCTGCAGAGTGTGAAACCGTGAGCTTAAAAGGAACCTCCAAATGCGTTGGACGAGAGAGAGGGAGTCGGAAAGAAGTTCGATCAGCGATGATGAGCATCGTTGCTCCGCTCCGTTACGGTGGAGGCGGTGGTGGCTGGCGAGGGAGATCTGACGGTGGCCGTAACTGATCGGAGACGGTGGACGATCGATTGACGGTGATGGAGCTGAAAGGAAGAGGCAATAGCTCCGGTGAATCGACCGCCGAGAGAGACGTCTTCTGCGAATGGAATGAGCTGGACTTTTGTCTTTTAAAGCACCGTTGAATGGGATTGAAACTTTTTATATGATTATTGTTTTTATTCACTCATCATTTTTATGCTTGTTCAATGTAATAGCAAAACAAATTCAGGTGTTAATACAAGTTACTTGATCGGGAATAAAAGTAGTATGTCACCAAATAAAAGTGAGTATTAATTTTATATAATAGTTAGTAAATTTAAAGCGTTGGTAAGAAAGCTAAACACAAATTGGTAATGGATAAGCAAAGTTATTAATATAAGAAAACAAATGAGCATCTAAAATCAACTTAAAAAAAAATTAGTAGCAAAAAACTACCGAGTATCTTCATTGTAGAAAAATGGTTGGAAATGTGTGTAAATGATGTATAAATCAGATCATACATCTCGTCGAAAGCTGAGAGGTGATGTTTCCCTACCTTCGCCATGCCCAGACTCTGTACAGTTGCTTCCGTCTTCCTTCGAAAGCTGAGAATACTGATCATGGGTGAACAATATAAAAACCTAGCCGCTGTTCCAAACGCCATCCCACTCTGTCTCTCTCAACATTGAAGCTCTTTAATTTTTGTTAAGTTATCTCACAATTCAACTTCAATTCCCTTGACCACAATGAGCTTAGGAAACACAAACATGGAAAGAAGATCCATGTTAATTGACAGTAACTCCAGCGAAATGCACCGTCATAATATGCTCGCACGTGTGAATCCCATCTTCCATGGAGTTTCATGGTAAAATCACCATGCTGAGTTTCAGAAAGAGAGATTTAGTTTTAGCATTGACTACATCTTGCGGATAGAGGAACTAATATCTCAGTGTAGCACATGTACTAATCGAAGATGACAATTACAATGGTAGAACCTACACGTATTCCACCTAGATTTCATCAAATGCATTGGTCCAGATTCATTTTTATGCGTTCTGGGCCTTTAAATTCTGATAGTCCAACACTTAACGAGTTGGAGCCCATAATGGGCTATGTGTAAAGGTTGGGTTGAGGATACTCCATAAATGTTGAAACTTTGCCACAATATAGCCAGTTTGCCCCCTAGAGCAACGGCCATTGATTATTTGTTTAATTGATTTAATCTCTTATTCGAGAGGATTCATAACATACTACAATGGTCAATATTGTATACCTACTTTCGATTTCCTCATCAATATCAAGTCCAAGTCATGTCCCATGTTAACATCCCCATACCTTCGTGCTATTTCCTCATTAATCTAATGACATCAATACTAACTGTTGAAGGGTGGATTAGAGTGCAAGATGAGTAGTTTGTAAAGGTCGGGCGATGGAGAATATAAATCACGAAATTTGTCAAAATACTTTTCCTTAGAGCTATCACCCTTGGTTGCAGGTTAAGTCGATTTACTTTATCAATTGAGAGAATTAATAGCCTACTATAATAATTATTATTCCCACAAGATCAAATTGCAGCCAATCCCTTGTTGATATCTCATACCTTTTTCTTTTCTTTTTTTAATTTCCTCAATAATTCTAATTACGACAATGCTAAAACTAACCGTTCTCGCTTTCCTCAATCTAGAAACCGCGCTGTCCGCTTTGTACCTGACATTTGTACGTTTCACGGTCTCTACAAGAAAAGCAAAAGGAGAGAAGAGATGAAATATGTCTTCGTTTTGCTCTTTTACGCATGGTTATTTACATCATTTTTGGCCTTTGCCTTCCAGAAAAAAGAAGGACAAATAACAAGAGAGATATGATATCTCCTCCTAATATATTTGAACCAGATGTCCCATCCTGTTAACTCTAAATGAAGAAGATTTGCCACTTGTGTTGATGATATGATTTAATATTAATAGTGCACTTATTTTACGAAAAATGAGTAATTTGAAAAATATTTTACAAAAAACAATTGTTAATATTGTTTAGAAAAATTTAGTCAACAGAAAAATATTTTCATCATAGATTACAATATACACCTAATTATTTTTATTTGCGATGAAGAATTTTTTCATTTATTTATTTTTCTAAACGATATAAGCAATTATTTTAAAAAAACATGTTTTATAAATCATTAATTTTTCGCGAAACGAACCCATGCTAAAATCACTTCAAAGTTCTTCTCAACATTCTTGGGGTGGAAGCAAAGGGCCAACGTACATACTAAAGAACGACCTCATGATCACCGGCAGAAAAGATGAAGAAAATCTCATTCGCGGATTCCGCGATATACTTCATTTTGAGCACACAAGCATTGAGACTCCTTGCTCGAACGCTTTGCTTGCTACGGGCAGAAGTAAAACAGAGGGATCAAAAAGACGGACGCATGTTGGTCAACCGCGAGGTCGATACGGTCAAACGTCCGCATAGACTCGGTTCACGGGATCAATAAATAATGCAACATCAGTTCTCAGTCAACGTGTGAGGCTGCTTAAGTTATGGAGGTTCCATTTTTGCTTTTTTTTCTTTCTTTTTTTATGATTTCTAAACTTCTGTAAGCAACAAAAGACGATCGTGGCATGCACATGAATAATCCTCCCATGGGGGCCGATGATAACTATCGAGTGTTCCAAATATTTTAGCAGGAGGAGAATATGAGATTGCTTTAGTAAAGTTTTCTCGTTTGCTTACCGAATGAAAAAGAACGGCGTGTGATATTGACGAGCGGGGGAGTACAATGAGCGATGATCAACCCAGGCGATGAAATCAACGTAATGAAGCGTGTATATGTTAAACTTCATTCGCTCAACAACTTAGCAGGCAAATCCTGGCACTTTGCACTGAACTTAAACTCCTAACCCTCGGGCTCGACACGGAGGCCCTTGAGGATGATGCCTGATTTGAAAATCTGGCATGTCTCGTGGAGGTAAAAATATATCTCGCCCATGTTCTTCGGGTCTGTCGCGAACTTGCCGATCCGGAGCTTGACCTATTTCCCCTTCGGCTTCTTCGCAAGACTCTCCGTGCTTGTCAATTTGCTTCCGTCGGGTAGATGGAGCTCGAGGTTCACGGGAAGCGGCCACGAGCTGCTGCTTCTCCTGAGCTTAAATGCACTAGGCACAAGCACGTCTAAGACTAAAGCCATTCCGATTCCTCTACAGCCCAATCAAAACCCAAACTCAAAAAACCTTCTTAAGCCCAAAATCCATCATGTATAATTAAGCCCGAAGTTCATTAAACTCAAACTAAGCCCAGTTACTCCAATCTATTCCAGCGCTATTATGACTGAAGCTAGGCCCAAAGTCAACAAGCTAATTTTAACCCCACGTCTACCAAACACCGAACACGTTGTAGCTCACTTAAACCCATGATTAGCCCAAACCTAATTAAATCAATTAAAGCCCATTTAGATATCCCTCCCACGCCCTTTTCTTGTTCTCAAACACCAAACTCCCATGTTGATTTTTCCCCCTCTTTCGACGTCAATTCTTACAACACCACTTCCCTTTCTCTAAACGTTCAAACTGCAGCATCCATTTCCAGCGTTTTTCACGGAGCTTGCTCGGAGCAAAATCTCTAGAAGAACACACTCTGATATGGCAAGAAGTTTCATTCATCTCTATTAACCTTCACATCTTAGTTATTCGAGCTTGTAATATAGTTGGCGTTTCAATTTCCATTTCGAATTTCCTTGCTGTCTATTTGCAAATTCCTTTACTCAGCTTGTGCTGCACGGAGATGAGAAGCGGTGCTTTCTTAAGCTCATACATACGATTTTCAATCCAAATTTCGGTTTCTCGTGGCCTCATTGTGCATTCCGATACGTGATTTAATCATGATTGAGCAACTAATTGAGCCTGAAATTTCAATTTGGATGTCTGGTTATTAGTAGTCGTTGTTCGGTTTACTTTTCATAAAGAAGATATCTTTTCGATTATTCATCATGCTTGGTCTAGTATTTGGCTTTTGAAAACTTTTGCCAATAAGATCGTTGCTCTAACACAACCTATAATTACAATATGGAATCGTAACATCCCTCCCTCCGCTTCTATTTTCTTTTGAACATGATTTGAGGGTCTTGGTGCCTTAATCTCAAATCAAATATCACAGATTTTAGATACTTTCACAAACCGGCCTTGGCTTGATGTCTTTAGGGTTTTGATGGCTTAAATTGGGCAAAATTTCACATTCTTAGAAAAGTTTTAGCCTATGAGAAATTACAATCCCACATACCTTTGCCGTGATTCATGTTCGATGAGCCTCCCAATCCTTGTGGAGAGGAGGAGATAAGCATTTGAGGAGCATTGCTGGTTCTGGATTTTGCATCCATCATTTTAGATAAAATAAAAAATCCAAATTAATTTAAGGGTGCGTTTGTTTCGCGGAAATCGTACCATTTTTGGAAAATGTTTTCTAGGAGATAGTTTTCTTGTGTTTGATGATATATGACTGAAAATGTTTTCAGGCGTTTGGATCGCATTTGAAAAATGATTGAATAACATTTAAATTAACAAAAATGGAAGGACCTAAAGACCTTATAAAGAGGGAAAGTGTTTTCCCCTTCCCATGTATAGGAATTCATTTTCCTAAAAAAATACATAATATTTATGTTGATTGGAATGTATTTTCCATTGACCAAATCGTTTTTGGAAAAACAAATAACGGAAAATTCGGAAAATACTTTCCAGGAAACTACTTTCATTAAAATAAACACACCCTAAATTTGATTTGAATATCAATTCAATTTATGTGATTGATTGATTGCGATTGATAAACTAATGAAGTAGAACTTATGGTCTTGTCTCATGTCATGGATGAGAAAATCTAGATAGTCCATTTTTGTTTAATTTTATACGGAGAGACGGTCTGTACAATGATGAAAGAATGTATATTCCCAAGACTCACTAGTTTAGCTTGGACATGTTGTCATTGACAAATGTATGTGGTCATGCACAGTTAATTAGGATTGGGAAATTCCAATGTCTACAATTCTAGCATTTTTTTTTTCCTTACTGATTTCTTATTGTTGTCATCATAAAAATGTTATGAACGTGAACAGACCAAATATCATGACATAAACTTCTTGAGTGATATTTTCACAGGAAAAATCAGATTTATTTTTCTCTTTTACAAAATTAAACACGATCTCAATTGGAAAAAAGTAGGACAGTTTCGATATATTATCATATTGTCATATTAATTATGAGTAGGGGCAATTAATTCAAGATCTTGAATTTGAATATTAACTTATGATCCCTGGCTCCAAAAAAATCAAAATGGGAAATCGAATCAGTCAATTCAGAAATCAAGCATAGCCGGTTCCTAAATTGATTAGCTCTACACCAGGTCCTGATAGAACTAGGAATTGACCACATCTTCTCTTTTTTCTTTTGTATAATCTTTAAATTAATTATTGAACATAAAAAATACAACTATTAAATAAAAATGCTAGCTTTAGTCATGTGGTTATGTAAATCTTTCTTCAGATCGTAGGGCATGATTCAAATCTTTACAAGTGTAAGAATTTTATTTTATTATTTCATACCACATTATATTGAAGTGCAAAACCCGTTGATTATAAGAAGTCATTCATTTTTTGCGAAGGGATTTAGAGAACTTATCCAGTAAAGATTCAAGGCATAGCTAAAACGTAAAGCCAACTAGAGAGAACTTCAAAATCCATGTCTTCTAACCTTGTTAATCTAGCAATGAACCAATGGTGAGAGAATTTTTTGCTAGTTGCTTTTGATTATTTGATTGATGATCTCATCGTGATGAAGGAGGAAGTGACCAAAGAGGGAATGGGAGAGATTTCACAGACGAATTGGGTCTCTGGAGACTCGTCGCCAGCCATTGTGCCGAAGGAGGGAGTTACCGAAGAGGGATCAGGAGGGCCGCCACCAGCGAAGAGGGACTATGTCGACCCACCTCCGGTTCCGCTCTTCGACTCACAAGAGCTAAGGACATAGTCGTTCTACAGGGCTGTGATCGCCGAGTTCGTTGCCGCGCTGCTCTATCTCTACGTCACAATAGCCACTGTCATCGGCCATAAGGCAATGACAGACTCGATGAAGTACACTGACCCATGCAGCGGGGTCGAGCTCCTCAAAATCGCTTGGTCTTTTGGCGGCATAATCTTTGTTTTGGTTAATCGCACAACCAGCATATCTGGTGAGCACCCTTTCAAGCATGGTGCTCATGAAAGCTATAATTGAACTTCCGATAGTCAAAAATCACGGCCAAAATCGAAGATCCGATCATTGAAATAAGGCCTGAACATATTACGAACCGTGGAACAGGTGGCCACATCAATTCGGCGGTGACGTTCGGGTTCTTCCTGGTGAAGAGGGTCTCGTTGCCGCGAGCCATTGCATAAATAGCGGCCCAAACTCAACAAGCTAATTTTAAGCCCACGTCTACCAAAAACCAAATGACCAGCCCAAACCTAATTCGACCAACTAAGCCCATTTAGATATCCCTCCCACGCCCTTTTTTTTTTTTTTTCAAACACCAAAACTCCTAACGCCTTCGTTCTCAGATTACTTGATAACCACTCGCTTTCTCGTCAAATCATTCCCAGAACCGACCAAAACTAGATCCCTCAGACTATACGCAGGCAAAACAAATAGAATCAATAGTTCTCGACTTAGAGATGCTGTATTCTTTAATTAGAAGCCGGGGGGTCGACACCTCCTTTTGCTTGGGGCCTTCTTCCCCATCCAAACAACCTTCCTTCCCCAAATCATTCAAAGCTGACATGCTCCCGTTTTTCCTTTTCCTTATCTCTTCCCCATTAAGTGTTGGCCATTTGCAATTTCATAGCCAAATCGCACTTCTTGAAGCTTGAGCACCTTGAAACCGAACGGTCAGCACTGTGAGCCTCCATTCCCTGGCGCGCGCGTGTTGCGCAGACTATCGAACGGTTCCTTTCGGAGGCATCCGTGGGATTTAGGCCGCGAAATCCTCTGGCAAAGGCTTTGTCTTGGGTCTGCCCGTGATCTTCTCGGAGCCGACAACGAAGAAAGGGCGAGACGGGCAAGATGGCGGCTCCAGAAGTTGGAACTTCACCGCTCAGTGCCGGGAGGAGCATCGTAGCTTCATCACCAAGCGAGCTGCTCCAAGCAAGGAAGATGAAGGATGAGTCCCGTACTGTGGGTCGCCAAGATTTTGCGGAAAAACTCGTGTCGCAGTTGATCGATGGAAGAGACCACTGTGCCAACCTGAGAGTGATTTCGGTGGTCGGCGAGGGAGCCATTGGCAAAACAGCTTTAGTGAGGAGTGTCTGCAACCGAGCAGACGTTAAGAATCATTTCGACCGCTGTGCTTGGGTCCGGGTTGGACTGGAGCCTAACCTGGTTCGTCTCATGGTCGACTTGCTCAAGCAGCTGAGGGTCCCGAAATTGCAAAACGTGGATCTTATGGACAATAAAAAGCTGTCCGAAATGCTCCTACAAGTCCTGATGGAGCGCGGTTATCTGATGGTGCTGGATGACTTGTGCCATCTCCATGTCATGGATAAGCTCATAATAAAGGTGCTTGCAGACTCGAGGAACGGGAGCGGAGTAATCATCACGACTCATAATTAAGGTGCTTGTAGTTTTTTCGTTAGATGTTGTGAAGAGATCTTTTTGAGTATGTTGGTTATCAGAAAGAAGGCGAAAATGAGGTGCTGCTTCTTGTCTTTCATTCCTCAATTCCATCTATCAGAAAACAAATGATCTGTTGCAGTTTGTAGAGTTCGCTGATCGCCACCCATTAGGTAGTGATTCTAGTGCGAGTATCTGTTGTTGTAGGCCTTTCTTTTATTGGGAAATAATTCCATTTTGGATTATTTCTCCTGGACTGCTTATATATTAACGTCTAAGAACAATACTAAATCATGCTAGACACGATGGAAGAACATTAAAACTTAAAGGTATGCTGCAGGTTCTAAACCCGGTCTTGACCCTTCTGAATGACATTCAATTGCTCAATGTGAAAATTTATCTATTTTTCAGCTTCAGCTTATGGGATGGTCTGTAAATTGCTCTAATTCCCCTGAGATACTATGAAGAACTGAGAGCAAATTGCCACTTATGTTACAACTTACAAGCTTCTATCTGGTTAAGGTCAACTGCTACTTGACCATGGACTGTTCCTTTGAAGTCTTCTCCAAGACTGGGAACTTCTACAGCCACTGTAAGAAGGTCGCCATGTCATTTCACCTTTCTTTGGCTGCACAAGCTTATTTAATCCCCCATCAATCCACTTTATGAGGGTTGGGTGAATATCTTGAGTTGATGGACTTACGGTTGTATGCTTAAGCTTCATCTCTTTTGCCTTACATTCTAAAGGAGAGAACAGAGAAGTTCTGTATGAGTGGTTTAATGGAACTTAAAAGAATAGTTCACTAAGAGGGAAAGTAAGAAAATATTCTCTTTTCTCCAAGACATTATGCTTGGTGAAATTTTTTGAATTCCATTAAATCTCTGTGAATATTCCCTTAAGCAGGATAGGGACTAAATTCCTTCCATATTCATCTGTCTTCTTATACTCCTTTTAAGTACATGGCTGTTGTTTATGTAGGGTTGCGTTAGATAGGGTGTATGAGAAACTTTTGGTGATTTGTCAAGCAAAAGTACTAGGACTTATTGAGAATTTTCCTGTCATTGAGATGGAAAAATCATGGGTCATGGGTGAATAATGCAAAGATTGGGATGGTGAATTGTGTGGTGAGGCATGTGGCATCTTGGGATTTGTAGCATCCGGTTATTCATGAGCATGAACAAGGTAAAAAGCTAGCAGAAGAGGACATTGGGTTTGGGAGATTGGGGCTGGTGGCAGGGAATAAGATTGGATCACAACAAAGATGGTGATGATGGGCCAGAATTATACTTGTTCAGAAATTACTTGTAATGCAGTATTGACAAGATTTGACAAGTTCACTTACAGATGTTGTAATGTGCAAGCGCAATAAATTGCTATTGTGTGGCGAGGCATGGTTTGAAGGAGCAACCATTGCAAATATTGCAATTTTAAGTATTTGAGGTCATCATTATGTGAGGAGGTGACAGTATGGAATACTTCCATAGGATATATCCTTGAGAATGATAAATGGTTGAGGACTTTCGTTTTATTCCATGTCTAGTGCATTTAGTCTGAATGTTTGGTCTTTCTCTTTGTCCCTGGAAACTTTCAGATTATCCTTTTTGCGAAGCTTCTGCTTGGCACTAAGTCATTCTTTCTTGAAAATTTTGATCAATGCTTGAGCTGCACATTAACGAATATCCTGACTACATCTGAGAAGGTTTTTGTTGGGAATTGATGTTAGAAGCTGGTTATTACAGCTCACTGTTATTGCTTTAATGGTGTAATTTACTTTGTATACTGTAAAGGGAAAATTTTTATCGTGTTAAACGATAAAAGTCTATATATACATTAAGTAATCAGCAACAAAATAAGCCTTAAAGTCCTAAAGACTGCTTTACCCTTTTATAGCTCTAACAGACCACTTTACCTTTTTATACCTCAATTGGACCACTTTACCCTTTTTTGCCTTGCATATATCATGATTCTTTGGAATGGCTGTTTGTTGGACTCTCTTTGTCGATCAACTTTCTGATCTTGTCTTGCCCATTATAGATCATTTTTTGCACATATCTTGGTTCATCTTTGCCTACTCAACTAGATATTACCATGATATCTCTGTCTTTGGCTTATAATACTCTCAAACAAAGCATTGTTCCCTACTTAGTTGGTTCTTTCTTTTGAATTTTCTTTTCCCTTATTGTTGCGGATAGAACCGATTGCAAGTGGAAATCTGCCTCCTGGTTTTGATCCGAGTACTTGCTGCAGTGTGTCAGTCTTTGTCTAGCCTTTCTTTCATACTTTTGTTTCCATTTCACTGTTTCAATCGCCTGTTTATTGGTTTTCATATTTCTTTGGTTGCCTCAAATTGAGTAGCTATGTAAGGCTCAGATTTGTGCAGTGGATAATTGCTCATATATGCTCATTGAGTTGGAAATCTTTTGACAGTAACACTTCTGCTCGAAGATGCACTGAAATATTTCTTATGGGTTTTCTCTCATCTTTGTTTGAATATAGCTTAGGACGCTAGGAGTTTGTTTTTTGTTTTCAAATTCTCAAGTTAGAAACTTATTGTTCTTGGTATTCATTGCATAATGTGGGCGACATTCATACCCAGGTGACAGAACGACTTCTTCAAGAAGTTTTTGCTAGTACAGGTTCCGTTGAGGGCTGTAAGCTTATTAGAAAGGAGAAGGTATAGGTTTTGTTTTGAAAGATATAATTTCTGTATTGGGTTTTGATGAATTGCCAAAGCACCTGGAAAATCTAAACAGAAATGATGGAATCTGTTGCTTCGATTGCTTGGACGTAGTCTATTGCTAACAATTCTGTTTTCCCTGCTTTGCACAGTCGTCCTATGGGTTTATTCACTACGTTGATCAAAGATCTGCTGCTCTTGCAATTCTTTCTCTGAATGGAAGGCATCTGTGAGTAGAAACTATACTGGATTTTTAGTTACCAATGTTGCAATTTCAACTTGTGTATTCATACCATTGGATCACTCTCTTTTTGTTGAGCTTGTCCCATTCCACGGCTTGCAGGTTTGGGCAACCCATCAAAGTTGCGCATATGCCAGTGGTCAGAGAGAGGACACTTCAGGTTTGCTCTGGTTCTTGTTCTACAATAGAATATTATTACATGCTCATGGTGCTATAATACATATTTTCATCGATGCTTCATATAACTACATTTTGGATGTGTAGGCCATTACAACATTTTTGTTGGTGACCTCAGTGCTGAGGTGACAGATGCCATGTTGTTTGGATGCTTTTCTGTTAATCCCAGCTGTTTGTAAGTTTTATGTCTCCTTATCTTGATTTTCTTCTGAAAGTGCAAACTTTCTATTAAAAGAGACATTATGATAGCATTATGCATTCTCATCAGTCAAGTTCAAATAAATGTGGTATTGAATTCGACCTTTGTGCTAAAACACAGACATGCACGGGTTATGTGGGATCAGAAGACTGGACGTTCAAGAGGGCTCGGCTTTGTTTCTTTCAGGAACCAGCAGGTGCTTTATTGCATTCTCCTGAACCTATTGTCATTTCCTACATCTATGCATTCTACATCCATTATACCCATACATATTCTGTTGTTCTGAATCTTCGGTATTAAGATTGTCTGTTAATTTGCGGTGGTTCTGTTTGTGTTCAGGATGCCCAGAGTGCAATAAATGATTTAACTGGTAAGTGTTCTGCCTTCTGGACAAAACTATTTTTCTCACTCTTACATGTGTTATGGTTGTCCATGTTAAGGAGATTGCGTTTTTTATCTTGGATATTAGAATAGTGAAACGGATGAACTATTAATACTGAAGTTCATATTTTCTTAAACAGACTTTTGCAACTTCCAGACATCCTTCTTATCTTTTGTCTATGGTAATTAGTTCATAGATGGGAAGCTTGTTCTTGGATCATAATCATGCTGTTTCCCTCAGATATTTAGATTGGCTTGATGTCTTGGGTAAGATATTAGGGGAGGTCCTCAATTTTGAGCCATTTTTCATTTTTAAATATACGCGGTGGTCCACTCATTGTTGTCACAATGGCAAAAAGAATTTGACAAATAGGTGGTGCCTTTTTGTTTGCTGTTTTATGAGCACATTAATTACTGTAGATATGGATAATGAATCATATATAATAGGCCCTGTGGGTTGATTAAAGATCACTTTCTGTTAGAAATTTGGACATGGTAAGAAGAAGTCGGCCACAATTGAATTATTTTGGATAGGATAGTGGTAGTTCAGCGGTAATAACATGATGACTAGTTCTTTTTACTGTCTCCATGTAAAGTTATTCTTGCTTTATATTTCAGGGAAATGGCTTGGCAGTAGACAGATATGTCGCAATTGGGCAACAAAGGGTGCTGGTGGCATTGAAGATAAGCAGAGCTCTGATGCCAAAAGTGTGGTGGAGCTAACCAATGGCTCATCAGGTTAGCCATTTTTTTGAAACAGAATTTTCTTGGATTTATCTTGGTTGATATGTGATGCTCGTTGAACGGGCATTTTAAGTTTTACTGCCCAAGTCACTGTATTATCAAATGTTATAGGCATTTTCTTTCTCATGATTGAATCATGTATCATCTACTCTATTTTTTTCATTGCAGAGGAAGGCAAGGAGGCTACAAACGGTGATGCTCTGGAAAATAATCCTCAGTATACAACTGTTTATGTAGGAAATTTAGCTTCAGAGGCAAGACCGATCTCTCCTTTTTTCTACTATCTTTTAGTGTTGTTGTCCATATGGTAGATTTTTGAGTAATTTGGGGGCAAATCAAAGTGACTTTTCCAGATTATCTGTAGGGAAAACTAGTATTTTCATCATTATCTGGGGGTAATGTAAACTTTGAATTGTGTGTTTTTGTAACTACACTTGACATCTTCATATTGACATTAGTAGATTGGCCATCTGGGCTTTATTCTTTTTGTGACCAGTACTAAAATTATATCAAAAGAAACTGTAAAAATTTTATTAGGAAAGTTTAAATACACATCAACCATCTGTGTATTTTTGCAACCACCATCATGCGCTTCTTTAGTTATAACTAGTCAAGAAGCCCGTGCTATGCATGGGTCTTTTTTTGTCATCAGATAACTTAAACTTCAAGCAAGTGTTTGAATTGTATTCTTTTCCTCTTCATTAGTTAATTTGATGCTAACTTTTACAATAACTAAATGTGGATGTATGATTACACTCTGAGTGCAAACATTATGAGGAGACAAAATCTCACAAAAAGTTTAGATAGTTTCAGTTTACAAAATTCAACATTGATTAGAAGACAGATTAGAGTTAGAGGTGAAAAAAATGCTTTAATTAATTTCAATTGAAATTGCATATAATTGGATTGGTGATTGCACATGAATCAAATAGTTCTTGGAGAATTACAAGAAAAGAAATTTCTTTTAAATTGTAACTCCATCTACCCTATTTATCTCGTTCTGCAAATCTAAACTCAATTTGCTTACATATATGGAAAAATTATGTAGTAAACCAAATGATATCAGAGATTATATGGATTGATTTTTTCTTCCAAATTTTCAATTTTCAGTGTCTGAGATTTGACTTCTGTTTAATCTTGACCACTTCGAATTCCTAAAACTAAATAAATACAAACATTTCAGATCTTTTGAAGTCATTAAATTTTTGTTTGATAGTTTCTTAAAATTAACATTCTTTTTTAAATTTATGCGAAAGAGGCTTCTCTTACTTTGATAATTTCATTAAATTTTTTGTTTGGTAGCTTCTTAAAATTAACATTATTTTTAAATTTATGCAAAAGAGGCTTCTCTTACTTTGATAATTTCATATTTTCTTAATTAGTGTTTTTAGTTTTTGAAAAAAAAATAAAAGAAAGAATGATATGAATAAAAAATGAATACTTCATTTAGTGAAACATGTTTTCTGGATTTGTTTAGTTAGTGGGACATATGTCACTCAGAGAGAACTGCATGTCAACACTGACAGTCCCCTTGCTTTTGCACCAAGATACATATATAGTATTAGATTAACCATAAGTAACGCAACCACGTTGAGTGGGTCTATACCGAAATAATTTTTGGAGACTAATTTATTCTTTTATGTTTTTTTATCATAAGCTATTTGAGGAGTATTTATTGGAGAGAATTTATATTATTCTTACTTGGAGCCGTATTTATAGGAGAGAATTTCACGAAGTGGGTGTGTGAGGAGTAGGTCAATGAGTCGAGAGGAAGAGGTAGTGAGCTTATTGTACCAAAGTTAAACATACTTATGCGGAAAATGGCTCTGACACTTGCAAGTTTAAATTTGGCCTTTCAAGTAATTAAAATGACACTAGTAAGTATGCAGATTTTTTGGTGATGGCCATTTAACAGAGACTGTGTAGGTCATGGAGTAGGAGGTAGTTTTGTGAACTGCGTCTTGTAAAAGTGTTATTTCTTTTGAAATGATAGGGTGCGTCTTACCCCATTGAGCATGATACCATATGTAGATTTCCCTTATGTCTGTCGCTCAAGTTTAGTTCTCTATACCACCTTGGAAAGGTTGTTTATAACTTAGCAAAATTTATGCTATAATTGAATCGTTGTAAATGTGTGCATGCCTGCGAGACTGCATAGGCTCATTTTCAGAAGTTATTTGTCTCCAATTTTTTGGGGGAAATTCTGAGTCATTTTAATTTACAGGTCACTCAACTTGAACTCCATCGCCATTTTCATGCTCTTGGTGCTGGAGTGATAGAGGAGGTCCGGGTCCAAAGAGATAAAGGATTTGGTTTCGTGAGATATAGCACTCATGCAGAAGTGGCATTGGCCATTCAAATGGGAAATACTCAGTCACTTCTATGTGGAAGACAAATTAAGGTGTGTTCTTGGGCTTGTTACTAATGCCCTTCATTTCTCTATCTTTTTTGTTTGACATAGTGCTGATGGTTTGAAAAGTGATCCGTTCCATAGAAAATATAGTGGGAGATAATTAATTCTGCAGTTATACTGATATAAGTTGAACTTACCGCACTTCTTTCCTTTTCCTGATCGTAAGCCTGACCACCTCCCATAGTTAACCTTTGGTCAAAGACCTCATTTTTGTTTACACTGAGATTTAAATCCAAGTGGTCTTTGAGTTTTGTGCACATGTGACTGCACTAAACCCTTTTGGATGAGCTTAGTGCTCTTTGACTTGGGACAGTTGGAGTTAAACTCAATCTGTTAATGCTGTAGCTATAACTTCATTGGCATGTTGTGCCACCGCATGTTCGGCCGTACCTCTTATGCTCTAAAATGATAAGCAAAGGTGGCATGTGTGTTGGTTATAAGACATGGTTCTCTGGCATTACAAGTGAATTGTTCTATTTCTTCAATAGTTTAAATGGGCTTTTCATGGCATAGAGTTTAAGATATAACTGCTGTCCGCATGTTGGCAGTCGTAAAAATAGATCGGGGGCTCTGGCATGTGAAAACGATAGTTAATACAGGATTTTGTCCCCCTGGTGTTTTTGATTGAACCAAAGCCAACTTCTGAGTTGTTTGTGCTTGCAGTGCTCCTGGGGTAGCAAGCCTACTCCCCTTGGAACAAGCTCCAATCCCTTTCCTCCACCTGCTGCAGCAGCACCATTACTAGGCCTTTCTACTGCCGAACTATTAGCCTACGAGTGACAATTAGCAATGACCAAGATGGGCAGCATGCATCCTCTCATGCAAGGACAGCATCCTCTCAAGCAGGCAGCGATGGGTATGGGAGTTGCTGGCGGAAGTAAGGCAATAAATGATGGTGGGATTCAAAATGTTGCAGCCGCCCAGCAGCTCATGTATTATCAGTAACATGCCTGGTTTTTGGCTTACTCAAGTCAATCACATTTGGAAAAACTGCGGCACATCAACACTATAAGCCTATGCGATATCATTCTAGGTGGAGTAGCAAGATTCACACACCATATCGCACAGTTCACTTGCTTTAACTGCATGAAGTGGATCGGGGTTGCCGTGTTGCGGTGACACTGACACTCTAGAACATGAGATGATTGAGGATTGGTTTTCAAAGCATTGGGGTGGTGGAACAAAAAGTTCCTCCAAGCTCGACTCAATGAGATTCAGGCAAAGAAATCTACAGGGATTTGACATAACTTTATGTGAAGTGAGAGATGAATCTTATTTTTTTGGAAGAAGTTGGTGTCACACCCCCAACTCAACAAGAATAAGGACACATGATCGTTTGTTCACCAAAGGATGCAATTTTTACATAATTGAAACTCAACCTAATATCAACACACACATATATATCAGAATTTTATATAAACCATCAACACGATATATAACATATCCAACAAAAGCTAATTCAAAAGCTCATCAAGTATACACAATTCATACCCAAAAAATCTCCACTATCAAAAAGTCCCCTACGATGACGAAACGTTTACGCTCACCCTACTTATGGCTTGCTGACAAATTTGAAAAAGCATGTGCGGCGAACCTCCAAATTTTGTTTCGGATAAACTATAAGCTCAAATTGAGATCTTCACAATATCATAAACTAACATATACATACACACATGCAGTACAACAATTCCTCAATTGAATGCAATGATTCCGAATTGACATAAATTTGAATTTCATGCCCTAACTTCTATGATTACTTCAATTAGACGAATAATAAGTTAGAATACTTACCCAGCATTATAAAACGGAGTTTAATCGACTTGGAATGGTGAACGCGTGAAGATTTTTCCCCTTTCTTTCTTTTCTCTTTTCTTCTTCCCGTGAACGAGCTCTCTCTCTCGCTCTCTCTCTCATGTTTTAGAAAAGGTGGGCTAAGGGCTTGGAATTTGAGGGACATGGGCTGAAAAGACTATGGGCTGGGTTTGGACTTTTGTAAGAAATATGGGCCATATATTACAGTAGGAGTTGAAGTCACATGAAGTAAACTTCGAAGGTGAAGTTTGAGGGAGCAAAGGGCATTTTCCCTTTGAGTTTAAGCCACTCTTCCTTTTTCGATAATCTAGAGACATAAATGTAGAGACCCAAGTTCCTGCAACTCATGGAAGATCCTAACAGTCTCATATATCGATAAAGTTTAAGTCATTTTATCGAAAAATTATAATTGTTTAATTTAGCAAAGAAGGCTTAGGGTGTCTCACTTTGGGTCATGATACTCATAGGTAAGGATGATATTTTAATTTTAAAAAAAATTAGGAAAAACTGAGATGAGTTTATTAGTATATATGTGAGAAATTGAATGCTTCGTGTAAAAGATGACACACTTTTGATGTTGAAAATGGAAAAAAATGAAAACATGATATTGGAATTAATCCGTTAATCACATTGATGATTAATCCTTTTTTATTTTATTTTATAATGTACGAAAATAAGACATAATGTCTAAGATGTTTTCTCTTATTTACAAAAGAAGAGTGAAAATTGTTTCGAGACAAGGGAGAAATAGGAAAGGCCACTTGCCTCGGTAGATACAAAGAAATTGAAAAACTTTTGGGTAATTTAAATTATTTCAGAAATTTGGACATTGAAAATCCAAAGCAGAAATGCATTTAAATATTTGTGGATTTTTTTTTAATGGACATTCCATTGACAAATTGAAATTCACGATTTTGCTTATTACAATCCGATATGACATCATCCTGACCAACAAAATAATAAAAATGGGGGTAAAAGCACGATGACGTCGAGAAGTAGATGTGGACAAGTTGGGCAACACGTGTATATCGTCGTGCTGTATTCTTTAACTAGAAGCTGGTGGGGATCGATCGACAGCTCCTATAAAAAAAAGTTGCTTGGTGCCAATTCCCCATCCAGACAGCCTTCCTTCCCCAAATCATTCAAGCTCAGACACTCCCATTTTATCTTTTCCTTATCTCCCTTTCTGAAGTGTTGGCCATTTCCAATGTCATCCTCCGCAAATCATACTTCTTGAGGTTTGAGCACCTCGAAACCGAACGGCCAGCACCTTAAGCCTCCATTCCCCGGCGCGCGAGCTCGTTTTCTTGAGCCCGCTCGTGCCGTGCGGACTTCCTTTGATCGGTTCCTTATCTTGCCCGTCTCGTCGTTTTCTCGTTGTCGGCTCCGAGAAGACGAGGAGCGGACCCAAGACAAAGTCTTTGCCACCAAGCAAACTGCCCCGAGCGAGTAAGATGAAGGATGAGTCCCATATTGTGGGTCGCAAAGATTTTGCGGAAAAACTCGTGTCGCAGTTGATCGATGGAAGAGACAGCTGTGCCAACCTGAGAGTGATCTCGGTGGTCGGCGAGGAAGGCATCGGCAAAACAGCTCTAGTGAGGAGCGTCTGCAACCAAGCAGACGTTAAGAATCATTTCGACCGCTGTGCTTGGGTCCGGGTTGGGCCGAAGCCTAACCTGGTTCATCTCATGGTCGACTTGCTCAAGCAGCTGAGGCTACCGCAACTGCGAAACGTGGATCGTATGGACAAGAAAAGGCTGTCCGAAATGCTCCTACGAGAACTGATGGAGCGCTGTTATCTGATAGTGCTGGATGACTTGTGCGATGTCCATCTCATGGACAAGTTCATGATGGCGCTTCCGGACTCGAGGAACGGGAGCAGAGTAATCATCACGACTCGTAACAGCAAAATACCCCTTTCCATCGATCCCTGGTATTCCGAGCATCTCGAGTTGAGCCCCCTCGACCAAGACGAGAGCAAGAAGTTATTGGAAAAATGCAGCCCGGCTTTCAATGTGGTCAATCCGCCCGAGGAACTCCTCCATCTCAAAGAGAGGATTCTAAGCAAATCGGCCGGTTCTCCCCCAAAGATCCTTCTGCTCGGGGGACTTTTATCTGACACCACGTTGGATAGACGCACCGAGCTTGCCAATGGGCTTCCCGATCATCCCACGCTCGAAGAAGTTGTGCGTTTGAGTGCTGATAAACTTCCAGAAGGGTTAAAGCAATGCGCTCTGTACTTGGCTCTGTTCCATAAGGAATCCGAGATTCCCGCAAGGAGTCTCTTCAGTCTCTGGTCAGCTGAAAACCTCGTACCTTCAGCGGAGAACAGTGCAGAGGAATGTTTCGAGATACTGGTGTCTAGACACATGGTCGAAGTAGCTCGACGGAATTGGGACGGGAGTGCCCGATCATGCCACTTGCCTGGATCATTGTACGACATCTTTTATCAGATGGCTGAGAATGAAAGATTCCTCAAGATCTATGACCCTTCTATTCACGATGAAGGAAAGTTCGATGCCCGGCGTATTGCCATACATAGGGATATTTCTGGAGGGGGAAAAGCAAATGCGCAAATAAATGTGCCAGAAGCAGGACGAGAGCGCTCAGAAACAAATGCTCCCGCCGAGCCACATCAAAGAATGTCCGCCAGCGACAATTCCACACTGTGCGGCATCCAACAACTATGTTCCTATGTGTCATTCAACACCATGAAGCTAGGAACACGGGCTGGAGAGATAGCGGTGTTGCTTAAACTGCTAGCGCCAAAGAGGGACTTGAGTTTGCTAAAGGTACTTGATCTTGAGGGCGTCTACAAGCCTTTGCTTCCGGAGGAGCTTGGCAACATATTGCCGGACCTAAAGTACTTGGGACTGAGATGGACTCTTCTTGAATGGCTTCCGAAATCAGTGGGCCAATTGTCACGCCTGGAAACTTTAGATCTGAAGTACACTAACATATCCAGTCTACCGGATTTGATCTTGGAGGCAGAGAATCTGCGACACCTATACATGACCGAGGTGGCCTTGGATGTCGCCGCTCGTCATCAATTGGAATCCAAGAAATCATTAAATTGCAACATCCAAACCATTTGGGGCCTAGTAATAGATGATAAAAGTCCCATGTTGGAAGTGCTGCGCAAGTTGATAGGCCTAATCAAGTTGGCTCTGACGTGGGATGGCAAGTCGGTATCGGAAGCAACTAAGCATATTTTGAATCTGAAGATGCTTAAATCCTTCAGATTGCGATTGAAGGATCCAGACAATTGGACTGAGAAAAAACATGAAATGAGTGACATGAGCAGGCTCAAGTCTCTTTCCAACATGTACCTGATCGGAAATTTGGGCATGCGGAGCTTGTTGGGGTCGCGCATTCCTCCAAACCTAAAAGTACTAACCTTGTCCATGTCGAGCCTCGAAGACGATCCGATGGGAGTCCTGGGGAAGTTGAAATGTTTGACCACTCTCCGATTATTTGCGGACTCATACAATGGCGAGACATTGAGCGTCTCAGAAGAAGGAACTTTTCCGAGCCTCCGTGTCTTGAAACTGTGGAAGCTGTGGGACCTGACCAAGTTGACTATAGGGGCAAATGCAATGCAGTGCCTCGCAGACTTGGAAATCAAGGACTGCAGGTCGCTGAGGACGATCGACGGACTGGAAAAGATCGAAAATTTGGAAGTAATCACACTGGTTGAAGTGCCGGATGAACTCGAGCCAAGGGTCAGAGATATACAGCCAAATGTACCAATTATAGCGAAGGTATTGGTAATATGGTTGCTCTCTTTCTTGTTTGGTCTACATGTTTGTTAGACACTTCAGTTGCCATCCACAGGGAACATTTCCTGACCGTGCCAATGACAACTAGGCGTGGTATGTGTGTGTGAGCAACAGTATGCGTGCGTCGGGTTTTTAATTTACCTTATAGAACATAGGTAAACTTTTATAGTGTTAGTGTCGTGGTTCATTATGAATATAAGTTTGTGTTCTTGATCATGAACAGAATTTACATAAAGGAGGAGCAATCAGATGAAGCAGACGGCAAATGAGGAAAAGACGAAGATGACTACAATGAATGACTTTGAATCCTGTCTCGAGGAAGATGATGAAGACGATAATGATTATTGTGAATGAGACAATTGTAATCATTAATGATACTATATTATATATTCTTTAAATTTTTTATAGAATATTTTACACGTTAAAGACAATTATGATTACATGTATAATTCATTTTGATTGTATATATCTTGATTCTCGTGTATTTTTTTTCGACAAATATCGAAATATACAAAAATTTCATAATTTCTCTTTTCTGTATATTATTTCTTATCTATGACAACGAAGAAGAAGAGTAGGAGACACGTCTTTATGGGAAGCGTGATGAATATTTTGCGGGGGTAATTAAGTCAGGAGTCACATGAAGAAAAGGAGGACGGAAAGAAAATTAAAGTTTCCCTATCTTGTTTGGGCGTGCGTTGGGAGGAATGCAGTCCATAGAGCCAAATGAAAATTCATTTTAATAAGGAAATCCTTTTGTTTTAATATTACTTTTAAAGACTTAATGTAGTGTACGCAGGCTATGTAATTACAATCATCGTGGCCTCTATCGCACAAATTAATATTTTTTTCTGATCAAATTAATATGACATCACTACTTATTTTTGTTTTATATCTATGCACGTTGGCATTCTTAATTGTGATCTCCATCAATATCAGAGTATGTTATTGGGACAACAAAATATGGATAATTAATGCAATAATGGTACATCAGTGGGGATATTTTTATGAACACTCGAAATATTATAGGATTATCCACCTAACTAATTACGAAATATCAAACATTGTAAGCTCACTCATAACCTTAAATGAAGAATATTTTGTAAAATTAATGTCAAGCGATGTTTTGAAAGATATAAAAATATTTGATGTAGAGTAAATACATGTGAAAAAGGAGGGTGACGGGGGCTCAATTCTTTCCTAAATGCGGAACCAAATTTGGATTTTGTGATATACGGTGATATAACGGTGCTAAAGGTTAGGTAACTGAAAACATGGAAGATAATTAAAAAAAATGCTAAATTTATTATATGGATGTGAATTTAATTCTAAAATTTTTAATTTGACTAATTTAATTATAAACATTTTCAACAATTGACTCATGTAGTCATATTGGTCAATTTTGGCTGGAAATCGTTAATGTGGACGGTGGCTATTCTACATGGCACAATTGACGTTGACATGGGCGATTTTGCAAATTTCGTAAATTTTTTTTTGAATTTTTTATTTTTCTCCCTTTCTTTTACCTTTTTTTTTTTTTAATCTATTTCTCTCTATTGATCACTAGGGCCTTGGCGATGGCCGGTAGAGGTCGTTGGCCTTGCTAGATCTAGCAAGGGCAACTCTCACCTGTGGTTGGCAACCGGCAAATGGGAGTAGAGGAAAAGGAAAAGAAAAGAAAAAGAGAAAAAAAATTCAGAAAACTAAAAATCAAATTGTAAAAATTGTCTATGTTAGTGTTGCAGCTCCACATAAGACACTAGCCATTCCTTCATATCAGCGATTTTATGTCAAAATTAACTGGAATGATTATATTGATAATTTATCAAAAGGTTTAAAATTAAATTGGTTAGATTAAATCCAGACCGATTCGGTTGAGTACATATCCAAGTTTTACAGCGTAAACAGATGGGTGCTTCTTCTTGGTAAATTTTCCAGAAAAAGACATGCCCACTTCGTATGCAATTCACAAATGGGAAAGATGAGATCTTTTTCTCTCTTTTTCTTTTTCTTTTTTATTGTTTTTCGGTCTTTTAATCCCTCTCTCGCCCGGTGGTGGTGGCTAGCTGGTGCGTGCATGTAGCGTCGATAGAGGTTTTTCTCCACAATGGCAGGTTGTAGCGATTGGTGCAACAGTTGCACAACTTGACAGGAAAAGAAGAGAGCACATCTTGGCCATTGAATTCGTATGTGCTGATCACGCAAAAGTCTTTACTTACTAATCTCAACCAACTTGCAGGTGCAATTTAGGTTCATACGCTGCTACCACTTACATACTCTCAACAGAATTTTCAAAAAGAAAAAGGAGAGAGATAGAGTGAAAGTATTAAAAGGTTAAAGACTTCTTACATTTTTAACTAATTTCTTTTGCCAAACATATTTACTTTGTTGAACATTGAAAAAATGAAGAAAGATAAAGTTAAGCAGATGAAATTAAAGAGGGCAACGGTTTGTTAAAAGTCTAAGCCATTAGATTTTTTGTATCCCAAATTTATCTGAACTCTCAATTTATTTTCCATTTTGTAATTAATTTATACCCTCCAATTTTAGGGTCAAATCTTGGCTGCTATTATGCCTGAAAGAATGCTTGAATAATAAATATATCTAAGGGTGCTAGTTGATTAGTATTATGGATGAACAACTAATAATGAAAAGCCAAGCAATTCGACTATAAGCATTAAGAAAATAAAACAATACAAATGCGATTGATTCATTGGTTTCTTTTCTTTTTTTTTAATGTATAGAATATGAATAGATCTAAAACAGACTTTCTGATCTTTGTTAATCACAAGTTTCCAACTTTTGTCCTTTCGACGTTGTTGGGCTTTTATGAACCCCAATGAAGGTGAGCTAGTTCTTGGAGCCACTTGATATGTATGTGGAAGTTTCTATGCAAGATTCGAGGACAATTAAGAGGCAAACATCTTTGTTAGTTTTGTGTACAGAAAATTAACCTCTAAAAACTGTGACATTCTTATATTAATTGATTGAGATATTGTCTACTTTCGCCCATTCTATTTCAAGTCTTATGATTATATTTTTTAGCGTACAAATGGGCACCATTTCAAAAGGTCACCCATTTGAGTAGCGACAATGAGTGCCGAAGGAGCCTTGGCCAAGTGATCGCAAAGTCGAAGATGATGAACAATACCTTCAAAGACAATAAAGAACTCGTATACTAAGTTAATTTTAGTTTTTCTTTTGAATTTTTCTGATGTGGCGCCATGTGAGGGCTACATCAACACTACACAAGGATTTTTCCTAGAAATTTAGCGGAGGATAAAAGTGTAGCTTGGATACGAGTTTTAGATTTTTGGTATTAAAAAAAAGTTTAGAGTAAATATGTCATAATGAGTATAATTCAAGATTTTTGGTGATTTTTTTTCTTTTTTAAATGGTTAGGGAAATTATAAAGGGTTATAGCTTACCCACTTTGAAATGACACCCCCATCGTTGTGAGGAAATTGCTTTACTGTCTACTACACGTCTCTCTCTTCTTTGGGGTTTTGATTGGGTTAGGAGACAGAGTTGGTGGTGAAGAGAGAGTCCATCCGTCGTCCATCGAGGGCAGCGTATTCAACCGCTTACCATGCTAACCATTGGTATGTCTCAATTCAAACGAGAACTAATGACGTTTAATGTGGCGTTGATCCTTTTGAATAAACCTTTCCTCCTTCGCATTGCTAAGTCATGAGTCGCATTTTGCTTGTTAATCCATACCGCCCTCTTCTGACTGCTATAGCCTGCGAAAGATTGCCGTGTTTCGTGCTTGAGTCATTACTTTCTCATCTCTGAATCAGTGGGCACCCGCTTATTTGTTACCGGCAACATGTCTCACAGTCATTACAGGCTTGGTCCTTATGAGGGCGCGGAGTCTGTCGGAGTGGGAGCTGAGAGGCGTGGTCTTCTTGAGCCTTGCCCTTCAAATCGCCCTCATTTGTCTCGGTAGTCTCCGCAAGTACCTCCCTCACCCTTGGATCGGGGGGCTCACCTGGTCGGCCTACCTATTTGCCGATTCGGTCGCGACATATGGGATCGGCATGATCTCCAACACGATCAAGGAAATCCAGGCCGGCAAATCGTTGAGCAACCCGCACACGGAGCTAAGCACCTTTTGGGCGCCGTTTCTGCTGCTGCACTTGGGAGGCCCCGACACAATCAGTGTCTACGCGATTGAGGACAACGAGCTCTGGCTCAGGCACTCCCTGACGCTGGTGAACCAGGCAGGCTTGACAGTTTATGTCCTGGTTATGGCGTGGACTCATCCTACCCTTTTATTCCTTGCTATTCTGATACTGCTCTCGGGTTTCTATAAGTATGGTGAGAGGGTTTGGGTCCTCCGCGCCGCCAGCCAAGAGCACTTCAAGGACTCCTTCGCCAAGTCCCTACCCCGCCGGAAGGATTCTGGCAAGACTAAGGTGGAATACGAGTTGAAGCAGGATGAAGGGTACGACGTCGTGCCTCATCATGTAATCGACGTAGATAATGAAGATGCTATCATGATTGATTTTGCGGTCGCCGAATTTTCCTCTAAAAAACCGAGTTCCGGGAAGGACTTGGGGGACCAAGAAGACAAGCGCGTTGTGGGCACACTGCTATCGACCAGCCGCTTGGTGGACACTAGTCAGCGACTTTTCGCGGATCACTTGTTCAGTATGGAGGAACGCGAGAGTTGCCTGTCGATACTGAGAGGCAAGCACTGTGCAGAGAATTTCAAGGTCGTTGAAATCGAATTGGGCCTCATCTACGACATGTTTTACTCGAAGGCGAAGGCGGTCTACACGAGATGGGGCCTCATTTGTAGACTCGCCATTTTTTTCTCGATCTGTGTTGCCTTGGGGCGCTTCTCTTTTACGGATAAGCGACCATACTCGAAGCCGGATCTATTCTTAACCTTGCTGTTGCTAGGAGCGGCCATTTTCGTCGAGTTATATGCGCTGGCTAACTTTCTTTTCTCTGACCAGTTCGCTATTCGGCTCATTGAGAAAAAGAAATCGGCCGTCTTTTATTTCATCAACCGAATCCGAATCCGACCGCTGTTGGAAAGGCGCAGGTCGTCCAAATCCATGGGTCAATATAATCTCATGTCCTTAAAAAAAAATTACTCCTGCTGGTGGAGTTTCCTCAAGCTATTGCACGTCGAAGTGATGGCGGTGAAGTTTCTCTACCAAGGCCGCGTGGACGTGACTGACGAAATCAAGAACCTAATTCTGTCGAAGATCAAAGAGATGGAAGCGAGGGGCGTGCAGAAACTCCAAGCGTGGGAAGCGCAGAAACTCCAAGCAGCAAGGGACGCGCAGAAACCCTCACCGCAGGACGCGCAGGAACTCCAAGCCTTCCAAATGAGAGACAGGGGAATCCATGCGTTGAGCAAACACGGGTTGCTGGATGATTTGAAATGGACCGTCGAGCTGGACTTCGACGTGGGCATCCTAGTCTGGCACATAGCGACAGAGCTCTGCTATTACCTCGATTACGGATGGGGGGACAGCAGTAAGGAGCTAGAAAAGAATAACCAGAGTCGTGTTAAGGAGAAGTCCTTGATGTTGATGGGTTTGCACTTGTCTCGGTACATGATATATGTCCAATATATGTGTCCTTCGATGTTGCCAGCCAGATTTGGAAGTATCAGGTTCCAAGACATTTATAAAGAGCCCATCCAGTATTTTGACTTGTCTGACGTTGCACCTGACAATGCAGAGGCTCGTGGCGCCTGGCTTGACCGAATGATGGACAAAATCAGCGAGAGCAAGTCGGAGGAGGACCAAGTCAAGTCCCAAGTCAAGTCCGTGCTACGCGATGGGTGCTGGGTGGCGTGGGAGCTGCTGGAGCGCGTCCCGCGTGGGTGGAGGTGGTCGGCGATCAACGAGGTGTGGGTGGAGATGCTGATGTACGGGGCAAACAAGTGCAAAGCGAGGGATCATGCTCAGCACATGGGGGGGAAGCGAGCTCATAACCCATGTCTGGCTTCTCATGGCTCATTACGGCCTCACCGACAGCTTCCAGAAACCGTACTCCCGAGCAACGGCAGAGATAATAGCGAATCCCTGGTGAATAGTGGGGATTGAGGAGGACCTGCAGATTAGACAGATTTTTACTTTATTGATTGTTGGAGTTCCAAATACTATGTTTGTAGTGAAAATGTTATTTTCAATGTCTCGTTGATATGCAGAAATATAATTAAAGAATAAAAAAACATGATAATTCATAAATTACTGTTGTATGTCAATACTGTCTATGAATTTTTTTGGAATTTTCTATCAATTGTTCTAAAAATTTAAGTTATTAAATAAATTTGTGACTTATATTTAAATATTTTATTATTTGAAAATAGTGATGATTGAGAATTGCAAATTAGAAGGAGGTTGAGGTAGGATATTCTGGATGTGGTGCAATGATTTAAGCTTAAATTCGCATGAGAAGTAGTGACAAATGACATTAAGATGCGCCACTTGTCCGGACAATTCCACCAATTCAACTTCTCGACAGATTGATGAGTTGTTTGTCTTTAGCTTTGCACAGGGTGGAGGCCAATCGTCTTCTTTATTTGATTAAAGCAAGTAATTTTATTTAATGACCGAACGAGGGGCACTTTTGTAAAAAAATTTCTAAATAAAAAAATCGCAATCCCAGAAAAATAAGAAAATTCCTTCTTTCTTCCCTATTCCTGTCATATATGGGCCCAGCAAGCCCAAGTGCAAGCCCATGTCTCCCAAGCCCCAACACATTTTAATTTTGTTCAACAGACTGCGCAAGAGGTCTCCAGAGGGAAAAACAAGAACAATTAAAGGGCGCTCGTCGTCCCGTGAACAAGAAGCGTAAAAGGATAACAGAGGAAAAATTTTAGCGCGTAGACGATCCAGACTGTCTCCGGGGAGCGACAATTCCCATCTTCTTGGTTTCTGGGAGTGAATATCACACGCAACCTTTTACTTGCTTTGTGAAAAATCAAAAGATTATCCTTTGATTAAGTGACATAATGATTAAAAAGAGACTGTAAATTATTATCATTTGCACATAACAAATCACCTTTTGCGATGTAAGTTTTTCCCTCTCGTTTTATCAATATATATGTACTCTTAAAGCGAATTCTAGATTAAGATAATTAGCACATGGCCAATAAATAAATAATAATGAATTGAAATGAGTTAATCGACGTCTCATTTTATCTTTTGCCTCGGTTAGTTTTGTCTATTTATTAAATGGATTCAAACCTCTGCCAAGGTCTGCAAAGGGATGAGCCCCAATCAACATAGCTACTGCTTTGGTATTGAGCCAATCCATGAGTTCAAATTAAAAACTGCAAGATGGTGATTACGTGCACATAAAATCAGGATAAATCCCATGCTTTAGATTATTTTCAACATAGATGGAGATCCTCTCCTCCATAGTCCTATAACAGGAATTCCTTACTTCAATTAACAGAAGGGTATGATTTTTCTTATTGTGTTCATGTCACATTAAATGAATAAAAAAATCTCTTTTGGAATTAAGGATAATGTGATCCAGCTATAAGGCCTCTAGCTCCACAGCATCAAATTGGTCATTGCTTTGCTTCATCCTTGGGATGAATCAGAACGCCCTTGAGGATGAGGCTCGTCTTTTGAGGACGGCACTCCCTCGCCCCCCGGAGGGCGAAATAAATCGTCCCCACGGTCTTTGGGCCCATCACGAACTCGCCGGCACGGAGATTCATCCATTGCTCCACAGGCTTCCCTCTCAGATCCTCCTCATGGGTCTGTTTGGTCCCATCCGGCAGCTCTAGCTCGAGCGTCACCGAATGCGAATACCCTCTGTCGAGTTTGACCACGAATGCGACCTCATACGTAGTATTGGGAGAGAGTGCCCTTGTCTTGAATCTTCCCTGAATTAAGAGCCAGGATAACTGCTTCGATTTGGGGACAGATATGTCGACAGCCATGGGGAAACTGAACAGGGAGAATTTTAATTATTACAAAATCGCGATCTAACGCACGCCAACCAGATATAACATACGGATGCCGCATTGAGTAGTGTACTAATTTCCTTGTAATGGATCAAATTTGTGAAAGATGTACCATATTTCTTCCTGGGTGATCCAACTCCAGCAACTTTCATCGTCGCTCCAAGCAATGTCACACGCCTTGGGAAGGACCAGGAAGCAGTTCTTGTGGAGCTTCTCATGGACCCAAAACTTCTGTTAAATCCACTGTGAGATGAAAATTTCTTCCGAGATAATTATGAGAGTTTTGTTTTGATTACACAAACGTGTGAGATGTGCCTTTCCTAGTGAAGAAACAAAACGGTATCATCGAACAGAATTTATGCGTTCGATTTCATCATGTAAATTCTTGCTAACAACTATTTCCTTTTGGAATATTGTGCGCAGTGTACTTAATTACTTCATAAATTGGTTCAATTTATCGCGTAAAGGTTGTTCAAGACCTCATGCGATCAACAGACTGACTTGACCACATATCTTGCCGTTAGTACTGATAGATAGATAGATAAATAAATAGAGTTCAAAGAGAAATGGGACTTTGCCTGATTGTTTTTTAGGAGCACTCCTTTATATACGGCACGGCGCCACTCCTCAATCTCGTCAGACGAAAAGTGGGCATGTGGGAATGCTTTTCTCGCGAGGGCTAAACTGTTGAGAGAAGGCCCTCCCTCCTTTCCGCTGCTTGGGCAAGTAGTTTCCAGATGAGCTGAGATTGATGCATCTTTTTTTGCTGCTCCATCTTCCATTTTCTTTCAAAGAATTAGATTAGCTGTCGCAGTACATATTAATAAGTTTATTGCAATTGGACACACAAAAAGGACAAGAAAAGATGAGGACAATTGCATTTACCGATTCTGTGAATTGCTTCGTTTCGAGAAGGAACGTCGAACTCTTCGAGTTATCATAAGTTAGTTCGGGGGGCCATCAAACGCTTTGTTGGGGAAAACAGAGGGACCGTAGGAAAGACACCGTGGGGCCAACGTGATCAACGGGTCAAATAGACTTGCGTGACCTATAAACCATACAATAATGGCTTTTTTTATTCCACGTGTGAGGCTGTTAAGTTATTGAGGTTCCGCTTTTTAGAATTTTCAAACTTCTGCAAGTGAAAAGACACAATTGGGCTTGATGGTCTTGTCCGTTTAACTTTCTAGCTAAAACAATCAGCGCGTGAACATGACTGCCATGGGGGCTGTGAGAGAAAAGAATAGTCCGGGCATGGAGCCGTGAGATCGCGAGTAGGCTTAAAAAGAAAGAAGGAAAAATCACGTTGAGCATTAAGGAGATGGTGCAGGGCAGATTCGGTGGAGTTTTAGAGCAAGAAAGCAAGAGCATTGAAATATCCAATGCAATTAGATTTTATATGATATAATCTTCTTTTATTTATTTACTTAAACTTTTGAGCTGAACTTTCAAACATTATGTCTTGTTAGTCAAATTTCACATATTAGAATTCGTTGGGAGGCTTTGATGTCATGGTGAGTCGATACTAAGAGAGCTTTGATTCGGAATTGATGAACAATTGGCTTCAATTAAAAAGAATATCAACAGTAAAGGGAAAAGAAAGAAAAGAACAGAAAAATATTGATGGCTGGGAAAAAGAAGAATCATCAAATTACTCAAAACAACAAAGATCGTTTTGTCAGATTGCCAACTATATCACGTAAAACGATCGGTAATAATTAGACTGTTACATTAGCATTTCCAGTGGAAAATTAACAGAAATGACTATATTGAAATTTCGTTCAAAAGTTTAGCATTACATTATCAAAATTAAAAGGTTTTGGATTAAATTGACAATCGTATCAAATTTCACTTCTATATGTAACTTGTGTTAGCAGCATAAGCAAATCCGTCCTTAATTTCGTCTCCGTTTCGCTAGATCTTCGTGAATAGAATATTTTAATGATAATATTTATTCTATTTACCAGCCTGATGAGAAAATGCAAATGTTTATATTCGCTTGAATTCCTTGAACCTTTGGGAAAAAAAAAAAATCCTTGAATCTATGGGTCGCGACCTTCTGAATTCGTTAGTGGCTTTATGGCCGCACAGTTCTTCTGTATTTTTTCATTAGATCAAATTCCATATATATAACACCAATCAAAGAATAGGAATTGCAGCAACAACTGTCTATCACATCATGGAATTAATCGAATCTTGGACATTCGCAAGGTCAACGACACAAATGCACTTCTCACTCCTATATCTCACTAAGACGCTATTGAATGTTGTACTTATATTAGGTTGTGTGGTTTGGCTGCAAATTGAGAAGACAGTCTCATCTTCACCGACTCAATTCCTCTACATAGCTAAATTAATCTATGAAAAAAATAAAAAGATTTTCACGTTTTATGGATAATTTTGGGAATCCCATTTTCCTCAAGTTGCTATGATGTGATCGATCAAATGGAATCTAATATTAGTAATTTGATGCATTGAGAGGGAGCCACTAAGGAGTTGACATGCCCCTTCTCCCTTAGTTGACACTTACCCCAATTGTTTTCTTTGTCTTTTATTCTTAGACCAGATCACATTTTTGTGTTACTTACTTATTTTTACAATTGCAAATTAAAAAAGTAACACCATTTGGTCAACAATAAATTCATAAAGTGGAATATGAGAGTCCATAATTGATTTGTTCTTTGTCGCTGTAGTAGTAGATTGCTTCCTTTCAAAAAAAGGCAAAACATGATTATATTCTTTATTCAACTGTAGATACATAAAAAAAAAAAAAATAACTTATCTAAAAAAATTAATCTCCAAATGAACCTTTAAAAAATTAATTACGAGGTAAATAACCATCCTCTCCTAAGTTGCTGAGTGGTTTGCTAGAGAACTTGGATATTAGATCCAAAGATTGAAATAACGATTGATATTTCTCAATGAATTAGGTAGTTAAAGTTAAGAGAAGTATTACCCATAGCAATGATTACATCTATAATTCAATTTTTTAAAAGTTACACTTTATATCATCCATTTTTTTATGAGATTATTAAGTTTTCTGCTCAATAATTTTACTTTTATCTTTGATAATCATCAATCAAATCTCTTCTTCAATATGTTTTTTGTTTTTATTTGGAACTACATCAAAAGTGGAAGCTACTTGTTAGTAAGAATGTACATTCACTAATCTCATTTATCAAAGTTTGGCCATTTTATTAGAATACGGTTCAGAGTATTACAATATTATTTATTGATGGTTTTTAGTCCTTCTGTAATGATTTTATAAGTATTTTGATGCACATAGTGGAAGTCCATTGAGAAGTTGACTAGAGGCCTTCTCATTGTGTGACACAGCTTCTACCTTTCACTAAGCTTAAAAGTAATAGAATCCCAAATTTAGGTAATATAAAAAATGCCTTACCACACCATGAAGTCAAGATCGAAAATTGGGAATGGGGTCTTCCAAGGCTAAATGCTCCTGTGTAACACCTATCCTCCACCTTCTTCTTTTTTCTCCTTTTGAAATCTATTTTTAAAAAATTACTATATGAAATATAGAGGCAGAAAAAAAAAAAAAAGCCATGTCTGAAAAATTTGTAGAGATCACCTTTAGAGAACTTCAAAATTTATAATGTGTAGGTTAATAAAAAGAAAATCCAAAAAGTGAAGTTATCCATTTGTGTAAGTTAAAAAAAAAAGAATCAAACTTTTTACATGAAAGGCCAAAACAACTATTTGAGCAACCAAATTGTGTACAAGTAAATTTAGAGAAAGATAAATATTTATAGTAGAAACTTTAAGGAGTATTCACCCCATGGAGCAACAGAGGGAATGAAGAAAAAAAGAAGTAAAATATGCATTACCTAATAATGAATTTTTAAGACAAAAGGCATAAAAAAATCTTTCAACAATTCATGAGGATAATAGGAAATGGATACAAGAATGAGATAAAGAAAATCCAAAGTAATAAATAAGTACTGAGAATGTGATGAAAGTGTCACAAAAAAGAAATTACTAGAAGGAAGATTGGATGGTTGACCAAAGAAATCGCATGGTGATGTGTCGATTATTGCACTCATTGATGGGATCCATATCTACCCTGAACCTCTTAACAAGTATCACATCTTGCGAGTACTTTCTCAATCAATGGCTAAGATCAATAAAATTATATTGCAAAGTGATTTACTAAGTATTACGCATTTGAATAGGCCAGTCTTGGATTAAATTATAATGAAAGGTGCATATCCTTTGAATAAACAAAAGTAATCAAGGTAATCATCTTTTTAAATCCTCTCCCTTTGAGATAATATTATCTATTCTTTTATTAAAACACAAAAAATTTATGTGAAAAGCACATATCTCACAAAGGCGAAAAAGTAGTCATTATGTATTGAGAAAAAAAAAGTCCTTGCTTTGCTTGTAACATCAAGCTTATCTATTGATCAATCTAGTGCATTTATCTAGTAATAGCTGAATGGAGCAACTTACAAACCAGCTTTTTTATAGAAATTTCATCACTTTCCATGGGCCAAACCATATATGTTTTTCAGGTAAACTTTTATTTTTTTTCCTTTTATTTTCCTTTTCTTGCTTCGAGATTTGGCCTCAGTAAATTTAAATCAAATGAAAAATTGATAATAAAATCACCGTGAAACTTCCAAATGCGAGGTCTAAGCAAATCACATGCCATCTAACCATTGAGTATATAGATATTAGCCTAGAACATGGGAGGTTAATAGGTAAGACCCGATATAAATCTAGTTAATTTTGGAGAATTTATTATCTAGTTAAAATAGGAGCTGAGAGATGTTTTCTTATATGCATCACTTTACCCTTTTTGTTTGTTAGTTTTGCCATGTGGCTCATGTTGACCAATAAGTTTTAACTTAATGACTTGTCATAAATTAGTTTATATCTCTCTTTCAATTTAAAATTCTAGAAAATGGATAAGGATAAAGTGTATAGATATTTTATCACTTACTGAGTTTGAACTTGTAAAAAAAGGATAAAGTAGATAAAATATTTTCAATCACACTCTATCATCTCCCTAATTTTAGATTGTATATATATATGAAATATAAAGGCTAAAAAATTGATAGAGAGAAAGCATATCAATATTGTATCTCTTATCTTTGGATTGAAATAAAAAAAAATCTAGTTTAGAGAACGTACTTTATAATATTCTCTACACCAGCATTGGTTATTTTGAATGTAGTTTCTTAAATTTACTTATGGACAGTGAAAATTATAAGCCAGTTACAAAATTATCTTATTTTATATGCAGTTTATTAAATGTATTTTAAATAGGTAAATTTTGAGCCAATCGCAAATTTTGCAATATATTTTCAATGATGAGAAAATTCTTTTTTGCAAGTGCAATTGTCCAATCAAATTAAAATATGTATTCATGAGTAGAACAATAAAACCTAGATTAAGATATTGTTGATTGGCATTTATCCAATCAAATTGAAAATGGATTGCATATTCATTTAAATCAAAGTAAATATTGGTGGAAATTCTCTATGAATAGGAGGCCTCCTAATTTATTTTGAGAAGAACAGATGAAGACTTTAAATTCTATAGATTTGTTATCAAAATGTTCTTGAAAATTAAAAAACTTCAAAAATCTACATGAGGATTTATGTCATCAAGATCTCAATCAAGATTTTGGTCATCAAGGCCTCAACAACGAGTCATCAAGACCTCAATTATCTTGGATTAGCAACAAGTCTTCAAGGCCCCCTAATCTAGTTCATGAAGTGGAATTAAAGATTGTGCTATCTGATTTGATTTGACATCGAGCCATCAAGACCCTTGAATTGTGCTCATGTGGAGAATCCAAGGTGGTATGTGACTTGAGATCACGACATTAAGTCCCTCAAATAGCATTCAAAGTAGAATTAAAGTTTTTATTGTTCCATTGCAAATTGTATCACTAAGGCTCGTAGAATTTTCTTTTCATTACTAAATGAAAATAATTATATGGGTTCTTTATTATCATTTGGAAATTAGAGATTGTACCCATTTTCTTAAAATAATGCAGATTTGGTACACTTCATTCCATAATGCATTTTTTTTTGTGTGCAGCATTATCGAATGATATAACTTTTTATTCATTTGATTTCATATCATAAATACTTTCATGAGCTAGTAATTTTGCAATATTATTTTTTCCTATTTATCTACAATGAAAATATTTGAGATTAAAATTGAAAAAATAGATTTAGAGTAGATATCTTCAAATATATTCTAAAAAATTACAGTTTACTTTTCAAAAAATATTTGCTATTGTGATAAAACCTCTTATTAAATATAAAAAAAATAAAAAATACATTTTAAAACTGCTCAGTGCATCAAAAATAAGTCATGATTGAAGAAATTCAATTTCAAAATTTTGAAATTATGGATACAGAAATATTTGGAGGGCTTTACTTTTAGCAATACAATTTTTTTTAATATACAATTTTAACATTTTAGTTCAAACTTGAATTGATAAACAAAGATATCTTTGAATTATTCTTCAATGATGTATTTTTTTCTGAAAAAAATCTAGTAAATCCAAGGAAATCTATTGAATTTAAAATATTTTGTCTTAGGTTTAAATATACTATATAAAATTTGAATGTATAAATTATGTCATTCGAATAAATATAACATAAAATTTTTTTCAGTCATTTAAAAATATTATATATAGGATATCAGATATAGATTATTTATTTGCATCTATCTCACTTAATTATAAAATTCATCTAGTTCACAATCACTATTATGATTTTTAGTATGGATTATTCTTATTCCGTGAATAAATTGCACTTAATTTTAATATCTCAGAAGCGAATTAGTTATTAAAACAGCTAAAATAGGAAAAAAAGAAGAAGAACATCTACAAAGATATAAAATATTGCTATTATACAAATCTCATATTTTTCTCTTACAAGAATCTCGTATTAATGAATGCTAATGATTCAAAAACGTGCAAATAGACATGCATGTTTGCGCATAGAGCGGGTAAAGTTACTAGTACATAGTACACCTTGAAGAAGAAGATGCACATGGAATAGACAATGTCATTTGTTCCAGCTTTGCGTTTCGGCAACCTAAAAAGCATTTGTTATTCCATTGTGAAGACTCCATAAAATGTTGTGATGACTCCTCTATAAAAGAATTTGATCTTTCGGTAGGTAATGAATAATTCACATCCATTCCTTAACATGTATGTGACAAATCATCGCGAGATGACACTTTTGGAGTAATTCCTTCCTTCTTTTGGCAATTGATAATTTGAACTTTATTTGAAACAAGTAACTTGTATTTTCTTATATTTGTTTAGATGTTTGGTAAAGAAGACTAATCACATTATCTTATAAAGACCACATTGAAAACATATTTTTCAATATTATAAGTTAATTCTAAGAGAATGATTAAGAATATTCTCCACTTTTTATACTACCAAACTACAAATAAATAAATAAATAATGAAAATTTGTTTTACCAAGCTTTCGTTTCGATGAAATGTCTTAACTATGTATTCAACACGATCAGGATAGAACACCACAAGGGCCATAACTTTCATATGGGGCTCACTTGAGTGTCATAACTTTTCTTTTATCACTTAAGTGCCATAGCTTTAAAAAAAAATTATTTGAGTGCCATAACTTTCAATTGATCACTTAAGTTTTACCCAAATGCTAAAAATCCAATGTGGCATGGCATTTGTTATGAATGTTTTTGAAAACTATGTAATTCAAATGATTGATTGAAAAGTTATATAGTACTTAAGTGATCGAAAAAAATTTATAAAACTTAAGTGAGCGTCATGCATAAGCTATTACACTCAAGTGATTGAAAAAAAAAGTTATGACACTTGTGATGTTCTTTTATTCAACATGATCAGTCACGTTTTTTCAGTGTTCTTTCTATATTGAGGATTTATAATTTCACTAATCAAACATGACATTTTCAAGAAGGAAAATCTAAAAGCACAAAATAATGATTGTTCATATTTTCACTACAAATGAAATCTCAACACATTTTCACGAAGTCTAGTGTTAATTGCTAATTCCACACAATTTGCAGAGTCAAAATGTGTCGAATCAGAATGTTTTGTGCATGCTTTCTTTTATTCCAGTGAAATGAGTATAAATGAAAAAGAAAAGAAAAGAAAAGAAAAGGTGAAATGTTTTTTTTTTCCTCAAAAGTTTTAATTTGAATAGCAAAGCATAAGATTTTACGTAGTACATCATTTGTAAAACATCTTTTTTTCATTTTTCCCATGCAAACATCATATTACATGATTGAGTACTTTGCTAGATGGATCATATTACATTTAACAAAACTTTATAAGCTACACTAGGCATGGCAAAATTAACCCTTTTGTATATAGGTGAATTTGCAGAAAGTTCCAACCTTATATAAATATGTAATTTCAATATCTTATGTATTTGTTTACCTTCTCCACAAGTAGCAATTTCACCTTTTGCATCAGATATCCCTCAACATGGGTTCAAAGTTGAGAGCCAATTTTTTCTTTGCTCCAATTTTCAGTCAACCATTGCATAAGAGGACATAGTCAATTTAACAAATACACTATCTTATTTCACCATCTCACTTTGGAATTTGTATTATTACTCGCATAATTATTTTACTCACAAGAAATTACCTATCATGAGAGGTTTAGAGTAACCTGTGAAGAGTACCCCCAATAAAGAATCTAGTCCTTATCTCATAGGACACACAAGGAATTGCCTATCACAAGAGGTATAGAATAACTTGTGGTGAATGGCTTTAAAGGAGAATCTAGTACTTATCTCATACGACACACATGGAATTATTGATCACGATAGGTTTATAATAACTTGTGGCGAATGGTCCTAATGAAGAATCTAGTACTTATCTTATATGACACTCAAGGAATTGCATATCCCAAGAGGTTTAGAATAGCTTGTGCCCCAACGAAGAATCTAATACTTGTCTCATATAACATACAAGGAATTGTCGATCATGACATGTTTAGAATAACTTGTGGCAATTGGCCCCAACGGAGAATCTAGTACATTTACATGACATTTAAGGAATTGCCGATCGCGAGAGGTTTGGAATAACTTGTGGCAATTAGTCCCAACAAAGAATCTAGTACTTATCTAACATGACACTTAAGGAATTACCGATTGCGAGAGATTTGGAATAACTTATGGTGATTGGTGTCAATAGAGAATCTAGTACTTACCTAACATGACACTTAAGGAATTGCCAATCACGAGAGGTTTATAATAACTTGTGGCTATTGGTTGCAATGGAGGATCTAGTACTTATCTCATGACACACAAGGAATTGTCGATCGCTAGAGGTTTAGAATAACTTATGGTGATTGGCCTCAATGAAGAATCTAGTAATTATATTATATGACATATAAGGAATTGCCAACTGCGAGAGATTTAAAGTAACTTGTGGTGAGTGATCTCAATGGAGAATCTAGTAATTATCTTATATGACACACAAGAAATTGTCATTCACAAGAGGTTTAGAATAACTTATGATGAATGGATCCAATGGTGAATCTAGTATCATGAGAGGTTTAGAATAACTAGGGGTGAATGGCTTTAATGGAGAATCTAGACTTATCTCATATGACACATAAGGAATCAAGAGAGGTTTAGAATAACTTATGGTAAATGGTTCCAATGGAGAATCTGGTAATTATCTCATATGATATATAAGAAATTGCTGATTACGAGAGGTTTAGAATAACTAGTGGTAAATGGCTTCAATGGAGAATATAATATCACGAGGGTTTTAGAACAACTTTTGGTGAATGGTCATAGTGGAGAATTAGTACTTATCTCATATGACACACAATGACTTACTGATCACGAGATTTTTAATAACTTCTGGTGAATGGCCTAGTGGAGAATTTAGTAATTATTTCATATGACACATAAGAAATTTCCAATCACAAGAGGTTTAAAATAACTGTGGTAAATGGCCCGGTGGTAAATCTAGTGTCATGAAAAGTTTAGAATTAATAATGGTGAGTGGCTCTAGTGGAGAATCTAGTACTTATCTTATATGACACAAAAGGAATTGTTGATCACAAGAGTTTTAGAATAACTTGTGGTGTATGGCTCCAATGAAAAATCTAGTACTTATCTTATACGACACACAAGAAATTGCCAATCACAAGACGTTTAGTATAACTTATGGTGAATGGCACCAATAGAGAATTTAGCATTACATATGACACACAATGAATTGCTAATTACAAAAGGTTTAGAATAACTTGTGAGAATAGTTGTAATGAAAAATATAATACTTATCTTGTATGACACACAAGGAATTGTCGATCACGTGAGGTTTGGAACAACTAGTGGTGAATGGCCCCAATGGAGAATTTAATACTTATCTCATATGACACACATCATTAGTAGACTCAATTCTAATTTCCTTACCCTTCTCTCTTAAGGCAGTTTATTCTAAAATGCATTTTTTTGCCACAACTTCAACAGATAGCACCACTAGTCCTAAACTGATTTCGTCGGTTCACTTTATACTACTTCCATTAACATGTGCACTAGTTCTTCCTCTATTTTCACCTACTAAAGTAGCATATACATATTCACCAAATTCTCTTTTACAGATATACTCACTTAAAATCAAATCTCGAATCATATCAAATGTTAATCTTGTTGACTATGATGAATTACTAATAGTAGTGATGGTGGTATGCCAACTATCAAGTAATGAGAATAATAAAATCAAAGCATGTACTTGATCATTAAAGTCAATCTCAACTAAATTTAATTGACTTATGATCATATTAAATTCAATGATATGATTAGCAATTGACGCATCGTTGCTTATTATCAAGTTCAATAGATGCTGCATTAAGTAAACTTTGTTGATCACCGAGAGCTTCATGTACAATCTAACAGGTCTTCCATGAGTCCCATGTTCATAATGTAAAACATGACGTTACATACTAACGTTAACCAAATAACATCCAATATTTGTCTATTCAGTAATTCCCATTTAGTTTGCTTTATTGACACTTCTCCCTAAATAGGGGTAAGTGCGGATTCCTCTTGTGAAGATAATTCTCCTACTTTTTTTAAAAACCAAAATCATTTCCATTAGATCTATCAATCTTCATTTTTCCTTTTTCTTTTACCATCGATTTACTTCAACTCAACTAAATCTAGCTGTGATACCAATTGTTGCAAAAGTAAGTTATTGAACAATAAAATAGACAAAACGAAAAAACAAATCAGATACCAGATTCATATGGTTCGGTCGTAGTAAAATATGTCAACGAGGAGAGTAGTAAAGGATTTCACTATAAATCAAACGATACAATGAAGATTACAACAACGCTTAAATCACTTAAATACTCTCAATGTTTTCCAACCTCTAATTATATCCAATAACTCACACAGTGTGTAACCCCGTAATTCTCATGAATCTCACGAAAGAATTACACAAACCTTACCGCAATATTTAATTGGCTTCAACATATCTTCAGGGTGTAATTCACAAGCAACAGTTTATCTTTGATAATTTTTTAACATTCACTTCTTATTTATATGTAGGAAAAAGCCATAAAAACCCCCAAACTTTGCCGATTGTGACATATTTACCCCTAACTTTTTTGTGACACTAAAACTCCAAATTTGTACTTATATTATACATTTCTCCCAAACTTGTATAGTGTGATATATTTAACACAAACTTCTTCTAATGATATAAAAAATCTTAAACTTATATCCATGTGACATATTTTCTCCTAAAATTTGGTGTCACGGAAAAAGATTTCGGATTTTCAATGTCACAAAAAAATTTGTGATAAATATATCACACAAATATAAGTTTGGAGTTTTTTATGTTACAAAAAAAAAAGATTGGGGTAAATGTGTCACACGAGTATAAATTTAGGATTTTTTATGTTACAAAAAATGGTTTAGAGTAGATGTGTCACAATGGATAAAGTTTGGAGTTTTTTGTGGCTTTTTCCTTATCTAAAATATAAAACCTTCTCTAACTAAGAAACCATTTAATTAGGAAACCTATTAAAAAAAAAAAGAAACTTATTTGAATTAGGAAACTTTACTTTTCAGTCTCAAACTCGAGACATATTTTTTACGGAATTGATAATCTTTTGAGCTTTAGAATAACTTGTGGAAAATAGCCCCAATAGAGAATCTAATACTTATCTTATATAACACTCAAGGAATTGCCGATCACAAGAGGTTTAGAATAACTTGTGATGAATGGTCTCAATAGAGAAGTTAGTACGTATTTCATATGACACACAAGGACTTGCCTATCATAAGAGGTTTAGAATAACTTGGTGGTGAATAGCTCCAACAAAGAATCGAATACTTATCTTATATGACACACAAGGAATAGCCAATCATAAGAAGTTTATAATGACTTGTGGTGAACGACCCAATAGAGAATTTAGTACTTATCTCACATGACAAGTAAGGAATTGCCGATCACGAGAGATTTAGAATAATTTGTAGTGAGTTGGTATCATGAGGGGTTTAGAATAACTAGTGGTTAGTAGCTCCAATGGAGAATCTAGTACTTTTCTCATATAACACATAAGGAATTGCTGATCATGAGAGATTTATGACAACTTGTAGTGAATGACTCCAGTGAAAACTCTAGTACTAACAACCCCAATGGAAAATCTTCTACTTATTTCATATGACACACAAAAATTGCTGATTGCGAAGGTATAGAATAAATTGTGATGAATGGTCCCAATGGTAAATCCAATATTTATATCATACGACACACAAGGAATTCGAGAGATTTACAATAACTTTGGTCGGTTGAACGTCCAGGGCCACATGTGCTCATCGTTGCTGATCCCTACGGGCCTGGATCCATTCTCATGGGCTGAGATGACTTTCGAAATGGTTTGGGCTTGTGATTGCAAATCGCATTGAACTGGACCGAGGCAGTGAGCATGAACCGATTCTAATGGGCCGCCTTTATGATCAAATTGGCTGGAGCCTTTTCATCATTTTTAATAGGTTACTTCTTTTATTTTGTTTTATCTTTATTCTTTTATTACAAAAATATATATTTGACTTATTGGCAAAATTTCAGGTGTCAACAACAAACCAACTTGCTAACAAAAATACCGTTTCTCTTCATGGATCGAACTATTTATATCAACTTTTTCTTCTTCTTTTTTTCATTTCATTTCTTTTTATTTTCTTGCTTTTGGCCTTGGTGAATGTAAATCAAATACAAGGTTCCGTTTGTTTCGTAGAAAAATATTTTCGAAAAACTATTTTCTTCATTTTCCAGCGTTAAGATCGCTCGTGAAAATAAGTCTACGGAAAATCTTTTCTTAGTTGACACGATAGTTGGAATAGCCTATACAAACGGGATTATACGGCATAAGTAAATGGCTTACCGTGCCTATTGAGGTTAGATTTTTCCATGTGTGAAGGAAAGTCAACTCTGGAAGTAAAAAAAAGCATTTGCTTGAGAAGCCTTTGATAAGTGAGCCGGTAGGACTTACTAGGACTCAAGCCCAACAAGGAAGCTACGGATCTTTAGGCTCTATATGTTTTAAGCCTTTCGTTGTCCCAACCACCATAGCCTTCTTCTTGCAATATCAATCTAGAGCCTCCGTAGTCTTTTTTTCACGTATGGCGCATGGCCCATAGGGAGGCGCTAAACTCCCGGTCAATCAACATAGAGTGAATCGGTCCCTAAGGAACCCCTGAAAGGGCCGCCATCCAAAAAATGTTTTCCAGCATTTAGATTGCTTAGGAGAATGACTCAATGGAAAATGTTGTCCTATCAAACTTTAAATTCAAAAAAATGATTTACTCCTTAAAAAATCGAAAATCATTTTCCAAAATATGATAAAAGATTGAAGCTTAGACCAAAAACTCTATGCTTGGGCATAGGAATCTCAATGCTCGTTTGAGGTTTTTTATGTCACAAAAAAAAAGTTCATGCTAAATGTGTCACGGTTGGCATACTTTGGATTTTTTGATGTTACAAATTATCAAAAAGTTTAGAACTTAATTGGCATAAGTGAAACGTTTAGAATTAATTTAGCATAAGTGCAATAAGTTTAAGACTTTTTTGGTAATTTTCCTGCTTTCTCGCACCTTAACTAGTCCACATCTTTGGGCAATCCTAAGGATGCAACCCTCCCACATCAACCTAGCATATTCATGATTTTACTCCTAGATTGCTTGTAGCAAGATTTGAATTTAAAGGTCACAAAAAAAGAAGAAGAAGAAACTATTTTGCCATTTAAGTCAGCACCTTGATAGTTGCATGTTATTTGAATTTTTTTTTTGCTAGGTGGACTAGCGTAGTCTAATTATATGCTCAAATGTAAACAATACCTACAAGGCAGTTTACTTTCTCACAGCAATCTTAGCTGTGAAAAGACATGATAAGACTTTTTTAAGCTATGTGAAAAATATCTCATAGCACTTTTTAGGAAGTTGGTGACAACACCCCTAGAGGAGGATAGGCTGGCAAAGTAGTCTTCAACTACTCTTCACTGCGTGCCCAACTCTCTAACAGGCTCGAAAAGACCTGAGCAAGTCTTTAAACTATTTCGTCTGAACTCTGTGATGTAAAATTCAAGAGTATTCCTAGGTTAGAGGGGAATAAAAATATTCTCTTGCCAATGAAGAGTGCGAGGCGTACGAACATCGATATATTAAAATAAGGAACGTAGTTTGGCTAGGTCCCCTCGCTGGAGGGACTACAACAGGCAGCCCTCGTAGGTAGCAACACTCCTGGAGGAGGATAGACCGGTGGAGTAACCTTTAACTGCTCTTCACTACGGGCTCAACCCTCTAACAGGCCTCACCTAGTTAGTATTGTGGTGAATATCTTATAGTAGTTTTTAGGAAGTTGCCTCACTTAGCTAGTTTTGTCACTTAAAACATATAAGTTAACACTTCACAACACAACTAAAGTTGAACAACAGCTATGTCAATCGGCGGGATGTACATAAGATCAGAGATTTTTCATCACATAAGCTTACATGATTCCTAAGATTTCCACAAAGTGTATTATGTCAATCACTTGGAACTGTTCCATCAAACCATGGAACATTCATCAACCTAAGTTTTTCATCATGTTCAACACAACGAACACCGTCATTCGCAGACAAGGATTTCGTGGCTCATTGTCTGGCATGTTCACAATTCAAAACCAGGACTTTGGTTTGAAGAAGGTTCAAGCTAAATGGAATCCAAACGGGTAAAAATGGTAACCCATGCGTCAAACTATATAATCGGCCCGACTAAGTTTCAACTATTTATCGTTGGGTGTTTGACCTATATTACCAGAAATGATTGAACTTTTATTCATTACAGTGGAACTATATTTTCAGCATAAATAAAAGAAAGAAACACCCAGGACATGTAATTCTCTAGATAACCATTAAAGACAACATCTAAGAAGATCAATGGATGCGTATTATATGTCTTAACTTCACTATAGGAAAGTAGAAAAAATAAACATACACCCACCAAATCAGAAGGTATCATTATTCACAACTTGATGTCTAAACAACCAAAGCCATAAAGCACACGCGTGCATGGTAAGGTGCGTCGTGTGCTTCCCTCAAGATGCAAATAATGTTTTAAGAAGAAAACTAATGTTTGAGGATATCTCTAACTTTTTATCTCACAAATAGAATTTGGTGATGCCATAGAACAAAGATTTCAAAAGCTCGAGCTTTCATCTAATGGTATTTGAGACTCGTGTATTGTAGAAGGAAGATTTATATCCAATGAGGACTAATAAAGAAGTTATTATTGATTAGTGACTTTTCTATTATAATGTTAAAAATTTTAACAAAAAAATTTAAACTGACAGGTGGAGGGAAATTACATAATTAAAAAATATATAAATTATAGTGATGTGTGATATTTTAATAATACGGATGTGTTACCAATAAGATGTCCTCACATCACAAAATTAGATAAGACTATGCTAATTTAAAAGGATAAAATCTGTACAATTAAATTGGTGGAAAGGATAAGTGATGACCGCGTATGCATGCACATGTGAAGACAAAGTTGTGTGGAGAATTTGCATTTTGAAAAGGAAACAAAGTACCTAATCGCATGGACCCCGTAAAGCTTGACTTTTAATGCCCACCAGATTTGTTATTAGAGATGATCCCGACATTTTCGGATCTCCTTCAAGAATATGCACAATGATTGTGCTTCAATTAAATTTTTAAAAAGACTAGTGATAAATGCTCGGTGTTCATGCACATGTAACAAGGTCACGTGGGGCATGTGAATGTTGAAAAGAAAAGAATGTACCTACTCAACTGACCAACTTTCGACAAAAAAATAAATAAATAAATAAACTGACCAACTGACCCTTGACTTTTAATCCCAAATATGTTAATTGTAGATAATGATGACATCCTTCATTTCCTAAAAGGATATTGCACGATGATGCGGAAAATCTCCAGACAATTTGTACTAAAATTAATTAACCATTCAACCCCAATTAGGGGGAAACACGTGCGTCCCTGTATGTGGACAAATGCCCGCAAAAAAGGGGTACAAAATGACAAAGCAACGCAAAAAGAAGATATTTAGAATCCCTCCTAATCATCATTTACAGAATGATTAAGTATCCAACCCCATTTAGGAGGAAACACGTGTCCTTGTCCATCAACGATTCCGAACAAAAAGGGCCATAAAATGACAAAGCAAAACGTGTAACACGCACACACAATATAAACACGGGTTAGTAAGCCGAGGTGACATGGAGCCTTCAAGCTTGACTTTTGACGCCTCAAATCTGTTGTTAAGAATAATTAGGATCCAAGGATATACGAAGAATTTCTCCTAATCATCTCCAACATTATTAACTAATCATTCTACCCTATTTAGGAGAGAACATGTGTGTCCTTATCTGTCAACTAACACGGACCAAAATATAACTTTGGAATGAGGTTGACTTAATTATCGCCCATGGCTTTAGAAAAGGATTGTCAGACTAACTCTTTCAGTATTCTGACGCCGTCATCATGGATGTCATCATTTTTTTCAATATTCTATTTAAGTTAACAATGTTCAACTCTTTGCAAGCCATGCACTTAAGTTTGGAGATTTTTTTGACTTCTGCAATTTGATAAGCAGTCGACACCCTTAACCTGGAAAAAGAAGAAGAAAAAAGCACAAGTGTAAGGAATGAAAGTTCAGCTACACTTAATTTGATTGAAAGTAGATTGATCATGCAGAGTTAAATTTCCATTTTGCAAGACTAGAAACTTTATAGTGGACCTGAAACGAAAGTCGCATTATGATCACAAATGCAATGGACACCTCAAATGATATGTTGCAAGATTCTTCTACGATATCGGTTGATTTCATAAAGCAAAAAATGGTATAAAATAGAAGCGAAAATAAATTATGATAGTATTTTCATGTGCATTTAGAAATACAATCTATCAAAATATTTAATTTTGTTTATTATAAGATAGACATGCACCAAAGTAATTGGTTGACATCAAAACTTTTCGATTATATCGTTCCAGCTGTGATTTTTCTAGGTTCCTTGCACATCCAAGTGGGAAAAGGTGCATCCTTGAGAAGAAAACTCCATTTTGAGGGAGCGAATTGCAAAAGGTCATCTCTTTGCATATCGACATAGGAAAATTTGCACCACGTCTTATCAAATAAAAGAGGTCGGCCTTGATTTAGACATTTTCAAGAAAGATAGCTATGTTTGCATTTTAATTATTTCTTCATATCTATTGTCAAATTTATTGAATCTAGATTAGAGGAGAAAAAGACATTTTGGCATCACATACTGATTGTTCATGAGAGTGACGGTCTTGAGATGAGAGTCATTATGATGCATGAAAAGGGATATGATGATTGACATCTACCGTGATAAATTCAAGAGTGAATAGCACATGTTATCTCTCTACTATCTTTTGAAAAATTAAAAGAGTATCCTTTGGAATGAGTGTATAATGTTACCAGAAGGTTGTAAATTGTCTCATTTGAATCCAATAATTCACCATTTTTTATATAATTTTTCACTCTCATGAATGATCTTAAAATTCACATACCCCTAGTTCAATAAAAGGAATCTTATTTAATGCATGTGGACGAAGCATTTGTATCCATAAAGATTAATCAAATCGAAAGGTTCAAATATTACACGTTATAAAAGAGAAATGAAAAGATTGAGAAACTTTTCAAAAAGTGTTAGGTTAATCATATCTTTAACTATCACCAATTCAAAAAGGTTTGGTTAACAAGTGTTTCGAGTTACTCTTTAGCCATACTTAATAAGATAATAATTTTATCTTCAATGGACCATAATACATTGAAAATAATAGATTATCGTTATTGATAAAATCGTTAACTAGTTAAACCAAGAAACAGACCATTAATAGACATTTAGATTAAAATCATAGAGTTAACTAACACTTGCTTAGTCACTTACTTTTCAGACACCACATAGCCGGTCAACTCTCTTGCTATGGAAACAAAACATGTATTGTGCAAATTTTTTACCGCTTAAGGTTTCTTAGTAATTTATAGTACAATCTGTTTTAACATGGCATTACAGCAAGCGGGTTTAGTGTTCCGCTTTTCACATTTTCCTTTCACTCGTCTATTTGCGGATGATAAAGCATTTAAGATAATTACTAAATCAATACTACGTCTATTATACAAATATCGATTTAGTTCTAAATTTTTCAATTTTATCGATGTAGTAATAAAACTTTGTGCAAAATTCCAACATAGTCCTTCTAATCAATTTTTGTCGAAAATTGTTGACATGTCATCCAGTCATTGTTGATTGTGTTACATGGCACACTAATTTGGACAACTTTACGAGAAACGACGTCCTACGTGGATTGTCATGTCAGTAAATCCCAATGACAACTAGTCACAAGGGCTACATTGAAATTTGTCATGTACCAACCTGTATTAATTAGGGATGAGCATGATTCGGATGGGCGGTTCCCACCTTATAACCGGTAACCACCAACTAAGGACCGGTTTCAAAAAATTGGAACCGAGACCCATCCGCTGGTTCTATGGATTCACCTGGGAATCGGACCACTGATTCGGTCTAGTTCCTAGTGGGTCCATGGAACTGGTCCTTAATCTCTGCAAAATTACATTGATTAATTAATATCATGGTGAACCTATTTTCTAGAGCCTTATTCGGATTGAATTGCGAGTCATTGATTTTGATTAAGGATTGAAAACTATAGGGTGGAACACAATATTCGTTAGCTAAAAACTTAATTTCATCAAAGGTCATGGTGTGGTCCCTTTAAGGTTTCTCGACACCGGAAACATGTGGAGAATTAGACTCCATGTTAAAAGTCTTAACCTCCACAAAAATTAAAACATTAATCACTTAATCCATCTTTTTTCAATTTCAATCTAATTTAATCATGGGAATGGCTAAGGTGAGACCTAATCATAGTTTTTAACAAACTGTTGGCTCTTAATTTTGTATTATGACGACAAAGCGCCGCAACATTTATGAACATCTCCAATCGGTTCTCTCCTTCCCCTTCATTTATTTATTTATTTTTGGTTGAAAGGCAAAATGAAAAAAAAAATTAGAGGGTTAATACTATTACACACCCAAGAGACATAATTAGTCAATAATATCCAATAACTACAAATATACATATATACGTGTGTATATATATATATATATATTTGTTTGAAAAACTACAAAATAATGAAGTAATTGGGATGAAATTTCTTTTCTTTTTTTTACATATATATATTTGTATATATACTAGTCCGGTCCGGTTCAGGTGGTGGGTGGGCAGTTCCATGCCTAGAACCAAAAACTAGACTGGTACTCAACAGTTACACTAAATTAGAATCAAGAACCAGACTGGTCCCCATGGGAATTACCGATTCCAGTCCAGTTCTAGGTGGTCCGGGCAGTTCCTGATTCTATTGCACACCCCTACAACGAATATGCTCTGGGAATAGTGGGACTGATCGTGATATATCATACTAGTTCACCTTGTTTTCTGTTACATGCTTTCGCCCTTCTCATCAAATGGTTAAATTTTTTTTTTCCTACCATGTGCCGTGTATCAAAATGGGTCCAACTTGCATAATAAAAGCCCTTATCATCGCGTCCCTAGTTTATTCACTGAAAGCAAGCTTAAGTCCCTAGCTATTGAGGTAGGAAATGACTTTTACAATTGCCAAATTTCTAAGCATTGATGACCTCGACTTTTTATTCCTAAAGGGACCCTAGATGATTTCGGATGTGTATGTTGTTCAAGTTTGAGTCCATCAACATATTCAATTGAACCTATATCCACTCAATAGTTTAAACCAATAAGTTATGAGTCAATTGGAATATATTAATTACTCGACATCACATCAATTCTTCAATGTCCGCTTCCTCTGAATTCAGGCATCTTGTCTCTTTCTTTAGAAATTGCCCGGATTATGAGATTTCTCTATTGAGACATCACTAAATACCTAAGCAAATGGGACGGCCACCACTCTACCATCAACTCTAATGCTACTGTTGGGAGTACACAGTAGAAGTGCAATACCTTCACCTAAGGAAATTGCCAAGAGGCAAGTTCAAGCCCTAGTTGAACCAACATTCATTCAAAAGTTTAATCTAATGAGTTAGGGCATAATTAGGATATTTAATACTCCATAGCACGTCAATTCTCGAATGTAAGATTTTCTAACACAACTCATGTATATCTCAGACACTATTAGAAAGCCACAACTTGATTGGCACCCCAATAAAGCTGGCAACTTAGGCAAGAACACCAAGATCAAGCATGAGAACTTTGATGGACCCTTCTTGATGGACTTATTCAAGAAATGAAAAGAAAAGGTTAGGAAGATATGTTAATAGAGATAACAATTCTTGATCTATAACACAACTGGAGGATATGGAGAGAAACCTAAACTCCGCGTGATGCGAAATGATTAAATTGAGATTGGTATGAATTGACATTTTTTCACACACACATTTTCAATAAAAAAAAAAGAAGGAAATGAACTTTGCAATCACACTGAGTATTTTGGTGATGAAACGAAAATAATGGGATTAGCCAATACAGATGCGATTAAACGGCATAATTTAAATTGCTACCTTACCTATTCGTTGAGGTTAAGATGTTTACATGGGCGTGAAGGAAAGTCAAGTCTGAAAGAAGCAACCTTTGATAAGTGAGCTGGCAGGACCAATTAGCCTCGAGCTCTTTTAGCTCAAATTGCCTTTGTCATCTTTAGCGTAACATCATTATAATTCTTACTGTTATTTTCGTTGTCAGCATTTGGGCCCCTTTATCCCTACTTGACTATGAATCTGTAAAATCAGAACTCACCATCATCTTTTCCTCCCTGTTTCTTCCGCCATAGCTGGAGCTGCAACCAACAAGACGTTTTCGGTACAGTCCGAATGTCTGGACTGATAAGTCAACCGTTCATTTAGTCTGACGAGAGAGCATTGATTTATTCTTCTGTGTACATGTTTGGTAGGTTTTAAAGTGTACCTGGCAGAAGATGGAAGTGGTTTCTGCGGCAGGAGATGCGCCAAATTCGTCACCGCCTCCTCTCATTTCATTGGCGTTGTTGAGAAGAGAGACTGGCAACGACGAAATCTTCGACCTCAATGTAAACGAGCTGAGCCGTCGAGTCCATGCAGGAGTGCTTTTGAAGTACAACAAGGAGCAGGGGGAGGCAAAAAATGGCGAGGACCAGGGCAAGGCGAAAGTTGGCGAGGATCAGGCAAGTTCCAAAAGTCAAAAAATAATAAGTTTGGCTCAGATTGTGATGCCCATGAAACTAAAACTGCATAATAAGCAGGAAAAGTCTGTAAATCAAGACCACTTACCGATGATACTCCATATATAAATAGGTCATCACGGACCGGATGGGAGTTCAGTAGCTCCTGATCGGACAAGAGCTGAGTTTTGCTGTGATGTTGCTAATGTCCGACTCACTGATCACTGCTTTGTACTTGCAGGGACTGCCATATACGCACAAGTATTGGGTTCACGAGAAGCTCAACAAGAACTGCTGGATGGTTCTGGCTAAGGTCTTAACGATTACTTGGGGTCCCGAAAGCCATTACTGGACATGGACAGAAGAGAAGGAGTCGTGGTATCGTTGCTTCTTCCATCCTAAAACAATTACATTTCAAGTCGTACCTTCATGTGATTATCAAGGCTCTAGGTTGGGCGAGAAACGTTCTGTTGCCGCTAAATTATTATCTTTGTGTTGGCATATCTCTAGCGTTATTTTGACGTTACGGATTTCCTAACGCTGCTGAAAATATGCAGCTGAAAGTTGTTCATTTAGTGGACAATTTTTGCTGCTGCAAAAACTTTGAATTGCTTACATGAAAATGAGATGATCACGGCCATCGTCATCACTGGCAAACCAATCCTTTGCTTGCTTGAATATTTTTGGGTTTCAGCTATCATCGGGAAGAAAAGAAAGTGCCCATTGCCGAGCTAAAAAGGGTTTGCTGGCTAGAAATCACTGGGAAATGCACTACCATCATGCTCTCTCCGAGTACGGCATACGAAGTAGCAGTCTTCGTGAAGATGAGGAGCAGAAGCAACGGATGGGAAGTTCCGGTGAACCTCAGTCTCACACTACCAGATGGAAACAAGCAGGGACGCATGGAAAGATTGGACAGATTGGAGAAGGAAGAGTGGTTGAAGATTAGCATCGGCAAGTTCGTGACGACACCCCAAACCGTCGGCGAGATAAGCTTCTCGCTCACGCAGACTGATGGGCGTTGGAAGTCCGGCCTCTGCGTCAAGGGCGTTGTTTTCGAGCCAACAACGGGGATAAGCAGCCAAAATGATGCGTGAAGCGTGGCTCGCAGCGTTTGTACCGATCTCTTCTCTAGGTTTGGTGATGCATCATTGTAATGTTATTTTTCCGGATTCGTATCCACTGGCAAACAGTAGAAATTTCCCATTCTGAAATATTGTCAACTCAAATCATGCCGAGTTCCTGACCAAGGAAATTAGTATTTTCCGGCTTGCGCTGCTTCGACAAATTTGGAAGTCCAGGACGAAATGATTGAAATCTATGCGATCAAATCAGATTGAAGTTAATCCGAGACTATACAAATCTGTGTTATTTTTGCATTAGTAACTAAGAATTCTATAAGGTAAAAATCCACTTTTGATCCCTAAAGTTGTGCTTTTTCTCCAATCAAGTCCTTATACTTGCTTCATCTTACTAATCGAAGTTCCTTCGACTTTAAGAGCCTCGCACAAATAAACTTTTTGCCACTCCGGACTAAGAACCCCAAAAGATGAAGACTACAACCAAATTCTGGCCAATAAGTTTCTTCGGAGCAAACACCGAACTCGATCTTTTCCTCGTCCAAGTTTGAGTTGAATCTTTCTGCGTCAAAACTTTCGTCGACTCAAACGTACAAGTGAGTGCTAAATGATCGGATTTGGGGCCTGAGGGACTCAATTAAAATAACTTTGCAAGTTCAAGGATCTAATTAAACAAATTAAAAGTTAAATGCTTTGATTCAAAAACAAATATACACATTTAAAGGGATCAAGCTCCACTTGTTCCTATTGTGTATGTTGGAACATTTGAATATTAAACAATACCTTCTTTCAAAAGCTTATGTTTTCATAAAAGTTAGCGGTAGTCCACAAAATTCCATATTAAAGCAAAAGGTTCCAGAGTTTAAAATTTTTCTAGGCTCCTATTTGCTTCTCCCGTTATATATTTTCATTCTTTAGGCTAGTCGAATTTGCAAACTAGTATATAGTTGTTACCTCGATGTGCATATATCTCGACATGTATCAATTAAGGGCTGGAGATGAGTATCTAGAAACGTTTGAAATTAATCGATCAAGTTCGTGCTCACATTTTTCATGGGAGATTGGTCTCTAGAAACAATCAATATCTGACTAAACACATGAGGATAGCGTAACCCTCAAGACTCACGTGATTCACCTGAGAGTCGTCATTTCACATGTGTCCCTCCATTTGCATTTGCTGAGTATAATGTGATCAATAAGGACAGACATGTAATGACATTAGTAGATGATGGGGGCATTTGATAATTGTAATTTAATTCGTAGAACTTTTCTACACATTTATCATGCAAGTTTGAGGATTTAATTAAATAAATTAAAAGTCAAAGTTCCTGATTGAAAATAAAAAATGCACAATCCAGAAAGGATTAAACTCCACTTTTTACAAGTGTGAAAATAAGACATGGTCCCGTTGATTTCGCAGAGTAGCATGTCGTCTTTCTTTAATTGAATAATTTAGACACGTATCAACTAATAATTGGCTAAACCCTGAAGCGTTGGAGAGTCGTATCTTAAAATGATTGAAATTAGCCGACCAACTTCGTTCTCGATATCCCCGCTTGTCTAATAGAATGAGGACAGAATAACACTCAAGGCTCACGGTTTTTTTCCCTCTCTAAAGTCATCCTTTCACATGTCCAACTCCATTCGCATATGGTCAATACAATATGGATAATTTGTCATCTTTCCAATACAATGTAGTCAATAAGAACAAACTGATTGACATTTGTAAATGGATGGGACCTTCAATAATTGTAGTATGTAGCCAATATAATTTTTTTTTTTTTTTACACATTCATATTGGGATAGATGTCATCTACACTTTGAGACGGTTATATAATTGAAATCATTCATTCCATCATCCATCTAATGATAAATATATAAGTTGACTATAGACTTAATAAAATCCCCAACTTTTGCATCTCTAACTTGATTACAACAATATTAATTGGCCGTTAAACCTTAGCTTCGTATACATCACACATCATTAATTTTCCTTTTGGCCAAAATGCAGAATAGACATTGAATTGTTTAAAATAATTTTTACTTTTTATTTTTTACTTAAAAAAATGCTCAAGACTTTCAAAATGATCTTGTACTGAAATGTAGATCCCGATAATTTCATTCGTAGTTTTCAGCAAATTTAAAAGACATCAAGCAAATCAAAAGATGATAATAAAAGTCCTAGGCAGTTTCGCCTTTAGGAAAGTAATTGATATTTCTTTTATTTATTTTTACTTCTAGTAAAGGTCTTAGGTCACAAAAGTCTTGCTCGCTTGTTCCTCAAAATCAAAGCTTGATACACTCATAAATTGAAAAGACAGGAGGCAGGCATTCGTCCTTTTCTAGCCTATCAATCAATCAGTCCCTCATTTTCACCGTCTTCTCTGTTCAACTCCCATGGATGCCTCCGACGTGGCCGTTTCATTGGCGATTGTCAGACTTCATGATCTTCTCTCCAATGTCTCCATGTCCCCAGACATCGCGATCCATCAAAAGTTAAGAGATCAAATCCCCGACTCCATAAGCAGTCTCCGAACGATCCTGAACACCAGGGAAAACGCCAAGCTCAACGATGACCACAGCCAAGAAAACCTGGAAGCCAGGGAATGGCTTCTGCTTTTGGCTCATAGCGCTGACCAGATTGCAGAAGAATTACTTGCCAAATTGCTCCGAGATCAGATATCGGAATCGCAAAAGGGTCGTCTCCCCAAGGTGTTCGCTGTACTTCGGTTCTTCTCAGTAATGAACCGAGTACGTGCCAGGAGAAAGATGGCCAAGGATTTCATGACAATGGTTGGGTTTTTATCCGGCAACTTCCCAACATCCCGGGCCCCTGCTATATTAGGCCTGCCGGACAATCAGAGAGCATCATCTTCGTCATCCAGCAAGAGGAATCAAGGAAAAACGATGCAGAGGTTCGAGTCTGATATCGTGGGCCGTGAAGAATGTGTAAAGAAGCTTCTGGCCTGGTTGATCGATCACAAGGATGATGGCGCCACCAACCTTCGGGTGATCTCAGTGGCTGGCGAAGAAGCCTCTGGCAAGACCGCACTAGTGAGGAGTGTCTTCAGCAGGCTAGAAATAAAGCATCACTTCGACTGTCGGGCTTGGATCCGTGTCACGGGCCTTGGGGTGGAGTCCAACTGGATGAAGAATCTCCTGGTGGACATACTGAAACAGATACCACTCAGAGATCAGCCGAAAGACTTGGAGAGCAAGAAAGAGGAGTGGCTGTTCGAGATGCTTCATAAATCTTTGATGGAGCTTAGGTACTTGATAGTTTTGGATAATTTCTGCATGGCCAGTGTCATCAACGAGCTCTTAATACCATTCGTGGACTCCAAGAGAGGAAGCAGAGTGATTATCACTGCTACTGCAGAAATGCAAAAGTTTGCCGACCCTTGGACACCTCATCTCCAACTCGGCCCTGACATGACCAACGAGGAGTGCAAGAAACTGCTGCGGTTAAGCATCAATGGAGATGACGATTCGGAATCGGAGATGACCATCCTTGAGCAGAGAATTTTGAGCAAATGCAATGGTTCTCCCCCTGCGCTCTCACTGCTGGGAGGACTTTTGTCTGCTGTGGAAGAGAGCAATCAGATGGCCATCATCGATCGGCTCGGAGATCGTCCCAACCTCAACGACGTCATGAGCTTGAGCTTTGACCAATTGCCTTACGTGATGAAGTCATGTGTTCTTTATATGGCCCTCTTTCCGGAGGAGTCCGAGGTCCCCACGAGGAGGCTTTTCCGGCAATGGGCTGTTGAGGGGTTGTTGGCAGGAGCTGCTGATGGGTCGGTACGAACACCATCGGCTGAGGACTGTTTTCTCGAATTAGAGAGCAGGAACTTGATTCACGTGGTACGGCGGAAACTGGATGGAAGCGCCCGATCATGTCGCATGCCTGCTTTTCTTCATAAATTTTTCCGTCGGAAAGCAAAAGAATTCGGACTTCTTAAGATCCAGTACGACTCTGAGTCTGTCCCGGAGAAAGAATCAAGGGTCATGGGCCCCAAAGCAGAGCAGCATGCCCAGGATCAACAGAAGCAAACAGAAAACGCCCTGACAGGACACCAGGGTTACAAGGGCCAATGGCTTCGACCTTTTGCATCGTTTAGCACCCGTAAGCTAGGGACAAAAAAGAGAGAGATCGATGTCCTTAAATCACCAATTAATCGAGGGATAAAAGCGAGAGGGATCCGTAACCTAGGGACAAAAGCAAGAGAGATCCAAGTTCTTCTTAAATCACCTATTTTAGACGGATGCTTTGACACCAGCAAGCTAGCAACACAAGGGAGAGAGATCGAACTTCTTCTCAAAGCTCCTCTTAGGTCACCAATTCTAGACGGATGCTTTAACATCTGTAAGCCAGGGACGCAAGCGAGAGAGATCCAAGTTCTTCTTAATTCACCAAATTTAGATGGACGCGATAACACCCCTAAGCTAGTGACACAAGCCAGAGAGATCGAAGTTCTTCTTAAAGTTCTTCTTAAATCACCAAGTTTAGAAGCCCAATTTAACCCCCGTGAGATAGGGACGCAAGCGAGGGGGAAGGCAGTTCTTCTCAAGTCACCACTGTCAGATGGACGCCCGGATCTGCTGAGGGTACTTGATCTCGAGGGTGTTTACAAGCCTGTGCTCCCCAAGGAATTCGGAGATACACTGTCAAACCTAAGGTATTTGGGATTGAGGTGGACGGCTCTGGATTCGATTCCAGAATCAGTCGGGAATCTGTTGCTCCTGGAAACCTTAGATCTGAAGCACACCAACATAACCAAAGTGACGAGAACCATTTGGAATGCGAAGAACCTCCAACATCTGTATCTGAGCGAAGCATCGTTCCATGGCTCCATCCCGCGCCATATCTCATCAGGGAAGTCTCTGAATACTAAACTCGAGACCCTATGGGGTCTGTTCATAGAAACTGATAACAGTCCCATGATAAGAGTGTTGGAGAAGCTGCAAAGCCTGAAGAAGCTGGGCGTGACATGCCGTCCTGGAGCAGTGAGGGTGGTGACAGAATGCATCTCAAAACTGGCCGGGCTCAAGTCCTTGAGATTGAGATCGAGGGACATGTTTGGTCAACCTGCGAGCTTCGATTTGAGTATAATGACAGGGCCCAATTTTCTTTGCCCCAAATCTCTTTCAAACTTGTATCTGATCGGATCATTGACGTCTGCACAGGACTTGTCAGTCCTTCTTGGGAATGTGAAAGCGCTCACCCTGTCAATGTCGGAACTGGAAGGCAATTTGATGCCTGCAAGATCTGGTTGTTCTCAGGTTATTGGCTCAATCATACACTGGCACTACCTTGCAATGCGGCGAAGGCAGTTTTCCAAAGCTCCGCGTCCTAAAACTATGGATGCTCAAGAACTTGAGAAAACTGGTTGTCATTGAAGGCGCAATGCACAATCTCGAAGAGTTGGATATCAGGCAGTGCAAGGAGCTAGTGACGATTCATGGCTTGGATCATATCAACAGCTTGAAAAGTGTGAGTCTTACTAGAGTTCCGGTAGTCCTTGCCCCCGGCCATCCCTATGGTGTTCGAGTTCCCCAACATACATTGGTCAAACCAAAGGAGTTAGTGTCCGAGGTAAAATCTATCATCATCTTCATCAACAACAACAACGAAAGTGCATATTTACTCTACTATGTACTATTTAAGAAAAATATTATTGTACTTTAGGAGAAATAAGAGAGAATATTTTAGAGAAGGATATTAGTAATTTTTTACAAATAGAGACAGAGTAATAAAAGAAAGGACCTTGGTATGCATGCTACAGAGCTTATGTAACTACCATTGTTATACAAAAAAAAAAAGGAAAATAGCAAAATAAAGACTTATATTGTTCATTGATAGATTTTAATAAATGAAAACTGATTTTAATCTACAGAAAGATGTGCTTTAACAGGTCTATTATATATATTCCAATTTAAGATCATGCCATTTTCGAGGAAATAAATAAACCAAGAATGAGAATTCCATGGATGTTGCATACCGCAGTTTTCTAAGTTCTCCATCTTCTTCACGCATATATATCTTTTGCTGGCCAATTACAACTTTTTTTTCTTATTGCAGGAAGAGAGACAGTAAGAAACGGACGAGGATTGACGTCGGCCCGGATTCATCACCGTCCCGCAATGAATGTTTTCATGCTCATGAATAAGAGTATGCATATTAACCGGTGTGCTTTATCTATTACTTTTGGTATCTCTATCAGTGTGTATGTTTTTTTTTTGGTCGGTTATCAGTGTGTCATGGCAAATGCTACCTCAGCCAGAGTCTCAAGACTTTCCTCTTTTGGGATATGTGAGTTTGAAAATGTTAAGAGCTAGCTGGTGCTTCATGTTTAACTTTTGGTATATTGCCAGTGTTTATTAATTGTAATTTGTGTCTGAGATTGGACCTTGCTGATATCTGTTTTTTTCCCTTTTATTTCGCAAGGTTGTCGCATGTTATTTCTTCTTCTTTTTTCTTTGTTTTAGTGGTCACCTACGGTATTGAGGCCAGCTTCCTTAAGTGGAAATTACCCAAAAATTTTTTAATATATTATACTTGTGACAACTCAATTATAAAATTTTTAATTATGTCAATTTAGTTAATTTGACCAATTTTCATAGGAAATTGTTGAAATTAAGAGTGTCAACAGTTTGGGTTTCAAGAACCCAAAGCAATTCAAAAATGTATGAAAATTTGGTTGGTTATGTTTTCAATTCAATTTTCTAGCTAAATTTCGACACTCTTAGTTGATGTGGACACCGACCGTCCTACATAGTATGGACGGCACAAACATGGACAAATTTTTCAAAATTTTTAAATTCAATTTTTATTTTATTTTATTTCTTTATTTTCTTTTTCATTTTCCTTCTTTCTCCACTAGTCATTGGGATTGGCAAGAGTCAACCTCGTTAGGATCTAGTGAGGTTGAGCCTCGCCTATGGCTATCGTCGCTAAGGCTCGGTGATTAGCGGAGAAAGAAGGGGAAAAGAAAAAGAAAGAAAAGAAAAGTATATACTAAAAATTATGGAAATTCAATTTATTAAAAAAATCACAAAAGTTGTCTATATAAGTGCTGGCCATGCCACATAAGATGGTTAATATCTATATCGGCAATTTCTTACCAAAATTAGTCAAAATAACTAAATGGGTAAATTATCAAGAGATTTAGTACTCAATTAGCATAATTGAAAAGTTTCGAACTAAATCGACAAATACAATTAAATTAGAAATTCTTTCGTAATTTTGCCGCATTCTTGCATCTCAACTAGTCCACATCTTTAGGCAATCCTAAGCATGTAACTCTCCCATGTCGATCCAGCGCATTCATGATTTTACTTGTGGAGTGCTTGCAACAAGATTTGAATTCAAAGACCACAAAAGAAGCAAGCTATTTTGCCATCTAAGTCTACATCGTTTGAAAAAATTTTATGCTGGGTGGACTAGCCTAGTCCCTGTACATGTTTGAATGTAAACAATGACTACAAGGTGGTTAAACTTTCCCACAGCAATTTTAGCTATGAAAAAGACAAGACGGGACTTTTTTGAAAATTGCAAGAGACATCTCATAACACTTTTTTAGAAAGTTGCCTCACCCAGCTAATGTTGTGGCAAAAATCTTACAGCAGTCTTTAGGTAGCCGTCTCACCTAGCTAGTGATGTCACTTAAAATGTATGATGTATCATCAAATATTTAACACTTCACAACACAGCTAAAGTTGAGCCACGGCTACATCAAATGGGCGGGATGTACATAAGATTGGAGATTCTTCTCCCCATAATACAGAGATTACATGATTTCCTAAGATTTTTACAAAGTATATTTCGTCAATCACTCAGAACTATTCCGTCAAACCATAAAATATATGTCAACCTAAGTTATTCATCATGTTCAACACAATGAACAACATCCTTTGCGGACAAGCTCACTATGTCATCACGGATGTCATCATGCTTTTAAAGGAAAAAGTGTCAGAAAAATCCTAAAATCTATTATATTGGTGCCAATTTAGTGTTAAACTTTCTGTTAATGTCAATTTAGTCATAAACAATTTGATTTCATGTTGATGTAGTCCTATATCTTTTGACTTTAGTGTCAATTCAGTTTTTCCAGCTAATTTTGGCCGGATATTACTGATGTGGAAGCCAATCGACCTACGTGGGACAATCGGCATTGATGTGAACCACTTTTAATAATATTTTGTTTTATTTTTGAATTATTTATTTATTTTCTTTTTCTTTCCTTTTTTTACCCCTTTCTCTTCCTCCAGTTAGTTGCTGAACCTCAACAACCAACCAAAGGCGAGGGACCTTGCTGGCCTCTGGCTAACCTCGTCAGCCACTAGCAAGGCTCGCCCTCGCTAGATTTAGTAAGGTTGGGCCTTACCCATGGCTGACAAGACTCGACCTCGCCAGCCCAACACAAGGCTGCCCTTACAACCCCTAGTGAGGTCGAACATCACCAATGGCCAGTGAGGTTGGCCAGAGGCCGTTGAGGGACCACGCCGACCCTTGCCTCTAGCCAGTCGCCAAGGTCTAGTAACTAGTTGGAGGAAGAGGAAGAAAAGAAAAATAAATAAAATTCAAAAAATATTAAAATATTATTAAAAGTTGTCCACCTCAACGCCAACCGTGCCATGAAAAACTATTAGCATTCACATTTGTAATATTCGATCAAAATTAGTCAGAATGACTTAATTAACACTAGGTTAAAAGGTTTACAACTAAATTTGCACCAGTAGGTTTAGAACTAAATTTGCATCAATAAAATATTTATGACTAAATTGTTATCAATACACTAAATTTATGATTTTTTTGATACTTTTTCTACTTTGAAATATTGTATTTAGGCTAAGAATGTTCGGCCCTTTGCAGACCATGCACTTAGGCTTGAAGATTTTTCAACTTTTGCAATCTGATAGGTTTTTTGGAAACCATCATTCCGAGGAAAAAAACAGAGAAAGGTATATGAAGGGTATGTAAATTCCATTATCAAGAAATGTGAAATATTTCAAGCCAGATTAAAAGTGGCGTGTGAAATTTGGTTAATAGGGGCGGACACAAACTTGCAAAGGGAGAAACTTGTCTTTAATATCATGTTAGAAATTACAACGATAATATAAGGATGTCGTGACTGTTGTGTAAACTACACATAACAAACAGGCTAACGTGGTTATTGGACAAAGTAGACAATATTGAGGATCAATGTTAAGATTGACGGAGGGATATAAATAGTTATTGGAATAGAAAAAGGACGAGAGATAAAGGCGCACTCTCGGTCTACAACGAGTGCAATGTACATCCGATGCATATCATGTTTGAAGGTCCAACTCAAAAAATTGAATTAATAAGTAGAAGAAGATTAAATGATAGAAAAAGCATATAGATTTTCATTGTCAAGTGATGTGTGATAATTTAATCATGTGAATATGTTCCAAAAAAAAGTCTTCACGCCGCAAAATCATATAAGACTATATAGATTTGAAATGATGAAATCTATACAATTAAATTAGTGGAAAGGCCAAGTGCTGAATGCGCTGTTTGCACGCACATGTGAAGACAAAGTCGGGTGGAGAATTTGCCTTTTGAAAAGGAAACAAAGTACCTACTCGCAAGGACCCCTTAAAGCTTGACTTTAAATGCTTTTATTAAAGATGATCCTGACATTCTTCCTATCAACTTCAAGGATATGCACAATGATTGTGCTACAATTAAATTGTTCAAAAGACTAGCGATAAATGATGCATGGTGTCCATGGACATGTAACGAAGTCACGTGGAGCACATGCATGTTGAAAAGAAAAGAACGTACCTACTCAAATGACCCCGTAAACCCTGACTTTTTAATACATAATCTTGATGCGAAAAATCTGTAGATAATTGGTACTAAAATTAATTAACCATTCAAACCCATTTAGGAGGACGCATGTGCGTCCCTGTATGTCGACAAATGGCCAGAAAAAGGGGCACAAAATGACAAAGCAACGCAAGAGGAGATACTGAGAATCCTTCCTAATTATCATTTACAGAGGAATTAACTATCCAACCCCATTTAGGAGGAAACATGGGTCCTTGTCCGCCAACGATTGCGAACAAAAAGGGCCATAAAATGACAAAGCAAAACGTGTAACACGCACATACAATATAAACACGGCCTTCAAGCTTGACTTTTAACGCCAAAAATCTGTTGTTAGAAATAATCACCTCCAGTGATATTACTTAATCATTCTATCCCAACTAGGAGGGAACATGTGTGTCATTGTCTGTCAACTAACGCGGACCAAAATATAACTTTAGAATGAGATTGAATTAATTATCACACTAGGCGTTTGAAAAGGATTGCCTAGCTAAGTCTTTTAGTACTCCGTCGTCATCATGGATGTCATCATATTTTCAATATTCTATCAAGGTTAACAATGTTCAACACTTTGCAAACCATTCACTTAAGTTTGATCAAAGAGAGTTAAACTTTCATTCTATAAGATTGGAAACTTTATAGTTTATAGTGTGTTTGAAATGAGAATCACATTATGACCACTAATGCAATGTACACCTCAAATGAAATGTTGCAAAGTTCGGTTGATTCATACAGCAGCGAATGGTATAAAATCAAAGTGAAAATAAATAATGAAAGCATTTTCATGCGCATTTAGAAATAAAATTTAGGGTATATTGAAATATTTTATTTTGTATAGTATAAGATAGACATGCACCAAGTATAGTGCTCTTGTCCCATCGCAACAAGATAATTATCAAGAACATAAAGACGATCCTAATGTGGCCCCAAAAAAGTTGATAAATAAATGAATAACTGAATAAATCATTGGACGTGGTTTGACTCTGTATTCTCCATCTACAAAAGAGATTACCAATAATAATAGAAAGCTTAGAGTTAAGTTTATTAACTGTGAAAAAACTGTTGTAATCATGGATGGAAGTTCCTAATAATAGAGAAAAAATATTTATGATAAAATCAGATTGATTACGATTTTTATATGAAAAGTTACCAATGCTTGATGTTCAACCTCATGAGATTCTAAGGTAAATTATTACATATAAAGGATGATTACTAACCTGTCATTTATAAGGTCTTATATAAATATTAAATTGAGGACAATTACTAAGCATAGCAACCATTACCAATGGCAATTTGAGGTATTTTACTATGCTATAGGTTGATTACTAAGTGTTAGCATTTGTGTATCATGAACTCCATAGACAAATTACGATTCATAAAGGTAAATTATTAGTCACCAACCATTATAGGAGTAACGACTTAATCCTACGAGGGTGAGAGTGATCACTGGGGCAGAGAGGGCCCGGAGAAGGTGTGACTCCAATTCTAGGATGGCATGGGGGCATGAATGAACCAAATCTCATAATGCCTTGGTGTAGTAAGGTGAAGTGTCATTTATAGGATGTATGTCACTTGTCCTAACTTGTAACGAGATATTTTCTAAACAAAGCCTAGAAGAATAAAACCATACAAGTTATAGCCAAAGTGAATAATATCGTTACGAGGAGGACCTATGTTTGACATACTGGTATCATAGCCAATAGCCCAACCGAAAATTGGCAAAATTGAAGAGTTTATGACTAAATTAACACAAATGTAATATGTTTATGATATCTATAGTAATTTCCCCAATTCAACACTTAGCAACACTAATTGATATTTACCGCAAGAAAAAGACCAACGCTATTTGTATGTTTGCAATTGAATGTTGGTATTGATACATTTCAATTCTTGCTTCTGAAACTCAAACAGGAACAAGGCATTGGACAGAGAGCTCAAATCAAAGATTTACTAAACGCGCAATGACTTGACAAATGTGTCTCAACTTACCGAGGCAATCTTTCCTTCACTCGAGTCTTAACGTCATGAAGAGGATATTTGCTAATCAAGTCCATAGAAATTTACAAAGGCGGCTTAATGTAGCTTATGGATAAAAGAAAATTATATGCGGTTTGATTAGCCTAATCTATATCAGTTGTAAGGTCGTAACTTTTGAGTTCGTTTCGTGCAAATTGCCGTATTCTTTGTTTTCAAGACATGATAGAAGCTGCTACTTGTTTCCCAAGACTTTTATAAGCTGTATGGAAATGTCAATCCCGGCTCCCCCGATGTGTACGAAAGACTTTTAGAAGCTGAACCGAAATGAATGGACCCACATTTATGTGTTAAATACTTCCTCTCCCGGGGGAGGACAGATTATCAGAAAAAGAGTTGTTTAGTTCCCACCTCCTCCTCCCTCTCTTCCTTCTGAACTCTCACTACCCCAAACGAGATTTTCTGTTGAAGGAATGGAGAGAATGTCTTCACATCTAAAGGAACTATGGGAGGAATGGGAACTGCGGACCATGGTGCTCCTCAGCCTCACCATTCAAGTGCTGCTCATCATCCTTGGGCGTCACCGGAAGTACCGGCCCAACTTGTGGCTGAAGGCGTTGGTCTGGTCGTGCTACTTGGCAGCAGACGCAACCGCGCTCTATGCGCTTGGCAAGATAGCATCCCGGCTCAAGCAAATGAGGCGTGACCTCGGTGCTGCCGCTGAGGGGCTGGACCCAAATGCCCAGATGACAGCGTTCTGGGCACCGTTCCTGCTGCTGCCCCTGGGCGGTCCTGACACCATCACGGCCTACACCCTCGAGGACAACGAGCTCTGGTTGAGGCATTTTCTCAGACTCGTCGTCCAAGCAGTCGGCACACTGCTCATCTTCTTCCAGGCGTTGACAGGCTCCGACCTCTCGGTACTTTCGCTTCTCATGATCGTCTCTGGCCTCATAAAGTACGGTGAGAGGGTTTACGTCCTCCGGGCCGCAAGTAGCGAGCATTTCAGGGACTCAATCCCCGACCCTCCTCTCCATTACTCAAAGGTCCTGGAGGAATATAAGTTGAAAGAGGCCGAGGGCTATGACATCACGCCGCACGAGGTGATCGAGGTACACGAAGTGGACACAGAACAGAACCCCAAGGTGTACAGAGATCTTTCGCGTCCTGATGAAGATCTCTTATCCAATAAATTGAGAGAGAGGAAGAAAGAACAGGATGAGGAAAACAGTAATTGCAGCCAGTCTTTGTTAGCCGCAGCCATAGGCACGTCTGACTTTTTCTGGCGCCTTTTCGGGGACAAAGAACTTTCACCTGAAGAGATGAGCAAGCGCAACCGAGCTGAGTTGGCAGTAGCCAAAGACCTGATCGACATTTTCCGGCGCCTTTTCGCAGATCTGGTGCTTAGCTTCCAGGACCGTGACACTAGTATGTCAATACTCAAGGATAAACATTATCACGTGGTTTTCAGAGTTATCGAGATTGAACTGGGACTCATGTACGATTTGCTCTACACCAAGGCAATGGCCATCCACAATCGATGGGGCTTTACTCTCCGCACCGTGAGTATCCTATCCACCGGGATGGTCTTGGTGCTTTTTTCCTTGTCAGACAAGGACAAGTACTCCAAGCCCAATGTCTGTGTGACCTATTTGTTGCTCTGGGTCGCCATTTTCCTGGAGATTTATGCATTGTTCGTTCTTCTCTTCTCTGACGAAGCCGCTTGTTGGCTGAACGACCATGGGCCCCCCATCGTCCTGGATCTTGTTGAACGGGTACAACCACTTTATAACAGGCGCAGGTGGTCGGGTTCTATGGCGCAGTACAACCTACTAAGCTTCGCACTCGAAGAGAAACATCTCTGGTGCCATCCAATCCTAGAGTTGCTACACGTCAACAAGAAGGTTGTCAAGTTCTTGTACAGGGATGAGGAAAAAGTGAGCGACTTTCTTAAAAAACAGGTGATTGAGCATTTCAAGTCCCAGCAGACGAGCAACTTTCTAAAAGAACAGGTCATCAAGCATTTCGAGTCCCAGGAGACAAGCGAGAACGAAGTCCAGATCAAATGGACCTACCGGGGACATATCATACTCCGAAATTATGAGAAATTGGACGAATTTAAATGGAGCATCGAGTTAGAGTTCGACCAGAGCATCTTCGTCTGGCACATTGCAACCGAACTCTTATGCGATCAGGAAGATAAGAAGACTCCTCCAAAGGCTTCCGAAATGAGCAAGCACTTGTCTCGGTATATGCTGTATCTTATGGTCATGTACCCTTTTCTCCTGCCGATTGGAGTTGGACGCGTCGAATTCCGAGACACGTACGCAGACCCGAGGAGTTTCCTCAATGAGCAGGGGCATATCAATGGGTCTTCTCCCGCTAAAAAGGGTTGCATGAAGTATCTCCGGGAATTTTTCAGCAGCCAAAACCAAAAAGTCAACATGGCTGATGCTTGCACTAAGCTGCGCAGCGTGAACACGCAAGGAGCTCCGCTCGTGGCAAAAAGGAGACGAGCAAGTTCAACCTGTACCATGGATGCCGGCTTGCGTCGCAGCTGAACGAAGAGTTCAAAGGTCCAGAGGAAAATAATGAGAAGAAATGGAAAATCATAAGTTTGGTTTGGGTGGAGATGCTGGCTTACGCGGCCGTCAAGTGCAAGGGGCTTCAACACGCCCGGCAACTACGACGAGGAGGCGAGTTCCTGACTCACGTCTGGCTCCTCATGGCTCATTTTGGCTTGACCGATCACTTCCAAATACCACGTGCCCCAGCAATTGCCGAGCTGCTGGTCAAGCAGGAGTGAACCCTATCATGCCCCGACACTCAGTGAACCACATGTAACGTGTTACCTCCTCTTGGCTTATTTCGGCATGTGTAACTTGCATTAGCAGCATAAGCAAAACTGTCCTGAATTACCTCGCTGTTTCACCATATCTTTGTAAGCGGAATATTCTATCTAATGACAATATTCTGTCCCTTTACCAATATGACTAGAAATCCCAAAATCTCTATGTTCGCTTGAACTCTTTGAACTTATACGTATGACGACTGGAATTTTTAGTGAATAATTAAGATTAATTTTGTTAACTATTGTATTAAGAAATGTTAATTATGGCATAAGCTCTTCTTATGGGTAAGGAAGGAACGAGTATAGTGACATGAAGCTACATGGCTGCATCCTTTGATGAATTATTTGTTGGAACTTTATTATTGCAGGGTCAAAAACATAGGACAGGTAGCTCACTCGCATAGCACATGTTTGACATGTGGAGTTTGACCATTCAATCTTGCATAGGTCCATCGCCTCAGTTAAAATGAAGAGAGGCACGACCGAGACTAAATAATAGGGAAGAAAAGCTTCCTCCATTGAAGAGATGGAGGAGGAAACGTAGAGAGAGAGAGAGAGAGATGGGGAAAATTTCGCAGACAAAATCAGCTACCACGACGATGGTAATAAAGAAAACGACAAAGTGGGATGAGAGTCCACAACTATTTTTTCATTGATACAGACATAAGACCATTTGATATAAAAAAAAAACGACAAAGTGGGATGAGAGTCCATAACTATTTTTTCATTGATAGACATAAGACCATTTGATAATAAAAAAAACGGCAAGGTGGGATGAGAGTCCATAACTATTTTTTCTTTGTCGCTGTACTAGGCTCCTTCCTTTCAATAAAAGGTTAAACCAATACAACTAAGAACACGAATATCGCATTATTCCCTTTTAGCTACACAAGTTAATATTAATAACTTATATTAAAAGAATTTCAAGTCCACAAGAAATTTTAAAAAATAATTACTAGATAAAGAACCATATTCTCCTAAGTGGTTTAATACAGAACTTTATTAACTCCATGCAAAGATTGAAATGGCCTTTGATATTTCCCATTAATTAGGTAGTTTAGAGCCAAGAGAAGTATTACCCTTTACTGTAGCAATAATTACATCTATCATTCCACATTTTCAAAAAGTAACACCTCACTTCATTCAACATTTGATTAGATCATTAAGTTTTATACTCAATAATGATTAATTTACTTATAGTTTTAATAATAATTAATCATCAATCAGATGTTTCTTCTTCAATTTGTTTTCCTTGTTTGGAACTGCACCAAAAGTCGAAGCTAAACCCATCGGTACAAATTTAAGTTAATTGCTAATCTCACTTGATATGGCCATATTATTGCAAGATTATTTTTCGATGATTGTTACTACTTCCGTGTACAAACCTAATGACTCATGAGTATTTGGGTGCACATAGTAGAAGTCCATTGAGAAGTTAATGAGCAGCACTCTCCTTGTGTGACATGTCTTCCACCTTTCACAAAGCTTAAAAGTAAGGGAACTTCCCAAAATTAGGAAAAATAAAAACGATTCCTTACCTTAGCTCATCATGTAGTCAAGACAAACAACTGGGAAGAATTTCTTTCAAGCCTAAATACTCCATCTTCTTTCTTTTATTAGTTTTATCTTTTTAAATCTATTTTGCAAAGCCAATATATGAAAGACAGAAGAAGAAAAAAAAATTAAAATCCACACCTAAAGAATTTGTGGAGGACTAATCTGTAGAGAACTTCAAAATTTAGAACGTGAAGGCTAATAAAAAGAGAATCCAAAAAATGAAGCTATTCAGATAGTCAAATAACGCATCGTTTGTTTAAATTGAAAAAAAAAAAAAACGAACTTTTCCACGAAAAGTGGAGACAAGTCATCTGAGCTACAAAAATGTGGCCAAGTAAATTTAGACAAAGGTAAATAGTTATAGTAGAAGAGTGGATGGTTAGCAAACTGGAAACTTTCTAGAGATTTCACCTCACAAAGCAATACGGGGAATGAAGAATAGAAGTGAAATATGCATTAACTAAGACCGAATTTTCAAGAGAAATCATATGAGATGAAAGAGTCATGAAAAGGAAATGACAAGAGGGAAGATTGAATAGTTAACTAGAGAAATCACATGCAAATGTGTTAATTATTGCATTCATTGGTAGGATCCATATCTACTGTGAATCTCCTAATTTGTGCTTTTAGTACTTTCTCTACCAATGGCTAAGCTCAATGAAATTATATTGCATCGCGACCTAACTTTTCCTCGCTAACTAGGGAGCTTTGTCAAGTTTAGGTATATTGTCAAATTCAGACTGATAGCCTTCTCTTGACTCAAATTCTCCCAAACTCATATCTTGCGTGATATTGAGCATCCAAAATTTTAATTGATTAAGCCTATGCAAATTTTAACAAATGAGTTATCACTAGCCTTTTTGTGGTCGGCAAAAAACTCAACAAGATACAGGAGAATATCTTACTATTCACGCAATTAAAGATTCTAAACTTAGGAATTTATTACGTTAATCTTAAGATCAACGCCCTTTCAGTGCCTAACTCAATTGTGTGATAACTAAAAATATGGTAACCTATCCGAGAAATTTAAGATTCATCCTAACCATTTTAGAGCAAGAAAGTAACATCCAAAGCACCCATGCATTCTAATATCACCTCTAAAAGAAAATTGTAACACAAAACACAAAACTCTATTGTAAAACCCTAAAGGCTTGTCCAATTTCGGGTTTTAATATTTTTAAAGGTTTTCCAATTTTTCTAATTTTTTTTTATTTTCTGGAATTTTTATGAATTTTTTCGATTTTTTCGATTTTTTTAACATTTTTTGGATTTTCTCGAATTTTTTAATTATTTTTTATTAAGGACTTGGACCGGGTCAAGAAACCCGGCCCGAGTCAACCGACCCGGACACTAACGGTCCGGGTTGGACTATCGACCGGGCCGGCCCTAACCCATACGAATTTCCTATTAAATTGGCCCATAAAGAAAAATGGTAAATCAGCCCAATTCATCCCTTTTTACAAAAACTCGGCCCAGTAGGTGGCCTAGGCCCAATCGAAGAATGTTCAGTCCAGCCCCTGTTTTATTATATTTTCTTTGTCTTTTTCTGCACGTTTCTTCTTCTTCCTCTTCTGGGTCATCTTCAACCTCCCGACGTATCCTTCACCGAACATCCCTTCTTTCACCTGCAACTTCATCACCAAACCAGGGATGGCAACTTTGGATGCCACACCCACCTCCAGCCACCGACCGGCACTTATCTTCTCCGATTTGCCCTTCCGGCAACCACAAAATTTTAACGAACTAAAAAAATAAAAAAATACCGATCCTAAACTTCTAAAACCAGCAAACCATCAATCCAACGAGCATGAACACATTGACATGAGGAAAACCAACCCATATAACATGACCTCAAACCATAGGCTTATCCGGCGGGTAGAGAGCACGGCGACGAGATTTGGCTTTCCCGGTGACTCAATAAGATTGATGATTATCATGAAATCCCAGGAAAACATAGCAAAAACTTGAGAAAGCAGACGTGCTTCAACAGTACATGAACAATCGAGCACTAAACTCAACTTCTAACGTCGATCGAATGGATGCATTTCGGTGCTTCATTGACTCATTTTGTCGAACACATGGCGTGCGTCTTTGCATATGAGTTTCAGTAGTGAATTTGCTGCTCTATTCAAATCGAAGATGGCACATCAAGCCTTGAATCAGCACTGCTTGCGACCAAACAATTCCAGTTTCGACTAGAATCGTCATGAACTCATCAACTAGACAAAATACTCTAAATCTCGACAATGTTGAGCGAAAACTTACCTGTTTTACTATTAAGCTTCACTGAGACCAGAAGTGGCGAGCACTGGTGGACAGTGTCGAAATGCAAAACACAACAGCCATTGTGTTTTGCCTATAGAGGTCGGTGCGTCCCTCTTCTTCGTCGCTGAGCACCCTCTGTTCCTTCAGAATTTATTAAAAAAAAATTACAAAAGTTGTCTATATAAGGGACACGGAATGACAAAGCCAATGTGTTCCACGCATTTAGGAAACAAAATTCATCATGTTATCTCAAGGATCAGTATGTATACTTCATATATATGACAAAGCCAATGACAAAGCCAATGTGTTTCACGCATTTAGCAAACAAAATTCAGCCTTGCACCGCAAAATCAGATTAGACTGGGGAAGGTTGAGGAAGTTGAAGGAGGAAGGGTGGTGATGGTGGACATTGGCATTGGGGAGGAAAGAGTTTTGTAGGCGCTTTGGTGGTGAAGAAGAGACGAGGATGAAGAGCAATGCCACATGATGAAGTAGAAGAAGAACATGGGTGACTGGAGATGAACCAAACACTTAGGACATGCTAGTAACCGGCTAAATAATGCATGATTCTATTCTTTTGGTTCTAAGAACAAAAAAAGAACATAAATCCATTTGGTAAATTTTTTATTCCTGAAATGGATTTGGAACAAAATCAAGAAGTAAAGAAAAGTTACTTTTTTTATTCCTGCGAACAACTCCATATTCAACTCCGATTCTTTTTTTTCTCTTATCTTTTCTTCTCTTTCTTTTCTTTTTTCCTTTTCTTCTTTATCTTCTTCATTTAGCCGGTCATCGGCCTCGCCGGGGGCTTGCGACACTCCAGCGAGGTTGCTGGCCCTCATCTGGCCAGTCGCTGGCCATATGAAGAAGATGAAGAAGAAAAAGAAGAAAGACAAAAAAAAGGAGAAAAATGTATAAAAATTATTAAAAAATTACAAGAAATTCTAAGTTACAAAAAAATTTAGGGGTCATACCAAGTGCATTTTTATTTCAAGAATAAAAATTTTAGACAATTACCAAACGCCTTCAAATACTTAAAAATTGTTCTCGAGAATAAAATTAAAAAAATTTATTACTGAGCAGAAATTGCCCCTGGGAACAGAATAGTTACCAAACAAGCCCTTAACATGCACTAGAGAAGCATCAAACTAATCAACAAATGGCAGTAAAATCATTCAAATTCATGTCTAAGAGAATTCACTGCAGAGTCCAGCTCATCAAGCTCGGAAGATTTACAAATTACCCACTCCAATATTACCCACACATGTCCCTATAACTAGCAAATCAAGCATACATTGTCACCTTAACATGAATAACCAAAACTACACTCAAATGAAAATTAAACTAGCACACCTCATGATTAAAATAGTGAAGTTAGCAAAATCTAGAATAAAATCAAAATATTAAAGGCCAAAATCCATGATTATATATTAAGAATGGACTTGAAGCATATCATCCATGTATATAGGCTTACATGCTCAAGATGAGAACAAATTAAAGTCAAATGAAGATCATCAATGCTTTTGCAGAAGGCACATGTTTAATTTCAGCAAATTCAAGCATGACAACATGATTATCTCCCTCGAAAACTATCATGGATTTCTCACCTCAACTCATATGATCAAGAGAGCACATAGACAAGTCATGACGATTGTTGTTTGAACAACAAATGGATATGGACAGCAGGCATGAATGCGAATCCAGCAAATTTAAGTCACAAACAGCACTTACAACCATGACTACACCGTGTTATGAATATACAAAGCATTAATAACCTGGAAACCAACGTATTTTTGTACATTTACAGCAAGAACAACAATGAGTCTAGTAAATTTGAGCCATGTAAAGTACGAATAGACATCTTCAGCGAGCCTACGATGAGGTGGGTGTACAAATTCAACAAATAGCACATCTTGAAATGATCATTGTGCAAGCTAATGGTGACAACTGAGATAAACCACCATGTGCTTGCACATACATGGCAAGCATGAAATAAACAATACTCCAACGTGTCCATTGCATGTGAAGTGGATTTCCAACCGAGCCCAAAACAGAGCAGCAATTAGTATGCAAAAGAAAAACTACAGCTCCAACATATGCACAATTTACAGTTATAGAGGATTTCTCCACTTAACACCTTGACAATTATAATATGTGCGCACTTTGAACACCTCGAGCTTGAAATTAATCCAGAGGCTCTCTGTTAGAGGACAATTCAGCCACGTTCCCAAAGCAGTATTTGATTCGCTGAGAACAAAGTAAAAAATGAAAACACCAGGGGAAGGAGAACTCTAGGCCATCAAAGGATGAAGTATCAATTCGTAATATATGAGCATTACATTAAAGAACAACATACAAGTCAATGCAGTGCAATCTCAAATTGATCAATGAATTCATCGTTGTCATATCTGAGACAAAATGTCGAACAGGTGGTGAGCATGAACGGCAAGGTGTTAAATAACTAGGAATTCCCATCAATTGGCGAGGAATAATACAACATGAGAAACCCAGCTAAAATTTGCTAGAGAGGAATCGATGAATTTGAGACCAAGTAATAGACGATAATTGGGATAACAATTTGAAGGTTTTTGGCAAGAGGCAATACGGAACAACCGTATGATTGAGTCTTGAAGAATCAAAGGATGAAGCATCAATTTGCAATACATGATCAATACATGAAACGGTAACATACAAATTTCTCTTACGTAATCTCAAATTGATCAATTAATTCAGCATTGTCATATGTGGGGAAAAACGTCGAACAGATAGTGAGCATGAAGGGCGAAATTTTATATATATAGGAATTTCCATCAATTGGCGAGGGATATATCATGAGAAACCAGGTAAAAATTGCTAGGGAGGAATCGATGAATCTGAGACCAAATGAATAGACAACAATTGAGATAACAATTGGAAGCTTTTGGCAAAAGGCAATACATAACAATCGTATGATTTGAGTCTTGACGAATTGACCGTGTCCTACCTTGGGGAGACCCGAATGGTTACCTTGCTAATATATGAAAGACACTAAAAGAATCCGAGAATCTCACGAAGACGAGGCTATGTAATGGATTTCTTGGACTGTGTGTTGCGTTCTTGCTTCGCTCGGTTACTCAAGTTCTCGCGCGCGCACCAAGCTTTTGAGAGAGTGTCGTGAATTCTCCTACAGAGTGTAAAATCGTTAGCTGAACAAGAATCTCCAAATCCGTTAGACGAGAGAGAAAAGCAGGAGAGAAGTTCGATTGGTGGTGATGAACGTCAATGTCTCTGCTCAGTTATGGTGGAGGTTGTGGTGGCCAACAAGGGAGATTTGACGATGGCCGTAACTGATTGGAGACAGGAGACGTCGAATTGATGGTGATGGAGCTCAAAAGGAAGAGGCAACAATAGCTCTGGCGGATCAACTGTCGAGAGTGACATCTCCGGTGAATGGGATTGAAACTTTTTCTATGGTTGTTATTTTTATTCACTCATCATTATTATTACGGTTATTTGATGTGTTAGTGAAAATTCATGTGTCAACATATATTATTTAATTAGGGACGAAAGTGGTAAGTCACCATAATAAAGATGGACAGAAATTTTATAAATAATTGGTAAATTTAATATAATGGTAAGGAAACTAAACAAAATTTGGTAATTGATAAGAGAAGTTATTTTTTTTATTGAGAAGTTATTAATTAAAAAATTAACGTCGAAAACCCACTTGAAAAAAGATTAGTATCACAAAACTACTTCGTAACTTAATTGCAAAAAAATTGGGTGGAAAGCAAGGTTAAGAATTGTGTGTAAATCATGCATAGACAAGATCGCACATCTCAACATCGATCGAGCAATCCTCGGTTTCTATTCTCAAAATGGCTAGGGAGTTGAGGGGTGGTATTCTCTTCCTTTGGCCTTCCCGGATTCTATAATAGTCACTTCCATCTTTCTTCCCTCGAAGTCCGAAAATACTTGTCATAGATGAACAACTGAAAAACAATTCACTCTTACAAAAACCAGCACTTGTTTTTTTTTTTCCTTCTCTCTATTTCTGTCAATCTCTCGACATTGAAGCTCTCTAATTTTGTAACGCCCCTTCACGAGTTTGCTTCAATTCCCTCCACGATTAATGAGCCTAGGAAACACAAATACCACAGGAAGACCCATGCTAATTGACCGCAATGCCCATGAAATGCGCCACTATAATTTGCTTACACACGAATGCTTTCTTTCATGAAGTTTCATGGTCAAATTGCAATGAGTTTCAGCAAGAGAGATTTAGATTTAGCATTGATTGTACCTTGAGGAAAGAGAAATTATCATATGAGTAAGTCAGTAGTATATGTACTAATGTTAGATTATATATATGCATTATATATGGGTTAAATTAGATAGTATAATTGGTTCCTCCAAATGCTCTGTTTTTTTCATGGTTGATATGTAAAGTTTGTTAACACCGCATTTGGTGCAAATCTACGAATTATGCTTTACCTTATCTGAGTACGATTTCTGATGTTGCACTGTCCCGTAATTCTTTTTGTTGGTTGGGTGTGATTAAAAAAAGGACTGGGAAAATGGTCTAATTCAGCTTCATTGAGATCATCCTGTCCGCATTTCCGAGGAGGTCCTTCTTCTTAGTTGACATCTGAATCAGCTAATATACACAATCAATTTGTTCCTGACTGGGCTCGGAGACCGTGGACTAATGCAGGAGTTACAAAAAAATCTTTTGAGTAATACGTTTGAATATCAAATTTCTAGTCGTAAATATAGTTATCTCACGATGCAATCAACATAGTTTTTAGCTATATGGAGATCCCTTTAGACTTGGAATGTGCAGCTTCCTCAACCGAGATCTACTTTATGTTAATAGTTCTCACTACAGTTCACTGCAGACTCCATCAAGAAATTTCGGATCTTTTCCTTTTATCTTCTCTTGCATTATAGATGTTTACTAAGATGGCTTGCTGGTTTGGTTCAAGATCATTACGAACTGTCCCCTTCTCTTGCATTGGTAACATTCGATGACTTCTCCACTCTCGTAGTAATGCCAAACGATGTAGTCTTAATTTTCGTCAGAAGTAGTTATCATCTAAAATCTAATATTTTAAATTCTATACGACCATCTATTGAGATCAGAGACTGCATTTACATTTTGAGATTTCTGAATTCAATTAACAAGGATGATTTCTTGTCCTCGCACAAGGTTTGCCACCTTAAGGAAATGGAGCTGTACCGGGATGGCCTCAAAGAAGGTAAACCCACTCTCTCCCTCTCCTAGTTTTGGTTCTATGGGCGTTTTTATGAGGATTAAGGGCTTTGATCTGTCTATTATATGATGGGCATACAATGGGCTACAATAATATTAGATTTTGGTTTGGCCGTTAAATGAGTAGGTCAGGTCGAAAATGTCCTACTCAAATTGACCATTTAATTTAGGGAAAATACCACAAAAAACCTTAAACTTTGCCTCGTGTAACACATTTACCATAAAAAAAAATTTATGATACAAAAAACCCCAAACTTTATCTCGTGTGACACATTTACCCTAAACTTTGTCCCGTGTGACACATTTACCTCAAACTTTTATTCTGAAGGGCATTTTCGTCTTTTTATTTTTATTTTTTCTTCCCTTTTTCCTTTTTCTTTCTTGCTTTTTTTTCCTCCTCCACTGTTGACGGAGGAGCCGCTGGCGTTGGCCCTCGCCGGTGTCGGTTGAGGGCTGCTCTCGCCTAGGCGAGCGAGGGCTAGCCTGGGGGCCGCCCTCCCTTGGGTGTCGGGCGAGGGTTGCCCTTGCCTGCTAGGGCTAGGGCTAGGGCTAGGGCTAGGGCTAGGGCGATGGCGAGGGCAACCCTCGCCAGATCCGGCGAGACCCACCCTCGCTGGCATCGGTCGAGGGCCACCCTTGCCTAGGCGGGCGAGGGCCGCTCTCCCCAGATCCGGCGGGGGCCGCCCTCACCGACGTCGATCGAGGAGGAAATAAAGGCAAGAAAGAAAAAGGAAAAAGGGAAGAAAAAATAAAAAGAAAAAGACGAAAATGCCATTCATAATATAAGTTTATGGTAAATGTGTCACACATGGCAAAGTTTTGGGTTTTTTGTGTCATAAAATTTTTTTTTAGGGTAAATGTGTTACATGAGACAAAGTTTAGGGTTTTTGGTGGTATTATCCCTTTAATTTAATATGACACAATCACATGCAATACAAATCTAGTGACCTATACTCGACTTTACCCGTTATCAACCTAACCCATATTTCTAAAATTTATCCATTTGTAATTCTATCATGTGAAAACCCTTATTCATCTATTTATTTCACTTTAAGCTCTTCATGTGCATGGGTTACTTGGATAAAAATTTCATACCAAGTTTAAAAAGTAAATTAGTACAATTAAAAAATAGTAAATTAAGCAAAAAATGTAAAAAAAAAAAAATCTATAGATTGAAATAATTTTTTTAAAAAAACTATAGATTATCCTATCGCCCCTCACCATCATCAGCACAATATTTACTCCCATCAATACAACCATAACTTTTTGCCTATAATTGATATCAATATTTAAAATTGTATTCACTTGATAAAACTATACTATAAGTTGTCATGCATTCATCTTTAAAGTGTGGCTTTCAACATTGCCTAAAATTTTCAATTTTAGTATTATCCAATCTTTGCAAAAAAAACTGTTTTAGCAAAAACAAGAAAAAGAAAAAAAAAGAGGGGTGCGAAAATTGGCCATCGAAATTCTCTCGGAAAAATAAGAAAAATAAGCTGCCAATATTTTGGGAAAAGCAATGATCTGAAAGCGGAAGGATCTCAAGTGCTCAAGCAGCTGTGAAGTGTTAGGCCTTGAGCTTGGCCACAGCTGGACTTGCGGGAGCCGACGTGGCACTAAAAGATTGGCTCAAGCTCACGAATGTTATGCAGAGGGACGAAAGAAGCGCGGGCCTCGCTCTATCACTTGCCCTCGAACACTCTACGCCATTTTATTTTATTTTATTGTTATTAAATGGATTGAAAATAAATCTTTTGGAGATCTTAAAAATTCAAATTTCATTCGTTTTGCGAAAAATATCATTTTTTTAAAAACATTTTCAGAAAAAATAGTTATATTTTTCGGTATTCAATTGAAATTTAAAAGTGAAGTGTAAAATATTTTCTACCATTCGATATCTAATTTGAATTTTTGAAAAAAATGACTAATGTAATTTTAATTTTTATAAAAGTTGATTTTTTAATTATTTTTTATTTTAAAAAATTAATTTCTTTTTCTTTTTCTTTTTCTTTTTCCTTTCCTTCCTCCGTCCTCCTTCCTTCCGCGGCTTCCTCCTCCTTCTTCCTGCTCCTTCCTCCGCCACTGCGTGCCTCGGTGATGGCGGGGTGTCCGGCGAGCAGCCTAGACACGGGTAGGTGAGCTCGAGGCTCGGCCGATCCAGGTGAGCCCGAGCTCCGCCGGATCAGAAGAGCTTGAGCTCGCTGCTCGCCAGATCGGCCAGCCAGATCAGCGAGCCAGCCAGCGGTGAGCGCGAGCCTCTGGCTCGCCGATCTGGCGAGGCCTGAGGCCGGCGATGGCGAGCCTCGAGCTCGCGCGTTCTGGGGAGCTGGAGCTTCCCACTTGCCGGCCGCTCGCCGATCCGAGGCCGTCGTCGGCGAGAAAAAATCTCCACGTTTTACTCTTCACGCTCTCTGTCTGCCGTCTCTCCCCCTTGGCTGCCCTTTAGTCGGGCATCTCTGCCCTCTCCTCCTTGAGGGTTGCTCCATGTCGAGACCAAATCCCTTACTCGCAGAAATCGTGTGGGGAATTGATTGGAGACGGAATATCTCGCCACCTCAGCACGTTTCGCCCTCCTGTGCCATTCTCATTCCCCTCGGCCGAATGAGGGACGCGAAGGGAAGATGAGAAGAACAGTGTGTGTGTTTGGGGTTAGCAACGGCCAATGAGAGAGGTCCAAATGGACTACATACACGGTGAATTCGTCAATTGTAAAGTTATAGCTATTAGCTAAAGCAATCCTCTAGAAAATTGAAATTTGGGTAGCTAAAATAAGGGAAATTTGATGGAATATTCGATCTTTGTGTTTGTAGAGAATATAGGAAGAGGGACACACTAGAGAAGAAAAACTTTTTGCATTCTACGTTAAAAACTGACACCACAACCATTACATAGGCTTTACACCAAAAGAAACCACTACATCCCACTAACACCCCCACTAACTTAACATGTGCAGCAACAACTCCATAAAAACCGTCACAAACTATTAACACGTGAAAGACACAGCACCATAGAAACTGTCACAGAAAAACACATTTACAAGAAAGAAAGTTTGACTCATTCAACATTCCCTCCCTTAAACTGATGTTGCAAACAATCAGTTTAAAGTCTTGACTATTTCTAGCGTGCAGACACCTAGTAACCTTCGAGCTTCGCAAACGACTCCATCTTGAGGGCTTTGGTGAATATATCAGCAACTTGATCTTCACTCCTGCAATAGATTAGATCAATTGTTCCATCATTACTAAGATCTCTCAAGAAATAAAACTTCACATCAATGTGCTTGCTTCTTCCATGTAGCACCGGATTCTTGGAGAGTTTGATTGCTGAGTTGTTGTCACAAAATATTTTGGTAGCTCCTGGTTGCTTAAATTGTAGCTCCTCAAGAATTCTCCTTAGCCAAATAGCTTGACAAGCACAAGCTGTAGCAGCAACAAATTCAGCTTCTGTACTTGACAAAGTGACAATTTGTTGCTTTTTGGATGACCATGAAATAGCACCTGTCCCAAACATAAAAACATAACCCGAAGTACTCCTCCTATCATCTTGGTCTCCTGCATAATCACTGTCAAGTAAACCCCAACAAATTGGACTTTTCACCCTTCTTGTAAAATAGTCCAAAGTCTCTAGTTCCTTGCAAGTAACGAAGAATTCTCTTAGCGGTGACAAATGCATTTCGTAGGATTCTCCATATATCTACCGATTAAACTCACAAAGCATACATTATGTCTGGTCTTGTTGCGATTAAATACATCAAACGCCCACAATTTGTTTGTAAAGTGTCCCATCAACCTTCTTCCCTTCATGATCTTTATGTAGCTTTAAGCCAAACTCAACCGGAGTGTTTACAGGATTACAATCCTTCATGTGAAATCTGTCCAAAATTTCTCCCACATATTTCTTTTGAGAAATAACAATCCCATCATCCGATTGTACTACTTTTATGCCAAGAAAGTAATGCATCATACCAAGATCTGACATTTCAAACTCATCCATCATTGACTTCTTGAATTCTTCAAACATGGCATCACAATTTCCAGTAAATATCAAGTCATCAACATACAAGCAGACAATGAGCATTTTTCCTTTATCTCCAATCTTAACAAAAAGTGTATGCTCATAGGGACATTTCAAAAAACCAACTTTAAGAAAATAAGTCTCAATGCGGCTATACCAAGCTCGTGGGGCTTGTTTTAGCCCATAAAGGGCTTTCTTCAATTTATAAACTTTATGCTCATTTCCAATCTTAACATAACCAGGGGGTTGTTCGACAAATACTTGTTCCTCCAAGTACCCATGCAAGAATGCCGATTCGACATCTAGCTGGAAAATAGGCCAAGAATTTTGTGCCGCCAATGCAACCACCAATCTGATTGTGTCATGTCTTGCGACCGGAGAAAAACTTCACGTATAGTCAATCCCGTACTGCTGCTTGTATCCCTTGGCTACCAAGCGTGCCTTGTACTTGTCAACTTCACCATTTCCTTTAAGCTTTGTTTTGAAGACCCACTTTACGCCAATGGTTTTGTGTCCATTAGGAAGATCGGATAACTCCCAAGTGTCATTTCTTTCAATGGCATCAATTTCTTCATCCATTGCTTTCCGCCATTTTTCTTCTTTGACAGCACTCTCAAAAGTAGTAGGGTCGCAATCTGAAAATAAAGCAAAGTGAGTAATTGGATCTTTAATTCCAGTTACCTCATAATCTTCCATCCAAACAGGCATTTTTCTAACACAGCGAAGAGAGACTTTAGTGTGCCTTATCTTCATTTACTTTAGTAATTTTTTATTAATTTTTTAATAATTTTTGATAATTTTTTTGATTTTTTTTATTGGTGAAGTTTCAGCACATGTAGAAATTGTATTTGATGAATTTTCGGGCATGCAAGGTGCTGGAATTTTCTCCTGTTCAACATCATTGTCATAAAAGACTTTGGAAGGCTGCTACCTATTCCAATCCCGGGAGGGGAGGGAGAAAAAAAAAAGTGTTCTCTTCATCAAAAACAACATCCCTGCTGGTCACAACCTTCTTTGTCATGTAGAAAAATGAATTAAATAATTTATATGCTTTGGATACATCACTTCACACCAAGAAAGACACATTTTTCAGCCTTGTCATCAAGTTTCTTCCTTTTCTCATCGGGGACATGAGTATATGCGATGCATCCAAAAAAATTCGAAGTGATCTACAGTTGGTTTTCTCCCACTCCAAGCCTCTTCGGTGTCATATTTTGAACAGCAAAAGTTGGACTGTTCAAAACATGAATGCTCCAATTTACTGCTTCCGGCCAAAAAGTCTTTGGAACTCTTCCTCTTGCCAACAAACTTCTCACCATGTTGAGAATGGTTCTATTTTTCCTCTCGATACACCATTTTGTTGCGGTGTATAAGCGGTGTAAGCTCTCTTCGAATGCCATGCTCTACACAAAAAACTTCAAATTCTTTTGAGCAATATTCACCACCGCGATCGGTTCGAAGGGCCTTAATTGTCTTTCCTGTTTCATTTTCCACATGAGCTTTGAAGCTTTTAAATATAGAGAAAGCTTCTGATTTTTCTTGTAAAAAATAAACCCAAGTTTTTCTGGAAAAAACATTGATGAAGGTAATTAAGTACCTTTTACCTCCATTAGAAGATGGGTTTATTGGCCCACAAATATCCGAATGCACCAACTGCAATACATCTTTTGCTCTCCATGACTTTCCTTTGGGAAATTGAGAACGATGTTGTTTGCTAACAACACATTCTTCACACACTTCAGAAGGAGTTGTAATTAAAGGAAGCCCTACCACCATGTGTTTCTGTTGGAGGGTCTTCAATCCACCAAAACTCAAGTGACCATAATGAAAATGCCATAACCATGTGGGATCTTTCGTTTCAGCCATCATACAAGACTGAATACTTTCAATCTTTAATGGAAACAATCTGCTTGAATTCATTTGAACAACCGCAATAGCACCTCTAACGAGAATCGTAAATTTCACGGGCACCATTCTTAATAGTGATAACATAACCCTTTTCTTGTAATCGACCAGCACTCAACAAATTACTTTTCAAGTCAGGAACATACAACACATCAGAGATCGTTTCCACAAAACCATTCTTGGTTTTTATCTTAATATCACCTTTTCCCATCACTTTCACAGTAGAATCATCACCAAAACTCACAGTATAATGAAAATCTTCATTTAGATAAGAAAAAGAAGACTTACATCCACTCATGTGGTTACTGCAGCCTGTATCCACAAACCAAATATCTGACTCGAGTTTCTTTTCATCTTGAACAGTCATCAACAACGTTTCCGCTTCTTTTTTTTCGACAAAATTTGAACTCTCTCCCTTTTCTTTATCATTAAGCAGCCTAGTATAACATTCAGATGCATAATGACCAAATTTATGACATCTAAAACACTCTACCTTCGATTTGTCAAAAATACGTCCTCTGCCTCTGCCTTGAGATTGATCATTATTAGCGTTGAAATTTCTGCTAACATCTATATTTCCTCGATCTCCCCTTCCTCTACCTCTACCTCTACCTCTACCTCTACCCCTTCCTCTGAAATTGTTGGAATGAGTATAGGTAGAAGCCTTCAACGCTTGCTCCTCTACTGTTGAATTTCTGTTCATCTTCTGTTCATGCACCAATAAAGAGCTTTGTAATTCATCGAGAGAGAGTGCATCTATGTCTTTTGATTCTTCAATCGAGCAGACAACATAATTAAACTTTGGTGTCAAAGAACGCAAAATCTTCTCCACAATGGTGACATCATCCATCTTCTCGCCATGGAATCGCATCTTGTTGCTGATCTCCATTGTTCTAGCACAATAATTAGTGATGATTCTCCATCCTTCATCGCTAGTGTCTCAAAATCCCTTCTCAAGGCTTGAAGCCGTGCACGCTTCACCCTAACCGAGCCTTGATATTTCTTCTTCATAGAATCCCAAATATCCTTGGAAGTTTCTTTGCAAAGAATAGTTTCCAAGATGGGACGATCAATAGCCCGAAAGAGATAATTTTTGCCTTCGATCCTTCAGCTTTCTAGCTTCCAATTCTGTTTTTTGGGAATCCGTCAAAGCCATGCCTGCTGGTGGCTCTTGAATTCCAGATTCGACAACTGACCAATACTCCTTTGACCGTAAAAAATTCTCCATTAACATGCTCCAATGGTCATAGTGACCATCAAAGCGTGGGATGGCTGCTTGCACAAAATTGGAATCTGCGGCCATTGGGTAATCTCACGTATTTTTTACTTTCAGGGTCTCCGGGCTCGATACCACTGTTTGTAGAGAATATAGGAAGAGAGACACACTAGAGAAGAAAAACTTTTTGCATTCTACGTTAAAAACTGACACCACAACCATTACATAGGCTTTACACCAAAAGAAACCACTACATCCCACTAACACCCCCACTAACTTAACACTTTGTACCCAATTTCTTGCTTACATAGTGAATTGCAATGACATGTTCGATTTTTTGAATACGATTTTCTTTCATCATACCAATCTTTTTGTAGTCCACATACCCTTTTAGTATATCGTGGGTTTATGTACGATCGGGCTCAAATGAGGAGTTGAATTGCTGGATCAAGATAGCTACTTTTACCAGAAAAAAGAAGAGACCCAAAAAGAATAGATGATTTTCCATTCAAATGCTCCGGTATGCAGAGCCATTGACAACACATTCGCTATCGGTCCTTATCCTGTTTTTCAAATTTCTATCTTTTCTTTGTTTCCCTTTTCTTCTCTTTACCTCTATTTTGCTGTGGAATTAGAGCTTGCCTTCAGAGTCTGAGATTTTGGGAAAAATTATGCACTCTCGTAGCAACACTCCTCATCAACATATGTTCCTGTAAGTATGGAAATTCGAAATTTTTAAAAAAATTAAAATTAAAAAAATTAAAAATTCGAATTTTTTATAAAGAAAGAAGAGAGACTAGTAGAGTATGAAATAAGGAAGAGTGAGTAAGGAAAATGTTTTCCCCCACTTAAAAAGTGAAAAATATTTTTCTCTATTTTAGAAGACCTTTCTCCTTTGATGAAAAATATTTCTCCCCGACCAGTTCATTTTCCATGAAAAGAACACCAGAAAATCCAGAAACGTTTTTCTGGAAGTTATTTTCAGTAAAACGAACAAAGTGTGTTTTTCATGGCTTCATGGCTTTAGATTGGCGGCAAGAGAGAAGCGGGTGACGGAGAAGCAGAGTTCGTTCGAATAAAGAAAGAAAAGGAAAAAAAAAGATAAAGAAAGAAAGAAAGAAAAGATAAAGATAAAGATAAAGATAAAGATAAAGAAAGAAAGAAAGAAAAGATAAGATAAGATAAAGATAAAGAAGAATAATTAAGAAATATTAAAAATCGATTTCAAAAAATAAAAGGAAAATGTGTTTAGTGAAAGAAAGTGAGGTGAAAGAAGACATGGAAAACGTTTTCCTCTTTTTGAAAATTAAAAAACATTTTTCCTTGTTTTAGAAGACTTTTTTTCCATTGATGGGAAATGTTTTCTTTAATCAATTTATTTTTTGTGAAATAAACGTTGGAAAATTTGGAAATTACTTTCTTGAAAGTTATTTTTTCTGAAACGAACAAAGCCTAAGTTATAATATTTTTTACCCACTTACACTTGATCCTCAAATATTTAACAACCCATATATAACCCGATTTCGAAAATGCGCCCTGATCCATTGTGAGACCTCTAATTTTTTAATAGGCTTGATATCATGTTAAGCCGAACTAGAGAGTTATAAAGGCGAAAGAGCTGAATCAGAAAAGAGTATGCTATTTTAAAGTGGGTGTTCAAATTTTTGCGAGGTATATCTATAATGACTGTTTTGATCAGTTACCACGTGTTTGCTTTCTAGATCCATTATAAAATGGAAGTTGCTAAGCTACGAGCACGTTGTTGGTCTCTCTTTTGTTAATTTTGCCGTTCAATGCGTGTGGCGAAGAATCGATGGGTCTTAAAAAAAAAGTCCAATGGTTATTCCTACGTTGTCATCCTAATTGACTTCATTTCATCTATTTCTTTAAGCTGTTTGAAAAAAAAAGTACACCATTGGAAGTCCATTAGCTTATTACATTAAACTAGGCATTTTGTGGGTGAGGATAATGACTTTTGCAATCGTACCATCATAAAAAAATAAAAAAGAAAAGAAAAGAAATAGACACGTGATTCCAAAATAAGTTTTTCGTACTATAGGAAAAATAATTGATTGGCACAACTCGAGCTCTTACTAATTTCTGTTATGACCCGCTGGACATATTAATTATTAACTTGGCAAATTAAAGTTGTCACATAAAAAAAGAAGATATAATCTACTAGAACGCTTTTTGAACCATTTTGGACTGCTAGAGTTGAATGAGAGGAGTACGTATGACCAAGCCAAATCTTTATGAATGTTGTTAGCAATTTCTCCTTTCCTAAAGTCATTATTTCCCCTGAATATTTTACTAGTTCACTTTACGAATAAAAGAAATGTTTCTATTAGGGTTGATTCTACAAAATTAGTTTATGTTTTGTTAAAAAATCAATTCACTGCACTTCTTGATTGCTTATTAGAATCTAACAAACCACACATGAAGTCTCTCTATATAACATGTTGGCACCAAGAATGGTCCATCTTAATCCCCAGTACCTGAGGTTCGACAACACATTGCCCAGACTTTCAGGAAGCATCGGCCTATGGACGCCTCGAGATAGGGTAGCTTCAGCAAACCAGGGCCGCTCTTAAGCAACACTCATATCTCTCTTGAACTTTTCCCCAGCTTCCGAGTGTTAAATTATATATAACAACATTGATCGGCGACACTATACTAAATTTGATGAGGCCTTGCATATGCATTCCACTTAGTCCCCGTATGCGGCAATCCATGGGGTGATGAACTTCGATTCAATCATCTAATATTTTGTGGACAGAGCCACCATAGCTACAAAATACCTCATGTCCATGGCCATCTGAGACTAGAAATTATACAATAGACCTTACAGGCAAGGTCTTCTTACACTTCTGTTCCACTTTGTTCAACTATACGAATCATATTTCTGGAGACTATTGATTCACAAGCAGACTTTTACCCAAAGTCGAAAACTAGTCTCTGCATAACTTCATAATTGTTGGGCGCAGCCAACTTTATAGAATTATACGCATTGCTGGTTCTCTTTTTTTCCAATAGGGACTGCTTGTTGGCTGATGAAGAACAAAATGTCTCGCACCTTGAATTTCTCAATTGGATACAACCCCTTTTAAGAAGGCGGAAATGGTCCAACTACGGGAGATCCTACGGATGAAAGACGAGGGGGAGAAACATCTGTATGGGAGCCACAAGGAAATAACAGATGATATGAAATGGCTGATCATGGCTCCAGGCTATACACACCTTTAGAGGCAGTCGCATACTCGGTTGGGCTAAAATGTTGGGTACTTCTAAATGGATTCTCAATCCGGATTTCGACTGGGGTGTTATGATTTGGCACATTGCTACTGAACTCTGCTGCCACCCCAAAGAACGTACCAGTCTGGAAGATGCTCCATACGGAGAAGCACAAATTAAAAACATCAGGTTGAGATCTAGAATTAGCAGGCGTTTGTCTTGATGTATGCTATATCTCCTTGTCAGATATCCTGCTATGGCTAGCAGAATCACACTCATCCAGTTCAGAGAAAGGCGAGAAGTCCCTCAGAGAACTCCAAGACATGGAGCAGAAGCTGATTAATCCAACTGACGCAACTCGAGGACACAAAAACTTCATCGCTAATTTTATGGATTTTTTCAGTGGGACTACAGACCATCTATGGCAGGGAGAGCAAAAGTTCGGCATAAGGATGCTTGCAATCAATGAAGGGCGCATGTCAACACCAAGCTAAGCCTGAAACATACCGAAAGACAATAGCAGCAAACATGTATCATTTCAAGGATAACAACGAGTATCGCAGCTAGATACCATTATCGCGAATCAAGAGCTAAAATGGTTGTTCATCAGCAAGGTTCGGGTGGAAATGTTGGTTTATACTGCAATCTGGTGTCGATGAAGTTATCGTGCTTAGCAACTAAGATCAGGAGGCAAGCTCCCGACTCGCGTCTGCCTCCTGATGGCTCATGTCGACTTAACTGATCACTCCAAAATACAGAATGCTCTGGAAATAATGGAGTTGACTATGAAATAGCATACTAGGTCACTCTGTTTCTGCCACCTGCTTTAGTCCCTTCTCATCATATAGTTTGTTGCGACCCTTCCCAAGGGATTTAGGGAGAGTAGGTTTAGTGGTTTGTTAAATGAGAACAGGCGGTCCCCTACTCAAGGTGTTTGCGCTTGGTCACACATGTTCTCCCAAACCCTTACCACGCTTGATGTTGATTGATTCAATTTGACTAACGGAGATATTCAATCTAGTAGGAGTCATCACTAATCAATTGGAAGCTAAGTGAAATATTGAGAGGACATTCCACTTCCTATTTTAATCAAAGATCTAAAGTTGGGAATTTGGTTACACCAATAATCCAATTACCGCCCTTCAGTACCTAAACATGACTTTCTATCGAAAACATGAATCATGCTATCTTTTTCACTTTAAGTCTCCAAGCACGCCCTACTAAATGTTTTTTTTTTTTTTTTTTTTTTGGTGACCCGGGGAACCCCGCACGGCCGGCAGCGGGTGGTAAACCCCAGGGCGACACGTCTTAGCCACCACACACGCGCACTGTAGGGTAAGTCACCTAACGCTCCGCTGAGATTCGAACCCCTCCCCTTTTCGTCAAGGATCATGGGAGTCTTATCCAGCGGAGCCACCACGGCGGGTGGTACGCCCTACTAAATGTTCATGTATAGTAATTTTCAAAAACATTTTCCAATCAATCATACAAGACAAAAATAATATCAAGTCAAAAATAATAAAAATCACAAATTCAACAATATAAAGCACGAAAATAAAGGCATCAAAAATAAAATGTGAAAAAATTAAAACCTGATACGAGTTGGGAAAGAACATACGAAGTTCTGTTATTCCAGCCTACTGACATGAACTTCGTGAGCTAATCCTAAATCAAAGTCAAAATCTAATTTCAAACAAAGAGAATTATCTACTAAACAAAATTTGGGAAAATTGCCAAAAAAGTTCTAAACATATTATATTTGTGTCAATTCAATCCTAAACCTTTTACCAATTTGTTGACTAGGTCATAAATCTTTCAATTTTATAATTTAGTTTTAAACCTTTTGACAATTTGCTGATTTAGTCATTCTGGTAAATTTGATGAAAAAATGGTAACATGACAAAATAGTCAATGCCGGCCATCTTATGTGACATGGTTGGATGTTGATAATTTTATTAGTTTTTAGGATTTTTTTCTTTTCTTTTTTTTCCCTCCTTTTCCTCCAACTCGACCCTCATTGGGTGCAAGCAAGGGCTGGCAACCCTTCACTTAGTTTAGATGAGGACTGTGACGCCCTTGCGTGGTTTAGGAGAGGGGCCAGCCTTTGCTTGTGGCCAGCAAGGGTGCAAACGCCCTTGCTTGGATTTGGGCAGGGATGCGGAGGTTGTGCTAGCCAAGTGTTGGGAAAAAAAAAAGGAAAAAAAATAAAAAATAATTTTTTTTTAAAAGAATAATATTCACGTCAACACCAGTCATGTCATGTAGAACAATTGGTGCCAATAAAATCACTACCTTAGCAAGCGAAAGAGAGGATTTAAAGATGAAGAAACTCCTGAACCGAGAGAAATATTGTGAGTTTAGTGCATATTAATGTGTTGGTCCGACAGGCCAATGCAAATTGATTGGGCTAGCCTCATGGGCATGGTTTGATTGTTGAGGCGAGCTGAACCGAAATTTGACTTGATACCGACGGACTGGCCTGGGGCGTGATGGGCCGGACGGGGTCCTTGCTTAATCGGCCTAATTGGACTCCCTCTCCTATTTCTTTTTATTAATTAATTAATTTACTTATTATTTCTTTGTTCTTTTACTGTTATTTATTGTTAATTTTACAAAAATGCACGCTTGACTTGTTGACACAGATCAACATAGTTAACACCAGTTTTGTTCGAACATGTAATGTGTATCGCAATGTGTCAACCGGCATTGGAAATGTTCCTGTAATTGGAAAATTATTGACTTGTTTTAAGGAATCTTTTGCGTTTTCAATAAGAACAAACGCATGTTTATAGCAGCTTAATGTCTAGGCTCAAAATTCCATAGTTATTAAGCTTTGAAATAACTTTTATCATTGCTAATTTTACCAAGCATCGAGTACTACGAACATTTACAACAAGAGGACCCTTGGGTGATTTCAGAGGGGTAAGTTGCTATTGGGAAGCTAGAACCAAAAATGGACCCTGATAAAGCTGGCAGCTTAGGCAAGAACACCAAGATCATGCATGAGAAGTTCAATGAACCCTTTGGGATGGACTTCTTTAAGGCAAGAAAAGATTAAAAAAGGTAGGAAGCCCTGTCACAAGAGGTGGCAACTCTTGATCTAAGATGCGGCACCAGCATAATGAGAGAAATCCAATCTTGGCATAGTATGACATGATTAATTCGAAATTGGAATGGACTGACACTTTCTCACGGACTTATTTTCTATAATTTGAATTGTTATCTTGCAATCGAATTGAAACACTTTGGGAACGAAACGAAATAACAGAAATAGCCGATATAGATGTGATTACATGGCATAATAAGTTAGATATTTCCATGTTTGTGAAGGAAAGTCAAGTTTGGAAGAAAAGAAGGGCTTTGTTGAACAAGCCTTTGATAAGCGAGCCCATTTAGCTCAAGCCCCATGATAAAGGGATGCATCTTTAGAGTGACATCGCGATTCTTAGGAAAAATTTCAAATAAAGATTTGAAATGAAACCGTTTTCTCAAATGAAGATTTAAAATTTACCTTATCTCAAATAATGAAATGAAGTGGTTAGCTTAACCTCAAATAAGGCCCTAATTCACATGTGCCTCTCATATGTTACTTTTCAAATCATGTTTCGGGGCATTCCCGTCCAAAATCTTCTTCTTTTTTTCTTTTTTTTTTTCTATTCATCTTGGTATTATTCCCATTCTACTTCTGGTTATGGACGAGGCAATGGGCATCAGTGAATTTGTCTCGAAGAGGGCGTGACCCAGGCAAAGTGATGGCTTTCTTCCCTGTCTCTTCCTTGTCTTGGGCCTCCCCAGCTGTGGGGTATATGTTTCTTTGTCAATTGGATTTGCCAGATTTGGGTATTAAGGTCTTGGACTTTGTCTTTAAGATTCCGAGACTTAAATTTCTTGAGGTTGAGCCCACCACCTTGTTTGCTCTGAGTCACTTTTTTCCAACTCACACAAGAAGCATTTATCAGAACAATCAAGAAGAAGATGAAAGAGAAAAGAAGGAAAAAAGAAGAAGAAAAAGATCAGCTTGGACAAAGATGGCCCCAATCGTAGTTTGAAGTGTGACATGTGAGATGCACATGGATAATTAGACATTTCTTTGAGACAAATTTTGCCATTTCGGACTCTTATTTGAGACAAAATCCCATTTGACCCTTTTTTTGAGAAAAGAGCACCACTTCAAGTCTTTATTTGAAATTTTTCCTCCTTATTATTATTATTATTACCCTTTTTATATTTTGTTATTATTTTTTGGGTCGCTTTATCTCTTACTTAAGTATGAAAATATGTAAAATCAGAACCCACCATTATATCTTCCTCTCTGTTTCTTCCGACATGGCAGGAGCTGCAAGCAACCAGACGTCTTCTTCGGTAGGGTCCGGATTTCTGGATTAATAACTCAACCTTTCAGTTAGTCGAACGCTAGACCAACTCAAACCTTGGATTTTTTTTTTTTTTTTTGTTTCGTGTACATGCACGGTAGGTACGAGTATATCTGGAAGAAGATGGCAGGGGTTCTAAAATTCAAATCTTTGATTTTTCAGTCAAAAAATGAAGAAAACGCCCGAACCAGCACAAGTGAAACGATAAAGTCGGTAGAGATTTCTGCAGAAGCAGGAGCTGCGCCTGATTCGTCACTGTCGACAAATCAAGAAGACGCCCGAAACAGCACAAGCCAAACGAGAAGGCCTCCTTTCATTTCCTTGACGATGTTGAGAAGAGCGATCAGTGATGAAATCGCCTCCCTCGACGTAAAATAGGAGAGCCGTTGAGTCTATGAAGGAGTGCTTCTGAAGGACGACAAGAAGCAGGGCCAGGAGGATCAGGCAAGTTCCGAAAGACCAAAAAGAACATGTTCTGCTCAGATGGATAATTGATTAATTGAGAAAACATTTGGCTCGGTTGTGATGCCCGCCATGAAACGAAAACTGAATGATATGCAGGAAAAGTCTGCAAATTAAGAGCACTTGTAGATAATAAGTGCATCTATGAATAGGTCACCACGGACCGGATTGGAGCTCGGTTGCTTGTGATTGGACGAGCCAGAGGTTTGTTCTTATATTGTTAATGTCTCACTTACTGGTCACTGCTTTGTGCTTACAGGAACAGCCATATGCACACACAGGTATTGAGTTGACAAGGACCTGAACATGAGCTGCTGGATGGTTCTGGCTAAGGCCTTACAGATCCGTTGGAGTGACGTCAGCGAATCCTAGGGATGGCGAGAAGAGGAGGAGGCATGGTATCGTTGCTTCATCTATCCTGGACAATTACATTTTAAGTCGAACCTTCATGTGATGATCAAGACTCACGGTCAGCCCCGTTATACGTATGAATTCGCTCCAACAAATATGACTCCCAAGCGGCGAGCAAGGTTCTGTTGCCGCTAAATGATTTACTTTTGTGTTGGCATATCTCTAGCGTTATTTTGGCGTTGCGTATTTCCTAATGCTGCTGAAAAGATGATGCTGAATATGCACCTTTTTTCAGCTTCTAGTTGATCTTTCAGCGGGGCACCTAAACAGTATTTTCTGCAGCAGGAACTTTGAATTGCTTCAATGAAAACGAGATCATTGCTAGCCATCACCGTCTCTACTAGACCAATCCTGTGCTTGCTTGAATATTTCGGAGTTTCAGCTATTCATGCATCATAAAACTGCCCATCACCGAGCTAGTAGATTTTTGCTGGCTAGAAATCAATGGGAAACGCAAGATGATCATGCTCTCTCTGAGGACACGTACAATGTTGTGGTCATAACGAAGATGAGAGACGAAAGCCAAGGATGGTTGAACCTCAGTCTCGCTCTACCAGATGGAAACAAGAAGGGACGCAGGGAAGACTTGGACAGATTGGAAGAGGATAATCATCAGCAGGTTTGAGGCAACACCCAAAAACGTCGGGGAGATAAGCTTTTGGCTCATGCAAAATCAGAAGTCCTGCCTCTGCATCAAAGGCGTTGTTTTTAGGCCAACAACATAGAATAAAAGCAGCCAAAATCGGACGTGAAGTGTCGCTTAAGTGTTCGTATTGATCTCCTCTCTATGTTTACTCATGCAACGTCATCACGGTATAAGTATCCATTGGCAAACAAAAGAAAGTTCTGCAGTGTGAACTATTTTCGACTCGAATCATGCTGATTCTTCGGGTTTGCCGATCAAGGACATACAGATCAGATTGAAGAAACTTACACGTGGATAAATGATCTGATTTCTTGAAATGAAGTTAATTGCGGTTATTCGTTTTTTTATTACGTGCATTGTTGCGTTTGTAGTAACTTGGAATTCTAGGAGATGGAAATCTATTTTTCCTCCCTGGACTTGTGAATTTTTTCCAATCAAGTCCTTGCACTTGAATCACTCCATTAATCAAGTCCCCCTGACTTCAAGCGTCGGGCGCAGCAAAACTCTTTGCCACTCCAGACTAGAAAACCCGAAGATGAAGTTCGCGACCGAACCTGCTAAGTGAGTGCCAATTATCGGATTTAGACCACCACGGCAATCTCGCCATCACTCGCCAGCTGTCGCACATACACAACCGAAGCACATTGTGGGTATACAGAATACAAAGATGGAAAGGGAAACAAAACAGAGAAAAATTGATTGCAGAACCAAATATACAAACGACAATTCGAACCCTCGATTCTGTTCAGGGAGCTCCGCAAGCTACGAGACGTGTTTTTTATATTGTGCATTAAGTCGACGAACGGCACGAATCATCGAATTGATTCGAGCATGACCGACCATAATAAGACTTCAAGAAATCCGAGTTCTAATTGGATTAACATAACATGACTCTCAGATCAAGCATGAAAAGGAAACATGAATACCTAAAAGTATACTAATCCAATCGCGTGAGGTTAAGCATTTTACCAAATGGCTATTGAACTCATTTCTTCAAGGAACAGTCAAGAACACCTTGGCCAAGTAACTTATATGCAAAATTAAAGGAGTGATTCATTTCAGATCATCACATCAGCAACAACATGAGTTCGAACAATCAAAACCAGCTTCAATCGTAGTCGATTTTCGCACGAACACAATTAAATGGGGGAATTTCAGCCTGGGTGATCTTCCATGCGCGCGTGAGTTCATTTTCGAATGTTCAGCGGAGAGAAGGAGTGACCTGGCTCTCCCATGGAAATTGAATTGGGCTGAGCCAGACTGACGGGCTTGCTTGGTTTGATGGGTTTGGCTTGTGCTGGTGTTGATTGTTCAGCCGGGCTGAACCGAAATTGGACTTGATGCCGACGGGCTGGGCTGAATCCAGATGGGCTGGTCCAGGTCATCGCAACTATGGACTTACTCTTCTATTTTATTTTTTTTGTTCTTTTGCTGTTATTTATTTTTATTTTTACAAAAAAATGCATGCTTGGCTTGTCAGCACTAGTCAAGCACTAGTCAACATAATTAACACCAGTTTTGCTTTAACATGTGTCGTGCATCAAAATGTGTTGACTAGCATTGGAAATTCCCCTATAAGGGGAAAATTATTGATTCATTTTAGGGCGTTCTTAACACATTCGGTAAGTACAAGCATATGTTTTAGCACTTTAATGTGCTAAGCTCAAATTTCATAGTTATTGAGCTAGGAAATGACTTTTATCAATGTCAAATTTCCCAGGCATTGCGACTTTGTATTGCAAGAGGGCCCTTGGATAATGTCGAGGGGTATGCTGCTATCGGGAAGCCACAATCATACATGGACCCCAATAAAGCTGGCAGTTTAGGCAAGAACACAAGATCATGTGTGAGAACTTTGATGAACCCTTCCAGATGGACTTATTCAGGGCAAGAAAAGAAAAGGTAGGAAGACCTATTAATAAATCTGACAATTCTTGATCTATGACATGATAGAAATACAATGAAAGGAACTTAAACCCAGTATAATACAATATGATTAATTCAAAATTGGCATAGATTGACACTTTTACATGCATTTGATTTTAATAAATTAAATGCACTTTGCAATCACACCGAAACATTTTGGTAATGAAACGAAATAACAATAATAGCCGATAGGGACGTGATTATCCATCGTAATTGAATTGCTACCTTTACCTATTGAGGATAGATTTTCCATGTGTGTGAAGAAAAGTCGAGTCTGAAAGTGCTTTTGCTTAACAAGCCTTTGATAAGTGAGCTGGCAGGACCTATTAGGGTTCAAGCCCATTTACCTCAAACCTCCGTATTCATTTTCATTCATAACAGGGATATCACAATAATGATGGACCACATCTTTAGCGTGACATCATTATTGTCATTACTATTTATATTTTGTTAATATTATTTGGGCCCCTTTGTCTCCAATTGACTATGAAAGCGTGAAAAATCAGAATTCGCCATCATTGTTTCGTCTCTGTTTCTTTCCGCCATAGCAGGAGCTGGAAGCAGCAAGACGTTTCCGGTAGAGTCCGAATGTCTGGACCGATAAATCAACCGTTCATATAGTCGAACGTTAGACCAACTCAAACCTTTAACTCTCTTTTTTCCCCCTTATTACCTCTGTGTACGTGCATGGATTGGTAGGTACAAGTATACCGGGAAGAAGATGGAAGGAGCTTCTGCGGCAGGCGACGCGCCCGGCTCATCACCGTCAGCAAACGCCCGAAACAGCAAAACTAAAACGAGAAAGCCTCCTCTCATTTCTTTGGCGATCTTGAGAAGAGCGATTGGTGATGAGATCGCCTCCCTCAACCCAAACGAGCTTAGCCGTCGAGTCTATGCCGGAGTGCTTTTGAAGGAAAACCAGAATCAGCGCGAGGCAAAACATGACCAAGTGCTTTCGGAAGACGACAAGAAGCAAGGCGAGGCAAGAAATGACGAAATTCAGGCAAGTTCCGAAGGACAAAAATAACATGTTCCGCTCAGATCGATAAAAATCTATTGAGAAAACATTTGGCTGGGGTTGTAACGCCCGCCGGGAAACTAAAACTGCATGACATGCAGGAAAAGTCAGAAAATGAAGACCCCTTCCAGATGACAAGTGGAACAATAGATCAAGACCACTACCAGGAGCTGCCATATACGCACAAGTATTGGGTTGACGAGCAACTAAACAAGAGCTGTTGGATGGTTCTGGCTAAGGGCTTATCCGTCACTGGGGGTTCCAACACCCTGTTCTGGAAATGGACAGTGGAGGAGGAGGAGTGGTACCGTTGCTTCTGCTATCCTAAAAAATTACGTTTCAAGTCAAACCTTATTGAGACTTTAGGTTGGCCTGGATACAATGCATGAATTCGCTTCAACAAATATGACTCGCGAGCAGCGAGAAACGTTCTGTTGCCGCTAAATGAGCACCTTTGCCTTGGCATGTCTTTAGTGTTATTTTGGCGTTTCTTCTTTGTTGATTCCGCCGAAAAGATGGCGCTGAATATGCACCTTTTTCCAGCTGCAGTTGCTCATTTAGCGGCAAACAATTATTCCTGCCAGAAAAACTTTCAATTGCTTACACAAAAATGAGATACATTGCTAATCATCATCATCGCTAGCAAACCAACCCTTTGCTTCTTAAATATTTCTGAGTTTCAGGTATGATGGCAAAAAAGAGTTGCCCGTTGCCAAGCTAAGAAGAGTTGACCGGCTACAAATCGAAGGGCAATTCAAAACGATCATGCTCTCTCCTAAGACCACGTACGAAGTTGCAATCATTGTGAAGATGAGCCATCGGTGCTTTGGATGGCATGTTCCGGTGAACCTCAGTCTCGCTCTACCAAATGGAAACAAGCAGGGATATATGGAAAGGTTGGACATTTTGGAAAAGGAAAAGTGGATACCCATTAGCATCGGCAAGTTCGATACGACACCCAAGATGGTCGGCGAGATAAGCTTTTCCCTCACGCAAACTGATATCCATTGCAAGTCCGGCCTCCGCGTCAAAGGCGTTGTTTTCAGGCCAAAATCAACAATGGGAAGCCAGGCGGAGGGAGAAAAGTGAGCTCTTTACAGGAGAATTTATGTATTGAGGTCGGGTGATGAGGGAAAACTTTTAGTTGCGGCTAAATGTCCAGCTGCTGCAAGCAAACCTTCAGCTTGCAAGTTGGAGTTTCGCAGTCAAATCTAAAAAAAATGGTCAAAATATTATAGCTGATCTTGTAAATTCCCAGCTGTTCAATAAAAATCTTCATTCTGGACATTTCTTGTCCCCTGCCATTCCTCTGCTTCTTTGCTTGGTTTCTCAGGCACACCGATTCCGCAAACTAACGCGAACCAACAGTGAATAATTAGCGACCAAAATAATGCGTGAATTGAGGCTCAAGCGTTTGTATTGATCTCCTCTCAATGTTTGGCGGTGCACCGCCGTAACATGATATTTTTCCGAGCTCGAATCAGTTGGCTAACCGTAAAAATTCACCGTAGGACTTTCGTTCCAATCATGCAGAGTTCTTCAGGTTTGCTGATCAAGGAAATTGTAAATTTTCAGCTCACACTGTTTGGACAGATTAGAAGGTCGAGTGATAATGATGAAATACTATGACTCCATGTGATCGAATCAGAACGAAGAAATCTTAACAGGTCAATAAATGCTCTAATCTTTCGGGCTCTATTTGTTTCGTGAAAAAAGTATGATTCGAAATATGTTTTCGCCGAAATAATTGCTTGTATTGTTCGGAATAATTAATCAATAAAAAATATATTATTATCAACAATAATTTATGCTTCAATTTTTTCATGACCAATGAAAATATTTTTTAGTCATTCATTTTCATAAACGATACGAAATACAAGTTTTAAAAAAAATCTTTAAATTATTTATTTTTTACGAAACAAATAGTGCCTTAGGATGAAGTTAATCAGAGCCGGTTGTTTCTAAATTACGCATGACTACTTAACAAATTTGTACATTGTTGCGTTTGTAGTTACTTTTCCAAATTAATGGAGTTTGAAGCCTGAGCGACTTAAGTTAAATAACTACGCAAGTTCAATGATTTGATTAATAAATTAAAAGGTAAAGGACTGCAAAAAAAAAATGCACAAGTTAAAAGGGATCAAACTCCACTTTTGACCATTGTGTAACTAAGCATTATATACTTTATAAGAGAGATGCAATTAAACTAATGACACGTCAATTTCACAAAGCATTAGTCTTGCCATGTAAATTAATATTAGTCCTAAGTATGACCTAAAACTATTTCGTCTGAGGCCTCGTGTGGACCAAGGCAATGGCATCCCTTAGACATTAAACACGAAGAGGATATTCCCTCTCTATGGGCAAGAAAAAGATACAAAAGGAATTAGGGATGCAAGACGTGTGGGCACTGGTACGTAAAAATATGGAACATATCCTCGCAACTAGCTGAGTTATCAGATAGGCGGAGAAGGCCCTTGTAGGAAGGAAAATCCCATTCGTCATTAAGGATACCCTTGTAATCAAGCCAAGGATCAAGTTCATTTATGAGGGAGATAAATAAATAAATGACACATCAATTTTGCACAGTAGCATCTAGTCCTACCTTAATGTGAATAATTTCGACCCATAACCCTAGTGAGGATACCCTTGTAACCAAGAACATGATCTTGGGGATTCATGAGCTTGCAAATAATCTAATCTACTTATAATTGTCTTCATTTACATGCTATTAGTTTTCAAAAATGATTAGAGCAAAGATGGAGAGCCATGAACTCATTCTAATCAAAGAACTTGCCATTGTAAGAATGTTTGTCTCCATTTGAGTTTATTGTCTGATCTGGGTCTTCATTTGAGTTTATTGTCTAATCTAGGGATTCATGAGCTAACAAATCATCTAATATACTTATAGTTGTCTTTGTTTAGATGGTGTTAGTTCTTGAGAATGATTAGAGCAAAGGTTGAGAACCATAACCTCATTCTAATCAAAGAAATTCCTATTGTAAGAATGTTTGACACCATTTGGGTTTATTGTGTGATCTTGAAGGTTCACGAGCCCACGAATCATCTAATCTATCTAGAATGGTCTTCATTTAGATGCTATTAGTTCTCGAGAATGAATAGAGCAAAGGTTGGGAGTCATAACCTTATTCTAATCGAAGAACTTGCTATTGTAAGAATGTTTGTTGCTTTTTGGGTTTATTGGCTGATCATGGGGATTCACGAGCTTACAAATCATCTAATCTACTTATAATTATATTTATTTAAATGCTATAAGTTCTCAAGAATGATTAGGGCAAAGGTTGGGTGCCATAACCTCATTCTAATCGAAGAACTTCCCATTGTAAGAATGTTTGTTGCTATTTGGGTTTATTGTCTGATCTTGAGGATTCATGAGCTTGCAAATCATCTAATCTACTTATAATTACCTTCATTTGAATGCTATTAGTTCTCGAGAATGATTAGAGTAAAGGTTGGGAGCCATAACCTCATTCTAAGTGAAGAACCTTCCATTATAAGAATGTTTGTCGCCATTTGGATTTATTGTCCGATCTTGGGGATTCTCGAGCCTGGACATTGGTATCTTGAAACAATTGAGATTAGCCGATAAGTTCGTTTCATTGTCCCTGCTTAACCGATAGAACGAGGACGGCAATGGCATAACGCTGAAGACTCACGCTTTTCACGGGGGGAATTCATCCTTTTCCATGTCCCACTCCATTGGCATCTACTGAATACAATATAGTCAATAAGGACAGACACGTATTGACATATGCTGACTCGTGGATGGGGCATTCTACAATTTTAATCTAATGTAGGATTACTATTAGGTCCACTGCCAATGTAAAAAAATTTCCTGCACTTTCATAATTAAATAGATGAGACTGTATTCATAGATAGTTATATAACCAAATTCATTCCCTTGTCATTCATCTAATAGTGAATATATATTCTAGAGAACCTAATAATTTCTCTTAATTTAACCAAGCTTTGTCCTCAGCGTGATTACAATATTCAACTTTATTACACTTACATGCTAGTTATTCATTAAGGTCTGGTATCTGTTGAACGTGATTAATTTTTATTTTTGCCCAAAGGCAGAAAATAGTGATAAAGAACAGACTTTGATTTGTTTGAAACAAAACTTTTGTTTTTGGCTTTTTACTTCTTCTTCTTCTTCTTTTTTTCCAAATCTTATCACACGTGCATTTAATTTTTTTTTTTCTTGGTGCAAATGTTCAAAAATTTTAATCGTTTTTATGCTGAATTGCAGTTTCCCATATCTTTCAAAAGACCGAATATGAAAATGCCAGGCAATTTCGCCGAAGGAAAGTAAATTGATAATTCTTTCTTTTACTTCTATTTTTACACTTATAAAGGTCTTAGAGATCATATATGTTTTGATTGCTTGTTCCTCAGAATCAAAGCTTGAGACACTCACAAATAAAAATAAAATAAAATTGAGACACTAATCAATTTCTAGTTTATTAATCCCTCATTCAGGATCTTCTCTGTTCAGACCCATGGCTGCCTCTGAAGTGGCCGTTTCACTGGCGTTAGCCAGACTTCACGATCTTCTCTCCAAGTCCGAAGGCATTTTCATCTCTAAAAAATTAACACATCAAATCTCTGACTTCATAAGCAAACTCCGAGAGATCCTGAACTCCAGGGAACACGCCACGCTCAAGCATGACCACAATCGAGAAACTCGGAGAGGTGAGGAATCGCTTCTGCTTTGGGCTCAAGGGGCTGACGAGATTGCAGAAGAATTCCTTGTTACATCATTCCGAGATCAGATGTTGAAATCGCAAAAGGGTTGTTTCACCGCTTTAGGTCCATTCTTCTCAGTAATGAACCGAATATGTGCCAGGAAAAAGATGGCTGGGGATTTCATGACAGAAGTTGGGTCGTTATACGGCAAATTCACAGCATCCTGGTCTGCTGCAGAAGGAGGCCTGCCGGACAATGCAAGGACATCATCTTCGTCATCCAGCAAGAGGAATCGAGAAAATACGAGGCAGAGGGTTGAGTCTGATATTGTGGGCCGTGACATATATGTAAATGAGCTTCTGGCCCGGTTGCTTGATCGCGAGGAGGATGACTCCAACCTTCTGGTGATCTCGGTGGTTGGCGAACATGCTTGTGGTAAGACTGCCCTGGTGAGGAGTGTCTTTATCAGGCCAGAAATCAAGCATCACTTTGATTGTTGTGCTTGGGTACGTGTCCATGGCCTTGAGTCTGATTCCGATTCGATGAAGAACCTCCTGGTGGACATACTGAAACAGACGCCACTCCGAGATCAGCTTAAAGACTTGGAGAACAAGGAGGAGGAGCAGCTGTTCGAAATGTTTCATAAATCGTTGATGAAGCTCAGATACTTGATAGTTTTGGATGACTTGGGTAAGGCCAGTCTCATCAACGACCTGTTGGTCCCATTTGTGGACTCGATGAAGGGAAGCAGAGTAATTGTAACTACTCCCAATGCAGAAGTGCAAAAGTTTGCAGACCCTTGGACGCCTGATCTCCAATTACGCCCTGACTTGACCGATAGCGAGTGCAAGGAATTGCTGCTGGTAAGCATCACGGGTGGAGGTACCTCTATTGACGACGATTTGGAATCGAAGATGCCCATCCTCAAGGAGAGAATTCTGAGCAAATGCAATGGGTCTCCCCCAGCGATCTCACTGCTAGGAGGAATTTTGTCTGCTGCTGGGAGCAATTGTGAGGCCCTCATTAATCAGCTCGGAGATCGTCCCACCCTCAACGATATCATGAGCTTGAGCTTTGACAAATTGCCTTACATGTTGAAGCCATGTGTTCTTTATATGGCGCTCTTTCCTAAGGAGTCCGAGGTCCCCACAAGGAGACTTTTCCGGCGATGGGCTGCTGAGGGGTTTTTGGCAGAGGCTGCTGATGGGTCGGTCCGAATGCTGTCTGCAGAGGACTGTTTTCATGAATTAGAGAGCAGGAACTTGATTTGTGTGGTACGACGAAAACTGGACGGAAGCGCCCGATCATGTCGTGTGCCTGCGTTTCTTCATGAATTTTTCTGTCAGAAAGCAAAAGAACTCGGATTTCTTGAAATCCAGTCCACCTCTAACTCTGTCTTGGCTGATGATTCAAAGATCATGGGCCTCAACGCCAAGCAGAGCAACCAGAATCGACAGAAGCAAGCGCAACACCTAGCAACAGGACATTATGGTTACCAGTTTCACTGCCTTCAGTCTTTTGCATCGTTTAACACCCGTAATCTAGGGACACAAGCAAGAGAGATCAAAGTTCTTATTAAATCATCAATTTCAGACTTTCCCCTGGTTTTGCTGAGGGTACTCGATCTTGAGGGTGTTTACAAGCCTGTGCTACCCATGACGTTTGGGAACAAACTGCTGAACCTAAGGTACTTGGGATTGAGATGGACGGTTCTGGATTTGATTCCGGAATCAGTCGGGAATCTGTTGTTCCTAGAAACATTAGATCTGAAGCACACCAACATAAATAAAGCAACGAGCGCAATTTGGAATGCGAAGAACCTCCAACATCTGTACCTGAGCGAAGGATCGTTCGATAAATCCACTCAATTCCCATCATCTCCCAATACTAGACTTGAGACGCTGTGGGGTCTGTTCATAGAAACCGCTAAATGCCCCATGATAAGTGTGTTGGAGAAGCTGCAGAGCCTGAAGAAGCTGGGCGTGACGTGTGGTCCTGGAGCAGTGAACGCGGTGACAATACGCATTTCAAAACTGACTAGGCTCCAGTCCCTGAGATTGAGATCAAGGGACCTGTTCGGTCAGCCTGCCAACCTTGCTCTGAGTGACATGACAGAGGCCATTTCTATTTCAAACTTGTATTTGGTCGGATCATTGCAGCCCTTAAAGGACTTGTCGTCTGTCCTTCCTAAGAATCTGAAATCGCTCACCTTGTCAATGTCAAAACTGCAATGCAATGTGATGGAGCACCTAAAGGACCTGAAAGAATTGATTGTTCTCAGGTTATTGGCTCGATCATGCACCAGCAAAGAGTTGATATGCAGCAAAGAAACTTTTCCAAAACTCCGCGTCCTAAAATTATGGATGCTCGAGCAATTGGAAGAATTGGTTGTCGAGGAACGTGCGATGTGCAGTCTCGAAGAGTTGAAAATCAGGCAATGCGAGAATCTAAAGAAGGTTAAAGGCTTGCATCGTATCAACAGCTTGAAAATTGCGAGTCTTACAGGAGTTAAGGTTGAATATGTTAAAGTTTCCCAACATACATTGGTCAAACCAAAGGAGCTAGCGCACAAGGTAAAATCCCTTATCGATATTATTGTCATTGTTAATAATAATAGTTATTATTATTAGTGTTATTATTATTATTATCAACGAAAGCACTACTATGTACTATTTAAGATAAAAATTTAACTCCACTTTAGGAGAAATGAGAGAGAATATTTTAGAGAGCATATTGATTGTTTCTTACAAATACATACCCTTGACTAATAAAGAAGGGACGTTGGCATGGTACATAGCTTGTATAATCTATTTGTTGCATGAATATTTGGAAAATAGCAATGAAGACTTACACTGTCCATGGACAGAATTTGATAAATGAAAAACGCTTTTAATCTATGGAAAGATGTGCTTTGATAGTACGGTATGCATATATTATATGTTCGTATGTTTTTTCTTCACCTATAGATTTTAGTTTTTCCACGTCCAATTTAAGAGCATGCCATTTCCGAGGGTATCAGATAAAAAAAGGATGAAAATTCCATGGATGCTGCATACTGCAATTTTCCAAGTTATGCATCTTCTTCAAACATATTTATCTTTTGCTGGCCAACTGCAAAAACTTATACTCGTTGCAGAACAAGAGTGCCAGCAAGAAATAGACGAGGATTGACGTCAGCCCAGATGGAGAAGCTTCCAGAATGAATGTTTCTCATGCTCATGATAAGACTATTCATATGCTCATGTGTGCTTTATTCATTTCCTTCTGTATCTCTATCTCTGTGTATTTTTCTACATTGTAATTCATGGAAGGTGCTACTGCAGCCAGAGTCCCAAGACTTTCTTCTATTGGGATAGTTGAGTCTGAAATTGTTAAGAGCCAGCTTAGCTTCCTGTTTATAGTATAACACGAATGTTTATTAATTGTAGTTTGTCTCTGAGATTGGACCTTACCTAATCTTGAAATCGGCTTGTGACTACAAGGGTTCGGTATCTTGCTCATCTATATTTTTTTTCCCTTTATTTTGTTGCATGTAATTTCTTCTTCTTCATTAGCGGTCAGGTGTGGTATTGACACCTAAACTTTGGCAATTCCATTCATGGTATAAAAAATTATGGATTGACCTTGACCCTTCAACAAAAATATTATTAAATTACATGATAGTTTATGTCGTGGCCGAGTTTCTTGTATGTTAATATATAAGACAAAGTGGGGGTCGCTTTGCAATTCATCTATTATTGGTATTAGGTTGCCTAGTTAGGCTGCACTTGAGGCGAGTGGAGTTCCTAACCGAGGCTTGGGACTTTAACTTACCAAGTTTATCTCACTCCATCGTGGTTAACATTTTCAAGACTCTAGTATGATGCCATACTCAATGAGATTCAGTGTCCCCATGGACATGAGCACCACCATCACCACGTGACTTGTCTCGGGTCGCAATTTTGTATACGAGCAGCATGTGACGACGATCTAGGTGGACGAGGGGGGAAGGGACCATTATGTGCCACACGTCTTTAAGGTGTGGTACGTCCACAGGGAGGCATGATGTACGGTCCCTTGAGAGGCTATGACAAGCCTCCACCGCACGAGGGGCCGGGTGATGAGGTGTGGGCTCTGATGGACCTCGATCCTCCTGATGGCATAGTGATGGACCCTTTGTTGGGCAGTCTAAACCTTCTGAGGCCATTGATTAGGTACTTGTTGCCTAATCCATTTTTTAACTAACCCTCCCCTCCTTTTTGGTAATAGTAAATTAGCCAAGCTTGGTCTTTTTTGTGCTAGCCTTTGGAACAGTACCCAAAGAAGGGCTTGTACATGTACCGTTCCCTAGGCTAACCTCTGTAAACAATTAAAATGTGCTATTGTTGTTTTACTATTACGTCTTTCTGCTATCCCAACTTGATATTTAATTGGGTGTGTTTACTATCGTTTTCATATGTGGTTAATGATAAAATAAAATGAACTGGTTAGAGATAAAACCTAGGGTGTCACATATTTCAGACCACAAGTGAATTGGGTTGTTGCGAGCTCGAGGGATCGAAGCGTAACATTTTGGACCCACGTGTTAGAGCGTGTTGGAAGAGAAAAGTAAAAAAACAAACTTGAAGGTCAATTGTATATCACAAGAAGTGAGAGTTATAAGAGAAAAAAAGAGAAGACTGCATTTTTTTTCTTTCCCTCTTTATTTTTCTTTTTTATGTTTACATATCTATATTTTGAACCCTCATTTATTGAATTTTTTTAAAATTAACTCATGTGTGTTAGAATCACGTGTCGGAATTATTAATTTACATGTCAAAATTCCTAACTTGAGTGTCAGAGAGTGTCAAGAAAGTTGACCATGTGTTAAAAATCTAACACTTATTGACCAAGTGTCGAAGAGTGTTGGAGTATCCGACACAATACAAAAGCTCTCGGAGAGTGTTGGTACTTTCTAACCAACGGGTGCAGTAGATAGTGCCAGTTGTAGAGTTTTAGTAGTTCCATATTCAAGAGCCAGAGTTAATGGAGCTTTTTCTTTCATGAACTGGTTGAATGGTTGCTGAATAACTGCCTCTTTTCTTGGTGGAATTGGAACTGGCAGGGACGGTGCATCTAGTTGTAGCAATGGAACAGTAGGTACGATGACCCTTTTGTTTTTTCCAGCACTAAGTCGAGACTTAGGAGTTCTTGCAATTGGTGTTACCCCTTTGGTTGAAGATGGCAAGGCGGGGCTTGCGGTTGTCGATTCTCCATGTTCTCCAACTTGTAGAGACAAGGGAACACTTTGGCTTTGTCTTACCTCAATGGATCCCTCTGGTTGCTCAGTCAAATCAATATGTGAAGGTTTTCCCTTGGAAACTCTAGCCAACGTTACGGCTGTACGAGAGGATTTCCTAGTTCCGGTGGCTTTTCGAGCCGCACGAGATTTTGGAGCCATTTTTAGAGACAAATGAAGAGTTTGTGTTTGGGAGAAGGAACTGTACAGAGTAAATGGAGAAGAGAAACAGAATACAACAAAAGATTGGGAGTGAATACTTGAGCACTGTCTTCTTATTAATAGGAGCAGTTTAACCACGTTGAGAATGCTAGCCGTTCCTCAACAACGGTAACTTTCTTATCCATTTTTCATATTATCACCTAATTTTTTAAATCTAAATCACAGAGAAAATAAATGAGGAAGAGAGAAATAGTCATGGTTATAAAATCAGCAATTAATGCGATTTTTCTGTCAGAATGATCATCGAGCAGAGAGAGAGAAATGGTATTGTAATGGTAACTATTTCAATTTTCGATGCGTACTGATGTTCGTTGTGTTGCCGATTTTTTATCAAAACTTAGTATGTTTCTTCAAATAGTAAAGATTACCTGGACGACGTTATTCAAATCGATTGCATATTCCCAATTCTCCTTTAATATAGTCAAAAGCCTGTTTGTCCAAAGGTTTGGTGAAAATGTCCGTCGGCTGATGTTTCGATTCAGCACATTGTATAGATATATCGCCATTGTTCACATGATCTCTAATGAAATGATGTCTAATTCCGTTAATGCTATATCGGGTTTTTTGTCAAATTTATAGCACTTGTATCATTACATAGGATTTGAAAATTTTGATTTTCTTCCTCAAAGCCACTTAGCTGTTATTTCATCTAAATCAGTTGAGCATAGCAACTTTCGAGTGCAATATACTCAGCTTTGGTAGTTGAACAAGCAACTGAATTTTGTTATTTTGAGAATCAAGAAATCAGCATCCTTCCCAATAATTGGTAAGTAGAGAATGTGCGCTTTTTGTCAATCTTGCATCCTGCAAATTCAGTGTCCAAGCATCCAAGTAATATAAAATCTGAATTTTTGAGATAAGAAATACCCAACTTTGGAAGTGATCCAATGTATCGAATGATTTGTTTTACCACAAATAAATGTGTTTCCTTTGGATTAGACTGAATACATGCATATAGACATATTCCAAATAAAATATCAAGTCTCGATGCTGTCAAGTATAGTAACGAGCAAATCATGCTTCCATATAGCTTGGAATCAATCGATTTACCCTTTTCAACTTTGTTAAGCTTGATGGTAGAGAACATTAGTGTTTCAATCTTTTTGCAGTCTTCCAATCCAAATTCCTTCACTAATTTTTTGGCATTCTTCTCTTGATGAATGAAGATGTCATCCTTTGTTTGCTTGATTAGCAGACCAAGGAAGAAGTTGGAGTTCTCCAATTAAGCTTACTTCAAACTCGCTTTTCATATATTTACAAAACTCTTGCACAAATCCTCAATAGTAGATCAAATATTATGTCATCAACATAAATTTAAATAAATAGTAGATCCTTATCCTCCTTTTTGATGAAAAGGGTTGTATATACTATATCTTTCTCGAAATCATATTTGATAAAACATGTACTTAACCTTTCGTACTAGGCCGTTGGTACTTGTTGGCGTCTATAGGGCACCTTCTTTAATCGATAAACATCTTCAGATTTACTTGGGTCTTTAAAACCTAAAGTTTGCTCATCAAAGACTTTTTCTTTGTCATCAAGTTTGTTCCAAAATACCCACTTAGTAACAAAGACGGGTCGACCTATGGGTCTTGGTACTAATTCTCAAACTTTGTTCACTTTGAATTGATGCAATTCTTCTTACATGGCCTCAATCCAGCTTTCATCATAAAGAACCTCTTCAACTCCTTTGGATTCCAATTGAGAGATTGGAGCCAAGGAATTTATTAATTTCTTAGTGATGATCTTGTCTTGATCCCTTCATCCAATTTCCCAATGATTTATTCCTTGGGATGCTCTGCCTTGAATCTTCAGACTTTAGAAATTTGCTTTTGATAACAGTTTTGAAGAAATTCGGTGCTCTCATTGGAAAATTATGGCTTCGCGTCCTCTGGACGTGTTTTAAAATTTTGAGGTATCTAAAGAACCTTTTTGTAAAAAGTTAAGAAACAAAACTTGTTTAGGATGTCCTAAATTATAAATCTGGAAAGTTTCATAAAATTTGAAATTGATTTGGGCAGGCATTTTGATAAAATTCGAATAAGGTCAGAATGGCCTCCAAAACTGTTCTGATTTTGAGTCGGGGTGTCTACTGAAGTTTTGCTAGTTCTTTAAAAGTCGAAGACAACGTGCTGGAAAAGCTCACTGTAAAATATCGCGGCATTTGGACCTCGTTTGTTATTTTTCCCGCTATTTTTTTTTTTTTAAGGAAGGGTCCAAATCGAGTCGGATCCTGAGTGGGTGGGTTAAATCAGTAAAACCGGGTAAATTGAGTCAAAATTCGGGAAAAATGGTACGAATGAACATTAAACTACACTTCTTAAGCTGCCGCTGGAATCATTCAATTTCGACTTCATCAGAACAGTCAATTAAATTGAAACATAATTTGGCAGATCAAGACAAAAACAGTGAAGTGCCTCTCTTGGGTTACTAATTGTTTGCTTGGTTCCCAAGGCTATAGCCTAATTGCGTGACTTAGTCAACCTTCCATGTGAATGATTCATAGATGTATGTTAGAGCCGATTTCAATTATTGATACATGATTATTCGGTGGTAGTTTAGAAATGGGGGCTAGACCATAATTAGGAGCTAATGGGGTTAATCTACTGCTTTGTGAAATGCAAGTGAAGGTTGGTTAACCCTTAGTTTGATTAGATGGTGGTTAGGAAAATCAAATTGCGTAAGTAAAAATCAAAATCTCCTAGCGGAATTCAAGATCCCCAATTATTGATTGATGAGATTATTAATTGATTATTTCGAATGAGTGCATGATATGTGAAAAGTCAAATGTTGAATGGAACCAATTGACGGAGCTGAGCGTCCCGAGGAGACGACCGAGAAGATTGGTAGCTGAAAGCCATGGTGGTGGTCCGAGGGGCTTAACTAGCATAACTTGGTTTTGAATGGGCTAGTTTAATGGATAAACTTAGGTTTTAATAAACAAGTTGGGGGTAGGTTTTGGTAAATAAAATCAAATTAGACTTAGAACCACCTTTTGATAAATGGTTAGATTCGCTTGGATTAGCATCACCATTATGAAATGAGTAGAATTTAGGCTCACTTTACATAACATTAGTCTCTAATTTCAAGCTTTTGGGGATTTGTGTCCCAAACTTACAAATGAGGTCAAGTATATTCTTTACCCGACTACTAACAGGTTTTCATTTCCCGTACCTCTACTTAGACCTTTCAATACTTGAGTCTTTAGATGTCGCATTTTCAATAAACTGTTAGTTACTTTCCTTTCTAGAATGGCTAGGGCTAGTATCATATCATAATGAATTCCTCAAGAACGTTGTTTGAACAATTAGCGACTTCAATACCTTCAGATTCTTTATAGGTAATCAAGATTGTACGATCACTTAGATCAAGAACCTTCCAAATTAGTGGTACTAAAAGGGCTCTAATAGACCATTAGCGTAATCAAGTTTTTGAACTAATATCTTTGATCACCATGATGGTGATGCTTCTATATATATACCAAAACAGCTCCATCAATGTTCGGCAAACATCACTGTCTCCTTCTATCTAACAAAAGTAAAGTAAGATTCCGTATCATAATCTTGAAGAGATCTCAATGTTCCCCAACTAAAAGTGTTCACGTCGCGAAATCAAAAAGGAGTATGAAAACGATAAAACCTATTCAATCAAAATTACTGAAAAAGACTCGTGATTAAGGCTTGTCGTTCATGCATGATGCTGATGCTTCTATATATATACCGAAACAGCTCCATCAATGTTCGGCAAACATCACTGTCTCCTTCTATCTAACAAAAGTAAAGCAAGATTCCGTATCATAATCTTGAAGAGATCTCAATGTTCCCCAACTAAAAGTGTTCACGTCGTGAAATCAAAAAGGAGTATGGAAACGATAAAACCTATCCAATCAAAATTACTGAAAAAGACTTGTGATTAAGGCTTGTCGTTCATGCATGATGGTGATGCTTCTATATATATACCGAAACAGCTCCATCAATGTTCGGCAAACATCACTGTCTCCTTCTATCTAACAAAAGTAAAGCAAGATTCCGTATCATAATCTTGAAGAGATCTCAATGTTCCCCAACTAAAAGTGTTCACGTCGTGAAATCAAAAAGGAGTATGAAAACGATAAAACCTATCCAATCAAAATTACTGAAAAAGACTCGTGATTAAGGCTTGTCGTTTATGCATATGCGAAGACAATATCACAAAAGAGAATTTGCAAGTTGAAAAGGAAACTACGTACGTACTCACATTGGACCTCGTAAAGCTTGACTTTTATGGCCCCAAAATTAACTAATCAATGGACCCAAGGTGGAAATATGCGCGTCCATGTCTGTCAACAAATGCGAACGAAAATGGGCACAAAATGACAAAGCAAACGTGTATCACGCCCGCATGGATACAGCTTAATAAGCTGAGGAAGGTGCCCCGACATTCGTATCAGTGAAGATAAACTATGAGGTGACAGAAAATGTGAGACAAAATATAACTTGGAACGAGGTTGAATAAATTATGACATTTGACATTTGAAAAGGATTGTCTACCTGAGTCTTTCAGTAGTGGCCCTCATCGTGGATGCCATCACATCTTTGAGTAGTATATTTAGTTTAAAATGTTCAACTATTTGCAAATCATGCACTTAAGTTTGAAGATTTTCAACATTTGCAATTTGATTTATTTTTGAAACGATTATCCCATAAAAAAAAAAGGCAAAAGGGAAAGGAATTGAAGTTACAATCATGGAGGCAAGTTACATAGAATACAAAATAATATTCAAGATAGAATCATGGAAAATGTTAGTGTTTTCGCGTTACGAACGTTAGGATATTCAATCTTATGAGATTTTATGATAAATTGTCAATGTGTACTAGCTTATCATTCACGAAATCTTATCGAAAATTAAAATTATCGACGACAATTACTAAGCATAGCTATCATCACTCACTCCAATCTGAGCTATTTTACTATGCTTTTGGTTAATTACTAAGTGTTAGTATTTTCGTGTTACAAACTTTACAGACAAATTGCTGTCCATTAAGATATATTATTAGTTAAATGCAAACAATCAACAACCAATATAGGTAAATTACGACCCATAAAGGTAAATTACTACAACGATGTCATCACACTTCCTTCAATATTCAAGCAATTTTTCAGTAAAAACATATAATATTTGTGACAAACGAAACTAAGGCTAGATTAAAAGGTTGTAGCTTCTATTTATATTTGATAGTGATTTACATCAGGTCAAGGAGGACCATCCGTTACTTCTTTTCCTCAAAAAAAAAAAAACCAATTTTGTTAATTGCAATTTACAACACTTTAATGATATTATCAGCACCATTTGCCGATTACCGACTTTTTTTTATCTTTTATTAATTTTTATATTTTCTTACCACTTCTTAAATTTGCCATTGCTTATACAAATGTATCAATCTTTATTTAAGTGACTAACAATTGATATTTGAGGTAATTACCAGCCAGTTTTGGATTACCGGCAATTCCCACTTGAGCTAGCTACTTGTTAATTTTTTATTTTATAAATTATCAACTTTTGTTGTTGTTTTTGACGTTTCTTTTGTCTTTCTTGCAAACACCTGAAATTAATAGCTCTTTGGCAAATTTACCGACATGTATTTATGTGACCTATTAGCTTTCCTCATTAGGTTACCAACTAATTTTAGTTTACCAATTTCACTTGAGTTGTTTATCAATTTTTATTTGTATAAATGTTCACTGATTTTTTTATTGATTTCTTTTTGCAGATCATTAATTTATCAACTCTATTTTTAAATTAACAATATCAATTGCTTGATTACAAATTTTGCGTCGATTAGATTACTAACTAGTTTTGTGTTACCACTTCCTATTTGGTATTCATTTGACTGTCTCTAAATTATTTCTTTCTTTCTTCTCTAACAAAAGAATTTTTATTTTTTGTCAATTTTTATTAACTTTTCCTACCTATATCTTTAATTTTCCAATTATATATAAAAATACCAATCCCTGTTATGGTTATGGATGACAAATTTCTGTTAGACTAAGTTACCAACTAATTTTGGGTTACCAACTTCAATTTGAGTTACTTGTCAACGTTTATTTGGTTTTCTTTTTAAATTTACCTTTTTTGTTTGCCATACAAACTAAATTTGGAAATTTACCAACTTTTTATAAAATTTACCAATCTTAGCCTGAGTGATTACTAACTTTTTACCAATTAATTTTGCTTCTACTAACACTAAATTAATTTACTAGCAAACTTTATTTCATTGTTAAAAAAAATTACCTTCGTCCCTCATTTCTCACAAAAACAAAGTCTTGCATCTTTTACCAACTTCTTTTCACCAACTTACAAACACCTTAAATTTATTAACTATTGGAGGAAATTATCAACATTTACTTGAATTATGTCCGAAACTTTAAAATAATTGATTAATTCTATCGAGATCAACGCATAAACTTTTTGTCCCATTGCAATAGGATAGTTATCTAGGAGCTTGCAAGGTCCCTGACGAAGCCCGAAGAAAGTTCCCTTTGTTGAAACCTGAATCCACGACTACACACTTCACAGGAAAAAAGTGTCGGAAAAGTTGTCAATTTATTGCGCTGATATCAATTTAGTCTTAAACATTTTAATTATGTCAATTTGATTATAAACCTTTTGACTTGATGCCAATTTAGTCCTAAATCTTTTAATGGTGCCAATTTAGTTCTAAACCTTTTGAACTAGTACTAATTTAGTCATAAACATTTTGACTTGGTGTCAATTCAGTCATTCTGGCTAATGTTTGCTAAGTACTAAATTGACACTAAATCTAAAGATTTATGACTAAATTGTCACTAATTCAAAAGGTTTAGAACTAAATCGGCACCATTAAAAAGTTTAGGACTTAATTAACACCAAGTCAAAACGTTTGAAATTAAATCAACACCAAGTCAAAAGGTTCATAATTAAATTGGCACCATTAAAAGGTTTATGATTAAATTGACACATATGCAATAAATTTAGAACTTTTCTAATATATTTCCTCACTTCACGGACAATACTTTGTCTAGTGGGTGAGCACCTGATACCTAACCCACGGTATTTTCCAATATTGCTTCATAATAAACTGATCCAACGCAAAAAGAAAAACTTTGAATACGGTAGTAGCTTAATCAAGGTTGAGAACCCAATTACTAAGAATGATTGATCACCATGATGGTGATGCTTCTAGATATGCACACACAAACGGCTCCATCAATCCACCACAAACATCCCCGTCTCCTCCTATCTAACAAAAGTAAAGCAAGATTCCTTATCATAATCTTGAAGAGATATCTGTGTTCCCCAACTAAAAGTGTTCACATCATGAAATCAAATAGGAGTATTAAAATGATAAATTCTATCCAATCAAAATTGCTGAAAAAGACTCGTGATAAAGGCTTGTCGTTCTTGCATATGCGAAGACATCATCACAAAATAGCATTTGCATGTTGAAAAGGAAACTACGCCCGTCCTCACATTGGCCCCTTAAAGCTTGACTTTTAGGGCCACAAAATTAACTAACCATTCGACCCCATTTAGGAGGGAGGAAATACGTACGTCCATGTCTATCAACAAATGCGAACGAAAATGGACACAAAATGACAAAGCAAACGTGGATCACGCACACATGAATACAGCTTAATAAGTTGAGGAAGGTGCCCTGACATTCGCATCAGTGAAGATAAACCATGAGGTGACAGAAAATGTGGGCCCAAATATTACTTGAAATGAGGTTGAATAAATTATGACACTGTGGTGACTTACCTTTTCGGTTCAAGGAAAAAAAGATATAGGCTTAACAGTATTGCTTAATATAGGACCTCGATTAGGTCTAGATTTTCCCATGCCATACCTCGTGCATAGTTGGGTTATTCAATGTTTAGTTAAATTAATGTAATGAAGAGTCGCAACTTGTCTATTGGAGTCGGCTATAAACTAAGTAAGGCATAAGAGTACACCCCACTTTCTATATAATTAGAGAATCTAAGATCAGAGACTTGATTACATTAATTAATCAATTAGTGCATTTTCGGTAACTAATCATGTTCAATTACCAACTAAAATATTCAAGCGTCCTTTTCACAAATCGTGAGTCCTTAGGTTCTATTCCTAACCAGGTTAAAAGGAAAACAATAATTAATATATTGAAGTGCTCAATCAAGTAATAACCGAAACCAAAAAGCACAAACAATGACCTAACATTTGTCTCTAAGAACAATCAAAACTCTATTATAAAGTCCTAAAAGCTTGTTTAATTTTGTGTACAATTTTTTTATCAAAGATTTTCGCACATTTTAACATATATATTTTTAATCCCGAAAATAGGAACTCGGACTGGGCCCAGTCCGAATAAAGACAGAACCCTAGCTCACGGCTCTGGGCCATTAATACAAATTGGCTTTTATAACGGGTCCTAAAGACAACTCAAGCCCAACTAGAGTCATGGATGAAAAATGGGTCCACATCAAGTAAACTAAACAAGACTCATATTTGATGGCCCGGCTAAACCCAAACTCAAAATCCAATCTAACAATAACCCAAGGTCCATTAAGCCTAGATAAACCCAACTTTATCAACCCATCAAACCTAAAGTCATTAAGCCCAACATAAAAGTTCACTCAAGCCCCGATTCCATAAAAGCACGGGTTGCCTGGATTGCTAAAAAATACCCTAAGCCCGTCTCCTTATATCTCTCCCTCTTTTCTTGCTAGTTCCTTCTTTTACAAGAACTATTCACGGAACCATTCCAACGACCCTCCTCCCATGCACCGAGAATGTCTACAAGTTTAAGCACTGACACATTCTCGCTTAATTACAATAACTCAGGCATAGCACGAATCGTGTCCAGCCATCGTACGGCTACCATCCACAGTCATCACCGCCACTCTTATAAAAGGTTAGGACTTTTCTTTAAATTTATAGATTTAAGACTTTTTGAATACTTTTTCCTATAATAATAATAGTAATAATAATAAATCTCAAAATCTTTATCCTTATGTTTAGTGTATAATTCGGTTGATTCCTAACCCATTTACTATCCTAAAAACCTATTAGGAGTCGTTCCTTGTTTAAGCTCTATGACTCAAACAATCACTTCCTATCTTTATCAGACCAGGTCGTTATAGGCCCACCCACAATTGCCTAGTTTGTCCCCAAAGTACACACCAACTAGAGGACGTCCTACTCCAATACCAAATTTTGACATCTCTAAATTAATTCACTCGAAATATTGTTAGTTTTGACTTGTCTCATATCGAGTCTCACGATTTTGCCTTTTAGCGTATAAGTATGCACTTTCCTAGGAGGTCATCTAACTTGGCAGTATTCTAGTTTGGACTCACTTAACTTTGGAATTCCAAAGCAAAGATTATCGTTATGTCAAAAGAAACCTTAATGAGTTAATTCCAATTTTCACTTATATATCTCAAAATCGCGCTTCCCTATTTAGTGCATAATTCAATTCATTCCTACTCCTATGCCTTTTTAGAAGCTTGTTAGGAGTCACTCCTTACCACTCCCCACTTTCGTCCGACCAAATCGTTATAGGTTTAGCCTCGACCACCAACTTTGATCGGATGCTTACCTTGTCCCCTCTACCTTTGTTGCGTACATTGTTCTCTACCTCCGTTCTCTATCCTTTGTAGAGGTAGGAAGGCGAAGGGGAAAGAATGGGGATGGGGCTAGGTTGGGAAAGAAAAGACGAGTGGGTCGGCCCAGGTGAAGAGGAGAAAAAAGAAAGAGGTTAGGTCGGCCTGAACCTAGCTCGGTCTCGTTTCTACTCTTCTTTTTCTCTTTTAAAACTAAATTTTAATAAATCTTATTACTATTAATGCAAATGCTCCTATATGCTATGCAATTTAATGAAAATTATCTTCATTTAAGGGCTAAACTTTAATCCTTAATTTTTTATGCCATTTATCACTCAATGAGTAATCAAAATTTAGGTATCAACAAACATTTGGCATTTGAAAAGATTGTCTACCTAAGTCTTGTTCGTCTCCAAATGAGATTACTAATAATGATTGATCACCATGATGGTGATGCTTCTAGATATATATACAGAAACAACTCAATCAATTTTCTGCAAACATCGCTGTCTCCTTCTATCTAACAAAAGTAAAGCAAGATTCCTTATCATAATCTTGAAGAGATCTCTGTGTTCCCCAACTAAAAGTGTGCACATCAATCAAAATTGCAGAAAAAGACTTGTGATAAAGGCTTGTCGTTCATGCACATGCGAATACAATGTCACAAAAGAGCATTTGCACGTTGAAAAGGAAATTACATACGCACTCACATTGGACCCCCTAAAGCTTGACTTTTAGGGCCACAAAATTAACTAACCATTCGACCCCATTAGGAGGAAATATGAGGGTCCATGTCTATCAATAAATGCGAACGAAAATGGACACAAAATGATAAAGCAAACGTGTATCACGCGGGCATGAACAGAGCTTAATAAGCTGAGGAAGGTGTCCTGACGTTTGTACCAGTGAAGATAAACCATGAGGTGACAAAATATGTTGGACAAAATATAGCTTGGAATGAGGTTGAATAAATTATGACATCTGGCATTTGAAAAGGATCGTCTACCTGAGTCTTTCAGTATTGTATTTAGTGTAACAAAGTTCAATTTGCAAATCATGCACTTAAGTTTGAAGATTTTCAAGTTTTGCAATTTGATTTATTTTTTAAACCATTATCCCGGAAAAAAAAAAGAAGCAAAAGGGGAAGGAATTGAATTTACGATCGTGGAGGAAAGTTATCCAGAATAGAAAAAAATATTTAAGACAGATTCACATTGATTACGATATTTCATGGAAAGTTGTGAATGTTTGGATATTCAATCTCATGAGATTTTATGGTAAATTGCCAAATGTGTACTAACTTATCATTCACAAGGTTTTATCGAAAAATTGAAATTATTGACAACAATTACTAAGCATAGCTACCATCACTCATTATAATTTGAGCTATTTCACTATATAAGAGTTTTTCTGTTGTGAGCTAGATTAATTGATATTGTAATTTACCGTTTCATGAAATTGGTCTAATAAATTGAGATGTAATTTTTTTTAAATAATATAATATGGGGCCGACTAATTTTAGGGCCTATGGCTTAAAACTCTATAAAAAATGCTCAAGTTTCTTCTCTAATCTTGATGTACAAGTATACTCACATAAGAAATGTTATTGAACATTAAGGGTGAAAGGCAATCTCATTGAATCAATGATATAGAGGGCCATGGAGAAGGTGTATTTGGGTTTTGAATCGCCGTTGTTCTATATAAAAAACGATGGATTTCAAATTAGGTATATAAATATCTTAATTATATATGTGTTCTTAATTCTAGATGAATCTCTTGGGTGCCGTTTTGCGGCTTACACACTATGCTTTTGGTTATTTACTAAGTGTTAGTGTCTTTACATTACAAACTTTATAGACAAATTGCCATCCTTTAAGGTATTTTATTAGCTTAGTGCAAACAATTAGCGACCATTATAGGTACATAAAGTTAAATTACTACCACGATGTCATCACACTTCCTTCAAGATTCAATTTTTTTTTTCACTAAAAACAAATAATATCTGTTACAAATGTAACTAAGGCTGCATTAAAAGGTTGTAGCTTCTTATTATATCTGATAGTAATTTAATTCTGGTCAAGGAGGACCATCCGTTACTTCTTTTCCCAAAAAAAAAAAGAAGAAACATTTTGTTACTTTTTGCAATTCACAACACTTTAATGATATCACTAGCACAATTCGTGTATTACCAACTTTTCTTATCTTTCACTAATTTTAATTTATTTTCTTACCATTTCTTAAATTTTCCATCGCTCATACAAATTTATCAATATTTATTTGCGTGACTACCAATTAGCATTTGATGTAATTATATGGTAGTTTTGGATTGCTGACAATTCTCACTTGAGCTAGCTACTTTACTAACTTCTTCTTTTTTTAAATTATCAATTTCTGTTATTATTTTTTACTTTTATTTTGTCTTTCTTGCAAACACATTAAATTAAAAGCTCTTAGGTAAATTTACCAACATGTTTTGTTCACTGATTTTTTATTGAATTTTTTCCAAACCATTAATTTATCAACTCTTTTTAGAAATTAACAATATCAGTGAGAGTGATTACGATTTTTTCTTCAATTAAGTTACTAAGTGGGCTCATTCACATGAATCTTTATGTCATGAACTGGATATTTGCTACATTACCAAGTTCAAAAAAATACACAAAGGCAGTTTTATGCGGTATACATCATATGCAAATCATGATATTTTAACTTTTTTATACATGATAAAAGCAAAACCTTTCTCACATGAGAAGGAAGAGGTGAGGAGTTCAATTCCTTCCTTTCTTGGGGGTTGGGGGTGGGAACATTTAGTTTCCGGTATGAGATTCGATTCTCACGTTCTGTAAAGTGGTATGATAAAAGTCTAAGAATAAATTAGAGTATGACAGATGATAAAAAAAAAAGAAAAGAAAAGAAGAAGACATTATAGAGGCTGCTACATAAGTTTCCCAAAATTATATGTTCCCCCACCCTCAATGCCAATCCCAGGTCCACCCCACATTTATGTGTTAAATACCTGCTCTATTGTGGGAGGACAAATTATCACAAAAGAGTAAATTATTTTCCACTTCTTCCTCCTCCATCTTCCTTTTAAACTCTCTCTCGCAACTCCAAACTCAATTTAGGAGAAAGTGCTGCAACCTCAGGAAAATCGGACACGTTTGTCACGATTACAATTTGATGCAAGTTGGTAGGTAATGAATTTCAAAGTTATCATCAATACTTTTGTCTCGGATGGTCGCAATATGTCTAACAAAGCATAACATTTTCAGTTCATCCTTTTTAGGTGAAAACTGAAAAACGGAGGAAATGGAGGGAATGTCTTCACATCTAAAGGAACTATGGGAGGAATGGGAACTGCGAACCCTGGTCCTCCTCAGCCTCTTCATTCAAGTTCTTCTCATTGTCCTCGGGAGTCACCGGAAGTACCGGCCCGACTTATGGCTGAAGGTTTTGGTCTGGTCATGCTACTTGTCGGCAGATGCAGTCGCAATCTATGCGCTTGGGAAGATCGCTACCCGGCTCAGGCAAATGCAGCGTGACCCTGCTGCCGCCGCCAAAGGGCTGGACCCAAATACCCAGATGACTGCATTCTGGGCGCCATTCCTGCTGCTGCACCTAGGCGGTCCTGACACCATTACGGCCTATGCCCTTGAGGACAACGACCTCTGGTTGAGGCATTTGCTCCGACTCGTCGTCCAAACGGTTGGCACGCTGTTCATCTTCTTCCAGGCGTTGACAGGCTCCGAGCTCTGGGTGCTTTCACTTCTCATGATTGTCTCTGGCCTCATAAAGTACGGCGAGAGGGTCTACGTCCTCCGGGCCGCAAGTAGCGAGCATTTCAGGGACTCCATTCCGGACCCCCCTTTCCATTACTCAAAGATCCTAGAGGAATATAATTTGAAGGAGGCCGAGGGCTACGAGGTCACGCTGCACGAGGTGATTGAGGTAGACGGAGTGAACGAGAAACACAATTTGGAGGTGGACGGAGATCTTTTATCTCCTGATGCAGACCTCTTATCCATTGAATTGAAGAAGAAGCACAAACAGGGCAGGGAAAAGAGTAATTGCGGCAATAAATTGATGAAGAAGCCAGAAACTGGCAGGAAAAAGAGTAAGTGCGGCCAGTCTTTGTTAACCTCAGCCAGAGGCACGCTAGACTTTTTCCAGTCCTCTATATCCTCCATCCTCGACTTTTTCCGGCGTGTTTTTGGGGACAAAAATCTTTTACCTGAAAATATGAGGAAGCGCAACTGGGCTGAGTTGGCTATAGCCGAAGAACTGATCGAAATTTTTCAGCGCCTTTTCGCAGATCTGGTTCTTAGCTTCCAGGACCGCGACACTAGCCTGTTATTACTCAAGGATAAACATTATCACGTGGTATTCAGAGTTATCGAGATTGAACTTGGACTCATGTATGATTTGCTCTACACTAAAGTGATGGCGATCCGCAATCCATGGGGCTTTACTCTCCGCTCCATGAGTACACTATTCACTGGCATGGTCTTGGTGCTCTTTACCTTGTCAGACAAAGGCAAATACTCCAAGATCAATATCTATGTGACCTTTTTGTTGCTGTGGGTCGCCATTTTCCTGGAGATTTATGCTTTATTCGTTCTTCTCTTCTCTGACGAGGCCGCTTGTTGGCTGAAGGACCACAGGCCCGCCATCCTAAATTTTGTCGAACGGATACAACCACTGTATAACAGGCGTAGGTGGTCGGGTTCTCTGGGGCAGTACAACCTACTAAGCTTCGCCCTAAACAAGAAACACCTCGCGTGCCATCGAATCCTGGAGTTGCTACACATCGACAAGAAGGTTCTGAAGTTCTTGTACAAGGGTGATGTGGAAGTGAGCGACTTTCTAAAAGAACGGGTCATCGAGCATTTCAAGTCCCCGGAGACAAGCCAGTTTCTAAAAGAACGGGTCATCAATCATTTCAAGTCCCAGGAGACAAGCGAGAACGAGGTCCAATCCAAATGGACCTACCGAGGACATATCATACTCGAAAGGGAAAATTTATTGGACAAGTTTAAATGGAGCGTCGAGTTAGAGTTTGACCAGAGCATCCTCGTCTGGCATGTTGCCACCGAACTCTTATGCCACCCGGAAGATCAGGAGACTCTCACAGACGATTCCGAAATGAGCAAAATGAGCGAAATGAGCAAGCACTTGTCTCGGTATATGCTGTATCTCTTGGTCATGTACCCCTTTCTCTTGCCTATTGGAGTTGGACGCGTTGAATTCCGAGACACGTATGCCGTCGCAAGGAGTTTCCTGAACGAGCAGAACAGCCAAAACCCCAAAAAAAGCAAATTCAAAATGAGCGACGCTTGCACTGAGCTGCGCAACAACGTGAATATGCAACTAGCTCCGATTGTGGCCAAAGGAGATAAGAGCAAGTTCAACCTGTACTATGGATGCCGGCTCGCATTGCAGCTGGACAAAGAATTGAAGCTTCAAGAGAAGAAATGGAACATCATAAGTTTGGTGTGGGTGGAGATGCTGGCTTATGCAGCCGTCAAGTGCAAGGGACTTCAACATGCCCGGCAACTAAGACGAGGAGGAGAGTTCCTGACTCACGTCTGGCTTCTCATGGCTCATTTCGGCTTGACCGATCACTTCCAAATACCACATCCCCCAGCAATAGCCGAGCTGCTGGTGGAGCGGGAGTGACTCATCATGCCCTGACTCTCAGGGAAACATGTGTAACATTTCGTTGGCTCCTCATGGCTCATTTTGGCTTGACCAGTCCCTTCAATATGTAACTTGCATTAGCAGCATAAGCAAATCTGTCCAGCATTTCGTCTCTGTTTCACCGGATCTTTGTAAACGAATATTGTAGCGATAGTATCTAGTCCCTTAACCAATCTAACGGGAAACTATAAATCCTTTTGTTTGCTTGGACTCCTTGAACCTATACAGGTCCGATCTTCTATATTTATCAGCGGCCTTTCGAATGCTCAAAATCTGTTGAGGACTCGGTCTTGCCTTTGTATGTCTCGTGCTTAAAAACTAGGAGCATCGTACCCAATTTCTTCGTCATATAAAATTCCTCTGTATATAACTTTTTGAACTTTAACCCAAAAAAAAAAAAAAATCTTTTTGGACAAAATGCAGCGGCTAAATCTATCCGCCGTTGAAAACTCCTTCTGATCGGACTCTCTTAACCCGAACATCTGCAAAACCAAATACAACCGCTCCATCAAAGAAGACGCATTCCAGGTACAACTGTCTCCTGTTCACAACATGAACAAATTGAGTTTGCGGCATTCAGAAGCTCAACGACCCAAATGCACTTCGCACTCCTATGCTTCGCCTAGACACTACTCATTGTCAAACTTATGCGGTTGAGAACGATAATGCGAAGGGAAACTTCATTTACATTTTAATATATAGAAAAGAGTACATGGAGACCCCATTTATATGTTTTGAATGATGATTGTCTAAAGTAACAAATCAGGACTAATCAAAATAAATATACATAATCACTTTAAAATATTCAAAATCACTGAATATTCTAAATATATCTCTAACATTTCTCAAACTCAAGATGATTTGAAAGATTTGAACTTGAGTTTGGAGAATAGATCTAGAAAACGTCTAGAAAGACATTAACAATCTATTCAGCGGATAAAGCAAAGAGAAGTTTAATGGTACCATGAAGAACATGATATCAGATAAAATGAAAGTCCATTTCAATGTGCCTAGTTGGTAAGTTCATGGAAAATATCATTATGTATAATTTGGATAGCAATTCGATTGTCCCAATGAATGACTATTCCACCATGATAATGCACTCTCATGTCTTCTAGTAGCCATTGCAATCATAGTAACTTCAATTTTGTAGCAAGAGGTCGAAGTTTTGCTTCCGTACGAGAGTGAGCAAATTGAAAATTTTCAATATATCTCGATGTATTGATAAATAGTACATAAGCCTATTTATAGGTTTTATTGAATAACTATTTAAAGTAATAACTTAATAACAAACATAATCAATCAAATAAATACACTTTTTTGACAAAAAAAATTATATGCATTATCAAAGGAGATATATGCATAATCTTGAGAGACATGCAGAAGCAAATAATTATTTTAATATTGCTAACATCCTCCTCAAACGCAGGGTGAGTTGAAACAAATTAACTTGAGTTTGAAAAATAATCCAAACAATGTCTCAAAATCTTCAATCACCATGAAATTAGACAACAAAAATGGTGGAAACCAGCACTACACAATCTCAGGCATGGTGGATTCGTAGCAGGGCAGTTGTTCACAGCGAATCAAATGGTGGTGTTGGCTTTTCAAAGTGACACGTGAAAAGTCAAAAATATGAGGGAAAATAGCAAGTGGCCGACACAATTGGCTTGCGAAACAGTAACATTGGCATTGTAGCATAAGAGACCTATGCGGGTGGCTTGGAAAAATAGTTATGGAGTAATGTGACATGTCTGGCTGGCATCGAAAGAAAAGCCACATTCGTAAAAAAGGCTCGACTAGGCAATGTGGCGGGTACAATTGGTGTTGAAACACAACTATTGTGGAATGGACTTGATAAAGTGCTTCTTCAGATGACTTGTGCACATGAACCAAACACTACTGAGCAGTGGAGATGGATTTATTTGTGTGTACACAAGGGAGCTCGGGATGTACTCATATGCACCCGGTGCACTTAGGATTTTCTCAGGAATGGTAATTTTAATACCAAGTTGAAAATAACAAAAATTGGGGAATTTATTTAGATATTTCAACATATAGAAAAGATATATGGAAAGCCTATTTATAGACTTTATATAGCAATTATCTAAAATAACATATTGGGATCAATTAAAGTACATTTATAGAATCTCAAAATGATATACAAAAACACAGAATATCATAAATATATCTCTGACATATGCAAAGTTGCATAGTTTGGTTGCAAATTGAGATGCCAATCTCATTTTCACCGACCTAATTCATCTAATACATGTTATGACCTTCCAGTGGAAGGTAAGATAGGCCTGAGAAGAGGGCTTAGAGGTAATGTCGAGTTTGGATCAATGGCACTCAATCGCCATGAGTTCTCCCAACCCTTACCTCATATGTTGGGATTTTCATTTTAGATTCGATTAATCTCAGAAGAATTATACGTGAAAGAGTTGCCACTAACCTATAGTAGTTAGTTAGAAATCAAGAGAGGCATGAGAGAATGCCTCACCTCCTATGCAACTAGAGATCTAAATACGGGGATTTGGTTTCACTTTTTGGTACCTAAACTTGATTATTTATTAACTAAGTGTCTACATTCTCTTTTTACCAAATTATGAATCCTAAAATTCACGTCCAATAGATGTCCATATGATATTTTTGTGTTTAATATAATTCTAAAATATAACCAAACCATTCTAAGCAAATCATATCTCAAAAGCAAAATAAAATAATCACGACCACTTCATCAAAGATAATCATGAAAGAATCAGTAGAAAGAATGAGTAAAGGATAAATGCAATTAGATAACCCGATATAAGTTGGACAAAAAATATAACTTGGCCTCATTATTAAGCCTAGCACAGCAACTCCCCTGAGGTAATTTGAAATCAAATCCAATTTTTTTCTAAGAGACTAATATACCTAAACTACATATATATGAATGACACACACAAAACACACCAACTAAATGAAACTAATTGGGCCTTGTCATGCCACGCTCCCTTTTAGCTGTAAACTCTCAAAGCCTGTTTTCAAAAATGACCCCGCTGAGCCCAGTTTTATTATAACAGATTTTGGCCTATCTTTACCACACTAACACCAAGCCCCTACTAAACCTGTGCCCACATTAAGCCCACTCTTTAATATAATCACACTGCACCCACAGTAAATCCATATCAGTCCATATTTATTATAAAGCCCATTTTCTTATTATTCCTTATTCCTCTTCTTTTTTTTTTATCATTATATATATTATTTTTCATTATTATTTTTATTTCTTTTCCCCGGATGCCAGCACCATTTTCCTTTCAATGTTCATTGTTCCCAGAATGTAGCAAACCTGCTTGTTCCTTTATGCTAAATGAATGTAAACAAACCTAATTTTCAAAGCCCATTGACTTCGCTAGAATCATCCATACCTTGCCGATGATGGGAAAATTACTAAAAAAAGTCATAAATTTATTGTAATTACACTAATTCAGTTTTTATTTTTATTTTTACCAATACAGTCCTAAACCTTTTATAATTATATCAATTTGGTCTATCTGGCCAATTTTAGATTGACACTACTAACGTTGATGTTGACAATTTTTAATAATATTTTATTTTTGAATTTTTGTTATTAATTTTTTCTTTTTCTTTTCTTCCTTCTTTGCTTCTTCTCCCCAAAGTGGTCGGCAAGCCTCCAGCAAGGGTTGCCAGCCGTTGGGCAAGGGATGTGATGCCCTCGCCAGCCGTTGGCGAACGTAGCGGCCGAGGCTAGTCTCGCCATGGCCTTGGGGGCCATTGGTGAAGGTAGCCTCGCTCGTGGCTAGCAAGGCCATGGTCACCTTCGCTTGCAGCCAAGGAGGCCATGGCAAGGCTGGGCGAGGGCCACGGCCCTCGCTGAAGCCTTGCTAGCCACTATGGAGAAAAAATGCAAAGAAGTAAGAAAAGAAAAAAAATTAATAAAAATTTCAAAAAATAAAATATTATTAAAAATTATCCACATCAACACCGATCGATCAAAATTGGCCAAATGGACTAAATTGACACAATTACAAAATTTTTAAGACTAGATTGGCCAAAAACAATGTTTAAAAGTAAATTGGCATAATTATAATAGGTTTAAGACTTTTCTGGTAATGAAACTATTATCCTCAACCATCGGTTACAGCTTCATTAACATAGAGAACAAAAACGTGGAAAGCTAAGATGGTAAAGGACTCAGTCACATACATCACCAGAAATGAGTATTCAAATCAGTGATTCCGAACCAGCATTCTCACCGGCAAACACCATTCACCACCGCAAGTATATGAAACGCATGACACAGAAATCAAACAACCCGCAGTGATCGGCTAATACTCACATACACATCAATAATATTGACTAATTTCACTCATTCGAATATATGAGATAAAAGGCTCAGACATGTTAAAATATGTTTTTAAAGAAATGAACTTTGATGTAAACAACAAACAGATTTACATAGTTTATGTAATCTGTGCAACGAATCAACAGAGAATGCAAAGTGATCATGCCCAAATCGGACAGTACTTTCATGCTTATGTGGTTCAAACATTTTATCAAACTAGTGGTAGACGGCTTGGTCAAAGAGACCGTGCGCAAAGTTAATGCGATGAGTCGGTTCCAATCTTCAAAATCAGCATTTAATTAGCTTAGATCATCACAAAAGATCTGATAGTAATCAATTTCTACACAAGCGAGTCTACAGATTTCAACCTCTATTTTTGGGTAAAAAATAACCAGGAACAGAACATGTTCAAATTGATCAAACAAAGGATGCTTACCTACATATTGAAGAAATGCATCCTCACTTCTCTCAAGAATACTAGATATTTCTTGGTTACCTAAATATTTAGATATTTTGTTAAAAGATATTTAATAAAGAGTGTAAAAATAACTAGGAACATATTTTCTCTAAAATTATCTAGAGAAAGATAGAAATATCTAGACATATTTTCTCTTGAAATATCTAGGGAGAGGTTATCTAGATATTTCTAAGGAGATACTATCTAAAAACATTATGATAGTGCTAGAAGGATATTTTACTAGAATTCTCTAGATATTTTTTAGGAGGCATAACCACCTCCTTAGACCTATGAATACCCAAGCACCCTCAATTGTGGAGCTTGAGCTTAGCATACATCTAAGAGTGTGTGAGTGAGCTTAGCTCCCATAAGTGAAAGTGTGAGAGTGTACTTGGCACAAGAGTAGTGTAAGAAGGTGCCTCCATTAATAATAAAGTGAGCCTTGTGTGTCTTCCTTAATAATTGATATTAGAGGCTCACTTTTGCAACTCAACAATTGGTATAGAGCCTAAGGGCTAGAGATCACATTAAAGCACACGATCGAGGACTGTGATCCTATCAATCAAGATTTGTATGCAAAGATAGTGGTAAAGACCATTGTACTTGAGTTAGCAATTAGGGATTGGAGTACACCGAAAATTTTTCAATGCACAATCAGGAAGTTTGATCCAATAGACAATCTTACTTGGTATAGGGCAAGGCATTATATCCAAGTCAGTTGGCTTATATTTCAAGCGTGGTGAACGACGTCAAGAAACTCAACAACTCCAATTATAATAGTTAGAGTATTCGTGTACAATATCACTTGTTAGGTCAACATTTGTGGGAAGCGGCAGCAACACTGACCAAAGACGAGTTGAGAAAAAGAACATCAAGGCTAATAAGGCTCTATACGTTTTTGCTGTGACTGTTGAAGATGAGTTGTTACTACACATCAAGAGTGCGAAGGCCCTAAAAGAGGCTTGGAATAACTTGGCGGTGTTGTTCACAAGGACAAAAGATGTCAAGTTGTAAAGGTTGGAGAATGAGCTATTATCGATGTCACAACAAAATATAACAGTGAGTCAATATTTCTCCAAAGTTAAATCGATTTGTGAAGAAATTTCAAGGTTAGATCCTCATAATACCATCTCCAAGAAAAGGATGAAGAGGATTATTCATGAGTTATGACTAGAATATAATAGTATTACTACAGCCACTCGTGGATGGGTAAAAGAGTCAACTCTAACCAAGTTCGAGAATATGTTGACCACAAGAGGCCTTAGACAGACAAAGTCCAAGGTATCGATTAAGGAATATGAAAGTGTTCTCTTCAGTAGTAAAAATGGGCTCAAAAGTAAGAGGAGAAATGGTGCTGGTACTAGAGATGACAAGGTAAAAATAAAAGTAATGGAGACTGGTTGAGGCGATCAGAAGGGATGAGCACTTAGCTAGGGGGAAACTCACTAGGGCCACGGCAAGGATGATTATAATTATGAAAGATGCTATATTTGTGGCGGACACTTTGCCTGAGTCTGTCAATTTAGGCAGAGGAGAGGAAAGATCGCAACTACTATCCCGAAGGTGATTGTCAGAGATGAAGAGTGGGACTTCTAAGCAGTACTTCCAGTAGAGGAGCAAAAAGCAGAGCTCGCAGCCTCCTCAATCACCAAGTCAAAAGATGCGACAGCCTTTGTAATGTCCTCGAAGAAGAAGAACAAGCCACAGGCAAACTCGAAGAAGCGAGTGGTGGTGCTAACATGCAGCCTTATGAATGAGTAGTATAAGAGGAGATGATGAAGAAGCTAAGAATCGAGAAGGCAAAGATAGAGGAGATGAGGTAGATGGACAAGGAGCTCCAGATAAAAGAAATGGAGCGCGAGAAGCTCCAGGGTGAGCCCAAGAAACTACTGAAGTTCAAAGAAGATAGAGAACACAAGAAAGGGAAAAAGAAAGATTGCCTAGAAAAAAAGAGATCATTTCCACCTTACATCCCGTCTTATAAGGATCGATGGAATAAGAGAAAGGACAATAAGTCCTATATGAAAAAGAACCAAGATGTCTACAATAAAGTGCTTTGGAAGGGATTGAATCGGTTGAAGCACCAAGTGAAAACCGCTACTGAAAGAAATGACCACATGAGTTCAAAGGTCTTATAGAAGAGTTGCAGATTATGAAGGCTGAGTTAAGTGAGATGAAGGAAAAAGCAACTCAAGCACCAGTCAAACTGGCATTATTGAAATCCGAGCTTTACAAAACCTGGTCGAAAGACACGCTCGAAGTGCCAGTTCAAGCAAGAGCAGACAGTGTTAAACAAGAGTAGCTAGCATTAAAGCAAGTGAAGTCATGTGGGAGCACCGAAGGTTAAGAAAAAAACAATATGGCAGCCAAAGAATTTTAAGAAACAACTTTGCATGGTGACAAGACTCTCGTTGCTAGACTTAGGTGACGGCCGCCAAAGGTCGCCTGACTTAAGGTGAGGCTACTTACGCTAGATCTAGCTCACCGATAGTCATTTTAGTATTGTTGGAGGCTCTCCGCCTTCCTGTCAGTAGTTGAGTCTTACTGAATTTGTGTATTTTTTTTAAAACAAAAATACTTTTCAAAGTTTGATTTTGTCAAATACCATTTAAGCCAAAGTTGATTCCCAATTTACATTAAAATTATAATTTACCGAACACTATGTGTATTTTAGAAAATCCCTTCAACTCAAGACATTTGCATTTTTTTAAAGATATTTTCTCAAAACCGAACCAATCGGATCCTGTGGTGGAGATATGTTAGATGACTCTAGAAAGAACTACCGCAATGATTTATCACAATTACCCATACCTATACAGTGTTAGGTAGCTGCGATTTTATAGAGTTTGTAATAAAGAACAAGTGCCATAATTATCCAACAACACGTTCCTCACAAACACTTTGCCGGCCGCTCTGCACAGACATTCATGGCTAGTTCTTTCCTGACTTGGGTAGATTGATCTCTTCCATTGTCTGTGGAATGCCTTGGCAATACACAGAGGCAAAATACATCTCTTGTCCCACAATATTTAGGGAGGGAGTTATGAGCAAGTTAATAAAGTTTGGGTTTTCTACTCTGTACAACGCATTTTAAAATCGTGCAGGTTTCGATTTAAAGCAAACAATATTATACAGTGGTAACCATAAATCCTTATAAATGATATCAGAACCGACTTCCATAACATGTGGGGCCACAACGAAGACGTTATTCTATGACGATGTGACAACCTAGGGAGCGAGGCGCTAGGTCACAAGTGGTGCAGCGCAACACTCACCCAACGGGTCGGTCACCAAAATCCGTAAGGGAAAAGGTAAAAGAAAGAATATAAAATTAAAAAATTATTTAAAAAAACGAAAATTAAAAAATAAAATTTATAAAAAATTGTTCAAAGAGGATAAATATATATATATTTTTTGGTTGACCCAATTAATAACCTTTATAAGTTAAATAGGTTTAAAGACAAACCCATTTACAACCAATTTATCATAACACTTACATACAATCCAAACCCATTAACAACTCATTTATAAACTTAATTAACCCATTTATGACCCACCTCATTGAATATGGTTTTCGACCCATTTTGTCTTTATATGTGGTATCAGAGTTGACTGTCATAGTTTATGGGGCCACAACGAGAACGTTGTACTCCAAGGGGAGAGAATGTGACGATATGGCGACCTAAATCCACTTGAGTTCGTATAGGTGGTATCACTGCCAACTACTGCAACATGTGGAGTCATACAGGGACGTTGTGCTCGAAATGGGAGAGAATGTGACAACCCAGATCCACCACGTCCCTTGTTGGTGCGATTGGGTGAGGGTCATGAACCTTGACCTACTGGCGAGGGTCCCATGGCCCTTAGTGGACGAGTCGGCCGCCAAAATTCGTAAGGGAAAAGGTAAAAGAAAGAAGAAATAAAAAAGAGTAAAGTATTAAAAACTTATTAAAAAATCAAAAATTAAAAAAATAAAATTTATAAAAACTGTTCAAAGACGATAAATATATCCTTTTTGGTTGGCTCAATTAATAACCTTTATAAGTTAAATAGGTTTAAAGACAAACCCATTGACAACCAATTTATCGTAACACTTACATACAATTCAAATTCATTAACAACTCATTTATTAACTTAATCCATTTATGACCCATCTCATTGAATACGGTTTTCAACCTATTTTGACACTTCTATTCAGAAACGACAACTAATAACCTTTATTAGTTATCGGTCAAACAACCTAAGACTTAGTTATCAACATCTCTAGGCTTCCTAAGACTCTCATGAGGGCGTCCTTTAGGCCCGACATCGACAAAGTGAGGACTCTTGAGGTTTGGAGGAAAAATAGACAAATTTTCCGCAGGTGTTATTTTGCGATTGCCGACTAGCATCGTAGCTAGACGCTATTATCACGAATCAAGAGCCGAAATGGTCAAATTATCAGCGACGTTTGGGTGGAAATGCCGGTCGGCGCTGCTATCCGACATCGAAAAAAGTTATCATGCTCAGCAATTAGGACGAAGAGGCAAGCTCCATCCTCACGTCTGCCTCCTGATGGCTCATTTCGGCTCATCCGCTCGCTTCCAAATACCGCACGCTCCGGAAATAGTGGAACTGATCGTAAAATAGCATACTGATTCACTCTGTTTCTGTCGTATGCTTTAGTCCGTTCTCATCTAGTGCGATGCGTATTAAAATGTGCCGATCTGCATCAGAAATGCCTTTATAAATGGAATCACAGATCAGCTTCAGTGCGTTCCTAGTATATTCGATCGAAACAAACATATGTTATAGCACCTTAATGTGCTGAGACCCTGAAATCCTCAAATATTGAGCTAGGAAACCGACTTTTTGTCGTTGCCAAATTTCCGAGCATTGGTTACTATGACTTCGAACTGTGGGAGGGCACTTGATGATTTCGACCGGATATATCAATGGAGACAGCAATTGTTGATCTATGAAACGACGATAGTAAAATAAGAGAAACCTAAACTTGGAACGATACGACACGATTAATCCAGAAATGACATGCATCAACACTTTTTCACGCACTTAATTTCTGAGCATTGGTTCGATGGGTTTGGCTTGTGCTGGTGTTGAAGGTTGGGCCAAGCTAAAATCAAAATTGGAATTGATGCCAACAGGCTATGTGACGTCTTGAAATTTTCAACCAATTTGGATATTATAAATGAATATTTCATTAATGCACTATTAGTTGAGTTTCATTCTGAACTTATCACTCATGAGACACTAACCAAAAGGAAAAGATTGCTAAGGATTCGAGTATGCAGGCGACTAGAGAACTTGATCGAGGATTAACAATTCGACCATAAAGATTGACGCAGGACAATCTTGTGCCAATGCACTGATGCAGGCCGATCAAGGAACGACTATAGGTTGATTCACAAAGAAAATATAATCGGATCGCGAGTAATTCCGTGTTACCGTTATATGAACTACAACGACTCTAAATCAATTCCTAACAATCATGTACTTTGGAATAAGTAATTACTCCCTCGCAATTACATAACAATTGAGGTTATCCCCGGCTCAAGTTCGCACAAATGCAAATTGATATTAGTTTAATCACAGGTCAATGGTGCGTGACTCCTAAGAGCTACTTGTTAGTCTGAGACGCATTAAAATTGTAATTGATGGATTTTGTAATAAATTTTAATCCAAATTATGGATAATATGTGAGACACTGATTTTATTATACATGGATTGACTGCTGCTTGAACCTTGAGTGAATTTCCGCATGTACTATGTTGATTGAATAATTGTTTGCCTTGAATAATAATTGACATACGTGAAACATGGTGTATTAATTTTTAAAGGATTGTTGTGGACATATTAATTTAAATTCCCGATGTGTCTAGTTTATATGTCATGTTTTACAAGTTAAATGAGGTGAGTATGCTTTAAAATAAAAGCATGCAAGGTTTGATGGGTTAAATATGCATGGGTGATCACGTGTGATTATTTTACTGCATTTTTACGTATGAAAATTGCAGTGTTCCGATATGTGAGCACAACCATATCAATATTGACTAAATGAGGAAAAATGAAAATTGCTTGAGTGGTTGAGGTGCTTGCGTGATCACTTAATGAGAAGTGGTCATGATTAAAGCCCGGTTAAGCCGGAAGACCCCCGTATGAGACAAGCATGCCATTTGTCACCATGATGAAAACCCCCATATGATTACGGGTGTGCTTTATGTGGTCGTGATAGTACTCCCGTTTGAGGATGGGCGTGCCATTCGTGGCTGTGATGAAACTCTAATATGATCACGGGCGTGCCCTATGTGGCCATGATAAAACCCCCGTATGCTTACAAGTATGCCTTGCGTTGCTGTGATCAAACCCTCGTATGATTATGAGCGTGGCCATGATAAAACCCTCGTATGCTTATGGATGTGCCTTGAGTGGCCGTGATGATACCCTCGTCCAAGACGAGTGTGCTTTAAGTGGCTGTCATAAATGCTCGATTATATCGAAAGACTGTGAGCACAATTATGGGCAAAGATCGAAAGGTCGTAATAATTAAAACACGTTTGACTGTTGTGTACATGAGATACATATATTGTGTTCTAATTATGTGGTTGCTTGCTCATTGATGTCTGGTACGTGTGATTGGTATCGTGCAGGTTATGTGAAGCCGCGAGGTAAGGTTGCTTGTGATTTGATTCGATTGTGGTTGTTTATGATGGCTTACTTGTTAGACACCCCTGAGGTAAATCGGTATCCTCACCAAAGCTTAAAGCTTTAACCCACTGAGATTTTATCTCACTAGTTGTTATTTAATCATTTTCAAGTCCTTGATGGATGCATGTTTGGTTATTGACTTTTGGACTGACCGGATCTCGAACCCTAAGGATAAGGGATGAAATAGATTGACCATTTTGCCCTTATATCTTTTGATGGCTATTGAAGTAGTGCCGGATGATAGAATTGCACATGTATCCGTTTACCAAAATTAAACGAGGTCATTTTGAATTGTACATTTTTTTGACTATCCCTATTGTTGATGTTTGATGAGAACTTAATATTCGTTTCTGCATGCACATAATTATAAACTAAAATAAAAATGATTAGTGACACATCCTGAAACGTCGCACTCATTTGACCAAAAAGAACAAGGGTTGTCACGTGCTCAATGGTTGGGGTGTGATAGGCTGGGCTTGGGCGAGATGGGCTGGTTTGGGCCCTTGCATGAATGGCCGAATTGGACTCTCCCTTCTATTTTTTTTATTCTTTTTTATTCTTTTCTTATTATGTATTTTTATTTTTACGAAAAATGCATGCTTGGCTTGTTGGTATAAGGTCAACATAATTTAGCGCCAGTTTTGTTTTAACACGTGATGTGTATCAAAATGTGTCGACCTGGATCAAAATTGCTCCATATAAATGAGATATTATCAAATGTTTTATTGCTTGCTAACGTATTCAATAAGAACAAGCTATGTTTTAGCACTTTAACGTGTTGCGCTCAAAATTCCATAATTATTGAGCTCGGAAATGACTTTTATCATTGCCAAATTTCCCGGCGCTTGCGACTTTGTACTGCCAATGGGCCTTTAGAACTCGATAAAGCTGGTGGCTTAGGCAAGAATACCAAGATCATCTATGAGAATTTCGATGAACCCTACCGAATGGACTTATTCAAGACAAAAAATCAATATGAATCGACAATTTTTCACGGATTTAAGTTCGTGGACCATTTATGTTTATTCCTAATGAGAATAGCCTAATCTCAACATCGTGCGGCATGATTAACTCGAAACTGGAATTTACACTTTTTCACGGACTTAATTTCTATATTAAACACGGCAAAATCAGTTGGTGTTTTCCACGCGTGTGAAAGAAAGCCAAGTCCGAAAGTAAAGAAGGCTTTGCTCTTAACAAGCCTTTTTGACAAAGCGGGCTGGCAGGACCTATTAGTGCTCAATCCCATTCAGCTCAAGCCCAATAATGAAGGTGACTCATCTTTAGTGTTGCGACCCGAAAAAAAGGAAAAAAAAAATCATTCACTGTGACGTCGTTATTATTATTATTATTATTATTATTATTATTATTATTTTACATTTTGTTATTATTAATTGGGCCCCTTGGCTTTATCTCTCCTTGACTACGAAAGCCTGTAAAATCAGAGCCCGTCATATTTTCGTCTCTGGTTCTTCCGCCATAGCAGGAGCAGCTACAAGCAACCAGACGTTCTCGGTACAGTCTGGATTTCTGGACTAATAAAACCACCTTTCTTTCAGTCTAAAGTTATAGACCAACTCACACCTTTGATTATTATCATCTTTGTTTTCGTTTCTTGCGTGTACATGTATGGTAGGTACGAATATATCTAGAAGAACATGGCGGAGATTTCTGCAGCGGGAGATGCGCCGGATTCGTCGCCATCAACAGATGAAGAAGACGCCCGAAACAGCACAAGTCAAACGAGAAAGTCTGTAGAGACTTCTGCAGCAGCAGGAGCGGAGCTGCGCCTGATTCATCACCGCCCACAAATAAAGAAGAAACCCGAGACAGCACAAGCCAAACGAAAGCCTCCTGTCATTTCCGTGGCAATGTTGAGGAGAGCGATCGGCGATGAAATTGCCTCCCTCGACGTAATTGAGTTGACCCACCAAGTCTATGAAGGAGTGCTCTTGAAGGACGACAAGAAGCAGGCCGAGGAGGATCAGGCAAGTTCCAAAGGACCAAAAAGAACAAGTTTTTCTCAGATAGATAATTGTTTAGTTGAGAAAATATTTGGCTCAGATTGCGATGCCCGCCATGAAACTAAAACTGCATGATATGCAGGAAAAATCTGCAAATCAAGACCACTTGCAGATGATAAGTCCATCTATGATTAAGTCATCATGAAACAGATGATTTTGTTAATGTCGCCCTTACTGATCACTGCTTTGTGCTTACAGGAACAGCCGTATATACACAAGTATTGGGTTGACTAGGACCTAAACAAGAGCTGCCTGATGGTTCTCGCTAAGGCCTCAGCAATCAGTTGGGGTAACGATACCCAATACCGGATATGGACAGAAGAGCAGGAGTCATGGTAACGTTGCTTCTTCTATCCTAAATAATTACATTTAAGTCAAACCTTCATGTGACGATCCCAGATTCAAGGTTGGCCCGGGTACAACTAATGAATTTGCTCCCACAAATATGACTCACAAGCGGGAGAAACGTCCTGTTGCTGCTAAATGAGTGCCTTTGTGTTGGCATGTCTCCAGCTTAATTTTGGCGTTGTATATTTCCTGATGCTGCTGAATATGCACCTTTTTTTCAGCTGCAAGTTGTTCATTTAAAGGCACTGAAATAATAATTTTCTGCCGCGAAAACTTTGAATTGCTTACATGAAAATGAGATTATTGCTAACCATCACCACTGCTAGTAAACCAACGCTTTGCTTCTTGAATATTTCTGAGTTCCAGCTAAGCACAGAAAAGACCGTTCTATGATGGGATTCGGTATTGGTAGGCGATTTGAGAAGAGCCATCAGTGATGAAACTGCCTCCCTTGACGTAAAAGAGCTGCGAGCCGTGGAGTCTATGCAGGAGTTCTTTTGAAGGACGAAGGAGCAGGGTGAGAACCAGTTTTGCTTAGATAGATAACGATCTATCAAGAAATTCTTTGGCTCGGATCGTCATGCCCGCCATGAAAATCAAACGGCATGATGTGCTGGAGAAATCTGTAAATCGAGACCGCTTGCTGATCTATGAATAGTTCGTCAGGGACCGGATGGAAGCTCAGTAGCTCCTGATTGGACAAGAGCCGAGTTTTGTTCTGATTTTGTTGATCTTTCACTCAATGATCACTGCCTTGTGCTTACAAGAGCAGCCATACACACACACAAAGTATTGGTTTGACAAGGAGCTCAACAGGAACTGCTTGATGGTTCAGGCTTCGGCCTCATTGATCATTTGGGGTAACTAGAGGTGTCAAAACACATATTCAATGAGATGGGTCATATAGATTAGTTAAGTTTTAATAAATGAGTTATTAATAGGTTTGGCTATATGTAAGTGTAATGATAAATGGGTCGTAAATGGGTTTATCTTTAAACCTATTAACAATTCATATAACTTATAGAGGTTATTAGTTGAGTCAATCCATTAAGGTTATATCATCCTTTTAAAATAGTTTTTATAATTTTTATTTAAAATAAGTGCATTAAAATTTCTAAAATTTGTCAAAAGTGCAATTGAGTTTTAAAACTTTCAAAAAGTGCAATTAAATCCTAAAAATTATCATAAAAGTACAATCACATCATAAAACTTTCAAAAAATACAATCATACTCTAAAACTTGTCTCAAATTGGTTCAAACAAGTCTTTCCATTGGTTTCATATTTTGCAAGTTTTAGGAGTCGATTACACTTTCATGACAAATTTTAAAATTTGATTGCATTTTTATAACAAGTTTTAAGACTTGATTGTATTTTTTCAAAATTTTAGGACTTAATTACACTTTCCTAATAAGTTTTAGGACTTTCAATACATTTATCCATTTTTATTTTTATAATTTTTGATATTTTTATAATTTTTTATTAATTTTTCTTTTTCTTTCTTTCTTTCTTTTACCTTTTCCCCTATGAACTCTAGCGGTCAATCTCATTGGTCACTGGGTGAGGGCTTCGCGCCGTTGCCAACAAGGCGAGGTTTGTGACCCTCGCCCAATCACACTAACGAGGGCTGCTCTCTAGATCTGGTGAGCCAAGCTCATTGGTTGCAAGCGAGGTTCGTAGCCCCACCCAATCGCTCACCAAATCTGGTGAACAGAGTCCGCCGGCCTCAATGCTGGTGAGACTCAAGATTCCATGATCTAGCGAGACTCAAGCTCAACCTCACCATTTATTGCCATTTTCAAAGTTTTAGGATTCAATTTGATCAATTTAATAAGTTTTAGAACTTAATTAAACTTTTTGAAAATTATTTTCGTGATAAGTTTTAGGATTTTTAGTATACTTATCTATGAAATTTTCCTTATGTGTGAAAAAAGTCAATTCTGGAAGTAAAGAAGGCTTTGCTGTTAACAAGCCTTCTATGAGCGAGCTGGCAGGACCAATTACTTCTTGGGGCTCAAGCCCGCTTAGCTCAAACCCTCCTTTTTCATTTTCCTTCATCAGAGCGATGACATCATTAATAATGACGGTGCGCATCTTCAGCGTGACATCGTCATTATTGCTACTGTTTTTATATCTGTTATTCTCATTTGGGTCGCTTTATCTCCACCCTGACTAAGAAAATCTGTAAAAATCAGAACCCCACCATCATATCTTCCTCTCTGCTTCTTCCGCCATAGCTCGAGCTGCAAGCAACCAGCCGTCGTCTTCTTCGGTACCGATTGCCCTGAGCAAGAACTCAACCTTTCAATTTAGTCGAACGCTAGACCAGCTTTTGATTCTTTTCTCTCTTTTTTCGTGTACATGCATGGTAGGTACGAGTACATCTGGAAGAAGATGGCGGAGATTTCTGCAGCAGGAGATGCACTTGATTCGTCACTGTCAAAAAATGAAGAAGACACCGGAAACAGCACGAGTGAAACGAGAAAATTGGTAGAGATTCCTGCAGCAGCGGGAGATGCACCCGATTTGTCGCCGTCGATGAATAAAGAAGACCCCGCCCGAATCAGCACAAGTAAAACGAGAAAGCCTCCTCTCATTTCCTTGGCGATGTTGAGAAGAGCGATCGGCGACGAAATCGCCGACCTCAACATAAATGAGGTGAGCCGTCGAATCTATGCAGGAGTACTCTTGAAGGACGACAAGAAGAAGGAAGAGCCGAAAGATGGCAAAGATCAGGCAAGTTCCAGAGGACAAAAAAGAACTTGTTTTGCTCGGATTGATAATGATCTATTGAGAAAACATTTGGGTCCGCTTGCGATGCCCGCCATGAAACTAAAGCTGCATGGTATGCAGTAAAATCTGCAAGTCAAGACCACTTGCAGATGATAAGTGCATCTATGAATAGGCCATCACAGATCAGATGGGAGCTCGGCAGCTCCTGATGGGACAAGAGCCGAGCCGAGTTTTGTTCCGATTTTGCTAATGTCTCACTTGCTGATCACTGCTCTGTGCTTACAGGTGCAGCCATATACACACAAGTATTGGGTTGACAAGGACCTAAACAAGAGCTGCTTGATGGTTCTCGCTAAGGGCTTACATATCGTTTGGGGTGACAACAGCGAGTACTGGACATGGAGAGAAGAGGAGGAGTCGTGGTAACATTGCTTCTTCTATCCTAAACAATTACATTTTAAGTCGAAACTTCATGTGATGATCGAGACACTAGGTCAGCCCTGTACAACGTATGAATTTGCTCCGACAAGAATGACTGGCAGATGGCGAGAAAGGCACTGTTGCCGCTAAATGAGTACCTTTGTGTTGGCGTATTTCTAGCGTTATTTTGAGGTTGCGTATTTCCTGACGCCGCTGAATATGCACCTTTTTTCATCCGCAAGTTCTTCATTTAGCAGCACTAAAAACAATCTTTGCTGTCACGAAAATTTTGAACTGCTTACATGGAAATGAGATCATTGCTAACCATCATCATCGCTAGTAAACTGACCCTTTGCTTCTTGAATATTTCTGAGTTTCAGCTACTCGGTCAATAAGAAAGTGCACATTGCCGACCTAGTAAATGTTTGCTGGCTAGAGATCAATGGGAAATGCAAAACGATCATGCTCTCTCCAAGGACGACTTACGAAGTCATGGTTGCCATCAAGATGAGCAACGAAAGCCAGGGATGGCAAGCTCCTGTGAACCTCAGTCTCTCTTTACCGAATGGAAGCAAGCAGGTACGCACTGAAAGATTGGACAGATTGGAAAAGGAAAAGTGGATTCCAATTAGCATCGGCAAGTTCGAGACGACACCCAAAACAATCGGTGAGATAAGCTTTTCCCTCATGCAAACTGAGAAGGATTGGAAATCCGGCCTCAGCATCAAAGGCCTTGTCTTCACGGCAATTGCATGAATTGTGGCTCGAGTGTTTGTATCGATCTCCTCTCTACGTTTGCTGATGCATCCATTGGCAAACTATAAATATTCACCAGTCTGAAATAGTTTCAACTCGAATTGTGCTGTGTTCTTCAGGTTTGCTGACCAAGGAAATGAGTTTTTTTCCAGCTTGAAACTCTTTCGGCAAATTAGAAAGGCCGAGATGGCGATGAAATACTCGAATTATATGCGATCAAATCAGACTGAAGAAAGTTACAGGAGGATATAAATGAAGTAATCTTTTCAAGATGAAGTCAATCGTAGCTACTTTGCTTTTAAATTATACATAGCTACTATTCAAATCTGTACATTGCTGCGTTTGTAGTGACTTAGGATTCTGCAAGGTAAAAAATCCATTTTCCATCCCCGAACTCGTGTTTTCCAACCAAATCCTTGTAATTGCGTCACTCTACCAAAGAGTAGTATTACAACCGAACCTCAAGCAGTAAAATTCTTCATAAACAAACACTACCCTCCAGCTTCCTGCATCAAAACTATCGACACGAACGAAACAAGTGAATGCCAAATAATTGGATTTGGAGCCTAAGAGACTTAATGAGAATAATCATGTCAAGTTCAAAGATTTGATTAGTTAGATTACAAGTTAAAGGGACTCCGCTTCCTACCATTATATAAATAAGCAAAACCAATATGTCATCAAATTACCTGTCCTATGCATGGATGCGATGCCTGTGGTTGTCACGGAATGTTAACCTTAATTAAATAGTTTCGAAATGGTATCAATTAATGTTTGACTAAAACCCCAGGGGATAGGAGATTGTCGTCTTGAAAGCAATTGAAATTAGCCGATCAAGCTAAGACAACAGGAGAACGAGGATAGCGTAAGTCTCCCGAGTCATGAGATCGCTTTTCACGCGAGAATCGTACTTTTTCCATGTCCCATTCCACCCCCATAGGATAGGCGCATATTGACTTTAGCATCATGGATGGGGCCTCCGACAATTGTAATTTAATTTGTGATTATTATTATTAGGTTCGCAATTCGTATAATTTTCAGAAAATAGAAATAAACAACATACATTGATTCTTTCGAATTTTTCTTTTTTCTTTTTTCAAATCTCGCGATACAGGCACCTTGAAAAACATAAAGCCGATCGTTCTTTCCCAGTTAATTAATCAGTCCTCATCCTTTTTCAGCGTGTTCTCTGTTCAGTTCAGTCCCATGGATGCCTCTGAAGTGGCCGTTTCCCTGTTGATAGTCAGACTTCGTGATCTTCTCTGCAAATCCGAAGACATCATCATCGATCAAGAAGTAAGAGATCAAATCTTTCACTCCATAAGCGATATTCAAAGAATCCTGAACACCCAGAAACACGCCAAGCTCAACGATGACCGCAACCAAGAGAATGGGGAAGGCGAGGGACGGCTTCTGCCCTGGGCTCGTAGAGCTGAGGAGATTGCAGAAGAATTCTTCATCCAATCGCTCCAAGATCGGAGGTCAAAATGGCAAAAGGGTCGTTTTGCCAAGGGGTTCGCTCAAGTTCGGTTCTTCTCGGTTATGAACCAAGTACTTGCCAGGAAAAAGATGGCCAAGGATTTCATTAAGGAATTCAGACTGTTGTCCAAAGAGTTCACATCATCGCTGCCTCCTGCTGAAGAAGGCCTGCCGGACAATAAAAGGGCATCATCCAGCAAGAGTAATCGAGAAAATACGAGGCAGAGGGTCGAGTCCGATATTGTGGGTCGCGATGAATATGTAAAAGAGCTTCTGGCCTGGTTGATTGGTCCAAAGGATGATGACGACTCCAACCTTCGGGTGATCTCGGTGGTTGGCGAAAGAGCCTGTGGCAAGACCGCACTGGTGAGGAGTGTCTTCAGCAAGCTAGAAATCAAGCATCACTTCGACTGTCGTGCTTGGGTCCGTGTCACTGACCTTGGGGTGGAGTCTCACCCGATGAAGAACCTCCTGGTGGACATACTGAAACAGACGCCACTTCCAGATAACGCGAAAGACTTGGAGCACAAGAAAGAGGAGCAGCTGTTCGAGATGCTTCATAAATCGTTGATGGAGATTAGGTACTTGATAGTTTTGGATAATTTGTGCGAGGCCAGTCTCATAAACAAGCTCTTGGTCCCATTCGTGGACTCAGCAAAAGGAAGCAGAGTCATTTTCACTACTCCTAATGCAGAAATGCAAAAATTTGCAGACCCTTGGACACCCAGTATCCGATTACCCCCTGACATGACCGATGAAGAGTGCAAGAAATTGCTGCAGGTAAGCATCACAAGAGATGACGACTCGGAATCAGAGATGACCATTCTTGAGCAGATTCCGAGGAAATGCAATGGTCCTCCCCCAGCGATCTCACTGCTAGGAGGACTTTTGTCTTCTGTGGAAGTGAGCAATTGTGCGGCCGTCATCGATCGGCTTAGAGATCGTCCCACCCTTGATGATGTCATGCACCTGAGCTTCGATGAATTGCCTTACATGATGAAGCCATGTGCTCTTTATATGGCTGTCTTTCCTAAGGAGTCCGAGGTCCCCACAAGGAGGCTTTTCCGGCAATGGGCTGCTGAGGGGTTGCTGGCAGAGGCTGCTGACAGGTCGGTCCAAATGCTGTCAGCAGAGGACTGTTTTCGCGAATTAGAGAGCAGGAACTTGATTTGTGTCATACGGCGAAAACTGGATGGACGCGCCCAATCATGTCGCCTGCCTGGTTTTCTTCATGAATTTTTCCGTCAGAAAGCAAAAAAATTCGGACTCCGTCAGATCCAGTACAGTTCTGACTCTCACTCAGAGGAGGAATCGAGGATCATGGGCCCCGAGGCTGAGCAGAGTGCAAAGCAAGTGCAAAACAAAGTGACAGGACATTATAGTTACCACGTCCAATTCCTTCGGTCTTTTGCGTCATTTAACACCTGTAAGCTAGGGATGCAAGCGCGAGAGATCGAATTTCTTCTTAAATCACCAATTTTAGAAGGACGCCCTATTCAGCTAAGGGTACTTGATCTCGAAGGTGTTTACAAGCCTGTGCTCCCTGAGACATTCGGGAATACACTGTCAAACCTAAGGTATTTGGGATTGAGATGGACGGTTCTGGAGTCAATTCCAAAATCAGTCAGGAATCTGTTGCTCCTGGAAACCTTAGATCTGAAGCACACCAACGTAACTAAAGTGACGAGCACCATTTGGAATGCGAAGAACCTCCAGCATCTGTACCTGAGCGAAGCATCGTTCGATAACTCCATCCCACACCGAATCTCAACAGGGAAGTCTCTGAATACTAAACTCCAGACGCTATGGGGTGTGTTCATAGAAACTGCTAAAAGCCCCATGATAAGTGTGTTGGGGAAGCTGCAAAACCTGAAGAAGCTGGGCGTGACATGCCGTCCTGGAGCAGTGAAGGCGGTGACAGAACAAGTTTCGAAGTTGGCCATGCTCGAGTCCATGAGATTGGGATCCAGGGACCAGATCGGTCAGCCTGCGAGCCTCAACTTAAGTAACATGACAGGGCTCGAATCTCTTTCGAACTTGTATTTGCTCGGATCATTGCGGCCTGTACAGGACTTGTCATTAGTCCTTCCTGGGAATCTGCAAGCGCTCACCTTGTCGATGTCAGAACTGGAAGTCAATCCAATGCCGGTCCTGAAGTGCCTGAAATATTTGATGGTTCTCAGGTTATTGGCTCGATCATACACTGGCCCATGCTTGCGTTGCGAAGCAGGTTTTCCAGAACTCCGCATCCTAAAACTGTGGAGGATCGAGGAATTGGAAACATTGGTCTTCGAGGAAGGCGCAATGCCTAATCTCGAAGAGTTGGAAATCAGGCGATGCAAGAAGCTAGCGACGGTCGATGGCTTGCATCATATCAACAGCTTGAAAAGTACGAGTCTGACAGAAGTTCAGGAAGACCTTGCCAAGAGAGTTTCCCCACATAAATTGGTCAAAACAAAGGAGTTAGTGTCCAAGGTAAAATCTATTATTATTGTTGTTGCTATTATCGACGAAAGTGCAACTTTGCTCTACTATGTACCATTTAAGAAACATTTAATCTGTCTTTTAGGAGAGATAACAGAGTATATTTAGAGAGTGATATCGGTTGTTTCTTGTGTAACCTATTTGTTACGTGAATATTTGGAAAATAGCAAAATGAAGGCTTATATTGTTCATTGATGGATTTTGATGAACGAAAACCTGATTTTAATCTACAGGAAGACGTGCTTTGATGGTGCTATATTTATATGTTGTATTTCGATATGCATTTTATCTTCATTTACAGATTTTTGCTTTTTTCACGTCGAATTTAAGATGGTGCCATTTTCGAGGGAAATAAATAAACGATGGGATGAAAATTCCATAAATGTTGCATAATGCAGTTTTATAACTCCATCTTCTTCAAACATCTTTACCTTTGACTCATTGCAGAAAGAGAGCGCGGGCAAGAAATAGACGAGGATCGACACTGGCCCGGATCAATCAGCTTCCGGCAATGATACTTCAGCCAGAGTCTCAAGATTTTATCATTCTGTTGGGATATGTGAGTTTGAAGATGTTGAGAGCTAGCTTGTGCTTCGTGTTTAAGTATTTTACGAGTGTTTATTGATTGCAGTTTGTCTCTGAGATTGGAACTTACCTTTGTCTTGAAATTGACTCACAACTACAAGTATTCAGTATCTTGGTGATATCTGTTGATTTTTTTACTTTATTTCGCAAGGTTGCTGCATGTTATTTGTGTATATATTTTTGGTTTAGCGGTTAAGTATGGTATCCAGGCTAGCTTTCCCGCATTTCCTAGTCCACCTCTCCAGGCGATCTATAGAGCGCAACTCCCTCGCATTGTTCTATTGCATTCAGGATTTCACTTCAAAAGTGCTCGCGACTAGACTTGAATCCAAAGACCACAAGAAGAGAAACAAACTCTTATACCATCTAAGTCAACGACTAGTTGGTCTTGCATGTTATTAAAAAGTTTGATGCCGGGTGAACTAGCCTAGTCCGACTACAGCTGGAATGTGAACGATAACAATGGGGTGATTTCGTATGACTTTCCTTAGCAATTTCAGCTGTGAAAAGTGATGACGCAACATTTACAAGATCTGTGATAAACACCTCATAACAGCTTTTAGGAAATGCCCCACTTGGCTAGTCAATGCTCAAAACATATATGACGTACCATCAACTACATAAGTTACAACACTTCAACACAGCTACAATTCAGTCACAGCTATACCAAATGAGCTGCGATGTACATGGATTACATGATTTTCTAAGATTTCCGAAATGTATTTTTTCAATCACTCAGAACCATTTCGTGAAACCATAAAAGATTCAACAACCTAATTTTTATTTTTATTTTTGTTAAAACACGAATGTATATAAGCTAGTCATTATGTATCGAGAAAAAAAAAGGCCTTGCTTTGCTTTTTGTGGTAAACTTGCCCATTGATAAATATAGCTCATTTTTATCGAAACGGCTGAATGGAGCAACCTACAAACCAATTTGATGGTAAAAATTTCATCCCTTTTCATGGAGCGAACTACATGTGGTTTTCAGGTGACTTCCTCTTTCTTTCCTTTTTCTTGCTTTCGAGATTCGGCCTCAGTAAATTTAAATCAAGTTAAATCGCCGTGAAACTTCGAAATGCAATGTCAAAGCAAATCAAGCGCAAACCATATAACCGTTGAGTATGAAGAAATTAGCCATAGAAATGGGAGGTTAATAAGGTAAAACGTGAAATATACCCAATTAATTTTAGCCAATGGATTATATATAGTTAAAGTTAGAGCCAAGAGAATTATCGCTCCTATACTTGCCACGTTGCCGCGTGATTCACATGGACCAATAAATTTTTAGCTTACCGATTTGTCATTTGTTAGTTTATATCTCTTATTTGTTGATAACTAAATTTTGATGACCATTTAGACATTCATTGTATAAAATATTAGGGATCGATCATGATTAAATTTGTATATTAAAAGCATTTTAATAATAAGCCCACATAAATTGCATTTTTTACTGGACTGGTGTTGGCACATATGACTTTATATTAGGAACAAGGACTCAAAAAAAAATATGCCAAAAGAAAGAAATCTCTGGACTGGGGAGGAATTCGAATTAGAAGAGGAAAGAACAACGATTGGATTTGTTCAGGGAAATCACGGAAAGAAATTGTGCACATAAAAGGAATCCTCATCACAATTACGTCCCTCAAATCAAATTTAGAGTAAACCAACTTACCACAGCCACCATTCTTCTCACATGGGAAGGAGGAGGTGAGGCAATTCGATTCCCTATCTTCTTAGAGAAGTTAGGGTGGGGATGTTTAGATTTAAGTGTGGGTTTCGACTTCCATACCCTACAAAGAGATTGAGCAAAAATTTGAGAGTAAATTGAGAGTTAGAGTAGGGTATACCTAAAAAAATCAAATTCAGAGTATAATTGAAGTTGGTTGTGCCGTCAAGGCTCTCCAACTTTTTTTCCATTATTGAAGGAAAAGAATCAAAGGTTCTTATTTCATTTGAAAATTAGAGATTGTACCCCTCTTTAAATTAGAGAAATAATTGGGTGACAATTTTTAATCTACTATAAAAATAACAGTCTATTCTGACCACAAAAATAAATAACAAATAATTATAAATTACTGTAAAGTACACTCATTTAAGAATTTATAACTCACAATAAGTTATTATTTTCATAGTAGCCCAAAGATGGTTATTCTAAATGAATATAGATTCGATACACTATTTTTGTTTTGATTTCACGTTACATATTTATCAGTGTGAGGTATCATTGAATGATGTAGCTCTTTTATTCAACAAGAATCTCTCTAACCAAGAAAAGAATAAAAATAACTATTCGTTGGATTTTGGATTCTTGTTCGCATAATCGTTCTTCTCACATGGAATTGTCAATCAAGATCACGAGAGGTTTAGAATAATTTTTTATAAATGGCTCCAGAGGAGAACCTAATACTTGTGTCATACAACACTTTGCTTAAACCATAGCTTTAGAATATAAAACTTTACTCTATACTTTCCAATGGAGACACATTGAATTTAGAATAAAACGAGAGAAAGAGGTTCACGTATAACATGTGTGTGGCTCTTGGCGCACATATTCATCTCGAACATATTCTTTTGGCAAAGCAGACAAGATCATATTGGACAAGATAAACTTGTCCTAAGCATATGCATCTCGAACTATCTTTTTTATTTTTTTTAATCTGTCGGATCGTCATATGCAAACGCTTAATGAGAATATATGACGCGTCTTTCTTATGTATGCATGAATTTTGTGTATCAATTGATAATATATATCTCTAACACTGTTAGCGTTCAACCAAATATGCTCTTTTAGGTCTACCCTCAACATCTTCTTTAATTTGACCACACTGAACAAGGCATTGTCCCCGTGCTGACCCACGTGGGAGTGGGTAGCTGTCCATGAAAAATTAGGGACACTAATGTCATTAGATAAGTGTTTAACATATACTTTTTCTATTATTTACTATTTTGGTAACCTCCTTTCTCCACCTATGTAGGATGGTTTCTATCTTATTTCAAGAATGATTGGAATAAACACATTTAGCAAATAAAAATTTATAGTATTATCTGATGAACTAGTAAAGATATTTCATATATGACAAGCTTTCTTTTTTTTAAAATACTTTCCGTTTCGAAATAGCTTACGGCAGTTAGGAAGTGCTTTGCAAGTTATGCCAAGACGTCATCAGGTGTGCAGATCGGAGCCCGATTCATGGATCCATAAGTGTGTAGATTGGCTGTTCATGAATTAGCAAAAATGGGCGAAAGCCCTACTTGCTCATATTAGGTTTTGTTATATCTTAGTTTACTTTAAGAATCCAATACGGCCTTGTGACTTAAATAAATCAACTAGAAAATGAAATAGGACCAAGTCAGCTTACGTTTGACAAAAAAAAGAAGAAGGCTAGGCCAGATTATTACTATGGGCGCTTTTGCTGGCCATGTTTATTAGATTGACATGTCACGGACAAATTATAGTTTTTGTTAATTTGTGTTTAGACTAAAAAATAGTGATCTCTTTGTAATTGACAAATAGTGATATTTGATTGGTTAATTGAGATTGGAGAATAACGACATCATAAGTGTCATAACTTTTGTATAATGTTCTCTCAAATGCCATAACTTCTTTTTCGAACACTTCAAGTGCCATGACTTGCAAAAAAATTTAGATTAAGTTCAATAACTTTCAATGAATCACTTAAGTATTATAACTTTCTAAAAGAATTCGCCCAAGTGCCAAATATTATTCGTGGCATGGTACTTGTGGTGAATAATTTTAAAAAGTTATCTCTTGAGTGATTGGTTGAAAATTAAATGGTACACAAGTGATTGAAATAAAAATTATAACAAGCATTGTACATAAATTTTGGCACTTAAGTAATTGAAAAAAAAATTATGGCACTTAATTAATGACCATACAAAAGTAGTAACACTTGTGGCATTATTTTCCACTGAGATTACTTAGGAAAGATGACTCGAGACATGGGGAGGCAATTATGTGGCATGAATATCCACAACTATATGACATTGTCATCAATTACTATGTGAAATAATTATTGTCAAGAAGCCATGGAAGATCAATAAGTATCATGACTCATCGGCAGAGCTTATAAGTGACTAGCTATTGTGAAATTTGGCTAAGTTGCACACCCGAAAGGAAAAGGCATTGATCAAGATACCAAATGGAGGTGCCGATGCTAAGTGATGGTTGAGCGTTTCAGTGACATCGAAAGTTGTAACTTCTTATAGATAATGATTATTTATATTCAACCTTCAACCTTCAATTACACACAAAGCCTTTAACACAAAAGACACGCAAAAGAAAAGAAAAGAAATCTTCATCGGAAGCACTTGACATTTTGATCCCTCTCTCTCGGTTCCACTGATGAAAGCTCCAATCGACTGAGGGCATCAATTCCAGCGGCTGCGAGTTTATTTTTTCACCGGTGACCATGCTTAACAGGGAGCAATTACTGGTTGTGATCGGTTGGTCAACTGGTAAGAGGAGGTATTGGATGCGTTAGTAGTTAAGATCCACGGCGGCAGCGAAGGAGACTAGAGCAGGAACCGAGTTCTTCGAGATCTTTGATCAGAAACCGGAGTAGAACAGAGGCATGGTCGTTGAGGCTCGGAGCGATGAACAGCGTCAGTCGGAAATGGCTATATCAACTCGTGTTTAATGGACTTAAGCTGCTGGTCTGACATGAGCCAATTGGAGATCTTGAATGATGGGCTTGAGGTTGAGGATTTAGATCGATGGGCTTTGATGTTTCTGCGCTTTATGGGCTCAATTTATGGGTATGGGTTTTTTAATTACTTTTTGTTACCTTATTATTATTATTATCATCATCATCATTATTATTTGTCTATTTGGTTACGTAATTTTATTTTTTATTAGTATTTCTTTGTGTTGCGAAAAATGAATGTTTGGTTTGCCGGCAAAAATTCATGTGTCAACAAACCTTCCTTTGTAACTAAAAAATGCACTTTCATCATCTTTAATTGAGCCTTTAGACAACTATTTGTCTCAAGTTTCTTTGGTTTGCTAGTATATTCTCCTTGTCCTTGTCTTAGAGATGGCATTATGATGATCCAACTTTGAAATTTCTGCACAAAGAAATTTAACTTTGGAGAAGTATTAACTCACTATCATGTTTTGTTGTGAGATTGGAAATAGCTTGTTGTCCAAATGTTGTAGCTTGGCATCATGCCTCCTCACAAATAGCTCTGTTGAGTTACCCCATGCCTCCTTTGGGCTCTTCATTATTTAATGTGCTAACTCATATTCATCGGTCACTATAAGAATGTAGAGCATCTTACAAGCTTTGATGTTCCACTTCAACTCGTCATCATCTATGGGTGGTATGGTGTTGTTTCTGCCAATTATATCCCATAAAATCTTGACCTAGTAAGTAAAATTATATGTAGGTATTCCAATTATTATAATTGGAGCTGTTGAGCTAATCGACACTCTAACCAAACTCAAAATATCCGCCATCTTGACTTGATTATAATGTCCAACATTTTACCCACTAAGCTTGGTCTCAAACCAACTGACTTCTCAATCTTGGATTGTGCACTAACGCACTTTAGCATCCTTGGATCCCTAACTACTAGTGAACTCATGGTTCCTAATCACATACTCTAATACTACTTGTTGAGAAAGATTGGGAAATCAATTGAAGAAAAACACTATTTTATTAGAGACACTCTCTACAATATCAATTGGGAGATCTTCTAACATTCATTTTTACATGCAAACACATGAGAAAGCACTTGGCCGTAGATAGCCTTCACAAGGGGATGGTTTACTCCCTCTTAACTCACTATAGAGGTTATTGGATCACCTCTTAGAAACATTTAGAATTTTTTGGAGAAGAAAGCAGGTGAATCTTTTCCTACACATGATTGGATGCTAAAATGATGCTACATGTAATGTGTGCCAGCTAGCTATGCTATCTCTCTCTCTCTTTCGTCCATAAATTCCATATCAAATGGGAGAGGTCAATTCAGTGATATATAACTTGATAAATAACTTAATAAGAGAAAAGTTATTGAGTCATACTAATTTAGATTGATAATCTTTAAAAAGAGTTTAACAAATTTGAAGGTGGCCAACCAACCCGTCAAATAAAAATTTAATAACTCAACACAATAGTGAAGTTTGTAAATAAAGAGAAAAAGTCATTAAGCATCCTAGGTCCTCCATTGCGTTGAAAGCGAGAGAACAAAGTAGGCAAAACGTTGGAAGCAGAATCGAAGTGAATGGACCCACGTTTATGTCTTAAATGCTTCCTTTCCTGTGGGAGGACTGATATCAGAAAAGAGGCAGTTTGTTTCTCACTTCTTCCTCCTCTCTCTTCATTGTAAACTCTCTCTCTCTCTCTCTCAAGCCCAAACAATAATTTCTGTAGAAGGAGAGGAGAAAGTACTGCAACTTTAGTAAAATCAGCAAAAGTTGTGTCACAATCATTTTTTGACGTAAGTTGGTATGTAATGAATTTCAAATTTGTCATCAATTTTTATTGTCTTGGATTATTTTATATGTGTGTGATAAAGCAAGCATACCATCTTCAGCCTTTGTTATCTTTCACTGGTGCACGCTGGTAAACGGAGGGAATGGAGACGCTTTCTCAACGTCTAAAGGAACTATGGGAGGAATGGGAACTGCGAGCCGTGGTGGTCCTCAGCCTCACCATTCAAGTGCTGCTCATTGTCTTCGGGCATCGCCGGAAGTACCAGCCTGACGTTTGGCTGAAGGCATTGGTCTGGTCTTGCTACTTGGTGGCAGACGCGACCGCAATTTATGGGCTTGGCAAGATCACATCCCAGCTCAAGCAAGTGCAGCGTGGTGCCGCTGCCCAGGGACAGGACTGGAACACCCAGATGATCGCGTTCTGGGCGCCGTTCCTGCTGCTGCACCTGGGCGGTCCCGACACCATCACGGCCTATGCCCTTGAGGACAACGAGCTTTGGTTGAGGCATTTGCTCGTACTCATCATCCAAAAGGTTGGAACGCTTTTCATCTTCTTCCAGGCGTTGACAGGCTCCGAGCTCTCAGGGCTTTATCTTCTCATGATCATCTCCGGCCTCATAAAGTACGGCCAGAGGGTTTATGTCCTCCGGGCTGCGAGTAGCGAGAAGTTCAGGGACTCAATCCCCGACCCACCTCTCCATTACTCGAAGATCCTAGAGGAGTATGAGTTGAAGAAGGCTGAGGGCTATGACGTTACGCCGTACGAGGTGATCGAGGTACATGGAGTGAACACAGAACACAACCCGAAGGCATATGGAGATCTTTCGTGTCCTGATGAAGAGCTCTTATCCAATGAATTGAGGAAGAAGAAGAAAGAACAGGATGAGGAAAGCAGTAATTGCGGCAACGAATCGAAGAAGCAAGAACGGGGCAGGGGAAAGAGTAAGTGCAGCCAGTCTTTCTTAGCCGCAGCCAGAGGCACGTCCGACTTTTTCCGGCGCCTTTTTGGGGATGAAAATCTTTTGCCTAAAGCTATGAGCAAGCGCAGCCAGGCCGAGTTGGCTGTAGCTAAAGACCTGATCGATATTTTCCGGCGCCTTTTCGCAGATCTTGTGCTTAGCTTCCGGGACCTTGACACTAGCCAGTTAATTCTCAAGGATAAACATTTTCACGTGGTATTCAGAGTCATCGAGATCGAACTGGGATTCATGTATGATCTGCTCTACACAAAGGCGATGGCGATCCACAATCGATGGGGCTTTGCTCTCCACACCGTAACTATACTATTCACCGGCGTGGTCCTGGTGCATTTTTCCTTGTTAAAGAAGGACAAACCCTCCAATTTCAACACCTATGTGACCTATTTATTGATCTGGGCGGCCTTTCTCCTGGAGATTTATGGGTTATTCATTCTTCTCTTGTCCGATGAAGCCGCTTGTTGGCTGGAGAATCACCAGCCTACCATCCTGAATTTTGTTGAAAGGTTACAACCACTGTATAACAGGCGCAGGTGGTCGGGTTCTATGGGGCAGTGCAACCTACTAAGCTTCGCCCTCAAAGAGAAACACCCTGCGTGCTGCCGAATCCTAGAGTTGCTAAAGGTCGACCAGACGATTCTGAAGCTCTTGTACAAGGATGATGTGAAAGTGAGCGACTTTCTAAAAGGATGGGTTTTCGACCATTTGAAGTTGGCAACAAGCCAGAAGGAAGTCCAGTCCGAATGGACCTACCGGGGAGATCTTATACTCGGAAGGTATGAGCTATTGGATAATTACAAATGGAGCATCGAGTTAGATTTCGACCTAAGCATACTCGTCTGGCACATTGCAACCGAACTCTTATGCCACCCAGAAGATCGGGGCTCTCTTGAAAACCCTCCCTACCGAGAGGAACATGTTAGATTTAACATCAGATCGGCTTCAAAAATGAGCATGCAGTTGTCTCGGTATATGCTGTATCTTTTGGTCATGTACCCTTTTCTCTTGCCGATTGGAGTCGGACGCGTCAAATTCCGAGATACGTACAAGGCGGCGATGAGTTTCTTCAATGAGCAGAAGTCAATCAAGAAAGTCGACGGACCAGAAAACCATTTGGCTGGAGATGGCAAATGCAACTTAACCAAAGCTTGCGCCGTCCTGCGCGACAACGTGAACACACGACTAGATCCTATCATGGCAAAAGGCGATAAGAGCAAGTTCACCCTGTACCATGGATGCCGGCTCGCATCACAGCTGGACAAGATTGAAGATCCAGAGAAAAAATGGAAAATCATAAGTTTCGTGTGGGTGGAGATGCTGGCTTATGCGGCCGTCAAGTGCAAGGGCGTCAAACACGCCCGGCAACTACGACGAGGAGGCGAGTTCCTAACTCACGTCTGGCTCCTCATGGCTCATTTCGGCTTGACCGATCACTTCCAAATTCCGCATGCCCCAGCAATCGCAGAGGTGCTGGTGAAGCAGGAGTGACTCGTCATGCCCCGACTCTCATCGAATTATATGTAACCTGTGCGAGCTCCTCATGTCTCATTTTGGCTCGACCGATCACTTCTATATGTAAACTGCCTTAGCAGGCTAGCAGCATAATTAAATCCGTCCTGAACTTCGTCTTTGTTTCACCGGATCTTCGTGAAAGCAATATTCTAATATTAGTCCCTCCACCGATCTGAACCGTAAATCTTTGTGTTTTCTTGAACTCCTTGAACCTGTACAAGTCGTGATCTTCTGTATCCATCTGCCGCTTTTCGAATGCTGATAATCTGCTTAGGACTCGGTTGTGCCTTTGTATATCTAGTGCTTGTAAACTAAGAGTATCGAAGCCAACTTCCTCGTTAAAATTAATCCAAATATATCTTTCAACAAAACACAATAGCTAGATAGATCCACTGTTGAAAACTCCTTTCGATGAGACACTCTTCAGCCGAATATCTGCAAAACTTCATACAAAGCTGAATGATTTGGCTGCAAATAGAGAAGCCAATCTCGTCTTCCCCGTCCCAATTCCTCTAAAACATTGTCCTTTTCACCGATTAATCTATGAAAAAACAAAACCATTTTCATGTTTTAGGGGGGATTTTGTGGGAATTCCATTTTCCTCAAGTTGCTGTTGATGTGATAGATCAAAATGAATCTATAGTAAAAGTGTTTCGGTGCACTACAAAAGTTTAAAAATTAATTACTAGGTAAAGTACTTATTTTCCGAAGTCACTTGATTTACTAGTAAACTTAGATATCCCAATCAAAGATTGAAATAGCCTTTGATATTTCCCAGTGAATTAAGTAGTTTAAAGTTAAGAGCAATAATTACATCCATCAGTCCATATTTCTAAAAGTTACACTTTACATAAACCAATGTTTAATTAAATAATTAGTCTTGATAATGATTAATAACCATCAATCAAAGTCTTTTCTTCAACTTGTTTTGTTTGTTTGAAACTGCATCTAAAGTGGAAGCTGTCAACTTTTTTTTTTTCTATCTTACTATTTTACTCTAAATCTCAACTTACTCTCAAATTTTTGCCTTACCTCTTTGCAAAGTGTAAAAATCGAAATTCATACCTAAAGTTAATCGTCTCCACCCCAACCCATTTGAAAAGTTGGAGATTTGAACTCTCCACATCTTCATTCCCATGTGAAAAATGTGGCCATTAGAGTAAACCCCTGCGATTAAAAGCCGTTAACATAAATTTATGTTTCATTACTAGTCTCATTTAATCAAAGGGGAAAATCAAAATAGTCGTAAACTTATTGCATTTGTGCCAATTTAATCATAAATCTTTGAATGGTGTCCATTTAGTCATAAACCTTTTGATTTAGTGCCAATTTAGTTCTAAACATTTCGACTTTGTGCTAATTCAACCAATTTGGCTAATTTTGGCCAGATATTGCTGACTTGAATATCGACTAGCTTATGTGGCACCACCAGCACTAACGTAAATAATTCTTAATAAATTTTTGATATTTTATTATTTTCTCTGATTTTTTTCTTCTTTTTTTTTTTTCTCCTTCCTTTTGCTGGTGACCAGCCATTGGCCAAACATATGAACGTGAAGGTACGTTTCTTGGAGATAATATCCAAGATTTCTTTTTGCCCACGAAGGAATTCATTTTTAGGGCCGTACATTGGACGTAAGTTCCTTTGCCTTGTGATTAGTTGGTCAACAAAGGAGCTTGTCTTTTGACTTTTAGTAGCTGCGTACATTTAATTTCAAAATCCTGTCGATTTCCGCGGTAATCTTATAATTGCACAATTGCTTAGCGAATGTGTCTCGAGTTGCATTTTCGAGCTCAAGAGAATTCCAGTGAGCTCGTCACTTCAATCTTCATGTCATGAACTAGATAATTTGCTATGTTACCAAGTTCAAAGAAATGTACAAAGTCGGTTTTATATATTTTATTGATGTAAGATGAATAATTACTGTTCGATTGGTCTAATCAACAGTTGTAAGTTCGAAGGTTGTAAATACATAATTTGCAAATTGTGGTATTCTTTCCTTCTTCGACATGATAGAAGCTACTATATCGTCTCCCAAAATAATATGTTGCGACGTCCTGAATGTCAATCCTCGGACTGCCACTGCGTTCAAGGTCAAGAGGACTAAGTACGAAGAACTTTTGTAAGCTGAATCGAAGTGAATAGACCCACAATTACGTTTTGAATGCTTCTTCTACCTCTCTTCCTGCTGAACTCTCTCACAGGGCCCAAACGAAATTTTCCGCAGGAGGAGAGGAGACAGTGCTGCAACCTCAGAAAGCAACTTTAGTCACCGCTGCGTTGTGCTGCAAGTTGGTAAGTAATGGATTTCAAATTTGTCATCAAATTTTGGCCTCGTATACAATTGTATTTGTCTAATGAAGGATACTATTTTCAGTTTTTCCTATATACCGGTAAAAAACTGAGAAACGGAGGGGGAAGGAGGGAATGTCTTCGCATCTAAAGGAACTCTGGGAGGATTGGGAAGTGCGAACCCTGGTCCTCCTTCGTGTTTTTTTTTTTTGCTTTTCTTGCATTCGAGATTTCACCTTAGTAAATTTAAATCGAATTTGAAATTGACAATTATATCGCTAAGTAACTTCCAAATGCAAATTTTGCCAATCTATAATACATAATTGAAATCCAATATGAGATTATATAAGAGTACCGCCAATTATTAGATAAAAGCGTAATTTAATATTTAAATATCTTAATACTCCCCATCACGCCTAGGCTAGATTTTGGTCAGAATTTAAAGTGTGAAAATATGCAATTGAAAAGACAAATAAAAGATTAAGTCTGGAAAAATTTGAATTCAAGTCATTCTCCTCTAAATATCATATGAGATTTTGTGGACCATCACCTCCTCCTCCTCTCTGACCATCCCAATCTCTTCCACCCCCTAGTCCTCCCAGCCCCTGGCAGCCCCTATCTCTCAAAAAATGGCCTCATTATCAAGATCCTCTCCACGCGTGGCCACCGCTACCTGGTGTTCCTCGAGTGGTTTGGGTCCCAACCCTCACCGTCCGTCGCCATTTTGTCCCCTTCTTCCTCGGGTGGACCCAACGCCTAGCCTTGGAGCTCGGCATTCCCTGCATCATGTTCTCGCCCTCCACTGCTTTCTCTGTGTCGATCAAGTTCAAGCTATGTCAAAGCCTACCCAAGAACGGCAGCAACGACGAGAACTCCCGGGTGACCTACGGCAACATGTCGAACTCGCCGACGTACCCACAGTAGGGTGTCGTTTTCAACGCGTTGATGGAGCTGGAGAGTCTGTGTCAACCACATGAAGAGGAAGTTCAGGCCAGGAAGGGTCAGGGCCATGGGCCCGCTCTTGTGCCCATGAATGACTCGGTGAGCCCAACCAGTCGAGGCAGGTCTAGCCCGGTCCCGACCTAGGAGTCGCTAACGTGGCTCAATAGCCAAGAAGAGCAGCCTGTGGTGTTTGTGTGCTTCTAGAGCCACACGGCGCCAGCAAGCGACCAAATTGTGGCGTTGGCAAACCACACTGGAGATAAGCCGGCTAATTTATTAGGTGAAAGAAAACTACATGAATATAAAAAACATATAGGACTCATTATCAAGTGATATGGGATAATATTTTAACATTTCCTCTTATGACAACACATGAAATTTTACCGCAACACGTGGAATTTGACTAATAGGAATGGACGCACACAATCAAAAGAGTATAGCACTAACTCTGATATTATCTAAGATTTTGTAGGATCATGTATTGTTGACTATTTAAAAAAACTTAAACTATTAGATAAAAACATGATTTATAGTGCGTTTGGTAACATTTCTACTCCTGGAAACAATTTCTTTTGATAAATAGTTATTTTCTATTTATACTCCCTAGAACAATTTATAAGTAAAATAAGGCGTTTGGTAACTACAAAAATTTATTATTCTCAGAATAGAAAAGAAATGTGTTTGGTACCAACATAAAATTTGTATTTCTTTTTTCTCCTATGGCAGTGGCGACCAGCGGGCAGTGGCGAGAGGCTGGTGGATGGCGACGGCCATCGGTCCTCGTCCACCGGCCTCTCGCCGCTACCCGCAACCCGTCGCCCGCCGCCGCTGCACACCGCCCGCCGTCGCTAGTCGCGCTGGGTCGCCGATCGCAGGCCACTAGGCGAAGGGCGGTGGCGAGCGAGCAGGAACGGTGGTCGGCGACCGGCAGTGGCAACTGACAACCAGCAGCGGCAATCAGCAACGGCCAGGGGCAAGCGGCGGGCGGTGGTGGGCGACGAGTAGTCCCCAAGAAATAGTTTCTAAAAATTGTTCTTAGGAATAATAATGTACTTTTTTCTACTTCTCATTTCTACTCCAAATATATTCTCGGGAACAATTTTCTATTTCGAGGAATAGAAAAATCAGTTGGCATTACCAAACGGATTTCTGTTCTTTTTCTATTCCGGGGAACAAAAGAACAGAAAAATAGAGAAATAAGAACGTTACCAAACGGAACCTTAATATATAAATATTGTAAACCAATCTGATTTAGATCGTCATGACCTCAACCGAAATTTTTGACATCAAGAAGTTTTTACGAGGTCAGCCCATATTCAGGTCATCAAGACCTCGACCATGTCTTCAAGGCCCTATCTGATTCATGTGAAGGGATCAAAGATGGTGCTTTCTTTTTGGAGATGAACTTGAATTGTGCTCTTATTAATGGAATACCAAACATTAATCTTACGCCTTCAAAAAGTATGATATTCTTCTATAAAATTAAAAAATACTGCCATTATGCGAATCTCATCTTTTTTTCTCTTCCATAATATCTCATTTTAATGGAATACTAACAATTCGAAATTATGCATATCGACATGCATATCCACGCGGCTAACTAATATGGAAAACACCTTGTAGAAGAAGATGCATATGGAGTAGACAATTTCTTTTGTTCCCACTATGCATTTTCCAGCAATCTAAAGAGCATCAGTTATTCCATTATGAAAGCTCTATATGACCTTTGTTGTCACTCCACTATAAAGGAATCTGATCTTTTGATTAGCGAGTCATCGTAAGATAACATTTTCAGAATAATTCCTTCCTTCTTTTAGCTATTGATAATCTGAACCTCATTAGAGACAAGCAACTTATATTTCCAATTTCTATTCCTTTTTCTAAGTCCAAAAAAGAAAAATCTTTTCTGAAAACGCACATTATATCATTTTTTTGTTGTTCCACTAATGGAATCAGCTCCTCAGATTTGTTTGGACGTTTGGTAGAGAAGACCAATTCAATATCGAATAAAGACCACGCTGAAAACAATGTTATTCGTATATTAAAAGTTGCTTCTAGAAACAACATTTTCACTATATTTCCACATTAAATTGAGAACATTTATTTCTACAAATCAAGCACGAAATTTACGAGAAATAAAAAAATCTAAAGGCGTGAGATTTGTTTTTCTCATGTTTTCAATGAAAAAAACTGGAAAACATTTTCACGAATTGAACTAGCCTTTATTTGCTACTTCCACAACATTTGCATAGTCAAATGGCATCGAAACGGAACATTTTGTAACGTGCTTTCTTTTCTAAAAGAATTGGAATCTTTCTTTATCATCAAGTTGCCATTTAGATGGCAAAGCATAGTATTTTGGATTGTACATCGACCTTGGAAAATCTCTTTTTCATTTTCGCCATTCAAACATCATATCACATGATTGAGTTCTCTCCTAAACAGATCAAATTACATGTAACAATGTTGGGACCCAGTCTAAGAAATGATGGGTTTAGAAGTAACGTCAAGTTGAGCACTAACGGTCTTCAATCGGCATGGGTTCTCTCAAACCCTTACCTCGCATGACGTTGGAAAATTCATTTTGATACGATTAGCATCCTATATGAGGGAGTTGCCATTAATCTATTGAGATTGGCTAAAAACTAACCAAATGAGATATGGGAGAATACTTTACTTCCTACACAACTAGAAATCTAGGATCGGGGTACTAATTATCTAATTAGTGCCCTTTCGGTATCTCGACTTGATTATTTGTTAACTAAAGTGTCCACACAATCTTTTTACCAAATTATTAACGTTAAGGTTCTTGTCCACTAAATGTCCATGCAATATTTTTTTAAAAATAATTATTATGATTCTAAAACTAGACATAACCATTTAACTAAAATAAACAGATCACAACTAAGAAAAAAGAAATATAAAGGAATCACAATCAATTTATTAAAGATAGTAATAAAAAAAGAGAGTAAAAAGTCAAGTATAGTAAAGTAACTCGATACAAGTCAAGTAAAAAATATAAAAGGTCTTATTATTAAATCCCAAGACAACAATCCTGATGAGCTAATTTCAAATCAAATTTGTTTTCTAAAAGACTAAGCTACTTAAACCTAAACTTATGAAAATAGAATCCCTAAACCATATGGATGCCAACTAAATGAAATTAAACTAATTCTAACGCTAAAATCTAACGACATTTTCGAATTTTCGAATTTTTTTATTTTTTTTATTTTTTTATTTCGGTAGAAGGGGACACGGGCTAAGCCCTTGGGCCCAGCCTGTACATGGGGTCACATTTGGGCTTCAAAGTCGTGGGTCAAACTCTTGGGTTCGGTCCAGATGCAAATACTCGGATTTGGGTCACACAAAAATAAGCTGACTCAAGGTAAATTCGAACCACTGTCTCCATCCATTGGCCTTCCAACGACAGAGTCTCGATATTGCAGAACGCAGAACGCAGACAGGATGCTAACAACTAGGGGGTGTAAAAAAGTTGGTGCCAACTCAACCCAACTGGCCCAAAAATTTAGGGTATTTTTAGGTCGGGCCTTGTCTTCTTCGAGTAGGGATTTTAAAATATTGATATTAATAGGGTTAGGGTCAAGTAGAATTGGGTAGGTTGAATCAGCATGAGCTTTTTTGAAACCCCAAATATAGAGCAACTTTAAAAAATTTCAAATTTTACCCATTCAATGGAACCATTTTATAATATTTGGGCCCAACCCGACCCGACCTGACTCCATTCTCTTATGTTATATGATATTTGGATCTCGGATGGCCCAACCCCTTGACACCCCTAAGAACTACCAAGGGAATTCCAAGCAATTAAGTACATTAAAATACAAGCTCAGTAAGGCTCTTGGCAAACCCTCACTGTGCATCAAAATGAGTTTCAAAATCTAACAAATCAATCTATCTTGCACAAATCACGTCAAAAGGTTCCTTGAGAATGAACCAGAGCCAAAATTATTTCCAAGTAAGAACTACGAAGCATTTTGTCGAGCAAATTGAGCGGGCTATGAATACCAAGCATAGACGTGGAAGTAATGTGATTTTCTCATCCAAAATCGATACATCAACGACAATAACCAGCCAAATCATCAAAAATTTGCCATGATTCTAAGTGATCTTCTAGTACGCCTATTTACAGGTCTCGGACTCAGAACCGGGAAAAACGAAGGGGCTGAGGCTACCTTAACAAGCGGAGACAGAGCTGTGATGAGTGATGGAATCAACGACGGGAACTTCGTTAGTCGTTGTCGAGTGAAATCAACGGACGGAACTACGATCAGGAACTAACCACCTCGTGCTTCTCAGCTATAGAGCGGGGCTGAATAAAGTACGCCAACACGGAGGCTGAAGAGCATAACGAGGAGGAGAAGTTCCCAGTCGCGATTTCCAGTCGAAGCGACAAGAGTAAATTCAGGATGCTTAGCCCGTGAAGATTCGAGCCGGCGACGAGATTTCAACTGGGAATGAAGCTTTTCGAGCTTCTCGGCCAAGGAACAGAGCAGAGCAGGGGAGACTCGGGGCGGCAGCGTAATGGAGAACGACGGTGTCGGACGGTGTTCGACGGCGATCGTAATACGCTCTTTCTTTTTTTAAATTCCATGGGCTGGTCTAATATGTGGGCTTCGGAGGCTTCCTTATTAATGAGAGGGTTAAACCCAAGAATTAATGGGTCAGCCCAGATTGAAATTAAGAGTACTAGTGCCAAATGGATTAGAAAGTATTGGGCCTAATTAGAGCTTTATCAATTCAAAATTTTCATTTTTTGCTTTTTTTTTTCCTATGGTCAGCAAACCAAGGCGTCAACACACAAGACTTCATAGTACTTGTGGTGAATAATTTTAAAAAGTTATCTCTTGAGTGATTGGTTGAAAAATTAAATGGTACTCAAGTGATTGAAATAAAAATTATAACAAGCGTTGTATATAAATTTTGGCACTTAAATAATTGAAAAAAAAATTATGACACTTAATTAATGACCATACAGAAGTAGTAACACTTGTGGCATTATTTTCCATTGAGATTACTTAGGAAAGATGACTCGAGACATGGGGAGGCAATTATGTGGCATGAATATCCACAACCATATGACATTGTCATCAATTACTATGTGAAATAATTATTGTCAAGAAGCCATGGAAGATCAATAAGTATCATGATTCATCGGCAAAGCTTATAAGAGACTAGCTATTGTGAACTTTGGCTAAGTGTTGCACACCCGAAAAGAAAAGGCATCAATCAAGAATACCAAATGGAGGTGCCGATGCTAAGTGATGGTTGAGCGTTTCAGTGACATCGAAAGTTGTAACTTCTTGTAGATAATGATTATCTATATTCAACCTTCAACCTTCAATTACGCACAAAACATTTAACACATAAGACACGCAAGAAAAAAGAAATGAAAAGAAATCTTCATCGGAAGCACTTGACATTTTGATCCCTCTCTCTCGGTTCCACTGATGAAAGCTCCAATCGACTGAGGGCATCAATTCCAGCGGCTGTGAGTTTATTTTTCTACCGGCGACCATGCTTAACAGGGAGCAATTACTGGTTGTGATCGGTTGGTCAACTGGTAAGAGGAGGTATTGGATGCGTTAGTAGTTAAGATCCACGGCGGCAGCGAAGGAGAATAGAGCAGGAACCGAGTTCTTCGAGATCTTTGATCAGAAACCGGAGTAGAACAGAGGCATGGTCGTTGAGGCTCGGAGAGATGAACAGCGTCAGTCGGAAATGGCTATATCAACTCGTGTTTAATGGACTTGAGCTGCTGGTCTGACATGAGCCAATTGGAGATCTTGAATGATGGGCTTGAGGTTGAGGATTTAGATCGATGGGCTTTGATGTTTGTGCGTTTTATGGGCTCAATTTATGGGTATGGGTTTTTTAATTACTTTTGTTACCTTATTATTATTATTATCATCATCATCATTATTATTTATCTATTTGGTTACGTAATTTTATTTTTTATTAGTATTTCTTTGTGTTGCGAAAAATGAATGTTTGGTTTGCCGGCAAAAATTCATGTGTCAACAATCCTTCCTTTGTAACTAAAAAATGCACTTTCATCATCTTTAATTGAGCCTTTAGACAACTATTTGTCTCAAGTTTCTTGGGTTTGCTAGTATATTCTCCTCATCCTTGTCTTAGAGATGGCATTATGATGATCCAACTTTGAAATTTCTGCACAAAGAAATTTAACTTTGGAGAAGTATTAACTCACTATCATGTCTTGTTGTGAGATTGGAAATAGCTTGTTGTCCAAATGTTGTAGCTTGGCATCATGCCTCCTCACAAATAGCTCTGTTGAGTTACCCCATGCCTCCTTTGGGCTCTTCATTATTTAATGTGCTAACTCATATTCATCGGTCACTATAAGAATGTAGAGCATCTTACAAGCTTTGATGTTCCACTTCAACTCGTCATCATCTATGGGTGGTATGGTGTTGTTTCTGCCAATTATATCACATAAAATCTTGACCTAGTAAGTAAAATTATATGTAGGTATTCTAATTATTATAATTGGAGCTGTTGAGCTAATCGACACTCTAACCAAACTCAAAATATCCGCCATCTTGACTTGATTATAATGTCCAACATTTTACCCAATAAGCTTGGTCTCAAACCAACTGACTTCTCAATCTTGGATTGTGCACTAACGCACTTTAGCATACTTGGATCCCTAACTACTAGTGAACTCATGGTTCCTAATCACATACTCTAATACTACTTGTTGAGAAAGATTGGGAAATCAATTGAAGAAAAACACTATTTTATTAGAGACACTCTCTACAATATCAATTGGGAGATCTTCTAACATTCATTTTTACATGCAAACACATGAGAAAGCACTTGGCCGTAGATAGCCTTCACAAGGGGATGGTTTACTCCCTCTTAACTCACTATAGAGGTTATTGGATCACCTCTTAGAAACATTTAGAATTTTTGGAGAAGAAAGCAGGTGAATCTTTTCCTACACATGATTGGATGCTAAAATGATGCTACATGTAATGTGTGCCAGCTAGCTATGCTATCTCTCTCTCTCTTTCGTCCATAAATTCCATATCAAATGGGAGAGGTCAATTCAGTGATATATAACTTGATAAATAACTTAATAAGAGAAAAGTTATTGAGTCATACTAATTTAGATTGATAATCTTTAAAAAGAGTTTAACAAATTTGAAGGTGGCCAACCAACCCGTCAAATAAAAATTTAATAACTCAACACAATAGTGAAGTTTGTAAATAAAGAGAAAAAGTCATTAAGCATCCTAGGTCCTCCATTGCGTTGAAAGCGAGAGAACAAAGTAGGCAAAACGTTGGAAGCAGAATCGAAGTGAATGGACCCACGTTTATGTCTTAAATGCTTCCTTTCCTGTGGGAGGACTGATATCAGAAAAGAGGCAGTTTGTTTCTCACTTCTTCCTCCTCTCTCTTCATTGTAAACTCTCTCTCTCTCTCAAGCCCAAACAATAATTTCTGTAGAAGGAGAGGAGAAAGTACTGCAACTTTAGTAAAATCAGCAAAAGTTGTGTCACAATCATTTTTTGACGTAAGTTGGTATGTAATGAATTTCAAATTTGTCATCAATTTTTATTGTCTTGGATTATTTTATATGTGTGTGATAAAGCAAGCATACCATCTTCAGCCTTTGTTATCTTTCACTGGTGCACGCTGGTAAACGGAGGGAATGGAGACGCTTTCTCAACGTCTAAAGGAACTATGGGAGGAATGGGAACTGCGAGCCGTGGTGGTCCTCAGCCTCACCATTCAAGTGCTGCTCATTGTCTTCGGGCATCGCCGGAAGTACCAGCCTGACGTTTGGCTGAAGGCATTGGTCTGGTCTTGCTACTTGGTGGCAGACGCGACCGCGATTTATGGGCTTGGCAAGATCACATCCCAGCTCAAGCAAGTGCAGCGTGGTGCTGCTACCCAGGGACTGGACTGGAACACCCAGATGATCGCGTTCTGGGCGCCGTTCCTGCTGCTGCACCTGGGCGGTCCCGACACCATCACAGCCTATGCCCTCGAGGACAATGAGCTTTGGTTGAGGCATTCGCTCAAACTCATCGTCCAAATGGTCGGAACGCTTTTCATCTTTTTCCAGGCGTTGACAGACTCCGAGCTCTCAGGGCTTTCGCTTCTCATGATCATCTCCGGCCTCATAAAGTACGGCCAGAGGGTTTATGTCCTCCGGGCTGCGAGTAGCGAGAAGTTCAGGGACTCAATCCCCGACCCACCTCTCCATTACTCGAAGATCCTAGAGGAGTATGAGTTGAAGAAGGCTGAGGGCTATGACGTTACTCCGCACGAGGTGATCGAGGTATATGGAGTGAACACAGAACACAACCTGAAGGCATACGGAGATCTTTCGTGTCCTGATGAAGAGCTCTTATCCAATGAATTGAGGAAGAGGAAGAAAGAACAGGATGAGGAAAACAGTAATTGCGGCAACAAATCGAAGAAGCAAGAACGGGGCAGGGGAAAGAGTAAGTGCAGCCAGTCTTTCTTAGCTGCAGCCAGAGGCACGTCCGACTTTTTCCGGCGCCTTTTTGGGGATGAAAATCTTTTGCCTAAAGCTATGAGCAAGCGCAGCCAGGCCGAGTTGGCTGTAGCTAAAGACCTGATCAATATTTTCCGGCGCCTTTTCGCAGATCTCGTGCTTAGCTTCCGGGACCTTGACACTAGCCTGTTAATTCTCAAGGATAAACATTTTCATGTGGTATTCAGAGTCATCGAGATCGAACTGGGATTCATGTATGATCTGCTCTACACAAAGGCGATGGCGATCCACAATCGATGGGGCTTTGCTCTCCACACCGTAACTATACTATTCACCGGCATGGCCCTGGTGCATTTTTCCTTGTTAGAGAAGGACAAACCCTCCAATTTCAACACCTATGTGACCTATTTATTGATCTGGGTGGCCTTTCTCCTGGAGATTTATGGGTTATTCATTCTTCTCTTGTCCGATGAAGCCGCTTGTTGGCTGGAGGATCGCCAGCCTACCATCCTGAATTTTGTCGAAAGGTTACAACCACTGTATAACAGGCGCAGGTGGTCGGGTTCTATGGGGCAGTGCAACCTACTAAGCTTCGCCCTCAAAGAGAAACACCCTGCGTGCTGCCGAATCCTAGAGTTGCTAAAGGTCGACCAGACGATTCTGAAGCTCTTGTACAAGGATGATGTGAAAGTGAGCGACTTTCTAAAAGGATGGGTTTTCGACCATTTGAAGTTGGCAACAAGCCAGAAGGAAGTCCAGTCCGAATGGACCTACCGGGGAGATCTTATACTCGGAAGTTATGAGCTATTGGACAATTACAAATGGAGCATCGAGTTAGAGTTCGACCGGAGCATACTCGTCTGGCACATTGCAACCGAACTCTTATGCCACCCGGAAGATCGGGGCTCTCTTGAAAACCCTCCCTACCGAGAGGAACATGTTAGATTTAACATCAGATCGGCTTCAAAAATGAGCATGCAGTTGTCTCGGTATATGCTGTATCTTTTGGTCATGTACCCTTTTCTCTTGCCGATTGGAGTCGGACGCGTCAAATTCCGAGACACGTACAAGGCGGCGATGAGTTTCTTCAATGAGCAGAAGTCAATCAAGAAAGTCGACGGACCAGAAACCCATTTGGCTGGAGATGGCAAATTCAACTTAACCGAAGCTTGCGCCGCGCTGCGCGACAACGTGAACACACGACTAGATCCTATCATGGTAAAAGGCGATAAGAGCAAGTTCACCCTGTACCATGGATGTCGGCTTGCGTCACAGCTGGACACGATTGAAGATCCAGAGAAAAAATGGAAAATCATAAGTTTCGTGTGGGTGGAGATGCTGGCTTATGCGGCCGTCAAGTGCAAGGGCGTCAAACACGCCCGGCAACTACGACGAGGAGGCGAGTTCCTAACTCACGTCTGGCTCCTCATGGCTCATTTTGGCTTGACCGATCACTTCCAAATTCCGCATGCCCCAGCAATCGCAGAGCTGCTGGTGAAGCAGGAGTGACTTGTCATGCCCGGACTCTCATCGAATTATATGTAACCTGTGTGAGCTCCTCATGTCTCATTTTGGCTCGACCGATCACTTCTATTTGTAAACTGCCTTAGCAGGCTACCAGCATAATTAAATCCGTCCTGAACTTCGTCTTTGTTTCACCGGATCTTCGTGAAAGCAATATTCTAATATTAGTCCCTCCACCGATCTGAACCGTACATCTTTGTGTTTTCTTGAACTCCTTGAACCTGTACAAGTCGTGATCTTCTGTATCCATCTGCCGCTTTTCGAATGCTGAAAATCTGCTTAGGACTCGGTTGTGCCTTTGTAAATCTAGTGCTTGTAAACTAAGAGTATCGAAGCCAACTTCCTCGTTAGATCAAATTCCTCCAAATATATATTTCAACAAAACACAATAGCTAGATAGATCCACTGTTGAAAACTCCTTTCGATGAGACGCTCTTCAGCCGAATATCTGCAAAACTTCATACAATCACAGCAATCAAAGAAGAGGCATTACAGGCACAACGGTCTTCTGATCACAACATGTACAAGACGGCCAAATGCACTTCTCACTGTCACAATTATACAAAGCTGAATGATTTGGCTGCAAATAGAGAAGCCAATCTCGTCTTCCCCGTCCCAATTCCTCTAAAACATTGTCCTTTCTAACGATTAATCTATGGAAAAACAAAACCATATTCATGTTTTAGGGGGAATTTTGTGGGAATCCCATTTTCCTCAAGTTGTTGTTGATGTGATAGATCAAAATGAATCTATATTAAAAGTGTTTCGTGGCACTACGAAAGTTTAAAAATTACTAGCGAGGTAAAGTACTTATTTTCCGAAGTCACTTGATTTACTAGTGAACTTAGATATCCCAACCAAAAATTGAAATAGCCTTTGATATTTCCCAGTGAATTAAGTAGTTTAAAGTTAAGAGCAACAATAACATCCCTCAGTCCATATTTCTAAAAGTTACACTTTACATAAACCAATGTTTAACTAAATAATTAGTCTCGATAATGATTTATAACCATCAATCAAAGTCTTTTCTTTAACTTTGATTGATGGTTTGTTTGAAAAACCGCATCTAAAGTGGAAGTTGTCAACTTTTCTTTTTCTTTTTTCTTTTTTTGTCTATCTTACCATCTTACTCTAATTCTCAACTTACTCTCAAATTTTTGTCTTATCTCTTTACAAAACATAGAAATCGAAATTCATACCTAAAGTTAATCATCCCCACCCCAACCCATTTGAAAAGTTGGAGATTTGAACCCTCCACCTCCTCATTTCCATGTGATAAATGTGGCCATTGGAGTAAATGTGATTAGAAGCCGTTAACATAAATTTATGTTGCGTTGCTAGTCTCATTTAATTAAAGGAGAAAAGTGTCAAAATAGTTATAAACTTATTGCATTTGTGCCAATTTGATCATAAATCTTTTAATGGTGCCCATTTAGTCATAAAAAATTTGATTTAGTGCCACTTTAGTTCTAAACATTTTGACTTGATACTAATTCAACCAATTCGACTAATTTTGACTAGATATTGCTGACTTAAACATCGGCTAGCTTACGTGGCACTACCTGCGCTAATGTAAATAATTTTTAATAATTTTTTAATATTTTATTATTTTCTCTAATTTTCTTCTTTCTGTTTTTCTCTCCTTCCTTTTGCTGGTGACCAGCCATTGGCCAAACATACAACGTGAAGGTTCGTTTCTTGGAGATAATATCCAAGATTTCTTTTTGCCCACAAAGGAATTCATTTTTAGGGCCGTACATTGGACGTAAGTTCCTTTGCCTTGTGATTAGTTGGTCAACAAAGGAGCTTGTCTTTTGACTTTTAGTAGCTGCGTATATTTAATTTCAAAATCCTGTCGATTTCCGCCGTAATCTTATAATGGCACAAATGCTTAGCGAATGTGTCTCGAGTTGCATTTTCGAGCTCAAGAGAATTCCAGTGAGCTCGTCACTTCAATCTTCATGTCATGAACTGGATATTTGCTATGTTACCAAGTTCAAAGAAACGTACAAAGGCGGTTTTATATATTTAATTGATATAAGATGAATAATTGCTGTTCGATTGGTCTAATCAACAGTTGTAAGTTCGTAGCTTGTAAATACATCATTTGCAAATTGTGGTATTCTTTCCTTCTTCGACATGATAGAAGCTGCTATATCGTCTCCCAAAATAATATGTTGCGACGTCTTGAATGTCAATCCTAGGACCGCCACTGTGTTCAAGGTCAAGAGGACTAAGTACGAAGGACTTTTGTAAGCTGAATCGAAGTGAATAGACCCACAATTACGTTTTGAATGCTTCTTCTGCCTCTCTTCCTGCTGAACTCCCTCACAGGGCCCAAACGAAATTTTCCGCAGGAGGAGAGGCGACAGTGCTGCAACCTCAGAAAGCAACTTTAGTCACCACTGCGTTGTGCTGCAAGTTGGTATTTAATGGATTTCAAATTTGTCATCAAATTTTGGCCTCGGATACAATTGTATTTGTCTAATGAAGGATATTATTTTCAGTTTTTCCTATTTACCGGTAAAAAAACTGAGAAACGGAGGGGAACGGAGGGATGGGAATTGCGAACCCTGGTCCTCCTTCTTGCTTCTTTTTTTTTTCTTGCATTCGAGATTTTACCTTAGTAAATTTAAATCGAATTTGAAATTGACAGTCATTTCGCTAAGAAACTTCCAAATGCAAATTTTGATCTATAGTATATAATTGAAGTCCAATATGAGATTCTGTAAGAGTATCGCCAATTATTAGATAAAGACGTAATTTAATATTTAAATATCTTAATACTCCCCATCACACCTAGGTTAGATTTTGGTCAAAACTTAAAGTGTGAAAATATGCAATTGGAAAGACAAATAAAGACTAAGTCTAGAAAGATTTGAATTCGAGTCATTCTCCTTAAAATACCATATGAGATTTGGTGGACCATCACCTCTTCCGCCCTTTCCTATCTAACCATCCCAATCTCTTCCACCCCTAGTCCTCCCAGCTCCTGGCACCCCCTTATCTCTCAAAAAACGGCCTCATTATCAAGATCCTCTCCACGCGTGGCCACCGCTACTTGGTGTTCCTCGAGTGGTTTGGTTCCCAACCCTCACCATCCGTCGCCATTTTGTCCCCTTCTTTCTCGGCTGGACCCAACGCCTAGCCTTGGTGCTCGGCATTCCCTGCGTCATGTTCTCGCCCTCCATTGCTTTCTCTGTGTCGATCGAGTTCTCGCTCTGGCAAAACCTACCCAAGAACGGCAGCAACAACGAGAACTCCCGGGTGACCTATGGCAACATGTCGAACTCGCCGACGTACCCACAGTGGGGTGTCGTTTTCAATGCGTTGATGGAGCTGGAGAGAGTCTGTGTCAACCACATGAAGAGGAAGTTCAGGCCAGGAAGGGTCAGGGCCATGGGCCCGCTCTTGTGCTCATGAATGACTCGGTGAGCCCAACCAGTCGAGGCAGGTCTAGCTCGGTCCCGACCTAGGAGTCGCTGATGTGACTCAATAGCCAAGAAGAGCAGCCTATGGTGTTTGTGTGCTTCTAGAGCCACACGACGACCAAATTGTGGCGTTGGTAACCTACTAATTTATTAGGCAAAGGAAGACTACATGAATATAAAAAATATATATGACTCATTATCAAGTGATGTGGGATAATATTTCAATATTTTCTCTTACAACAACACATAGAATTTGACTAATAGGAATGGATGCACACAATCAAAAGGGTATAGCATTGATTTTAATATTATGTAAGATTTTATAGGATCACGTACCGCTGACTATTTAAAAAACTTAAGCTATAGATAAAAACATGATTTAATATATAAATATTCTAAACAAATCTGATTTATTTCGTCATGACCTCAACCAAAATTTTTGACATCAAGAAGTTTTTACGAGGTCAGCCCATATTCAGGTCATCAAGACCTCAACCATGTCTTCAAGGCCCTATCTGATTCATGTAAAGGGATCAAAGATGGTGCTTTCTTTTTGGAGATGAACTTGAATTGTGCTCATATTAATGGAATACCAAACATCAATCTTACGCCTTCAAAAAGTATGACATTCTTCTATAAAATTAAAAAAATATTGCCATTATGCGAATCTCATCTTTTTTCTCTTCCATAATATCTCATTTTAATGGAATACTAACAATTCGAAATTATGCATATTGACATGCATATCCACGCGGCTAAGTAACTAATATGGAAAACACCTTGTAGAAGAAGACGCATATAGAGTAGACAATTTCTTTTGTTCCCACTATGCATTTTCCAGCAACCTCAAAAAGCATTAGTTATTCCATTATGAAAGCTCTATATGAACTTTGTTGTCACTCCACTATAAAGGAATCTGATCTTTTGATTAGCAAGTCATCGTAAGATAACGCTTTCAGAGAATAATTCCTTCCTTCTTTTAGCTATTGATAATCTGAACCTCATTAGAGACAAGCAACTTATATGTCCAATTTCTATTCCTTTTTCTAAGTCCAAAAAAGAAAAATCTTTTCTGAAAACGCACATTATATCATTTTTTTTTTTGGGGTTCCACTAATGGAATCAGCTCTCAGGTATGTTTGGACGTTTGGTAGAGAAGACCAATTCAATATCGAATAAGGACCGCACTGAAAACAATGTTATTCGTATATTAAAAGTTGCTTCTAGAAACAACATTTTCGCTATATTTCCACATTAAATTGAGAACATTTATTTCTACAAATCAAGCACGAAATTTACGAGAAATAAAAAAATCTAAAGGCGTGAGATTTTTTTTTCTCATGTTTTCAATGAAAAAAAACTGGAAAACATTTTCACGAATTGAACTAGCCTTTATTTGCTACTTCCACAACATTTGCATAGTCAAATGGCATCAAAACGGAACATTTTGTAACGTGCTTTCTTTTCTAAAAGAATTGGAATCTTTCTTTTTCATCAAGTTGCCATTTAGATGGCAAAGCATAATATTTTGGATTGTACATTGACCTTGGAAAATCTCTTTTTCATTTTCACCATTCAAACATCATATCACATGATTGAGTTCTCTCCTAGACAGGTCAAATTGCATGTAACAATGGCGGGACCTACTCTAGGAAATGATGGGTTTAGAAGTAATGTCAAGTTGAGCACCAACGGTCTTCAATTGCATCCTATATGAGGGAGTTGCCATTAATCTATTGAGATTGGCTAAAAATTAACCAAATGAGATATGAAAGAATACTTTACTTCCTACACGACTAGAAATCTAGAATCAGGGATTTGATTATACTAATTATGCCCTTTCGGTATCTCGACTTGATTATTTGTTAACTAAAGTGTCCACACAATCTTTTTACCAAATTATTAATCCTAAGGTTCTTGTCCACTAAATGTCCATGCAATGTTTTTTTTTTTAATATTTATTATGGTTCTAAAACTAGACATAACCATTTAACTAAAATAAACATATCACAACTCAGAAAAAAGAAATATAAAGGAATCACAATCAATTTATTAAACAGAGTAATAAAAAAAGAGTAAAAAGTCAAGTACAGTAAAGTAACTTGATACAAGTCAAGTAAAAAATATAAAAGGTCTTATTATTAAATCCCAAGACAGCAATCCTTATGAGCGAAAATTTCAAATCAAATTTGTTTTCCAAAAGACTAAGCTACTTAAACCAAAACTTATGAAAAATAGAATCCCTAAACTATATGGATGCCAACTAAGCTACTTAAGCCTGTACTTGGGGTCACGTTTGGGCTTCAAAGTCGTGGGTCAAACTCTTGGGTTCGTTCCGGATGCAAATACTTGGATTTGGGCCACACAAAAATAAGCTGACTCAAGATAAATTCGAACCACTGTCTCCATCCATTGGCCTTCCGACGACAGAGAGTCTCGATATTGCAGAACGCAGAACGTGGACAGGATGCTAACAACTAGGGGGTGTAAAAAAGTCTGCCAACTCAACCCAACTCGGCCCTAAAATTTAGGGTATTTTTAGGTCGGGCCTTGTCTTTTTCGAGTAGGGATTTTTAGATATTGGTATTAATAAGATTAGGGTCGGGTAGAATTGAGTAGGCCGATCCGGCATGGGCTTTTTTAACACCCTCAATATAGGCTGATGGTGGTTCAAAAGAAGTATCTGGCTTGCAAGGGAATGGAGATGAGGTCACCTTAGGAGGTCTGGATGGAGTCCATCCGGTCTGAGCATCAATCCACCATATTTTATTTGTTTCTTTCGTCCCTAGCGTTGTAGTCATAGTCTGAATCATCAGAGCTATAATGAGCTAGCTATGCTTTGAGTGGGGCGTCTTCATCTGCATCTGATGGACTGGAGGATAATTGGGTCCAACATGGCTGGCTGGAGGGTATCCACAAATTCACGGAATTTGTTAACCTTCAGATTCCTCCTGAGTTTCCTGTCCAATGGATCCACTAGGGATACACCCACCTCCATTTTGGAGCCATCCGACTAGCCCTAAATTTCGAAGTTTACCCATTCAATAGAACCATTTTATAATATTTGGACCCGGCTCGATCGACCCATTTTCTTATGTTATATGATATTCAGATCTCGGATGGCCCAATCCCTTTACACCCCAAAGAACTACCGAGGGAATTCCCGGCAATTAAGTACATTAAAACACAAGCTCAGTAAAGCCCTTGGCAAACCCTCACTGTGCATCAAAATGAGTTTCAAAATCTAACAAATCAATCTATCTCGCACAAATCACGTCAAAAGGTTCCTTGAGATTGAACCAAAGACGAAATTATTTCCAAGTAAGAACTATGAAGCATTTTGTCGAGCAAATCGAGCGGGCTATGAATACCAAGCATAGACGTGGAAGTAATGTGATTTTATCATCCAAAACCGATACATCAACGACAATAACCAGCTAAATCATAAAAAATTTGCCATGATTCTAAGTAATCTTCTAGTACGCCTATTTACAGGTCTCGGACTCAGAACCGGGAAAAACAAAGGGGCTGAGGCTACCTTAACAAGCGGAGACAGAGCTGTGATGAGTGATGGAATCAATGACGGGAACTTCGTCAGTCGTTGTCGAAGTGAAATCGACGGACGGAACTACGATCAGGAACTAACCACCTCGTGCTTCTCAGCTATAGACCGGGGCTGAATAAAGTACGCCAACACGGAGGCTGAAGAGCATAACGAGGAGGAGAAGTTCCCGGTCGCAATTTCCAGTCGAAGCGACAAGAGAAAATTCAGGATGCTTAGCCCGTGAAGATTCGAGCCGGCGACGAGATTTCAACTGGGAATGAGGCTTTTCGAGTTTCTCGGCTAAAAAACAGAGCAGAACAGGGGAGACTCGGGGCGGAAGCGTCATGGAGAACGACGGTGTCGGACTCTGTTCGACGGCGACCGTGACACGCTCTTTCTTTTTTTAAATTCCATGGGCTGGTCTAATATGTGGGCTTCGGAGGCTTCCTTATCAATGAGAGGGTTAAACCCAAGAATTAATGGGTGAGCCCAGATTGAAATTAAGAGTACTAGTGCCGAATGGATTATAAAGTATTGGGCCTAATTAGAGCTTTATCAATTCAAATTTTTCATTTTTGGCTTTTTTTTTTCCTATGGTCAGCAAACTAAGGCCTCAACAAACAAGACTTCATAAGCTACACCAGTCTAAGGAAAAGTAACTCTTTCGTGTACGGTGTAAATTTGCCGATAGCACCAATGACCGATCGGGTATGTAGTTTCAAAGAGTCTTTGTGTGGATGCTTTTCTTCTCCATACGTAGCAATTTCAGCTTTTGCATCAAATATCCCTCAACATGGGTTCAGAGGCCCGAGTCATTCTCTCTTTGCTCCGATTATCAACCTATCGTTTCATATGTGGACCTCGTTGATTTTAAGGAGCACATTGTCTCGTTTTCAAGGTCCTACTATGGAGTTTGGATTCTTCTTTATATAATTATTCTTCCAGCAAGGGATTGACGATGGCAAGAAATTTCGAATAACTTGAAGTAAATGGCCAAATAGAGAGAGTCTACTGCTTATCTCATGAGGCCCTATTCTTTCTCCATTAGCTTTGGAATATTAAACTTTATGCTTTTGCGAAGGAGACGCACCTTGATTTTTATTTTTATTTTTAGAGAAAAAGGCTCACGTACAACAAGTGTGTGGCTCAAAACTGGGAAGAGTTTCTTTCAACAATGGATGCTCCAGTGACAACTGTCCTCCACCTTCTTTGTTTTCTTATTTCTTTTTCTTTTGAAATCAATTTTGTAAACCTAAGGACCGAAAAAACCTAAAAAACGAAGTTATTCGAATAGCCAAATAACTCGTCATTTGTTTAAATTTAAAAAAAAAAATTTACACGAAAGGCCAAACCAATTCCTTTGAGCTACAAAATTGTGTCCTAGTAAAATTAGAGAAAGATCAATAGTTTTAGTGAAAGAATGTATGATTAGCAAATTGGAAACTTTTCAGAGTTTTTGCCTCAAAGCAATACAGGGAAGGAAGAACAAAAGCAAAATACGCATTACCTAATACTGAATTTTTCAAGAGAAATGGGGAAAAAACACTCTTACAGCATTTCATGAGGATAATAGGAAATGGGTAACACAAGATAGATAAAAATTTAAGATTAAAAAAATCTATAGTCAAGCAAAAAAATAAGTACCGGAAATGAGATGAAAGAGTTACCAAAGCAAAATGGAAAAATTATAAATACTGGCCACCAACGAAAGGAAGAAGAAAAGGAAAAAGAAAAAAATTCAAAAAAAAATTCAAAAAATTAAAATTTTATAAAGAAATTATTCGCGTCAATATTGACCGTGCCACATATGGTTGTGATTCATGTCAACATATTCCGGTAAAAATTGACAAATAGACTCAATTAACAAAATGTGAAAATGTTTAAGACTATATTATTAAAATTTAAAATTTTAAAACTAAATAGGTAAAAGTACAATTTTTTGAATAATTTTCTCCATATTAATCTTACACCTTCCAAAAGTATGATATTTTTCTGTAGAAATGTAAAATATTACCATTAGACAAATGCATCTTTTTCTTTTACTTGACATTTCAAATTAATGGAATACTATCGAAAATATGCATATCAACAAGGCACGCCCATACAAAGTACGGGCTAGTAACTAGTAAATAGTACACCTTGAAGAAGAAGATGCACCTAGAATACACATCATCTTTTTTCTAGCTTTGCCTTTTCCAGCAACCTAAAAAGCATTAGTTATTCCATTGTGAAAGCTCTATACAAACATTGTTGTGACTCCTCTATCAAGGAATTTTGAACTTTCGGCTGGCAAAGTATAATTCTCATCCTTTCCGTTACGTGTATGTGGCAAGTCATCGTGGAATAACACTTTCAGAATAATTCCTTCCTTCTTTCCTTCTGTTGATAATCTGAACCTTATTAGAAACAATCAAGTTATAATTCCTCTTTCTTTTTTCCTTTTTCTGAAAACGTATGCTAGTTCATCTTTTTGTTACCCTAATGGAATCAGTTCCTCAGGTGTGTGTGGCAGTTTGGTGCAGTAGACAAATTTAATTATCGAATAAACACAACACTGAAAACACGGTTTTTTCGTATATTAAAAGTTTGTTCTAAAAACAGCATTTTCATAATATTTTAACATTTTCTTTCACCAATGGGACACGACATTTTCAAGAAAACAAAAATTTAAAAGCACAAGATTCTATTTTTTTCATATTTTCCATGAGAATAGAAAATTGAAAACACTTTCACAAATTGACCTGGCCTTGATTGCTACCTCCAAACTATTTGCATAGACAAATGGCATCAGATCGAAACGTCATGTGTGTGCTTTCTTTTCTGAAAGAATTGGAATCTTTCTTTCCCCTCAAGTTGTAATTTGGATAGCGATGCATAACATTTTGCGTTGGACATCGACCATGGAAAATCTCATTTTCATTTTCGCCAGGCAAACATCATATCACATTATTGAGTCTTTTGCTAGAAGGATCAAATTGCATTTAACAAGACTTCATAAGCTACACCAATCTTAGCGAAAGTAACTCTTTCATATACAGCATGAATTTGTTGAGAGCGCCAATGACCAATTAAATATGTAATTTCAATGAGGCTTATTTATATGTTTTTCTTCTACGCACATAACAATTTCAGCTTTTGCAATGAATATCCCTTAACATGGGTTCAGATCTTCGAGCCATATTCCCTTTGCTCCAATTATTGATCAATCTTTTTTGTACGTGGATCTCGTTGATTTAACATGTTTATTGTCTCGTTTCACCATCTAACTATGGAGTTTGCATTCTTTTCTGCATAATTATTTTTCTCACAAGGAATTGACAACCACAAGAGAGTTAGAATAACTTGTAGTGAATAGACTCAATAAAGAATCCAATACTTATCTCATGTGACCCTCTTTTTCTACCATTGGCTTAGAATCTGAAACTTTATTCTTTACTTCTAAAAGGAGACATGCTTTGAATCAGAAGAAAAAAGGATCACGCACAACATGTGTGTGGCTCTTGGCACAATATTCCTCTAACAAAATAGACAAGATCAGGACAAGATAAGTGTACTTGTCATAAACTTAGGCGTATTGGATTGGTATTTTGAACTTATGCGATCCCGACACACTTAATTTGTGAGTTTTCAGATAATTTGGATTTAGACAAATATGAAACTGTTGAGGAACCCTCATTGGGAGAGAGAGAAAGGAAGGGGCAGGGGGGGGGTGAAGAGGGGGTTGGCATAGACAAGAAGTATCTATCAACGAGAGATCATCAATTTCATGGAACCTTAATTTAGGGAAAAAAACACGAGTAAAAAAAAACAAAGAAAAGGAAAGGAAGAAAGCAAGTGGGTTAATTATTCCGTTATGAACAGGGAAAAGACCAAACTAACCCTGTTGAGTGCATGTTCTTCAGTATATATATGAGCCTTTCTCTAAATGGATTGATTGGCATCAAACATTACTGAAGAACAAAATGAAATGACACAGCCATGGGCGATGAGCAAGTACAGGCAAATTGGCTTCTTGATGGAAGCTGGCCAAGACGTCGATCCTAATGAGTACCTAACCAACCCAGATAAGATCAACAAGCTTCTCAAAGACGGGGTTATTTACAAAGATAAGAAGAAGGCAAGCCCCCCAACCCTCTCTCTCTCTCTCTCTCTCTCTCTCTCTCTCTGTGCTCCCTGTGTGACTGAGGATGGATCTATATAAAAGGCATAATTGTATGTCGTTAGAGTTGAGTATTGTAGGTGTATGTCCATTTTTACGAAAAGTTCATAGAGCAATACTAGATAAACGTGCAAATTTTTCTCTGTATCTGAATGTATATACGTGTATATATATGTGCGTTTCCTTTTTTCTTTACAGAAGAAAGTAATTTATGTGCCATAGAGATGTGGAAAAATTATTTAAAAAATCCTAAAATTATTGTACTTATGCCAATTCAATCGTAAACATTTTAATTGTACAAATTAAGTCTTATACATTTTCAGGTTTTGCCAATTTAATCAATTTAGCCAATGACCAAAAATCACTGACGTGGTTGCTAACTGTCCTATGTAACACAGGCGGCGCTAACATAAATGATTTTTTATTCTTTCTTTTTCCTTCTTTACCTTTTCTTTTCTTTTATTGTTAAGGGCCACTGGCCAAGGGCCGCAAACCCTCACCGCGGTTGGTGAGGGCTCATGTCCCATGCCTAATGACCTATGAGGGCCGCTACTGCAGGATGGCTTGCAACCCTAAACCAGCTGTGAGCGAGAGTCACAAGCCCTCACCTAGTGGCTGACGAGGGTTCATAGGCCCTCACCCATTGGCTGGCCATGGTTGCCGGGCCTCGGCAAGCAACCCTTATCAATAAAAAAAAAGGAAAAAAATTTAAAGAAGGAAAAAGGAAAAGAAAGAAAATAAAATATAAAAAATTAAAATATCATTAAAAATTATCCACACTAGCATCAACCATCCTACGTGGCATTATCGTCATCCATGTCGGCTATTTCCGATTAAAATTAGTTGGATGAAATCAATTAGCAAGACATGAAAATATTTATAACTCAATTGACACAATTAAAAAGCTTATGAGTGAATTGGCAAAAGTACAATAAGTTTAGGACTTTTTTTTAACAATGTTCCCGATGTGTGGTCGTCGATTAAATCAAACTCAATGGCATCAGCTTCTCTTTCTCTTTACGTCTGACTAATTTCTTATATTTTACCATTGGACTAGATAGGTCTATACACGACTAGTGTTTTCTCACTCACTTCAAACATTACTATAGAAAACGCTATTGTGTTTCGGTGATGATGTTAAGTGTGCACGTGTGTGTGTGTATAAATTTGTAGGATGACTCGAAAATGTCATTTTGACTGGGTGGATAGCAACTTTGCTAATGAAGCTCCTCTTCTATTTTGACCTACACCCGCACTGATCGATGTTTCTCTGCTCATATTTCAAAACGCTGTCCGTGGCAGAAGTATTGGGTTGATAACCAACAACGCGACTGCTTCGAAATCTATGCCAGGGGACTCAACATCACCAACAGCGATAGACCTGTATATTGGCAGTGGATCACCGACAGGTACTTTTGGATCCTTGGTACAAAATACATACGTATCTTTTATCATTTAATGCACGCGACCTTAAATTACGAGTCTAATTAGGGTTTTTCGTATTTTAGTAAGAATGAATGACATCTGACAAAGGGGAACATAAAATTGATAAAGGAAGGCATTTCATCGGATTTCTCTGGGGAAAATCTAAAAAGGGAAACCACAGGAAGAGACAGAAATTTGTTTGAGGGTATTAAAGCAAGTATACATAATATTGATCTTTATCTTCTCTCTTATAGTTGATAATTCTTGGAATTATTCTTTTGGTATAATGTTGATGATGTTTCACCTTCTTGTGCTACATAGATACATGGCTAGGTTTTTTTTTTTTTTTTTACCTCCTTGGAATAAAATTTTTGCTCTACTTGAAAACATTAAATGTTCACATGATTCTGTCAACTGAATTTGAGATAGGGATTTTGACTTGTATACTAGTGTTTGTGCCTGTGCTTAGTACGATTCTAGTTTTTTATGTTCACATAAATATTCGATCTTATGATAAATCAAGAATTTACCTTCAAAATAGATACTAAAGTTATACTTCCATTATAGTCTCAAATCATTGAATCATTACTTTATTCAAACCCATAATAGAATGATTAGACCATTTAAAACCCAAACAAAATGTGGTATTGAAGTCTCCCTATTGATTTCTATATGTACTTTCAAGGTAGAGGTATATTCGTAACTCTTCGATTATCCCTAGAAAGGAAGGACCGTTCCTCGGTCTTGGTATCTAAATTTTCATTTTGCCTTCATAAGGGCGCGATGAGCCATAGCGCAAGATATTTTTAATGAATAAAATTTTAGTTTCATCTTCAAATATTGCAGTCAAAGTTATTAAGTTCATTTTATACTAAGAACTATATACTATGACCTATTTGACTTGCTTAAATATTAGAAAATTAAACCTATTATAATCTCTCTAATCTTTTTTGTATTTTTTTAATTGTACCATTTACTTCAATGCATTCATCATTAGTTTAGTTTTACTTTTATACTTTTTTTAGTTCTCAAACTTTTATCCAAGTTTTTTTTCAAATTGGTCAAACTTAACGAAGTTATAATTTCATCAAAATGGAAGAGAGTATGATGGGTTTCTAGAGGCGGTGGGCTTTACGGTGGTTTTGGAAACATACGGAGAGAGTAGAGATGCTATTTTGTTTTGATGAATAAATATGTAAATAAGTATAAATATTTATGTAAAGTTGACCAATTTAAAAATAATGATAAAAGAGGAAGAGGAGGATGAGAGGTAAATAGGAAGAAAAGCCCGTTGAGTTTCTCTAAAAATACCCATTACTCTGTGAGATATCCCTGTATAATTACGGAGTGATGGATACTGACCTAGCCATTATTCCTATTTATCATTTTAGTAAAATAACTCGATTTTTTTTCCAGTAATTCATAATTTCATGATAAGTATACCTCATTAATTTGCATCTAAGTTGATATTTTTCTTGAGATTTTTTGTCTAGCTAACATGGATCATTAGTTAAGGGGTTTTGTTAACAATTGTCTTGAGGCACCTGCTAAACATACTTGATTTGAAACACTGTGATTTCCAAAGTGTTGATTACACGTACAAAAGAAAAATAGAATATGGAAAATTACAAACTCACCTTCTTACCAGGTACCTACTAAACTCCATTGTTATGGAAGTCGTAGTTTTTGTTTTTGTTTTTTTTTTACTTTTAGTTAATAAATCGTAATTTTAAAAAATTAGTTTAATAAATCTGGTAATTGATTGTTCCGATGGAGAGAAGAAACAAACCAGCCTATCCCCTGTATAGGACTTTTACGAGGCGGCTGTATCAATTATCATTTTAACAATCAACTTCTCCCATAATGATATATGCTTTTTACTTTTGATTTCCTCTTACCGTTGACATATAGAGTTTGTCTAATATCGGTCTCTCTAAATGGTTACAGCAAAGATACACATTCATTCATAGTTGTGCAACTGAATTTTTCTACATGCCATCCACCCAATGGCGAATGTGTAATTTTTTATTTTTATACTAACGACGTAATAATTATCCCGATCAATAACGTTCAAATAAACCTACTTCAGCAATGGCATCGAAATGGCAAAAGTGGTGAAGACGAGGTGGCTAGAAGTCAGGGGGTCGTTTTGGACAATGAATCTTTCGCCGAGCGTTGAGTACAAAGTCTCGTTCCAGCTGAAGATGGAGAAATCCTCGAGCACCATGAGGGGGCAGCCAGTGAACCTGAAACTGACTCTCCCCAACGGGACATACCAAGAGAAGCAGGCGAATTTACCCGGCAATCCCAAGATTCATGGGAGGAGCTGGAGGTCGGAAGGTTCAACATGACAGCGCAGAATGTGGGCAAGATGGAATTTGCCATGGAGCAATTGTTCGGGCGATGGAGGGAGGGGCTCATCGTCAAGGGCGTTAAAATCATGACCGTGTGATCACAATCGGCTACATACACAATAAGAGCAATTGCGGAGGAATTGCCTTCATGGAAGTGACTATAGTGATAAGTGTGTACGGCCGCCCATGCGTGTTAGTGTGAGCTTTTCTTAGCCAGTAATAAATAAATGAAAACTCGATCACCCATATGTAAGAATGTATTTCTATTACTGGACCCCGTTCTCTTATTTATGATATGTATATTTGTCTGTCTATCTATCTTTCTATGTTAGATTACTAACCATTCATGGAAGTGAATCAAACTACAATTCAAACATAGTTTGATTTAAACTTTCCCATTATAATATGTAAAGGGCATTTGCATATTTAATTATTCACTTCACGGTCGGTATAGTAAAAAAAAATGGTGTTTCAATCAATAGTTGTCAAGAAACACCGTACGAATTTGTTGGGTAACATTCCGACATCACCAATTTTTGAGTCATTATGGCCACTATGTTGATTCTTGGAGAAGTAGCTGGGATTTTTCAGGAGGAAATAACGACACAAATAGTCTTTGAACTTTGACCTTATGTGTAATGTAGTCCTTAAACTTTTGAATTGTTCAATGTGGTCCCTAAATTTTGCCCAATGTGCATGTGGTCCTTGAATTTTTAATTTATTCAATATGATTCCTAGACTTTTAGTAGATGTTTAAGTTAGTCCATGGACTAAATGAAAATATTTGATGCCATCCTTCCATTAATTTAAGTTTAGAGACAACATTGAACATTTTCATGTAGTTTAAAACTAGATTGAACATATATCAAAAGTTCGGGGACTATTTTGAATAAATTAAAAGTTCAGGACGACAATGAACATTAGGTTAAAGTTTAGGGATCACATTAAACAAATTAAAATTTTACGGACCATATTGCACGTTGAACCAAAGTTCAAAAACCATTTATGTCATTTTCTTTTTCTAGAGACTCCAATGGAGCCGTGTGTATATTTTGATCCATTGTTTAGTTACGGTTCAAATGCCGCTAATTTCGTGCAATTTGACTAAACAGTCCGGGAGAAACCAGGTCGAAAGCGTCAAGCGCGCGACTGCAGCTCGAACCACGACCAGCCTACTTTGGAGCCTAATTATTCTGTCTTCTGGTAATTTTCTTGCTTCAAAATTATCATAATTCTAAAAGTAAGTTGTCTATTGTTGTCGTTCATACCCAGTTCAAAAAGGAGTTCAGAAAGGAGTTATGAGGCCTCAAAGTTGGCCCGCCGAATCCATAATTGGTGTCGCTTTGGTTTATCCTGTAATTTGATCTTATTTTGAGGAACAGTTACTCGCAATTCTGCTGTGATACCACTGTTTCCATTTGGGGTTAGCCTACGAGTTTGTGTCCATTACTGAGATATTTATGATCTGTTGCTGGAAATCATGTCTGCCGGACTGCATTGACGTGTCGGTGTATTATGCTTGTCATGTGGGCTACTATACTCATGTTTCATGTTTATTTGTTGATAATACCCAAAAATTATTTTGAATTACTAACGGTATTAAAGTACTTTTGGCCGTTTGGTGAACACCTATACGTCTAATCACTAATAGAGGTAGAGGATCACTTGCTACACAACTAAAGCAAGCAAGCTTTTTTTTATAATATAATATTTTTCAGATTTAGTGGAAACTGCTGAGAATGAATAGTCAACCGAGATTTATCGAATGCTTAGTTATATCTTGAGGAGGCCGGAATGATTTGAAGATTTCTTTACTTATGTGTTCATCCAAACAAAAAACTTGTTCGTCTTATATATGTTAGATGTGTTAAACCTTTGGATACGTGTTCACTAGTTTCCTTTTATTTTATTTTTTGAGACTTGTTCATAAGGCCTATTTTAATTACCTTCCGATTCTGACATATGCTTTCTTGAATTATCTTCATTATTTGGTGAGGCATGAAACAGTTATAAAATAAAGGGATAATACCACGAAAAACCCTAAACTTTGTCCTATGTGACACATTTACCCTAAACTTTTTTTTGTGACACAAAAAATCCCAAATTTTGTCATGTGTGACACATTTTCAAACTAGCATTTTGCTTTTATTTTTTATTTTTCTTTTTTTGAGACTTGTTCATAAGGCCTATTTTAGTTACCTTTGATTCTAACATATGCTTTCTTGAATTATCTTCATTTTTTGATGAGGCATGAAACAGTCATAAAATAAATGATTACGGATTATTTGGAAATGTCATATATATCACATCCCCAGTCCCAATGTGGCTAGCTTCGGGGTAATGCCTCCGCTGAACAACAACTGATACATGGTGTCCATTTATTTACCGTCCTCAAATACAACAAATAATGAAATAACTCCCTCACCATCTCATCAAGATGATGAGCTTAACTTATTCATCTTACTCAAGCCCAAGGACACATTCCACCTGAAAGTGTTAGTTCATGATCAGTTTGGTAATGCATTGTGCTTCGGAAGTTTGTGCTGGATCCGCTACGCCTAGATGCGCCATGAGAAGCCAAACATGGTTGATAAGCTCTCCTCCTCTGCTCAGGCTCTCCGAGTGTTCGTAGCCTTTGCTTTGGCAAGCCGCGTATATCAGAAACTTCGCCCAGACCTTGCTGATCAACCTCCATCTACTGCTGAAGTCATCCTCCTCGATCTTATTCAACTGGGATGCGAGACGGCACGCATCAAACAGCACCGACCTGCTTTGGCCACCGCGTATTTTCGTGGAGGGCAGCTGAGTTTCCACTTGGAGCAGAAGATGGCAGACTTCGCATAGATCGCGTGACTCTGTTGACTTGTGCGGCTCATCACAGCTTTTGACGCCGGTGTGGACATGTTCCTCTTTCTTGAATAATTTCTGCGCCCACTTCTTGACAACCGATGAGATGTCGATGGTTTCTTTCTTTGACAAAACTGCTTGCTTGTCCTCAAAGAACTTCTGAGCGTCGACCACAGTATTTTTATATCGAAGCACCCCTATCCCTGTTGGCAACATGGAAGGATGGAGTAATAAAAGATAGAGCATGTACCGAGAGACCAACTTACTCATCTTGAAGTTGGTGATGTCTTCCGACCTTTGGCCCTGCCTCCTGCCATGGTCATTGTAGTGGCAGAGCTCGGTGGCTATGTGCCAGATAAGGATGCTTTGGTCGAACTCCATATCTCGGACACTCCAGTTCAGGTGATCGTGATTATACCGCTTCAGCACTTCGCTGGCCTCCAGCTTTAGACTCGTCAACCCGCTCTTGGATCTATCCTGTTCCAGATATATGACCGTATCCCTCATGTGACCTAACATCCATTCTTTCATATTGGTCTTGAACAACTTGTAATCGATGTGGAAGTTCTTCTCCAACTTCTCGTCTAACTTGGCGAGCCACCGGATTTTGCTGAAGATCCTGTTTCTTTTCCTGATAGATAATCCCAAGAGGCTGAACTGGGCCACAGAATTCGACCATCTTTTGCTCCGACAGATCTGGAGAAAAGCCACGGCAGATGAAATTATGGATCCCTTGGGTCTCAGAAACTGCCAGTGGTCAACCCAATCAGTAGAAATTGCGAGAAGAACCGAGTAAATCTCTAAAAGTATGGCCACACTTATCAGCAAGAAGGTGATGCAGATGTCAACTCTGGGGTAATCCTTCCTATCCTGTAAGGAGAAGAATACCAACACGGCACACGGCACCAAGAGATTAATAACGCAACGACTGATGCCCCAAGCACGGTTCAGCAACAGTGCCTTGGTGTAGAGCAGATCGTACATGAACCCGAGCTCGATCTCCACAATCCCAAAAGCTGTCACCGAGTCCATGGCATCAGGGTTCTTGAACATGCGCTTACTGGCCTCCAGGTCGCCAGAGTTGAGAATAAGGCCCACGAAGAGAAGCTTGAAGATCTTGAACAACTCATAGGCTTTGAACAAAACCGGAGTCGTGTCTTTCTCTCTGTTGCTGGCTTGACCACTGATCACTGAGAGATCCTCCGGAGCTTGAACTTCCGTGACCTCGTCAATGCCAACACGGTAACCCTCCTCTTTCTTCAGAGTGTACTGCTCCATTATCCTGGGGTATATGGGACCAAAATCGGGAAGCGAAAGCATCGAATCTCGAAGTCGACCTTCGCTTGCCAAGTACAAACACAATGTCCTTTCTGCATATTTGATGAACCCCACCAGGATCATACCAGCTGCCAATATCGACAGTGTTGTCCCAGACAACGCCATGAAGTAAATGTAACAAGCTAATCCTACCTGGACGCAAAGCCGCGCCACCTGCCTCAGCCATAGCTCATTGTCCTCCAGGGCATACGCGGTGATTGTGTCGGGCCCGCCCAAGTGCAGGAGAAGGAACGGTGCCCAGAACGCTGTGATCTGGCTCTTTGGATCGATCGTTCCCTTCATTTCCTTGATGTTGGCCAGACGGTTCGAGAGGACACCGAGCGTGAGGGTCGCAATGGAGTCAGCCGAAAGGTACGTCGTCCAGACCACGACCTGGATCCAGTACTTGTAGATGGATTTCCTCCGACTGCCTTGAGTCGCGAGGGTCAATTGGAGGAACAAGCTGAGGAGGACGAGCACCCGCAGCTCCCACTCCTTCCATATTTCACGAGCGCTTTGGGGGATTAGCGAAAATCCCATGGTTGAACTCAATGTCGCCACCGAAAGGCACGACGATCGGGCACCGTCTCAAAGAGTGGTCAAACTTTGGATTATAAATGGAGAGGACAAAGCAGTGCAAAACAGCATTAGCCTGGAATTTACCTCAGCAACATCTTCAGAACGGCACTATTTATAACCAATAATTTGATGTAGGAATCAAGTAAAAAAGCATCTATTTACCCTATTTACCCTGCATGAAATTACAAGAACAAAAAGTAGTTCGCTTTTCGGCTCGGTACTTACAACACTATTTTTAAATTCATAATTGTCAAGTAATTCTTTGTATTTGTCCAAAGGAGGAAAATAAAGCAATGAAATCAAGTTCTGACACTATGATTATAATATGCTTTACTAGAGAAAATTGGCATATAGGCCTAGACTTCAAGTTCGGTTTTTCAATCACTACTCAAGGTTTTAAATCCTGCAAACTTCACTCTAATCATTTTGATTTTAATATTTTGTTTATAAAAAGGCTCACCAGCCCAACGTGATTCATTTGGAATATCAAAATCACATGTTTGGGTTGCTACAACAAGTAAAGACCTCGAAAAGGCCAAAAAAGGGTGATAAATGCTTACTTCAATTTGAAGCGATTCCGATACATTGAGGTGATTGCTTTGATCCCCAAATAACATATTATTGTCCTCATGCACTAATCTCCGTACTAAATCCTTGAATGAAGTAGTCACTACAATAGAACATTGCATGAGAGCACGTCTCGCACCACATCACAAGTAGCTAATGTGCTTTTATACCACCGTGATTGCAACTAATGTCATCCTTATTCCTTACCTGCCAAAACTTCCAAATTTAGGTCGACCTTATATAGAAAATAGCACATGCTTACTTGAGCCTTCCCTCTGTTTTTTTGGTTATTCGAGCAAAGATTCCTGTAAAAAAAAGTATACATAATTTGATTTCCAAAATTTTTGGAATATGGTACCGCCGGGCCCAAACTTGCTCTCCTAGGCAAGCGCGCCCGAGGGACACCGACCCACATTTTCAATTTCCATGTGCAGAAATTTTACCTTTAATACATAAAGAATAAATCAAAATGTAACTAGGCCTTTATGTTATTTCGGTTGGCAAAATATTATTCTCATCCTTTCCTTTACGTGTATGTGATAAGTTGGCGTGAGATAAGACTTTTGGAATAATTCCTTCCGTCTATTGGCGATTCATAATTTGAACCTTATTAGAAACAAGCAACTTATATTTTTCATTTTTCTATTACGAAGACCAATTCAATTATGTAATAAAGGCTGCACTGTAAACATGTTTTTAATATATTAAAAGTTGCTTCTAAAAACAACATTTTCATAATATTTTCTCATATATTGAGAAAAAAATTAAAGGCACAAGATTTTTATTTCTCATATTTTCGATGAAAATTAAAATTAAAATTAAAAACATTTTTTACAAATTGAACCAACCTTATTCTCTCCTGCTTTCCCATCTCTCTTCTCTCTCCATCGTCTTCTTCAACATTCAAACACGGGGGAAGGTTTCTGCTAGTCTCACCCTCCCCAGCATCTCATGTTGATTTTGTTTGTGTTTTTTCGTTCATTTCTTCTTTTTTTTCTTTTCTTCCAATCTAAATCTAAGATTTTAATACATATACTTTCGGAGATTCAATGCCCCGATGCTCTGTCCATGTACAAGTCATTTGCATCCAGTTTCAATGGTAATCGTTGGAGCTCTAGTGTCTTGCTAAAGCACGAAAATTTCCAAATGTTAGATCTATGTTCTTTCAACCTATTTTGGTTGTCTCTATAAGGTGATAATGTAAAGGAAGCTGAGCCTAGACATGCACCATCAAGTGGTAACGACATAGTTATTGGAGAAGGAATTTCCAGCGTGCTCATCACTAAAGAAAATACATACAATATCCATTGATCGATCGCAAATTATTTGACTTGACAGATCTATTTTTGTGGAAGAAACGTGTACTTAACCCTACTACTACCATGTTCATCTTCCTTATTTTATGGATTTGACTTTTCTTTTGCAATATTCTGGGTTTTTCTCTACGTCAATTTGATTTGTTAGAAAGTCTATGCACTTCTCGTATATACTTTTGAGTGATACAATTTTATTTCGATAAAAAAAAAAATACCAGGCTTGATTGCTACTTCCACACCATTTGCATAGTCAAATGGCATCAAATCCGAACATTTCATGTGTGCTTTCTTCTCTTGAAACCTTTCCCTTTTTCCTCAAGTTGTAATTTAGAGAGCGAAGCATAATATTTTGAGTTGTACATCGACCGTGAAAAATATCATTTTTCATTTTCGCCATCCGAACTTCACATCTCATGATCGAGTTCTCTAATAGATGAATCAAATTACAGTTAACAGGACTCCATAAGCTACACCAATCTTAGCATTGAAAGGGTTGCTTTAGCTTACAACGAAAATTTCCTGAGAGTAACATTGATAGATTAAAATTCATTTTGTTTCATGGAAAATGAATAATCTTTAAAATATTTTTCTTAAAATAATTACATCACTTGAAATGATAAATCAATGAAAAATATTTTCATTATCGATAACAATAAATATATGAACATTTCCATGGATGATATATTTAATTTTTCGTTCATTCAATTTGTAAGCAATAAAAACGATCATTTTTAGGAAAATATTTTCCACAAAATAAATGGAGCCTAAATATGTAATTTCAATGAGTCTTGTATGTGTGTGTTTTCTTTTTTCACCACATGTAGCAACTCCAGCTTTTGCATCAGCTATCCCTTAACATGGGTTCAGAGTCTCGAGCCATTTTCTCTTTACTCCAATCATTCCATATGTGAACCCCATCAATTCAACACACACGTTGTCTCATTTTCACCGTTTAACTATGGAGCTTGGATTCTTCTTTGCATAATTATTTTTCTCACAAGGAATCGACGATCATGACAGATTTAAAATAACTTATAGTGAATGGCCCAACGAGGAATCTAATACTTATTTTATGTATTCCACCATCAGCTTTAGGATTTGAAGCTTTATTCTTTACTTTGAAAGGGAGACATGCTTTGAGTTAAAAAAAAGAAAGAAAAGGATCGCGTACAACGTGTGTGCGGCTCTTGGTACAATATTCCTCCAGCAAAGCACACGATCAAATTGGACAAGAATACATATGCTGGTCATAACCTCGACGCACTTCATCCATGAGAGCTTTTCGGACGATTTAAATTTAAACAGATATGAAACAGTTAACAAATACTCATTTGGTGAGAGAGAGAGAGAGAGAGAGAGAGAGAGAGAGAGAGAAAGGGGAAGGAGGGGGGTTTTGCATAGACAAGAAGAGAAAAGGAAAGGAAGAAAGAAAGAAACGTGGGTTAATCATTCCCGTCATGAACAGCGAAAAGACCGAACTTATCCTGATGAGTGCATGCTATTCGGTATGTATGCGTGTGCATATGTATAAAAATATAAAAGCCTTTCTCTAAATGGATTGATCGGCATCAAACATTACTGAAGAACAAAATGGCAGCAGCACCTTCCGCGATGAGCAAGTACAGGCAGATCGGCTTCTTGATGGAAGCTGGCGTAGATGTCGATCCTAACGAGTACCAAACCAACCTAGGTAGGATCAACAAGCTTCTCCTTGACGGCGTTATTCGTAAACCTTTGGGCACACATTCACTGGCTTCCTTCCTTCCTTCCTTTCTTTCTTTCTTTTTTCTTAGATTAGCAATTATCTTGAAGATCTTCGACAAATTATTCTATTCAGTAGTATATTCAAGTTTAGTTACGCATGTAAATAATATACATTCGGGTATGGCAAAACATAATAATGTGTTCACAAGGCATTTTTTAGTTATCTTCCTATTATGACATATGCTTTCTTGAATTATTTTCTTTATTTGTGGAGACGTGAAATAGTCATAAAATAAACGATTATGTATTATTTGGAAATGTCATATATAAGAAAATATTTCATGATAATCATTGAAATAAGTCGTTTCTTTATCTGCTGAAGCTGAACTTTTGTTTTTGCTAAGTCAAGTATTGATGTCTAAATTAATTAAAAGTGAAGTCAATAACTATGGTACTTTTATATAGTTGTCAAACCAAAAAGTAATGTCTAGCCAAAGGATTAAAGACTAAAATCAAAGAATCAATTGTGATATTGCATTCTGTGAAGTCTCGGTAATTCCAATATGAAAAATGGATAGGAAAGACTAATCTCAAAGGATTCAAGAAATAAAATGTGTTTTCGGGAACGATCTATAAATCATCAAAGGGTAGAAAAAAGGCTGTGATCTTGCACAGATATTAAAACGATCATTTAGTTTTCATAAACACAATATAGAACAAATTAATAAAAATTCAAAACTAGAATGTAAATTTGGCCGAAGTCATAACTAGAAGTGATAAATAGGCAAAAACAGGCCCCAAGCTGGATTTTTCTGAGTAAAATGTTATTAACCACGTAAAAAATCTGTAGCTACCAATTCACGTTAGGTTGAAGTTTCCTCTCTTTTTTTAATTGAAGCTTACGAATCACTCTAAAATAGAATTGCCAGATAGATACGTGTACTCGCTTTCCCCAAAGTTAAAAGTGTACCAACCGGGGTAATGCCTCAGGTGAACAACAACTGATGCATAGTTTCAATTTATTTCCCGACTCCTCAAGTACAACATGTATTGCAATAACTCCCTCACCATCTCACGATGATGAGCTCAACTTATTTATCTTACTCAAGTGACAGTAGGTTAAGTAAAGTACACGTTCCACCTGGAAGTTCTAGTTCATGATCAGTTTGGTAATGCATTGTGCTTCGGAAATTTGTACCGGATCCGCTATGCCGAGATGCCCCATGAGAAGCCAAACATGGCTTAGAAGCTCTCCGCCTCTGCTCAGGCTCTCCGAGTGCTCGTAGCCTTTGCTTTGGCAGGCCGCGTATATCAGAAACTTCGCCCAGACCTTGCTGATCAATTCCCATTTATTGCTGAAGTCATCATTGTCGGTGTGATTCAACTGGGATGCGAGACGGCACGCGTCAAATAGCACCGACCTGCTTTTGCCGCCGCGAATTTTCGTGGCGGGCAGCTGAGTTCCCACTTGGAGCAGAAGATGGCAGACTTCGCATAGATCACGCGACTCTGCCGACTTGTGCTCCTTTTTGCAGTTATGACCCCTCGTGTGGGCATGTTTTCCCCGTTGAATAATTTCGGCGCCCCTTCATGATGCTGGTTTGCTTCTTCGACAACACCGCTAGCTTGTCCTCGAAAAACTTCTGAGCATCGACCGAAGTATCTACATATCGGAGCACCCCTATCCCTGTTGGCAACATGGAAGGATAGAGTACTAAAAGATAGAGCATGTACCGAGAGACCAGCTCACTCATCTTGAAGTTTGTGACGTCTTCCGAGCGTTGTCCCTCCATCTCGGCGAGGTCCTTGTGGTGGCAGAGCTCAGTGGCGATGTGCCAGATGAGGATGCTCTCGTCAAAGTCCACATCTTTCACACTCCAGTCCAGGTGACTCTGGTTTGACTTCTTCAGTAATTCGTTGACCTCCAGCTTAAGACTCGTCAACCCGCTCTTCAATTTGTTGTCCCCTTCCAGCTTTTTGACCGTATTCCTCATCTGACGGAAGATCCATTCTTTAATGTTGTTCTTGAACTCTTCGTAATCGACGCAGAAGTTCTTCTCCAACTTCTCGTTGAACTTGGCGAGCCGTGGATACCTGCTGAAGATCCTGTTTCTTTTCCTGATAGAATATCCCAAGAGGCTGAACTGGGCCACCGAATTCGACCATCTTTGCTTTGGGCAGATATGGAGAAAAGCCACGGCAGATGAAATTGCAGTTCTCTTGGGTCTCTGAAGCCGCCAGTGATCAACCCAATCGGATGAAATTACTAGAAGAACTGAGTAAATCTCTAAAAGTATAGCCGCGCTTATCAGCAAGAAGGTGATACAGACGTCAACTTTGGGGTATTCCTTCCTATCCTGTAAGGAGAAGAATACCAACACGGCACTAGGCACCGAGAGATTGATGACGCAACGAATGATGCCCCAAACACGGTTCAGCAACAATGCCTTGGTGTAGAGCAGATCGTACATGAACCCGAGCTCGATCTCCACGATCCCAAAAGCCTTCTCTGAGGTCATGTCAGGGTTCATGAACAAGCGCTTACTGGCCTCCAAGTCGCCAAAGTTGAGAATAAGGCCCACAAAGAGAAGCTTGAAGATCTTGAACAACTCATAGGCTTTGAACAGAGTCAGGGCTTTATCATCGTCGCTGACTTGACCGCTATTAATTGAGAGATCCTCCGGAACCATTGAGAGATCCTCTGGGGCCGGAACCTCCGCGACCTCGTCAATGCCAACTTGGTAACCTTCCTCTTTCTTCAGATTGTACTGCTCCATTATCCTGGGGTATATGGGTCCAAAATCGGGAAGCAAAAGCATCGAATCTCGAAGTTGATCTTTGCTTGCTAAGTACAAACACAATGTCCTCTCCGCACATTTGATGAACCCCATCAGGATCATACCAGCCGCTAACATCGACAGTGTAGACCCTGACAAAGCCATGAAATAGATGTAACAAGCTAGTCCTACCTGGACGCAAAGCCGCGCCAACTGCCTCAACCATAGCTCATTGTCCTCCTGGGCATACGCAGTGATTGCATCGGGCCCGCCCAAGTAGAGGAGAAGGAATGGCGCCCAGAAAGCAGTGATCTGGCTCTTTGGATCAATCATCCCCTTTGTTTCCTTGATGTTGGCCAGGCGATACGAGAGGACGCCCAGCGCGACGGTCGCAATGGAGTCAGCCGATAGGTAAGTCGTCCAGACCACGACTCGGATCCAGTACCTGAAGATGGATTTCCTCCGGAAGCCCTGAGTTGCAAGGATCAATTGGAGGAACAAGCTGAGGAGGACAAGCAACCGTTGCTCCCAATCCTTCCACACTTCTCGAGCGTTTTGGGGAATCAGCGAAAATCCCATGATTGAACTCGATGTCGGCACCGAAAGGTACAACGATCAGGTACCGTCCCAAGAGCGATCAAATTTAGGATTATAAATGGAGAGGAGAAAGCAAGGCAAAACAGCATTAGCCTTGATTATACCTCAGCAACATCCTCAGAGTGGCCACTATTTATAACCAACAACTTCATGATAATAATCATGTACAAAGTACTTACTTACCCAGTGTAACATTATAGGAACAAAAAAGCAATATGCTTTTTGAAACTCTCGCAACACAGTACCTGTTACGCTACTTTTGGATGCATAATTTATCTGCATTTGCCTAAGGGGGAAGTAAAGGACAAAATTAGGTTCCAGCATTCATACTAGCATGATTATAATCCACTTTAATTAAGAAAATCGTAATAAAGGCCTAGAGTTAAAGTTTGGATTCTCAATCACTTCTCGAGGTTTCGAATCCTGTGAACTTCACTATGTTCATTGTGATTTTAACACTTTGCTCGGCAGGGCCCACCAACCCAACATGATTCATGTGGAATATCGAAATCAACCGTTTGGGTTGCGATAACAAGTAAAGACATGCAAAAAAGCCAAAAAGAGGGTGATAGATGCTTACTCCAAGCTGAAGCAATTCCGATGCATTGAGTTGATTACTTCGACTCCGGACAGCATATCATTGTCCTTGGGTACTAATCTCCATGTTGAATCCTCAAATGAAGTCGTCATTAAGATAAAACATTGCACGAAAGAGCACGTTGCACACCACATCACCGTCAACCGATATGCTTTGTGACCACCGCGATCAAAACCTATCGTCCATGTTTGACCTATTGGCATATGGTGTTGGACGCTCACTGAACATTTTTCATCAAGGCACGTGGTGTATGACGGTCGCTGAACATTTTCGTCGTTCACATACTACCCCACGAAGGACACACGGCCCGTGCAACACCTCTAGCTCAAGTTAATTAAACCTTTAACATTGCAAATCAAGGCTAGAAATATACAACTAAGAACTTATGGAAACCTCAAAGTCTAAAAATTCATAAATTCAAAATAAGTTTATCTTTCCCTGCTGTTAAAAGGACCTTATCAATGCCATAATTTTTATAGGGCAGCCCCTTTAATTTTAAAACTTTTAAACAATTAATTTAATTGCCACAGTTTTTGGAAAAAGGATCATCTAATTGGACAAGGTGATAGGGGTGTACAAAAGAACCGGGATCCGCCCGGACCGCCCAAAACCGGACCGGACCGGTCCGGAACCGATGGTTCCTAAAGGGACCAGTCCGGTTCCCGGTTCCATGGGCGGATCCACTTGCCCGCTTGCCCAGACCGGACCGGTATTATAATAATAATATATATTAATTTTTATTATAAAAAATATTTTTTTTTTGGTTGAAAAAAAATTAAAATTTTGAAGCCCCATGTTTAGAATTCTTATTGTTCTATTTGGAGCCCTAATTTCCTATTTGCCAAATAGCCCTTGCAATTCTTATTGTCGAAGTCTTGAAGAGCACAACAAAAGTCAAAAAACCGGTTCATTAATGTATATTGAGTAGGCGTAATCGCTTATGAGACCGGTTCCATGGATCCACCCGGAACCGGACTGCACGGCAATCCGGTTCTCGGGTGGATCCATGGAACCAATGGGTGGTTCCCGGATCCAAATTTTTGGAACCGGTCCTTAGCGGGCGGTTCCGGTTCTAGGGTGAGAACCGCCCACCCGGACCATGCACACCCCTATAAGTGACTGAATTTGCTAGAAATATAGCGTGGCTCACTAGAGTCACTTATATGATTATTTTAAAAAAAATTGGCGCTAAAATTCGAAAGTTTTGGCATTAGATTGATCATTCATAAATTGTTGCTCTAAAGTTTTTAAAATTAGAAAATATGACAAAACGACACAGCAAGCCAAAAGCAAATATTCTAACTTTGCCACTATTTTTGTTTGTTTTGTTAGACTTAAAGGAAAAACCACTGAGTAAACATTTTCTTAAAACAGTTTCATTTAAAATCACGTAGATCTATTTATTTTCCTAAAAAAGGGGAAGTAAGTAAAATTTTCTTCGCCTCTAGTAAGTTTGTACTTATTTCTCTGACCTTGCTCTACTCCTAGATTGAACAACAAAGCTTGAAATATTGTGTAAATGGACTACGGTGCAAATGGTTCAGCTTTTGTGAAATACATTTCCATAGAAACAAAGGACCTTAAGTTAAAACAGTTTCACAAAATGCAAAACACTATTTGCCACAAACTTGTAAAGAACTTTAGTCGTAAAATAAAATAAATATAGAATGAAAGTAGAAGTACATATGAATGAAGATGGCACCTTAGGCAAAGCCTAAAAGAGATACAATAACTCATCACCAAGACCACGCGACCACAGGCTACCTCGACGAAGGCTACCTCCATCAAGGTCGCACAGCCCTTGGCAAGCCTCAACCTCGCAAGCGGTGCAATTGGTGAGCACAAAGGGAGTGCATGGGAAAGATGATGAACAGTGTATTTAGAGGGCAAAAGTGGAATGCGCAATTATAAGTGAGGGCAAAATTGAAAGTAAAAATGTCATTAAACCCCACAATAACATTTTGAAAATGCTAAAAGCAGTGCCCACCTACCTTGAGCTTTAAGCTTTGCCAATGTTGGCATTGACACGGTGCTCTCCAAAAAAAATTTACACCTAAAGTCCCTTGAGTTGAACCAAACACACTTCTCTTTGATTAAATGTGAGGATCAACACTAAGGAATGTTTGGACACCAATCTAATCCAAATTTCTTAATTTGTGAAAAATCAAATCGTTTAGTAATGTTGTTTGGTATATAAATTACACATCACAAAATTTCAAAACTTCTTGTGCCAAAAGTTTAGAAAGATTACTTTGCCAAAAAAATTTCAAACATAAAATTTATGTTTGACCACCAGTCCGCCAATCAATAGATTGAAGTGCTCATCACCATCTCTGGGTGAGGGCGACCTCGCCAGATCCAGCAGGGGCTCACCTCACCAGTAGCTAGGCGAGCTCACCCTAGCCTAGATTTGGCGAGGACAAGCCTAGCCTGTCACTAGGCAAGAAGCGAAGTAGACAAAGAATGAGAAAGTACCTATTGACGGATCTATGGATGGCGTTGCTAAACATGGACAGCCCCAAGCCCATGACAGTGAAAACTCGTATTCTGATTCTTCTTCGAGCTCCCCATCCCTATCTCTCTCTCTCTTCATAGCTCACCTAGTGACGGTGAGGCAAGCTCGTCACTTGCCAGCCACCTTAGTCTTAGTCCAACGACCAGCCCTCCCCTCTAGCCAATCGTTAGAAGAAGGAGGAAGGAGGGGGAGGAAAAAAAAAAAAAAAAAAAAAAAAAAAAAGAAGAAAAGATAAAATTAATTAATTTTTAAAATTTTTAAAATAATATATAATTAAAAAATTGTCCTCCAGCATCGGTCGGCATCCACATCAGTGCTGACTCGCCAATTTTGGTCAAATGAATTGAATTTGTACAATTTTAAAAGGTTAATTAAATCAGCACAATTACAATAAGTTTATGACGTTTTTGATAATTTTCCACCACTCACGTATATGAATGTCTTTCTATTTTCGAACCATGTTCTTTCCTCTATGATATTATTTGTCTATCTTTCTCTCTATCTATGTTAGATTACCAACCGTTCAAGGGATGTTAATCAAACGTAATTTAAACATAGTTTCACTTTTCCATTTTAATATGCAAACGTCATTTGCGTATTAATTTATTCACTTCACATTTAGTATCATAAAAGAAAAGGCAAAAAGAAAGGAGAAAGCGATAGTGTTTGGATCAATTCCTCTCAAGAAACACCTTGCAAATTTGTTGGGCAAGATTCCGACATCACGAATTTTGAGTTTTATGGCTATAATGTCGGTTCTAGGAGAAGCAGAAACTTGGGTCAAGTACTGCGATTTTTCAAGAGTCTCTGACGGAACTGTATGTGTATTTTGATCCATTTTTTAGTTTCGGTTCAAAAGCCGCTAATTTCGAACAATTAGCGGTCAAAAGTGTCGAGCTCGCGGGTTGCAACTCGAACCACAACCAGCCTACTTTGGAGCCTAATTAGTGGATTTAGTTCATTAATGCATCTGTCGGTTCTAGGAGAAGCAGAAACTTGGGTCAAGTATTGTGGTTTATTAATGCATCCGTTTATTTTATAGAAAATGAATGATTTGATTATTATATTCTCAAAAATAAACACTTGTTGACTTGAAATAATTAGTTAATGAAAAATATTCATTATTCAATAACAATTTATGTAAATATGGTCATTGACGATAATTTTTTATTCATTCATTTTTGTATGTGATATAAATTATTATTTTTAGAAAAAATTTACAAATCATTTAATTTCCAAGAAATAAATGTAGGATTCATTGGTGGTGCCGGAGATGCTACGCGATGAAATTATGTGCCATCGGGATGGCTGAAGTCTAGGTAAGTAGTGTTCTGCCTCTGCTAGGAATTTCTACAATAGCATATTTACAGCCAATAGCAAACTTTTTTGCATCGACATTGGATAAGACGGAGATGCTTTTCAATGACCGATGAGTTAATAAATCCAGATTTAGTTGTTGCATTGGTTTATCCTGTCATTCGATCTTATTTTGAGGAACGGTTTTTCCCAATTGTGCTGTGATGCCACCATTTCTCCTTTGGAACTTGTCTTCAAACTTGATTTTGTCAATCGATTAGATTGAGTATATCAATATTATTTATGGAAGTAAAATCCAAATCAAATCACTTGTCAATCTCAATTTCATTCTAGGTTTGTCTTCTTTCTGAGCTTGCACTAAATTTTGGATTAGCCAATTTCTGAATTTCATTAGGATGGGAAATTAGTCTCTCGTTGTATTTAAAGTAAATTCTGAGTGTGTAGGTCTGCACAGATAGGTCCAAAATAGGGCAAACAAATGCTTAAGGTCTTTTGAGTTGAATTCCGAAAGAAGTGTACCTGTTCTAAGATAATCACTAGCACTAGAAAGTTTTGTCAGCTTCAATATATAACTGGAGTTTTTTCGGACATCCTAACTCTCAACTCACTCTTAAACTTTTATCATACTTCTTTGCAGAGCGTGATTGTATAAACTCACACTTAAAACAAAACATCTCCACCCTAACCCCTCTAAGAAGTTAGAGATTCAAACTCTCAATCTCACCCTTTCTATGTAAGATGGGTGGCTCGTCTTTTATGTTTATTTAAATAGAAGACTTGTTAATCTTATTTATAGTAGGTGTATTAAACATTCGGATACATATTCACTAGTTTCCTATTAATTTATTTTTGTTGAGATTAGCAATTATCTTGGAGATCTTGGACAAATATCCTATTTGGTGGTATATTCAAATTTAGCTACGTATGTAAATAATATACATTTGGGTATATGGCAAAAAATAATAATGTGTTCACAAGGCATTTAGTTATCTTCCGATTCTAACGTATGCTTTCTTGAATTATTTTCTCTATTTGAAGAGGCGTGAAATAGTCATAAAATAAAAAATTACACATTATTTGGAAATGTCTTATAGAAGAAAATATTTTGTGACAATCATTAAAATAAGTGATATCTTATCTACTGAATTGTGATTGTTGCTAAGTCAAGTATTAATGTCTAAGTATATTGCAAGCAGAAGGTCGTTTCCATGGAACTTTTATATAGTTGTTAAACCAAAAAAGTAAAGTCTAGTCAAAAGATTAAAGACTAAACTCAAAGAATTAGTTGTGATTAGCTATGAAATCTCGGTAATTCCAATGTGAAAAATGGATAGGAAAGACTAATCTCAAAGGATTCAAGAAATAAAATGTGTTTTCAGAACAATCTATAAATCATCAAAGGGTAGAAAAAAAAGGTTTTGATTTTGCACTGAAATCAAAACGATCATTTAGTTTTCCTTAACACGATGTAGAATAAATATGAAATTAATAAAAAAATCGAAAATACAAAATAAATTTGGCCGAAGTCATAACTAGAAGTGATAAATAGGCAAAAACAGGCCCCAAGCTGGATTATTCTAAGTAAAATGTTATTAACCACGTCAACAAGCAGTAGCTACCAATTCATGATAGGTTAAAAGTTCCTCGTTTGTTTAATCGAAACTTACGAATCACTCTAATAGAAGTGTACTAACCAGGCTAATGCCTCCGGTCAACAACTGATACACAGTTTCAATTTATTTTTCTGACTCAAGTACAACATGTATGTCCGACAAAGAAAAAAAGTACATCATATATGGAACTAATTCCCTTACCATCTCCAGATGATAAGCTTAACTTATTCATCTTAATCAAGTGACAGTAGGTTAACCCAAGGACCCAATTCACCTGAGAGTGCTAGTTCATGATCAGTTTGGTAATGCATTGAGCTTCGGAAGTTTGTACCGGATCCGCTATGCCGAGATGCCCCATGAGAAGCCAAACATGGCTTAGAAGCTCTCCGCCTCTGCTCAGGCTCTCGGAATGCTCGCAGCCTTTGCTTTGGCAGGCCGCGTATATCAGAAACTTCGCCCAGACCTTGCTGATCAAGTCCCATTTACTGCTGAAGTTATCGTTCTCGATGTCATTCAACTGGGACGCGAGACGGCACGCGTCAAACAGCACCGACCTGCTTTTGCCACCGCGTATTTTCGTGGCAGGCAGCTGAGTTCCCACTTGGAGCAGAAGATGGCAGACTTCGCACAGATCGCGCGACTCTGCTGACTTGTGCACCTTTTTGCAGCTATGATTACTGGTGTGGGCATGTTTCTCTCTCTTGAATAATTTCTGCGCCCACTTCATGATGCTTGTTTGCTTCTTCGACGACACCGCTAGCTTGTCCTCGAAGAACTTCTGAGCATCGACCGAAGTATCTTCATATCTGAGCACCCCTATCCCTGTTGGCAACGTGGAAGGATAGAGTACTAAAAGATAGAGCATGTACCGAGAGACCAACTTACTCATCTTGAAGCTTGTGACGTCTTCCGGCCTTTGGCCCTGCCTCTTGACGAGGTCCTTGTGGTGGCAGAGCTCAGTAGCGATGTGCCAGATGAGGATGCTCTGGTCGAAATCTATGTCTCCCACACTCCAGTTCATGTCATTTTGATTAGACCTCTTCAGAAGTTCGTGAGCCTCCTGCTTAAGACTCGTCAACCCGCCCTTCAATCTGTTCTTCTGTGCCAGATCTTTGACCGTATCCCTCATGTGACGGAAGATCCAATCTTTGATGTTGATCTTGAACTCTTTGTAATCGATGCAGAAGTTCTTCTCTAACTTCTCGTCTAACTTGGCGAGCCCTGGATACTTGCTTAAGATCCTGTTTCTTTTCCTGATAGATAATCCCAAGAGGCTGAACTGGGCCACCGAACTCGACCATCTTTGCTTTGGGCAGATATGGAGAAAAGCCACGGCAGATGAAATTGCGGATCTCTGGGGTCTTTGAAGCCGCCAGTGGTCAACCCAATCGGATGATATTGCTAGAAGAACCGAGTAAATCTCTAAAAGTATAGCCGCGCTTATCAGCAAGAAGGTGATACAGACGTCAACTTTAGGGTAATCCTTCCTATCTTGTAAGAAGAAGAATACCAGCACGGCACCAGGCACCGAGAGATTAATGACGCAACGAATGATGCCCCAAGCACAGTTCAGCAACAGTGCTTTGGTGTAGAGCAGATCGTACATGAACCCGAGCTCGATCTCCACGATCCCAAAAGCCATCTCCGAGGTCATGGCAGTGTCCATGAACATGCGCTTACTGGCCTCCAAGTCGCCAGAATTGAGAATAAGGCCCACAAAGAGAAGCTTGAAGATGTTGAACAACTCATAGGCTTTTGCCAGAGTCATGGCTTTCTCCTCGTCGACGGCTTGACCTCTGTTCGCTGAAAGGTCCTCTGGAGCCGGAACCTCCACGACCTCGTCAATGCTGACTCGGTAACCCTCCTCTTTCTTCAGAGTGTACTGCTCCATTATCCTGGGGTATATGGGACCAAAATCGGGAAGCGAAAGCATCGAATCTCGAAGTCGACCTTCGCTTGCCAAGTACAAACACAACGTCCTCTCCGCATATTTGATAAACCCCATAAGGATCACCCCAGCCGCTAATATCGACAGTGTAGACCCCGACAAGGCCATGAAGTAGATGTAACAAGCTAGTCCTACCTGGACGCAAAGCCGCGCCAACTGCCTCAACCATAGCTCATTGTCCTCCAGGGCATAGGCGGTGATTGCGTCGGGCCCGCCCAAGTGGAGGAGAAGAAACGGTGCCCAGAAAGCAGTGATCTGGCTCCTCGGATCGATCGTCCCCTGCACTTCCTTGATGTTGGCCAGGCGGTTTGAGATGACGCCGAGGGTAAGGGTCGCGATGGAGTCGGCCGATAGGTATGTTGTCCAGAGGACGACGCGGATCCAGTATCTGTAAATGGATTTCCTCTTGAAGCCCTGAGTCGCAAGGGTCAATTGGAGGAACAAGCTGAGGAGGACAAGAATCCGCAGCTCCCACTCCTTCCACAGTTCTCGAAAGTTTGCGGAGAACAGTGACAACCGCATGGTTGAACTCGATGTCAGTACCGAAAGGCGCAACGATCGGGCACCGTCTCAAAGAGCAATCAAACTTATGATTATGAAAGGAGAGAGGAGAAAGCGAGGCAAAACAGCATTAGCCTTTTGAATTTACCTCTGCAACATCCTCAGAATGGCCTCCATTTATAACCAATAGCTTGATATAGGAATCAAATACAGAAGCACCTCTATACCCTGCATAAATATTACAGGACCGGAAAAGCAATATGCTTTTCGAAACACCCACGACACAATACTCATGACATCAGTTTTAGATACATAATTGTCAAGTAATTCTCTGCATTTGCCTGCGGGAAGTAAAGCGACGAAATCAGGTTCCGACATTCGTGCTAGGATGAGCATTATGTCCTTTGAGAAGATCCGCATATAGGCCTAGAGCCTTAAGTTTGGTTTCTCAATCACTTCTCAAGATTTCAAATCACTTTAACCACTGTAATTTCAACATTTTGTCTAGCATGCCCCCACCAGCCCAACGTGATTGGTGTGGAATATTGAAATCACCCATTTGGGTTGCTATAACAACAAGTAAAGGCACACAAAAAGGCCAAAAAGATGGTGATAAATGCTCACTCCAAGTTGAAGAGATTCCAATGCATTGAGGTGATTGCTTCAATCCCTAGACAGCATATTATTGTCATTGGATTCTAATCTCTTTAGTAAATTTTTGAATGAAGTCGTCACTACAATAAAACATTGCACGAGAGCACACGTCTCGCACCACATCGTCATAAGTCGAATGTGCTATATGATCACCGTGATCATGACTTGTTATCCATGTCTGACCTACTGGCACATGGTGTGCGACACTCACCGACTATTTTCTCCAAGGCATGTGGTGTATGATGGTTGCTGAACATTTTCATCCTCCACATACCGTGCTGTGATCGGCACATAGCTGATGCACTTCTAGATTAACTTAATTAAATCGCCTAAGAACCTATGAAAACCTCAAAGCCAAAAAATTCATAACCTCAAAATGTTTTTCCCTAAAAAAAAAAAAAGGGCATCAGTGCCATAATTTTCAAAAAACACACATTTTGATATTAAAACTTTTCAAACGATGAATTTAAGTGCCATAACTTTTTTTTTAAATCACCTTAGTGAATATGGTGACTTAGTTTGCCAAAAATCTAGCATGGCTCCCTAAAGTACTTATATGGTTGCTTTAAGAAGTTTTAACAATAAAGTGATCATGCAAAAAGTTTTGACATTAAATTGATCATTCTTAAAATTGTTGCTCTAAAGTTCTAAAAATTAGAAATATAAAACGACATAGCGAGCCGAGAGAAAAAAATTATAAAGCAAATATTCTGACTTTGACACTTTTTTCTTTGTTTTGTTAGACTCAACAGTAAAATCATCAGGCAAACATTCTTTTAAAATAGTTTCATCTTAATCACATAGATCTCTTTGTTTTCCTAACAAAAAGGAACGTCAGTAAATTTTCTTCACCTCTAGTAAGTTTGTATTTATTTCTTGTCTTACCTTGCTCTATTCTTAGATTGAACCACAAAGCTTGAAGCATTTTGGAGATGGATTATAGAACCTTTTCTTCGCTTATGCGAGGTACCTTTGCATCTACCTTTGCATAGATGCAAAGATCTTAGGTTGAAGGGGTTTTACAAAATGCAAAACACTATTTGCCACAAACTTATAAATTAAAATAAATAAATAAATGAAAGTGTAAGCACAAATAGATAAAGATCAGGCGAAGCTTAAAAGGGAGACGACAACCCGTCACTGAGGTCGTGCCACCGCAGGTGACCATTATTGAGGTCGCACAATCCTAGGCGAGCCTCAACCTCTACAAACATCGAAACTAGCAAGCACGATGAGAGTGCATGTGAAAGACAATGAAAAGTGTTTTTAGAGGCGAAAGTGGTGTACAAAATTATAAGTGAGGGCAAGGTTGGAAGGAAATAACTTATTAAACCCCACAATAACATTCTGAAAATGCTAAAAGCGATCCTCACCTGCCTTAAACTTTCAATTTTGCCATTGCTAAGTCTCATACAATGCTTTCCGTGAAAATTTACCAAACACACTTCTTTTTGGTCAACTGTGAGGATCAATACTAAACAATGTTAACTTTTCAGCCATTCCCGAGTTACTGTTCACTTTCTCTCCAAAGTGCAGCTGCGATTTCTACAGTGCATCGTCTGGTTCAGCAGCTGGTCGGGGAGTTCTGGGCATCGATCCAAGCTGCTTTTCGGAGGGATTCTTCATCTCCACCTGGGCTTTCATCTCACCGTACCACTTCTCCTAGGTATGGCTAAATCTCCCCGATTATTAGATCTGGCTTAGGGTTGAGTTGCTGCAATTTTCTGATGGATTCGGAGTCCCGACCACTTCGGTCTGTTTCGCTGGAGGAGAAACGCTCCATGGGTCCTAATAATCCTTCGAATAAGGGGAGCGGTAGACGTAGAAGTTTGAGTAGGCCCCCTAACCCGCGATTCCCCACTCGAGGGAGCGTGGAGTCGATGATGCAGAGCAATCTGTCTGGTCCTGCTGTCAAAGACTCTCGCACTAGTCACTCACAAAATGAAGGTACTAGTTATGGTGTTGGTTCTCAGCAAGTGAGGGGGGAAGGCTTGGTGGGGAATGGCATACTTGCTAGTGCTCCATCGTCTGCTCCTAAAGGCAAGCAAGTTGTGCGCTCCTCCCCTGACCAGGTCAGAGATGATACTGCCGCTCCTCCAGCCCGTTCCTGGGTTAATGTAGCAAAAACTGCTGTCAAAGGATATGATCTGCCATTCATTCAACCTTCTTCAGTGGATGGTAGAAAGGTAGTTAAAATTTCAGAGGATACCTTGGATGCCACCGACCCGAAATGGTTTGACTGCCTTGTTGGGTATTTAGTGGGGAAGAAACTCCCTTTTAAACTTGTAGAGACGGCCCTTAAGCATGCTTGGGGTCCCAAACTTGTGGAGGTCAAGGCTAACGACCAGGGCTTCTTCTTTTTTTGTATTCCGGACGCTGAATTTCGGCGCAAAATTCTGGATGGTGGCCCTCTCACGGTCACCCGAGTGCCGCTCATACTTCAGCAATGGAGGCCCCTTCTTGATCTTAAGAAAGACAACCATGCTACTATCCCGGTGTGGATTCGACTGAGGAACATTCCCTATGCTCTATGGTCAGCCCCGGGGATAGGTGCAATAGCTAGTGCTGTTGGGAGACCATTATATGTCGATCAACGAACTGAACGGATGGATATGATATCCTATGCACGAGTCTGTGTAGAAATTTCTGCAAGGGATGCTAGGCAGGATAGTGTTGAGATTCTCCTCAGTGATGAGACCAGAATTGTATCGGTGGAATATGAATGGAGGCCATTGTCTTGTCAAAGTTGCGGTGTATTTGGCCATAGATGCAAGGACACGGTTACTCGTGCTGACACTGCTGTTGCCAAATCTGTGGCCACGCCTGTGGTAGGTCAGCAAGTCAGGGGAGTTGCTGCCCCGATATCCCCAGCTGGGAATGAACTATCCTCACCTGTTGAAGACCAGCAAGCCCGGGTTGATTCTCGCACCGGCACCCTTGTTGGGAACGATTCCTTGAACAAGCAACCTGTAATGGAGCCCCCGGAGGCTCCTGTTTCTTATGAATCTCCTTCAGAACCTTGGCAGACCCAAAGAAGAGCCTCTCGCAGAAAGGCAAGAGACCCCAAGGTGTTGATTCAACCGGCAGAGCAAGGCCTTCCAACACACGACCGGCAGAAACAGAGAAGCACACCGTCTAATGATACCTCTCAGCAGCAGCAGCTTGTGGCGAAGTGGCCGGTTGACACGGTTGTCTCCTCTGACCCATTCCCCTCAGCTGATGACCTGGACGATGAGAATGATATGGGCAGCACTTCGGAGGATGATCCACCTTCGAAAGGACCCAAACAAGTGCCGGTTGAGGCCAGCAGCTCGGTACATGCCCAGCGTGAAGTCTCCCCCCCTGCAGACCCTAAGCAAGGGAGCCCTCAAGCTGCTGCACCGATCAATTCTTCTCCTGACCGGAAACAACCAGCAACTACCCAGCTTCGACCAAGGAGACGCAGGTAGGCGTTTCTGCCTTCCTCTTAGTGTAAATTCATGAATTTTGGTTTTTGGAATGTCCGGGGTATAGTAGACCCGGTAAGACAATCCGAAGTCAGAAACTTCATTAGGAACAATAACATTTGCTGTATTGGGTTACTGGAAACAAAAACCCCTACCTCTCGGTTTTTGGATATCTCTGTTGGGCTTATGAGGGGATGGAAATGGTTCTCCAATTATGAATTTTCTGATCGTGGTAGGATATGGGTTGGGTGGAACCCAAACCTGGTGGACTTTACCGTCCAATTTATGAATGCTCAGATTATACATGGGTCTCTCAAACACCTAGACTCCGGAAAATTGCTATTCCTGTCGACCATATATGGCTATCACACCTTTGTGGATCGTAGACCTCTTTGGGAAAATCTTATTAGATTGGGTGCCTTACTGTCAGACAGTCCTTGGTTGGTTGCTGGAGATTTCAATGCCATCCGGACCCGTCAGACCGGTTGGGTAGTCCGGACATTTGGCTGCCTTCCTTTGACGAATTCAGAGACTGCCTTGGTCATGCGGAACTGGAGGATCTTAGGTATGTGGGGTTCCGGTACACTTGGTCCGCCTACTCGGGTGTCCAGAGAAAACAGAGAAAAATTGACCGTGCCTTGGTCAACAACAAATGGTGTGAAGAATTCTCTTATTCAGAAGCCTCCTTCCTCGCTCCGGGAATATCAGATCATACTCCAATATTGGTGAAAGTTACTGAGCGGGTACCCCGCAGAAAACCTTTTAAATTCTTCAATTTTTGGATGGTTCACCCTGACTTCCATTTATCGGTTTCTCAAGTATGGGAGACCCAGATATTGGGTACACCGATGTTTCGGCTTTGTTCTAAACTCAAACTTTTAAAGGGCCGATTGAAGATTCTCAACAAAGATAAATTTTCAGACATCTCCAGGAGAGCAGCGGACGCCAAATATGCTCTCCTCTCCATCCAGGATGAGTTGTATAGTGACCCTTGGAATCATGCGTTGGCGTGCGAACATACCCAAGGCCGGTCATATTACGAGCTCCGATCTATGGAAGAATCTTTCCTTAGACAGAAGTCGAGGATTCGATGGCTCAAAGAGGGGGACCAGAATTCAAAGTTTTTTCATCACTCAGTTAATTACCGGCATCAACGTAATCGGATCATCTCAGTTAAAGATAGTTCGGGTGAGCTGGTCTCAGACCCGACTGATGTGCAACAAGTCTTCGTCTCGTACTTCCAAGATTTGTTAGCCTCGAAGGCTTCCTCGATGGTGCCTTCTGTCCAGATGATTAAGGATGTCCTCCATTCCACGCTTAATGAGGAACAGGTTAGTTCTCTCTCCAAACCTGTTATTCCTCAGGAGATTAGGGATACCATGTTTTCTCTTGCGGGGGATAAAGCCCCGGGCCCAGATGGATTCAATGCGGACTTCTTTAAAAAGAATTGGGAGCTGGTTGGCCCCTCGGTGATTGAGGCAATATTGGATTTCTTTCGGTCAGGCCGTATGCTCAAGGAGATTAATTGCACCATATTGGCGCTTGTCCCAAAAATTCCGAATGCCACTTCAGTTTCAGATTTTCGGCCCATTGCATGCTGCAATACAATTTATAAATGCATCACCAAGATTATTTCTAATAGAATTGCAGGTGTTCTCCCGAATATTATCAGTCCAGTTCAAACAGCATTCGTAAGGGGCAGGCGGATTAGTGATAATATCCTCTTGGCCCAGGAACTCTTCAGTGGTTTTCATACTAACCCATATTCCCCGAAATGTGCTATCAAGGTGGACTTCAGGAAAGCCTATGATACCCTGAATTGGGACTTCTTGGAAGCTACCCTCTGTGCCTTTGGCTTCCCGACTCATTTGATTGATTTGATCATGGTTTGTGTTCGTTCCCCAAAATTTTCTATAGCTATTAATGGGAACCTTCATGGCTTCTTCTCTAGTGGCCGAGGGTGAGACAAGGCGACCCTATTTCGCCCTATCTATTTACTTTGGCTATGGAAGTCTTCACCGGTATCTTAGAGGCCCAAACTAGATGCCCTCGGTTTTTTTTTTTGGAGATGCAAACCTACGCGTCTTTCGCACCTCTTCTTTGCGGATGATGTTTTTATCTTCGTGAAGCAAATGTGGTTTCGTGTCTTATATGAAGGAAGGCCTTGATAGGTTCTCTAGTTGGAGTGGACTTGTCCCCAATGCTAATAAGAGCGAAGTCTTTATCTCAGGTGGCACTTCGGCACTTAAAGACCAACTTCTTCAACTTCTGGGATTCAGATTGGGCTCCTTACCAGTTCGTTACCTTGGGGTTCCTATCATCACTTCCAGGTTGAGCAAAGCTGATTGTAATGCCCTGGTATGTCTCCTCACTAATAGAGTTCAATCTTGGACGCATCGATTCTTATCATTTGCGGGCAGGCTCCAACTTATTAAATCTGTCCTTCATGCTATCCAAACTTATTGGGCTGCCATTTTTTCGGCTTCCGTCCGCATTTGTAGTGGATAAGATTGAACTTATTTGTCGCCAATTTCTTTGGAAAGGACCCAACCTAGGCTCGGGGAGGGGCTAAGGTTGCATGGGATGATGTCTGTTTTCCCAAACAGGAAGGAGGACTAGGAATTAGGAAAGTTCGTGATAGTAATATTGCTGCCATGCTTAAGCACATATGGATCCTATTCACGGATAAGGAATCTTTATGGTGTAAATGGATTCATGCCTGTCCATCTCAAGAACGACAATTTCTAGATTACCTCCCCCGAGATTTTGCTCATGGGCCCGGGAGGAGACTTCTAGCCCTCGGGGGAATTATCAAAAGTCTTGTCAAATGGAAGATTGGCGATGGGCGGTCAACATCACTCGGTTCGATCCATGGCTCGACATTGGTCCTTTGAATCTTATCTTCTCGGATGCGACATTTACCGTATGGGTATCCCGAGGAATGCGTTGTTGCGGACACTCTATGCACCTTTCTTGGTCAATTTCTCTTAGATGATCTCCGGTCGTGGCAACTACCCATTCCCCCGTTGTCTCTTGCTCATGACTCCTTTTATTGGCTGGCACATCCAACTGGGAATTTTTCTATTGCCTCGGCTTGGTCAGCCATTAGACGGAAAGCAGGCCCGGCTCTTTGGTCAGACTTTGTATGGGACAAAGCCATAGCCCCTAGACATCAATTTCTATTGTGGCTTATTCAGCGCAATCGACTCCTACACAGGTGCTCCTCTTGTCTTATGGCAGAATTTCCTCTCCCCTTTGTGTATTTTGTAGAACCAGACCTGATTCTATAGACCACCTATTTTTTGAGTGCCCTTCTTCCAATGCCTTGGCATCTTTTTGGGCGGCTAAGTGCAACATCTCTTGGAGGAATAGCACTTGGTTGGACAACCGTCGATGGGCCATCAACACGTTCTCGGGGTTGGTTTCTTTCGGGATATCTTGAAATTTTCTTTTGGGACCCTTTGTTATGTTATTTGGAAGACAAGAAATGACTGTCTCTTCGGGGGTAAAAAGTTCTTCATCTCGGCAATGAAGCAACACTTAGCTAAGGCAATCAAAGACAAAGCTCTATCCTTCAAGTCCGTCAAAGACTCCCAAGAAACGAAGGTTGCGGCGATGTTGGGGGATCCACCCTCGAATTTTTGAGAGATCCCTCGTGTAGGCCCACCATATGCTTCGGAAGTGGCCACCTAGCTTCTTTATAGCTTCTTATTTGTATTTCCCGCTTTGTTGGAATTGGTACCCCCTCACTCAGGTGACATGTCGTCCCGTTGAGTGAAGTCTCGGTACCGATCTCCATTTCTTTTGTACGGTTGCTTGTTTGAAAAGTCAATATAACTTACCATTACCAAAAAAAAAAAAAAAAATACTAAACAATGTTACCACGGGTGTGGTGGCTCCCGGATAGGGCCTTGATGATCCTTTGCGATGAGGTGAGGGGTTCAAATCTCGGGGAGGCGCTAGGTGTCTTAAGTGTGCCGGGGTGGTGGGTCCTCCCGCTTACGTAGCGCCTGGGGGTTTACGCTTCGGCTACCGGCTGAGGTGGTTCCTCCAGCACCCAAAAAAAAAAAAAAATACTAAACAATGTTTGGAAACCAATCTAACCCAAATTTCTTGATTTGTGAAAAATCAATGCATTTAGCAATGTTGTTTGGTTTATAGATTACGCATCACACAATTTTAAAATTTCTTGTGCCAAAAGTTTAAGAAAGATTACTTTAGTGCGAAATTTTAGGAATGATCTTTTCAGTGTCAAATCTTTTTATAATTGTCCATTTAACCTCAACAAGCCACATCAGTTTTTTCATCACCAAATTCACTTAAATATTGCTCTTTAAAAACTATGGCACTTTTATGATCATATAAATTGACACCAAAATAAGCGCCTTACAATAATTATGACATTGATGTCATCATTATCCTTATATGTCAAACCTTCGAAATTTAGGTCAACTTCATTTAGAAAATACCAAGTGCATACTTGAACCATCCCTTTATTTTTCCGTTATTCGAGTGAAAATTCCTATCAAATGCATAATTTGATTTCCAAAATGTTATAAAAAAAAAAAATTGGCATGATTGCAATTGCAGATGATCTTAATGTCCCTATATATCGGTTTCTAGATCTGCAAATTTCAAATGTCAAAAAATAAAAAGTCAGAAAAGTGATGGTTGCTTTCTCCATATATGCTAAAAGATGGATTAAATATTTGAAGTCGCTTCATAAATTGATCCATTTCTGGGTGTGATGCTGATAAAAAGTTACTTACGAATGACATTTTTCTGTACATAATGAGAGCCGAGTATCGCCTCGCTTTTACTAAACTCCATTCCAAACTTATCCTTGAGTTAAAGAAGGATCTAAAGCGAAAGAAAAGAATATTTAAATAGATGTTCAATTTCATTTCCATTTCCATTTCTCAACTAATTTCCACTGCACACACCAACTCATGAAAATCAAAGTTCCGTAACGGTTGGATTATGCCTGATTCCGCAGAATGTGAGGCCATCTAGGCCTCCTCTTTTAGCCTGCCTTCGGTTTCTACATGCATTATACCTTTACCCTTAAACCTCGGAGGCGGCCTCACCAATTCTTTAGAATTTATTTCTAGTTTATTCTTTAAAAAAAAGAAAAAAAGAACAAGGCCCCTGCACAGGGCCTAAATCCCACACCATTTGATGTCCTGAGTTTCTATATGCACTTTAGTTAATGCACATTACCTAAGTTTTTCACCTATAAAAAACATCATCCAAAATCGAAAATTGTAATTAGCCACCTTCTGCCACTCCACTGCTCTTCTTCCATCATCTGCACGTTCATCCCTTTGCATTGTCTTTCATAAGTTGCTGCAAACATCAATCTTTCACATTGCAAAATATCCACTTATTTAATTGTTTCTTTCGTTTATTGCAAGAGTCTAGTTAAATGAAATCAAGCAAGGCAAAAGGTTGGGAGGCAACGGTTGGTCCCAAATCCCAACCTTTTGCCATTTACCTAATGGACTGTTCATATTCATTTCTCTCTCTCTCTGTGTCGGTTATAGGTGTGAGGCAAAAAAAAAATCCTTTTATAAGTTATAACACAAGCAATCGGTTATAGGTGTGAGACAAAAAAAAAAAATTCTTTTATAAGTTATAACACAAGAAAACTAATCAAAACCTAGATGAATTCACTTTGGTAATTTTATAGATATTTAACTTATATAGATAAGTGTATCATAAATCACAAATCTTGTCCAAAAGTGCGATTGAGACCTAAAACTTCCAAAAGTACAGTAAGTAAAGTCCTAAAATTTGTTAAATTCATACAATCAAAACCTTCCACAGACTCTGTTAGTTTGGCTAACAAAAAATGTTGATGTATAATTATTTTTTTATGTTTTCTCCCTCCCATGTTATGTCAATAAGTGAACTGTTATTTTTTTTGACCTTGCAGCTAAGAACGTCCACATGCAGGTACACGTTACCTCTTTACGTGCAAAATCGAGATAATCGTATCGGTCTTATGAATGAAGTCGCCAGAGATCACATGTATCATGAGGCGTTTTCAAAGATTGAGCAGTAAGTTGATTGACGGTATTCAATTTCATTGCATTCAACTTTTATTAATTGCAACCACTAATCACTCGGTGTGGCAAACGAGACCCACTAATCACTTGGACCTTAAACCAATTTGCAAATTTTGGAACTCAGAGGAGTTAGGTATATGATGCATTGCCCTATACAAGGGAAAAGTACCAAAAAATTCCTAAACATATTGCATTTATGCCAATTTAATTTTAAGCTTTTCAATTATATTAATTTAGTCATAAATCTTTTAATGATATGTCAGTGTAGTCCATCTGATCAATTTTGGCTGAAAATTAATAACATGAATGTTGACTGTCTTACATGACACGATATACACTAATGTGGACAATTTTTATAATTTTTAATATTTTGCTAAATTTTGTAATCTTTTCTTTTCTTTTCTTTACTCTTTTCTCTTTTCTTTTCTTTTCTTTTTTTTTTTTTTTTTTTTTTTACAACTCCTCACCAGACATGGGTGAGGGCGTTCGTGCCCACGATGCCCTCACCTGCCACATGCGATAGCCACGAGGCCCTTGCTGGCCCACAAAGCCACAATTTTATATTTTGTGTGTGAAAGTTTCACCTTAAAAAAATAAATAAGTAGGAAGAATATATCGAAAGAAATATATAGGCCTTTTATATTATTTCATTTTACTACTTTACCTATAAGTCTTATGATATCCAGTATTAGAAATTCGGACTAATTTTATTCTATCGGAGTTTATAAATTTTAGCTGTCAAGGTTTTTTTTTTTTTTTTTTTTTTTTTTTTTGGTCGAAATATAGATGTAGCATTAATAATCCGTAAACGAGGGATTACAAGAGAGATTAAGTTCGGAACATAAAATCGAAAGTGTGATTGCGGTGGTAGTGTAATCCACGATTTGACGAGAGAGTGTTTGATTGCGGGAGAACCCTGCTGGCCCATCGGCGGCATGGTTTTGGCCCCGAGGAGAGTAGTTCAGCCTGCTGGTTTCATTTCACTCAGAAGCCCACGGCAGTCTTCTACAAGCTGGTGCGCGGCCCATGGAGGTTCAGCCCGGCCCAGGATGAACTGAACTGCTGTTTGGCAATCAGAGTTTAGTTCAGTTCGTAAGCTATCTCCCTGGTTTCTGCAGCTTGTACTTGTCGCCTTGTTCTTCAGAAAGAGGAGTCCTTCACGGATGGCTAGGGTTTCACCAATTAATTTTAGCTGTCAAGGTTGAATTACTAATAAAACCTACATTACAGTCTTTGAAGAAACACATAAGCAGGCCAGCCCCTGGCGGAGCCTCAAAGCCCTTTCCCGGCCCTAGCCCACCACTAACTGGGCCTGCAAATTTTGCCCAGGCCAGCCCAGTGGCCCAAAATATTCCAGCCAAGTCCGCCCATTTGAGCAGGCTCACAAGACACCCGTCAACGGATCGGGTCCATCGGACGATGACCCGCAAGGACTTGATAGGACAAGGAGCAAAAGGAAGGACTTAGTTGAACCAACTCAAACTCCAAGGATCCAATTGAAACTAGGGCTCCGTTTATTTAATGAAAAATAAATAATTTAAAAAATATTTTCATAAAAATGATCATTTGTATCGATTAAAATAATTAATCAATAAAAAATATTTGCATTATTAACAGCAAATTACGTTTTAATATTTTCATAGACAATGAAAATATATTTTCTGTTGTTTACCTTTACATGCAGTACAAGAGATCATTTTCAAGAAAATATTTTTCAAATTATTCCTTTCCTCGAGAGGCTCGATTTGTTTCATAGAAAATAATAATATAAGCGTGCAACCTAACCAATTTATCCAGGAGCCGAATTGAACTACCCGAAAAAAGGTTCGAGAAGGGAATCGGTTCAAGAACATATTCCAAATTTTTGAAACCAATTGTAATTAGTATGAGAGCAAATTCCAAGTGAATACCCAACTAAGAACTGAATTGGACTACCTTGTTTTGGAACCAATTTCAAGACTGATTTTCTAAGCTAAAAAGCCAAAATCCTAATTTCTTTTTCTCTTAAATTATAACCTCAGCACACCTTCATACTTTGTCGATCTTTCCTCTTCTCCTAAAATTTTATGGATGAATAGGAAATGGAGCTTTATAATTTATGTTTTATATAATTGTACGTGACTACAAATTCATTTTATGGATTTTTTTTTGTAGATTAAGATTTCTATTATTCATCTTTTATTTTGAATCGTTTCATTACTTATAGCTTCATATGATTTCACTATAAAAAATGAACAAAGAAAATAAACAAAAAATTAAATAGGTTTTGAGGTAGACTTTGAAACCAGAACAAAAAAAAAATGGAGTATGTTCCAAAACCAGTTCCAGGTAAACAAGGTTGGTTCTAGGGTTTAAAAATTGGAACGCGATTATAACGGAATAGGTTATAGGTTCCAAAATGGAACCTACCCATTTTGAAAAGTTCGATCACTTCTACAAAATAGATAATTCAAAAATATTTTCCTAAAATGATCACTTGTATATGCTAGAATAATGAGTCAACAAGACATGTTTTCATTGTTAACAACAATTAATATCATAATATTTTTGTGGATGATAAAAATGTTTTTCATCTATTTATTTTTATATGTGATGCAAATGGTCATTTTATAAAAAAAAGTGTTCTCCAAATTATTATTTTTTGGGTAACAAAAAAATTCTTAAGTGCTTGAACTCATCACAAGAAGAAAAACAGGTGACAATATACCATTAAAAAAGAGAGTCATTTTCCGTTCCCTTGGTGATTTCATTTCTCTTAATTGGGGTTCGATTTAAGGATAATGATACACATGATTTCTAAACTTTGGCCTAATTTGTAATGTTGTTATTGAATTTTCAAATCGTTGAATGCTGTCCCTATTCAACGTAATCCATAAACTTTTAATTTATTCAAAGTAGTCATCGACTTTTGATACTTATTCAATATAATTTCAACTATATGATAATGTCTAATGTGGTCTTTCTATCAATTCAAGATCAGTGACAATATTAGGACTAAATTGAACATGTACTAAAAGTTCAGTGAGCACAATACACATTGGATCGAAGTTCAAGAATCACATTGAACAAATTAAAAGTTTTAAGATCATATAGTTCATGGACTATTTGTGTCATTTTTCATACGATTTACTTCGTCCGGATCGGTCCAACCGGTCGATTCCGATTCCCCGGTCCGATCGCTTTTCCTTTTCGTTTTCTCTCGCGCTCCCATGCGAGAAAGTCCTCGCTCTCAAAGAGCTCCTTCCTCTGCGGAATTTTCCCGGAAAACCACTTTCTTTCCCCTCTACTTTCTCATGATCCAAACGCCGGAGAAAAACCCCCCGAATCCGCCTCGAAAGCCCTAGCCGATGGGTGTCTCGTTCAAGCTCTCGAAGACTGGCCGGAGGTTCTCCCCGAAACCTCCGCCGATCCAGCCGGAGGCTCGCGACGACGACGTGCCCCAGAATCTGAAGGGGACCTCTCGCCTCGGGTCCAAAGAAGGCTCGAGCGCTCGAAAGCCCGAGGTAACGCTTGTCGTGTGGTCGTGGTTTGCTTAGCTTGGTTGCTTGCGATTTTTCTCCGGGTCGCCTTTTCTTCCTTCGTACTTGGGCCATGATGCAATCGTAAATGGCGGTGCTGAGGTGAGTTGTAAAGAGAATTTGCTTTTAGACGTGGGGGGACTTGTCGATGGCTTGATCGACTTCGTCTGGGTGCTGTGTTTTGGTTCTCTTGGGGATGAGTTTATTCGTCTTCGATGCTTTACCTGGCTGACCGCGTTCGATGGACTATGTCGAGTTGATTTGTTGTGTCGCTTACCCGAAATTTGGAAACTTGACTAGAACATTGGATCTGGGACTGAGAATTTCTGCTGCCCTTGCCTTTGCCTTCTCCTAGGATAGGCAGGGCCTGGCAATTGGTAGGTGTTATTAGCAGCCGCAGTCATGCTGCTCGTTATGCTTGGCACTATACCTCATTTAGAATATATCGGCTATGAAGGAGAATGAAACTAACGGGAAACGGTGGGATGTTTGTCTTAGAATATAACTATGCGGATATTTCGGTGAGTGAGATTAAGCTAGTGGATTACTGGCTTCTAAAGGATGGGAAGCATTGGTGTGTGGTTTCTTTTGCTTTTCTGGGCATTTCACCTGTGCACTGTCGGGAAGATTCTATGTTGATGGGAGCTATCTTTTGACTCAGGATAATAAATCTCAGGTGGGTAGAGAGGCTTCCAGGGTATCAGCATCATTCTTCTCTACCGATGAAAACCCTATTTCTGCAGGTATTTATTGGCTCCACGTCTATTGCATGTTAAACTTGTTGGCTTTCCTATAAATAATATCTATATCTATGCTGGTTGAAATGCCAGGGGACGAAGTTTCCTTCACATTGAACCTCTTCCCTGATGGATACTCTATAGGAAAACCTCTGGAGGTTTGTTATGAAGAACTATTTCCCTTAGGAAGTTGATAAAAAAAATGTCTCGTTTACTTACATCCCTTTTCTTGTTTCCTAATCTCTCTCTTTATCTTGCCAGAGTGACGCAGTACAGCATGCTTCGAAGTTCTTACGTCCCTATAACAGGACATCTGAAAGTCTCTTCTCGGTGACTATTTGTCCCTATTTTTCTCTTGCTTTTCTACGAGTATCCCTTCTCATTTGATCCATTCCTCATGAGAGGAAAATTATGTATAATGAATCAATTGGAATTGACAATTACATTCTATCTGCTCATTTACCTTGACACTTGTGAAGGTCAATGTACCTGGGTTTGTACTAAATGACATGGTTATAGCTATGGTATCCATACTCCTATTTGTCTCAACAGTGAGCCCCCCAGATCAAGTTTTAGTATCATACCTAGTCATGCTACTAAAAAGGAAAAGTTGAAATTTTGTAGCTAAATAATAAAAATGCTGAAAACCTTACATGTCAACATCCATTGCTAGCACTGTGGAACTTCTTTGATATGTGTGAGAACTTGAGATACTCTTCTTCCTATTTTTCCTGTCTTTACATTAGGAGACATCAAACGATCTAGGACTTTAAGGTGAAACCTTGTTGACACCAGGTTGTGACAAAACCTCATACACTGAATTTTGAGAAGATAATATCTCTTCTTTGTTCTAAAGTTTTTTGTCAAAATCTTGATTCATCTGCTATGTCCTCGCCATTTATCTCAAATCTCTCTTTTACATGTTCAATTCTTAAATTTCTTAAATGTCTTGTTCTTTGAAGGCAATTGAATGTGGTCGGTTGCCTGGAGATCTCCTTGACGATTTACCTTGCAAATACATTGATGGTTCACTTATCTGTGAGGTGAGCATCTGAGAAAATTCTTGATGCGTGTTTGTATTTTATGAAACAGATCTCCAAGAGAGATAGAGTGAATGTCCCATTAATAGGTTTATATGGATGCACGACCTTACCTCATATTTATGTGAAGGAGAAAACTTCACTGCAGTCTTCAGATCCCATTAGTGGTTTGATCTTTTGGCTCAAGTGTCAAATCTTTTTAATATTACGCATTTATGATGAAACAACATCATCCTTCCAATCTTTTGTTCAAGTTATTATCTTGGTTTTGCATTTTGATGACTATCGTAAGAGTTCTATGGCAACTCTTTTCATTCTGGCTTTGCATATTAATGCATGTTGGTGCAACTTGCCTAGCTGATTAGCTCTTCATTTGTGGGTGTGTTCCTAGGATACTGGTGTGGCAGTGGTGGATTTAGTGCTCATTTTAGCTTATACTTTGGATGGAGGGTATTCGGAAATTCCCGGCTTCATGTGCCTTTTCTTATGGCACAGACTTATCATTCAGTCTTAATTATAACTATAGTCACTCTTCCATCCATCTAGTCTGAATTTACCAAGACAAACTCAAACTGCAACATGCACATAGCTATATAAATTTGAGCTTTAATCCAAATTACTTTTTTTCACTTTATTTTACTCTTTATTATTCTATGCCTTAATTATACTTCACAGATAGTATGGGTAACATCGATTCTCTGACTATTCACAAATGATGCAGGTGCGGGATTATCGAAAATATGCATCTAATAGAGGGCCTAATCTTCCAGATGTGGGTGATTCACCTGTTCTTACTAAAGTGCGGCTGAAAATTTCCTTGAGAACATCGTTAAGGATATACCACCAATTTGTAGCTCTTGGATGTACGGTGATCTGATGGTAAGACACTGCTCATGGAGTTTCCTGTCCCTCTTTCTTAAGGGGTTGGAGATTCTCTGCTATTTTTCTTTTTCCATTTCTTCTATTCTTCTTTCTAAAGATTTTTTAAGGGAGTGGGGGCTGGGCTTGCAGAATCTCCATGGATGAACTGTGAACTTCATTTTGTGTTTGAGACATGATCTTAGTGTTTGTGTTTGATTTTTAAAATAGGAAGTGGAATCCAGGATATTGAAGGCATTACAGCCACAACTGTGTTTGGATCCTACTCCCAAGCTGGATAGGCTCTCCAGTAGTCCAGTTCCAGAAAAGGTAGTTATTTCACTGTCATCAGATCTATATCTTGTAGTTCCGGAGCATTAATTTTATTGTTCTGTTGGTTTTTTCAGCTACATGTGACTTTATCTAGTCTACAAAAAAAGAGATTGAGACATGTGCCGGAAATCTCCATGACTTCTAGTAACAAAATCCATGGGAAGAAAGTCTGCATAGACAGAGTTTGGAAAGGGGTGATTTGGGAATTATCCAAGGGAATGCATTGCCCAATGTTCATGAGAGTCTGAGTGCTCAATGTGCTGGAGCTGGCAACACACTATCTCTAAGACCAAAAGGCTATATACCAGATCCATCTTTTCAACACTGCCAATGATGCCCCAGCAACAAAGGTATCAAATGTTTGCTAATGCTAGAAGCATGCAGGACCGTGGAGCCTCCCCTGGTGGGCAGGAGATGATGATTTCATACTCAGATAATAACTCTTCTGTTTCCCTTCATGGAAAGAGAGAGAATCAAGATGGGCAATCATCACCCAGGTCTAGCTTTAATAAGAGGCCAAGACTTGCACACGGAATTCCTGATCCCACTCAGCAGCAGCCATTAGGCCTTCAGATGGAGAACTTCGCATCAGACTTAAATTTGAAGAATACCATTTTGCAGCAGCAAGTAATGTCTAGAGGAATTCAATTTGGTAATGCAAGTATGCAAAAGTTCCCCCATCAGGCACTTGAAGGGGTCCAGAATCCGGAGGTTGCGGCAGCATCCCTACCAGCAGGGCCACTGGGCATGAGGCATCGTGCAAAGGAAGAACAACTAGATACACAGGTAGATGCTACAGAAGTAAATCGGAATAAGTCTGACATCCAGACAGTGGAGACTGAAAAAGACCGCATGGATCCTCAGCAACCACAACTTCAACAAAGGTTGCCACATCATCCATTTGTGAGACCTGGTTTCTCTCAGGCATCTTGGAATAATGTCAGTCAGCATATCGATGGTAATTTGAAAAAAGAGGAACAGATACAAAGAAGGAAATCGGTGCAAAGCCCACGCGTATCTGGTGGAACCTTGGCTCAGTCTCCTTTATCATCAAAATCTGGGGAATTTTCTAGTGGTTCAGCTGGACCGCAGTATGGGGCAGCTGCAGCGACCACTGTGCCTGGATTGGTGCCCAAGGAAAAGGCTGCAATAACCTCAGTTCCTCCAGTCGGAGGGACAGGATCTTTAACTTCTAGTGCCAATGATTCTACACTACGACAGAATCAGGCCCAGGCTGCTGCAAAACGAAGACAGAATTCACTTCCAAAGACGCCGGTAATCAGCGGTGTTGGCTCTCCTGCTAGTGTGAGCAATATTGGTGTTGCATTAAATGCAAGCAGTCCTTCTGTTGGAACCCCACCTCTAGTTGATCAAATGCTCGAGAGGTTTTCAAAGATTGAAATGATTACGATGAGGTATGTGGATGATTAAGCACTCAAGTCTGTTGCTCTTTTTCTTGTTTTGCCTCCTGTATTTCTGCTAGTAAGACACTTTTTTATTTTTATAGTTTTAACTCTCTTACCTGCCTGGGGTTTGTTAAATACAGAGTCTTGACAATTACAGCTAAGATAAGAATAGCTTAGTTAGCCACATTAGCAATGCAGTTAAACTGGTCTAGAACTTGAAAATTTGGGAAACCAATATGTAAAGCACCGACTTACATGATTATAGAGCAAAGCGCAGTTGGAGTATGTATGGTGGTTGGCTAAGGATTTACAGAGCAATCGGGATCTTTGATCTGTTTTCAGGATGGATTCTTATAAAATTAATAGCTTCTTAGCGAATATCTACCTCTGATGGAAACGTGGATTGAGGATAGATGTGTACAACATTTATCTGTTCTCATGGATTTTAAATTTCTACCTCCTGGTGAGACAGTAGTTTGAAAAATGATATACGATTCTATGATTGCTTTCTTGATCTTAAGGCTGATCTAGATGGCATTTAGATGTGGAGTATATCAGTAAGTTTGTCCTCCTTTAAAGCATAGGATGTACTAATTACCATGTTACAACCATCATAGTAAATATGTTGCTATTGTGTTTGCTGCTTGAGTTTGACTCATAATTGAGTTAAGCAATATGAAGTAAAGTAAATCTTCAAAACGCAAGCTAGAAATATTCTCAGTCGACCTGCTTTACATGTGCATCCAGAAGCATAGTTACATAATTTTTCTCAGGCAATTATTGGCATCTGTTTTCTGATATAGATATCAAATATATAATTCATTTCATCCTGAGTATTGTTTCTTGTCCAATGATGCTTCAGGCACCAACTTAACCCCAAAAAGAGCAAGGCAGATTACCCAGTCATGAAGCGCGGCACCTTTCCGACTGAGAGTCTTTTGTTATGGCTACGCAATGTTTCCAATGACGAGAATTTTGAGGATGACTCATGTGCCAGACCACTCTCGAAGTCACTGGTCGGAGGTAGCACAAATATTCACAAGACTAGAATCCTTGACTTTGTGCAGCCAGAGCGAATTCTTCAAGGTTTGTTGCATCTGTCATGTGTAAATGGTCTATTGCAGCAAAATATTGATTTTTCCTGCCTGAAATTAATCGTACTTTAGACTTTACTACACCTTTCCTTCTCATTTATGCAGACTTAGGATTTCTGCCAGCTGCTACTTGAATTTTGCAGTATTTGCCATTATTTTGGTCACAGTGCAAAGTACCCAATCTCATGTGGCATTGAGTTAAATTCTGTTACTTGTGCTTTGCCTGATCTTGATGTGTTAAAGTCTGCCATCATACAGTACCACCTGTCCAAAGAAATGTCTTTTGGTTTCAGAAACAATATTCAACTTGAATGATTTTGAGAGGATGAGATGCTAATTTTAGTGTTCTAGAGAGGATAATGTAACGAAAGACAAAAGCAAAATCACTTGCACAAACTTTCTTTTGATTAACATAGGCTTTCTTCTGTTTGTATAGGGAATGTTGTCTCGTACCGGCCTCGGACCAGGATGATCATGTCAGAGAAACCAAGTGATGGTACTGTTGCTATGTATTATGGAGATATGGAAGAGGGTGATATTCTGGCTTCAGAGGAGCATCTTCCAACACTACCAAATACTGTAGGAGTCTTGCCTATAAATCTTTCTAATGTCAAATGGCATTTCAGTGTGTTAACCTACTTTGTAGTTGGAAGATGTGGTTTCCTGTTTATTAAATGCAATATACAGCCTTACTCTTACCTAGCCTTGCAAGAAATTACGTTTTTCTTTCAAGATTATGGCTGACATCTGTGATTGAATTTCTGATACAGCATTCGGCAGATGTGCTTGCAGCCCAGTTATGGTCATTGGTAGGTTTATGAAACGAGGACAAGCTTGAGTGTTTAAAATTATCCTATATTGATTTACATCTCAACCAAATGATATTGAACATTTCTGCAGATGGCACGTGAAGGATTTCGTGTGGAAGATCGTGTCCAAATTAAACTGAGCCGCATGAATCTTGCCTCAAGCAGTCAACCTAATGCTCCTGGTATTCCTCATAATAATTCCGTTGCTGATAACCCGCACTATCCTGAAGGAGTTTCAGGTCAATTGTCCAGTGAAGTGTTGCCTACAGCTAATAGTGGCAATGTATCTCTTAGTACATCTGTGAATAGTTCTCCACTTGCAAGGATGCTGCCTCCTGGCAACCCTCATACCTCACAAATAGCTCCAGGAGTCTCTGTGCCTGGACGGCCACAGCAGCTAGATTCTCAGTCCTCATTGCAGCAACAGACTCAGCAGCTGCAGCAACAACCATTGCATAACCAAAATCCTATGGTTCAACAGCATCTTGCTCAATTTCCAAGATCCCCAATGATGCTTGGTACAAATCCCCTCTCGCACTTGAATGCCAGCCAGAATACTAATATGCAGCTAGGCAATCACATGGCAAATAAGCCATCAGCTCTGCATCTTCAGATGTTACAGCCGCAACAACCGCAGCAACCGCAACAACAGCAGCAGCAACCGCAACAGCATCAACAATTACAAATGCAAAGAAAAATGATGGAAGCTATGAGCATTGGAAACATGGGTTCTATTGGGCTTGGTGGCATTGGTAACACCATGAGTATGGCAGGTGCAAAGGGGATGGGAGGGGCTGGAATTTCAGCACCCATGGGCCAAATGTCAAACATTGGTAATGTGGGTCAAAATCCAATAAACATGGCCCAGGCTTCTCACTTTGGCAATTCAATTGCCCAGCGACTGCAATCGGGAACGTTGACATCCTCACAAACGGCTATGTTATCAAGAATTCGGATGGTACGGCAGAATCAAGCTGCATTGGGGGCACTCAGTCTGGCATAGGTGGTGTCTCTGGAGCTCGACCAATGCTCCCAGGCTCTCCTGGCCTGTCAGTGTTGGGCAGCGCGGAATAAATCGAGCTAACATGAACACAATGCAGCGTGCAGCAATAGGGGCAATGGGGGCAATGGGTCCCCCAAAGTTGACGGGATGAATCCATATATGAATCAGCAGCAGCCACCACAACAGCAGCAACAGGCAATGCAGCTGCAGCATCAACAGCAGCAGATGCAGTTGCACCAACAGCAACAGCAATTGCAGCAGCAATCACAGCAACAACAGCAGCACCTCCAATTGCAGCAACAACAGATGCAACAGCAGCAGCAGCAGCTGCATCAGCTAGAAACGACCTCACCCTTGCAAGCTGTTATGTCACCACCACAAATAGGTTCACCTTCAAACATGGCAATTCCACAATTGAGCTCACAATCCCAACAGCAGCAACAGCAATCTAGTCCCCAGCAAATGAGCCAAAGAACCCCAATGAGCCCACAACAGATCAGCTCTGGGACAGTTCATGGCATGAGTGCTGGTAATCCAGAAGCTTGTCCCGCAAGTCCACAGTTGAGTTCTCAGACCCTCGGCTCAGTTGGCAGTATAAACAATTCTCCTATGGAACTACAAGGTGTTAATAAAAGCAACTTGAGCAGTGCATGATGAAGTCATTGGCTACGTACTTCTGAATCATTTCTTAACTTAGCAGAGAAGTTGAAGGATTTTTAGAGATTTTTGTTTATATAAGATGGAATGAAAGAGGTAGTTGTTGATAAAAGTGTCAGTATAATTGGCACCTGGTTTGAGGAGGGGCCAAGGGAAAAATTTTCCCCTTGGGTTTCTAGGAAGGGGCTGCTTTTTAGACTCTGATGCAATTGATCTTGATGCTGGAAATCACCAATAAATTGATATAAAAGCGTGACACCTGCACTGTGGTGCGTCTCGGGTTCTAATGCTCAAGGTGGACTTTCCATACAATGTGATGAACTCACGGCGGCAGCGTAAGAGGACAGAAAAGGGAAAAAAAAAAAAAAAAACTCGCAAGCAGCCAAGGAGAGAATCAGATCTTGGATTCTGAGATGCGAAATTGCTATGTACAAGGTTGAAGGATCAAGCAGAATGATGCGTGTGAAGTTTCAATCAGTTGAGCCGGATCAGTGAGCATGTCAAGAGTGTCCGGTCACTAGGGTTGTGAAATCTAAATTTCTTCCTTTCTTTTGTGCCTTTCAGTTTGTCTCCTTTCTTTCCCATTTTCTTTTCTCTTTGGGTTTTTCCTATTTTTGCTGACTCGTAGCGAAGACACTCTGCAGTCCCTGTGGTCATGTAGTCTAGTAGTTAGAAATGTAATAAGCAACTAGTTTATGTCAAATGTTATTCGAGATAACATACGAACCTTTCTTCGATCTCGGGCCAAACTGATCTTCAACTTCTTACGGTGGTTTCGTGTCCTCGTTACTAGCATCTCGACAGTTCTTCATTTCGAGCAGGCTTGTGAAGGTCTTGCGTTGACACAACGCGTGATCATAAATATCTTGCTCGATTTGCGAAATTACTGCTCATTTGCTCGAGAATGTGATTTTTAATTTAGTGGGACTGGAGGCATGGTTTTCATTCGTTTACAAGATGCGAGGTCTAAATTGTTGCATGGTATTTCCCCACGTGTTTTTATAATTATCATTTAGACAATTACATACCCCTCGGGGCTTGATTTCGTTTATCTTTTGGCTTTGGCCTGCAAATGCTTAGGCACTTATCAATAAGAATATTTTTAGAGTAAGCATGACAATCATTTTATTTCTTTATTTTTTTATTTTTCTATTTTAGAAATAGCTTTAGAATATAAATTCGTTTGATAATGTAATTTCAATTTTCTATTTCTAGAATAAATTTTTATTCTAAAAATAAGTTTGAAATAGAAATCGAAGTTAAAATTTTTGTACTTCGTATTTTTAAACGAAAGTGAGAAATAAAAAAATTTCTTATCGCCCGCTCCGTTATTGCCTATCGCCGTCACCAATTATTGCCTCTGTCGACCTCCGACCATTGCTGATCCCCAATCGCCGGCTGCTAATCGCCCGCCAACAACTACCATAAACTGGCCACTAGCTACTCATAGTCAAGTGCCAATCACCAAACCATCCGTCCCATTGGCCGTCTACCGCCGTCATTCGGGAGAGAAAATTTTTGTGTGGTTATCAAATAAATTTCTGTTTCGGAAATAGAAGTTTTACATATTTATTAAATGCCTATTCCTCATATTCATAGAAAAATTAATTTCTAGTAAAAAAATGGAAATAAATTTTTAAAACAGAGTAGGTATCGTTCGCTTCCTTAGTCAGTCACTCCTCTCTTTTGCTACCGTCATCCTCGAAACCTGAATCTTCGACGTCGGAAAGAGCGAGACTTTGCGGAGCATTTAAGCCGTTTCGATTTCCGCAGCGCATTTCATCGCTGGCGGAAGACCAGACGCCATTGCATATATGTGTGTATGTACGTATGTAAGCCATTCTCCTCCCTCCCCAGACTCCTCTCGCTACAAGAAAAGACCCAATCTTTGCGACAGCCCAAGTTCCCAATTCTGGTGCAGATGAATCGCGGCAGAAGAGCACGCGACGTGGGATCGAACTCCGCCCCGCCGAGAGGCCGAGTTCGGCGTCCGGCCGGCGATCATGCGCATCGTCGCTCCTCTGTAATTGCATCGTGTCTCCTCTCTTCTCTTACGTACTTGTCGTTTGTCTGGTCGTTGTCCTGTCGTTCTTTGTCCCTCCTCTTGTGCGTGCGTCGCTTGCTTTTGTTTTCTTTTCTTTTGGGTTTGCAGTTGGGAGTAAGATGAGTTCATCTGACGGTTGCGATGTGTTTCTGTAGCTCCAGTGAATGGTGAGAGAAGCGTATGATCAAGAAAGTCCTGCTTTTTGCCCATTAGATATGATGGAGGTGTTTGTGACATTATAGTAATGACCACTACCCTTTATTTTTAGGTGAACTAGAAATGATGCACCGCCCGATGCATGTCCCTCAATGAAAGATTACGGAGAGAAACATTTGTAGAATTTGAAAAGTTTGAAAGAAAAAGAACCGACGCCTCTCTGTTGGACTGAAAGTGAATAAAGGATTTATCTGTTGGCGAAAATTGAATGTGTGATTAACATGTGATGAGTGAGCATAACTAATGTACGCATGAGACAGATGATGGAAATCTGTGGACAAAATTGATTGCAGATATTGCTGCTTGTTTGTTTCGTTGGTAATAGATTATTGCTGACATACCAATTCAGCTTCATATCTACCATATTTATGCACTTGTAAGTTCTTTTAGTTTATTATAGTCAACTGAAGTTGATGGTAGCATGTCTCTCTCAATGTGACCTCTTTCACAACAATTAGAAACCATTTAGTTCCAGGGGGCCTTTGACTTGAATCACTGCGGCTCATGCATGGAGTAGATTGAAATCATTATGTTGCTTGTCTTCTCAGCCTGCAGACATGGAACTTAATATGGGTGTGAACAGAATCCGAATTGAGGAAACACACAACGAGGAAACAGAGAATGATTCTCTTTCGCCCAACAAAAATAATAACTCTCTGCGAAGTGAGCCTGGGCAACCTTCAAATTCCAACATTGGTAAAAGCGAGGAAACAAAAGGTGTTGCTGGCTTTGAAGATTCAGTGCCTGCTGAGGACTTTACAGGGGCTGGAAGATTTGATATCTGTGTGCCCCAAGTTGGTACGCCTGTAATGCTGAGGCCTTCCTTGCTCGTAAAGAATAGAGAAAAGCGTAATGCAGAGAAACGGTCTCTGGAAGAACATAATTGGAGAATATTGAGACCTGGAATGGTTCTACTTAAAAGCTATCTCTCCGTAAGTGATCAGGTATACGGTTACATCCCTCTCCAAACACTACCTTTTCTTGAAATGGAAATTTTGGGGGAGAAAAAGAATAGAAGCGTCCTCCTTGATTGAAAAATCTGACTTGTAACATCTGTGCCTATTGATTTGCAAAGTTGTATCACATTCAAGTCCATGGTACAATTAAAGAAAAATGAAATTGAAGGCAGCATAGGATCATTACTTGTTAGTATTAGCACTAGTCAGTACGAATAAGTAGTCCATTTTGGTGTTACCAGTTTGCTATTATGATGGAGATTTTTCCCTGCTGTCTTAAAATATGCCTTGTCTGATGCTAGGTTAAAATTGTAAAGCTGTGCCGTGACCTTGGTCTTGGAGTTGGAGGTTTCTATCAGCCTGGTTATCGGGATGGTGCAAAGTTGCATCTAAAAATGATGTGCCTTGGTAAAAACTGGGACCCTGAGACAAGCAAGTATGGAGAGTGTCGGCCAATTGATGGAGCCAAACCGCCAAGGATCCCAGAAGAATTTTGTAACTTGGTTGCAAAAGCTCTGAGAGATTCTCATGCTCTTATAAGTAAAAATGTTAAGAAAAACGAGGTGCAGGAAAATTTTCCACCGATGGCCCCAAACATTTGCATTGTGAACTTTTACACTGCCAGTGGCCGACTTGGTCTCCATCAGGTTTGTGGCAATTAATCTGATAAATAAGTTGGTCTTTATTTAGGTTTTTTTATATGAATTAGTTACCAAGTAGATATATCCTTAACAAGGAACTGCATCATCAGAATAGTTCTGGCAGATGTAGTAAGGCTGAATTCGGAGGCCTGAATACATTGATCAAAGATTGTTCGTTCTTGGATGCTAATATTTTGTAATTGATTATTCTCTTTACTTTCAAGTTCAATCTTTATAGGATTGATGTCTTATCTGCTCATCTATCCTTGTTTTTGTCTGAACATTAGAAACCCCTCTACCTGAAGTACTGGTGGAGTATGACATTCTTTTGTCAGAAATTCTATGACTGAATTCTTTGATATGAGACGGCTCCTTAAAGGAGTCGAGTCCAGTAAAATTATGGTTTTATTACTGCTATTTTTCTTCTAGCAATGTGTAAATTTTGAGGTAGATGTGATCTATCACCTCTCTCCTCAGAAGGAAAAATAGCATAAACCCCTTCTAGTCTGTTTGAGCTGCAGAGTAGATGCAAATTTCTACTGTCTTTCTACATAGTATATAGAACTAGTGGTCTTGGTTCACACAGCATCATTATTGATTGTCAGATTTGGGTTTGCTGGATACAGAATTTTGACATTGTTGAAATGCAGGATCGGGATGAGAGTGAAGAAAGTCTTCGCAAAGGGTTACCTGTGGTGTCTTTCTCCATTGGAGACTCAGCAGAATTTTTATATGGAGATCAAAGAGACATTGTTAAGGCTGAAAAGGTTTTACTGGAATCAGGAGACATCTTGATATTTGGTGGAAAATCTAGACATATTTTTCATGGGGTACCTTCTATTCTCCGGGATTCTGCACCCAAGGCTTTGTTGGAAGAATCAAGGCTTCAACCTGGCCGTCTGAATTTAACTTTCCGAGAGTACTGATATCATAGTAGTGGGTGCCAATAGTTGTTCATCCGTTTTATATGTAAAAGTTTGGTTTCTTGGTGGTTTTGTCGATATTAACCATGATTGGAATCAGAAGACAGTTACTATGCTTCTCATTTTAGAAATGTCAGTTCTCTTTTCCCTGTCAGGAGTACATAAGACAAGGTGGTGCAGGAACCAAGAGGATGACTTTTGAGTTTCGATCTTTCTAACTGAGGCTTTATTTTTTGTTCAATTTTATTCCTTATTACCATTTGTTTGAGCACATCGAATTGGTTATTGTTAGATGATTTTTCAGTGATGGGTTAGCTTGAGCTATTTTTGTTTTGAAGTTGTTCGGGGTTAGTCAGTCAGGGTGAAGTCAGAACTGCACAAAGATTCCTGATTTAATCATTGAGGGAGTTTATCTTATTGAAGTGATGGGACAAGGCCCTTCTCAACATATGTCCTGGTTATGATTGACCAAGGACTTCTGTAGTAAAAATGGAGAACCCAAGAAAGCTAAATTTTAAAGAAAAAGAAAAGAAAAGAGAGAATGTGTACATTGCCTATCAGTTGAATTGACAGTTTTATCGCAGAAGAGAATTTATGAAGCTTTAGCCTTTGAGTATGACAAGAAGCGAAAGATATATTAGTTTGAAGAACTGCTTGCTTCATCAGTTTTCCCTCTCTTAAAATAGTAAAGCCAATTTGAGAGCAGAACAGCAATTTTCATCGAACTTAACCTTTTTGGCAGCCAAACCTCAACAGTCATAAAACCATAACTTGGTTGGTCAACATGCTTGCTGGATTTTGCTCACAGAACAATGCATGTAAATGCTTATTCACATTAAACCAACCTGCAGAAAAGATCAACCACCCACCAACCAACAAAATGGCCTGTTAGTACCATCTCTGCAAGTGTTAATCATATGCAAAATCCCTTGTCTTTTTAAAGACCCTCATGTCTGCCACTAGTTGGAATGGAATTCCATCTTGTGCTTGCTTTAGTCCACGAAAGTCATCTCTGTTAAGTTCTTGTGGGAAGATTAAGGAAGATATAGGGAGAGGATAAAACCAGGCTGGAGAAGCAGGGCACATGCTGAATTTAATCTCGTAATGTTTATACAGGTTGATCACAAATTGAGCATGTGCCCTGGCTCTCCATCTTGGTTCCTCTCTTACTGTTAATTTTTGGCCGATTTGCAAGAGTTTAGAACCATCAGCAGCACCAGAAATATCAGAGGTAACACAACTCCTCTTCCAGTATCTTTTATTTCGCACATTTGGACATTTGTGCCAGCTTGTACATTAGCTCTCTCTCAACGTTCTTATCACTGCGCTTAGTCGTTCTGACATATTTGAATGAGTTGACCTGTGCAGGAACAAGAATTGAAGAATTTCATGGCCTAGCATATAGGACTAGAAAGCTTAAATACAGAAATGATGCATGATGTCCCGGATTTTTAATTTCCCTACCCTTTCAACATCGTTTCAGTCGCTATGCGTGTAGCAATCCCAAGAACCAACACTTCCGTTCCGTGGGGTCATCAAATTATCTAGCACACAAAAAGATTGATACGACAGTTTCTGTTTGCCAGTATCAGATAGATAGAGAGAGGAGAGGGAGAGGGAGAGAGAGTTATGATAGCCACTGGTAAATATCAGCCAAAGAGGCTCAAGAGAATGCGACAGCTTCATTCTCAGCGCGAACTAGACTAGCATAGAGGCCATTAACATGGGAGGCCAGGAGCGTATCATGGCTTCCATACTCTGTGACCTTGCCTGCTTTGACGACAGCGATCATATCAGCTTCTTTGATGGTGGACATTCTATGTGCCACGATGATGGTAGTCGCTCGTCTTGATGCCGTCCTCAGCGCATTTTGAACATGTCTTTCAGATTCCAAGTCCAAAGCACTACTGGCCTCATCTAGTAGAAGCACCCTTGATTTTTTTAGCATGGCTCTGGCTATGGCAATCCTCTGTTTTTGACCTCCAGACAATTGGACACCGCTCTCGCCAACCTGCAACAGCTTCAGTACTTCATCACTTACCCTGAGAAATTATCCTTCAGTAAACTAATTCTTAGGGACCCAAGATGAGGTTTTAGAAAGCCATCACAGAAAAGGATTAAGCTCATAGCGAATAGATGACGTATAGTGCTTTGCTTTGCCAGAAAAAGAACAAGGAAAGCAATGTTTAAAAAAAAAAAAAATGTACCTGTGTCTCATAGCCCTGAGGAAGACCGCTGATGAACTTGTGAATAAAAGCTTCTTTTGCAGCTTCCTCGATCTCAGCCCACGAAGCATTCGGATTCCCGAATGCTATGTTCTCTCTGATACTCCCTCCGAAAAGTGCAGGTTCTTGGCTTACCAATGCCGTCTGCTTCCTTAGCCATTTCACATTCATCTCCCTCAGATCGACCCCTCCCATCATGACCTTCCCCTTATTTGGGTCATAAAATCTCTGTACCAACCATATGACCGTTGATTTCCCTGACCCGCTAGATCCCACCAGTGCCACCATACTGCCAGCTTTTACCTTAAGGTAGAAGTCTCTCAAAACAGTCACCTCCGGCCTCGACGGATATGCGAAAGTTACCATTTTTAGCTCGATATCCCAAGGTTTTGACCTTTCGAGCTTCCTTCCTTTCCCTTTGTCATTGCCAATTTGAGGCTTCCGGTTCATGATTTCAAGAACAGCTGGAACAGCCGTCGCCGCCATTGAAGTGTCCGGGGCCAGACCTGCTAGTTGGCCAACTGAGAATGAGCTGAGTACTAAAATGAGAAATATTTTGTAAACTTCACCAAACTTGGCCTCGTTTTTTTTGACAAGGTATGCTCCGAACCAGAGACAGAGAGTATATGCACCATACATGGCACCTTGAGCAAATCCCGAGGCTAAGCCTAAAATCTGCGACCTCCTCACGGACTTCTTCTTGGGTTCAGATAAAGCACGGTCAAAGGATTTGATCAACTGTTCTTGAGCTGAGAATGTTGTTACTGTTCTAATGTTTGAGATTGCGCCCGCAGCTATGTTGCTAGCCATGCCGTAAGCCTCGTTATCTAGTTTCGGTCCAATACCTATGATTAAGCTCAAATAACTTGCGCCTAGTGTGATTGGGGTGACAGCAGCTGCCACAAGGGATAATCTCCATTGGAGAAAGAACGATACACCTAGCCCAACGGCTGCTGAACTTAGACCCATGAACAAGACAGACAATCGATCTCCTAGGACTGACCGAAAACTGATACAATCTGATGACAACCTTGAAACAAGTATTCCAGTGGAATTCTCTTCGAAATCGAACCACCCTGGTTCTTGTTTTAATATTGAATGGAACAGAAGGCCTCTAACTCTTGTCGTGAGCTTTGTTCCAGCCCAACCACAGAAACCTTGTTGCCCAGTTATGGATATTATACACCCTAAGCCAAGACCCACTAAAACCAAACATAGACGACCGACTCCTTTTTTTATGTTTGTCTTGTCTGGATCGAAGTAAATGTCAAGGGCATCTCCAAGTATCAAGGGGAAGACTGAAAGAATTGCACCTGCAACCATGCCGAAGAGAAATCCTAGTACCAGTACAAAAACCTCTGGTCTCTGTAAGCTCCATATCTCAGAGAGTTGAAAATTCCTTTGCACTGGCTTCTGCGGTTCTTCATCCTCTAGTTGGTTGTCATGTGTGGATATGTAGTAGTTTGATCTCAAGACTTCATGGTCATACTTTGAACCCGAGACATCATGCGCTGATTTATCATTTATGACGGAGTCAGCACCCTTCTGAACTATGTCAAATTGTTTCACTGGAGGCTTGGAAACTGCTTCAGAAGCTAGCTTGAGGAGGTCATAATAGGCGCCGCCCTTTTCCATGAGCTGACGGTGGTCCCCAATCTCAACAACAGACCCTTGATCGAGCACAGCAATTGTATGAGCATTTCTTACCGTTGCAAGCCTGTGAGCAATGACAATGGTTGTTCTGTTAGTAGAAATTTTGTCGATTGCCTGCTGGACTGCAATTTCAGACTCAGGGTCTAAGGCACTAGTTGGCTCATCCAGTAGAAGGATCCGAGGATCTTTAATCATGGCTCGAGCTAGTGCAATCCGTTGCTTCTGACCACCTGAGAGTAGTGTTCCTCTGTCCCCCACCTGCATAGGAGTCAGTAAGAGACAGCTCATGCATTTGAGGCAAATATTGACCGGCAAGAAGTTAGTCAGGCGTCAGAGCTGGAACTTAAGACCATAATTCAAGAGTTACTGTTAAATTCCATATTTAGATATGAAGACAGTTTGGTTCCTTGTGTATACCAATACTGAGTATTTCAGTAATATCACCTGTGTATCATAGCCTTGTGGGAGGCCCAAGATGAAGTTGCTGGCATTCGCTGCAACGCAAGCAGCCATTGCTTCCTTCCTTGTGGCGTTCTCTTTGCCCATCATCACATTTTCTATGATGCTTATAGCAAAGAGAACTGGCTCCTGGCCTAACATGCCTATCTGACTTCTTAGCCACTTGACCTGCAGGGACCTTATATCGTGACTGTCCAACGCTACTGTGCCTGCCAGTTCTAAACGTTAGTGGAGAATGAGATAAATATCCGACGCTTCACTTGAGATCAGCCCTCATTTATCAACTATATTTGCCTGCGGGACAGTCAATAGAAGGCGCAACAATCTGCATTTGAATAAGTGTAAGTAGACATGAGCTTACCCTTTATAGGATCATAAAACCTCTCTATCAGAGCGAATATGGTGGATTTGCCACCTCCACTAACACCCACCAATGCGAGAGTCCTTGAAGAGGGAATCACCAGGCTCAAGGAGCGGAGGATCGGAGCATCTGGACGAGCTGGGTATGCAAAACTAACTCCTTTGAACTCGATCTTTCCTCGAACACGTGAGAGTATCCTCCCGCTAGGATCATAGGGATCTATTTCTGGGACACGGTCTATTACTTCGTACACCGGGTCGCTGCTACAGTGCCTTGCGCGAATTGAGTAAAGTAGGACAATGACAATGCCAAGCCCCTGTAGTATGAGGCAGGAGAATCAAGTTTCTTCTGGCCAAGAGTTATATATGCACTTGCAATGCATCATATCAGAACCTCACGCATCTCCACGTAGCTTATTATTACTAATGTTCGTTAACAAATCATTGATAAAGTTCTCTTTTATTGAATAATTCATCTTGAGTCAATTCAACATGAGTGATAACAGAAATAAGTACCTTCCACCGAGATTGACGCCAAAAGAAGCAAGCGATTGCTTTGCCTCCACTGATCTCGCCGCGAGCAACCAATATAGAACCATACCAGAAGGCCAATGCCCACGTCGAGTACGTAACCAAGTAGATGACTCCAATTCCTGCACCCTTGGCGAACCCAACCTTGGCTCCTATGGGAATTGACTTTGACAGCAATTCAGCATATCTTGCAGCCAAATTATCTTCAGCGACGAACGAGAATACCGTTCTAATGGAGCTGATAGCTTGCTCAGCAACACTGCCAGCTCTTCGGTAAGAAACCTTCATTGTATCGAGAAGAAAAGGACAGAAAAGGAGTTAGAAAACCTCCGTATTAAGATCCCTCATTGTCAAGCGTATTTAGTGCCTCATTACCTCTTCCTTCGAAGCTAGACCAACATAAACAGCCTTATAAGCAATCCCACAGAACATCGTCAACGGGGTGACAGCAAATACTACTAGAGATACTTTCCACGATTGTATGAACCCAACCGCGTATCCACAGATGAAAGCGAAAATATGGTAAACAAAATTTGCCATCTGTGAGTTACCAAAAAAAAGAGTGA